>JAUIMM010000213.1:14932955-17385911 GCA_031769625.1 Taudactylus pleione | reverse complement strand
CCAACAACATAAATCAAATGGAGGCATAAACTTGCCAAACGTTACTTTGTATTGTCATGCTGCACTTCTCCGTTATTTAAGGGACTGGATCCATAACAAAAACCAATATGCCAACACTTCACTGGAAGCAGCCTTTTTGGGCAACATAAATATTATTTCTTTTATACATTTACATGATGAGGAAATATCATAGTCCATTCAGATTAATCTGCTTTTGATGACTACCAGAAAGTTATAGCATATTTTACGTCACAGATACACATTAAATCCATACTTTTTCCTACACCTTCCATTGGTACATAACCCAAATTTCCAACACGGTAATGCTGGACATCCCTTTACCTTATGGCATAGAGGAGGAATTACTTCTATACGGCATTTCACATATATTAATTTAAGAAAACCCTTAACGTTAACTCAAATTAGAGACAAATACCCAATTATTAGTTCCTCACCCTTATCATACTTTCAAGCACAACACTACATAGCCCAACTTTCTAGAAAGCTAGCCC
The DNA here is from genome assembly GCA_031769625.1 of Taudactylus pleione. Taxonomy (NCBI): domain Eukaryota; kingdom Metazoa; phylum Chordata; class Amphibia; order Anura; family Myobatrachidae; genus Taudactylus; species Taudactylus pleione. The sequence continues at coordinate 17,385,399 of JAUIMM010000213.1, read as the reverse complement.
CAAATGACTACGATAATGACCTTGGTACTCTACTCACTACAGAGAACTCTCAAAATAAAGCCATATCACAACACTACTCATTCTTACATAAACCTTTGGATTATAATACTCAACACACAGGGTTGGCACAATGGAAAAAATACTTTCCGTCTATCCATTGATCATATACTACGTTCATTTGAACAATCAATTAAGCTGGTGCCAGCAACTTCTTACACTGAACTCTTCCTGAACATATTACACAGGACCTATCTTACTCCCCATCGCAGATATGTAATGGGATTACTGGAGGATTCTGGGTGTCTTCGCTGTGGAGCACAAGATGCGGAGTTGATGCACTGTCTCTGGAGCTGCCCGATTATACGAGGATTTTGGGTTTTGATGGGAAACTATATCAATAGATATTTAGTAAATTGCCTTCCATTAACTCCTGAATGGGCAATGTTCGGTATTACACCTAAGGAAACTAAAATACCAAGAGGGGTTAAAAAATTATTAATTATTATCTCGGTAGTAGCAAAGAAATGCATTTTGCAGGTATGGTTACAGCCCACAGCACCTACATTAACAATGTTTCAAGGGAAACTTTTCCATATCTTTCGAATGGAATGGCTTGAAGCCACGATGCAGAAAGAGAAATTCCCGGAAATATTTTTTTCCACTTGGGAAAGTTACATCGAGACATTGTCCCAATCTTTGAAAGAACAATTAGAGAAATGTTTTAGGAACACACTTTGGTATGAAACGCGTACTTGTGCAAATGACCCTCCGATACTGTTTTAAAACATGTAATTGTCCCACTGGGAGTTATGAAGAGATGTCGGGAGCCCGGGCTCATACAACACGAAACTGTTGGTGTCATTTATATCTATATTTATATGGATTTACGAACTGTATTACAGAGATGTATTGATGAAGTTATGTACTGATTGAATACTACTTTGGTTATTAGATATTGATTTCTCTATGCATATCTTATAAATATACCATTGTTACCGATTCCAATCCTATCTGTGTAATTCTCTTGTGTATTGTTGTATGCAACTACTGTGTTTCAATAAAGAAATATTAAAAAAAAAAAAAAACAGAGGACGGTAAGACTGGGGGACAGTAATCTTCAGTAAGACAACAATTCTAATGAAACCATATTACTGATGCAAATGGAACCAAATGAGCAAATATATTTTATTAATATAAAATTGTTTGATATGGGAAACTGACATTTGTCCTGCCCCAAAACTTCTGTTGCTATCTGGTTCAACCTATGTTGCATGATGATGACATTAGCTTTATTACAACACAAACAGGCGGCTTCCAGGCGATGTGATCTCCTGCATGAATAGTAAATACCGACTCAAGACACTGTCTGTCCAGGGAGGACCAATTTCTTCAGAGGTTATAGGTAAGAAAATGCTCATTCACATGCTTATTCACTAGAGAGACAGACTGTGGGCATGGCTATCAGCTCCTGGAGCTGTGGGCATGCCCCCAGTATGACAAAAATTGGAGGAGTGGCTTGCAGGCATGGTATTTCACATTAGGCCACACACCCTGCCACAAGGCCGCACCCACTTTTCAGACACGCGCCTCTAGCGCGCACAAAGGGCCACTTTCAGAGTTTTTTCCAGGGCCACTTTAAATTCCCAATCCGCCCCTGGCTTGCCATATACATTATATGCCAGTATACAGTGTATCGGCCGTTTATGGCACAGAGACTACCATTTACAGTATATGCCACATTACCAAACCATACTATGGCCGGGATGTACTAAGGTTGCGGTGACCATTCCGCCAGTCACCACAACCTTACTAATCGCATATGTACGAACATATGCAATTAGTTTCGCTAAGGTCAGCACTTGCGATAAGAGCTGCCATATGTGAAGCAGCCAACGCCAGATGACGGGGTCCCCGTGGGACCCTGCCCCCTCCGAGCCCCGGGTGCTTCCTGCTGGTCACCTGTGAAGGAAGTCCCGGGTTCCTCCTCCTCCTCCCTGCACCCGGAAGATTAGAAGGAGGAGGAGGCGGAGGACCCAGGAGGAATGCGGGCGGCGACCATGGAGAGCAGTTGAGTGGGAGCCAGCGCTGGGCGGCGAGGAGGCGGCGAAGCGTCGGGTGCAGTAAGAAGCCCATAGGCTTCTATAGGGTAACACCACGTTTTTGTGGTGTTACCCTCTGCACCGATAAAAGTGCATCCGGGGCTTAGTACATACGGAAATGCAGTAAAATCCCCATTTTCGGGGTTTTTACAGCATTTTTCCTTTAGTACATCCCGGCCTGTGATTTCATTGTGACATGGAATCTACCACTTCTTAGTATAACACAAGCTGCCATGCTAACTCACAAAAAACATGTAATAGCACACAACACAGGACATTGTCATTAATAAATGAAGAAAGAAAAAAAAAGGTTTTATTTTATAATAAGTGATGAAAAGGGGTTTTGTGATTGTTTGTGTGATTGATTTTTATTTGGTATATCAAAGGAGGGTCGTACTCCTGATTGAGTTGTTTGTTATGAAAAATAAGGTGATGTATCGGAAAAAAAATCAAGACCAGTGGGGTTTAACAGGGTCACATGATCAACTGGTTGAATGCCCAGCCATTTACCTTTTCACCACATCTGCAACATGCCATAGGAGTCTTTATGTCCTTGGTTCAGAAATAATCCCTCTTGCCCTTGAATTTGCAGGGTGAGATGATAATTGAAGAGGAGCAGAAATATGTGCCTGCTGAAAGTAGGCGTTGGGCAAAGTAAGGGCATTTCTTTCAAAGTACAGAATGCTAGTGTATTATCCTATGAGAAACAGAATCCAAAAGTATGGATGCATACTATGATGAGAGATATATGTGCGTTCTAGAGGGGAATTAAGATATTCTAGACCAGGGTTCCACAACCTTTTCTAATCTGAGGACCACATTGGGAGATCTCATTCATTGATGGGGCCACAATAAAACTTAACTTGCTTAAATATGTAAAATGCATACAAATTACTGGTAGAAAAAATAGCCTTGCAGCATTGTTAAAAGGTCCCTATGGAGAAAAAAGTATGTGCAATGGCACAAAGTAGGATGCACCACCACCTGGACAACCTTTGTAACAACACATTCCCCTTTCACAGTGTAGCAACACAGTCTGTCGGAGTAGAACTGGAGCTGTTAGCAAGAAAGTGATTAGTGGCAATCTCGTGATATAATGATTGCATTATTGCGACTCAGAGCTCTGCTGCCACTTCTCAGTTGCATGGCAACTAATTTAAGGCAGTTGCATGGCAACTAATTTGATTGTCTGCCAGGCTGCCTGTCAAAGGGATGTCTCTGTTGAATCCCACCATAATGAGTAATTTCCAACCCTCTCCCCAGTGTCAGGTGCAGAAAAAAAACTGATAAAGGAAACTTTTTTTGAGGAAGAGAAAAAAATAAGACCACCAGGGAGGAGGCCCTATTTGCGGATCCTACCAGAGTGTTGCATATAATGAGGACAAACTCCATTTGGTCCTCAGGTCGTCAGTTGTGCATGGCTGTTCTATACAAAATATTATCGCTTTAAGTCCTGTGGCAAAAATCACTGTTGGCAACATAATGTCCCAGTTAAGTGAGGTTTTATCTTGTGTCAAGTACATTATGTGGACCTAAATAGGAGTTTCAGAGAGAAGAGGAGAGGTATTTTAGGAAGAGCTTGCCACAGGCCACCATCTACCAATTATATTTTCTGCACCACAAAGCTGTGGGTGCAATGGTGCTGTGAAAGACAGAGGACCTGATTCAAAGGAGGATACAGGGGTCTATTTACTAAGCAGTGTTAGAAGTGAAAAGTGATAAGGTGCCAGCCAATCAGCTCCTAACTGCCATTTCACAGGCTGTGTTTGAAAAATGACAGTTGGGAGCTGATTGGCTGGTACCTTATCACTTTTCACTTCTCCTAACACTGCTTAGTAAATACCCCACAGAGTCTTCAGCCTGTGCATGTGTCAGAGTCCCACTGTGCATGTACCGTGATGGTCTAATAGAGTGGATTAGGTCGCAGAGCGATTGACAGACACTGACTACCTGGAGTAACGGGGGAGTGGCGACTAAAACGCAGGCATGTCACAACCATTTTGTGGGCGTGCTGTGGCCAGCGACTGCAAATTCGTATGCAGTGGTTAAGACTCCAGAACTTTACATGCAACACACATTCTGAGCAACCAGAGGGTACCTAAGAAGCCCGTTGGTACGACTGATGGTGTGCACCAACGGCAGACTTGGGACAGCGCTAGTAGGCGCCTCAATACAAATCCCTGTGGCATATTATTTTCACACAACCTCTGCATGCGGAATTACAGTCGCAACAGGATTTGCATCCCCCTTTGAATTAGGCCCAGTGTTCCAATGGATTGTGTAGTTAGAGACTGTACATAACTACTATTTATTCACAGACCATATGTTTATTACAGTATTTTCACCAGTGTGCTAGTGCACGATTTCACCTGCCTCATCTAGCTACATTTATTCATCTATAGCTAAATACAACTGTGGAAACTTTTGTCTACGCACATTAGTCAGTATGATAAGACTGAACTACAGAAAGCTGGTCGGCATGGACGTAACTAGCTATGGGCGACTGGTGCCCTCGCACAAAGGCTCTGTGGGCAGCACTGCTCAGCCAGGATTTCTGTGGATGCAACTTATTTAATCCCTCAGGTGAAAATGACTTTGCACAGGTGGAGTGGTGGATGAGTTTTGTGTTAAAAAAAAATATATATATATATATATATTAAAACGCAAAACTTATTCGCCACTTCACCTGTGCAAAGTAATTTTCACCTGAGGGGCTAAATGAGTACGAATACACACACACACATATATATATATATATATATATATATATACATACATATATACACAGTCACACACACACACACACACAGTATCAGGGATGTAACTAGAACTTTTTGGGGCCCATAGCAACATTTTTTATTGGCCACCCTAACTTAGGTCTCACACAATGCCCACAGTAGTAGTTCCCCTAAAACACTAAATGCCCACTTGTAATGGTGCCCCTTATGCAATGCCCACTGTAATGATGCCCCTTACACAGTGCTCCCAGCAGTAATAATTCCGCTAACAGTAGTGCCCCCAGGTGTAATGCCCCCTGCAGTGCCCCCAGTAGTAAAGGCCCCTGTAGTGCCCCTAATAGTAAGGCCCCTGTAGTGCTCCCATATGATGCTCCCAGTAGTGCGGCCCCTGTAGTGCCCCCAATAGTAAGGCCCTGTAGTGCGGCCCCTGTAATGCCCCTGGTAGTGCCCCCAGTAGTGCGCCTCCAGTAATGCGGCCCCTGTAGTGCCCCCAGTAATGCGGCCCCTGTAATGCCCCCTGTAGTGACCCAGTAGTGCGGTCCCTGTAGTGCCCCCAATAGTGCAGCCCCTGTAATGCCCCCTTTAGTGTGGCCCCTGTACTGCCCCCTGTAGTGCTGCCCCTGTAGTGCCCCCAATAGTGCAGCCCCTGTAGTGCCCCCAGTACTGCGGCCCCTGTAGTGCACCCAGTAGTGCAGCCCCTGTAACGCCCATGTAGTGCTCCCAATAGTTCGACCCCTGTAGTGCCCCAGTAATGCAGCCCCTGCAATGCCTCCTGTAGTGCCCCCAAAAGTGCGGCCCCTGTAATGCCACCTGTAGTGCGGCCCATGTAGTGCGCACTTCACACACACATACATACATACATACATACAAACAAACACACATAAGAAAAACCAACACTTACCTTAAACCCCGCCCCAGTGCCTGCTGCCGTCCGTCCCCGGCGCCCGCTCCTCGGTACTATGGGTGTGACGTCTTGACATCACTCCCATAGTGCACTGCAGGACCCGGAAGACAGAGCTCAGGAGTGAGCTCCATCCTCCGGCTGGCGCCGGGGGGGGGAGTTGGCAAGGAACCTGGTGCCGCCGGGGGGGGAGGTAGAGAAGGACCCGGGTGCCTGCCGGTAACATAATCTCAGTGGGCACACGACATATGGGGGGGTGGAGGTGATCGGAGGGCCGGGCGCCCTCTAGTGGCTGGCGCCCTTAGGAAGCTGCCTAAGCTTGCCTAGTGGAAGCGCCGGCCTTGAGTATATGCAGCTGATCGGTTGCCTGAGGATGCCTGGTTAGCACTACAATTACCAGAGCAGCTGGTCATGCTCTCTTCTGCACGACGTAATGATGTCAAGTGCGCGACGTCATGCCGTTGCGTGCTCAGTGGGCGGGGCCATCAGAGGGCACAACTGTACCGTTATGGCTTTGCTGGTCGACCTAAGTATATCACCATATAAGTGTCTTGGAGGACTACACTTCCATGCAAATAGAGGTTATACAAGTTTTACAGAGCAAGGCAGAAACAAAATTTCGTTTATGAGCAAGATAAGAGAAATTAAATAAGGAACTCTAGAGGACTGACACAGACTGGCAAACGACTGCACGATTACAATTTAGTAATCGTGCAGACATTTGCCTGTCTTCTAGTGGATGTGTGCCTTTACTGTTCAACAATAGGAACATAACAACTGGGTAGCAGACTGTGATGGGCATCAAAGGCTGTACCATCGATGGCTGATAGGAAACCATCAATGGTTTTTTAATCGATGGTTGAGACCTGCGCATGCTCAGACCTCTGCCATCTTACCACCGTTGTCAATGTTTTGTCAAATTCGGGCGTCGGCATAGATGGTGCGGCATCAGAGCTGTACCATCCATGGCAAAAACACTTGCCATCGGCCATAGACCATTAATAGCAAAAATACTTGCCATCAGCCATAGAACATCGATGGTTGCAAACCTTCAATGGTCGATTGCCATCCTTAGTGGTAAGATAGCAGTTGCTTTTCGGGTTTGGCCCCATTAGTTTAAACCAGTGCTTCCCAAACTCATTCCTCATGGAGCATTAACAGTGCATGTTTTCCAGGTCTCCTCACAGAATCTGAACTGAAATAATTAGCTCCACCTGTGAATCTTTTGTGTCAGCCAGTAATGAAAACACCTGTTCACCAACTAGGAAAAATGGAAACCAAACCATGCACCGTTATACCGCTTTTATACCTAAATTCCGGGTCTGACCCGGAGGTTGGAACAGGGTTCCAAACTGGATCAGACCCGGAATTTAACCGATGCCGACCCAGGATATTCCCGAGCCGGCGCCGTTCACACCGGAGCCGGGTCTGCAGTGACCTGGCTCTTCCGGCGCGGAAATGGATGCTTGAAGATGACGTCATCTCCAAGCGCCACTGAATCCGGGCAATCGGCTGGCATGAGGAGCGCTCCAGGGCATCATGACCCGGATCGCGCCGTTTACACTGCAGGGTTTCATGGGTCATTCCCGTGTTAAACCCTGCACGTTACCTGTGTTGAATTGCCGGGTCACTCGACCCGGGAATCCAACCCTGTCCCCTTTTGCACCAAGGAGCTACCCGGGTTAACCCTGCAATAACCCAGGTTTTAGCTCTGGTGTAAAAGGGGTATTAGTGCTCCTGGGGAATGAGTTTGGGAAACACTGGTTTACACCATCTTCAGATTGCAACCCACTAGCATTATGTAGCCTTTGTAATATCCCTCAAACAAGCTGAAAGTCATTACATGGTAATCAGGACACACCAAGTGATTGGAGGTGAATAAAAGACCAGATGCAGCTGGTGCTAAATCCAATGCTTCTGGGAGAGTAAGGAAGTGATTGAAACATTTGAATAACGGCAAAGCTAGGAGCTTCATTTTTGGTATGTAATTAGTATTTGTCAAGTGATAAATTGGATTAAATGTAAGTTATTTGACAGTTATCTTTTAATATGAGATTGCAATATAGAATTGAATTTGGTTTCACATAGGTGCACTTGTATGATTCACAAGCCTGAAATATGTGAAATACATAACCTAACTTGAAACCATAAACTGTCTTTTGTTACCTGGGAGTCAGTGGATCAATACTCCTATACTCCATAGATGCTATCAGGCCATGGACACTGGTTGCTATGCCTTATATCTGCAGTAAGTGCAATGAGTAAAGTGGGTAGGAAGTGAGGTGCAAGGGAAGTAAAAATTGTCCGGTGAAAGTTTAATTTTAAAACTCGCAAAACTGACCAGGTTATATTTATAGAGATGTTTGTAAGGTGAGGGGTTTTTTGTTTGTTTTTTGTTTTGTGTAAGCTTTATAATAAGTATACTGTGTTTTGAATAAGCTAACACTAGATGGGCCAAATGGTTCTTATCTGCTGTCAAATCCTATGGGGTATATTTATCGAAGTGCTGATTTTCAGAAGTAAAGTTGTTGCCCAGAGCAACCAATCAGATTCTACTTATTTATCTAGCACCTTCTGGAAGATAATAGCTAGAATCTGGTTGCTATGAGCAATATTTCCACATACCCTGCACCCATAATATTACTTACCTCTCCAGAGTCCCATGTCGGCGTGGGGGTCCGGCGCTGTGAAACGCCTGGAAAATGACCGCAGTGGCCATTATCCCGTCGTATGCGCAGTACAGGGAAAATGGCCACCGTGGCTGTTTTCCCGGTGACCTGTGCATACACAATACTCTGGGCCCACTCTAGTGCCCAGAGTCTATCACCGGTGCTGGCCGTTCACAGAACAGTGCGCCGCTGGGCGGAGAGGAGGGGGGCCTATGTCAGACTGCGCACGGGCCCCCTCCTCTCTAGAAACTGCCCTGATTGCAGCATAGCATATGTGTGGGTGGTAGTGTAGTGCAGGCTGTTGCTTAATGTGGGGTTCATGTTCTGCATTGTGCACTGCAGCACTACACATGTGGATGTTATTGTGGGGTGTAAAATCTTATAGTACGGGGTGTAGTTTGTGCCATATCAGTAGTGTTTCAGTATAATGTAGAACATTTGTATCGTTGTGGCATAGTTCCTACTGACTTTGAAGTAGTGGTTATTCCTTGTACATGATTGCTTTGAACAAGAAGTTCTCAATTTATACCATATAATGTTAGTGACTTCATTCTGTGCTTTTCAGCTGTATATATGAGAAGTATACTTGGGTTGACTATTTTTGCTGCCAATAGAGAAGAGCCCAAACTCCCCTCTGAATATATCTAAACTGCAGAGAGTTGCAAAAGTACAGCAGGATGGCTGAGATACTTCAGTGCATTTCATAGAGATGTACATCAATGCATTGAGTTGCAATAGGGAATGTGCAAACCAATTTACGATATGAGCCTTTTGACAGCTGATTCTGTATATTTTAGGTAACTGTGGTGTGTATTTCCCTACAGCTTGTGAGCAGGGTCCTGTCTATTATCCAGTCTTCTTTTGTTCCCAATTGTAAAATAGACTATGCCTGCACTATATTGTGTATGCGGATGTAGTTATTAGACCACTGGACGAGATGCCGCTGGTCTAAATGCCGACTATTGAAGCCCGACACAGGACTTAAGATTAGGGGTGAGCGGGTTCGGATTTCTGAAATCCGAGCCCCCCTAATCCGAGTCCGATCCGAGTCAGGCTCGACTTTTCCCGCCTGACTCGGATCTGAAATCGAGGCAAAACGTCATCATCCCGCCTTCCGAGTCTCGCGGGTTTTGGATCCTATATAAGGTACCCGCGTCGGCGCCATTTTCTCACTCGGCTGTGGACAGTGAAGAGGGAGGGTGGGAGTTGGGGTAGGGTAGTGTAGTGTAGTGCTGCTGTTGTCCACTACTTCAAAGTCCATAGGGGCTGGCTGTGTTGTGCTGTGCTGCTGTTGTTAATAGGGGCTGTGTCCACTACTTCAAAGTCCATAGGGGCTGGCTGGACTGTTGTGCAGTCAGTTCTCCATAGGGGCTGTGTCCACTCCAAAGTCCTGTGCAGTGTCCCAGTCCTAAAGGGATGCTGTAGTGTTGTCCAGGGGGTGCTCTGTCCATCAGGGGTGCTCTCCCCAAGTGCTAAAAAAAATAATATATTTTCTGTGTTTGTGAATTGTGTGCGCAGTAGCCGCACGTGCATCAACAAAGGAGCAGCGCCAAGCGTGCGCCTGTGTCCCATAAGTAAAGAGCCGGCTGGCTCATTTCTTAAAGGCTGGTGTAACCCACAAAGTGCACTACTCTCCAGCAAAAATAAAAAAATATTTTCTGTGTTTAGCCGCACGTATATATCAAATCGATATAACATAAATGGAGGACCAAACTTTCTCCGATAAAAATAAAATAGAGAAAGATCAAGAACCACTTCCTCCTAGTGCTGAAGCTGCTGCCACTAGTCATGACATAGACGATAACATGCCATCAACGTCGTCTGCCAAGGCTGATGCCCAATGTCATAGTAGAGGGCACATACAATCCCAAATGACAAAGTTCAGGAAAATGACCTTGAAAAAAACATTTAAATCATCTGAAGAGAAACGTAAACTTGCCAATATGCCATTTACGACACGGAGTGGCAAGGAACGGCTAAGGTCGATCCCTAGTATGTTCATGACTAGTGGTTCAGCTTCACATGACGATGGAAGCCCTCCTCCCACTAAAAAAATCAAAAAAAGAGTTAAGCTGGCAAAAACACAGCGAAGAACTGTGCTTTCTAAGAAGATATCACAAATCCCCAAGGTGAGTCCAAGTGTGGTGGTGGTTGCGATGCCTGACCTTCCCAGCACTGGACGGGAAGAGGTGGCTCTTTCCACCATTTGCACGCCCCCTCCAAGTGCTGAAAGGAGCACCCACAGTCCACTTGCTGATATGCAAATTGAAGAGGTCACTGTTGAAGTACAACAGGATGAGGATACTGGTGTAGCTGGCGCTGAGGAGGAAGTTGGCGAGGAGGATTCTGATGGTGATGTGGTTTGTTTAAATCAGGCTCCGGGGGAGACAGTTGTTGTCCGTGGGATGAAAAAGCCCATCACTGTCATGCCTGGGCAGAAGACCAAACATTCCACCTCTTTGGTCTGACAATATTTTTATCCAAATCCGGACAACAACTGTCTTGCCATATGTACCATATGTAAAGGTGGAATAAGTAGGGGTAGGGACGTCAACCACCTAGGAACATCCTCCCTTATACGGCACCTGCAGCGCGTTCATAAAAAGTTACTGTCAAGTTCAGAAACTTTGGCTAAGACCGTAAGCAGTCCAGGGACACCTAAATCCCGTTGTCCTGTTGTATCCAAGCGCCTGCAAACCACACCGTCAACTCCCTCCTCATCAATTTCCTCCTTAGTCAGGATCGGAAGTAGTCCTGCAGGCCATGTCACTGGCATGACTGACTCTCCTATCCGGGATTCCTCTGGAGGATCCTGCATTGCTACGCCTACTGCTGCTGCCGCTGCTGCTGTTGCTGCTGCTGGGAGTCGTTCATCATCCCAGAGAGGAAGTAGGAACACCACTACTGTTACTAAACAATTGACCCTCCAACAGTCCTTAGCGAAGAGGATGAAGTACGACAGCAGTCATCCTGAAGCAAAACGTATAACTGAGGCCTTGACTGCTATGTTGGTGTTAGACGTGCGTCCGGTATCCGCCATTAGTGCAGTGGGATTTAGACAATTGCTGGAGGTAGTGTGTCCCCGGTTCCAAATCCCGTCTAGATTCCACTTCACTAGGCAGGCGATACCGAGACTGTACAGAAACGTCAGAAAAAGTGTCCTGAAAAATGCCGTTGTACACAATGTCCGCTTAACCACGGACAAGTGGAACAGGGCAGACTAAGGACTATATGACTGTGACAGCCCACTGGGTAGATGTATCACCTTACGCAGCAACAGCAGCAGCGTCACCAGTAGCAGCATCTCAGAAACGCCAGCTTGTTACAAGGCAGGCTACGCTGTGTATCACCGGTTTCAGTAAGAGGCACACCGCCGACAACCTCTTAGAGAAACTGAGGGAAATCATCGCCCAGTGGCTTACCCCACTTAGACTCTCCTGGGGATTTGTGATATCTGACAACGCCACCAATATTGTGCGGGCATTACATCTGGGCAAATTCCAGCACGTACCATGTTTTGCTCACACAATAAACTTGGTGGTGCAGAATTTTCTGAAAAGCGACAGGGGCGTGCAGTAGACGCTTTGGGTGGCCCGAAAAATTTCTGGCCACTTTCGCCATTCAGCGACTGCGTGCTGAAGACTGGAGCGCCAGCAAACACTCTTGAACCTGCCCCGCCATCACCTGAAGCAAGAGGTTGTGACGCGGTGGAACTCAACCCTCTATATGCTTCAGAGGATGGAGGAGCAGCAAAAGGCCATACAAGCCTATACATCCACCTATGACATAGGCAAAGGAGGGGGTATGCACCTGACTCAAGCGCAGTGGAGAATGATTTCCGTGTTGTGCAAGGTTCTCCAGCCCTTTGAACTTGCCACACGTGAAGTCAGTTCAGACACTGCCAGCTTGAGTCAGGTCATTCCCCTCATCAGGCTTTTGCAGAAGCAGCTGGAGAAAGTGAAGGAGGAGTTAAGACGGAGCGATTCCGCTCTGCATGTGGGACTTGTGGATGAAGCCCTTCATTCGCTTTGCCAGGATTCCAGGGTGCTCAATCTGTTGAAATCAGACCACTACATTTTGGCCATCGTGCTCGATCCTAGGTTTAAAGTCTATGTGGTGTCTCTTTCCGGCCGACACAAGCCTGCAGAGGTGCAAAGACCTGCTGGTGAACACAGTCAGCTGAAGCGGAACGTGACACGTCAACGGCTCCTTCTTCATTTTCTCCCGCAACTGGGGCTGCCAGGAAAAAACTTGGGGATCCTAAGCAACCCGCTGGCGGTGATGCAGGGCAGGCAGGACCAAGTTTGGACATCTGGTCCGGACTGAAGGACCTGGCAACAATTTCTGACATGTCTACTGTCACTGCATATGATACTGTCACCATTGACAGAATGGTGGAGGATTACATCGGTGACAGCATCCAAGTAGGCATGTCAGACAGTCCATACCTGTACTGGCAGGAAAAAGAGGCAATTTGGAGGCCCCTGTACAAACTGGCTCTATTTTACCTGAGTTGCCCCCCCTCCAGTGTGTACTCCGAAAGAGTGTTTAGTGCAGCCGGGAACCTTGTCAGCGAAAGGCGTAGGAGGTTGCTTCCACAGAATGTGGAGAAAATGATGTTCATCAAAATGAATTATCAGCTCTTCCAGGGAGACCAGCCTCCAGAAGGTACAGAGGGACCTGTGGTGGTGGATTCAAGTGGGGACGAGTTAATACTTTGTGAGGATGTACACACTGAAGAGGGTGAGGAATCGGTGGATGAGGATGACATCTTGCCTCCGTAGAGCCAGTTTGTGCAGGGACACATTAATTGCCAGCTTGTTTTGTGGGGGCCCAAACGAACCAATCATTTCAGCCACAGTTGTGTGGCAGACCCTGGCGCTGAAATGATTGGTTTGTTAAAGTGTGCATGTCCTGTTTATACAACATAAGGGTGGGTGGGAGGGCCCAAGGACAATTCCATCTTGCACCTCTTTTTTTTTTCTTTGCATTATGTACAGTTTGGGGCCTAGTTTTTCAAACTGCCATCCTGTCTGCCACTGCAGTTTCACGCCTAGATGGGTCACGTGTTTGTGCCGCCAACTCGTGTCGCTTAGCATAGTCATCCAGCTACCTCGGTGCAACCTTTTGGACATAAAAACACTATTGTGAGGTGTTCAGAATAGACTTGAAATGAGTGGAAATTAAGGTTATTGAGGTTAATAATAGCATAGGAGCAGAAAAACCTACAAATTCTGTGATTTTAGCTGTTTTTATGCTTTTTTTTTTTCAAAAAAATACAGATCCAAAACACAAAACCCAGAACCCAAAACACGGAAGGGTGGTTTTGGCAAAACCAATCCAGATCCAAAACACGAAGAAAGATCCAGATCCAAAACCGAAACACGAAAAGTGGCCGGTGCACACCCCTACTTAAGATAGACGTTGAAATCCAGATCCCTATCTCTTAATCCTGACGCCAGAATCCTGACACACCATCCTGAATGAGGCAAGTCCGGCAGTAGCGCACGTGGGGTTCTGAGTACCCAGAACCCCCCCCCGGACAGACTGGAGTGCAGGCAATCTGTTCTTAAGCCCCACCCCCTCACCACAATATTGCCACGATTCGCGGGTCAATATGGAGCAGGCGGAGAGAGAAATAGATTTTAGGAACCTCTGGGGAGACTTGGGGTTAAGCACCACCAAGGGAGGGTTAGGGGGGAGAGGGGAGGGTTAGGTTACTTACCAGCCTGGCTTTTCGCTGGGCTGAGGGGCTCACAGCACCCATCCTCCCCAGCGCCAAAAAAAGATGATTTATTTTTTATCCTAAGGGGGTGTGGCCACTACTCCACACAATTAGGCCATGCTGCCCTTCTTCCCCAGGCCAGCACTGCTCTCTATACTCCTGAATATATATGTTGGTAACCAGATAAATGTGATGCAGTCATTGTAGCACTGTGTAATTTCTCCATGTTAAAGCAATGTAAACCAGAATATCTTTGATTAAATATAACTTTATTAAGTCTTTAATTTCACTACCCAGTGCAGTTCTTTCTTTCTTTCATTAATTGGTAGTGGATTGTGGAACTGTTCACGAGAACAGTGTACCTGGACAAACCATATTTTAATGCAAGGGATGCAAATATATTTATTTTTACATGCAGAGTAAGTACTGAATGCTTTTCCATGTACCCCACAAATGCTGCTGCTATTAAATTAGAGTTTGAACACTGTCCTCTCAAATATAAATCTTTCTGCACACTTTAAATATGCTCCACCTGCAGTGCAACATGGTATTTCCTAGACTTTCCTACTCTCCCGCAAAGGCTGGGAGGTTCCCAAATCTCAGGTGGTGATTCCAGCCACCTGTAAGAGTTGTGAAGTTTCCTAGAGCTGCCTGCATCTGCCCGGTGCTGCCCACTTCCAGTGTGAAGTGGGCAGTCTGGACAGTGGCTGATGCAATTCATTGTGAATTGTCATTGTAGCACTGCTTTACAATGCCAGTAATCTCTGCAGTGTATAGAGAGGACGCTGTTGTGCTCCCAGCACTGTCCACCTATTCTGCACCACCCAATATGCTGTGCTGACCTAATTGTCCCCTCCTGGAGGCGGCAGCCAGATAGTTGGCAAATATGGTTTTGCAAAGATGCAAAGTTTACTACTTTTTGCTTCACTCCCTCTCACTCCCCTGCAGTTCTTGAGTGCAGAAAGTGTCTTAAGGTGGGTACACACTACATGATATGCTCCCTGAGTGATATCGTGTAGTGTTGTCCCCGGCAGGCTGTGCTCAATGTTGTTCATGTCATTGAGCACAGCCGCTGAACGATATCATTAACGATATCGTTCAGCGCCGGGCTCTCTTCCCCCATTCCCTGACATGCAGCAACCTGACGAGATCATCAGATTGGCCTGCATGTCAGCCCGATTAACGATGATGAACGACTCGCGGGAACGCGCGTCGTTGTCGTCCATCTTTTTGGGGTTAAAAATGGACGGTAAAGTGGACGACATAACGATATCGTTATCGTTTAGTCGTCCACTTTACCGCCCAGTGTGTATGCACCTTTAGTCTTTTCAGGCAATCTGGCACCCCAACTCAAGGTCAAGTAATGTTGGTTTTTCCACATCTTCTGCGCATGTTCATCCAGGAGAATGGACTCTGCACAAGGAAGATTTATCAATTTGGACTACCTTCAATGTATTCGATCAAGGGTGGGCAAAATCTCTCCCTTAGGCCATGTGCTGCCCATCAGCCAATTGCCATTGCCTATTAGACCGGCTCAGACTAAACAGACTGTTGTTTTCTTATAGGGACTGACTATCCCTTTATCACCAGCTGCTTTGTGACAGCGCGTCCATCCCCCCCTCTTTCATTGGACATATGTGCTCTTTGACCGTGTCTATTGCAGCACAACTTCGCCCTCTATCTATGCACTGCGTGGATTACCGGAAAGGAACTAGGTATCTTTAATTGGTTGAGGAGGCATCTATATTAGCCAATCAGAATGTGGCTGCAGTTGCAGCTCCACCTCACACCAGTACAGGAAACTGCGGAGCTGTAGGAAGTCACTGTGCACTAAAGGAAGAGGGGACTCCTGAGAGTTATAGCAACATGGTAGTTGAGCAGGGGACTGCATTGTGTAATTGCCTTGCAATACACTGTTGTCTCAGGACCTGATTCAGACCCGCTCACGAGCACTTAGCTGGGCAGTGCGCACGCACTGCGCGAGCCCCAGAGCGAGAAATCACTCACTTCGGCACTCTCATCCAAAAGGGGAGGCTGATTATGTTGATCGACAGCTCGCCCCATTTGGAAGGTGGGTCAGGGGGGGGGTGGCTAACAGACTGAGGCGTTCCCAAAGGAACGCCTGCCGTTTGTGGGAGGCACCACTGACATCACAGGTGATGTCAGTGGTGAGCTTCCGGCTCTATTTAGAGTCGGAAGCTCACTGGGGCTTGCGGGAACGAGACCCTACCACAAGGGTCTCGTCGCAAGCCCCAATGGTCGTGATGATCGCGACAATCACCTGGCAGCTCGCAAAAGCTGTGGGTGGTCACCCACCGCTTTGAGAGCGGCCAGGAGGCCGAAACTTAAAAAAAAAATGCCCTGATTCAGAGCGAGCGCTCCGGCTCTGAATCGGGGCCTCAGTTTGTACTGAATACAGCCTAAACCAAATTGCAGGAAGATCACTAAATTAAGTTAGGAAGCCTGAACCGAACCCCACCCCTTCCCTATCTTGTGCAACTCCTTATTGAGCCATCAATATGAGGTATCTTATAGATGTTAGGATTCCTAATTGTATAAAATAATGGGGAAAAAATCTTTTTTTTTTTTTTTTTTTTATTTCAATATTGATGAAAATGGTTATTTCACATAATACATTCAACCCAAAACTTTTACACTAAAATACACAAACAATTGTTAAAATAAATATTACAATTGTATTGATGGGTTATTCTAACCACACAATTTTTTTGTGCCCCAAGGGGATTAAATAATTGCGCACCACTACATTAGATGGTACCAACTCTAATATCTGTTCTACCATCACCCATATTCCAGGGAGAAAAACCACTGCTCTTGCATTGTCATGGAACTTCAACCTGGAGTATGTATTCAGTCTTTCCTGCTCACTAAACGTGCCCTATGGAATATTGTGAAAACAGATGAGGTTAAGGCAGTCCTTCTATTTTTGGCATTGTAATTCGTGGCTTGCAGTAGCTCTGTAAGGGCTCTATTTACTACAATCCGCATATTGAATGCAGATTGTAGTGTGATATTACCGAGTGAATTCGCATTGCGAATTCAGGCAATATCACAGGGATTTACTATAAATCCCTTGCAGGGACAGAGCTTGCGATAAAGCTCTGTCCCTGCGGATCCCACCCGCACTCTAGTCGCGGTATTTTCAGAAAAAATACCGCGACTAAGAGCCCGCGCATGCGCCGACCCACCGTCGCTGCTTCCCACCGACTCTAAGCCCCCCCCCCCCCCCCTCCCTTCATTACACTTACCTGCATCCTCCTGGCCTCTGGTGATCTTCTCCGGGCTTCCCAATCAGGTGATCTCCCATACTGCACTGGGGCCCGATCACCTGATGACCGGGCAGCAGTGCACTGTGGGAGACCAGCTGACTGGAGAGGCGCCATCACCGGTCCCTGGATTCAGGTAAGTAAAAAAAAAAAATGTTTAATTTTTTTCTTTTTTTTTTTTTTTTACAGCAATCAGCTTGCGGTCTATTTAGACCACACAGCTGATTGCTGGTACCGGCTCCCGCCTCTGCTCTCCCCGTTAGAGCAGAGTGGGAGCCCGGTAACCGGGGGAGACCCTGGATAGCGCCACCTCCAGGTGGCGTTATTATCACAGGGCTTCCCCCGGTATTTTTTTACAATTTATTTTTAGTAACTATGGTCGGAAAACACATTTCCCATTACAATTATTTGAAATGCGATCTGCTTTACTAAAAATAAGTGATAATTAGGGGTTGGAGTAGAATTTCACTAATTCTACTCCAATTGCCCTATAGTAACTACAGGTGAAACTAAAATGTGAAAAGGGTGTGAAAACACCCTTTCACTTTATTTTAGTAAAAATAATGTTAATAAATAGAGCCCTAAATGTTCTTGGAACTGCCAGTGTGGTCAGATATTATTTACGAAGGACTGTTTCTTCATATAAATATGGACACCCTCAATCATGGCGTGGTGATTGAGCGGTCATTGCTTAAATTCAGGGTAACTGATGTGCTTCTTCAATCCAAGAAACTCAGAATATTTTGGATAGGGGCAGGGGCGTAACTAGATATGTGGACCACATAGCATCTGTTTTGTGAGGTTCCATATGTGCTGCCAAATTATAAAATCTATATAACAAGTGTCTCACATTTAAAATGTTTCTGGTAGCAATCATGTCAGCAGATGAATAGAAGGAATTACCTGAACTATGGTGTACGTAGCGCTTTTTTTTTTTTTTTTTTTTTTTGTAATGAATAACTATATAGACAAAATGGAGTCAAGAACTAATTCTACTTTCCTACCTGAGGCAGTTTCCACTATTTCTATCAAGAGATCATAATCTGTCTTTACCCACAGCCAAATAACAAGGAAAAATGGATGCATGCCCCAGCTCTTTCAGGACTACTTCTATTTACCTCCCAAAAAGGCTGTGCTTCATCCAAACATACTCATGAGATTGATCAAGGATGTCATTGCACAGATTTATAAATAGAACACTAATGTCGGGTACACACCAGACGATAGGCCGTCCAAATCGGATGACCTATCTGGTACATTGTCTAGTGTGTACCCTCAGCGTCACTGACTATGCGCACCCGTCGGACCTGCGTGCAGGTTTGACAGGCGACTTAGTTAGCGAGGGCAATGCTGACAAATGCAGCATGGCCCCCGCTGCCAGAATCTGCAAGTGTGTATGCACTTGCCAATGCTGGGTCCCGTCGCTTACGAGGTTGGTACATGCTAACCATAGTCTAGTATGTATCCTCAAGAGTCTTGGTTCACAAGGGCATGTTCTACACATTTGAGGAGTGCTCTGGCACTGCCTCCATCCTTGCTGCAGACATTTAACTTATCCGGTGGTCTCTAGAACCAGCAAGAGGTTCGACCTCTCATGTTCTACTTCGCATGCATAGCATCTCCGTGTCTTTCCTGGCATTCCTCATGGACAGACACAACCATGAGGCTCCATCTGTTTGTATAGAGCAGGGGTGGCCAAACTCTGTCCTCGAGAGCTACCAACAGTTCACGTTTTCCAGGTCACCCAGCAAGTGCCCAAGTGTAGTCATTACTCACTGACACATTTTGAAAGATCCACAGGTGGAACTAATTATTTCACTTGTGATTCTGTGAGGAGACCTGGAAAATGTGAACTGTTGGTAGCTCTCGAGGACAGAGTTTGGCCACCCCTGGTGTAGAGAGCCTGTAAAGCTGCTGCAAGTGCACTACTCCAGGGGCGCCGAGAGTGGGGGGGAGCGGGTACTAATTGTCCAGGATTGCTAGAGGGGCCTTGTGCCGCCCCACCCCCTCCCTCATATCACAGCAGCCCAGCATACACTATGTGCTGAGCTGCAGTGGGAGACTGCTCGTGGCTGCTGAGCATCAGCCGCAGCAGTGTCCTATGCATGTGGTGGGAGGTGATCACACAGCTCAAAATGCCCCCCCTCCCCGAGGCACAAACTATATAATTTTTTATTATTTTTTTACATTTGTTTAGCCTAAGGGGATGTGGCCATGCCTTCCATCATTAGGCCACACACCCTTGTGGCTCTTGTCGCCCCTGACTACACCACCACTGGCATAGTGGGAATACATAGTTTTAACTTCGTTTGGTGTTTTTACCACCCAGATGTCCGGTGCATTACAATGCCCAGCAATACCCATAAGCAGGGCCGCCATCAGGGGCGGACTGCCGGGCCTCGAGTCCCGGGCCCGGAGAGACCAGAGACAGAGGGGGGCCCGGCTGGCTGCGGTGCTGCACCGGCAGCCATAGAGTCAGGAGCGGAACTAACGCCGCTGCCCGCCAACCTGGTCCCGGCTCCCCATTACTTAAATGGTTTGAGCCAGAGTGGGCCCGCTTTGGCCGCTCCGGCTCCTACAAGACAGACACCCAGCCCGGCCCCTTGTTATGACACAGCGCACGTGACGTCATCACGTCACGTGTGCTGTCATAACAAGGGGCTGGGCTGCTGGAAGGGATCGAGAGGAGCCGAAGAGGAAGTTGCAAATAAGGTAAGTAATGGAGCATACACACGGTCAGATTTGTCAGATGAACGACTGAACGATTTTTGACTGCATTAAAATGAATGGAATCGTCCAAGTCTGACTGCAAACCCATCAGATGTCAGATATCGTTATCTGACAAACGGGAACGCGTATCGTTGATCGTCCATCGTTCAGGCATGTCAGATATGAACGATTTTCCTTCAGATATGAACGACTGAACGATTTTTAAATCGTTATCGTTCATATCTGAAGGAAAAATCTGACCGTGTGTATGCACCATAAGTTGTGGTTTGGGGGAGAGAAAGAGGCTGCCACACATGCAGGGGGTTATAGGGGCTGGCACACATGCTGGGGGGGGGAGAGGCTGACACGCTGAGGCTGGGACATGCTGGGGATGGAGGGAAAGTGACAGACGCTGGGGGTGGGACACACGCTGGGGCTGGGGGGGGAAGAGGCAGAGACATGCTGGAGATGGAATGGGAATGAGGCTGATGGGCTACCCTGTCCTCCCCTCTCTGCACTGAGCCTCCCCAGCTAGTTCAGCCAGCCTTCCCTGTCCCTCTCTTAGTCTAGACAGCATTCCCTGCCATGCCCCACTCCCCAGTGCAAACAGCCCCCCTGGCCCTGTGCGTCTCCCCCTAGTCCTGCCAGCCGTCATTGTCCTGCCCCCCCTCTCAGCCCTGAGCCTATCACCCCCCCACCACCCCAGTCCAGTCAGACTTTCCTGTTTTAGTTTTTTTTTTATGTGGGTCTAGCTTTTTCAACATTTTATATGGTTACGGCTTAGTTATATATATAAATCCATCCCCTCCCTCTCCCCGGGGGGGGGGGGGGGCGGGCCAGGCCGGACCTGTGTACTTTGTCAGTACCGGGCCCCACAATTTCTGATGGCAGCCCTGCCCATAAGCTCCTGGCTGCTTCTACAATGGTGTTATATCCTTAGGTTTATTGAATTGTAGCATAAAATACAAAGAACTGCTTAAGCTGTACCACATGTGGATGAACTGCCACCAGTACCAACTGCACAAATACATCTAACATCACATATACTGTACTCTGGCCAAGTGTATTTCAACCGTGTTGATTATCTGTCTGGATAATAAATCTCTAGTATCATTCCGTTGCACTCCACATTGCTAGACTACTCTGCCAACAGGTTATGGGACCAGGAAGCAGTCCTGCAGCCTTAGGTTATTATAGTTCCCATACACAGCCTCTGCTAACACTTCAAAGGCAGTGGCAACCTCCTGAGCATGTAATGTTCAGGCCTCAATGGACTATGGGCCTGATTCAGTAAGGATTGTGTACGCAGCTGTGAATTCGCATGGAACACAGCAGTGAAAGTATGCTAATGCCTCAGGTGGCATAGAGATGCCCACTGTTGCTTTCTCACATCTGTACTCTCACACCTGTGCAGGGTAGTAACTAAGGGTGTGCGACTGCACAGAGCTCTGTGGGCGGCACCTACGCTATGCTCACTCTCAGTTCCTGCAGTTGGCTAGCAAGGTGCATGTAACGTCACTCTGCTGCCAGAATCTCTGCAGCAGTGCAACCTGGAGTGTCCTTAGGACACTCCAGATGGTGTCAATGCTGCCCTTACAGAAGCCCAGAGCATCCTGAGGATGCTCTGGGCATTGCTAATCGCCTGCGTCTGATGTGGCATACTTACCGACTTCTGGGGAGGAGATGCAGGTGGGAGGTGTTGGGGGCAAGGCCTGACTATCAGTGGCATTAAGCCCTGCCCCCTTGCGGTAAAGTGCCGCAAATCCTGCACATTTGAATAGGGGGCAGGGATAAATTACATGATTATCATAGAATCGCATCATTAAGTCCCGCCCCCATGCATGGACCTACCGATCTGCAAATTAATTCTGCCCACTTCACAAGGAAGTGGGTAGAATGCAGGAGAAGTGCCCACCTTCCTGGGGGTGCAGGGATTACACACAAAAATTGCGAGCCTCCTGTAGGTCTTGGGAGGGTAGGCAAGTATGCGGTGCAGGCCACACCCCTCCATATGAAGTCAGAACTGCTCCTGCATATACATCCGTACCAGACTCTCATCAGCCCGTCATGCTAAATTTACACCAGGGCCGGGATGCACTAAACGGAAAATGCGGTAAAACCCCGGTTTAACGCATTTTCCGTATGCATCAATCAGCTGGCCGCCGGGCTCCGATGTGGAGGGTACCGCCAGCTTCTACCACATTGCGCTGATATGAGGGATCCAATCAGATCCCTCCCCAGCATGCCCCGCGTCACTCTGCGCATGCACAGATGGACTCCCAGGTCATAAACCCGGAAGTCCACAAGGCGGCAGGGATCGCAAAGGACAGCTCTTATCGGAAGAGCTGTCCTTTGCTGTGCATATGTGATCTGTACAATTGCGGTATCCGGCAGTAAGTTTTGCACTCTGTTAGTGCATCTTGCCCCAGGTCTGACCAGCCACAAATACTGCAAGTCTCATCAAACGCAACGAGTTCTCATGTGGTGTACGCAGTCACAGTGGCTAATTTACGCACACCCATGCAACTGCGTTCAAACTAACACATCTGTGTTTTTCTAACCACTGACTTGAACTGCTTGCGTAATTGCAAGAGCGATACTTACTGAATCGGGCTGTAAGGTTGTTAATATTTGCTTGAAACACTCCATATCCCTTTGGGAGTGTTCATCCCATTCCTGAAGAAAAGAAGGTTTGGGAAGACACCAGGGAAAGGAGATGCACTATGGGCCTGATTCAGAGTTGTACGCTATCCCATTGATCAAGTAATTGAGCATTTATTGGTGGTATACGTTATGGTTGCAATGAGGATTCCTTTGTAAGTGATAAAATGCAAACATGTGGGAGGTAATGGGAAGTGACTGCTAAAACAGAAGCATGTTTTCAGCTGTCTACAATTAAGTACAGCGATAACAACGGGGCTCCGATGTCTCGGTTGCAGCGGCCTTTTTGAGCGACCACTCACTCAAGGAGTCGGTTTGTGTCCTGTCACAGCCAGGGTTTCTCGGCATGGTGGTCGGCGGGTGTTACCTGTGAGGATGCTGTGGCAGGGGGCGTCTGGCGGGGAGCATTGGCTGTGCGTGGACCTGTTTGGGCATATTGTCACTCTGTGCTGGGTAGGCCTGATGGTGCTTCCGTTCTGCTCTGGCATGGGCAGGGGCTGGCTGGCAACTTTCAGCCTGGGGGGCAAATGCATGCAGGCGGCCCTGGCAGAGGAGTAGCGTGTAGCCAGGGTGCCCGAAGAATGCGCGTGCTACAGCGCCCCCCTCAAGTGTTCCAGGGAGGAGGCGGGTCCATATGGGATTAATGTAATTTAAAAATAAAGATTAGGGACAGCCCAATCATGGTGCCCATATGCAGTGCCCCCCTGTGCCCCAGAAGAGGACCCCCTTATGCAGGCCTCCAGTAGTGATCCCCCTATGCAGTGCCCCTTGTGCCCCCAGTAGTAAGCCCTTTATATAGTGCCCCAGTAGTGGTACCCCCTATGCAGTGCTCCTTATATAGTGCCCCCAGTAGCAGTCCACACCCCATGCAGTGCCCCCAATAATGGTATTGCCCTATATATAGATCCCCCAGCAGTGGTGCCCCTAGTAGTTGTCCCCTCCCCTAGTAGTAGTAGTCCCCCCATTGTAGTGCCCCAGTAGTAGTCCCCCCTTGCAGAAGTAGTTCCCTCAGTTGTAGTCCGCCCCACCCCCCCTTGAAGTGCCCCTAGTTATAATCCCCTTGTAGTGCCGCCCCCCCTGTAGTGCCCCCAGTAGTGGTTCCCCCCCTTGTGGTGCCCCCAGTAGTGGACTTTTTCTTTTGCCATTTCCATGTCTATTAAACCACTCATTAAAAGTTCCACACTTTAATTTAAATCTGCTTCTGTGTCTGCTCCTATCACCACCCTGGGTCCACAACAAAACCAGAACCTCACATGTCCTATGCTGTGTTTGTATGCAGTTGCAGACAGCTGCAATGGCTCTGGTGGATATCTCTGTAAATGTCTTGGTGGCTGTTCAATTAGCTTATTGTAAATACTCAGTTACAAAAATTGCCAGGAGAAGTGTCAGAGCAGGAGCCGGAGAAGGGACCAGGGAGCAACTGAGCGAGCCTGAGGAGGACCTGCCTAGCTGAAAGCAGGTAAGTGTAACCCGCTATACGCCACCTCAGAGTGGTGTATAGTAACACCATCAAATTCCAAAAATACATGATTTTCAGAATTTGAATAGCCTAATTTCTACATCCTCATACTAATGTATGGGGAGTGTGGAAATCAATGCAGATGGAATTAACCAGGAGATATCGATATCGCCTGCGTTGTGTTAATGAATACTAAATAAAAATGGTAATTAAGGAAAATGTCCTTTAAAACTGTTATTTTAGTGTTGATGAATAGGCCCCCTCTATCTGTCCTTTTGGGTAATTGGTCTGTGATAATCCTGTGTGGTGATTGCATTACAGTAGTCTCTTTGCAAGGAGGGTATTTTTGCCTGCCAGATGCCCATCGAGTTAGGGCAACCCAGAGGATTATTTGGTGGGCCAGTGTGACTAGGCAGGGATTAATTGGAACAGAGCAGGCTTGTGCAGACTCAACAGGTTGGTAAACATATTTAATACTTAATGGTGCATACACAGTCAGATAAAGACTATATTAACGATATTGTTTGACCGTTTAGATCGTCCTTTTTTTAGCCCCCCCCCTCCAACGACCATCGATGCCCAGGCACGGATGGTCGATATGACCATCGCCCGTGAATGCAGGCCAACCTGGTCGATATCAACCAGGTTAGCCTGTTTGCTGTAGAGACCCGCTCGTTCTAGTAGTTTGGAGGTTGGTGCATGTTCGATATCGAACATGCCGGACGATCAGAAGATATCTGATCGTTGTCTGATCGTCCCGTGTGTACGGGCCATAATACAGAACTCTGCATGGAGTCTGCGAGCAACAGGTTCCTTTTCAAAATGTTCTCTAACTCAATGCATATTTATTTTTTGCCATCTAGAAATGAGAATCCACCTATTCATTCTTGGAGTAACTGTCCTAGGGATCTCCAGAAAAGCTTTGTCAGATGACTCCCACATTCCTGAAAAAGCTAGTAAGTGATGTTTTAACTACTGTTTGTGCTTTAATATTTTTACTTTTCAGCATTAGACCTGTTGTGTGGCTTTTTTTTTTTTCTCTCAAGAATAGAACATAATCTAGAAAGTAAGACTGCTCCCCTAACTGTGTCCACTAAAACTCTGTCCTCAGGACCCCACACAGGTCACATTTTCCAGGTCACCCAGCAGGTACACAGGTATTCATTACTCACTGACCCATTTTAAAAGATTCACAGGTGGAGCTAATTATTTCACTTGTGATCCTGTGAGGAGACCTGGAAAACATGCACGGTTTGGGGTCCTGAGGACTGAGTGAGAACCTGTGCTCTAGGGATTTGTAATACAAAGTTCCCTTTTTTAGTTTAGCTTGAGACTGTTGCTGCAACAAGTGAATAGAAATGGAGAGCCAATCTACACGTTATTATGCCAACATAAACCTACCCTCCAAAATGACCCGTTACGTTAGGTACAAAATGCTCTGCTCCTGGACTTCCCACCTAAAGCTGCCCATACATCTAAAGATTCTGTCCAACCAGTCAACTAGCTGATTGGTTGGAATGAATATCTGCTCCCAAATGCTGGAAAATGGACAAACTGTTGTTTGAACAAATAGTTTAGATCAGTGGTTCTCAAACTTTGTCCTG
This sequence comes from Taudactylus pleione, assembly GCA_031769625.1. Taxonomy (NCBI): domain Eukaryota; kingdom Metazoa; phylum Chordata; class Amphibia; order Anura; family Myobatrachidae; genus Taudactylus; species Taudactylus pleione. The sequence continues at coordinate 17,359,547 of JAUIMM010000213.1, read as the reverse complement.
CACAGGTGTACTTATTACTCCCTGACACATTTTAAAGATCCACAGGTAGAGCTAATAACTTAATTACTTAATAACTTGTGATTATGTGAGGAGACCTGGAAAACATGCACCGCTTGGGGTCCTGAGGACCGAGTTTGAGAACCTGTGGTTTAGATCAAACATTTAACAAACTTGTCTGAACGATCATGTTCATCTGCTTTCTGGCATTTAGGAGCAAATTGCTGATCATCATTTACTCCCATACGTTACCAGATTTTCATTCCAACCAATCAACAAGCTGGCTGGTTGGATGTAAGTTGGTCTAGTGTGTGGCCATCTTAAAGATTATCTGTCCAACCAGCCAACTAGTTGACTGGTTGGAATGAAAATCTGGTTAATGTATGGGAGTAACTGATCAGCAATTTGCTCCTAAATGCCAGAAAACATGAAAATGATCGTTCAGACACATTTGTTAAATATTTGATCCAAACAATTTGTTCAGTGTTTGTCCATTTTCCGGCGTTTGGGAGCACATTGCAGATTGTAATTTGCTTTCATTCCTTACCAGATTTTCATTCCAACCAATCAACTAGTTGGCTGGACAGAATCTTTAGATGTGTGGCCAGCTTAAGTTAATGATTGCAGACACCTGTGTTGAGCTAGTTATTTCATGAGACTGGTGTTTCAACACAGGTGGCTTCAATCCTAAATTAAGAAGGTTCAGGAGCAGAGCACTTTGTACTTAATGGAATGGGTCATGTTGGAGGGTCTGCATAAATGTGCAAGCAAATCCTTTATTAAAAATCTACATTTTCTTATAAAGTAAAGTATTAAGAATGTAATATTACATTGAAAGAGAAACCAACATTCTTTTTTACAAGAATAAAGAGGACCTATGTATGGAACAAATTCTGATCCTAAACACTACTAATCACCAAGAAATCCTAGTCCTACAGAAACTCATTAAAACAAATGTTTACTTTTATATTTTTTTAAACATTGTAACTATGGAATACAACCAATAACTGACAGTGACTACTGTGTATACATTTCATGGTTTGTTCTATATGCATCCAGTACAAAAAGTGAAATCAAATTGTCACAATAAATTGGTTAAACAAACAATTCTGCATTTAAACAGGCTTTAATGATCAGCTAATTAAAGATGGTCGTCTAAATATATAGCACAACTGATGTTTAGTCGCTGGTGTAATCCTACTGTCAAGATTGCACCAAAATTCTGATCTCTCTTAATACTAATTTACTAATTCTCCTTTCATCCTCCTTTTAATATCTGAAGGTACAGTATTTGAGATGCAGAATATTTAAAAGTTGCTATACATCTGATTTCTGTTTCCAATTTGAAATGTCTCATTTACAATTACCAAAGTAAAACAGTAGTTAGTCCATCTTATACATACATACATACATACATACATACTCACTCATACACACACTAGCTGGATTCTAGCCTGTTTAAAACAAGAGCTTGCAAACAGCCATTCTGATGTAACCAGTTTATCTTGCAGGTGAAAATTTAGCTTTGACTGCATATGTGTATCCAAGCTCGGAGGTGATTGAAGGATCAGCCTGGAAAACCATTGATGGCAGCAGAATGACCTGTTTTGAGACAGAGTATGAGATGCCAAGTTGGCTGGCTTTGGACCTGAAACAGAACTACAGAATTCGCACTGTTGTAATTACCAGCCAAAATTACCCACAACGCTTGGATGGAGCAGAAGTCAGAGTTGGAAAATCTCTGGATGGAACTGAAAAGTAAGTGGCAGCATCGGGATATGCCATACTCTAGACCTAGCATTAGAAACTCTAAGGGGCATATGTATCAAGCTGTTTGGTACATAAAATTATGCAGAAACTGCTGTTCCCGCATAATTGTATGTATTGCTCTTGTATAATAAAAGCGCAATGCAAGAGATTTCACAGAAATCTCTGAAGTGCTAATTGGCAGATCAATGCAGACTACAATCTGACTTCTATGTACTAAACTCCAAAAAGCAAAGCTTTTCGAAGTTTAGCCCTGGTAGTTTACACCATCTTCAGATGTAAACTGCTTTCACCCTATGGGGGCTCCAGGGGCAGGAGAGAGGTCTTTCGATCTCTCCCCTGCAGCCTCCGGAAGCTGACACTGTGTTCATGAGCAGTGTCTGCTTCCCCTTCTGTGAAAGACCTCCACAATTTGCTGGGGATATAACTTGTGGGGACAGTGGCTAATGCATCTGCTGTCCCTGCGAGTTCCCCTTTGTACATTGGGTATATTTTAATTTAAAATGAGAAAAAAATCCCCTGCGAATTGGACCGATAATAATCGTGGCAGTACAGCGATTGTTACCTAGACCCTTAAAACATTTTAGCAATTGGAACTGTATTCTTAGACCTATGTTGTATCGGCTTTTTACACTGAATGTTTACTTTTTTGCTGCCTTATTTTTGCACATTTTCCCTAATCTTAATCCTGGTGATCTTGAATTGTATAGTGGTGAATAGCTGATTACATTGTCCATGTGTGCAGAAGTTTTGTACTAAAGGTTCCTCAAATTGCACAACTGGGCCAAAATGAAGGCAGCTGAGACTGCAACTTGGTTGGTTTTGCTGCTCAGATTGTAAACCAAATAAAAGTTGAAAACTGTCCCTAGGGGAATTCAGTATTTCCTATTATCCGTAGGGGGGAAAAAAACAAACTTGGTCTTTAAATACCATGATGGGTTCCAGTAAATCCCACTTAACAAAATAGGTCTTGTAGAAACTGGCTAAGCCTTTTACACAGTCCTATACGTAAGACCCTTTTTTTTTTTTTTTTTTCTCCTCAACTTCGAAGAAACTGAAGCTTTAGGGTCTAGCCACTCTACTACATTGGAGACTGAAGAAAGAAACTCTGGAAGAGGGTTGTCTCTTGTAGCTGCATACTGGGGGGGAGGGGGGAAATCTGGACTTGGGCAATTATCTTACAACTGATTATTCACTGTACAATTCATCGGATTTCATATGGGGCAGGTCTTTACCAACTGTGTGGAACGGGGTATAAATACTGCTGGCTCCAAATTTAAAAATAAATTTGGAGCCAGCAGTATCCCTTAGGAAGTCAGATCTGCATCCAGGGCTCTTAAAAGTAGAATCTAAAATATTAGATGCCAGCATTAATTGTTGGGAGCACTTGCTGCTGGGATTTGTCCAGGACTGCTATAAAGATAATTGATGGATATTGTCATTCATTCTCCCTCCTGTGTAGGTGTCGAACAATCAGGATGTCCAACAACCCGACTATTAAGATTTGCTGCCATGGCATAGAAGGACGCTATGTTACAATAATTATGAAAGAGCGAAAAGAGTATCTCCCATTGTGTGAGGTGGAGGTCTATGCTGTGACGGCTAATGACCAAATAAGATGTGATGACTAAGCTGAGGATCTGTATTCTGGAAAATACAACTATATTTACATTTTTTTTTTTTTTTAAATATTCCCCAAATGTATTCAACTGTTTCACTCCTTTCCTATTGCTGGACAGAATAGACAGCTTATGTGGTCTATGGATAATTGTACTACTGCAAGTATCAGTTTGTTGTCCAGTATTCTATCACCAGGATTACGTCCAATAAATATTAAGCAATACATTTCTTTATTTTGTAAATCATTTCTACCTCTGCAAATTGCTGATGTATGGGGACCTTAACTCCTTAGCACAACTTTACATGCAATCAATTGCTGATGTATGGGGGCCTTTAGTACCAGCAGTGGCTCCTACCCTCTTGCATGAAAGGGGCTGCCACTACTGGTCCAGCCGGCTGAGCCCTGGAACATGCGCAATGGATCTGGCAGATGGCGCATGCACACAAGCAGCAGTGCCACAGCACATGCGCATAACACTGGCTTCTAGGGAGTGCATCGGCTGCAGCCACCCTAGAAGACGTTGTAGGGCTGCCCAAAAAGGCAGAGCTGCAGCTTCCTCCTGAAGCTGCTCTCTGCTATTCGCAGCCTGGCAGTCCCAGGGGGAGGAAACTCCTCCCTCTGGGGCTGTCTGTCCTGTGTGAATGACAGCTAGCGCTTCAAATGGGAAACCACTGCCAGTCAGTGTAGCCAGTGCAGTCATGGACTGCAATTGGCTCACTGAAGTGGTGGATTTTACTGGGTGAGCTGCAACCCCTAGGTAATATACACCACTGGTCTAGAGCAGTGGTTCTCAAACTCTATCCTCAGGACCCCACACAGTTCACGATTTGCCAGTCACGCAGTGGGAACACAGCTGTAATCGTTACTCAGACACATTTTTAAGGTCCACAGGTGGAGCTGATCATTTCCCTTGTGATTCTGTGAGGAGACCTGGAAAACATGTACTGTTTGGGGTCCTGAGCACTGAGTTTGAGAACCTGTGGTCTACAACACAGGTCATATTACAGCATCTATGAATGACTATCGCGCTATACTAATCCCTCATTCTTGCATTAAATATAAATCAAACATAAGGTTGCATTCAAATTCCTCACTCTTCAGCATACAGCACAGTCTTTGTTAACTTAAACCTCCATACATTAGTCTCTAACCTAATACGCCAAAGGGAAATTAAATTTAGCTGAAAGGGATGGCCCAAGACCATCGGGCTTGCGACTGAGACCTTGCGGTAGGGTCTCCCTGCCGCAAGCCCTGGAGTGATTTTGGCTCTCAGAGCCAAAATCACTCCCACCACTAGTGATGTCAGTGGGGCCGGCTTCAGACGGTAGGCGTTCCCATGGGAATGCCTCTGTCTGGCAGGCACGCTCACCAAAGGGGGTGTGCTGTCAATCAACATCGACAGCACGCCCCCTTTGGTGCGAGACCCGGAGCTCCCTCTGTCGTGCGCATGCACAGTGGGGCAACATCGACCCGCTTGCGAGCGGGTCTGAATTACCCCCTTAGGGCCTGATTCAGACCTGTTTGCTAAACTATGAACACACACACTATGGGCGATTATCGCGCATGCATCAAAGTATGCACCAGTCACTGCGGCCAGGAATCGTGCACTTGTAGTACAGACTGGATGCTACTTTGAGTGACAGCGCCGTTTGTGGGTGGTAACGGGAAGGTGCTTGTGAACGGGGGAATGGGGCTGCGCATGCAGGAGTGTCTGGCCGTCCAAACAGTTTTATGGGTATACATAACTGGCAAAGAAGCGTCATTGTACCAGTCACTTGGTTGTATTTCAGTCTGCAGTGCTTGCAGTGGGGTAGGGTCTAACCTCAAGCACTGCATGCAGCACCGATGGCTCTCGATGTCACTGATTAATCACACACTACCTGGAGATGACGTGTGCTATGAAAGAAAGGTGGGAGTCTTTATACTCCGGCGTGCGCTCACTGCTGTTGCTCTATAAGGCATAGAGGGCGTCCATTCACCAGACCGCACGATCGCAGCATTTGCATACCCAGCCCCTTCTAGCTGTGTGAGAGCACAGCTTAGCGTACGGGTCTGAATGAGCTCCTTAGTCCCAAAGTACCTGACATCAATCCTCACCAAATATTGACTTATACAATAACTGTCTATTCAAAGAACTTGAACAGGACTTACCTGAGCAGTCTCTTCAGAATCCAGCACAGCAAACTGAGCCTACATGCCAGGAAGCCTACAAGCACTTCCTGCCTCCTGCCAGAACAATTTACTGTTCAACACCTGTGGTTTCATTGTCCAAGGCGTGCTTCTATCAGAGTGTGAACGCACACCCAAGAGTGGTATGTTTATTACACATACCCCACTTTTTTTTTAGGTGTCCTTAAACTACCAGCACAGATCAGGTCTGTCAATATATCCTATAATTTTATTTTTTAAATGTGGGGCAATAATCCAAAATGTTTTTAATATAGATATTAGTCAATTATCAATAAAGACCAAAGAGTGTAATGTGTGGCTTGGGAGACATCCAGAGAGGCAGCAGTTCTGCTGAGTTCTATGTCTAGCCGTACTTGCTACCTTCTTTGTTGTCTGCAGGAATGGTGGGCCACTCTCTATAACATAACCCAGTGCCACTAGTCGAGTACCCACCCAGGTGGACTGATAGTCCAACACCCCTGTGTGCAATACTGCCGCCCACCATCCATTGCATGCTGATACATCAGACCACGACTACAGCCCTCTTAGTGGCATCAGTGGTTTGCCCTCTCTTTCCTGGCATACTTGGGCCTCCAAGGGCTGCCCACATAGTATACTTGCAGACAAGGCCATTGCAGCTGGCCTTTTGCTGATGTCTTCCTCATCAGGCACAATCTGGATTGCTGGAGACCTCGTTCTACTGTTTACATGACAGGACACAAGCTGACCTGCTCCTGACAGGCTAGTTGTCCCCTGGTGTTGCACTGCAGGTCACCAGTTTGCCCATTTTTCTTTTCTAGTTGACTGTGCCAGATCGCCAAGCTGCCTTATTTCTGAAAGTACTAATTGGCACTCCATGATATTTTTTTTTCAATTGAGTATTCTTTTATTGGTTTTCATAAACCTATACATACCATGATATGAGTTTACACTGCCTCATTTGAGTACGTGATCTATCCCTACCTACTCTCCTCTGTGCAATCGATACTGGATTATGGTCAGCTACTTCACCTAAACCATCCTTTGCCTGCAAAAGTTTCCTGCCACACTCTGTTTCCATGTCAGAAATCTCAACATTGGCTATTCCTTCAGCCCACAAAGTCAGGGTGTGCGTAATAAAGGATACCATGGCCACTGATTTTGCAGAATCCATAAAGTTCTCAGGGATCACCTACATTCCACTCATCATCTGGTGACCGTGGAAAAAATTTAAATTGGTGAATGTGAGAAAGACCTGTTTGACCTTAAACAGCAAGTTGCTGCTTTACAAAAAAACTCAGTTGTTTAACTCAATGACTTAAGGTACATACACAAGTAAAGATTTTCTGTCCAACCATCCAACTAGTTGGTGATTGGTTGGAATGAAAATCTGGTAAGGTATGAAAGTAAAAGACAATCAGCTATTTGCTCCCAAGTGACGGAAAAAGGACAAAAACTGTTTGAACAAATTGTTTAGATCAAACATTTAACAAACTTATCTTAACTTGTCATGTTTTCTGGCGTTTAGGAGCAAATTGCTGATCATCAGTTACTCTCATACCTTACCAGATTTTCATTCCAACCAATTAACTAGTTGGATGGTTGGACAGAATCTTTACATGTGTATGCACCCTTAGTGCCTAATTCAGTAAGGATTGCAATTGCAGCTGTGAAAATATGCTAATGCCTGCCACAGCTCAGCCAGCATAGAGACTACCACAGCTGCTTTCTCATATGCCTAATACCTCGCACTCCTGCATATACATTGGTACCATCGTCGAAGCACATCGGCCTGTCATGCACAATTACAGCAGGTCTGACAAGTTGCAGAAACTGTAGTAGTTGATTTTAATCCCACACCAGTGATACTATGTACAGTATGAAATATATATATATGTGTGTGATCTCGCTTCATTGGGTTGTATATACGTAAATAACCCAGCTATCAATCAGCCTGATATACTCAACAATTTGTCTAGCTGGGGTGTCTAATATAGTGCACTTATTTTAATTCACGCAATCCTCATCTTTATATAGAATAGTAAATATGTTAAAACTATAACCTTTCTTTATTAATTTCTTATTTAAAAAAAAAAAAAAAATGAATTCCATTACTTAGGTGAAATATTTAAAATTTACATACATCACAAAAATAGTACAAAGAAATTGGTGTATAAAGAAAATAAATAAATTACAGATTAGTTTTTTAAAACTGTATTTCTATACTGCTGGTTGATTTATTTCTCTTGTATAACTTGGCTACCAATATTAGTTTATAAGTTACTGCAGTTTATACTGCCTGTCATGTGCAGGCTGTGGGCCTGATTCTGACCCGCTCGCAAGCGGGTCAATGGTGCCCAAGTGCGCGTGCGCACGACGGAGGCGGCTCAATCGTGCGCATACACGAGACCCGAATAACGACGGCCAAGCCGTCGTGAAGGGTCTCGCACCAAAGGGGGTGTGCTGTCGATGGTGACTGACAGCACGCCCCCTTTGGTGGGCGTGGCTGCCCAGACTGAGGCGTTCCCATGGGAACGTCTACCGTCTGAGTCCGGCCCCACTGACATCACTAGTGATGTCAGTGGGAGTGCTTTTGGCTCTGATAGAGCCAAAAGCACTCCTGGGCTTGCGGCAGCGAGACCCTACCGCAGGGTCACCCACAGCTATGCGAGTGGAGCAGGGACGGCCCTGATTCAGAGCGAGCGGCTCTGAATCAGGGCCTGTGTTCCATTTTTCACTGATCATGAGACCAGTAATTCCTATATTAAATAGGTTTCCCTGTGGTTATGTTTTCTTCACAGATTGATACAAATTGTTATATAAGAGACAATCTTGTTGCAAACTGTATCATTCTGTTACATTAGTAACAGTCAAGGTGCATACACACATAACGATTTTGTAACCGAGTATCTGTCAGATTTTTCCCTTGAAAAAGTGAACGATTTTTTGAGGTGTAATGAACGATTTGTACAACGATGAACGAAAAATGTTCCTTCCCTTAATGAAAATCGTTATGTTGGATGGTCTGAAATGGACGATAAACTACAAACGGGTGCGCGCTTGATCGATTATCGTTCATCGTTATAACTCAGAAACTGAACGATTTTTTTGAACGATAACGACATCGTTAATAACAAATCGTTCAAAAAATCGTTAAGTGTGTATGCACCTTTATGCTTTGTTTCTGTGGGATATCCACAAATGGTTACATTGATCAGCGAGTCCAATTGCTCCGTCTGAACGAATACTCCTGGAGGTGAATACTAGACTACCTCCGTGACCACACAGTTATATTTCAACACAGTATTATCTCCCCTAAGTAGGGGAGATAATACTGTGTTGATATAATACTGTGTTGAAATATAACTGTGTGGTCACGGATTCATTGTATCATATGTGAAACATTCACATATGAACTAATGATCAGTAACTGTTCGCTTTGCACATATCTGGTTAACGGTATATTAAGTGAATGTTCTGACATACTCACCCAAGCTCCAGCCTGATTTATTGCTAAGACCATCTGTGGTCACTAATAGACTGCAGTGGTGAGGCACCATGGGATTAGTGTGTGGCCAAATTAGAGTTTGCATTTCATGATCAGGCCAATGGGGTCATTCCTATTAGGTTCGAGGGGGTTGGTTGCTGTTGCAATGGCATAGAAATGCCAGCAATGGCACCATAACTTTCCCCAGACTCACAGATAGCAAACAAAAATCATAGCAAACAAAAATCAGTGAGTCCAGAAGTCCTGCTAGTCAGGGCCAGATTAAGGTTTGTGGGGGCCCCATCAATAAAATAAGAGCTGTCCTTTGCAATGGCTTCGGTCAGAGGGACTTCCGAGTTTAACACCCAGAAGTCCCTCTGGTGTCCTTCTGCGCATGCGCAGAAGGCCGCAATGGGGTGATGGTAGGTATCCGATCAGATCCCTCCCAAGGGGGAGCGTCCCAATAAAAAAAACCATAGGCTTCTATGGGTAACGCCACCTGAAGATGGCGTTACCCACTGGGAAGAAGCACTGGAATGCATCGTATTCCGGTACTTTGTACATATGGGAAATGCGGTAAACCCCCCGAAACCTTCCTTTTCGGGGGGTTTACCGCATTTTTTCCTGTTAGTACATGCTGCTCATAGAGAGGGAGAGAGAGTGAGAAAGAGGGAGAGAACAAGATAGAGACTCATGAGAGAGTTATGGAGCATACACACGGTCAGATTTGTCAGATGAACGATTTGAACGATTTGTCCAACGATTTGAACTATGAACGATTTTTGACTGCATTAAAATGAATGGAATCGTCCAAATCTGACTGCAAACACATCAGATGTCAGATATCGTTATCCGACCATCGGGAACGCTCATCGTTCATACATGTCAGATTTTCCTTCAGATATGAACGATTGAACGATTTTTTTAAATCGTTATCGTTCAGATCTGAAGAAAAATCTGACCGTGTGTATGCATCACTAGAGAGAGAGGGTCGGGGGGAGAGGGAGAGACAGAGGGCCTGATACAGTAAGATATTGCACGCAATTGATCATCTTGGTGAAACCATGCTGCACTGCAGGTGGGGCAGATGTGACATGTGCAGAGGCATAGATATGGGAGGGAGGTGTCCAAACTGATATCTAAATCGCAGTATAAAATAAAGCTGTGCAGTATTTGTGGGCTACATGCAAAAGCAGCCAGTATTTACCCTACATGCAAAATAAAATGTATGTATTTGCACCCCTTGCATTGCAATATGGTTTGTCCTGGTTCACAGTTACTTGCTATATCTTACTCTATTCCCAAAGCTGAATCAGGTCCAGAGAGCGTGCACACACTTCCCGACCTCTATGTACAGCATCAGGAACAGGGCAGGATTCTAATTGGGACAGACACTTCACGGCATTAGGCCCCGCCCCCTGCGAATACACCTGCGAATTGTGGCATTATATCAGCGAGGGGGCAGGGCTTCCCTCGTCAGTGATCAAGTGTGCTGTCACTGCAGTGCTGTCTGCTGCTGTCCGGGAGTCGGAATGTTTGCCAATGTGTGGGGGCCCCTGGACGACAGCCCCGCCTATAATCCGGCCCTGCCGCTAGTCGACTTGCAGCTAATAGGATCAAGCTCTTAATGCAGGTCTGGCCAATCTGTGGTTCTCCAGCTTTTGTGAAACTACAAGTCTCAGCATGCTTTACCAGCTGAATGGTGGGAGGGTATGCTGGGACTTGTAGTTTCACAACAGCTGAAGAGCCACAAATTGGCCAGGCCTGCCTTAATGTATGGTCATCTTGAGTGAGACTGTAATCTAGATTTACCAGAGGAAGCTTCTCCCCTTGTCACAGTTTCTCAAATCTATACGGTAATGTTTCATGGGATCAGATTTTTATTTTTTTTTTGTACATTTTGGGTTCTATAGTGTATATAAAAGTGTAGCCTTAATTTTTAAACATTACATTAAGGAGGCGGGGCATCCAGCATGGCCGCATTTTAGACAAGCTCCCTGATGTAGGCAAAAAATCTGAAGGCATCTTCCTACTACCAACGGATTTAAGATTTGCCAAAACCATCCTGAAAACCCCCTTCATCTGGGGAATCTGGAGATACCTATATCAACTGGGAGAGATTATTTTCTACCAGAGTCTGGCCATCAAACTAGATGGACTGTATGAACGCCATGAGCTCATGTGGCGCGATTTGCCTCTGAAAGCTGTAGGCCTTATACAGAAGGCTAAACACGACTGACTTTTATTACCGAATTACTACTTACCTGTTGGTGGATTACAGTGAACCCGGAGTTGTTGAAATAGCGCGGAGGTTACAGAAACTACCCGGCACTAAGGTGCGCACGTGGCGCGCAGCGGTGCTGGAGAGATGAGATGAACACAAGATTCATCTGGAACTGCCGTGGGATCAGAGGCTGAACGCTGGGACTGACGGTGCAGAGTGCATGGACATTGGCTTGGGAGAATTCGCCTGCCGTGTACTCCGGAGCTGATCGGTGCTCCTCCGAAGTACTGCAGCAAAGCATTGGCTAGACGCTGCATCTATCTCTGTCACTTGGGGAGTTTTACATCTCCGGACACGGACCACGTGGATCGGAAACCCTCTCTGCTGCCTAGAATACCAGCGCTCAATACATATCAGTGTTTTCCCTGCTGTATCTAAGAAGAGCGGAGATCTGGTAAGAGACGGCGGCTTGATTGGGAGATCTAGAACGGGATACGGCTGCTGGTAACGTCCCTACCTGACGCTGCCTATTGAGGTCTTGATCGTTGCTTCTCCGAGACGCCGCAGCATAGCACAGGCTGGACGCTATATCTTTTCTTGCTGCCTTGAGAGTTTGATACCTCCGGTCACGCGCTGAGTTGATTGAAAGTCCTTCTTGGTACCTGTGCTCCCGGTGCCCAGCGCATGTTAGCACTCTCCCGGCTGGATACAAGAAGGGGAGGGGGAGCGGCGGAGGTCCGGTAGCAAACAGTAGCTCTTCAAGGGGATATGTGTCTGGATACAGGTACTGGTAGCGTTCTTATCTGAAATCACCTACTTAAGGTTTGGGCGGTGAGTGGACACTTACCCTTGGCTGACTTGTCATCTCGAACACGGAATCCTTGTGATATCTATGAATAGAAAGATAAACTAAACTGGTTCTGAATAGTCCTGTTGGCCTGCATTGCGATATTTTGGGGTTCACTGCAAAGTTGGATTGAACACTAGGGCTGCTGTTATACACGCAGGCTATACTTCTGAAATATATATAGAGTCGCCTATAATAACTTACATGCTAAGAATTGTTAAGGCGGCTGCCTATAACCCAGGCCTTGATACTAATCTATTGTATTGCATCATACAATTATTAATATTATTGCTAGAGTCAATCAACATCTGTTAAAATTGTCCCCCTGCATTTTTGTGTGTGCTCCCCTCTTTTCACTTGTTCCTTTTCCTCTGCCCCTGAACTACTGTACTATGGATGCATAGAGGTCAAGGTAAATAAGCTCTATAGGAGGGGTATTGCTAATTAGCTTAGGGTTAACTCACATTTTCTCTCAAATTGCATTATGTATAGCTAGAGTAATACCGAACTTTCTCAGGAATTAACTACCATATTAATCTGACTTGTATATTGGTATAACTCTGACATATATAGCTCATATGAGTAGTATTGCTGCCATCTAGTGGCTGAAACGTTAATATATTATATTGACTTTAGTTACCTAAGATATCATGGAGCTTTCGTAGGCTTACGCATACTGTATAGAGGAATGCATCTCATAAGGTCTTTTCAGGAAACCAAAGCATGAATTGGGAATGCAATGCAAATGTTTTCTTGGGTAATATGATACCAACATAGTGGGGATTTATACCTATTTACTCCTGTACCCTAGTCAACCTCATACTATTTCAGTACTGCTTAGGAATATTTTGACTCTTACAATTTCATTTTTTGACCACTAACTTTCCATCTAGAGTGGAATTCTCTGTCGAATTTTTCTTTGATAGGTGATGGACAGATACGTCCGTAAGCCCACTCCGACTATATCTTCCACAGGGTCAAACTCCAAAATGGGCAAGGTAAATAAATCGGCTAAGAATGCTCCTCCTTCTCCATCACATAGTGATACAGCTGAATTGGAGTCTGAGGGAGCTACATCATTAGGCCACCACTCTCAGAATCCCTCGTCAATTATAGAAACAGCTCAGGAAATTTCGAAAATACTGATGCCTTTGATAGATAAAAAATTAGATTCTCTTCAGTCATCATTTGACGCAGCACTTGCAAAGATTGATTCTAACACCTCCAGACTTAGTACTTTAGAACAACGAGTTAGCGACATGGAGGATCAGTCTCATGAATTGCAACAAACAGTGAGCACACAATCAGAAAGTGTACAGTTGCTCATGGTCAAAATTGATGACATGGAGAATAGACTTAGGCGCAGTAACTTAAGGTTCATTGGGATACCTGAACAAATAAGTGGCCAAGCCTTGATGCAACTTGTAGTTCATAAAATACCTGAAGCCTTAAATTTATCTGAGAGCCCAATCCTGCCTCATGTAGAAAGAGTGCATAGAATAGGACCAGATAGACCAGGGCCTAATGCCAGATCCAGACCAGTAATAGCAAAGTATCTAGACTATAGAATGAAAGAGAGGATTCTTATTGGATACCGAAAAACATCCACATTGATGATAGATGGCTATAAGGTACTAATATTCCAAGACTTTTCAGCAGCAGTTACACAGAAAAGAAGGGAATTCACTGAGGTTTGCAAATTATTGTATGAGCGTAACACTAAATTTGCATTACTATACCCAGCCAAATTGAGAGTGGAAGATGGAGATCAAACGTTATATTTCACTGACCCTAAGACAGCCAAGACTCATTTTGGTATCGACGTGAACCGAGAAAGATCACCACGTAGATGAAAAAATTGACAGTACTGATACAGTTCAGAGTATAGTTCTAATTCAGTAATCAATAGGGATATTTACAGGAGTAGATTGTTGTCATTTCTATACTTGATGGAAATTTGCAAGATGATAATTGCTACTTAAAATGTTGTGTTTTATTCACATGAAGAGGCATTCCTCATTTCAATGAGTAGAATATGTTACAAAGTTCTGGTGTACATCACAAGTTACAGGTGATGAACACCACATGGAAATATAGTTGGGAAAATAAAAGAAAAAGGAGGAAACGCTGCACAAAATTGTATAATGCCTTTGATTTCAGTTGGTTTATTTTTTTTTACGTTCTTTATTGTTTTGTTTTTGTTGGATTCTCTCTCGTCCTCTCCCTCCCATCCTGGGGGATACTGGGATTAAGGGGTTTCATTGCATCAAAAATGACGGTCTCTGTTGGCTGGGGCAGAGTTCCGTACATTGCTTTGATAATGTTCATTACATTTTTTATCCCACAACAGGGTATTGGATAAGATATGTCCCTAAACATGAGCACTGGGAATTCTGGGATACATGATGGTAAGTTGAAATTTTTATCATGGAATGTGGGGGGTTTAAATTCCACAATTAAGCGAAAAAGAGTAATTACTCACCTAAAAAAATTTAAAGCAGATATTATGTTTTTACAAGAAACACATTGGGCAGAGGGTGACTTCTCTACTTTGAAAGCATCCTGGATAGGGGAGTGCGTAAAAGCTGGTTGCGGCAGAAGAGTCAGAGGGGTTGCTATACTATTTCAGAGAAATTTACAGTATACTATCATAAACACCATAGCTGACCCCAATGGTAGGTTTCTAATTACAGATGTGGAAATTTGGGGCTCCCGATATTCTCTAGTAAACTTATATGCACCGAATGTTTCACCTCAAGATTTTATCGGACAGATAATGGGTATTTTGGCACAGCGCACTAATTACTCCTTAATAGTTGCAGGAGATTTCAACTCGGTAGAAAATCCATCAATAGATAGACAACCGACCCCACAATCATCTAATTCGGCAGTATGGAGACAATTTCAGTCTCTTAAAGCAAACCATCATATTACAGATGTCTGGAGATTATTAAACCCCACAGATAAATCATACACCTTTTACTCTGCTGTACATAGATCTTGGTCAAGAATTGACTTATTTCTTGTGTCGGACAGCATAGTGTCTAAAATAAAAGATTCCGGGATACATTCAATTTTAATCTCTGATCACGCACCCATTACCATAACATTGACTATACCACAATCAACGGGTGGCCTAAGACACTGGCGATTTCCGTCCTATTTATACAAATCAACTAATTTTAAGGAATATTTACTTACACAGTGGATGAACTATCAGGATGACAACTTAGAAGCGTGGGATACACCAACCATTTTTTGGGGCGTATCTAAAGCTGTAATGCGAGGACGGATTATCGATTTTGTTTCTAAACAACGCAAGGCACAGACAACTGAATATAGATCAATGTCAGAGGCCCTCACTTTAGCTTTACAGAATTATATTGCAGATCCTACTGAGCTAACTAGAGGAACATATGTTCAGGCAAAGCAAATATTAGACACACACCTCCTGTCTCAAGCCAAAAAAGATGTACTATATACTAAGCATAAGTTTTACAGATGGGGGAACTAAGCAGGGAAGTTGCTTGCCAACATGTCCAAATCATGGCGGAAAAGGAATTATATCACAGCCATTAGGGATCCACACACTAACACCTTACTTACTACCAACGATGATATTGTACAGAAATTCGAGGAATACTATAGGGAATTATATAGAGATCTTTCCTTCAATCAGCTCCAACATGATACTTTAATTACTGAGGATTTATTGCCTCCACTAACTATAGAACAACAAGAGGCACTTTCAGGAGAAGTGACATTAACTGAAGTGTTGTCTGTCATATCAGAACTAAAACTAGGGAAGTCGTCTGGACCAGACGGATTCTCAAATGAATACTACAAACTATTGCAGCAACAGGTGGCTCCGATCCTTAAGGAGTTGTTTAATGATATGATAGATAACAAATCCCCATTTCAATACTTCACAAATACTACTACAGTGTTGATTCCCAAACCACAAAGAGACACACAAAAACTAGACTCGTACAGACCGATTAATCTATTAAATACGGATGCCAAATTATTGGCCAAAATCATGGCGAATCGTTTGCAAACTATTTTACCTGATATATTAACTCCCCATCAACTGGGATTTGTGAAGGGGCGACATTCGGTTCGTGGGGTCAGAGCGGCAATAGCAGCAGTGGCGGCAACGTCAGGAATATCCTCAAGTTCCACTAACACTCTGTTGAGTCTTGATACGTCAAGGGCATTTGACACAGTGTTATGGCCTCACTTATTTAAAATATTACAAATGCGTGGATTTGGGTCAACATTTATTGATTTAATTAAATATTTATATTTATCCCCCATGACGACACTTTTAATAAATGGTCATATTAGCACCCCAATAGAGATGTTCAGGGGTACAAGACAGGGGTGCCCCCTTTCACCCCTTCTATTTGATTTGTCCAAAGACCCGTTAATAAGAATATTAGAAAAAGATAGTATTTTTAGGGGGATTAATATAGGCTCCACAACGATAAAACTAACAGCATTCGCGGACGATATAATGCTCTACATCGCTAATCCTCATGAAAGTATGATCCACATATTTGAAGTGTTGAAAAGTTTCGAAGAAATTTCAGGATTTGCAGTTAATATAAGTAAATCGGAAGCGCTCTATCTTGGTACGCGTAACACAATACCACACTTACCAGAAAACATATCACTTAGATGGGCTAGTGACAGAATCACGTATTTGGGTATTATACTTCCTAAAAATTTAGCAAATTTATATTCCTTTAACTACAAACCCATTATAAAAAAAATCTCGGACGAGCTAGAGGGATGGAGGGACCTCTGCTTATCATATATGGGACGTGCATGTCTAATTAAAATGATCTCATTCCCGAGACTGATGTACTTGCTTCAGGCCTTGCCTTTATTTGTTACAGCAAAAGATTTGCAACTCCTGAATAAGATTTTTCGATCTTTTGTTTGGAATGGTAAGCGACCTAAGATAAGCCTCTTGAAATTACAACAATCTAAATTAAATGGGGGAATAGGCTTTCCAGATATCAAGATATATAATAAAGCAGTTATGTTTCGGTATCTGTCCGATTGGATAAACGAAACAGAAAACTATGCCAACACGTCACTTGAACGAGAGTTTCTTGAACAAAGGGACCTAATTACATTTCTGCATCTTCACGATCAGGAGCTTTCTGCCTCTGTGAGGGATAACCCATTGTTGTGGAATACAAAACGATTATGGCATCAATTGAGACATGAGGCAGGTCTAAATTCACATAAATCATTATTTCTTCCGTTGGTAAGAACTCCCGATTTTCAAAATGGACAGGCAACATACCCATTTACACTATGGCAAGTAGGAAGTATACAGAGAATAGGATGTTTGGTAGATAGAGAAGCACATAGGACTCTGACATATTGTGAAGCCTTGGAAAAATATAACACTTTATCAGGATACCCTGTAGCCTTCCTACAGGCAAAACATTATGTTAATTCTGTGATACAGGTGTTTGCAGAGGGAGATTGGAACAATCCAATAGATAGCCTTCTTTCCAAACCACCAATTTTGAGGACAGCCATTTCTAACTATTATTTGTGTTTTAAAACAACCATGGATCATGCATCCAATACTGGGGGACTGTCACAGTGGATTCAGAAATTTCCTACGTACACAATAGAAGATTTAATGGCTGCCCTTAACTACTCTTGTAAAACTCTAACTTCACCAATATATGTGGAGATGTTCTTAAACGTTTTCCACAGAGCTTATTTATCACCGCACAGAAGTTACTTAATGGGGCGCACAACTTCTCATTGCTGCTATAGGTGTGGGGAAAGCAATGCCGATTTATATCACTGTTTTTGGTCGTGCCCTTTGGTTAGAGGATTCTGGTTACAAATAAAAAGATATGCGGAATCATCAATACTCAATTATGTCCCCTTCATGGCAGAGTGGGCAATCTTTGGCATTATTCCCACAGATATGAGGGCGAGTAAGGGGAGTAGGAGACTGCTCTTAGCAATTAGTGCGGCAGCACGTAAGACGATATTACAAGAGTGGATCTCGTCCACTGCCCCATCTTTTGCATTATTTAAGATAAAATTATTTAATGTTTTTCGAAAGGATTGGGTAGAGGTAATATTAGAAAAAGAAATCAAAGTGGAGAAATTTTTCAACACATTGGAATCATTTATATCTACTCTGTCCCTGGAAATGCGACGACAAATTTATAATAGTGTGAAGGATACCTCATGGTACACACTTCAAACCATTGAAAACAACCCTCCAATAGATGTCACTTAGGTCGGTCACTAAACATACTGAATATGGAGGGAATATGGATTCTCCTGGTTTTGGTTGGGGGGGGGACGGGAGAGAGTTTCTTTCTATTTATTTATTTTTCTTTATTTTCTTTAGTTAATGTTCATTATCGACTGTATTCATATGCATATTAAGAATTTCTTATGTTATATGAAAAATTGTGATGTGACTAGATTGAATAATACAATATACTATTATGAAGTCTGTATTATGTAACATCTGACAGAACAATACGGTTATAAGGTTTATATGATCTCAAAAATCTATGAACATAATGACAATACTATATAATTGTGTTACATTTCTGAAGTTTTTAAGTGTTTTGTATTGATATGATTGAAATTCTTGAATGTGAAATTGTGCAGTGTTTCAATAAAAATAATTTTGAAAAAAAAAAAACATTACATTAAGGGGGCGATATATTAAACCTTCAAAAGAGTGGAGAAGTGGAATAGAGAAGTTGCCCATAGCAACCAATCAGCTGCTAGCTATCATTTTATAAAATGGACTTCATAAATGCTACCTCAAAGCTGATAGGTTGCTATGGGTTATTTCTCCACTTGTCCACTCTTTTGAAGGTTTGAAACATTTTCCCATGAATGTGTAGCATTTGTTTAAACCTAATCGTAACTAGAGTTTGTTCACATGAATTTTAGAATTGTTAAGTGCAGGAGCAGAATATACACTATGAAAACCCTAAGTTTGGATTGTGTTTAATATTAAAGGTGCATACACACACGATTTTTTGAACGATTATCGATAAATGATATCGATTATCGTTGAAATAATCGTTCACTTTCTAAGTTAAAATAAAATTGTAGTTCAATCAGACTGACCAACTCAACGATTTTCATTAAGGGAAGATGTAAAAATCATTTGTAGTTCAAAAAAATCGTTCATTACATTTAATAAATGAACGATTTTAGTAAACTATTTTTGTTCATTTTTCCCTTGAAAAAATAAACGAAAATCATTTACTAAAATCGTTCATTTACAAAATCGCTGTGTGTGTATGCAGCTTAAGTGATTGTCTGTTATTTAGGGGCCTAAATGACAGCTAAATCCTAATAATTGAAATATAAGTATTTATGCACCCTGCTTTTTAACAAACTTGCAATGGAAAGTTAAAATAGAAGTAGACTATAAAATGAATTATCTTAACCCTCATCCAGTATAAGAAGAATTGAAAATGTCTGTTTGGTAGCGGTATAAGTCTTCCCATGTTTGTCAAAAGGGACCTTCTCTACCAACCAAGCTAACACCTGTAGAAAGTGCTGACACACAAATTAAAAGGTCCAGGTCGAAAAAAATATTAGGCAAGCGATAGTGCTAAAGCAGAAAGGCCATGTGTGTGAATCCCTTCCCTGGTGAAAAAACAGCCTATAGGCTACAATGCATGATGAGACCTAAAGCTGGTGTTGGCTCACTAGTTCCAACTAGGTTTTTCAGAGCTTGGACATCAAATTCAGCCATTGATGGTCTGTGCGCATGCGCAGAAGGATTCTAAGCTTTACACATTAGCTTAGCTGAAGATACCACTTTTGGGTGTCTGCAGCTGTACAGAAGCAGCTAGCCATTGGAAAGCTGCATCTGATTGCTGGCAACCATCACATACTTGCAATTTGATGGAAAAAGTACTTCCATCGAATTGGGAACATCGATGGTTACTTTCCATCGTCTTCCAATGTCCATCCCTACAGTGAACTAACATTGTTAGATGGGCTTTAGAAAAACTGATCGGAAGACGGTCGCAAAGGCCATGGATGTGGTGTTTGGAACAAAACAAAAATGGAGTATTAAGCAGAGCAAAGCATCTTGTGCCTTTTATAGTTGTTTTCTTTACCCCATTAGTGCTTAGTCAATACTGTACCCTAAAGACTATTTGAATTCTCTCATTGATCATGATGCTATGGGGTTTACTCACTTAAATTGAGGTTCTGTCAATGGCGGGTATTCATCAAAGCTTGGAGAGTGATAAAATTAAGAGAGATAATGTACCCAACCAATCAGCTCCTTACTGTCACTTTACAGGCTGTGTTTGAAAAAATCAGTTAGGAGCTGATTGGTTGGTACTAAGTAACTCTGAAAATGTTACCTCTCTCAAGCTTTCATAAATACCCCCCACTTACTGCAGTGGTACTAAACACATTATCACAGCAATTAAAGTAATAACGTATTGTGATTCGAAGAGCAAATCTGGTCCCACAAGCCCATACTGATAATGTATTGCTCTAGTGTAAGGCGTTAATAGTTTAGTGACCATGTAAATGTATACTGCGTAGAATTGGGAGCGCTGCATGTGCAGTAATTAGTTTTTGTGTGCTCATCGTACCTTTACTTCGCAAGTGGACATTGTACAGGGAGTTAGTTAAGCATAACACTATCCTCATAACTTCCTACTACATAAGTTGGCTTCCAAAAATAATAGGACGGCATAAGAAATTCATGACTTCTTGGCGGCAACCAGTTTTGCTAATTGGTTAAGCAGTTACATAAATGGTGAGTTTCTGCATACAGCGCATGCGCTCATGCAAATTTACATATATCTGCATATGGCAGTCTTATTCTATGTCGGATGGA
Source organism: Taudactylus pleione (assembly GCA_031769625.1). Lineage (NCBI taxonomy): Eukaryota > Metazoa > Chordata > Amphibia > Anura > Myobatrachidae > Taudactylus > Taudactylus pleione. The sequence goes on along the minus strand of JAUIMM010000213.1, from coordinate 17,338,575 downwards.
CCTTGGCTGGGGCTTTAGTTCCGTAAAATATACCCTTTTGGGTGGGAACTGGGTGACACGAAGCTACGATCACATTGAATTACCCTGACTTGTGGGAGTGTCATGGATGTTTATCCAAAGCTCTGTGGGATTCTGAATCCTGCATACAGGGAAGAGATGCTTGTTTCTGTCGGATCTCTTGCATCTGGAAAAGGGCTGGATGAAGTGCCTATACTAATGGTGATGGTTCTGGTGGGTGGCGTAAAATCAATTGGCGGTACAGGTTTTCGCCTTCAAACACATAGACCCCCGCATTAGCCCTACGGAATCGGTTGTGTATAGATCCCCTTCAGTACTTGTACCTGGAAGAGACGTGCGGTGAGGGCGGAAGTGTAGTTCCTTGCCCATAGAGTCCACCAAAAGAAGAAACTTTTTCGCACGCCACACTTTGGGCTTTGTGGCTCAGTTCGCTCACCACAGGTTTATATTCCCCCTCTATGTCCGCGTGGTTGGTAAGGAATGACGTTGGACAGTAACTGATTACATCAGGGTACATTTACGGTGTGGGGGTGGGGGGGAACAGGGCTGCAACTAGGGGGGGCACGTGACCAGAGTGCCGGTTTTGAAGGGGTTTTGGGGAGAGGCTGCCGGGAGGCTAGGCTGCTGCTCTGTCTTGTGGGTTTGGAGCCGCATCCTGGCCTTGAGAGGCACAGAGACACCGTCAAACTAATGTGGTGGTCGCAAGCAAATCACTGCTCGCAGACTGGCAGCCAGTCAGCAGAGGTTCGCGAGTGGTGCCACATTACAATGATTTTTTGGGGGAGGGGGCGCGCCATATTATGGCCTTGCCCCGGGTGACAAAAATCCTAGTTTCAACTCTGGTAGGGGGGACTCCCATTACCATAAGGTAGTTGCCTAGTCCGCTTATAACCAGCAGAATTTGCCTTTTTTTCCGAGGCGCTTGTTTTTTCTTTCAAGCTGCTTGATTTCAATTCAGAGTTGGCCGGCCGGGCTGCCTGCCCTGCTGCAGCTTCTACTACAGTACAGTATAGTTGCCAGCAGTCTGACATTGAAGTGAATCAAAACGAGGTTTGAAACGCAAGCGGAAGTTAAACAGTGGGAGCTTCTGACCAATTGCAGAAGGGTGTCGGACTGTGGCTGTGCGCGTTGCTATGTGAGAGGCAGGCGAGCGCTTCAACATCATGCTGCAGCAGTAGCGCCTCATTATTAAATACCTGGAAAGGATCGCACTGTGGGTACAGCGGGCACAGGCTACGGGGTACCGGGCAGAGGACGGCATACACAAACTGGTAAGAAGAGGGCGTCTGCCCGCCTATAGGTGCAGCCATCACTGTGATGCGATGATCAGAGGCGAGATCGCTCATTGACGAAGGACCCTGAACAACGATTGCATGGAGCAACAGTTCTCTCATGTGGACTTGTATGGATTAAGCTTAATACACTATGCAGACCAATGCTATTCAGTGGCCCAAGCGATTCAGCAGCCACGCATATTAACACCATAGTTGATTATTTGACATTTTATCGCATAGGGTTTAGCCCAAGCATTAGTAATATTCCACGTTGCTGGTGGAACAGCATGGGATAGCTCATAACAGTGGCACATTGCGACCACATTGCTTATTTTATCTCGCTCCCCTGCATGGTGTGCAGTAAAAGTAACAATGGACCTGATTAAGAGTTGTACGGTGCTATTGCCATCACAGCTGCGATCCTGTATGCAGCTACTGTGCCACTAAAATATGCAAATGTCACAGTTGCCGGGGTATGTACTGAGATGCCCACTGACGTCTTTGAAAATCCAAGCATCTGTGTACAAAGACACAGCTTTGGTCACAGATCATTCAGTGTTAGCAGTCCTGAGTAACTATTTGGTCGCTCAGAATGGCCACAGGAACTGAGACGCCAGAGCCATGTTTAGTGTGTACAGAATCGCGGATGCAGTACGTGACATGCCCCCGAAACAGTTACAACACATTGCTTATTTAGCCAACGCTCTCTGTTACCACACGCAAACGCTCTGACTGTGAATCACACAGCAAATAAATTATCACTGCGGGCGACTACGGTAATTTACTTTGACGCATGCACAGATGGCCGATAATTGCTCAACTGCGAAAACATTGGCATAGCGTACAACTCAGAATCAGGCCAAAAGTCACATTGCTGTTATCTGTGATGTGCCCAGCCACCTCACATCAGATATTTGCATTTCCCCAAAAATAGTACCCATGTGCATCCTCTATTTACATTTTTTTTTGTACTGTACTGGTACCACATAAACTACCTCTTATGGTGCATACACATGGTCAGACTTGCTAGATGAACGATTTTACCAACGATTTCATGAACGATGAATGATTCCTGACAGCATTTAAATGAATGAAATCGTCCAAATCTGACTGCAAACACATTCAATGTCAGATATCGTTACCTGACATGTGGGCACGCGCATCGTTGGTCGATGTATGCCCTACATGTCAAAGATATTAACTTTTTACAATCGTTATCGTTGATATCTGATAAGAAATCTGACCGTGTGTATGCAGCATAAGAGGACTATCCAGTTAGGTTCGGAGTTAAGCTCCAGTTTAACACCTAAATCTCTTTAATTACTCTGCATGTCCCCTGCATGGTAAACACTCGGGTAACAGCGGTAACCCATACATTCTGTTTAAAATGCTGTGTACTAAATCCCAGAGGAAGCTCCTGAGGCTGTGAGAAAAAGTGCACCCTCTGGGGTTTAATATGTGGTGATGGTGGACCTGATTGAATAGGTCTGAGCAGACAATAACATGGTAAACCCTGCGGCTAATTGGATATTCCCCTTAGGGGTCGATTCAGTTAGCCATGAGCCCCAAAATGTGCCTTTGCAGCAGTGTTGAAATGCCAGCAAAAGCACATCAACTATTATGCAGCAATCTCACCCTGAAGACGCAGATTTTTTGTATGCAGCTGTGTATACACAGCTATACACACCTATACACAGCTATACAATGATCAAACTGATCAGCTGATTTCGGTATATGTGTACCCAGCTTAGCATGTACATTACAGCCTGTGGCCAGTTTTTTGTTCAAGCCGCGGTAACCACTGATTTTTACTTCCGATATGCTAACAAGGCTCCTCATTTCACAGATATATGATGTATCACCATTAGAATCAGACCCCATTTTACTCCACCAAAATAAATCATCACTATTCTGCCTGCCATAAATGTGTGTTTAACCGTCCACCCACCCTGCCTGCTTCTTACAAACAGCCTGTGCATTCAAGCTGACTGCTTGTCTTGCAGAAAATGCCAGCATTTTATCTCTTTATTATCATCTTTCATAATGATATGACATATTATGCAGTGCTGTATACGTTTGGGTTGGGTACAGGATGCCGGCGCTCAGAATCCTGACCAGGTGGAAATGCTGATACCTGCAGGTTAAGCTGGGTACACACTAGGTCGACGGGCGGCTGACCTATCTGACGAAAGGTAAGTGTATACATGCTTACCAATTCATCTGCTCGATGTGCCGGGATTGACAGCTCAAATGGGCGGGCATTTAAATCGCCTGCCCAGTTGAGCTGTCAATCACCGCCGGATCCCGCAGGATGTGTATAGGCAAACAGCGAATTTTCCGTACACTCCAGCAAATGACCAATATGTCTTTAAGATATATCGTCCATCTGCTGTGCTGCACTGCAGATCGGATATGTCTCTGAACGACGTTCACAGTCATATCCGCTGCACACAGCCGGCGATGCATTATAGCTATATCGCCCATTCAATGGAATGGGTGCTATATCTATCAGTGTGTGCCCAGCTTAAGAATCCTATCACTACCCCTAAACCTACCCCCCCTCCCCCGCAGCCTAAACCTAACCCTTCCTGTAGTGCCTGACTCTCATACTGTCAGGATGCTGGCGCGGAGATTCTGAATTGTTTTGGGATTGTGGCACCGGCATTGTGAGCACCAGCATCCCGACAGTTAGGATGTCAACTATGTTGTGTCAGAGACCTGGATGGTTTATGAACAGCAGAATTCTGTGGATACACTAGAGGTGGGAGATGTATCTAACCTGCTACAGAGTGGGCAAGTTGCCCTCTTGGTGGAAGAACTGTGGTACTGCCCAAATCTAGTGCTTATTAGTGCACTTGAAATATAGATTTATGGGGATGTGGTCATGATTCCGATACTCAGACTGCCAGCGCCAGAATCCTAACACCTGTCAGAATCCCGGCGACGACAATCTGACCGCTGGAATCCCGAAGGTAAATAGCAGGGTTAGTTGTCAGCTTTAGGCACTAGGGGGAGGGTTATGGTTAGGCACTAATGAGGGAGGGTTAGGGTAAGGAGAGGGGGAAGGTTAGGATACCGAACGACAGGTGTTGGGATGCCGGCATTGGGATTCTGACCACCGGCATCTCGTGCCCAACCCGATTTATGTATTTATTTATTTTTATCTTTGCACTTCAACAAATCCTCTGCGTTATACCACGCCTTGTCACTCCAATTTATAGCATGTGGGATATCACCGATCAAAGTATACATTTGGTTGCATTAGATTTTGTTTTATTTTTTTTTTCTCTTTTCAGGGTTGTCTATTTAATCCTTTAAAAAAAAAAAAAGTCCTAAAAGAAAAGCTAAATCTTCCCAAAGCAAAATAGCAACTACTACAATGAAGCAAAGAATAAGTTATAGTTTGAAAAAATAAAAGGAATTATCTATGCATATTGAAAACGTCCCATTTTTGGCTTTGTGTTTTTTTTTAAGATTTCAACATTCTGTTTTTCTTTAACAGGACAGAACATGCTGGCCAGAAATGGGATGAGAAGTTCAGCCCTGGCCCGGGCACAGGCCCATCTTGCTGGACAGAGAGTTCCTATAAAGCCAAAAGACACTGCAGATGAATTACAGGTGAGTTATTACATTGATTAGCACTTAGGGCCTGATTCAGACCCACTCGCGAGCGGCTGTCCGCTCGCAAGTGGGTCGATGTTATGGACTGAGCATGCGCACGACGGAGGGAGCTCCGTCGTGCGCATGCGCCAGACGCGACGAGCGAAGGAAAGTCCTTCGCTCGTTGTGTCCGATCAAAGAGGGCGTACTGTCAATGTTGATTGACAGCACGCCCCCTTTGGTGGGCGTGCCGGGGGCGCGCCTCCCTGACGGGGGCGTTCCCACGGGAACGCCTCCCGTCAGAAGCTGGCCCACTGACATCACTAGTGATGTCAGTGGGAGTGATTTTGGCTCTGAGAGCCAAAATCACTCCGGAGCTTGCGGTTGAAAACCTCAACCGCAGGCTCCGGCTCGCAAATTCGATGGTCGCGATGGTCTCGACCATCGCGACCATCACAATGCACGCTCGTATAGCCTGTGGGTGGTGACCCACAGCTATACGAGCGTCCAGGAGGACGCTCCATGAAAATGGAGGCCGGCCCTCATTCAGAGCGTGCGCTCTGCTCAGAGCGTACGGCTCTGAATGAGGGCCTTACTCCTTTATTGGCTTCTGTTTGAAAATCCTCTTAAGCTGGCCACACATCTAAAGATTATCTGTCCAACCAGCCAACTAGTTGATTGGTTGGAATGAAAATCTGGTAACTGACAATCAGCAATTTGCTCCCAAACGCTGGAAAATTGACAAAAACTGTTGTTTGAACAAATAGTTTAGATCAAACATTTAACAAACTTGTCTGAACGACCATTTCATCTGTTTTCTGGCATTTAGGAGCAAATTGCTGATCATCAGTTACTCCCATACGTTACCAGATTTTCACTCCAACCAATTAACAAGTTGGCTGGTTGGATGTAAGTTGGTGTAGTGTGTGGCCAGCTTTAGTGTTTTTATTTTAAGTTGCTATATGTTTACTTATCATTAGAAAATGTAGCATTCTGTTTTCACTCTGCATTTCAGTTTGCATAAAGTATTTGCGTGTAGGACTGTTTTTAAAAAAATAAGTGAATTCCTGTATCTGGTAACATAACAATTATGCATTATTGATAAGCATTTAAGGATATTTCCAATCTCCTACAAATCTAAGCAAATGTGTTTAAACCTTTTAGTCTCCTGTTACTTGGTACACCTATAGGAACAATAAAAAAAAAAAAGTTAATAAGGTTTATCAATAATGCTCTGCACTATTTATGACAATAAAAACACAGAGCTGAAGGTTACAGAGAGGCTGAGGGATCCTCAATTATATGAAGTGAGCAACTTCCAATTACAGTAGTAACCATTACATAATATTAAGTTTAAATTACAATTATGAAATTATGTTAAAAGGCCATGTGTATTATTTGTGTGGGAAATGTATTAATCTAATCTGTATCTATTAATGGGAGCCTTAGCTGCACTAAGCAGGTTTATATTTGTATTTGGGAGGAGGAAGCTAAGCCTTGTGCTGTAGAGCCTTCCAGTGATCTGGGAGATGAAGAGGTAAAACTGAAATTCCTGGTGGTAATGGACGGACAGCCAGGCATGCATATGAATCATTGCATGCCCGGCTGTCCGTCCATTACCTTCAGGAATGGAGGTCACTGGCGCCGGGTGCAGTGGGCATCAGTGACCTCCAGCCCGGCGCCGCAGGGAGGCTCTAAGCTGGACGCCCGCTGAGATGTTATTACCAGCGGGCACCCGGTTCCTTCCCTGCAGCGCCGCGTTAGCCGGAGGCTAGAGTTCTCTTCTGAACTCCAGATTCCAGCTCTCTCCATGCGCACTATGGGAGAGACGTCTCTCCCATAGTTCCGAGGAGCAGTCGGGCGGACAGGACGGCGGCGGCGGATGCAGAAGCGGGGATTAAGGTAAGTTTTTTGTTGTTTTTTTTTGTACCAGCGGCATTACAGGGGCATAACTATGGGGGTACTGCTACAGGGGCATAACTATGGGGGTACTGCTACAGGGGCATAACTATGGGGGCACTGCAACAGAGGCATAACTATGAGGGCACTACTACAGGGGCATAACTATGGGGGCACTACTACAGGGGCATGACTATGAGGGCACTGCTACAGGAGCATAACTATAGGGGCATAACTATGAGGGCACTACAGGGGCGTAACTATGGGGCCATAACTATGAGGTCACTGCTAGAGGGGCATAACTATGAGGGCACTACTACAGGGGCATAACGATGGGGTCACTGCTACAGGGGCATTATATGGGGGCACTACTATAGGATTTCCTTCCTTTCAAATGAAGGGTGTAACGTCGGCGTATCTAAATATATTTTGGGGTAAAAGGTAAAAAATGTTCCCTGACCCCTGGTATAGATGGTCTAGTGGGTGGGTCTACCATGTGTTTACAGTAGTGCTAAAATAAGTGGGTGAGTCTACCATGTGTGTACAGTAGTGCTAAAATAAGTGGGTGGGTCTACCATGTGTGTACAGTAGTGCTAAAATAAGTGGGTGGGTCTACCATGTGTGTACAGTAGTGCTAAAATAAGTGGGTGAGTCTACCATGTGTGTACAGTAGTGATAAAATAAGTGGGTGAGTCTACCATGTGTGTACAGTAGTGCTAAAATAAGTGGGTGGGTCTACCATGTGTGTACAGTAGTGCTTGTTTTGGTGGAACATATCCAGCAAACATTAGGACTGTTGGGGGACATTGTTTTGTTCGGCTGATATTCAGTGGTTTATCAAACTTTTAATTTATTTTCTTCTGTTTTTATTTCATTGTTTTGTGAATACTAGCTTAACTCTCTTTCCCAGACTCCCGTGCAATATAAGGTAGTAGTAGTAGTAGTAGTAGTAGTAGTAGTAGTAGTAGCAGTAGTAGTAGTTCATCCAGCAGTTGCCCAGCTGTAGTAATAATGGCCTCTCATTAGCCAGTCATAGCAAAGCTGTACTATTATTTCCCACCACAATATGGCTGAACTCTGTAAGTCTGATTTTATATATATATATAAACATGGCAGAAAGATCAGCGGCACTCAGGAAGCTTCATATGAGTGAAGAAAAAGGTGTCTTTATTTCGACGTTTCGGGGCAACGTGACCCTGTCTTCAGGAACGCACACAATCCGAAACGTCGAAATAAAGACACCTTTTTCTTCACTCATATGAAGCTTCCTGAGTGCCGCTGATGTTTCTGCCATGTTTGTATAGAGGGGAGTGATCTCCACCTCCATAGGGCACCTGGAGCAAGGTATATACCCATATTTGGGTCAGCAGAGTGCCGGGCTACTTGTACATTATATATATATATATATATATATATATATATATATATATATTATTAATTATCCATTTAGCACTATAATATCATGAGCTGGTTTGGTTTAGAAGTAGTTCCATTTTTCTTATTTGGCACTCCATGAGAAAGCATAGCAGCATCATCATCATCATCTTGTTTGCTGTTCTTTTTCTAAACTGGTGTCAGGATATGTATAAGTATAGGTTGCATTACTATAGGTTTTCATATGGAAAAATAAATGTGGACATTGTGACTGTTATATGGGAAACTAAATTCTAAATGAAACCCAAACCTAGTAAGTAAATTCAGTGAAATATTTGATCTTTTTGTTTCCCATGATTTGAGAGAAAAATATTTAGGTTTATAATAAAATGTAAATAATGTACATTCATACTGTTAGAATTTTTTTTTTCTTAGGAATACATGCGTACCCTTAACAAGAAGACAAGTGCTTTAAGAAACTCTCAGCCATCATTTGCTGACCTGAGTGACCTGTCAGTTGAAGAACAAGAGAGTGAGAATTACAAAGCCACCTCTGCTCCTCAGCATTCAGCTGAAACAAAGAGTCGGTTTCTGAAGAAAAAGAGTCCATCTTGTGTGAATCCAAAGGCTAATACTGCCAGTGCCAATGAGATGACAAAACCTGCCCATATGCAGCCTGTCCAATCAAAGATGCCAACCAGTGCAGCTCTGAAGAGACTGGCAGAGATTGAGAACAGACATCGGTTAAGGTAAATTTGGGATTGTTTTGTTTATGGCTTTTACTTCTGTTATTTCTTTTTGTTAGTTATTTTAACGTTAAGTGTTTGTGCAATATTTTTTTCTAGATGTATTTGTAAACATATAGTAAAAAAATTCCTTCTGCTACTATTGTATATATTTGTATCCAACTTCATTTACATGATGTCCTGTCATTACTTGTCTTTTGTAGAAAATTGGAAATGGACATCTCTGAGAATGACTCTGACCTGAGAACTTCTGAAGAAAGACCTTTCTCCAACAGGTCAAGTAGTGACTTTAGTGTGCGAGACAACAGGTTCTTAAAGAAAAAAGTGTACATAAAGGAACCAGTGCCCAGGGAGCAGGGCATTAAGCATGCTGTCCGGAGCAAAGCCGATAGCAATAGAGGAACTATGGAGAGTGAAGAAGAAGAAATGCTTCATCTTGTTGGCAGCTCATTGGAGTTGTCAGAAAATAGTGATAGGTGGTGGAAGAAGCCGGTGAGCTTGTATTTTACATTCTGAGATTTTTGAACTGTCTAAGAAAAGTCAATGTTTAGTGTATGTGCAACCAAAGGAAATTTTTAGAAACCTATTACATTGCTGCACTTTTTAGAATATAATGTTTCTCTTTCCATGGGGACACTGGGCTTCACTTTGTATAGAGTAGGGTTGTAGGATCTTGGGCACTTTCAAATTGCCTCCAAAAACTTGAGCGCCTCTTGATACAACGGAAGTCTGTCTTGAAACTGTGTGTTTGTCAAGGGGTGCCCCAGACAGACAGCCACTGTTTTTACAATTTTCTATAATTTGTGCCTCCTCTTCTGCCGGCGCACACACAGCTGCAGTATGCCTGGAGCGGGCAATGGGGGTACCTGCTCCTAACCTCCATGCTGCCAAACTCGGGTAAGTTCAACATTAGGTATGTCATGGTCTCCCTCCTCCCCACTTGTTAGCCGGTGGTACTTCATTGGTCTGTATTGCCAACCTAGACATTTTCTCCAGTCTTGCGGAACACATAACATTGTGTTTTGACCCTAAGGAAAACTTTTCAGTGGGGTATTCCAGTCCCATATGAGTCGCAGAGATTTGGCTTCTTGGTCTAGTATCTGGATAGTTCTTTTGATCGTTTCTGATTGGGGTTTCCACAAGGTTCCTGATGGAATGCTTCAGATCAACAGATTAGATTAGGATGAGTTTATGGTTTCAAGGATGTACAATCAGTAAGGGACCATAGTATTTCTAAAATTTACTGTTCAGGTCCATTTCTTCCAGATTTTGGCTTCCCCTCTTGGCCAGGCTACAACACCGAGGAGGTTCACAATAGTCAGGGCAATGCTGGCCACGTTTCTCTGTTGATGATTATGCATTACTTAGATGATCGGCTGAGCAAGTAGGGATTTCCAGCTTTTCTGCAATCTCCATTCAGAGTGTGTTTTTAAATGTTGGTGTGTGAAGGGCTTAAGAATGGTGGTAAGGCTTGCTAGTCCATGTGCAGGTGTTCTAGACTAAGCTGTTTTCATTATGGAGCATATGTGATAGATGTGCTGGAAATCAGAAAGGCCATTAAGCTGGGGTACACACTGCAACAATCCTCCGGATTGGCGGAGCAATACGATGCAGCAGATCAAATGGGACGATGCAACCACAATTCATCAAATGATGAAGCAGTGTGGTGTAAGGTACCATGATTGCAAGGCAAATTGTGTAGTGTGTATCCAGCTTCAGGCTTAAGTCAGACGCTGCCACTGCTGTGGCTTCCCTAAATCAGCAAGGCTATACCAAGGGTGCCATGATTATGAGTCAGATCAGAAGGATCTAGAGATGGGTGACTCTTTAGTGTTTAGTGACAAGGAAACCGAATCCTCAGTAATTAAAAGTTTCATCCCGGGGAGTGATTTCTTTACTCAAAGTTTTCTTGACATATGAAGTCAACCGGAATCAAGATTTTGGTATCTCAGTTGAACCAAGTTGAAATATATTCTAAGACATTTTAGGTAGATGTCAGTCTGGTCCCTTGGCACTTCCATTGCAAATATCAGTTCACACAGCATTTTTAAATAATCACTTCTCCATCTGAATTTTTCTTGGCTGGCTTTAAAGCTGGTGCTGTTGAAGCCATGATCATTGCAACTATATCTTTCATTCTTTATGGTTCACACCTTGTTTGGGCTTGGAAGCCTTTTCTGGCAAAGTATTCCACAGGGTTGAAAGATTAATATCTCTGTATGTTTTCTACTTTTTACTTTTAGCTGAACCAGACTGCTGTTTTACAATGGTGGTTTGGAAGGTGGTTAAGTCTCAGCTCTTTAGCAATTCAGTTATCTGTCCTCTCTGAGGTGCAGACCTTGCTTTTGGGAGTGATCCATATGATGCTCCCATACATCCTCCTCTCTAAACTGGTGCTCACTGCATTATGGCACTACCCTTTCTACCTATTGTATTTGGTGGACTTAAGCAAACTTTCAGGTAAGGAATTTTATCAGTGAGCATTCTCCATGGCAGGGAGATTTTGGAGCCAGTGGATTCGTCTGGTAGGTCTCCATTTGTCAAATCCCTTGAAGTCTTCTTTTTTTTTCTTAAAACATTACCTTCCTTTCTGCTTGCTGTGGTCTTCCATGGGGTCTACATAGTAGAAGTTTTGTTTTGCTAGATAGAATACCAAGAGGTCATCCATCTAGTTAACAAAGCCATTTGGCCTGCTTCCCCAGTGCACATTACCTGATTGGTTGCTTTGGTAATTAGTCAGCTGTAAATGGGGTGAGGATGGGCGATTTCTGAATAGGTGAGGGCAGCTTGGTTGGTGCCTCTTAGCTGGGGTGATATGGGGTCTCGACTGCACGGCTGTGCATAGGGTCTTTGGTTTAAAGCTAATGTAGATTTGGGTCCCATAGTGTCATTTTGACCATATGGTTCTGTGCAACGCCACATCTGAATGTACCCTTCATTAGAGGCTGCTTTGAGAGACCTCAAGCGTTACCAGGCTCCCCCATGGATGAAAAAAACCTTCCATTGACCTCATCCCTCATGGATAAGAATGAAAAATGTTGATTTTTTTTTTTTTTTTCTTTGTACAGCTTGTTAAATCCTTTTCTTTATGTCCAATTTGGGACACTGGATGCTCTCCCTTTAATATATATTGTTTCCTCTTCCTTTGTACTCATAGTCTTGTCCTCAGGGGTTTCTGACAAAAATGCTAAAGTTTAAAGACGGGCATATAGAAGGGTAGGAAATATGAATTTCTGGAGATAATTTGAACATACCCCCATTTGACTGAGAGAAAATAATTCAACAGAAGTACAAAATTCTAATTTTTTTCCAGCTCTTCACCAGCTATATAGTGTTTTCCCAGTTGTAATAGATACCTATATTTATATTTTATTTTCATCACTTTTGTGTAAAATAGAATGTTTATTAATCAGGGATATATAATAAATCCCTATCCTATAGCACCTCCATAGTACAAAGTACTGATTCATAGTTACTGTTTTAATTTGTGTTTAAGAGAGATTTTTACTTCAGCATAATTTTAGTTTCTGAACGTTCATGGTTTTGCATTTTGTGCGCTTATATTGCTGATATATAGGTTTAAAATAAGTGTTACAAACTTTAGTGAAATTTTACTTTTTTCCAAGTATTTTAAATTGTATTTTGTTGAAATACTTAATCAGTGAGGTTGAATTATGAAAATTATTTATTTTATTTACACTAGGAACCACCTAGAACACCATCACCTCCCAGCAAATCTACTCCTCGCAGAAAACTGCGTCATAGCCCCTCAGCTCCAGGATTCTTCTCTCCGCGTCGCCCCCCTTCCCGCTTACCTTCCAGAACCCCCTCCCCTCCTAGTCACGGAACTCCTAGATTTCAGAGGAGAACACTCTCTTTAACTCGATTTGGTTCTCGATCTCCTTCACCCTCTGTAAGAAGCTCGTTGAGCAGCGCTTCTCCCAGGTTAAGGTTCGGGAGACGCAGTCGAACATCTATGTCCCAGAGGAGTGACCTCAAATCTCTCGATGAGCTGTTCTCAAGAGCAGAAGATATGAGCAGTGCAAGTTCCAATGGTAATTTTTTGTTCTCATATATTATGTGCTACAAATATATTTGGATTTATATATTTCATGTATTAAATGTTAAAGTAGTTTCAAATGATTTATATTGGAGAAGAAAACAAAACTTTTAAAGTAGCTGTGTGTTTGGATTTCTATTCTGTCCTATTGGGAGACACAGGCAGATGAGGAACTACCCAAAGTCTCTACAATTAAATTTACCTTTTATATAAACTGTTTTATTGAGTCTTACCCTGTTTTTCCATTGCAGGTCATTGTAAGTAATAGGCATTTCTCGCACCCACTCTCATTTATTATTTCCCTTTATTACTTGATGTTTTTTAACACTAATAAAACCCCATGTAAACCGCCCATTGTTTCTAGCGTTGCCCATTTTCTAGCTTTGCAGTGCCTTCTGGTTTTTTTTATTTACCCAATGCATTTATCATAGGTAACCGCATCAGGGACGCCTGTGGTGAGCTCCAAATGCTTGAAAAAAAACAAACGATCTTTAGTACAAGAAATTAACCAAATGTTACAATGATATATGGTAATAAGTAAATTACAAACTTAATGCAAGTTTTACGTTTACTAGTCTGCAGCAGAAACCATAATTATTTTGTTAAGAGAAATATGATGAAAAAAGGAGACCATTTAGTTGTTCTTTCCATAAAGTTCCGCCAAATTTTGTCAAAACCTATTTCTTCGTCCAGGGCCATAAACAGGATGGGAAGGGTGCATACTTACCTACTTTCTGGGAATGTTTGGGAGACTCGCATTCCCAGAAAAGTAGATGACCTCTCCCACATCCCACCCACTTCCTATTGAAAAGGGCAGGAAGGGTAGCTTAATGCTGTGAGCCACCGGCACACCAGGAGGGGGCGTGGCCAATATTACTCTTGCAGGCACTGAATCTAGATGGCTGGGATAGTTCATAGATGCTGGATAAGAGAATGGAATAATAGTTAGACTGTTACTTTTTTTTTTTTTTTAAAGCTAACTTCATATTTATTTCCTTCGACTTCCCAAACTCCCTCACTGTCTCCCAGAAACAAACTAATTGCTATTTTATCCACCTGTCATTTATCATCGATTCCAACACTTGCCCAATTGCCATAAATCCATTCACACTCTATATGTTATTTGAAAACACTGGGGGGATCCAGTTAGCGCGGCAAACTGCTATTCAATTAAATAACATTTTCCCCATGCAGTCAATGGGGTACCCCATGCGTGAAACCGTCGGTGGTGCTTTTTTTTCACTGATCTTTTCTCTGAGCTCCTGAAGCTACGACAAAAAGTCCTCCTCGGGCGGATGACGCTTGGGGCTTGCCACGCTAATTAAATTGCCAGCCACAGGTAATTAGCCGCTGAATAAATCTGCAACTATTTGGATTCCCCCAATATCTTTTGTTATTTACAGACTGTTATCTCACACCACTTGATATACTCGCACCTGTTAGGTGATCAACTAGCTCGCTGTAAATTTCCGCTGCTTATTTAAACTCCACCTTTAGTATTTCAATAAAGGATACAGTATAAAAAAGTGCTATCATATCAGCAGTAGATTATAAATTTCGTATGCAGAACTCCCTTATAGGCTATAGAGCATGTGAATGGAGAAATAGCCCACATCTGGTAGCGTTGCCCTGCTGCGAGAGTTCTAGGGGAGGATATTTAATACAGCTTTGGATCTGTTTAATGAACGTGTTCTCTTATGATATGAATAGGCGTCCTCCCAAAATTTCTTCTTAACTCCCTGAACATACTATTGACCCAGATACTGCAAGTGTATGTAGCTTGTCATTGGCTTTTAACAGCAGAAAACAACGTCCTGTTGCTGTGCTGGGTAGTTGTTTTAATAGAGTTGATTTTTAAGCTAAAAGTTAGTTCCTAAGGTGACACCTCTGCTACGTTCCTGTCCCAGATAGGCAGACGCGAAATGCCGACACACTCGGCACTAGACCCCATCTCACATAGAATGTAGCAAAGACATTTACACCAGGGAGAGGAGAATATCTACCGACTGAACATTTACACACACATGGGGGAGCTCAAATTTAGGTGTAATTCAATTGCAGGTGACATTACATACAGAAGGTAGCCCAAAATGACTTAATTCATTGCGTACCCTAATTGGGCAAAATGTGTCGAGTTGAGGTTCGTCGTAAGCTGCTGTAGTCAGCCTTAACGCCATTCTGACAGCACGTCGCGTGTATCACTGCAAGATCACCTGGAATTGTATATCCCCCATAATGGATCACATTATTAGCTAGCAGAAGCAGATATTTATTTGTTCCTCATTTTGGAATTGAGCACCTGCACTCCAAGTAAGATTTAGTACCTGCACTCCAAATATACTATACTTTTATTGGGATATTTCATCCTTACTCTGGGCCTAGCATCTATTCATTGTGCCGTACTTTTGATCGTTCTAGTTCTTCTGGTAATTCTCATTGTGTACTTTTCCCTCTAGACTTTAAGCTGAATATCTTAAGTTTGGATGAACTGGCACTCCCGGCAGATACAGACGTCCTGGAAGTAAAGGTGGAAGCTTGTTTTTCTGTAATTTTAAGTGACACTTTTGTCTATAAATATGCAAATAGAATTGACAAAAAAATGCTTATTTGTGTTAAATAATTTAACAGGTGATATTATTACAGTTAATGATTTCAGATGATTGGAGTGGTGTTATTTAGTAGATGTGTTAAAGTAGTGGCTTTATGATCAACAGTATTGCTTCAATCTCCCCACCAGCGGACTGCTAATCGCAAAGCTAAGCACTCTGACACCCAAGACCAGGTACTCTTACACAAGAAAGGTAAAAGGTTGCCCACAAAGTCGAAATCCACATCAGAAGAGGATTCTGCTTCAGAAATACAGTCAGAGACCAACAAGGGCTCAGAAACGACAGAGCATCGCCATGAAGACCGTTCCTCAGAGTCCTATTTACAAGGGCAACCTGAAGAAACCGACATTCAGTCTGTTTATTCTGAGGATTTTGAAGATTCTGTGCTCTCTGAGCAGAGTTCAAAGTCTAATTCCAGTTCTTACTCTAAATCCTTATCCTCAAAAGATTACCGCTCTTCCTCCAGCCTCTCCAAAACTCAACTCACTAAGCCGAGAGAGAGCAAAAAATGGTCTGGAAACGCGCAGTGTGTGAACGTAAAGGAAATTGCTGTGCAGACCAGTGATGCTGGATTCATGTATCACTGGCCACAAGGTAATAATAATAACCATGTATGTGCAACATGTAATCACAGTACCCCTGATACTAAATGCACTACAGGTTGAGTCTCCCATATCCAAAATGCTTGGGACCAGGGGTATTTTGGATAACGGAATATTCCGTATTTTGGAATAATTGCATATCATAATGAAATATCTTGGGAATGGGACCCCAATATACACACAGAATGCATTTATGTGTTATATACAGCTTATACACACAGCCTGCAGCTCATTTTATACAATATTTTCAATAATTTTGTGGCTCAAGCAAAGTTTGTGTACATACATGAAATAAATTTGTTTCATTTACAACCTATACACACAGCCTGAAGGTAATTTTATACCATATTTTTAATAATTTGTGCCTTAGACAAAGTTTGTGTACATTGAACCATCAAAAATCAAAGGTTTTATTATCTCAGTCATGCTAAAAATATTCCGTATTTCGGAATATTCCGTATTTCGAAATATTTGGATATGGGAGACTCAACCTGTATATCTCCCGTGTTCCTTTTCTTTTATATAAAGTAGTGTATGATTCACTTGAGGTTGATTTAATGGAAGATGAAAAATTAAGTATATATTAATCCTGTAGTGTTTGAGTACTTTGCGTTTCAATACTACTTCTTTGTGTCACAGAACACACTACCACCCCCATCATCATGGAGCCAGTGTCGATGGTCAGTCACGTTGTGAGCCATGAGCTGATTGAAGGTAATCTATTCATTCTTTTTAGTGATGTAATTGTAAATAAATTTTACACAGTCTTTCTATATAATATTGTGTGACTGTTTTATATTGCTTAGTGGTATACTATGAATGTATGTACTTATATAGCAGATGAAGGGTTTTCCGAATTGTGCACTAGAGCATTGCAAATTCTAGTTACTGAGCTGCAATCGTGCAATCAGGACCAATCCCAAATTTTAGATGAGATTATAACCTTGATTAGGTGCTACTACTTTGTGTCACATATTCTCTTATGTACATTATTTTTGTATTCATCATTTTCTATATTTCTTTTTTCTCATTACGGTAGCTCTGACCACATACAGTCCAATGGCTCTGGCGCTGAATGACATGTTAAAGCAGCAGCTTCTCCTCACTCAGACATTTGCAGACATGGCTAGACAGTTCCACCTCTCCACTCTTCAGTCTCTAGAGAGTGATCTGTATAAATATACCACGCTGGAGGAGACTAGGGAGGTCTGTAGTCTTTATATTTTTTCACAAAGTCTTCAGTTTTTAAAGACAAAATGTGTATATTTATAAAGTGAACAGAGATATCGTCCAACCAATCAGCTCCTAACATGTCACAGGCTGTGTTTGAAAAAATTACAGGAGCTGATTGGTTGGGACGTTTTAAAGGGCTGTTGTTGCTTTGTTAGTACTTGTTTGGGTAGTTCTTGCTGCTAACCAAGTATATTTTCTAACAAAAGTCTTATGGAGGAATAAATACTAGAACCCTGAACCAACAGGAACTATGTAATAAGAATCAAAGAGAAAACATAACCACTAAACAGGGAGGGAGCGCATTGTTCTCCAGCTGGATTTTGAGGAAGAGATTTTATGGTGAGTCCAAAAATCTAATTTCCTCTTGCATCTATGCTGCGTGACTGACAATGACTTTGGAACTACACAAAGTAAGCCTTACAAGGGGAGCCGCCGTCTGGCAATCCACATGTAAAACTCTGTGCCTAAAGAGCTAGCATCACCAGAACCAAAGGCATGGAATCGGTAAAACTTGGTAAACGTGTGCACAGAGAACCAGGTCACAGCTGTTCAACGGGGGCTCCATGGTGAAGCACCAAGAGGCTGTGGCTGCACAAGTAGAATGAACCCGAAGATAAAGTGTAACAGGCTTATTTGCGGAAAGAAAGCAGGGTGTATGGCAGTGGTAATCCAGTTGACAATAGAAGCCTTGGAGGCTATCCAACAACTCTTAGAGGTCTCAATCTAACTAGAAGGGAATACGTCAGTGGGTCCTGGGGACCCCTCACTTTACAAAAATTAGCTTCACTGTTTCTGGGTCCTATCAGATATTATGGGGGGTGAGGGAAGGCAGCATTTGGGATAGTTCTGTGGGCAGGTAGCAGTTGGGGTAGAGGGGGTTAAGGGCAAGCAACAGTTTGGGTAGAGCTGAGGGGAGTAGGGCAGACCATGCCGGTGGGTGGGTAGGGAGGAGATAAGTGCAGACAGCAGTTGCGACAGGGTACTGCGGGGCACAGAGGGGGCTAGGGGCAGGCAGTGATGGGGGTAGGAAGGGGGCATGGGTAGATAGCAGTTGGCGCAGTACTGAGGGGCAAGGAGGGAGTTAGCGGCTTTCACTAGCATTGCACAGAAGGGTCCCACCACACCCTGGAAGCCCCAGGTAAGACATTGGGCACGGGTTAACACAGGATGTGGCACCGGAAAGCTGCTACTCACAATCCTGATGCAATCCGTGATGCTCTGGTCGGACATTGCGGCTCAGGGCGAGGGTCTGACATGAAGAGGATCGGGCACAGGAGGAGAAGGAGGGGGGGGGGATCACCTAGCTGCAGACCTGAGCACTGTGTAGTCTAGTAAACCCAGCGTTTAACCTTTGTTGTTAATGTAAACCATGAATGCATATTTAAAAAATAAATGTTCACTGCACGATTTGTATTATTGCTACCCAGCGCTAATGTGTACTGATTTTTGTCAATGCTTATGTCGTGGAATAAAGGCACTACAACCTAGCATATAAAATAATGAGATCATTTATTGGTATTAAAACTTATCAAGATCAGCTTGTGTAAACCAAATTGTTAAGCTGCGTACACACTTGCCGATATTTTGAAAGTGTGAACGATAACGATCGGTCAGTGTGTATGCGGTAAATGACCAATGAAGGAGCTCCCGCTGGTCGTTTACGATATCCCCAGTCGGCTGTACATGCAGCCCAAACTGGGGATATTGTGAGCAATGCCATACTCACAATTGTGAGCAATGCCTCCCCCGACGTCCTCGCCAGGCCCGCTAAAGACTATATCACAGCATACACACATCGTCTAGTGTGTATGCGGCTTTAAGATTTGAACGTAAGTATAAATATTCATACTGAGATATAGTTGTTGAATTAGAGTGAAATATATGTAGGCCGGCTCTTGCGTAGGAATCTATCATGTGAGCGAATACCAACACATACACAGGAACCCAGGAGGAAAATACACCGTACAAAGGGAAGGGGGTGTGTGTTTGGTATGTGTAGCTTACATTAGTGTACAGTGAGGGAACAGGATGGGGCAGTATACAACCGCAGAGGCTGCAGTGGGAGTTCTGTTACCCCTTGGTACTTACCACGTCCATGCTGGGCTGTTAGTTTCCATGTACCGGGTGTGCAGCGTCTTCTATGTTGCAGCTTGCTCGCGGCTGCTGGTTCTCCCTAAACTCTGTGTCCTGGCTGGTAGAGGACGGCCAGGGGGTGTCAGCAGACCAGAACGTGGAGGCCCGGGACATAGTCACACTGTCAGCCAGTGCAGCACAGGGTTGGCTGAAAATGGCGGCTCAGCTCCACCTCAGAGATCCGTGAGGAGAGAGAGCCTGGTGGCGGAGGTCTCATGCACCAATAGGATGATGAGACGCTGCCGTCTCGTTCATTTGTTGACGCTGTGGGATGTCACTGGGCAGGCAGCTGCGGCGCGTCCTGCAGGACCCAAAAACTGGGTCCATTAGTGCCTGTAGCATGTATTTTGTAATATACACAAATAGCAAAAAGAGCTAACACCTAGGCGCTTAGCAAATAGTTCTAAATAGTCAGAAGTATATACATCCCTTTCCAAGTGGAATCTTTTTCTTCTTGTCCTCTACTTTTCTCTTAGCCGAGAGGGAATTTGATGTTAGATAACCTCCTCCTCAAGGTAAGTTGACATGTGGAAAAATATATCCATGTGTAAATACTCAAATATATTCTAATCACAGTTCATAAAGCAGAGAAACCCTCATGGCACAACGGCGTACCCCACTCACAGCAGAACACGGTGTATACTCCTCAAAAGGTTTCTTTATAAGGTACCATCACCCGGATATTTCAGAAAAATAGACACACAGAAGAATATCCTGCGTACCATAACTCACAGAACAAATAAGGACATATATTGTAATCACTGTCAATTCGTCGAAGAGTATCCGAACGGTTAACGTAGGTCCACACAGTCCGGACCACATCCAAGAGCCCCAAAGAAGGTGAACTAGAAGATGTCAGGCCCTGGAAAGGCCAGAAGACCAATAACCTGGTTGAGATGGAACTTCGACACCACTTTTGGAAGGAAAGGGTAGTTTTTTGGACTAAGCCTTCTATCAGGATGAAAGATGACTAAGGGAGGCTTACAGGGCCGAAAACTCTGAAATACGGCGAGCAAATGCAGTGGCCAGTAGAAAGACCACTTGCAAGATAAGGTACTGCAACTCCACCATTTTAAAGACTCGAAAGGGGGCATCCAACGCAAAATTTTAGCCCCACAGGAGGACATGAGTGACGTACGGATGTTGATTTCTAAGTACTCCCTGCAGGAACGTCTGGACATCCAGAAAAATCGCCAACCATTTCTGAAAAAGGACTGTCTGTGGGAAACCTTGAGTGAGGACATGTGAAAGCTCTGAGACAAACCAGCTAGAAGGAAAGCTACGAGGCAGAGTAATCTATAAGTCACAGCAGAGAGACTGCGGTGCTAGCACCAGGAAATGTAAGGTTTCCAGACCCGATCGTAAATTTGTGACATCACCGGTTTACAAGCTTGAATCGTGGCCTGGACCACCGGATTAGAAAACCCATGAGCCCTTAGGATCCGGGTCTCAAGAACCAGGCCATCAAAGCCAGATGAGGCAAATCTAATCTGGGTGCTAGCAGGGCCCCTGTCGCAGCAGATGCAGTCGTAGAGGAAGACGGAAAGGCGGCTCAGCTAACGTGCCCTGAGGAAGAGCGTACCACTGTCAACTAGGCCAATCTGGAGCATCGAGAATGATTCGTAGACTTTCCTGCCAAAAACATTGAAGCACTCTCTGGATAGCATGCATAGTGGTGGAAACAGGTACACCAACTGAAAGGACCAAGGTGCCATCCTGGCGTCCACAAAAAGAGCCTGATGATCTCTTGAGCGAACTCCCTACACTGGGATCTTTTTGTTTAAGCGGGAGACCGTGAGATCCACATTTGGCAAATCCAACTGGTCCATAATCGATTGAAACATCTCCTGGTGCAGTTCCTATTCCCATGAATGGACAGAGTGGTGGCTGAGGAAGTCTGCTTTCCAGTTGTCTATCCCTGGAATGTAGATGGCCGAAATGGCAGGGACCCACTTTTTCCACCCAACAAAGAATTTGGACGCCTCCTTTAAAGCCCTGGCCACAATTGTCACTTGTTCGACTATATTACTATATACTATATTGCCCTGTAGGACGTGTTGAGCTTGTATCAGGGTGTTCTGAACCACTCACAACTCTAGGATGTTGATAGCGAGGGAGGATTTGGCTTCGGGTTAAAGACCCTGAAGATGTAGATCCACTGCTCCCCAGCCCGTCAGACTGTCATCCGTTGTGGTTAACACAAAACTGAAAATGAGGATCCTTTAGAGATTTGGGGCGAAAAGCCACCACAGAAGAGACTGGTGGGACAGTCGAAATAGCAGTCTGTCCAGAGAAGATCTGGTCCCGGACCAATGGTTCAAGCTCTGCCATTGTAGAGGCCAAGCATGAAATCGGGAGAGTGGCAAAGCTTTGAAGGAAGCCACCTTCTTGCCCAGGAGTTGCATACACCAAAGTATAGAGACCTGAATTAACTGCAGAAGTGACCTCATCAAGGACTGGAGATCCCAAATCATTTGTGACGGGAGGAACACTTTTTGACTGAGAGTGTCGAACAAAAGGCCCAAGAATATCATCTCCCACGAAAGGGGTTTTGACTTGGGATAATTTATAATCCAGCCGTGAGACTCCAGTGTCCACCGCTACCTGAAGATACTGACAGAGCATGATCTTAGAGGGAGCCTTGAGAAGAAGGTTGTCTAAATAAGGAATAATTGTAATTCCTATATACAGCAACAAGGAGAAAATATCGGCCATGTCCTTTGAAGATTCGGGAGCTAATGACAGACTGAATAGGAGAGCCTGGAATTGAAAATTTAAGTCTACCACAGCAGACAGGAGAACTGGATGATAGACCTGCCAAATGGGGATATGGAGATACGCATCCTTTATGTCTATTGACACCAGATAATCCCCACCATTTATAGCTCCAATAATAGTGCAGGAACTCCATGGTCAGGCTTTGGCTGTTCCCCAGAACCCAGAGCTCCAGTCGGTGCGGACTATGGAGGGAGAGCCACGGACGCTCAGACAATGAAGCAGTGGCTCTCCTTGGAGCTGGGTACAGAGGGAGAGGAGCACACACCTGCTCACCTAACTAGCTGTCCCCCATTGGCAGGCACAGGGACTGAGACACATGTAAAAATATGAAAAAGTCTACCTAACTAAAAGTGTGCCAAACTCCTTAGGCACTAAAGAGAAACTGAAGTCTGGTGAAGGTGGGAGGGGATAGCTTGAGAGCAAATCCTACTACTTGATTGTTTTTTTTTAATTGCATTTTGTATTTTAGAAAATATTTGTAACGAGGAATCTTAAAAAAAAAAAAAAAAAAAATCCTTTAGTAACTTTAATTTTTTTTTCCTATGTCTGCAGTACATTAAACAGCAAAAGGCTCTGAAATGGAATCTGAGGAGAGAAGTGAGCCAATTGCATTCTTTACCAGCAGCCTGGGAACAAGAACACGTTAAAGCAAACTAATTCAACTCTACTCATTAAGTGCATAAATGAAAACAATATGGTTATCTGATCTTATTCTATTTCTAGTTTCTGCTTTAAAAGTAGGACAAATTAATTAAAATATGTATATATTTTTTTATAAAGATGGTCTATATAAAACATTGGTTTTTAAAAGGAATGCCAGAAAATCATGTGTAATACAGTACATAAAACCTCTCTATATTTCTTCAGTGTGAATACTAAATATTGCATTCCCCCTCATCCCTGTCTTTTCATACTTTACCTAGGTGAATGCTGTTGAAATCGGCTATGGGCACACCACTTATAGTTTTACGATGAGTTGTTCTGGCAAAATTCTTTTTTTTTTTTTTACGATCATATAATGTTTACAGGATGAAAAGTGGATGATTAAAATCACCAGCTTTTGGCAATACTTACTGTAAGATGTGCCAAGTGACCTACTGTCCAGTAGGGCATTTATAACACAGGGTTATCAGTGAAAAATATCATGTGACTAGAGTAATTATACACAACACAATAATGTAATTAAAAGTAAAAAGCAAAAATGTAATACTACACACACAGTATGTTGACTTTAAGGGTGAGCATTCTGTTGGACGACACATTCAAATTAGATTTTTATTTTTTAAATAAGATACGAGTGTAGAAGAGGAGCATTATATACATAGCTAAGTTGGAGTATTAATTATAATAACTTACTAAGAGTAAAATTTTAAATATTACTGTTTAAACGATTTAAACTTAATTTCTTCATGCTCCTTAGGGGATACAGGAGCTACGCTGGGGTATCAGCTGGCAGGTAGAGTCTGGACACTAAATGGTTATCACACTTCGGCAGGCCTATGCTCCTCCTCCCCTATACCCCAGCCAGGCAAGTTATAAAGGCCCCCATACAAGGTGCGATTAAAGCAGCCGATCGGACGGATTGGTACGATTTGGCTGCTGTATCGCACAGTGTATGGGCGTTATGTCGGACTGAGCGTGCACCCTTGGGGGGGTCATACATTGCACCCCCTGATCATACTGCAGGTTCAGTTGATCAGGAGATGCGATGTGCGATCCCTTGCACCGCTATGCAGGAGGAGAAGGGGGGAGCCAGCAAATCGGGCAGTCAGCCACCCGATTGCACCGTGTGTGGGAACCTCCCAATATGTCGGACGTCGGATCCCCCATCGCATCGCACGGTGCCTATCGCACTGTGTATGGCCGGCATAAGATTGGTGCCGTAGTGCGGGCACCGTTACACAGGGGCTGCTGAAGCAGCCTAATACATTTTTGTTTCTTTTCTTTATAATTTTGTTTTATGAGTAGGCAGCGCAGAGCGTCCTACAGGACGCCTGCGCTGTTGCTCCCCCGGCGCCGGTGGCCACTGCGCCGACGAGCGGGTCAACCATGGCTGGGTCCTCAGAGCACACAGAAGAGGCCAGCCGCAGACGATTGCTGAGGGAACACTGGTAAGGCTCCCCCGCTAGACCGCCAGGGTGCTCAGGTGGTGGGGGGTTCTACACTGTAGGCGGCCATTGCCCTGGGGCTCTATATCAGCAGAGGAAAGTAGGCTCTCCCTGCTAGCTCCTCCCGCAGCCCATAGTGTGATCCCTCACGGAGGCTTCCTGCCATTAGGTGATTCCTCCTCTCTCCTTCATGGCCATTGTTGAGCTGTCCTGCCTACAGTTAGTCTCCAGAGTGGTTGGCTCCTGTATCCCTGTATAGCTCCCCTCAGGTCAAGTTATACAGTCTAGCTCCATCCAGCTGACAGGTTTGGATTGTTGAGCACTATCTACCAAATAATTTTATGCATTGAATGTGACTGTTTGCTTGTTCTCTATTTCTGTATCTATACTTTGCTGTATACTGTCCTAAGCCCCAATCATTGTTAAATTTGTGTGGCCCCTACATCCTTTGCACTATTCCTTATTGCACACCTCTGTTTATATAACTTGGTGTGTGGGAATTGCCTTGGCATTCAGTATCCTGTCTAACGAGAACAAAGTGCCTGAGGAGGTGGAGTCTTATTTGCTGTGTACATTTAGAAATTGTTCTGCTGGTCTTTCACCATAGGACGTGGCACAGCCAGAATTCTGCATGGGCGGCCAACCTCTCACAGGTAATGGCGCAGTTGGTTGATCGCCTTACAGCCCCTGAATTCGTCCTCCCCACTTTGGGAGTTCAGCCTGCATCATTTAAGCAGTCTCATTTGCAGCTTCCCACTCTGGAACCCCCTTGATGATGAGTACCTTATCCTAGTCAATGCAGGGTTTAGCACAGGTGTCCGCCTCATTTCAGCAGATGCAGAATAAGGACCGTATTTCCAGGCACAGACCAACCAGGCGGGTTATGCTTCAGACTCGGAAATCTCAGATCAGAAGGAGGATTTTTCCGGTGCTTCAGAGGAAGAGACCTCCTCTGTCAGGGAAGAATCCATCTCAGGTGGCAGTTGTGGCCTTAGGACCAATGTTACCGCCCTACCTTTCTATTGAGGATGAGGAGGCGGGCCCTAGATCCAGGTCTCTGGTTTTCAAGCTTCAGAAACTGGTTTCGGTAGAATTCCCTAAATCTGAACAGGCGGTTTGAGATCTCCAAGCGAATTGCATCCTTCTATCTGTTCTCTGTTGAGGAGTGTAACAAGTTGGGAGTCTCCACTCCCACAGTTGATGCGCATATTGCCTGTCTTGTTAAAAACCTCTACTCTCCCTATCCCTAACATGGCTTCTCTTACGGATCCAACGGATAGGAAGTTGGAGACTTTCCTTTAGGTCATTTATTCACATGCAGGTGCTATCGCCTGTCCGGTCCTTGCATCTGCTTGGGTGGCCAGGGCAATCTTCTTGGGCGGAAGCCTGAGAAGAGGGCATTCTGGTGCCTATGGGAACCAGTTGTTACCTCTTATGGCAGATATTAAGTAGACTGCTTCCTGTGTGGACGAAGCGGCCCTTGACATGGGTATCTTAACCTCCAAGGTGTCAGCCAGAAGGGCCCTCTGGTTGCGCTCTTGGTGCGCTGACAGACTCTAAGAAGGCTCTTGAAGCTCTTCCTTACTCTGGCGCTGTTCTCTTTGGTCCAGAATTGGACAAGATTGTAGCCACTATGGCGGCTTGCAAAACTGTTTCTGCCTTCGGCAACAGCCCCTAGGGCCCGAGCGTCTTATTTTCAACCTTTTTGCCTGAAAGGGAAAGCAGACAGTCTTTTTCTTGGTTCCAGAGTTCTTCCTCCAAGACCAGCAAGCAGTCCTGGCCTACCAGATGCCCGGCTGCTAAGCTAGACGACAAGCCCGCCGATTGAAGGGGCAGGCCTCTCCCTGGGGGATCGGCCGGCTTCTGCTTTTCTCTAAGGCCTGGATGGCGACCACGACTGACGCCTGGGTACATGGTGTAGTCTTGCAGGGCTACACTTTGACTCTCTGTAAACATCCTCTGCAAGGTTTTTTTTCCACAGGTCTTCCAGTGGATCCAGGAAAAGCAAAAGCACTGGGCGAATCCATTCACTCTCTGCTGGCCTTCAAGTTAATTGTTCCATTCCCCCTGGCTCAGAGGAGCTCAGGCCTCTATGCTAACCTCTTATTGGTTCAGAAGTCGAACGGTTCCTTCTTACCAATCCTTAACCTCCAATCCCTCAACAGGTATTTACAGGTCCGCAGATTCCACATGGAGTCTCTATATTCCGTCATTCTGGTGCTGGAACCGGAGGATTTCATTGCCTCTGGACATCCAGGATGCCTAGTTACATATTCCAATCTGGCTCAGTCCCCAACGCTTCCTCCGGTTTGCGGTCTGGGATGATCACTACCAATTTCGGGCATTGCCTTTTGGTCTTTTTAGGGCTCCTCATGTTTTCACAAAAGTCATGGCAGCTTACGGCACAGAGGTCTCAGGAATCTCCCTTACCTGGGCAACCTTCTTATCCTGGCCCAATCTCTGGGCTCAGAGAGCTTCTCTGGCTCACAATAGATCTCCGATCTCACGGATGGATCATCCATTGGAAGAAGTCCTCCTTGACTCCATCGCAGGAGATGCTCCATCCGGGGGACTTTTGGATTCCAGGGTTCAGAGGGTCCTCCTCCCCGTGGACAAGATTCATGAACAGCAGGACAGGAGTCACAGGTTCTTACATAATTCACCGGGTATCAATACATGCCTGCATGCAGATCCTGGGTTCACTGGTGTCTACATTCGACATGGTGGAGTACTCTCGGTTTCACTACCAACCACTTCAGGGGGAGATTCTGGAACATATTCCATCACCAGATAAGACTGCAGGCAATCACCCTATCTCAGGAGGTCCATCTCTCCCTCGCGTGGTGGCTCCAGAGCACCCATTTAAACAAGGGTCACCTCTTGTGGATTCAGGAATGAGTCCTCCTCTCCACAGATGCAAGTCTTCACAGGTGGGGGGCAGTGACCTGCCAGCAATCCTTCCAAGGTCGATGGATGGCTCAGGAGGGTCGCCTTCCGCTCAACATCCTGGTACTCCAAGCTGTCTTCAGGGCTCTCTGTCAAGCACAGCAGCTCCTTCGGGATTGTTGCGGTGCCGCCATGAAGGAGGTGAGTCACATTCTCTGCTGGGCAGAGCGTCACCATATCTGTCGGCGGGAGTCCAGAATTAGGAAGTGGACTTTCTAAACCGCCAGGACGTTCATTCAGACGAGTGGTTCCTTCATCCAGACATCTTTCAACTTTTGGTTCATCACTGGGGCCTGCTGGACATCAACTTGATGGCGTCTCGGCACTACCACAAGTTGCCCAGGTACTGCTCTTGCACCAGAGATCTGGGAGCTCTTCTGATGGACGCCTTAACGGTTCGGTGGACCTTCCATCTCATGTACGTATTCCCCCCCCCCCCCCCCCCTGATCTCGCTTCTTCTGAGGGTTCTCTGCAAGTTGAATTTGGAAGGCTGCACTTTGATTCTGGTAGCTCCCAACTGGCCGCAGAGGGCTTAGTATGCAGATCTTCAGAGCCTCTCCACCGTCGATCCACTCAGTCTTCCTCTTCTGTCTCAGGGCCTGTGCTTCCATCCGGACCTGATTCGCCTGGCTTTGACACTTGGAACTTGAGACATCAGTCTTGAGAGCTAGGAGGTTTTCGTGGTCAGGCATTCATACCATGTTGGAGGCACGAAAACCCTCCTCTAGTTGGATTTATCATCGGGTTAGGCATATGTACTTCTTCTGGCTATTGCTTCAGCCAAGAGGGTGTCTGGTCCCCCTACATACCTCTCCCTGGAGTTAGGTTATGTAGCCCTATAGCCTACCAGATGTTGAGTCACTGGCCACAGAATCTGTGTAGTTGATTGTAGTACCATTCTGCAGTTATATTGTATTTCTGCATTGTATGTGACTTATGCTAGCGCTGCCTGTCTATTTCTCTATACTGTCAGCATATAGCTTTCCCTTTTTTTCTGACTTTGCCCTAACATACAGCTGTATTCAGGGTTTTTCCCAGTACCTCACATGGTGAGGGTTGTCACATACAGTTGGTTACCGCACAGTGCCATATTTGTGCTGTGCCCTCCTGCAGCTTGCCCAAGACAGGATCAGTATATTGCATTCCTACTTGTATCATACATACCCAGTGCCATATTGTGTGCTATACTACTCTATGTCTAGCAAAGGCAAGAGTAGCAAGCATCTGCACCCATACTGCAATCATGTAAATTATGTGCTGTAGGTTTAAATGAGGAGGATTTGATACAAGATAGGTTATGTGTTAAATGTTATACTCCGCCAGGCCCATCATGCCCGACCCCCCCCATTCTCAGAAGTCCTGTCACAAAAAACAAGGTAAGCGTCCTTGTAGAAATGGGTCAAGTTGCAGCAGGTCTGGACGAAGTGGGAGACACCACCCTGTACATACCGACCTTGGGAGAACATCTGTGTACCATGACTAGCATAGCCAGCCTGAAGCCGCCAGGATTACCCTCCCTCAGGAAGCCTCAATGCCCCTGGAGACCTGAGGGAACAGTGTGGACAGCGGAAATAGATGCTCTGAATTAAATATTCCCCGGAACAGACAGGCAGCCACCTGTGGAAGCCAGCGGATACCTGGATCACATACCAAACTGTGGAGCCTTGCAAATGTGCCGAGACGTCTTCCTACTGTTCAGAAGGCCTCACGCCCGAATGGTAGGAAGACCACTGGAGAGAGAACCCACTGCCCTGGGAGAAAACTGAGTCAACTGTCCAATCTCCCCTTATCCGGTATGACCACTGATGAGAGAGATGGAACAAAGGACTCCACCCCCAGAAAGCCCCCGACATCGTCGCCGCATTTTAGTGCATGCTGGAAGACGTACATAGGCCATCGCCGGGTCATTTGTCTGACCGACTGCGCCCGACCGGCCTGTGATTGCCCCCAATAGAGCCAGCATGATGGCTTATAGCTTGAGTCCATCGAACAGCCGAGAGTCGTAGACGGTGACCCAAGGCCCCGGACCCAAACGGCACCTCAGCCCAGGAGACTCACTGTGACCTCGACCGCGAGCCAATACGGAAGGACCAAGGATGGGACCCGGAGGAGAAGAATGGAAACCCTACATCTATGGAGAGTGACAGGTGCTGTCGAGCAGAAGGGCAACTGAGACCAGAGCGATGCAGAGCAACCCATTCAACCATTCAAGTGCTCAGTGCACTAGGAAACCAGAGCGGTCGGAATGAGCCATTCAGCATTTGAACCAGGAAGGAGAAGCCCAGTTTCCGTACCTGTTGCGGAACTGGAGCAGAAAGAGGAGTGGAATGTCACCGCATTCACCGCTTCATAGGGAAGAGTGATGTGAAAAAACAATAAACAACACCTTGGTGGCGGACCTCCGAGGTCCCAGATGGAACCCTAGCGAAAGATGCCAAGCACCCAGCTGTCTGAAGACATCATTCAACGGTCACTGAACCAGAGCAACCACCCTACCAGTTGCAAGCAAACTGAGTAGAGAGAGACACTTCGTTAGGCACCAGGCTTCTTTGGAGCTATGGGCCTGATTCAGAGTTGGGAATAGAGGGTCTCATTCAGACCCGCTCGCGAGGGTCGATGTTACCCCAATGCGCACGACCCGGACAGCGACAGCCAAGCTGTCGCTCCGGGTCTCGCACCAAAGGGGGTGTGCTGTCGATGGTGACTGACATCACGCCCCCTTTGGTGGGCGTGCTGGGGGCGTGGCTGCCAGACGGAGGCGTTCCCATGGGAACACCTACCGTCTGGGTCCGGCCCCACTGACATCACTAGTGATGTCAGTGGGAGTGATTTTGGCTCTGATAGAGCCAAAATCACTCCAGGGCTTGCGGCCACGAGACCCTAGCGCAGGGTCTCGTCGCAAGCCCGATGGTCTTGACCATCACGACCATCATCATGGACGCTCGCATAAGCTGTGGGTGGTAACCCACAGCTATGCGAGCGTCCAAAAGGCCGCTCCACATTTAAATAGGACGGCCCTGATTCAGAGCGAGCGGCTCTGAATCAGGGCCAGAGAGAGATCTCTCTATCAACTGTGAACCTGAACAAACCATATTGAAATGCAAGGGGTGTAAATACTACATTTTTTTTTACATGTGGGGTAAATACTGGCTGCTTTTGCATGTAGCCCACAAATACTGCACAGCTTTATTATTACTCTACAATTTAGATGTCAGTTTGGAAACACTCCTCCCAACTCTAAATCTCTCTGCACATTTTAAATATGCCCCGCCTGCAGTGCAGCATGGTTTCACCAAGATCATCAGTTGAGAGAGATATCCCTCTCTATTCCCAAGTCTGACTCGCGCCCTATGTCCTCAGAACAGAGTGTGTTATGAAAAACAGCCACCTGCAGGTGAAGACTTTGCTTGTGTCAGACTGACCTTCCAAGGACCTACCGCCTTGAAGGAGCAACGAAAATGTGGAAACTCGGACCCTGCCGTTGGGGTGGGCCACCGGCAGACAAGTGCTTGTCCGACCGGTGGGGATTATTCAGTTGTGGCAAAAAGAGAACGTCCTTACCAAACAGAAGATAGTAGAAAAAGGAGGGAGATTTAACCCCCTATTGTACCTCAGCACACTGAATAATACCTGCAACAATATATGAAGACTATATGGTCATAGAAATTCAGAGATATTAGTTGCATGCATTTGCAAATACATGGGAGGCTGCTGGGCCACGTCACGGCTTCTGTTACCAGCAGTCCCTAACACTAAGGGGTTCACGTCCGGGGCACAGTGCACCCCAAAAAATGTCCAGCCCAGGACCCCCCCAGGGCATCACACGAAAATGGAAAAAGAGTGACAGTGCAGTGTAAAGTATAGCTGTGTGTGAGTAATCATTAAGTGTGGTATGAGAGGTTAAAATATATGTGAAAAAATACATGAATAATAAACAAACATAAAAGGTGATGTGAAAAGCAACTATGTGTATTAAGTGGTGATGCCCTGAGGAGGCCCAGCCAGACCAGTCCCGGGGGCCCTACGCCTAAACGCTCACCCCAAATGTAAAATATACCAGTTATAAGGCCTCATGATAAAGGCACATATATAATTTTGTCAAATGTAAGGCCTCATGATAAAGGCACATACATAAATGCATCCAAATTGAGAGCCAGCTTACCTGGGAGTCACCCCTGGGAACTCCAACTAGCACTACTAGAACCAGCATGCCCTACTAATGCTGGCTCCTTCATGCAACTCATAACAAACAAACAAAAATGGCAGCTGCTCAATCAATCTAGCAGTACTAATCAGGTGCATGAAAGGGAGGGGTCATACTAAGTAGAAAAAGGAGGGGGATTTAAGCCCCTATTGTACCGCAGCACACTGAATAATACCTGCAACAATATATGAAGACTATATGGTCATAGAAATTCAGAGATATTAGTTGCATGCATTTGCAAATACATGGGAGGCTGCTGGGCCACGTCACGGCTTCTCTGTTACCAGCAGTCCCTAACACTAAGGGGTTCACGTCCGGAGCACAGTGCACCCCAAAAAACGTCCAGCCCATGTATTTGCAAATGCATGCAACTAATATCTCTGAATTTCTATGACCATATAGTCTTCATATATTGTTGCAGGTATTATTCAGTGTGCTGAGGTACAATAGGGGGTTAAATCCCCCTCCTTTTTCTACTTAGTATGACCCCTCCCTTTCATGCACCTGATTAGTACTGCTAGATTGATTGAGCAGCTGCCATTTTTGTTTGTTCAAACAGAAGATAGTGTAAGGAACACACTGGTAATGAATGCGTATGCAAAGCACGGACCCAAATGGCCTTCAAGCCGAACCAGTCGTAGCTGAACCTGGAAGCTACCTGTGCCCCGTCTTGTCTGGCCTCCCACACAGAACCAGCCACTAATGTCCCGCCAATTCAGCAGGTAATCCCAAGATGAATCACTGTGAAGCCCCTAGACTGATTCATCAATAAAAGTGACCATAGCTCATGCCACCCAAGTCACGGTTCGCCAGGGCCGGATAACGACCCTAGAACCTAACTAAACAGACCGGAGGCACCACTCAAAGGTCCAGCTAACGAATTCCTACCAGTCGCTGAGCCCTGCACAGGAAGGGCATTTGTGGCGCTCTAAACCGCTACCGCCGCAACTACCGTGGGAGGTGCTTCCACTTGGACACCCAATCCGCTGGAAGCTAATGTACGAGGAAGGGAGCCCTCTGAATCTGGCGCCTCCTAAGTCTCCCTGAGGAGACTGGAGAGATTCGCCAAAGAGAAAGCAGTGACTTTCCGTCACCCATGCTTGTACAGACCCACAGCCACTGCTGGGGAATCCAAATGTAAACTTCCTAGACAGTAGTTGCTATAAAATATTGTATATCACTGCGCTTTGTTTTTTATCTGCTCATTAAAATAAATAGTATAGAATAAAAAGGGGTTATGAGCGCCATTTATAATATAATGAAATTAGTGGCACCTGTAAAAAAAAAAAAAAATCATTAATTAATAAAACTCCACCAACTAACATCTCAGCCCGGACCTGACCTGACCCGCAAGGAGTACCCCTTGGAGGGACAAGGTAGGGACACCCAGGGCAAGTAGCAATACAGCAATAGTGATCCAAACCGGACTTCATCTCACATTTTCCTAAAAGGAGCTATAAACATATGTTTTATTAATTAATGAACATTATTTTTTACAGGTGCCACTATTTTCATTATATTATAGATAGCGCTCATAACCCCTTTTTATTCTTCCTAGAGAGTAGTGCATAGCAGCAGAGAATCGAACAGGACAGGAGGTCCTCATCCTTTGGAACAGTGCAAACTGTGCAAGGTCCGGTGCATGCAATACATCTAATGGGGCCCTGGAAGAAGGAAGACGCCTCCAAGACCATCCTCTACCTGTGCCCCGCACAGCAGAGGATTCCTGAAAAAGCGTGCCACGAACTTGACGCAATTCATGACACCGCACACTGCAAAGGACAGAGCCAGAGCAGGACATACCTTGGCTGGGAATTAACCCTACATAGGGAAAGAAGCCTGCGCCAGCTACAGGCTCCGCACCTGATTCATGGATGCACCCCCTCTCTGCAACAAGTGCTACTCCCTTGCTTTGGGAAAGCACTTGGTATGCTCGGTCTGAGCAGCCTGTGAGGTGCGCGCTCTCGCACTGGAGCCTCCCTCCTCAAAACACTGCAGGATGGCGTCGCCGTCCGAGACCGCGCTGCCTCCCACCACCATCTAAAAGGGATAGGGTGCACCCTGTCCCCGGGTCCAGGCAGCCTCTCTGGAGACCGAAGCGTCCCGCGGACGCACACCCTCCTGCCGCAGCTGCATATTGGCAAGCTGTTTCACAGCTCCAGCAGCCGCCCACACTCACGCTTTGCGCTGCTGCAAGTAGCGCGCAGCTCAACTAGAAATGAAAAAAAAAGTTTTACAAACAAAACAAAAAAATAGCTACCTACAAGGGCTGCATGGCAGACGAGGCTGAAGTTAGCTTCTTATTCGAGCTCCAGCTTCTTATTCAGTTTCCAGCTTCTTATTCACATCATGTTATATTAAAACATTTTTATAAAATAGAATCAATAAGCTTACATTAAATAAACAAAATATGGTATCTATTACACAAATTTCAATTGTACTTTGCTTGGCCCACAAAGCTTTTGGGCATGAAATAGGGTGGTAAAGTGGGCACAAGGACCAGATTTTCTATATTTGAATAAGTAGCTGTAGTTGTGCAAGGGTTAACTAGCCTTGGGCAACAAATTTGACATTTGGAATCCACAGAGGGGGGTCACTTACATATGACCCACATGCAATTGGCCTTGCGCAACAAGCTTTTTAGCATGAAATAAGGTGGTAAACTGGGCACAGGCACCAATTAATACATTTGAATAAGTAGCTGTAGTTGTGCAAGGGTTAACTAGCCTTGGGCAACAAATTTGACACTTGGAATCCACAGAGGGGGGTCACTTACATATGACCCACTTGCAATTGGCCTTGCGCAACAAGGTTTTGGGAATGAATAGGGCAGTAAAGCTGGCACAGGCACCAGATATTGTCATTTTGAATAAGAAGCTGTAATTGTGCAGGGGTTTAACCCCATTTGTCTAGGGTTGGGTATGGGATCCCATCGGTCGGGATGGCGATGGTCAGAGTACCGACAGCGGCATCCTAACAGAATCCCGACAAGATAATGTAAGTACTATAACCTACCTCTCCCCACACCGTAAACCTAACCAGGACCGGATTAAAGGCAGGACGACAGGGGCGGTCGTCCGGGGGCCCCCACACACTGTGCACTAAACATTTTTTTTTTTGCAAATTTCAATGAGAACAGGGCTGCTGTTGGTGGAGGCGTTGCTTCAGTGCAGAGTGTGGAAGCTACGTGCTGATTGACAATCACAATCTCACTCAGCCTCAGCCACGCTCTGGACTCCTGCTGACAGCCTGCCTTAACACTGTGGAGCCCTGCAGTATTCTGCCGCCCCCCTGTTAGTATGTGCCTGTCAGAGCCCGGTGGTCATAGGGGGCCCGGCAACCCCTGCCACTTGTCCGCAAGTAGGGAAGTGTTTCAAAGGGTGGATTGCCCCACCAAGAACACGAGCCGGCTCAGAAGTACCCTGGCCCGGCCGAGGCCACCCTAATGACAATGGGTGGGCGGGCTGGGCCAGGGGTGCAGGGTGTAAGTGCCCCTTGGCTGCACTCTGTCCTGACCTGACCCTATCCGCGGGCTGATGATGGCGAGAGGTGAGGAGCAAGCAGATTCCAGACCGGAGCCTGTCTGCGATCTTCCGTTTCAGTCAGCAGAATTGATGATTGGAGTTGAGCTGCGGCTGTGTTAACTGCCAGGTATGAGTCAAACACAGCATGCAGCCGCGCGGCTCTGTCTCTTAGCTGTAGCTGAAGTGTCCCTTGGCTGAATCTGCCTCCCCCGGCTCCTTCACATTTGGCACAACTAGTGCAGCTGCAGCAGCACTGACAGAGTGCACTGTACAGTCTAAGAAACCCCCTCTGTTACCTCCCGGTTGGAGGGTGGGCTGCCACTGGAAACACTAGGGCTAGTATTATTGGGCTTATATTGTCAGACATTCCTGTAACACACAGATTGGAATTTGGCTCCACCCCTTTGCTTCACACAGCTGCCTTTATTTATATGGCACCCGCCACAAAGGTTCCATCAATATCTGAATGAACGGCGTGAGTGTGGTGGACCCCTTTGTGTGTGTGTGTGTGTATATATATATATATAATTTAATTATATAATTTATTCAACTTTTATTGATAGGGGCCCCCACAGACCTTGATCCGGCCCTGAACCTAACCTAACCATCCCCCTTTTTTGCCTAAGCCTCCCCCTAGTGCCTAAACCCAACCCCATAAACCTAACAATGCCCCTGGTGCCTAACCCTAATCCCAAACTCCCACTATTCCCGGATACTTACCTTTGGGTTTCTTGCACCGGTATATTGATCGCCGGTATATCCAGAGCCGGCCCTAGCCAATTTGGTGCCCTAGGCAAAATTTTGACTGGTGCCCCCTACCCCTACAAATATATATATACATATATACGTACTGTACATAGTAATGCCCCTGTAGTAGTGCCCATATACAGTAGTAATACCCCATAGTAATGCCCCTGTAGTAGTGCCCATATACAGTAGTAATACCCCCATAGCAATGCCCCCATAGTAATACTCCTGTAGTAGTGCCCCATATCAATGCCCCTGTAATAGTGCCCATATACAGAAGTAATACCCCCATAGTAATGCCCTTGTAGTAGTGCCCATATACAGTAGTAATATCCCCATAGTAGTGCCCATATGGTAATACCCCTATAGTAGTGCCCATATACAGTAGTAATACCCCCATAGTAATGCCCCTGTAGTAGTGCCCCCATAGTAATGATCCCGTAGTAGTGCCCATATACAGTAGTAATACCCCCATAGTAATGTCCCTGTAGTAGTGCCCATATACAGTAGTAATACCCCCATAGTAATGAGGGCAGAAGTGCCGTTCATGCCCATTAAGGCCAGCTAAGCAAGTAAGTTGTCCCGTTGCGGGCTTGCTACGCTCGCCACAAGTTTATATTCCCCCTCTATGCCCACTTGGATGGTAGGGAATGACGCTGGACACTGGCTGATGACGCCAGGGTCCTCTCCGGGAAGGGGATTTAAACATTACACAGGGAAAAGGTATATAATTAGGGCTAATTGTAGAAAAAGGTGTGGTATAGATATAATAAAAAGTAAAGGGAGACAGTCAGTGGGAATCAGTATAATTTAACCCTAACCCCCCCCCTCCCCCCCCCCGGAACCCTAAACCTAAGACACGGCTGTCCACTGCAGCGCCCGCCCTCCTTTCGATCGGGATTCCAGGCGCTGGTCTCCCAGCATAGGTAAAATGACAGGCGTCGGGATTTCGACGCCTGTCATTTAACCCTTGCCGGAATTAAGCAGTCGGGAAGCGGGAGGTCAGCATTGCGTCCACCGGCTTCCAGACTGCTTCCCAGTCAGAGTGGGAAGAAAGAAAGTATCATGATTGTAGGTACAAATCATGAGGAGTCAGAGAGACATGAGGGGGGAGGTGATAGAAGAATGCACACTGGGGGAGGGTAAAGAATTCTACATACAAATGAATTAGCTGCAGAATGAATGAATCAGGGAGGATGAGAAGAGGTGCTCAAGATCTGAACAGTCAGGGGGTAGCATAGGCACAGGAAGAGCTGCACCCCCAGTGAAAGAATGGATGCTAGCAGGGGTGTAACTATAATGGCTATGGGGGCTATCCACTAAGCGATTTAAGCAAGCGATTGCACGATAACGATGTCGTTATCCTGCAATCGCTTGCAAATCGCGCATGCATCGGGGATGTTTTGGATGGAAGCGACCCGCGATGCGCGTGCCCGCGGGTCGCTCCCGACATCGCCCGTACATGCAGGTCAACCTGACGATCTTGTCAGGTTCTGCATTTGCGGGGATGAGGGATGTGCCGGGACTGAATGAGTGAACGTTCAGTCTAGGCACATCACTAGCTATACAAACGAGAGCACGACTGCACTGTCGCAATCGTGTTGTTGTTTGTAAATTGCTAAGTGGATACCCCCCATTAGGGCCCCATAGCGCAATTTTGAAAGCCCCCCATCCCCCAGCTGCTAAAGAGTCACCTCTTTCCACAGCATTCCCTCAGACTTAAGTATACCCCCTGGTCAGGACCCCTCCCAATGTAAGCTCTTCTGAAGTCTGCACTGCTGCAGACTATCACAACTATGTGCAGGTGCTGAGTGCTCACCTCTCCCTTGGGTGTCGGTTTCTGTTTGGCTGCATGAGCTGCTGCAGTCAGAGTAGTGTTGGCTCCTCTAGTCCCGGCCCAGTTCATCTCTCTGATGCTGGGAGGATGGGGCTGCCCGGTGCGGTCCTGCTTCACTCTGATGCTGGGAGGATGGGGCTGCCCGGAGCAGTCCTGCTACACTCTGATGCTGGGAGGATGGGGCTGCCCGGAGCAGTCCTGCTACACTCTGATGTTGGGAGGATGGGGCTGCCCGGAGCGGTCCTGCTTCGCTCTGATGTTGGGAGGATGGGGCTGCCCGGAGCGGTCCTACTTCACTCTGATGCTGGAAGGAGGGGCATGCCCAGCGTGGCCCATGGTTATCATTCAAAGGGGCATCATGATTTTGTGCAGGGGGAAAGGCAGGCCCTGGGAGGTCTGGTTAGGCACTACAGAAGCAGGACCGCAGGCAACCACGATAGAGGGATGCATACGGCTAAGCTATTGTTTAGTCTCCACTCTGCCGGGGACTGATCCCCGGCGGTATATTAAAAAAGTGATTGTATGATTGATACCCCCATTCAATGCCTTCTGTCATAGATGGCGCCTGGAGCATGACCTCCACGCTCCGCCCCTGCCTATAGTGCCGCTTATAAAAAAAAAAAATAAACACTCACCTTAATCCCCTCTCCTGCATCCGCCGCCTTCCTGTCTGCCCGGCTGCTCCTCAGAACTATGGGAGAGACGTCATGACGTTCCTCCAATAGTGCTCTCTGCGGGAGCCGGAGCTCAGGAGTGAGCTCTGACTCCTCGGATCTATGGGAGAGACATCATGACGTCTCTCCTATAGTGCCCGTGGGGAGACCCCGAAGCCAGAGTCCAGGAGAGAGCTCCAGCCTCCCGCTATCGCGACGCTGCAGGGAAGGAGCCGGGTGCCCGCTGGTAATAATATCTCAACGGGCGTCTGGCTTGGAGCCCCCCTGCGGTGCCGGGCTGGAGGACACTGGCGCCGGGTACAGCGGCACACGGTGCACATGCCGCCCCCCCCCCCGTACAGAAGCTCATTCTGACCTGGCCAAACGCTGAGTTGCCAATCAAAGCTGAGCTCCGATCACGGCAGGCGGGGAGAGGGCAGCAGTAGAGCCGTTGGATTCCTCTGGGCATTTGCTTATACTGCCTATGCCTAGGGCCGGCGCTGGGTATACCGCACACCAGGATACCAACTACATCCCTTCATCTATTCTTAGTGAATAATAACCTTTCTGCAGTCTCCACAATTCATATCTTAAATGTGACAGTTCTGTGATGCAAATTTTATGCTATAGAATCATACTCACAACTACAGCTACTTATTCTAATATAGAAAATCTGGTCCCTGTGCCCACCTTACCACCGTATTTCATGCCCAAATGCTTGTTGGGCAAGGCCAATTGCATGTGGGTCATATGTAAGCGACCCCCCTCTGTGGATTCCAAGTGTCAAATTTGTTGCCCAAGGCTAGTCAACCCTTGCACAACTACAGCTACTTATTCAAATATAGAAAATCTGGTCCTTGTGCCCATTTTACCACCCTATTTCATGCCCAAAAGCTTTGTGGGCCAAGCAAAGTACAATTGAAATTTGTGTAATAGATACCATATTTTGTTTATTCAATGTAAGCTTATTGATTCTATTTTATAAAAATGTTTTACTATAACATATTCTGAATAAGAAGCTGGAGCTCGAAGAAGAAGCTAACTTCAGCCTCGTGCATGGCAGCCCATCCAGACTGTGCCCTACTCCTAGGCACTTAAAGAATGGAATTGTGGGATTGCAGGGGGGAGGTGCTTAGGATTTAAAGCTACATTTTATTAAATGCCAGCTCTAGCCCCAACCTACAATCTCCATGGTCCAGTGTTCCCCAGCCTTGCTGCAAGAGAAGTTACATACAAGAGTGCCCCAGAAAAAGAGCCTTCTTCTCTTCCATTACTGTATCAGCGCTGTTATTTAATTGAGGGAAATCCAGAGAGAGGGGGGAGGTGTGATGACATGCATGAACCTGGTGGAAGGAAGATTTAGAGGGGGTCATAGATGTTATCATTACCTTGGTAAATGGATGGTTTGCAAAAATCTGTGAGCAAACCATCCTTTAGTATACAGTACTCAGTACTTATACATACAGTATTCAGAAGTGTATGCAGTTATGAGTCAATCCCTTTTGCTAGGTCTTTATTAAAAACAAATTAATTAGAAAAAGTATAATTCAGGAGATTGTAAAATATAGGATTATTCATCTTTATCAACTGCTTTTGAGAAGTATTTCAAATTGTCTCCTAATATAGAGGTTCCCAAACTCAGGCCTCAAGGCACCCTAACTGTTCAGGTTTTAAAGGATAGCCATTCTTGACCACAGGAGAATTTATTAGTACCTCAGTCCGTTTAATTTAACCACCTGTGCTCAATCATGGATATCTCTAAAACCTGGACTGCTAGGATGCCTTGAGGACCCTGTTTGGGGACCTCTGTCCTAATATTTATTAACATCAACAAAAAAGAATTGATTGTTTTTTGTAATGTTGGATTTTGCTAAAATACACTTCAGGTTTAGATTATGACTGATAAAGTTTATATGGTTATTGAAAAGCTCATGGCTTCAAAAGGGGCACCTTACAATTACTACTGTGGGCAGGACTTTGATGTACTTGGCACAGAAGGCATAGGAATTCTGTTACAGGAAATTTATAGTCCTTTTTCATATTTCAAGAAGATACCCATGAGCATGTCCATTAGATTAGGAAGGGCCTGGACAATTAATGCACCTCCAAATTTATAGATCATTACTTTGTTTTTATTCAGTAGCTTTTATGTTAAAATCAATTAAGCATTTACTGTTATTAATTAAAAACATTGATCTTTTATACATACAGATTACATAAACCAAAATTAAATATAGTGATTACGTAATAATCAGTCTCAAATATGGGAAAATATAAATTGCAGATACTATATATCATTTCCCATGCCAAACGCTCAAATTACCAAACTCCCTGAGAAAGTCTTTCATGCAATACTTAATACAAAGTGCACTTTTATGTGGATACCACACCAGGAAACTGCCCTGGCAGATGGTCAGGGCTTTCATCCATTCCTTAGTGACAAGCTTTTACTTGTTTTTAAATTTTAGATCAAAGATCTTCTAAAACTTTTACACTATATATGCAACGGTTTTCTTTCAGATCTCAAAGACCATAATATGCCTTATCTTCCGCACCCTCAAAGAGAAACCTGGGCCTGCAAGACTGATACAGATGAGCTTATTTTCTTATGTATTTGGTACAAATTCAATTACCTTTTTATTAGAAGGGCACAGTTGTGCCCTTATATTAAGGCTGCATTATTTCTCCATAGAGAATGCTGGAGGGGGGGCAGGGTGTTCAAGGGGCTACACCTCAAAAACTATTAGAGGTACGGATCTGAAATTTGGTATGGCCGGGTAGAACTGTCACTGGGTGCTGCATGCCAAATATCAAGGCCAAAACAATTTAAAATTGAGGATTTGGGAGTAATCTAAAGCTGCAACTGTCAATTTTTTCTGACACTCAATTAGGACCACTTTTCTGCTGTAGTCTATAGGGGTTTTTTGGGAAGGTTAAACTCAGGGTAGGGGTGGAATTTAGACTTGGGGTTTGTTTTATTATGTAGCTATTGTGCCAGGGTACGTGCTTTTAGGGTTCAGGTAAATTAGAAAGTTACAGTTTTTAAACTATTACCTCAAGAAAGCGCCATTGTAGAGATAGGACTCTTCAACTTGTTGCGCAGCCACAGTAGGAGCCTCCAGCCAGTGTAATAACTGTGGCTTCACTTGGGTGCACAAAGATGGCTGTCGTTTGCGGGCTTTAGCGGTGGTGGGCTCAGGGGAAAGAAGCTGGCGTCAGCTGCAGCCGACGGAAAGGCGCAGGGGGTAGTGGGCGTTAGCTGCGACCAGAACCCGGGGACAGTAGCGGGCTTTAATAGCGGAAGTGAGGCTGGCGCTAGGACCAGCACACAGTATACAGGCTGAGATCTGGTAAAGCCATGATACCTGCTTCTGTGTTTAATTCAAGAAAAAAAAAAATGGCGTGGCCCCACCCCCCAGAAAGCAACCAGTCCCGGACTATGGAGCCCCAGTACTGGTTGTGCTAAATACAGGGGACAAACGATGTAGGGGTCCCCTGTATTAAGCACAACCAGCACTAGGCTTTTCAGAACCTGTTCTGGTTGCCAAAATACAGGGGACAAATGAAGTAGGGGTCCCCCATATTTAGCGGAACCAGCACAGGGCTCTGAGCCGGTCCTGGTTCTGGAAATACAGGGGGAAAAAAATGCATAGGGTCCTCCTGTATTTGGCCCCACAGCCGCAGCATCACCCCTGACCACTAGTCAGCCCAGAGATCAGTACAGAAATCCCGATGCGGAGCGCTCATTGGCTGAGAGAGACAAGCCTTCCGCCTCTCAGCCAATAAGCTGTTCTCACCATTGACTCTAATGGTGAGAGCAGAGAGTGCCCTTTTCAAAAATGGCGTCTCAGCTCCATTTTTGAAATTCAGAGACATCTCGCGAAGTCATTGCCCCACCCCCTCGGCTGGCTTAAATACAGCCAGCGTGAGGCCCCGCCCATTCAGTCATCGACAGGGTAGCTGAAGAGACCAGCTGAAGCATGAAGACGCCGCGGAAGCCCTGGATGGATGGCGGCCGCACAAAAGAGCTTAATGGCCGCCTCGCTCCAGGTGAATACGCCGTAGAAGTCCTGGGGGAGCGGCAGCCATGTAAAAGAGCTTAAAGGCTGCCGCTCCACAGGTGAAGGTGCAGCATAATAATATACTTTAAAAACTGTGTCTGTTTGTTTTCTTTTAATATTTATTTTGCAGTGCTACTATAGGTGCCAGCAGGACCTTAATGCCCCGCCTGCTGGTACTTGTGTTTCTCCAAGTACCAGTATGCAGGGATGCCTGGGACCTGTAGTACTACTGCAAAATATTAATATTTTCATATTCACCACATTTTACACAATCAAGCCAGCACCCACCACGCAGGGGTGCCCTGAGGAGGGGGACCCCTTTATTGGGGGGTCCCAAACTCCCCAGGAATCCCCGGCCTGGGCTGACTAGGTCAGGGGTGATGCTGCGGCTGGGGGGACTGGTGAAAGGGCTCCCCTGGTTGTGCATCACCAGCCCCCGATAGGAGTCCGGAGCTGGTTCTGGTAAATACAGGGGGACCCTACGCATTTTTACCCCGTCTTTCCAGAACCGGCTCAGAGCCGTATGCTGGTTGCGCTAAATACGGGGGACCCCCTACGTCAGCTGTCCCCTTGTATTTTGGCAACCAGGACTGGTTCTGAAAAGCCTGGTGCTGGTTGTGCTTAATACGGGGGGCACCTACGTCGTTTGTCCCCTGTAGTTAGCACAACCAGTACAGCACCAAAGCCCGGTGCTGGTTGTCTTCTGGGGGCGGGGCTATGCCCTTTTGTTTTTTACACATTCAATTTTTAACAGATGCGTAGATGGATCTCACTGCTGCATTCATGCATCTGTGACTTATTGATTTGATTACGCACTGCAAGTGAGCCCTCTATCGACCACTTATGCCCCCTTTGCACTGAAACGCTACCACTGCTCTGCACCATCGCTGTTGCTGCTACCCCCACAACTACAGCCGTCTCGCACTCTACACCTCCCAAACCAATCTCCTGTGTGCTGTCCCCTCTTCCACCTGTGTTAGGGTACCATTTTGTTGGTCTTCTCCCCAGCAGGTGGCCCGGTTTGCTCATCCAAACCCTGATGGTTAATAAAAAAAAATAAAAAAATAAAAAAAAAAAAAAGCTATGAAATTCCATAGACAAAAAACCTTACGATTTCACATGTCCCATTAAGGCTGCTTAGACATGATCTGAAAATTCACAAAACCTATTGATTTTCTGCCACTCAAACTTCAAAAAGCAATGAAATTACGATCATTAAGGCTGATGCCTTAATGGACGTGTTCCTTGCGTAATACAGATATGGTATGCCATCATACCCTGTGGTTAACTGCAGATTCAGCACTCTCACAGAATGAGATTGCTGTCACTCACAAAACGGTGGAGCTGCTAATTCCCAGAATTGTGTGCTCATTGGAAAATCAATATATTTTATGAATTTTCAGATCATGTCTAAGCAGCCTTAATGGGACATGTGAAAGGTTTTTTGTCTATGAAATTTTTAATATATCTCACATTTGGGCGTTACATATTGAACCACTGTCAGCAATATAAGCTACACCAGGAAGCTGGGACATACACCCTCATAATAAACACATTAAAAGAGCCATAAATAGATCTGACGTTTCAGGTCTTTAATAGCCCGTTTTCAAGGAGCAAAACGTTACAAAAGCTGTCATCTTACCTTCAAGTATGTATGTGCATGTAAATTACCATTATTTTTAGACTCTTGACTGGAAGCGCCGATCATTGGCTAAAATATTAGATAGATAGGTCTATCTATATCTACGTTATAAGATCAAGTTACGTACTAGTATGGAACAGTCTCTCTCTGTAGCAGAACATGCACAAATGTAAAGGCCCTGACTGAGAACAAGAAGAATTTCATATGGAATGTTAGCCCATGGCCAACTTTACTTTAATCAAAATGCCATTGCCAAATGACAAAAAACAGAACTATACACTCATCAGCCATAACATTAAAACCACTGACATGTGAAGCGAATAAGATTGATTATCTTGTTATAATGGCATCTATCAAGGGTGGGATATATCAGACAGCAAGTGAACAGTCAATTCTTGAAATTGATGTGTTGGAAGCAGGAAAAATGGGCAACTGTAAAGATTCGAGTGACTTTGACAAGGGCCAAATTACGATGGCTAGACGACTGGGTCAGAGCATCTCCAAAATTGCAGATCATGTGGGGTATTTGTGGTATGCAGTGGTTAGTACCTACCAAAAGTGGTCCAAGGAAGGACAACCAGAGAACAGGTGACAGGGTCATTGGTGCCCAAGGCTCATCGATGCACATGGGGAGTGAAGGCTAGACTGTCTGGTCATATCCCACATAAGAGTTACTGTAGCACAAATTGCTGAATAAGTTAATATTGGCTATGATCGAGAGGTAGAACACACACTGCAGCTCAGTTTGCTGCATATGGGGCTGCATAGTTACAGACTGGTCAGAGTGCCCATGCTGATTTCTGTCCACAGCCGAAAGCACCTGCAATGGGCAAGTAAGCATCAGAACTGGATCATGGAGCAACAGAAGACGGTGGCCTGGTTTGAGGGTTCACCTTCTCTTTTACATCATGTGCATGGCTGGGTCCGT
Organism: Taudactylus pleione; assembly: GCA_031769625.1. Lineage (NCBI taxonomy): Eukaryota > Metazoa > Chordata > Amphibia > Anura > Myobatrachidae > Taudactylus > Taudactylus pleione. The sequence continues at coordinate 17,293,598 of JAUIMM010000213.1, read as the reverse complement.
GTGCATTGTTTACCTGAGGAAGAGATTGCACCAGGATGCATTATGGGAAGACGGCAAGCTGGCTGAAGCAGTGTGCTACTCTGGGCAATGTTCTGCTGGGAAACCTTGGGTCCTGGAATTCATGTGGATGTTAATTTGACACGTAACACCTACCTAAACATGGTTGCAGACCAAGTACTCCCCTTCATGACAACACTATTCCCTAATGGCAGTGGCCTCTTTCAGCAGAATAATACAGCCTGCCACACTGCAGAAAATTGTTCAGGAATGGTCTGAGGAACATGGCTGAGATCAACATGTTGACCTGGCCTCCAAATTCCCCAGATCTCAATCTGATCCGAGCATTTGTGGGGATACTCTTTGCTGTTTTTATTGGATGTGCTGGGAAAAAAAGTCTGAGCCATGGAGACCCCACCTTGAAACTTACAGGACTTAATAAGGATCCGCTGCTAACATTTTGCCACAGGACACCATCACAGGTCTTGTGGAGTCCATGCCACCATGGGTCAGAGCTTCTTTGGCGGCGCGAGGGGGGGGGGGGGGGGGGGGGCCTACAAAATATTAGGTATGTGGTTTTAATGTTATAGCTGATGGATGTATACACACAGCTATTATTGCATTTCATGGGTTATACTTGTGGCAGACATTGTTGAAACTTTATATCTGTATCAAATATCACTTCAGATCAAAAGACAAAAATACACTTCCATGCAGTTTTGACGTTTCACCTTGTGGGGTTAGTTGTACCAGTTCACAATGATATATGCAGCTTTATATCCGATTGCTAGAAAGAAATTATGTATGTTCCAATTCAACAGTTTATTTTACAAAATAAAATTGTAAGGGGAAGATGGCTAATCACATACAAATAAAAGTTATAGAGCACAGGGTACAATATTAAACAGAAAACAGTCAAGGAGTAAGAAAATTGTGGCATCCTCCCGATCCACAACACCTTAAAATGTAGGAACATGTACCCAATACTTCTTTGTCTGAAAACACCCTACAGAATACTTAAGACAGCGATTTTCAACCTTGTTATGCCATTATTTTTAAAAAATAATTTTTAATGAAGTCTTAGAAAATCCATTGTATATGAGTAAACTGCTGGTGAACAGAACAGCCTTTACTAACAACCTAGTCCTTAATGCACTTAGATATGCCTCTAAGGTGGTGCAAGGCTTTTTACGCGGCGAGTGTAAAAAACAAACAAAACAAAAAAGCTAACAGACTGATACTTGGAGGCTGAAAACTAATTTTTCTCACTAGGTGAACACAGGTAGGAATATCTGACAACAGAGGTGAAAATCTGTAGCAGTAATACCCCTGTTGAATTAAATGGAATCCTAGTGTCAATTTTATGGAGCTGCACAAAGACCACCTGAATGATCCATCCAAAGTATGACAGAAACCAGTACATCTAATGCTTCCAGAGTTTACAGCAACAATTCAGGTTATGCAGGAGGCTTGGACTGGATTATTCTTGCGCTGGAGGATCTTGTCCCTCTCGCTTAACTAATGGGCAAAAAAAAACACAACAGCAAGTTAATATATAGTATTGTCTTTATGTAAAACGTTCCAAATTTTTAACATGCTTAATAATTATATTCAAATCACATGTACTCCTTGTCGGAGCATATTGGTATTTAAAAAAGAAACCTTCTGTTGTGTGGCCTGTGGACATCAGGCAGTGTACAGACTCAGGTAATGAATAAAAGACCATAGAAAAATACATCTAAATCCTTGTTACCTTAACAACTAGGCAAAAAGTACAGTTCATACAAGCTTGCTTTATAAAAAAAAAAAAAAAAAGTAAGTATTAAAGCGTCTTTAGATGTTTTTTAAGATGTAAATAATAAAGCTTTAAAGTGTATAAATATATTCGTGTTACGCTGGCATTACACACGTTATATTAGGATACTAATCACTTGGCATCCAGAGTTTACCAGTCAGTACAGTTACCATTTTTAGATTTCTCATAACTTTAATCCCTTTATCTATTCCAAAGAGATTTTTTATGATTATTACAGAAGTAATAAGCTTGTAAATAGAATAGCTGAGGGGCATAGGATACATGTGGTGCCATTGGGGGTGCGGACAAGACCAAAAAGGACTGAAAGTATGACATGAAACAGGACACGGCACACACAACCTGCTGCTTACACCGAGATACAAAGCAGGATTGCTAATCTACAGAAAACTGATTTATGGTGGCACTCTTTAGATCGTTATTTACGTTAAAAATTTAACTTTCGATAATTCATCAATATAGACTGACAAAAATCACACAAACGTCTGAACGTTCAGTCATTGGCCAGTTTCAGGCCCATTTACAACTAGATTTAATACTTCCTTTATAACCAAATCACTGGTCTCAACAGTAATTTACAGTTACTCCTCTTTTGTTACTGAACTTAGTGTGATATTTGTCTATATTTAAGAATTATTAAAAGTTAAATTTTAAACAAAAGTAGTTATCCAGAGAGTGCCCCTAAAAAGGAGTTTCTTCCTTAGATTAGCATCCTGCTTCTCTTGCTTTTTCTGAGGAGAAGGAGTATAGTCAAATTCCAAGGGAACACCACCAAACACAATTTCAGACATCATGTGTTTAATAATATTACAATATTGTCATCATTCTTTATCTATACATGTATATATAGTCTTGTGCAGAATCGTGTTTAAGAATAAATTAAACTTTCTAGCATATAACTATAACTAGGCATAATTAAGCAAAAACAAACACTCTTTATGGCTCCTTTAAAAGGATAAAGCAGTATAATTGTTACATGAGTATACAGAGCACAGCTGTGGAGTTGGAAGAAATGTACAGACTTCAGCTATAAATAAAATCGTATATTATTATGTGTCTGAGCACATGAGCCTGATCATTATCTTGCAGAAAACAGCAAGAGGAGAAAAACAATCAAGTTTGTTGAACATGAAACTAAACCAAGACACTAAAAACAGCACAGCAGTGGTTTTTCTGTTAAAAACAAGAGAAAAAAAACTGCTTGGTGAAGTAAAGCTGCCCCATTGTTCAGGGAGTGATCACTGTGAGTGATAATACACATAATGTTGGTATTGGTACAGGGGTGTATTAAGAGCTAGCCAGTTATTTATCTAACAAAGCCTAAAGGAGCATGCAACAGGTATTAGGTGTGCAACAGGCACAAACACCACAACAAACCAGGGAGGAAATGCAATGTTCCCCAGATGGACTTTGAGGAATTGACTTTACAGTAAGGACGGCAATCATAAATTAGGTGGGAAATCCAGGAACAGAGTATTTTGTCCCTCCTGGAATGGGTTATGTTGGGAGGTGTGGCGGTGGTGGTCACGCACCGGCCAATACCTGCACAAAAATCTTATGCCGGAAACCCGCATATTTGGATGGACAAACCAAGTGGCCTCCCTGCGCAGTTGTTCAACCAAGGCACCCTTCTGTGCCACACAAGAAGCAGTCACAACCCGAGTAGAATGTGCCTAGATAGGGTCAGGCACAGGCTCACCCAAATAGACATGAGCCTGCTTAATAGCAGAGGTGATCCAGCGAGCCACTGACTGCTTGGAGACAGGCCAGCCTAGTTGGTGAGCGTCAGAGGACCAAAAGACTTTCCGACTTCTGAAACGTCATGGGTCGGTCCTCATAAACCGGCACCGCCCAGACAACATCCCAAGAAGTGGAGAGGGCTATCAGAATCAGGAGGGCTAAAAGCCGGTAACACGATCTCCTGATTTAGGTGAAACCACTTTTGTGTAGAAAGATGGCTGAATATGGAGCACCGCTTGGTTGGAGTAGAAAATCAGGAGAGAACTACCAGACTGCGCTGCTAGCTCTGTGGTCCTCCAAGGGGAGGCAATGGCCAACCAAAACGCCACCTTCCAAGTAAGCAAACACAGCTCAATCGACTCCAGGGGTTCAAGATGAGGTTGCTGAAGCACCCCCAAGACAAAATTGAAGCACAATGAAAGGTGGCTTTATATGCAGAACCCCCTGCGTAAAGGTCTGAAAATCCGGAAGCGAAGTCAGGCACTTCTGAAAAAGTACCAACAATGCTGAAACCTGACCCTTTAATGAAGAAAGTCTTTAGACCCTGTGACAATTCAGCCTGTAAAAAGGAAAGGAGACGCAGAACCGCGAAACAGATTCCCTGGTACTCACACCACCCAATACAGAAGCATAGTTCAATTCACAGCCGTAAAACCCCCCTTAGACCTCAAAATCCTGGTCTCAAGTTCCACAACGACAAAGGCAACCAAGACAAATCAGGATGCAGGAACAGCCTTTAATTTAGCAGATCGCCCCGCTACGGCAGTTCAACCAACACAGACAGAAAGCTCCACATACTGTGCTCTCTGGGACCAGTCCGGAGCAATGAGGAGAATGTGGGCCTCCCTCTTGATGCAGCGGAATCACATGTGGCAGCATGGAGTTGGACAGGTACAGGTAACCAATGCGAAAGGACCACATGACTGTCAGAGTGTCTGCCAAGGCTGCCATGACCTCTGTACCCCTAATGAATTGAAACCACTGGAAACCAGAGCCCACCACAACTGGGATTAGAAAAATACTTTTTTCCAGAATTCCAGTGCACAGAGGTGGAGCAGGCTGCACAGAACACCAGTCACTGACTTCAGGATCAAGTGGTCAGCTGCAGAGTTCCCATGGTATGGTGTCTCCAGACCTCCACATGCCTGAGCTTCACTGGCTCAGTAAAAAAATAAAATCAAAACAAAAGCCTTTAAAAAGGTGCACATCCACTAGGCGATGGGGTAACGACAATACGATTACAACATTGTAATCGTACAGTCGTTCCCCATCCCCTGTAGTGCCTGCACCGAAACAATTTGTCGTTCAGTGCAGGCACCCTCCCTCATCCCTGAACAATCTGTCGTTATCGGCAGATTGACCAGCATGTTCAGGCGATGATTGATGTCGGAAACGACCAGCGGGAGCGTATAAACCAGGTAGGCATCCTGCTGATGGGACAGATGCCCTACCAGTGCAAATGTGACTGAGGGTTCACATCCACTTTAAGCAAAATAGAACAATTTGACAGCTCCTACACACAATAATAAAGTAAAATTAGTACATAGGAAAGTAAAAATTCTATAAAGTAATGCAAATATTACTCACTGTTGGCCGGTGGCGTTGAACCTGGGGGGAACGGTCCACCTGCTTTGAAATCTGCGATAGACAAATTTTATGCAAACATCAAAAATACTGCTTTAAATTTTTTATTTAATACAATCACAAGGAGGAAAATACTGTAAATCTAAAATTACTGGAGCTATAACTTTAATTGGTTTGAAAAACGAGGTGCATTGAATTGCATCAATTATAAAACCCATCAAAATATGCAATATAAAAAGGTGAAGTATAATGTGCGACACACCATAGAATAAACAAAATTATTTACACATCCAAAACATTACTTGTAGTAGTCACTAGTGATAGCTTTCTTTACATTTCAAAATATATCATACAATGCACATGTGTGTCAGCTTGCATAAGTCCCACCACCTATCACAGCACTTACTCTCATCCCTTGCCTTCATACGGGCGATGAAGGAATAGCTTTTGTTCCTACGGTAATTTTCATAAGGGTCATCAAGAGACACACCAACTCCTTTGTACTGGTCCCACTTGTCACGGATGTCCCCACCTTTAATGGGATCTTGAATGCCCTGCTCATTTGCACCAAGGCCCCCAGCTCCACTCCATCCTAAGTAGAGAAGCACATACATTCAATGTCAGTTGCTGTAATACAGTAATAAATCTTTATACGGTTATAGTGTGGGTATCATTTTAAAGTAGGATGAAACAAAACATCTTTGTTAACAGGAAGTGGCAGTATAAAGAGAGTTGAATAAGAAGCCTATGGTCATATATCGGGTTTAGGGCATGTGTTTGAGGAGTTCGTCTATCTGGTTGCTTTTGCTGCACTGCACACTTTGGAGGACAAACATCAATTACATTGTGTCGCTAGAGCCGGAACAAGCTCCCTTAATGCTGGGCATACACGTGCAGATAAAATGCCTGTCCGACAGGCATTTTAACTGAAAGCCTGATATTGTGGCCATACACTGATAATTCACAGTGTATAGGCCACAATAGGGGAGGAGACATTTCCTCGTTCCTTCAGGAATTGTCCACATACACTGCACGATGTGGACGACTTTCGAATCGAATGGACATGCTGGATGATCCGACATCCCCGGTCAATCTATATTTTCTGATTGGTCGCCGGCAGACACTGTGCAATTACCCGTCCGATCCACTGAGATATGAGTTTTAAGATTTATACATTATTGTTTTTACATGTTTTTAAGTATAATCAGTTTATATACTATTGTTCTCAATGAAATTTCTTATTAACTAATATTTGGAGAACCCCTGCAACTTTATCGCTCTTGTTTTTGTTGTGTATAGCGATTTTGCAACTCCCTTGGGGTACCAGCTGCTCATTAAGGAATAATCACACATTGTATGACCAGCAATCACTGGGGGAAATTCAATTCAGCACGATGATGAATAGCCGCGGGAGGGAGCTAACGCAGCTATTCAATTCAATGCGCTGTGAACCTTGTTGGGAAGCAAGCAAGTCAGAGAATGGCGGTTCTCACAACTTAACCTGGGTGTTAAGACGCAGTAACCGGCATTCTCCATCTAAAGTCCCGGGCGGGCAGCTGTTAGCGCCGATGAAAGCCCGCAAACAGCTGCACGCCCGGCACTTTTGTCGGATTTCTCCTCGCATCCCCCGCCCTAACAGCGTGTTGTATTGAATAGCTGCGGGAGCTCCCACCCGCGGAAGCTCCCACCCGCACTGAATATAGCACTGGTACATAGCACTGAATAGAATTCCACCCACTGTTATCCAAATATAAAATAAGAACGGCTATGCACCACTTGGTTTATGTAAACACTGCTGTAAATTACTTGCATTAACACTATTATAAAGCTTTTCTTTTCTGTAGAAAATGATTGTTTAACACAGACTCTGCAGTTCTCTGCAGGGTTTGCAGCTACCTAACCAATGTGGCACTGTATGTATGATAGTAGGAGCAGCCTTAAAGTTGTCATTGTTAACTGACTATTTATAGGTGTGCAGAAATTAGACTAATGATCTTTGTGAACAAACATGATAAATAGCACTAGCTGTCTAAATATAACTTTCACCTTACTTTGTACCTATAAAAGAAAGAAAAGGCAAGCAAATTGTTACACATCTTACCCATTTTCACAAGCATCTGGTGCCCCTTGTTCTCCTCCCCAAGGCGCACAGTGGGTACAACTGCTCCAGTACCAGAACCCAAGCCAGAGGATGACCTGTAAAATACACATACACACTGAGAGCAGAAGGCTCCAAATGGAACAAACCCACTTGGGGCAATCACCGTACAAATGTAAGGCATTTACATTTGTACAGTGATTGCCCCAAGATAAGCTAAGAGCCCCCTGCCACCCACGGAGCCCTATAACTACCATCAAAGGCCTAATACTGTTCATTTCCCCCTCCAGATGCCAGTTGAACAGATGAGATGCCTAAATGATCATCTGCCATCCTAGCCATGATACCTAGGCAATCCAAAATTACAAATTTCTGTAACAAACTATTAGAAGTATCTATTTTTCTAATTTCTCAAATTGTTACAATGCTACAAGCTTATCTTTAGATAAACAAATGTCTTTGTTCGGAAAACGTAAATAAATCAATGTGTTTATACAGAAAATATGGTCTGCTGTCTACTTACGGTGGTGTGGCACTGCGAGACCTAGATCTGCGCCGTTTTCCAGGAGAGAAGGATTTTGATCGAGACCGAGATCTGGAAGGACTGCGAGATGACCGAGACCTGCTTCTACTCCTGAAACGAAAGGATATATAATGCAAACTAAACATACATTTGTCAAATGCACTTGTTAGGATCTTAAGTCAGAAACAACTGAACGGCATCCCAAAACCGACAGAAAGAAGGTGGTGGCTTTTACACCAGTCATAAATTTGCCAACCTTCATGTATCTTCTTTTGCAAAACAGCCCTTTTCTTTATGGATCAATAATGATAAAGTTAGCTGTGCACTACCTCCTGTATAGCCATACAGAATATTGTTCCAACCACCTCTTTGGACCCAAGGCAGAACATTTTTCAGCGCATCAAATACTTCAAATTGATTCTGGGGCTACTTTTAAATTTTATTTCCTGAACTGCTGCCGTTTGCAATGCACCGACATGACCAAACACAAATCATGTGGTCATGCTTTGACCTAATGATCCATTGTGTGTCTAAAAAAGATAAAATGCAACATATGCCTCACCTAGATCTGGAACGAGAATAAGACCTGGAACGTGACCGAGAACCTGACCGAGACCTAGAGTAGGAGCGGGAGGACTTTGAAGATCTGGAGTTGGAACGGGAGGAGGATTGTCCGTGACTTTTTGAACGACTTTGGGATCTTGATGGCCTGCCAGCAAAAAAATAAATAAAATATAAGAACATGTAAGATGTGTACACATGTAAAGGCCCTGACTGAACAAGAAGAATTCCACATGTTGGAAAAGTAGCTTAACTAATGTCCCCAAAGCTGACTGTTAAACAAAATTTCAGGTGTGGAAAAATGCTGCAAAGTGAGAATGCTTTCAAAAATAGAAGTGTTAATAATTTATTTTTATCAATTAACAAAATACAGAGTGAATGAAGAGAAGATAAATCTAAATCAAATCAATATTTGGCGTGACCACCCTTTGACTTCAAAACAGCATAAATTCTTCTAGGTACACTTGCAAAGTCAGGGATTTTGTAGGATTATAGTCAGGTGTACAAATAATCAATCATACCAAACAGGTGATAATGATCAACATTTTCATATGTAGGTTGAAACTGTCATTAACTGAAACAAACAGCTGTGTAGGAGGCTTAAAACTGGGTGAGGAACAGCCAAACTCTGCTAAAAAGGTGAGGTTGTGGCAGGCAGTTTCATGTCAGAGATCATACACCATGGCGAGACTGAGCACAGCAACAAGACACAAGGTAGTTATACTGCATCAGCAAGGTCTCTCCCAGGCAAAGATTTTAAAGCAGAAAATGTGCAGGTAGAGGCTGCACTCTCCGTGGATCACCATGCACTAAAGAAAGGGAGGGCTGCTGGAAACATGTAGGATACCCCCACCTACATAAGAAATGTATTTGAACTAAAGAAGAACCAGCGCTCCCCAGAATGTGACAAAGGATGGTAATAAAATATATGACAGACGACCCAGGTCCGGGTAAAGGCAAGGACCCTGAGGCAACAGGTCCGGACGTCGAGGCAACAGAGTGTCGATGGAGAGACTCCAAAGATGTGAGTACCAGTGCCGTCTGGGCCATGCTGGAGCCACCAGCAGGATTGTGCCTCCTTCCTGTTTGAACTTCTGAATTAATCGAGGAAGCAGGGAGAATGGAGGCACAGGTACGCAAACTGGAAGGCCCACTGCACAGACAGAGCATCCACCAGAATCGCCTCGGCATCTCTTGTTCTGGACCCGTACACTGGCAGTTTGTGATTGTGTCGGGAGGCCATGAGGTTCATGTCTGGAAGGCCCCACCTGTCCACTAGGAGCCGAAACACCTCTTGGTGAAGAGACCATTCCCCTGGATGCATGTTGTGACGGCTGAGGAAGTCCGCTACCCAATTGCGAACTCCTGGAATGAACACCGCCAAAATGGCTGGGAGATGACCATCCACCCATTTCAGAATCCGTGACATTTCTGTCATTGCCACCTGACTTCGAGTTCCCCCTTAATGATTGATGTAAGCCACAGTTGTGGTGTTGTCTGACTGAACTTGCATAGGTTTTCCGTGAAGTATGAGTCTGGTTTGCTGTAGGGCCCTGAAGACCGCCCGAAGTTCCAATATGTTGATTGGTAGAGCAGACTACTCTGCTGTCCACCACCCCTGAAAATGAGTGTGGACCTGTCACTGCAACCTAACCCCGGAGACTGGCGTCCATCAAGAGGACCCATTCCGGAATCCAAAAGGGGCGCCCCTTGGTGAGGTGACAAATCTGCAGCCACCAGGCAAGAGACAGACGCACCTCCGGAGAGAGCACCATCGTTTGTGCTTTTATCCGATGGGGTAATCCGTTCCACCTGGAGATGATCAATTTCTGCAGAGGCCTGGAATGAAACTGGGCATATTCCACCATGTCGAATGATGATACCATGGAGCCCAGTACTTGGCATTGCTGAGTGGATTGACACTTGGCGACTGTGGAGACATTTGCGTACTCGCGTCTGCAAAGTGGAGATCTTTTCTGCGGTCAGAAAGACTCTCTGCTGTTGGGATCCAACAGAGCTCCCAGATGCATGGAGTCAAGGAGGACTTTGTCCAATAGATCAACCACCCGTGAGTCTGAAGCACAGAAATAGTCAGCGGTAGATGGTGGTGAAGTACTTCTGGGAACCCTACCAACAATAAGGGGTCATCCAGGTAAGGCAACAGTCGAACCCCCTGATGCCGTAGATGTGCTGCCATGGCAGCCATAACTTTGGTGAACACCCGAGGAGCTGTTGAGAGACCAAACGGCAGAGCCCGAAACTGGAAATGTTGTTTCTGTATAGCAAAACGGAGGAAACGCTGGTGAGATGAAGCAATTGGAATATGCAGGTATGCATCCTGAATATCCAGCGATACCATAAAATCCCCCGGTTCCATAGCCAGTATAATTGAGCGGAAGGTTTCCATCCTAAACCAAGGTACCCTGAGGAATCTGTTCAGGGACTTAAGATTGAGGATAGGCCGATATGATCCGTTCGGTTTCTGGACCAGAGAGAGATTGGAGTAATAACCCGTTCTTCTCTGAGGAAGCAGTACCAGGATGACAACTCCTGCTTGAAGCAAGGATTGTATGGCTTTCTGGATTTGTAATGCCTTGTCTTTGTCTGACAGAGGGCTTTTGCACAAGAATTGCTGGGGAGGCCTTCTGCGAAAGGCAAGGGCGTACCAGTGAGAGACCACTTCTCTTACCCAAGTGTCTGTCGTGGTCTGACACCAGAAGTGGGCGAACTGAAGTCGGCCTCCCACCTTGAAATCCCCCAAGGGGAGGGCCGTCCCATCAGGCTGAAGACTTGTCATCGGACTTGGTCGCCAAACGTCTGGTACTCCAGGCCTGTTTCTTGGACTTGGTAGTCTTTTGAAGGCTGACTGTCTAGGAAAGGGCTGACCCTTAGGGCTTACCTTGGGGCCGAAAGGACGAGGGCCTGCATCTTGAAGAAGTAGATGCTGAAGGCAGACACGCAGATTTAGCCGCTGCCAACGTATCCACAATCTTGTCCAGGTCAGAACCAAACAAGATCTTACCATTATAAGGTAGACACGCTAATCCTTTTTAGAGTCCACTCTCCAAGAGCGCAGCCATAAGGAACGGCGAGCTGACAGCGCAGCAGCCTCATTGATATATGTAGCCGAATCACGTAGGTTACCCACCAGAGTCACTTGATCTGCAGTACATCTGACGGAAAAGACTCCTCTAAGGAGTCTGCCCAGAACTCCATAGCCTTAGCTACCCAGGAGACAGTCATAGCTGGCCTGGCGACTGCCCCTGAAAGAGAATACATTGACTTTAAACGCACCTCCACCTTCCTATCCGTGGTATCCTTTAAGGATGAAATGGATGGCATAGGTAGAGTAGCACTTTTGTCACATGAGAGTCCACCGCAGGAGGTGATTTCCATTTAGTGCAATGTTCCTCAGGAAAAGGATAGGCATAAGCCAGGCGTCTTTGCTGAAATCACTTCCCAGGCGATTTCCACGCCACTTCCATGTGCTCCACTAGATGATCAGATCAAGGAAATAAGGACTACTTCTGCAGTATTTCCTTTAACAGGGCATGTTTGGACCGGGGAGCTGGCGGTTTGTCGTCCTCTATAACTAGGGCTGAACGGACAGCACGTATCAGAGCTGGAATATTGATTTTTTTACTTAGACTCCTCCTCACGCTGAGAGGGCTCAGAGTCATCTTCCTCCATCATCTTCCCGGTATCAGTGTCATCGTCATCATATTGTGTAGATTGGGATGACGGCATAGGCCTTTTGGCCGGTCTAAGGGGTTTATCCCCCTGCAGCATAGCCTGGAGGGTAACAGAGGTATCTGCCAGGGTCTGTACCATAATAGACAGCGTATCTACCCATTAAGGAGGCACAGACTGAACCTGCATGGGTGAAATCTGTAAAGGCAGGCCCTGTGAGGGCATAATCGCCTGCTGTGTGAACCCCACAACGCCCACCGCCATGGTTGTCAAAGCCTGAGCAAAGCATGCCCATGGAGGGTCCTGTGAAGTGACTGGGACTACAGAAGGACCTGGGGGATTATAGCACCTCACACAATCCCACTGAGACCCTGACCCCCTCACCCAGTCCTGCAGCACATGATTTGCATGACAGCAGGACTGGAGTGGGATCGTGCACATCATCCCCACTTTCAGACATAGCAATGAGAGACGTGTACACGGTTTGCGACAAACCACACAATAAATATATTTATATGTGAGGTAAAATAAGCACCCTGACAAAACTTGTATTGTAAGGACTCAGAAAAAAAAAAGGTATAGATATATTGTCTGACAGAATGAGTAGAAATACAGAGACAGCGCTAGCATAAAGTCACATACAATGCAGAAATTACACCAGCACAATGGCACTATACCTCAACTACCCAGACTAGGTGTTTAGAAGGATATAGCGCTACATACGCTGACCAGGAGAGGTATGTAGGGAGACCAGGCTCCGCATCCCTGAGAGATCTGCGACTTTGCCAGGAGAAAATGGCCACCAGAGAGTCCTGTGTGAGGAGTGCTGCTGCAGCTCAGCCAGACCGCAGGTGCGCTGTGCAAAGGGGAGGAGCCGGCTGTAAAGACGGAAGGCTGCCTCCCCTGGCCAACGTTTAACCTCTGGGACGCTGGAAGCGCAATTTGCATTGAGCATTGTGCCCCAGCACTTGTCCCCAGGCAGGTTTTAAGTGGAAGCGCAGGTTACTCAGGCCTGGGTCCACTGTAGTCATCCCCCGATCCTTCCCGAGATCCGGGGGGAAAGGACTGCAATACACGGATCACCACAAGAGATCTGTGACTTACCTTAGCTTCCCCGTGAATCCGGTTGCAGTCCTGGGAGTCCCACGGGGTCTGGCTAGCACAGACCCCGGGCTCCCACCGCGATCCCCGGATCAGTACCGGCATCTTGGCGCCGGCGGGCTGATGGAGCGGCAGTGCTGACATCCCACTGGACTGTCCGCTTAGTAGAAATATATTCTGAAAATCTTCAGGGGCTGTTAAACAGCCCCACTGCGCTACAGTGACCCAACTCTGGCCGGGCACCAAACGAAACTAAGGTGCCTCTGGCCCGGAAGCGGGGTATAGGGAGAGGCCCTGTGCATTCTGGGAGAGAAAAATTAACTGCGTGGTGCCCGGATGTCCATGCCATCACCTAAACCCCAAGGTCTCTCTGTGGAGTCTATACCCTGAAGAAGAAATAGTGAAAGTTCTGAGCAATCTGGTAGGGCGCGCGATACGCCTGACCTGCGTTTTACTCAGCCGACTCCGCTTAGGTAAAGACCTTCCGTTACCTCCGGAGGTGTAGGAGTGAATCAGTCTGGTTTAGGAGAGGTTTTATTTGAAGTTGAACTGCCACGTTTGTGCCGTTTACTGCTGTTTAGCTTGGTCAGCCAGCTAGCTCAGCGCAACCTTTTGCCCTAAACTGAATGGTGTAGCCAGCCCAGGAGCAACGGCGGCCGCCTTCTACCCTGAGGTTCCTTCGCACAGAGTCATAAGTTCCCGGTTCCTGAGGTGTTTCAAAAACTGTGCGAGAACAGACATAGGGAGCCTTCATGCAGCCACATCATTCTATGGTCGTCACCAGGGATTCAAATACCCAGCAATAGTAACTTTCAGTACTTGATATTTGAACTACCAGTGATATTGGGTAAATGAGAAGGAAGAGACATTTCAAAGACTGTAATTAACCATTGAAAAGTTATCATTATGTATTATTTTATATAAATGAGCAATAGGGCCTAAGTATGCAGTTCTCAAATGTCAAACAAAGAAAGAAAAAGAACTCTGGGTGGGGGCACACAATAGGTATAGAGATAATTGAGTCAATAATTGCAAATAAAATTGAACTTTTATTATTAGTCTAAAAAAAGGGTACCAGCATTAGTGTCAACATACAGACGAACAAACAATTAAACACATATATAAATTGGATCAAAGGAGAGATACTCTCCAGAAAGAGATGTATCCTCTCTTGACATAAAAATAAAAGCTAGGCGAATTAATGAGTGTATTATTAATGTCACAGATGTATCCTATCGCCGTAAGCATCACAAATGGGCATGTTAATAGGGCAAATTGTCTATTAAATAATGTTTGTTCATTTAACTCCCCTCAGGGATATATATCACCATTTAGCTATACCAAAATTGGAAAACCATGTGCTGTAGTATCTACATATATCTAGGAATACATCCTAATCATAAATGTTCTATAAAACTGCATATAACCATCAGTATTCTATGAATAATATGTCTGAAACAATAATGATCACAGATTCCAATGCACAAAGGGTGTAGATATCACTAAATTGACAATGCCATACTGAGACTGATAATAAAGAGGACCAGCGAGCAAAAAATATATTATTGAGACAATTTAGAATAGATAACACAGGTCTTGTGCTGCCAAATCAGAGGAAATCTGGTGTGATAGTTCCTCACAGTAAATAACAATAGTCAATGCAGTATAGTGTGGCAGACGTCCAGTGGTATATGTAAAGTGTATAGAAAACAAACTGACAGGATCAGTGGCCGTCTGCCCTGATGCACAGGGCAGTGCAGGGGTTATACGCCACTTACCTGATCAGCGTGAGGTCCAGAAAGTCAGTCTGCAGTAATATCTATCAAGCTGGTACATGCCGCTTGTGTGTGGTCGGAAAGCCGGCGTCACGTGTGCGCACCACGTGACCCGGAAGTGTCTGACGCGCGTTTCGCCTTAAAGGAGCTTGTTCACAGTCCCAACCCTATAGTGATTGTAAAAGGTGCCTCTTCTTTATCCTCATCACTGGCCAATCGCGCGACTTCACAATGGATTGACAGGCAGAATGGCCTATGATTGCACAAATTCCTATAGCCCAATCAGATTGATCCATTCTATGATTGGCATCATAGTTGGCCTATCAAGAGGCCAAAAAAACAGCAAAACAGAAAAAGGATAAATTATCTCATTTAAATTATGGTGAGATAGTCGTTTTTTTGTGATGGATAAATTTAGGTGATGATGTTGTATAAAGCCATTAAAGGGAAAGGAGGGGGGGGGGAAAGGGGATGTAAAATAAGTAAAAAGGAAAGGTTATTTGTTATTTTTTGTGTTATAAAATAAAAACAGTTAGAGATGAGAGACGTAAAATCAATTAGTGCAAGGGTTAATGGATCTCCTTCTCATACTAAGTACACAAATAATCAGGGATTGGAGTAAATGATATTCACAAGGTGATTATATATATCAAATGGTTTGATATATGAAAATATATACCTCATAAAATTAATAAATATTAATGCTTAATGCTGATTTGGATTTCATTAAAGTATCCTGATGGATATTAGAAAAACAGGATAGTCTACTCCCAGATAATGTACTAAGTGAGTAGCTACTGCATATCATTATATCATGTAGTGAATGATATGTGAGCATACTCAGAAAGGCATCCAGGGATGAGAAAAAGTAGGTAAGGCATCTACTGTTGCATTGTATCAGCTGAGGGGCACCTGATGACATGCATTGCAGGTGCCTCTCCTGAAAATCTACAATGAGTGCCCTTAAAAGAGTAGAAAATGTAGAATATATAAGGCATGAAGAAGATAAAAGTCATTCAGTATATTATCAGGGACCCAAGCTATCTCCAACCATATACCAATGGAATTGATGGTTATTGAGTCATGAGGACCTGTATGCTGATGTGAAAGAAAACAGAAAATATTGCAAACATGTTGGCCGTGCGAGACACTGAACTCTGTTACTGCGGCATTGCAGAGTAAAAAATTTCCTCAAGCTCAGTCGTTCATGCTACATATTAGGAAAATCAGAATGATAATAAAATATAATATACAATATAAAATATATATGTGTAAAAAACATCAAAGTGAAGATGACAAAAGAACACCCTCAGGTGTTGCCAAAAAATCATGAAGAAATCATACAGCATCAATGTGAATAAATGAAAGATAAAGAAACCACAGATTCTGTTAGTATAATTAAAAATCACTCAAACCAGTAGCAACAATGTATATAATAAATGAATTATATCTTTATTAAGACAAAGCAGCCAATGCTTATAAATTCAATAAGAGCAATAAAACACACATGTAAATAATGAAATTGCATGTAAATAATGGTTCCTAAAATGTATGAATATAGAGTCCCGGACTTTTGAACAACATTTGGTGAAACCCTCTGAAGAATTCCTCCATACACAAATATATTTTTTGAACTGATGTTGATTAGTTCATCATCCGGTATAAAAGTTACAAAGTAATAAATGGGTGTCGATATTACCTTCCGTATAGTTGGATCAGACCCAGATCTGGGTATATGAATACAATGTGGATGATGGTTACCGTGGCTGAAGATGGCAGACCTCCCGATCTCGACCCAGCTGACGATGGAGATGCAGAGGGGAGTGGGTGGTCGCTCTAGTGCTCCAGGTCCGGCACAGGAGGGGCAAAACAATGTACTCCGTGCTCTATGAGTGAATGGGTCGTCTGACCAAGATGCACGTGCTCTACCCGACCAGCGGGGAGACTTGGGAAGAATTGAATGACGCCGCTCTGAGGCTCCGTGTCAGGGGGAAAGGAACAGAGGGCTCTGCGTCCCGGATGGGTATGGAGGATATTCCACTGCAAGCTGATAGAATGGCTTAAAGCTTGCCAGGCACGGTGTGTAGACGTGCAGAGAGAGCCAGTGATGAGACTCCAGGAATCAAAAACCGGGTAGATGCTGCATGTCTAGTTAGGTAGAATTAGGTCGGTAGAAAAACACCATAATTGATATATTCATTCATGCCTGTAGGTGTTACTGCTCCCAATTTGAAGGTCCACTCACTTTCTTTTCTAAGTAAGGTATTGGTGATGTCGCCACCTCGTATACCTAAGCTGACTTTCTCTAGTCCACAAACTTTAAGTTCGTTATATGATTTATGATGATGGTAATAAAAATGTCGGGCCACTGTGGTTAACTTCTTCATTTTTAATAAGTCTGTAGCTGCATTACGTATTGTACCTATGTGCTCAAGAATACGTTGCTTCAAGGATCTAGTGGTCATTCCTACGTATTTCATATTGCAGGTACACATAATGCAGTAGATGACTCCCTCCGTCCTGCAATTGATGTAGTCCTTGATTCTAATATCATTTCCAAATCTGTCCTTAACAGTATCTGTTTTGATGATGTGATTGCATATTTTGCAACTGCCACACGAAAAAGTACCTGATGCAAGAGATTTTTTAGGTGTCGATTTTATAAAGTGACTGTGTACAAGGTGATCTTTAAGATTTCTTGATCGTCTCCAACCCATAGCAACTTGCTTATCCAGTACTGCTGCTAGATCCGCATCAGCTAATAAGATAGGCCAATGTTTTTGAATCGCATGCTGAAGTTCTCTCCATTCTGTACAAAAATTGGCAATGAATCTTAATTTGCCACTTTTCTCCTTTTTGTCACCAAAAATCAAATCATTTCTTTGTGTGTATTGAACTCCTCTCTGGGCTTTTTTGATGGCAGTATTGCTATACCCTCTCTCACGCAATCTTTGAGATAGATCTAGACTTTGTTGTTTAAAGTGATCATCATCAGAACAATTCCTGCGTAATCGCAGGAATTCACCCTTAGGTATGTTAGCTACCGTGGGTGGAAAATGAGAACTTGTCTGGAGGAGAAGGCTGTTCGTAGCCGTTGTTTTCCTGTATAAATCAGTTGCAATCATCCCATCGTTCTTCACATATATTAATAAGTCCAAAAATATATTTTCTCTTGGCTCACGTCATATGTAAGGGAGATGTTGAGATTGTTATTATTTAATGTCGCAATGAACAATAGCAGAAGATCAACATCCCCTTCCCAAATCATAAAAATGTCGTCTATGTATCTAATCCATGAGATAATGTGAGATGACAGATTGTCATTATCCTCATGGAAGACGAATTCCTTCTCCCACCACTCTAGAAAAATGTTGGCATAGGTGGGGGCACACGCAGCCCCCATTGCAGTTCCCCTAGTCTGCAAGTACAGTTTGTCATCAAATGGAAATAGATTATGATGTAACACAAACCTTAATAGCTCCAAAAGAAAACTGTGGAAGTCATTGAAACCTTCCATTGTCATGAAATATCGCACGGCTTTAATCCCTATATCATGGGATATGCTCATGTAGAGAGCTTCAACATCTAACGTTACCAGATATTGATTTCTCTCTAATTTGATATCATTGATTTTGCGTAGTACATCTGTCGTGTCCTGGACGTAAGAGGACAGGCTCAACACATGATGCCTTAAATGTAGGTCTAAAAAAGTACTGGCCGGTTCAGTTAGGCTTCCTTTGCCTGATACAATGGGTCTCCCGGGAGGGATATTTCTATTTTTATGCACTTTTGGCAACATATAATATGTTGGAATTTTGGGATGTTTTATCTGTAGAAATGCATGTTCTTGTGAGGAAATAATATGATCTTTAAATGCTCGGTCAATGATACCACAGTATAGAGTTTTATAATCCTCCATGGGATTAAATATCATTCTTTGATAACAATCTGAAGTTTCCAGCTGTCTATTTGCCTCAATAACATACATTTCTCTTGGCCAAATTACCACATTACCTCCTTTGTCAGAAGGCTTAATAAGGATGTCTTGCCACCCTCCAATTTCTCTTAGTGCCTTCTTCTCCCCCTGAGTCAAGTTGGTAGGGTATCTATGTCTTGATTTAGTTTTGAGATAAATATTATCAAATTCTTTGGACACCATTTTTGTGAAGACCTTAACTTCTGGACTTATATTGTCCTGGGGAAAAAAAGTAGATTTTTTCTTGACACAAGGTCTTTGTATTGGATCCCGGAGGGTGAGGCCATTATTTCCTGATTCATTCTCAAGATCTTGTAGTGCCATCAGGGCTTCGACTTCAGTATCCGTTAGATCAAGCATGTTGTCCAAATCCCCATCCTGGACGTTAAGTCCTAATGCAATATTATCCTGAGTGGATGCAGATGGTTTTTCAATGCATTCCAAAGTTTCTTTATTAGAGAACATTTTACATAGTAATAGTTTTCTACTGAAGAGGCGTAGATCTTTCTCCCAGCAGAAACGGTTCAGATTCTGTGTTGGAGAAAAAGACAAACCTTTGCTCAATACTGATTGTTGGGCATTAGTGAGATTGTGAGTGGAGAGATTGATAATCTTTAGTTGTGAGTCTGAGGATGAATTGTTGGGAGTGTCAGATGTTAAATTCAATAGCGTCGTGTCTTTCTTGTGGAATATCTCGTGGGTAAGGGTAATTCCCATTGTTGTTGGTCCCTTCCGCTTTTTGCGGCTCCTCCTCGTCTTCCTCTTGGTTGTCTCTGCCTGCTCCTTACTCCTCGAGGATCCTCTAAAAAAAAGAGGGGCAACATTCACATTAGATCCACCCCTATAATTGGAGGGGTGAAGATCAAGATCGGAATGATCTTGAGTATCCTCTGTACGACGATTCTGCTTCAGATGACGTGTAAGATCCTGGATTCAGTGGGGATTCTCTCCTTGGGTGAGTTTTGTGCCACCTGAAAACTTTACCGGATGAGAAATCCCTTTTGTCTCTTGCAAATTTGTTCTTTTTGCGGTCAATAATGTTCTGTTCATACACCATTAAATCCTGTTTTGTTTTCTCAAATGTGTTCTGAAAATGAGTATCATTTTCCCATTGTTCTAAATTCTTACCAAGATGTTCAATCTCCTTTTCACACTCTTCAAGAATTAAATGGTTATGTTTGACCAAAATCTGCATCAATTCCAAGGAACATCTATTAAGGCAGGTTTCCCATTCTTGTTTTAGATTTTCACTTGCCAATTGAAAAGCCGGAAAGACTTTGGGTCTCAATCCCCTTGGGGAAATTTTATTTTTGAGATAATTATCAAGTGTAGTGAGGTCCCAGGAGACTCTCACTTGTTTTTGAAGTGCGTATTTTAATTTTAAATAGTCTCCTTCCCAATTTTTATGTGGTTCAGTGTATGAAATATCACTAGGAAATATATCATCTAAGTTTTCATTATTTTTACGTCTCGCTGAGAGTTCTTTTTGTAAATTGAAACTCATTAATATAGTCTAACTTGAAAAAGGATTTTTGAAAAAAAGATTGTTATAGTATGTTGAGAACTAGTTTTCCCAGTTAGTGTAGCAGGGTTAGATCGTGCAAGGTGTCCCAGAATGACTGAAAAGAATCAGTCTGCAATTAACAATATGGAGAAAAAAGGAAAAGGAACCGTTCTCAAATGTCAACAGGAATTTTAAACGGGTTGGGTACGGGATGCCGGCGCTAGGGATCTGGCGTTCAAAATCTTGGCAGGGTTAGGATACAGACTCCGGTCAGTAAGTAACTCAACCCTCACCCTCTCCCTACCCCTAACCCTCCCTGGTGCCTAAACCTAACCTCCCCCCCAGTGCATAAGTCTAACCTCCCCCTAAACCTATCCCTCCCCCTAACCCTGCTACTTACCTTAGGGATGCTGGCGCTGGGATTCTAACCGCCGGCATCCCATGTGCCAGGATATTCAGATTGCTTTTAAACAAGTGTTATAACAAGCAAATGTGTCAACAAATTAAGCAGCAGCTCTGGGAGCTGCCCGTTTCCTACCAATGTTGTACTACCTTTGTTTGCAGATTTGGCCAATGGATCGTCTCCCTTAGCTTACACCACATTGCATGAGAGTAGTGGCCATTTTCTTATAACACACTTCTAAATAATGATCAGAGCGCTAAAGAACAGCGCCCATTTCCTTATCGCACAGACATTTATCCTGCTAGCTAAACACAAAAATGTATCCAATTGTTAGATTTTACTACTGATAGTACAGTATAATGTTTTTTATATAGTTTTCTTTTATTTTCACATTGAAGACCATGGACTGTCTGTTATGTAGGGCACTGTAAGTTAGCTCAGACTAGTTTGACAGCAGTTACAATATTAATCTCCTTATAGAACGAGGCCATGCACTTCAAATGACCATGCCAGCACTTCTAAGATTCCCACTATAACCACTGTAGGGAAAATGCAGAATTGGCGGCGGTAAACACATCCACATTGCAGGCACGGACAAACATACGAATGTTTGCTAGCATGACAAGTTGTAGCACTTCCCCAATTCATCCCGCTTGGTTTCATAGTGGTCATCAATATCAGTTCCCACTGTTACTAGCTGCACCGTGCAGGCCTCAACTTTGCACATTCTTGTTGACCTTTCTTTTTCTCATTTATCACATTAACCTGTGAGGCTGCATCACATCAGCACTGAGTCCAATAATGCCTAGGTGGATTAGAAAGGAACGCTATTTTATCCTCACCTGGTCCGCTTATCCTGGCCTTTTCTCCGACGAGCCCTCATTTTTGCTCTGAAGAATTCATAGAGGCCATTCTGCTCCCAACCTTCACTGGAGGTAAAAAGAAAAAAACAAGAAATGTTACTATGGAGATTGAGTGGAATCCATAGAGGGATCTAGGCCTCAAGAGTTATCAAGTGATATAGCAAGGTTTTAAAAATCAAAACAAAGCTCCTATTAGCTTGACTGTTCTGTATTGCTTGAAAAAGGGTTGTGGACCCAAAATGTTGTATTTTTTTTTTTTATAAACCACTGGGGTTAAAGCATCAATTTGGATTGGAGTGACGTTTATTATGCATTAAACAATAACAATGAGTGCCCACATTTATAATCTCTCTCACTAAAATATATTATATATTAATATTAGAGTAGTATACATATATTGTAGGCGGCATTCAGACAAATAGTAAATGACACAGGAATCCCCGCTAGTCAACGTTTGTCCCTGGTCATCCCTGCAACCACAGCCACAAGAATGTCCAGGAGCTCACCGCACCGACCATATGACATCCAGAGTCGCGGTAATCGAGTCATCATAGTGATCTGCTGACCGAAGTGTGGGCAAGGACACCGGTCTCCGTCACTATAGTCATTGTTAGAGAGACCCAAGTACACAAAATTAACAATATATAGTGCAAATATGTATACACAAATCTAGAGGGACAGATATCCCTGGCAACATCTCTATGAAAGATACCAATCAGCACCACTATACACTATAGGGTGGGCGACAGAGGAAACAAGACAAAAATATTGGAATAATAAACTACATCTAGCGTAAATTAAATGATCATGTCGCAACCCCCATAAATAAAAGTATGTGCTAGCAAAAAAACTATGCTGATGAAGAGTAATTCAGATATTCCAATATTTTTGTCTTGTTTCCTCTTTCGCCTACCCTATAGTGTATAGTGGTGCTGATGGGTATCTTTCATATAGATGTTGCTAGGGATATCTGTCCCTAGCAACGACCATAGTGACGGAGACCGGTGTCCTTGCCCACACTTCCGGTCCGCAGGCCACCGTGATGACGCAATTACCGCAACTCCGGATGTGACATGGATGCGGAGGTGCGTTGAGCTCCGGGACCCTCCTGTGGCGGCGGTTGCAGGGATGACTTTCCAGTGGGGGGGGGAAGGGGGGCCTCTATTTAGGCAAGCTGCTTGTACCATTTATTTGTTGTTTGTCTGTCTATATATCCATCTCTACCTCACAACAAAACAACCAGCACATCCCAGTTAGCAATGCAAAAGAGTATTGTATTCAAAAAAGTGCATTCACTGTAAGCAGTAGGAAAGAGGACATTGAAAACGCATGTTTGCAGCTATTAGGCATGGAGCTAAAATATCATCCTGCAGTAGCAGCCTGATAGGTACGATCTGTCTTACAATTTATTGTTCCAATGCGGATGGGAACAATATATATATTGTGCGGATTGTATAGTGCCCGATCTTCGGCACAGCATATGGGACAAAGCAATGAACGACGCTATGCTGCTAAATGTAGCATGGAATATATATTGCGGGGTCGTATACTGGATCGTGCAGTGTGTATGGCTGATGCGATGTTTCATTCCATTGCGTCATGCCGTCGCTAGGTACACATCTTATAGTGTGTACCCAGAATTAGAGACAGCCATATCGGTGTACCAATGTACACTATCAAAGACTAATGGCTCAACACCAGGGGAAGCTAGATATACCCACAAATCGCACTACTTAAATCAACATAATAACTATGTGTATTTTCCACAGAAACTGCACAATAAATGAAAGGTGCAACAAAGTAAATATAAACCCGTAGTAGAAATACAGTATTATAGGCAACAGATATTGGTGTTCTAGCACCCTGCACTGTCGCAACCCGTGCAATTCCTCTTTCCTGTCTGGGTGTTGTATGCTCTGGTGCCAACTATCCTCTTAGTGCCTAACCCTTCCCCTAACTCCACTACTTTCAGTTGGTATTCCGGCGCAGGCATTCTGATGGCCCGGATCCCAACAGTCAGGATTATGACTACATCCCAAAGATAGTTCCCCCAGCGTAGATGTACACCTCTGGATAGTAAATACAGTGATCTCCTTGCGGGTGATTCAGTCATAATGCAATGTACACTGTGTGGTGGAAACGATAACGTCTATCAAAGACAACTGACAAATCTTCTATATTGCTCTTCTATCAAGATGCACCTAGCATCTTGTGCTTCAGCGAGTACAGTGGATGCATTTACCAGGACTCCTGTGGGATTAATGCAGTCAACTGCACTAGAGGTAAAATGCTATTGTTTCACCTAATATGGTGGAAAATAAATTCTAACTTCTCTCAAGTAGCAAAAGTGTACATATAGTGAAAGCAATTTTCACCATCTGTCAAGACTATGGAATACCAAGATAAAAGGATCTCCTATAGGAGTCAAAGAGGGTCTATTTTAAAAAATAACTTTTGAAAAAACACTTTCAAGCATGTGTACAGTCTTCATAATGTGTTGAGAACTGACCTGTTCCGAGGTCTATCGTGTGATGGGGGGCTGTAAAAAGCTTCAACCGCAGCCAAGAGCCTTTCACTGGGCGGCATAGGAGGAGGCAGCCGTATGTCCTTGGGGTCAAGAGGTTTGTACTCATGGTCTTCCAACTGCAGAGAAGAGAAATGTTATTGTTTCCCCTATGTTGAAAGTCAAAGATCAGTTCCATAAACATATACAGAGGCCAAGGAAGTTTGATGTGGCTTCACACATCCTTAATTTAAGAGGTGGTAAGCTATTCTTAACACACATACAAGTGACATATGCAATTATTTAGTCACACTTAGGGGGAGATTTGTCAAAGCTTGGAGAAAGATAAAGTACCAACCTAATCAGCTCCTAACTCATTTTCGAACCCAGCCCGTAAAATTTTAGTTAGAAGCTGATTTGTTGGTACATCTCCCTCATACTTACAGCCACAATATATTATATTGAAGATCGATATTAAAAGAAAACAAAAAAGAACAAAAAACAGTAACTCAGACCTCCTTTTTCTTTAGGACGAGGCATCACTACCCTATTGCTTTGGGTAGAGTTGGAGAAAAGGAGATTTATGTTATTACCTGCTAAATCCTATTCTTTGACTACATAGGTGGCACAGGGAAAAACAGTGAGAGAGGAGAGTCTGGGCACCAAAAAGTTATAATTTATTTCCCAGCAGCCCAGACTGCCCCTCCTCTATACTTCGCCCACAGCCAATGCCAGCCAGTTAGGTTAGCAAGCCACAGAGAGAAGGAGAAGGAAGACAGTCAGACACTCAAACACATTGGGAAGGTGAACAGAACCGGTACTAGAGCAACTAAACTCAGCAAGGTGCATCAGAATAGGCACCCTGTGCCTATGTAGTTGAAGAAAAGGATTTAACAGGTAAGGACATAAAATATCCTTTTCTTCTTCCTCCACTAGGGGTCACAGGGGTGACAATAGGATGTCCCAAAGCTGTCCACCTATGGGAGGACGCTCCCAGGCTGCACTGAGAACCATTCGCCCGAAGGCTGTGTCTGAAGACTTGAAGGTGTCAAATGCATAGAAGCAAAAAAAAGTGTAGGCGGAGGACCCTGTAGCAGCCTTACAAAGCTGTTCCGCAACAGCGCCACGCTGAGCCACCCAAAAGGCTACCACTGTCCGGGTGCAATAGGCAGTCACCACGGCAGGGGCATGAGGAACCGCCGAAGAGTAGGCCTGGCAGAGAGTCAAATGTAGTCACCTGGCCAAGGTCTGCTTAGTGGCCTGCCAGCCCCGCTCGTGAAAATCATACAGGACAAACAGAGAATCCGTCCTGCTGAAATCTCTGGTCCTGTCCACATAAATCCAGAGAGCCCGCAAAAATCTAAAGAGGCTTGCTCCGGGGAAAAATCTGGAACGCTGAAAAGACGGGACCATGATCTCCTGGTTAATGTGAAACGGGGAGTGACACAACAAGGTGGTTGGGTACGGGTTGCCTATGGTCAGTAAACAGACCATGGCATCCCGACAGCCAAAATCCTGATGCCTGAACGCAAGTAGCCTAACCCTAACCCACCTTTCCCACAGCCTAGCCCTAACTCTCCCCGCACTGCAGCCTAACCCGAATACTTACCGTTGGGATGCTGGCGTTCGGGATTTGAGCCGGAATTCAGACACTGGTATTCTGAGTGCTGGCATCCCAAACAACGGAATGGTGACTGCTACCCCGACAAGGCGCTCAAGTCGTACACTCTCCGGGCCAATGCGATGACAAGCAGGAAGACAGCCTTCCGCGTAAGCCAACGCATGTCCACTGTAACTACTGGCTCAAAGGGAACCGACTGGAGAGCCCTAAGAACCAAAGATAAGTTCCAGGGAGACATTGGAAGAACAAAGGGCGGCTGGACTTGGAGAACTCTGAAAAATGTCCAAACATCGGATAAGAGTGCAGCTGCCTCTGTAAGAACAGTCAGGGCCAAAATCTGTACCTTTAAGGAAGAGAGCCAGAGGCCCAAATCCAGGCCTGCTTGCAGAAAAGAAAGGACCCGGGAGAGGCGGAAAGACCTGGGGTCAAAGTATGTCCGCCAAACGCAATGATAAATTCTCATCAAAGAGGACTTCTGAGCAAAAAAACACGGTATGAATGACCCTTCTGGAAAATCCCTTCGCTCTCAGGACGGACGTCTGAAGTGCCATCCCATCAATGCGACACGAACCAGATCTGGATGGAAGCACAGGCCCTGAGACAGAAGTTTCGGCCGCAGAGGAGGAGCATTGATTGAGACGCCAGAGAGCTGCGCGCACAAAGCTTGTCGCGTCCAATCTGGCACCACGAGGATCACCGTGCCTCCCTCCAACTTGTGGAGGACCCGTAGGATCATCGAGACTGGGGGAAAGATGTATACAAGTGGAAACGTTCCCAGTACAGCTAGACCATTGGGATCCCTGGTGCAGGAACAATATCTCGGCAACTGGTGGTTGTGATGAGACACCATTATATCTATGTCCGTAGGCCCCAACAGCAGTAGCTGGAAGACGTCTGGATGTAGAGCCCACTCACTCGAGTGAACATCCTAATAATGGACTCCAGGGATGAAGAGGCAGAAGATGACGCTCTGCCCAGTGGAGAATGTGACTGACATCCATCATTGTGCAGTGCCTGCGAGAGCCGCCGTGGTGGTTGATGTAGGAGTCAGCGATCGCATTGTCCGACTGTACTTTGACAGGAAGACACTGGAGTAGAAACTGTTCCTGGCAAAGTGGTCTGTATACTGCTCGGAGCACCAGGACGTTGATTGACGCCTCAAGAGACTCAACTGTCCATCTACCCTGGAACATCTGACGACATGTCAACGCCCTTCACCCCCCAAAGACTTGCGTCGGTGGAGAGTAGGACCCAGTCCTGCATTCAAAAAGGACGGCCCCTGATCAGGTGGGACTGGAGGAGCCACCACAGACGAACGTCCCTAAGGAGAATAAGAGTCTGCGCCTTGGAGTTGCAGATGAGACTTGTTCAACCATGCTAGAATGACCAGCTGAAGAGGACAAGAGTGGAAAGGGCAAACTCGACCATGTCGAAGATTGAGACCAGAGAACCCAGGATCTGAATACAGGAGTGGATTAACAGCCGACGGGAGCACAGGAATGCTGTTGTCTGCAGGAAGTAAGACCCGCTGAGCCGTGGAATCCAGTAAAGCACCTAAATGTAACATCTCCTGAGAAGGCATCAAGGTAAATTTCCACCATCTGTGTTACTGCAGAATATCCACCATCAGACGGACGTGGCCTCTCAGAACAGCCGAGACTGGGCCAGATGAAAAAGTTTGTCCAAATAAAACAGGATTCAGACACCCCTGAATTGAAGGTACACTGCCATGACCTTTGTGAAAATGGACAGCCCAAATGGCAATGCCTGAAAGTGATCGTGCTTCACCGCAAACCTGAGGTAGCAATAGTGACTTACTTGGATGGGAATATGTAAATTGGCATCCGGATGTCCAATGATGCCATAAAATCCCCCGATTCTAACCGTATGTTTGTGTGTCGGTTACATACCTAATAGCAGCACTGTTAATGTTAGTTAGGTTACATTTACCATTAATAGTTTAGGTCAAACTTTTATTGTTAATTTAGAGTACACATTTCTGTCTGTCTGGATAGTCAGTATAGCCATTTGTAGTTTCTCACTGTGCCTACTTATTTGTCCATTTGTAGTCACTATATTGCATTTGGGGCCTACAGTAATTTTTTCCACTAGACCACTTATTCCTTGATTTGTGGTCTGTCAGTTCAGTGCTCGCACGCACACACCATTTAGTAGTATACTGTGTGTTTTCATTTGCAGACTGTCTTCAAAAGGAAACCTCCGCAGAGGCTTCCCGAGAGAGGACTTCTCCTGTGCTGCGTGACTACACCTGCAAAGAAAATAATTCATGCTTGGCTCAGGACCACCACTGGTGTTTGTGACCGCTGCACTGCAGAGGCACTGGAGGGGTCTGTCTCAAAGATGGTGACCCCACAAGAGTCTGCGTGATTAGCCTCTTTGTCACTTACCATGATGGAGTTGGAGACTCAGCTTGCAGCTTCCCGAATGGCTCTGCCTTCAACTGTATCTTCTGGTGGTCCCCGGCTACTATCGTCTCACCCAGTCCTTGGGGACCAGCAACCAACCCTCTCGGAACCATCGTGGGTTCAGGGTCTGTCCCAATCGGTCCAGGGTTTGGTGCAGGTCTGCAGCTCCCTGCAACACATGCTGGAGCCTCCAGCTAAAACACAGGGCACCCCACAGAGTTCTAATGCCTCTCCCTTCAGGTTATGATTCCCAATCTGACAACTTCTCGGGAGAGTTATCGCAGGAATCGGCCGTGGATTCTGTTTCAGCTCATGACGAGCACATCACTCAGGTTGACGTTGATGCTTTGGTCAGAGCAGTTAAGTCTGCCTTACTCATTAAGGATTTGGATGCTTCTCAGACTTCGGAAGTACCCATCTTCCAAAGTAAGACAAAGAAGCCAATGGTTTCCCCTTCCCCCCCGTCCTCTGCTCTACTGGAGGGTATTTTGGCAGAGGTTTGGTCGCATCGTAATACAAAGTTCTCAGTTTCAAAACAAATACCACCTTTTTATCCCTTCCCGTCTGAAGAGCGGAAGAAGTGGGAATCACTTCCCCCCCCCCCCCCCGTGGATGCCCATATTACTAGGTAGGTGAACTCAACCACACTTCCCATCCCCACTTTGACCTCTCTCAAGGACCCCACAGACAGGAAATTAGAACACTTCCTTAAATCCATTTTTATGAATTCTGGGGAAGCTTTACATTCCAGCTCTTGCCTCAGCTTGGGTTGCAAAAGCCCTCGGTTGCTGGGCAGATTCCCTGGAGGAAGGTCTCAGATCTGGATCTCATTGATCAGACCTCCTCTCCTTAGTAGCCAACATCAGCAAGGCTGGATCTTATTTGGGCGAGGCCGCCATTGATTCAGGAATCTTATCTTCAAAGGTGTTTGCTTCCTCCGTGGCAGCTAGACGCGCACTATGGCTTCATTCTTGAGAGCAGACGGAGAGCCCAAAAAGGCTCAAGGCTCTCCCGTTCTCTGGTGAGGTTTTCTTTGGCCCCGAACTGGATAAAATTGTGGCCACAGTAGCATTGTCAAAGACTGCTAGTCTTCCTTCCGCAACGCCATTCTCCTTTCGCCCACAGGGAAAGGCAAGAGGTCAACCTTCTTCCAGAGCTCAGGGATCCTCCAACAAAAATCCCAAAAAAAGAGGCCGTCAGGCCCCTAAACCAGCCGATAAGCCTGCGGCACACGGGGTTGGTCCCCACCTGGAAATTTCCAGTGCGGGCGGTCGTCTCCTACAGTTCGCCGATGCCTGGCTGGAAACAACCTCGGACACCTAGGTAAGGAACATCGTGTCTCAGGGTTATTCTTTGACTTTTCAGGAACGCCCTCTACTTCAATTCTTTTCCACCGGGTCTCCTGTCGACATCGGCAAGGGCGGCCGCCCTTCGGGCTTCCATCAAGACTCTCTTAGCCTCCAATGTGATCGTTCCAGTCCCTCTTCACCAGAGGAGGACGGGTTTCTATTCAAATCTGTTCCTTGTCCCCAAACCAGACGGCTCTTTCAGGCCTATCCTCAACCTGAAAACACTCAACCTGTTTCTCAGGGTTCCCAGGTTCAAAATGGAGTCACTTCGCTCTATCATGCAGGCCATGGAGCCAGGCGATTACATGGCCTCCTTGGACATTCAGGACGCATACTTACAAGTACCCAGGGAGGGTCATCAGTTTCCTCCGGTTCGCCATTCTGAGGGACCGCTTCCAATTTCGGGCTTTGCTTTTTGGCCCATCAACTGCACCTCGAGTGTTCACGAAAGTCATGGCGGTTGCCCTTCGCCGCCAAGGAGTCCGCATCCTACCATACCTAGACGACCTTCTCCTGCTAGCCAGGTCTCTGTACATTCTTCATGAACACCTCCAACCTCACCCTGGACTTATTGCAGTCACACGGCTGGCTGAACAATGGCGGAAGTCCAGCCTGACTCAGTATCAGGAAATTATCTATCTGGGTGCTCTCCTGGACTCCAGAGTTCAGAGAGTTTTCCTACCCAGGGACAAAATAACACCCCTTCAGCCCCAAATCAGACTTTTCCTTCAACAGCAAAGAATCTCAATACATTTCTGCATGTGAGTTCTGGGCAAACTGGGCTCCACCTTCGATATGGTGGGAGTATGCACAATTTCATTCCCATCCACTTCAATGGGAAATTATGCAGCGGTGGAACAGATCCCACTGGCATCTCAAATCCCAGACCCTAGTTCTGTCCAGAGAGGTCCATCATTCTCTCCTGTGGTGGCTCCAGTTGTCACATCTCGACAAGTGTCATCCATTCCTAATTCAGGATTGGGTCCTTCTAACCACAGACGCCAGCCTTTGCGGCTGGGGAGCGGTCACAGTCATTCATTCTTTTCAGGGCAGGTGGAAAGTTCAGGAGACCAACCTACCAATCAATATCTTGGAGCGGTATACCGCGCACTTAGTCAAGCAAAACCCTTCCTTCAACACAGAGCTGTGAAGGTGCAGTCAGACAACACGACGGCGGTCGCCTACATAAACCATCAAGGCGGTACCAAGAGTCAAGAAGCAATGAAAGAAGTCTGTCTCATCCTTCGTTGGGCGGAACGCTACCATCCAACTCTCTGCGGTCTACATTGCGGGAGTCCAAAATTGGGAAGCGGACTTCCTCAGCAGACAGGATGTTCACTCCGGCGAATGGTCTCTCATCCAGCCGTTTTCCAGATGCTGATCCATCGATGGGGTCATCCAGACATAGACTTGATGGCTTCCCAGCACAACAAGCTTCCACTCTACGAATCCCGATCCAGGGACCCAGGAGCTTTCGTGGTGGACACACTTGTGGTACAGTGGACATTTCCACTTGTATACCTCTTTCCTTCGATGGCACTTCTCCACATGTCCTTCGCAAATTAAAGCAAGAGGGCGTCTCCGCCATTCTCATAGTCCGGATTGGCCATAGACTGCTTGGTACCTAGACCTTCTCAGTCTGTCCATCGCGTCCCCGTGGCGCCTCCTCTTTGGCCGAATCTTCTCTCTCGGGGACAGTGTCTTCATCCTGACCTCAGCCGGCTGGCTTTGACGGGGTGGCTATTGAAACCTCGATCTTAAAAGCCAAGGGTTTTTTTAGATTCAGTTATCCGGACCATGCTCCGCGACCGGAAACTTTCTTCGGCGAGGATTTACTATCGTGTATGGCGGACTTCCTTTTTTGCTTGCGGTCGAGATCCTCTGGTGTTTTGTCTTTCTAGACTTGTCTTTCTTGCAGACAGGTTTTGATCTGGGCCTTCGCCTTGCTTTCTTGAAGATTCAGGTGTCGGCTCTCTCTGTATTTCAGCGCAGAATGGCTTGTCCGCCAGCTGTTCAGACGTTTCTACCTTCCTTCACATTCAGTCACCTTCCGTTCCCCCGGTAACGCCGTGGGATCTTTCTTTGGTTTTAAGTGTTCTACAAAAACCCCCCTTTGAACAGTTTGATTCCATTGATCTGCGTTGGCTGACGTGGAAAACTAGTTTCCGTCTGGCTATTGCGTCAGCCCGCTGAGTTTCAGACTTGGGTGTATTGTCTCACCGTGCACATTTCCTGGTGTTCCATCCTGACCAGGCAGTTCTCCGCACACGTCAGGACTATCTCCCTAAGGTAGTATTACGCTTCCATACCAACCAGGAGATCGTGGCCCCTTCCCTATCAACTTCAGGTTCTACTGACTCGACGCTGGACGTTGTCCGGGTTCTTCGCACTTATGTTGATCGGACCAAAGATCTTCTGAAGCTAGACTCTCTGTTTGTTCTTTATGACTTCAAGGCTGGCCAGCTTCAGAACAAACTGACTCGTTGGTTGCTCCTTACCATTTGTCATGCCTATCTTTTGGAAAAGAAGCCGGTTCTGCCTTCGGTGAAGGCTACTTCCACTACATCTGTGGGGGGTCTCTTGGGCGGCTCGTCGTGGTGCCTTTGCCGAGCAACTTTGTAGGGCCTCTGCCAGCACTTTCATAAAATGTTACAGTTTTGACACCTTCGCCTTTGCTGATGTGGCTTTTGGGCGTCTGGTTCTTAGCGCAGCACAGGAGCGTTCCCTCCCTTAAATGGACAGCTTTGGGACGTCCCACAGTCCGTGTCTCCCATTGGATGAATGAAAAAAATTGGATTTTTGTCTTCCCTGTAAAATCCTTTTTCTGAGTCCATGGGGGACACTGGGCACCCACCCGCTCGCACCTGACTGGCAGGAGGTTTTATGCTTCCAGCATATGGTTCCTAGACAGGTGGTGTGCCCGATCCTGTGTGCATGCAGATTTCTCTTCTCCGTTCCTGTTCTTTGAGCTTGTTAAGAATAATTGGCTTCAGATGGGGTGTACAGGAGAAGGAGCCTAAGCTGCTGCTGCAAAATAAGTTAACTCCATGATGCCCAGGCTCCTGTATCTTACCCTACACACCCACAGTCCGTGTCCCCCATGGACGCAGAAAAAAAGGATTTTACAGGTAAGACAAAAATCCCTTTATTTTCCTATGTAACACTCATTGCTTTAATAAAAATATTTATAAAGAAAATAAATACAAAAAATTGCCGGTGGCAGGGTATAGAGGTGAGGTAGTCTGGGCCACTGGGAAATACATTTTGAAACTATTTGATGCCCAGACTCTTCTCTCCAGGCTATGCCCATTGTCATCCCTGTGCCCCTAGCTGAGGAAGAAGAAATATTAATTGCAGCTTTTCATTCAGTAATTGAACAAGGGACTGGATAGGAACAAAAGTGTTTCTAGGCAATGGCACAACATCCCGCTCTACAGCTGCGACAACACCTGACCGGAAGAGAGCCCATACCTTTCCTCCTGCAAATACCCATTACACCAAGACAACTGTGCCACAGAAACAATTCTTACAAAATGTAACCATCAGAGGCAACCACATGCCAAATATAGGTCGAGATGTATCAAGCCTTGGAGAGCGAAAGCATCAACCAATCAGCTCCTGCCATTTTTTCAAACAGCCTGTAAAACTGACAGAAGCTGATAGGTTGATACTTGATGTCTCTCCAAGGCTTTATATATCTTCCCACCCCCAGTATCTTTCAAAGATCTGTGATTAAAAAAAAAAAAGATCAAACCAGTTGTGCAATACACATGTTGCCCTGACACTGAAGTGGTCAAAGGTTTTGAAGCCACTCAATTCCCACTTGTGTTTTATGGTTGAGTTTGGCAGATCGATTAAGCAAAATTACCTTAACCAGTGGGGCCATAAGTCCAGCAGGAAGGTCAAAGTAAGGGACATTGGGTACAAGGCTGGGGTCATCGTGGTTAACATGTGGAGGTCCTTGTCTACGCATATGAGGTGGCTGTCCATTAAATCCATGTGGTGGTGGGCCAAAGTCTTGGTGTTGGGGACCTCCCCATGGAGGATGTTCATTCATGTTCGGATGGGGCATTCTGTGGCCTTGGTGATGGTGCGGTGGTCCCATATCTAAGGATTTGAGTAATATTATAGTAATACACCAATAGTTATTAACTTTTCTGTTTCCTGAGCATCACGATCTGATGAACAGATGTGCAGCATCGGAAAACGCATTAGAACTTGCGAGCTATTTGGATTACTGACCTCCAGAAAATCAAACCACCTCG
The DNA here is from genome assembly GCA_031769625.1 of Taudactylus pleione. Taxonomy (NCBI): domain Eukaryota; kingdom Metazoa; phylum Chordata; class Amphibia; order Anura; family Myobatrachidae; genus Taudactylus; species Taudactylus pleione. The sequence continues at coordinate 17,259,806 of JAUIMM010000213.1, read as the reverse complement.
ACTGGCTAGTTATTGGACTATTTAGCTTATATACCACTCAGACACCTGCTGACACTAAGGCTGGTTTATAGCAGGTGAGCCATAAATACTATACTTACACGGGCTGCCACCGAATTTGGCTGACAGCAAAAGTGAGCTACGGCCAGATAGGGACAGAAATTCGGCAATCATAAACTCAGCATTCAGCGTGTGCTCCTGCTGGATGTACCTCATATTGGATGTGTCGTCCGAGATAATTGGCCTCTGGCAGGCGAGAGTTGCATAGGTTTGCCAGGAGACTAATATATGTCTGCACTCAGTAAGTGGGATCTGTATAATGAAAGCGGACTTGGCTATTAATGAGAAAAATCCACTGACTGATTTACAAACTGCCAATCTGGTGATTTTTTTTCAGCCTGCTAGACCCGGTACAGATATACCAGAAATGGGGATTGTAAAAGAAGCAGTAACTTAATCCTTTCATGAAAGGTGATATTTAAATCTGGATAACATTTTAAACCAGAGTCCACAGAAATACTGGTATCTGACCAACATGACTATACTAATATATTCTATTAACTAAAAGGAGGAACAACAATTTTATTTAATTTTAATTACGTACATCTGGCTCCATCAAATCTACCCAATTTTTTGTCTTTTCAGTTTATTGGTTCATTTGGCGGTAACACAGACACCGCCTAGTTAGGAGTGCTGCAAACCTACCTCTGTACATATAGTTGATAATTATTTTTATTATTTGTATGGAATTGGCTCTTATTGATCTGATTTTTTACTATTGGTCCTTGTGTGTTCATATTTAATGCCATGAAGAGGTGGATCTGGTCTGATTTGTGCACCACAGTGAATGTAGTTGCTACACTAATAGTGTCACATTGGGTGAAGAACATTAATTCTTCAGCAATAGACCACCTTTGAACTATTTATGGGCTCTATTTTTTTTTCCTTTACACATGATAAAGAGGCAAAGTGTCCATTTTGTAAATATAACCAGTATCCCATCTTTATTGTTGGTTTAAACACTCTAGCTGAACGCTGTAATAAGTAGTATGAGTTCGACACACCCTGAAAGAATGTACCTAGCCAATGATTAAAGTTAGGATAAGTGTTTTATTTACAAAATACGTTGGCACTTTAATATTTTTATTACGGACATATTTTTTCCATTAAGTAGTCCACAAATGCGGATAGCCTTTAAATGTGTCAAAAGAAAGCAAAAAAAAAAAAAAAAAACTAAAGAAAAAGTTAACAGAGCATGTTATCATTGGTGCGAGAGGCGATCCATTGATAAACTTTGAACAGTAGTTTCAATTACTGGTTACCTGAAGGAAAGTCTCCTTGTGGATAATCAAAACGATGAGGGAAGGGTGGTCTCTCAAAAGGATGGCAGGGGGGGAAATCCTCCTGCATAAATCGTGGCGGAAATCTGTTAAAGTTGTGAGGGTGAGGTGGTTGATTGAATTGGGGTGGATGCTGTTGGTGAGGAGGGAATGGACCCATAAAGTGTGGTGGGCGCTGCATGCGAAAATGTGGATCCCTTTGAGCTCCAACACCCCATGGTGGCTGATCATGCTGGTTGCTCCAGGGGGCATCAAACTGGTTATTCCATGGAGGTTCTCTCTGACTGTTCCATGCTGGTTCAGGCTCATTATTCCAGTTTGGGTCACGCTCACTCCACATACCTTCATGGCTATTGTTCCATGGAGGGCAGTGAGGAGGAGCCTGGTGGTGAGGAAAAGGGGGCTGCTCGCATGGCTATGGAAAAACATAAGCAATTTAGGATTCTCCTCAGAGAAAAAAGGTGCTGCTCTCTATGGCACATACACAATAAAAAAAAATGTTTAATTTAAGACAATGACACCAATATAGCAAAACAAAGGTTAATCCCAAACAGAAAAGGCATGCTAGAAAGGTGGTAATAGGCATCTTTCATTTATAAATATCAGACACCATAGCTACTACTTCCTGCATGACTGAATTTTGTCAAATTAGATTGTCACAAAAACCTAAATAAAATTGCATTTTCTGCTTTAATTTGTTTTCAAATTAGATTAGTTTGCTATGTGGCAATTTATATACCTGCTGCTGGCCCCAGGAAGCTATAGGCTGTGGCTGGTCAAACCATGGTGGTTTATTTGGAGGAATCTGTTCATGAGGAGCTGGGCCTCTGGTTCCTGCAGCTCCTAGATCTGGTACACTACCAGGAGGGGGCTCAAATTCTGATGGAGCAGGGATAACAATTATCGGCTTCACATCCTCTATAAAGAAAAGAGCAAGGGAGAAACCATATGAAAAAGTGTGGATAGCATCCTTTTTTTTATTAGAAAGGTAATATTAATATAAAAAAAAAAAAACAGAAAAAAAAAAAATTTATATAAGAGTAATAGAAAAGTAGCTACCTGGTGGGGGTACAGGAGCTGGCGCAGGGGTAGGAGCTGGTGCAGGAGGTTCTGGAATTGGCTCCACCACTGGGATCTGGATTTGCTGCTGTTGCTTTAAACTAGTCACAAACTCTTCTTGCTGTGTTTTCAAGGTCTGCATCTGCTGCTGGAATGCCATAAGGATTGGCTGCACCACTGTGAAGGATTCACCCAGTAAAGCAGCCTTGAGACCCAATAAAACAGGTAATGAGAAGTCAGACCACTTAAAGACTATTCACTGTCGTCCTGCAACTAACAGTTCTCCCCAGTTTTTATATGATTTGGTACAGAAGTGCCACAGAATGCATAGGTGATCTCTATACTACCCATGTCAGGCCAAACACATCACTAAACTCCTAATCACTTAAGATATATCTAAAGAGCAAAGGATTGTGACAATTATTTATAACGTTGAAATATAAACAGAATTACCTGGTGTTGACCCAAGCCAAGAGCAGGGCTCTGCAGTTGCTGAATTGTAGCCTCATCAAAGTAGCCATTCTTCTCCCAAAGCTGGAGCAACTACAGAAGAGATCATTTGGCATATGTTTATAGAATAAAGTATACACCAATATATCTTGTAAAGAAGAGTGTGCATACACTGTTTTTTCTCTATGCTAACCATTGGCATCACAACCGTAGCGGAAATAAGCTTATGAAGGGACTGATGTACTGGGAAAGCAGTCACCAATGTCACTCAGACAAAGAGGATCTAATGAGTTGGTGCTCTATTCCTGTTAATTCAAGACATCCATGTAATCTCACACACATATACATACATATATATATATATATATATATATATATATATAAAAAGACAAATTACTTATCGAAACGCGTCAGAGGGGGTTTAAGCAGCATGCCAGAAGGACCAACCCGGGAATCCAAGTGCAGTAAGATCGCAGGACTTAATCTCACCTACATCTGGTACTGTTTGTGATATGCCGTTACATTTTATTTATTTTATAAATAAATTCATTACATTTTAAACTTCCTCCATATTGGTGGTACTATGCTATATTTGGATTTAATTTCTTTTATGATACTTCAACGGAGCCTTATCTGGTAATTTCAAAGGTGAAGGAAAATACCTTGAGATATGCTCATTTAACAAATTAAGCTAGTAAGAGCAATTTGCCACACTAAGGATTGGTGGAAGAATATGTAAAAGGATACTTGTTTTATTCAGTTGGCACTGAGGTGTTTAATTGTGTCATTATTGCACTATTGTGTTTTTTTTTCTATACATGTTTACATGAAGGATTATTTGATATCTTACAAGAGGAAAGTGAAAGCACAGTGCCCATCAAAGAGTAATTCATTTCAGATATTCTTACTTATGTGCAGTGTTTTATAAGGACACTGTATATGTTTTGGGTCAGAAGGGTCACTGTTTATTATGTTTTGGGTCAGGCACTGCTTAGCGCTGAGAGTAGTTTTATTGTTTACAATCTTTTTGTTAACTATTAATGTTCACATTGGTCACTACTGCTGATATATTTCTTTAATATTTTAGTATTCAACATTAGTGGGTAATGTGTCCTTTTACAATAATTCTCTTTGTAACAGGCTGTTACAACAGACAAAATGTAGTGTAATCCATGATATTTTATAATACAGTGACCATTTACTAATTGGAGCAATAGTGCAAATATGATCATCATATAGAGTACTGATGCAATGCTGCTATGCATTAATTATATATAATCATGTAAGCTTGGATAGTTAATAAGAAATAAGGCCCCTGCATGGTGTTTGGTTGCAGACTAATCTACCAACTACTGATCAGTCCTGGATCGTTTTTCTACCACTTTGCAGCAACTCCCAAACCCTGCCGCTGTTTTGCATGGTCAAGTGTCATTTAAAAAGGAAACCAGCTGATATAATGGGTGTGTCAGTAGTCTCTTGTATTAGATGGAGCGAACCTGAGATTTGGGGCTAAAGTGATACTCACACGTGCAATCTTCTGCTGCTTGTCCTCCTCCACCGCTAGAAAGCTAGTACAGTAAATAGGAACTACTACTTTCTGAAGAGCAGCCAACAGTTCCCGCGCTTGTTTCCTCTGACTGCAAGGAAAGCAAGAATTATTTTATGTACCCGCATGACCATGTGTGCTTACCATTACTCTTTTGGTTATAAAGTATATTTTTACATGCTACTGATAGACAGAAAATGTATTATTAGAATCCGGATAAACTCACTTCAGGAGAACTACTGGCATAGGAATTGTTATAGTTGGAGCTCCTTTTCTTAGACATGTTTAATACTGATGTAAGAGTTGTGGAGGCTATAGGTGTTCCATAGTCTGTATGCAGCAGACACTATACACTGTAACCAGACTATAGTTACAGCCTTTGGTTCCAACACACTGCCAGGGTACCTGACCAACAGTTTTCCATGGGCCTTCACTGCTCTGAGATGCTGCACTTCCCCACACCTTATTACACAGATATAACTGTGGAGGAGTAAGTTATCCCACAAATACTCCAAAGTTATACTGATGTGTCCTCACTCGTCTTTGCTGCAGTCGTGCCCAACAGCCTTTCTCAGCACGCCTGGTCCCATGAGACTGTTAGTGCCGAGCGTCTTTTTTGCCATCTAGGTAGCAATGTGATGTGACTAGGATGCACCTTGACACACTACTGATTCAGTAATCGTGCTGAGAGAAAAAAAAAAAAAAAAATTGTGGGTCCCGGGGACAAAAAAAATCGGGGTCCTACTTCGCGGATTCTGGGTCCAATCACATTATGGGGGGTGAGGGCAGGCAGGAGTTGGAACAGTTCTGGGGGCAGGCGGTAGTTGGGGTAGAGCTGGGGGTAAAGGCAGAGAAAAGTTGGGGTAGAACTGTAGGTAAAGGTGCATAGGGCGGGCAGTGCTGGGGGTGAGTAAAGCGGGCAGTGCAGACAGTGTAAGTGACAGTGCTGCAAGGCAAAGAGGGAGCAAGGGTAGATAGCAGCTGGCGCAGTACTGGGGGGCAAAGAGGGGGTTATGGGGCTTTCTAACGAGGAGGGTATAGGCTGAGGCAAGGTGCGGGAGCAGCACCCTTGTTGGAAAAAGTAAATGGCTGATGGTGCAGTCTCAATGTCTGAATAATCCTGGATAAACAGTGTGGTTTACGCTCCTGGCGAGGCAAGTAATATAGTGGTCGCCGGCTTACGGATGAGTGGGTTCGGAGTTAAATCAGTCCCCAGATATCAGCGCTATTTGTGCTGTATTTAAGAGTACAACTGCAGAGGCTGCAGCGGGAGTGCTGTATTATGCAGCACCCTGACTCCCCCCTATATCTGCTTAAAGCAAATTATATGATTGGCAGCTTGTTACATGTTATAATCCATTTTGCAGTATTCCTAGCCCTAATGTCAACACTGCCAAGTGTATGTCACAGTAATCCTCTGGAGTGATATTTATAATGATTGCTATGTAGCAAGGTTTAGTATTGATTATTCAGGGCTGATCTTTACATTATGCCATAAGGCTGATCCTACTCTAGTGTGCTGTAAGCTCCAGTAAGCAGAGGCTGTAGAGGGATTGCTATTACCCATGGATACGTACCACTTACGGGCGGGCCGTTGGCTTCCATGTATCGGTTTATGCAGTGTCTTTGAAGTTACAGCTTGCTCGCAACTGCCGATCATCCCAAAATTCAGTGACCTGGCTGGTGGAGGATGGCCCGGGGGTGTCAGCAGACCTGAGCATGGAGGACACACCGTCAGCCCGCCTGCGAGGCGCAGGGAACTGGGAGCTGCTGAAGGTAAAATAGCGGCTCAGCTCCACCTCAAAGATCCGTGAGGAGAGGGGAGAGAGCCCAGCGGCGTCATGTGACGCAGGTCTCAGACACCAATTGGATGATGAGACGCTCCTGCCCGCGGTCATTGGTTGGGATACACTGATGTAAGTCACTGGGTCGGCAGCTGCGGCACACACACAGCGCGTCCTACAGGACCCATGGACTTTTAAAAACTAGGTCCCTTAGTGCCTGTTGAGCTTAAATATGCGCTATATTGCTTGCAATCACTGAATAATTTGATATGTAACACTTGTATATTGGTGTGCGACTGAGTCTCTCAATCAGCATGTGAAGTGCTACGATGCAGCCCCCGCAGCTTTTTCCATCTACACACAGATATACAAGTGTCACATATCAAATTAATCAACACAGTCTCCTGGTGTGACTTAGACGCATCTGTGCCAAAAAAAGAGACACTAGCAGAGATGCACAGGACCTGGCGGCTTACTCACGCCAACCATGTCGCGCTGCATGGCGTATTGAGCAAGGACACATCTGTATTCACACTATTGTGTAAATGTCATCATAATTAAGAAAAGCTGCTAAAGTTTACCTTTCACATTTCTTACAATTGTATGCCCACTTTGAACCAGGGGCAGTTATTCTGGAGCACAGTATGTGCGTATATATAAAGGAATGAAGGCAAGTTTTATTTTGTGGTGCAATGAAAGTTCTGGTTAAATACAGTACTGCCTTATCCTGGATATTAAAGCATTACCCCAAAAGGTCAATGAAATAGTTTCTATAATTAATTTGAACTAAAATTTTAACAATACAAATGAATACCAAATCCTACTGGAGTCTTCACAATCATTATTTTCTCCACCCATATAAGCATATTAAAGTGTATGTCCTAATTATGTGCTAGTATGTATGATGAAACATGCAGTTTTATTTTTTATGGATGCAGGGCACTGGTGTAAATTGCATGTACAGATCCCATGAATGTATTTCAATGTGCATTGCTTACCAGTGATGTAATACGTCATTCGTCAAATAAATAAGATGCAGGCGCAATTCAAAGTGTGCCCCTTCAGCTGTGATACGATTGCAGAGATGACCAGCCATAAGCTCACAGTGCTGAGGGGACTTTGCGTTGCTGAACATCCAATTCTTGCCAGCCTAGGGACACAACAGAAAATCTTTAAAAATGACATTGTCACTGTAAGTAAATCAGCCTTTTTTTCAGCAGTACATTAAAATCACACTGTGCTAGCCATTTTTTTTTTTTTTTAAGCGTTCCATTCATTCTATTATATCTTCAACAGTCTTTCTGCCTTCTGTTGATACAGCAGTGTTTAATTCAAAAAAAGATTACAAAGTTGTTTTAATGCAACAAAAAAAACAAACAATAACTTACCTTTGTTAACTCTCTTTCTTCGAAGTCCATAGGGAGACCATGGGGTGTAGGTGGTGGTTGAGGACCGGGCACCACACGGTTAAAGCTTTCAGCTCCTAGGAAGCACTGGTCCAACCCCCTAAACCCCCACCCCCGAACAAGAGGCACCTCAGTCCGTAACAAGCCAAAGGCCAGAGGAGGAAAAGATAGAAGACTGGTACATACAAGAATCACACACTCACGTAGAAGGAGACGGGAAACCGGTGACCAGAAACATAGCCCATATGAAGCCAGGTGCGTCAGGGCGGGTGCCCTGTGGACCCTATGGACTTCGAAGAAAGAGTTAGAAGTTTTACCATTACTCATTTTCTTCTTCAGGGTCCATAGGGCTCCACAGGGAGACCTTGGGGATGTCCCAAAGCAGTCATTTAAGGGTGGGGACGCTCCTGAGCTGAGAGGAGAATCCGGCGCCCAAATGAAGCATCCTGAGAGGCAAAAGGTATCAAAGGCATAAAACCTCTGAAATGTATGGACAGAGGACCACGTGGCCGCCTTACAAAGCTGTTCAGCTGAGGCGCCAGAGCGAGCTGCCCACGAAGGACCCACAGAACGAGTAGAGTGAGCAGTAACAGTAGCCGGTACAGGAAGGCCTGCTTGCGTGTAAGCCTGCGAGATAGTCTTTCGAAGCCATCTAGCCAATGTCCATTTGTTGGCTGGCCATCCCTTCTTGTGAAATCCATAGAGCACAAATAAGGAGTGATCTCCGAAGGGAATTGGTACGGTCCACGTATATCCTGAGGGCACGAACCACATCCAAGGAGGCCTCACCTGTCTGTCAATAGGTCTGGGGATTGAAAGGCCGGGACTACAATTTCCTCATTAATGTGGAAACTAGTAACTACTTCAGGAAGGAAACCTGGGCGAGTCTGAAGCACAGCCCTGTCCTGATGGAATATCAGAAATGGGGAGTGACAGGAGAGCGCCCCTAAATCTGACACCCTTCTGGCGGATGCCATAGCAAAAAAAAAAAAAAAAAGTCTTTGCTGTGAGCCACTTCAGTTCCACAGAATCCAGGGGTTCTAACGGAGGACCCTGGAGGGCATGAAGCACTACTGTCAAATCCCATGGAGGGACAAAAGGGAGGTTGTATATGGAGGAAGGTGTGGACATATGGAAGTGGAGCAAGTCTACGCTGGAACCAAATGGATAGAGCAGAGACATGCACTTTCAGTGAGGCCAGGCAAAGTCCAAGGGCCAATCCAGCTTGAAGGAAGGCCAGGACTCTGGAAATCCTAAACACTTGGGGGTCGTAGCTTCTGGTACGACACCATTGGAAATATGTATGCCACACTCTGTAGTAGATCCAAGCAGAGGCTGGCTTGCGCGCTCTGAGCAAAGTTTTGACTACAGAGCTAGAGAATCCTTTGGACCTCAGGAGGGATGTCTCAAGAGCCACGCCATCAAAGACAGACTACTCAGGTCCGGTTGATGAGCCAGCAGGAACGGAGTGTCGATGGAGAGACTCCGAAAATCTGAGTACCAATGACGTCTGGGCCAAGCTGGAGCCACCAGCAGGACTGTGCCTCCGTCTTGTTTGAACTTCCGAAGAACTTGAGGAAGGGAGACTAGAGGGAAGAGGTACGCAAACTGGAAGGTCCACTTCACTGATACTGCGTCTACAAAGGTTGCCTCGGCATCTCTTGTTCTGGACGTGTACACTGCCAGTTTGTGATTGTGTCGGGAGGCCATGAGGTCCATCTGCTCACAAGAAGTTGAAAAACCTCTTTGTGAAGAGACCATTCCCCGGGTTGCACATAGTGATGGCTGAGGAAGTCTGCTTCCCAATTGAGAACTCCAGGAATGAACACCGCAGAGATGGCCGGAAGGTGACCCTCGGCCCATGTCAGAATGCATGACACTTCTGCCCGACTTAGAGTGCCTCCTTGATGGTTAATGTAAGCCACTGTTGTGGCATTGTCCAACTGTACCTGTACAGGTTTCCCGTGAAGCATGTACTTGGCCAGTATGGGGACCCTGTAGACAGTTTGAAGGTCCAATATGTTGATTAGCAGGGTTGAATTCGACCGAAGTCCAGCGACCCTGAAAAAGGAGTGTGTCTATAGCCACAAAGAGAGGGACAGAGAGAGTACCATTGTCTGAGCTTTGTTCCGATGAGGTAACCCGTTCCACCAGGAGAGGATCAGCCTTTGCAAAGGCCTGGAATGGAACTTCAAATACTCCACCATATCAAAGGTGGACACCGTGGATCGACACCCGGCGACTGTGGAGACATCTGCGCACTCATAGTTGAAGTGTGGAGATCTTGTCTGATGCCAGAAAGATTCTCTGAACCTGAGAATCCAGCAGGGCTCCGGGATAAATCATTCGCTGTGAGGGATTCAGGGAGAACTTTTTCCAGTTGATTAGCCATCTGTGCTTGTGAAGGAAAGCAATGGTTAGCCGTAGATGGCGGTGAAGCACTTCTAGGGATCCTGCTAAGAGCAGGAGGTCGTCCAGATATGGTAATAGTTGGACACCGTGACCACGCAGGTGGGTCGCAATGATAGCCATAATTCTGGTAAACACCCATTGAGCTGTGGATAGTCCGAAGGGCAGAGCCTGAAATTGGAAGTGTTGCTGTAGTATAGCAAACCAGAGATATCGCTGATGTGAGGGCGCTATAGGTACGCGTCCTGAATATCCAGAGATACCATAAAATCCCCAGGCTCCATAGCTAGGATGATAGAGTGTAGGGTTTCCAGCCTGAACCTGGGTACCCTGAGGAATTTGTTCAGGGATTTGAGGTTGAGGATAGGCCGATGAGACCCATTCGTCTTCTGAACCAGAAAGTGTGGAATAGTAACCGGTCCCCAGCTGAGATAGCGGGACTGGCACAATTACCCCTGCTTGCAGCAAAGACTGTATGGCTTTCTGGATTTGCAAGGTCTTGCTTAGGTCTGAAGGAGGGCCTTTGTAGAAAAACTGTTGGGGTGGCAGTCAAAGAAATGAGAGGACGTACCCATGAGAGAAGTCTTTTCTTACCCATGCATCCGTGGTGGTTTGACACCAGCACTGGGCAAACTGAAGAAGTCGGCCTCCCACTCTGGGATCCCCCATAGGGAGGCCCGTCCAGTCATGCCGAGAGCTTATCCTCGGATTTTGAAGCAGGGCGTCTGGTGGTCCAGGCCTGCTTGGTCCTGGGCTTGGCGGCCCTAGAGGAAGCAGACTGCCTAGGAAAGGACTAGGTTTAGGTTTTCCTTGAGGATGAAAGGACCTAAAAGATGTAGTCCAAGGCTTTGCAGTAGTAGTTGCTGAATGCAGAAATGCAGTTTTTGATGCAATCTTGTCAAGGTCTGGGCCAAACAATATCTCCCCATTGTAGGGTAACACTTCTAGGCCTTTCTTGGAGTCCGCGTCTGCCTTCCATGAGCGTAGCCACAGGGTACGGCGGGCAGATACTGCCGTGGCCGAGACTCTGGAGGTTAGGAGACTGGCATGTAATATCGCTTCTCGAATACAAGAAGCTGCATCTCGAATGTGAGCAATGAAAGACATCTGATTCCCAGAAGCATCTGAGGGAAAAAAAGAGTCTTCAAGTGCGTCAGCCTAGATCTCTATAGCTTTAGCCAGCCATGCAATAGCCATGGTCGGACGGGCAACAGCCCCTGAAAGAGTATATCGATTTAAGGCAGGATTCAACCTTTCTATCCCTAGGGTCCTCCAAAGAGGATACTGTAGGGATAGGTAACCTAGCGCTTTTAATTAAATGCGTAACATGCGAATCTACTGCAGGGGGGAGTCTCCCATTTTGAACAGTAAGCTGCAGGAAATGGGTAACAGGTGGTCAGACATTTTTGGGGCTGAAACCTCTTACCAGGCGTCTGCCAGGCTGCCGCCATGTGTTCAGCTAATTGATCCGATACAAGGAATTCTGCTGATGCCACTTTGTCATTTAAACAGTGGGTGCTTTGAGTTAGGGGCTGGCTCGTCATCTTCTATTAGTAAGATGGATCTAACAGATCGCACCAAGGCAGGAATATTAATTTTAGACTGACTCATCCCCCCCCGGAGGAGAGTCAGTGTTAAGAGAGAACAGCATATTCTGTCTCCTCAGATGACACTTCAGAATCTGAGAGCTGCGTGGACTGTGAAGAAAACACAAAATGCTTAGAAGGCTTACTGGGTAGGGGCTTCTCACCCTGCAAAATAGTTCAAAAGGCTATAGAGGTAGCCACCAGACTCTGTACCAGGCTAGAGAATATGTCTACCTATGGAGGGGGCACAGGAGGTACCTGTATAGCCTGAACCTGTTGTGGCAACCCCAGAGAGGGAATCACAGCCTGTTGTGGTAGCCCCATAGGGGGAATTACAGTCGGTACTGCTAGGCGGTCCACAATAGTAGCCAACACCTGAGAAAAGCAAGCCCAGAGGGGCTCTTGTGCAAGAGCTGGGGGGTCTGATGGGCCTGGTGGAGTATAACATTTAACACATAACCCATCTTGTATCAAATCCTCCTCACTTAAGCCTGCAGCACATAATTTGCATGATAGTAGTATGGGTGCAGATGCTTGCTTGCTACTCTTGCCTTTGCTAGACATAGCTGTACAGTAGTATAGCGTTCCCGCTAGGCTGTTTTAGCGGGGCGCGGCGCCCTGCCCTCCTTCTGGAGGGCAAAAAGCACCCTGCCCTCCAGGAGGAGGGCAAAAAGCGCCCTGCCCTAACAGCCTGCGGGAGCCGTTCTCACCCGCGGGACGCAGTGTCCCGCGGGTGGACAAACATGTGGTGACCCGGTCACCGCCGGAGAATAGACGCCGGGCGCATGCGCCCGGCATCTATTCTCTCTTTCTGCAGCGCTTGGGGGCTGCCCGGCATGTCCGTAAGCACCGGGCACGCCCCCAAGTATGCCGAAAAGGGGACGCGTCTTATAGACACGCCCCCTTTTCATAACCACAACCCCTTTTCGGACGCGCGCGCACAAGATTGCCCTCTCTAGCTCCGGCGCCCTGCCTGCCGCCGGAGCTAGAGGGAACACTAGTAGTATAGCACACAATATGGCACTGGGTATAATGCAACCACTGGGTATGTAGGATACAAGTAGCAATGCAATATACTGATCCTGTCTTAGGCTTGGGCAACCTGCAGGAGCGCACAGCACAAATATGGCACTGTGCAGTAACAAACTGTATGTGACAACCCTCACCAATACATTTATTGTAGAGATGTGAGGTACTGGGAAAAATCCTGAATACACATGTACAGTATGTTAGTGCAAAGTCAGAAAAAAAGGGAAAATATGAGATATGGTAAGAACTTACCCTTGTTATCTCTATTTCTACGAAGTCCATAGGGTTCCACAGGATACCTTGGGGTATAGGTGTGACGTCAGTCGCAGGGCACCAAAGAGTTAAGCTTTCAGCCTCCCAGGATGCACTAGGTCCCCCTCCTATACCCCGCCCCCGGGCCAAGGCACCTCAGTTAGTTACCAAGCCATAGGCCGGAGGAGGAGAAGGAAGAGAGAGAACAAAGATCTGGACACATACAAGAATCACATTCTCACCAGAGGGAGACGGAAAACCGGTGACCAGAGCAAAGCCCATCTGCAGCACAGGTGCGACAGGGCGGGAGTCCTGTGGAACCCTATGGACTTCGTAGAAATAGAGATAACAAGGGTAAGTTCTTACCATATCTCATATTTTCTACTTCAGGGTCCATAGGGTATCCACAGGATACCTTGGGGATGTCCCAAAGCAGTATCCTTTAAGGGTGGGGACGCTCCTGTGCAGAAAGGAGAATCCGCCGCCCGAAGGAAGCATCCTGAGAGGCGAAGGTGTCAAACCTGTAATACCTCACGAAGGTATGGACAGAAGACCACGTAGCAGCCTTGCAGATCTGAACTGCCGAGGCACCACGTCGAGCTGCCCACGAAGGACCCACAGACCTAGTGGAATGAGCCTTCAGAGAAGGAGGGACCGGTAGGCCTTCATGAAGATAAGCTTCAGAAATAGCCATACGGATCCAGGCTGCCAAAGTTTGCTTTGAAGCAGGCCAACCCTTTTTACGGAAGCCATAGAGGACAAACAAAGCGTCCGACTTCCTAAACGAAGAAGTGCGGTCAACATAAGTCCTTAAGACCCGCACAACATCCAAAGAGGCCTCACCCACGGAAAGACCCGGTGAGTTAAAGGCCGGAACAACTATTTCCTCGTTAACATGAAACTGGGAAACAACTTTGGGAAGAAACTCGGGCCGAGTGCGGAGCACTGCCCTGTTCCCATAAAAAACCAAGAAAGGGGGTCTACAAGAAAGAGCCCCTAACTCAGAAACACGTCTGGCCGAAGCAATGGCCAGAAGGAAAACAGTCTTAGCTGTTAGCCATTTAAGATCCACTGAGCCCAGTGGTTCAAACGGCGGTCCTTGGAGAGCCCTCAGGACCACAGCCAAATCCCAAGGCGCCACAGGTGGAACAAAGGGCGGCTGAATGCGGAGAACACCCTGCATAAAGGTGCGCACATCCGGGATTGTAGCAATCCTACGGTGAAACCAGACAGATAGGGCCGAAACCTGTACCTTCAAAGAAGCAAGGCGAAGCCCATGATCTAGTCCCTCTTGTAGGAAGGCGAGAATCCGAGACAGACGAAACTCCCGCGGTGCATAACCTCCCGGTCGACACCACTGGAAGAACGTATGCCACACGCGATGGTATATCCTCGCGGAAGACGGTTTCCGAGCTCGTAACATGGTACGCACCACAGAGCTGGAAAACCCCCGGGACCTCAGCATGGCCGTCTCAACAGCCACGCCGTCAAAGACAGCCGAGTCAGGTCCGGGTGAAGGCAAGGACCCTGAGACAGAAGGTCCGGTCGTAGCGGCAACCGCAGAGGACTGTCCACGGACAGACCCTGAAGGTCTGAGAACCAGTGCCGTCTGGGCCACGCGGGAGCTATCAACAGGAGCGTCCCTCCTTCCTGTTTGAATTTCCGGATTACCCGTGGAAGAAGGGAGACCGGAGGGAACAGGTATGCGAACCGGAACGTCCACCGGACGGACAGAGCATCCACCAGAGACGCCCCTTCGTCTCTTGTGCGAGACCCGTACACCGGCAACTTGTTGTTGTGCCGGGACGCCATGAGGTCGATTTCTGGAAGACCCCACCTGTCCACCAGTAGTTGAAAAACGTCCGGGTGCAGGGACCATTCCCCCGGATGAACGTCCTGGCGACTTAGAAAGTCCGCCTCCCAATTTAGCACTCCCGGGATGAAGACCGCTGATATGGCCGGAAGATTGCGCTCCGCCCAAACCAGGATCCGAGAGACCTCTACGAGAGCCGCCCGACTGCGAGTTCCTCCTTGCCTGTTTATGTAGGCCACGGTGGTAGCGTTGTCCGACTGGACCTGCACCGGGCGACCCTGGAGAAACCGCTGTGCCTGCTGGAGAGCATTGAAGACCGCACGGAGTTCCAAGATATTTATTGGAAGCTCCGCTTCTGTCGGCGTCCACCTGCCCTGGAACAAGTGTGGACCCGAAACTGCTCCCCAGCCCCGAAGACTGGCGTCCGTTGTCAACAGGACCCAAGTTGGAACCCAGAACGGACGTCCCTTGTTGAGGTGGGTCGTCTGTAACCACCACGCAAGGGACAGGCGAACCTCCTGGGTGAGCACAATCGTCTGGAACTTCAGAGACTGAGGCAGCCCGTTCCACTTGGACAGGATCAGGTGCTGCAGAGGTCTGGAGTGAAACTGGGCGTATTCCACCATGTCGAACACCGACACCATGGAGCCCAGTAACCTCATCGCCGAGTGTAAGGACACCCGGCGGCTGTGCAGACAACTGCGCACCCTTGACTGTAAAGCAGAGATCTTGTCCTCCGTCACGAAGATCCTTTGCTGTCCCGAGTCCAATAAGGCTCCAAGATGCAGAATCCTCCGAGACGGGATTAGAGGGGACTTCTGCCAGTTGATTAGCCAGCCGTGCCGTTGCAGCAGTGCAATGGTCAGGTCCAAGTGGCGTAACAGGAGCTCTGGAGATCCTGCCACCAATAACAGGTCGTCCAAATACGGCAACATGCGGACTCCCTGCAGCCGCAGAGAAGCCGCCATGACCGCCATCACCTTGGTGAAAACACGTGGTGCTGTTGCCAGGCCAAAAGGTAACGCCCGAAACTGGAAGTGGTCGCTGCGGATTGCAAACCTGAGGAACTGTTGATGGCGCAAAAGATTAGGGACATGCAGGTAAGCGTCCTGTATGTCCAATGACACCAAGTAGTCCCCAGGTTCCAGCGCCAGAATGATGGACCGTAGGGTCTCCATCCGAAACTTCGGGACCCGCAAAGACTTGTTGAGTGCTTTGAGGTTGAGAATCGGACGATATGACCCATTGGGTTTCTGTACCAAAAATAGATTTGAATAGAAACCCTGGCCCCTCTGGGAGAATGGAACAGCCACTATAACTCCAGCCTGGAGCATAGTGTGCAATACCTTCCGCAGCTCCGTAGCCTTGTTCCGGTCTGATGGGAGACCCGTGGTGAAGAAGCGAGCCGGGGGTCTGTGCCGGAAGGAGAGGGCGTATCCGTGGGAAACCACCTCCAGAACCCAAGTGTCTGTCGTAATGGTCGACCAACACTGGGCGAACTGTAGCAGGCGGCCTCCCACCCTGGGATCCCCCAAAGGGAGGCCCGGACCGTCAGGCCGCAGGCTTGTCATCTGGCTTGGGGGCCGGACGTCTGGTACTCCATGCCTGCTTCCGGGGCTTGACCGATTTCTTAGGGCCAGCCTGTCGAGGAAACAACTGTGGTTTGGGCCTGCCCTGGGCCCTAGATGACCGAAAGGACGATGGTCCCGAACCAGAAGGAGCAGCGGCCGACGGGAGACAAGCAGATTTGGCTGCCGCCAGCGTGGCCACAATCTTATCCAGATCCGGACCGAAGAGAACTTCTCCGGTAAACGGCAACGCTTCCAGACCCTTCTTGGAATCTGCGTCCGCCTTCCAGGATCGCAGCCACAAGGTGCGACGAGCAGCTACCGCTGCTGAAGAAATTCTAGACACCAGAGTACTAATGTCTAGAGCCGCCTCGTTGATGTAGGTGGCCGAATCACGGAGATTGCCAATCAACTCCGCCTGTTCGGCCGGACAGTCGGATTCAAAAGAAGCCTCTAATGAATCCGCCCAGCGCTCCATCGCTCTGGCAACCCAGCAAATGGCCATAGCCGGCCGTGCTGCCCCCCCTGCAAGGGAATAAGCGGACTTCAGGCAGATTTCTACCTTGCGGTCCGTAGCATCCTTAAGGGAGGACATGGATGGCATCGGCAATGTGGCACTACGGACAAGACGGGTCACGTGAGAATCCACCTGTGGAGGGGATTCCCACTTAGCAAAATAATTATCCGCGAACGGATAAGCCACCGCCAGGCGTCTCTGCGGCTGGTATCTTTTGCCAGGTTGTTTCCACGCCTCCTCTAAATGGTCCACCAACTGACCCGAAAGAGGAAAGACTGTGGCATCGCCCTTCACATCTTTGAAAAAGGCATACTTAGATTTAGCCGCTGGGGGAACTTCGTCCTCAATCACCAAGGCTGTGCGGACCGCCCGAATAAGTCCAGGAATATATACTTTGGACTTCGCATCAGCGTCCTTAGTATGGAGAGGTTCCTGATCGTAAGGATCCAGAATCTCCCCATCATCAGACGTCCCTTCGTCATCCTCATAAGGAGCGGACAGAGACGCCACCAGCCTTTTATGAGGCCGCATCACAGACTCCCCTTGCAACACATCCGACAAGTGCTGTACAGAACTCGTCAGGGAGTTAACCCACGCTGGCTCCTGAGAACCCGGGAGCGGGGAAATAGGGAGACTGTGGGGTACCACCAATTGTCGTGGGAACCCCTGCATGGGTGACAACACCACAGACTGCTGGGACAAATTCATCGGAGTAAACGCGGGCTGCGGAGCTAACTGGCCCACTAAAGCTGTTAACGCCTGAGCGAAACAAGCCCAGGGCGGCTCCTGTACCGGTGCTGTAACCGTAATAGGCCGCGCCATGGACAAACACTGCCGGCAAAGGCCCTCCGCGCTACCCTCCCCCTCCGCTAACGGTACTTTGCACGTGGTACACTGTAGCCGGAGGGGAAAATCACTTTCAGACATGATGGCACCACGTATGTGACCTCTCTCACCAATTAAGTATTAAATAGGCGAGAGACCACCCTGCAGCACCGCACCACAAGGGCTTTAGCAGAAGAACAGGGACAGTAATAAAGCTGACAGTTTAGAGAAGAAAAGTTACAGGCAGCGCTAGCACAGTCACATACAATGCAGAGAAATAACAATTCCTGCACTAACAGCGCTGATCACTCAACTACACAGACACAGGGCCTGGTAGGACACAGCGCTGCATACACAGACCTGAGCCACAGCGGAGGAGAGGTATGCGGGGGGACCCAGACCACGATGCTTCCATCCAGCGCTTCCAGCAGCGTTCACCATGCGTTCTGGAGAAGATGGCCGCCGAGGAGCAGAGAGGAGGCTGGCCTGGGGGAGGAGCGCTGCCACAGGACCAGTCGGCAGCATGCAGAGAGGGCTGTGTGCAGCGGGGGAGGCGCCGGCTGTGAGACAGGGAAGGCGCGCTCCCCTGGCATGCATTTAACCCCTGGGACGCCGCAGCGCTACCGCTCTGCTGCGGTCCGCTGTCCCAGGGGGTAGTGGAAGCGCAGGTTGGTCGCCTGGCTCCACGCTGTAGCCAGTCCCCAGGGAGCCCCCTGCCTGGGGACTTAGGACCATGTGATCAGCGGGGACCCACCGCGGGACCCCGCTGCTTACCTCTGTCCCCCTTGAATCCGGCCATGGTCCGGAGCATCTGGGGTCACCGCTAGCTGTGACCCCAGACGCCCACCAGCATCCCCGGATCAGTACCGGCGTTCTGGTACCGGCGGGGTGTAGGGAAGACAGCATGGACGTCAGGACTGACTGTCCATGCTGTTCATCCAGATGTGCAGCCACAGCTGCATGAAGAAAAAGCTTCAGGGGCTCTTCTAGCCCCCACTCCAACAGGTGCACCCGACTCCGGCCGGGCACCAAACTAAACTGAGGTGCCTTGGCCCGGGGGCGGGGTATAGGAGGGGGACCTAGTGCATCCTGGGAGGCTGAAAGCTTAACTCTTTGGTGCCCTGCGACTGACGTCACACCTATACCCCAAGGTATCCTGTGGATACCCTATGGACCCTGAAGTAGAAAGAGATATATACTGACAGTATAGAGAAATAAACAGACAAGTCACATACAATGCAGAAATACAATATAACTGCAGAATGGCCCTACAGATTCTGTGGTCAGTGACTCAACATCTGGTAGGCTATAGCGCTACATAACCTGACTCCAGGGAGAGGTATGTAGGGGGACCGGACCCTGCGTTTCCCTGAGAGAGCTGTGGCTGAGCCTGGGGAAAATGGCCGCCGGAGACCTCTGAGGGGGCGTGGTGTGAGGAGGAGAGCAGTTCAGGGAAGCAAGACCTCAGAGGA
Source organism: Taudactylus pleione (assembly GCA_031769625.1). Lineage (NCBI taxonomy): Eukaryota > Metazoa > Chordata > Amphibia > Anura > Myobatrachidae > Taudactylus > Taudactylus pleione. The sequence continues at coordinate 17,240,753 of JAUIMM010000213.1, read as the reverse complement.
ATGGCGCCCTGAGCTGAGGGGCCGCTTTAATGTGGATAGCTGACCCCCCCATGCTGATTGTTTACCCACTGGGACGCTGGACTCCCGCTCCATCTGTACCCTGGTGGTCTAGTGGATCACTTTGGACAAAGGCTGTGTTCACTCTCAGCACCTCCGGTCTGTCCACTGAGACCAGAGATGACTGTCATCCGCGGGTCACCGCAAGCGATGACCTGTCTTACCTGTCCCCTTGCGTCCGGGCTGCAGTCTGGGTGCGTCAGCGGGGCCGGCTAGCGAGGAGACCACGATGCCCGCCGAAATTCCCAGCCAAAGCTGGCGTTGCGGCTCCCGGAGGGGTGACGGAAAGTGGCAGCGCAGTCGTCCTGTGGACAGCCTGTTGCTGCACGCTCAGCAGGAAACATTCAAAAAAGTTTTAATAAATCAAATCATAAAATAATAGCATTTTTGCGCTGTATAATGGTGACCCGACTCTGACCGGGCACCGACGAAACTGAGGTGCCTCTGGCTCGGGGGCGGGGTATAGAGAGTTGAACCAGTGCATCCTGGGAGCTGAAAGCTTTAACTGTGTGGTGCCCGGTCCTCAACCACCACCTACACCCCAAGGTCTCCCTGTGGAGCCCTATGGACCCTGAAGAATATATGTAAATGTGCGCATTAGGCATTTATTATTATTTCCCTTATTTAAAGACATCTAAAACTCATAGAAACAAGGACAGCTCCAATACAGGCCACAATCTGCAATAGCCCAGTGTCTGAGGAGCCAACACAAGGGAGAAGTCTAATCAACCAGAAATTATAATTGACTGGATCATTGTTGGAAAATGTAAGACAGAAATGTATTTACTTACAGATATGGCATCCTTTGTACACGTGTCAATGATCGGCTGTAGCAAGTTATCAAACTCTGTCATATCCAGTTGAGTTTCATCACGCAGTTTCTGCATTTGCTGCTCAATGGCATGTACTAGTGCAGTTGAGATTTGCTCCTGAAAGGCAGAGGAGAGATAGACAGACATATATATATATATATATATATATATTTATTTTTTATATACATACATACACATTACACACACACCTGGCAACAAGTATATATTAGTGTTCACTCTACGTGTTGATCAGTAAGGAGGGCATATTTAAATTTTGAAGGACAAAATTTAAAAACATGATGTACCACTACAGTAGCTGTAGCGATACATTAGGTATAAAATTTTGCCCTTGAAAATTTTAATATGCCCTCCTTACTGATCAGCACCCTGCACATAGAGTGGAGATATATTATATACACACACACAGTAATATCTAATTTTTCTAACTAATTTAGATTGCAGACAAATCAGACCAATACCTGTCTCGTGGTAAGGAGTTGCTGTTCTTGTTGTTGCATGCTCCACTGGCTTTGCTGAATAAGTTCCTCTAGGACAGTTGCCCCCTGTGGGGGTGGCACCAACGTAGGGGGCATAGGCAGATCTGGTGGGGGAATTGTGGCGATCGGAGGCGTGGGTTCTAAGTCCTGAGTTTGCTTGCAAACCACTGAATTGGACGGAAAGCAAAGACAATTGAAAGCAATAAAAACTACCAACCCATTCTTATAAAATAAAAATAAGTGAAACCCTGAACTAAAATATGTCCACAACAATCCAAAGAATAACAATATGTGCTATGCTAGAAAAAGGGAAGGAAATCCTGACTATCCGCTCCTCAAAGAGTGGAACCACACTGAAGAAATCCATGAATTAAAAGAGGAGCAATCTATAAAAAGGTATAATCTGAAGGAAGATGAAACAAAATACACCTGTAATAATATACATACTGCTATACCAAGTGATACCATATGGATTTCTATTACTTTTCCAGATGTTTATAGACTGCAATATCATTTATTGAAATGAAGACTGGATACAAAATGCATAGGCCTTCTAACACAGGGCATGTATGACACATCAGGTGCAAAACTCAACATTTGTATAGTAATATAACCATGCAAAGAAGCTGGTGGTTTCCCTGACAAAATGCATAAAAAAATAAAGTTCTAGCATATATAAAAATAATCAGCAACTTAATAAAGAATACAGAATAGAATCACTACACAAAAGCATCCATTTTTCAGAAACATTAGACATACACTGCAGTTGTTCCATAGAAAGTTTACACTTGTAGTAGCTGTAGTACTCTCCGCCAAACAGGAATGAAAACTTTGGGTTTTCTTTCTGCTTCTCCATGGTCATGTTCTCAAATTCAGGCCCATTTCTAGCCACAAACTGTGCTAGCTTGTCAATTACATTACGAAGCTCCTGGTCTATAGAAATAATAAATAAAAAAATATAAGTACGATGTGCATTCCTTGTTCACCAATTTCAATAGCTCTATGCTCTCACAAGCTTATTTACATGTATAGCAACATAACATAAAGTGCTATTTAGACTAGAAATGAAATAAATTATACTGGACTCAAATGTGGATGAATACAGGCATTGCTGATGACCCACCAATACCACCACAAAGCATAGAAAATACACAAGGCAGGGTGGACACCATTATGTAGATACAGTATAAGGAATTTGTCAGTCACATCAAGAAACCAATAGCAAAATTATCACATATGGGCATCCGAATAAATAACACCGAAAAAATGTTTGCCACGTGTAATATTGGCATTACGCTCCTGAAATACACAAGTCCAGTCATTCAACTGTCAATCACCAGCTTTCACAATAGTGGGGAAAAAAAGTCAGAGAATTATTAAACATTAGGTTACTTTGTCATCCTTCTACTTACAAAGGGACACCAGAAAAAAAATACAAGCAGGCAAAGACATAAGGCTTGAGCCATTTAAATTAGGATGCTAGATTTTAAATTAAGATATAGGTGCTGTAGATCCCCCACCCCCATTATTCTGGACATAATTACATTGTAACAAAAGTAAACTATAATCTGACATTACACTCTATTTTCCAGAAAATTTTAGAAACATATTCCTCCTAGTAGCTTACAACCATCTACCCCACCAACTCTAACTAGTGATAACGAATTTATCTAAGTGTTTAGATTGGGATATTGTAAGTTTATATTGAGCACTGTGCACCTTTACTATTCCTAGTAATGACACTGGCATATAATTATGCTGTAGCTCTAACACACCAGACACAAAAAGATAAGGTCTCGCTATCACCAGTATTATTCACACGGGCCTCTATGTGCAAAGGTAAAATATACAAATCCCACAGCAAGTATTTGCACGTATGCGGTCTCTCACCGTCGGGGGGCAGGGGAACCTCCATGGCTGGGAGTCACTGCGGCCTGCTGCGCCGAGCCTGACCTCACACCACCACCACTCGCCACCTATACTCGCACCGGAAGCGTCGCAAAACATGATCTCGCCAAACGGCCCATTACTCTGACAGCAAAACATAGCCTGGGCTTTTGCCGGTGACGATACAATTGTGCGCCGGAAGCACTGAGGCAGCCATATTGGTAAGTCCTCGCGTGTTTCTTTTCGGTTGACCTTAAGGACCTGGAAATGACGTTAGGTAAGGGCGGAAGTGCTGTTTCATGAAGAAATGTGTTCGCTCGCCATGCTTCGGGCACGGTAGCTCGCTTCCCTCGCATTATGTTTATATTCCCTCTCTTAGAGAGCCGGCCCTAGACAATTTGGTGCCCTAGGCAATATTTTGGCTGGGAAGATTTTGGCCTTATATATATAGATGTACACATGCAAACGGGCGGTGACACCGGTCTCAAATTAATTGACATCACACTGATGCTGTAATGGAACGTTCAAGTGCTTTATTGCACTTTTGTCAAGCAAAATGCTGCGCTGCATGAGCGTTGAATGAGCCATTACATCATATGTAAGAGACAAGGCGGAAGTCAATGACGGACTCCCCTAGTCTTCAGCAATCACTAATGGCGGACTCCAGAGCATTTTAACAGAAATGCCAGTCTGACAGAACCATATATACACACACATAATATATACACATACATTTACACATATGTACATATATACACACAAATTTAAATATACACATGCTGTATATACATATATGCACATACATATATTTTGGTAATGTATATATACATACATACTGTATATATATAGATAGATAGATAGATAAATATACACACATCTATTACAGCGGCACCCGTCGGATTTCTTTTAAAGAACCTAAATTCCACACTTAAGATTTCAACGTTTTGAGTATATCAGTAATGAATGATGAAGGGTTGAAAATAAATATACTCGAAACGTTGAAATCTTAAGTGTGACGTCACAGAGCTGTGATGGGTGGGGGGTGTTGTGTAGGAGCCATAATGGGGGGGCTGGATAGAAACTTTGGGGAGGGTGAGACAGAGCTGCAATGGTGGGGGTAGGGGGATCAGGATGGAGCTGTGATGAGGGGGGGCACACAGGCTGAGAGGTGGCAGGGTCAGAAAGAGATGGCAGAGCCAAGCATGGAGGAGACAGTTAAACTAGTGCATATACATATACACATTATATATATATATATATATATAATTTAACACAACATATAAAAAATAACTACAATTAGTGAAATCCTCAGTCAGAGTCAGTCAGTGCCTTTTACCAGGGAACTGCAGGACACCTAGGTCACAAGCAGTAGCAGCCAATAGGTTGTCCCCGATCATCCTAAGCAGCCCTTCAGCAGCTAGTTAACTCAGCCTCAATCACGATCTAAAGGCCGCCTTCCCGGAGCTGAGCTTGGCTGCTGCAGCTGTTCAGAACTATGGTGGGGCAGTGCTTGTCACACGGCATAAGGTCACGGCGCATGGAAGGCGCAGAGAAACTGCGAGTGTGCGGCGAAGGGAGGGCTTATGCAGCCTTCCACTGCGCCACCATCAACAAATTTGTTATGCCGGGTAGTGATACATTCAACCTAGAGCGGGCGGTGGTGGGGGGATGGGTTAGGGGTTGCGGTTTGAGTGGGTGGGGCCTCTGGCAGCTGCTGCCAAACTGAACAGGAGAAAAAGTTTTCCTGTCTCCAGTGCAGCACAGTGGTTGTGGTGGGCTTATTTTGATATGGGGCCTGGAGCTGCAGCTCCACCCAGCCCATTGAGAAGCTCATTCTGACCTGGCCGGGTGGACGATCACACACAGTCATGTGACCGGCCAATCGCTGTGTTCTCCGATCGCGGCAACAGGGGGGTAGTTAGGCTGGGGGGGCAGCGTCAGAGAGCCCTGGGATGCCCCTAGGCATCTCAGTCGCCCCTAGGCATTTGCTTATAATGCCTAGGGCCGGCTCTGCCCCTCTATGTCCATGTGGATAGTAAGGAATGACGTTGGACAGTACGATCCACGGGGACATAGAGGGGGAATATAAACATGTGGCAAGGAAAGCGAGCCACCGTGCCTGAGGGGCTGTGTTTGAAGCCTGGTGAGCCCGTGGGGGAAATGTTTCTTCTTTTGATGGACCTTATGGACATGGAACCACACTTCCACCCTCACTTCACGTCACTTCCAGGTAAAAATACTGAAGCATACCTCCCAACTGTCCCGCATTCAGCGAGACAGTCACGTTTAATTGCAACTGTCCCACTCGCGGGCTGCAGTGTCCCGTGGTGGGGGGGAGGTTGGGGGAAGCACACACCGTTGCTAAGCAGAGCGATAATAGATATCGTGCACATGGCATCTATTCACGGTGCAGGGAGGAAGCCTGTGGGCAGCCCAGCAACTCGGAGATGCTGGACACGCCCATTAGTGATGCAAACGGGGGGGTGCTGCGAGGCCATGCCCCTTTATGGATAGACTAAAGCCCCTTTTCGGGAGCGCCCGCCTTCGACGTGTGGGAGTCCCGACCTGTGAATCTCAAATGTTGGGAGGGATATGCTGAAGGGGATCTATACACTACCATATTTGCATTATTTGTTAGGTAAACCCACTACCCAGCAAGTGCAGCACTGGCTCTAGAACTATAAATGGATCATCCCATCACTTAATCTATATATAAAGTCTGAATTCACTGCTCCTTTTAATCAAAATGATATTAAAGATATAGCGGTAGATGTTTCAAAGCTTGGAGAGAGAGAAAATACCAACCAATCAGCTTCTATCAATTTTCAAACAGCCTGTAACAGAAGATGATTGGTTGGTACTTCTCTCCAAGGCTTAGTACATAGACCCCTTTTATCTATCTCCACTTTATCTCACTCTAAGCTTTGATAAATCTCCATCATAGATTAGTAGCAGAATCAGTGTCGAGGCAAGGTGTATTGGTAAAACACAGCGAAGTTCGTATGAATTATTATTATTAAGTTACTTATATAATGGCAGCATATTGTATAATTTCTATTAGGAAAGGATATCGGAAGCCCATCATCGAATGGTGGGACGAGCTTCCTGTAACTAACCATCGCCTCAAAAGCATTTGATGATCTATTAATTTGTGATGGCTCACGCAGGCGCAATACCCCAAAGCATCTGGCCGGAGTGGGTGGGTTGGGCTTTCTCACTGGAGGAGACAGCAGGACAGGAAAACGCTGCCACTTTTCCAGTGACTGCTTGCTAAACCACCTGTCACTCTGAATTGTGTGTATTGATGCTGGGAGAGGACGCAGCAGGCACTGCAAGTAGCAGCACCAATTAGCCGGGGTGCAGGGAACGTGTCACCACTAACTGAGCTGTCTCTGACTAGCTGTTCATACCTATACCCAGGGCTATTTTTCTGAAAAAAATAGGTTCAGGAACTGGGGGTGGAGCTATAGATTAAAAAAAAATATATATATATATATATAATATACATACTGTGTGTGTGTGTATATATACATATAGAGAGAGAGAGAGAAAAGAAGGCACTCAATAGGGACTTTAAAATGAAACTTATCTTATGGAAAATACAGTTTGACCCAGTACATTACATAATAGTTAATGAGAGGTTCAGGAACTGATTCATTACGGATCGCAACTGCGAATGCAATAGTGATTGCGCACGCAATTCACCTTCGATAGTATGCTAATTCATTGAGATCGCTATGCCACCGCAGCACTACACATTCGTAATGTTTAGCAAGACGGCGAAACCATCTGTACAATCGAGCCTCACACACACTTTGCTTAGAAATTGCTAACTTCAGCGCACGCTATGAGACCTCAGGATGCGTATGGCATCGCAGTGACTAATGTATGCACGCCCATGTAATGGCATTCAAATGCACTGGCACGCCTGCATTTTGCCGACCACCCCCAGTCACCACCCACAGACGGCACTACCTGTAAATCACTCTGCGATTGGTCTGCGTGGTCCCGATTGCAGTGGCCGGCTCACGCATGCGCAGAATGCAACAATTGGCCGATCGCATGCGTATTAGCAACTGTGATCCTTGCTGCATCAGGCCTTGAATTCTGACTTGTTCCTGCACTGCCTATACCCATATGAATAGACATTGTATACAGTAGATAATGATATTTCTACTTCAGGGTCCATAGGGTATCCACAGGATACCTTGGGGTATAGGTGTGACGTCAGTCGCAGGGCACCAAAGAGTTAAGCTTTCAGCCTCCCAGGATGCACTAGGTCCCCCTCCTATACCCCGCCCCCGGGCCAAGGCACCTCAGTTTAGTTTGGTGCCCGGCCGGAGTCGGGTGCACCTGTTGGAGTGGGGGCTAGAAGAGCCCCTGAAGCTTTTTCTTCATGCAGCTGTGGCTGCACATCTGGATGAACAGCATGGACAGTCAGTCCTGACGTCCATGCTGTCTTCCCTACACCCCGCCGGTACCAGAACGCCGGTACTGATCCGGGGATGCTGGTGGGCGTCTGGGGTCACAGCTAGCGGTGACCCCAGATGCTCCGGACCATGGCCGGATTCAAGGGGGACAGAGGTAAGCAGCGGGGTCCCGCGGTGGGTCCCCGCTGATCACATGGTCCTAAGTCCCCAGGCAGGGGGCTCCCTGGGGACTGGCTGCAGCGTGGAGCCAGGCGACCAACCTGCGCTTCCACTACCCCCTGGGACAGCGGACCGCAGCAGAGCGGTAGCGCTGCGGCGTCCCAGGGGTTAAATGCATGCCAGGGGAGCGCGCCTTCCCTGTCTCACAGCCGGCGCCTCCCCCGCTGCACACAGCCCTCTCTGCACTGTGCTGACTGGTCCTGTGTCAGCGCTCCTCCCCCAGGCCAGCTTCTCTCTGCTCCTCGGCGGCCATCTTCTCTGCAACGCATGGTGAACGCTGCTGGAAGTCTGGAAGGAAGCATCGTGGTCTGGGTCCCCCCGCATACCTCTCCTCCGCTGTGGCTCAGGTCTGTGTATGCAGCGCTGTGTCCTACCAGGCCCTGTGTCTGTGTAGTTGAGTGATCAGCGCTGTTAGTGCAGGAATTGTTGTTTCTCTGCATTGTATGTGACTGTGCTAGCGCTGCCTGTAACTTTTCTTCTCTAAACTGTCAGCTTTATTACTGTCCCTGTTCTTTCTGCTAAAGCCCTTGCGGTGCGGTGCTGCAGGGTGGTCTCTCGCCTATTTAATACTTAATTGGTGAGAGAGGTCACATACGTGGTGCCATCATGTCTGAAAGTGATTTTCCCCTCCGGCTACAGTGTACCACGTGCAAAGTACCGTTAGCGGAGGGGGAGGGTAGCGCGGAGGGCCTTTGCCGGCAGTGTTTGTCCATGGCGCGGCCTATTACGGTTACAGCACCGGTACAGGAGCCACCCTGGGCTTGTTTCGCTCAGGCGTTAACAGCTTTAGTGGGCCAGTTAGCTCCGCAGCCCGCGTTTACTCCGATGGGTTTGTCCCAGCAGTCTGTGGTGTCGTCACCCATGCAGGGGTTCCCACGACAATTGGTGGTACCCCACAGTCTCCCTATTTCCCCGCTCCCGGGTTCTCAGGAGCCAGCGTGGGTTAACTCCCTGACGAGTTCTGTACAGCACTTGTCGGATGTGTTGCAAGGGGAGTCTGTGATGCGGCCTCATAAAAGGCCGGTGGCGTCTCTGTCCGCTCCTTATGAGGATGACGAAGGGACGTCTGATGATGGGGAGATTCTGGATCCTTACGATCAGGAACCTTTCCATACTAAGGACGCTGATGCTACGTCCAAAGTATATATTCCTGGACTTATTCGGGCGGTCCGCACAGCCTTGGTGATTGAGGACGAAGTTCCCCCAGCGGCTAAATCTAAGTATGCCTTTTTCAAAGATGTGAAGGGCGATGCCACAGTCTTTCCTCTTTCGGGTCAGTTGGTGGACCATTTAGAGGAGGCGTGGAAACAACCTGGCAAAAGATACCAGCCGCAGAGACGCCTGGCGGTGGCTTATCCGTTCGCGGATAATTATTTTGCTAAGTGTGAATCCCCTCCACAGGTGGATTCTCACGTGACCCGTCTTGTCCGTAGTGCCACATTGCCGATGCCATCCATGTCCTCCCTTAAGGATGCTACGGACCGCAAGGTAGAAATCTGCCTGAAGTCCGCTTATTCCCTTGCAGGGGGGGCAGCACGGCCGGCTATGGCCATTTGCTGGGTTGCCAGAGCGATGGAGCGCTGGGCGGATTCATTAGAGGCTTCTTTTGAATCCGACTGTCCGGCCGAACAGGCGGAGTTGATTGGCAATCTCCGTGATTCGGCCACCTACATCAACGAGGCGGCTCTAGACATTAGTACTCTAGTGTCTAGAATTTCTTCAGCAGCGATAGCTGCTCGTCGCACCTTGTGGCTGCGATCCTGGAAGGCGGACGCAGATCCAAGAAAGGTCTGGAAGCGTTGCCGTTTACCGGAGAAGTTCTCTTCGGTCCGGATCTGGATAAGATTGTGGCCACGCTGGCGGCAGCCAAATCTGCTTGTCTCCCGTCGGCCGCTGCTCCTTCTGGTTCTGGACCATCGTCCTTTCGGTCATCTAGGGCCCAGGGCAGGCCCAAACCACAGTCGTTTACTCGACAGGCTGGCCCTAAGAAATCGGTCAAGCCCCGGAAACAGGCATGGAGTACCAGACGTCCGGCCCCCAAGCCAGATGACAAGCCTGCGGCCTGACGGTCCGGGTCTCCCCTTGGGGGATCCCAGGGTGGGAGGCCGCCTGCTGCAGTTCTCCTGGTGTTGGTCGTTCACTACGACAGACACTTGGGTTCTGGAGGTGGTCTCTCACGGGTACGCCCTCTCCTTCCGGCACAGACCCCCGGCTCGATTCTTCACCACGGGTCTACCATCAGACCGGAACAAGGCTACGGAGCTGCGGAAGGTATTGCACACTATGCTCCAGGCTGGAGTTATAGTGCCTGTTCCATTCTCCCAGAGGGGCCAGGGTTTCTATTCAAATCTATTTTTGGTACAGAAACCCAATGGGTCATATCGTCCGATTCTCAACCTCAAAGCACTCAACAAGTCTTTGCGGGTCCCGAAGTTTCGGATGGAGACCCTACGGTCCATCATTCTGGCGCTGGAACCTGGGGACTACATGGTGTCATTGGACATACAGGACGCTATGGCGGTCATGGCGGCTTCTCTGCGGCTGCAAGGAGTCCGCATGTTGCCGTACTTGGACGACCTGTTATTGGTGGCAGGATCTCCAGAGCTCCTGTTACACCACTTGGACCTGACCATTGCACTGCTGCAACGGCACGGCTGGCTAATCAACTGGCAGAAGTCCACTCTAATCCCGTCTCGGAGGATTCTGCATCTTGGAGCCTTATTGGACTCGGGACAGCAAAGGATCTTCGTGACGGAGGACAAGATCTCTGCTTTACAGTCAAGGGTGCGCAGTTGTCTGCACAGCCGCCGGGTGTCCTTACACTCGGCGATGAGGTTACTGGGCTCCATGGTGTCGGTGTTCGACATGGTGGAATACGCCCAGTTTCACTCCAGACCTCTGCAGCACCTGATCCTGTCCAAGTGGAACGGGCTGCCTCAGTCTCTGAAGTTCCAGACGATTGTGCTCATCCCGGAGGTTCGCCTGTCCCTTGCGTGGTGGTTAAAGACGACCCACCTCAACAAGGGACGTCCGTTCTGGGTTCCAAATTGGGTCCTGTTGACAACGGACGCCAGTCTTCGGGGCTGGGGAGCAGTTTCGGGTCCACACTTGTTCCAGGGCAGGTGGACACCGACAGAAGCGGAGCTTCCAATAAATATCTTGGAACTCCGTGCGGTCTTCAATGCTCTCCTGCAGGCACAGCGGTTTCTCCAGGGTCACCCGGTGCAGGTCCAGTCGGACAATGCTACCACCGTGGCCTACATAAACAGGCGAGGAGGAACTCGCAGTCGGGCGGCTCTCGTAGAGGTCTCTCGGATCCTGGTTTGGGCGGAGCGCAATCTTCCGGCCATATCAGCGGTCTTCATCCCGGGAGTGCTAAACTGGGAGGCGGACTTTCTAAGTCGCCAGGACGTTCATCCAGGGGAATGGTCCCTGCACCCGGACGTTTTTCAACTACTGGTGGACAGGTGGGGTCTTCCAGAAATCGACCTCATGGCGTCCCGGCACAACAACAAGTTGCCGGTGTACGGGTCTCGCACAAGAGACGAAGGGGCGTCTCTGGTGGATGCTCTGTCCGTCCGGTGGACGTTCAGGTTCGCATACCTGTTCCCTCCGGTCTCCCTTCTTCCACGGGTAATCCGGAAATTCAAACAGGAAGGAGGGACGCTCCTGTTGATAGCTCCCGCGTGGCCCAGACGGCACTGGTTCTCAGACCTTCAGGGTCTGTCCGTGGACAGTCCTCTGCGGTTGCCGCTACGACCGGACCTTCTGTCTCAGGGTCCTTGTCTTCACCCGGACCTGACTCGGCTGTCTTTGGCGGCGTGGCTGTTGAGACGGCCATGCTGAGGTCCTGGGGGTTTTCCAGCTCTGTGGTGCGTACCATGTTACGAGCTCGGAAACCGTCTTCCGCGAGGATATACCATCGCGTGTGGCATACGTTCTTCCAGTGGTGTCGACCGAGAGGTTATGCACCGCGGGAGTTTCGTCTGTCTCGGATTCTCGCCTTCCTGCAAGCGGGACTAGATCATGGGCTTCGCCTTGCTTCTTTGAAGGTACAGGTTTCGGCCCTATCTGTCTGGTTTCACCGTAGGATTGCTACAATCCCGGATGTGCGCACCTTTATGCAAGGTGTTCTCCGTATTCAGCCGCCCTTTGTTCCACCTGTGGCGCCTTGGGATTTGGCTGTGGTCCTGAGGGCTCTCCAAGGACCGCCGTTTGAACCACTGGGCTCAGTGGATATTAAATGGCTAACAGCTAAGACTGTTTTCCTTCTGGCCGTTGCTTCAGCCAGACGTGTTTCTGAGTTAGGGGCTCTTTCTTGTAGACCCCCTTTCTTGGTTTTTCATGGGAACAGGGCAGTGCTCCGCACTCGGCCCGAGTTTCTTCCCAAAGTTGTTTCCCAGTTTCATGTTAACGAGGAAATAGTTGTTCCGGCCTTTAACTCACCGGGTCTTTCCGTGGGTGAGGCCTCTTTGGATGTTGTGCGGGCCTTAAGGACTTATGTTGACCGCACTTCTTTGTTTAGGAAGTCGGACGCTTTGTTGTCCTCTATGGCTTCTGTAAAAAGGGTTGGCCTGCTTCAAAGCAAACTTTGGCAGCCTGGATCCGTATGGCTATTTCTGAAGCTTATCTTCATGAAGGCCTACCGGTCCCTCCTTCTCTGAAGGCTCATTCCACTAGGTCTGTGGGTCCTTCGTGGGCAGCTCGACGTGGTGCCTCGGCAGTTCAGATCTGCAAGGCTGCTACGTGGTCTTCTGTCCATACCTTCGTGAGGTATTACAGGTTTGACACCTTCGCCTCTCAGGATGCTTCCTTCGGGCGGCGGATTCTCCTTTCTGCACAGGAGCGTCCCCACCCTTAAAGGATACTGCTTTGGGACATCCCCAAGGTATCCTGTGGATACCCTATGGACCCTGAAGTAGAAAATATGAGATATGGTAAGAACTTACCCTTGTTATCTCTATTTCTACGAAGTCCATAGGGTTCCACAGGACTCCCGCCCTGTCGCACCTGTGCTGCAGATGGGCTTTGCTCTGGTCACCGGTTTTCCGTCTCCCTCTGGTGAGAATGTGATTCTTGTATGTGTCCAGATCTTTGTTCTCTCTCTTCCTTCTCCTCCTCCAGCCTATGGCTTGGTAACTAACTGAGGTGCCTTGGCCCGGGGGCGGGGTATAGGAGGGGGACCTAGTGCATCCTGGGAGGCTGAAAGCTTAACTCTTTGGTGCCCTGCGACTGACGTCACACCTATACCCCAAGGTATCCTGTGGAACCCTATGGACTTCGTAGAAATAGCGATAACAAGGGTAAGTTCTTACCATATCTCATATTATATATTATATATATATATATATAATATCCATGTGGTGGAACCGCTCATTGGCTAAGTCCACGTGGGTCCCAGCCAATGAGCAGCCGCTAATGGAAGCCGTCGCTGATTGGCTGTCGGCCGGGAGACTGAAATCATTAGCAACACTGTTACAGTATGGTGAGACATGCTGTTACAGTGTCTCCGCCCACAGAATTGGATATCTGCGGAGAATGTCGCTTGACATAAGGGTGAGTGATGGCTTTTTCTTTCAGATTTTTCCCTCAGATACTTTACGTTGACAAGTAGACGCGAACATCTGGCAGCAGGTAAGTCTGTGTGTATGTATGTGTGTAATAAAACTTTTATTTCACGGTGTGTGTAGTGTTTTTTTACTCATTTCTTTACAGGTGAACTACAGGTCCAAGCAGGCCCTTAATGCCCCGCATGCTTGTACTTGTGGTTCTCCAAGTACCAGCATGCGGGGGAGGCTTGCTGGCACTTGTAGTTCGACTGGAAAGACAATCTTGATTTATCTAATTTTACACAACACAGACACTATCAACCCGCCACCCACCGCCCAGGGGTGGCGTGGATAGCCCCGGGCTATCATCCTAGGCCAGGGGTGCCCTGGAGAGGGGTACCCCTTGATTGGAGGGGTACTCAACTCTCCAGAGATCCCTGGCCTGGGCTGACTAGCGGTCAGGACTTATGCTGCGGCTGGGGGGCCCGGTGAAAGGGCTCCCCTGGCTGTGGCATCAGCCCCCGCTAGAAAGGGTCCAGGGCTGGTTTGAAATATAGGGGTACCCCTACGCAAAATTTTTGCACTTATATTTTGAACCAGCCCTGTCCCACCTGCCTGGTGCTGGTACCTCATTTATGGGGGTACCCTATTCATTTTGTACCCCGTAATTTTAGGGACCAGGACAGGCTGCCTAGTCCGGGGCTGGTTAGTGGTTATTGGGGGGGTCCTCACGTAATTAAAAAAAAAAAATAATAAGAACATTTCTGCATCTTTCTCACCCGAGATTCTAATCTCGATTCTTGGATCATTTGCGGACTGTATTTCTGACATGTTAAAAAGTACCGATGTTTGCTGAAGGCGAGGTTTAAATCTCGGGCGAGAAAACAGGTGAGAGAACCAAACTCACTACAAAAACCCGCCAGAGTTTGCCTTAAGTAAATTTGCGAGATGGAAAACATGTCTAAAAACAGGTGAGATTGCAATCTCGACCAAACTCGTTTCTTAGTAAATAAACCCCCTAGACCACTAGCTTGTGGGGTAGGGTTGATTGTCGACATATCAACAGTGATAGAGATATCAGGTTGGTTTCTACTATTGGGTGGTAAAAATATTATTCATTCTGTTTGAGGTGGTGAGATGACATCCAAAAAAATGTAATCCAACCATTTATCAAAATTAATTTGGATTGAAAATTTTGAGTTATGGTAGACTTACCTAGATAACTCCTTTTCTTCTACGTCCATACGGTCCACAGGGATACTATGGGGGGAATATTATGGTTGAAGACCAGGCACCAAACAGTTAAAGCTTCAGCTTGTAGGCTAAATCGGGTCCTCCATATATATACCCTGCCCCTAGCCATAGGACTTCAGTTTAGTTAACAAGCCTCAAGGCAGGAGACGGAAAGAGGAGAAGGTAGAGCAATCATACACCAGAAACACTCTTACACAAAATGAGGGAATCTGTGCCCGAAAGAAAAAATTACCCATGCAGCCAGGTGCGTCAGGGTGGGTGACCTGTGGACCTCAAAGAAAATGAGTTCTCTAGGTAAGTATCATAACTCTAATTTTCTTCAGGGTCCATAGCGATCCACAGGGATACCATGGGCATGTCATAAAGCAGTTACCCTAGGGTGGGGGACCTCCTGAGCAGAAAGGAGAACTTGTCGCCCAAAGGAAGCATCCAGAGAGGCAAAAGTATCAAAGGCATAAAACCTAAGAAAAGTGTGGACAGAAGACCATGCGGCTGCCTAGCACAATCGTTCAACAGAGGCACCACGACTAAATGCCCACGATGGCCCAACAGACTGAGTAGAATGTGCTGTCACCGTGCTTGGGACAGGGCGATCAGCCTGTGTGTACAAGAGATAGTCATCCATAGCCATCTCTCCAGAGGCTGCTTATTAGCTGGACATCCTCGTTTGTGAAAACCATATAATACAAAAAAAGCATCTGATTTTCTAATAGTTTGTGCGCTCCACATAGATACGGAGAGCACGAACTACATCCAGGGAGGCTTCACCTACAGAAAGATTTGATGACTGAAAAGCTGGAACTACAATTTCTTCATTTACCTGAAAAACGAGACACTACCTTAGGAAGGTAACTCTCCCTTATATGAAGAACAGCTTTATCCTGGTGAAAAATAAAAAATGGAGAGTAACAAGAAAGCGCTGCCAAATCAGAGACTCTGCGAGCAGAAGAGATGGCGAGAAGAAAAGTGTCTTCGCTGTCAACCACTTCAAATCTACACTTGTAGCCCCTTAAGAACCAAAAGACAATCCCATGGTGCTACTGGTGAAACAAAAGGAGGCTGAACTCGCAGAATTCCTTGGAAAAAAATTCTAACATCTGGTAATGAGGCAATCTTCCTCTGGAACCAGACTGATAGTGTAGAAACCGGCATTCTCAAATGTAACCAGGCGGAGACCACGTCCTGGAAATCCTAAACACCTTAGGATCATACTTTCTATGGGAACACCATTGACCCAAAGAATTCCAAACTCTAATAGATGCAGACAGAGGCCCTAAGCATTGTTTGAATTACAGAATTGGAAAAACCTTTTGCTCTTAAGATGGAATATTCAAGAGCCACGCTGTCAAAGCCAGACGAGGAAAGTGGATACCGGCAGGGGCCCTGTGTAAGCAGATCCTGCCATAAAGGAAGAGGATACGGACTGTCTATTGCCAGATTCTATATGTCGGTGAACCAATGACGTCTGGGCCAAGCCGAAGCCACCAGTATTACTGTTCTGCCCCCCTGCTTGAATTTCCTGAGAACTCTTGGGAGGAGGGAGATCGGAGGAAAGAGATACGCCAGCTTGAAGTCCCATCTTACTGCCAGTGCGTCCACGAAGGTTGCTGATGGGCCTCTGAACCTGGACTTGAACCTAGGATCCTTGTGGTTGTGATGTGACGCCATGAGATCTATCTCTGGTAAACCCCATTTGTTTACCAGGAGCAAAAAACACTCCCGGATGGAGAGACCACTCTCCGGCGTGTATGTCCTGGCGACTTAGGAAGTCTGCTTCCCAATTGAGTACTCCCGGTATGAATATTGCTGATATGGCAGGAAGATGACGTTCTGCCCAAATCAGAACCCTTGTCACTTCTTTCATGGCTGCGTAACTTCTTGTGCCTCCCTGATGATTGAGGTAGGCCACTGTTGTTGCATTGTCGGACTGGATCTGGACCAGCTTGCCCTGGAACAGGTCCTGTGCCATGACAAGTGCTTTGTATTAGGGATGAGCGGGTTTGGATTTCTGAAATCCGAGCCCCCCCGATAAGAGTCAAATCCGAGTCAGGCTCGACTTTTCCCGCCTGACTCGGATCTAAAATCGAGGCAAAACGTCATCATCACGCCTTCTGGATCTCGTGGGTTTTGGATTCTATAAAAGGTCCCCGCGTCGGCGCCATTTCTGACTTCGGCTGTGGACAGTGAAGAGGGAGGGTGGGAGCTAGGGCTGGCTGAGCTGTGTTGTGCTGATGTCATAGGGGCTGGCTGGGCTGTGTTGTGCAGTCAGTTGTCCGTAGGGGCTGTGTCCACTCCAAAGTCTATAGGGGCTGGCTGGACTGTGTTGTGCAGTGTCCCATAAAGGCTGTAGTCCTAGAGGGGTGCTGTAGTGTTGTCCAGGGGGTGATCTGTGCATCAGGGGTGCTCCCCCAAAGTGCACTCTAAAAAAAAAAAATAATAATTTTTTTCCCCTGTGTTTGTGAACTGTGTGCGCAGTAGCCGCACGTGCATCAACAAAGTAACGCCAAGCGTGCGCCTGTGGTATATGTAAAGGACCGGCTGGCTTGACCGTTAAAGGGTGCTGTAACCCCCAAAGTGCACTCCAAACAAAATAAAAAAGTATTTTCTGTATTTGTGAATTGTGTGCACTGTGGCTCCACGTGCATCAACAAAGGAGCAGCGCCAAGCGTGCGCTTGTGTCATAAGGGCTGGCTGGCTTGTCCGTTAAAGGGTGCTGTAACCCCCAAAGTGCACTCTAAACAAAATAAAAAAAAAATTTTTGTGTTTGTGAACTGTGTGCGCAGTAGCCGCACGTGCATCAACAAAATAGCGCCAAGCGTGCGCCTGTGTCATAAGTAAAGGGCTGGCTGGCTCGTCTGTTAAAGGGTGGTGTAACCCCCAAAGTGCACTCCAAACAAAATAAAAAAATATTTTCTGTGTTTGTGAATTGTGTGCACTGTGGCTGCACGTGCATCAACAAAGGAGCAGCGCCAAGCGTGCGCCTGTGTCATAAGTAAAGGGCCAGCTGGCTTGAACGAGTTAAGGTGGCAAAAGCACAGCGAAGAACTGTGCGTTCTAAGAAGATATCACAAATCCCCAAGGAGAGTCCAAGTGTGGTGGCGGTTGCGATGCCTGACCTTCCCAGCACTGGACGGGAAGAGGTGGCTCTTTCCACCATTTGCACGCCCCCTGCAAGTGCTGAAAGGAGCACCCACAGTCCACTTGCTGATATGCAAATTGAAGATGTCACTGTTGAAGTACAACAGGATGAGGATGCTGGTGCTGAGAAGGAAGTTGGCGAGGAGGATTCTGATGGTTATGTGGTTTGTTTAAATCAGGCTCCGGTGCCGCCCACTTGTGTCGCTTAGCATAGTCATCCAGCTACCTCGGTGCAACCTTTGGACATAAAAACACTATTGTGAGGTGTTCAGAATAGACTGGAAATAAGTGGAAATTAAGGTTATTGAGGTTAATAATAGCCTAGGAGCAGAAAAACCCACAAATTCTGAGATTTTAGCTGTTTTTATGCTTTTTTTTTTCAAAAAAATACAGATCCAGAACCCAAAACACGGAAGGATGGTTTTGGCAAAACCAATCCAGATCCAAAACACGAAGAAAGATCCAGATCCAAAACACAAAACACGTGCACACCCCTACTTTGTATACTGCTCGCAGTTCCAGAATGTTTATTGGCAGATTACTTTCCCGATTTGTCCATCTTCCCTGAAAGGTGTGATGACCTGTCACTGCTCCCCATCCGTGAAGACTGGTGTCTGTGGTGAGCAGCACCCAATTTGGAATCCAGAATGGGCGTCGTTTGTTCATATGATCCTTTCTCAGCCACCACAGGAGGGAGTGATGAACATCTGGAACTTTATTCGATGATACTGGGCCTGATTCAGCAAGGAACGCATGGATGCAGACGCAATCGGCCGATGTTCGCAGTCTACACATGGTCTGGGTTGCAGTGTATGAACCACTCACTGCGAGTGCAGTGAATACTCAGACCCAGACAAGTGATTCACAGGAAGTGCCGTTTGTGGGTGGAGTAGTCGGCCCAACGCAGGCGAGCCAGTGTGTTCGCCCCCCTTTAGAGGGGCGTGCATAAATTAGCCACTGAGATGCCAGACGCATCCTGGCGTCCCTTTTAAGTGCAGGAAGTCTACTCCTGCTGGAGGGTCAGGTCTACCTTAGCGTGCGGATCCGATGTTACTCGATGTTCCCTATGTTTTCTCAGCCTTGCGCATCAGTGCGGAGGGTAAATTGAAGATGGTTTTGTAAAACAACTGGAGTCTGTGCCATTATCAGAAGGTCATACAGATATGGCAGAATTCTAACTCCATGACGTCTGAGAATGGCCATCATGACTGCCATTATTTTGCTAAATACCCAGGGAGCCGTAGATAGGCCAAAGTGTAGAGCCTGAAATTGGTAATGTTGCTGAAGGACAGCAAACCGTAAATAATGCTGGTGGGATGGTATAATAGAAACATGCAGATATGCATCCTGATTGTCCAGGGAAACCATGTAATCCCCTGGCTCCATTGCTAAAACAAGAGAGATTCAAAAGAAACTTGGGTACATGGATAAAACTGTTGAGGGTTTTTAGATTTAGTATAGAGCGATAAGCCCCATTCGGGTTTCTAAACCAGAAATAGATTGGAATAATAACCCCTTCCCTGTTGCGACACAGGAACCGGGACTATTACCCCTGCCTGCAGCAGGGAGTGAATGACTTCCTGCAGCGCCAAAGCCTTTAACGCATCTGCTGGTGGATCTGTGCAAAAATAACATCTAGGGAGGATGCCTCCTGAAAGTGACTGCATACTCCTGAGAGACCACTTCTCGAACCCAGGTATCTGTTGTTGTTTGATGCCAACAATCCGCAAACTAAAGTTGTCTGCCTCCCACCCTGGGAACCGCCAGGAGGAGGCATGCCCCATCAGGCAGAGGGTTTGTCGTCCGGCTTAGAAGTTGTAGGTCTTGCCGGGCCAGACCTCTTAGTTTGTCGCCTTGATATCTTGCGAAAACTATACCTCTTAGAGGAAGGCTGTTCCCTTGCTCATCCCTGAGAAAGGAAAGACCGAAAAGAAACCTGCCTAGACTTTATAGTCACCGTAGATGGCAGACCTGCTGACTTTGAAGCTGTCAGAGTATTATTTTATCCAACTCTGCTCCAAAAAGTACTTTTCCTTAGAAAGGTAAAACTTCCAGCACCTTCTTTGATCCTGTATCAGCTTTCCAGGATCTTAACCAAAGGGCCGAGCGTGCCACTGTTGAAGCTGCTGATGCTTTAGAAGCTAAAATTCTAGCATCTACAGCAGCTCCTCCCAGATAGGAAGCCACTTCCCGTATATGGGAGATATACATCATCTGTTCTCTGGTAGTATTTGGTAGAGAATTTTCCAATGCTCCCATCCATTCTTTAACAGCTTTGGCTACCCAGGCTCCAGCCATAGCTGGACGAGTAACAGCTCCAGATGATGAAAAGATTGTTTTAAAACATGCTTCAATCTTTTTATCCGTGGAATCCTTCAGGGAAGATGCCGACGGAATAGGCAATGTAGCATAATTGATGAAATGCGTCACATGAGCATCCACAGTAGGAGGTACCTCCCGCTTAGTACATACAGAAGCCCGGAAAGGATACAATGATGTTATTCTCTTATTCACATAAAAAAGTTTGTCAGGGTTACCCCATGCCTCATTCATAAGCTCAATGAGCTGTTCAGATACAGGAAACTCTGTTTTGACCACCTTCCGGTGGTGATTAAACACTGGAGCCTTCTTACTATGAGCTGGTTCATCATCCTGAATGCCTAGGATTGATTTAACCGCCTTCACCAAAGAAGGAACATCCACTGTGGATGAATGGTCCTCCCCGAGCTAAACCCTGGAGAGGAACCTCGCACATCATCTGAATTCATATGTTGAGCAGACTGATAAAAAGCTAACTTGTGTGCTTAGGTGCCTTAGTAACTACCGGTCAGCTATCAACATTAGATGGTGCCATACTCTGACTAGAATGGCCATCAACATTCTTCCATGAGGTATGTATAGGAGGTGCAAACACAGCATGCTGTGGACACCCCATCCAAGGAGGCATAGTGGGAGCAGCCATACGATTCACAAACTGCTTCATTACCTGGGACAAAGAGGATACCCAAGTAGGGTCTTGTCCAGGGAGAGGTAAACTGGACTGGTGAGGTGGCTCTTTATAACAGACAACACACAAACCATCCTTAAAGTCCTGAGGGGACAAATAAGCCATACATTATTTACATGAAACCAGCACAAAAGGCTCCCCCTCCTGTATTCCTTTATCTTTTGACATGTTCAAATTAAGGCAATAATTGCAATGTTATGTGACAGCCTTCACAAAATCTTAATGAATGTGAAGTACTCAGAGAAAAACCTCCACCCAAGAGGATGGAGAGAAAAACAATGATAGTTATAATTGACAGACAGAAATAAAAGACAGTGTCAATACAACATCTAGCAAACAGTCACACACAATGCATATGTTATAAAATTACAATCGACTCTAAATCAACTAAATATAGAAAGGCAGTCACCCAGCTCCGGATAACGGGATGTGCCACAAGTGATAAGTAGTCCAATCTGTGCTCCACCACTCAAATAACGGATGCAGTCCACAGAGCCTACGCAAAGCGTCCGTTATTTGAGTGGTGGAGCACCGATTGGACTACTTTTTCCTTGTGGAACATCCCGTTATCCGGCTGAGTGACTGCTTTTCCCTATTTACCATCCAGGAAGGCAAGGACAAAGTATTTGAAAGTGCTGCCGTTATGCCATTGTGGATGTATTTTTAAAAAAGCTTGAATTTGACATTTTGTAAGTGCAAACTACCATTAAAATATATGTGTCAAGTTTGATCTGTACTATCTTGTATTTCTCTTCATATCCCCCAACACCTGTGTTGCTTTAATCAGCACATAAAGAGGGGAGGTATATATTTATTGTAGATTCCATCAAAGATCTCTCCAAAGGTGTTCTATGTGGATGATCCATTATTCAGTGCAGTCTTTATGGTGATTATGTTTTCATTATATTTATCATTTCCCACTTATGTGAATTTTTTATTGGGAGAGTGCTAGAAGGTGATACACATTATTCAAATTTCTTATCCTCGTCTTGGTTTCACTCAGGTTGATGGGTATGTGTAGTAGGTTTATTTTTTAAGGTTATACAAGTTTATAGGAATACTGGTCCGTTATAATAACCGATCTCTAGTATGTTCCATATACAATCAATATATGAATAAATGACTTTCCAATCTTTCTGTAGTGAATATTTTATATTCCGTTTACTTGTATAATATGGTGATGTACCATAACTCACTGAGAAAAGGTGGCTATAAAGTTTATAAAGGTATATCTTAACGGTGTACCACAACTCACTGGAAAATGATGGCTGTGCCACATATAAAGGTATCTTTAGCCTGTGGGCTTTTTGTTTTTTTTGTTTATATTTTACCCCCATTTTAATCACTTGTGGAATAAAGCCCAATATATATACTTTAACACATCACCTTGTGGACCGTGTATTATGGAGAGGCACTCCACCCAAGGGGGATAAAAATAAACCGTGATATGTGTCACATATCCAACGCTATCGTGAGTATGGGTACGCCCACCTTGTCTATCTAAAGATACCTTTATATGTGTAACATCAATAATTTTCTAGAGATGTGGTACTTCTTTAAAATATACCTTTATAAGCTTTATAGCCACCAGTTATGGTACGCCACCATAGTATACAAGTAAACGGAATATGAAAGATTTGACAGTCATTTATTCATATATTGATTGTATATGGAACATACTAGAGATCAGTTATTATGAGGGACCAGTATTGCTATAAACCTGTATAACCTTAAAAAAGGAACCTACTACACATTGTACCTGAGTGAAACTAAGACGAGTATAAGAAATTGTTGAAAAAGAAATGGAATCCCCACCTCTATTAGGGATGTATGGTTTTTATTTATTTCTTGCATGTATGTTTTCCTTTCACACTAACCACATACCAATCATCAATCCCAAAAAAGGAGCGCCACTTGACACTACCTATTCTTATCTATTTTGAGCTAAATACATTGGGGACCTGTAGGAGTAGACTCCTTGGTAGTAGCAAAGGCAGAACCTTTTTGAAGCGCCCCAGCTCCTTATCATACCATTTTGCATTATATATGGAGAAGGACCCAAGGCATCCAGGGAGCTGAAGCTTTAACTGTTTGGTGACTAGTCTCCAACCATAATATTCCCCTCCATGGTATCCCTGTGGATCCCTATGGACCTTGAAGAATAAATGAGAGTTAATACTTGGTAGAATCACCCTTGGTTGGCTTTCGCGCATATACGCTTTTGCAAAGAATCGGCTTTGCATAAATCTCTGAATCAGGCTCTATGTTTGTATCATGATTATCTCAATGTACAGCACTGTGTAATATATGAGGGTGGCTCAATAAATAAGGTAACAAGACCTCTCATTGAGTAAATTTATTCAACTTGTACAAATAGATATAATCAATAGTATGGCCTTGGTACAGATTATTTTTCCCCATACTTTTCTAAGCATGTGTTCCAACGGTACACCAAGGCATCGATCCCTGCATAGATGAAATCAGTGTCAAGCGCCTGAAGCCTGTAAATGACGGCTTGCTGAACCCCATTTGCTCATGAACGATGTTGTGCACAGTACCCACTGAGATATTCAGTTTGTCAGAAATATCACTAACTTGAATGTGTCTGTCCTGAATTGGACCTTCAATGCAGCACAAATTGTCATATGTGGCGGACATGCTTAGCTGGCCGGATGTCTGCTCAACTTCAACGTCTTTCCTGTCGTTATCACAGGTAGTGCACCAAACCTGTCCCCATGACATGATGTTATCACCGTACACCTCAACAAGTTCGTAATAAATTTAATCTGCTGATGTGCCCTTTAGACGCAGAAATCTGATCACACTACGCACCTCAATGTTTGACCATGTTTCCGCCAACCCCACCATCTTACACCTAATGTTGGGACAGTATGACTGATATGAGGCGCAGTCTAATGGCTGTGATAGGGAGCAATGGTCTACCTGCTCTGGCTTGGGGGGAAATTAGAATGAAATAGAGAACATTACACACGTGAGAGGTCTTGTTACCTTACTTATTGAACCACCTTCCAATTAACACTTTAGAAAGAATAATATATGGTACAATACACACTTTATTGTCATCAACAGCAAAACAAAACATGTTAGTTTGTAAATGAAATGTTGATTGCAAACACTTCAGCATATAATACAAACCAATAAAACATTTCCAGAATACTCAGGTCAGTGCATTTTGACAGTTCAATAGACGGAACAGCTACCGGAAAGAAGCTATTTTATAACCTCTTTGTATGTGTGCGCACACTCCTAAAGCGTACATTTGATGGTAATCATTCGAAAACCATATAGTTGGGATGACTAGGATCAGCTAAGATGCTTCTAGTACGCTTTAATACTCTACTCTCATAAAGAACTTGAATTTGGGGCAGTTTTACACCTATTATTTTGCTTGCAGTCTTGACCACCCGCTCAAGAGCACCCCGATCCGCAGCAGAACAATTCCCAAACCATATAATAATCCCATAAGTCAGGACACTATAATACAACGATAAAAGCTTAGGAGCGTCTCCGTACTCAGACAAGCTGCATTCGGTCTCCGCAGAAAAAAAAAGGAGTTGTGAGTTCAAAGACCAGGTCAGATCCTTCGAAATATGAACTCCCAGAAATTTAAAGGAATCCACCTCCTCAATGACCATATCATCCAAAACCACTGGTAATTTAGATCCACAACCCAACTTCCTAAAATCAATTACCATCTCTTTAGTTTTTGTGGAATTTAGGAGTAAACAATTATCCTTACTCCATTCAAGCAATCTTTGCACCTCATACCGATAGGCTTCCTCCCTCTCATTTCCTATCAGACCCACAATGGCAATGTCATCAGCAAACTTCACAATCTTAACAGACTGTGAAGTTGAAACACAGTTATAAGTAAATAGAAAACGCACCCCTGTGGGGCACCAGTTTTCAACAAAATTTCTCCAGAAACACATCCCTCTAACTTAACCACATATACCTATTTAGACCTAACTGAAAAAGCTTTGAAACCAAAGATTCCGGAATAATAGTATTAAAAGCAAATTCTAACATAAGACCTCTTTTGCTCTGTGAGTCTACACCGTGTGTAAAACTGTTAAAACAGCATCGTCTGTAGAACGATTTGCCCTATAATCAAATTGGCAAGGATCAAATCCAGCAGCAAAGTGGGCTTTAATATGTTTCAGCACTAAACGCATGAAACATATAACAATGGAAGCTAAAGCAATCGGGCGATAGTCGTTTAGACATTTAGGCACACCTTTTTTTGGGACAGGAACAATGGTTGTTCTTTAAAACATTTTGGGACTTGGCAATATGCAAGGGACACATTAAATCTTAATGTAAAAATCCCTGCTAACTCATTACAACAATCTTTTAAAACCCTCCCCTGAATTCCATCTGGGCCCGCAGCTTAACCCGGATTTCCCTATGCAAACACTCCCTTACAGATAATTCATCCAACACTAAGGGTAACTCCTTAGGTTGAATTTCTGGGACCATAATTCCGGACACATTTTCCTTGTCGAACCTAGAATAAAATATATTCAGGTTCTCCACCAAGGCACTGCTAACATCACATAACTCAGTCGCTTTAGTTTTCTAATCAGTGATATCACATAGACCCTGCCACATACTCCTTGAGTCTTTACAATGATTAAATCTATCCCCATCCTAGTTGAATACTCTATTTTGGCCCTTTTAATACCTCTCCTCAAGTCAGACCTCGCCTTTGTATATACAGTTCCTTATTACTAGATTTAAAGGCTCTATCCCGAGCTTTAAATAAGGAACATACCTCACTATTTAGCCATGGTTTCTCATTTGGGAATACCCTAAATGTTTTCCTTAATGTCACACTCTCAACACAGCAGCTAATATAGTCCAAGACCATAATGGTCAGAAGATCAAGGTTATAGACCCTTCTACCATGGAATCCTCAATTAAAACTCTATCCCGAGCTTTAAATAAGGAACATACCTCACTATTTAGCCATGGTTTCTGATTTGGGAATACCATAAATGTTTTCCTTAATGTCACACTCTCAACACAGCAGCTAATATAGTCCAAGACCATAATGGTCAGAAAATCAAGGTTATAGACCCTTCTACCATGGAATCCTCAATTAACATTTCCCAATTTGTAAATGCTAGGTGGTCCTGTAACCTCTCAGTTGCTCCCTCTGGCCAAACTAAAACTGATCTCCTAATAGGCCTAACACACCTGACCAAGGGCTTATACAAAGGTATCATGAACAAGGAGATATGATCCGATTTTCCAATATGGGGACATACAACAGTCTCACAGGCTATTTTAAGATTTGTATAGACTTGATCCAAAGTATTTGCACCCTGAGTGGGAACCATAACATTCTTAAAAAACTTTGGCAGTACCACTTTTAAATCAGCCTGGTTAAAATCACCTGCCACAATAAATATACCATTTACATAAGTAGATTGCAATTTGGTTAAAACATCATATAAAGTGTCCAGTGCGCATCCAACATTTGCCTGTGAGGGAATATAGGCCCTCATTCAGAGCCGCTCGTTAGTGGCAGTACGCTCGTTCCGAGCGATGTTTGCACATCTGCGCATGCGTACGGTTTTTAGTACGCATGCGCGAACCAGTCAGTGCGGCCGAAAATCGTTGGTACGCAATATAGCGAGTGCCTGCTATTTTGAGTGACAGAATGAGGCGTATGTGGGTGGTAACAGGGGAAGGTGCTTGAAAATGGGGAGTGGAGATCCGAACGCAGGCGTGCTTAAAGGTCAAAACGGGCGTTTTATGGGTGTGCATATTTAAAACAGCAGCGTCAGTGACCACGTCACTGGGTTATTTTATAGCCAGAACTGCTCGCAAATTTGTGGTAGCAAACACCAACCACAAGAATAGCGAGCAGTTCATACGCTGGTCGATGTACTCGATTAATCTAATAAATAGCGGACATGACGTAGGATGCGAGCGGCCAGGGGGCGTTTTTAACAAATAAACGAGCGTATGTTTTGCTCGCTCGTTCAGACTTAGAGGTGTGAACAGACTGCAATGTGCGTACGGATCATTTGAATAGCCACCCCTTGTTTTTAAACGAGCGACCACAAATAGCGAACGGCTCTGAATGAGGGCCATAGACAGCTATCACTATAGCAATTGCAAATTTTCTGGGCAAATAAAACGGCCAGCATTTAATCAACAGGTATTATAAATCCACTGAAAGAAACTATCAATAAACGTAGCATTAGAACACCACTTATTGTTCACATATATACAGAGTCCACCGCCTCTGAGCTTACCCGAGGCCTCAGTCCGGTCTGCCATAAATAATGACTATCTACAAGACATATAGCGGAATCCTGGACCAAACTGTTTAACCAAGTCTCAGTAAAGATTATGATGGAGCAGTTCCTTAAATGATACTTGCTTGCTAGATCCACTTGTATATCATCCAGTTTACTGGGCAGAGACTGAACATTTGCTAAAAAATAAACTGTGTAAAGGGGGATTTAGGGGGCAGAGCTGTGTACTGATACACCAGTTGGCATTCTTTTTCTGGTTCTCACAGTCTTTCTAGTATTAATGCATCCACTACCCAGTGAGTTTTACGGGTTCTGCCACTTAAAAGTACCAAGTGGTTAATAATTAAGTATACATACCTTAAGTTAAACTCTCTGTATTGTCCATCTGTAAATTGTTATGAATGCTGATACTGCTGCAGCTCAAACTCATCCACAAGCTGTTGTAAAGTATAAATATAGGGTGCTACTTGTCTGGAAAACCTTGGCCTCCACATCTGCTGATAACAGATTGCTCTATTATTTCACCTTTTTAAATTTTGGGAGCAATTATAAATCATCTACAATTGTAGAGAAATCACAATTTAATATTAGTGCCATTTTTAATTACAGACTCAAAACCACAGAAAATGTTGCTTACAAAAAGCAACTTCATGGCAAATCTACCCGAGTGGCACCCAAACTTGGTGCTGTGGCATCCAGTGGCGGTTCTAGGGGTGGGCTAACAGGGCCGTCGCCCGGGGCGCCGGCCCCTAGAGGGCGCCACTAAGCCCCCGGAAGGTAAAAAAAATAAATAAATCCCATAATAACCCCCCCCCCCCCCCCCCCCCCCAGCACCGGTCCCCCCCGCGTTGCCGGGCACCTGCTGATATTTGTTATCAGCAGGCACCCGGCTCCCTCCCTGCAAAGGCAGCCGAAGCTCACTCCAGAGCTCCGGCTCCCGCATAGAGCACTATGGGAGGGACGTCATGACGTCTCTCCCATAGATCCGTGGTGGAGCCATGGTTGGTCCGGATGGCGGCGGACGCAGGAGCCGGGTCTAAGGTAAGTATTGTGTTTGTATTTTTTATTTTTCAGATGGGAGGCCTGGGGGCATGTCTATAAGGGGGCATTACTACTGGGGGCATGTCTATAAGGGGGCATTACTACTGGGGGCATGTCTATAAGAAGCATTACTACTGGGGCATGTCTATAAGGGGGCATTATTACTGGGGGCATGTCTATAAGGGGCATTACTACTGGGGGCAGGTCTATAAGGGGCATTACTACAGGGGGCATGTCTATAAGGGGCATTACTACTGGGGGCATGTCTATACAGGGGCATTACTACTGGGGGCATGTCTATAAGGGGGCTTTACTACTGGGGGCATATCTATAAGGGGCATTACTACTGGGGGCATGTCTATAGGGGAGCATTACTACTGGAGCATGTCTATAAGGGGGCATTTCTACTGGGGGCATGTCTATAAGGGGACATTACTACTGGGGCATATCTATAGGGGGGCATTACTACTGGGGACATGTCTATAAGGGGGCATTCCTGATGGGGGCACTACTATAGGGGGCACTAATGGGGGCATTCCTACTGTGGGCACTACTATAGGGAGCATTCCTACTGTGGGCACTACTATAGGGGGCATTAACACTGGGGCACTACTAATGTGGGCACTACTATAGGGGGCACTACTACTGTGGGCATTGTATTAGGGGCACTACTACTCAGTACTGTGGGCCTTGTGTATAAGGGTCACTAATTTGGGCATTGTGTAAAAGGGGCACCACTGTGTGTCATAACATGAATAAGGGACTAATGTGTGGCATAATTTGAATTGGGAATACTGTATTATAAAGGGAATTACTGCATGTGGCATAATGTGCTATACAGGGCATTACTGCATGTGGCATAATGTGTTATACAGGTCATTACTGCGTGTGGCATAATGTGTTATAAAGGTCATTACTGTGTGTGGCATAATGTGCTATACAGGGCATTACTGCGTGTGGCATAATGTGTTATACAGGGCATTACTGTGTGTGGAATAATGTGTTTATAAAGGGCATTACTGAATGTGGCATAATGTGTTATACAGGGCATTACTGCATGTGGCATAATGTGTTATAAAGGCCATTACTGCGTGTGGCATAATGTGTTATACAGGGCATTACTGCGTGTGGCATAATGTGTTATACAGGGCATTACTGCGTGTGGCATAATGTGTTATACAGGGCATTACTGCGTGTGGAATAATGTGTTTATAAAGGGCATTACTGAATGTGGCATGTGTTATACAGGGCATTACTGCGTGTGGCATTATGTGTTATAAAGGCCATTACTGCGTGTGGCCTAATGTGTTATACAGGGCATTACTGCGTGTGGCATAATTTGTTTATAAAGGGCATTACTGCATGTGGCATAATGTATTTATAAAGGGCATTACTGTGTAAGGCGCATTACTGCACATGGCAATTATTCGCCATGAGGGGAGAGCTTGGGGTTGAATTGGGGGTGTTCCGCAAGGACACGCCCCTTTTCCGGAGGCGCGTGTGCTTTCAGCGCGTGCAGAGGAACGTCATCTACAAAAAGTTGTTGGTTTTTTTTTTGGTGGGGTTGGGGGCGCAACTGTGAACTTTCGCCCTGAGCTCCACAATGTCTAGAACCGGCCCTGGTGGCATCCTTAGGTGCAACGGTGTACTTGCAGGGGTGCCATGTCTTGGTGGTCCAGAACCGAATCAGATTATTTATAGTCAATGTGATAGTCAAAACGATTGCTGGTGACTGACTGCCAATCATAAAATACATGGACAAATAGAAGCTCTGCCCTGTCCACCACCACATAACTGAACATTGGAATGACAGATTAGCACAATTTACTCAATTTAATAATTTTTGTTGAATTTCTCAATAAGAAATTTTTCGTTGTTTAAAAATTCTGATACTCTAGGGTGCCGTGATTCAAGAAAGTTTGGGAATCACTGATTTAGCCTATTGTGTTAAAAGAAGCCATCATTACAGTCAAAATCCCAGAATAAGAATGCAGTATATAATCATTAGTTGTATGTGTTTTCCATTTTTCTGCTAACATGTTGTAATAAATGTTTATTTTTTAACATCAATAATTTTTATTGAAAAGAAAAAAACTTTTGTTTTAGGGGTAAGGAAAGGGGTACCGTGGGGGAAGGGTGGATACAGCATAATCAACATACATGGGATATATAGGTTACATAATTATACATAAAATCACATCAATAATTAACAATCAGTAGCAGACTGTCAAACAAAAAACAATGAAAACAGAATTGACATTGTTAATCAAACTGATATTGCGTTACCATAGAAACATCAGGGAGAGTCAGCCTCAATTGAAGAGGGTTAGACTGAGAATTCTGTGGCAGAAATTGAACTCCTTCGCCTGTCATCACATAGTCTTGCCAAGGCATCCAACGCACAAGTGAGGAGGATGCAGAGAATGAATAAGGCATAAACTCTGCTTCCATAGCAAAATGGAAATGTACCTTATGGAAAACTTTTAAAATGGGGGAGGGGGGAGAAGGTTGTTTCCATGATTGAGCAAGATACAAATATGACCTAAGACGTATTGATGATGGGGTTAGACCGCAGGAGGGTACATGTTTAACAGTGCAACAGTCGGAGAAGGTGAAAAAGGTCAGCCTCCCAACACTTCTGGACCTTTGATTTGGATGAAGGTACTAACTCTATAAAAACTTTATACCAGAATGATAAATCACTTCTGGAGCCATGGGATTTCATGCGAGCCATGACTGTAGTGGCTAGTGGGCATAGAGGGGCCTTAGGACTAGGTAAGCTAATGAACCAGTGTTGGATTTTAAAATAATGAAGTAGTTCAGAATGAGGGAGAGAACTTTTCTTGAAGTTGAGAGAAGGTAAGCAGAGCATTGCCAGCTAAAGGGTCTCCAAACAACTTTATACCTCTGGTGTGCCAGTGAGAGAGATTGAGGTTAGGAATAAGTTTAACGATGGCTTGCAATGAGAGAACCGAGAGCTGAGGATGGAAACTAGGGGATTTTAGACACTAATTTATCCCACACCTGAATAGCAGCCCGGGTGGAGGTGAGAGACGTCAGGGAAACTCGGCATAGCAATTTAGCAGGCCATAAATCATCTTCCAATGGAAATGCTGAGCAAGCCAATCTCTCCAGAGGGACCCAACGGGAGGACTTCGTACTCCAAGCCTTAATTTGAGCCAGTAAACATGCTTCATGATATAGTGTGAGATCAGGGAGAGCTAAGCCACCTAAAGCCTTTGAGAGGATTATCCTAGTGCACGCTATCTTGGGAGGAGAGGATTTCCACAAAAAACTCAATAGAATAGAACTACATTTATCCAAAAAATGTTTAGGAAAAGAATATGGGATAGTGCGGAATAGATACATGAGTTTGGGCAAAAGGGACATTTTAAAGGCCGATAAATGTCCTAGCCATGAAATATCATACGTAAGCCATGATTTAGTCAAAGCCAAAAAGCATTCAATAAGAGGGGGGGAGGTTTACGTCAAAAACTGAAGAAATGGAGGGAGGGATGTTAATTCCCAAATAACGAATGAAAACAGTCTGTCAATTATATGGGTAAAAGGAGCGTAGGGCAGATAAAGAGTCGGAGAGATTTATTGGGAGGGCATCTGTCTTAGAGGTGTTTAATTTGTAAAAAGAGGCCTCACTATAACGATCCAGAATAGAATGTAAATGTGGAAGTGAAGAGAGGGGGCAGCACAGATGGTGTAATGGTAGCATTACTGCCTCACAGCACTGAGGTCGTTGGTTCGATACCCACTATATTCTCCCTGTGCTTGCGTGGGTTTCCTCCCACACTCCAAAAATATACTGGTAGGTTAATTTGCTTCTAACAAGATTACCCCTAGTGTGTGCATGTGGTAGGGAATATTGATTGTAAGCTCCACTGGGGCAGGGACTGATGAAAATGGCCGAATATTCTCTGTAAAAGCGCTGCGGAATATGTGTGCGCTATATAAATAACTGGTAATAAATATTAAATAAATAGTAACAAAAAGAAGGACATCGTCTGCAAACAAACAAAGTTTATGCAAACTGTCGCCAAAAGTTACGCCAGGAAATTGCGTGTCGAGTCGCATCTTAGCAGCAATGGCCAGCACAAAAATCAAAGGGGAGAGAGGGCAACCTTGACATTAAAAATTGGGAAGGGATCCGGCAGAAAGCCGTTACCAAACACCCGAGCAGATGGGGAACTATATAGTGCCAGAATAGAGGACATAATTTGACCATGAAGTCCGAACCTTTCGCATGTAAAAGCAATTCAAACAATCGAAAGCTTTTTCAGAATCGAGCGAAAGCAAGAGGAGACCCTTATCGTCAGGTAGGGAGTCAATCAGATTGAATACTCTGCAGGTGTTATCAGATGCCTGCCTGCCGGGCATGAACCCAACCGGGTCAGGGTAGATCAAAAAAGGAAGAAAAATATTTAGTCGGGTGGCAATCAATTTAGCGTACAACTTAATATCGCCATTAAGTACCGTGATGGGGAGATAGTGGTGGCTACTTCCAAAGAAGACCAGGGTGCATTTAATACTTCCAAATGTTCGTCCATTAGTGAGGGTAAACCTACATTCGTCAAGAAAGTGTTAATGGACGAT
Organism: Taudactylus pleione; assembly: GCA_031769625.1. Classification (NCBI taxonomy): domain Eukaryota; kingdom Metazoa; phylum Chordata; class Amphibia; order Anura; family Myobatrachidae; genus Taudactylus; species Taudactylus pleione. The sequence continues at coordinate 17,207,967 of JAUIMM010000213.1, read as the reverse complement.
AGAGAGGGTTGAGGCGTAGAGGGTTCAGTAGAAAGATTATACAGTATACAGTAGAAAGATTATACAATTGTGCATAGTAATTAGCAAACTGATTAACTTTTTCCGATGTATTGGAAATCATAGCACCAGCAGGGGAAAAAATATGTTTAATCCTATTTCTGGCATGTAACACGAGCAGTTTACGAGCCAACATTTTACCAGGTCTATTACCAACAAGGTAAAATTTCTGGCACAACCTGTTGAGAGCTATTTGCGTATGGGCCATGAGAAGCTTCTGCAATTTGCTCCTAACAGCGGACAATTCTTTGCCGAGGGAATTGGTGGGGCGAATCTTAACCTATCTTCCAAATCACATAGTTTTAATTTCTAAATCAGACTGAAGTTGCAAATTCTGTTTTTTGAATTGCATACCCGTCTGAATAGCAGAACCCCTAACCACGGCCTTGAGGACACACCAAAAATTTAGAATGGATGTATCTGAGGGGCAATTGGAGGCCATGTACCCAGAGATGCTATCAGCTATACACTTCTTTATCTCCTAATCTGCTTAATGATTTGTTGACAAACACCAGGGTGTGGGGGAACCCGTGATCGGGTAATATCCCAACACCACATTAGTGGGGCGTGGTCCGACCAAGATATAGGAAGGATATCTACCAGGTCAGAATAATGAAGGGTTCATTTATCACACATAATAAAATCTATTCTAGAATAAGAATTGTGTACTGGTGAAAAATAAGTGTAGTCGCGACCTGTTGGGTTTTGAACACGCCAAATTCAGTTAATAGGTTACGGAAAGCGATAGATGGTCCTATTTGAGAAGGAGAGGTGGCAGCTGGAGAATGGGTAGATTTATACGTTTTAGGGTCTAACACTAGGTTAAAATCCCCTAGAACTATGAGGGCACCCTTACAGGACTTTTGTATGGTTAAACACCGTTTACGTAGGAAGGATATTTGACCAGAATTGGGAACATAGACAGAAACAATAGTAACCAACCTATCCTCTAAAAGACCCGTCAATATTAAGTATCGACCATTTTTATCAACCAATTGAGAATGAAGAACAAATGAAACAGTATTACGAAAAAGTATGGCAACACCATCTCTTTTAAAAGGGCCATTAGCAAAAAAGCCCTGCATATACCGCTGGTCTTTTAGAACCGTGGAGTTCAGAGAGGTAAAGTGTGTCTTCTGCAGCACTACAATGTCCGCTTTCTGCTTGTAAGAAAAAAAGGACAGTGCTATTCTATGCTTATTGGGGGAGTTTAGTCCCTTAACATTTAGTGATATGAAGCGCATCATTCAAGCAGTAGGCAAGAAACAGCTGGAATCACATCAAACACCCACAGAAAAATAAGTGAGGCAGAGACAATACACCAGAACCTATATAATATCCCGAAAAACAAATAAATAAAAAAGGGGAAAAAGAAATGGAAGAAAAAAAATCGGAAAACCAAAACGACCCAGCATATTGCGCCTGCATAACTTCTGCAGGGAAAAAAACAAATGCAGCAGTACAAATACGAGTCAGGGAGAAAAAAAAAGTGGCCTAGTGCGACCACCCAAAATATCCACAACTCTAAACAAATCACAGACAACTAAGCATATCTAAAGCGAACAGATATGTATTAACGTGTACTAAAAATAAGTACATAGGCCCTCATTCAGAGCCACTCGCTAGCGGCAGTACGCTCGTTCCGAGCGATGTTTGCACATCTGCGCATGCGTACGGATCGTTATACGCATGCGCGAACCAGTCAGTGCGGCCGAAATTCATGTGCTCGCAATATAGCGAATGCCTGCTATTTTGAGTGACAGAATGAGGCGTATGTGGGTGGTAACAGGGGAAGGTGCTTGAAAATGGGGAGTGGAGATCCGAACGCAGGCGTGCTTAAAGGTCAAAACGGGCGTTTTATGGGTGTGCATAATTAATACAGCAGCGTCATTGACCACGTCACTGGGTTATTTTATAGCCAGAACTGCTCGCAAGATTGTGGTAGCAAAAACCAACCACAAGAATAGCGAGCAGTTCATACGCTGGTCGATGTACTCGATTAATCAAATAAATAGCGGACATGACGTATGGTGCGAGCGGCCAGGGGGCGTTTTTATCAAATAAACGAGCGTATGTTTTGCTCGCTCGTTCAGACTTAGAGGTGTGAACAGACTGCAATGTGCGAACGGATCATTTGAATAGCCACCCCTTGTTTTTGAACGAACGACCGCAAATAGCGAACGGCTCTGAATCAGGCCCATAGTTCAAACATTAAAGCATGTTAGAAACATAACAGTGAACCATCACATTAACTTACGCATCCGAAGGAAAGAACATCCGAGTAAACATCTAAAAAGTCCAGGAGGATGTACTAGTGAAATTAGAGGTTATAATCCCGAGCAAAAACATGCCGTTCAAGATGCGGACTACTCAGCCTGAAGGGAACTGGTACGGTCCACATAAATCCTGAGGGCACGCACCACACCCAAAGAGGCCTCACATGCTGAGAGGTCAGGGGAATTAAAGGCCAGCACAATAATTTCCTCATTAATGTGGAAACTAGAGACCACCTTAGGAAGGAAACCAGGTTGAGTCCGAAGCACCGCCCTGTCCTGGTGAAAAATCAGAAATGGAGAACGACAAGAAAGAGCCCCCATTCTGACACTCTTCTGGCAGATGCAATAGCTAGAAGAAAAACCGTCTTAGCAGTAAGCCATTTGAAATCCACCGAGTCCAGGGGTTCAAATGGAGGGCCCTAAGAACCACAGCCAAATCCCAAGACGCCACAGGAGTGACAAAGGAGGCTGAATGCGAAGGACCCCCTGTAGGAAAGTGCAGATATCAGGAAGAGGAGCGATCCTTGGTTGGAACCACACTGAAAGGGCATAGACATGCACCTTCAGTGAAGCAAGGCGGAGACCAAGGTCCAAACCCGCCTGCAGGAAAGCCAAAACTCTGGATATCTTAAACACTTGGGGGTCTTAACTTCTGGGACAACACCATTCAAAATAGGTATGCCACACCCTGTGGTAAATCCTGGCAGAGGCAGGTTTCTTTGCTCTGAGCATAGTGTTAACCACAGAGCTGGAAAAACCCTTCGACCTTAGGAGGGCAGTCTCAAGAGCCACGCCGTCAAAGACAGATGACCCAGATCCAGGTAAAGGTAAGGACCTTGAGACAACAGGTCTGGACGTTGAGGCAACAGCAACGGAGTGTCGATGGAGAGACTCTGAAGATCTGAGTACCAGGGATGTCTGGGCCATGCTGGAGCCACCAGGAAGACAGTTACTTCTTGTTTGAACTTCCGAAGTACTCGAGGAAGAAGGGAGATTGGAGAGAAAAGATACGCAAACTGGAAGGTCCACTTGACTGACAGAGCATCTACCATGAGAGCATCGGTGTCCCTTGTCCTGGACCCGTACAGAGGCAGTTTGAGATTCTGTTGAGAGGCCATGATGTCCACTTCCAGAAGGCCCCACCTGTCCACTAGGAGCTGAAACACTTCTTGGTGAAGAGACCATTCCCTGGGATGCACGTCGTGATGACTGAGGAAGTCCGCTTCGCAATTTAGAACTCCTGGAATGAACATCGCCAATATGGCTGGTAGATGGCCTTCCGCCCATGTCAGGATGCATGACACATCCGACATAGAAGCCGGACTTCAAGTCCCTACTTGATGGTTAATGTACACCACAATTGTGACGTTGTCTGACTGAACTTGCACGGGTCGTCCGTGAAGTATGAGTCAGACTTGTTGCAGGGCCCTGAAGACTGCTCGAAGTTTCAATATGTTGTTTGGCAGAGCAGACTCCTGTGCTGTCCACCATCCCTGAAAAGAGTGTGGACCTGTCAATGCGCCCCCTACCCCGGAGACTGGCGTCCATCGTCAGAAGGACCCAGTCCGGAATCCAGAAGGGGCGTCCACTGGTGAGGTGGACCGACTAGAGCCACCAAGTCAGAGACAGACGCACCTCCGGAGAGAGCACCATCGTTTGTGACCTTATCTGATGGGGTAATCCATTCCATCTGGAGAGAATTAATTTCTGTAGAGGCCAGGAATGAAACTGGGCATATTCCACCATGTCGAACGTCGACACCATGGACCCCAGTAACAGCATTGCTGAGTGTATCGACACTTGGCGACTGTGGAGGCATCTGCGTTCCCGTGTCTGCAAAGTGGAGATCTTGTCTGCTGTCAGAAAAATCCTTTGCTTTTGGGAATCCAACAGAGCCCCCAGATGGAGCATCTTTTGAGATGGGATCAGGGAGGACTTCTTCCAATTGATCAACAACCCGTGCGTCTACCATAACCGTTGTAATTTTTGTAAACACCCACGGTGCAGTAGAGAGGCCAAACGCCAGAGCCCGAAACTGGAAATGTTGTTGTGACACAGCAAACCTGAGAAAACGCTGGTGAGCCGAAGCAATCGGGATATGCAGGTAGGCATCCTGAATATCCAGCAACACCATAAAATCCCCAGGTTCCATAGCCAGTATGATCGAGTGTAGGGTTTCCATCCTGAATCGGGGCACCCTGAGGAATTTGTTCAGGGACTTGAGATTGAAGATAGGTCGATGGGATCCGTTCGGTTCAGAAAAAGACTGGAATAATAACCCGTCCCCCTCTAGGGTAACGGGACCGGTACAATAACTCCTGCCTGAAGTAAGGACTGTACTGCCTTCTGAATAACCAAAGCCTTGTCCTTGTTGCACAGGAGGCCTGTGCAGAAGAACTGATGGGGAGGCAGTCTGCGGAAGACCACTTCTCTCACCCAGGTGTCTGTAGTAGTCTGACACCAGTATTGGGCAAACTGAAGACGTCGGCCTCCCACCCTGGGATCTCCCAGGAGGAACCCTGCCCCGTCAGGCTGAGGGCATGTCGTCAGGCTTAGCAGCCGGACGTCTCGCACTCCAAGCCTGTTTCTTGGGATTGGTAGTTTTTTGGAGGTTGACTGCCTAGGAAAGGACTGAGGGCCTGATTCAGAGCCGGACGCTCTTTGAGAGCGCTTGCTCTGAATCAGGGCATCCCTGTTTATTTTTTAAAGACGGCCTCCTGGCCGCTTGCTAAGCTGTGGGTGACCACCCACAGCTTTAGTGAGTGGCCAGGTGATGGTCACGATGGTCACGACCATTGCGGCTTGCGACAAGACCCTTGTGGTAGGGTCTCGTTCCCGCAAGCCCCAGTGAGCTTTCGGCTCTCATAGAGCTGGAAGCTCACCACTGACATCACTCGTGATGTCAGTGGGGCCGCTCCCAAACGGCAGACATTCCTTCGGGAACGCCTCCGTTTCACCAGCCACCCCCCCCTGCCCGTCTCCAAAATGGGGCAAGTTGTCAATTAAAATCGACAGCCGCCCCGCTTTGGTGCGAGACCCGTAGCGACGGAGCACCCGTCATTGGCCGGGTCTCGCGCATGCGCATTGGGGTACCATTGATCCGCTTGCGAGCGCTGTGCGCTCGCGAGCGGGTCTGAATCAGGCCCTGAGTTCTAACCTTACCTGGGGTCCGAAAGGATGAAGTCCGAGACCCCACGGGAGCAGAAGGCAGACAAGCTGACTTAGCTGCTGCCAATGTATCCACAATTTTGTCCAAATCAGGACCAAATAGTACTTTGTCCCGTTATAAGGTAAACACTCAAAGCCCTTTTTGGAGTCCGCATCTGCCCTCCAAGAATGAAGCCACAGAGAGCGACAAGCCGCAATGGCCGCAGTGGAAATCCTAGCATTCAACAAGCTTACATCCAAGGCAGCCTCGTTAATATAGGTAGCTGAATCTCGTAGGTTATCCACCAGATTCAAGTGCTCCCTGGTCGCCTCTGAAGACAAGGACCCTTCCAGGGTGTTTGTCCAACATTCTATAGCCTGAGCCACCCAACAGATAACCATGGCTGGTCTGTACGCGGCACCTGAAAGAGAATAGATGGATTTCAGGCAAACCTCCACCTTCCTATCCATAGTATCCTTCAGGAATGACAGTGAAGGCATAGGGAGTGTCGCGCTTTTAACAAAGCGTGTTACATGGGAATCCACAGCCGGTGACATTTCCCATTTAGTAAAATAGTCCTCAAAAGGGGCGCCGAGAGGGGGGGGGGAGCGGGTACAGATTACCCGGGCCCTGGCTTCCTGAGGGGCCCGGCGGGAGCCCGGGCCCGGCGCCACTCCCCCTCCCTCACAGCAGCCCAGCACATAGCGTGTGCTGAGCTGCAGTGGAGACTGCTCGTGGCTGCTGAGCAGCAGCCACAGCAGTCTCCTATGCCTGTGGGGGGGAGCGATCACACTGATCGCGCCCCCCCTGGCTTTGAGCAGGGCTGAGGGGGCACAGAGTGCCCCCCTCCCCAGCGCGCTGCATATCTTTTTTTTTCGGGGAGGAGGCGTGGCCACGCCTCCTGCAATTAGGCCACGCTCCCTATTACCCGGGCCCGCCACGGCTCTCAGCGGGCCTGGTCCTCGACAAAAGGATAAGCATAGGCCAGACTCTTCTGCCGCTGGTAATGCTTTCCAGGTGTTCAACCAGTTGATCAGGCAAAGGAAATATAGCCGCGGTTGCCTTTATGTCCTTGAAATAAGCATGCTTGGACTTAGCTGCTGGAGGTTCGTCCTCCTCTATGATCAAGGCTGCCCGGACAGCTTGTATCAGACCCGAAATATATATTTTGGATTTGGTCTCTACCTCACGTGTAGAGGATTCATCCGGGAGCACCCCATCATCAGATGATACAGCATTATCATCATACAGAGTGGATTGAGACTCTTTTAGCCAGTCTGCTATGGGATGCCTCCCCCTGCTGCACCTCAACCACACTTTGTAGCGTGATGGGAATCGTATTTACCCACGGAGGAGATAAAACCTATATAGGGGCAGTCTGCGGAAGCAGGCTCTGGGAGGGCGGGGAAAACACAGGAAGGGCAACTAAACGTCCCGCAATGGCCATAAATGCTTGCGCAAAGCACGCCCAAGGGGGATCCTGCTGAGTGGCAGAGACCGCAGAGGGACCTGGACGAGCATAACACCTCAAACATAATCCCTGAAGAATCATGTCTCTCACCACACAGAATAACAGACTGTGAGGCTACACCCTGACAACACTTGTATTAGGGTTCAGTGAGAAAAAGACACAGGGAAAGTAAAATGGCTGACAATTTGGAATGTGAAACTCAGACAAACAGCGCTAGCATAAAGTCACATACAATGCAGAATGGCATGCACTTAATGGCACTAAACAGACTCAGTGTCTGGTAGGATATAGTGCTACATACACTGGCCACCTGGAGAAGAGGTATGTAGGGGGACCCTGGCTCCGTACCGCCTGTGTGATCTGCGACTCAGCCAGGAGAAAATGGCCGCTGGAGACCTCTGAGGGTGAGGATCCGGAGGAGGAGAGCTGCCACAGCCCAGCCAGACAACGGTGGAAAGGCGCGCTGTGCAGCGGGGAGGAGCCGGCTGTTAAACAGGGAAGGCAGCCTCCCCTGGCCAGGGTTTAACCCCCAGAATGCTGAAGTGTATCCAGAACGCTGTAGCATGCTGTCCAATAGTGGAAGCGCAGTACTCATTGCCTGGCTCCACTTGCTGTCATCCCCAGGGAGTCCCCAGCCCTGGGGGAAAAGGACCGTGTCTCGGCGTGTCACCACCGTGGTAACACACCGCTTACCTCTTGAATCCCTGTAGTGTCCAGCCACAGTCCAGGGATCCTACGGGGTTCCTGCTAGCCAAGACCCCGGAGGCCAGCCGAGATCCTCAGATCAGAACCGGCGTCTCGACGCCGGCGGGATGACGGAGCGGCAGCGCGGATGTCCCCTGGACTGTCCGCTCTAGAAGAAATCTTCTTTTCGAATTTAAAAGAAAATTAAAAATCTTCATGGGCTGTTACACAGCCTCCCCGCTTGTTAGTGACCTGACTCCGGCTCTGCACCTAACGAAACTGAGGTGCCTCTGGCCCGGGGGCAGGGTATAGAGGGAGACCCAAGTATATCCAGGGAAAAAAATATACTGTGTAAGTTGCCCAGATGACTCTGCATCACCTATACCCCAAGGTCTCCCTTTGGAGCCTATGGACCCTGAAGTAGAAAACACAGATAGTTAAGAACCATCAGCCCACACCATCTATGGCAAGTTCATTGACCATCAGCCAGCCACCAATGGATAACCCTAAGCATATGCAGGGTCTCCTCACTCAGGGCCTGATTCAGAGCCGGACGCTCTGACCAGAGCGCTCGCTCTGAATCAGGGCCCTCCTACCTAAAAATGGAGCGGCCTCCTGGCCGCTCGCATAGCTGTGGGTGACCACCCACAGCTTATGCGAGCGGCCAAAATGATGGTCGCGATGGTCAAGACCATCGCGACCATCGGGCTTGCGACGAGACCCTGCGGTAGGGTCTCGCTGCCGCAAGCCCAGGAGTGCTTTTGGCTCTATCAGAGCCAAAAGCACTCCCATTGACATCACTAGTGATGTCAGTGGGGCCGGCTCCAGACGGTAGGCGTTCCTATGGGAATGCCTCCGTCTGGGCAGCAACGCCCCCGGCACGCCCACCAAAGGGGGCGTGCTGTCACTCACCATCGACAGCACGCCCCCTTTGGTGCAAGACCCATAGCGAAAGCTTGGCTGTCGCTATGCGGGTCTCGCGCATACGCACGACGGAGCTCCCTCCGTCGTGCGCATTAGGGCACCATCGACCCGCTTGCGAGCGGGTCTGAATCAGGCCCTCAGTCCCCTCTTCAGCAGCCAGTAGTTCTCCAGGCATGCTTTAGAATAAACAGGTGGGTATTTTGAATAGCAACAACATGACAACTCAGCAACCACATATTGCCTGTGGGAGACTTGTCTCTGCTCCAAGGAACACATGGGATTGGCATTTTACAGTTGTTTTATGTAACTGGTTCTTCCTTTCCCTGACCTCTACTGAGATTGTACCCTGACTGTTATTTGCCCTGACTTCTGCTTTGACCTTGACTGCTGCTAATTGCCACATTCCCTGACCGTTAATCCTTAAAAACAGTTCAAATTCACTCTGAGAAGTCCCTCTTTATTTGCTTGTGGAGAGGTATTTCAGGGAACATCTAAAAGCAACTCTCACTACTATTGCTGGATTATTATTTCCCAAATAACAAGTTGCATTACTTGAAACATACCATTCTCTCAGGGTGACTGAAGAATTACAGTGCTTATCTTTACAATTCATATCAGTTAAAATAGTAATAGTGTTTTTTTGGGGGGGACATTCTATCTTTCTACATTGCCACTTCTTCTAATAAAGCTGGGTACACACTGGCAGATATATTGGCCGATCAATTGATCGGCTAATATATTGTGTGTGTCCGTTGGCAAGTATGTACCAGCGATATGTCTGTGAACGTCGTTCATAGACATATCGCATCACTGCACAGACTATGCCTAATATACAGTCAGGTGCATAAATATTGGGACATTGTCAGAATTTTCATATTTTGGCCTCTATTCACCACCACAATAGCTTTGAAATGAAACAAACAAGATGTGCTTTAACTGCAGACTTTCAGATTTAATTTGAGGGTAATTACATCCAAATCAGGTGAACGGTGTAGGAATTACAACGGTTTCTATATGTGCCTCCCACTCTTTAAGGGGACAAAAGTAATGGGACAAACTAAACAATCCTAAATCTAACTTTCACTTTTTAATACTTTGTTGCAAATACTTTGCAGGCAATTACAGCCTGAAGTCTGGAACGCATAGACATCACCAGACGCTGGGTTTCATCCCTGGTGATGCTCTGCCAGGTCTCAACTGCAAATGTCTTCAGTTCCTGCTTGTTCTTGGGGCATATTCCCTTCATCAAGTGAAATGCATGCTCAATCAGATTCAGGTTAGGGGATTGACTTGGCCATTGCATAACATTCTACTTTTTAGCCTTAAATAACTCTTTGGTTGCTTTTGCAGTATGCTTCGGGTCATTGTCCATCTGCACCATGAAGCGCCGTCCAATGAGTTCTGAAGCATTTGACTGAATATGAGCATATAATATTGCCCGAAACACTTCAGAATTCATTCTGCTGCTTTTGTCAGCAGTCACATTAATAAATACAAGGGAACCAGTTCCATTGGCAGCCATACATGCCCACGCCATGACACTACCACCACCATGCTTCACTGATGAGGTGGTATGTTTTGGATCATGAGCAGTTCCTTTCCTTCTCCATACTCTTCTCTTCCCATCACTCTGGTACAAGTTGATCTTTGTCTCATCTGTCCATAAGATGTTGTTCCAGAACTGTAATGGCTTTTTTAGATGTTGTTTGGCAAACTCTAGTCTGGTCTTCCTGTTTTTGTGGCTCACCAATGGTTTACATCTTGTGGTGAACCCTCTATATTCACTCTTGTGAAGTCTTCTCTTGATTGTTGACTTTGACACATATACACCTACCTCCTGGAGAGTGTTCTTGATTTGGCCAACTGTTGTGAAGGGGTTTTTCTTCACCAGGGAAATAATTCTTCTGTCATCCACCACAGTTGTTTTCCGTGGTCTTCCGGGTCTTTTGGTGTTGCTGAGCTCTCCGGTGCGTTCTTTCTTTTTAAGAATGTTCCAAACAGTTGATTTGGCCACACCTAATGTTTTTGCTATCTCTCTGATGGGTTTGTTTTGATTTTTCAGCCTAATGATGACTTGCTTCACTGATAGTGACAGCTCTTTGGATCTCATATTGAGAGTCGACAGCAAATGATTCCAAATGCAAATGTCACACCTAGAATCAACTCCAGACCTTTTACCTACTTAATTAATAATTAAATAACAAGTGAATAGCCCACACCTGTCCATGAAATAGCTTTTGAGTTGATAGTCCCATTACTTTTGGCCCCTTAAAAAGTGGGAGGCACATATAGAAACCGTTGTAATTCCTACACCGTTCACCTGATTTGGATGTAATTACCCTCAAATTAAATCTGAAAGTCTACAGTTAAAGCACATCTTGTTTGTTTCATTTCAAAGCCATTGTGGTGGTGAATAGAGGCCAAAATATGAAAATTCTGTCAATGTCCCAATATTTATGGACCTGACTGTATCTGCACATCATGCTGTGCGTACACTTGCTACACAGGCCGCGGGGAGGGGGCGCAACACGACCCGTGGCCAGATGCTGGTTGTTCGGTGATCAATCATCATCTGCAGATATATCTTTTAGGTGTGTACCCAGAATAAAGGGGAAGGGAGTTTGTAGTTGCTGTTTGATGTTCAATACTTTACACATTAATCTCATTACTTGTCCAGTAATTTATATTCTGTTACCTGTGCTGTTGTTTTGGCACAACCCACCCTGAAAACAAATCTGCACATACTAGAACATATTCTACATTTCTTACCTTAGGCAATTGAATGAAGTCAATCTGCAACACATCAAATGGGCACTGGGTACATAGGAGATCCCCAACCACGACATGACTGTTGCCTTAATAAAATAAAAATCTGCTCTTGAAACTTAATTTCTTTCTTTTTCTTCCACGACCTCAATTTAAACATTAACCATGTGTAGGAATAATATTCTAATCTAACATGGCCTGCCATATTTTAAACTGGGAATCGTACAGCAAAAAAATAGTGAACCCTTTAATGAAACAGTATAGTGTCACTAGTCAATAAATGCTAAGAAGCTACATCATTTGAAAGAGTGAAGTCCCCTCTTTCCTGTTAGGGTGCCCCCAAGTGCACAAGTGCCATCGGCGTGATATGGCAGAGAGTGCACTCCAATTGATATACAGAAAACAAGTTTCCCATGGCATTTTGTAATATTGTCTTGTGATCACCAGACAGTAGCTTCTAAGGGGCCGCATCATTTAAGAAAGGGTGCCCCCATTGTTATATGGGCACGATACGGCACATAGTACCCTCCTGTCCATATGCAGAAAACATGTTTCCCATAACACGTTGTAACATTGGCGATCACCTGACATCAAATACAAAAGGAGTCCCATTACTTGAAAGAGAGGACCTCACTTTTTAATTTGGGTGCCCCTAAATTATTGGATGTTAAGTCGGGAAGTTTTTCACTTATCCTTGGATTCCATGATTTTCCTGTTGTGCAAGGGGTTTATGGCTGTTGAGCACTCCCACAATTACTGGCAGGAGAGATCTTTTTTTTCCCTCTCAAAGTACATCTGTCGCTATAGAGAATGAGTGAGACATGTCTTCAGGCTTAAGGTACATGCAAAGGACGAACTTAATTTATCCTCAGCAGTGTATGGGTTAAACATTAGTTTACATATTAAAAGAAATGAAATAATAATTTAAAAGAAAAAAACAAATCTGAACCTCATCTCTTGGATGGTTAGTACATAGAATTCAAAACCATTCTTCTCAATCATATAAAAACAAACATAAGGAACAAAAAGAAATCTTTGCTTGCTAACTAGTTACTGTTGAAGTGCTGAAATCACAGCTTAATATTCTTTATATTAAGATGACTGAAAATTTAAGGGAATTGATGGGTTTGGGTGCACTTCTTGATATTTTGGAGACGTAAATGGATTGTGGCCTAAAAAAAAGAAAAATCATCCCAAAATATAATGCATGATGAAAGTCAGTATCTCCACTAGATGGGATGCAGTCAGGAGGCTGACGGTCAAAATGCCGACCACCGACTTCCCGACTGTCAAATCCCGGCAGGATACTAATGACAGGCGTCGAAATCCCGACGCCTGTCATTATACCGAACGAAGGTAAGGCGGGCGGGTTTAGGCACCCCCCCCAAGAGACTTAGGTTTAGGCTACGGGATGGGGGGGGTTAGGTTTAGGCACTTGGGGGGGGTTAGGGTTAGTTATACTCACCTAAATCCCCTGTCAGGATTTTCACTGCAGTCGGTCTGCCGGCATCTGGATTTGAACCGCTGGTTCAAATCATACCGATTCCCACTAGATTGAGGATGATACAGGAGAATTCAGAGGACAGAGAAAGCACAAACAAAAGCTATGATTTAAGGGTGTTTCTGATCTGGTTTTATGTGATGGTTTAACAAATTATCTTACTACAAAAACTACTTGATGGCAATAGGACCACACATCTACAATTTACTGATCAACCTTAGGGCATTGCACCTTATTTGTATTTCTTAGTTAGCAAAAACTACTGCTCTTACTATTAAGGAATCCCTCTTTTTGAATTTTGGTCATTATACTGATAGTTCCTTATTTAACAAAAATGTTTACATAATACATGTTTATGCCCTCTATACAGTCACGTTAGATTTCTCCAGAAATTTACATTTAATTTATTTTTTTTCACTTGCATTCCTACAAATTTCTTGCACTCATATCTCATTTACATTTCCAAATTTAATTCCTCTTGCTTACTTATAAACTACATGACAAGGTTTTCGTCAACTCCCTCCTTCACTCAGTCTCTACCTAATTCTCTGTTCTGCCCCCTGCTTCCACCTTTATCCTTTCCCCCTTATCTCTTCCACCTCCTCCTTCCCTTCTCCCCCTCCTCTGTCTGCCTACTCTCCCCTCCTCTCCCATTACTCCACTTTCTTCCTGTTCTACCCCCCCATTGTCCTACTACCCCACCACTAAACCCTCCTCCTACACTCCTCTCCCTGTCACTTCACCCCACTGCCATCCACATCTCCCTCCCTGCTCACCTCCTACAGGTTCCCTTTCTAGCTCAGGTGCTCGCACCATCACTAAACCCTATTCATATCGGTCCCCCAAATTAATCTTACCACCATGTTACAGCAACCCGGATAATCTTATTCACATCTCCCCAACAAATGCTATCTCTCTATCCTGTGCCCTCTGGAATGCCAGGTCACTCTGTAATAAACTGGTCCCCACCCATGACCTTTTTATCTCCAACTCTCTGAATCTCCTAGCCATCACTGAAACTTGAATCTCACCCTCTGACACCACTTCTCCTGCTGCTCTCTCCTCTGGGGGCCTTGCCTTCTCCCACACCCCCCGGCCTCGGGGTCGCCATGGTGGTGGTGTTGGGGTCCTTCTGTCCACCAGTTATTCCTACCAGCTAATACCCTCTGAACCAGCCCTCACATTCCCCACATTTGAGGTTCATGCTATACGCCTCTTCCAACCAGTAAACCTCAGAGTAGCTGTCATTTACCGTCCCCCTGGCTCTCCCTCCAAATTCCTTGACAACTTCGCTTCCTGGCTCCCTCAGTTTCTCTCCTCAGATCATCCCTCCATTATCCTAGGAGATTTTAATATTCCTATTGATATTCCCACAGAATCCTCTGCAGCTAAACTCCTTACCCTCACCTCTTCATTTGGTGTCGCCCAATGGACCTCCTCACTCTCCCATGTGAGTGGGCACTCACTTGACCTGGTCTTTACTCACCGTTGTGATATTTCTGATTACTCCAATTGCCCATTCCCCCTCTCTGACCATCACCTTCTCTCTTTTAACCTATCCCTCTCTCCTTCCCCTCCTCTAACTCCTAAGGCTACCATTACTAAGCGTAATATTGAGGCTATTGACACTGTTGCTTTTTCCTCCCTGCTGGACTCTCTTCTCTCCCCTATCATTTCTCTCTCCTGTCCTGAACAAGCTACTTCCCTGTACAATTCCTCCCTTACTTCTGCTCTTGATTCTGTTGCTCCAGCAATAACCACTCACCCTCGCAGATCCACACCACAACCCTGGCATTCCAAATGCACCAGATACCTACAAAAGTGTTCAAGATTTGCAGAGTATCAGTTGAGAAAGTCACGCTCTAAGGCTGACTTCCTCCTTTTCAAATTTATTCTCTCTTCCTACAGTGCTGCCCTGTCTCTCTCCAAACAAACATATTTCAAGAACCTCATCTCCTCCCAGTCCTCAAACCCCCGGCGTCTCTTTGCCACTTTCAACTCCCTACTCTGCCCTTCCCCTCCTCGCCTTCCCTCCTCGCTCTCTGCCCTCGACTTTGCCACCTACTTTACATCTAAAATTGACTCCATACGTGAGGACATCATATCCCATCAGACCCTCAGCACTTCTCCCCCTCCTTGCCCTTACCACCCCTCCCCTTCTGTCTCACCAACTCTGACATCCTTCTCCCCTGCTTCTGGAGAGGACGTCATGGCCCTCATCCGGTCCTCCCCTCCTTCCACCTCCCCTCTTGACCCTATCCCTTCCCGTCTCCTCTCCCACCTGTCTCCTTCTGCCTGTTCCCATCTGGCTCACCTCCTTAATCTCTCCCTATCATCTGGCACTGTCCCTTCTGCATTCAAACATGCTCTTGTCTCCCCCATTCTTAAAAAACCTACCCTTGATCCTAACATACTTTCCAACTATCGACCCATCTCTCTTCTCCCTTTTGCTTCCAAACTCCTTGAGCGTATTGTCTACAACCGCCTTACCACTTTCTTTCCTCCCACTCCCTCTTTGACTCATTTCAATCTGGCTTCCGATCTCTCCACTCCACTGAAACTGCCCTCACGAAAGTCAGCAACGACCTCCTTGCTGCCAAATCCAAGGGCCACTACTCTGCTCATTCTCCTTGACCTCTCTGCTGCATTTGACACTGTAGACCACCCTCTCCTCCTGCAAATCCTTTACTCTCTCGGTTTACGTGACACTGCCCTCTCCTGGCTTTCCTCCTACCTCTCTGATCGTTCCTTCGCTGTGTCCACTCATGACTCCTCTTCCCCTCCACTTCCACTAAAGGTAGGAGTTCCCCAAGGTTCTGTTCTTGGACCTCTCCTTTTCTCCCTATATACATCATCTTTAGGTGAACTCATTAACTCCTTTGACCTCCAATATCATTTCTATGCAGATGATACTCAAATTTACATTTCCACCCCTGAGCTCTCCTTACCCGTATCTCCAACTGTCTCTCTGCTGTCTCTTCGTGGATGTCCCAGCGCTTTCTTAAACTTAACATGTCTAAGACTGAGCTGATCATCTTCCACCCTCTTCCATTACCTCACTTCCCACAATTTCTTTATCTATTGATGGCACAACTATCTCCTCTAGCCCTAAAGTGCACTGTCTTAAGTTATCCTTGACTCCTCCCTCTCCTTTAAACCGCACATTCAGCACCTCTCGCAGCCCTGTGTTTTCACCTAAAAAATATCTCCAGGATTAGACCCTTACTCACCCAGGATGCCACTAAAACCCTCATCCACTCACTGGTCATATCCAGATTGGACTACTGTAACCTTCTCCTTGCTGGCCTCCCAGTCTCTCACCTCTCTCCACTACAATCTGTTCTCAATGCTGCTGCTCGGCTCATCTTCCTCTCCAGACATTCTACATCTGCTTCCCCTCTCCTTCAAGCCCTACACTGGCTCCCCTTCCCCTTCAGATGCCAATTCAAGGTTCTTACATTTGCCTACAAAGCCCTCACCAAATCCTCTCCCGCATACATTTCTGACCTTCTCTCCCTTCACACTCCCGCCCGCCCACTTCGCTCAACTAATGCATGCCGCCTCTCTTGCCAACTGATTACTTCCTCCCACTCCCACATCTGAGATTTTGCCCGTGCTGCTCCCTACCTTTGGAATGCTCTCCCTCTCCCTATCAGACTCTCCACCTCTCTACAAATCTTCAAACGGGCTCTCAAGACCCACTACTTCATCAAGGCCTCTCAGCACTCATCCTAACCCACCTCATGCTCTTTCCTTCCCATCTTCCCCTTCTGTGTCACGCCTGTCTGTCTGCCCCTCCCCTTAGAATGTAAGCTCTCATGAGCAGGGACCTCTTCCCTCATGTGCTTCTCTTTACATTTTCTTCTACTCTCTACTCCCCATTAGGGCACCTAACACGGGACTGCCAACTCCCAGCAGCTTATTGTGAGTGCTTTAATCACTATTTCAGCAATGTATAGAAGTTGTGTCCTTGTCCTGCACTGTAATGTAAGTTACTTGTTTCTTGTTCACCTATTAGTTCTATGTACGGCGCTGCGGAACACTTGTGGCGCCATATAAATAAAGGATAATAATAATAATAATTTGAACCCTTTGGGAATGTGTGTGCTCGGGGCAAGGCAGAGATGAGATAACCATAAAACTATTTCTCTGAACATTATTAACCAGTCAAAAATCCTCTCTAAGCTTACACTGAAAGAAAAAAAAAATTGTCCGCATTAGCTAGCATTTTACTAATGGATTTTCATATACAGTATAATCATATAGCTGGATCATTTCTAAATTTGATTATATACATTGTTATGAAGATTATTTGTTCTCAAACCATAATTTGAAACCATAAAATTTTTTGGATAAAATAAGCCATTTACCCATAAACTACGCTGCTCCCCTGAGAGGTTGGTGCTTCACTCATTTAGCTTCATCTCTCTCTCTCCATAAATAGGCATTTGTATACCTAACCCTACTCAGTCACTCATATCAGCAAATAATAGAATTTGAGGGCTTGTGTTTAAAAGCTCCAGCTCGTAGGTTTCAATCACCTGGAAATGTTTTACAGGAAAGCATCTTTCTTTAAAAACCTTCCCCCAGGCAAAAACTGTAGGACATGGAAAGAAACCGTTACAAGACACCAGGCTGTAGCAATAAAGACTTCCCAAGGTTACCAGGTCCATAATTGTGATAAGATCTGATATGTCAAGTCAAGAGGGAAAAACAATTGAGTGGAATGACACCCTGCAGCCAGCAGTGCAGCTTCAGTGCTGCTCTCCACACGTCTACTGCTGCCATGACACAACAGGTTGGCTCAGGGTCGCAAAGGGTGCCATTGAGTGCTGCCTCCAAGTGAATGATTATTCATTGAGCGTGGTGTACCAGAGGTTCTATACTGTGACCTGACATTTTACATTAAAATAAAGATTTTTCCTTACCATTTTAGTGTTCCTTCTAGCTCCGGCGGGAGGCAGGGCGCCGGAGCTAGAGAGGGAAGGCGCGCGCGACCGAGAAGGGGGCGTGGTCATCGGAAAAGGGGGCGTGTCTATAAGACGCGTCAGCTTTTCGTCACTCTTGGGGGCGTGCCCGGCACTTACGGACACGCCGGGCAGCCCCCAAGCCCTGCAGACAGTGAGAATAGATGCCGGGCGCATGCGCCCGGCCTCTATTCTCTGGCGGTGACCGGGTCACCGCATGTTTCTCCACCCGCGGGACACTGCATCCCGCGGGTGAGAATGGCTCCCGCAGGCTGTGAGGGCAGGGCGCTTTTTGCCCTCCTCCTGGAGGGCAGGGTGCTTTTTGCCCTCCAGAAGGAGGGCAGGGCGCCGCGCCCCGCTAAAACAGCCTAGCGGGAACGCTACATTTCACTTGCTCACAGGGGTGTTTAGAAATAAAAATATGAGATGTGGTAAGAACTTACCTTTGTTATCTCTATTTCTACGAAGTCCATAGGGTTCCACAGGATACCTTGGGGTATAGGTGATGACGTCAGGCATCGGACACCATAGAGTTAAGCTTTCAGCCTCCCAGGATGCACTAGGGTCCCCCTCCTATACCCCGCCCCCGAGCCAAGGCACCTCAGTTACGTACCAAGCCAGAGGCCGGAGGAGGAGAAGGAAGAGAGAGAAAAAAGATCTGGACACACACAAGAATCACATTCTCACCAGACGGAGATAGAAAAACCGGTGACCAGAGCAAAGCCCATCTGCAGCACAGGTGCGACAGGGCGGGAGTCCTGTGGAACCCTATGGACTTCGTAGAAATAGAGATAACAAAAGTAAGTTCTTACCATATCTCATATTTTCTACTTCAGGGTCCATAGGGTAACCACAGGATACCTTGGGGATGTCCCAAAGCAGTATCCTTTAAGGGTGGGGACGCTCCTGTGCTGAAAGGAGAATCCGCCGCCCGAAGGAAGCATCCTGAGAGGCAAAGGTGTCAAACGCGTAATACCTCACAAAGGTATGGACAGAGGACCATGTGGCCGCCTTGCAGATCTGGACTGCAGAGGCACCACGTCGAGCTGGCCACGAAGGACCCACAGACCTAGTCGAATGAGCCTTTACAGAATAAACGGACTTTAGGCAGATCTCCACATTGCGGTCCATAGCATCCTTTAGGGAAGACATGGATGGCATGGGCAATGTGGCACTACGGACTAGGCGTGTCACATGAGAATCCACCTGTGGAGGGGATTCCCACTTAGAAAAATAATTATCAGCAAACGGATAAGCCACCGCCAAACGCCTCTGCGGCTGGTACCGTTTGCCAGGCTGTTTCCACGCCTCCTCTAAATGGTCCACCAATTGACCCGAAAGAGGAAACACTGTGGCGTCACCTTTAATAGCCTTAAAAAAAGGCATATTTAGATTTGGACACCGGAGGATCTTCGTCCTCAATCACCAAAGCTGTGCGGACTGCCCGAATAAGTCCAGGAATATACACCTTGGACCTAGCGTCCGTCTTTTTAGTACAGAGAGTTTCCTGGTCCGAAAGATCCAGAATCTCCCCATCATCAGACGTCACGTCGTCTTCCTCATAAGGAGCAGACAGAGACGCCACCGGCCGCTTATGTGGCCATAACACAGACTCTCCTTGTAACACATCCAACAAGTGCTGTACAGAACTTGTTAGTGAATTAACCCACGCAGGCTCTTGAGAGACTTGGGGAGGGGAAATAGGGAGACTGTGGGGTACCATCAATTGTCTCGGGAAACCCTGCATGGGTGACGACACCACTGATTGCTGGGACAGTCCCATCTGTGAGAACGCAGGCTGCGGAGCTAACTGGCCCACCAGGGTTGTAAGCGCCTTAGCGAAACAAGCCCAGGGCGCCTCCTGCACCGGTGCTGTGACAGTAATTGGCCGCGCCAATAAATAACACTGCCGGCATAGCCCCTCCGCGCTACCCTCCCCCTCCGCTATAGGTACTTTACACGTAGTACACTGAAGCTGGAGAGGAAAGTCACTCTCAGACATGATGGTAAGTATGTGACCCCTCTCACCAATACTTGCTAGTATAGCGAGAGACCACCCTGCAAGCACCGCACCGCAAGGGCTTTAGCAGAAAGAACAAGGACAGTGATAAGGCTGACAAGAAATTAAAAGTACAGGCAGCAGCACTAGCACAGTCACATACAATGCACAGAAAAACGAATTCCTGTACTATCAGCGCTGATACTCAACTACACAGACACAGAGTCTGGTAGGACACAGTGCTGCATACACAGACCTGACCACAGCGGAGGAGAGGTATGCGGGGGGACCCAGACCACGATGCCTCCGATCATAGGCTTCCAGCAGCGTTCACCATGCGTTCTGAAGATGGCCACCGGAGGAGCATAGAGGAGGCTGGCCTGGGGGAGGAGCGCTGCCAGAGGGCCAGTCGACCTGTGCAGAGAGGGCTGTGTGCAGCGGGGGAGGCGCCGGCTGTGAGACAGGGAAGGCGCGCTCCCCTGGCATGCATTTAACCCCTGGGACGCCGCAGCGCTACCGCTCTGCCGCGGTCCGCTGTCCCAGAGGGGTAGTGGAAGCGCAGGTTAATACCTGGCTCCACGCTGCAGTCAGTCCACCGCGGGACCCCTGCTGCTTACCTGTAATCCCCCTTAAATCCGGCCATGGCCCAGAACATCTGGGGTCACCGCATACCCGGATCGGTACCGGCGTTCTGGTACCAGCGGGGGTGTAGGGAAGACAGCATGGATGTCAGTACTGACAGTCCATGCTGTACTTCCAGATGTGCAGCCACAGCTGCAATGAAGAAAACTTCAGGGGCTCTTCTAAGCCCCCCTCTAGCAGGTGCATCCGACTCCGGGCACCACACAAAACGGAGATGCCTTGGCTCAGGGGCGAGGTATAGGAGGGGGACCCTAGTGCATCCTGGGAGGCTGAAAACTTAACTCTATGGTGCCCGATGCCAGTCATCACCTATACCCCAAGGTATCCTGTGGATACCCTATGGACCCTGAAGTAGAAAAATGTTAACTTTTGTAGAAAATGCAATGGAAGTCTAGAATTGAACTGCAGATGCAATCGCTGTGCTAATTCACTGTGAAAACGACTCATAGAGCCCAACTCGATCCTAAATGAATTGTCCAGTCATGTAATGTAGCACTAAAAATTATCTGCTTTTGCTGCACAACTGATTAGTAGGATTAGAGATGGTCATACATGCAGATTGGTGTCTGCAACAGTTTAATTGTAGAATCTGTTTTTTTCTCGCAGAGAAGAAACAAAGCTTCTACATATGCTTTATTATGGACAAAATCACAAGCCACATGGCATTTGTAAGCATGCACTATCATTGAACATTGTGCCCCCGTATTATCTGCTGCTTGGCCTGAGAGTTGTCTGCTCTTCATGGCCAGAGAGGTCAGCGACTGGATTGGAAGAAAGCTCAAAGTAACAAAATGCATTTGCACACTATACAGCCAATAGAAGCAAATGGAGTATTCCTGAGAAAACAATTCTACAATTTCTCAGAGCAGAACAGTTTCTCCAAGTAGTTTTAAGCAGATATATTTTCATGCCAGTATGGAGGCATTGGACACACATGTACCTTGTACACGCATCAGAACGATGGGTAAAATACGCTCTTCAAGGGCATGACCCAGACATCTGTGCAACCAAACATGCTCATTAATATGGCAACAGTGATGACATGTATTGTTTGGCAGGGAAGCTGAAAGTTGGTCTACTCAATTGTCCCATACCATATTATAAAATCAGTATTCCTGGAACAGTAGGATGTTGGGGAATACAAGCTACATCTTTCGGATTAACCTTAATAAAAAGTAATGCAGACGCGCTGTTAATCAAAGCAGCTGGAAAAGGGATAGTCTGTCCGGAATCGGTATAATTTACCGCCGGACCCCTGCTCGGCGGTTGGAATCCCGACACCGGCATAGGAGGAAATCCTGATAGTCGAAGGTAAGTATTCACTAGCCTATTTCTAACCCCCTAACCTCCCCCCTATAAGTGCCTAAACCTAACCTCCCCCGCCGCCTAAACCCAAGTCCCCCCTGGGGGTGCCTAACCCTCCCTCCCCCTAGCCTAACCCTAAGTCGACTGTCATTTAACCGTCGCCGGGATAAAACAGTCGGGAAGCCGGCGGTCGGGATTAGTTCCGCTGGCTTCCCGACTACATACAGTCAGTCCCTTGTAATAGTTACAGAATTAGATATATAAAGAAACCAGCGCTATATAAATCTCACCAGTATGATGGACGGTTTTAGTAATAAAAATAAATGCAAATTTATTCAAATGTTTAGCGGTGCATATTAAAATAAAAATTTAGTATCCAGATAATTATTAGCATGTATGTATAAATACATATATAAAATTCCACAGTATGTACAAATTAAAAACGTGCAATAAACTCCCAGATCACTCCAACTGGAAGTAGGGACCTCCCTCCTATGCATCCAGTGAGTCTTTGGAGTGTATAACGTAAGCCCCTCAACGCATTTCGCTGGGGTATGATCCCTCAGGAGTATAGGCCAAAGACTCACTGGATGCACTCTGGATCTGTTTGCCAACTCCTTGGAACAGGATTTCTGGATTGCAATGCTAAAGACCACACATGGATTACATCTCATTAACCTTCAGCACATCACAGTGGATGCTAAAGGATATCTTGAGAACTTATGACCACAGACTGGTAAATCTTCCTGCTGCTAATATTATCCTTTGGACACATAGAAGGGGGTTCCTATTTCCAGTTGGAGCGATCTGGGAGTTTATTGCACGTTTTTATTTTGTGCATACTGTGGAATTTTATATATGTATTTATTTATACATCAAAAAAAGGACAAATGCACTCGCTTAAACAGTAAAAATATGTATATATTGTGAAACAGTCAATAATAACAGCAAACTGCGTATTTCAGATATAGTGTAAACAATATTAACAGCAATCGTGGTGCTCCAATAATCAGTCCTAGATACAAAGATAGATAATGGATTTTCTCTCCTTTTCCAGGATGTTTTGGAGTATGGAATCCTGTTGATCTTTGAATGTTACAGGGTGATGACAACACCATTTTCAGATTATGCAATCCCTCCTTCAGATATGGCTGAAAGATACCCTCACACCAGAAATACACCCAAACAAAAAAAGGCCAATAGGCCACTATCAGTAACGGATAAAACACTTCCACAGTACTGTATTTATACATGCATGCTAATAATTCTTATCTGGATACTAAATTTTTATTTTAATATGCACCACTAAACATTTGAATAAATTTTCATCTATTTTTATTACTAAAACCGTCCATCATACTGTGAGATTTATATAGCGCTGGTTTCTGATTAACCGGATTTTGTTAAAAAAGAAGAAAAAAAAAGTGCCCGTCAAGCAGTTAGTTCACAAAGGGGGAATTGTATCAAACCTGCTATAGAGTGAAGTGGACAAGTTGCCCATAGCAACCAATCAGCTTTGAGGTAGTATTTATCAAGTCCACTCAGTAAAATGATAGGTGGAAGCTGATTGGTTGCTATGGTCATCTTCTCCACTGTTTAGGTTTCATGCATCTCCACTTAGTAGGACAGGCATAATTAGAAAGCGAAACTTAAATTTTATTGCCCACACAGAATATTCCCACATTTTCTCTAGTGCTGCTCCTCTCAGTAACAGGATAATGTGACCTAATTAACAGTGCCCATCTCAGATACATCTTGGAGTCTCTCTTGATGTTTGAATAGACAAAAGCCCACACTTATTTAATCCATTGTAAAGGGGGGCTATCCACTTAGCGATTTAACCAAGCGATTGCGCGATAACGACATAGTTATCGTGCAATTGCTTGCAAATCGTGCATGCATCGAGGCATGTTTTGGTTGGAAGCGACCAGCGATGCGGGTGCCCGCTGGTCGCTTCCGACATCGCCCGTACATGCTGGTCAACCTGACGATCTCGTCAGGTTCAGCATGTGCGGGGATGAGGGATGTGCCTGGACTGAATGAGTGAACGTTCAGTCTAGGCACATCACTAGATATACAAACGAGAGCACGACAGCAATGTCGTAATCGTGCTCTCGTTTGTATATCTATAAGTGGATAACCACCTTAAGCCTTGCTAAATGTACCTTTGCTTACTTTTACCAAACAGACCTTAATGAAAAAAAAAAAAAGTAAAAATTATGGTTTTGGAGAAAGTATCCCCTACTACTTTTAAATAGTTTTGTTAAAAGTAATTTTATTTAGGCAGACTAGGAATGTTGAAATGCAAGAGATCCTACTTGAAATTTCCTATACTCTACTGTAGGCTAAATGGCAATTTTTTTTAAAAGTTCACATCTTACTGTCCCTGAAAACAGTATATTAATTCTAATAAATTACTGGCCTACCAAGCAGTTATGGACTATTTCATTTATAGATCAGTCCATCTTGCATATACCCATTGTCAAGCTTATACTAAAAATCCCATTATTTTTCATTAAAAAAAAAAAAAAAAAATAGATATTCATAGTGGATTTAATGACTCAAAATAAGTCTTTGTTGACTGAAAATTGTGTGGGTTCAGTCAAAGTACACAAGTATTCACGCTCCAAGAGTGTTGGAGGTGACAAAATTAATGCTAGGACATTTACGTATGTAATAAATTGTAGATGATTTGAACAGACAGCAATACTGCATAAAAATAACACGAATGTAAACATATATCCTAATCAGGGGGCAATGCAAAGAAAGGTTATTAAGAAAGAAAAAGGTCTTTAAATCAGTAATAAATAAGCATTTTTTTTATTCTGGTTTTCCTTCGTTAGGACACAAACCATAAAACACAGGCAAAATAAAAAGACACGATTCACAGTACCAAAAAAAAAAAAAAAATTAATTCAGTCCCCTTAAACCCAAAATTAAAAATGAAATAAAAATAAAAATTTCTTTATACAGTTAAAGATTGAAAATATAATTGCAAACACATCAAATTGTTCACTAAAACGCTTCATTTTTGTATATGACACATTTAATGATCATATGTACATAACACGGTAGAGCCTTTTCTTTATTTTTTTTTATTAATATATATACACAATCTGCCAATAAATAGCATCATTCTACATATAAAGCCAGTGTTGTACTTAGTCTGGTTATGGCTTGGGGGAGCTTTAAGTAGTGAAGGGCCCAAGTACAGCATGCACACATAACCTTCAGTATACATGATTAGAACTAGAATTTAGCAATTAAATGGGCTAAGTAAATTATTCTATTGGATAAAAAAAAAATAAAAAAAAAAATCAATACATAAAGTGAAACCTGAATGTTCTAATAGTCTTGACAAAACTTCTATACAATTTATTTTTGCCGACTTATTCACATATAGTTGGAGTCTTCCAATACTAGGTTGAGAGCTATATTGAATCGATAACCAATGTGTATAAAGTCTTCCTGATATATATATATTTTGAGTACTGTCAGAAGTAGCTGTCACCCCAAAACCATTAAACCAGAAATGAAAAAAAAAAAAAAAAAAGACATGGGGCATTTGTTGTTTCCTGTACAGTCTTAATCATTGATTTGAATTGAGATGGATATAAAACTATAGGGCTAAACCCTTTTTTCAAAGTAAACTGAACAAATTAATTCCACCTCTCTCATGAGTACAAGTGGTGTATGCATATGAATATATACTATATATAATTTCATACACACATTTTATTGCTTTATTAAAGCAAAATAAAGCCCAAAGCAGCACTGGATTGAATCATTTTAGTGAGATAAGATAACAACTATACAGTGACACTGTTGCTGAATATTTGTAGCCACAAATGACATGCGAAAAATTACTTCCTTTGTGGTAAACCACAGTATCTGTAAACAGCCAATCATTAGCGTAAAAAAAAAAAAAAGTTCTAGCACTCTACACTGATTGAATTAAATTCTCACAGAGGCACACTGTACAGGCAGTTACTACCGATTGCAGATTTCTTATAATTAGAAATCTGGGGAGGCTAACCTTTATTTTTATTTTTTTTCCCCATTTAAAAAAAGGCGATTTACACACGAATTTAAAAAAAAAAAAAATCATGTAAGGATACATTTTTTTAACGCATGGCATTCATGCTGAGCAATTGAGTATAGACCAGGGGTAGTCAAACCCTGGTCCTCGAGAGCTACCAACAAATTCATGTTTTCCAGGTTGCCCCACATAATCACAAGTGAAATAGTTACCTCCACCTGTGAATCTTTTAAAATGTGTTAGTGAGCAATGACTACACCTGTACACCAGCTAGGTGGTCTGGAACACGTGAACTGTTAGTAGATCTCGAGGACCAGGTTGGCTACCCCTGGTATAGACAAATCATTGTACTAAACAAGACAGTCCGTGAGCTTTTTTTTTAATGATTCTCGTTCCATTTCAATGCATCGAAGGCATTTGAAAATTTAGTCTTCTCAATGGTAACACATTAATCGCAATGAGATGGTAAGGAGCATTCACACATTTCCACATAGGTTTTGCTCTGACAAGATAACTTTGCAAATGTAGGGTGTACATAATCGAAAATGGATTAGCAAATGGCTAATATTCCTTAGTGAAATTGGTAACTAAAAATGAGAATTATAATTTTATTTAATGGCTGCTTTTCAAGGTCTCACAGGGATATGATTAAAAGTAGGAGCTAGTTTAATAAAGTGCAGTATGAGGGGGGAGGGGTACAGGAATTGGTTTATTTATTCCCCCCCAAATACTAATAACATTAACAGTTTCAGGTACACTTTATGAAAACCTGCATATAATATCTATGTAATATTCTAATGTAACACACATTGAAAGACTTTGTTCAATCTTATATGTACTGAAAGTAGGAATTATTCTGACCACTTTCATAGCACCTAAAAATGCAACTTTTATTTAGAACTCCTAAAATAAATTAATATTTTTATTCTCCAGAATAGTAAATTAAAATGTGGTATCAAAACACAGTTTAGAATAGCTACACATCAATTTTAAGCAAATACCTTCAGTTTTTCTAAACCAGTACTAAGAGCTACTTAACTACATTTGCCTAAAAGTTCCACTAGTTGGACAGCCCTGGGATTCTATATATTA
The DNA here is from genome assembly GCA_031769625.1 of Taudactylus pleione. Taxonomy (NCBI): domain Eukaryota; kingdom Metazoa; phylum Chordata; class Amphibia; order Anura; family Myobatrachidae; genus Taudactylus; species Taudactylus pleione. The sequence goes on along the minus strand of JAUIMM010000213.1, from coordinate 17,181,096 downwards.
ATCCTACAACATCCTACTCATCTGTATTAGGCTTATGCGGATCTCTTTAACTACTAGACACACAATTATGTTATGTATTGTTAAAATAATATCGGAAATATTCATGTGATAAAACTCTATTTAAGTAGAAAACAAATAAGGTACTTGTGTACTTTACGGACTCATTGCAGAGAGAACCCAAGTGTCCTACACTCATTATTATCAATCATGGTAATGTCTAAATCCCCTTCACGGAGAGGACCCTGTCCAACGTCATTACCTACCATCCAAGTGTGCATAGAGGAGGAACATAACCTTGTGGCGAGGTCGAAGCGTGGCGAGCGCAGCGAGGGGACAACTTTCATTTATAGGTTGGGACAACTTTCGGTAACTTGTGTACGTAAAATACACAAGTACCATTTAAAATAGGGATGGGAAACCTCAGGCCCGGGGGCCGGAATCATTTTGTCTGGCCCTCAGAGCCAGAATGGCACCTTGCAGCCAGAATCTATGCAGCAGTGCGGCCTGGAGTGTCTTTAGGATGCTTCAGACGGCCACACTGCTGCCCTTACAGCTCCCCGGGCATTGCTGTAATCACCGGCGATTGTGGCCCGCCCCATGTGGCATTACATGGAGGGGGCGTGGCCTGCACCAGACCCACGAATATTGTTATATATATCAAAATGGCCCCCGGCAGGAAAAAAAAAGGCTTCCCACCCCAGATTTAAAACATTCACTGGGTTCTCTCTGCAATGAGTCCGTAAAGTACACAAGTACCAAAAATAATAGTTCTGAGCTTTAAAAGGGGATAATACTCAGTTGTCTTTGTAAAGAGTTTCCTTTTCCCTGATTAGCAGCAGCGGGGATTCCGTCCATGGGATACCCACTGTTACTAAAATACAGCAAAGAAAAGATTGTATTCTCTAGTTATTGGTACCAGGCAAACCTCCAAAGAAAGCAGAAATGTCTGCATGATGTTAGCTCCTGAAAGGGCAGGTGTTTGGAGTATAGATTTCTCTCAACAGGACCTTATGTTGATAGGGAGCTAGAGGGTAGGATATCAGTGGCTCTGTCACAGCTGCATGTTTTGCCACAGACCAGCAGCACCTGTCAGGTTCACCTGATTTTGTCAGTTGTTCTCAAATAAAGTACTGACCCAATTTTTTGTGGCGTCAGTGTGACAGTTTACTGTGATATGCACAACTGTCATTGAAAACAAAATATACCAACATAGGACAATCATCTCAAACAAGCATCATTTATCTAGCAGCAATAGTAATGTAGCCTTCCCTACTTTGTCTGATCTTCTCTGCACTACACATACAATATGGACACATATCATAAAGCCTGTCCAATAAGGCAGCTCTTCAAAATAAGCTCACATGAGCATAGGTAAATGGGCTCTCTGTGCTCAAGAAAAAAAACATATGGAAATGTTGTATTGTTACACATACTGAAACTAGTGATAACTATTGTCAGTCACATAAGCTGCATAGGAAAAGGCAACACATTAGTAGGCAGCCTTTACTTTTGTAGTTGTGTAAAACAATAATACTTTAAAGTGAAGGGAAAGGCAAGGCATTACATTCTAAACCCAAAATATGCCATTCTGTTTAAAGTGGACCATTCATTAACAGGAATCCCTATATATCCAATGACCATTAGTTTGCAGACTTTGTCGACCCAGAAAAAGACATAACCAAGATAAATACCTATTTGTTCAGTTTGAATTTATGCGGTAATATTTCCAGGGTATTTTAGAGAATGAAAGCAAAGTTCTGATTGGTTGCTATGGTTAATATTAGCTTTTCTTTATTTCTACACATACCCCACAACCATCCCGCTTTGAGCAGTACAGTCTCGCTTTTCAGGCACTTCCGCCATCCTGCCCATGAGGAGGAGGAATATTGGGGGGGGGGAGCACTCACTACTCAATCATATGGCATCTACACAGGCAGCACAGCATTTCCTGGAGTGCTGGGCACGCCCCCCAGAGTCATCAATACGAGGGCGTACTGCACACCCACTTTTTCAGGTGTGCACATACTTTCCCTCCTTCCAGTCACAATATATTGGGAGGTATATATACATGTAACAGTCTCACCCATCTGTTTAACCATCTACATTCAAAACAGTCTGTAAACAAATGCTGCCTGAGCTTAGCTAAAGGTAGGATTTATCAGCTATGTGCACAAATATTACAGCTATACCCACTTCACCCGTCATTTGCCTCTGCAAAAAACAATCTTATTTGAAAAGATCCAGAGGATTCAGTCTCCAACCACCGCATGTAGTTTATGTAACAACACATAAATAGCACATATTTGTAATATACAGCAATCAGAAATTTGCTTTCATAGTTTATCTTGCCCTAGACCAATGAAAGCCAATGCTTGATTAGTCACTGTGGGTCACATCTCAGTTGTGCTATTTTCCTTACATTAGGCCCTAGGGTATTTTTCTTTCAAGGGACAATTGTGCTGGTTTCTATGTGCAAAATGGTAATGGTGCACATGTAACTACAAAACGATCTTGTAATCCACACCAATCAGCTATCTTTAATTGTACAAAGTCAAATAGGATAAGAGTATTAAAATCCAATTGGCTGCTATGGATTCTTTTTGCAGTTAGAAGTACATCAGCAGAGGAGACCTTCAACTCCACACTCTGAACACTAATTAAAACACATTAATCTAAACCCTAATTCAGACAGAAATATGTAAGGATACTCACAACCACTTTGTGTACATTTTTAAAATACAAAAAGGAGCCACTAGTTGGCTTTTAGTCTGTTTATACATTTGATGTGCAAAAAAAAAAAAAAAAAATGGCTGCCTCAAGACAATCAGGAGTAGTACTAACCTCCTCAGAAGGTCTGGAGATAGACTACAATCTGCAATACAACATTAATGTCTTACAGAAACATTTGGGATACAGTCCATAACCAAAGACTTGACCATGCCTCATAGAAGATTTCCTTCCTGTAGCTCCTTCACTTCTCATTAACAAGCAGCGGCGCTGCTTCACACCAACCAATAAAAGGGGAGGCAAATTGGAGAGGAGGAAAGAATTCGCCTCTCTTTTTTGGACTAAGTGATGCGACGCAGGAAGGGAGGTGGGAATGCTCAATAGATATAAATAGATGGATATGGATGTTTCAGACATCATATCTGTTGTGTGCGTTGGGGTGACTCTGCCGACTATACTGAAAGTGATCAGTCAGTACGTTGCTTCGACCATACTGGTAGTCCCTTCCAGGAGTAAAGGAAGTAATGCCATTCTGTAGCTTTTCAGGAAGTTCACGGTGGTGGTCCAAACCCTGGACTTCTCCCGATGCGTGAGGGAGTAATTGCTTCTTTGCTTCTTGGTTAGCATCATACTTGGCCTGCAAATATATACAATGACCATGGAGCTCAGGACCAATGGAGATTGCTGAATTACAAACTATATTGCGGTTTGGAGAGTAAGTTTGCAAAAACAAAATCGTAATCTGCAGCTGAAATTTAATTCTAACAAAAACATTGATTAGTTGAGAAATAGAAATGCAACTTCCTACCAAAATCACTGGAAACTTAATGATCTACCCATTTATCCTATTTCAGCATTTTTCTAGGCATTTAAGATAATTATTTTGTTGCAAAGTCCATGGCACGCTAATCGGGGCTATTTGAGGAAAGGTGTAGTTTGACACATCTGTATGTGAAAGCAGCACTCACCTTGTTATATAGGAAGACCCCAAGAATTGCAGTCATCATTCCAAGAACATTGGTGCCAGTTACAGGATTACGAAGCATGATGAGAGAAACTGTAATGACCATGATCCTTTTGGTGGCATTTGCTACAGAATAACTGAGAGGACTTATAAGATTCAAGATGCTGAAGGCAATGAGGTTCTGAGCAAAATTACAGGTCCCGCTTATGACTAGGAGAAGAAGTGTCCATGACCACTGGGATACGGAAGCCTGGGTAGGATGGCAGGAAGAGAAAAGTAATGCAAAAATTAAATATATGAAGACAAATCGGAAGCAAGAAAAATAAAAAAGTGCAAAACCAGTCTTTTTTTAGGTTTTAAAAAATAAACATTAACAATACCTAAATTAACATTAGTTGGAAATATATATGGATCTTCTAGACTACATGCCTATTGAACGCTGTACATTTTGAATTCTAGGGCCAGTGACTGATTCACAGATGCTCCAAACAATTTCCAGTCAAGACAGAATAACACAGGTAGGAAGTATAAACTGGTTTTCTGGCTCCTAGACATGACCTACAGGCTCCTGAGTACAGGTAATCTTGGTTTGGGTATGGAATCCGGGGTGTTCGGGATGCTGGTGATCAGAATACAGACTGCACAATCCCGATGGTCAGAATCCCAAAATTAGGTAAGTATCCTAACCCTCCCCCTAACCGACCTGTCCCGCACGGTAACCCTAACCCTACACTCCAGCAGCCTAATCCTATCCTTCCCCATAGTGCCTAACCCTTACAATCAGGATGTCAGCGGTCGGGATTCTGGCACCGGTATTCTGACCGCCGGCATCCCGGCCGCCTAGATGCTGACTTCATCCAACTATCTTTGAATGTGTGTTTCCCGTAGAGATAAAGTATGGCTGTCCACATACTCCACTAAAGGGATTGATTTATTTAAAAGATACTTCCCATTTGCCGATGTTTTAAAACAGGAAGTAATCAATATTACATCTCTATCAATGCCTACGATTTAGAAAGTCAACTCACCAGATCGCTCTCCACTAAAAATGATGAAAGGTCTAGTAGCACCCATGTGGGGATCATGAAAAAGACAGCGTGACAGCCTAGGAGGTTGAGTAACCGCAGATGATGTATCCGAGAATCCTTTAGAACCTGCAGATTTTGTATATAAAAAGATAGGCCTTACATGTGCACATAAGGTCAAAGATCTACTACAGTATATATTTCATATAAATTTAGTATAACATGGTCAGAATCTTACACCTATGATTACTTAAAGCAATGTAATTGAGAACTGCCATAATAAAATGAAATGTCACCTATATACAGCAACACATCAGTCAGCAAATGTTTATGAAAATCATTCTGCAGATGCTTATGTATTATTCCGATTGCCCAATGTCTAAGTTGTCCCTAATAATGGAGTGGAGCAGAGCAGATGCCTTGGATTTGACTGAAACCAGGATGCTATATTTAATTATTCTTTATAAAGATTGTAAGCTTACGAGCAGGGCCTTCCTACCTATATATCTGTCTGTTATTACCCAGTTTTGTTCTATTTATGTTTCCAATTGTAAAGCGCAACAGAATATGCTGCGCTGTATAAGAAACTGTTAATAAATAAAGAATGGCTAATAGGTAATGAGATACTGGCCTTCTTGGAGAAGATGTTTTGCAGAGAAAAGCAGAGGGTGGCAGCCAAAGCACTGATCAGACCCCACATGTCAAAGGAGATCTCCGTGACTGTGGCCAGCAGGACACCTCCTATTATTGGAATCAGGGACACGTACACCTGTGTTAAGATGAAAAGCAGGTTAGACAAGCAATAAATCAGGTTATGTCCAAGTTATTCAGTAGTGTGTTGTCCACTCTACACTCACCCTGGTGGTCTGTTTCTCCTTCATTATTATTCTTGACAATAGCACAACCCATATTGGCATTGTGGCCTTTACTGTAATATAAAAGCAGATATTCAAAAAAGTTATGACTGTGCCATAATCCCATAGTGGATACACTCAATGTGTTCTAAATGTGTGAATAATTTCAGGAAGATCCTGTATTTTAGGATTTTTTTGATTTTCTATGGTTTACTCCCGGGTTAGCCAACCTCAGTCCTCAAGAGCTACTAACAATTCACGTTTTTTCCAGGTCACCTAGCTGGTGCACAGGTGCATTCATTACTCAGTGACATTTTAAAAGTTCCACTGTTGGAGCTAATTATTTCACTTGTGGTCCTGTGAGGAGACCTGGAAAACATGCACTGTTTGGGGCCCTGAGGACAGAGTTTGAGAACATGTGGTCTAATATCTGCAAATGTGAGTTTCAAGCACCATTTTGGAAGAATAAATCAAATAGATGGAGCAGAACAGACACAGCAGGTATTAAGAAAGGGAGGTAATGGGGTATGACAGTGGCTCCCAAACTGAGGTGCCACGGGCTGGTGGTTCAGTATCAAATAAAATTATTTTGGTCAATGTGACTGGCAGCCACCAGCACTGGTTTTGCCTATCAAAATATGGGAACAATTAGAAGCACATCTCTTTCTACCACCAGATAACTGAACCTAAAGCCGCAGCATACACACTAGACATTTTTATGAACGATAACGATATCGTTCAATAATATATCATATCGTTCAGTGTGTATGCAGTGAACGACCAACGATGCTCGCTCCCGCGGGTAGTTAACGATGTCTATTTTCGTCCGTACATGCAGGTCAATCTGACGATTTCGTCAAGAATTACCTGTTCAGAGATGTGGCAGGATGACTTCACTGAAAGATATGTTCCAGTGTGTACACCCAATATAGTTTGTCCTGCACTACAAAAGGTTCAAGGGAAATCTTTCACCAATATCGTTCATACAGCACATCGTCCAGTGTGTATGAGCCTTAGGGGTCTATTTACTAAGCTGTGTTAGGAGATAAGGTTAACGGTGATAAGGTATCAGCCAATCAGCTCCTAACTGCCATCTCACAGGCTGTGTTTGAAAAATAGCAGTTAGGAGCTGATTAGCTGGTACCTTGTTATCACCGTTCACTTTATCTCCTTACACAGCTTAGTATATAGACCCCTTAAGGTGCCCACACACTAGAAGATTATCTGCACGATTTCAATGCATCGTAACAATAAATAGTTTAAATTTGTGCAAATCATGCAGTTTCCAATTAGCGATAATGATCCGATGCACGGTCCCACGGGTCTTTAATCGGATCTTCAGATCTTACCTACTGCAGGTAAGATCTGGGACTCTCTTTAACGACGCACTGGAAATCGTTAAGGATGCATGATAGGTCGTTAGAAGATAGTTTGTCAAAATGAACACTATGCACGGTATCATTTCTCCAGGACTGCTTGGAGCTGCCGGGGAGTTCAAGGGAAATCGTTAGCGTGTGGGTACCTTGAGAATGACTGGTGAACACAATTTACTTAATTTCATCATTTTGCTCAAAAAGATTATTTTGGCCATGGGTGCCATAACTAAAAATGCTGGCACTCTTGGCGCTGTGATTAAAGAAAGTTTGGGAGCCACTGGGAATGGGGAGGTAAGTGAAAGTTGTGGTAGCTATTAAAAAAAAAAAAAAGTTTCAAAGACAGAATTTAGGAATCTTGTTTTCAAAACAACTATATTCCTTGCCTGCTGATCAAAGCAATCTTGGGCTATATAAAACACCTAAAAGAAGCCAAGCAAGAATAGCTGGAACTAAAAATAAACCATACATGCGAGAACAAAACCATCCAACCACGCATGAAGCATGTTCCGTTTTCCTAACTGTTCCATTTGTAGATGACAACCTCCATTCTCTTCTAATCTCCACAATATTCTCCAGTGCCTGCTAGAAGGCAGTTTCCTAGGGGTCTATTCAGCAATGCATTTTTTACTTAATGCAGAAACAAGCCTTTCCGCATTTTTTTTTTATTTTAAAGTATTTCCACTATTCAGCATAGGGTTAATGCAACTATTTTCTCCGTTAATACCTATCTCGAAGAGTATCACACTGTAGAGAGCAAGCCATTGCTCTCTACAGTGCTTAAACATTTTTTGCTATTCAGCAAACAAAACATTGAAATACTCCATAAACATTGACTTTATATAATGCCATCTCAGAATGGTATTATATGAAGAAAATCCTTTATTTTCATGAAAACTGAAGGGGCAGCAGTAAGTTTTCCCATCAGTCCCTGCAGGATCTTGAAACTCCACCCCAGTTTCCTTCGCTACTGTGTGGCCAGCAGCAAGTATGTACAACTCCAGCCACCCAAATGTGTCTAAATTGATTAAAATGTGTTAAAATTAATCTATATACTTTTATACATGTGGTTTGATAGATAACCACAAATATAAATCTATATAGACTAATATAAAGCATTGTACATGGAGCTGTACTGTACATACTTGCCGCTGACCAAACTGCAGAGGAGACTATTCGCACTGATATGAAGTGCATGTCTGACTATAAGCCTGAGCACGCGCAGAACAAGAAAAAGAAGGTTGTTTTGTTTTGTTTTTAGACTTCAGAAAACAATGCCTCCGGGAACTTTGCAGGGACAGCGTATTAACGCAAACACTGTCCCTGTGAAGTTTAATGCTGACTAGCAGGGATACAAGAATTGTTAAATAAAAATGGTCAGTGTTGCACGAAAATATTCAGCACAACAGTGACACTAATGCTGAATAGAGCTCCTAGTCCTTTTTAGTTACATTCAAATATATTATTTCACAAAACAAAACAATGTAAGCTAGTTGTGTTTCCAAATCCCTACTAAACAGAAATGCATTTTTCTTATTGCAGACATAGGGGCAGATGTATGAAGTTCTGGGAAGTGATAAAGTGGAGAGTGATGAACAACTAATCAGCTCCTGTCATTTTTCAAACACAACCTATAAGATGACAGTTAAGGAGCTGAGTGGCTGGTCGTTTATCACTCTCCAATTTATCACTTCCCAGAGCTAAATACATCTGTCTCTCACTTTCCTTTTGGTACCATGCAACATTATCAGTTGTAGTTCGAGTGCCTGAAAGTTACATTTTGCCAATGTGCACCATATGGCTGGGAACAAAAAGTCAGAAACAAATATTTGATTATGTGGTCTCCAGTAGGTTAGAAAAATAAATGCAATAGTCAGAAGTTTCTAAAGTACCCACCTAATTAGCAAACCCACATCACATTCTAAAGTATCATCCCACCAACAGCTGCAACCTGCACATTATTTTACGAAGACAGGTTACACGAATCTCGTCCTAATACTAGTGTGAGTGACACCCTGACAGGAGCTTCACTGTATAATAATGGGGGTCACCTCCTCCTCTGATCACAGCCCCATGCATCCCTTACGTTACCATACTGATGCCCCGACACGCAGTCACACCTCCCGATCACAGGCACCTGCGTGCATCCCACCCCACTGCAGCATGCAGGACCTAAATCAGAGCCCCCCTCTCAGTGCAGCCAACACCCCGATCACAGCCTTTACCCGCAGGTCACTTACCTGTATGTGCATAAGACACAGGCACCTTCCAGATGCTGAAATGCGCGGACACGGACGCGAAATACTTTCCAAAGGCCAGCGGAATAATGTACCAGCGGTAATACCGGGAGGGCAGCTGGGTGTGGGGGACCCCCCAGGCCCGGAGCATTGGGGGCAGGAAGCAGCAGATGGCCATGATGTGGAAGAGGGACACAGTCACCGGGTAAGGGAACCCGTTCAAGATGATCTTATTCACAACATTGCCGCCGGAGCTCACAGAGTACCAGAGAACGCAGAGCATCGCCACCCGGGCGCCCTCCCGTACACTGGCTACCTGCACTGGCCCACCGCCAGCTGCAGCGGACACCACCGCCATGACCACGGCCCTCCTCCTCCTTCCCCTCTGGGAAGCCGCACACCGGCCCGGGACACACACACACACAAGAAGACGTGGAACTGGAGACGTCAAGAGAATGGGAGGGGATAGAGCATTTTCACAATGATGCCACTTCCGCTGGGATGATCCATTTCAACAAAATCGTAATTTCCGGAGACTATACATACATATATATATATATATATATATATATATATATACACACACACACACACACACACACTAATGTGATCATGCTCCTGTCCTTCATGTTTAAGTTAGGAGGCGGTTATATTAAAATAAAATCACCGTGTGTTTATCAGATTCTGTTGTGTGGGAACATTTACAATTGCATTGTGTATAGATACGTCCTGCTCCATATTACTATGACATGCCTTCAACACAGTGCATACGATTAATACAATTGGTGTTGAAGATTTATTTTCTTAGTAGAATTTATAGGAACATCTGCGAAGTAATCGTTGGAAATACACCTGACAGATGCTCCAATGACACTACCATGCTTCCATGCGCTCGAAATGAATGAATGATGAATGGCTGTTGAAAAAGCGTTTTCTTTGGATCGGGCACTTCCATGTTACATCACTTCCTGGGAAAGATAAGTAATCAGCAGCACAGCTCCTCCATGGGGAAACACCGTTACCCTAGGATGAATTTGGTTTCGTCTTCACTGCGGAAAACTTAAAAAAAAAGTCACTGCTGGATACTTTTCATTTATATATTGAGTAGCAATTCAGTTAGCCATAATATTAAACTCAATTAGTCTAATCAATATTTAACTATTCCATCACAATTTTTATAATATATCTACATACATTATATATATATATATATATATATATATATATATAGTCACACTTTTTTTTTTTAAATGAAACCTACACTAATGATAGGTAGGGGTTACTAAGAAATCAAATACCCCTTTCAAATTGCAATGCCGGGTTGCACCCAAAATGTTCAGGCTTCCATCTCAGGTGCGACCCGGTTGAGACCCCTTTCAGACTGGCTGCCCGACACGGCTTATTGCCGGTTTGATGGTGTCACCTCCATCACGTGCTGATCTTCCTATGCTGTAAACGGAACTCGGGTTGCATCGACCCAGATAACCCATTCACAGTGCAACGCAAGCATGGTTGAACCTGAGTTCAACCCTGCTCATTACCAGCGTTGAAATGCCAGGTCACTCAAACAATCTTATTTCAACCTGGCCCTTTCGCACTGCACAGTAACCCGGGTGCTGCACATTCACGTGCAATAACCCAGGTTATTGCAGCAAGTATGAAAGGAGTATTAAAAAGAAATCAGATATTTTTTTTCTTCTCTTATTCTTAATTGCTGACAAAAGTTTATTAAATACATCACTGGCAGCATTGATGGTTCAATGGTTAGCATTACTGCCTCAGCACTGTCGGAGAGAGAGAGAGAGAGAGAGCGGGAGAGGGAGAGAGAAGGAAAATAGATTGTAAGCTTCACTGTGGCAGAGACTGATGTGAATGGCCAATCATTCTCTGCAAAAGCACTGTGGAATATGCACTATATAAAAGGTAATAAGCCACATTATTTTTGTTCTGGTTTTCCTCTGTCTATTGAAAGGGTTGGAATGTCTTGTTGAACATTAGAAATTAAGGATCTGATAGACACCAATAAACCTATACAGTAGTAAGTGCAAAGATAAAAGGGGCATTTTGGTGGTATTTCTGATTTGTCACATATTAGATAGCTTGGAATGCCTTTCCTACACCATATGCATGGCTATGACATGATTACCTTTGGACTACTAGTTGCATATTACCCCTTTTACACAGGAGCTAAAACCCGGGTTTTTGAAGAGTTAACACGGGCAGCTCCCTGGTGTAAAAGGGGAGAGGGACCCCCTAATTTCCTTTAATGCTACATAATTTGGATATGGAAGTTGGTGCTGCAGACCCGGGCTCGCACTGTTTTGTCTTATCTTATTTTATTTTATCTGTTTACCATTGTATAAAACGTTGGTAATTGACTGTATTTGAATACCGGACAATGGTTATTTTGCTGTAAAACATTTTATTAAAAAAATGTATGTGCTTACGTTTGAGTTGCTGTCATATATTTATTATGCTTCAATAAAAAAACTTTGTTGAAAATATAAAAAAAAAAAAAAAGGGGAGAGGGTTGGATCGCCGGGTCGAGTGACCCGGCAATCCAACCCAGGTAACTAGCAGGGTTTAACACGGGTGTAGCCCGTGAAACCCTGCTGTGAGAACATCGCTATCCGGATCACAATGACCCGGAGTGCGCTGCTAGCCGGCCGATTGGTCCGCCTTCAGTGGTATCTGGAGATGACGTCATCTCCAAGCGACCACTTTCACTCCGGAAAAGCCGGGTCTATGCAGACCCGACTCCGATGTGAGCGCCGCCGACTCGGGAATATCCCGAGTCAGCACCGGCAAAATTCCGGGTCTGATCCAGATAGGAACTTTGTTCCAACTCTGGGTCAGACCCAGAATTTAAGTGGAAAAGGGGTATAACTGACTGCACTACACCCTGTTACTGTATTTTGTCATTTATATACATATAGCCTATGATTGAAGATACCGCTTCACCACACATTGCTAACTACCAACTATTTTTGAGAAATTCAAAATTCAGTTTTAGAAGATGTGTACAAATTTCAGCCTGTTTCTAATGCCTCGCCTCGCCTCTGTCCTTCAAACCACATATTCAGTCCCTTTCCCACTCTTGTCACTTCCACCTTCATAATATCTCCAAGATCAGCAAAAAAAAAAAAAAAAAAAAAAAAAAGAGATATGACATTAGCTCCCACATGGAAGATTGTTCATTAATTCATCTTTTACGTTACTAATGAAGTCCCTATTTCCCTCACATTCTCTCTCTGCCCTAGAATCATACATTTTAAATATGACTAAAGGTCAGATTACCTGATATTGGAGAAGAGCAAACCTGACTCCCATTTCCCACAATTAAAGGAAGCCATATGGCAGGCTTACAAAATGGAGCACATCTCGAGAATCAAGCCCTAAAATGATCGTTTTGCAGCCACCTAATTCCCCCAACTGTAAAAATGATCTACTTTATGGTCCACCATAACACTACTTCCCCACTTTCTTTAGACATCAAGCTAGTCTAATGTACGGTGCTGTGCAACCTCTGCCTCTCTTTATGTCTGCTAGTTAAGCACATACCTCCCAATACCATTTATCTATTATTTTCTGATGTCCTTATTGTACGATCACTTAGTAAGTCACTTCTTTTTCTTTTAACAATTCAGTTCTTTGATTGCATTGTAACTCTTCACTACACTTACGTCCTTCTGAACCAGTTTCCCCTTTATTTTTTCGACAAAACCCTTAATAGATATAAAAAAAAGTTTTCCGATAGGACCTTGCGACTTTTGCCACTTACACCACCCTAGTCCTGCTTAGTGTCAGTTTATAGAAGCAACTACAGTCCAGTTGTCGGAAAAGACAGTATAGGTTAAGGTTAAAAGTGCTGAATTGCATGCCATAATTTTCAAAATATTTGTGTGCAGATATCCTTAACACTTGAAGCACATGCCCTGTACCCCGCCTTTAAGGAGATGGGTACGGGATGCCTGCATTCAAAATCCTGATGCTGGCATCCAGAGAGGGTTAGTATACCGACACCCGTCGGTCAGTATCCTAACCCTCCCGCCCCAGTGCCTAAACCTAACCTCCTCATCATCATCCCCGCACCCTAAACCTCGCCCGAGTACCTAACCCATCTACTTACCTTTGGTATTCCGGTGGTCTGACTGCCAGATCCCATCTGCTGTATCCCTCTTTAAGTATAGAAAAGCTAGATCCTTTGGAACTGAATTTGGTGGGGAGCAATAGCCATTCTGGCTCCGAGAGAGACATGCCTTGACCCTTTAACATTGGATTCAGCCACCATCCAAGGTATTCCTTGTGTCCTTGGTAAGTCTGATAACATGATCTAGAGTTGTGAAACAGACTCCCACTCCGTGAGCAGATCCAGGTGGAGGTTTTGCATACACCATCTTGCTAAACAAAAAATGCCTATAGTAGATGAGAACATTTCTAGGAGACAATCCCTTGTTACTACCAGCTGCCTGATTCAGAGATGGACGCTAACGCGATCTCATACAGAACGCAAATGAGAAAATATGCTGTTAGCAAAGATCACCTGAGCATAAATATGCCCACTGCAGCCTTCTTACCTGCGTGCGACCACGCATACATGCGTAAACATCGGTAACTTTGAAGCACATCGGCAGCTGTCTGACCCTCCGCAGCCTTGGGTGCTTTTATGACACGCAGAGCTGCATGTGCAATAGAAGTGGCTAATTTATATACACCCATGTAACAGCGTTCAAACCGCCAGGCACATCTGTGTTTTGCTGCCCCCTCCCCCGTCACCACCCCCAAAAGCTCACTTCTTGTCAATTACTCTGCGATGGGTCTCGGTGGCCTGCACGATCACAGAGCTGCCTTCGCGCACTGCGATGCACACGTAATGGCAAACAATCACTCAATCTGCGTGAAAATTGCTTTAGCATCCATCTCCGAAGCAGGCCTTTTGTACGCTAGCTGTTGCATTTAGAAAAATGTTTATAATGTCAATGATACTGTGGCTTATGCTATGTCTCAAGAGAAGGCTGTATTGATGTAGGAAAGTCATCTCCTTAGCTGTCTTGCCTTGTTTACAGTCACAACAATGTTAGAAGGCAATAAATATTATAAGGCAATACAGTAATTACCTGTTTTCTGAGAGCATCTGTGAAAATTACCAGCACCATGGTGAAGGTCCTTTGAGAAGTAGAAATTCTGAACAGGAGACAGGTGCACTGGTTGTGATGAACTAGACATTTCAGAAATTGATTATATTGAGCTGTGGAGATAAGTATCTTGTAGATCAGAGGTTCCCAAACTCTGTCCTCAACACACCCTAACAGTCCAGGTTTTAAGGATAGCCATGCTTGTGCATAGATGGTATAATCAAACTGATTGAGGTACTGTGCTTGATATCCTAAAAACCTGGACTGTTAGGTTGCTTGAGGACAGAGTTTGGGAACCATTGATCTATCTCCATACTTTTGTTAAGATGTTTAAGGAGAACCTTCACTACATTGATAAAGGACATAGGAAATTCTCTGCTTCCTACTCACTCCTAAATGAGTTTTAACTCAGAAAGTGAACGATTTTTTCAACGATTGAACGATATCGTTAATAGTTAAAAAAAATCGTTGTGTGTCTATGCACCTTAACACATTGCAGACATTGAGGCACAAATTAGGGTAGTGGCTCCCAAACTCTGAGTACATGTGGTTATATCAAAATGAATGGTTTCGCCTCCTTTTGGTTGTGGGACAGCCACTTGTGCCCAAAAGAGTAAATAGCTTACACATATAAGAGCACACACAATTTCAGCTATAAAGAGGAACTCCCTCTCCCCCAAAGAATGACTACCTGAAAGCCAGACCAATATGTTACTTAGGGACATATGTATCAAGCTGATTTTTACATAAAATTATGCAGAAATTGCAGTTTCTGTATAATTTTATGTATTGCTCCTATGTACTAAAAGCACAATGCAGGAGATTTTATAGAAATCTCCAGCCAAGTGCTATTAGCACTTCAGATCGCAGTCCCCATTATTGTCAATGGGGACTACGATCTAACCTCTATGTACTAAACTCCAAAAAAGCTAAGCTTTTAAGAGTTTAGCCCCGGTAGCTTACACCATTTTCAGATGGTGTAACTACTGTAAGCCTATGGAGGCTCCAGGTGCAGGAGAGATCTTTCGATCCCTTTCCCGCAGCCGGCTCCGGAGGCTGACACCATGCGCAGTGTCAGCTTCCCCGGAGAAGTCTTTCACTTCTGTGACAGACTTCTCCTAAATGCCGGGGATATAGCTCACAGGCACAGCGGTTAACAGCTGTCCCTGAGAGTCTCTCTTTGTACATAGCAGGGATATTTTCATTGAAAATGAAAATATTTCCGGCGAGATGGATACATAATAATTGCAGCAGTGCTGACATTATTAGTACATAGACCCCTTATGGTGCATACACACGATCAGATTTTTTCTTCAGATATGGACGATAACGATTTAAAAATCGTTCAGTCGTTCATATCTGATGAAAAATCGTTCATATCTGACATGCCTGAACGATGGACGATCAACGATGCGCGTTCCCGTTTGTCAGATAACGATATCTGACATCTGATGGGTTTGCAGTCAGACTTGGACGATTCCATTCATTTTAATGCAGTTAAAAATCGTTCAATCGTTCAAATCGTTCAAAACTTTGGTCAAATCGTCCAAATCGTTTAATCGTTCAGTCGTTCATCTGACAAATCTGACAAGTCTGACAAATCTGACCGTGTGTACGCTCCATTAGACTTCCTGAAGCAGTAGAATCTCACACAAGCAAATCCTAAAATATAGCTTGTTGGAGGAAATACAAAATTATAAAGCTACAAACTGATGATTCCTATACCAGGTCAAATGTTATGTAAACTTACTTTTAGTTTTTATTTTTCAGTAAGTTGCAAAAGTGATGTATGGCTGATAGCAACACCCTATTGTAAGGAGCCTAAATTGTTCTTAGTCAGAAAGTGTTCAATCACATGTGTATCTGTATACAAATGAGGGATCAGTAAAACTTATTGTGTAATAAGAGTATATAGCCTCAAGTTTTAACCATCCCTACATTACATCACACTCACATTTCATTAGACCACAGGTTCTCAAACTCGGTCCTCAGAACCCCAAACAGTGCATGTTTTCAGGTCTCCTCACAGACTAACAAGTGAAATCATTAGCTCCACCTGTGGATCTTTTAAAATGTGCCAGTGAGTAATGGCTGCACCTGTGCACCTGCTGGGTGACCTGGAAAATGTGACCTGTGTGGGGTCCTGAGGACAGAGTTTGAGACCACTGCATTAGACCATAGAATGAGAGGGCTAGGCTCAGCAATAGCATTGGAGGGAAGCTCTTATTGCACCATTTTTTGGTATCTGCAGAAAAATATACAGAACATGGAAATACTACTCCATAAAGAAAGATAAAAACACATAATGCACTAGGTGTTCCGTCCTTACATTTATAAAAAAAAAAAAAGTTGTTTAGTGCAGAGGTTCCCAAACACGGTCCTCAAGGCTCCCCAACAGTTCAGGTTTTAGAGATATCCATGGTTGAGCACAGGTGACTTAATTAATACCTCCGTCAATTTGATTTAACCACCTGTGCTTAACCATGGATATCTCTAAATCCTGAACTGTTGGCGAGCCTTGAGGACCATGTTTGGGAACCTCTGGTTTAGTGACAAGACATTACCAGCTGGGTTACCAATCTTGCCGCCCTGATAGGCTACAGTGGGTAATGTTACTGTGCATGCAATGGTTCAGGTCATGAAGTTTGGAAATCCCAGCTTCCTAATTGAGTAGATCAAACAAGAGAACTTACAGCACTGCACATTTTTCAAATCCTTATGGATACGTGGCCTGTTTATAGTTCCCCACTGCCACAGTTGTCCATTTATACCCAATACTTTAACACTCTCTGGTAAAGACTCAAATGTAAACCATTTTCTTATTAAAAAACCTAAACTGTAAACACCCACTTGTCACACCAATCATTCAGTTGGAGGATTCATGAAAAACCCTTATTTGGTTTGAAGAAAGTTGGAAATCTTTTTATTCTGCTTTATTAAGCTAACATCCATCTTCATTAGCCAGTATACTGACAAAAAATACATGGTGCTTAGTAACGCATTAGGAGCTAGATCTGGACCTTTGATGCAGTCCCATATTGCCAACAGCATTCTGTAGCAGCTACATCTTAACACTGCGTACAGGAGAGACTATTACCACACTGTGCATAGAGGGCCTGATTCAGCAACAGATGCTATTGCAATCGCAGCTGTGAAAATATGCTAATGCTTCCAAAAGTTACCAGCGTATAGGGGCAGCCACTGCTATCCGTCAACGTGAACATCGGTATCAGGCAGTCATGCAGCATATAAGTCTGACCAGCCGCAAACACCACTCCTGACACGCAGAGCTCTCATGCTGCAAAGGAGATCGCAATAGATCATTTATGCACGCCCCTGAAACATCGTTTAAACGGTCAGACACTTTTTTCTAACCACTCCCCTGTTCTTGCTCCCAATCGCTGACTACCTGTCACTCACTTTGCGAATGGTTCTTCTGTACGAAAGTAATCGCAATACAATCGCTGCATGTGCACAATGCAGCATTCACACATGCGCAATAGCAATCGCTCGAACTGCAAAAATATCAGCATTGCATCCGCTGCTTAATCAGTAGACACCAGGTCATACATGCCTACTTTCCCGGGAGGCTACCGATTTTGAGTAACCCCCCGCTGCCCTGGAAGAAAAGGCATATCTCCTGCATAAATATGAGGGAGGATTTATATATTATATTATATATATATATATATATATATATACACACATACGAGGACAGTCTCTTTCCATCTATTCTATAGGACAGGGGTAGTAGACCTCGGTCCTCGAGAGCTACTAACAGTTCACGTTTTCCAGACCACCTGGCAGGTGCACAGGTATATTCATTACTCACTAGCACATTTGAAAAGATCCTCAGGTGGAGCTAATTATTTCACTTGTAATTTTGTGAGACCTGGAAAACATGCACTGTTGGTAGCTCTCCAGGCCCAGGGTTGGCTACCCCTGCTATAAGACTTCTGTTCTGAGAGCCATACACAAAGGCACTTTTTAGAGACCGCTACTTGTATATATTTTCTACTAGCTGCAGTACCTGGCTCCGCTCGGGTGGAAGTGTTATCGGTCTCACCCTAGGCAGCCAGCTCCCTCCCTCAGTGGCCTGCACTCTGGTAATCTCTGCCACTTGGACACCAGCTCCCTTGTACTGTGCCACACCACCTGCACAGCAACTTCCTCTAGGGACGAGTTGGCTCCTTTGTCCTCCTAAGTGACTGCCCATCGGTATTCTCGTCACTGAGGACAGTGCTGCAGCATCCCCAGATTACAGGGAGCTCCACCAATCACCACACATAATGGGTCCCTGAACAGCAGGTACACCAGCACTTTTGTAATGGGTCTCCTGAGGTGGCAGCTGCCCTCTTTACTGCACGCTCTGGACTACTCTCATTGCTCACAGCAAAACCTGAAAAATAGGCCTGAAAATTTAGACTTGTCAAGAGCAGTGCAGGGGACCCCTCCATGCGTAGCCCTGCTAACAGTCCTCTGACAACCAATCGTGATGATCCTTAGCCTAAAACCCATCTAGGAAAATTACCTACACAACTATGAAAACAGCATCACAATCCGTTCAGTGGTTGCAGTTTATCACAATCAGACACTCATATTTATAAATATATATACACACACACATACATACATACATACACATACATACTTTTATACCTATTTTTCACACCATTGGCTCTCATTTGTTTGTTACTATTAATCCTGCAAGCTATCCTATATTACATGAAGTAAACAGGATATTACTTTCTTAAGAACGTTGTGCATCAGGATCTGTGCTTTTAAGGAAATAATGATGCCCACAGTGGCAAACACAGGGGGGGGGGGTAGAAAAAAATGCCTGATTTTAGAGTGAGCGTGGCCAGTCCATGAAGAGGGCATAATTAGCACTTATACAGCTTTAATATGCATCATACAAAGTGTATTGTGTGTCATAATTCCAGCATATACAGGATCACAGGAAGTCATTAGATGCAGCAGTAGTGCCATCCTGCCTGAGCTGAATGTTTTTATTTTAGATGTGGGCTCCATTCCAGGGCATGGGAGCAAGTTCGGGAGTCTGGGGGAGCAGCAGAAGAACCTAGCACTGCCCTGGACATATATGTAAATATTGGGCTCTATAGCAGTGCATCCCTAAAGGCTCCCATACATCAGAGATTGATTGCAAATTGCACGATTGCTGCAATCGATAGTGTATAAAAATCTTTCCCTTTTTTAATCGATTGCAGATTTGCCACAATCGATTGAAAAAGGGAAAGATTTTTATACACCATCGATTGCAAATTGCACAATTGCTGCAATCAATCTCTGATGTATGGGGGCCTTAACAGTGCATGTTCTCCAATCCCCTAATTGGTGCACAGGTGTATATATTACTGGCTGATACATGTTAAAAGATCCACAGGTGGTGCTAATTTCATTTATGATATTGAGAATAAAATGCAGCGCTAGTAAAATTCCATTATATTACTATTTCTATTGTGATCATGCTGGGGAAAAGGGTTTCCAGGCAGACGGAACCCCCCCCCCCCCCTGCGTTTGCCTATAGCGATCTGCACACAATGAGCCAAAGTGTACGATTTCCCTTGAAACTGTCCCCGGCAGCTCTGCACACGATCTGGTGGCCCATCTTCAAACTATCTCTCCTGCATCCAAACTTTCAGTTTATCGTGTCCTAGATTGTCAGATCTGCCCTAGTGCAAGGCAGATCTGACGATGCGATGTGCAACCAGCGGGGACGCGCATCTTGAGTGGGGACTCACAATTTACTCTCAATTTGGCCATATTTTACACGATCTGTCATTCCAATGTGTCGGAATCAGCCAGACCGGGTAACATATCACTGTGTGTGGCCAGCTTAAGGGCACTAACCTTGATTATTTAATTTTTTTCCCCAATATGAATTTAATAATGAATACAAAGCGGTTACTAGTTTGTGTGTTTTTTTTTTATCCAGTAACTATGAAGAGTAGATCAGACTGCTTGCAGAGCTCACCCTTTACCATAATTGCCATTGACTCTCTTTCTCATACCTTTTCTCTCCTCTCAGAGCTTTCCAGTCAGTCTAGTTAATGTGCTATAATTTTCTCACCATGGTCCAGTCGCAAGGAATATGTGTGACATGATTAGTGGTGTGGTCAGATTAACAGATTCAATCCTTCCCTTCCAGAAAGGGTAAAGAGAGGAGATCACAAATTTGCTCTAGTCTGCTCCGAAGAGATAACATTGCATAAAATATACAAAGACATCCCAAGCAAAGATAAGTCACAAGTTAAAAGTTCTCATCTCCTACATGCAAGTACAAATATATATGTACTAGTATCTAGCTCCATCACAGCCAAATAGGTTTATTCCCGGCTACCCTAAACTGCATGTTTTTCATGGGTATAATCATGTGGAAATACTGCTCAATACATAGTGACAATTTCAGTTTAGTATGTTGAGTCAGAGCTCCAGGTCAGGTTTATTTAAGCTCGCTGGTTTGACCTTGAGGAAAAACAAATAAAAACTTCAAGCCGCTTAAGGTGCCTATCCACTAGAAGACAGGCAAAATCCTGCACGATTACAACATTGTAATCGTGCAGTCGTTCAGTGTAGGCACAATCATCTGCCAACATGCTGAACCTGACGTTATCGTCAGGTTGACCAGCATGTTTGCACGATGATAGATGTCTAAAAGACCAATTTTTGAAACAAACAATCTCAAACGATTATCGAATATAGTTATCGGTCACTCACTCATTTTAATCATCTAGTGAATAGGCACCTTTAGAGCTAGTGGTGATTCCTGAGCAACTCCAAGATCTATTCATTAGTCAACTTTTATTCATCAAGTGCAAACTGACACGCTACAACCTCAAATATTAGTTCAACCTACAAAATTGCTGCCTCCTGTGTGCAATTTTTCATTTTTAGGTGGGTTGGGGTGAGGAAAGATTCAGCGATTGCTACACAAAATTCAAACTACTTTAAGGAACGGGGTCATATTGTAACATCTAACACATTGACTCAATTTAACTAAACATTTTCTTTTTGAAGTGTTTTTGGAAACGTCAGTTTAGCTAGATCTAGATACCCCAACACCCTACAAATTATTCACCTCCAATACCTCAACTAAAGGATAGTCTTCCCTCTTTCTATATTTGTTTTATCAAAGCATTACCTACACATACACATATTAGGCCCCATCTGAATGTTACATTGTTGTGTTCCCACCCCTCACTAAATAACGTAATGGCATTTTTAAATTAGGAATATCTCCCACCCTTCTGAGAGGTTTGTAGCCATATAAAAGAATATGGGGGCATTGCACGCAAGTGAAAGTTCTAGGGTTTCCCTTATGCAACTTGATTAACACACTAATTGTGATGAAGTAAATAAGGTTCTGACTTAGACAAGTAACATCACACCAAACATGTATTATACATGTATAATAAAGGGCACTAATGTAAAAGAGCCACTTTTGTCAAACAGCAACAAAACTGAATACTAGGCAGATTAAGTTTTCATTATATGGTCACTGGATACTGTTCCTTACTAAAAAAAAAAAAAAAAAAAGTTTTAATAGTAATGCCAATATAAAAGCTCCACCTTAAATAAATACAAATGTGCATAGAAATAAAAAAGGTAGAGTGCATCAAGTACACTTACTAAAAACTTTCCAAATATAAACAGATTACAACTTAATTCATAATCACTCCTAGCCTAAAGAAATTGTAAGTAATATTGGGCTTTGTTTTAGCCAATGTGTCATACAACCTCTTCCTTGGAGTCCATCTGGGGGATGCCTTACATCTGGATTATTATATAGTAAAGGGTGGAGTCAGACACTAGCTAGTTGACTCTAGCTCCCACCCCCTATATAACTCCTCCCCTTCCACCGTAAGGTCAGTTTAATGTTTAATAAAGCCAGAGAAAGACCCACGGAAGAATTGAGAAACCAGAGACCACAGCTATCTAGTACGAAACCAAACAAGGGAGGGATCTCAGAATCCCCGAGATGGACTCCAAAGAAGAGATTTTACGGTGAGTAAAAATGTTGTTTCCTTTTTCATCCATCTGGGGAATGCCATTACTTCTGGGATATACCAAAGCAAGCCAATTAAGGGGATGGGACACGTGTCGGAACTGACCTCTCTAAGAATTTTGTGCCCAACAATGGCAATCCTTGCGCCAAATGTATGGAAGAGGTAAAATTTTGTAAAAGTGTGTACGGATGACCAGGTAGCTGTTTTGCAGAGCTGCACAACCGAGGCACCATGATGTACAGCCCAAGAAACCCTGACAGCACGAGTCATGTGGTCCCAAATTGTGGCCGCAACAGTCACATTCAAGGACAAATATGCCTGCCTAATGACAGAAGAGACCCATCTAGCGATGGATCCTTTCGAGGCAGGCCAGCCTCTTTTTGGTGCATCAATCAAAGCCAACAGGGAATCTGTACACCTCAAAGATGCAGTACAGTCCAAGTAAATGATTAATGCACGTACCACTTCCAACAGTGCCAAGTAAGAATCTTCATTAGTTACTAAAGCCTGGTGAAAAGCTGGAAGGACAATATCCTGGTTAATGTAGAAAGCTAATACCACCTTTGGAAGAAAGGAAGATTTAGTGCGTAACACTACCCTATCCTCATGAAAAACGAGAAGCGGAGATTTAGAGGACACAGCCGGTAACTCAAATACACTTCTGGCTGAAGCAATGGCCAAAAAGGAAAACCTTCAAAGTAAGATATCGCAATTCTACAGATTTCAAAAGGCTCAAAAAGGTGCCTTTTGAAGTGCCTCCAAAACTAAATTCAAGTCCCAAAGAGGAACCGGTAGGACGTATGAAGGCTGTATGCAAAGAACACCCTGCAAGAAGGTTTGAACTTCAGGAATGGAAGCCAAATGTCTCTGAAAAAGGATCGTTGGGGCCAAAATTTGTCCGTTAAGAGAGGACAATCTAAGACCCTTAACCAACCCCTCTTGCAGAAAAGATAAGATACTCGGAACCTTTCAGGTTGAACTTATTGTTTACAACCATGGCCAAAAGTTTTGAGACTGACACAAATATAGGTTTTCACAAAGTCTGCTGCTTCAGTTTTCATGATGGCAATTTGCATATACTCCAGAATGTCATGAAGAGCGATCAGATGAATTGCAAAGTCCCTCTTTGCCATGACAATGAACTTAATCCAAAAACAACATTTCCACTGCATTTCAGCTCTGCCACAAAAAGGACCAGCTGACATGTCAGTGATTCTCTCATTAACACAGGTGAGTGCGTTGACAAGGACAAGGCTGCAGTTCACTCGGTCATGCTGATTGTGTTAGAACAACAGAATGGAAGCTTTAAAAAAGGTGGGTGGAGCTTGAAATCATTGTTCTTCCTCTGTTAACCATGGTGGCCTGGTGTCAAGAAGGGAAGCAAAGAAGCCACTTCTCTTCAGGAAAAACATTAGGGACAGACTGATATTCTGCAAAAGGTACAGGGATTGGACTGCTGAGGACTGGGGTAAAGTTATTTTCTCTGATGAATCTCCTTTCAGATTGTTTGTGGCATCTGGAAAAACACTTGTCCAGAGAAGGAAAGGTGAGCGCTACTATCAGTCCTGTGTCATGCCAACAGTAAAGCATCCTGAGACCATTCATGGATGGGGTTGCTTCTCAGCCAAGGGAGTGCGCTCACTCACAATTTTGCCTAAGAATACAGCCATGAATAAATGGTACCAAAACATCCTCCAAGAGTAAACTTCTACCAACCATCCAAGAACAGTTTGGTGATGAACAATGCCTTTTCCAGCATGATGGAGCACCTTGCCATAAGGCAAAAGTGATAACTAAGTGGCTCGAGGAACAAAAAAAAAAAAAAAATTAACATTTTGGGTCCATGGCCAGGAAACTCCCCAGACCTTAATCCCATTGAGAACTTGTGGTCAATCATCAAGGCAGACAAACAAAAACACACATTACTGACAAACTCCAAGCATTGATTAGGCATATGGGCGGCCGTCAGTATATGGCCCAGAAGTTGATTGACAGCATTGCCAGGGCGAATTGCAGAGGTCCTTGGGAAAAAAAAAGGAGTCAACACTGCAAATATTGACTCTTTGCATAAACTTAATGTAATTGTCAATAAGAAAACCTTTGACACTTCTGAAATGCTTGGAATTTTACTTCAGTATACCATAGCAACATCTGACAAAAAAGGTCTAAAACCACTGAAGCAGCCAGCTTTGAGAAAACCAATACTTGTGTCATTCTCAAAAAACTTTTAGCCATGGCTGTATCCCAAGAAGTACATATTTTCCATATCAGATGATAAATCTGGGAAATAACTGGTTTGTGAGCCCGTGTCATGGTTTTCACCAGATTCTGAAAACTCTTTAGCCCTCAAAATATTGGATTCAAGAACCATGCTGTCAAAGCCAAACAAAGCAAATTGGGGTGATGGAATGGACCCTGAAGCAACAGATCTGGCGCAGGGGCAGACTATATAGAACGTCTTCCAACACTGATCGAATCCGCTGAATTACCTTTGGTAACATTACCAGAGGAGGAAAGGTGTATTCCAGCTGGAAAAGGTGCTATCATGGTATCCACCATAGATGCCCGAGGATCCCGGGACAGAGATCCGTACCTTGGAAGCTTCTTGTTGAGACGAGAAGCCATTAGATCTATGTCTGGAGGGCCTATCTGGCAACTATTTTAGCAAACACCTTCTAGTGCAATTCCCATTCCCCTGGATGCACACTGTGGAGACTTAAGAAGTCCGCGCTCCCAGTTGTCCACTCCCAGAATGTAAATTGCTGAAATAGCTGGAACCCAAATTTCTGCCCAATGAAGGATATGAGAAAGCTCCCTAATTGCTTGCCAGCTGCATGTGCCACCCTGCATGTTCATGTAAGCATGGGCCGTGGCATTGTCCGATTAGATTCGCACTAATTCCTTAGATGGCCTGAATCAAGGCATATCGTATTGTCCTTAATTCCAGTATATTGATGGAAAGAGGCTTCCTGGACAGACCAAGGACCCTGTGTGTCTAGAACCACCACCCCCCTAGCCTGTTAGGCTGGCATCTGTGGTGACAATGGTCCAATTTATTACAGACAATTGGCAACCCCTGTTCAGATTTGCATTGTGTAACCACCACAGGAGAGACTGCCGGGTCTGCAGAGATAATCTGAACATCTGCCCGTTTAATCGAGGATCTGGCTTCACCCCATCAATGAAGCAATTAGTTTTGTAGTGGACAGTCATGAAATCTGGCGAAAGGAGCCACCATTTGCCCTAGTATCTGCAAAGCCCTGAGATAGGAGGCATCTGTAAAATGGTCTTTATTCTGGATTACAGATCCTGAATCTTTGCCAGAGGAAGAGAAGACCCAAAAATACCATCCTGATATGGAATTACATTTGATTTGAGAAAATGGATGATCCAGCCAAATTGCTGCAGCATACCTAAGGTAATCTGAAGAGGTTGTTGCAATAGGGCTATTCAGGGTGCCCTTAGCAACAAATCGTCCAGATAAGCCAACATATTTATCTCCCCTACTCCTGAGTAGGAAGATCATGTGTGCCATAACCTTTGTAAAGACTCTGGGAGCAGTGGCCAAACCAAATGGCAGAACCTGAAACTGAAAATGCCCCACTGCAAAAGATGCTGATGACCCCTACATATAGGAATATGGGAGGTAAGCAGCCTTGATATCTATGGAAGCCAGAAATGTATTTTCCACCATGGAACAAATGACCCAATCTTGAACTTTTCTAAATGTAGATAAGCATTTAACCCGAAGGTTGAAAACAGGACGAAAAGAACAGTCTGGTTTGTCTACCAAGAAAAGCCTGGAGTAGAACCCCATGCCTTGCTGTAATACTAGAACTGGAATAATTACTCCAGAGTCGGAAAGCACAGAAATTGCCTGTATGAGAGCCGCCCCTTTGCAACCACCACAGGGAGAGGAATGGAAAATAATATTTATGGAACAGGACCCTCCCAATCCAAAATGTAACCCCTGGTTACTAGCTTACTTACACAAAAATACGAATTGGATTGAATCCAAGGTTTCCCGGAATCTTAGTAAGCAGCCTCCCACCAGAGAATGGGTCCCAGTCCCGTGACAGTCATGTGGATTGACCTGCTAGATAAGCAGCAGGGAGACTGGTGCTGGGGGACACCTCGTCCCCTAAAGGGCGCTCTTCAGGACCCCTAGGCACACCTCGGAAAGTCTGAAAGCTTCCTCTGCCTTGAGTCCGAAACCTAGGAGATTTTGGTTTAGGTGTAGTTACAGGAAGACTTTTTCCTCCTGTACCCTGAGAAATAATTTCAGTTAACTCTGGACCAAACAAAGAACCTCCTTCAAAAGGCAATGCCTCTAAAGCATGCCTGCCTTCTGGAAGCAGCCAAGGCTGAAATATGAGACTGTACCTGAATAGTATATTAAAGAGTCACCTATATTAGGTTAGACCTTCCGAAATCTGATCAGCTAAGGAGTTCGCTTCAGACACCTCCCCAGATTGAAAACCAGTAATCATCTGGTTCAGCCAGGGATTGATAGGTTTTATCAACCCGGCGCTGGCCAGAATTGGCCGCAGCGATACTCCTGACAAAGTGAAGACTTAAGTACAGCCTCATTCTTTTTATCCATAGGATTTTTAGGAGTTACAAACGGAGTTGTGGGAATAACCGTATTCCTGACCAACCTAGCAATAGGAGAATCCACCATGGGTGAAATTTCCCAAAGCTTGGAATCCTCTTCCGAAAAAAGGATAAAGACACTTACATTTTTTCAGAATACAAAATTTAGAATCAGGTTTTAACCAGACTTTTTAGTATCTCTTCAAAATGTGAAAATTCTGGGAAAACAGATACATGTTTCTTCTTACGTTTAAAGAAAGAAGCTGAACTAGTCTCTGGAATAGCTGCAAAATTTCTGTGACCGCATCTATCAACATAGAAACTCCTGAATCAGAATGGGAGTCACCCACTCAGTTTGAAGTGCCTTCCCAGTCATAATCCAATTCCTTTTATCCTGGGAAGAGGTAGCTGAAGCCTCTTCTCCAAGACAATCCACTGAGGAATGGCCTGAACGTCTTTTAACAGCTGTGGCCCCAGCAGACGCTATAATTTTATTTAGGGACGTCGCCATCTGAGCGAGACATCGTCCCATATTCTGGGGTCTACCGAGGGATCAGACAAAGGAGGAGCTTGAGCACAGGGTATCAAATTTTCCTGAAAGTGACGTCACCTATGGAGTCAGCCATAGATCTGGCACAACTTCCTGATAATGAAACCCCTGTGAACAACCAGCACAGAGCGACCCTGGGTCCGTACTTTTTGGAACCCTTGACTGTCTTTCAGTATGGATAAGCCAGACAAGTCTAATCAAAATAAATAGCTACCTAAGTTGCCATGGAAAAAGTGTAGCACTGACTGAATAGAGAAAAAAAAAAAAGAGCCAATTCACCCATCTGTTAAATACAAAAAAAACCATGACTCTTAAAAGACCAAATTCTTTGCAAAAAAAAAAAAAAAAAAAGGCAAAAAAAAAGGCAAATAAATCTCACATACCCCTGTATGTTACCACCTAAATTTCTGAGAAATCAGTGCAGTAAAATATGCTTAGATATCTATAAGCCCAAAAAACACAAGGTTAAATACACTGCTTAACTTGGCAGCCTCTATCCCCCAGTATCTGCTGTGAGCTCCTTCCCACAGACTTCAGCCGTTCTCATGCCTGGCTTTGCAGTAGCTTGAACTACTGATAATACATACCTGGGGGAGGCTAACCATAGCCTCCGGCGTTCCTCGGAAACTACCTACGGCCCGGCCTGATTAGGTCACCCGCTGTGCGACTACACGTGCAGCAATGCCATGTCCTGCATCGCAGCAAGCTCCTCTCTCCTCAAAGCCAGCAGCAAGTTGCTACTCTGTAACCACTCAGGCAGCCCAACAAGGAAACCGCTGGGGACTGAAAGCGGCGTGGTGCTGTGGAAGCCAGGGGAGGTGAGAGTCAAGCCGGCTCTACAGTGAATGCGAAGCCCGGCCAATCTGCTCAAAAGCATTGTGCCGGGAAGCAGTACATAATGGCAATACGATTTTTACACTTTCTGTAACAAGTCTTACCTTCTCTTTGCAAGCAGACTGGTATGTGTCTGGTATGGAGAGAGACCCAGGGACTCTAATTTAGTGACACACAGACCTCTAATCTATATAACTTCCACTCTGGGTGCTTAGTTCCTGGCAACAAGCACTAGCAAACAAACATCAAAATAAAGAAATAAAACTAAAAGCTAGGACCTAGCCAGTGCCTTACTCCAAAGCACCAAAACAAACAAAACTGAGCTTACAGTTGAAGTGGAGGGGTTATATAGGGGTGGGATCTAGTCTCAACTAGCCAGTGTCCGACTCCACCCTTCACTAAGGCATCCCCTAGATGGATGAAAAAGTAAAAATGGTCAGGTATATTATGGCTATTACTACAAAAAAAAAAAATACCTACATGCAAGAAAAAAATAAAATAAATAACGCTTGGTTATGTTTGTCAGTTTAGAGAACGTCAAATATATATAAACCTCACAGCGCTGTTTTAATTAATCCTACTTTCTATTTCAAATAAATGCTAAGAAATGGTTTGGATTAAAAAAAAAAAAAAAAAGTTAAATTCAAACTTCAAGTGCATCCTTTCAATAATATAGCATCAATATTGCTAGAAGCAATATTTGTATACAGCAGTATATATTCAGGCAGAAACTTTATATCTGAGTGTAATTCATATCGAAAGCCTAACATGTTAGAATGCTCAAAAAACATTTACTATTACCTGCAAATTAGTAATATTTGCTCATGTGTGCAGCAACTATTAATATGATCCAATGTTTGCAAACAAGTGTTCCTCCCACCGGAGGGGAGATGAATTATATTGGTAAAAAGGATACACCTGCCATCGCTGCGTTTCGTTCATATTCTGTAAAGTTTCTGCCGGAATATTTATCTTATTATACAGCTGTACATCATAACTTAATTTGTACAAAAACAGGTGAAAATTAAGATTTTCACCTGCAAGTTATCGGGCCATTCATCAAGAAGGTAAAGCAGGAGATATCACAGATATCTCCTGCTTACTTTTCTCTCCTGGAATAGCCCACTGTTCCCATACATACAGAAATCATCAAGCTCAGAAAAACACAATATTTTTTGGAGCTTGACTGAGTGTTCACCATCTTCAGATGCAGTTTGCTCCCGCTCAGAGCTGAGTGATCCTTTTGGATCCCTCCACCCCTGTCCAGCTTCTTCTGCTGGACGTCGGGGCTCTTGTATGCATGCGTGACCTGTAGGTAACACAAGTGCAAGTGAAGCCGCTCGCAGAGACAGCTGATTTGGTGAATAGCTCCGGCATGTGCAGCGAGTTAGTATGTTAATTATAATTAACAATGAATAGACTTTATGCGGATTTTGAAAATATGGCTGCTTGTTTGTTATGGAAAGGATACAAGTTGTTTCAATTTACAAAGTAATAATTTAATTTTTTATTAAAACCCTTTCTTAGGGGCATATTCAAATAGCCGCAGGATTTCACCGGCAAAAGTCCCGCGACGTGGGGATTAGCTATTCAATTAAATAGCTATTTCCCCGCGTCATTAGACCGGGACTCCCGCACGAGAACACACTGATTCCGCGAGAACTGCGGAATCAGTGTGTTATACCCTCTCGCGCAAGGCCGAATAAGGCGGCTTCACACTGATTTTACCTCGCACCTACATGAGGTGCGAGGTAAAGTCCGACAGTGGGGACTCGCGCAAGGGGTCTCAGGTACACCCGTGCGTGGAATCCCCCCTAATTGAATCACGACCAGCACAACAATTAGCCGCTAATTGGATATGCCCCTATGAGTATTTGAAATCGCAAAATGAGATTAATTAAAAAAGCAATGTTATACAAAGTGTTAAGACTCTGGTATAGATCAAACTATGCAATTGAAAAACACATTTTGATAAAAATTTATTTTTCCTTTCTTTCAATCCCAACAGAAATAACCAGAGGTGATGCAAGAATAGTAATTTATCCTGTCCAAGTAATCTGCCCAGACAGCTTTCACAAATTTCAAGCTACGTAAACCTTTGGAGCGCATTTCAACTTTAGAGCATAAACCCCACATTTTGGCAATTTTAGATGAAATATCTGAGAAACATATACCTCGCAGGGACCTTTGAATAATCAGACTACACAAACTGTATTTTTTTTTTTATTATGGTTTCCACATTTATATCACAATTTGTCCACCGAGAGGACCAAAGTTAGCAAAGTTGCTCCCTTCTGCATATGAGAAATACAGAAGTCTTACTGTACATTCAACTAAGGCTTTGTTTTTTTTTTGTTTTTTTTGATGTTTTATTTTTTTTGCAAAAAAACAAACAAAAAAAAAATCGCGTTTATGATGGAGATCCCATAAGGCAGATTACATCTAGAGGAATGGTAGCAAGTAGTTTTAAAGTTTAGTTTTATTTTTTTTTCTCCCAGCATACAAACCGGCCCTATTTTGTGTCTGGACTATCTAAAGCTGGTAGCACCATCTGTCACCTTGTAGTTTTAGAGGTGAAGGTCAACTGAAGAAATTGTGTCATTAGGAGTAGAATGACTACAGCTTATGTTAGCGTTCTGGGTGATGAAAACACTGAAATATGGTAATATGTTGTTTTAAAATAAAAGATTGAAAGAATTTTGTCTTTTACTTACATAGGGGGCTTCTAAACATTAATGTTAAGTAGTGATTAGCAGCAGCTTAGGGATCTGATCTTATACAGATGCATTTTAGAAGGTAAATGTGTAGAATAAACCTTTAAAAAGGCAAAAAAAACAAAAACTAGCTTTTTTGGGAGAAGGGAATGAATGATCGCTAAGACTCTTCCCCTATTAACAATACAGGGACCAGTTGTGATGCTTGGAATTATATATTTATGTTGCGCCCCTTGTTAAAAGACGCTTTGCTGTCAAAATTTCAATGGAAATAAAATCTGAAAAAAGGAAAAACCATTAATTCAAATAAATAAATGCATACTCTGTTATGGTAACTTATTGTCAACTTAATTAAATCCTCTTTCACATAAGTTTTAGGTACCTGTCGTATATATATATATAATTTTTTTTTATTCCAGCCCTTTTCCAGGTACCGGACATATTCACTTCTTTTTGCAATTTAAGGGTAGGTTTAAACTTAACACTTGAATTTTTCATGTATTTTATTATAGCTCACTTGCTATAGTAGATTCAAAACTCCAAATTTACCCCCTTTCATTGCATTTCTTTACCCCCTTCTGTATTCCTTTGAGATAACAGGTAGCAGCATTTAGCACAAAAGAACGGGTGTGACAGACACAGGGGGAGCGCCGGCAGGGGAAGGTAATTCCCAGGGTGTAGTGGACACAAATCTTCTCTTCCAGGTTCTCTACAACCCCACCCTCCACATCCAAACAAACAGGGAAACGCCTCTCTCGTTTAAATCTTCTGTTTTGAGCAGCGGTCGCTAGGCAACCCATGGTTTGCAGTGAAAACCGCAGATATGAAAAAGCAGATTTGGGACAGGTGCTCAGTCTAGGCAAACATAAGGCAAGATGTTTAATCTACCATTATCACCATGAGGGTCCAAGGAGATGCACTGCGTCCAATCATACCAGTTGCCCTGTGTATCATGACAGCCATTAACACCTGGCCAATGTTGGTCATGTAGTCTTTCTAAGTCAGCACTAGTTACTTCCCTGTTTCTTCCAGGCAGCTCACTGGGGAGGGCAAGTGGCACTAAAACATGAGTCTTTCTAGCTTCCCGCTTAGTGCATTCCTCCTGTTTTAAATATTCTGACATATAATAATGTGCGCTCTGTGTCTGTACACCAGAGGAAGACAACAAGCTGCTCTGACGATTGAGATAGGACTGTATGATCTCATTTCGAGACAACTCTTTCCAGTTTGTCTGTTCAAAGGGACTTGGCAGTCCTAATTTGGGGTCCTGTTTGTCCGTCTCAGTCCTGTGCTGTTCTGAAGGGGCAGAACTCTCAGCGTGGGCTGGATCTTTGAGAGTTAAGGGTTTTATTTCCCTAGTATTAACATTAAATTTTAACTTACGATCCTTTTTTAATCGTGTCTGCTTGCCAGTCCCATCTACTGAATACCCTTCTTGCTCACCCCAATTACGGGATCTTTTTTTCTTTTGGCTGTCTGAACCAGATGCTGCATCATCGCTGTCCACTTTTGAGGGCTCTTCTGAAAAGCCACTCCGTGGTGTCTGAGGGTCCGTATGAGGATGACTGCTGCGGGGTCCATGTGGGGTGTGCTGTTGTGGTATCCTGGATGACTGCTGGTGATGGCAGTCACTTGGGAGTAGCTGCTCCACAGATCTGTGAGGTGAAGAGACTGCTGTATCTCTTCTGGGAGACTCAAGTCTTTTTGCTATGGCAGGGGGTGTTGAAGGGCGCAGAGGGGATTGGTAAGAGGGTGTATGTGCAGTGTCTACAGCCAGCAGCCTGTGGGAAGGGCTGGGCGCAGAACCCTTTGGTGCATATGTGGTGTGCTGCCGTGCCACTACTTCTGCTCTAGTGCCACGGGGGCTGAAGGAAGAGCAACGGGGACTTCGTGGCTGATGAGAATGGACATCTTCCAACCCTACACTGTGCTGCTGTAGGACGGCCACTTTTAACAAAGAGGAAGTGCTTGGGTGTTTTACAAGTCCAGGTGAGTTCGTGTGAGGCCTGACAGCGTTTACTGGTATTTTGCCATGCTTATCATTTTCAGTCTCCAACCGGTTAGTCTGTGAGCTGCCATCAAGCGGACTAAGTAGGATTTCAGGGGGACTACCTCCAATACCATTTGTTGGTAGAGGTGAGGAGTTTTGGAACAGCTCATGGCTGGGCTTGACCACTTTACAAGCAGGCCCCTGGGTACCATCTTTAAGAACTACTAGCTTTCTTTTTCGACTAGTCACCTTTTCAGCCTTGGGAGAGTGTGCCTTCTGGATATCATTTCTGACCTTGAGGTCCTGAATAGGCTTCCCAATTAACAGTGCAGTTGCGTTTGGTTCCACCTTACAGTTTTGGGCACCACCTCCATTAGCTGAACCTGGTGGATTAGCAGTGCCCCTGGCAGACTGCTCATTCTGTTGAACTGGCTCTATCAGCTTTTGCCAAGAACGCAGCAATTTCTTCGCACGTTTGGCAAGCTCCTCATTGCTGGTCTTTTTGCGGACATCGTTGATCAATTTTCCTAATCGCGTTTCCTAAGGAATAAAGCAAAATAAACAAACATTAAAATCTTATGAGTTCATCCTAGTATATACTTGAAAGGACATAGAAGACAATAAAAAAAACAGGTCTTATTCATTAACCCAATAGCTGTTTATTTAAAAAAAAAGAAAAAAAAAGCAGTACTCAGAATTCAATCTAAACCCGCTCACCAAAGCTTGGAATACAATGGCCTATACATATACGAATGTCCAAATGCCAAACACACCTCCAGTGCCTCTTTGGTAATGGGATACTTCTCCAAACTGGAGATCACTTCTAACACAGCCACCATGTTACGTATCTGTTGGAAGAAAGAGAAGCAGATTATAGACCATTTCATAGACTTAGATGAGAAATGGAGCAAATTATTCTTGTATAAAAAGGGGCATTCCATGCAATATGGGACACAAGATATAAAAAATTTAATATCACATAACTGCTAACATTTTAGTATATTATGCTGCTAAAAGTTTGTAGTATATTGTGTGATAATTGAAAAATCTATATATTTTTCGTGTATTGATTTCCCGAATGTGTAAATATTGAACATATATGGAAGTTGTTTAAGTGGATGCAAAAACGTCTAATTCCCACAAATTTTATACCCGAAATTATAAATTGTAGTTTCATAGTTGCTGCCACATGAACTTACATGAAAAGTAATTTTATCAATAGTAACGGAAAAAATTTTGTAACTACACATCGTAATTAAAAATGTTAACGTCAATATCTAACTGGGGACAAGAATGTAATGTGAGGCACATGTCAAATTTGATATTAAGTATAGTTTGGTAAAGATTCATATTTTGTGTGTGTGTGTCAATCAGAAGTTTAGGGTCTTATAGTATAACAATTATATAGTAAAAATAATTAGGAGAGCAGGTTTAAATAAATATAGAAGTCCCTTCTGTTGTAACATCAGTCACGCATATAAACAATAACATTTAACTACTAAAGCTTGTAAAAACAAATTCTGCTTCTAAGCATTATGACTACCTGCCACAAATATTATGGTCATATTTTTAAAGTGTTGAATTTCAGCTTAATGTGTGTGTGGTGCTTTTAAACTTCTAAAAATTAACATGAAATGTAACATGAGTCACATGAAATGTTTTCAAAACAATGGCATCCGGTCCTGTGCATACATTTTATATAATAGCCATGTACCATTTCAATGGTACCGGTATTCCAATCAAAATCAGTCGATAAAGAAACTGGGTAGCAGGACCAGCTTTATAAGCCTTATATACAAACAACTCCATATTTAAGTCATGTATTTATGTGTACTGATTGCAGGGAGTGGGTTAAAAAAACCAAAAAAAAAACCAATATAATTATCACATTCTTGCAACAAGCAGAGAACCTTCTGAATACAGCATTAGTAAACAAAAACAAAAAAAAAGGATTTAAAGCCTGCATTTTTATGGTGTATTTTTATCTAATGTACATATTAAAGAATGCATGAAAGAAAATCTATTTATGACTGGACTATGCCAAATTTTAGGTCAGTGTTCGTGATCTCACCTAATGGTACAGATGTGGAGCATTACAGAGGAGCAGAGAAAGGTGTACTTGTTCAGATTTAGTACAATGTGATAAGATCTGCCATACACATGCTCGCATATGTGATCACTTCAGAGTTCGGAACCCGGCCACACTACTGCACATGTGCATTCAGACATTGTGCAAATGTTGCAAAGTATAGCACATAGGCTACTATGGCGAATATCATGTGAAGATGACATTAGCTACCAGGGCCAAGCTAAGTTAATTTGGCATTAGGGATACATTTGCGTTTGAAAACTGGGGACCCCAATAGATATCTGATATTTGTGGTTATTTGGGGATATCCCATAATTTATAAATATGCCCCCTAGTAGCTAATGGCTTGCTCACTATGGGCTTTGTGCACAGACAAGTCATATTACATGTAGGATCATGGTGACCTTTAACATGCATTTAGGGGGCATGTGGGGAGGTCTGAAGGGCACATGGTGATCTCAAAAGCACAAATTATGATGGGACCTAGAAATGTTCAGATAGGACCCATATTTTTTCACTCAATGCAATCACTGGGCTCAATCTAAGAACAAATGGGACCACCACACACACACACACACTTACTTATTCTACAAGTAGGGTGAATCAGCCAGTGAATGAACACTACCAGTGAAAGAACATTTTCAGGTTTAATACAGTAAACTTAAATTTTAGTGCATACAATCTTAGGGGCCGGATTCAATTAGCCGCGAAAAGCCACGTTTTGGTGATGAGTGTTTGTAGGTATAAACTATTAGCACAAAACTGCATATCGTGCAATCCTACTGCTAAAGTATCAGCATGTGCAAAAACTCCATAGACAAAAACCAGCAAACTGTTTTCACCATCTCAGAGCAGGGGAAATTTTTTATAAGCAAAATCCCTATTTTTTAGTAAAAATGTTAGCACTTAGTTCAGAACCATTTGGACACTTCCACCCCCCATGACTAATTATGTAAAAAATAAAATAAATATATATTAGAAAAAAAAAAACCTTACCTTGGGGGTGTAGATGGTGGTTGAGGACCGGGCAACATGCAGTTAAAGCTTTAGCTCCCAGGATGTTTCGGTCCATCCCCCTATAACCCCCCACCCCCGAGGCACCTCAGTTCGTGACAAGCCAAAAGCCGGAGGAGAAGAGAGAAGGAAGACTGGAACACACAAGAATCACTCTCACGGAGAAGGGAAACCGGTGACCAGAAACATAACCCACATGAAGCCAGATGCGTCAGGGCGGGTGCCCTGTGGACCTTATCGAATTCGAAGACAGTTAACAAAAGGTAAGTTTTACCATAACTCATTTTCTTCTTCAGTGTCCATTGGGCTCCACAGGGAGACCTTGGGGATGTCCCAAAGCAGTCCTTTAAGGGTGGGCAGATGCTCCTGCACTGAGAGGAGAATCCGGCGCCCAAAGAAAGCATCCTGAGAGGCGAAGATATCAAAAGACATAGAACCTCAAAAAAGGTATGGACAGAGGACCACGAAGCCGCCGTACAAAGCTGCTTAGCTGAGGCGCCACAGCGAGCTGCCCACAGAGGACCCACAGAACGAGTAGAGTGAGCAGTAACAGTAGCCTGTACAGGAAGGCCTGCCTATGTTTAAGCCTGTGAGATAGTCATGCGAAGCCATCTAGCCAATGTTTGTTTGTTGGCTGGCCACCCCTTCCTGTGAAATCCAGAGAGCACGAATAAGGAATCTGATTTCCGAAGGGAACTGGTATGTTCCATATATATCCTGAGGGCATGGACCACATCCAAGGAGGCCTCACCTGCCGAGTGGTCTGGTGATTGAAAGGCCGGGACGACAATTTCCTCATAAAATGTGGAAACTAGTGTCAACTTTTGGAAGGAAACAAGGGTGAGCCAAAACAGCCCTGTCCTGGTGATTTATTAGAAATGGGGGAACGACAGGAGAGCGCATCCTAATTCTGACACACTTCTGGCAGATGCTATAGCCAGAAGAAAGTCTTTGCTGTTAGCCATTTGAGTTCCACAGAATCCAGTGATTCAAATGGAGGATCCTGGAGGGCACGAAGAACTACTGACAAATCCCAAGGAGCACTGGAGGGACAAAGGGAGGTAGAATCCGGAGGACACCCTGGAAGGTGGTGTGGATATCTGGTAACGGAGCAAGTCTACGCTGGAACCAAATGGACAGAGCAGAGACATGCACTTTCAGTGAGGCCAGGCGAAGTCCAAGGTTCAATCCAGCTTGAAAAAAGGCCAGGACTTTGGAAATCCTAAACACATGGGGTCGTAGCTTCTAGTACAACACCATTGGAAATATGTATGCCACACTCTGTGGTAGATGCGAGCAGAGCCTGGCTTACGCACTGTGAGCATAGTTTTGACTACAGAGCTAGAGAATCCTTTGGATCTCAAGAGCCACGCCGTCAAAGACAGACTACCCAGGTCCAGGTAAAGACAATGACCCAGAGACAACAGGTCCGGTCGTTGAGGCAGCAGGAACAGAGTGTCGATAGAGGGACTCCGAAGATCTGAGTACCAATGATGTCTGGGCCAAGCTGGAGCCACCAGCAGGACATTGCCTCGTTCTTGTTTGAACTTCCATAGAACTCGAGGAAGAAGGGGGACTGGAGGGAAGAGGTATGCAAACTGGAAGGTCCACTTCACTGATGAAGAGTCTACAAAAGGTTGCCGCGGCATATCTTGCCCTGGACCCGTACACTTTGTGATTGTGTTGGGAGGCCATGAGGTCCACCTCTGGGACAGCCCCATCTGTTCACTAGGAGTTGAAACACCACTTGGTGAAGGGACCATTCCCCGGGATGCACGTTGTGATGGCTGAGAAAGTCTGCTTCCCAATTGAGAACTCCCGGAATGAACGCTGCAGAGATGGCCGGGAGGTGACCATGTCAGAATGCGTGACATGTCATTGCTGCCCGAATCCGAGTGACTGCCTCCTTGATGATGTAAGACACTTGTGGCATTGTCAGACTGAACCAGTACAGATTTTCCGTGGAGTATGTGCTGGGCCATTTTGAGGGGGCTGTAGACAGCGCAAAGTTCCAATATGTTGATTGGCAGGGTTGATTTGACCGATGTCCAACTGTCCTGAAAGGAGTGCTGACCGGTCACAGTGCCCCAGCCCTGGAGACTAGCGTCCGTTGTTAGGATTAGCCAGTCCAGGATCCTTGGTTAGATGTCTGTAGCCACCAAGATAGAGACACCTCTGGAGAGAGTACCATCGTCTGAGCTTTGATCCGATGGGGTAACCCGTTCCACCTGGAGAGGATCAGCCTTTGCAAAGGTCTGGAATGGAACTGAGCATATTCCAACATGTCGAAGGTGGACACCATGGATCCCAGAACCTGCATTGCTGAGTGGGTCGAAACTCGGCGACTGTGGAGACATCTGCGCACTCGTAGTTGAAGTGTGGAGATCTTGTCTGATGTCAGGAAGTTTCTCTGACAGTGAGAACCCAGCAGGGCTCCCAGATGAATTATTCTAAGAGGGATTCATGGGAGGACTTTTTCCAGTTTAACAACTATCCGTGTTTGTGCAGGAAAGCAATTGTTAGCTGCAGATGGCTGTGAAGCACTTCTGGGGATCCTGCTAGGAGCAGGAGGTCGTCCAGATATGGTAACAGTCGGACACCCTTACCACGTAGGCGGGCCGCCATGATAACCAAAATTATGGCTAATAGCCGTGGAGCTGTGGTTAGTCCAAAAGGCAGAGCCTGAAAATGAAAGTGTTGCTGTAGTATAGCAAACCGGTGCTGATGTGAGGGCGCTATAGGTACATGTAGGCATGTGTCCTGAATATCCAGAGTTACCATGAAGTCCCCAGGTTCCATAGTTAGGATGATGGAGCGTAGGGTTTCCATCCTGAACCTGGGTACCCTGAGGAATTTGTTCAGGGCTTTGAAGTTGAGGAGAGGCCGATGAGACCCATTCGGCTACTGAACAAGAAAGAGTATAACAACCAGTCCCTCGCTGACTGGGACAATGATTCCTGCTTGCAGCAAGGACTGTATGGCTTTCTGGATATGTAGGGCCTTGTACGGGTCTGAAGGAGGGCCTGTGTAGAAAAACTGGTGGGGTGGCAGTCAAAGAAATGAGAGGGCGTTCCCGTGAGAGACCACTTCTCTTACCCAAGCATCCATGGTGGTTTGACACCAGCACTGGGCGAACTGAAGAAGTCGACCTCCCACTCTAGGATCCCCCAGAGGGAGGCCCGTCCCGTCAAGCTGAGTGTTTATCCTCGGGTTTTGAAGCAGGGTGTCTGATGTTCCAGGCCTGCTTGGTCCTGGGTTTGGCGGCCCTATCTGAAGCGGACTGCCTAGGAAAGGACTGACCTTCAGGCTTTCCTTGAGGATGAAAAGACTTAAAAAGATGTTGTCCGAGGCCTTGTAGTAGTTGCTGAAGACAGAAATGCAGTTTTTAATGCTGCCAACGTGTTCTGGGCCAAACAAGATCTCCCCATTGTAGGGCAACCCTTGCAGGCCTTCCATGTGCGTAGCCACAGGGTACAGCGGGCAGACAGTCGCAGCTGGGACTCTGGAGGTTAGGAGACTGGCATCCAATGTTGCTTTTCCAATATAGTACGCTACATCTCGAATATGAGCAACAACAGATATCTGATCCCTAGAAGCCTCTGAGAGAAGTCTTCAAGTGAGTCAGCCCAGCTCTCTATTGCCTTGGCCACCCATGCAATAGCCATGGTCAGACGGGCAACAGCTCCTGAAAGAGTATATCGATTTCAGGCAAGATTCCACCTTTCTATAAGCAGAATCCTTCAAAGAGGTTACTGCAAGGATAGGTAACGTAGCACTGTTAATTAAACGCGTAACATGGGAGTCCACTGCGGGCGGTCGGCATGGGGGGGGGGGGTGTATCCCATTTTGAACAATGAGCCAAAGGGAATGGGTTAACAGGAGGTCAGACGTTTTTGTGAGACCTCTTACCAGGCGTCTGCCAGGCTGCAGATGTGTTCAGCTAGGTGATCTGATAGAAGGAGGTCTGCTGAAGCCACTTTGTCGTCGTTTAAATAGAGGGTGCTTGGATTTAGGGGCTGGCTCGTTGTCTTCTATTCGTAAGATGGATCTGACAGCTCATACCAAGGCAGGAAAATTAATTTTGGATCAACTCTCATCCTCCTCCAGAGGGGAGTCAGTGTTAGAGATCGGCATCCTCTGCCTCCTCAGACGATACTTCAGATTCTGAGAGTTGCGTGGACTGTGAAGATAACACAGGACGCTTAAAAGGCCTACAGGGTAGGGGCTTCTCACCTTGCAACAGTTTGAAAGGCAGTAGAGGTAGCCACCAGACTCTGCACTGAGTTAGAGAGAACATCTACCCATGGTGGGGGGTACAGGAGGCACCTGTATCGCCTGAACCTGTTGTGGCAACCCCAGAGGAGGGAATTACAGCCTGCTGCGATAACCCCATAGGGGAAACTACAGCCAGGACCACTAAGCAGTCCACAATAGTAGCCAGCACTTGAGAGAAAGCAGCCCAGGGGGGCTCTTGTACAGGCGCTGGAGTATAACACATCTTGTATCACTTAAGCCTGCAGCACATAATTTGCATGATAGCAGTATGGGTGCAGATGCCAGTTTATTACTCTTGCCTTTGCTAGACATAGCTGCAGAGCAATATGGCACACAATATGACACTGGGTATAATGTGTGTATAAGCTGTATATAACACAAATGCATTCTGTGTTTAGATTTGGGCTCTATTACTAAGAGATTTCAATATAGTATACAATTATTCCAAAATACGGAATATTCCTATATCCAAAATACCCCTGGTCCCAAGCATTTTGGATATTGGAGACTCAACTTGTACTTAGTTTTATATATGTGAGGCACAGGAAAAATATGAGATATGGTAAGAACTTACCCTTGTTATCTCTATTTCTACGAAGTCCATAGGGTTCCACAGGATACCTTGGGGTATAGGTGTGACGTCAGTCGCAGGGCACCAAAGAGTTAAGCTTTCAGCCTCCCAGGATGCACTAGGTCCCCCTCCTATACCCCGCCCCCGGGCCAAGGCACCTCAGTTAGTTACCAAGCCATAGGCCGGAGGAGGAGAAGGAAGAGAGAGAACAAAGATCTGGACACATACAAGAATCACATTCTCACCAGAGGGAGACGGAAAACCGGTGACCAGAGCAAAGCCCATCTGCAGCACAGGTGCGACAGGGCGGGAGTCCTGTGGAACCCTATGGACTTCGTAGAAATAGAGATAACAAGGGTAAGTTCTTACCATATCTCATATTTTCTACTTCAGGGTCCATAGGGTATCCACAGGATACCTTGGGGATGTCCCAAAGCAGTATCCTTTAAGGGTGGGGACGCTCCTGTGCAGAAAGGAGAATCCGCCGCCCGAAGGAAGCATCCTGAGAGGCGAAGGTGTCAAACCTGTAATACCTCACGAAGGTATGGACAGAAGACCACGTAGCAGCCTTGCAGATCTGAACTGCCGAGGCACCACGTCGAGCTGCCCACGAAGGACCCACAGACCTAGTGGAATGAGCCTTCAGAGAAGGAGGGACCGGTAGGCCTTCATGAAGATAAGCTTCAGAAATAGCCATACGGATCCAGGCTGCCAAAGTTTGCTTTGAAGCAGGCCAACCCTTTTTACAGAAGCCATAGAGGACAACAAAGCGTCCGACTTCCTAAACAAAGAAGTGCGGTCAACATAAGTCCTTAAGGCCCGCACAACATCCAAAGAGGCCTCACCCACGGACAGACCCGGTGAGTTAAAGGCCGGAACAACTATTTCCTCGTTAACCTGAAACTGGGAAACAACTTTGGAAAGAAACTCGGGCCGAGTGCGGAGCACTGCCCTGTTCCCATGAAAAACCAAGAAAGGGGGTCTACAAGAAAGAGCCCCTAACTCAGAAACACGTCTGGCTGAAGCAACGGCCAGAAGGAAAACAGTCTTAGCTGTTAGCCATTTAATATCCACTGAGCCCAGTGGTTCAAACGGCGGTCCTTGGAGAGCCCTCAGGACCACAGCCAAATCCCAAGGCGCCACAGGTGGAACAAAGGGCGGCTGAATACGGAGAACACCTTGCATAAAGGTGCGCACATCCGGGATTGTAGCAATCCTACGGTGAAACCAGACAGATAGGGCCGAAACCTGTACCTTCAAAGAAGCAAGGCGAAGCCCATGATCTAGTCCCGCTAGCAGGAAGGCGAGAATCCGAGACAGACGAAACTCCCGCGGTGCATAACCTCCCGGTCGACACCACTGGAAGAACGTATGCCACACGCGATGGTATATCCTCGCGGAAGACGGTTTCCGAGCTCGTAACATGGTACGCATCACAGAGCTGGCAAACCCCCAGGACCTCAGCATGGCCGTCTCAACAGCCACGCCGCCAAAGACAGCCGAGTCAGGTCCGGGTGAAGACAAGGACCCTGAGACCGAAGGTCCGGTCGTAGCGGCAACCGCAGAGGACTGTCCACGGACAGACCCTGAAGGTCTGAGAACCAGTGCCGTCTGGGCCACGCGGGAGCTATCAACAGGAGCGTCCCTCCTTCCTGTTTGAATTTCCGGATTACCCGTGGAAGAAGGGAGACCGGAGGGAACAGGTATGCGAACCTGAACGTCCACCGGACGGACAGAGCATCCACCAGAGACGCCCCTTCGTCTCTTGTGCGAGACCCGTACACCGGCAACTTGTTGTTGTGCCGGGACGCCATGAGGTCGATTTCTGGAAGACCCCACCTGTCCACCAGTAGTTGAAAAACGTCCGGGTGCAGGGACCATTCCCCTGGATGAACGTCCTGGCGACTTAGAAAGTCCGCCTCCCAATTTAGCACTCCCGGGATGAAGACCGCTGATATGGCCGGAAGATTGCGCTCCGCCCAAACCAGGATCCGAGAGACCTCTACGAGAGCCGCCCGACTGCGAGTTCCTCCTTGCCTGTTTATGTAGGCCACGGTGGTAGCATTGTCCGACTGGACCTGCACCGGGTGACCCTGGAGAAACCGCTGTGCCTGCAGGAGAGCATTGAAGACCGCACGGAGTTCCAAGATATTTATTGGAAGCTCCGCTTCTGTCGGTGTCCACCTGCCCTGAAACAAGTGTGGACCCGAAACTGCTCCCCAGCCCCGAAGACTGGCGTCCGTTGTCAACAGGACCCAATTTGGAACCCAGAACGGACGTCCCTTGTTGAGGTGGGTCATCTTTAACCACCACGCAAGGGACAGGCGAACCTCCGGGGTGAGCACAATCGTCTGGAACTTCAGAGACTGAGGCAGCCCGTTCCACTTGGACAGGATCAGGTGCTGCAGAGGTCTAGAGTGAAACTGGGCGTATTCCACCATGTCGAACACCGACACCATGGAGCCCAGTAAGCTCATCGCCGAGTGTAAGGACACCCGGCGGCTGTGCAGACAACTGCGCACCCTTGACTGTAAAGCAGAGATCTTGTCCTCCGTCACGAAGATCCTTTGCTGTCCCGAGTCCAATAAGGCTCCAAGATGCAGAATCCTCCGAGACGGGATTAGAGTGGACTTCTGCCAGTTAATTAGCCAGCCGTGCCGTTGCAGCAGTGCAATGGTCAGGTCCAAGTGGTGTAACAGGAGCTCTGGAGATC
Source organism: Taudactylus pleione (assembly GCA_031769625.1). Taxonomy (NCBI): domain Eukaryota; kingdom Metazoa; phylum Chordata; class Amphibia; order Anura; family Myobatrachidae; genus Taudactylus; species Taudactylus pleione. Next base: position 17,137,411 of record JAUIMM010000213.1, on the reverse strand, counting down.
CTGCCACCAATAACAGGTCGTCCAAGTACGGCAACATGCGGACTCCTTGCAGCCGCAGAGAAGCCGCCATGACCGCCATAGCGTCCTGTATGTCCAATGACACCATGTAGTCCCAAGGTTCCAGCGCCAGAATGATGGACCGTAGGGTCTCCATCCGAAACTTCGGGACCCGCAAAGACTTGTTGAGTGCTTTGAGGTTGAGAATCGGACGATATGACCCATTGGGTTTCTGTACCAAAAATAGATTTGAATAGAAACCCTGGCCCCTCTGGGAGAATGGAACAGGCACTATAACTCCAGCCTGGAGCATAGTGTGCAATACCTTCCGCAGCTCCGTAGCCTTGTTCCGGTCTGATGGCAGACCCGTGGTGAAGAATCGAGCCGGGGGTCTGTGCCGGAAGGAGAGGGCGTACCCGTGAGAGACCACCTCCAGAACCCAAGTGTCTGTCGTAGTGAACGACCAACACCGGGAGAACTGCAGCAGGCGGCCTCCCACCCTGGGATCCCCCAAGGGGAGACCCGGACCGTCAGGCCGCAGGCTTGTCATCTGGCTTGGGGGCCGGACGTCTGGTACTCCATGCCTGTTTCCGGGGCTTGACCGATTTCTTAGGGCCAGCCTGTCGAGGAAACGACTGTGGTTTGGGCCTGCCCTGGGCCCTAGATGACCGAAAGGACGATGGTCCAGAACCAGAAGGAGCAGCGGCCGACGGGAGACAAGCAGATTTGGCTGCCGCCAGCGTGGCCACAATCTTATCCAGATCCGGACCGAAGAGAACTTCTCCGGTAAACGGCAACGCTTCCAGACCTTTCTTGGATCTGCGTCCGCCTTCCAGGATCGCAGCCACAAGGTGCGACGAGCAGCTACCGCTGCTGAAGAAATTCTAGACACCAGAGTACTAATGTCTAGAGCCGCCTCGTTGATGTAGGTGGCCGAATCACGGAGATTGCCAATCAACTCCGCTTGTTCGGCCGGACAGTCGGATTCAAAAGAAGCCTCTAATGAATCCGCCCAGCGCTCCATCGCTCTGGCAACCCAGCAAATGGCCATAGCCGGCCGTGCTGCCCCCCCTGCAAGGGAATAAGCGGACTTCAGGCAGATTTCTACCTTGCGGTCCGTAGCATCCTTAAGGGAGGACATGGATGGCATCGGCAATGTGGCACTACGGACAAGACGGGTCACGTGAGAATCCACCTGTGGAGGGGATTCACACTTAGCAAAATAATTATCCGCGAACGGATAAGCCACCGCCAGGCGTCTCTGCGGCTGGTATCTTTTGCCAGGTTGTTTCCACGCCTCCTCTAAATGGTCCACCAACTGACCCGAAAGAGGAAAGACTGTGGCATCGCCCTTCACATCTTTGAAAAAGGCATACTTAGATTTAGCCGCTGGGGGAACTTCGTCCTCAATCACCAAGGCTGTGCGGACCGCCCGAATAAGTCCAGGAATATATACTTTGGACTTAGCATCAGCGTCCTTAGTATGGAAAGGTTCCTGATCGTAAGGATCCAGAATCTCCCCATCATCAGACGTCCCTTCGTCATCCTCATAAGGAGCGGACAGAGACGCCACCGGCCTTTTATGAGGCCGCATCACAGACTCCCCTTGCAACACATCCGACAAGTGCTGTAAAGAACTCGTCAGGGAGTTAACCCACGCTGGCTCCTGAGAACCCGGGAGCGGGGAAATAGGGAGACTGTGTGGTACCACCAATTGTCGTGGGAACCCCTGCCTGGGTGACGACACCACAGACTGCTGGGACAAACCCATCGGAGTAAACGCGGGCTGCGGAGCTATCTGGCCCACTAAAGCTGTTAACGCCTGAGCGAAACAAGCCCAGGGCGGCTCCTGTACCGGTGCTGTAACCGTAATAGGCCGCGCCATGGACAACACTGCCGGCAAAGGCCCTCCGCGCTACCCTCCCCCTCCGCTAACGGTACTTTGCACGTGGTACACTGTAGCCGGAGGGGAAAATCACTTTCAGACATGATGGCACCACGTATGTGACCTCTCTCACCAATTAAGTATTAAATAGGCGAGAGACCACCCTGCAGCACCGCACCGCAAGGGCTTTAGCAGAAAGAACAGGGACAGTAATAAAGCTGACAGTTTAGAGAAGAATAGTTACAGGCAGCGCTAGCACAGTCACATACAATGCAGAGAAATAACAATTCCTGCACTAACAGCGCTGATCACTCAACTACACAGACACAGGGCCTGGTAGGACACAGCGCTGCATACACAGACCTGAGCCACAGCGGAGGAGAGGTATGCGGGGGGACCCAGACCACGATGCTTCCTTCCAGACTTCCAGCAGCGTTCACCATGCGTTGCAGAGAAGATGGCCGCCGAGGAGCAGAGAGAAGCTGGCCTGGGGGAGGAGCGCTGACACAGGACCAGTCAGCACAGTGCAGAGAGGGCTGTGTGCAGCGGGGGAGGCGCCGGCTGTGAGACAGGGAAGGCGCGCTCCCCTGGCATGCATTTAACCCCTGGGACGCCGCAGCGCTACCGCTCTGCTGCGGTCCGCTGTCCCAGGGGGTAGTGGAAGCGCAGGTTGGTCGCCTGGCTCCACGCTGCAGCCAGTCCCCAGGGAGCCCCCTGCCTGGGGACTTAGGACCATGTGATCAGCGGGGACCCACCGCGGGACCCCGCTGCTTACCTCTGTCCCCCTTGAATCCGGCCATGGTCCGGAGCATCTGGGGTCACCGCTAGCTGTGACCCCAGACGCCCACCAGCATCCCCGGATCAGTACCGGCGTTCTGGTACCGGCGGGGTGTAGGGAAGACAGCATGGACGTCAGGACTGACTGTCCATGCTGTTCATCCAGATATGCAGCCACAGCTGCATGAAGAAAAAGCTTCAGGGGCTCTTCTAGCCCCCACTCCAACAGGTGCACCCGACTCCGGCCGGGCACCAAACTAAACTGAGGTGCCTTGGCCCGGGGGCGGGGTATAGGAGGGGGACCTAGTGCATCCTGGGAGGCTGAAAGCTTAACTCTTTGGTGCCCTGCGACTGACGTCACACCTATACCCCAAGGTATCCTGTGGATACCCTATGGACCCTGAAGTAGAAAACCCTGAATACACCGGTTATGTTAGGGCAAAGTCAGAGAAAAAGGGAAAGATATATGCTTACAGTATAGAGAGAGACAGGCAGCGCTAGCATAAGTCACATACAATGCAGAAACATATAACTGCAATATGGCACTACAATCAACTACACAGACTCAGTGTCTGGTAGGCTACAGCACTACATACACTAACTCCAGTATGTAGGGGAACCGGACCCTGCGTTTCCCTGAGAGCGCTGTGGCTGTGCCTGAGAGAAAATGGTCGCCGGAGACCTCTGAGTGAGCGTGGTTGGAGGAAAGCAGCTCAGGGAAGTGAGACCTCAGAGGAGTGGCGCCCTGAGCTGAGGGGAGGGGCTGCTTTAATGGGGAAAGCAAACCTCCCCATGCTGATTGTTTACCCACCGAGACGCTGGATTCCCTCTCCATATGTACCCTGATGGCATATTGGATCACATTGGACGGAGCCTGTGTCCACACTCATAGCCTCCGGTCTGTTCCCTGAGATCGGAGGTATGACTGCCAAATCACGGGTCACCGCGAGTGATGACCCGCCTTACCTGTCCCCTTGTCGTCCAGGTTGCAGTTTGGGTCCGTCCGCGGGGCCGGCTAGCGAGGACCCTGGGATGCCCGCCGAAATCCCCAGTCGAAACTGGCGATGTAGCGCCCGGAGGGGTGTCGGAGCGGCAGCGCAGACGTCCTGTGAACAGTCTGCTGCTGCGTGCACAGTATAAAATATAAATAAGTAAAATCATAAAAATAAAAAGCTATTTGGGATGCCTAAGCAGCTCACTGCATAAAGGTGACCTGACTCTGGCCGGGCACCAACGAAACTGAGGTGCCTCTGGCTCGGGAGAGGGGTATAGGGGGATGGACCAATGCATCCTGGGAGCTAAAGCTTAAACTGCGTGGTGCCCAGTCCTCAACCACCACCTACACCCCCAAGGTCTCCCTGTGGAGCCCTATGGACCCTGAAGAGAGAAAGGATTTAACTGAATACCCCCCTAATAATGACAAGTAATTTTTTTAGAAGTACACTCTTAAGACAAAAATATATTTGCACCCAATTTAATGTACACCCAATTTAACTGGAGTAATTACTGGGCGCAATTCAATTGTTTTAGCGCGCCCAATATCCCGTCTAAAGTGACGGGAGTTTGCAGGGCACAAATGAAATGATGCAGATCTTCGCATCGATAGCGCCCAAAGAGGTCGGGTTTAGCAGCGTAAAACCGCTACACCCGACCAAAGTGCCTGGCTCGATCGCGAATAGTGTAGTTTGAGTGCCCAAATGGGTCACTTTTCACGCATTTCAGCTCGCCACCTACGGGGGATGCGAGCTGAAATGCCAACAGCTGTTCGCGCCCGACAGAAGCAATAACTGAATAGCTCCATCGGGCGTGAGAAGGGACCAAAACAATTGAATTGCACCCATTTTCTCCAAAAAACTATTGCTTATCATTTTCCACACTTCTACAAATATGCATATAAACAGACTAATTAAAAACCCAAAATACTTTTATTAGGTCCACTAATACACTTCTAGATTGATTTCCAATGTCAGTTAGGCTTTTTATGGGGTACAGGCTGATTCCAAAATGTGCTGTAGTTTTCGCTGGTTTCACCATGCACAGTTTTCGCACCATGCGTTTTTGCGTGTTTTTGAGATAGGATGGTGAAAACTGGGAGCGCACCAAAACACGCAAATTATGTGAAAACTTCAGACGTTAGAATTTTACAAAAAAAACAGGTGTAGAAAATGTAACTCCTTCAATCTTTAAACCAAAAGCATATTTTAAAAGTATGCATAGTAATAATGATGGTATAGGTTTTAAATCGTTTTTATGTTGTATCTTCTAAAAATACACCAATCCCTTAAATATGAGAACTCCCTTAACAATTCTTTCACTGAATGATTCACCCTTTATTGTTCAGTTTATTTAGTATATAACAAATTCACATCCATATATCCTGGATTCTTAACTAAGTAAATGAAAGTATTACAACAAACTTAATAAAAAACTATTAACAGACATATTTCAACACAGGAAGTTAATTAAACCCCTCTTTTTTGCCAGTAAACGAAACACCAAGGTAACTTTTCCTCCTGCATATATCAGTGTTCTATTTTGAGATCTTAATCTACAATAACCACTGCTCCACAAATAAAAGTCCCGTCATTTATGCAGGCAAATATCCTAAAAGGTCCCCCCACCCCCGCAGACTGACCAAGAAGAAACATCTTCGCAATGAGCCAGTCGACATCTACTGAATCCAGGGGTTCGAATGGAGGTTCCTGAAGTGTGCTGAGAACCACTGACAAATCGCATGGAGTCACAGGAGGGACAAAGGGAGGTTGTATATGTAGAACACCTTGCAGGGAGGTGTGAACATCCGGTAGAGGAGCAATTCTGTGCTGGAACCAGTTGGACAGAGCAGAGACCTGCACTTTCAGAGAGTCCAAGATCCAATCCAGCTTGAACAAAAGCTAGGATTCTAGAAACCCTAAAAACCTGAGGGTCAGTTTCTAGTAGCACACCACTGGAAATATGTATGCCACACTGAGTGATAAATTCTGGCAGACGCCAGCTTATATGCTCTGAGCATGGTCTGGACCACAGAGCTGGAAAACCCTTTAGACTTTGAATATCGGAGTACCAATAGCGTCTCGGCCAAGCCGGAGCTACCAACAGGACCCTGCCCCCCTCTTGCTTGAATTTCCAAAGAACTCGAGGAAGGGAGACCAGAGGAAAGAGGTATGCAAAAATGGAAGGTCCACTTCACAGATAATGCGAGAGCGTACCCATGGGAGACCACCTCTTACCCAGGCGTCTAAGGTGGTCTGACGTCAGAACTGGGCGAACTGAAGCAGTCAGCCTCCCACCCTGAGAGCCCTCAGGGAGAGGCCCACCCAGTCAGGCTGAAGTTTTGTCCTCAGATTTAATAGGTGGACGTCCACCCAGACCTGTTTGGTCCTAGACTTGGAGGCCTTAGTGGATGCAGACTGCTGTGGAAAGGACTGACCGTTAGCTTATCCTTGGGGACAAAAGGACCTAAAAGTTGACATCTGAGGCTTTGTAGTAGATGCAGAGGGCAAGAATGCAGTCTTGGAAGCTGCCAAGGTAGTCACAATCTTGTCCTATTCTGGATCAAACGGTATCTTTCCAGAATAAGGCAGAGACTCCAAAGCCTTTTCAGAGTCCGAATCTGCTTTCCATGAGCGAAGCCAAACAATACGGCAGGCTACCACAGAAGTAGCAGATGCCTTGGAATCTAGGAGACTTGTATCCAAAGCCCCCTCCCCTAAATAGGAGGCTGCATCTCTAATGTGAGATATGTAGGACAGCTGTTCCCTCAAAGCATCAGAGGGAAATGTATCTTCTAGGGCCTCTGCCCAATTCTCAGTGGCTTTTGCCTCCCCAGAAAGCTGACACGAGTGAAGAAACTCTGGCAAAACTACTTTGTCGCTTAATAGTGGCTCTTTTGCCCTCGGAGTGGGTTATGTCTCTATTGGAGGAATAGATTTTATTGCTCTTACAAGTGCAAGAATATTTAATTTTAGAGGGGGGTCCCTAGTCACCCGAAGGGGAGTCACAGTGAGAGAGGTCTGCATCTTCAGCCTCCCCAGATGATAAATCAGAATCTGATAGCTGGGTGGACTGGGAAGCTAACACAGCACGCTTAGTAGGTTTACTAGGTAAGGGTTTCTCCTTTTGCAGAATTTGCCGAAAGGCTGTAGAGGTAGCAAGTATGTCTACCCATGGGGGAAGCAAAGGATTCGCAGGGAGTACCTGCTGCGGCCATTCCATAGGGGGAGCTACCACAGGGACCGCTAGGTGGTCCTCAATTTTTGTTAACACCTATGAAAAAAGCCCAGGGGGAGTCCTGAGGAGAGAAAGCCGGGGCTGAGGGGCCAGGTGCTATATAACAAGATGCACATAGACCATCTTGAATGAGATCCTCTGAAGCTAAGCCTGCTAAACAGGACTTGCAAGACACCAGAGGGGGAGCAGCAGGCTGCTTGTTATTCTTGCCTTTGCTAGACATAGCAGCAAGGATAATGTAGCACACAATCTGGCACAGTGCAGTGAGCAACCCAGATATATGTACAATATAGCAGAGTGTAGTGCGCAACACATATACAGTATCCGATAGCTCTCACAAGTATAGGTAGATGTGAGATACAATAAACCCCCTATACCTCAGTATTTCAAGGTTATAATGAAAGGGAAAGGTATAAGCTGACAGTTGTGAAAAAATAGACAGCAGCGCTAGCACAAGTCACATACAAAGCTGTGGGCACTAAATTCAACTAAACAGCTCACAGCGGCCGGTAGGAAATAGCGCTGTATAGACCTGGTTCTTGGGAGAGGTATAAAAGACGACTGGACCCAGTGTTCCTGGAGACCTGAATGCAGAAAATGACTGCCGTGAGTCTCAGAGAGGGCAGAGGGTGAGGGAGGAGCAGCAAGACCGCAGTGGAATGGTGCCCTGAGCCGGGGGGGGGGGGGGCCGCAGTGAGAGGGCCTTCTCCCCTGTGCTGACATTAACCCTTAGGTCCCTGGCCTTAATCTGTGCCCTGCACCACTATTTGTAATGCCCTGGTGGTCTAGTGGAGTACCGGACGAACCGGGATCCACATCAGCGCCTCCGGTCTGTCTCCTGAGACCAGACTGCACAGACGCAGGTCCCCACATGGAGCGATCCGCCTTACCAGTCCCCCTTGAGTCCCGGCTGCAGTCTAGGGTCCGAGGAGCCCTGCTAGCTAGGTCCCCCTGGAGCCCTGCCGAAAGTACCTAGCTGAGGGCTGGTGTCGCTGCGCCACGGAGGGGTGATTGAGCAGAAGTGCAGACGTCCAAAAGGCCTGTCTAGCGCTGCTGCACTGTAGTAAAAATGAAAATAAAATTAAAACTTGGACTGCTTAATAGCAGCCCCACTGTTCTAACAGTGATCCAGCTCCTCCTGCCAGACACCTGAGCATCCTGGGACAGGCAAACGTCCAGTCCTCCAAGTACCACTTACACCCCCCATTGTCTCTCTGTGGAGCCCTATGGACCCTGAAGAAACTTATTTCTAATAACAGACTTGAATACTTAATATACTTCATGAAAGTCCCCAAGCCTAATATGTCATTAAGATAGCTTTATTAACCACACCAGTTTATTTGCACCAGTTTTCTTATACGCACCCAGTAAAGTCAAAGGTCGAACAATTCTGTCCAAAGAGGAAGGATATTCACACTACAACATTTTCACCAGTGGCGTATCCAACCAATCATACCAAACACGTACAAATGCGAAAACATATGATCCCAATACAAAAACACAAGTTACCACTAGTTTCTCAATGGGGCTTGGAAGAATTACAAAATATAAAAAAGAAAAAAAACACATTGGGAGAGAAAAAAAAAAATCCCACAATGGAAACCACCCACAAGAGTAATGTAGAACCTTGTAATCCATGTTGAGAAGGGGTTAACTAACCACATAACACAGCACCTTAGTCTGTTTACAGTTCAGGGCTGCTGTCCCATAATGCCCTGGGTCAGTCCTCTATAAATAGTGAGCTGAAGGCTATTTATAGGACCGATCAAGTTATAACTGATTAGCACAAACCAGTGACAAGGGACAGTACATAAGAGCTTGAGATGTCCAGCTGAAAAGGGATAAAGAGATATGTACAGCAAACAGGTTTACAGTGATAAAGAATTGTTCAATATTGCAGACCGTCAATTTTCTTACCACTGCACATTTAGAAGTATATTAAAGTAGGGGGACCCCATGCCACAATACACCTTACTCCATATACAAGGACACAAATGCATACATAATAAATTACTTAACAGTAGAGATCAGTACATTTGCCAGTCGAATTGCCTCCTACCACCAATGTAATGTTTAAGGTGCACGAAAAACAAACCATTACAACAGCTGTTCATGTTCCTATTAGAAGGGTCACAGATTCTGGAGTACTAGTGTGACACAGAAACCTGGGTGATCCAGAAAATCTGCAATACAAGTATCTTCCACGCCATTAAAGAAACCATTGGTATAACTCCATGCTGCCAGTTTCCCAAGGGCACCACTACCTCTGTAATACAGAACTAGGAAGTTGACACCGCTTGTCACTTGCAACTTACAAATTGATCACAGGCTGCAACAGCCACTAAAGAAGCCCTGAGATAGCACCTGGATAATGTAACCTCCACTTAAGTGCCATCAGTGGCCACACAGTTATGAAATCCAAAAACTTTGCTTGTGAATGGCGCATGGGTAATAGGAGGGGGAAAGGGGAAAAGATTTAAAAAAATGGTTGAAGTTCTGCTACTTTAAATGTTGCAAGAAAAGTATCAGTCCACATCGATCCTTAATTTATATGGGTTGTGAAGATCAGTTTAGAAATATAAAAAAAACTCAGCACGAGCCCAGCTTGTGAAGGACCATCAGTAATGTAAAAAATAAATATACATATATATATATACATACACATACACACATACGAGAGCTTTATATAATGTGTACTCCATTACAAAGCAACATAACACTACTCACTCAAAAAAAAAAAAAAACACCCACAGGAAAAACTTCACACTAAACATTATTACCAAGTGACGAGAGTACAGAGTTGGGGTTGTAGAATTCTCAGGTCACAAGACAGAATGCACAAATCTGATAAATAGTCCACACAATCCATTACCCCTTTCATGTGAAGGAGGAACACAAAAACTATGAAAGATCATAGACCTCAAATGTTGCATTCCATTTATAAACCAGATATTCAGCAGCATAGTACAACTGAGGATATTACAGTTCTGGACACATCTACAAACATTTCAACACTATCAGATAGCTCATACTTACAAGGCTAATGCTGGGTAAACACTGATATATCGTTCATACAGCCGACGTACTTAGGCTTGCGAGTACACGCGACATACATCTGAGAACGTCATCAACCACAGATATACTGTGATGGCTGTGCTGCACGGCAGATACGATATATCGTGAAGGCATATCATGCACATCTGACGGTGTGTACGGGAAACCCACAAACCGACTCGTTACACGGGTGGCAGGAACCATTGACATGGTTGTCACAACTAGCCGGGCAAATTTAAATGCCCACTCAGTAGTGATGTCTGGCCAGACATATCGAGCGGCCAACTGCATTGCTTACCAAATCAGCCGTTCGGTCAGCTTGACGTCGGCCGGCCGCCAGGTTCCTCAGGTGTGTACCCAGAACAACACCTAAATGAGCAACAAACAAGACACAAGGGACTAGTCTGGAAGGGAATATAAAATGGAGATGGTGGTTGATGATATGTAGTAGCACCAGCCTGGATCTCAATGAGTAAATGCTAGTTTTTTTTTTTATTATTAGATTCACAAAGATCTACTTATATTGTATCATCTGCTCATGTATAGAGCATTTCCTTCAACATGAACAGTATTTTCTCTGGCTAATTATCACACTGAGAAATTAATCGGGGTACTTGAGAAGAGAATGAATGCCAAGTTAAGAACTTTCCTGCAGTCAACTGAGCTACTGTGACAGCACTAGCCCTGCTCACAATTGCCTGCTTAGAGAAGCACTCCTTGACCCAATAGCATGGCAATCCGACACAGATAAGGGAGCACGATGGTGGACATGTTGTGGTCAAGTAGAAGTACTTCAGAAATTGTAAATGTATTATTCAGCTCATGCCTACACAGTTTTTTAGATAAATTAACACAAATAAAATAAATACAATACAAAACAGTAAACCAATGCATAAATACATATAGCAAGAATACAACACATTACAGTAAACCAGGGAATGAAGAGTACAGCGGGAAGGGTAGGACATGCAGTGGTGAAGTCACAAGATAGACGATTCTGTACCCATCGTATGGGCGAGAAAACTGATGGAGAAGCTGAAGGGGACAAAAGATAAAAGACGAGGACCACTGGTGATAATAACACAGGCAAGTGGGAAGAGGGTAAAGCTTGAGACCTGAAATTGAAAGTAAATAAGGGGCTCCCCCTTATGATCCACCGTTTACTTAAAATCCGATGTACAGCAGCTCAATTATGTTCACCACCTCAAAGCCAAGTACGACAAACCATTTAAGTGCTGATAGAGCCTTAGCAGAGGTTACCTTAAAAAATGTGAGAAGATAATCAGATATATAGTGAAAATCACTGTTGCAGTTTCATATGATATAGGTTAAAAGCCCTGTGTTTGCACAGAAAGCAACAGTGTGCCACTGCACAAACAGTTTAGCTTACAGTTTTACATTTTTTCACCTAGTTGGCCCTGCAAATGATTTAAACCCTCATTGTATTTCCCCATTTGTAGAGATACTGCTGCAGTGAGTTTACGTATGTATATGGGCAACCTCTGATTTCACACACTAACATCAAATGCTGGCCCTTCTTCCTGTAACTCTCACATATAGACTCATTGACCATAACATTAAAACCACCTTCCCAATATTGTGTAGGTCCCCCTTGTCTCACCAAAAGAGCTCTGACATATCGAGGCATGGACTCCACGAGACCTCTGAAGGTGTCCTGTGGTATCTAGTAACAAGACGTTAGCAGCAGATCCTTTAAGTCCTGTAAGTTGTGAGGTGGGCCTCCATGACTCAGACTTATTTTTCCAGCACATCCCACAGGTACTCAATTGGATACAGATCTAGGGAATTGGGATGCCAAGTCAACACCTTGAACTCTGTCATGTTCCGCCTACCATTCCTGAACAAAGTTTGCAGAGTGGCAGGGGCATTATCTCGCTGAAAGAGGCTACTACCATCAGGGTATACCATTGCAATGAAAAGGTGTACTATGGGCGGAATTCAATTGATTTCGCGGCCCGCATCTCCCGTCTAAAGTGACAGGAGATCGCGGGCCGCTATTCAATTGTGCCAGCGTTTCACGCTGATCGCACCCAAAGTGGTCGGGTTTAGCCGTGTAAAACGGCTAACCCCGACCAAAGTGCTGGGCGCGATTGCGAAAAGGGCCGTTTGGGCGCCCAAACAGGACACTTTTCGCCGATTTCAGCCCGCACCCCTCTGGGGCTGCGAGCTGAAATTGAGCGCTAGTAGCTAATCGCACCCGACAGGAGCAACAATAGAATAGCTCCGTCGGGTGCGAAGAGGGGAATAATCAATTGAATTCCGCCCTTTGTCTGCAACAATGTTTAGGTGGCATATGTCAAAATAAAGTAACTTCCAAATGAATGACTGGACCCAAGGTTTCCTAGCAGAACATTGCTCAGAGCATCACACTGCCTCCGCAAGCCTGTCTTCTTCTCATAATGCATCCAGGAGTCATCTCTTTTCCAGGTAAACAACGCACACCCACACAGCCGTCCACATAGGTAAAAAAACAATTCACCAGACCACACCACCTTTTTCCAATGCTCCTTGGTCCAGTTCTGGCGTTCACATGCCCATTGTAGGCATTTTTCGACGTGGACAGAGGTTAGCATGGACACTGACAGATCTGCGGCTATGCACGGTGTGTTCTGACCCTGTACCTTTCATAGCCAGCATTAACTTTTCCAGCAATTTGTGCTACAGTAGTTTTTCTTTGGAATCAAACCAGCCTTCGCTGCCCACAGTTATCAATGAGCCTTGGGCACCTATGACCCTGTTGCCAGTTCACTTTTGGTAGGAACGAACCACTGCATACCGGGTACACTCCGTCTAGCCATCACAATTTGGCCTTTGTTTGAAATCACGCAGATCCTTAAGTTTGCCTGCTTCCAACACATCAACTTCAAAAACCGCCAGTTCATTTGCGGTCTAATGTATCACACCGCTTGATAGGTGTCATGGCCCCCATACACCGGCGTTTCCCTTCTGGCGGTAGGTGTATGGGGGTCCTCACTGTAGCAAGATAATCAATGTTATGCACTTCAACTGAGTGGTTTTAATCTTTTGGCTGATCGGTGTACATCACTTCATATATTAAAGTTGTTCCTGTAATTGAACAGGAATTAAAAAAAGTGAAGCGGAGACATGGTCACAGACCAAACTGCACTACATATGGTTCTCTCTAAATTACCTTGCAACAGCGATTTTCACTATATCTCGGATTATCTTGTCACATTTTTTAAGGTGTGAGTAACTTGCCACATTAAGGCCGAAAATAAAAGTATTAAATGTAGGGATGGGGCAAATGTGCTCAAGAAACTTTGTAGTATCAAAACTAAGGATATAATCTTGCAAGCAATGCTCAGGTTCATAAGATTAGTCAGTCTTGAGTCCACAATACAGCCCAAGTAAAAGATTATTTAAATAAATAATACCTGAAGCAATATGTCTGGCAGTAAAAGACTGTTTTAACCAGCTATTAGTCAAACTCCATGCAGAGGACCACATAAAAGGTAACTGACTACTCTTATTAAATGTAAGCAAATGGGAGCAGTTATTTTCAAAGTCACAGTTAGGAATGAAGTTTGACATACAGAAAAAGGTTATGTCAAACAGCCTCCATTAAATTGTCTCATCCCACCTCTTGGATTAATTCAGCTTCATTCATTGAACAGATAACTCTAATGAAACACCACATTTGGAAAGAGGAGGTACGAAGCCAAACACCTGCTAATGTAGAAGGGAACAATTGCTTACATTACATCTATACTAATATTATATGAACGTTGTATCTGTTTAGGGGCGATTGATTCGAGGCAGTGCGATGTTAAATAGCACCAGGAAAAAGTTCCTGGAGCTATTCAATTGACAGTGCTGTTAATCCAGACTAAAGGATTTTTGCTCTCACATTCCTAAGGTGATAGCAGAAATCTGACTAAACTAGTGCTGCAATGCTTAGTACATGTGCTAACATCGCGGATGGCACTTAAGTCTTAAGGGTGGTATCCACTTAGTGATATACAAACGACAGCACGATTGCAACATTGCAATCGTGCTGTCGTTTGTGTAGCTAGTGATGTGCCTAGACTGAACGTTCACTCGTTCAGTCCCGGCACATCCCTCATCCTCGCACATGCAAAACCTGACGAGATCGTCAGGTTGACCTGCATTCACGGGCGAAGTCGGAAGCGACCCGCGGGCACGCACATCGCGGGTCGCTTCCGTCAAAAACATCCCCGATGCATGCACGATTTGCAAGCGATTGCATGAGAACGACATGTTTGTTCCAAGTTGGTACGAAAACTACTGAATTGATTTTCAAAAAACAGCATTATTTTGTTGTTGAAACTTCTAGAAATAGCATGGCACAATATTGCAGGTAAAAGTAGTTAAAATCTTAATTTTAATATAAAAAAAAAAAGTCAGGCACAGTGAGGAACCTCTTGTACACCCCCTCCCAATGACTAATAACACACTTGGAGGGGTTTAAATAGCATAATGTGTCCAATCAAGACATGCCAGCTTTCAGGTAAACTTCCCTAAATTGCTCAATAATCGGTTAAATGATGAGGTAGTGTTGTATTGATTGGAGAGGGGTATTAGAACTTGCAGATGAGAGGTAAGTGTTTATTCCAACTTTTTACAAACTTGTAAAACACTGAAAAACTACTATACAGACATACTGGAAAGACTGGCTGAAAAACACTTGCATGATCATTTTTTCCACCTTTATAATAAACAGTGCAAAAATCACGCATGACACTTTCCCCTATGACAGCTAACAGCCTGCCATATAGTCCTGCTAATTCAGTTGTCACTTTTTGGGGGTACAGGGTGATTCCTCACTTTTCCATGCACTTCTCCCAGGTCGTATTTTGTAGAAAAATCACACTCCCTCACTGCGACTAACGCAAACTGGCATTTCTAATTGGATCTCATTTCTTGGGTGCGCGCGCTTTCATGCAATGTATGCGAGTTTAATGAAACTCACACCTAATTGGATTGAATCCCAAACTCTACAATAAGAGGACAAAACATAAAGCAAGAGCTCCTGATTTTTCTAGCTTGTCTACATTACCCTCAAGACTACAAGTTACTGAGAAGTTCTGTAACCTAAGAAATGTGCGAGGACAGAGATTCAGTGTGCAGGAAATCTAGAGAGACTTCTAGCAGCTTTATAATGTACAGTGGGTTCTAGGTCATTACATTGGTAAGCCTTATATGAGTGATAAATAAAATAAGTTACATATTGTGCTAATGAATACTGAAGCAACAGAATTACGCAAATACGGTTTACTGGCGTTTACACTCTAATTGTTCTATTATGA
The DNA here is from genome assembly GCA_031769625.1 of Taudactylus pleione. Taxonomy (NCBI): domain Eukaryota; kingdom Metazoa; phylum Chordata; class Amphibia; order Anura; family Myobatrachidae; genus Taudactylus; species Taudactylus pleione. The sequence goes on along the minus strand of JAUIMM010000213.1, from coordinate 17,122,159 downwards.
AACATGCTAGAACCAACACAAGAATTAACAACATTCAAGCTTGTACAATAGGCTAGAAACCGTTATCCATGCTCAGCTTAAAACATCTTAAAAAAAAAAAAAAAAAAAAAAAAAAAAAAAAAAAAAAAAACCAGTGTCCTCATCCCCAAGTTTAATATATGTGTTACCATCAAAATGAATTTTGGGGAAAACAATAATCAGCAAACACACTCCATGACACCTCCAATGCAGAGACGCTCATTTGTTCCCAGTTGTATTATCAAAATTCCAAACTCTTCCAAATACCATAGGTAACAAGGTTGTGGTCTGAAATTTACAGAGCTTCCAAGTTCTTCTTACACAGGGAGCATAGTACTTGTTACGGTGCATACACACGTAACGATTTTTTGAATGATTTGTCGTTATCGTTCAAAAAATCAGTTTGTGTTTTAACGAACGATAATCATTCAAGCGCGCTCCCGTTTGTAGTTATCGTTCATTTCAGACTGTCCAACATAACGATTTTCATTAAGGGAAGGAACATTTTTCAGTCATCGTAAAAATAGTTCACTTTTTCAAGGGAAAATCTGTCAGAAAATCGTTTGTTACAAAATCGTTACGCGTGTATGCACCTTTAGAGATCAAATGTTAGAAACACCTAAAACCAACACTGCAACATTAATTACACAGTATCTAAATCTACATATGCTGTTCTATTACACAGCACAGATAAATAAAAGCATCACTTAAATATTTAAGTTTGGAAACACACAAAAAAAATAAAAAGCGCGTCATCCTTCACTTTAGCAAAAGACAGAACAGACAAATGATTATTAATCCTCACAAATCAGCGATTGTATTTAAAACAATTGTTAACACTATTAGTGAAATAAGTATTAAGCCACTAAAGCAATGAGCAGCTTACCAGGAAGGAGACGCAAGCTTATCTTGTATACATGCACAGTGAGGATAATTGTGAAGGAACAACTAGAAAAAAAATACCCAATCTCTAAAGGGTCACAGTTGGGGGAACAGCGGTGTAATAACATCTTGGGCTCTTCCAAAAAAACATAAAATATTGCCAACATGTTAGTTGAAAAAGTTAAAGAACAAATGTAGATTGGGGTTTGCCAAACTCAATTTGGATATGTTTCTACAATACATACTTGATATCTTACTTTTTTATTTTTTAACAGAAAATATAAATATAAAGAATTCCACTGTCCCAAAAAAGGACAGATAAGATGCTAGTTTTCGGGCCTGCTATCAAACTGTATGTTTCTAGGTTGGTAATCAGGTGCGATGGTCAGAAGAGAGCAAAATTAGAGTCTTTGGTCACTCATACCATCAGAATATTAGGCATTATATGGAGGCACAAAGAGAAAGGAGCCTCATATTGGGATATATGGCAGTGAATTACTGATGTTCTAGAGCTGAAAATAAAAAAATTGTTGAAAGGAAATACAAATCAACATTTTGCAGTGGTCATATCAGTCTCGGCTTAATCGCCATAGAAAACTAGTGTTCCGACTGGAAGAAGAAAGCTCAGAAATGTACACACAGGGAGTGATTCAATTGTTTTTGTAGCGGCTATTTCTTTGGGACGCCCGAAGGAGCAATTCAATTGTTGCTCTGTTCGGGCACGTATAGCTGCAGGCGCACACATACATTTCTGCTCACAGCCTCCAGAGGTGGCAGACAAAAATTTGTGATAAACCCATCTAAAGATTCGACACCATCGATAATGTAAACATTTTGCATTAGGAACAGTCCAATGTGTTTACAACTTCATTATAAAATTATAGGAAACGTTGTGCCGTTATCCATTTGAGAATAGACTGTAATAAGTACTGAAAACATGGGATCCAAAAACTTTGGGTCCAAATGTTGTTTTGCAGGGGGAATTAATTACCTATATTAAGGTATTTTTTGTCCATTTATTGGTGTAATTTCTTCATTACTTTTGTGATCTATATTTAAAGTATACCAATACTTGAGGGCACTGTATATATGGAGAGTAAAAACCAGGCACTTAACACCACCATGATTAACTTTAGTAAACAAAAGAACCTGAAATAAATAATTGAATAAATTAACACACATATATATTGAGAGAATAAGTGTGTGTTGACTCTTCACAATATATTTTTCTTCAAAAGGCCAATTTTATCTTCTATAAAAGAAATACATTTACAATTTTCTATACTACTTACCTGGATTTAGTGTTCCACACATGGTTGTAATACAGAAGGACCTGATTTGCTTAGATTGTCACAGTGGAGTGTACAGTCAGTCCTCACATTTAGCTTGCTGTTGTAACAATATTAGGAAATCCCTAATAACCGCAAATACGTCTCTGGCCTACTGAAGTACGTCGCAATGGCGGCGGGCATGATGATACGTTCCCATGTACAGTGCAACAATCCATGTTTTTTATGAAGAACCAATATCAGTGGTCCCTCGTAATTCATGTAAGGGAAGGGGGTATTATGATAACCATTTTTTTAGTAGGAAAAAATTAGCATTTCGATACAGATTAGTGGTAAAAAAAAAACTATATGCAAGTATTTTCCAAATAAGTTCCATATGACCAACACTGCATAAATCAGAGGCAACAAACCAAACTACATACAGTAAGGAAACAGCCTGAACCACAGTCATCAAGTAGGGCTTTTTCTCATCTCTTTGGAAACAAATGGTCAAGTATTATTTTGTTGCCTAAAAATAAAGGCAATGAATGAAAGAAGAATTTAAAAAAATAAATATATAAATCTACAACATATCATCCACATTATTTATATAGCACCAAATATATTATGCAGTGCTATACAGAGAACATGCAAAAATTTACAATCCCTATGAAATTGGAGTTTAATCTAAGGTCCCTACATCACACACATTTTGTGACAAGTTATTTAGCTACCCTTGTGTTTGTGGACTAGAAGAGAAAACCAGAGTACCCAGAAGTAACTCTCACATGGGGGAAGAGCACACAAACTTCACACAGATATCATCCTGGTTGGAACTGAACACAAAACTCCAGGACTGTCCTTCCCATATAACAATAAGTGGCCATCCATATCCAAACATAAAAAATATTATATAAAGAAGTCTTTATAGCTGGCAGACTGTATTGTGAACCGAACTAACCATAGTGCTCTATAATTAGATATGTAGACAAACTGTCACCACATTATGCATACAAACTTAACATAGCACGCATGAAACATATGGGAGGGGGGTGATGGAACAACAGATACTTCCTGTAAGGGCCCAAACTTTCTATTTTCCACTAGATCAGTGTTTCTCAAACTGTCACATCAGGATCCCTAATGTGGGGTACACACTTGGCCAACAAATTGATTTTGGCAAGTATGTGACTGTCACACTTAATTGGCCAACCCCGTTGTGTCTGGCCAGAAGCAGCAGTGTTGGCGTCATTTTGACTGCTCCGTGTGGCCAGCATATGGGTGGGTAGGTAGGTCGTACACACTGGCAGATGCCAACTATATTATATATATATATATATATATCTGCAAGATATTTTGCATCCGATTTGCTGCGATACATCTGTAAATAACGTTGTTCACATACACTAGGTGTACTCACGAACCAATGACCATTTCCCAGAGCTACTAGCAGGTGCAAAGGTAAAGTCATTACTAACCGTCACATTTCCAAAGATCAATAGGTTACTTGGAGAACATGAACTGTCAGGGGTCCTGGGGAAAGGGTTTGAGAAACACTGTACTAGATAACTACATGAAACTTGACGAGGACATTGTCACCTGCAGTTCTAGGCATTTGAATTTACCTTTAAGTCAAATATGAAGGTTTTACAACAACATCTAACTATCACGATTTTGAGCTGGATAGATAGAACTTGTCTTTTAAAAATGCACTACGGTGTCTAATTTAGGGCCACTCGTTAATAACCATAAATGGTGCTCCAACCAGTCAGCTCCTAACTGTCGTGTCTGAAAAATGAGTTAGGAGCACCATTTAAGATTAGTAACGGGTGACAAAAATATTACTCGTTGATAAATCTGGGCCTTAGGGGCGTATGTATCAAAGCTGGGAAAGAGATCAAATTGTGAGAGAAAAAGTATTAACCAATCAGCTTCCATTTTACATGATGTGTTTAAAAAATGATAGTTATGAGCAGATTGGCAATTTTATTTTTTACAATTTTATCCAACCAGTGTTCTCCCCAGAGAATTTTGCCAACTGGGTGGCATCAAGAAGTAGCCGTGTGTTATCCGCAATAAATAGTGCCCAGATACTGCCCAATAATTGCTTTTTGGACACATTTTTTAAACAGGGCCCAGATACTGCCACATTTTTTAGGGACTTTTTTTTTATATTATTTTTTTAATAGCACCCAATTGCTGGCTACATAGGAGGGTGCCCAGTTACAGGAGGACCACTCTCTTCACAGTTCTGTCAGTTACTGTTCCCACTGGCAACCGCGGCACCCTTCCCCTTATACAGGGGGAGGGATCTTCTCTGCCCTCCCGTCTGTCACTGTGACGCAGATGTAGAAATGTCAGCGCAGTGCAACTTTCGGCTGCATTGCAAAGACTGAGAGGAAGCAGTGCAGCACAACTTTCAGCACGTCACCTTGCCGGGTGGCAGGAGATTATTATTGGGCGGAATGCCCGACAATTACAGCGTGGGGAGAACACTTACCACTCTTCCTGCTTTGATAAATAACCCTAAGTGTTGTGCTTTTCATATGCTGGTGATGCATTTACCTCATCCACCTGTGTATCCTTGAAACATGCTTCTTGCACTGTCCTGTATAACATTTATTATAAAATTTACATAATAATGTCTTATATACAGTAGGCAGTTTAATTTCATGCTATTCTTGCATTTATGCTTCTTGAATGACCTGAATTTTTTGTCTGTGGACCCTTCACACTTTTAAAATAAGCTTTAGTTCCCTACAGTTTTGTAGCGCGCCTTAAAAAATTAAATACGCCTGTTTATACTTTTATGAATCTGTACCTTACTTAAATTGCCATCATGTTTGCTAGTTAAATACACCTGTTTATACTTTTATGAATCTGTACCTTACTTAAATTGCCATCATGTTTGCTAGTTAAATACGCCTGTTTATACTTTTATGAATCTGTACCTTACTTAAATTGCCATCATGTTTGCTAGGTTGCAGTTTCTCTAATGTACAACACACTGAGGTTGTGCAGAGGCCTGATTGTGTGCAGGTGGGCCAAACAAAATAAAGCAAGCGAGGACAGTCATTTACCTATAGGATTTACAATACATCCCAAATTGGCATCCTCTGCTCTGGGGTGCATTAACAGTGTATGTCAGGGTTTCCCAAACTCAGTCCCTCAAGGCACCGTACCACTCCAGGTTTTGAGGATATCTATGTTTAAGCACAGATTGTATAATAAAACTGACTGAGGTACTAATTAAGTCATCTGTGCTTAAGCATGGATATCTTAAAAACCTGGTCTGTTAGGGTGGCTTGAGGACTGAGTTTGGGAACCACAGATGTGTATTAAAGTAATAGTAGTATTCAGCATACATCTTAACAGCAGACAATGTCAAAGCAAGCAACAAGCAGCTAAAAGAAATGTAATAATCCGGACACACTACTTTTTTTGTGCCACAGCATCTTCAAAGACATCAAAACGTTGCCAAATCCTTAAGGCCCCCACATACGGAGCGATATAGCGGCCGATCCGACGGATTGGAACAATATCGCAGCTATATCATTCCGTGTGTGGGCATGATATTGGCCACTGCGCGCTCCTGTGAGGACGTCCTTCGCTCCTCCAGATCTTTCTTTCTGTCTGCACAAGAGATCTGGAGAATCCAAGGACGATCTAATGCTTGTCTATGCGGGGGGAGAGGCCGGCATATCGGGCAGCGGATCGCTCAGTGTGTGGGGAGTACCAGATATGTCGGCTGTCGGATCGTGCATCGCTGGATGCACATCGCACAGTGTATTGGGCCCTTTAGAGTCCATTTCTTAAGCTGCTCATATACTGCATAGAACTCATTCTGGATCTGATCAAACGTCCATTCTGAATGATAATCCTTCAGTGTATGGACATGAAAGAATCTTCCACAGCACAAAGAAAATGGTCAAGATAGTTTGCTTAGCAAAACGGTCCGATCGTCATTCAGCCATATCAGTGTTGTGAAGTGCAGGATGTGCCCATGCAATTTTTGATCATTGCTCCTCTCCTTGTCTGTTGCGTTTTATCGTCTGCACAAACTGATTGTGTTACTTTTTTGCTTTATCTGATGAAACTTGCCAAAAAGGTCTATCAACAAGAATATGAGTTATATTGTGGTACCAATGGGGCAATACAACTGACATAACCACACAAGGGGTCAAAACATTTGCAGTATACCTACAGTAACACAAATGTTTTGCTGAACAACATTTGGATGCAGAGTTAAGGTTGGGAACACAATGTTTTCAACACCAACAGGTCAATAAAATGAGAAATAAAAGGAAACATGGATTTTGGACACTGAAGACCCTGTGCTCTGGTGCTAAATAACAGTACTCAATGAGGTAAAGACACCAAACACCTGATCTACAGCAGTAATAACTGACGGGTCTATTTATCAAGCAGTGAAAAGTGTGGAGATGTGAACCAGTGGAGCAGTTGCCCATAGCAACCAATCAGCTTTGAAGTAGCATTGATCAAGTACGGTCTATAAAATTATAGGTAGGAGCTGATTGGTTGCTATGGCTAACTTCTCCACACATTTCACTGCTTGATAAATAGACCCGAGAGACTAATTGTAACAATGCTCAGCATATACCTACTGTGACACAGGCTTGAACCAAGGTGTCCTCCACACGTCAGAAGACACACTCACACATTACTTACATACAGTACTAAACCTGCGCACATGGAGCACAGTGTGACACATGCATGTGGGGGTCAGGCAGTAAGTATGCAGGAAGGGATCACACGCCGGAGTGTGATAGTGATGACGCCAGAGCCAGGTGACACTGTATGGGCTCCCCATGTACACACACACCGGGCACACTGACTGCACTTAGCCCCCTGCCATCTGGGCTCCTCCTCCAAGGGCAAGCTGCATCTGACCGACAGGAACTAGGCCACAGCCTCGGTCTTTCCTGGAAGCTACAGGCACCCAGTGCCGGGCGTGGGCAGGGAGCGGGTACCGGGGGCACGCTATGGATCACGAGGGAGACGACAAGAGCCCCAGGACCGGCAGCACCTGGGCTCATCCGCGGTCACCGGGCGCTGTACGGGCCGGATCCTCCGCTTCCTGGCGGCGCTGTCCGCGTACACTCACCCCCCCCCCCCAGCAACAGGTCCCCGGGCCGGCCCCGCACATGCCTGACACCTGCTGTCACCCATTGATCACCGGTGTCACACGCGGCAATGTACCTGCCCGGGGTTACACGGTGCTGGGAAGAGTGTGACCGGTCGTTGCTTGTCCCCTGCCCAGGGTGAGTGGCCAAAGCCGGCCGTTGTGTGATGAGCCGTCCTCTCCCGCTACACTGCCGCTGCCTCCCGGTCCCCCCTCAGCTACCAGCCACCCGCCCAGCACCCCGGCCCCGCCACTCACATTGCTGTGCGGATCGATGGCCTGCAGCAGCCTCTCCCTGATCTCCCGCGGGGATACCGGAGCCGCTGTCATTGCCTCTGTCCGGGGATCACTGCGGAGGGCGGCGCGGCATGTTCCCGGAGAGGGGGACACACAGTTGCCCGGCGGGTACCGGGAGCCCTGGATACCGGAGACTCCCAGACGCGTCTCTCCAGCTGGAGTGGAGCGACCGGGAGCCCCGAGGCACGACGGGAAATCCGCCGCCGCACGCTTTGTGACGCCACAGAGGCGACGTCCTTGCGTCACAATTCCTTTGGGCAGCACGCACGTCACGCACGGACGTTTGCACGTACAGCTCCCTCCCCCGAAGCGGAAGTGTCAAGAGCAGTAGCATTGATTGAGCTGTCAAAGGTTCAGTCAGTCTGTGGGTGCTGGGAAGAAGCCGCACACGCAGTGTCTCAGGTGGCCTAGTGACATGGGCACAGCGGAATCTCTTACACTGCAGACACAAGTGCAGTCATTTTTTTACTAGAATATATATAGAAGTATACTCCCTTTGGGATCAAACGTAATATGCAATAACACAAAAAATGTGTTTGAGGATACAATTACATTTAGAAACATGAGCATAAGGACCTTATGAGGAGACATATCAAGTAAGTTGCCCACAACAGCTTAGTATTTATCCATTATTTAAATTGATAGGATGAAGCTGATAAGTTACCCTTAACTTTATGTATTTGCCACCCTTCCTCATCACAGCCATTACATAAAATATGGACTCTAGTACTGGCAAAGTATTGCTGTCTATTAGACATTTTTATTTTGTGCTATTTTAGTCACTTCGATTATATCTTTAACATTAATTACATACTCATTCAGGTTAGGAAGACATCACAAAACCTTTTCACTATTAGCCTTAAAATGTATAAACGGGATGCAGTCAGGATACCGGCAGGCGCTATCCCGCCCCCCAATATCCTGAGACGGGGCTAAAGATAGGCGTCAAAATCCTGACGCCTACAATTAGCTCCACCACTAAATCCCGACTCCCGGCATACTGAGCAAAGGTAAGCCGGGTGTCTTAGCGTGTAGCCACAGGGGATGGGGGGGTGCCTGAGTTAGGTACCACGCCAGGAGAGTTGGTATTTAGGCACTAACTGGGGGGAGGTTAGGGTTAGGTACCTCTAACGGAGGGTTAGGGGGTGGAGAGGGGAGGGTTAGGATACTTACCTTTAGCTGTTGGAATTTCGACCCACCAGGCTGCTGCTGTTGGAATTTCAACCCGGCAGCTAAACAGCCACCAGCATTACATACCGATTCCGTATAAACAGTGGTGTCAGTTCTAGCTGTCATTCATAAACCATACAAAATGTCCAGTTCTTGTGAGGATTGTTTTAAACTGCACTGTTGCACTTTAAAATTACAGGTTGAGTCTCCCATATCCAAATATTCCTAAATACAGATTTTTTTTTTTTTTTTAAGCATGACTAAGATAGTGAAACCTTTGCTTTTTGATAGTTCAAGTACTCAAACTTTGCTTAAGGCACAAAATGATAAAAAAATACTGTATAAGATTACCTTCAGGCTATGTATAAGGTGTTCAAAAAGAAAAACGGGGGAATACACAGGCACTGGAATGAACTGTTTTACTAAGAAGCTGCTTGAAAAAAGAGGGTTTGTCAGACCCAATATACAAGAAAGCAGCGCTAGATAATCGACCCATACAATGTTAGTAAGAAATATGAATGAATTTATTACAATTATATAAAATATCTCAATGAATCATTGACATGTAGTTAAACAAATAAAACAGATTACAGCATATAAAACATTAAGCCTCTCTTTCCAATAAAGGTAAAAATAGCCTGTTCCTACAAATGTTTCCGGATTTTGAATAAATGTTAATCACACTCTGTCTTTTTTAGGTATAACGTATATGTCCAACGTATAGTTACCAATTCTCGTCACCAAATAGAGGGATTTTACTATTAACATACAGTCCTGGTATATGTTTTATATATAAGGTGTATATGAAAAATGATTTTCATGTATATATACAAACTTTGTTTGATGCACAAAATTATTACAAATATTGTATAAAATTACCTGGAGGCTGTGTGTATAAGGTGTATATGAAACATAAATGCATTCTGTGTTTAGATTTGGGTCCCATTCCCAAGATATCTCATTATGGTAAGCACATATTCCAAGCATTTTGGATATGGGAGAATCAACCTGTACTATAATTGTCAGTATAATTTCCAACATTAAAATTGCAGAAAAATACATGGGAATTTAAGTGCCCCCTGAACTACTTTAATAAACAACTTTATCACATTTGTTTACATTCCCTAAAAGGACAAATACAGGTATTCATTTGAAGAAGTCTTGAAACTGATGTCACCTCCTGAAACACTAGGGGGTACATTTACCAAAGTGTAGGTTTACAAAAGTAGAGGTGTTGTCTATAGCAACCAATTCAATTCTAGCTCTTATTTTTTTAGATTGTACAAGATAAAGGTTAGCCAGAATCTGATTGGTTGGTATGGGCAACACCTCCATCTTTGTAAATTTACCTATAGGACTGTTTAGCTAAAGAAATGTAGCATATAATCTTTGTTTTTATTCTCTATATTATATGGGAAAGGTAGAAATCAGAAATACCCACAAAACACCAGGAATTTTGTAGGTGACATTGTAAAAAGTGAAGCCAGCCAGTAAACGGAATGCCATTGTCTATAAATGTAATAGTAATTAAGGCAATGTTTTAACCAAACTTTTCCTGTAGCCAGTTAAAAACAAAACTACCGTTTTCCCAATCATGGATTATCAAACCGTTATACTACATTGAAATTGCATTGCTAATTTATATATATTGGCACAATGCCGTACTTCCAATACATGCAAGCACTATTGGGTTGTCTTTCACTGAGGACAAAGAAGGTGTCTTTCTATACTGCATGAGCACACAATCTGAGCTTTGTTTGATAGTTTAAATGTATTGTCCTTCTTTAGAGAACTTTAATTTATTGATTTGTTGCCTTTGGAGACAACACAACTTAACTACTTTAACACTTATATGAGGCTCAGTTGGTGGACTTTTGTAACATAGTATGACTGTTAGACTGGGTACACACCTATTTGATCACTGCTGATCGGTTAAACGCTCCTCAATCAGCCAAGTGTTGTGTCCCCTGCTTGAGGCCTGTACACACTGTGCAGACATAGCTCAGTGTGTACAGGCTTCTATGGGATCAGGAAGTTGGGCCGACAAATATTAAACAGTCCACGATCATGTCTGTTGCAGGAGCATTAGAAGCTGTTGATCAACTAAAGCTCATGCAAAAGTACTGCATACACACCTATACAATTGTCAGCCCGATCACCCTGTATCGGGTGACCAGGCCAGCAATTGTATAGGTGTGTACCCAGCTTTATTGGACAGATCATAAATACAGTTTTACAACATTAATAATTAACTGTTACATTTAGTCTATTAGATGAGATCATTTTTCCTGTTAATAGTTACTGCTACTCGTATACACACCTTGCAAGTACATTGAAGTCGCAATATAATGCATAAACTTCACAAACCAACGGTAAGGTTTGAACCAATCATCCATATTCCTCTTACTGGGAAATATTTTTGACAACAGCAAAGCATAATAGTGGGTTTTAAGGCACCGATATACATCAGCAAACAATTGGGGCAATTCTGTGTTTTGCAGAGGACTGTGTAAGCAATAAATGGAGTTCACAGATTGCCAATTCCAACCAAAAAGCGATCGGAATCAGGTTGTCCAACATGTTGGATTTTGCTGTAGATTGCTAGTGTATGGTACGGATTAGCCGTTTTGCAGATTGTTAGTAGTAAAATAAAGATTCTTTCACGATTGGCAGATCCGTTCTTTGGTGAAAATGATTTGCATATTGCTGGTAAATATTGGCAGTGTATCAGCACATATTGGTGGATTGGAAAATCGTTAAGTGAATGCAGAATCGGTGAACTTTTTTTTTTGTGATTTCTGATGTATGCGCCCCCTAAGACAATAAAAGTCTCATGTATCCAATGTTTTTCATTTATAAGCATCCTTTTATTAAAGCTATCCATCTTGTGTCATTACCTTACAGAAACACATTAACTGCAATTTTAGTCAAAGTAAATGTATGTGTGGAGTGGTGTCTATTAAAATACCATCTTTGTCCTTACCTTTATTTTTGACATGGGAAATATGCCCTTTGTAAACTTATTTAAATAAAGTTGCTCATCAGTGTATTAATAATCAAATTATTTTGATTCTAAAGCTGAAATGGGCTAAACAACAAGTGACACCAATTCAGTAACAAAGAATGTTAACATTTAGGAGTCTTACAGTAGTGCAGCATCCTTCATATAAATGAAAGCAATGCAAAACATCCACAGTCTATTAACTGGTGTGTAGATTAAACATTCAAGCATATAGAGAAAAAGAAAAAGGGAGGGGCACACTGTCACTATATTTTATGTGGTCTCAATTAAAATGTAACTTTTATTACTTCCTTAGAATTCAAAATCAATACAGCACTAATAAACATGAACAAGATTCACAGAGAAATCAAGGTTCCCTGTGAATATTTCGGTGTATAACACTCCTTAATTGTTTAACCCTATATTATAAAAATCATCTAGGAGTATACTTATAAATTACCCTATAGAAAAAAATATATAGAAGTTGTATAAGAATATGTGATATAATTACCAAGGGGTAAAGTTTAGGGAGGTTGAATGTGCAATCGAAGGTGAAATATCTTTTGGGTAATTTGATAAACAAAATAGCATTCAGGTTAAAAGATACACCACAGACCATATAGTAAGTACATTAATATATCACTACTTGTCAAAGATTGTAGATGTCTGTATATGGAAATGAGTTCAGTGTAAATGGTTTAAGTGTCCTATATCCAATATGGATTTTACAGGGCTACTGTATATTGTGATCAGTCCATATGCAAAAAAAAGAAAAGAAAAAACCACTACAATATATGTTGAACATATGTGGATACCATTTTCAATAAAGGTGATAGTGTAGTGTTAACTCTAGCTCCGGCGGCAGGCAGGGCGCCGGAGCTAGAGAGGGCAACCTTATGCGTGTGCCGAAGGCGCGCGCGCCCAAAAAGGGGGCGTGGTCATGAAAAGGGGACGTGTCTATAAGACGCGTCCCCTTTTCGTCATACTTGTGGGCGTGCCCGGTGCTTACGGACATGCCGGGCAGCCCCCAAGCGCTGCAGTAAGGGAGAATAGATGCCGGGCGCATGCGCCCGGCGTCTATTCTCCGGCGGTGACCGGGACGTCACCGCGACACCGCATGTTTCTCCACCCGCGGGACACTGCGTCCCGCGGGTGAGAACGGCACCCGCAGGCTGTGAGGGCAGGGTGCTTTTTGCCCTCCTCCTGGAGGGCAGGGTGCTTTTTGCCTTCCAGAAGGAGGGCAGGGTGCCACGCCCCGCTAAAACAGCCTAGCGGGAACGCTAATAGTGCATAGGCTGTTTTACAGTCTTCACAAATATATGTGGGTATTTGCTTTCCCCCGTTTGCCATTTGCAGTAAACGGGGGATGAGAGTAACCATACAATAGCACAGTGGAAATAAAAGCAGCGCTGTACTTGTTGTCAGGGCTCCCTATAACTGAAATATCCCTGGTGCTGTGGGCAGTGCTAGGCTGTATATCTCTGATAAGAGTGCTGTGAACAGGAGAGGGACAGGAAAAACAGAACAACGTATTCCCGTGGCAGATTACCCCCTGGAAGAACAGGAGACGTGCATTTTGCCAGGGCTGGTTTACACACGTAAACATTTCAGACAGTTGCATATTGCTACTGAGAGTAAAGCAGAAAGGCTTTTTTTTTTTTTTTTTTTTAAATACCCTTATAACTTAAATAATCATAGCATTTCATATCTAAACTGAGTTGTTGCTGTTCCTCCTGTTTGAATTCTGCTTGCTATGTACTTGTTAAAAAAAAATAAAAAAAAATGTAGATAATTAGTAGCAAAGACACCAAGATATGAAGACAATTAACAAATCATTAAATGGGTATATCAAATTCACAAGAAATAAATCAGGCATAGAAAATACAAACAACTTTTTTTTTCCCAATGTGCTTCACATGTGCATACAAACTCATCACACACAGATTTTACTGCAAGACATTTTGGCATGACAAAATGTATTTCATTTTGTGTTGCCCATCTTTGAAGGAGAAACACTACAACATTAACAGTATGATTTAGTGCTAAGACATGGAAATGTTTAGAGCTGAGAGAAGCAGGGCATATTCAGGTTTTGTAATATTGTTTAGCATAAAACTCATTTCACATTTCTACAATCCTATTTATCATTCCTGCTCTTATACCAAAGTCATATGTAGGAACATTTTTTGACTGAATCTCCAGTAATGCTAACCTTTCTGATGCTACAGAATTGTGTGAGCCACATAAGAGACAGTGCATTATATACAAGATTGCCAGTATCTGGAAATAAGTAGGCCTTGGTGTTCACTATAGAAATAGTAAACTGGTATCAGAGTGTTGTTGAAGATGACTGATTTAGAAAACCAGCATAGCCAAAAGAGAATTATTCACGGGAACCAAGTATATTCATGAACCAAATAACCTGAAAGGAAGGACATAAGAAGATTAATATATGAATGTACAAAATGTATAGTAGAAAGTATCATGCTACATATATCATGGCCATATTTCACAAGTGAAGAATAACAGACATTGCTTAGTGTTCATGTAACTTGCAAGGTTTACCAATACTAGGCTTATAGCGTGTTCTCCAGCTACAAATGGATGTATGTTGCAATAGCATGTCTATAGAGGGTAATCATCGTCACAATGAATACTGCTTCTCTAGAGGAAATGATTAATGACACAGTAAATTTCCAATAGTTTACTTGATGCTATGGACTTTTGAAAAACATGTTTATGTGAGACTGTGTTCCAAGTTCATTCATTGCAGATGCAATAATAATTAAGAGTTAAGCAGGCCACACATTTAAAGATCTGTCCAACCATCCAACTAGTTGATTGGTTGGAATGAAAATCTGGTAAGGTATGAAAGCAAATGACAATCAGCAATTTGCTCCCAAATGCTGTAAAATGACCAAAAATTATTGTTTGTTAAATATTTGATCTAAACAATTTGTTCAAACTTGTCTGAACGACCATTTTCATCTGTTTTCTGGCATTTAGGAGCAAATTGCTGATCATTAGTTACTCACATATGTTACCAGATTTTCATTCCAACCAATCAACAAGTTGGCTGGTTGAATGTAAGTTGGTCTAGTGTGTGGCCAGCTTTAGTCTTTTTATTCAACTTGATGTCACTTTTTTTGTAAAACAAGATCAGATATGATAAATAATGTATGGCAGCAGTTACGTGTACAGTACATGACTTAACATTTTAAATGTATTCTATATAGTCTCTCATTGTACACAATCCAAACTCTTAACATTTTAGTAGCTCATAATGGAAGTTACTCCTCACTTGCTGTGACATTTACTTACTTGTATTCCACTTAACAAATCTACCAAGCACACCAGAGTTTTCACATCCTAAATAACGTGATCTTTAATGTTATAGCAGACAGTATATACAATTTTGTTCGATCCAGAATACACTTGAAGGAGAAGTGGAGGTGGTACCCATAACCAGTCAGATTCTAGCTAGAATGTATTCAGTACAGTCTAGGACGCAGGTTCTCAAACTCGGTCCTCAGGACCCCAAATAGTGCATGTTTTGCAGGTCTCCTCACAGAATCACAAGTGAAATAATTATAACCACCTGTGATCTTTTAAAATGTGTCAGTGAGTAATGAGTACACCTGTGCACCTGCTGGGTGACCTGGAAAACGTGACCTGTGTGGGGTACTGAGGACCAAGTTTGAGAACCCCTGGTCTAAGCAATGAGAACTACAATTGGTTGCTATGGGCAACAACTCCATTTTTCCTTTGCTGTATTCAATTAGCGGCGAAAACTGCAGTTGTTTGCAAAAGAACAGGCGAAAAAAAAATGGAGATAAGTTTTCTCCATCCCAGATCAGGTGGAAAAAAAATTTAAAATCCCTATTTTTGGCTAAAAATGTGGGGATTTCTTTCAGAACCCTTTGAACACCCCCCCCTAATGATAAATTACCCCCCCAAAAAATTTGTAAGTTGCGCACTTTGGCGAAAAACAACCGCACAATTTTGGGTGGGGAAGAAAAAAAAAAAAAAACGTTGAAAATGATAGGACGCAATTTTTTTCTCCAGGAAATTACTGTTCCACGGAAATTGGGGGTACGTTAAAATGGGTGCAAGTATATTTGCGTGTCGTACAAACGCAATTCTAAAAACCGGAAAACACCACCTGCTGCAACCGCGTGCGATGTTTAAAATACTTCACACATCCATACCGTCCCCCGAAAAATCAGACCCAATACATTAAAACCATTTTCAATGTTTTTTTTGTTTTTTTTTTACCCAAAATTTGAGCGGCCGTTTTTCACCAAAGAGCTCAACTTACAATTTTTTTGGGGGGTAATTTAGGGAGGGTGTCCAAAGGGTTCTGAAAGAAATCTCCACATTTTTAGCCAAAAATAGGGATTTTGCATTTTTTTTTTTCACCTGGTCTGGAATGGAGAGAAGTTATCTCCAGTTTTTTTTTCGCCAATTGCGTTTTCGCCTAATCTTTTTGCGAAAAACGGCCGTTTATCGTGTGTGTATATTATATTTACATATACACACACACACACGATTATATATATATATATATATATATATATATATATACACACATACATATATATATATACACACACACATACACACACCAAAATATCGGCACACACAAATAAAGTTTTTAAACATCCGCCTGGGGTGCTCCCCAATGCTTCCTCCAAGGCAGCATCAACACATGTTCAAGATAATAATCAAGGTGCACTCACCAGGGACTTTCCATCAGTAGCAAAAAACATAATTTATTTCTTACTGCATAATCGCAGGTTGTCATAAGTCGACGTTTCAGCTAGCAGACGTAGCCTTCCTCAGGACAGACATCCCAAACCACCAAGATAAACCCATGTTGCACTCTATGCTGAGCCCTCCTCTTATACCCCCAAGGCTAATTATTAGCCACAACCCCAAACCGTGGAATCATGGGGCAAACGATGTAAACCAACACTTTAATCTAATAAACAGCATACCAAGTATACTAATCTATCCTCCCTGGCATCCCCAAGCGGGCTGAACCATGGTTCCAACCTTAAATCATGCCAAACACGCTGTAACAGCGTGGGAAAACCACATCGCGGCTAAATTAGCGGTACTTCCGGTTTGCTTTCCACCGCAACCGGAAGTCGCCATCCGATGCGTTCCAATCACCGGAAGTACGATGTTTCACCTCCTAATGGCTCCCTAAAGTAAGGGCAACATGTGCTAAGCCGGAACCCATACACCATGAGCGTTTTTAAGCAGCCCTATAGGTGTATTAACAAGAAAAAATCATATACTGGTTTATCGGTATTCCCCTTTTCATAGGCCAATCTGATGTCTGACAGTTGCATATTTATTTATTTATATTTTTTTTGATTGAGCATGATATGTATTTAGAATTCAATTAATCGAGGGATGAAATCACTCTTTGATTATTTATCTTTATACTTACTTTTGATCCAGGGGTTTTTTGGGGGTGTGTGTTTGTATGTAGAGTACGTTTATCTGTATTAATATTTGTTTTATTTTTTGTGTTTTTACATTTTCATATTTCCAACTTTGCACTATGCTGATAAGCCTCTCTCTAAACCCTGTAATAGTTATTAGGTATATTTACTATCTATAATTCCAGTATATGATTTTTTCTTGTTAATACACCTACAGGGGTGCTTAAAAACGCTCATGGTATATGGGTTCCAGCTTAGCACGTTTCCCTTACTTTAGGGAGCCATTTGGAGGTGAAACACCATACTTCCGTGGAACGCATCGGATGGCGACTTCCGGTTGCGGTGGAAAGCAAACCGGAAGTACCGCTAATTTAGCCGCGAGGTGGTTTTCCCACGCTGTTACAGCGTGTTTGGCATAATTTAAGGTTGGAACCATGGTTCAGCCCGCTTAGGGATGCCAGTGAGGATAGATTAGTATACTTGGTATGCTGTTTATTAGATTAAAGTGTTGGTTTACATAGTTTGCCCCATGATTCCACGGTTTGGGGGTATGGCTAATAATTAGCCTTGGGGGTATAAGAGGAGGGCTCAGCATAGTGTGCAACATGGGTTTATCTTGGTGGTTTGGGATGTCTGTCCTGAGGAAGGCTACGTCTGCTAGCCGAAACGTCGACTTGTGACAACCTGAGATTATGCTGTAAGAAATAAATTACGGTTTTTGCTACTGATGGAAAGTCACTGGGGAGTGCACCTTGATTATTATCTTGGTTATACATACACACACACACACACACACACACAATCTGCTTGATTGGCACTCCATATATAAATGTCCTGATTCCGGGGTGCAAGGGTCCCAGGAGGAAAATACCCCCCAAATAGTCCAATGGTACAGGCAGCACTCCACAAAAAAATAAAAGAATAGAGACTTCAACGTGTGTAGCAAAGTTTCAGATGCTTTACTGCATCTTTCATCAAGGCTTAAATAAAGTACATAGCTTTTTACCTTATATAGGCACCCAGTGTACAAAACAACCACCAAGACAGACTGCAGAGCGTCTCCGGGTCCCAGGCACGATGTCATAACGCAGGGCCATTCCTGATGACGTCAACGCGCATGCACGTCAAGCAGGGAAGCTCTCCACTAGCGCCACTAACGAGTGAAACCCCATCACCATGGAAACACTAACAATCACATAAATGTGACAAAATATTACAGCACCAAGAACACCGTATTTAAATGCATGCAACAATATCCTATTAACAATATATGAGACAGTAACATGTCAATTAAACATATAGCATGAAAAAAATCTACTATTAAGAAAAAAAAATGTCATAATCACATAAATATAAGTTGCAACATGAAAAAACCACAAATGCAACTACAAAAATATGATAAAAACAACGAGAGATTAAATGAACTTAATAAAAATACTCAATATAATTGCAATGCCTAATACACATATTAGCCAGATATTGTAACTAAATCAAGAAATATATAAATATAAAAAAAAAATCAAAAACAAGCCAAAACGGAAGTATTCATTGAGGCCCATAGGAGCCACCGTATTCAACCGGTGGATCCAGGTGGCCTCAAGTTGTAGCAGCCTCTTGCCTCTGTCACCACCTCTAACCATCGGTGGCACATAGTCAACTAATTTGTACTTCAAGGTGGCAAGAGAATGTCTGGCCAATACAAAATGCCGGGCAAACAGCTGGTCACTGATCTTACCCTCAAGGGTCAATCTAATGGCCGACCTATGTTGGGCATCTCTCTATGGAAGAGCAAACTGTCTTCCCTACATATACAAGTCCGCATGGACATTTAATGACATATATGACAAACTTGCTAGTACAAGTAAGCACATGTCTAATCGGAATTTTGAATCCAGAATAAGGATGTGTAATATAAGCACCTACTTCCAGATGACGACAGGTCACACAACCAGTACATCTATAACAACCAGCGGACCTGGACAAAAAAAAATGTTGTGTCTGCATAGCTCTATCAGTGACATAATTTCTAACGAGCCAATCCCTAAGGTTTTTGCCACACTTATATAACAATTTATTAAGCGGGATCCACTAAGGCAAGGCATGTTGACGTCAGAACAGACGACCGGCCAAAACCTCTTGGATGTTTTGCTAATCACCCGACTAGCAGTAGAAAAGGTGCTAACAAAAGGAAATACAGGTTGTTCTGGTTTGATATTTTTGCTGTAACCTTGTAACTTTAAGAGCAAATCTGTGGTATCCCTTAAATATGCCTCCTCTGCTTGGATCACATGTTGTAGATAAAAATACAAATATTTAGAAATCACTGAAAACAGTGAGTCTTGTGCGGAAATAATTGGCCTCCCAGGAGGATCAACAAGGCTCTTGTGGATCTTTGGTAACGAATAGATCAAAGGCACTCTAGGATGTTCCGTACTGAGAGCTTTCATGGTGGTAACATCAATAATGGATTTTTCAAGTGCTGATGTCAATAGTCTATTTCTCTTATAGTGACCCATGAAAAAGGGTTTACCATTTTCACAGTTTCTTAGGGCCTGGAGAGTGACCTCTGATGCAGTTCAAGCTTAAACAGATATCAATATTATGTTCGCTAAGTTTTTGATTAGGGGATATTCCAGGCAGGACTTGGAAGCAGCCAGAAACAAGGTCATGTCCATTCCTCGTAATGAGTGCTTAAGCAAAAATATCAAACCAGAACCTGTATTTCCTTTTGTTAGCACCTTTTCTACTGCTAGTCAGATGATTAGCAAAACGTCCAAGAAGTTTTGGCCGGTCATCTGTTCTGACACCAACATGCCTTCCCTTAGTGGATCCCGCTTAATAAATTGTTATAAGTGTGGCAAAAACCTTAGGGATTGGCTCGTTAGAAATTATGTCACTGATAGAGCTATGCAGACACAACAACATTTTTTGTCCAGGTCCGCTGGTTGTTATAGATGTACTGGTTGTGTGACCCGTCGTCATCCGGAAGTAGGTGCTTATATTACACATCCTCATTCTGGATTCAAAATTCCGATTAGACATGTGCTTACTTGTACTAGCAAGTTCATCATATATGTCATTAAATGTCCATGCGGACTTGAAAAGGTAGGGAAGACAGTTTGCTCTTCCATAGAGAGACCTGCCCAACATAGGTCGGCCATTTGGCCCTTGAGGGTAAGATCAGTGACCAGCCACTTGCCCGGCATTTTGTATTGGCCAGACATTCTCTTGCCACCTTGAAGTATAAATTAGTTGACCATGTGCCACCGATGGTTAGAGGTGGTGACAGAGGCAAGATGCTGCTACAACTTGTGGCCACCTGGATCCACCGGTTGAACACTGTGGTTCCTGTGGGCCTTAATGAATACTTGATTATGAAACATTTTTTTTCTTAATAGATTTTTTCATGGTATATGATTAATTGACATGTTACCGTCTCATATATTGTTAATACTAGGATACTTTTGCATGCATTTAAATACTGTGTTCTTGGTGCTGTAATATTTTGCCACATTTATGTGATTACTTGTTGTTAGTGTTTCCATGGTGTAGGGGTTTCACTCATTAGTGGTGCTAGTGGAGAGCTTCCCTGCTTGAAGTGCGTGTGCATTGACACGCGTGACATCATCAGGAATGGCCCTGCGTTATGACATTGTGCCTGGGACCCGGAGACGCTCTGCAGTCTGTCTTGGTGGTTGTTTTGTATACTGGGTGCCTATATAAAAGGTAAGAAGCTATGTACCTTATTTAAGCCTTGATGAAAGATGCAGTAAGGCATCTGAAACGTTGCTACACACATTGAAGTCTCTGGCTTTTTTTTTGTGGAGTGCTGCCTGTACCATTAGTCCAAATATATATATATATATATATATATATATATATATATATATATATATATATACACACACACACACACATACCCTAGTACTTGTACCCTAATGTCATATTAGAATTTGGTCCAGCTGTTTTTCTTCTAAAGAATAATAAATATAATGAAGGCTTCAATGGTATTGAAAGGTTTCATATACTTTGAAGTCAAACTTGCATTTGAAGTAAGCACAAGCGCCAAGTAGTGTTTTCTACTAAAACTGCTGGAAGTACATTAAGATTAATGTATTAAGTGTAGAAAGACTTGACCAGGCAGTGTTGATACAATTATTCAATTATGTCTCAGTTACTTTATGTATCCAAGAACAAAAAAAGGCTTTTACTATCATCAGTGTAATATAAATGCAACATTTGTTTCAGCTATTTTTAAAAAAAAACTTTATTACTTATTTTTCTTGTCACTATTAGGCTGCCATAGCCGAGGCTGCTCCAGCAACAGTGCTTAGAATTGAAGTGCTTAGTTTAAAGTGTAAATAGAACATTTAAATTGAAGCCAGAGTTATTCACGAGTTAAACAGGAGAACAGAAGGAGAATTTAACAAATCAGCAATTTCTGCTTTTATCTACCACCACATTTCCATCATGTCTATGGATTGTGCCTGCACCTGGATCTCCAATGCTGCCCGTATCCCTCCTGATCTCCACATGCAATCTGCTTATCCACTCCAACTATGCCATATCGAGCGACGCAGCAAGATGACCCCTCAAATCATGAGGCTTGGTGCAATTTTGCTGAACTCGTTTTTTCCTCTTAAGTTTAGACTAACCTCTCCATGGATATTATATTACTGTGACCCTTGTATCCAGCCCATCAGTGTCACCCATGTTTGTCTGCCCCCTCCCCTTTAGAATGTAAGCTCTCACGAGCAGCGCCCTCTTCCCTCATGTGCTTCTCCTTCACTTAATTATACTCTAATTTACAACAGCACCCAAACCTTGGTTACAGGCACCATGCGGCTTATTTAAGTGTTAGGTAGCAATATATAAATCATGTATTTGTCCTCCATTGTTTGTACTGTTAATATCGGTTTTCTTGTGTGCTCATTTGTTTATGTACTGTGTAAGGCGCTGCGGAACCCTTGTGGTGCCACATAAATAAAGGATAATAATAATAATAAATTTGATCAGTATGTTATAAATAAAGATTAAAAAGCTGGAGCCCAGTTTTAAGTTGCTTAAAACATGCTGTAGGTCATAGAATAATATATGTGATGTCAAGACAAATTTTAATATATTCAGACTTCAAAACAGGGTGAGATCCACAAGAGGTGAATAAAAGTCTTAATTATAGTATGTAATCAAATGAAAACATAGCTTTTAATATATTATAGGATAATACATTAAAAGCTGTTTTAATTTAGGATTACATCATATCAATCTGCTTTGAATAATTACCATTCAACTCCACAGGTGCAACCACCAACACTTTGTACACTATTCAGCGACTATTTTGGTCATTGACATTACTCTTCATATTGTTGGTTCTCAATATTCTAAATCTGATCAATGTGCAGAATCACCCTCATGTATCTAATTATAATCAGTGTTCCCAATTTCATAATTACAACATTTATTATTTTGTAGCGAAGAACATCCTCAAACAATAGCATCTACGTATACTTACACAATCATACAAAACATCATAAAAATGTTCCACAGAGCGATGAAAATCCTGAAGTACCGAAGGCTGAGCAGAAACTCCCGAATATTGTCACCTAAGATGGAAGAAACAAATTATACTTATAACTCGGGATAACAACTAGTCTAATTTCAACCACACATAAATACATGCCCACATTGCGCTTTTGCTCTTGTAAAGCACTCATACCTACATTACCAGGATTAGGGGTCCATATTAAAATGCGCACATTGGAAAAAGTAGGAAAAAAAAAATCCTGCCGATACCCTTCATTAGATTACATCCCCTTCCTAAAACACTGCTTCTAGCTTCATTTAAGTCTTACATTATTCATGAGATTTATAGGACTTTGAGACTGTCAGGTCTCGTTTGCATGTTTGAATATTTTTATTTTGTTTGTGCACTTTAAAATGCACTTGCCCATATCAAATTTGACTGAATGCCATCTCATTGAAATTATAGGACAAAAATAATATCTGCATACATGTCTGTATATTGACAAAAACACCCAAGTCCCGTGACTCGCATTTGAAGAATAACTACATCCAAAAGTAAAATGTTGTCCTAGGTGAATTTTATTAAAAGAAATAAAATAATTCCAATTTACTTACAGCACCTCTGCTCCCCTAATCCTTTTTTTTACAAAAAGTCCAAAAGAAACAAAACCAAAAAACAATATTAAGAAAATGCGGCGCATGCAATGCAATGTAAATTAACTGGAAATTTATAACCAAAAAATATATCAATTAATAAACAAAAACAAACAAATACTGTGTGAGCGACCTATGCAAATATATAAAAAGCAAGTTTAATATGCATAATCAAATGTTATAACAAACACGATTATACGGTTATGTACATAGTATTCAGAAGAAATACTGTAAAATGGGTATTTTAAAACACCAGAGATGAGGGACCCATCCATCTTTTACAAAAGTGTTGTAAATAGTCAGTGGGGGCTCTAAATATAATTACTGGGTGCCTTCTCAGTCCTATAGGGTGCAATGTTAGAAATCCAGCAGGGTTGGAATAACCTGCAGCTTGTGCAGTCCCTTGGCTGTAGAATGCTCTCAAATGGTAGGGTTCCGGCAAGGCTTTGCTTGTATGTAATCCTCCGGTTTTTGATGAAACAAAGTCTCAAATCCAAGATGGTAGGTAATAAAAAGGTCCAATAAAGGGCAAATCTCTGGTTATCAGCCTAACACGCGTTTCCGTCACAGACAGCTTTGTTTATTTATTTTTGTTTATTTATTAATTGATATATTTTTTGGTAATACTTTTCCAGTTAATTTACATTGCATTGCATGTGCCGCATTTTCTTAAAATTGCTTTTAGGCTTGTTTCTTTTGATATCTTTCCTGGGAGACTACCCAGTGTATGCGGCAGCATTTTCACTATATGCGTGTATATTTTATTATGCTGGTTTATTGCCAATTTGTTACTGAACTTTTGAGTATTGTGTACACAACACAAAGGCAGCACCTTACATTTGTGGTATTCACAATTTTTCGGGTTACAACAACTCCCCCTGCTGGCTATAATGGTCTGAGCATGCAACACTCTCCTGCTTGGGGGGGCGTGTTTTTCAAATTTCTAGCAGCACTGTCATATCTTTTCAATTTGTATTAAGATCTGCTTGGGCATTTATGACCACCAAGGTACCCACCAGAATGGAGGATTGAGGGGAACAGAGAAAAGTATATTTTTGTTATTTTATCTTGCTTTGCGCTACCCGAAAGTACATGTCTATATTAGAGTTATCTTGTAAAGCCTCTCAGGTGATGGCATGCCTATATGCACACTTTGCGTGCCTCCTTTCTGAGAGATGAGAAGAGATATGAAGGATGGCAGATCACGTGCATAACCAAGTTTGTGGAACAAGGTGTATGACAGGGATCATTTCATCATCATGCTTTTGGCTACCCAGTGATGCTACCCTTGTGGGGGCACTGCATCGCTCATGGGCGTGTGGGAAGTCTTACTCAAATCTGGGAGTTTGCTGGACATTAGGGGGTCATTGTATCTATATTTGGGGTATGCCACTGAATTTTCTTCAGTCCATATCCACACATTTATTACTCTCTTTTACCTTAGGTCCTATGTAGAAAAATGCTCTAGCAGGGACAGCCCCTTGTAAGATCATGCTTTCCCTGCGAAGACCTTGGCAGTGAAGTGATCGATATCACTTCACTGCCTTTTGCACGTTGCAGTGTCATATTGCGAAATCTTAAAGCGGACGGGAAAGGGATCACATGAAAAGGTCTGCATAGGCACAACACGGCCGAGCTCTGAAGTTATGTCAGCCAACAAGGCCGAGCTCTGAAATGCTGTTCTGTGCAGAACTTGGTAAACAGGCCAGACACAGTTCCCATGGAGAATAATAGGGACTGCAATCCTGCATTAGGTTATAGCTACATATCCCCAATACATGTGGCAATCTCACCTGCCCCCTTAAATAAAAAAAAAAAAAACAGACTGGGCACAGCAGAACATTGGGCTGGACAGATGTGTGGTCTATTCTCTTTCACTAAGACATGGAGCTAATGCAAGAGCACCTGGAAAACTGAATCCTTGCATCTGAAATGAGTGGGATTGTTTCACCATGGTTCACAACATTACTGGGGACAACTACTGGCAGTTATACTGCTAATTAGTTTCCCTTATTTTCAACCGTTGCACAGAAAGTGAGCTGCAAACTAGAACTGTGGACAGCATAATCCTTTTTCTTTGCATAGTGACTGTTGAAAAGAAGCTACATCACTACTGTACATGAAAAGTATAAGCTGCATATTGGTAGATTGCACATGAAGATTAGTTAATAGGGTATGACATTGTGCACCAATTTATAAGATAGTATATATTATCCTCTCCTTGCCTGGGGGATTGGGCATTTTAAGGAATTTTACTTTTCCATATATGTGGCAATAACTTGTAATATTTCAAAAGCTGGTAACTGTACAATTGAATTTGTTGATAATCTCTCAGTGTTGTAGTCTCAGTTTGCATATTTAATACAGGCCTGTGTAGTCACCTGGGCAAGTATGGCTGCAAAGTGATTAGCATTACTGCCTCACACCACTGGGGTCACAAGCTCAATTCCCCAGCAGGGCCCTGTCAGTGGGACATTTGTATGTTCTCCCTGCGTTTCAGTGGGTTTCTCTGTACAGTTGTGTATAAATTGTAGGCACTATATAGATAAACAGAACAACTTGCAGCCTTTGTGACCAAGAGAACCTTCTTGAACAAATCTGACAAATCCGTGAGGTTGTGGAATGTAGGGCAACACAGACAAGATAACTTATGGTCTGTATAAATCTTTTTGCTCAGCACCAGTGTGACTAGTTACAAATTTAATGTGTACCTTCTCCCAGGCATCCTTTAAGGAACAAAGAGCACATTAGACTTTTAAATGATATCCTGTCACTTTTGGATGGTTACTGCAGTTTAGGGTATGTACCAAATACGGTCTGTATATTATATAAAAGAGTAAAAGTAAAGGGGGGTATCCACTTAGCGATTTATCCAAGTGATTGCACGACAACGACGCCGTTATCGTGCAATTGCTTGCAAATCGCGCATGCATTGTGCATGTTTGGGTCGGAAGTGACCAGCAATGTGCGTGCCCGCTGGTCGTTTCCGACATCGCCCGTACATGCTGGTCAACCTGACGATCTCGTCAGGTTCAGCATGTGCAGGGATGAGGGATGTGCCTGGACTGAACGAGTTAACATTCAGCCTAGGCACATCACTAGATATACAAACGAGAGCACGACAGCAATGTCGTAATCGTGCTCTCGTTTGTATATCTATAAGTGGATACCCGCCTTAATACAAGAAGGGAATAGACAATGAAATAAAACATGGAGGAGATCCAATACAAACAAGAACAAAACATGATCAGCATTCTCACATCCTTCAGGAATGATCCAGCTTCTCTGAAAGCTCTGTAGATTTTTTGATCAATATTCTGCCTGCCAATAAGCTAGAACAGACATGCCTTCATAGTGTAATACCTGGACAGCATTGACTTAATGCAAACACCACATCAGTGTAACTGAACTAAATAAAATCATATAAATCATTATTTTGTCCTGGGATGCCAAGTCCATATTAAAGGAAGCCATTCTCGTTCTTTCAATGAAGAGGGCATTGCTGAATGTATGACAATAGCTACAGCTGGTACTTTAGTGGATTTTAGTGAGAGAGGAACAGAGCAAAAAAAAATAAAAAAAATGTTGTTTGTCTCCTAATAATCCAATTTTTTATGAGATTGTTAGCATCCATTTTTATCCTGGCCATAGAAGGTGGTAGCTTCCAGTGAGTACCTTTTTATAGCTTGTAGATGACATGTGGACTTCCTCTCTTAGAAAGCATTTGGCTGACAAATGCAGTAGATTCACCTGCAGGCTACATTACACTAAATGGCAAATAAAATGTTTTACAGGCTTATGACTTTTTAATGTAGCATTACTCAGCAATGGCACACTACAAGATGGAAGTTAGAATAGTAATTCTTCTTCTTTGCTAATGCATGTGTGCTAATGGAGGAAGGCTGCACACTTTTTCTTCTCTTAGTAAGATTATACATACTGCCTGCAAAGCAATAAACACATTTAACAATTTAATTATGTATTATTACCATATACCAAATATACCTAATAAGATAAAATGTTGTACAAAGACTTCTCTCTGGGTAGTAGTAGTATACTACAAACATGAAATGATAACTATTCCCTAGGCACACACCCTCATGAGCATACAAGAGATATTTTCCCAATAGGATTATGTTAAGCATGCTTACATCTTATCCGCAGAACATCCACTTATTGATGCATAGAGAAAAACTGCTTTTGTACAGATCTATTGCGTTATACAGTTTGTTATAGTCTGTGCAAAATTGCATTCCCCAACCTCAAATTCAAAGACTAATTGGATAGGAGAGATAATGATAATTACATACTGTATCTGTAATTATAATATGCATTGCCAGGTGCATCTTGCCTGGTGGCAATTAGAACCAGTTTGACATTGGAGTAGTAAAAAGGTAGGGAGTGGTTATATTAAAACAGCTAGGTAGGTTATAGGGAATGTTATTATAAAAATTATGGGGAAGGAAAAAGTAGGAAGTGTCCAATATTGTTGAGTTTGCCCTATAAATTGTTAAACTAAAAGTGTGCCTTGTTGAAACTGAAGTCCCTGGTGCTCAGTTGGTTAGATTAATTTTATAGCAGAGTATCTAATGATGCCTGCATGTGAATAATTTTCTTTCTTCAAAAGCAATGGCGGATCCACAGCCAGGAGTGAAGTAGTCATCCAAGCAATGGGCTGATGCAGCGGCACCGGGCAGGGGAATGAGCTACGGCCACATAGTGTCAGCTGGGGTTGGTGACACCCTCCATCACAGCTCCTTTCCCGGCACGCTTGAAGACGGCCCCTACTGGTCTTACCTGGCTACATAGGATCTTCTAACTGGTCTTGGCCTGGCACCTGCTGTCCCTGTCCCCACATGCTCCCATCCTCGAGCGGTGACGACGGCACTGACAACAGACACTCAGGGATGAGACGTCTCATCCCCCAAGAAGAAGAGGATGAGAGGGAGGCTGGAGCTGCCTGACAAGTAATAATGTTAAGGGGACTGAGCTGAACCCAGCCCACACCAGTCAGTAGAGGTTAGTGACTAAGGGTCTATTTACTAAGCCTTGGATGGAGATAAAGTTAACAGAGATAAAGTACCAACCAACCTGCTGCTCCTAACTGCTATGTCACAGTCTGTGTTTGAAAAATGGCAGGAGCTGGTTGGCTGGTACTTTATCTCCGTTCACTTTATCTCAATTCAAGGTTTAGTAAATAGACCCCTAAAACTGTACAGATATGGGGGGGGGGGGGGGGATCATGAAATATATAATAGAATCATTAACTTCATAAAGGGTGAGGGGAGGGGGGGGGAATAGAAGACGAATACATATATAAAGGGTGGGGGTGATCATTAAATATATTATATAAGGGGTGAGGGGGTAGAGAAGATCATTAAATATATTACATAAGGGGGGTAATACAAAATAATTAAATATATTATATAAGGGATGGGATTGATGAGTTGTTGGGAGGTAAAACAGACAAAATCATTATATATATATTTATATTTTGTTATAGGATCACTGGTAAAGTGGTCTGTGACAGGGACATTTATCCCAGATTCCTGTCCTATGTGTTTAAAATCCCCAGGAGAAAGTCTGCAGTGTAGCAGGCTTGAGTTTCGGCTTTTTGAAAAGCCGGTTTGGGACCTGGGGGTTGTGGGTGAGAGGAGAGGGAGGGCTCCACCCACGGCCACTCCAGGTTTTGGTTCTCGCAGCCTGGTAACAGGCTTGTTAGTTTTCCACCTGAGAGTGGCCAATATAAGCCTAGTGTGTTTAGGGCTGATTGTCTCACCTGGGAGAGCAGACAGGGAGTTTGCTCAGAGACACTTGGAAAACCTATCTGTAAGTTCTGTGCTGTGCTTTGTTGCTGGCGAGGGCATTAGGCCCTGCCAGGTTCTGGCAGTGAGGGAACTACCTGTGAAGTTAGTGCCCCGACAGGGCTAGGATTTATGTTTTCTTTATATTTCTGACATTGTACAATAAAGACTGGCGCCGACCAGCTTGTACTTGCATCGGTGGTGGGTGTGTGTGTGTGTGTGTGTGTGTGTGTGTGTCACTTACTACACAGAATGGTGAATATATTTGCTTATTGCTTTGGAAGGCACCAATGCATTATTGTTCATTATTTGATTATTTGTGGACGAGTGCCGGACCCTTTTTATATATACAGGTTGAGTCTCCCATATCCAAAATGCTTGGGACCAGAAGTATTTTGGATTTTTCCATATTTGGAATACTTGCATACTATAATGAGATATCTTGGGAATGGTAGTCAAGTCTAAACACAGAATGCATGTTCCATGTACACCTTATACTCATAGGCTGAAGGCAATGTTATACAATATTGTTATGCTGCCAGGACCCGTCTGCATAACATAATTGCTCAGCAAGGAGCAATTATTGGGATTCAATATACAACATGCCCCATCAGGCACTCATTGGACACACCTACCGGTCTGGAAAAAATTGACTATTATATATAAAAAAAAACTGGATCAACATCAGCCATCTGAGTAAGCTGAAGCTGAGCAAGCTTGCGAGGCTAGGAAATCTGCATCCTCAGATGCAGATCCTGGCCTTGGCACTTCCAGGAAACAAGAGTGATGCACCCCCGTTTCCGGGAACACAGGCTGGCGTCACCCCCTCCCTGCCCCTAAAAGTCGGCTTGGGGGCACTGCATTCTAAAAACCCTCAGCAGGGCCGTAGCTAGGGTAGTGCAGCCGATGCCATCGCACAGGGCACCACAGGTCAGGGGGCGCTGTTTGGGCCTGTCAAATTTCTGTTTATTATCATTCTTGCTTGTAGCTTCCTCTTATTTCATCCCCAGCATCTCCTGGCCTCTCCTATCTCTTCCCTGGCCCTTCCCCATGAGGCTGTGACCCTTTTTAGGGTGCATTATGCCCCTGTGAAAAATGAGGGGGGCACCAATGCTCTGACACAGGGCACCAAAAAGGCTAGTTACGGCTCTGACCCTCAGTCAGTATTTTAGGAATAAGGCGGCACCCGTAGAGATTCAGATACTGTTACTACAAATGATAAATAGTTTTCTGGGTCACACATAGACCATAATGAGCCCCCATCCATAGCTACAGCTAGATATCTTCACAAATCATAACCCTAATCAAACAGACTGCTTAACATCTCACAAATACCAGATTAAGCAGGACCAGAGCTAAATATTATAAAATCCTTAGATCACTGACTAACAGAACACTCTGGGCAAGATGTATCAACCAGCGATATTGGGGCTTAGTGGTATCAGTGCACGTTATGTGCGCCGATACCACTTCTCCCCCATGTATTAATGTAATTATTAACGCTGCTATCTAAGATAGTGAGCCGATATGCTAGGCAATGTATGAACGGTCAGTGGCACTTACCGTTTCAACAGCTGCAGCTGTCGTTGCCCCATCACCACAGCAGGTACAGCACTGTCTCTGGCTGCAGCAGCTGCTGGGCTCCAGGCTGCACATGAGATCTCGCAATGCTTGCAAGATCTCACGCGAGGTAAGACACAGCGCATCATCAATAGACAATGCACTGTGGGCTCTGGCAGGATTATTCTCTCCCCCACTCCGGCAGACGAGATGTTCTTACATCCCGTTGGTACTGCTTCCCCTCAAAAAAGAAACAAAGCAGGAAGAGTTATAGCTGAACAATGAATGCCACTATAATACATCTTACCCTCTGAGTCGCTTGTCCCCAGAGAGAAAAATGGACACTGAAGAGGAGAGACGAGATGTAAAATTTTAAACAAATTGTTAAGGCCTCAGAAAAGGCATTAGAGCAGGAAAAGCTCTCTTTCACCCTACTACTCCAAAAGGATGGTTTATTAAGAAAATAGAAACAATGTATTGTCACACGCTCCCTCCTTGAATGGAGGAGCATGCTTTACCCCCCTGTCCATTTCTCTTCTCTTCCACTTTTTTGCTTTTTCTTCTTGTGGGGTGAATCATTTAGGAGCAATGTGTGCCCCATGATCCACTTTTGCTGCAATATCGCACCACAATTTTAATTTGCATTTCAATTCCTCAGCACCTCCGAGAGCAGGCGAAAAGGTAAGAAAAGCCTTTATTTTGAGGTAAAATAGTGGGGAAAAAATGCAGAACCTCTGGTACATCTCTCCCAGTGAATAATAGTAGTACTTTGGAGGTTTAAATAGTATCATTTGGCCAATAAAGACATGTCATTTCTAGGGTGATTTTCTCTAAAAAGCTCAAAAATTGGTTAAATTATGTGGGACATGTTTATAGAGATGTTGTACTGATGGGAAATAGGTTTTTTAACTTGGAAAAAAAGGGGTTTTTTTTGGGTTTTTTCCCGAAAATGTTACAACATTGCATATAAAGGGTGAAAAAAAAAACACCACATTAAAAACTTCCAATACTTTGCTTACACTAAAAGCCTTCTATATTGGTCCTGTTATCACAGTTGCCACTTTTTGAAGTTTACTTTTTCATGCAGATCTCCTAGGTTGCTCTTTGTATTGAATAACAAGTCATTTCCACAATGCCTGCAAATTGACATTTCTAACTTAATTTTAAGTTTCTTGAATATGCTGCTCTTTCAGCCTTTATAAAATGTGCATAACTATGACACTCATTTGCCTTTTGTGATGTGAAATGTACAACTGTTCAATTTGTTTCTCTTTGTATTATCTTAATACTTTGTTACGCTTATTAAGATGATAAATGAAAATTAAATTAATAAATAATGTTCCCATCCAAGGCAACAGACGAAGCAAAGTTGAAACATACATTATAAATAATCACCATACTGCAAGAGAATGGGATGGTAATTACATGGTCCTTAGTTCTAAAGTACTGCCAATACTAGGCCAGGAGATAGGACATGTCTCATTCAAGACTATAACCACAAAAACAAACTTCTGTCTAAAGCCTAGGTCAAGGAATCACTTCAGTTTTATAGAGCTATGATTGAAATCCTACTAAACACCTGGAAGATGCACATGGTTTTGAAAGCTGCTACTGGATCAAGTTAAAAAGAAGGTGAAACATAACAATGAGACATCTTATAATAAAAAAAAAATGGCCACTCAGCCACCTTATGGGAATGCCAGGGGATCTCCGTCTACACTGATAGTCCTCCCTCTTTCAAGGTCTAAAGGTGATTCTTTTACACGATTTGCCCGATTTTGACAAATTGTGTAAAATATGCCCAAATAGTGGGTTTCTACTCACGATCACGATGCGCGTCCCCGCTCGTCGTACATCGCATCTTCAGATCTGCAGTTCTGTAGGGCAGATTTGCCAATCTGGGACACAATGCACTGGATGCACGATAGATCTTAAGTCAGATTGGACATTTTTTACTCCAAATCATGACCACGACTGCCGGGGAGCTGCCTGGGGAGAGTTCAGGGGAAATCGTGCCTCAGGTAGGATCGTGAGCACATCGCAATGTGTGTAGGCACCTTAAAACACCACAGAGCAATAAGACTTGTCTATATTTCCTGCTCAGACTAGGTTACAGAAAAAAAGGATGGGTAAGGAAAGAAAATGGCAATGGAGGACAATTGTCCTCACACATTATCTCCTTTCCAATGCTGAAATATTAACGGAATGTAGATCTCTTGAGCAAATCTATCCAAGATACTGCCCCTGAATTTTATGCCCTCTTTAGCAACGGTTATAATGGACTAGACAAGACAAATGGACCAAACACTGGGCCTGATTCAGACCCGGTCGCAAGCTCTGTGCGCTCGCAACTGGGTCGATGGTGTGCCAGTGCGCATGACGGAGCCGGCTCCGTCGTGCTCGTGCGCGAGACCCAGATAGCGACGGGCACTCCGTTGCTCCGGGTCTCGCAACAAAGGGGGCGTGCTGTCTGTGTTGAGTGACAGCACGCCCCCTTTGGTGGGCGGGCCGGGGGAGTGGCTGCCCAAACAGAAGCGTTCCCATGTGAACGCCTCCGTTTGGGGGTGGCCCCACTGACATCAAGAGTGATGTCAGTGGGAGAGATTTCGGCTCTGTTAGAGTCGAAATCTCTCTGGGGCTTGCGGCAACGAGACCCTACCACAAGGGTCTCGTCGCAAGCCCGATGGTCGTGATGGTCTTGCCCATCGCGACCATCTTCCTGGCCGCTCGCCAGGAGGCCGTTCTAAAAAAGACCGGCTCTAATTCAGAGCGAGCGCTCTGTCAGAGCGTCCGGCTCTGAATCAGGCCCACTGTTCTCTTGGTTTTGATGTTTTAATGTCATGAAGATAAATGCTTTGTCCAGTTCTACTGCTCATCTGAAACACTTTTTTTTTTTTTTTACATACCTTTCTCTGTGTTGTTCAATGCCATTTAACCGATTTATTTATGGGGGACTATGGGCCTGTTTCACTATAGAACGCAACTGTGAATGCAATAGCCATTACGCATGCAGTTCAAATGCGATAGTATGCTAATCCATTGCGATCGATATGCCGCCGCTGCACTACATAAGGACGACCACTTTACCTTACACACATCCGTAATGTTTAGCAAGACTGCAGCCTAACACACACTTGCACAAGGTCTGACCTAACTCAGAAATGGCTAACTTCCACACACGCTATGGGGCCTTAGGCTGCATAGGGCATCTTAGTAGATAATTTATGTACGCCCCTGCAACGGCGTTCAAATGCACTGGCATGCCTGCGTTCGGCCGACGCCCCGTCATCGGCCACTATTGGCACGTCTTGTCATTCACTCTGTGATGTGTATGCATGCGCAGTACGCAACAATCGGCCAATTGCGTGCACATTAGCAACTGCGTTCCTTGATGAATCAGGCCCTATGTTCCTTAGAATCTTTAGGATTACCGTTAATCTGGCTCCAGGAATTGAAATGCCCAATATCCTACTAAACTATACAGCCACCTCCTGCTTGCCAGTGGGATACATCAGTTGAAAAGCTCTGAGCACAAACCTGGGGTTCAGATGAAACAATCTCTAATTGTGAAATAGGATAGGGCTCAGCTAAGGAATCCAAATTCAAAGACAATACAGCCAAGGTTAGTCGTCATTTCATAGAACCTCTATCAGAGAAACATTCTGTAAGCAGGGCCGTCAAGAGCAGTGAAGGACTCAGGTACTTGGGAGGGGTGTGGCCTAGTCAAGACGTGGTCACGCCCCCTCCCATTTTTTTATTTCATCTTTTTTTAATACAAAAATACAATGTGTGGTGCAGCACACTGAGAAGGGGGGCAGATTTGTTTCCCTTGCCCAGGGGGCAGACCAGTGCGATTGCTGCCCCCTCCCCATAATACTTGCAGGGGGAGAGAGAGGACTGGCTCCTGCTGCCTGCCTGGATCCTCCGCAGCCCAGCACACAGCAGCGTGTGCTGGGCTGGGGAGAGAGGCTGCAGTAGCAGGCTCATCCCTTTCCCTGCCCAATGTGGTACTGACCAGGCCCCCGTCGGGAGACTCCAGCCAACCTGGGTAAGTAGTATCCCCCCTCATCACCCCAGTCTGTATGTCTCACATGAATCCCTTTGATTTTCTCTGTACAGGTTTGGACTTAGCTTATCTTATTACAAGTATACCATTTGAGTTTCTACCTCCATACACTGAGAAGAGGAAGGATTTATATAATCACATCTCATAGAAACTATAGGAGAGGATATTCCAATTCTACTACATATGCTCATTCTTTAGCAGACTTTCGGGAGCTTACTTTAAAGTTTTTGTCAAGATGTACTTACCCTTTAGGCCTTCCTCTTCCTATCTTAGAAACTCATCTTTAAAATCATGGTTAAAGAATTAAACCATATAATTTACTGAGATGTTTTTTCACGTCCTGTGTTTAGTTTTAAGCAATAATAATTAAAAAAAAACAGAGCAGATCATTGTTAAAGAAAATATATATGTACACTGAAAACTTAATCACAGGAACATGGAAATTATCAGCTTTTATTTTCAACTGTCCAGAAATAATGTACTTCTCATCAGCACAAGGCAGCCATTGATTCATTGGGCGGAATTCAATTGTTTCCAGCCCCCATCGCACCCGACGGAGCTATTCAATTGTTGCTCCTGTCGGGCGCGATCAGCTGTCAGCCCACCATTTCAGCTCGCAGCCCCAGTGGGTTGAGAGCTGAAATGTGCGAAAAGTGACCTGTTTGGGCGCCCAAACATCACTTTTTTGTGGTCGCGCCCAGCACTTTGGTCGGGGGTAGCTGCTTTACGCGGCTAAACTCGACCGCTTTGGGCACGATTAGCGTGAAAAATGTCAGCAATTGAATAGCGGCCCGCGATCTCCTGTCACTTTGCCTAAAGTGACAGGAGATCGCGGGCCGCTATTAATTGCTGCCATTTTTTGCGCTAATCACGCCCAAAGTGGTAGGGAGATCCGGCCCGCGTAAACAATTGAATTCCGCCCATTAGCTCCAACGATATTTCCTTACTTACCTGTGGTGGCCACAGCAGGATCATCTCCAAATCCTTGGGAATCTCTTTTCTTCCTGGGATATAAAGGAAGAGGACGCCTGTAAATGTCAGTTGAAGTGAAAGATTACAGCTGTTTATCATTTCAGGCAGCCATTCCAAACCAGTGTGTAACAATGCTAACAGCATAAATTGTACAAACATAAGTGCAACACTTGAAAAGCCTTCCAAAGAAATTCAAGATACGAACAAGTATACAACGTTAATGGCATTAGAAATGCATGAAAATATATCAGTGGGATAGTTACTGACACAGGTATATAATTAGATTTATATTAGCAACCACAGCTAATTAGGATAATTAAGGTACAGATTTCACAAAAATTGATCTTGAGGAAAGAATATTAAAGTGGAAGAAGTAGAATGGAAACTTACAGTTTGAAGTTTAGAACTGCCCCTGCATTCACCAGCAGTGTCCTGTCATGGTGGAATGAAAGAGAATACATATAAAGAATAACCAAAACAAAATGTATGATAAACTAATTAATCTAATTTAGTATCTTCTGCTTCAATGTTAAGTACATGGAGTTTTCAATGCAACAACAGGATTTCATTTTTACTATGGAAGCAGTGTATAAATAAAAAAAGTTTTATAAAAAAAAAAAAAGTATCAAAATAGCAACAACCTTCATACTACATATTAAGTCTTATTTTACTACAGTTTGCAGTGAATTCTGCAGCTGTAATGTCATTGCTCCAATTTGGCGACATATGTGGGTCACCAAACTGGAGTTCGGCACTCAGACAGTGGGGCCAGACCTCCTGGGACTGTGGTTGGAAGATGACCATACACGCTGATATGGCCAGCATTAGCGTTTCATGAACTGCCTCGCCTTGGAGGATACATATATTATATGTAAACTAAATTTAAACATGTAAGACAATAACCTCGTCGGTTGGGTGCGGGATGCCGGCGATCAGAATCCTGATTTCGGCATCCTGACAGGGTTAGGACACAGACACCTGTCGGTAAGTATCCCACCCCCTCCCCGCTGCCTAAATCTAACCCTCCCTCCCTAGTGCCTGAACCTAACCTCCCCCCCCATAGCCTAAACCTAGCAACCTACCCCCGGGGTGCCTAACCCTAAGCCTCCCCCTAACAACACTACTTCCCGCCGGGATACCGGCACCGGGATTTTGACAGGTGACGTGATTCCGGCGCCAGCATTCTAAGCTCCTGCATCCCAACTGTCGGTATTAATCCAACCTGGCAACCAATCTACAAGTAAAACAATAAAAGGTCAAATGCTGGCAAGACAGAATTTATGCTAATGCCTACTAAGACGCCCACCTGCCGTAAAAAGTTGCACCATCGAATGCACAATAGTTGCACCATCGGACATTAGAGGAGGCCTATGGTTGCTCAGAATGTCCGACGGAAATGGCTTCTTGTGCCATTGCGACTTTGGACAAGACCCCCCCACGTCTAATTACCACCCTCTGAAATTCTCTCTCTGCATCCAACTTCTTTCTTCGACCGCCGGCAGTAACCATCGGTATGCATGCACAGTACAAAAAACATCGGACAACTGCGCAAATATCGGCACTGCATCCACCTCTGAATCAGTCCCAGTGTATAAAAGTAGCCGATAATGAACAAATGAGGAGCTGAACAGTGAAATCTTGCACTATTTGTCTACCTATACATGTGGGTAAATTGAACACTAATCCTGTACTTGGTCGTCATGGCTCTGCTCCAGATTTCTCTTAAAGCAATGGTTCTCAACTCCAGTACTTAAAGTGTAAAGCAAGCCAGGCTTACGCTTATGTGAGCGATGCTTTTGACCTGAAACCCGCAGAGAAGCTTCGTAAATATAGCCCTATGAATCTTCTTAATAAGCAAGTATGGACAGGAAACAGAGCACTGTATACATCACACTCAAATGTATACCGACTTTATCTAATTTTTCTGATTACAGAGCATGTAAACCTACTAATAAAAGACAGTCATATTACAGAGCTAAATTATAAGTGATAGAATTTATATCACTATAGTGTTGACATGTTTAACAAACATTATGTAGCACACTGTGCCCATACTGTTGCTGCCTGATGTAATCTTTAAAATAAAATTAAAAAGTATATACTCCACTATTCAATTCTACAGTTTCTGTTTTCATGATTGATATACATAAAGTGGTTATACAGTACACATAGTAATTTTAATTTCCTGGCATCCATCCATGCCAACATACATGTGGGTTTACTTCCTGTAACTGAAACAGGACAACTTCTAATACTGGGCATTCACTGAAAATTAAAGCAACCGGCAGATTTTCTTAAAATCTGATCCAAGTCTTCTATCTATAATATCCTTAAAGTTGGTTGAGTTTTTCAGTGAAGTGGTCCCATGTCCAGCAAGGTCAACAGCAGCTTCATCAACTACTGGGACTGAATTCCATTTAATCTCTTTCTGATCTGTAATTGGCTATAATCTATGCACTGCTATCTTAATGTTCTCATTTCTTCTAGAACTGGAAAAGAAACCTTGGTGACAGTCTTCTTACATCCCAGGTAAATTAAGCCAACTCCACAGCAAGTATAGTGCAGAATGCATATGACATTTCACACTGTGCCCACATTGGCAGGCAAGGAATGCTTTATTACTCTCCATTTTCTGGGCTTCATAGTAAAATATTTATCTGCATTGCAACAGTGCATTAGGCACGGTATAAAACAAATATCAGTTGAAATGTGACAGGTTCTTTTTAATAAAACTCAGATGATGATAAGAGTAAATAATACCTCTTTTCCACCAAAAACCCAGGTCCGACCTGGGATTTTGGACATGGTTCCAACCCTGGTCAGACCCAGGTCAGGCCCATTTACACTGCACTTTCGATCTGGGTAACTCCCAGGTCAGCTCTGTTCACACTGAACTCAGGTCTGCCCTGCTAAACCTGTGAGGTCATAAAAAGTGGGAGGTGAATGCCCCACAACCACCAATCAGCTCATTTTAGGCATGACCCAGGTCAGATAACCCAGGTTGCACCGTTTACACTGCACCATTAGCAGGGCATGCTGGTTCTAGTAGTGCTAGTTGGAGTTCCCAGGGGTGACTCCCAGGTAAGCTGGCTCTCAATTCAGATGCATTTATCTATGTGCCTTTATCATGAGGCCTTACATTTGCCAAAAATATATATGTGCCTTTATTATGAGGCTTTAATTGGCATACATTACATTTGGGGTGAGCGTTTGGGCGTAGGGCCCCCGAGGCTGCTCTGGCTGGGCCTCCTGAGGGCATCACCACTTAATACACATAGTTACTTTTCACATCACCTTTTTATGTTTGTTTATTATTCATGTAATTTTTCACATACATTTTAACCCCTTAACACTTAGTAATTACTTGCACACTTCTATACTTTACACTGCACTGTGACTCTTTTTCCATTTTTCGTGTGATGCCCTGGGGGGTCCTGGGCTGGACGTTATTTTGGGGTGCTCTGCGCCCCGGACGTGAACAGTTTAGTGTAGGGACTGCTAGTGACAGAGAAGCCTTGACGAGGCCTAGCAGCATCCCATGTATTTGCAAATGCATGCAACTAATACCTCTGAAATTCTATTACCATATAGTGTTCATATATTGTTGCTAGTATAATTCAGTGTGCTGAGGAACAATAGGGGGTTAAACCCCCCTCTCTTTTCTACTTGGTATGATCCCTCCCTTTCATGCACCTGTAAAAGTGCTACCAGATTGATTGAGCAGCTGCCATTTTTTTGTTTGGAGCTAATTAATTGTTGCTCCTGTCAGGAGCGATCAGCTGCTGGCGCACCATTTCAGCTCGCACCCCCAGGGGGATGAGAGCTGAAACAGGCGAAAAAATTACCCGGGTGCCAAAACAGCACTTTTCGCGATTGCGCCCAGCACTTTGGTCAGGTGTAGCTGTTTTACGTGGCTAAACCTGACTTCTAAGGGCGCAATCAGTACGATAAACATCATCAATTGAATAGCGCCCCACAATCTCCCGACACTTTAGGCGGGAGATCGGGCACGCTAAAACAATTGAATTCCGCCCACTGAATCCAAGCATTTAACAGATCAGGCTTAGATTTTGGGCACCTTAACCTGGACTTTAGACTGGTTTAGCCATTTTATATGGCTAAACCCGGGCTAAATACCTGCGAAGAGTGCAATAATGAGCGCCCAAAACTATTGAATTGCAACATTGGGCGCCCATTAATTACTGCAACATAAACAAACAATTGAATAGCCCCCTAAACGTCATGATTATCCTGTAAGCTACTGAATAACACTAACTACAATTACTATATAAAAAAGGTAAAACAGATGGAAAACAACTATATTGACTACTGTGACCTTAAGTAAACAGCCACATCCTGCAAAAGAGGGAGATAGGGGGGGTCATGCGGACACTGTCAGCAGCACTAAGCACACACACGCAGCCACCGGAATGCTCGGTACGGAATGGAGGTGCACATTTACCGAAACGCATGTATATATAGCAGCGCTGTATAGGTGTCAGGGTTGGGTGCCACTGAGACTGGCCGTACCACTACGACAGTGGGGCTGCTGCGCACAGGTGACGCCTGGCAGGGAGCTAAGCTGTGAGGTGACTACGTGACCCCCCTCTTTCCCCCGGGCGGACCCGTGCTCTCACCCGAACAGCAGCAGGTCCCCGATCATCCTGCCACATCAGCCGCCGCCAGGCAGCAGCAACCACTTCCTATTTTGAAGCGATCCTCGTAACGTCACAAAGTCACGTGATCAGGCTCACAACTGTGACATCACTGTGCCATGTGACCGCCGCCCTTTTGCTGGCCGGCTTGGTTGGTTGGCTCTTGGCTTCTCTCTAGTCTAAGGTCACACACTCAGTCGCTCCTCTAGTCTAGACTAGAGACTAGTAGTAGTGGCTAATGACATGGAGTTTGAAGACAGATCTATGTTCACTGCGATTAGCTGTGCAGTTTTCTGGTGCTTCTAGTCTATTATTTGTGATATTGTGTGCTGGGAACCTGCCCAATTTGTACTAGGGCTTACCTCCTAACTTTTGTGAGCTGGAGGCAGGGACAAGTTTGCATGTCAAAGTGGCCCCCTCTCACCCGTTGCACTGCTCATCAGACGCCGTTAATAGATGACGTGCATATGTGCTGTGTAATTTGTAATGGTAAAGATCATATATAATAATGAGATGGCACCAGAATGAGCAGTGGTGTATCCTGGGTATTTGGTGCACAGGGCAAGCGTAAAAAAAATGGCGCCCCCCCAGCTGCGTGCGCGTGCTTAAGTGGGTGTGGTCACATGTCACAAGGGGCATGGCTACTGAAAAAAAGGGCCTGTCAACATGACGCCACCATTTCTCATCACTTTGGGAACATTCCATTCTGTATGCACCTAAATGCCCCAAGTAATACTGCCCATTAGGCAAAGCCCCCAGTAGTAGTGTCCCTTATGAAGTGCCTCTGTAGTAGTGCTCCTTACACATAAAACAACACAAAACTACTTACTCGAATGTCCGCTCCAGTGCCCGCTGCCGTCGCTC
The DNA here is from genome assembly GCA_031769625.1 of Taudactylus pleione. Lineage (NCBI taxonomy): Eukaryota > Metazoa > Chordata > Amphibia > Anura > Myobatrachidae > Taudactylus > Taudactylus pleione. The sequence goes on along the minus strand of JAUIMM010000213.1, from coordinate 17,080,829 downwards.
CTCCGGTCCCACACGGCACTATGGGAGAGACGTCATGATGTCTATCCCTTCAACCACTGCAGGAGCTGGAAGGTGGAGCTCATAAGTTAGCTCCAGCCCTGCGCCGGCCCTGGGTGCAGCAGCCAATAAGAATCTGACTCTTATTGGCTGCTAAAACAAACACACCGTTGCCGGGTAGTACACTCACTGTCAGTGAATGTACTACCCGGCAGCGGTGTGTTTGTTTTAGTGTGTAGTGCCACGGACCGCACTGACCTGGCTGGTAGCACCCTCCCTGCTGCTAGGTCCGCCAGAGCCCAGGGCATGTGCCCCGCTCGACTCCCCCTAGTTATGCCACTATGAGAAAAATGCAAGCTGGCAGAGGCAGTATAATTTCTGGGCAATGTTTTGCTGGAAAACCTTGAGTACTGCCATTCATGTGGATATTATTTTAACATTTACAACCCACCTAAACATTGTAGCAGACCAATTACACCCATTCATGGCAACAGTATTCCTTGATGTCAGTGGCCTTATTCAGCAGGAATATGCACCCTGACACTCTGCAAAGAAATTGTTTAATAATTGTTTAGGAACATGACAAAGTTCAAAGTGTTGACTTGGCCTCCAAATTCCCCAGATCTCAATCCAATCGAGCATTTGAGGGATGTGCTGGGAAAACAAGCCAGAGCCATTGAGACCCCACCTCGCAACTTACAGGATCTGCTGCGAACATCTTGGTGATAGATACCATAGAACACCATCAGACATATTGTGGAGTCCATGCCTCAAAGTGTCAGAACTGTTTTGGTAGCACGAGGGGGACCTACATAGTACTAGGCTGGTGGTTATAATTAGGGCCAGCTCTAGGGGTGTTCGACCAGTGTGGTGGCACATGGGCGCCACCCATAGAGGGCGCACCCCTCCCCAACATCCCGATTTCTGCGGGACAGTACTGTCCCGCTGTTCCCGTGGGCCGAGGTGGCCCGCGGGTGGTCAAGTCGGGAGGTTGGGGACCCCCACCGCCGCAGCTGTGCAGCGGTGTCGGACCCCCAGAGTGTGAATGCATGCGCGCGGCATCCATTCACTAATGGGAGAGGGCTGGGGGAACCCCAGCCAGTGACGGAGGGCTGGGCTTTATCCCCAGCCTGATGTTATTTGGAGGCGTGCCATGCGGGCACACCTCCAAATAATGTCACTTGGGGGCGTGGCATATGGTAATGAGGCCCCCAATAAAGGGCGCATAGTAACGGGCCGGCACAGGGTGTTCAGACCCCTGGAGCCAGCCCTGGTTATAATGTTAATACTGATGGGTGTATAGTTGAGCAATAGTGCCTTTGTGATGTCAGTAGTTACTATGGTCAAAGCAGCAACATTCTTTTGTGTTGGCAGAATTTACTACTGTATAGTCTACCAATAGTGTCTTTGTGATGTCAGTATTTACTACTGTATCGTCAAGCAATACTGCCTTTCTGATGTTAATATTTATTACTGCATAGGCAGTAATAGAGCCTCTGTGATATCAGTATTGCATAGTCAAGCAGGCCTGTAGAGAGTCGGCATGGTCCCGGTTATTTTCAGGTAGCTTGGCCTAATCTTGGAAGGTGTGGAAAAAAATTCTTAAAAAACTAATTGCAGTGTGCGCACTGGAGAGGGGGTGCTCTAAACCCCTCAGCCAGGGGCAAATCGAGGGGAGGGGCATGATCAGTGTGATAGCTCCCCCCAAACTCTGCGCTGGCAGAGGGGATTGCTGCTCAGCAGCAGCAGCCTCACTAGCCCCACTGTAGCCCAGCACAAAGCAGTGTGTGTTGGACTGGAGAGAAAGGCTGCTGACAGGTCAGGGTAATTAGTACCCGCCCCTCACTTACTCTCTTGGTGTGGCTGTAGTCAAGCAATAGTGCCCAGAGCCATAGAGAGCCAGCCCAGGCCCCGTTACTATCGGGGGTGTGGCCTAATTGCTGGAGGCACGGCCACATCCCCTTAGAAAACAATAAACCGCTATTGCAGCACTGGGGAGGAGGACGCTGTGAGCCCCTTAGCCCGGCGCAAATACAGGGGGGGCACGATCATTGTGATCACTCCCCCCCCCCCCACAGGCAGAGGAGAGGAGACTGCTGCTCTGTGGAAGTAGTCTCCCACTGCAGCACAGCAACAACAGGTAGGAGGGAGGAAGGGTGGGCGGCATAGGACCTAGGCCCCCCCAACAAGCCCGGGCCCAAGTAATTAGTACCCATCCCTCCCCCCCTCTCTTGGCACCTCTGATAGTGCCTCTGTGAAGTAGGGATGGGAATCATATGATGTTTCATCGGAAACATCGGTCAAATTGTTTCGATGTTCAACCCTGCAATGTTTAGGATCCAATGTTTCATCACCATCGCAAGATTTCTCCCCCGATGCTTTTCCAATGTTTTTTATTTTTTTTGTGACAGTGTGGTGCTTTCACTGCTTTGAGCTGCCAGCTGGCTCTCTCCTTGTTTTATATTCAACTACAACTTAAGAAGAGTGTACAAAACACTGACTGGGCTACTACTGCTGCGTGCATGCTGCTGCTGGGGGTGGTGGCTGACAGAGTGAAAGACAGTCTGGTCAGCCAATCAGCTGCAATACATAGGACAGTCCCACCCCTGGCTCACTGTCACTGGTGCTTCTCTCACTGAACCCTGGTTGGCTGCTGGGGTGTCTGGCTGCTGCAGCTATTGGTAACTGTGTACAGTCAGTCTCACAGTGTCACTGTCAGGCACTCACTGCATGTGCACTTCATGACACACCCAGCGGTGTCTATGGCCTATACACGGGGAGATTTGAAAGTGTACTATACCTTGGTACGTTTTAAAAATCAGCCCGATGCATCACATGCTGCTGTGAATGGTAAACAATGCATCTTACAAGATGTTTCGTTTCCCTATCTAACAGCATGACGGATCGCAGATCTTATGGATTTTCCATAAGATCTACGATGCCGATGTACGACGGCGGGGACGCGCATCGCCAAATGTTACAAGTGGGTTCAATCTAAAAGATCCCAGATGGGTGGATTCCCAGAAATGATACTTAAACAAACAAAATGAATATAAAAGTGTAAATTTAATATACTTAGCTACAATTGTCGATTCATTCAGTAGATACAGCAATCACATCAGCAAAATCCAGGAGCCTTTCTCTCAGCATCTAGAGACTGTATTACATTCAAACGGGATCTCCTGGCACTTCTGCAGTCAGTGTGGTTCCAGGAATAAGGCTCCTTCCACACTGACACAGTACAGCTAATATAGGCTAGATGCTGAGGGCAAAACTCCTGAATAGGCATTTTAAAAGGTATAAAGGTCATCTTTTGCAATACACCCAAGTAGATTGAGACAGTAGGGGGCACTGTTGTCTTAGAAATTGAGTACATTTATGGTGCGTAGTTGAAGGTAAAACCATGTTGACGCAGTCTTAAGTATATGTTGTCTCATAACATTACATTTGTAATAGCTAACTAGTTAGCATTCTAAAACATATTGACATATATTAGACTGTGTCACAATCTGTATATATTGCAAAACCGACTGAGAACACTGAACATCAAAATGGCTTGAAAACTCAATTTTTGTCACTTCTGTTACACTCCACCCTTGCTCTCAGGTGATATTGCACCATATACCTTCCAAATTTCTCCTGTATTAGTTATCATCTTAACAGGATATGATTTAACATTTTCTACACTAGAACAAAATTTTCCTAATAACCATATACCACATTTGTTCACCAAATATATTGCTAAAATCATTATTAAAATATATCCTATTAAATGTAAGATTCCCATGAAACACCCTTTGATCCCAGAGAACCAATTAGCTGGATCTAGCCAGGATAGCCATCCTATACTATCTAGGTCATACTCTGGGTCATTATGAGCTTTACTAAATTCTTCCTTTAACTTATGTACTTCCTTAATATGTGCTGTTATAGGGTCACTAAAATTGTCTGCAATATGCGGGACCCACTATTTGACACATACCTCCTTGAGCTGCTGTCAGATAATCCAAAACCAATTGATGTTGTCTCAATATTTTAATTAACATGATACCGTAAAGTATCAGCTGTTATATCTAGTACATATAAAATGTTATCAGTTACATTGTCAAATAACCGGGCCAATGCCTCTATATTATGTGCATTTTCAACTTGTAACCCATAGAGAGTTAAAGCCATACCCATCTTCTTATACCAAGGTATGAAGACCAAATCATTAGCCCTTTCTTTATTCTGTTTCAAAGCCTCTTATGCATCATATGAGTGGGCATTATTTTTACATCTAACTTCTTCTGAATCCATGTTGCAGGTGATAACCGGGCCATAGTACAGCTACCGGATCCTCCCCATGGTAAAAACTTATATGCCTGATGTCCACATACAAAATAATATCCTTCAGGTAATCTCCTCTGCCCACCTTTTATTATTTCCCTCACATACCACAATACTTTTGTGGTATTTTTTACTGGGCACCCTTTTATCTTATAATGTACTAAGGTAATACACATTATCAGGTAAACACACATGTATAAAACATGTTGAGTCCTCGATGGTAATTGTCCTGTGTGAGAATCACACCACATTCCAATGGATTTAAAGTCCGTATCTCCCCACCCTTGCACTGTGGATGAATCCATACAATTTAACAGTCTTTCACTGTTGTCCTTGGCACTGTAATATAGTCTCTGATATACAGTAATATCACAAGAAAGCTTCTGTATCAAAATCCCGGAATAAACATGAGGGACGTCATTTTTCTTGATAACATATCCTGAAAAAGAAAGAAAATCAGGGTGAGTCTCAATATCTAATACAATATAATACATCAGTCCTATAGATGTACTCTTTCAACTTAACTGTCTCAGTGTATTTGCTTAACAACAAAATCTACACCTTAACCCTTACTTAATCTTAACTAAATAAACAGAAATAAACATTTTATTTAATTAGCTGCTATACTGTAATAAACAGATGTATATTTCCTACTATAATATCTAATCTATATGTAACATAGAAATGTACAGTTCTCTTAAACAAAACATTCACACATTCACACTCTGCTGTTTGTGGATAGTAAGAAAATACAAATGACCCTCCAGTGTACTCTATGCTGTGTTTGTTTAAAGCTTCTCAATTGTTTGTTGTCAAACATGACAGTTTTCTGCATTGTCTCTGTCCATGGTTGGAAAGAAGGCTTTGCTTTAATGTGACATCAGCTTCATAGTTTCACAAGTCTTTGCACAGTCAGTGCTGCGTCTGCAATGAATTTCACCATTCAGACTATGGGCATATGTATTAGCATGTACAGAGGCTGAGCGACAATCACCATAAGGTAGTAGGTGTCCATCGCAGTGCAGCAGAATTGACTCCCCCACGTCCAGTGGGCACAGGGTCAATAAAAGCTATCTGCCACACCTGTCCTGCTCTTTCTCCTCTGTGTATAGAGCCCATGTCTTTTATTTGCTTTTACTTGTAGTTCCACAGCTGATCAGTTTTGCATTTCTCCACAATGTTTCTTGCCAGCAACTGTGTCATGGGAATTTATTTTCTCTGGGCCCAGGTATAGTTGTCTTCTGCTCCTCAGCACACATGAGCCATTTCTCCACACTGCACATGAGCCATTTCTCCCAGATTGTACAGTTCTCTTCGCTCTCCAGGGGTAAGCGCCACTGTTCTGTCTTGAACCAGTACATCCGTAACTGTATTGCCATCTAGTCCAGCGTGGGCATTGAGATGGCTCACGGACACAGGCCTACGAATGCACAGAGTAGTGCCACCCCAGATAACTTTGCTGTGGACTTGCCAGTCCTGATTCCATGTCGGCATCCAAGTGGTGAAGCCTTGCAACATGGCCCAGCTGTCTGTGCAAAAATGTCCTTTCATTCTCAGTGTGTCTGATCCATCTTTGCACCACACAAGTTGCAGCTGGTGTTCCTTTAATTTGGCATACGATTCTGCCACCAGTACTGGTCTCGCACTTATTTGCAGCAGGAATAATTCCTTTTCTTCACGTGTCTGCCTGACAGTCTGCAAAGATGGCAGCATTGCTGCAGCAACAGTCCATAAAAGTTCTGTATCAGTGCAGGCAGCACTATAATCCAGTCCTGGTAACGTTGGCAACAATGACTTAAACTTGACAAGCCCAGCAGTTGGCTGTGATATAACTGGCACAAAGTGAGGGCCTTGTCTCTTCATGCGAATTCTTTCCTGTAAGTACCATCGTCCATGTATCAAAGTCTGATCTTGCATGCCGCTGTTATGCACAATCCATTTCTCTGCTTTAAACTCCTCAGCAATCGACATGTCAGCTCTGGTAATTGCTGTTGGTGACTGTGCATCTGTAAGCTGATTTAAAACAATTGACTGATAAGGTCTTATCAGGGAATACACTGGGGTCTGATCTTTATTACCATTCACAATCAGACTTTCTGCAATACAAAACACAGTGTTTACATCTAGGGGTGAGCGGGTTCGGATTTCTGAAATCCGAACCCCCCGATACGAGTCCGATCCGAGTCAGGCTCGACTTTTCCCGCCTGACTCGGATCTGAAATCGAGGCAAAACGTCATCATCCCGCCTTCCGAGTCTCACGGGTTTTGGAACCTATATAAGGTACCCGCGTCGGCGCCATTTTCTCACTCGGCTGTGGACAGTGAAGAGGGAGGGTGGGAGTTAGGGCTGGCTGGGCTGTGTAGTGTAGTGTAGTGTAGTGCTGCTGTTGTCCACTACTTCAAAGTCCATAGGGGCTGGCTGTGTTGTGCTGTGCTGCTGTTGTTAATAGGGGCTGTGTCCACTACTTCAAAGTCCATAGGGGCTGGCTGCACTGTGTTGTGCAGTCAGTTCTCCATAGGGGCTGTGTCCACTCCAAAGTCCTGTGCAGTGTCCCAGTCCTAAAGGGGTGCTGTAGTGTTGTCCAGGGAGTGCTCTGTCCATCAGGGGTGCTCCCCCCAAGTGCTAAAAAAATAATATATTTTCTGTGTTTGTGAATTGTGTGCGCAGTAGCCGCACGTGCATCAACAAAGTAGTGCCAAGCGTGCGCCTGTGTCATAAGTAAAGGGCCGGCTGGCTTGACCGTTAAAGGGTGCTGTAACCCCCAAAGTACACTCCAGTCCAAACCAAAAAAAAAATTATTTTCTGTGTTTGTGAATTGTGTGCGCAGTAGCCGCACGTGCATCAACAAAGTAGTGCCAAGCGTGCGCCTGTGTCATAAGTAAAGGGCCGGCTGGCTGGCTTGACCGTTAAAGGGTGCTGTAACCCCCAAAGTACACTCCAGTCCAAACCAAAAAAATAATTATTTTCTGTGTTTGTGAACTGTGTGCGCAGTAGCCGCACGTGCATCAACAAAGTAGTGCCAAGCGTGCGCCTGTGTCATAAGTAAAGGGCCGGCTGGCTTGACCGTTAAAGGGTGCTGTAACCCCCAAAGTACACTCCAGTCCAAACCAAAAAAATATATATTTTCTGTGTTTGTGAATTGTGTGCGCAGTAGCCGCACGTGCATCAACAAAGTAGTGCCAAGCGTGCGCCTGTGTCATAAGTAAAGGGCCGGCTGGCTTGACCGTTAAAGGGTGCTGTAACCCCCAAAGTACACTCCAGTCCAAACCAAAAAAAAAATTATTTTCTGTGTTTGTGAATTGTGTGCGCAGTAGCCGCACGTGCATCAACAAAGGAGCAGCGCCAAGCGTGCGCCTGTGTCCCATAAGTAAAGAGCCGGCTGGCTCATTTCTTAAAGGCTGGTGTAACCCACAAAGTGCACTACTCTCCAGCAAAAATAAAAAAAATATTTTCTGTGTTTAGCCGCACGTATATATCAAATCGATATAACATAAATGGAGGACCAAACTTTCTCCGATAAAAATAAAATAGAGAAAGATCAAGAACCACTTCCTCCTAGTGCTGAAGCTGCTGCCACTAGTCATGACATAGACGATAACATGCCATCAACGTCGTCTGCCAAGGCCGATGCCCAATGTCATAATAGAGGGCACATACAATCCCAAATGACAAAGTTCAGGAAAATTACCTTGAAAAAAACATTTAAATCAGCTGAAGAGAAACGTAAACTTGCCAATATGCCATTTACGACACGGAGTGGCAAGGAACGGCTAAGGTCGATCCCTAGTATGTTCATGACTAGTGGTTCAGCTTCACATGACGATGGAAGCCCTCCTCCCACTAAAAAAATCAAAAGAGTTAAGCTGGCAAAAGCACAGCGAAGAACTGTGCTTTCTAAGAAGATATCACAAATCCCCAAGGAGAGTCCAAGTGTGGTGGTGGTTGCGATGCTTGACCTTCCCAGCACTGGACGGGAAGAGGTGGCTCTTTCCACCATTTGCACGCCCCCTGCAAGTGCTGAAAGGAGCACCCACAGTCCACTTGCTGATATGCAAATTGAAGATGTCACTGTTGAAGTACAACAGGATGAGGATACTGGTGTAGCTGGCGCTGAGGAGGAAGTTGGCGAGGAGGATTCTGATGGTGATGTGGTTTGTTTAAATCAGGCTCCGGGGGAGACAGTTGTTGTCCGTGGGATGAAAAAGCCTATCACGGTCATGCCTGGGCAGAAGACCAAACATTCCACCTCTTTGGTCTGGCAATATTTCTATCCAAATCCGGACAACAACTGTCTTGCCATATGTACCTTATGTAAAGGTGGAATAAGTAGGGGTAGGGACGCTAACCACCTAGGAACATCCTCCCTTATACGGCACCTGCAGCGCATTCATAATAAGTTACTGTCAAGTTCAGAAACTTTGGCTAAGACCGTAAGCAGTCCAGGGACACCTAAATCCCATTGTCCTGTTGTATCCAAGCGCCTGCAAACCACACCGTCAACTCCCTCCTCGTCAATTTCCTCCTTAGTCAGGATCGGAAGTAGTCCTGCAGGCCATGTCACTGGCATGACTGACTCTCCTATCCGGGATTCCTCCGGAGGATCCTGCATTGCTACGCCTCCTGCTGCCGCTGCTGCTGTTGCTGCTGCTGGGAGTCGTTCATCATCCCAGAGAGGAAGTAGGAACACCACTACTTTTACTAAACAATTGACCCTCCAACAGTCCTTAGCGAGGAGGATGAAGTACGACAGCAGTCATCCTGAAGCAAAACGTATAACTGAGGCCTTGACTGCTATGTTGGTGTTAGACGTGCGTCCGGTATCCGCCATTAGTGCAGTGGGATTTAGACAATTGCTGGAGGTAGTGTGTCCCCGGTTCCAAATCCCGTCTAGATTCCACTTCACTAGGCAGGCGATACCGAGACTGTACAGAAACGTCAGAAAAAGTGTCCTCAGTGTCCTGAAAAATGCCGTTGTACCCAATGTCCACTTAACCACGGACATGTGGACAAGTGGAACAGGGCAGACTAAGGACTATATGACTGTGACAGCCCACTGGGTAGATGTATCACCTTACGCAGCAACAGCAGCAGCGTCACCAGTCGCAGCATCTCAGAAACTCCAGCTCGTTCCAAAGCAGGCTACGCTGTGTATCACCGGTTTCAGTAAGAGGCACACCGCCGACAACCTCTTAGAGAAACTGAGGGAAATCATCGCCCAGTGGCTTACCCCACTTAGACTCTCCTGGGGATTTGTGATATCTGACAACGCCACCAATATTGTGCGGGCATTACATCTGGGCAAATTCCAGCACGTCCCATGTTTTGCTCACACAATAAACTTGGTGGTGCAGAATTTTCTGAAAAGCGACAGGGGCGTGCAGGAGACGCTTTGGGTGGCCCGAAAAAATTCAGGCCACTTTCGCCGTTCAGCGACTGCGTGCCGAAGACTGGAGCGCCAGCAAACACTCTTGAACCTGCCCCGCCATCACCTGAAGCAAGAGGTTGTGACGCGGTGGAACTCAACCCTCTATATGCTTCAGAGGATGGAGGAGCAGCAAAAGGCCATTCAAGCCTATACATCCACCTATGACATAGGCAAAGGAGGGGGTATGCACCTGACTCAAGCGCAGTGGAGAATGATTTCCCTGTTGTGCAAGGTTCTCCAGCCCTTCGAACTTGCCACGCGTGAAGTCAGTGCAGACACTGCCAGCTTGAGTCAGGTCATTCCCCTCATCAGGCTTTTGCAGAAGCAGCTGGAGAAAGTGAAGGAGGAGCTAAGACGGAGCGATTCCGCTCAGCATGTGGGACTTGTGGATGAAGCCCTTCATTCGCTTTGCCAGGATTCCAGGGTGGTCAATCTGTTGAAATCAGACCACTACATTTTGGCCACCGTGCTCGATCCTAGGTTTAAAGCCTATGTGGTGTCTCTCTTTCCGGCCGACACAAGCCTGCAGAGGTGCAAAGACCTGCTGGTGAACACACTGTCAGCTGAAGCGGAACGTGACACGTCAACAGCTCCTTCTTCATTTTCTCCCGCAACAGGGGCTGCCAGGAAAAAACTTAAGTATCCTAAGCAACCCGCTGGCGGTGATGCAGGGCAGGCAGGACCAAGTTTGGACATCTGGTCCGGACTGAAGGACCTGGCAACAATTTCTGACATGTCTACTGTCACTGCATATGATACTGTCACCATTGACAGAATGGTGGAGGATTACATCGGTGACAGCATCCAAGTAGGCATGTCAGACAGTCCATACCTGTACTGGCAGGAAAAAGAGGCAATTTGGAGGCCCCTGTACAAACTGGCTCTATTTTACCTGAGTTGCCCCCCCTCCAGTGTGTACTCCGAAAGAGTGTTTAGTGCAGCCGGGAACCTTGTCAGCGAAAGGCGTAGGAGGTTGCTTCCACAGAATGTGGAGAAGATGATGTTCATCAAAATGAATTATCAGCTCTTCCAGGGAGACCAGCCTCCAGAACGTACAGAGGGACCTGTGGTGGTGGATTCAAGTGGGGACGAGTTAATACTTTGTGAGGATGAGGATGTACACACTGAAGAGGGTGAGGAATCGGTGGATGAGGAGGATGAGGATGACATCTTGCCTCCGTAGAGCCAGTTTGTGCAGGGACACATTAATTGCCAGCTTGTTTTGTGGGGGCCCAAACGAACCAATCATTTCAGCCACAGTTGTGTGGCAGACCCTGGCGCTGAAATGATTGGTTTGTTAAAGTGTGCATGTCCTGTTTATACAACATAAGGGTGGGTGGGAGGGCCCAAGGACAATTCCATCTTGCACCTCTTTTTTTTCTTTGCATTATGTACAGTTTGGGGCCTAGTTTTTCAATCTGCCATCCTGTCTGCCACTGCAGTTTCACGCCTAGATGGGTCACGTGTTTGTGCCGCCCACTCGTGTCGCTTAGCATAGTCATCCAGCTACCTCGGTGCAACCTTTTGGACATAAAAACACTATTGTGAGGTGTGAGGTGTTCAGAATAGACTGGAAATGAGTGGAAATTAAGGTTATTGAGGTTAATAATAGCATAGGAGCAGAAAAACCTACAAATTCTGTGATTTTAGCTGTTTTTATGCTTTTTTTCAAAAAAATACAGATCCAAAACACAAAACCCAGAACCCAAACCACGGAAGGGTGGTTTTGGCAAAACCAATCCAGATCCAAAACACAAAGAAAGATCCAGATCCAAAACCAAAACACAAAACACGAAAAGTGGCCGGTGCACACCCCTATTTACATCCCATATTTTTCTCTGTTGCTCTCTGTTATCAAACAACATTTTCATTTCCCCACTCAGTTTGTATGTTGTGGGTGCAAAGCTGTTGTGCATTGCCATATGTGATGGCTCACTGGTTATCAGTATCAGTGTGTTTCCCACCACTACTGTCTCATCAATAGCTGATAACTCATAAACATCATTTGCTGAGCATGCATTTTCATTATTGTGAAACTTCACAGTAACTCTCTGATAATCATGATCATCATGGGGGTAGTTCTCTGTCTCAAGGGTATGGTCTTTGACTGCAATCCTGCCCATTTTCCACCCTCTGGGTAAATCCCAATCATCACTGGGCATCATAACCACTCCCCCATCATCACTTAGCCCAACCTTTTCTAATGGGCATTCAGACACTTCCTGGTTCTTGTTCAGTTTACCACACACAGGGGCAGTATGTAGTAATTCAGGTGTACTATCTTTCACCTCAGGAGTGCCACAAACCAATGTAATTTTGTCAGAAACCTCAGTTTCTGCTACTTCATGCACACATTTGTTGCCATTCAATTCAGAATCAAACTCTTATTCTAACAATGTGTGACTATCAATATCTGCAATTTTACAAGAATCTTCAGATACATTCAAAGTTTGTACCTGACAACTTTCTTTCTCAAAGGCAGCTGCATCTGATCTCTCTCCCTCAGTAGCTGCTAAGTAATGAAACCCCTCACTGCCCCTCCCTTGGGAATTCATGGGACAATGTGAATTCAAGCCTACTCTCTCTATCTGTGAGACAGGCTTTCTTATCACTGCATTGTTCTGCATAGGTTTTATACTCCCTTCTCTCTTCCCAACATTTATGGGTCTACGCAAAATTTCACTATTTTTACTCTCAGGCAGTGAAAAACCAACATTATGCTTTCTTTGGAACTCAGCCAGCTGAACTTCTAATTTCTGTTTTACAATGTTACAAAATTTTTTAAGAATTTTAAAATGCATTATTCTTGTTTGTTTCAGTTACACAAACACAAAGACAGTAAACAGACAACATATAGATATACTGTGGCATACAGTATACACTCTGTGACTGATCAGGTCACACCTCCCTCACTCAATTATGAGACAGAGGATTTTTTATCCGTTTGCACCTCCCTTGTTAAATCTAACTAAAGGCGTTACAGTTCTGATTGGTTACATGTATTTACAGGCAGTTTCCATCATGTCAGCCCAGGGTCCGGATCTAGTCAGCCATGAAGGAAAACTTGTCCTCTTTCTCTTACTGAATAATTGCTTAAACGTTTTGTTACAAAATACAATATACAGTACTTTGCTGGGGGTCCAAATGGGATCTCCTACCTGGCTCGCCAAATGTTACAAGTGGGTTCAATCTAAAAGATCCCAGATGGGTGGATTCCCAGAAATGATACTTAAACAAACAAAATGAATATAAAGTGTAAATTTAATATACTTAGCTACAATTGTCGATTCATTCAGTAGATACAGCAATCACATCAGCAAAATCCAGGAGCCTTTCTCTCAGCATCTAGAGACTGGATTACATTCAAACGGGATCTCCTGGCACTTCTGCAGTCAGTGTGGTTCCAGGAATAAGGCTCCTTCCACACTGACACAGTACAGCTAATATAGGCTAGATGCTGAGGGGAAAACTCCTGAATAGGCATTTTAAAAGGTATAAAGGTCATCTTTTGCAATACACCCAAGTAGATTGAGACAGTAGGGGGCACTGTTGTCTTAGAAATTGAGTACATTTATGGTGCGTAGTTGAAGGTAAAACCATGTTGACGCAGTCTTAAGTATATGTTGTCTCATAACAATACATTTGTAATAGCTAACTAGTTAGCATTCTAAAACATATTGACATATATTAGACTGTGTCACAATCTGTATATATTGCAAAACCGACTGAGAGCACTGAACATCAAAATGGCTTGAAAACTCCATTTTTGTCACTCCTGTTACACCGTCGTACAGCATGCCAAACCACACACGATATGCACAATTGATCATTACAATCGATCGAAATCGTGCACATCGTATAAAAAATTCTTACCGTGTATGGCGGGCCTAACTGGCCACACACATAGCGATATTTTACCCGATCTGGCCGATTCTGACACATTCGGACGACAGATCGTGTAAAATATGGCCCCGCTGGTCGCACATCGCATCTTCAGATCTGCCGTGCAGTAGGGCAGATCTGACAATGTAGGACATGATGCACTGTGAAAGTCTGACTGCAGGAGATATGGTTTGAAGATTGGACACCAAATTGTGTGGAGATCGTGTGCAGAGCTGCCGGGGAGAGTTTCAAGAGAAATTGTACACAAATCGTACACATCGGCTGATTGTGTGCAGATCACCATGTGTGTGGCCAGCGGTGTCTGGAGTGACATAATTGGTGAGGAGCTGAGAGAGAGAGAGAGAGAGAGTATGTGCACTGATGATATAGACAGAGACTTAAGCTGTGGGCCTGATTCAGACCCGCTCGCAAGCGGGTCGATGGTGCCCTAGTGCGCATGCACACGATGGAGGAGCTCCGTCGTGCGCATGTGCGAGACCCGAATAATGACGGGGTAGCTGCCGTTATGGGTCTCGCACCAAAGGAGGCGTGCTGTCGATGGTGAGTGACAGCACGCCCCCTTTGGTGAGTGTGCCAGGGGCGTGGCTGCCAGACGGAGGCGTTCCCATGGGAACGCCTACCGTCTGGGTCCGGCCCCACTGACATCACTAGTGATGTCAGTGGGAGTGATTTTGGCTCTGATAGAACCAAAATCACTCCAGGGCTTGCGGTCACCGAGACCCTACCGCAGGGTCTCGTCGCAAGCCCGATGGTCGCTTGCATAAGCTGTGGGTGGTAACCCACAGCTATGCGAGCGTCCAAGAGGCCGCTCCAAGTTTAGGTAGGAGGGCCCTGATTCAGAGCGAGTGCTCTGGTCAGAGCGTCCGGCTCTGAATCAGGCCCTGAGAGTGGAGAAGAGACAGAGAGAAAAAACGAAAGAGGAGGGTCAGGCTGACAAAGTAAAGTCTGGAAGAATGAACAACAAGAGAAATTAAATTGAGACTGCAAGACACCTTCAATAACAAGTTTTATTTACCACAAAACATGTTTTACTTTACTTCTAAAACTGCATACATCCTTATCATTTTTGCACCATTTGTATATATATAATTACTATTTGCCTCCATGAAGATAGACAGTCTAAGAATTATTATAAAAGTGTATTATATAATATATGTTTAAGTATAGAGTTTGCTGGAAAAACAAAACACAGAAACATTGGAAAACATCGGTTCCAGAGGACCAATGTTTATATTTAAATAATGTTTTGTATTCAATGTTAAAAACATTGGTATTTCCAATGTTTTCTTTCGATGTCCCATCACTACTGTGAAGTCAGAATTTACTACTGTGTTGTCAAGCAATAGTGCCTATGTGATGTCTGTAGTTACTCTGGTCAAAGCAGCAACAGTGCCTTTGTGGTGTCAGAAATGACCTTTCCTACTTTTGAAAAAGCATTTCAGGGAGATTGTGAAAGCAACACCTATGAGTGTGGCGGTAAAGTGGACGTGTACTGCTACATTTGAGAGGTTTGTTGTAAAATTGACTAACATCCAAATGTAAATGAGCCCCAAAGCAGTTAGTAAGGTCTATTAGTTGATGAAAATACACTGATACTTTTCAGAAAATGCATGTAACAATAGAGATCATTGGGGGAGATGTATTATAGCGGCACGGGAAGTGCCGCTATATCGCTTCCAGCTTCGCCTCTTTATCGAGGCGAAGCAGGAAGCACTAACGATGAGAAGTATGAACATCTCATCGGCCAGATAGGGGGCGTTAACTCCCCCCTCCGGCGATCCCTGCCTGAGGGCATAGGTATCAGCCGGATACGGCCGGCTAGACAGAGCATGCGCGGGATCTCGCAAGTATCGCAAGACCCCGTGTGCAGCCCTGGAGCCAGCAGCACCACATCAGGGTCAGCGCTGTCCCTGCTGTCGGGATAGAGCATCGCCAGGCTGTAGCTGTCGATAGTGACAGCTACAGCGGGTGGAACGGTCAGGCGAACTGATTGTTCATACATACCCTGCCGATCAACGCTGCTATCTTGTAGATAGCAGCGCCGATAATGACGGGCGCATAGCGCCCCTGTCATTTACCGCCAAACCCCCCGATCATACATCAGGGAGAAGCGGTATCAGCGCACATAATGTGTGCTAATAGCGCTTTGGCACTTAATACAGCTCCCCCATTGTGCCTTGTAACCAATGCATGGAAATTATACTAATGATCCCATTTGAATGTATATATCTCTGTTGTGTATGTGTGTATATATATATATATATATATACACAAGCCAATAATCCCGGCACTCCGGAGCCCCAAAAGGGGTAACTCGCTCTGGTGCCTTCCTTGAGGGGGCCTAAACCTCCAAATATAGCATACCAAAAAGGCGTCACTCGGAGTCTTTTATTTCCAAAGTTTTAGGGAAAAAAGTACATATTAACGTTTCGGGGTCTGCAACCCCGTCGTCAGGATACAAATACAACAAACTTTACATGTGAACAAATGCTCTTAAATAGGCTTACCATTTTTGATGTGCAGCGTCTGCCAGGACCACCCAACCTGACCTTCCAGCGTGTACTTCTTGGCTCTTGCTTCAATAGTGCTTGAATGGAACAGGGATCCTTTTCTGTTCTGCACTTACAATAGTGATGTAATTAGTTACAGTTACCATAGTGATGTAATTAGTTACTGTATTGTCAAGCAATAGTGCTTCTGTGATGTCAGTAGTTACTATAGTCAAAGCTGCAATAGTGCCTTTGTGATGTCATTAGTTACTGCTGTATAATCAAGCAATAGTGCCTCTATAATGTCAGTATTTACAACTGTATTGTCAAGCAATAGTGCCTTTGTGATGTCAGTTACTGCTGTATAATCGAGCAATAGTGCCTCTATAATGTCAGTATTTACAACTGTATTGTCAAGCAATAGTGCCTTTGTGATGTCAGTAGTTACTATAGTCAAAGCTGCAATAGTGCCTTTGTGATGTCATTAGTTACTGCTGTATAATCAAGCAATAGTGCCTCTGTAATGTCAGTATTTACAACTGTATTGTCAAGCAATAGTGCCTTTGTGATGTCAGTAGTTACTACTGTATATGCTGCAATAATGTATTTGTGTTGTCAGACTTTACTACTGTTTACTCAAGCAATAGTGCCTCTGTGATGGCAGTAATTACTGTTGTAAACGCTCTAACAGTGCCTTTGTGATGTTAGCAGGGGCGTATCTATAATGGGTGCAGGATGCACAAGGGCCCCTGGGTCCAGGGGGCCCACATCGCACACCCTGCACCAGGGTTGCCTGCCCTCCCGATTCGGCCGGGTGCCTCCCGATAAACAGGTGCAGCTCCCGGTCCCCCAAAAAGGCAGGCAAGCCTCCCAACTGCTGCCAATCCCCCCCGGCCCCACCGCGAATACCTGTTAAACCCCCCCAGGGGGGGGAGCGGTGATGTGATTCATGCTGAATCACGTCATTTTGGCCCCGCCCCCTACTTCACAATGCCTGTATTATCAGCATTATGTAGCGGGGTGGGACCAAAATTATGCGATCACGTGACCCCCCCATCACGCCCGCAAATGACATCTGCCCGCCCATTCCCCCTTTTGCCGGCCACGCCCCCTGCTCTCCCTCCCGGAAGGAGCAGCCAGATAGTCGGCAAGTATGCTCTGCACCCATTTAGTCTTTATACTTACCCGTCCGTTGTTTTCAGACTGCTGCTCTGCAGTGCCGAGCAAAATCAATGGGAAAATGGCGTTGGACATTTTCCCAATGCCTCGCGCACTAAGCCAGAATCTACTGCACCCGCCGGCCGCTGCGGCATCGCTAGAGACAGGAAGGGGCCCGCACACTTATTTTGTGATGTCAGTATTTACTACAGTATAGACTGCAATACTGAAATTGTATTGTCAGTTCTTACTACTGTTAAGACTAATAATGCCTCTGTGATGTCAATAGTTGCATTTGTAAAAGAAACAATAGTGTCTTTATGATGTCAGTAGTTCCTAATGTATAGTCAAGCAATAGTGCCTTTGTGATGTCAGAATTGGCTAATGCATAGTCAACCAATAGTACCGCTCTGATGTCATTATTGACTGCTATAAAGGCTGCAGTAGTGCCACCTTGATTTCAGAATTGACTACTGTATAGTCTAGCAATAATGCCAATGGAGTGGTGACATCACAAGCTCTCGAAAGATGCTGTCCACATCATGACGTCAATGACTCATGACAGACGCAACACGTCATGACTTCACACGCTACCAGCTTCGGCAGCTTTCCATAATAGAAACCATGGCAACAGAAACCACAGTACAATCTACAACTACCTAAATCTATAAAAATTACCCAAAGACAAAAAAATAAACCAAATAAGCTAGCCCAAAACAAAAATTGCAAACATATAGACACAACAACCTATATTGCACAGAAAATATATCTCAAAACTTAAAAAAGAAGAATGTTTTTGCACATAACATTAAAATCCAACAAAAAATACTACTTTTTCATAAATACGTAGAGAGACAGATACCCTAATAACCCTGATTAAACTGTACAACAAATGAATACTTTTAATTTGTTTCCTTTCTAAAAATAGTCATACATTACTAATTTGAGGTCAAGAAAAACTGAAATGGTTTCAGAATGTTTTTACTAGCTCTATTTTTTTAGCTACACTACTTGCACTATACTGTATGTACATTAGTAATAGTCATAGTGAAAAGCTATTTTAAAATAATCTGATATTTTCGTGATAGAAAATAAATAACAGTTGTTTTAATTCAATCAATCACAAATAAGAACACAAAACGAAACAAACATACAGCATACGAAACAAACAAACAGCATACGAAAGTACTATCTAATATAGTGGCCTATTCATGGGGGTGCTTTCTCTTTGCTTGTCGCTTGTACTCCTCTTCTGGGGCATCTCTTGTCACTGTCCAACAGTAGTGATCACCTACCCTGATATCTTTGTTCCATTGCTGAAATGTCTTGGTGGAATCGCTCACTATGCTTGTCACTCAGTGCACCACAGTTATCTTGTGTGGGTAATCCTGTGAATCGCATATATTTGAATAGGGGAGGGGGCAAATAACTGATTCATTTAATTGGGTCATTAGGCCCCGCCCCCTCTGCACGGAACGCAGATTGCTGGTAAGATTCTCTCCATTCTGCCCACATCACTAGGAATACCCCTACATCGTCATAAATGGGCTATATCTCGGAACTCAGGGCTAACTGAGAGATTTAAATGTCATATTCATTCTTTGCATGCTGAAATCAATTAGAAGTAACTATTTTCACATCGGAAACATTTTCATTGTTGTGCAGTGTTATATGTCAGACAAAATATGATTTGCTGACATTACAAAACACTGGATGTGTGGGAATGAAATTATGCAAATACTGTGCTGAATTTACCCTCTGCTGTGTTACCATCCCTCCCAATCCACCTCCTATATGTAAAACCTACAGCACCTGGTATTCCCTGGTAGTCTCCCATCCAGGTACTAACCAGGCCCATAACCGTATAGCTTCCAAGATCAGACGAGATTGGGCATATCCGGTATGGTATGATTGTAGGTATATCTGTCTGGGATAGGGGAGTATGAATGCCCTGGTATACACAGTACAGAGGTATTTGTAGGACTAACTTTGCGTAAGGAGTCCACTTTATTAAATAACGCACAGTTCAACAAAAAGTAGTGCATAAGCGTAGTTTAATGTCCAGAAAATATTTGAACACACATTAAATGTCATTGTACTGTATTCCAGCATATGCATTTTTACAGCTGGTTCCAAATATTGATCATATCATAGTATACTGTTTACGCATAAACATATTCATCTGACTCAAAGCTTGTTTTGCTTGTGCAAATAATATGTATCAGTTATGTCAACAACAATAAGCATTGTACCACCGTAGATCTGCTTATCAGGCCTATATATACAAAATTGAGTCAATTGTACAGGGAAGGTAATGTTACACCATAAAAAGCCTGCATGTCAAAGTATCATATTCAATTACCATAAGTGCACAGGAAGGACATAGATCTGATGCCAACTTTCATAATCCAACTTTATTGGCATGCATATTACATACGGGAAGAAAGATCACAATGAGAGGAAATTATATTCATACTGTGAATAAGTACCTAAACTGTGCAGAAAGAATACATGAATACAATATTTCAGCAAGAGTATGCGTAGAGCATGTCTTACTGTTTAGTCAGACTGACACAGGTGGAGGAGATATATATAAATGCTATCTCACAATGTGTGCAAATATCTATGGTAGGTTTATGCTGAACATACCACCCTTCAGCGAATATATGCAGCCAGCCTATCGTTTACCAGAAAGGAAGAGAAAATCTCTCCCTATGCATAATAAGTGAGATTAGGCTAATCAATGTAGAAACAAACAATGAATACATTTAAGGACACGTTGAGTTATCCACTCAGCTGTGAACAGCAGCGTCTGCACTGACACGGTGGTCAGTCTGCAGGCATACATACGATCTCAGGGTTTGGATCCCTTGGAGTCTGGTCCGTGCACTGGCCGAACTTCCGGGGTGCGAGGACGTGCGTTTCACCAGAGGTGGCTTGTTCACCTGCCCAAATAATCAGCAGTTTCACTTATGCAAATGAATTAATTAAACTCCTAGTGATAATACGTTTATCCAGATCAGGCAATAAAGAGTCTCTAGTTCCAAATGAGAGTTGAAGCGCTCCAGATTAAATTTGGATAAAATAGCCTCCATGCACATTACAACTTTATACAATTCCACTCCAGTGGTGAGTATAGTCTCTGATCAACACTATCCACAGCCAGCCGAAAGAGAAGTCTGCGGCAGCTATTGCAAGAGACAGTGGTGGTGTAAAAGGCTCAGTCTCGGTATAATTACCCAGCTCTCCTAGTGTTGCTGATTGCAGGAGCGATGCCGGTCCAAGTGTATTGTAGATGCCTTGTTATAGGCATCTTTCATCTCTTCATCATTCCACCTGCGTCTCACGAGCACCATCCTACTCTGCTTCTCACCAGCGTCATCTACCTGCATCTCTATAGTGCCATCTCCCTAGCATCTCAACAGTGACATCTCCCTGCGTCTCTCCAGTGCCAACCCCTGTGTCTTGCCATCAATCCACCTGTGTCTCTCCAGCGCCATCCCCACTGCTTCTCACCAGCACCATTCCCCCATTTTTCACTAACACCATTCTCTTGTTTCTCACCAACACCATTCCTCCATTTCTCACCAGTGTCATCCGCCTGCATCACTCCAGTTCATCCCTGAGCTACCTTAGTTCATCCCCCTGTGTCACTCCAGATCACCCCACTGTGTCACTCCAGTTCACCACACTGTCTGTCCAGCTCATGGCCCCTATGTCTGTTGAGTACTGGCCAATTTTAAGCCCGTCAATAACCCACCGCCTCTATGTACAGTATATTTATTGAATTATTGCTCCCCTGCACCCAACTTGATGTACTTTTATTGAATTGATAATTGTGAATCTGCATTCAGCAGTGAACTTTCGTGCACTGCTGAATGAGGCCCTAAGTTTTATTTATGTAAGTCATTTTATTCATTTACTGGTCTATTCATTAGCTAGTAATTTCTACACCTCTCCTGTTTTTTGGTTGTAAAATTCGAAACATTCTCTCAATCTTTATTTTTTTTAATTTCTTTTTATTTCAAAACTTTGAAAAATGACACAAAAATGATATACTTCCTTCAACAGTGTCGCAATTAACAATGTATAATCTAAAAATAAATTACATGTGTGTGTGTATATATATATATATATATATATATATATATATACACATACAGTCAGGTGCATAAATATTGGGACATTGACAGAATTTTCATATTTTGGCCTCTATTCACCACCACAATGGCTTTGAAATGAAACAAACAAGATGTGCTTTAACTGCAGACTTTCAGATTTAATTTGAGGGTAATTATATACAAATCAGGTGAACGGTGTAGGAATTACAATGGTTTCTATATGTGCCTCCCACTTTTTAAGGGGCCAAAAGTAATGGGACTATCAACTCAAAAGCTATTTCATGGACAGGTGTGGGCTATTCCCTCGTTATTTCATTATCAATTAAACAGGTAAAAGGTCTGGAGCTGATTCTAGGTGTTACATTTGCATTTGGAATCAGTTGCTGTCAACTCTCAATATGAGATCCAAAGAGCTGTCACTATCAGTGAAGCAAGCCATCATTAGGCTGAAAAATCAAAACAAACCCATTAGAGAGATAGCAAAAACATTAGGTGTGGCCAAATCAACTGTTTGGAACATTCTTAAAAAGAAAGAACGCACCGGAGAGCTCAGCAACACCAAAAGACCCGGAAGACCACGGAAAACAACTGTGGTGGATGACAGAAGAATTATTTCCCTGGTGAAGAAAAACCCCTTCACAACAGTTGGCCAAATCAAGAACAATATGTCAAAGTCAACAATGAAGAGAAGAGTTCACAGGAGTGAATATAGAGGGTTCACCACAAGATGTAAACCATTGGTGAGCCTCAAAAACAGGAAGACCAGATTAGAGTTTGCCAAACAACATCTAAAAATGCCATTACACTTCTGGAACAACATCCTATGGACAGATGAGACAAAGATCAACTTGTAGCAGAGTGATGGGAAGAGAAGAGTATGGAGAAGGAAAGGAACTGCTCATGATCCAAAACATACTACCTCATCAGTGAAGCATGGTGGTGGTAGTGTCATGGCGTGGGCATGTATGGCTGCCAATGGAACTGGTTCCCTTGTATTTATTGATGATGTGACTGCTGACAAAAGCAGCAGAATGAATTCTGAAGTGTTTCGGGCAATATTATATGCTCATATTCAGTCAAATGCTTCAGAACTCATTGGACGGCGCTTCACAGTGCAGATGGACAATGACCCAAAGCATACTGCAAAAGCAACCAAAGAGTTTTTTAAGGCTAAAAAGTGGAATGTTATGCAATGGCCAAGTCAATCCCCTGAACTGAATCCAATTGATCATGCATTTCATTTACTGAAGACAAAACTGAAGGGAAAATGCCCTAAGAACAAGCAGGAACTGAAGACATTTGCAGTAGAGGCCTGGCAGGGCATCACCAGGGATGAAACCCAGCGTCTGGTGATGTCTATGCGTTCCAGACTTCAGGCTGTAATTGCCTGCAAGGATTTGCAACAAAGTATTAAAAAGTGAAAGTTAGATTTAGGATAGTTTAGTTTGTCCCATTACTGTTGGCCCCTTAAAAAGTGGGAGGCACATATAGAAACCGTTGTAATTCCTACACCGTTCACCTGATTTGGATGTAATTACCCTCAAATTAAATCTGAAAGTCTGCAGTTAAAGCACATCTTGTTTGTTTCATTTCAAAGCCATTGTGGTGGTGAATAGAGGCCAAAATATGAAAATTCTGTCAATGTCCCAATATTTATGCACCTGACTGTATATATTAAGGATTCTGGATTCTAACCTCTATACACTCCTGCCTCTACCTTCTAATATCCTGCCTATAAACC
The DNA here is from genome assembly GCA_031769625.1 of Taudactylus pleione. Classification (NCBI taxonomy): domain Eukaryota; kingdom Metazoa; phylum Chordata; class Amphibia; order Anura; family Myobatrachidae; genus Taudactylus; species Taudactylus pleione. The sequence continues at coordinate 17,057,665 of JAUIMM010000213.1, read as the reverse complement.
TCTAAGGTTGACGCAATTCGCGTACGCAGTCATACATTAAATAAAGACTCAGACCTTGAACCTGGGTTCCAAAGCACAAAGTATTATTCAAGTAAAAGTACAGTCAGTTACACACTATGATCTAAGTACAATTTAGCGCAAAGATATTATACAGACCCAAGTACAGTTATACATACGCAGGCGCTCTGGACCAGATGCCGGCATCAGCAAGATAACCTCTGTCAATCAGCAAGAAGACTAGAAACCCAGGGTCAGAGCACACATATTTATACCCCCCCAGAAATAGATCAGCACAATAGAAAGGCTTGTTGCTGATGCCATTGGTTCCCAAGGGGGACGCATCTGATACAGAGCATTTAACAGGTTGGTTCAAATGGACACAGAACAGCCTCTAACAGCTTGTTGCCTCCTCTATTTCCCCTGCATGCACAAAAATACATTTTGGTTCTTTATGTCTTTACTGTCCATAAGTTGCGAACGCATGTTCCGATCTTCACACCGTTGATCCCGGGAAGCTGTGGATAAAGTGCGGATCAGTATAATATCAAATATGGCTTACTTATCATGTATTAAACCTTAGATACCAAAAGAGTTTTTTTTTCACAGCATTTGTAATAAATGAATAAAACTTGAATCTTTTACTTTATAGCTATGGAACCTTTTGTGTAAGTGTGCATTATGTAAGTATTAGGGATATGGGAAAATACGCTAGTTAGGTTTATCTGATTTGGGGCAGATGTGCACGCATGCAGCTAATAAACAGCGTTCGCATGCAGGATATTGTGCATTCGCTACTGAGCATCATGTTAGCAGCTCAACTGTGCGTAATGTGCGGTGTTTATGCATGAGATTCTATCTATGATGGACTTAACATATACATATATATATACATGTACATACACACACATATATATACACACACACATCTCATTCCTCACTCACAGTTTCAAACTGCAATGCAAATGTGTTACCCCCAGCTGTGAAGCCGGGGCCATTCTGTCTGGGTGTGGGACTAAAACCTCTTTAGGATTCAGACAAATTCAATTGTGTAGATCAATGCCTGGGTTATATTACAATTGCCACAACTATACTTGTCTACATACAGGGATTCCCAATTTGTATGTAAAACACTCACAGTATTCTGGTGCATTGTCTATTCTATTTACTTTTTCTCAGGAGGCTGTTCTTCCAGTTGTCCTTGGTAGATTATCAAAAACATTGCCATCTGTACTTAGCTCGTGAGTTGTAACTTAAAATGGCACTGGTCGCAAAATGCCATCTTGCAGATTCTTGTTTCTAAAATGGATTGTAGCTGCCATTCGCAAGATGGCGTTGCGCACGCTAAGTTTTACGCTGATTCCGTCTCAGCCACTAATCCAGCTTCGACAATATATATATGTATATTTACATGCATGCATACATGCAAATATAAAACAACCAACAACATTTCTCAAAACAGAAAAAGAGTGAGAAACATAATAGGATCAAAATTCAAAGCCAAAATCAATAGTTCCTTCAATCTTTAAACCAAAAATGTATTTAAAAGTATACATAATAATAATAGTGGGAGATATCTCAAAATAGTGTTTATGTTGTATCTCCCACATACACCATCCTTTTAAATATGTGAATTCTCTAAACCATTCATTGACTGGACAATTCACTCTAATTGGTTACTTCTTTATGAACCACTCAATCACTAATATTTTTCCCATGTCTGTAACAGGGGAGTAATCTGGAATTTTTAAGAGCAGGATGTTCGCTGTTGGTGTTTAGTAATGGCAATTAGGGCCATAACTAGGAGAGTGCAAGCAGTGTCACCAGACAGAGTGCTGTGGGTGGCACCGCCGCTCAGAGCTGGCTTTGGAGGGCCCGAGGCACTTAAGACTGGGGGGTCCTAAGAGCATGATTTGGGACATGGGGATTGTATTCTTGTCCACAAGCCTTTGGCGCGCACATGAAAAGGGGTTGTGGCCACATATCACGCCCCCATTTTTTGTCACAATGGAAGTGTGTAAATCACTTCCCTAGCCTCGCAGAGTAGGTGAGAGTGGTCCCTCCCTACCTTTCCCCCCGAAATGCAGGACAGTTCAACAAAACTTGGGGTGGTTGAGGGGGTATGCATACATCCATACGGCGGGATGTATAAAGCATCACATTTTGTATGCAATACATCCTGACACTTACCATATGCAGTGGTGTTTATTAACACCATATGCATGAAGATTTACAATTATTTATGCAAAGGACAGTTATTCCGATAAGAGCTGTACTTTGTGATATGAGGACTTTCAGGTTTATGACCCAGGGGTCCTACTGCACATGCAAAGCCGCGGGGGACCCTGGGAGGGATCCTATTGGATCCCTTTTCGGGAGTTATGCAGAAAGAAGCCCATAGACTTCTATAGGCAATGCCAGTGTTAAAGTGAAGAATCATTTTAAAGCATGACTCAATTTTGTGTTCAAATGCTAAGAAGAAATTATATTCTGTGTGGGACATTGGGCCTGAGAAGGGCCTCACTCCTTATCTATCTATTCTAGCTCTTAGGAATGTATTCATATAGAATAACTTATGTTAGCCAATTAAGGCTATAGTAGAGTGTATTCATCCTTTGTATTCCATTCTGATTTATATGACAGGAAAGATAAGAGATTCTATTGTTTCTATTCAGAACTGTGGTGTAAAATGACAGACACTGTTTACTATTGAGGATTTATTTTCTCCAAGGCTAGACATAGCTAATAAATCTGTCAAGGAGATGTCATTTAAATTTATATCTGTAGATACTAATATTCGTTTATTGATAATTTAGATAATACTGCCATCTACTGACGATGTATCTAATGCTTGAAATATATTCATAGATATTATAATTAGATCAGATAGGCAAAGTTATTGACCATGTGCAGACTAGATTTCATTGTCTCTATGTTAATTTGAGTGCTATAAAATAATCTGTCTGTCCAAAATAAAGGCAGAGTGGTTTTGGAAACATACAGGTCTTATTGTTTCCCATCATTCTGCGGCCGTAAAATGCATTGTGTTAACTGGTGGCTGACCGCTGTATGTGAGCTGTGGAGGATAAAGGGTCTATTAAGATCAGCGTTATCACCAGCTATAGAGGGTGTTGCCTATCGGGTATAAGCTCCGCAAAGTTATGCTTTCCGGAGCTTGATACATATGGGGAATGCGGTCAAACTTCTGAAAACTTCAGTTTTCAGCGTTTTGACCACATTTTGCAGCAAACTGTGCGCTGTGGCACCCTGGGGTGCCTCGGGACACTTGCAAGGGTGCCTCAGGTTGGTGGTCCAGCATCAAATCAAATCATTCATGGCCAATGTAATGTAAATATGTGGACAAACAGAAGTGCAAACTTGTCCACCACCACATAACTGAGCCTAAGAAAGACAGGTAGCACAATTTACTTTACTACATTTTTTTCCGAATTTCTCAATAACAGACTTTTGGCTTAGGGGTGCCATGAAAACAATGCAGATATAGGGTGCCGTGATTTAAAAAAGTTTGGGAACCACTGCGCTAGTACATCTTGCCTATAGTCACGCACATATACACATACATACAGTCCCACATATATGCAAATACATAGTTGCACACATATATACAGTCACACACATACATACAGACACACTTCTTACCAAACAGTCACATCCTAATACATACACACATATACATACAGTCACACACTAATACACACACATAGTGACACACTAATACACAGACATATACACACATATAAATACATTCAAAGACACACATGCAGACACAGACATACTTACACTTATACACACACATACATAGATAAATATACAGTCACTGACACACGTACGCATAGTCACACATACATAAACTTATACACACATACATAAATAGTCACAGATACACAGTCACACACTTATACATACACATATATAAATTAACAGTCAGACACACACACAGTCACACACTTATACACACATATATATATATATAAATACAGTCACAGACAAACATACACACTGTTACACACACATGCATACATACAGTCACAGACACACAGTCTCACACTTATACACACATGCACACACACACATATATATATATATCTATATATATATATATATATACACATAAGCCCTCCACTGGCTCCCCTTCCCCTTCAGAACCCAATTCAAGGTTCTCACACTCGCTTACAAAACCCTCATACACTCCTCTCCCATTTACATCTCTGACCTCATCTCCCTTCACTCTCCTGGCCGCCCTCTTCATTCAATAAATGCATGCTGCCTCTTTTGCCAACTAATTACTTCCTCCCACTCCAGCCTTCAAGACTTTGCCCGTGCTGCTCCCCAATTTGGAACTCTCTCCCTCTCCCCATCAGACTCTCCACCTCTCTACAATCCTTCAAACGGGCTCTCAAGACTCACTACTTCATCAATGCTTTCCAGCTCTCATCCTAACTTGCTGCTACATCCTCCTTCCTCCCTGTCTTCCCCTTCTGTATCATGCCAGTCTGTCTGCCCTTCTCCTTGAGAATGTAAGCTCTTGCGAGTAGGGCCCTCTACCCTCCTGTGCTTCTCCTTACTTTATTTTCATCTACTTCGTTCTTACCCACCACTAGGACAACAAACACTTGGTTGCTTATGCTCTTTTGCTTATTTGGGTGTTATGGCCACCAATGTATCAATTTGTATTATCCATGTCCTGCATTGTATTGTATGCTATTGTATTGTACTGTAAGTCACTTTTTTGGTTATGTACTTTGTAAGGTGCTGCGGAACATTTGTGGCACCATATAAATAAATGATTATAATAATATAAATACACACAGTTACACACACATACTGTACATACCATATCTGCCTACCCTCCTGATTCCCAGATGAAAATCAGGTTCCGTACCCAGCCCCCTGGAAAGGCAGGCAAGTCTCCCAGCACCCATGGTTATAAGAGAATGATGTGATTCACAATTATTCGCGTAATTTTGGCCCCGCCAAAATGACCTGTTTGCGTGGCCACACCCCGCTCCGCCCCACATATGCCGGCAACACCCCTTGCTTTGCCGATCTGGAATCCAGAATGTCGGCAACCCTGACACATACATACAGTCACAGACACACATACAATATAGTGCCTGCCCCCTCCCTCCCTCCCTCCCTCTTCCTCACCTTACAGGGTACAGGGTACATGCACAGTAGCTCCTCCGTTACCTCCTCTCTCTGCCATGCTGCAGACATGGCACTGACTAGGGATGGCCATTGACCATCGATGATTCAAAATCATTAATGGTTTATGGCCGATGTTGAATGTTTTTGACATCGATGGGGGAGAACCAGATGGGTTCCCTCCATCGATGTAAAAGCATAACCGAATGTTTTTTTTTACCAAGTGTTGGGAAATGGAGCATAGCTCCGTCCCCGGCACCTGTGAAGCCCCACCCCCATGTTCTGATTGGCCTATGGGCCAGTCAGTCAAAAGACAGGGATGACCATCAGTTGGTGAAACCATCGATGGTCATCCAGTGAATAGTTTGTAACCATTGATGGTTACTTGCTATTTTACCATCGATTGTAACCATCGATGGTTACACCACCGATGGCCATCCCTAGCACTGAATGAGGGCCATGTAGCCCCTCCCCCTGCCCCAACTCCACCTCCATTTCAGCCTTCTATAGCTTGAAGTGCAGTTCTGCTGCACTGCAGCTGGACTCAATGGCCGGGGGCCCTGGATGAGGTACCCCTATACCCCCCTTAATCTGGCTCTGCCACTGCTTACCCACGGTCCCTGCATCTGGTTAGCAGGGTGCCTGGAAAGGCACCCCGCAGTTAGAATCTCTGCAGCAGTGCCGTCTGGAGCGTTCTTAGGACGCTTCAGACGTGCACACCGCTGACCTGCCACCCAGTGTTCCGGACATCTCTGTAATTCCCATCGATTGTTGCCCTGCCCCCTCCATATAATGTCACACAGAGGGGGCGTGATCTGCACTGGGCACCAGGTCCACTAGTTACGCACTGATGGCCATAGGGCCTGATTCAGAGCCGTTCGCTATTTGCGGTCGTTCGTTCAAAAACAAGGGGTGGCTATTCAAATGATCCGTTCGCAAATTGCAGTCTGTTCACACCTCTAAGTCTGAACGAGCGAGCAAAACATACGCTCGTTTATTTGTTAAAAACGCCCCCTGGCCACTCGCACCATACGTCATGTCCGCTATTTATTAGATTAATCGAGTACATCGACCAGCGTATGAACTGCTCGCTATTCTTGTGGTTGGTGTTTGCTACCACAAATTTGCGAGCAGTTCTGGCTATAAAATAACCCAGTGACGTGGTCAATGACGCTGCTGTATTAATTATGCACACCCATAATACGCCCGTTTTGACCTTTAAGCACGCCTGCGTTCGGATCTCCACTCCCCATTTTCAAGCACCTTCCCCTGTTACCACCCACATACGCCTCATTCTGTCACTCAAAATAGCAGGCACTCGCTATATAGCGTACAAACGATTTTTGGCCGCACTGACTGGTTCGCGCATGCGTACTAAAAACCGTACGCATGCGCAGATGTGCAAACATCGCTCGGAACGAGCGTACTGCCGCTAACGAGCGGCTCTGAATGAGGGCCATAATCTTTTTCTGTTTTTTGTTACAAACTGTTTCTGTGGTATTGTCAGTGTTTTCTCCAGTGCTTCGCCCGTCTTCATTTACATGCCACCCGGTACTGTGATGTGGCCGGATAAGTCGCGCTACACTGATGTCTCTGTGTAACAGTCACACCAAGCTGACGGTACACTGATTCATAAAGGAAACATCAATGCAGAGCAAAATATTGTCCACGTCACAGTGCCGAGCAACTTCAGACCTGTCACTGCTGCTTTAGAATTCTCTCCCATCAAAGATCACTTCTCGAGTATAAAAGGTAGGGCTTAGTTGGGCGGCAGAAACAGTCAGGTGTAGACTGTAGATAGGGCAGTATCTTAGCATACAGCAGCATATCAGCGTGTCTCAGATACAGTTCTGTCAGATGTAAGTACTGGTTAATAACTACTGACATCATGATGGCACTAGTGCTTGACTATACAGTAGTAAATAATGACATCACAAAACCATTATTGAAGACTATACAGTAGCATATAGTGACATCACAATATCAGTTTTGCTTAACTATATAGTATTAACTAATTACATCACAAAGGCACAATTGTTTGACAATATAGTAGCATCTAATAACATCACAAAGGCTCTCCCCTGTCTGTTTCCCCTTTCTATTTTTCCTCTGGTCTTCAAGATTGTATATGTTTCTTTCATCCTCCATGTGTGGACAAACTGGTATACAGCTGTGTCCAATGCCATATAACTGAATCTGAGTATGGAAAGTTAACACAATCTTTTGATTTTAATAATTACATAATAGGAACCTATTTCTCACGACCAGAGTTGTTGTACCTGGCGGTTCACGGTCTCTGCCTGTGCGGGTGCTTTGGCGCAGTCCTACCGGTGGGGGTGCTGGTGTGTGGAGGTTGACACAAGGTGCGCGTGGTTGTTTCAAGGGAACAGGCCATCTGGTGATAGGTAAGGCTGGCAGCACTGCTGCGTGAGGACTGCTGGGCGCCGCCATCTTGGTTTTGGGCATGTGACCTGAATGGGCCAATCAGGTTGGAGCTTCTGCAAGTGACTCTCAGCAGCATATCATGCACTTTCCCATGGCACTTAAGGGTGTTCAGCATGCCCTCTAGTTGCCAGTGCAACGTGTACACAGAGCGAGCTGTGTGAGAGTTCTCTGTGCTCCTTAGCTCAGTGTTATATATATTGCAGTCCCAGCAGTGCTCCGTTTCCTGCTCTGTCTCCACCTCAGGCTGTTCCCGGATACCCGCATCTATCCTTCTATACCCCTTTACTCACCCCATGGATCCCTCCAGCTCTCTGGACTCAGAGCCCACTCCAGTACTTCAGACCTCTGTTCCTCAGTCACACCTCCATTGGGCTTTGTTTTCTCTTCCTAACACCTGTTTCCAGCTTCATTAATTGGACTTTGTTTTCCTGCCAGTCACTTGTTATTCAGCCACTCATCACTTGGACTTGTTTATTTTCTGCCAGTTTATATATTTATCACCGTTTAATGAATATTAATACTCCTATTAAACCTGCTTCATTTCAGTACTGCAAACCCGTTCCAGTTTTTTCTCCTGCATCCACCCCGGGTTAAAAAAATAATCCAAACCTGACAGTTTGCACTGGCCAAATGGATTCGGCCACTGAACAGGAGTCTAGAATGGATTTGCTACAGGGTATTGCCAATCGACTGGAAAGCCTAGAGGCCTCGCAGCAGCAAGTGGCACCATTCAACCCAGGAGATGTCTCGCAGGCAAGATGCCTTACAGGCTTCCCTAGTCACAGTTAGTATTCCAGCGAACACCAATCAGCCCACACCAACGGTTTCAGTTCCCAGTGCCTCACCTAGTCTGTACTTACCAGTAAATTTGATGGCAACCCCAAGATGTGTTGTGGTTTTCTTAACCAGTGCGATGTTCACTTTACCCTTCAACCCTCCAACTTCCCTACTGTGTCGAAGCCGGATGATTGGCTGAGATCAGATCTTCGAAAATATCTGAAGACGCCATGTTTGCGTAGTCTGCACGACGCCATCTGGCGTAGTCAGTATAATATCATTGTATACGGCGCTATTTAGCGTTGTGTACATCTGCCATGTTACTGCTCACTGTTAAAGTCTTTACATAATAAATGTGCACGGATACACATAAGTATTTAAAAGACTTTATATATATTTAAAAATGCAAGGTTTGGTCAGTGCTGGGAGACAAGTCCTGTGGACATGTCTGTGACTAGTAATTGAAAAACACACACATATTGTGAGGTGCAGACGAATGTTTTGAATGAAATATTGTCTTTAAGTCTGACTATCATTGTATTCCTAAAGGAACTAGTATTTACCTTCCAAATAGGCTGGAGAGAGGCCTTTGATTACATTGTGATTCCATCAAGTATCTACTGGCCATCTCTGATCAGAACACAGCTCCATTGTCTGTCATTTTTGAATTTAGGGCCTGATTCAGACCCGCTCACAAGCGCATAGCACTCGCAAGCGGGTCGATGGTGGCCCAATGCGCACGCGTGAGCCTCAGAGCGAGCGCAAAAAGCACTCATTCCATGGCTCACTACAAAAGGGGATGTTGATCAACAGCGCTTCCCGTTTTGTAGGCGTGGCGGGGGGTGGCTTCACAAACGGAGGAGTTCCCATGCGAACGCCTGCTGTTTGTGGGCGGCCCCACTGACATCACCAGTGATGTCAGTGGGAGAGCTTCCGGCTCTATTAGAGCCAGAAGATCTCTGGGGCTTGTGGCCACGAGACCCTACCACAAGGGTCTCGTCTCAAGCCCGATGGTCGCGATGGTCTTGACCATCGCGACCATCATCCTGGCCGCTCGCAATAGCTGTGGCTCTGAATCAGCGTCCGGCTCTGAATCAGGGCCTTAGTTCAGACGGAAGTAAACGTAATATTACCAGTTACTGAATAAAGCTAGATATATATATATATATATATATATATATATATATAAATAACGCCGGCACTCCACAGTGTAGTCAGTACCTGCCTGGGTGCCCTCTAATGGTGTATGAACCAAGTATATAGGGAAAAACAGCGGCACTCTCAGGACTTGAAAAATAAATGAGACTCACGACTCCAAGAGATCAGCGTCCAACGTTTCAGTCGGTGTGACTTTTATCAAGAACGGCAGTGAAGTACAACACATCTTACCTAAATACCCAGTGACATCCCATAATGTCCATGCCCATCTCATCTGTCGCCCGCCCGTGAAACTACGTCATAGGGGCGGGGCCGGTGCTGCGTCAGACGTCTCCACGGGTTACCATGGCAACTGTCAACTGTCAAGAATTGGATGATAGTTTATCCGAAGCCTTACAACAAGGCTACATCACTTCCGACATCCTGCAATACTTGACAGTTGACAAACCCATGGCCCCATTACTTTACACAGTACCCAAAATACACAAATCTCTAACTGCACCCCCAGGACGCCCGATCATTTCTGCCAGGGAAGGATTGTATAGCAAAACCTCCAAATTTCTTGATTTCTACATACAACCACTGATTTCACAAGAACCCACTTTTTTATTAGACTCTAATTCACTTTTAGTCAAACTACATTCTCTAAGCAACCTCCCATCTAATCTGATCATGTGTACGATAGATGTCAACTCATTGTACACCAGCATACCTCATAAAGAGGGTTGTGAATATATGGAATCGTTTTTAAAATCTCGACCGGATTACCAGGGACCAAACGTGGATTTCTACATATGCTTGTTACAACAAACTCTGAGGAACTATTTTTTATTCGATAATAAGTTTTTCTTCAGAAAAAAGGATGTGCGATGGGATCTCATGTTGCACCATCCTTCGCGAATGTCTACATGTTCACGGTAGAAAAAGAACTCTTTTTGAACAATCCGGAATTTAACCAACATCTTTTATTTTTCATTCGCTATATCGACGACATTTTGGTACTCTGGTCGGGGACAGAGGATGAATTTATCGATGCTACGTTAAGAATCAACTCTATGCACAATTATATTACCTTTACATATGAACAAAGTCCGAATCAAGTACATTACTTGGACATCAATATCCATTGGTCTGGTACCAAGTTCAGTACCACTGTTTATCACAAACCAACTGACAGTAACACTTTACTACATGCACAGAGTCACCATCCAGTTTCATTGAAAAGGAGCCTGCCGTACTCCCAGTTCCTACGAGCCACTAGGATAACCAGTGATCCTAAATTGGCAACAATTGAAATTGACAACATGATAGACAAATTCCAACAACGGGGATACAGACATAAGGACCTTCTTCGGGCAAAACAAAGAGCATTAGAATCCGTTCAACAGGTCACAAGTTCAACTGACCAAACACCCAAGAATACTAACACCATGATATTTGTCAATCAACATAACGTCGCCAGTAAATTTATCAACAGTACCACCAAACGCCTATGGCCAATTATCAATACGGACAACACCATAAAACCTCTCATCAACTCAAAAATTATGATTGGCTACAAACGAGGGAGAAATTTAAAAGATTGGTTGGTCCACAACGACGTTAACAGTGGGACCGCCAACACTGAACATTTCTTAACCAAAAAACCAGGTTGCTACCGCTGCACTGGTTGCACCACTTGTGGCTACCTAGAAACGGGTCCGGATGTTGTACATCCACATTCAGGAAAAAGCATACCTATCAAACATGTCCTGTCATGCACCACTAAATACATCATTTACATGATTCGATGCCCTTGTGGACTAGTCTACATAGGCAAAACCACCTGCACAGCACGTATTCGAATGGCCCAGCACCGCACTGCAATAAGACAATCGTTGGAAGGAAAAGAAGTAGACCAACCAGTGGCACGACATTTCAAAAATCTACGCCACTCCTTATCTACCTTGGTCTATAAAATAATTGACCACATCCCTCCAAACAAGAGGGGCGGGGACAGAGAGAAAAGACTTCTCCAATTAGAAACCTATTGGATCCACAGAATGAACACTGTGTCCCCTTTCGGACTCAACGAACAATTGTCCTTTTCATGCTTTTACTAAAGTAACAGTGGCATTTTTCTACAGTTGAACATCCACAATACACACTGGGTATAATTTACCCTCACATTGTTTTATTGTTTTATATGATCATATATGATTATTCTAAACATCATCCTTTTGTTCTCCATATTCTCATGTTTTTCCTCGTGTTTACGTTGTTTCTCCATCATCCTTTTGTTATTCCCATTCCTTTGTTCCCATTCCCAGTGAATGTTTTTTGTCTCAACTGGCCCTTATGGGCTTGACCTATATTCTGGATAACATATACCGTGATTACAGTCATTCTACACTGGAAACGCCTTATACCGTCTGATCTTTGAAGCTAAGCAGTGTAGGCCAGGTCAGTACAGGGATGGGAGACCTCCTTGGAATACCTGGTACTGTAACAAGGCAATATCCATGGTTTCAATTTGAGACAGCACATCCACACTCCCTCATTTCTATTCCTTATATTTTTCCCCATTTGACTTATTTTTTTCATTTTTCGATTGGTTACCTGTATAGCCTTGCATTGTTGAATTGTACAGCAGCTAGCTTACTTACTCTGTGACCTCACTATCGGCTCTGTTTATGGAGTCACACGGATGTCTCTATTACTGACAGATGTTCAACCCATACACCGATATGTGTTTAGTTATAGTGATACATCCACCATTGAAGAGTTTCAACAGTAATTTAACACGCAAACAAGCATGTATTTAACTAAAGGATTGTACCAGTATCACTCATCTCCAATGGTTGTTTCATGGATTGTATCCATGGTGACATTAATCTCTCATCCTGTCTCTCCACAGCTCTTGTTTGTTTACTGAATGAGTTATCTTTTATTTTTTATTTTTTATCTTTTACTTTCATTATTTGTTTCTATTTTCATGTTTACATATGCAGTATACACTGCACATTTGTCTCGTGTTTCTGCACCTTATTGATTTCACTTATATGTATTAAGTATATGTTTATCACATCTTGTCCTGCCCATATTACCTGCATGGCATCTCCGCGCACCTTGGAGCTTTTACCCTATTTTTTGTCATTTTCTATTGCCCATATAGCTTTTACAGCTTAAACATTATGTTACCCACCAGATACTATCTTTTCATTTAGCCTGCATTTCATCTTCTTACCCCACGCAGTTCTCAGACGCCCCAGGATTGCCATGGTAACCCGTGGAGACGTCTGACGCAGGCGCGTTACACGATAGTCACGTGACAGCTCCACTAGCCGGGTTGCCACGGCAACCTATATGCAGCGCCTGGAGCTCCAGACGGCCGCGTCATCAAGGTAGCGCCGGCCCCGCCCCTATGACGTAGTTTCACGGGCGGGCGACAGATGAGATGGGCATGGACATTATGGGATGTCACTGGGTATTTAGGTAAGATGTGTTGTACTTCACTGCCGTTCTTGATAAAAGTCACACCGACTGAAGCGTTGGACGCTGATCTCTTGGAGTTGTGAGTCTCATTTATTTTTCAAGTCCTGAGAGTGCCGCTGTTTTTCCCTATATATATATATATATATATATATATATATAGATAGATAGATATAGATATATATTAATATATGTATATGACACTGATGCACATTTGCACACACACACACACACACACATATATATATATATATATATATACACACATACACTTAAACAATCGCAGGTGTATCCACAATGCGTGCACACATATACACAGTTGCTATTGTAAATATAAACACACACACAGCACATGTTTGCACTGTACACAACCCCTGCACACAGTGTACCTTTTACGCTGCGTGTAGACGCACAACACATACTTACATATAATCATGAATATACACTCACTCATAAAAGATTCCTTTACATTAAACGTAATATTAGAGGTTTTAGTAGCATATAATTATGTTGTGAAATGTATGTATATGATATTTAAGGTATACAACATGGTAGACATGGCATGTTTGGTACTATACTGACACACTGTTTATTTCCAGATATCTGAGTCTATCAGCGAGGGAGTCGCATCTTGCGTTTGATGGTTATGGATCATAGGAAATTATTGGTTAGAATGTATAGTCTGTATGTAGTGTCTTAAACCAATTATAGAAAGACAATGTAATCTCAAGAGACTGTGGAGAATTGGGACATACTCCTAGTTAACTGTCCTATGAACTACAGCATACTACAACAACCAAGAGCAAGAACCAATGGAATTATGTTTGTCTGTCTACATTGTTGTTATCATGATCTGTTATATAGCCTGTGTCCCGGTCCCAGTCAACAGCCATTCTTCTTGGATGAGCAAAGGCTTCTGGACTGATGACTGTATACCGGTGCGCATGCGTATGTATTGGGCTGTATCATATATTCTGTATTTAATTGTCTTTGTGCTAATTGTGCTAGATCAAAGCGTGTACCTTTTTTTTTTTATAATGCAATAAGAATTTTTGTGCTTTGGAACCACAATTATTGTCTGGACAGTGATTATTTCTCTCTAGCAATTATGGGGTATTCATAACTTCTGAGACCAAAGTGGCTTATATTGTGTCTCTGCTGTCCGGACCCGCATTGGACTTGGTTTCCCCATTATGGGAACAATCCTCTATTGGATAATTATTCACACTTTCTAGCATCATTCAGGAGAATATTTGACGAACCAGAAAGGACGACTTCTGCATCCACCAAAATTATGCGCTTCAGACAAGGGATTCGTCCTGTCAGTCAGTATGTTATCCAGTTTCAAACGTTAGCATCAGAATTGAAATGGAACGAGGAGGCATTAACATAGGCCTTCTGGAATGGCCTTTATGATTGGCTATAGGATGACCTAGCCACACGGGACCTTTCCACTAAACTCGACAACCTCATCTCTTTGTGTAATAAGGTGGATTTATGCTTTCGGGAATGACAGGCAGAGAAAAGTAGATGTGATCATTCCAGGTTTCGTCCTGTTATCCCTCCCATCGCTTCAACCTTTGGATCCACAGATGATGAACCTATGCAGGTTAACCAGGCTCGCCTCACTAATGAAGAACAGCAGAAGCGACGCTGAGAAAACCTCTGCATGCATTGTGGGGATTCCAGCCATCTTGTAGCTTCCTGCTACCACCGTCCGGTAAACCCCCGCTCCTAGCCAGTCCCGGGGACACTCGGTTAAGAGTAGTGACTCCGTCCCCAAAATGTGTTGAGTCTGTTCTGCCCATAATCCTGGATTTGAAACAAGGTCCTGTGTCTGTTTCCTCCCTCCTAGATTCTGGGGCAGCAAGAAACTTTATTACCCTCGGATTTGTCAAAAAACTACAAATATCCTGTACTACCCTCGATCATGTTATCACTCTATTTGCAATCGATGGCAGCCCTATTATCAATGGCATAGTCACCAAACAAACTCATCCTGTGTTGGTTCGTATAGGAGCCCTTCATTTTCCTGGTTATACCCAAGGCATCTCACAATGTTATTCTAGAATACCTCTGGCTATGCAAACACAATACCAAAATCGATTGGAATTCCATGCAAATCCACTCCTGGGGCAATGCTTGTCGAAAGTCTTGTCTTCCACACATCAAACCTGTAAGAGAAATTCAGACATCAGAAAATCTGCAACTTCCCATTTCATACAGGTCTTTCTCTGCCGTCTTTTCAGAAAGTAAGGTTAATATCCTACCTCCACATCAAGACTGGGACTGTCCAATGTCAGAATATATCCAGGAGAATCTGAAAAAAGGCTTCATTAGACCATCCACTTCTCCTGCCGGAGACGGATTCTTTTTTTGTGTCAAAGAAGGATGGCGGTGTCCGGCCCTGTATTGATTATCGGGGACTAAACGATATCACTATAAAAAAACGATACCCATTGCCTCTCACTACAGAGCTGTTTGATTGTATCAAAGGAGCTACAGTCTTCACTAAACTCTTACGAGGGGCTTATAACCTCATTAGAATTCACTCTGGCGATGAATGGAAGACCACCTTCAATACACAAGATGGGCACTTCGAATATTTAGTGATGCCATTTGGGCTCTGTAATGCCCCTGCAGTCTTCCAGGACTTTGTAAATGAAATATTCAGAGACTTACTTTATGTTAATGTGATTGAGTATTAAGACGACATTTTGAATTTTTTCTCCTGACCTCAAAGGACATCGATGCCATGTTAAAAAAGTCCTGACTCAGCTGAGAAAAAATAATCTGTATTGCAAAATCGAAAACTGTCTTCGAAGTGCCTTCCAATCCATTTTTAGGGTGCATTATTTCTGGCTCTGGAATGCAGATGGACCCCTAAAAAGTTCAAGCAATTCTGGACTGGTCTCGTCCCACTTCTATCAAGGCAGTACAAAGACTTCTCGGGTTCTCCAATTATTACAGGAAGTTTATAAATGGATTTTCATCTCCTGTGGCTCCCATCACAGCCTTAACCCGTAAAGGAGCCATTCCTTCCCAGTGGCCTCCCGAGGCAGAGACAGCTTTTCAGATGTTGAAGAAGGCCTTTATATCAGCTCCAGTCCTGAGACAGCCAGACACCAACAAGCCTCTTCTATTAGAGGTGGATGCTTCCTCTGAGGCAGTGGGAGCTGTTCTCTCGCAGAAATTTGAGGACAACAAGATCCATCCATGTGGATTCTTTTCTAAAAAAAACTATGCCATCGGAGAACTGGAATTGCTAGCGGTCAAGTTAGCCTTGGAGGAGTGGCTTTATCTTCTTAAAGGTACCAAGTTTCCTTTCACCGTATTCACCGACCATCGAAACCTGCTGTTTCTAAAAAATATTCAATGTATCAGTCCTAGGTTGGCCCGCTGGGCCATATTCTCTTCACGGTTTAGTTTTACTCTGACCTATCATCTTGGATATCTCAATCAGAAAGCCGATGCTCTGCATGCTCCTTCTCTTCAGATAACAGTATAGAACTCCTCAGAGAAACCCCAGTCCTTTTTGCTACCATTCAAGTACAACCTCCATTTGGAAAAACCTTTGTGGCTCCGGAGTTACAGAAGCAACTACTATCTTGGGCTCATTCATCCCGCTTTGCTGGCCACACAGGTATTCGTAAAACGTTAGAGTTTTAGCAACGCTCCTATTGATAGCCCACCATGAAATCAGAGGTGGCTCAGTTCATTGCCTCTTGCACCCAGTGTGCTCAACATTAGACATCTAGACAAGCTCTTGCCGGAAATCTGGAGCCTCTTCCAATTCCAAACTGTCTATGGACCCATCTGTCCATGGATTTCGTAACGGACTTGCCGGCTTCCAATGTCTATACCACCATCTGGGTGGTGGTCAACCATTTTTCTAAGATGGTCCATTATGTGCCACTCAAAAAACTACCTTCTGCTTCCGAACTGGCTCATTTGTTCGTACATCATATTTTTCACCTTCACGGAATCCCAACTGAAATTGTATCGGACCTACTCTATGGAAATTTGCTCAGATTTGGTCACAAAATCATGCTACTCTCCTCAAGACCTCTCAGCGTTATAAAAAGGGGGCAGATAGGAGATGTAGAATGGTTCCCAATATGTAAACAGGGATCAGGTCTGGCTCTGCACCTGCAACCTACACCTCAGGGTTCCATCCATGGAATTTGCACCCCGGTTCATCTGTCCTTTCTCCATCATTGAGGTCATTAACCCTGTGGCTTACCGACTAAAACTCCCTTCTTACCTCAAGATTCCTAATTAATTTCACCTTTCCCTACTAAAACCTCTCATCCTCAATAAATTCCTCAAAGTCCTACCATCACCTCCTAAATTTCTTACTGAGAAAGGGGTGGAATTCGATGTGAAACAAGTTCTGGACTCTCGTTTTCAATACTGGCATTTACAGTATCTGCTGGACTGGAAGGGTTACGGCCCAGAAGAACGATGCTGGATTAAAGCAGAGAATGTTCACACTCCTAGTCTCATTCACAAGTTCCATGCCTCCAACCCAGAGAAGCCTAGGAAGTGTCCAGAGGCCACTCATAAAGGAGGGGTTGCTGTCACGACCAGAGTTGTTGTACCTGGCGGTTCCCGGTCTCTGCCTGTGCGGGTGCTTTGGCGCGGTCCTACCGGTGAGGGTGCTGGTGTGTGGAGGTTGGCGTGAGTTGTGTGTGTTGTTCCAAGGGTACAAGCCATCTGGTGACAGGTGAGACTGGCAGTGCTGCCATGCTGGGGACTGCTGGGCGCCGCCATCTTGGTTTTGGGCATGTGACCTGAATGGGCCAATCAAGTTGGAGCTTCTGCATGTGACTCTCAGCAGCCTATCATGCACTTTCCCATGGTACTTAAGGGTTTTCAGCACACTCTCTAGTTGCCAGCACAACCTGTGTGAGAGTTCTCTGTGCTCCTTAGCTCAGTCTGATTATTGCAGTCCCAGCAGTGCTCAGTTTCCTGCTCTGTCTCCATCTCAGGCTTTTCCCGGTTACCCACATCTATCCTGCTATACCCTGTCACTCACCACATGGTTTGTGTATCCTCCAGTTCTCTGGACTCAGAGCCCACTCCAGTACCTCTGTTCCTGTTCTGTCACACACACCTCCATTGGACTTTGTTTTCTCTGCCTGACACCTGTTTCCAGATTCATTAATTGGACTTTGTTTTCCTGCCAGTCACTTGTTATTCAGCCACACATCACTTGGACTTGTTTATTTTTCTGCCAGTTTATATATTCATCACCGTTTCATGAATCATAATACTCCTATTAAACCTGCTCCATTTGAATACTGCAAACCCGTTTCAGTTTTGCCTGCCTGTCTGTTACGCTACTAGCCTGAACCTTGCCTGCTCCAACCTTCTGGATTTACCCTGCACCCTCCACATACCTTTCACCTGCCTGAGTACCTGAACCTGCTGTTCCCTGCACCTTGCCTCCATTCACTCCCAGCTGGACTTCATTACCACAGCCTGCATTTGTTACAGCTCATCATTCCTGCATTTGTTACAGCTCATCATATCTGCACTCTGTTACAGCTCACCATATTTGTTTACTGGACTGTTCCTGCCTGTCACTATCTGGACATTTCCCATTAACCCCCACTACAGTTATCAAGTGCACTTTAGTGCTATACCTGGATTTTTTATTTGCCATTCCCATGTCTTCTAAGTCACTTATTAAAAACTCCACTTTTTCATTTAAGTCTGCTTCTGTGTCTGCTCCTATCACCACCCCGGGTCCACAACAAATTCAGAACCTCACAGTTTGCACTGGTCCCATGCCATACAGTTTCAAATCTTGGCATCAAAGCTTAAGTGGAATGAGGAGGCCCTCACCTCAACTTTTTGGCATGGTCTGTCCGACCGAATAAAAGATGATCTGATTACCCGTGAACTTCCTACCAATTTAAATGATATGATCTCACTCTGCAACAAAATTGACCTATGCTTCAGAGAACATCAGGCTGAAAAGCACAGAACTGACCGGCAAAGGTCATTTACGTCTCCCTTGCCTACTCGTCCACCCCATCCTCCTTTAGATGAGGAGCCCATGCAGGTGAACCAAACCCATCTCTCCAAAGAGGAACGTCAGAGAAGGATGCTAAAAAAAATCTGTCTGTACTGCGGAGATTCGGCTCACCTGGTGGCCTCCTGCTCCTCCTCATTTTAGGACTACCCTGGTTACGCCAACATAATCCCAGGATAGACTGGTGTTCAATGCAGATTCTTTCATGGGGAACTGACTGTCAGAAATCCTGTCTTCCCAAAATACGACCTGTAAGAAAGACAGCTTTGTTACCATCTCCAGCTATACCCGAGGAGTACCAGATGTTCACTGATGTTTTTTCTGAGCAACAGGCGAACGTCTTACCTCCCCATAGAGAATGGGACTGTCCTATCGAGCTGCTGCCTGACAAGATGTCACCCTGTGGTCGCACCTATCCTCTATCTGTGCCTGAGACTCAAGCCATGTCAGAGTACATCCAGGACAACCTAGCAAAAGGATTTATTCGACCTTCCACCTCTCCCACTGGAGCCGGCTTCTTTTTCGTTGGCAAGAAAGACGGAGGCTAAAGACCTTGTATAGATTACCGGGGCCTCAATGATATAATGATTAAGAATCGGTATCCTCTTCCCTTGATTACAGAATTGTTTGACAGAGTTAAAGGGTCCATCATATTCTCAAAGCTGGATCTGAGAGGGGCTTATAATCTCATCCGCATTCGTGCTGGCGATGAATGGAAGACCGCCTTTAATACTAGAGATGGACACTTTGAATACCTTGTGATGCCCTTTGGGTTGTGCAATGCCCCTGCCGTGTTTCAGGGCTTTGTTAATGAGATTTTCCGGGACTTGTTGTACGTCTCGGTTGTAGTTTACCTGGACGACATATTGATTTTTTCGTCTTCTGTAACAAAACATCATGAACAAACTGCAAACTGGAGAAATATGTCTTTGGGGTTCCCAGTGTGCCATTCCTTGGTTATGTCATCTCTGGCTCCAGTCTAGAAATGGACCCCAAGAAGGTGCAGGCGATTTTGGATTGGTCCCGTCCTCAAACTTTGAAACCATCCCGAGATTGCTTGGGTTCGCCAACTACTATAGACGTTTTATTAAAGGATTTTCATCATTATTGGCTCCCATTACCGTGTTGACCCGAAAAGACGCTAACCCTGTCCTATGGCCACCTGAGACTGCCTTTCAACTTTTAAAACAGGCGTTTATTTCAGCTCCAGTCTTACGACAACCAGATTTGCATAGGCCGTTTCTAGTGGAAGTGGATGTGTCTTCAGAGGCCGTGAGTGCAGTTCTTTCCCAGCATTATGATGATAATCGAGTTCATCCCTGTGGGTTCTTCTCCAAGAAGTTTCTCCTGCCGAGAGAAATTATGCCATTGGTAAGCAAGAACTTTTAGCAGTAAAATTAGCATTAAAAGAATGGAGATACCTGCTGGAAGGGGCCAAGTTTCCCTTCACTGTCTTCATGGATCATAGAAATCTTCTCTTCCTCAAGAATCTTCAGTGCATGAGTCCTCGTTTGGCCCGATGGGCGATATTTTTTGCTCGGTTTCAGTTCACCCTGACCTTCCGGTCTGGAGCCCTTAATCAAAAGGCAGATGCCCTGTCCAGATCTTTCCGCTGTAATGACAAATCAGAGAATCAACAAAATACCCCTGTTTTGGAGTCAAGAGTCTTCGCCACCTTACAGCTACAGCCTCCTACAGGGAAGTCCGTTGTGGCCCCGGAGTTAAGGAAGCAGCTCCTCACCTGGGCTCATTCCTCTCACTTTGCAGGTCACTAAGGTACCTGGAAGACCTTGGAATTTTTAAAGAGAGGCTATTGGTGGCCATCCAAGAAAGCAGACGTATCGGAATTTATTTCTTCATGTTCTTCACGTGCCCAGCATAAATCTTCATGTCAGGCACTGGCTGGTGAGTTATTGCCACTACCTATTCCATCACGTCCATGGATGCATCTCTCCATGGACTTCGTCACGGATCTGCTGAATTCTCAAGGGTTCACTACCATCTGGGTCATAGTAGACCAATTCTCTAAAATGGTCCATTACATACCACCAAAGAAATTGCCTTCTGCCCCTGACCTGGCTCACTTGTTTGTTCAACATATTTTTCATCTCCATGGTCTTCCAGCTGTCGAAGCTGGATAATTGGCTGAGACAAGATCAGTTTAAAATTGAATCGCAGCGACGCCATCTTGCGACTAGCCGCAAGACGCCATCTTGGAAATGAGATCGCCCAAGCGCCATTTTAGATAAATTCACATTTAAGTACATATGGCGATATTACTATTAGCACCATGCGATTGCATCTTTCATCATTCCTCATATACACAGTAATACGCATAATTGCGCTGTTAACTAGTCGCATATTAGCAAATGCATAAGATCCTATATGAAAACGCTGTTTATTAGCTTTATGCGCACGCATCTGCTCCAAGTTAACTAGCATCTTTATATCAAACCCCGCATACTCACACATTACATATCCACATACAAGGTTCCATAAGCTTTAAGGTATAAGATTTAAGTTTGTTCATTTAGTATAAATGCTGTAAAATAAAGATTATTTGGTAACTAAGGTTTTATACATGATAAGTAAGCCGTGTTTGGTTTTGTACTGATGCGTACTCTTTCCACAGTACTCCGGTATCATCTGTGTGGAGATCGCATCATGCATTCTCAACTTATGGACCGCAGAGACTTCAAGCAACAAAATGTATATTATATGAACAACTGTTAGGATGTTGCATGAGGCGGGAATCCAGAGACCCCCAGTTGTTAGAGGCTGGGTTGTGTCTATTTGAATCAGCCTGTTAAATGCTCTGTAACAGATGCATCCCCCTTGGGAATCAATGGCATCAGCAACAAACTTCTCTATTGTGTTGTCTATTTCTGGGGGGTATAAATATGTGTGCTCCAACACTGGGTCTTAGTCTTCGTACTGAATGCTGATTGACGAGGGGTTTCTTGCTGATGCCTAACATCTGGTCTGGAAGCGCTGCGTATGTATACTGTACTTGGGTCTGTATAATTCCTTTGCGCCGAATTGTGTTTGGATCAATAGCATGTAACTGACTGTACTTTTACTTGAATAATACTTTGTGCTTTGGAACCACATGTTCTAAGTCTGGAGTCTTTATTTACTGTACAAACTGCGTACGCAAATTAGCGTCATCCTTAGAAGGTATAGGCAGGATATTAGAAGGTATAGGCAGGATATTAGAAGGTATAGGAAGGAGTGTATAGAGGTTCTAACTCAGTATCGTTAGTTGGGGGCTCGTAGTGAAGTCACTTACCTACTCACACGGCACATACGGTTATCGATATCTCAGCAAAGGGTGGAGTGGCCACATGCAGGGTTTACCTGCAACCGCTTTGTGCTGAAAGATCGCTATCCATTTTCGTGTGAGCCAAGGAAGCTGACTAGAATCCAGGGACAAGAGAGGAAAAAGTTTGTTTTCCTTTGCTGATAGAATCTAACGTTTAAAGGGGTGCCGCAGTATTGAGTACACGGCTGAGTCGCAGTTTTGCGCACAGCAAAGATGCACTTTTGCGTGCGCAACTAAAAAGTTGTCATACAGTTGTGTGGTAGTCGCATTATTGTGTATGCGACTGGTCGCACAATAGAGTATACGTACTTCCGGTTGTGCTGCCACATGTTTAAATAAAGCCGTTGAGGTTTACATTTTTCAATTGTTATCAAGATCTGGGTTAACGTGTATTTTTCTGTCTAGGAAAAGTATGTAACAGTGAGTATTTGTTGGACAAGGTTAAGGGTATTGTATGATCCTTAAGGGCTAGGTGCAAGGGTTAGTCTAGCTGCTCAGTCAGTAGCTTACCGTTCTATACACAGTAGCAGGTGTACATGTTGTCTTTGTTGTAGAGAGGTGCGTGGAAGTAGCCGACTTAAACTTCCATAGGTGTGGAAGTTGCCTTACTAAATCTTATCCGGGTGTGGAAGTTGCCTTTTTCAAATCTTATCCAGGTGTGTGGGCGCTGCCGTTTAAATCGTCCACAGGTAAGTGAAAGTATCTTGATTGTCTTTCACCAGTTGAAATTTTATTGAAAAGTGTAGGATTTGTCTCAGAATGGGAGCCGCGCAAAGAGTAGAGATGTTAGACAATGATGTGCTGCTAATGGAAGCGCCGATTGGATCAGCCCATCGTATTATGCATACTAAGTATGGTACTTATGCGATAATGTATTGTGATGTATGGTTTAAAATGACGATGAAGAGTATTAGACCGTTTCCCAGAATTGGTAGTTTTGATAAAGATGTATTAGATAATGTCCGGGATCACATCAATCTGATACGCTCCCGAGAGAAAAAGGTAAAATATTATGAATGTTTAAAATTGTGGCAGCATGAAGGGGATGCATGGCTTAAAAATGTGCAAGCGACGCAAACTAGCGTCGCGAGCACATTGCCAGAGAGTACATCCGTGACGCTAAATTGCAATACGGACGAGCCGCAAAATGGCGCGCACGTGCGGCAGGTAGCATTGTGGAGAGTATTGCCAGCAGTTCACGCTCACCTCCCCCACCTTATGTGGATGGAGGTGCAAGAACAGTTACCAAAAATACCCATAAAAACGGAACAAGCAATTTGTACCCTCTCTTAAGTAACCATAAAGAAAATGTTTATGATGTGGATGATGAGCCTATTGTAATGTCTGCCATTTCCCATGCTGTGCAAATGATAGATGCTGCATCACCACAATCACGAGTGGTGCCGCCATCTTCATTGGTAACGGAAGTGCTAACACACTCTGCACCCATAGAGGAAGTTGTTAATACCATACATAGCAGCAGCAGATTAAACCCCCAGCCAGGTAACCAGGTCAAAGGTAGCAGCGCTACCGGTCTGCATCCCATTCGGACGATAACTGTTCCGAAAGGAAATGCAGATGCGAACTGTGTAGTGCCCACGAGGGAAGTAGTAATGCATTGTCCTTGGACAAGAGCAGAACTAAATTCCATCATAAATGATTTCCCCGATCCCAAAAAGGAACTAGCCAAATGTCAAAGATTTTTGAGAAATTTGGGTAGTTCACATGAGCCAACTAATAAAGATTGGCGTGTGGTGTTAAGGGCCATGCAATACCGACGTGACAAAATTTATCACGGATTGTGTATTGGATAGTGACGTTCCCTTAACAGACCAAGTAAACCAAGGTAACATTTCCCGCATTGTAACTCAATTGGGTATATATTTTCCAGTAGTAGTTAACTGGAACAAAATTTTCACCATTAAGCAAAAGGAGAGTGAATCTGCAGAAGATTATTGCGACCGGGATCTGCAGGCTATCACCCAGTACACTGGGATAGAAGATATTAAAGATAGCACTCACCACAGGGAAATGATAGTCACGGTACTCATGGACGGTCTGAAAGAGAATTTAAAGACTCGGGTTCAGACCTCACAGACTGGCTGGAGGGGACTCACAATAGATACCCTCATAGAATCTGCCATAGAACATGATAAAAACATCTCAAAGAAGAGAGAGACCCAGAGTGAAAAACTAATGGCTGTCAGTATCCAAGCTCTGGAGGGAATGACGGTAACATCACAGCCAACAGACACACTCACACCTGCACACACACTTACATATGAACAGTTATATGCCCTCACTAACCCCACGCAACAACAAACACAGCTCTATTCCACTAACCCAATACAACCACAGGTCCCATACTACTCACAAACTTCATATCCCCCACAATACCCTTACCCTCCCTATCCTTACCCATATCCACCACCTTTACCCTCTGCTCAAACCTCACAACAACACATGTCTTCACCCGATACACGAACATGTTTTAATTGTAAATAAACAGGACACTTAAGTAGAAACTGTACAGTAAAAAGAGTAGGAACCCCAAATCAGGGAAGACCTGGACATCCCCATAAGCATAATGCACAGAGACCAGCAAATGTCCAGCAGGCACCAGCTCCAATTGTGGCCGTAAATGCTTTATTGGAGAATGGTAGCCAACGCTAGGGGTCAGGTCATACCTGTAGTCTACAGATAGTCAGGTTAACGGGAAGTACTAGGGAAGAACCGGTCATGATGGTTGATGTAGCTGGTACTGAATATCCTTTTCTTGTAGACACAGGGGCGACCAGGTCAGTGATAAAATCTCCCGTTAATTTACAGGTGACCAATGAGACAGTACCAACAATGGGTGTAACAGGTAAAGTGGAACATTATCCTTTAACAAAGTCCACAGAGGTTACTATTGGGCCGTTGCATACCAGGCATTCTTTCCTTCTGGCTGCTGCGACTCCTACTAACCTGCTGGGTAGAGATCTGTTATGTAAAATGGGATGTGTTATATAAAATGGGATGTGTTATATATTGCACCCCTGATGGTGTATTTTTAGATATCCCAGAGAGAGTTGCACACAAGGTGCGGGATATGTTGGATACTCCCCAAAGGATAATGTATCACTCTACAAGTTTAAATGAAAATCCATCTCAGGTAGATGAAATGTTGTCCCAAATTCCAGATTCCCTTTGGACTAAGGATGGACAGGACACTGGATTAATGGCAAACGTAAGCCCTGTAATGGTGAATTTAAAAAACGGTAGGCAAGCTCCAAAAATTCCCCAGTACCCACTAAAACAGGAGGTAGAGTTAGGGGTTTTTCCAATAATTGAGCGATTATTGCAACAGGGAATTTTAGTTCGTACAGCTAGTGTAGCCAACAGTCCCATCTTTCCAGTGAAAAAGAGTGGTGGGAGGGGTTATAGGCTTGTTAATATTAGAAATGAACCTCTATACACACCTTCCTATACCTTATAATGTCCTGCCTATACCTTCTAAGGATGACGCTAATTTGCGTACGCAGTCACACCATAAATAAAGACTTAGACGTGGAATCTGTGGTTCCAAAGCACAAGTGATATTCGAGGTAAAAGTACAGTCAGTTACATGCTATGATCTGTTTACAATAAGCGCAAATAAATCATAAAGTCACAAGTACAGTTGATATACATATGCATGATTAAACTTCAAAATACAATGAGAGACACAGAGAGGCACACACAGAGAGAGAGAGGCACACGCAGAGAGAGAGACACACGCAGAGAGAGAGAGACACACGCAGAGAGAGAGAGGCACACACAGAGAGAGAGAGAGGCATACACAGAGAGAGAGGCGCACACAGAGAGAGAGAGGCACACGCACAGAGAGAGAGGCACACGCAGAGACAGGCAGATCAAACTACAATGATAGAGATATCAATGTCTGCTGAGAGCACATGTCCAAGATGGCTGGTGATGGTGTGTGTGTGTGGGGGTTTGGGAATGATACATGGCCTATTGTCCAAACCGCATGGTCTCTAGACAAACTCCATTTTGAAAGTTAGAAAACCCACATTAAGTTGTAACTCTGTAAATCATATATCCATTAATGATCACAATTATAATAATTACAATATACCTATCTGAGAATTATAACTATACCCACAAGATTAGCAATTCACAACTTCCATTGAATAAAACACATGATTCAATGGGGAAACGTGGAGCACATGTAATTTCCTTTGTTCACCCCACATGGAGGTAGCCATCTTTAACAAACTGCAGACTGTTCTTCCACACGATAACAGCTTTGATTGGTCAGAAGTAATTATTAATTCAACTTCCATAATATAACACTGATACTAGCCTATGATTACATTCATGAGTATACAACACATACCAAGCCTATCTCTCCCAAGCAGTGATATTGTTCAAGCACATATGAAGGCCCTAACACAGCTCACCAGAGGATCTCAAACAATTATATCAACCAGCATCAATCATTACAAAAACTCCATAATCAATCCCTTTCCTGCATGCTGCTAAAACAACCAGTATGAACAGACTATTGTACACTACAGTGTAGATGATAACATTACAGACTAGATCACATCATATCATCCACTGTATGCTAACACAGACTTATGAATTCCCTTACCAAACTACAAACTTATTACAAACAATCTAGATAAGCTAATAACAGGTTAACACAAAACTCGCTACAGATACCCAAATAGACTAACTACTGTACAGTTTAACAACAATATACTTAGCCATATTCCTGATTGAACAGAGTCCCATTGTTTAGGTTGTCTTGTGAGAGAGAGAACCTCTCTCCTCCAATTCCCTGCTCCAAGTGTGTCTGCTGGCCTGTGTGTTCTCAGAATGCCATACTCCTCCCCCCACCTGTGAAACTCCTATCCCAACAGTGTGATACAAATGCTAAACAGGTCACTTCAAATGGACACAGATCAGCCTCCAAAAGCTTATTCCCCCCCTGCATGCATAACTAAGCTGCTAACATTTTACAAGGTACATTTTGGTGTTTTAACTCTCTATGATCCATAAGTTGAGAATGCATGTTGCGATCTTCACCCTGATGTTACTGGAAAGCTGTTGAGAAAGGGTAGGTCAGTTCAATACCAAACACTATTTATTTATCATGTATAAATCCTTAGATATCAAATAGTCTTTATTTAATAATTACTGAATAAACCTTGACTAGGGAACCTTTTATGTAAGTGTGCACGTTATGTTTTGTGTACTATGTGGTTTTGACAAAATGGCGCTGTGTGCCCTATTTCTAAGATGGAGTCTTGTTGTCATTCGCAAGATGGCGTCGCGCAAATCCTGTCTGCCAATCATCCAGCTTCGACAGGCTGGTACAAGACCTTAGAGGTATTAATAAGGTGGTAGAGAGCCAATTCCCTGTAGTGCCAAATCCAGCTGTCATTCTGATGCAGATCCCACCAAATGCAACCTATTTCACTGTCATTGACCTCTGTTCTGCTTTCCTCTCTGTGCCTCTCCACCCTGACTGTCAGTATCTATTCGCATTTACATACAGAGGTGTACAATATACATGGACATGGTTCCCCAAGGTTTCATAGACAGCCCCAGTATCTTCTCCCAGGCATTCCACGACTGTTTACAATCTTTTCAACCTGCCAATGGATCTGTTCTAATTCAATATGTGGATGATTTATTGCTATGTTCTGACTCATTTATGTCATGTTTGAATGATACTAAACTTTTGTTACTTCATCTCTCGCATACAGGACACAAGGTGGCTAAGGACAAACTACAGCCGTGCCAATCCAGAGTAAAATATTTGGGACACTGCCTAACCCAGGGGTTATGACATCTTACAAATGATAGAATCCAGGCCATACAAAACATGACACTGCCGCAGAATCAACAGCAAATTCGTACCTTCTTGGGAATGTGTGGATACTGTAGAATGTGGATCCCAGGTTTTTCTATTTTGGCCTTGCCTTTACAGGAATTAGTCTCTTCCTCAAAGCCCAATCGTGTCATACACACAGAGGAATCAGAGCAGGCTTTCCTTAATCTTAAGGATAGTCTGACAAAAGCTCCTGCATTGGGAATACCTGATTATGAAAAACCTTTTGATTTGTATTGTACGGAAGCCGATGGTTGTGCTGCAGGTGTCCTTACACAAAAACATGGTGATGCCAGTAGGCCCGTAGCATACTACAGTGCCCAATTGGACACAGTAGCAAGATCACTCCCCACTTGTTTGAGAAGTGTAGCAGCTACCGCTCTATTTGTGAGTAAAAGTGAGGACGTAGTACTGGGTCATGATATGATTGTCTACACTCCCCATGCTGTATCTGCTCTGTTGAACTCAGCTCAAACCAGACACCTTTCTTCGGCTAGGTTTACCAAATGGGAACTAGCTCTAATCGCACCTACAAACATCACTGTTAAACGTTGCAGCATGCTGAATCCAGCAATGTATTTACCATATGTACAACATGATGTACAAAGGGTGGAAGGAGGCGAGTTGCTGGCGGGAGGTGAGTTCAGCGGACATAATGATACGCACGGTTGTATGAAATATCTGAATCAGACCTTTACTGCTAGACCTGACATACATGACACACCTTTAGAGAATGTGGATGTGACTTTTTATATGGATGGGAGTTGTCATAGACAAACAGACACAGGTGAATTATGTACAGGTTATGCTGTTGTAAATGACACAGACTTCATAGAAGCTAAACCTCTTGGTCCTCCTCACTCAGGTGACAGAGTTAGTAGCACTAATTAGAGCATGTGAACTGGCAGCAAGTAAATCATCATTTACACTGACTCGAGGTACGTGTTCGGGGTGGTGCACGATTTTGGGGCTCTATGGTGTCTGAGAAATTTTATGACAGCAGCAGGCACACCAGTTGCACATTCCCGACACATAAAACATCTTTTAGAAGCAATCCAACTGCCCAAAGCGGTGGCAGTAATTAAATGTAAAGCCCATACATGTGAGGATGATCCGGTGTCACTGGGCAACAACAGAGCAGATGAAGCTGCAAAATGGGCAGCAGGGTTAAAAATGTTTTCTCCAACTGAAAAAATTATGTCTTTCCAAACAACTGATATGCTGAAATTAATTGAGATGCAAAATTTGTGTTCAATTCAGGAAAAATCCATTTGGAAGTCCAAGGGATGTGGGCAAGAGTCCTCCGGGCTCTGGAGGGACGGACAAGGTAAACCAGTAGCCCCCAAGGCATATTACCCCAGTCTGGCTGAGGCAGCACACGGTCTGACTCATCTGGGAAAACAATGTATGTGCAAGTTGGTGAGAGCATACTGGTGTGCACCAGGTTTTTCTTCACAAGCAGAAAAGATAGCAATGTCCTGTCTGACCTGCTTGAGGAAGAACATAGGGAAAGCGATCCCTACCGAACCGTCCCACTTTCCACTGACCGATGGACCTTTCCAGGTGATACAAATTGATTTCATCCAATTACCACCCTGCAGGAATCTTAAGTATGTATTAGTGTGCACTGATGTATTTTCTAATTGGGTTGAGGCCTACCCAGCGGCCACTAATACTGCTGCATTTACTGCCAAGAAAATAGTTCAGGAATTTGTATGCAGGTACGGTATCCCTAAAATCATCGAGAGTGACAGGGGTACTCATTTCACAGTTGATGTTTTTCAAAATATGTGTAAGCTGATGGGCATTAATAGCCGACTTCATATCCCCTACCGACTGCAAGCCAGTGCCAAGGTAGAGAGGATGAACGGGACTATTAAAAATAAGTTAAGTAAAATCATGGCAGAGACTGGACTAGGATGGCCAGAAGCGGTACCTTTGGTCCTACATAGCATAAGGACCACTCCTAGACCTCCTCTAAATCTGTCCCCATTTGAAATACTGTTCGGTAGACAACCTCATTTGATTATAAGTCCACAGGAAGACTTGAAGGGTAACAATGAGGTAACTGTAAAGTATCTTATATCAATGAGTAAGCAGTTAAAGCAACAGCAGCAGAAACTGAAATTGTTATCCAATGATATGCCTGAATCTAACTGTCATGATGTTGAACCAGGAGAATATGTTATGATCAGAAATTTCTTGCATTCAGGTTGTTTGACTGATTGGTGGGAAGGTCCATACCAGGTGCTGCTGACAAGTACTACATCTTTGAAGGTTGCCGAGAGAGATACCTGGGTCCATTCCACTCGCTGCAAAAAGGTCAATCAACTGGTGTAGAAACAAGTCGGAGACGAGGCTGATAGCGTGGACCTGTCGCTCGCAAGCTTGTTCCGGGAGGATTGATAAGGTCGTAGTGAGATACCTGAACTAAGAGAAATTTGCAGGACTTGTTGTGACAATGGACGGGCCTGCTGTGTTCATTTTCATATTCTCTTTTAGAGTGTTCACCATCCTGGTCGGTTCGGAGATATCCAGTGTCTGTGATGGGGGACCGATTGAGGAAACGGGAGCTGATGGCAGTGCTGATGGAGTGGAGTCAGGAGGAGTGCAATGCCAATCAGGGGAGTGTCTGACCAATCTTAGTACTGTTATTGTCAAGAGAGCTGTTATTCTGGATACTCGGGGATGGTGTGGAGGTTTATCGTCGGAAGATTTCTGTATTTGTGAGCTTTGTGGGTCCCTAGTTGATGAGAACTGTATCCAACGGTGCCAACCTAAATATAACCCGTACTGGGGTGGGTATCCTTTAGAGGATTATCATAGCATGGTAGGCAAAGTGTTAAATCAAACTGATTGCTGGGTGTGTTCACATGTGCCACAGGGACAGCATAACATAGGGTCGGTGCCATTTCCGCTGAATATCACGGAAATTTTAGAATTACAAAAAGGGAAAACAGTGGATGGAAAATTCCTCTCATCCAAACCACCTCATTTCAAACTCTATCAATTCCAAGTAGAAAGATCACTTTTGTGTTTAAACATAACCAACCCCAATAAACCCGGGAGTTGGGAAGTGACGGGGAATAATCAGACAATGACCTTCTCACAAAGAGCTGATAATGAGTCCATAAACCATGATCTGTTACGCTCAATTAAATCTGGTGGGAAACATTTTAGGTATCGGTATACATTGAGTTCCACCAAAGAAATTATTGGTAAGGTGCCAGATGGTTATTGTGCTAAAATAATACAGCCAGAGACTTGCATGAACCAGATGGAAGACCCAGAAATAGGATTGTTTGCAAGAGAAATGTGGTTAATGATAATGATGCATACCATCCCTTATGTTCTCCCTGATAATGTATATTTTATATGTGGAAGAAAAGCGTATAAGTGGCTCTCCCCAAGTTCCAAAGGTTTGTGTTACCTGGGAAGAGTAGTCCCAGAAGTTATGACCCTCACACATATTGAAATGCTTGGTATACATAAGAACACACCATCACCATATCTTCACACACAATATGAACACAGAGGCAAAAGAAATATGATACCTGGTGACGTGCATAAAGCCACTCAGTTAGTTAGTGAGACAACTGGCTTTCAAGTTTTAGTCGCATTGGATACCACCAGGATTGCTCGGGGTACATTAAATTTTAGGTATATTCAGGAACTTGCTAAATTGACAGATAATATCACCGAGATGTACGATGACACATTCAGGTATACAGGGAGAGAATTGCAAGCATACAAGAAAGAACTGGTGCAACACAGGCTAGTGTTGAATTATTTAACTGCTGTTATTGGAGGGTATTGCGTAATGTTAGCCACCCAATTTGGAGTAAAATGTTGCACCTATGTCACCAATAATACCAGCGACCCCAAGGAGGTGATAGACCGGAAGATGGATGAAATTCTGCAGCTAAAATGGAAGTTTCGTAAGAACCATAACGCTTCAGTGGCTGAAGTAGGGGAAAAGATAGAAGGATGAGTTTCATGGCTGAACCCAGTGAAATGGTTCTCAGGTCTAGGGGAATGGGTTCAGGAAGTGATCGCCAGCATAGGCAAATTCTTGATCCTTATAGTGATTGTCATCATAATAATTGGCATATGTGTCCGGTGTGTTCCTATTGTGTTGAAGTGTGGAAAATGTAAAAATAGAGTAAAATGCAAGAACGAAACTATGATGGTGGTCAGTAATAACAATATGAATACTGAGGTAAATATAGAACTGCATTACAACCCTGAACTAGGAAATACCATCATTTAATGTATTATATTTAGACGTGCATAGAATGTATTATTGAAATGTTATTTTTAAAACACCTCAGATAATGTAAAGTCTCAATTTATAAGACTGGTGCATCCCCACACCTTTCACATGATCTTCCAAGATCCGCTATGTGCGTATAATAGTAGTTTTATGTCCCCACCCAGAGACACATTTTTGATGGATTAAGAACCACCTTGTGCCATCCCATAATAACACTAAATAATATGTAAATGTAAGCCTAAATTAAATTCAAAAAGTAGATTGTGATAGCATGTTGTTCGCTATCAAAGGGTGGACTGTCGAAGCTGGATAATTGGCTGAGACAAGATCAGTTTAAAATTGCATCGCAGCGACGCCATCTTGCGACTGGCCACAAGACGCCATCTTGGAAATGAGATCGCCCAAGCGCCATTTTAGATAAATTCACATTTAAGTACATATGGCGATATTACTATTAGCACCATGCGATTGCATCTTTCACCATTCCTCATATACACATTAATACGCACAATTGCGCTGTTAACTAGTCGCATATTAGCGAATGCATAAGATCCTATATGAAAATGCTGTTTATTAGCTTTATGCGCACGCATCTGCTCCAAGTTAACTAGCGTCTTTATATCAAACCCGCATACTCACACATTACATATCCACATACAAGGTTCCATAAGCTTTAAGGTATAAATTTAAGTTTGTTCATTTAGTATAAATGCTGTGAAATAAAGATTATTTGGTAACTAAGGTTTTATACATGATAAGTAAGCCGTGTTTGGTTTTGTACTGATGCGTACTCTTTCCACAGTATTCCGGTATCATCGGTGTGGAGATCGCATCATGCATTCTCAACTTATGGACCGCAGAGACTTCAAGCAACAAAATGTATATTATATGAACAACTGTTAGGATGTTGCATGAGGCGGGAATCCAGAGACCCCCAGTTGTTAGAGGCTGGGTTGTGTCTATTTGAATCAGCCTGTTAAATGCTCTGTAACAGATGCATCCCCCTTGGGAACCAATGGCATCAGCAACAAACTTCTCTATTGTGTTGTCTATTTCTGGGGGGTATAAATATGTGTGCTCCAACACTGGGTCTTAGTCTTCATGCTGAATGCTGATTGACGAGGGGTTTCTTGCTGATGTCTAACATCTGGTCCGGAAGCGCTGCGTATGTATACTGTACTTGGGTCTGTATAATTCCTTTGTGCCGAATTGTGTTTGGATCAATAGCGTGTAACTGACTGTACTTTTACTTGAATAATACTTTGTGCTTTGGAACCACATGTTCTAAGTCTGGAGTCTTTATTTACTGTACAAACTGCGTATGCAAATTAGCGTCATCCTTAGAAGGTATAGGCAGGATATTAGAAGGTATAGGCAGGATATTAGAAGGTATAGGGGTTCTAATTCAGTATCGTTGCAGCTGAGATAGTCTCTGACCGTGGTGTTCAGTTCACAGCAAAATTTTGGAGAGCCTTATGTTCTGTATTGCAAGTAAAGCTAAATTTTTCTACGGCTTATAACCCACAAAGCAACGGTTCTACTGAGAGGGTTAATCAAGACCTTGAGACCTTGCTGAGGATTTTTATGACATCTTCCCAGGACAATTGGTCTGCTTTGCTGCCATGGGCTGAATTTGCTCATAACGCCTCCTACCACTCTTCCACGAACCAAACACCATTCCAAGTGGTCTACGGCCTTCATCCTCGGGTCCCTGAATTTCAAAGCCTGCCCGTCTTTGTTGTCCCAGCTGTAAAAGACACTGGCCCTGATTCAGAGCCAGACGCTCTGACAGAGCACTCGCTCTGAATCAGGGCCGTCCCTCTTACTTTTTGGAGTGGCCTCCGGGCCGCTCGCATAGCGGTGGGTGACCACCCACAGCTATAGCGAGCGGCCAAAATGATGGTCGCGATGGTCAAGATACAAGGGGGGACTACTACTGAGGGCACTACAAGGGGGGTTCCACTACTGGGGGCACTACAAGGGGGGTTCCACTCCTGGGGGCAATACAAGGAGGTTCCACTACTGGGGGCACTACAAGGGGGGGACTACTACTGGGGTCTCTACAAGGGGGGACTACTACTGGGGGCAATACAAGGGGGGCACTACTGGGGGTACTGCATAGGGGGGGACTACAACTGGGACCACTATTTAAAGGGCACTGCATAAGGGGTACCACTATTGGGGACACTGCATGGGGGTCTACTGCTGGGGGCACTATATAAGGGGCATTGCATAGGGGGTACCACTATTGGGGAAACTGCATTGGGGGGACTACTACTGGGGGCACTATATAAGGGGCGTACTACTGGGGACCCAATGGGTGGGTAGGAGCCCCAGTGCATTGCTTTGCCCAGGACCCACACTGCAGTTAAGACAGCCCTGCCTAGGGCACCATGTGGTTTAAATCCGGCTCTGGGACCCAGCAGCTCTTCACAAAGGTGTGACCTCTGACACACACCTTCTGCACATGTGCGGCACCCAGCCAGATCTCCTCTCTGTCCCTGCCGCATCTTCCTCTTCTCTCCATCCATCCAGTGTGCCACCACTGGATAGGGGAGATGCTGACAAAAGAGGAAGGGCCAGAGGAGTCGAGGTGGGTCTCCCTGTCTTAAGTGCCCCAGGACTCCTGAAGGCTTAGTCTGGCCCTGTTGAAACTACTGACATCCTAAAGGCACTATTGCCTCAGTATACAGTAGTAAATTCTGACAAAACAGAGGCACTATTGTTTAACTATATATTAGCAACTACTGACATCACAAAGATACTATTTCTTGACTATACAGTAGTAGTAAACACTGAAATCACAGAGGCATTATTGCAGCCTTTATAGTAGTAACTACTGACATCACAAAGGCATTATTGCAGCCTTTATAGTAGTAACTACTGACATCACAAAGGCATTATTGCAGCCTTTATAGTATTAACTACTGACATCACACTGGCACTAGTAGTAAACACTGACATCACAGAGGCAGTATTGCAGCCTTTATAGTAGTAACTACTTACATCACAAAGGCAGTATTGCTACTTTGAACATAAAACATTTGAAACTACAGACATCACAGAGGCACTATTACAGCCTACACAGTAGACAATTCTGACATCACAGAGGCATTATTGTTACTTATATACTAGTAAATACTGACATCACAAAGGCACTGTTGGTTCACTATACAGTACAGTAGTAAAACAACACAATGACACTGTTACTGCTTTGAACATAGTAGTTACTAAAATCACAGAGGCACTATTCCATGATTATACAGCAATAACTGCTAATATCACAGAGGCACTATTGCATGATTATACAGCAATAACTGGTAATATCACAGAGGCACTATTGCATGACTATACAGTAGTAACCAGGGGTTAAAGTTGGCAGGATCATAGTGGAACTGGGTTCCATCACCTCTAATGGTAGGCTGAAGTAGTTCCACAACCACAACGTCCCTGCACAGACAGAGCCACTCTGTCTGACTGCAGCCGCCTCCCTCTCCTCGATTTCTGGCTCCATGTTCCTCCTCCGCCCGCGGCCGCCCCTCCTGTCTCTCACTTTGTGGGCCTGCATCCCAGTGGCTCCTTTTGCAGCATGGTGTATGTGACTTCATGCCGTCACCACCGCTGCATAGTGCACTGAGGAGCCGCAAAGAGGAGCAGGGGCCAGGGCAGGCACAAAGGAGAGCTGCTGCTAAAGGGACATGGGAGGGGGGGATAAGCTGCTGGTGGGAGAGGAGACACTGGGGAAGGGGAGGAGAGCTGCTGCTAGAGGGACACTGGGGCAGGCTTGCCTACCCTCCCGATTTGGTCGGGAGCCTCCCGAATATCGGGTGCCGCTCCCGATCCCCGGAAAGACAGGCAAGCCTCCCGGCTGCCGCCTGCCCCCTCACAACTACTAGAAACCCCCACAGCGGGGATGCCCGATGACACGATTCGTGCTGAATCGGGTTATCGTGGCTCCGCCCCCTGCTTTACAATGCCTTTATTTTCGGTATTGTGAAGAGGAGCCGGGGCCACGATGATGCGATTGTGCGGCCCCACCCCCAAAACATCATCATAGCCCGGCCACGTCCCCCCTGCCGGAAGGATGGAGCTGAATGTCAGCAAGTATGCACTGGGTGGATTAGATGCTGGCGGGAGAGGAGACACGGGCAGTGGAGCTGCTGTTAGAGGGACAAGGGGGGAGTAAGCTACTGGTGGGAAAGGAGACACAGAAGCAGGGAGCTGCTGCTAGAGGGACCCGGGTGGTGGTGGTGGTGGTGAGGGAGGGGGGGTTATAAGCTGCTTGTTGAAGAAGAGACACAGGGGCAGGAGCAGGGAGCTGATGGTAAGGGATGCAGGGGCAGGGAGCTACTGGAAGGACACAAGGGGGTAAGCTGAAGAGACACAGGGGGATGGTGCTGGAGTGAAGACATGAGAAAGGCACTGGTGAGATGCAGGGGGGCTGATGCTTGTGAAACACAGGAAAATGGTGCTGAAGAGACAGTGGGGGGTGTCATTGGAGAGACGCAGGGGGGATATAGCTGGTGACACGCAGGGAAGATAAAGCTGGTTAGAAACAAGGAGGATGAAACTAGTGAGATGCAGGGCCTGGAGCACATGTGGGTGGAGGACCAAAAGTATTGTTGCACCCGGGCCTGCCACTCACTAGTTACGCCACTGATGGTTTCAAATGTATTACATGTATTTATTACTTTGCTTGTTATGTCATTGGTGTTGGGTAGTTCAGAGTTTTACGCGTTTTCAGTTGCCAAGTTACCATTTTGATTGTAATAATTAGGTTGACATTGTGATGTCAGGCGGCTGACGCACACAGCTGACATAATTGAACCGAGATGGGATGTGCACAATACCACTCTGGTGCACAGCGGGGTGAAGGTATTTAAGGTAAGGTGTTTTTTTTTTATCCCTGAGGAAAGTTCTAAAAAAGAGAACTGAAACATTGGAAATACTGCTTCCTATGCTGATGGTATTGCTACAATGTCTTGGTTGCTGTCAGTCCATGGTCGTTAATATCTGCTGCATTGTTGGAAGGCACCCTACTGCTATTTGAGATTCTTGGAATTAGTGCAGTTATACATACTTGCTTACTCACCCGGAACGGCCGGGAGGCTCCCAAAAATCGGATGGTGCTCCTGTCACCAGCAAGAGAGGGCAAGTCTACCTGACAAGCCGCCACCCCACACAAACCCCCTCTCACTTCCCTCACTATTCTGGTGAAAGTGAGCAGTCCGGAGGAGGCCGATGACATGATTTGCACTATGAGCCCCATGTCATAATGTCAACCATCCCTAGACAGATCAGTACAGGGTTGGAATCCCTAGAGAGTGGAGATCCCAGGGGCTTTGGAACCTGAGGTAATTAATAGCATGAATAATATTGGGCCTGATTCAGTATGGATCGCAATTGCGATCGCAGCTACAAATTCACACGGAATGCACCTGCTTAAATATGCTAATGCTTGCCAAAGCTCAGACGGCATAAAGACACCCACTACTGCTTTCTCACATCCGTCCACTGTCACTCTTCTGCGTAAACATCGGTACCATCAATGCACATTGACCACTCACGGACAGGCACGCCTGCATTTTTCCGACCGCTCCCTTGTCACCACCCCCAAATGCTAACAGCCTGTCACTCACTCTGCGATGGACTCCTCTGTGCACTGTAATCGCAGTGCGATTACAGTGTACCCGCAGTGTGGCTTATATGCATGCGCAATGGCAAACAATCGCTCGATCTGTGTACGTAGTTGCACTTGCGATTGGTACTGAATCAGGCCCATTGTTCTTTACAGGTTGACCGTGGACTACTGGTCCCAGCAAAGCTGCCAGGGCATGATGGCACTTGGTGGACCACAAGTGTAATCATAGAAATCATGTAATCATGCCTATGCATGGCCTATGGATTGCAACAATTTGCACATATGAAACTTAAAAATGTAATTTCCATTTGACTCTGCATAAAGGCTGTTTATCAGCAAAACAGCCAGGATAATATATCCCACATCAGTATATATACTTACTGCATGTGGAGCACAATTTACCTTTGAAATTATCAAGATCTGAGCCTTGTGGCTTTACTTATGGTATGTTTCAACAATTTAAAAATATAACTTTCTGCAAAATAATTATATTTTTAACTAAAATAAACTGCCAGAACAGATTTCATGGAGACAGTTGACTATGGGTAAATGTTTCTTGATTATATAAGTAAGGGAAAACAAATTGGAAACTTCAATGTACTGTTACTTGATTTCAGTTAGATCTACATTACATAACACAACTTGTCTGCCATGTGTCTTTCAGTGTCTCTATGGTGCTGTCCTCTGCAGAACACTTAAGCTTATCCTATTCATATAACTCTTGCCTGAGTGTATTTTGATCCATGCACCTGTTTTTGTCAATAAGAATGAACAAAAAAAGCAGTGTCTTAATAAGTGCAAGAGCAGAGGTCACTTCAACTCCTCTGCTGGAGGTGGCTGTTAATCGCTGTCATGCATGGCAATAATTTGTTGGGAAAAAACACACACACATTATAAATATACACTTGTACTACAGTTGTAACCTGAATTTAGCTCTCTGGCAAGTTACCTTCCATTTTTTAAACTATCATTTTCCATTGTCCTACTTCTACTGAGATTCACGTTATCATGGCTCCACACCGAATAATGTAATTCCGCAATTTCAGGCATCACAGAGCACGTTTGGGGAGAAGATGATGTGATTCATCACACCACCGCACTGCTCATTTCACTAGGTAAGTGGCTGTGTGGGACACGGAATGGGCTCTGGTCTTCCGGGAACGGTCCCCAAAATTAATGAGTCTCTTAGGGGGGTATTCAATTAGTCTGTGGCTGACTGAAGCGCCGGAGCTATTAAATTATTGGGGATTACCCCAAGAGCAAGTCCCTGCAGTTGTACTGAACCTCGCAGCTACATGAAACACCAAATCGGGCTCGCACGCGGAAACACACTGATTCTGCGTAAACTGTGGAATCAATGGTTTTCTTCCCCGCGCGCGAGCCCGATTTGGTGTTTTTTTTCACGGACTTTACCTCGCAGCTCCATCAATTTTTTTTGGGGCGCGGGAAAAAAGCTATTTAATTTGTCCCCCAATTAGTTGTGGGGTAAACCCCCTGACTATTTGAATACCCCCCTTAGACATCCCCAAAGATTACGCAAGTATGATTAATAGGCACTGAGATGTTGCATGACCACATACATTTTATACAGGTCATGGAATGCTATTGTGAGTTCTATTATTATATATCAAAGTAAGGGGTATATTATTCCTTAATATATGACTAGTAGTTTCATAACAAAGTTTTTAAAACATTACCTTTACATTATGTTACTATGTAATACATTTTGGGACAATGGAGACTTTGGGGTATAAAGGCTCAGTATGAGTGTGGGCACTTTAAATTCTACACTAAGGGGTATATTTACAAAGGTGCAGGTTTTTAGAAATGGAGATGTTGTCCATAGCAACCAATCAGATTCTACTTAACACTTATCTAGCACCTTCTAGAAGATACTAGCTACAATCTGGTTGGTTACTATGGACAACAGCTCCACTTCTAAAAACCTGTACTTTAGTAAATATACCACTAAGAATTTAAACCCCTCCTGCTCTATACCCCTCTGCCGGGAGGAAATCAGCTGTGACGTCTGCCTCTTGGATATGACCTGCTAGGGCAGGAACATTTTTCATAAGTTGCAAAAATCAGTTCAGGTAAAAAATATCACAGGGTGTGAAAGACAAATCTTCTGGTGCTATTGTGCAGGAAGGTTTGGATGGGGTTTAAGGGTTGGCTCCCTGAAGGTTCAGTGTCTGCCCTCTCTTTTTCTTTTAAACTGGCACTTTGTAATGACAGGGCTGAACTTATGCATGCACAACCTCATTTCATTCTTCCTATAATATCCTTACAGCATCTATGCTCTCAATGGCCCTATGTCTATGCAACATTGTAATTCACCACCTGGGAAAGCAGGAATATATAAAAGTTAGAGCTTATATCCCCCAATGAAGCCACTGGAGCTCCTTTGATAAAGACCCATCTACCATTTTGTAGAAAAATATTGAAGCATTCCTTGTGACGAATTGGCTTTGTTATAACCAAGTGAAACCAATCTTGTGCTCATATAAGTTAACTTGTAACCTTCTGGTGTATGATATATGCAAGTTAGAATTGTAAACCATGATTCATTTTTTCTGCGAGCAGTTCATCACCTGAGAAGGAGAAGAGTTCCTGTCAAATAAAATAGGTTAGTTTCTCCAAATTGATGTCTATTGTGTAATGATCCAATGTAAACTGAGAGGCTGTGAGGCAGGCAGAGAAAAATGCTCCCCGGCCGAACTGATTGGGAATTACACACAATCAGGGCGGCCAGGCAGCGTTCTCTAACTGCCTCCTAGCCTGCAGCCATAGAGCCGAATTAAGGGAGGGGGGGGGGCGGATTAAGGGGCAGGGGGCATGTGACTATATATATATGTATGTGTGACTGCATATACGTGTGTGACTATATATTGAGAGAGAAAGAGCCCTTATTGCATAACTCCAGGACTCGCAGTAAAGATGAAGCTACACACTCCTGTTTGCCAACATTTCAATCAGGATATACTGAAATGTGTAGCTTTATCTTTACTGCAAGTCCTGTAGTGCCGCCATAAGGTCTATTTATATTTCATACTCCTGCAAGGTATATGGTGGAAGGCAGCCAGGAAAATATTTTTTTTTCAAGCTGATCTGAGTGCCCGATCACTGCAGTTAATTTATATATGTGACTGTATGTATGTGTATATGTGTGGGTTGCAGTTATCATTTATATATTGAAATGTTTGTGATTTTCAAGGCTTATAATGCTTGAAGTTTCTGTTGATTAATCCTCGCTTTAATTTTATAAACCTTTTACATTTTTATTTCCGTGAATGGGTGGAGATAGGGGGGGCCGCAGTGCATTGCTTTGCCTATGATGATATTAAGACGACCCTGCCCCATACCTCATTTTTCTTGAAGACAGGCCTGGCCTTCATTCTAGTTTTCTATCTAGATCAAGATGTTGTGGTTCCGTTCCAGATTTAGAAATCACCTTTTGGATTTGTTTTCATAGGACCCATTACAGGTGCACTAAAGATGACTTTTTGGTCCTCTAGGCTGTCCACCAGAGGTTTGGCTGCCTCCATACTGACCATTGCTAGGTGGATTACTTTGGCAGGCTTACATTGTTGCAGGGTAGCCTGGTCCAGCATATATGAGGGCATATTCTACCAATTAAGTGTCTGCCCATCGGTGTATATATTGTCACGGCCAGGGTATTTCAGCATGGCGCTAGGCGGGTGTTACCTGTGAGGTCGTTGTGGCGCGGGCTGTCTGGTGGCGGAGCTGGTGTCTGGCGGGAGGCTTTGGCTACGCGCGTTGTTGTGCGGGCCTGTTGTCACTCTGCGCTGGTAAGGCCTGGCGGCGTCTCCGTTCCGTTTGGCATGGGCGCCGCCATTTTGCCTTCTGGCCATGTGATGCGGCTGGCCAATCCTGGTGAGTCACATGTTCCCTCCGGCAAGTAACAGCATGGCATGGGGTATTTAGGAAGAGTCAGTGCCTTCCTTCTTTGCCAGTGCAACATGTATCTCAGCCTAGCTGAGAGGGACTTCTCTGTGCTTATCCTGTTCCTGTGTAATTCGCTGTCTGCCAGTCTACCTGTCAGCTCCTAGCTTCCACTGGACTACCCTGCTTCCTCCACCACCCTTGCCCATACCTGAGTGCCTGAGCCTGCTGACATCCTGCTCAATTGCCTTAGTTCACTACCTGCATACCCGGCTATTATTTACCTGCATACCTGGTTGATTATTCCAGTCTCACTACCTGCACACCTGGACAGTTCTAATTGTTTCTACTTGGACATTAACCCATTACTCCCACCACAGAACTCTAGTGCACGTTTATATATACCTGGACTTTTATTTACTGCCATATTTTATGCCTGCTCAAGCACATATTAAAAAACCTAGGGCCTGATTCAGAGCCGCTCGTAAGCGGCCGCTCGTTCGCTCCGAGCGATGTTTGCCCAACTGCGCATGCGTACGGATCGTAATACGCATGCGCGAACCAGTCAGTGCGGC
This sequence comes from Taudactylus pleione, assembly GCA_031769625.1. NCBI lineage: Eukaryota > Metazoa > Chordata > Amphibia > Anura > Myobatrachidae > Taudactylus > Taudactylus pleione. The sequence continues at coordinate 17,015,016 of JAUIMM010000213.1, read as the reverse complement.
CGAAAATCATTTGTTCGCTAAATAGCGAATGCCTGCTATTTTGATTGACAGAATGAGGCGTATGTGGGTGGTAACAGGGGAAAGTGCTTGAAAACGGGGAGTGGAGATCCGAACGCAGGTGTGCTTAAAGGTCAAAACGGGCATTTTATGGGTGTGCATAATTAATACAGCAGCATCATTGGCCACATCACTGGGTTATTTTATAGCCAGAACTGCTCACAAGATTGTGGTAGCAAAAACCAACCCCAAGAATAGCGAGCAGTTCATACGCTGGTTGATGTACTCGATTAATCTAATAAATAGCGGACATGACGTAGGATGCGAGCGGCCAGGGGGCGTATTTTTTCAAAAAACGACCGCAAGTTTTGTTCGCTCGTTCAGACATAGAGGCGTGAACAGACCGCAAAGAGCGAACGGGTCATTTGAATAGCCACCCCTATTTTCTGGACGAGCGAGCGCTAAATGCATCCGGCTCTGAATCAGGCCCCTAGTTTTTTATTCAAACCCGCTTCTGTGATTGCTCCTGCTACCATCCCGGGTCCACAAACAACCAGGGGCGGATTGGGCATTACTTTTTGCGGGGAAAATCCTGGTGGGCCGATTGGTTGTGGGGCCGCTTGTTATTTGAGGCCCCGCCCCCCGATTCGCGTCACCCAGCCAGCTCCTGTGTGTTTTACACAAGCAGCCTGGCTGCCTATCAGTACTGCCTGGCCGTGCCTTAGCCTCTCTCGCGAGAAGAGAGGCCAGCGGCCAGCATCCTATCAAGGCTCCACCCAGCGTACAGTCGGAGTGAGGTGAAGTGGCGCTGGACCGCGGGTGACAGCGTGGCCGCGGTGAGGGTAAGTTGCGGCGGGGATGGGGGGCCGCCGGCCGGTCAGAGCAGTCTTTCAGCCTGATCACATCCTCTCCACTCTCCCCTCCCCAGGCTGTGAAGTGTCATGTTTAAGTTTCATTTCACAGCCTGGGGAGGGGGCAGAGTGGAGAGGAGACAATCGGGTCTGGCTGCAGTCTAGGGGGTGGTGATCTGTCTGTTGGGGGAGGGGGGGTCTGATATACTAGAGGTGGTGCTGGAGAGATGATGATCTGTCTGTGGGGGAGGGGGGTCTGATATATTAGGGGCGGGGGAGATGATCTGTCTGGGGGAGGGGGGGTCTTCTATATTAGGGGCGGGGGAGATGATCTGTCTGTGGGGAGGGGGTGCTCTGCTATACTATGGGTGGGGGAGATGATGATCTGTCTGGGGGAGGGGAGGTCTGCTATACTAAGGGCGGGGGAGATGATCTGTCTGGGAAGGGGGGTCTGCTATACTAGGGGTGGGGGAGATGATCTGTCTGGGAAGGGGGGTCTGCTATACTAGGGGTGGGGGAGATGATGATCTATCTGGGGAAGGGGGGGTCTGCTATACTAAGGGCGGGGGAGATGATCTGTCTGAGGAGGGGGTCTGCTATACTAGGGGTGGGGAGATGATGATCTGTCTGGGGGAGGGGGGGTCTACTATACTAAGGGCTGGGGAGATGATGATCTGTCTGGGGATGGGGGTCTGCTACCTTAGGGGTGGGGAAGATGATCTGTCTGGGGGACGGGGGGTCTGCTATACTAAGGGCGGGGGAGATGATGATCTGTCTGGGGATGCGGGTCTGCTACACTAGGGGTGGGGGAGATGATCTGTCTGGGGAGGGGGGTCTGCTATACTAAGGGCGGGGGAGATGATGATCTGTCTGGGGATGGGGGTCTGCTATACTAGGGGTGGGGGAGATGATCTGTCTGGGGGAGGGGGGGTCTGCTATACTAAGGGTGGGGGAAATGATGATCTGTCTGTGGGGACGGGGGGGTTGATCTGTCTGTGGGGAGGGGGGTATTCTGTGCTAAGGGGAGATGATCCGTGTGTGAGAAAGAAGGGCTATTCTGTGCTAGGGCAGGAGGACGCCACTGAGGAGACGCAGGAGGATGACGCTCGGGAGACGCAGGAGGATGGCACGGTGGGTGGATGGTGCCGGAGAGAATTGGGGGTGGCACTGGAGAGGCGCAGGGAGATAGCGCTGAAGAAACACACGAGGGGATAGGTTGGAGACACACCAAGACGCTGGTGCTGGAGACACACATATAGGACGGTAGGAACGCTGATACTATTAGAAGAAACACTGGGGCACAGTCATCTTCAGTAAGATAACAATTCTAATGAAACCATATTACTGATGCAAATGGTACCAAAAGAGCAAATATATTTTATTAATATAAAATTGTTTGATATGGGAAACCCACATTTATTATCTGGTTGAACCTCTGTTGCATGATAATGACATTGGTTTTATTGGGACACATACAGGCGGCTTCCAGACCATGGGATCTCGTGTGTGAATAGCAAATACCAACTCAAGACACTGCCTGTCCAGGGAGGATCTATTTCTTCAGAGATTCTCCGTTGCAGAGTAATCATATAGGTAAGAAAATGCTCATTCACATGCTCGCTGTGCTTATTCACTGGAGAGAGGGACTGTGGGCATGGCTATCAGCTCCTGGAGCGGTAGGCATGCCCCCAGTATGACTATGACTGAAACAGGGGGAGTGGCTTGCAGGTATGGTGTTTTGCATTAGGCCACACCCCTTTCCACAAGGCCACACCCACTTTTTCAGCGCGCGCCTTCGGCGCGCACACCGAGGGCCGCTTTCACGGTTTTTTCCAGGGCCACTTTCATTTCCCAATCCGCCCCTGCAAACAACCCAGAACATAACAGTATATAATGGGTGCAGGGTGTGCGGTGCACAAAAGACCCTGTGTACACCACACACCCTGCACCAGTGATGTGTGGTCAGGTGAGGCAGAGCCTTTCCTGTTATACTTAGGTATACTTCACAGTTTTGACTATAAAAATTCTGAGAAAAATGTAAAGAAATTATAAATATCTTATTTGTATTATTCTAATCATTTTTATAGTCAAAACTCTGGAGTAAAAAGTGTATGGCAGGTGAGGCACTGCCTCCCCTGTCTACCTTTTCTGCACATCCCTGATCAAAACACACTAAGGGCCTGATTCAGAGGCGCACACTTTTGCGTGCGCTTGCTCTGAATCAGGGCGTTCTTTTTTTTTTTTTCCAGCCTCCAGGCCGCTCGCACAGCTGTGGGTGACCACCCACAGCTAGTGCGAGCGGCCTGGCGATGGTCGCGATTATCGTGACCATCGGGCTTGCGGCGAGACCCTGTGGGAGGGTCTCAGCACCCACAAGCCTGAGTGGACTTCCTGCTCTAATAGAGCACGAAGTCCACTACTGACATCACGAGTGATGTCAGTAGGGCTGCCCACAAACGGCAGGCGTTCCTAAGGGAACGTCTGCGTTTGTGCAGCCGCCCCCCCCCGCCCGCCTACAAAACGGGGCGAGCTGTCAATCAACATTGACAGCTGTCCCGTCTTGTAGTGAGCGACAGAGCTGCCGTCGCTCGCTGGGGCTCGCGCATGCGTACGCCGGAGGTGGCGCATATGTAGGGGCCAAACATCGACCGGCTTGTGAACGCTATGCGCTCATGAGCGGGTCTGAATCAGACCCTAAATTCCCAGGACTATATACTGCTGCACCTTTGTACAATGCCCACATGAACCCTTGGGTTCATATATGGATCTGTAAGTCTGGCTATGATACTAGCCAGTGTCTCCCCAGCCATTTATCTCACCTCTCTGGAGACATGGTTGGCACTGCAGTGCAGCAGAAATCACTGGGATAATGACACGATAGCCATTTTCCCAATGTTTTGCGCATATGCAAAAGAGAAGTTCCTGAGAATGTGGCAGGGCCTCCATGTTTCCATAGACCTGCGCATGCGCGAAGCCAGAGTCTACTGCACTGCCAGAGAGGAGGAGGCCCACATGGAGCCTGCATATGGGCCCTCCCCTCTCTTAATCCGCCTCTGTGACTGCCCCCAGAGTATCATGCGCAGAACCCAATCTGCTTTTTTAAGTTGTGTTTTTAAGTTTTATAGGTTTAATGTGCTTGTATCGAAGAATAGTAGTTTTGTATGAATAGTACATGAGCTCGGTTTCCCAAGGTTTCTAGAGTCTGCCAATCGGATGAAGGAGAAAATGTAATTACTTATATAGTATATACAACAAAAACAAATCATATAAATAAATGTGAATTATAATTATGCTTCATACTGTCTGGCATTGAGTAATGTACTAACATTGCCACAATAGTGATTGGTATTATTTTTGATGACTGGTGTCTTCAGAGGTTGAGGATAAGTTTCACAGCTGTTAGAGTCCCCACTACTCAGGTATTATAAAGCATATTTTGCATTCTCTGTCCTATATTTTTTGTATGACTTTGTGACATTTTTGATCTTTTATATGACCTACAAACTCTGACTCCATGTAAACATACCAACATTTCAGGCCAAAATAGAAACGGCAGACACATTGGGCCTGATTCAGACCCACTCGCGAGCGGCTGTCCGCTCGCAAGTGGGTCGATGTTATGCACTGAGCATGCGCACGACGGAGGGAGCTCCGTCGTGCGCATGCGCCAGACGCGACGAGCGAAGGAAAGTCCTTCGCTCGTTGTGTCCGATCAAATGGGGCGTGCTGTCAATGTTGATTGACAGCACGCCCCCTTTGGTGGGCGTGCCGGGGGCGTGCCTCCCTGACGGGGGCGTTCCCACGGGAACGCCTCCCGTCAGAAGCCGGCCCACTGAAATCACTAGTGATGTCAGTGGGAGTGATTTTGGCTCTGATAGAGCCAAAATCACTCCGGAGCTTGCGGTTGAAAACCTCAACCGCAGGCTCCGGCTCGCAAATTCGATGGTCGCGATGGTCTCGACCATCGCGACCATCACAATGCACGCTCGTATAGCCTGTGGGTGGTGACCCACAGCTATACGAGCGTCCAGGAGGACGCTCCATGAAAATGGAGGCCGGCCCTCATTCAGAGCGTGCGCTCTGCTCAGAGCGTACGGCTCTGAATGAGGGCCATAGTTTCTCATAAGATCAGAGATGCATGCACTTTAGCAGACATTTGCATCATAAAAATGAGTCCACTAAATGCAGAAGCTTACACACTAAACCATATAAACAAAGAAGGTGGCATTTTTTTATTCATAGTAGCAAAATAATCTATTTTGAAAGACCGTGCGTGAGCTTATGCTTAGACCTAATGTTATCCAAAATCAAAGGAAAGAGTTGGAGGCATAAATGGAATGTTATTTAAAAGAAGGGACAGTTGGGGGTAGGGCGTAACTAGGGGTGCATGAGCGGTGCTGACGTCTGTGGAGCAAGGCTATAGGTGAAGCAATTTAGCACCTGTGTTTGGCTTAGAGGGTGCCTGGCACAGCACCTTGCAGAGTGCAGATCATCCAAAGTATCACACTGTGCATAGTTATGCTGGGCCTGGCCGCTATGGCTCTAGTTGGGGAGTATATGCGCCTTCAGTAATGAAGATAAAAGAATCATAGATGGAGAGCATATATTGGGAATTTAAATTTATTTTCCCTTTATTATAAAATTAGAATATTGTGCACATACCTAAATCACATACTATGTATATGCATTAAAGCAAAAATCCTGCATAAGGGGAAATTTTATAATCTTTTTTTACTATTATTAAAAGTATCCTCCCCACAATGTGTAATCGTCACTTTGGTGGCAGCAAGATTGAAGAAACAAAGAACTTGGGGTTTTCTTGAAATTGGTGTTACCAGCAGTAGACTTTACCAGAGAAACCCACAGCATAGGGGAACCCCCCACCATAGTGCTAAACCAGCCCTAGGCCAGTCAGTATAGGGCTGTATTACCTGGGGGCCTGGCCCAGCAAAAAAAAAGTGGTCCCCACCCTCGGGGAAAATAATCAATTGATCAGTCTTTGGACATACAAATTCCATTTCACATAGTACAGAATCTAGCTTAATGTTAAAACAACGATCACTTTGCCTTAAGCCATACAAAACTTACTTTGGTAAACACACTTCTCTCTCTTAAAACATGTAAATCTCTTATAGCAATTCTCAATTTAAGAAAGCTGAGCCAAACTTTAATTGGTGCAGCAATAAGTCATACATGACAAATATGGCAATGACTAAACGTAATGTACTGTACCTCACCACAGAAGAGAAGATCTCACTGAACTCAGTCCCAGATCTCTGTGTATATCCCTCTGTGATGAGACGAGCTTTATAATGGACAATGGTTCCGACAGCATCCAGCTTTTTACACAAGATCCACTTATTCTTGACTTCTATTTTTTTGCAGTGGTTTGGTCTGTTGACCATAGTCCATGTACTGTGAGAGAAGCCATCTCTTTGTCTATTGTTGATTTCCATTCTTCTGAGTCATTGCTTGAATTTGCTTCCTGAATTCTTTGAGGCTCACAATATGTGATATTTGCAATTTTATTTATAATATCTCTTGGGTTGATTTCCCTTGTTTTTCTTCAGAACTTCTATTTTATTGTTGAGTATAGATATCTCTACTGTCAGCTTCTGGTTCAGACACTCTTTCTGTTACTGGCATATTCAACGTAATTAACTCATTCAGTAGTTCTTGTTTCAGCTTTTTTTTAGGTAGTGCTGTTTCTTGGAATACAATGTCTCTTGACTTTATGAGCTTTTTCTTTGTGGTGTCCCAAAGTCTGTATCCCTTGCTCTCTTAACAATATCCAAGCATAATACACTCCATTGATTTGGGATCCAGCTTTCATCTTTTCTCTTAAGGTATGTGAACATATGCTTTGCATCCAAATAAATGAGAGTGTTAGGGATGAGCCTGCACTATTTGCATAAGACCCCTAGAGTTCACTGATGGGGCTCATGAAATAGGCAGGGATCCACAGGGTAATTAACCTGGAGTCATCAGCAGGCAAGGCAAGCGTTAATTGTAGAAATACCTGGAGCTGAGTGTGTGCAGGAATCACAGCAAGGCAATTAGTAATAGGGTAATAGTAGGAGCAAACAGGTGCAGGTGTGTACTGGAGTCTGCTACTGGGAGACTTGCTGATTGAACTGTGATAGACCAAACTGCAGACTTGCAATACAGACACAGGTGGGGTGAATATGCTTTGCTCCAGTAGGCAACCACAGGCACACAGGCTGGATGCGCACAGAATCAGAAAGACAGTATACAAATCTGGATTGTAGCAGGACCAGCTACTCAGGTTTCTAGCTGAAGCATAGCTGAACCAGCTACGCAGGATGCGGACTGGGTTGTGGCAGGCCAGCTACTCAGGATTCTAGCTGGAATATGGATGAACCAGCTATGCAGGATGCGGACTAGGTTGTAGCAGGCCAGCTTCTCAGAATGCATGCTGGAGTTGTAGCAGAACCAGGACCTAATATAACTGAACTGGCAGCATGAATCCACAGGAACTCGCTGGGACTGGAGACAGACCGGAGGTGTCACGGAAGGTAAGCTGGAGGTTCTTGGCAAGGTACAGACATGGAGCTGGGATGGACACAGGACAGGAATACAGGGCAGAATCCAGCAGGACTGGCAGTGACTACACATAGAGGACTGAGGCACAGTTCAAGGATGCAGGTATAATATATGTAGGATACCAGGACACAGGGAGACTGGGAACTGTATGGAGTACAGCAACCAAGTGACGAGATCACTAGAACAGGAACTAGGGAATATCACCGACAGGCAGGAACTAACCACGATCCCTAATGAAAGGGAGATAGACCAATCGCAGGAGTCCTCAAGCTGGGGTCAGGTAACAAGGTATTCCAAACAGGTGAGTTGCTGCACGTAGCAGCCAGCATCCTAGTTGCTTGGAAACAGTCAGAACACTGGGCCTGATTCCTCAAGGATCGTTATTGCAATGCTATTATGCAATTATCTATTATGCAATTGCAGCATGTGGTGTATGACACACCCTGCTGCATTTGCGATCCCAGCATTGCGATGGAGGTCGCAGGCTGGGATCACCATCACGACCTTCGGTGGTCGATTATCAAGATGGTGCTGGGCCTCCGGCTAGCTGAGAGTCTCAGCTTGCCCAGGCTGGCCGGCTTGCGAGCCCAGGACACTGCGTTGATCAACGCAGATCCTGGGCTGGCCACTTCTGGAAAACAGGGTGGACACGCCAGCCTCACCTGCCCCACCCCTTAAATGCCTCTGACTATCAATCAAGCATAGGCATTGAAGGGTCTGCGTGCGACTACGCAGGATCCATTCTGCACACTCGCAGAATGGGTCCTGTGCATGCGCAGATTCCTGATAATCAGGAATCTGCACTGCTGAATCAGGCCCACAGTCAGTAAAGAGCCGCAATGGCCATACATAATAGATTGTTGTTTTACCTTGTACTGCAACTGTAGGTGCACGGTTCTTTAGGTAGACTGCTGTAGACACTGCTTCTGCCCGAAAGCATTTTTCTAGGTTGGCATCATGCAGCATAGACCTTGCTCTTTCCACAATTGTGTGGTTCACATGCTCACTCACTGTACATTGTTTTGTTGATCCTCAATTCAATAATTCTTTAGAAAAGTTCTTATGCTCATATTCTCCACCATTGTCAGATCACAAAAATGTTATATTCTTACCAGTTTGAGCTTCTACTGATCTCTTGTAATCTGCAATTTCATCTACTTTTTTTTTGAATGCCTGCAAAGGCTTGGCATGCTACCTTAACCTGCATCTTAAGCATGTCATCTGAAGCATGGAGTTAAAACCCGGAGTTCAGTTTTAATACCATCTCTCATGTCTTGTCAGGTAAATGAATGCCATCTTCCATAACTGATGCTTTTGATTGCAAGAATAGTCTGTATTGAAAGTTTGGTTTGCAATTGTGGGACTGCAACTTCCCCCACCATAAATTAGCTTGTTGAACAAACTGCTCAAACACTCCCTCCTCCTGTACTAGTTGACCCAGCATCTCCTACAAAGGTGAATCATTTGAAAGCCTGCAAAGGCTTGGCCTGCTACCGTAACCTGCATCTTCAGCTTGTCATCTAAAGCATGGAGTTAGAACCGGTGTTTGAACTGGATTTGTACTTTGAACTACTTTCTAAACCAAAATGGAACAATTTCTCAAACACTGCAGCTCAGGAATGCTACCACTTCACCTTCAATTCAGCCCCCCCCCCCCTTAGACTGGGTTTGGGGGCAGTCTCATGCTGCATCTCAATCGCACTCAACAAACTTCTGGATGCGACAAGCTCTCACACTCATACAAGGGAAACACTTGGTGCAGTCATGTTACCTGTTAAAGTTTACACCATTATTTTAAATTTCTTATTAACTCTAACATGGTTTTTACCTTATAATGCTGTCACTATTCTTTTAAGATGGCCTTTTATACCTTTGTATTTAGCTTCTCATTTATTATTTTTAGTTTCTCTCCATCTGGACGTTATACTTACGCTACTTGCACACCCTGCCAGATGTAACCTGCACAGTGCGTCCCAGATGGCTGCCTTGGATGGTTATTTCTTGGGCAGGATGAACAAACACATGGATCTATTCATTCAGGGTGTATTATATTACAAATGTTTCAGTCACCCGTATACATCATGCCCAAACTGCATCACTGTTTGCTGTGTTTGGTATTCCCTGTTTTGTACCATATACTTCCACCCCACTGTATGATATGCCAACGTGTTATACCTCCAATGAAGTGCATCCTTCATGGGCAGGATGTACTTCACATAGATCTACTTATACTGGGTATATCATACTGCCACACACATGTCAGTTTTCCCATATATGCCTTGGATCCATGTACGGCTTATCTCCCACATTGTAACCTTCGTAGTGCCCCCACCATGGCTGCCTCACCTGGATGGGATGAAAAATACATGGACCTGACTATTATGGTGGGACCATACTCCTAGGGGTAAATTTACTATTAAGAAGTGATGTTGCCCATAGCAACCAATCAGATTCCAGGTATTATCTTAAATATTAATTTGAAGTAGAATCTGATTGGTTGCTATGGGCAATATCACTTCTTAAATAGAACTCCCATCTTAGTAAATTTACCCCCTAGCGTCAGGACGCTGCAACCACCCATTTTGTGTCATCTCTTCTAGGCATAACCTATTCCACCCAGGGTAATCCTGCGTAGTGCGCCCAAGATGGCTGCCTCATCTGGTACCTTTTGTGGGTGGAATATATAACCCATGGAAGTTATTTCCCAAAATGTCTGCACCAACCCTGCAATATGCTTATTGTGCTCTCTAGGTTTTGGTTGTTTTTAATTATCTCTGTGTGGTTTTCTATTTTCTGCAATACCTAATCCTTGAACAATGTACCATGTTTTCTGATGTCTGTAAAGCGACTTTGAGTCCTGCGGGAGAGAAGCGCTATATAAATAAAATTATTATTATTATTACTACTTCTCACTTTGCTTTGATGAATTACATGTTTATCATTGTTGTGAAGTCAATGATGAATTTTAGAAAGTATTTGTATCTACTTAATGATTTCACCTCCATCGGGCCACATACGTCTGTATGCGCTAATGCCAGGGGTGCTTCAGCTCCGGTTGCTGATTTTAGAATAGAGCAACAGGCTTGCTTACCCTTTATACAACACTTACAAGTTGGTCTGTCTGTGTTACTCATTGTTTTTCTTGTTACCATTCCATCTAGGAGCTTCTGGATGTTGTCATATACCAGATGGCCTAGTGATCTGTGCCAGAGTTCCATAGATTGATTTGAATCAGAGGCCATCATTGCTCAACACTCTTCTGTGTCTAGGTAGTACAGTTGCTGGCTTCAGGTTGCTGTCACTATCACAGTCCCTCTTCTATTCTGCACAACACATTTGCCCTCTACAAACTTCACCTTGAAGCCGTTTTTCTCTAGGATACTTATGGTAATGAGTTTTGTCTGTTACGGATAACACATCATGAATATCTGTGACTTTGCAGTCACCTTTTATTCTTAGCTGAATCATGATTGTCCCAACATTTGAGGCTGTAAGGACCTCCTCCCCAATTTTTCTGATCTTGGTTAGTGATGTAAACCAGATTTTATGTTTGGGTAAGAGGGTGTTTTACCACTTATATCTTAAGTACTGACACTACCTTTGACAGTCCTATATTACTCAGCTCCCATTTATGGAGAGTAAGGGACTAGTTTCATATAGCTGAAGTGTCATAACGAAGTATTCTTCTCAGCACCTGGGCTAATTTGGGAAACCCTCTAGTTCTCCTTAGGTCACAGAGATTGGGCACCCATTGGCACTGGCTTATGTTAGTTTATGTTTTGATGCTTAGTAACCATGACAACACTACACATATTTTTTATTACACAATATATCACGGTTCCATAACATTGGAATGCATATGGCTTTACAGTCAGCAATGTTTAGTTTTTGTTTTTCCACGTTAGTTAGTGTAATATATGTTTTGCATTCACTTTTGCATTTTTTGCGGCATCTGAAACGATGTTAGTGTCTGGAGTTGCCATAGTTACCTTGCAGGGACCATGGATCACCTCGTCCTCCCGTGCGCCGGAAGTGGTCATGAGTGCGCCAGACCCAAGTGTGCTGTGCCGCACGTGGCACTGTGTGAAGCCCAGGACGCTGTCCGGTGTTCTGGATGAGTGGTGATTGACACGTCCGGGGGGTGAGTTATTTAATACTGTTGTTTTATCTCACATTTTGTATCTGACATGCTGAAGAAGGGGTGCACGGCCCTGAAACGTCGATGACAATGTATTTATAATAAACCACTGCACTGGTTATACTTTATTATTATTATCCTTTATTTATATGGCACCACAAGTGTTCCGCAGCGCCTTACATAGTAAACAAACAAATTGTAGACAAGCAACTTACAGAACAATACAATACAGGACCAGGACATGGATAATATATATTGCTACATTTGCGACCATAACACCCAGATAAGCAACAGAGCATAAGCAACCAAGTGTTAGGTGCCCTAGTGGTGAGTAAGAAGTAGATGAAACTAAAATAGGGAGAAGCACAAGAGGGTAGAGGGCCTTGCTCGTAAGAGCTTACATTCTAAAAGGGAGGGGAAGACAAACAGGTTCGACACAGATGGGGTAGATGGGGAGGAAGGAACATGTAGCAAGGAGTTAGAATGATAGCTGGAAGGCTTTGATGAAGTAGTAGGTCCCGTTTGAAGGATTGCAAAGAGGTGGAGAGTCTGATGGGGAGTGGGAGAGAGTTCCAGAGGTGGGGAGCAGTGCGGGCAAAATTTTGGAGGCGGGAGTGGGAGGAAGTAATCAGCGTGCATTCGTTGAACAAAGAGAGCGGAGAGGAGAGTGAAGGGAGATGAGATCAGAGATGTATATGGAAGATTGGGTGAGGGCTTTGTAAGCAAGTGTGAGAACCTTAAATTGGGTTCTGAAAGGGAAAGGGGAGCCAGTGGATGGCTTGTAGGAGAGGGGAGGCAGATGTAGGGCATTCGGAGAGGAAGATAAGCCATGCAGCAGCATTAAGGATGGACTGGAGAGGAGAGAGATGGGATTTGGGGAGGCCAGATAGGAGGAGGTAGTCCAATCTGGAGATGACCAGTGAGTGTATGAGGGTTTTAGTAGCATCCTGGGTGAGATAGGGTCTGATCTTAGAAATATTTTTGAGATGGAAACGACAAGACTATGAAAGATTCTGGATATGTGGTTTGAAGGAGAGGGATGAGTCCAGGATAACACCACGGCAGCGCACCTTGGGACTAGATGAGATAGTTATTCCATCAATTGATAAAGAAATAGTGGCAAGTAAGGTTATGTGGGAGGGTGGAAAGATGATCAGCTCTGTCTTAGACATAGTAAGTTTAAGAAATCGCTGGGACATCCAGGAAGAGATAGCAGAGAGAGTTGGAGATACGAGTGAGAAGAGAGGGGGAGAGATCAGGGGAGGAAAGGTAGATTTGAGGATCATCAGCATAGAGATGATAATGGAGGTCAAAAGAGCTGATGAGTTCACCTAGAGAGGAAGTATAGAGGGAGAATAGGAGAGGACCAAGAACATAACCTTGGGAGGGAAACACCTACTGTAAGAGGCTGTGGGGGGAGGGAAGAGGAGTCATGAGAGGAAACTGAGAGAGATCGGTCAGAGAGGTAGGATGACAGCCAGGAGAGGGCAGAGTCATGTAGACCAAGTGTCAGGGCTCAGCCGGGGATCGGCGCCCGCTTACCGTGCCGCCGGCTTCCCCTGTCATCCCGGGTAGTCGGGCAGCTGGCGCGGCGGCGGGGGAGAAGCTGAATATTCTCCCCGCATGCAGTGGCTTCCTGGTGGGCTGGTGTCCGGCATCACAATTCCGGACATGGGCGCCGCCATGACAGTCGGCCCATGTGACAGTATCTTCTTTTCAGGATAGGTGAGTGATCAGCTGACGCTGTGCATCTATCAAAGGGTTCCCCTGGGTATATAACTGTTCCACAGGTTCCAGGAAGTTGCCTGAACAACGGTTGTCTCCTAGCGTGCCTTAGTGAGTTCCCGGTCCAGGTTCCTAACCTTCGTTACAGCAGCAGTGATACCATCTTTACCTGTGTGCCTCCCGTCTCTGGTGAATATCCGTGCAGCAGTGTATACCATCTTTACCTGTGTGCCTCCCGTCTCTGGTGAATATCGTGCAGCGGTGTATACCATCTCCACCTGTGTGCCTCCCGTCTCTGGTGAATATCCGTGCAGCAGTGTATACCATCTTTACCTGTGTGCCTCCCGTCTCTGGTGAATATCCGTGCAGCAGTGTATACCATCTTTACCTGTGTGCCTCCCGTCTCTGGTGAATATCCGTGCAGCAGTGTATACCATCTTTACCTGTGTGCCTCCCGTCTCTGGTGAATATCGTGCAGCGGTGTATACCATCTCCACCTGTGTGCCTCCCGTCTCTGGTGAATATCCGTGCAGCAGTGTATACCATCTCTACCTGTGTGCCTCCCGTCTCTGGTGAATATCCGTGCAGCAGTGTATACCATCCCTACGTGTGCGCCCTCTGTCTCTGGCAATTTCTCAAGTAACCGTGAGTCTCCACTTGATATTTGATCTACGTGTCAAGGTATAGTCCTTGTACGGTTAGGGTGTTATTAGTGCCTATCCAGGCATCACCTCTCTGGGCCACGGGTGTTGTGTCTCTATTTCCGCAGGGCTTGGGTACCTGGTCAAAGGACCGCGACCTGCTCACGGGGTGCAGCTAAGCCCAAATCCCAATTGGGGGGGTCACTGGCGAACACCATCCTGTGGGTTAGATTCCGCACCTTTGCCCAGGTCTCGCCAACACTCAAGACCTGTGGATGAGGAGAACATATATCCAGGCCCCTCATCTCCGCTTCCTCCCACAACTTAGGCCCTCCACGTCTTCTACTCCAATCTCAGACGTGACACCAAGGGAGTGAAGGATATGCAGCAGGAGAGGGTGGTCCACAGTGTCAAAGCAGCAGAGAGATCAAGGAGAGGAGAAGAGAGAAGTGGCCTTTGGATTTGGCAGTAAGGAGGTCTTTTTGCAGACTTTCGTGAGGGCAGTTTCAGTGGAGTGGAGAGAATGGAAACCGGACTGAAAAGGGTCAAGGAGGGAGTGTGAGGAAGGAAAAGTGGTAAGGCGGTTGTAGACAATCCGCTCAAGGAGTTTGGAGGCAAAAGGGAGGAGAAAGATGGGTCGGTAGTTAGAAAGAATTTTAGGATCAAGGGTAGATTTTTTAAAAATGGGGGAGACAAGGGCATGCTGGAATGCAGAAGGAACAGTGCCTGATGAGAGGGAGAGGTTAATGAGGTGGGCAAGATGGGAGCAGGCAGAAAGAGAGAGGAAGCAGAGGAGGCAGGAGGGGATAGGATGAAGGGGGGAGGTGGAAGGGGGGGAGGACCGGATGAGGGCCATGACTTCCTCTCCAGACACAGGGGAGAAGGATGTTAGAGTTGGTAAAGTTGATGGGGAGGGGTGATCTGGGAAAGTAGGAGGTGGAGAGCTGGGGGACAGGTTGGATATGATGTCCTGACATATGGAATCAATTTTAGATGTAAAGTAGGCAGCAAAGTCAAGGGCAGAGAGCAAGGCGGGGAGGGGAGGGGAGGAGGGGGTGAGCAAAGGAGGGAGTTGAAAGTGGTGAAGAGACACTTTACTAAGAAGACTCCGCGCGCCGCTTATTTGTTTTGATATATATATATATATATATATATTCAAAGATAAATAATTGTGAAGTCTGCGCAGCTCACTTGGAGGTCCAAAGTCCAAAGGATACAAGGCTTCAATTCTGAATGCACTGACTTCCAACGGTCACTGCAGTACAATTTATAAGTTCACATTCAAATAGTCCTTAGGGAATAAGATCATTGGATACAGGCAGGGATCTGTATATACTCGATGTCGGCTAGGTCAGTTCCCTCTTCTATCCCAATTCTGGAATTTCTTTGTCTTACAGGGTCAGGGGAGAGGGGGTAGTTTCAGTTTCAGGTTAAGCACATTACATTGCTTAACTGCAAATAAATAGGATCTAAAACATTATAAGAATAATATTACATTTATGTTTACAACAGAGATGCAGTATTTACCTATAATAAACTACAAATTAAATGCTGATTAAAATAAGACTAAACATCAATATACAGTTATGTAACATTATAAATACACTTAAAGTATATTTAAAATAAGAACTTCATATTAATGATATTCCATAGCCGAACAGTGTGACGGTTTCTGCAGGGTCACCAAAGTTATTCTATTGGAATACAGAACAGAACAAGCCCAAGGAATGGTGCAATATTATGAATCACAATAGCATACAATCAGGTCTCATACAATCAGATAGACCAATCAGTAATTTGTAACCTATATAAGTACATGCCTTCATCCAAAATATCTATCTTTAACAATATATACAAATATAAATATACTGTATATATTAGGGGTGAGCGGGTTCGGATTTCTGAAATCCGAACCCCCCCGAGCCCCCCCGATCCGAGTCCGATCCGAATCAGGCTCGACTTTTCCCGCCTGACTCGGATCTGAAATCGAGGCAAAACGTCATCATCCCGCCTTCCGAGTCTCGCGGGTTTTGGATCCTATATAAGGTACCCGCGTCGGCGCCATTTTCTCACTCGGCTGTGGACAGTGAAGAGGGAGGGTGGGAGTTAGGGCTGTGTAGTGTAGTGTAGTGTAGTGCTGCTGTTGTCCACTACTTCAAAGTCCATAGGGGCAGGCTGTGTTGTGCTGTGCTGCTGTTGTTAATAGGGGCTGTGTCCACTACTTCAAAGTCCATAGGGGCTGGCTGGACTGTGTTGTGCAGTCAGTTCTCCATAGGGGCTGTGTCCACTCCAAAGTCCTGTGCAGTGTCCCAGTCCTAAAGGGGTGCTGTAGTGTTGTCCAGGGGGTGCTCTGTCCATCAGGGGTGCTCCCCCCAAGTGCTAAAAAAATAATATATTTTCTGTGTTTGTGAATTGTGTGCGCAGTAGCCGCACGTGCATCAACAAAGTAGTGCCAAGCGTGCGCCTGTGTCATAAGTAAAGGGCCGGCTGGCTTGACCGTTAAGGGTGCTGTAACCCCCGAAAGTACACTCCAGTCCAAACCAAAAAAAAAATTATTTTCTGTGTTTGTGAATTGTGTGCGCAGTAGCCGCACGTGCATCAACAAAGTAGTGCCAAGCGTGTGCCTGTGTCATAAGTAAAGGGCCGGCTGGCTTGACCGTTAAGGGTGCTGTAACCCCCGAAAGTACACTCCAGTCCAAACCAAAAAAAAAAATATTTTCTGTGTTTGTGAATTGTGTGCGCAGTAGCCGCACGTGCATCAACAAAGTAGTGCCAAGCGTGCGCCTGTGTCATAAGTAAAGGGCCGGCTGGCTTGACCGTTAAGGGTGCTGTAACCCCCGAAAGTACATTCCAGTCCAAACCAAAAAAAAAATTATTTTCTGTGTTTGTGAATTGTGTGCGCAGTAGCCGCACGTGCATCAACAAAGTAGTGCCAAGCGTGCGCCTGTGTCATAAGTAAAGGGCCGGCTGGCTTGACCGTTAAAGGGTGCTGTAACCCCCAAAGTACACTCCAGTCCAAACCAAAAAAAAAATTATTTTCTGTGTTTGTGAATTGTGTGCGCAGTAGCCGCACGTGCATCAACAAAGTAGTGCCAAGCGTGCGCCTGTGTCATAAGTAAAGGGCCGGCTGGCTTGACCGTTAAAGGGTGCTGTAACCCCCAAAGTACACTCCAGTCCAAACCAAAAAAAAAATTATTTTCTGTGTTTGTGAATTGTGTGCGCAGTAGCCGCACGTGCATCAACAAAGTAGTGCCAAGCGTGCGCCTGTGTCATAAGTAAAGGGCCGGCTGGCTTGACCGTTAAAGGGTTCTGTAACCCCCAAAGTACACTCCAAACCAAAAAAATATATATTTTCTGCCAAGCGTGCGCCTGTGTCCCATAAGTAAAGAGCCAGCTGGCTCATTTCTTAAAGGGTGGTGTAACCCACAAAGTGCACTACTCTCCAGCAAAAATAAAAAAATATTTTCTGTGTTTGTGTGCGCTTTAGCCGCACGTATATATATCAATATAACATAAATGGAGGACCAAACTTTCTCCGATAAAAATAAAATAGGGAAAGATCAAGAACCACTTCCTCCTAGTGCTGTTGCTGCTGCTGGGAGTTGTTCATCATCCCAGAGAGGAAGTAGGAACATCACTACTTTTACTAAACAATTGACCCTCCAACAGTCCCTAGCGATGAGGATGAAGTACGACAGCAGTCATCCTGAAGCAAAACGTATAACTGAGGCCTTGACTGCTATGTTGGTGTTAGACGTGCGTCCGGTATCCGACATTAGTGCAGTGGGATTTAGACAATTGATGGAGGTAGTGTGTCCTCGGTTCCAAATCCCGTCTAGATTCCACCTGCATCCTCAAAGCAGCAGCGACAAGCGTGCGTCTGTCTGTTAAAGGGTGGTGACACCCTCAAAGTGTGCTACACAAACAATTAAAATATTGTTCTTTTTTTTTTGGTCTTTGTGAAATGTGTGGGCTGTAGCCGCACCTGCATCCTTAAAGCAGCAGCGACAAGCGTGCATCTGTCTGTTAAAGGGTGGTGACACCCTCAAAGTGTGCTACACAAACAATAAAAATATTCTTCTTTTTTCTGTCTATGTGAATTGTGTGGGCTGTAGCCGCACCTGCATCCTTAAAGCAGCAGCGACAAGTGTGCGTCTGTCTGTTAAAGGGTGGTGACACCCTCAAAGTGTGCTACACAAACAATAAAAATATTCTTCTTTTTTCTGTCTATGTGAATTGTGTGGGCTGTAGCCGCACCTGCATCCTTAAAGCAGCAGCGACAAGCGTGCGTCTGTCTGTTAAAGGGTGGTGACACCTCAAAGTGTTCTACACAAACAATTAAAATATTGTTCTTTTTTTTTCGGTCTTTGTGAAATGTGTGGGCTGTAGCCGCACCTGCATCCTTAAAGCAGCAGCGACAAGCGTGCGTCTGTCTGTTAAAGGGTGGTGACACCCTCAAAGTGTGCTACACAAACAATAAAAATATTCTTCTTCTTTTTTCTGTCTTTGTGAATTGTGTGGGCTGTAGCCGCACTTGCATCCTCAAAGCAGCAGCGACAAGCGTGCGTCTGTCTGTTAAAGGGTGGTGTAACCCTCAAAGTGTGCTCCACAAACAATAAAAATATTCTTTTTTTTTTTCTGTCTTTGTGAATTGTGTGGGCTGTAGCCGCACTTGAATCCTCAAAGCAGCAGCGACAAGCGTGCGTCTGTCTGTTAAAGGATTACATCGGTGACAGCATCCAAGTAGGCATGTCAGACAGTCCGTACCTGTACTGGCAGGAAAAAGAAGCAATTTGGAGGTCCCTGTACAAACTGGCTCTATTTTACCTGAGTTGCCCCCCCTCCAGTGTGTACTCCGAAAGAGTGTTTAGTGCAGCCGGGAACCTTGTCAGCGAAAGGCGTAGGAGGTTGCTTCCACAAAATGTGGAGAAGATGATGTTCATAAAATGAATTATCAACTCTTCCAGGGAGACCAGCCTCCAGAACGTACAGAGGGACCTGTGGTTCCAGCAGGGACGAATTAATACTCTGTGAGGATGAGGATGTACACACTGAAGAGGGTGAGGAATCGGTGGATGAGGAGGATGAGGATGACATCTTGCCTCCGTAGAGCCAGTTTGTGCAGGGACAGATAAATTGCCAGCTTGTTTTGTGGGGGCCCAAACGAACCAATCATTTCAGCCACAGTTGTGTGGCAGACCCTGGCGCTGAAATGATTGGTTTGTTAAAGTGTGCATGTCCTGTTTATACAACATAAGGGTGGGTGGGAGGGCCCAAGGACAATTCCATCTTGCACCTCTTTTTTTTCTTTGCATTATGTACAGTTTGGGGCCTAGTTTTTCAATGCCATCCTGTCTGCCACTGCAGTTTCACGCCTAGATGGGTCACGTGTTTGTGCCGCCCACTCGTGTCGCTTAGCATAGTCATCCAGCTACCTCGGTGCAACCTTTTGGACATAAAAACACTATTGTGAGGTGTGAGGTATTCAGAATAGACTGGAAATGAGTGGAAATTAAGGTTATTGAGGTTAATAATAGCATAGGAGCAGAAAAACCTACAAATTCTGTGATTTTAGCTGTTTTTATGCTTTTTTTAAAAAAAATACAGATCCAAAACACAAAACCCAGAACCCAAAACACGGAAGAGTGGTTTTGGCAAAACCAATCCAGATCCAAAACACGAAGAAAGATCCAGATCCAAAACCAAAACACGAAAAGTGGCCGGTGCACACCCCTAGTATATATATATATATATATATATATATATATATATTGTAACAGGACTGGATTAGGGGTCCCTTTCGTGGGGTAGATGGACTCCCTCTTCACACACACAGCAGCCGGAAAATAGTACACCAGTCTGGGTCTCGTGCTATCTGGTCGGCGCCAGTCTTTATTGTGCCAAGTAAAAGGAAAAACAAAACATAAAAGTAAACGCTAGCCCCGTCTGGGTGCTAACTAAACAAGAGGTTCCCTCTCTAAAGAAACAGTGGGGCCTACTGCCTCCACCATCAACACAAGCGCTTCCACAGACCTTACAGGTAGTTTCACCAAGTGTCTCTGAGCCAGCCAGCGTGCTTGCTCTCCCAAGTATGAGACACTCCCTTACAATTAGACACAGCCTATATCAGCCAGTTCCAGGTGCAGAGCTTAATGAGTCTGCTAACAGGCCAAAAACCAAAACCTGGAGTGGGTTGTGGATGGAGCCCACCCTCTCCTCACATCCACACCCCCAGGACCCAAACCAGCTTTTTCAAAAGTTGAAACTAAAATCTGCTTTAGTGCAGACTTTCTCCTGGGGGCTTTTTTAGAACACATTGGTCAAAAACCTATTATATATATATATTTTTATATATATATATATATATATATATATATATATATATATATATATATATATATATGTAAAAGTAGAAAAAAAGGGGGGGGGTAGCACTCACCAGTCTTCTTTGTCCATGCACAGGACCGAAACGTCGGATTTTGATATGCTGTAAAATTTTTACTGAGATGTAATAAAGAAATGTTTTAAGAAGACTGGTGAGTGCTACCCCTCCCTTTTTTTCTACTTTTGCATGAAGAGGATTATTGTGATCCCATATGGGTGTGTCACCCCAGCAATTTATTATTGAAGACGAGAGTGTGGACCTATTTGGACTATATATATATATATATATATATATATATATATATAATCACTCCCTTCACCCTGTAGTACCTCTCACTCCCCATCTTCACCATGTAGCACTTCACTCCCCCTGTAGCACCCCACTGACTCGGCGACTCCCCTCAGTCACCGGAGGGAGGGGAGTGTATTATTCGGGACAGTCTTGCTCTGGCTAACACTGGGGGGTATGGGAGCCAGGGCCAGGTGTGGTGTCCTCAACTTAGTGAGCATTATTCCGCAGCGTGGCAGTGGGACGGAGTGTGTCCATGACTTCTGTGACTGACCGGTGGGAGTGGGGAGACTCGGGCCGTCACTGGTGGAGGTGGGGTGGAGGGGCAGTGGGCCAAGATGTACTCACGGGTCCGGTGTCTGGTCTGTACAACGCGGCCTTCTCCATCTGAACTGCTTCCGGACTCGCGAGATGATGACGTCATTGTCTCGTGAGTCGCGTCTCTCCTTATTACGGTACTCCCTGTGATAATCGAAGCAGTGGGTTGGCCTTAACTAATGACAGAGGGTGCAGCAGGGAGGCAGGGCCGGATTAAGTAAATAACATAATGTTTAAAAAAAAGAAAGAAAAAAAGTGCAGATTGCTTGCTGGAACTCGGGCCCCCCAAGCGGCGGGCCCCATAGCAACTGCCCCCCCTGCACCCTCTGTATTTACTCCACTGAATATGTGACAGGGCAGTATGTGGTGCTGTGAGGTGGACATTGAAGGTAGGGGAGGAGGGGGGGTGCTGTGAGGTGGACATTGAAGAGTGGGTGCTGTGAGAGGCAGACATTGAAGGGGCTGGCTTGTGGAGGCTGTGGGAGACACTTATTGTATATTGCTTCCTACATTTTATATCAGTGACTAGAATCTGTTTGTCAGAGAATGTTGGTATGTGATGTATTTGATTATAGCTCTTAGACACAATGATTTTTCATATATTTCATTACACATTAAAGCCGCATCCCATTAGATAAACCACACCTGCAGGTTTTATCAAACTTATGTTTCTATGGGTGGGATGCATCAACACCAAATATACGATCAAACCTCCTAAATTACAGTTTTCTAAGGTTTGGACAAATTTCAAATATGCACAAAGCTCAGTAAAGCGAAAGTTTCCGGAGCTTGGATCCGATAGGCAATGTGGAAAGCCGTGCTGGGATCAAGTGGCTGATCCCAGCATCGGCACAGAGGGAGGAGGTGTGTCCCCTGCGGAACACATCAGCATCCGGCGCCGGGATGCTGTGTCTGCTCCCAGCGCCAGGTAAGCAGAGGCGGCGGGTAGCAGGCGCTGGGACAGAGTATCTGTTCCCAGCGCCGGTCAAGCGTCGGTACGTACTTGGCTCCGGGCGCGGGCTTACTGTAGCCCGCTGCCAAGCAGCCTGGTTACAGCAGTGGGTGTTTGGCTCTGCAAAGGTAATAGGGTACTGGAGCGCTACACCATATGATACTAATGAATGGTGATGATGAACAATTATTGATGAGAAGAATATTGTATAAATGTTTTACTGATAACCATACAATAAAATTCCATAGACGTTCACAATGAAAAAAGAAATCAAATTAATACATGAAATTGTTAATAAATGACCTCAAAGTAATACCTTGCTCAGATATTGATGTAAAACAAATGGTATATGAATAATGAATAATTCAGTGCAATTGCATGCATAAATAATAGTTTCAATCACTGGTAGGATAGTAGATGAACTCTCTTGAGGTGAGAGCGTTATGGTGACAGATGGCTGTAAATGGTATTCGTCACAATAAAGACTGTTCCTTAAGATGTGAATGTGACAGTACTGAGAATCCAAGTCAAAGAGTAATGTGTCAGATGCGCGGCATCCCGCTGATCTGACTCTGTGTTGATAAATAATGAGTGAAGTCTGTATAAGATAGGTGCCTCGAGGTGTGCTTCTCGGGATAGGAGTACTTAATCTGGGGAATGCGGGAACAGAGGAAGAGTCCTAAACGTGATCTTTAACCTCTTCTCTATGCAGACGTACCGGCGCTTGAGCTGGGTGTCCCAGACCAGCACCAGTAAGACTGCTGGTGGGCAGGTGATCAGCCGTCTGGGGAGGGGATGTAACGTTGTAAGCTCTCCCGGACCTGTCTGCCATTGATCTCCTCCTTGATGACACTTACCTCACTTTGCAACTTCCAGGTGGCCGCTCCTGCCCCTTGCCAGCTTGAGATGTCTTCTGCATCCGTCCTCTGTCTTGAGTTTGATGCATGACCCGAGGGCGCGGGACCGCGGGATCCGGATATGATGCAGCAGCAGGTGCGGCTGGTTAACTGGTGCTGTTAGGGATTCTCTCGTCTATCTCACGTATAGTGTGTGGGTCTCCAACGCGTTTCGGCTTCCGTCTTTGTCAAGGAGCGCGAGCCGAACACGGCTTGCGGGCCAGCAGCCAATAGGAGACAGACGCGGCTCACCGCATCATGGCCCCGCCCACTCGCGGCATCTTGTATTACATGCCACTGAGCGGGAAACTTCAGTTCATTGGCGGAGAAGGAGGAGGGAAGACCTCCCGAAGAACGTGCGGCAAGAGTTCCCAGCGGCCACGGAAGAGGCTACAAGATGCCGCTGTCAAGAAAGACAGGTGGCGCCGGCTGGAGGAAGAAAAGAAGAGGCGGCGCCGCTGGCCTGGACAGGCCAGCGGCAGAAGAATGCGGCTGCGGACTGCTGGGGTGGAAAGTAAAAGAGCTAACGAAGCTCCCCACGCAGCCTCTTCTAACGGAGTAGGTAGGCCCTCCGTGAGTCCTACCATATACCCCCTCCTAGTCCACCAGGGTTGTCGGGCATTAGGCCCGTGGGGACACTGTCGGGCACTAGGCCCGTGGGCATATAGGCGGGCGCAAGGCCCGGACTACATAGGGGACATTAGGCCCCTTTAGCGATTAATTGCCCCTATTAGGTGTATGTGACATGGATACTAGGCCCAGGTCGCAAAGGAATAAAGTAGACGGGCACTAGGCCTGTGACCATAAGCCAAGCTTAGGCCTGTACCCATTTAGGAGGGCACTAGGCCCAATTCAGCCCCTTGGTTAGGCAGGCCCATAGGCCCGAGTCCCATATAAAGTGGCCCTGGGCATTAGGCCCAGGCCAGTACCCGAGCCCCACCATTAGGCAGGACCATAGGCCTGAGCCATCAATATAAAAAAGGGGACTCTGGGCAGTAGGCCCAAGTCCCTCCTGTGCCTGCAGTAGGCAGATATGAGACCTGTGTCGCTGGTAAGACCCTCGGCGTTAGGCCCAGGGCCCTGAGCCCATTAAGAGTGTACCAATGATGTAGTAGGTAACCCCTGTGTAAGTGTATAGAGGTGTGAGCAGTTGTGCGACTCTCACCCTCCAAGTCCCCCGTGGAGAGCTGTCAGGCTCCCACTGTGATAGCAGGTAATTTTCCCAGTCACCAAGAGGAGGAGCTGGCCAGCTCTGGATAGGCAGGTAGCAAGCATTTATAGGGACAGCTCCGTGTTTTACTCTTGTGTAATTTCTGTCTGTGATTGTTGTTCCGTTCAAGGCAAAAGTTTAGTTATTGTTATACATGTCGCACTACACACACTGTAGGTTGAGGGCGATGTTGTCTTAGTATGTGTAGTTACGTGACACAGGTTTAGGCCCTGCATGGCTGTGTTGTGTATCTCCTTAAAGGGACCTGTAGGCGAGTGAGCAGATGAAGAGCAAGAGTGGACACGGTGAGAAATATCTGGTGCGCGAGTACCTATAGGTCAGTGGTTCTCAAACTTGGTGCTCAGGACCGCACACAGGTTACGTTTTCCTGGTCACCCAGCAGGTGCACAGGTGTATTCATTACTCACTGACACATTTTGAAAGATCCACAGGTGAAGCTAATTATTTCACTAATGATTGTGAGGAGACCTGGAAAACATGCACTGTGTGGGGTCCTGAGGACCGAGTTTGAGAACCTGTGCTATAGGTGAAAACTTGGGATCTGAGGCCAAAAGTGCCAGTGATGATCTTCACTTAAAAGCTGATTCTATTCCTCGGTCTGGTAGGGCATGTCGGTCGACGTGAGGAAGGACGGTTCTCACATCATCTCCTTCCTCCTAGGTCATCGTGTCCGTGTTCTGTTTTGGTATTCCAGGACCGTCTGTTCAACATACGGCCTGAAGGTGAGAGGGTGCGACGCAAGGTAAGAAACAGAAATACACCTGCACGACAGCAGGCACTGCACCACACCCATTTTACAGCAACGCCAATAGGTTTCTTCCGGAGACTTCCCAAAAGGGATCCAATAGGATCGCCCCCAGGGTCCCCCAACTGCTGCACAAGCGCAGAAAACTCTGAAGTCTCCACACCGCACAGGACAGCTTTTATAGGCTATGCAGAGCTATGCATGTGATCAGTAACAAAATGCATCATATCCAAAAGGTGTTGCTTGATGCACCCCACCCTAGGGGGGCCCATTTATCATTGTATATTTGCGGTTTGTTTTTGGGTGTTAACCACAAATATTAAGTTTCCCCCAGATGTATGAAGGAGAGACCGCAGTAGGTGTCTCCGATGCCTGCTGCGACCCCTCCAGTCCTGCCGGCAGCCGCATCCCCCATAGCTTTCTATTGGGGATGCGATGCTGCCGTATTTACCAATTCCGAAGATTGGCCGCTGCAGCTACTGCCATGTGAAGATGGCAGTAGCCCATTGTATCCTATGGGTTACACATAACGGAATCGGCCGACACAGAGGGTTCCCCCCGAACCCTCCTCGGAAATGGGTGCTGTGCATGTGTGCTCAGTGGGACCGCGCATGTGCAGTAGCCTCGGCAGCACATTGAAGGGACAGGCTTATATCGTTCCCAGATTGCATTGCAAATGCACCTATAAATGGGCAAATGGGCACCTATGTCCTTTTTACTGTCGCCATGCACTGGTAGAAAAGCCAGGGTCACTTAATTGCATTTACCCCCCCATGGCAAAAAGTTGCAAGCCAGCCCGATAGTGGGGAACTAGCGTTGTCGATATAGTTTGTATAGAACCGGGTTTTTTTAATACAGTTGCTATAGATCCGACAGGATTCGGCTTTTACCCTCTTCCGCAGAAACACAATCTACTCAGAGCGGAAACTCACAGACAGTGAATACACATTACACAGAGGTTTGGTACAATAGTGAAACTACAAGTAACCCCGGCAGCATGCACACTGCAATACAGTACTCCTCGTATATCTTATCTAAACAGTATTTCCCTCCCACCTAGCACAAGGGAGGAGCAGCCACTTCTAGCCAGCTAAATATAGCTGCTAGCATGCACAGCCAAGGGTTTATTTTCCCTGTAGAAGGGGTGGGCGTGGGGAGAGGGAATCCCACACGATATTCATCATACCCCGGCTAGTAGCCTGTTCCTCACTCATAGTAGACCCCTTGCAGCTGCGTGCTGTCACTGTATCAGCAAGGACAGCCCGGGACTCTGACCAACCATGGACCTGCTGACAGCTCTCAGCCTTGAAGACCTGGCCGTGTCTTTCTCCAAACTACCTGTCTTCCCTGTGTTCGATGTGGCTTATTATATTATCTCCATCCTGTACCTTAAGTATGAGCCAGGTGGGTGCTTGCCTCTACAATGAAGTTGCTATACGAGCACTGCTTCGGTTATTTCTGCAGTTTATTCTAGATTGCATGCAAGCATTGCTTTTCCCATACTCACCCACTGTCTATGTATATTCTGTATATATTGCCATTACTGAAGGAGTTAACTGTTGGCATGGATGTACCATTTTTAGCTGGTTCAGTCTCAGCTGTCTATTTTCCTTGTAAGGATGTAGATTGTAGACGTTACAGCAAGACAATGAATGAGTTATTATTTTCCCATGCTGCAGGAATAATCAAGAAAGGATAATCTACATGAGGAGAAATACTAACATTTATATATACATAGCAGTATCTATGTGACACAGCTTAGTACTGGCTTCTGTGTAATTAGATTCTTAGAAATATTTTTTTTTACTGTGTATAATTATCTATTAGAATAGTGATTCTCTGGGAACCTAGATGTGTATACCCTGCTATTGAAAGTGTGCTGTTATCTGTTTGTGCAATACCAACAAACAATGGGTTAGAATGCTGATTCACATACATGATTTGGGTTTTTGCCAAAAAAGATTAGGAGGCCTAGGGACTCCTATCACATCATATAAGGTACCAGAGGCGCAGGCCACTGGCTATATATGCAGCTGCTGTGGCCTTCTTCATAGTTTTAAAGAACATTTTGTGGTTTGTAGACTAATAACCAAAATTACTATTGGCAAAATCTTTTAGAGGTTTTTATTACTGAGTGTTTCTTTTGTAACCAGTGCCCACAGCAGTGACAAGTAGGGAAAATGGAGTAATGTCACTTGGTGGTTAAGGTGACTATCATATTTACTAGCAGCCATGCAGACGTGATTGTAAATATAATGGTATGGGGTGCAGACAGTCCCTTGGGTTCAGGGGGAGGCCACACAGCATACCCTGCACCCATTCACCTTACTTACCTTTCCATCGGCGTGGTAGAAATCACTGGGAAAAATAGTAGGGTGCCATTTTCCCAGAGATTGGCACATGAGCAGTACTGAAATCATCATGAAAATGGGCCCGCACCATTTTCCGGGCGATCAGCGCATGCGCAGTAGTCTCTGGAACAGTGCCAGACTACAGGGGACATGTGTTAGCGAGAAAGAAAGGGGCCCACACGGAGACTACACATGGCCACCTCCTCTGTTACACCACCCTTGCATGCATGCAGACGACCCTATGGGGAAATTTCAATTGTTGCTTCGTTCGGGCGCAGTAGTCGCCGGCATTTCTGCTCACTGCCTCCTGAGGTGGCAAGTAGAAATGTGCTATAAGTCCATGGTTTGGATGCCCTAACCAGGAGTTTAGATGGGTTTAGCCGTTTTATGCGGCTAAATCCAGTCTAATTGGGAGCGACAATCGTAATAATTGATGAGTACCCCAAAACAATTGAATTGCTATATTGGGTGCCCATTACTTACTGTGGCTAAAAAATAAACAACTGAAAAGCCCCCTATATTTGAGTACTGTAATGCATGAATGAGCATACACGCAAGCAGTTGTTTTTCAACATTATTTAATTCCACATCTTCCTGTACTTTATGTATATTCTCCAGTTTCTCAATGGTAATGGCTGTACTGCAGACTTTTCTGTTAATAAATAAAATTGTCTGTTCATACAAACAGCAATTGAAAACATGGCCCAATATAAAAAAGCAAGAACATGTTGCATGCATAGTGCCACATACATGGACTTTGCTATATGGCATTGTGGCACATAATAACGATATAAACCATATAATGTATAATGACAACATTGAAATATATTTCAGTGGCACTCTGGTGCTGAGCCAGTTCTCCTAAGCTGCAGTCTCCGGACACTCTAAATTCCCCACGGTGTCTATTTACTGAATTTGGTCAATGGTACCATGTAAACGTATACAATAAGGGTAGATGATAAGAAGAGCATCTACTGTACCTTGTAGAAAAAGAGCTTTATTGTTTGGTTAGTCAGGCACTGAAAAATGTGTCAATTCTCGGAAAAAAAATCTCTAAAAATTGGGACTGTATGTAGAAATTAGGGCCATTTAGCAACTATATATGGAAGTCTGTGTGAATAATTGTGTTAGCGTAATTGAGTTGTAGTAGTTCATGCTCCAATGCAGCCAGCTGTGAATCCAGCATAAAAGAAACTTCAACAGTACCTGTAAAAGGGACTATTGATCCCTATGGAGAATGGGGAGAGCACGAGTGGTCATGGAAAGCTGATCTGGGATGAATGGAGGACAGTGCATGCTGCATCTCTCTCCTATTACATGTCCTATTCTGGTTCTGTTTGTGCAGCATTCAGTCCATGGTTTGCATGTATTTGCATTTGTTAAACTCGTAGTGAATACATGCAAATACACTGCGTGCAAAGTGCATATAAAATCTGCTTTGCTGAGAAGGTGAACTTTAAGTTGTAGTTACTGTTGACATTTATGGGTTTAGTTACTAAGTAATAACTTGTAAACCAGTGTTTTGCTAAGAAAAACATTGCCCTTTTAAATGTTGGGCTTAAACACACCAGGAACCTATGGCTTGTGCAAGTCATCACTTAATAAATAGTATTTCTTCTTGATACATGCAAAAAGTATCAATTCTAGTGGAGTGTACCGACACTTATTTATAGCCAGAAAAATTAAAACTTCATCAAAAACAATCTGTAGCTTTTAGACCTGTTTAAATCAAAACATCATTAGGATACTTACTTATGGGAACTCATGCAGTTCAAATAGCTGAGACCTCAGTTGCTGTGACATCAGTAACCCTGCCTTTGTGTTTCCATCCACACAATAGGCTTTATCCAGTTAGGTACGAAAGGGGAGAATTGCCATTGCAACAGCAAAGAAATGCCAGCTATTCGCCCCCCTCGCGGCCGAGCTCATCTGGACTCGCACATTTTTGTACGGAGGTGCAGGTAATTTGCACCTAATTGGATCAAGCCCATAAGCTTAAATGGCAAACACACAAGGCCACAACTGGCTTCAAGTAGTATTTAATTTAATAATCTCAGGCAGTGCTTTGTGGCTAAGGGTGCGGCGTACACAAGACGATGTGCTCACGATGCGATATTGTGAGCAATTTCCCTTGCACTCTCCCCGGCAGTTCCCCGGCGCTCCATGACACGATGTGTCTAGCAAAAGCTGCACGATGTGACACAAGATCTAACGATTTGCCGATCTTTAGATTGTGCGCGATAGTTGAGACACAGATGCTTGCACGGAACAGGGAGATCCGTGATGCATGCATCTGTGTAAAAAAAAAAAAAATCAAGCAAGACACAGATGCATGGACGGATCAGTGAGAGCCGTCTATGCATCTGTGTTAAAAAAAAAATGGGTCCCCCAGCCAAAGCATTACCCCTGACCGCTAGTCAGCCCAGGCCGAGGATCCCCCTCTCCAGCGCACCCCAGGCCTAGGCTGATAGCCCAGGGCTATTACTGGCACCCCTGGCCGGAGGGTGCCGGATTTATTATATAGTGTGGTGCATTTGAAATAGGTAAAAATATTAGCTTTTGCTGAACTACAGGTCCCAGCAAGCCTGTTCTGTGTTTTTTTAATATTGCTTTTGCTGTGGAACTACAGGTGCCAGCGGGCCTGTAATGCCTCACATGCTGGTACTTGTGGTTCTTTAAGTACCAGCATTGCTGGTACTTAGCAAAAAGACAATATTTGAAATGCATCACATTACATAGTCAACCTAGCACCCTCCGGCCAGGGGTGCCGGGGATGCCCCGGGCTATCAGCCTAGGCCTGGGGTGCCCTGGAGAGGGGGACCACTTTATTGGGGGCATCCCCAACTCCCCAGGGATCCTCGGCCTGGCTGACCAGCGGTCAGAGGTAATGCTTTCGCTGGGGGACCTGGTGAAAGGGCTTCCCTGACTGTGGCATTACCCCCCCCCCCCCCCCGCTAGAAAACGTTTGGTGCTAGTTCTGGTAAATACAGGGGAACCCTGCGCATTTTTATTCCCCTGTATTTCCAGAACCAGGACCGGTTTGTCCTGTGTATTTAGCACAACCAAAAAGCCCGGGGCTGGTTGTGCTTTGGGGGTCACGCCGTTTTTTGGTTTTTTTTCACTTTGTATTCATTTTTTTTTAATAGATGCATAGACAGATCTCTCTGATCTGTGCATGCAGCATCATGCAGATCCAAATGACATATCGTTCGGTGCATACACACTGAACACTATGCCGATGGATCGTGTAGGAGATCGTCAAATCTTACCTGCAGTAGCTAAGATTTGACGATACTATGTATGACCCACGGGTCACTCACGATTTGGACATATTTTACACGATTTGTTGTTCAGATGCCTCGAAATTGGGCGAATTGTGTAAAATATTGACTAGTATGTACGCACCTTAAGGAAAATTACAGATACCTGCACTCCTCAAAAAATGCCTCCTGGTGCATAGCTACTCCTTATGGAGTTTAGATGGATGAATCATTTTGGTATATAGAAACTTGTAATATGTGCATTCTATGGGGTCAATCCAATTAAAAACAGTGCACTCGCTGGTGCAAGTCATCACGACAATGGCCGCACTTGACCGCAGGCTGAATTCGCGCAAAACTGTGCGCAGCCCCATAGGGCTGCTTACAAAATTGAGCGAGTTCAGCCTGAAAGAGGGCTGCAAGGGGTGCGAGATTCATCGCCGGCGTTTGAACACCATGGCAATGGCATAACTCACCCGATTCGCACCCCTCACGGCTAAGTGGATTGCCCCCTATGTGTGTCCTTTTGTAGCAAGTATATTGTGTTCCTGTCATGACATTCATGCCCAGGCTCAAAATATTTTTTTTTACATAGTTTTCTGTTTATCTTACCTGTTATACATACATACATACATACCTTATATAGGCTTTGTTATTATTTTGCACTACAACAGTTTAATTATTTCCAAATGCAATCTTCTTAGTAGTTAAGGTCAAATTTGCTAACTCATTTAGACCAGTAGCACATTGCAGTGGTCTTCAATGTATTTGTGCTTTACTGCATTTCATATCACGTACCAGGTATAGGCAATGTGCGGCACTCCAGCTGCTGTGGGGTGTTGCATTCCTAACCGTTTTGTGTGTCCAACTAAAAAAACAGTAGTATTTGCACCAAGCATACAGGTATGTTTAATATAGAGAAGGGGCTAGGCAGCGTTAGTATTACTATTATTATTATCAGCCTTTATTTATATGGTGCCACAAGGGGTCCGCAGCGTCTTTCAAGGTACATAGACAGATACAGAATGAATAAAACGAGAAAAAAGAGACAATGAGCAAGGAGCAGTGGGTAGGGGTACGAGCTGGATGGATTTGATAAAGAAGTCGGTCTTCAGCGTCGGTTTGAAGTAGGTGGAGAGTCTGAAAGGGAGAGTGTTCCATAGGTAGGGAGCAGCATGGGCAAAATCTTGGAGAAGGGAGTGGAGGAGATAATCAGTTGGGAGGAAAAGGCAACATTGGCTTGTGGGGCAAAGTGTGTGGGCGGGCTGGAGTGTGAAAGGAGATAAGGTCAGAGATGTAAATAGGAGTGGATTGGGTGAGTGCTTTGTAAGTAAATGTGAGAAGTTTGAATTGGGTTCTGGAGGAGTAGGAGAGCCAGTGCAGGGTAGGCAGATGTAGTACATTTGGAGAGGATGACGAGCCGGACAGTAGCATTGAGGACAGATTGGAGTGGAGAGAGATGGGAGGCAGGGAGGCCAGAAAGTAGGAGATTACAGTAGTCGGGTGTAGTAGGTATTACCGCCCGGCTTACCTTCGTTCGATATGCCGGGCATCGGTCTTCCAGTGTAGGTCTAATGACAGGCGTCTAATTTTTTGACGCCTGTCTTTAGTACCTTGCCGGGATATGACAGTCGGGAAGCCGGTGGTCGGGATTTAGACCGTCGGCTTCCTGACTAGATCCCCAGTAGTCCAATATGGAGATGAGCAGTGAATGGATGAGGGTATTATGGTGCATACACACGGTCAGATTTTCCTTCAGATCTGTACAATAACGATTTCAAAAATTCTTCATTCGTTCATATCTGAAGGAAAATCTGACATACCTGACATGTTTGTCGGATGAACGATGCGCGTTCCCATTTGTCAGATAACGATATCTGACATCTGATGTGTTTGGAGTCAGATTTGGACGATTCCATTCATTTTAATACAGGCAAAAATCGTTCAATCTTTCAAATCGTTGGGAAATCGTTCAAATCATTCAACTCGTTTATCTGACATATCTGACCGTGTGTATGCACCTTAAGTTGCCTCCGGGGTGAGAAAGGGTCTAATCCTGGAGATGGAGACTGCAGCATTGCGAGAGGTACTGGATATGTGATTTGAAGGAGAGGGAGGAGTCAAGGATAACTTCAAGACAGAGGACTTGTAGGATAGAGGAGATGGTGGTGCTGTCAATAGATAATGAAATTGTGGGAAGTGAGAATATTGGGGAGGGATGGAAGATGATCAATTAAGTCTTAAGCTGCATACACACACAGTGATGTTAGTAACCAACGATTTTAGTGAACGATTTTCGTAAATTTTTTCCCTTGAAAAAGTGAACGAAAATCGTTCACTAAAAATCATAGGTTACTAAAATAATGAACGATGAACGATTTTTTAATCATGCATACAGTGAATGGAAATCGTTCATCATTTATCTTTGATTCTGCACAACATGAACAATTTTCTGAACGAAAATCGTTTGTTGGACAGTCAGAATGGATGATAAACTACAAACGTGAACGCGCATTATCGTTCACCTTAAAAAGATGAACGATTTTATAAACGATTTAACGATAATTATAGTTAAATCGTTATAGTTAAATCGTTCAAAAAATCGTGGTGTGTGTACGCACCTTTTAGATATATTGGACCAAATGTAATAGAGTGCGAGTTTAGAAAATGTGAGAGTTTAGCAGTAAGCTCTCACACTTTTTAAACTTGCCCAATGTAATAGAGTCCGAGAACATACAAACTTGCATATTTTTAGACTAAAAAAATTTCCACTAATTAAACTCTCATCCAGATGTTTTCCCATTTTGAAGATAAAACTTGGCTAATGTGAGAGATTACTGCTAAACTCTCACATTTTCTAATCACTCATCCTATTACATTTGGCCCATTAAGTTTAAGAAGCGCCAGGACATTCAGGAAGAGATAGAAGAGAGTATAGAGATGATATTGGATGCCAAAAGAGCTGATGAGCTACCCTAAGGAGGATGTATTGAGGGAGAATAGGAAAGGTACAAGAACAGAACCTTGAGGGACACCTACCGATAGTGGAAGTGGCATGAATGTGGAGTCATGAGAGGAGACTGAGAAAGAACGGTCTCAGAGGTAGGAGGACAGCCAGAAGAGGGCAGTATCACGCAGACCGAGAGAATTAAAGATTTGCAGGAGGAGAGGGTGGTCCAGAGTGTAACAGTTATATTACCATTTTTTTGTAGTCATTGTAATAATTTAATGAAGTGACATATTAACTAAAGAAAATAATATCTTGACTTATTAATAAATGCAAAAAATAAAAATAATCAAATTTTACATATAAAAATGAATTAAATACAATCATGTCACATCCGTTATTTACCCCTAGTAGTCCAAAAAGAAATGAAGTACTGCAAATAGATGGCCGTGACTTGATATAATACAGATGGAGAGGTGGATATACACTCATCATCATCATCATCATCATCATCATCATCATCACTGTGCATTTTTTCACAAGCTTGGCCTCCAGCACCCGCAATGATATCTGGGGTTGTGCCCACATCTAATGACATAGCTTGTCTGTGAACATGTCTTTACTGTAGTTGGCTTACTCTTGCCTGTCTCCTGTGCTGGAGTGTGGGCATGCAGGACTACATATGCAAAATGCTATGTACAGATTCATTTTATGTGCATACATAGTGCAGAAATTATTATATTATGGCAAACTGTGACACACAACTACAGTAAATGAGACCCTTTGTGCTCCAGAGAGGGAGGAATGTAAAATGCACAGCCTGGCTTACAGTTGGGCACACACTGGAGCGACGACATAACGCCTACATCGCTCAGTGTGTACGCATGTTTGCAGCACACTCCCGTGATCGCTAGCCCCTTCCGGGAGGGAGCAGCCAGATTGGCATGGCAGGGGGCGGGGACGGACAGCTTACTGTCATTTATGGGTGGAGCGGGGGCCGGGGCCACATGATCGCGTCACAGGCATTGTGAAGCATTGAGTGGGGCCAAAATGACGCGATTCAGCGTGATTCGCGTCACCGCCCCCTGCTGCGGGGGTTTCTCAGTTTAGCCCGGTGGGTGGGGTAGGGGCGGGCGTGGAGGGGTCGGCGGCCACCGGGAGGCTTGCCTGCCTTTCAGGGGCCCGGGAGCGGCACCCGATTTTTCGTGAGGCTCCCGGACGAATCGGGAGGGTAGGCAAGTATGCTACACTGGTCACACATTCTTTTGTCAAAAAGGAGGGGATTTTAGATGAGAATATGGAGTGCACACTGCACAATTACTAGTTTGGAATATATTGATGCATGATTGCCTGGAGGAGTAGAAAGGCTGATCTACATGCATGTGCTATTTACATTTGTGCCTACTAAATAAATATATGTATTAACTTTAATGGGTCAGTGGCCACCCTAAAGGTAAACAGCTGTGAGAGGGCGTTGTATTACCATAGGTTAGATAGCAATTTGTCTGGAGGCATGATTGTTTTATGTGTTAATTGTAGTTCATTAGAGTGCAATCATTGCCTTACACTGTAATCTCAATGGGTATAATTGCAAAGAGTATAAATCAGAATATATATATATATATATATATATATATATATATATATATATATTTATTATAATCTATCCACATTGCAAATGAAGACTCCAGACTGTGGCGAAGCTCCAGCGTTTTGGAATGAATGTTGTAGCTTACCTACAGTCTTGGGCTTATATTTGCATTGTAGCATCCCGTGAGTGTCACTGTGGATATTTGTGAAAACCCGGGCAAGTGTAAGTTCAGTTACAGTTGAGCGCCTTCTTTGTGGAATTTGTGTGTATGTATAATAACTACTATATCCCATCATGCTATGACTTGCTATACTTGCTCTCACTTACTTCATTAATGGCTCTGACAGGTGTCTCTTCGCCTTTGCTCTTCTGCTGACCCATTGCCTATATTTAGTTCTCAATGGAAGGATCAGTTGTCTGTCTTCCCATTCCACCTCCCCACATTACCATCATACTCGGGGGATTATTCATGAACAATTTTGCTGCTGTGGTCACACACTACTGTAGATTTGTAAAGATAATATATTTGTTCTCAGAGTGAAGCTGACATCTCTGTATGTCATTACATCTATTCTGTTTTGCTATACACTTGCTTTTATATTTTGCTTCATGTAACCATGTAAATCAATATGTTCACTTTGCAATATGCCTTTTGTCTGGCCCATTACAAATCTCCTGTCTGTTGTATGTGTCTCATGTTAGCTGAATACATAATACTTAGGGAGGAATGCATCAAGCATCACATTTTGAATATGATGCATCCAGCCACTGATCGCATACATTGCGACATTTATTAACGCCATATGCATGTCTACTAATGTAAAGGACAGCTCTTTCGATAAGAGCTGTCCTTTGCCAAGAGAGGACTTTTGAGTTTTTGACCGAGAAGTCCTTCTGCATATGCACGGCTGTCGGCATGCACCTGGACGGTAAGAAGCCCATAAGCCTTTATTATGCAAGATGACGTTGTCTATCGAGAACAAGCTCTGGTAAGTTTTGCTTTTCGTAGCTTGATGCATGTGGGGAATGCGGTGAAATCTCCAAAAACTGCTTTTTCGAAGGTTTGACCGCATTTATACATCCCACCAATAAACTGTTTATCGCTGGAATCTTGTTGATTTCTGGGGGTAAATTTACTAAATTGAGAGTTTTTAGAAGTGAGTTTTAAAAGTGATGTTGCCCATAGCAACCAATCAGATTCTAGCTATTATCTTCTAGAAGTTGCTAGTTGAATGTTAAATAGAATCTGATTGGTTGCTATTGGCAACATCACTTTTAAAACTCACTTCTAAAAACTCTCACTTTAGTAAATTTACCCCCTGGAGTCTGTTTCTCCAGCAACACCTCCATATCAGTGCGGTATATTTCATAAAGGGCAGGCCTATATAAGGCAGAAGAGCACTAGCTTTCAGAACAAAAATCAATGCGTATTAGTTTTTTGTGCTTTTGGTAGCTTTCTTTTTTTATCTGTCCAGTCAGTGCCATAAGGATTTATGTGGCATAATCATTCAAGATGCACAGACACTAGTGTAGAGAATACTAATTCAGATTGCTGTAGGACACACAGAGCATAGAAACTGACCAGTGCGCTTTTGAAATTTCCACCATTACAGTCTACAGCAGGTTATGGCAGACTGTGCGCCTCTAGCTGTTTTTGAATGGCAACTATCTGGCAGAGCAGCCAAGAGCTGTAGATCAGCAGCAGCTGGAGAGTCTACAGCACCGCATGTATGCAGCGTTTTATTTGGGCTCTAATTTTTTATGATATTGTTGTAAAAGGATGGTACTGGCACAATTGAGTATAGATTCCAAGTCATTGTTGTGCTCTGTATATTGTTGTGTGCTATATACCAGGTTTTTACAGAGACTGGTACACTTTTCAGTTCACCTTGTAGATAAATCGCTCTTCTCCCTTCTCTCCTGTGAAGGTGCTGTAGCTTTTTCTCGACGCAGTCCGGTCGCCTCCTGGCTGTGTGCGATGCTTTACTGCTTTGGCAGCTACATTCTCGCAGACATCTTACTTGGAGACTCTCCCATCAGCTATTTCAGCAATAATGCTAATATACTTCTGGCATCTGCTGTTTGGTAAGTACAGTATGTCTGTGGCACAAACTCTGTGTAAAGTGTATATAGAAGAGTCTTGAGTCTGTAGACAGCTGTGCATGAAAATGCGCATATACATAAAATAGAGTACGACGGTCGGGGTGCCAGCGGTCAGAATACTAACAGTGGCATCCCAACAGTCTGAATCCCGACCCAATTAGATAACTGCCCTAACCCCTAGCCCTAACCCACCATTCCTGCAGCCTAACCCCCCCTGCAGTCTAACCCTCCTCATTGCAGCCTAACCCTAATGCTCCACCCCTGCAGCCTAACTCTTCCCCCCTGCTACCTAACTCTAACCCCCCCTAGTGCCTAACACTTAACCCTCCCCCTAATACTTACCATTGGGATGCCAGTGGTCAGGATTCTGTCACCTGGATTCTGACTGCTTTCTGGATTCTGGTGCCGGTGTTCTGAGCACCGGCACCCAACCGCCGGGATGCCAACTACATCCCCAATAGCATATGTGCCAGGTTTGCATAAGGGGTAACAGTACTGGTTTCTCTAAGAAATTATCTAGTTTCTGAAGAGAATATGCTTAATTAGTTAATTATATGTGTAGAAAACATACAATAGACAATTAAGTTAAACTTTTGATATATATGTGTACATATAAAAGAAGTGACTTATCCGCTGTTGTTGTTATGTACTGTGCATGTACCATATATTAAAATTTAAAAAAAAACAACTTTGAGTGGAATTCTATAGTGGCAAGAGAGTGTTCCACACACCTACCTGGTTGTGCCCATAAAAATTTACCCAACCGCCTCTCCCATCTGCAGAATGTAATCTCTGCTTTGTTCTGCTCCATAAAACTAAGCACACTGTTGCATCTGCTCTGTACTTTTCAAAGAACATATATACATATGTGCCATTATAAGTAAAATTACAAGGCTTGCTACACAGAGGCAAATAGTTAATGTCTAAAGTGTTTGACTGTGGTACATGGGGTTGGGGGTTTGAGTCCCCTGCATGGCATGCTGAGCATTGTATTTTAAATACATGGGGACTTAAATAAAAGTTATTATTGACAAGGTGCACATATCTCCTGTCCATTTTGGCTAAGCTGACTCCCTGTCTTCACATTATTGCAGGTACTTGATGTTTTTCTGTCCACTGAATCTTTTCTACAAGTGTGTTAGCTTCCTGCCACTGAAACTTGTCCTTGTTGGCATGAAGGAGGTGGTTCGTGTGCGCAAAATCGCCATTGGAATCCACCATGCCCACCACCACTACCATCATGGATGGGTTATCATGGTTCTGATTGGATGGGTGAAAGGTGAGACTTTACATCATTAAGAGTTAATGTGATTCTTGTTTTCCAACTAAATTCATTAGACAGATATGTGAATATTTTATGCAGTCCAAATAGTTTACAATATACAATATATGTTTAACGGGGTTGGGTATGATTTCCCGGCTGTCAGGCTGCCGCTTGTCAGAAAACCGTCAGCGGCATCCCAACAGCCACAATCCCGACACCCATAGCAGTGAATGGTAAGTAACTTTCTAACCCCCACCCTAACTCCTAACCCACCTTCCCGGTGCCTAACCCTCCCCCCCCCTAGTGCCTAAACCTAACCTCCCCCTCCCTGGTGCCTAAACCTAACCGCCCCCTTTCGTTCTTAAACCTAACTTCCCCCTCCCCACACCCTAATACTAACCACCCCTCCCCGGTGCCTAACCCTAACGCTCCCCTAGTGCCTAACCCTGCTAGCTAACGCTACCCTCCCCCTGCACCCCAATACTTACCTTCGGGGATGCCGATGGACGGGATACTGGTGCTGGGATCCCGACCTGTTGGGATTTTGGCGCCAGTATTAAGACCGTCGGCATCCCGACTACATCCCGTTTAACGTGGCTGATGAGAGTAAAAGGGTCTTCTAGATTGTCCTAATGTCCCTTCCTAAAAATGACTGGGACTCAAATAAATATGAACAGAGTGGTGCGGAATGTAGAGAAGGTGATAAAAATTACCAAAGTGGCGCCACCACAGGATGTACGGACCAAAGTTGTAGTGAACATCTGTATATAGAAGAGGATAGTCAGTCCTCACACATATACAAGAGAAAATCTAGAAGAAAACACAGCGCTCTATAATGACGGTCATAAACATAAATCACATATAAATGCAAGTATTAATCTCATAAATTCATAGTACTAAAATACATATTATGTATAAATGTATAAAAAAGGAATAAGAAAAATTAAATAGCACATTACTAATAAAAGTGAAAAGATCACTCACTCCACATAATGTATATGCTCAGTCCCAGGTGTTATAATTAATTGGAGCTTTAATTTATGTATCGGTCCATACAAAGAGCAGTCTCTTGGTGTTTAAAAAACTGAAACCAACATGGGGTAATTGTTACCAGGTCCAGTGTCCAAGATAATGGTGTACCTTTAATAATGCTGGCAAAACTTTTGCAAATATGATATTCCCATAAGCACTGGTCCGGTTTGGTGATATATAGGTCGTCTCTTGTAGCACAATTCCCTGTAGCACAGGTCCAATCGGCTGCTGATAAGTATCGTAGGAACACCAGTAAACAAGTATTGGCTCCCGTTGGGTTCTGAGTGGTAGAGAGTAGATCAGCCAGTCCCTTAATGCGTTTCGCTGTGCAAAGCCACAGCTTTACAGGTGGTGCAGCATATTGATTTTCTAATTCATAGAAATATGTTGCAGTTTCTCTCTTCTGGGCTCAAGTCTTCATGGAATCTTTAACTGGCACTGCATGTGTGTGTGCTTCATTCCAGTGTTAGATACACATGTCTGTGGGTATATGGATTACAGCAGTAGTGTAGCTGATTTACTAACCATTCCAAATTAGGCAAAAGTTATTATATTGTATGTGCAAACTAAAAATGTGCCAAGGGAGACTTATGGATCTATTTAATGATTTACAACTACAGTAAAAACTTTATGTTGCTGCTTTTTGCTGCGATAGCAAATGTTTTATTACAGAAATTTATCAATAAAACCTTGCTGGTACGGCTGAGCGATGCTGGATAGCAGTGATCTGGCTGAATATATTGCATCACCAGGCCAGTGTGAAGGCAAATGTACATGCACAGTGGACTTTAAACCCAGACTTGCGCTTCCAGTGCAATTTTTTTACAGCGCTGACATCCCTTTGTGTGTCGGCTTCTCAGGAAAAGGGGTGTGGTCATGCCTCACAGGGGCGTGCTGCAAATCATGGGGCGTAGCTTTGTGGCACACCCCCATCTCTGCATACCGGTGAAGCAGAGTGCTGGGAGGCGGAGGTTCTCTGGTAGTTGCCAGAAGTGTCAGATGGCCAGTCTGACCCTGTTTTATGGCCAACCATGTGGCCAACTGGGAAGCTGGTTATCTTCTTGCTGTCATGATGATGGGCCTATTTTTATATGGAGGCCTGGAGCTGTAGTCCCATCTGCTCCATTGTTAATCTGGACCAGTATATAAGGATGTATTTCCTTCATTTGGATCAGCTGGGATGTTTGAGGAGAACTATGTATCTCAGGATCAGAACGCACACAAACTGAAATAGACATAATTTACAGGCCGTCATGGTATTTGTGAACTGACATGCTTGATCTGTCCATAGTGAATGACTGGTGTGAGTGAAATATTTATTTGTAAAATTTATGCTCTTTTGTGATTATATTTAATACTATTCAGCTATGCAGTTTCCCTTCTTGTACCAGATCTGTATGTGTTAGTTAATCCCATATTTACATTAGTAACTTCCTGGCAGCAAAGAAGTTATACAGCAAGGTAGAAGAATGTGACTGTACAAGACTGGAACGGACTGTACAACTATCATAATATGGAATACAATCGGGAAACCGTCTGCCTTAATAACGACAGCCAGCTTCCCCACTGTCATATCTCGGTGAGGGTTAAATGACAGGCGTCTAGTTTAGACGGCTGACATTTCCCCGACGCCGGGAGACTGGCGCTTGGTATCCCGATGGAAGGGATGCCGGGCGCCGCGGGGGGGGAGGGATAGGTTTAGGGCTCCCGGGGGGGACTTAGGGCTAGGCACCCCCCGTTCGGGTTAGGCTAGGGGGAGGGAGGGTTAGGGTTAGGCACCCCCGGGGGGTCTTAGGGTTAGGCACCCCCCCAGGGGACTTAGGTTTAGCCAGCGGGGAAGGGGAGGGTTAGGCACTTAGAGCGGGGATTAGGGTTAGGCACTTGGGGGGAGGTTAGGGTTAGGCACCCCTAAGGAGGGTTAGGGGGTTAGGTTAGGTTAGTTTATACTTACCTTAGCGACGATCGGGATTTCCAGTGCTGTCGGGCTTCCGCTGCCGGGAACACTGCTTTTGTTGCCAATGCCGGGAATCGAACCGCGGCCGGGGGTATTTCAGACCGATTCCCATAATACAAACTAGTTATATAGTGTAATTTGTAAAGTAAGATTTGCAAATGATTACTAAATACTAATATAATATGTGAGGCAACATAAGTCAGTGCTGTGCTGGTGACATTATTGAGGTGCCAGCATTTTACTTCACTGAAAACCCTAAGAGTAGCATTGTGGTCTTCTCAAATTACTTTGACACTTGTGGATGAAACATCTATAATGTTAAAAATGCTATTAAATATGTCATCACATGTTAAAAACATGAATACATTTTTTAAATGACCATTTTATTCCCCTTGCAAAATTTACACACATGATACCAATCTACCTCCTCCTTTGTATAGCAGGGTTTATATGCAAATAAAGAGACAAGCATACATGTAAATAAAAAATAGCAATTCTGATATTTTGTATTTAGAATAACAATATACTGTATAATTCTCTTTAATACCTCAAGCCTGCCGCTGGCAATTTGACTACATTCCGACATCAGAAGTGGAATGATACTTATACCACTATACCTACACCACTAGGTGTCACCATAGCCTTCATAGAACAGTTCCAGCATGGCTGAGTTAGATCATCTTAGTGCAACATAACATTTCAAAAATATATTATGTCTTTCCTTATAGATATATATATATATATATATATATTTTTTTTTTTTTTTAATAGTTTTATTGAAAGGTTGTCAAACAATACAATTGAATTATTCATGCAAACACATAATAAATTCATGTGTATCACATCTGTTCATTGAGTAAAAATGCAGTAATTGGTTCAAAATGGATAATCGGAACAAATCTGTAATATGATCATAGATAGAAAGACCATTGCAACAGTTATTACACAATCATGAAAGCTATTAAAAAGGGACTCCATTACTAAGGACCTTCGGATTATACCAAGAAGTAAATTGAAAACATTTCCTCAATGAGTCTTTTACTACCAATGTTAATGTGTATATAGATATATACGGCAACCAAGTGTCAAAAAACTTTTCAGACAGTTTTTCTCTATTCATTGATATCTCCGTCCAATCCATCATGAAGGGTATGAAAGCCTAGGGAACATCAATGTTAAATAAGGGGGGCCATGTACTATCCATTGTGACAGTATAGTTTTTTTGTAGCCACAGCCAGATTAGGCGTGTTGGTGTCAAAATATATATCCCAAAACACCCCAGTCTTAGAGATGTTAAAATTTAGCTTTAAAGTAGTGATCTAATTTTGGAG
Organism: Taudactylus pleione; assembly: GCA_031769625.1. NCBI lineage: Eukaryota > Metazoa > Chordata > Amphibia > Anura > Myobatrachidae > Taudactylus > Taudactylus pleione. The sequence goes on along the minus strand of JAUIMM010000213.1, from coordinate 16,972,452 downwards.
TTCCTGGCATAAAACCTGTACTTGTGTACTGGGACAGCCAATGACTGGGCTCATTGAGACAATAATAAAAGCATGATTATTTTAAGTTTGTATAAATACTGTTACTGAGGGGCCTATTCATAACAATTACCACAAATGTAATCAGTGCTGCGCATGTGCTGCTTTTGTGAGCGTGAATGTAACGGCGCATGCACAGCACTGATTACAGCTGCGGTAAGTTAGTGTAGAGAAGGATAACTATCTAGTTTCTGAAAAGCTGTCATCACAAAAATGACAGCTTTTCGGAATAGATACTTATGGAGAGGAGGAATGACAGGGGTGTATCTATAATGGGTGCAGGGTGTGCGGGGAACATGAGCCCCTGGGTCCAGGGGGACCCTGCAGCACACACCCTGCACCCATACTTAACCTCTCCGGAGTCCCACGTCGGTGCGGGCGTCTGGCGCTGTAAAACGACTGGAAAATGGCTGCAGCGGCCATTTTCCCGTCGCATGCGCAGTACAGGAAAAATGGCCGCCACGCCCATTTTCCCGGTAACCTGTGCATGCACTATAGACTCTGGGCAAACTCTAGTGCCCAGAGTCTATAACTCTGGCGCTGGCCGCGCACAGTTCAGTGCGCTGCCGGGCGGAGAGGAGGGGGCCCGTGTTGGAGACTGCACACGGGCCCCCTCCTCTCTAGAAACGCCCCTGTGGAGTGATTAATTCCTCCGGTAATTAGGTAGAACTCCATGCGAGTTCTAAACCTAATTACCTTCATCGATTTTTTTTTTTAATTTTTAATTTTTTATATAGTAATGATGAATAGGCCCCTGAGTCAGTAATAGTTGGAGGTTTAAGCTGGGTACACACACTGAGTGATGTGTACCCAGTTGATATGTTGGCTGACATATCGGATCCTGGGTACACATCAGAACGATGTAATAAACAATGGAACGATCACTTGTTCTGTCCTTAATTACACAGCATGGTGCCGTGTGCGATATCATCAGGTTTGATGTGCAGCACATCAAACCTGACAACATCGCATACGACTGCGGGAGCGCACATATATTGTGCATACACACTGCAGTATTTGTCATTTCTATTTGGCCAAATCGGAATGACATCGTTGCCCAGCTTTAGATATACTGAACAGCATCATAGCCCAGAACAGCATGGAATACATGATACAAAATAAGCATTCCTACTACATAGGAGCCAGGAATAATTATAAAGGAAATACAAAAAAGTTTATTTTTCTTTTAAATGATTTCATTGGACTAAAGTATAAATTAACTGGGAAATGATAATGTGTCTTGTGAACTAATATCAAGGACAGCAGGGGGGGTTTGGAGATTGTTAATGACAGGCTCTTTTACAAATTTGCTATAAAACTTTAAGAACTGGACACATCCCAAAAGAAATGTTGGATTTTGTTGATCCCTAATTTTGACATAATGCTAATGTAAGGATAATTTATGTTGTACGTTTTGGTCCTTTTTGAAGATAACATATTTTATTTTCCTAATTCATATGAATGTTTGAGTTGAAAATGTTTATGACAAAAATGTATACCTTTTATTAGATGAAACCGCACTAATTCACCATTTCTGTGTTGTTGTAGGCTCCGGTGTAGCTCTCATGTCTAATCTGGAACAGCTCTTGCGTGGTGTTTGGAAGCCAGAGACCAATGAAATACTTAACATGTCCTTGTGAGTGTTCCATTTACATGTCTTGTGACTTATTTGGGGCTTCTCAAGACCCCCCCCCTTCCTCTTTAAAAATGTTCAAATTCACTGTGTGGCTCTGCGGCCCATTTATCATTCCGTATTTGCAGTGTATTCCCAGTAAACAATGTTTGCAATTGCAGCTATCTCCAGAAAACTAGTAAGTATCCTTCTAATGTATTATGGAGAAATCGTAGCAGATATCTGCTGCTGTTCCTCCATTTTCACCTGCACCGATGCGATGCGGTCAGATTTATCAAATTGATCCATGCAGCTTATGCCATCTGAAGATGACATAAGCCGCTGTAGCCTATGGGCTACACATCGCAAATCTGTCCGGGAGAGGGTTCCACGGGAATCTCTCCTGGCCATGGCCGCTGCGCATTCGTGGTCTGTAGACCGCACATGCGCAGGATCCTTGGCACAGGAGTCTAGTGACCACTAACACAGTCATTTCACTCCCGGCACATCGCTGGGAAGGGCTCCTTTCGGAGCCCCTGTCCCTGCAAGTGCTCATTGATGCATCCGATCATGGGCGCTAATATGGCACCCAGATCACATTGCAAATGCGATCATTGATAAATGGGCCCCTATGTGTGCATGCTGCAGTCAGCCAGTGCTTGATACGGGCTTCTGCAAGAAACTTGTTGGCAGATACCAGGACAGCTCTGCTGCTCATACTTTAATTGTAAACTAAATTAATTTGAAAACAGCATTTGTGACTGACCTGATCACATGAAAGGAGCAAGCCTCCCTCTGCTGTCTTCTACCGCCAAACAGGTAAGAGGGCTGAAGCCTCAAATGGTTTAAGCACTTCATATTTGCAGAGTGAGCTGACGAGAAACCATAATCGAAAGAGCTGTGACTGGCAACAGCGGGAGAGATGGACACAACTGGTGAAAATAACAGATAAAAGGGCTTGAGGAAATAACAAAGCGATAGTATTGAGATAAAGAAAAGGATTAGAAAGTGATAGCTACATTAAAAGAAAGGGAGCAGCAAACAAAAGGGACAGATAAATAGTGACAGTCATTCTAGGATAGTAGGACAGCCAAAAAAGGAAACACTAGACAGATAATAGTCCGAGACAGAGAAACTGTTACAGGCATTCTAGAATAATAACGAAGAGGCAACAGGTAATAGAAAAGAAAAAGAAGGGGATAATAAAAACAGAGGTTAAATATAGAGGTGTAATGTAGTAACTGACCAGAAAGGAAGATAGTCTGAGACTAGCTAGCAGTGGTGAATAATAGTGTGAGTGATAAAATAAGAGTACAACTGATGATGTGAGAGTTTTAAAGAAACCTGCAAAGGCCAGCTGAGATTTACCACCACTACTCAAGAATTATGGGGAGTAAGATATTGGGACATTGGTGACACTGCCCTGGAGCTTCTGATGAAGAGCACTACTTGTGTAATTATCATCTGTAGTAGCAGCTGTGTTCAGAGGAAATGACGGACGTATATAGCATTCTATGCAAAGTGGTGGCCCTAAGCACATTGTGGCATGAAAATGAGTTTGCACTGCTCACTAAGAATGAGTGTAATGGCACTTAACAAAATTCCTAAATTAGCACTACATGGCTTAGTTTATTGGAATGTGAAACATGTCTGTACTAGGTGGTCAATAGTTGTGCAGCAGGTCACAGCAGGCAGGCACATCTGCCACGAGGACACTCGGGGACACTGATATTGGAGAATTTCTGCCCCTTAGTAAGGTTTTATATATCTATCATATTTCTGGGCACTTTCAGTCATACACAAGTACTTACTTTCTGAAATACTTACTGCAACATGCTTTCTCTGCATTGCTTCTACACAGTCGAGTCACCTTATTATGACCACCAGCTAATAGCTAGAGTAACTGCCATGTGCAGCATGGAAAGCAGCCAGACGCGCTGGGAGTGACTCAATAAGGTGCTGGTAGGTTGGCACAGGTATCTGGAGCCATGATGACTGCAGTGCATCCCACAGCTGCTGGAGGGTGTTCGTAGTGGAGTATCCATAGAGCGATCACAACGTTCGAGGTAGTCCCACAGATGCTCAATTGGGTTCAAGTCCAGGAAACTAGGTTGCCAGGGAAGTACTTGCAAGTCTTGGTCGTGCTCATCCAACCACATGTCGCATTGTCTTGCTTGAAGATCCCATCCGCCTCAGGGAAGACAATCAGCATGTATGGGTGTACGTGCTCTGCAAGGATGGAGTCCTAACCAAATCTGTTTTGGGTGCCTTCCACATGGATGAGTGGGTCCAGAGAATGCCATGAAAACATTCTCCAGACCATAACGCCGCCACCACCAGCTTATGTTCTTCCAGCAATGGTTGCAGGGTGTTTGTTCTCCTATGTTTCTCGCCTGACATGCCAACGTCCATCCGTTCGATGAAGCAGAAAACGTGACTCATCGGAGAAGGCAACCCTTCACCAATCAGTGGAGGTCCAATTCCGATATAGGCGTAAAGATTGAAGCCTTTTTTGCCGATGCACCTTCATTAGCATAGGAGCCCCATACGCAGCAGGGTTCACTGAACTGACGTTTTAGACACACGTCTGGTGGCCCCCAGGTTCATTTTGAGCTGCTTCACTATAACACGTCGGTCGTCCCTCACGCACCTTCGTAGCCGACGTTCACCTCTCACATCAATTGCACTTGGTGCTCCGCAGTTCCCATGTCGGTTATTCACAATGCTGCCATTTGTCCATTCACGATACACCTTCACCTCAGCAGCACTCAAACTGTTTGAACGCCATTGCGGGGGCCCGAAAGCCAATGATCATCAGGTGATATGTGAGCAGACTGCCTATCGCACACCTTATATACCCACCAAGCCAGCGCACGGCATGTGACGTACTTCATGGGCTACTCGTTGCTGACATCAAATGTAGGAGGTGGTCATAATAATGTGACTTGACTGTGTATGAGGCCCCAATGTCTTCCTCATGAGGCCCCATTGTGTCTTCCTTATTAGAAGGTCTTAGCTGTTATTCTATCTAATTAAATGGTCTTTATCATTAATTTTTTTTAATTACTTTTGTTTCTCATGTCTGACACAGCCCTACCAAGGCCAGCTTCTATGGTGCTATCTTGTTCACTCTGCAGCAGGCCCACTGGTTACCTATCTCCAAGGCGAACCTCATTTTCTTCTTTACTCTTTTCATGGCTGCTTGCAAGGTATGACGCTACTTTTCTTTTTTTTACATTGGGAAAAATTTTCAATAAAAAAATACTCAATTAAACAATAAACAAAATGACACATCACAATCCTAAAACATATCCATTACCAATATTGCAGTATAGCAGAGGAAAAAAATACAGCATATATAAAACATATTATTTTTCTCTTTAGCATACGAAAAAAGAAAAGAGAATAATAGACAGTGCAAAATAGTATCAACATCATCTAGTATAGAATATACCTGTACAATGTATTTTATGCTAGAGCATTCACACTTAAATGTTATGGCACAGAGGCCCTGATTCAGTAAGGATCGCTATTGCGATTACGCTCGCAGATGGCCGATTGTTGCGTACTGTGTATACGTATATGCATCGCAATGCACGTACGCGAAGGCTCCACTGCAATTGTGCCGCGTTCAGAGACTATGCAGACCCATTGCAGAGTGATTGACAGAAAGTGAGCGTTTGGGGCTGGTGATGGGGGGTGGTCAGAAAAACGCAGGCGTGCTAGTGCGTTTGAACGCCATTGCGGGGGCATGCATAAATTATCCACTTCGATGGAATACGCAGATTCAGTTATCACTGCGTGCAATGATTTTACAAATTTCTGAGTAAAGTCAGGGCTGCTGTAATTCTGCGTGAGGGACCGATGGTTACTGATGTTTGTGAAGGATTGCAAAGTATTACGGATGTGAGATAGCGGTAGTGGGAGGCAGTGGGTGTCTCTATGCTGGCGGTGCGACCACATTGCGATTGCAATCATTAGCATATTTTCACAGCAGATTTTGCGTGCGATTACGAAGCTGCGATCCTTGCTGAATCAGGCCCATAATGTACCTCCATTAACAATATGCATTAGATAATCATATATAAACAGCACTGAGCAAGATCCAACCATCGTCTGACTCACAATCATGAAGCTACTTTTCATCCACTAGGATAAAGGTACGATCTAAATGTAAAAATTCCAGTTCAGCAAATGATGTTCATATACCCTTGCTGGAGGTATTTATAATAGTTAAAATGCCCTGCTATTTTTTTTAGTTGTTTGCTTAAGAAAAGAGAGTCTGCACCTACACCTCCCTACCCACAATTAGCTCTTACCCCAGCAGGCCCTAGCCTAAAGCTGGCCACACACTAGACCAACTTACATCCAACCATCCAACTAGTTGATTGGTTGGAATGAAAATCTGGTAAGGGATGAAAGCATATGACAATCAGCAATTTCCTCCCAAATGCCGGAAAATTGACAAAAACTTTTGTTGAACAAATTGTTTAGATCAAACATTTAACAAACTTGTCTGAACGACCATTTTCATCAGTTTTCTGGCATTTAGGAGCAAATTGCTGATCATCCGTTACTCCCATTCCTTACCAGATTTTCATTCCAACCAATCAACTAGTTGGCTGGTTGGATGAAAGTTGGTCTAATGGAGCGTACACATGGTCAGATTTGTCAGACTTGTCAGATTTGTCAGATGAACGACTGAACGATTAAACGATTTGAACGATTTGGACGATTTGACCAAAGTTTTGAACGATTTGAACGATTTGAACGATTGAACGATTTTTGACTGCATTAAAATGAATGGAATCGTCCAAGTCTGACTGCAAACCCATCAGATGTCAGATATCGTTATCTGACAAACGGGAACGTGCATCGTTGATCGTCCATCGTTCAGGCATGTCAGATATGAACGATTTTCCATCAGATATGAACGACTGAACGATTTTTAAATCGTTATCGTCCATATCTGAAGAAAAAATCTGATCGTGTGTATGCACCATTATGTGTGGCCAGCTTTAGCGTTTAAATCCAAGGACATTGCATAGAGGTTGGGGCAAGAACTTCTTGGTGTGGTCTATTTGTTGGTTGATTTAAATGAAAAACAGCTGTGGATTTTTTACCATAGGTAAAACACAATTCATAGGTTTTTTTTTTTACATAAACTATAACTTTATAAATTGAATAAAAAATATAATGTAGTCACTTTCTAGATTGTGCTTTTTGATCTTTTAAACAATAAGTAAAAACAATATTGGACCTCATAATGAGTATATTTACTAAAGTGCAGGTTTTTAGAAGTGTAGTTAATGCCCATAGCAAGAACACATGCAGACCGAAAAAATAATGTCTATACGGCAGGGAAAATCCTATATTTTCAGGTGTCAGGGGCAGATGATGAAATATCAGATAATGATGCCGGTGGCCAGCACTAGTAAACCAGCTGTGATGGGCTATTTATGAACACGCGCAAATGGAACTTAAGTGTCTGCGACACTTTTTTTTACAGTTATTTATGCCGATTACCAGCTCCTTATCAGCCCCTAAGTCTATTTAACAAAAATGCTCTGTATGAACTGTTAATCCATATATTGGCATTAGGCATATGCATGGCCAGTAATGTAAATGCAAGCATAACTGACCACCTATTGATGTGGTATTTCATATTTCTATAAGAACAATAATAAAGCTGCAGTAGAAAGTTAGTGAAAGACTAATAGGTCCATATATCAGTATGACTCAAATGTTGATATATTACCTTTTTGGGGATATAGTTGTTGGTTATTGTTTCATGTGATGTAGAATTACTTGTTTGTTCCACAGTTTGAGTCTCTAATTCCTAAATCTCTATATCTGTATGTGTTACCTTTGCTTTATATAGATCTTCATGACAGCCACTCACTCCCATGGGTCACCTTTCGCTCCTGTGGAGAACTGCATTTGCCCATTCCTTTTTGGCTCTGCTAATGGTAACCACGACAATCACGACGACCACCACCATCATCACCATGATGACCATGAGGTGTCACATTCAGTACAAGCAAAATCTAAAGAAGAGCTAAATGAGGGTACTCGCAAAAGGAAAGTGAAGAAAGCAGAGTGAGGATTACATTGAGACATCACAACGCACTATGCATTGCCCAAAGCAGTCTTCATGTAACACTTCAGCCTTTTTTTTTTTTATTTGATGGAACTGAAAGTCCCGCAGTAACTTTTCTGGATTTCTCAATTTCAAGAGAACTGCCAGAGCTGAAGATATCCAAACAGTGTCTATAAATCATCTGCCAGCAAAATGATATACGATCATTTTCTTTTGCATAGTAGCATTTTAAACCATCTTGCAGGGAACGATAATCATTTTGTGGGGTTGAGTACAAGAGAGTAATCCGATTTCCCTTACAAAATATAGTACTCTCCCAGTAGTAATGTGTATGTGTAGCAGATCACTCTTAAGTATTTCTGTTTGCCAAAAATTCTAATTTTAATATAATATGCAAATCTTTTAATATTTATTTTTAGAAATCTATTTAAAATATTTTTAAATATTCTAACTGCTTTCAGTCCACAATCTATCCACATATACCTTTTTCTATTTTATGGGTTTAAATTATTTCCTAAACAAGGCAGAAGCATTCACTTTATGTAACAAAACTACTAAATAAATGACCACATCGGGCATAAAAAAAAAAAAAGAGCAGATGAACTAAGATATTTTTTTTACCGCTTATAAAGCGTGAAAACATAGTGTAGGTCATTTATGAAGCGCAAATGGTAGCTCCACAACGCCAATGCCACTTTGGATGCATTTTTTGCCTTAGTTTACAAAAGTGCACTAAGATTTCAGCCAGGGCAAGAGGGACATATTTGAAGAGGAGCAGATGTTTGTACAGACAGGATGCAGTGAAAGAGTTAAGTTCCTAGAGAAGTATGGAACAGGAACTGATGTGTCTCATTTGCGATGCAGGGCAGAAACTAAATTTGATTTTGCAGATCAAGATAATTGTAATGGGATAGGGGATGAGGAGAGTGCAGTTTCAGGGGTATTACCGTATTTGTTGCCATGAATGGCCATTCCTCTTTGCAAAAGGATTTGAGCTGGCAGGGATCGTGTTTTAATGAGACAATTCAGTTCCCATACACTGTTCACTGTATAAAAAAATAAATTAAAAATTGGGCAACAGGGCTGGACAGCCTGGCGCAGTTTCACACTATAACTGAGAGACTATGAACATGGGGTCCTCCTGCTGTAGTGAAAGTTTGTCCCAAACTAGTAAGTGCAAGGCTGGTGGGGGTTCGTTGGGGCAGAGTTGAGGCTTGTGCTTGGAAGTCCATTTGGGCACACTTATACGGTACTAAAAAATGTCATGTGGTGCGCTTCATAAATGACTCCCAGTGTTTTCTCTGTTATTGTACAGAGCTTTACATCTTAGATTGGTGAACTTGTACAATCTGCATGGAGATGAATGATTTACAAGAATGAAAATGTTGTTCCATTGTTTTTGTACTCCATACATTTTGGGATTATTTATCAACACCTTCAGACAAACTTTTGAAATGTTTTTCTTGCCCAATATTTATTGACTGATAATGATTAAAAACACTTTAAAGTTTAAAGGTTTCATTTTTTTTTTTATAAACTTTTTATTGAGCAAATCACAATACAATAGTACAGTCAAACATTCAAGGATAAATTACAGCACATAATATGCTTTTAATTTAAAAACTGTAATCTCTCAGAACAATAATATAGTGATTAACTTTCTCAGTATAAAAAAGGAGAAGAAAAAAAAAATATAGAAGCAAGAAGAACATCTTGCGGCAACGGTGTGGCAAGCCGTCTAAAAGTAAGAAAGAAAAAAAACGAAAGACATAAACCAGAAGAAAAACAAGGTAAAATAAGGGGAATAAAGGGTGGATCAGCCCTAAGTGAAAAAAACATTCTTTCAATCTAAATATAATAATAGATACAATAAAAAAATAAATGTTGAATGGCAAGGATATGTTTTGATATGTCAGCCAAGGGGACCATTTTTTATCAAAAGATTTTGATGTATTGCGTAATAACGCGGTCATGTATTCCATCTTGTAAACATACCAGATACGTGATAATATTGCCTGCATAGGAGAAGGATTAGGGTTTTTCCAATCCGCTGCTCTTAGCAGATCTTATATGTCGGAATAACTTATTCTGATATCGTGATAAGGTGGGCAGATATAAGGGAAGTAGAAAATGCTGAGGATCGGAGGGAATCGCGGTCTCAAAGAGGTGCGAGAGGAGATCGACAACCTCCTGCCAAATACTGGCTACTTTGGGACAAGTCCACCAGATATGCAAAAAACTGCCCATGCTATTACAACCCCTCCAGCATCTATCCGAAGCATCAGGGAACATTACTTGGAGCCAAGATGGCACATAATACCATCGATATAGTAATTTGCAAGCGTTTTCCTTAATTTTGACGCAAATAGAACTGGTGGCAGCGTTGTCCCAAATCTCCGTCCAATCCTCAGCGTCTATAGAATGTCCCAAATCTCGTTCCCATGCCAATTCATGAGATTCCCGATTGGGACTTACTTCCTCCCCTAATAGGGAGTAAATAGTAGAAATAAGATCCCTAGTGGAGGGTCATCTCCAACAAATAGACTCAAAAGTAGTTAAAGGTCTGCAAATCAATGTCGAACTAATTTTGGAGTCGAAGTGTCTAATTTGTAGGAAGCGAAAAAATTCTGTGGATGGAACTGATACTTTTTCCTGGATTTCAAAGAATTGTGGAAAATTAGTATCAATAGTGATATCGTTTACATAATATCTATTACCTGATGACCAGGCAGTAAAGGATGGTTTGCATAAACCTGGAGGGAAAATGGGATTGTGAAATAATGGTATCAAAGGGGACGGGCCTGGAGCCAACTTAAAATGTCTATTGAGTAAATCCCTGATTGCTAAAGAACGAGAAATTACAGGGTGAGAAGAAACCATCCGGGGGCGATGAATTCTAGATATCCATAAAAGGGAAGATATAGTGGTCAGTCCCAGCTCCTCGGCCTCGATAGCAACTCAGACCTTCCTTGCATTAAAGTTACACCACTGAGTACAATGAGAGAGCTGCGCAGCATAATATTGTTTTAAATCAGGAATACCCAAACCTCCCCCCCTGGAAGGACGCTGAAGCAGCTTTAGTCTGATCCGCGGGCGTTTCCGGTTCCATATGAAATATGAAGTTTGATACTGAAGGAATTTGAACACGTAGGGAGGAATATAAATCGGAAGGGTCTGAAATAAATACAAGAGCAGAGGGAGAACGTTCATCTTAACCGAATGTATTCTACCTATCCAAGAAATAAAATAATTGGACCAGTCATACAAATCAGACTTAATACTATCAAGCAGGCGAGGAAAGTTTGCCTGAAACAGCTGATGATAATGATGAGTTAAGAAAACGCCGAGATATTTGATCTTTTTTTTTATGCCAGGTACAGGGGAGCATGGCCTCTAGGGATTGTTTTAGGGATATAGAAATAGAGAACTTAATTTTATAACCCGAGTATTGAGAATATGAATTTATTTCCTCTAAAAGTGAATTTAGTGATTGGGCCGGGTCACTGAGAGAAACTAAAACATTGTCGGCATATAATGCAGTTTTATATTCAGATGGACCTGTGGATATTCCTGAAATAGCTCTATTACAACGGATCCTTGCCGCCAGGGGTTCCATAATGAGAGCAAATATTAAAGGAGAGAGGGGACAACCCTGCCGAGTACCGTTAGTGATCCCAAAACTAGATGAGTAAACACCATTGACCGAAACCCGCGCAGTGGGGGAATGGTAGAGTGCCACAACGCCATCTAAAAATTTGCCTGAGAAGCCCATTTTGTCTAGAACAGCAAATATAAAGGGCCAGGAAATGCGGTCGAATGCCTTCTCCGCATCTAGAGCTAAAATTAGGGAAGGAGCTTTCCTTTTCTGAATAGAATGTATTAGATCAATGGCCCGTCTAGAGTTATCCAATGCATGACGTCCAGGTATACACCCGACCTGATCCGGATGTATCAGGTAGGAAAGCAAAAGGAGCTAACCGAGTTGCTAAGATTTTAGCATAAATTTTCAGGTCGACGTTTAATAATGAAATCGGTCTGTAGTTAATACAGTGAGTAGGATCACGATCAGGGGTAGGGATCACCACAATATCAGCCCAAGTCCTATCAGGGGCAAAAGAAGCGCCTTCCAAGAGATCATTAAATAAAGATTTAAGATGTGGGGCGAGTTCTTTTGTAAACAACTTATAGTATTGGGCTGTAAACCCATCGAGGCCTGGGGCGGCAGAGGAACGCATTGATCTAATAGCAGCTATTGTCTCTTCATCTGAAATACGGTCATTGAGAGTGAATAATCGGGATTCTGAGAGACTAGGTAGGGGGGTAGAGGACAAATATGAACGTACCCCCTCGGCTCCAGCAGAAGTGGGAAGAAGAGAGTCTGATAAATTATAAAGGGAACTATAAAAGGTCCGAAATTCCTCAGCCATAACTTCAGGATCATAGGTAAGAGAACCAGAAGACGGAGAGTGTAATTTGTCTATCGCACCTAATGCTTGTCTGCGACGCAATTTATTGGCTAATAAAGAATCAATTTTGTCAGCTTTATCATAAAAGCGTTGACAAAGTTTTTGCAGGATAAGTGCAGCACGACGAGACAGAAGGGCATTTAGCTGACCTCATAAGATCTCAATTTGGGTTAGCACGGAGGCGCTAGGAGATGTCTTATGTTGGGTCAATAGCACTAATATTTGTGACTCAAGGGAATGGATTTCCTGTGCAGCCGCTTTCCTAACTGCTGAAGTTTTTGAAATGAGAAAACCCCGTATAGTAGCCTTATGGGCTTCCCAAAGGATACTAGAGGAAATATCAGGGGAGGTATTCTCCTCAAAATAGCGGGTCATCACCAATTTTATTTCTAGCAGAGTGGAGGGATGTTGTAAAAGGGAGTCATCAAGGCGCCAATTACGCTTTCTACGAGGGGAACGATGTATTTCTAAAAGAATATAGACACCTGCATGGTCTGTCCATGTAAAGGGGGAAATGCCGGCTTCCGTAATCAGAGAGGTAATAGAGGAGGAAATATGGATCATATCTATCCTGGAATAATGTTGATGTGGGGCTGAAAAATGGGTATAGTCCTTGGCATGGGGATGTTTAAGGTGCCAGGAATCACAAAGGCCATAATGTTTAAGAGAAGCCTGGAGAGTACGAGAAGCTCTGGGAAGAGACATCCCGAAGGAGTTTGCAGGTGGGTTAGACCTATCTAACAGAGGATCAATAATGGTATTAAAATCTCCACTCATAATATGGCCCTGTGCCACTCTGCTGATACGCCGTAACAGAGAATCAAAGAATTGGGGCTGGTCTTGATTAGGAGCGTACACTGACACCAAGGTGAAAATCTCAGTACTAATGGTCCAGATCACTATAAGGAATCGACCCTCTGGGTCTATCAGTTTTAATACGAACAAAAGGGACATTTCGCTGAATTAAAATGGCTACCCCATGTTTTTTACAATTCGCTGAAGCAAAGAAGGTCTGGGTGAACCACCTGCCTCGAAGCTGGGAGTGCAGGCCCGCAAAATGTGTCTCTTGTATGAATGCAATATCGGCCTTCTCCCTCCTACAAGCCCCCAAGAAAACAGTACGCTTCTTAGGGGAGTTAAGACCATTCACATTAATAGATAGCAATTTAAAAGACATGGAAAAATATATAAAGAAATGCTATATGCATAACACACAGATATAATGAGTCAGAAATTTGGCCCAAGTATAGCCACCCTTGGGAACAGAAAGGAAAGAAATGTGGGGGGGGGGGGGGAAACATAGAAGAGCCGCAGAGAAAAGAAACAAAAAGAAAAAGAAACTGAAAACCCATTTGGGTAAAAACCCTGGTAAATTGGGTCCCAAATGAGGGCCGCAATAAAATCAATCAACATAACATTTATCAAGAGTATAAAAGGGAGCATGGGGGTAGCGGAAAAACTGTCTAATAGACTCAGGGCTGCCTGGACCCTTACATATAGATCGGTAATAACCTAATTTAACAAAGATCCCTGTAGTAGAGGGATCATAAACCTGTGTAAATATAAAAAAATAATAAAATAAATGGGAAAAAACAGGGAAGGGAAAAAGGAAAAAGGGGAGGGATAGGTAAGGGCAAGAGGGCAGGGGTAGGGGTACAAGAAAAAAACAGCATATAAATCTGAATGTACATAGAAATAATAACATATATACGCAAAGAACCAAAGAGAGGACTGTTCCTCCCAAGTAACATAAGAAAATTACAGTGCAAGGAAATTAAACCCTATCAAAGAGAAATTCAACAACTGTTAACCTCACAGTTCAAGTGGGATTAGAGTTCTCAGAATGGTGTCGGGATATCCTTGTTCACTCTGGTAACGGAGGATGAGAGCGTTGTGGTTTGGGAGAAAGTGTAGCAGTTACCGGAGCAGAGGTTGGCGTCGGGAGGAGATTAAGCTTGGCTAGTAATTCTTGACCTTGAGTAAGGGTCTTAACATTTTGCATAAAGTTATTTGCTGAGACCTGAAGCATAAAGGGGAATCCCCAGCGGTAATGAATTTGATGCTGTCGCAGAATCTTAGTGACCGGCTGAAGGTCTCGCTGTTTTTGAATAGAGGAAGGGGCCAGGTCCAGAAAAACTTGCAGCTGCATATCTTGGAAGGGAATCACTGGAAAGTCTCGGATAGCTGACAAGATCTGTTCCTTTGAACGGAAGTAATGAAAACGAACAATGACGTCCCTAGGTGGTTGAGTAGGAGAGGGCTTCGGACAAAGCACCCTATGGGCTCTGTCACATAAACAATCTTCATCTGTGAGGGTTGGCACAATTTGTTGAAAAAAGTATTTTAGAAACTATGCTAAAGAAGAACCAAGAACTGATTCTGCTATGTTACGGATACGTAAGTTATTACGGCGAGAACGATCCTCTTGGTCTTCTTGTCTTTCTTTGAGTGTCTCCATCTCGTCATGAAGTCTAGAGAGTTCTGTATCAAGGCGTTGTTGGGAACGGCATAAGTCATCCGATTTGGACTCCAGAGCATCTGTTCTGTTGCCGAGAGACGTCAGTTCCGACTTAAACTCTGTTATGGCTTTAGATAGTTCTTGTTTGAATGCAGATTGGACTCCCTCCAACAAACCCGTCATAACCACTTGAATCTGGGGATCAATACCAGCATCAGACGAACATGGAGAGGACGGGGATTCTGGAAGCAATGAAGAACACTGAGAGCCCTTAGATTTAGATCCGAAAAAATTTGCAGTGGACGGTGGAGGTTTTTTGCTTCTTTGCGACATAATGAGACAACAAAAAAAAAAAAAAAAAAAAAAAGTACCGTATGAAAGACACAGGGTTCTACAATATTGATCCAGGCAGGCTGAGTATTAATATTAAGCGTACATCTCTAGCTTGTGCACTTCTGGGGGATCGTTAGAGACAAGAAAGAATAAAAATAAAAATTTTTAATAAAAATAATGAATATATAATAGCCAGTGCCACTTTCAAAGCTTAATGTAGTAATCACTAAGTACCACAAGAGGGGGCCGGTGTATAAGAAATAGCAAATACAAGTACCAGAGTGAAAACTTTCAGGAGGAAAGCAGACAAAAATAAGTGAGAAATATTAACCCTGTGAGGTATGTGAAAAGGGGCATATGATGTTAGTTATGCAGGGTTCCAGGTACTGAGATTAGGCCAACAGGTCTCAAGACCACAATGTCAGCACCAATGCAGATGCAAAGGGGGGCAGAGGGGGAGGCAAAACAGGATTATATTATATAATGAAATTATATAGTCTCCCTTCAGGGACTCACCATCCCTCTATCACTCTCCAGGGTATCTCCGTTTGAGAAGGCACTTCTGACCACTATCAGGGCTGTAAAACTGGCAGCCAGGCTGAGATTTGCTGAGAACAAAACAAAACAAAAAATCCAATATGGCCGCCAGAGGGTGAAGAGTCTGTCCAGAGCCGTCCCCGATCAGGAGCACAGGACCCGACAGCAGCAAGGAAGCAGGGATTGGTGGTGCAGAGAAGTGTCCTGTGGTCAGCGATGGGGAGCGGAGAGCACTCAGTGGGGCGCCCGTAGACAGGGATGCGCCGACCAAACACCGCCAGAGGTCCACTGCGGCTGGTCTTCAGACTCCAGTCCCCGGCTCAGAGGGAATCAGGTAGGCCGCAATCCACGAGCGCGCCTAGCATGCCCCGATTCCATGGACCCTACCCACTTAGGCTATGCAAGAAGCAGGGGTATGGGGGAGAGCAATTGCTGGGCTGTTTTAGCCGCTATAAATGCAGCCGAGGCTCACTGGAGCTATAGAGGTCCGGAGCTCAAGGAGAACTCGACTGCCTCCATTGACAGTCAAGCCACGCCGCCCTAAAGGTTTCATTTTATTTTCAAATAATTTCTTTAACATGCTTGTGGGTTATTTATTTGATGTTAATGACTATGGAGGTAATACAATGAGACTCATTCTATTTATCTTAAATAAACCTGCCCACCTGTAAATGTGTGAGCAAAAACAAAGGCTGAAAATAAAGTGTGCGTGTGAGGCTGTGGGGGCAGTGTGCGTGTGAGGCTGTGGGGGCAGTGTGCGTGTGAGGCTGTGGGGGCAGTGTGCGTGTGAGGCTGTGGGGGCAGTGTGCGTGTGAGGCTGTGGGGGCAGTGTGCGTGTGAGGCTGTGGGGGCAGTGTGCGTGTGAGGCTATGGGGGCAGTGTGCGTGTGAGGCTATGGGGGCAGTGTGCGTGTGAGGCTATGGGGGCAGTGTGCGTGTGAGGCTATGGGGGCAGTGTGCGTGTGAGGCTATGGGGGCAGTGTGCTTGTGAGGCTATGGGGGCAGTGTGCTTGTGAGGCTATGGGGGCAGTGTGCTTGTGAGGCTATGGGGGCAGTGTGCTTGTGAGGCTATGGGGGCAGTGTGCATGTGAGGCTATGGGGGCAGTGTGCATGTGAGGCTATGGGGGCAGTGTGCATGTGAGGCTATGGGGGCAGTGTGCATGTGAGGCTATGGGGGCAGTGTGCATGTGAGGCTATGGGGGCAGTGTGCATGTGAGGCTATGGGGGCAGTGTGTGTGAGGCTATGGGGACAGTGTGTGTGAGGCTATGGGGACAGTGTGTGTGAGGCTATGGGGACAGTGTGTGTGAGGCTATGGGGCAGTGTGCGTGTGACTGTATGATGGCAGTGTGTATGTAAGAGGCTATGGGGGCTGAGTACGTGTGAAGCTATGGGGGCAGTGTGTGGGTGAGGCTATGGGGCAGTGTGCATGTGAGGCCATGGGGCAGTGTGCATGTGAGGCCATGGGGGCAGTGTGTGGGTGAGGCTATGTGGGCAGTGTGTGGGTGAGGCTGTAACCCTGGCTCACCTGGAATTTGCATGGGTTACTATGTCCGTGGTTCAGGTCTCCTCTTGTCTAGGTGTTCTGCAGTGCCTCCACCCAAGCCTTAGTTATCAAATTATCAGGGGCTGGCTTGGGAGAACCCCGAATTTTAGTTTAGTGTGTGAAAAGGGCTAACGTGTTGCCAGCTCCGATATGGACAACACACAGAGAAGGTGTATCAGAACATCGGAATATATGCTTGATTATACTGTATTACTTTAAGATGTAAATTCTATGAAATAAAAGGCATTTAGGGAATACTCCCATCATATAATGCATATATTTCACAGAAAAGCAAAAACAGGATCTATAATATTCAGCATTAAACAAACTCCTATTATATTTTGCATCCACAAAACAATTGCATACAGTCCAAAACCCAATTTAGATTCTAACTTATACAAGCTAGTTACTGTTTGTTGGTTCTAATAAGAGCTTAACCTAACCTCCACACTATTAATACTTGTTTAGCTAATTGGATAGGTAATACCCCACAATATTTTGAATGCTGAATAAAAAATACTTTAAAGCTTCAAATTATGAACCAATTTAAGGTGACAGTCTAAATAACTGCTGACTTATCTATATGCACGGCCATGCTACAAAGGTGCACACGTGTGTGATTAACGGATGAAAGGAGAATGGTGGGGGGGGAGGATTTTGCTCCTTTATTCCGGATGGGTGGTACTTAAATTGATAATCTTGAGCCAATCCAATGCCACTTCTCGGTGGGCTGAGTTCCCTTTTATTTAGCTCCAAAATCTAGTTTAGTTTGTGAAGCAGCAGAATACTTGATCTTTAACAAAATGTTTTGCTACTAAAGATTGAGGGGCCTATTCATCAACACTAAAATAACGTTTTTAAGGACATTTTCCTTAAATAACGTTATTTTGGTATTCATGAACAGACTTAGCACAGGAGATATCACAGATATCTCCTTGCTAAGTTCCCCAGCGTTAATTTCCACACTCCCCATACATTAGTATGTGGATGTGGAAATTGTGGTATTCATCAAATTCCGAAAATTATGAATTTTCGGAATTTGATGCAGTTACTATTCGCCACTGTGAGGTGGCGAATAGCAGAATCGACTTACCTGTATCCGCATGTGCAGGTCCCCCGACGAGTCCCTCCGGTGCTCTGCTCCGTCCTCAGGCTCCGGAGGCTGGTCGGACATGTGTGCTCCCCAGCAGAGCACAAGAAAGTTTAGAAAAAAAAAAACATTTTTTTTCTAATCTGTCAGGTGGAATGCGGGGAAACCACATGACAGACCAGCAGGACGGAGCCGGAGGCTGCTGCGCGGACAGGGGGGGGAGGTGAGCGGAGGGTGGAGGGGGGTGGTGGGGGTACACAAACTTAACACATCTGTAGGCAGTGCTTTGCATGTGATGGTTTTACAGATGTAACAGCGCATGCGCAGCACTGTTTCCAGATGCGATAAGGTAGTGTAGGCAGGGAAAAGTATCTATTTCCCGAAAAGTTGTCATCGCAAAAAATGACAGCTTTTCGGAATAGATACTTATGGAGAGGTGGAATGATGAATTCCACCTATAATTAGGTAGAACTCCATGCGAGTTCTAAACCTAATTATCTCTAGAGAATTTTTAGGTTTAATGAATAGGCCCCTAAATACTGAAGCTACTAGAGATAGTCAATATCCTTGGAATGATGAATTTGGGTTTTGTCTCTAGTCTATCCTTGCTCTCTATGCTCCTAACTGTAGAAGAACACTATATCAACATAGAGCAGTCCTCATAGGATTAGGGATACATTTACTGATAGTCATTATGGGGGTCATTCAGACCCGCTCGCGAGCGCAGGACGCTCGCAAGCGGGTCGATGTTGCCCCACTGCGCATGCGCACGACGGAGGGAGCTCTCCATCGTTCCGGGTCTCGCACCAAAGGGGGCATGCTGTCGATGTTGATTGACAGCACGCCCCCTTTGGTGGGAGTGCCAGGGGCGTGCCTGCCAGACGGAGGCGTTCCCATGGGAACGCTTACCGTCTGAACCCGGCCCCATTGACATCACTAGTGATGTCAGTGGGAGTGATTTTGGCTCTGATAGAGCCAAAATCACTCCAGGGCTTGCGGCAGCGAGACCCTACCGCACGGTCTCCGTCGCAAGCCCGATGGTCGCGATGGTCAAGACCATCGAGACCATCATCATGGACGCTCGCATGTGCTGTGGGTGGTCACCCACAGCTATGTGAGCGGCCAGGAGGCCGCTCCATTTTCATGAAGGAGGGCACTGATTCAGAGCGAGCGTTCTGGTCAGAGCGTTCGGCTCTGAATCAGGCCCTATGTCCCTTGAGGATATATGATGTTTGCAGTCCCTGGATTAGATTATGTTATAGCCACTCAATGTAAGTGACGCTGTTGTTGATAACTTTAACTTCAGGTTATTGCTGCATTGAATATTACTAGATCTCCATTGGTGATGCTCCCAGATAGTTCAACAGATGTTTGTTTGATGTCTGCTTATGAAAGCTAGTGCACTTATACGTAAGCCTCTGGTGTCAGAGGGGTAGGGTCACTTCTGCTTTGCTCTGTATAAATTTGTATGAATAGAATAATTATCTGCGGGGCAATACTAAGGTGTTGCAGAATGGTGTTATTCTATTTTTTATTTACTTTATTTCAAATTTCAAGACTGCTGCAGCTATGAATGTATTCATCTGTCGCAGTGCTGGGATTGCAAATTCAGCAGGGGGTGTCATACACCTCCTGCTGCATTTAAATAATAGCAAGGACGTAATTGCAATGCTATGTTCAATTGTAAGATTCCTCCAGAGCGCAGATCTATCATATCTGTCTCAAGGAAGGGTTAAGCAACATGGCTCAGTGAGAAAACATTAGCATTTTAAATATGTTACAGTCCACATTGCTGCAAGAAAACACTTTGGACATGAGAAATCAAACTTTTCATAAACATGTCTGCAACACAGTTTCCCGAGAAGACTAATTTTTCTACATATGGTGGCTATGACCTTAACTGTCAGCATTCTGTCTAGAGATTTCGGGGGGTATTCATGAAAGCTTGGAGAGAGATAGTGGAGACAGATAATGTACCAACCAATCTGCTCCTAGCTGTCACATTACAGGCTGTGTTTGAAAAATGACAGTTAGGAGCTGAATGATTGGTACTTTATTTTTCACAATTTTATCTCTCTCCAAGCTTTCATGAATCCCCCCCCTCAAAACATATTAAGCTCTATCTTTCAACTTGATAGCCACCTCTCTTCTAGGTTCTTCTTCCTCCTGCTTGGCGCTTGGCCACACAATACCAAAACAAGCTAATCCGACACATTGTGTTGGTGAAATACAATACTGGTGTCCTTAAACTATGCTCCTTTAAAAAAATTATTTGGAAAAGTCTCAATGTAAGGGTATTTGGGATCATATTCTTCCTTTGTGTTATTCCAGCCGTTGAGCAAAAATGACAACAAGAAAACACTTCACTATGAAACCTGTGCTCACCTCTGATAATAGGAAATGCCTGTTAGGAGCCACATATTTTACATTTGCTTGATGGCAGGTGCAAATACACTGAGGGGTCAAGTTATTATCGCCACCAGGCAATTTTATGCAAAGCAGTTATTCCGCATATAAAGCTTGCGTAGCATGCCTGAAGAACAGACAGGAAGAGGTATGCAGAGACTAATGAAGTGTATCACTCCTTAAATAATGGGTAAACGTTGAGATCTGACGGACTTTGAAAGTGGAATGATTGTTGGCACTTGCAGCAGCGGTGAAGTATTAATAAAATGGCTGCACTAGTGAATTGTTTGTGGACGGCAGCTTTTACAATGGGAATGGGATTGAAATGCTGGCAGCTCAAATCTCGAAAGCGGATGCCGGACAGGATAAAGATTCCAACAGGGGCAGGTAAGTACCCTAACCTCCCCCCTAGTGCCTAACCCTAACCCCCCAGAGGGGGTGCCTAACCCTAACCCTCCCCCCTAGGGGTGCCTAACCCTAATCTCCCCCCCAAACCTAACCCCGCTAGACTCCCTAATCCTAACCCCCCCCCACTCCGCAGCTAACGCTAAGGGCCCCCTGGACTTAACTTTGTTCGGGATGAAGTCCTTGGCATCCTGGATTATGATAGGTGTTGGTATTTTGATGCCTATCATAAATCCCTAGCCGGCATTCCGCTGTCGGTATTGTGACCGGCGGCCGCAATATGACTACATCCCGTTGCAATTTACACAGTGTAAAACTGGGTCTGATTACAAGCCTGAGGTCATAGATGGCTACTGGATGCTCGAGCGGAATGTTGAGTGGGCAGACTTGTTCAGTTCCACAACAGTGCATCGAATTACAGATAATCTGAATCCTGGACCAGTTCAGAATCTCTCTCCAAGCTTCCGCCCCCTCCTCACTGACCGCGGATTCCTGATATTATTCGCCTCATTCTTCCCACTTTATTAGGAAGTGGGCGGGATGCGGGAGGAGTACCTACTCTTCTGAGAGTGCAGGGGGCTACCTGAATATATATTGTATATTGTCCTTTGTGACATTTGTTTCCAGTAATCATTCATTGACCTAGCAGTTGGGAAACTATTGCGCTATGACCATACTACCGTGTATTGTAAAGTTTTTATATAACTATCCATACAAAAGGATTGTTAGAGCGGTACTTTCCTAATGTTGTGTTTTTTTTACAAGTGCTCATTACATTTTACACCTTTTTTTAAGGTTTTATAGGCAATAAATGAAACTTGTTGTTGTGTAATATTGTACATGTTTATAAAAATTATATCACTTGAAATTACTGTTTTCACAGTATACAAAATATTAAACAATGTTGGATCTTGGCAGCACAGCAAGTGGTGACTTATGAAGTGAGGTCATGTAGCATAGTCAAGGTGCATAAAGAATATATTACAAGACTCTACACGTCTGTAAGTTTCCTCATTCCTCCTCTTCTCTCACACACACACACACACACTGTACACATACTACACATGTCCCTCCTTACAACCTCACTGCAGCCTCGCATAAGATATCTGTGTCTGGAGACCATCAGCTAGTCATAAATAGGGCAATGAGGACCAGTCAGGCAGTGAAATATTGTTTGTTTGTATCCTGCTATATTTTTTGGGTGAGTACAAACAACAAAGCTTTATTGTTCATACCTTACAGAATAACAGATATGGTTATTTAGCTGTATTCGGTAAACAGTGTTTGTGAAATGGTTCAATGACGGGAACATCATCTGCTACTGAAATTGATTGCTGATTAATATTGATTGTTGTATACAGAGATATACACATCAGTTTATTATTTGTTAATGCTTATTTCCCAGCTGTGCCTATTTTGGAATGACAGCCTCACTTTACAAGCAAAACCCAATGCCAATCTTTCCTCCCATGTTGTTTTTGTTTCAGCTTGGATAATGTACACATACTGTACCTGTCTATGGATAAACGCCTTCATATTCTCTCAATAGTATGTTTTGCCCCTACATTTCTAACAAAACTCTTCCCATTCTTTAGTACTTGTTTCAGCCCGTGTGGTAGTTATGTGCAGCTGTTATAAACTTACTGAGCTGTGAATGAAAGAAAGGACTTGTTTTTATTGTATAGCTACTTCACTATATATACAGTATGTTGTCACAAGATCATATCAGGGGCACAGTCTCCTCATGTAAATGGTGGCACTTTCTCTGCAGCAGCCAATTAATACATACTTACCGACATTTGAAGTCTTCTGTCCGGGAGAAGACTCCGGGGTCTATTCATGGAGTAGTGAAAAGCCCTTTATCAGTTATAATAGGGCTTTTCACTGCTCCGTCCTATTCACAGAAGGGGTTACCCAGTGGTGCCCCAGCTCTGTATCAGGATCGCTTCCCCATACATAGTATGGGGAGAGTGAATTATAGAAGCATTCTATGAATCACTCGCCCCATACTCTACATTATTTTTTTCTCCATCTCAGGATGGCGTAATGTGCCTCCTGAGGGGAGAATAGCAGAGAAGACAGCTGACCCGGCATATGCCAGGTCACCTCACTCTGCTGACTGGTTGGTGCCTCCACTGCCAGCTCGCTCTGCGCTTACCCCGCCGTCGCTGTCCTGAGTGACCCAGCATATGCTGGGTCACCTCTGCTTCACTGCCCAGTACCTCTGCTGCCGGCGGCGCATATGCCGGGTCGCTTCAGACTTCTGATTACCTGGTGTCCCACCGACTCTCCAACGGTGGAACTGCCCGGCACACGCTTTACCCCAGTGCCCCCCTAAAAACCCACGTCACTGACAACGATGAGAAAACAGCCTTGCCGGACCACATTTTATCACATTGCTTCACAACACAGATAAGGGTACATGAATTGCTACTTAGCTAAGCAATAGATCGCATTGAACTGATGCGATTTATAGTGAAAAGTAGCAATACTGTAGTGCACATCTTCATGAATAGACATCCTTAGATGCAGGTGGGCAGTGATGGGGGCTGAGCTGGATGATCATGTCATTAAGTCCTGCTCCCTCGCGTCGAAAATGCCAGGAATCATGGACATTTGAATAGGGACAGAGCCAAAATGATGTGATTATAGTTGCATCATTAAGCCCTGTCCCCTCCTGACGGATCGCAGAATCACGGTAAGATTCTCCCCATTTTGCCTACTTCACTAGGAAGTGGGCAGAATGAGGGAGAAGTGACTACTCTTCCGGGGGTGCGGGGGTCTACTCGAAAATTCGGGAAGCTCCCGCAGGTCTCGTGAGAGTAGGTAAGTATGAATAGCACACGAGTATCTGCAGCTAGTTTTATTGAGCAGAACAAAAATAAGCAAAACATAAAAATAAATCCTGGCCTGTCACAGGCCTTTTCATCATCACTTAATTTATACAAAAGCAGGTGAAAAAGTAAAATTTTCACATAATTTTGTATAATTTAAGTGTCAGGGCTATTCATCATTCATGTAACGCAGGAGATATCACAGAAATCTCCTGGTTACAAATGTGCATTCATAATTTCCACAGTCCCCATACTATAGTAGAGCAGTCCTTCTGTGAGTTGGGGCCAGGAGAGGGCACAGCAGCAATGGCCAGCTGGGTCAGGCACGGCAGGGGTCCTACACTGGGCAGCTGGTGTGACCGGGGGAGGGCCAAGTCTCCGGCAGCAGCTTAGCCGAGTAGGTCCCCCACACAGCAGTGGCGGTGGCGGGTGGCCTACTCGATGCATCAGGTCTTAGCGGGTGGGGGGGCGCACACTCTCTGGCGCCCGCGGTGGGGGAACCTACACTGTGCATGCAGCAGGTCTCAGCAGGGGGGGGCAGGCCGCACAGTCTCCAGCAACCACAGGGGCAGCTTTACAAGGATGGGGCGGTGGGGGTGACAGAAACCGGCAGGTGCAGACAGGTGGGGGGGCTCAGTCTCTCTTCGCAGCCTGTCTTCAAGCTTGAAGACAGGCAGTGAAAACTGAAGAGGGACAGGAGAAAAGTCTTTCAGTTCCAAAAAACTGCATCATAGCAACAGCAGTTTTTCGTAATTGATAGTTTAGGGCAGGAGGCATGATGAATGCCTCCTAAACTGTGCTTGAATCGCAGCGAGTTCAAACCATAATCACAAGTGATAATTATGTTTTGATGAATAGCCCCAAAGAAACAGAACTTAAAGACAGCACCTACATTCAGTGGGATGTAATCAAAATGTCAATATCATAATGTCAACATTTGGTGTGTGCAGAATGTCGACGTTCTCAGTGTCTACAAGTGAAACGCCAACATTCTGCACAGTCTGGCAGCAAAGGGTTAGGCTTCTGGAGGGAAGGTTAGGGATTGGCTGTGGGAGGAGAGGTTAGGTTAAAGTAATAGGGTTAGGGGATAGGCATACTCTCCACCGCAAGTGTTGCTGGATTGACCAGTAGTCCCCATCAGATTTCCGCCAAACCCGAAAAACATCTCTGGAGTCGCCGGGCCTGCTGCACTAAGTAAGTCAGTGCTTGACCATCAGGGACATTTTATTGACATTATAATCATGTCGCCATTTCATCAGTGTTGACATGATGACTGTCGACCGGGTATATGGTGACATTGCAAGAATGTTGACATGCTACATGTTGATATTATGGGCAGGTTGACCTTTCGTCGACATGATGAATGTCTATAAAATATACCACACCCCGGGATGTAGTTTAAATCCCAGCTGTCGGGATGCCGGCATTCAGAATGTCACCGGAATCCTGACACCAGTTAGAATCCCAGCACCAGCATCCCGACCGTCAGCATCCCAATGATAAGTAGTGGGGTTAGGGGGAGGGTTAGGCACTAGGGGGAGAGGTTTAGGGTTAGGCACTGGGGGAGAGAGTCAGGTTAGGGGTAGGGTTAGGAAACTTACCGACAAGTGTCTGTATGCTAACCCTGTCGGGGTGCCAGCACCAGGATTCTGACTGCCGGGATCCCAACCCCACACCCCATATAAATGTTCAGAGTGGAGATCCATCACCAGTTTATTTGCATCTGCTGTGGAACGCATTAGCCTCTATCCCTGTGTCACATCTTCAGCACTTCAAAGTCCATGTGTCAGTTGATTCATGCTGTTCTGACTGTAAATGGACAGGTAACTGACTGTAATATAGGTAAAGTATCCACTCAGCATTTAGCAAGTTAGTGTTAAGGCTCAATACAGATATTGAAATGAATCAGTAAAAAATGATATATACATATTATGACAGGCATGCATGCAAGATGTCAATATATAGCTAAGTGACTGTCATCTCAATCTAACAACACTTTTCCAGGTGGCCAGTGGACTAATGATTGCTGTAGGACTGTATGCTAAACTCTGCAAAGAGACAGGTGAGTATACGTGGCTGATTGATCATTTATTATGTTAATAAAATACATAGCATGCAGTATGCTGTGAATAAAAATAAGGACCCTTTTTATCCCAGTTTATACGCACAGTATAGTCCATATGCCCTCGATAGCTTGTGTATAGTGTTTAAGATGGCTGTGCTTATGGTCATGCATGAAATTAATCTGTGCAATGGACATTTTAGATCTAGTGGTGGTACTGAAGCAAAAATAATTAATTATTTCTAAAAGCTCAAATGTTACATTTGTACTTTACTTTAACCCCTTCATTAATTTAAACCTTTCCAATATTTGTCTAAAA
Source organism: Taudactylus pleione (assembly GCA_031769625.1). Lineage (NCBI taxonomy): Eukaryota > Metazoa > Chordata > Amphibia > Anura > Myobatrachidae > Taudactylus > Taudactylus pleione. Next base: position 16,946,230 of record JAUIMM010000213.1, on the reverse strand, counting down.
TTAGTCATTATAGTAAGTGAACATGTAGACTTTTCTTTTTGTCTTGTAACATTGTGACTGGGGTTTGTGTAAAAAGGTATCCAGATGGAAGATCGTCATCATTTAGATTGACAGTCACTAGGTCAACACCAGATGGTCGACAAGTAATATGCCGATATATTGTAAATAGTCAACTGACAAATGGTCGACAATGCGAAATTTGGAAAAACGGGTGTTGGCCATTTTTTTGTGTCGATAATCTGCTATGTCGACCATTTCAGTCAACCTTGTGTCCCCATCGACCTTTTGACCATGTCGACCTATTACCTGTCTACCATCTGGTGTCCACCTACTGACTGTCAATTTAAACATTGATAATCTATTGCATCACACCCATGTAAATATTTGTGTTCCCATGTGAACTGTGTCTGGAGTGTGCTAAAAATGTCCCATCAAGGATATAGGCCACCTGACCTCTACTGCGCGTGCAGAAATAAACTTTTTGGGTGGGTTGCTACTTAACTGATCTAGAAGCCACCATAATATTGCCCACTGGCCTTCTCCATCTCGTTAAGCTCATTTAAATATTATTTTTTGCATAAAGAGGTCATACAAGGTTAAGCAAGGAACCTCACAATCCTCCCATCTGTTCCCATCAAAAGTAGAAAAAAAAAACCCTGCTTTTCGCAGACGCTATACCAGTCTGCTAATCTATGTACAAACAAGCACAGAAAATTAAACGTGTGCTGCTATAAAATAACACTTGCTTTATTGGTTTGCATACTGTATTTACTGCTCTGTAAAAGATACACACACTGGCCATGCACTGCATGACAATTGTGCACCCCAGCCAACTTGGTAAATCCTCCTACAGAACAGCTCCCTTAGAAACCTATGGGGGCTGCTTTGCGGTCCGAGTACGGCAGACATAGCAGATATCTTACGTGGTCACTCCGTGGTAAATCTGCGAAATCCTTAATATTTGCGGATATTCCGCAAATATAAATTGATAAATGGACCCCATAATAACAAAACATCTGACCACACTACATTTTACCATATACAGTATTTAGCAGAACCTCTAGAAAATTGGGAATAATATCCAACTCAATGGATCTTAACATTCTACAATCATAATGAACTATGAATTTGTTAGAGAACTAAATTATAGTCAAATGTATTTCATATACTATTGAAAATGTGAACTGACACATAGGGGTCAATACATTTAGATTTAGGTGCAAATTGTGAGTAGCGTGTTTGTTTCATGAAACTCGCAGACTTCTCACGAATGCGCGCACCCAAGAATTCTCTAATCCAATTAAAAATGCCTATTTGCGGTACTTGTAGCAGAGGTTTGTGAATTGTCTGCCAAATGTGATGTGGTAGAAGTGCATGAAAAAGTGGGCAGACCATCCTAGACCCCCCAAAATGTATAAGTTTCTTAGCAGGACTATATAGAAGACTGTTTGGGGGTATTAGGAAAGTACTGAAGGTTTTTAATTGGTGTCAAATGGCTGATTTGTGCTTTTTTAAATGCAAAAAAATTATAAAAAGCTAACTTTTTTGTTAAATCTCAAACTAATTAAACGAAAAAAAAAGTAGGAAAAAAAAAAAGGTAATTTTGGAATACTTTGAGGGCACTTTAAAAAAAATTGTAAAAAAAAAATTGTTTTTCAATTTAAAAATATTGTAATTAAATTTTGGGGCGCCTAAGCAAAAGTTTTTTTTGGGAAAAAATGTTTTCCCCAATAAAATTTGATTTTTGGACTAATTAAGCTAATTGGAAACTTCCAATTGCCCAATTAGTCATTCGGGGTCATGTCCAAGGGGTTCAGCACAGTATCCATATATTTTAACCTTAAAATAAATCCTCCTCCTCCTCTTTTTGTATCTCTAAAGTGAATTTTAAATAAAATTTCAAAATCCACCTGCTTCAAGCACCTGCAATCCTAAAAACACCTGCCCCATCCACACAGCCCCACCAAGAAACATTTTGCTATCTTTTTATCCTTGTCCCCCAACTTTTTCATTTTCGCCCCAAAAATTATGTGTCTTTTGGGGTGTTCTGAGGTAAATTTTTTTTTTTGCTTATTTGTCCTTTGGAGGGGGGGGGGGCAGGGGTTGTCCAAAGGGTTCTGAATCAATTCCCCACATTTGCACCCCAAAATAGAGATTTTGCACTTTTTTCCGCCTGCCATTCATTGGAGAAACTTTGCTGCCTGTTTTAGTGCATTGAGTTTCCGCTTATGTGAAAACGTCCTGGAATGAGATTTGGACATGAGAAGCAAACAGGCGAGAAGCGGCAATAGGCTAAACTTTTTCGCCAATTCCGTTTTTTCCCATCTAATTTAATCCGGCCCTTAGACACACCAAGTTTATTTTATCAATATTACTTTTAGCATTATTACAATTCTAGGTATAATCTGTAAAATATTTTCTACACAAATTCTATGGAACAGAGTCACTGTACATTTTACTTTAAAGGGAATTAATCATCACAATATCCTAAAAAATATTTTAAAATTGAGAATACTCATATTGTGAACATTAAAATTATTATTATTCTAGGTTTAATTTTTTTGATAAGAAACAATAATGACCCATAATTCTTAAAACTACAATTTTACAGTTTGCTCTGCTCTTGTTGTTCTTTTCTTTTTTTGGAAGTATTGAATTAGAGCTAAATGTAAATACGTGCAAGAGCAGCATGCTAATGCTGCCCATCCATTACACGATGCGGGGGATGACGGCACGATTATGACGCCGTCATCTCGCGCGGGGTGAACTGCATACACTGAACGTTCAGACATTCAGTGTATGCAGATCAATCATTCCTGAACATGGCAACCTGACGGCGGTCGTCAGGTTGACCGTCATGTTCGGGTGATGACTGATGTTAAAAACGACCAGCGGGCGTGTGCATCGCTGGTCGTTTTTAACCTTTTACTGCCCGATTTGTGGGTGATTACCAAGTGATGGAGCGATAACGACCGTCGTTATCGCTCCATCGCTAGGTTTAATCGCCTAGTGGATGGGCAGCTTAAGATGAGCGGTCTCCATCTAAATAATCAGTTTTGCTCCTCAATCAGTAAAATTCAAAGTAAACAAATAGAAATCTTACATTGAGGGGAGCTCTTCTGTAATGTAATTGTAATGATATAAATCTTTAAAAAAATAAATAAATAATGAGTTGCTGGATTAAATTAAAGTAACACAAGTTTATGAGATGGTGGTAGAGTCAATGGATTGACACCAGTGTAAGTAATATTGTTGTCTACATCACTGAAATATTTATGCTATTATAAGTAGTAGCAACCAAATCATACTCTAGCACCACATAGACGTGTACACAGTGACATCCAGGCTGTATGCTAATGGATATTTGTAAGTAATTCCTTATTGTTTGTCAGGTGTTGTAGAATCCCTTACAGCGGACCCTGCCATCATATTAATCGTGGTGGGAACACTCATGTGTGTCATAACCTTTCTTGGATGTATGGGAGCCTTGAGAGACTTGCGCTTACTGCTTAAAATTGTAAGTAGGATCTCGATCTCAATTACTGGCTATATTACTGATTGTATTGTACTTCCGATAAACTCATCAAGGTGGACCCATGAGACCTTCGGGATGCCGAAGCCGGGATTTTGACAGGTATTCTATGCGCCAGCATCCCGCATGTCGGGATACTGGACATATCCCCTGCAGAACACATGGTTGAAGGTCAATACACATTTGGGGAAAAATCCTTTTTCATCCCCGTACATCCCCTTATGGGGTAATCCCTGTTTTCCCCCTTCACTTGACATTCCTCTTTTTAAAATGTGGAATCAAAAGGGAATCATGTCCATCAAAGATGTATTTGATCCGGGTGGCAATTTGCTCTCCTTTGTACAATTACAGGATAAATATGACATCCCTCGTACACAATTTTTTATGTTTCTACAAGTACGTCATTTCATTCAATCCTTAGATAATCCTTTATGGATCTCAGTTAACACAGATACAATGGGTCGCATTCTACTCTTATGTCGCTCAACCAAATTCAGAATAGCTCATTTATATAAATACCTGATTGAAATTCCTATACATGCTTGGGCACCAGTTGCGGAAGCTTGGCACACAGAGATACCCGAATTATGTGACTTGGAGCCATTTGTTGCGAATCTGGATCGTGTTTTACCCTGCCTTAAGTCAGCGAGACTTCAAGAAATTCATCTTAGAATTTTAAATCGTACATATATGTCCCCGGCCCAACTGAGACATTTTGTGCCACTGGAGGAGGGAAATTGTGTGAAATGTGACTGCTCTAATGCCTCTCTCTCGCATAACCTCTGGTACTGCAGAAAGATCCATAGATTTTGGAATAAAATTTTGTGTTATCTAAATAATACAATACATCTTAAATTGTCCAAAAATGCGGCAGCTCTTATTTTCGCAGAATTTTCAATATGGGAGGCTGAGTCCTCCTTGGGCCCATGGAAACCTGCTCTGAGAGTCATGGTTACAGTAGCTAAACAACTTATCCTTAATTACTGGATCTCAAAATCAGCACCTACACTAATGGAATGGAAAATTGCGCTGCTGGAGGTAATTTATGCGGAGAGACGTATGGCTATCTTTAACATCGAAAGAGGGGTACGGATTTTTTCAAAAAAATGGGAACCATACATACAATGTTTACCGGTCCAGATTCGGAATAACATATGGAAAGTCTTTGATCACACGGAATGGTTTATGCTAAGAAATATCACTTAAAATGCCCCTATTGTTGCTATTTATATGTAGCTCTCTGTGAATCCCCCCAGACAAGGTATCTCTCACCTTTTGTCAGTGATTCCCCCTCTATTTCACCTTTCTTTCTTCTTCTGTTTCTTTTATCATTTTATTCTAACTCTCCCCCTTTTTCTAATATAATTCTACATTGATGTAGATTATATTGACGCAACGATTGACTGATATACCGAAGTTGATGTGATAATTGGTTAACTCAAAATTCAATCGCTGCTTACACTGGCTCTATAAGTTGCATAGTTTGAGTGACATTGATTGTATATTTACTTGCATTTCTATACGGTGTACTATATCGATTTTTTTTTATACAGTATTTGTAATTTTGTAATTTTCTACATTATATTATATTCAAGTACTTTGTTTCTTTGTACTTTGACATAATTTCAATCTATATTTGTACTATTTTCCAAAAAAGTTTGAAAAGATTAACAGTAGTTTGTATATTGTTTGTTCCAAGAAACAGACTAGTCGTTTATCAGATAATTTTATTTTCTTTAATTCTTGGATTGTGCAATGTATAATTGTTTTATTGCTGTTCAATAAAAAGATATTTAAAAAAAAAAAAAAAAAAAAGATAGGAGTTACAGATACTATAGATAGGAGCTACAGTTATTATAGATAGGAGTTACAGATACTATAGATAGGAGCTACAGATATAGATAGGAGTTACAGATACTATAGATAGGAGTTACAGATACTATAGATAGGAGTTACAGATACTATAGATAGGAGCTACAGATACTATAGATAGGAGCTACAGATACTATAGATAGGAGCTACAGATATAGATAGGAGTTACAGATACTATAGATAGGAGCTACAGTTATTAAAGATAGGAGTTACAGATACTATAGATAGGAGTTACAGATACTATAGATAGGAGTTACAGATACTATAGATAGGAGTTACAGATACTATAGATAGGAGTTACAGATACTATAGATAGGAGTTACAGATACTATAGATAGGAGTTACAGATACTATAGATAGGAGTTACAGATACTATAGATAGGAGTTACAGATACTATAGATAGGAGTTACAGATACTATAGATAGGAGTTACAGATACTATAGATAGGAGTTACAGATACTATAGATAGGAGTTACAGATACTATAGATAGGAGTTACAGATACTATAGATAGGAGTTACAGATACTATAGATAGGAGTTACAGATACTATAGATAGGAGTTACAGATACTATAGATAGGAGTTACAGATACTATAGATAGGAGTTACAGATACTATAGATAGGAGTTACAGATACTATAGATAGGAGCTACAGATACTATAGATAGGAGCTACAGATACTATAGATAGGAGCTACAGATACTATAGATAGGAGTTACAGATACTATAGATAGGAGTTACAGATACTATAGATAGGAGCTACAGATATAGATAGGAGTTACAGATACTATAGATAGGAGCTACAGTTATTAGATATAGGAGTTACAGATACTATAGATAGGAGCTACAGATATAGATAGGAGTTACAGATACTATAGATAGGAGCTACAGTTATTAAAGATAGGAGTTACAGATACTATAGATAGGAGTTACAGATACTATAGATAGGAGTTACAGATACTATAGATAGGAGTTACAGATACTATAGATAGGAGTTACAGATACTATAGATAGGAGTTACAGATACTATAGATAGGAGCTACAGTTATTATAGATAGGAGCTACAGATATAGATAGGAGTTACAGATACTATAGATAGGAGCTACAGATATAGATAGGAGTTACAGATACTATAGATAGGAGCTACAGTTATTATAGATAGGAGTTACAGATACTATAGATAGGAGTCAGATACTATAGATAGGAGCTACAGATATAGATAGGAGTTACAGATATAGATAGGAGTTACAGATATAGATAGGAGTTACAGATATAGATAGGAGTTACAGATATAGATAGGAGTTACAGATATAGATAGGAGTTACAGATATAGATAGGAGTTACAGATACTATAGATAGGAGCTACAGTTATTATAGATAGGAGTTACAGATACTATAGATAGGAGCTACAGTTACTATAGATAGGAGCTACAGATATAGATAGGAGTTACAGATACTATAGATAGGAGCTACAGTTATTAAAGATAGGAGTTACAGATACTATAGATAGGAGCTACAGATATAGATAGGAGTTACAGATACTATAGATAGGAGCTACAGTTATTATAGATAGGAGCTACAGATATAGATAGGAGTTACAGATACTATAGATAGGAGCTACAGATATAGATAGGAGTTACAGATACTATAGATAGGAGCTACAGATATAGATAGGAGTTACAGATACTATAGATAGGTGCTACAGATACTATAGATAGGTGCTACAGTTATTAAAGATAGGAGTTACAGATACTATAGATAGGAGCTACAGATATAGATAGGAGTTACAGATATAGATAGGAGCTACAGTTATTATAGATAGGAGTTACAGATATAGATAGGAGTTACAGATACTATAGATAGGAGCTACAGATATAGATAGGAGTTACAGATACTATAGATAGGTGCTACAGTTATTAAAGATAGGAGTTACAGATACTATAGATAGGTGCTACAGTTATTAAAGATAGGAGTTACAGATACTATAGATAGGAGCTACAGATATAGATAGGAGTTACAGATACTATAGATAGGAGCTACAGTTATTATAGATAGGAGTTACAGATATAGATAGGAGTTACAGATACTATAGATAGGAGCTACAGTTATTAAAGATAGGAGTTACAGATACTATAGATAGGAGCTACAGATATAGATAGGAGTTACAGATACTATAGATAGGAGCTACAGATATAGATAGGAGTTACAGATACTATAGATAGGTGCTACAGATACTATAGATAGGTGCTACAGTTATTAAAGATAGGAGTTACAGATACTATAGATAGGAGCTACAGATATAGATAGGAGTTACAGATACTATAGATAGGAGCTACAGTTATTATAGATAGGAGTTACAGATATAGATAGGAGTTACAGATACTATAGATAGGAGCTACAGATATAGATAGGAGTTACAGATACTATAGATAGGTGCTACAGTTATTAAAGATAGGAGTTACAGATACTATAGATAGGAGCTACAGATATAGATAGGAGTTACAGATACTATAGATAGGAGCTACAGTTATTATAGATAGGAGTTACAGATATAGATAGGAGTTACAGATACTATAGATAGGAGTTACAGATACTATAGATAGGAGCTACAGTTATTATAGATAGGAGTTACAGATACTATAGATAGGAGCTACAGTTATTATAGATAGGAGCTACAGATATAGATAGGAGTTACAGATACTATAGATAGGAGCTACAGTTATTATAGATAGGAGTTACAGATACTATAGATAGGAGCTACAGATATAGATAGGAGTTACAGATACTATAGATAGGAGCTACAGATATAGATAGGAGCTACAGATACTATAGATAGGAGCTACAGTTATTAAAGATAGGAGCTACAGTTATTAAAGATAGGAGTTACAGATACTATAGATAGGAGCTACAGATATAGATAGGAGTTACAGATACTATAGATAGGAGCTACAGATACTATAGATAGGAGCTACAGATACTATAGATAGGAGCTACAGATACTATAGATAGGAGCTACAGATACTATAGATAGGAGCTACAGATACTATAGATAGGAGCTACAGATACTATAGATAGGAGCTACAGATACTATAGATAGGAGCTACAGATACTATAGATAGGAGCTACAGATACTATAGATAGGAGCTACAGATACTATAGATAGGAGCTACAGATACTATAGATAGGAGCTACAGATACTATAGATAGGAGCTACAGATACTATAGATAGGAGCTACAGATACTATAGATAGGAGCTACAGATACTATAGATAGGAGCTACAGATACTATAGATAGGAGCTACAGATACTATAGATAGGAGCTACAGATACTATAGATAGGAGCTACAGATACTATAGATAGGAGCTACAGATATAGATAGGAGTTACAGATACTATAGATAGGAGCTACAGATATAGATAGGAGCTACAGTTATTATAGATAGGAGCTACAGTTATTATAGATAGGAGTTACAGATATAGATAGGAGTTACAGATACTATAGATAGGTGCTACAGATACTATAGATAGGTGCTACAGATACTATAGATAGGAGTTACAGATACTATAGATAGGTGCTACAGATACTATAGATAGGAGTTACAGATACTATAGATAGGAGCTACAGATACTATAGATAGGAGCTACAGTTATTATAGATAGGAGTTACAGATACTATAGATAGGAGCTACAGATACTATAGATAGGAGCTACAGTTATTATAGATAGGAGTTACAGATACTATAGATAGGAGCTACAGTTATTATAGATAGGAGTTACAGATACTATAGATAGGAGCTACAGTTATTATAGATAGGAGCTACAGGTATAGATAGGAGCTACAGATATAGATAGGAGTTACAGATACTATAGATAGGAGCTACAGATATAGATAGGAGTTACAGATACTATAGATAGGAGCTACAGTTATTATAGATAGGAGCTACAGTTATTAAAGATAGGAGTTACAGATACTATAGATAGGAGCTACAGTTATTAAAGATAGGAGTTACAGATACTATAGATAGGAGCTACAGTTATTAAAGATAGGAGTTACAGATACTATAGATAGGAGCTACAGTTATTAAAGATAGGAGTTACAGATACTATAGATAGGAGTTACAGATACTATAGATAGGAGCTACAGTTATTATAGATAGGAGCTACAGTTATTAAAGATAGGAGTTACAGATACTATAGATAGGAGCTACAGATATAGATAGGAGTTACAGATATTATAGATAGGTGCTAAAGATACTATAGATAGGTGCTACAGATACTCAGATACACAATTTAAGAAGATTTGCTACAAAATACATCCACAAAATTGCCTGCAGTGTGTATTTTTAGTACAGAGAAGTCAGAAACCAGGAGGCTGGGAATAGTATAGGACAAAAAACCTACTTCCAGGGCCAGGAAAAAATAAGAACAATCTGGCGATCAGGGACAGATAGGAAGTACCAGGAGTGAGATTTTGGTAAAACATAAAACAAAATTCTACTTAAATCATGCAGAAAAGAACATGGTGGTTAAATTTTCTGCTACTCAGGTGGCAGGAAAACATTAAAAAAATCCTTACCTTATACAGACCCTCCAACATGACCCTTTCCATTCATTGGAAATTGCTCTGCTCCTGGGCTTCCTTCTTAATTTATGATCTATTAACTAGTTCAACACAGGTGTCTGCAATCATTAATTAGGTGGGGAGTCCAGGAGCAGAGGATTTTGTACCAGGTGGAAGGGGTCATGTTGGAGGGTAGGCCTTATATATGGCATTAGCGAAAAACTGCATAGACAGATGGCTTTCATCTAATCAGGATTACCTAGGTGGCTGCTGGTTGGAATGAAAATCCTGCATCCCTGCATGTTTGCTCCCACATGTTGAAAAATGTCAAAAAACGGTAATTCCAACTAGTTGGGAAAATCAAACATGTTTGATTTTTCCCAACTAAACGTTCATGTGACCGATATGTAGGTGCACACTGTCTGGCAGTGCCCGCCTACTTTTGTCACAGTCACCTTTTGCAGCAAGCGGTCTCCTGTCATAAAAGCCAGCAGCAGCATACCCCGTGTCACATGTGCCGCAGCAGCAGGTCGCCTGTCATTATCACCAGCTGCTGCAACAACAGTAACCCAGATTTAATGGACCTGTGTCAGGTGGGGCAGGAGGCAGCTGGAACATGTTGTCCATCTCCCTGCCTGCAGCAGTGGTGGATCCATGGGGGTATCACAACCTCTGGTCAGTGATCAGGTGCCAGACACCTTCCACAAATGATAGTCTCCTGGGGTGTACCTGCCAGGTTTGCTGCGGGCTGCGGAAGCTACAGCGGGCGGGCGGCAATGTTAGACTGTAACCTGGTCAGGTCACCGCAGAACAGCAGCACATTTGATATACAAATTATTAGAATAATACAAAAAAGATATTTATAACTTATAAAAATCTTCTTTGTTTATTGTAATCATTTTTACAGTTAACCCTTACCCATAACTCTTTATTATGTTGCCCTGTCCCTTTCTATGCTCCCTTAACTATCCTGCAACTGTACTGCACCTCAGACCCCCCCCAGTACAAGCAGTACTGCACATCCCTATGACATATCACTGCACCCTAACCTCACCCACCTCCTCTTGACCTCTCTATCACTGCAACCTAACCAAACCCACCTCCTCCTGACCTCTTTCTCTATACCCTAACCTCACCCATCTCCTCCTGACCACTCTCTCTCTCTGTGCCCCAGCCTCACCCACCTCCTGTAGCAGAGTTGCAGACAGTGAATGAGCAGAGCCACCTCCATGTTATTCAAAATATGCAGACGTGGGCAGACACTGTCCACCTACTTCTGTGACATCACAAGTTGAAGAGAAGTTGGCTGGTCTGATGAAAAAGTTGGTTAAGTGTGTGGGGCAGAGTTTTAATCAGACAGACAAGTTAGACGGTTCGTCAGTTAGATGGTTGGTGGAAAGTTGGTCTGGTGTATGGCCAGCATTACTTTTTACCAAATCTGAATCATGCCCATTAAATGGATCATGGGCCTGAATCACTACGAGTTGCTATTGCGATCGCAGCTGCGATTACGCACTGAGATTTGCTGCGAAGATATGCTAATGACTGCAATCGCAAAGCCTTCTCACAGCGATGCCCACTACCGCTATCTCATATCCGTAATACCTTGCAGTCCTGCGTATACGTTGGTAACATCGTGTAACACCGGCTCCTCACACACATTTACAGCAGGTCTGACCTTACTCAGAAATTGCTAACCTCATCCCAAGCTGCGTATGCCGTTGCAGTGGCTAATTTATGCACGCCCATACAACGGCGTTCGAACGGACAGGCACACCTGAGTTTCTCCGACCACTGCCACGTCACCACCCCCAAACGCTGACCTCCCACCACTCACTTTGTTATAGCTTTCTTTCTGCGTGAGTGATCACAGAGCGATCGCAATGCTAACTCACGCACACACGCACTGCGATACATACGCATGCGCGTTAAGCACCATCGACCGATCTGCACATGCTGTCGCTGTTGCGATCTGTGATGAATCAGGCCCCATGTTTGTCATAGTGTTACTGGCATTTTGTTATTTCCAGTAGGATATTGGCCTTAAGGTGCATACAAACGTAACAAGTTTGTAACCAACGATTATCTGTCAGTTTATCTGTCAGATTTTCCCTTGAAAAGTGAACGATTTTTTGAAGTGTACTGAACGATTTTTACAACAATGACCAAAAAATGTTCCTTCTCTTAATAAAAATCGTTATGTTGGACAGTCTGAAATGAACTACAAACTACAAACAAGAGCGCGCTTGAACGATTCTCGTTCATTCTTATAACTCAGAAACTGAACGATTTTTTGACCGACTGAACGATAACAACGTCATTATAGTTAAATCGTTCAAAAAATCGTTACGTGTGTACGCACCTTTACTTTGCATGTACATTTATGTTCCTAACTACCTTACTTACTTGTGGTTGGAAAATGCTAAATTAAAATCTTTAAGAAATGGAATTAATTAAACATTTGTTGATCAAAGCTCATTTGGCTGTTTTTTCATTTTACAGTTTGCCAGCATGCTAGTCCTAGTCATGTTTCTTCAATTTGTGGCAGCTGTTATTGGTTTTATTTTCTCAGGAATGGTAAGTACTTAACTTGTGATACCGCATACAAGTGCACATTCTGAAATGGACTATGGCGAATTTGGATAAAATAAAAAGCTAGAGCACAATTCCTCGTTAAGGGGCATATTTATTATTTATTAACATTATTTTACCTAAAATAATGTGAAAAGGGGCTCACTGTGATCAACTGTGTGGTCTAATACCCCTTTTACACCGGAGCTAAAACCCGGGTTATTGCAGGGTTAACCCGGGCAGCTCCCTGGTGTAAAAGGGGTGAGGGTTGGATCGCCGGGTCGAGTGACCCAGCAATCCAACCCAGGTAAATAGCAGGGTTTAACACGGGCCCGTGAAACCCTGCTGTGTGTACGGCGCATTCCGGGTCTTGATGACTTGGAGTGCGCCACAACTATTCGGCCGATTGGTCCGGCTTCAGTGGCGCTTGGAGATGACGTCATCTTCAAGCGTCCACTTTCACGCCAGAAAAGCCGGGTCTATGCAGACCCGACTGCAGTATGAGTGGTGCCGACTCGGGAATATCCCGAGTCGCCGCCAGCTAAATTCCGGGTCTGATCCGGATAGGAACCCTGGGCCTGATTCAGAGCCGGATGCTATTTGCGCTCGCTCGTTCAGAAAAAGGGGCCGGATATTTAAATAGAGCGCTTGCTCTTTGCCGTCTGTTGACACCTCTATGTCTGATCGAGCGAACGAAACATGTGCTCGCTTTTTTTAAAAAAACGCCCCCTGGCCGCTCGCATCATACGTCATCTCCGCTATTTATTAGATTAATCGAGTACATTGAAAGGCGTATGAACTGCTCGCAGTGCTTGTGGTAGGATTTTCCTACCGCAATCATGCGAGCAGTTCAGGCTAAAAGACAACCAAGAGACGTGATCGATGACACTCCCTTACTAATTATGCACTCCCATTAAACGCCCGTTTTGACCGTTTGACACGCCTGCGTTCGGATCTCCACTCCCCATTTTCAAGCACCTTCCCTTGTTACCACCCACAAACGCCTCATTCTGTCACTCAAATTAGCAGGCATTCGCTATTTTGCGAGCACACAATTTCCGACCGCAATCATTGGTTCACGCATGCGTATTACAACCCATACGCATGCGCAGTTGTGCGAACGAGCGGCCGTTTACAAGCGGCTCTGAATCAGGCCCCCTGTTCCAACTCCGGGTCAGACCCATAATTTAAGTGGAAAAGAGGTATAAGTAAACAACAAGCTGATTACTGTGGGGGTTTCTGAGGTGTCGGGCGTTTGGACGCAGTATCCGGCAGGTGTATGCGCAGATACATCTCCCTGTATTTTTTTTGTAAATACAGAGAAAAGTGTGCTGACGGGATTCGCAGGGACAGAGGGGGTCATTCAGACCCGCTCGCGAGCGCAGGACGCTCGCAAGCGGGTCGATGTTACCCCAATGCGCATGCGCATGACGGAGGGAGCTCCGTCGTGCGCATGCGCGAGACCCGGACAGCGACAGCCAAACTCCGGGTCTCGCACCAAAGGGGGCGTGCTGTCGATGGTGACTGACAGCACGCCCCCTTTGGTGGGCGTGCCTGCCAGACGGAGGCATTCCCATGGGAACGCCTACCGTCTGGGTCCGGCCCCACTGACATCACTAGTGATGTCAGTGGGAGTGATTTTGGCTCTGATAGAGCCAAAATCACTCCAGGGCTTGTGGTCACCGAGACCCTACCACAGGGTCTCGTCGCAAGCCTGATGGTCGCGATGGTCTCGACCATCGCGACCATCTTTTTGGCCGCTCGCATATGCTGTGGGTGGTCACCCACAGCTATGCGTGCGGCCAGGAGGCCGCTCCATTTTTAGGTAGGAGGGCACTGATTCAGAGCGAGCGCTCTGGTCAGAGCGTCCGGCTCTGAATCAGGCCCAGAGCTTTATCACAAGCTCAATCCCTGTATGCGGATGTTGGTACATCCATGTGATATTTCCTAAATTCGAAATGCGAATTTAGGGCCTGATTCAGAGCCGGACGCTCTGACCAGAGTGCTCGCTCTGAATCAGGGCCGGGCTACCTAAAATTGGAGCGGTCACTTGGACGCTCGCATAGCTGTGGGTTACCACCCACAGCTATAGCGAGCGCCCAAAAAGATGGTCGCGATGGTCAAGACCATCGCGACCATCGGGCTTGCGACGAGACCCTGCGGTAGGGTCTCGTGGCCGCAAGCCCTGGAGTGCTTTTGGCTCTATCAGAGGCAAACGCACTCCCAATGACATCACTAGTGATGTCAGTGGGGCCGGACCCAGACGGTAGGCGTTCCCATGGGAAGGCCTCCGTCTGGCAGCCACGCCCACCAAAGGGGGCGTGCTGTCACTCACCATCGACAGCACGCCCCCTTTGGTGCGAGACCCCGAGCGACGGCTTCCTCGTCGCTCGCCAGGTCTCGCGCATGCGCATGACGGAGCTCCCTCCATTGTGCGCATGTGCATTTGGTTACCATCGACCCGCTTGCGAGCGTCCTGCGCTCGCGAGCGGGTCTGAATGAGACCCTTAGTCGAAAAATACCATACCTCAACTGCATTTTAAATGCGGATTGTAATAAATAGGGGCCTAAGGGTCTATTCAGCAATGGTTTTTTATACTTAAAAAATGCGGAAACTATAATTTCCGCATTTTTTAAGTATTTCCACTATTCAGAAATGGGATAATGGAGAAGATAACACAGTTATCTTCTCCATTGATTCCCATATCGCAGAGTACCACACTCTAGGGATCAAGCAATTGCTCTCTACAGTGCTTTAATGCTTTTTGCTATTCAGCAAAGCAAAAAGTGTTAAATTACTCTAAAAATATTTACTTTATATAACGCCATCTCAGAATGGCTTTATATGAAGAATATCCTTAAATATCCTGAAAACTGAAGGGACAGAGGGATATTTTCCCATAAATCCAGCCTGTCCAAACTGTCTAAATTGATTGAAATGAGGGCCTGATTCAGACCCGCTTGCGAGCGCTGAGCGCTCGCAAGCGGGTCGATGTTGGACAAGTGCGCATGCGCACGAGGGTGCCGGCTCCATCGTGCGCATGCGCGAGACCCGCATAGCGACTGGCAAGCCGTCGCTATGGGTCTCGCTACAAAGGGGGCGTGCTGTCGATGTTGAGTGACAGCACGTCCCCTTTGGTGGGCATGCCAGGGGCGTGGCTGCCCAGACGGAGGCGTTCCCATGGGAACACCTGCCGTCTGGGGCCGGCCCCACCGATATCACAAATAATGTCAGTGGGAGTGCTTTTGGCTCTGATAGACCCAAAAACACTCCAGGGCTTGCGGCAGACGAGACCCTACCACAAGGGACTCGTCGCAAGCCCGATGGTCGCGATGGTCTTGACCATCGCGACCATCTTTTTGGCCGCTCGCTATAGCCGCTCTAAAAAAAGAGAGGGAGGACACTGATTCAGAGCGAGCGCTTTTATATTTAAAATGTATATATACATTTTAAATAAAAGCACATAAATATAAATGTATACAGACTAATATAAAGCCTGTCTACACATTTCAATCAATTTAGACAGTTTTGACAGGCTGGAGTTGAACTTGCCCTTAGCGGTCACCACAAAGCAGGAGCAGAGACTATTCCTAAGTGCATGACTGAGTCTGCGCAGAAGAAGAAAAAGCAGGTATTGTTTTTGGAATCCTATAAACAATGTCTTCTGTAACATCGCATGGACAGAGTGTTACCGCAACCGCTGCGCCTGCGTACAAAAATGCTGAATAGCAGCCATAAAATGTAATGATTCATAAAAATGGTGGCGATGTTGCCTGATAATATTCAGGGCAACATCGTCACTCTTGATGAATAGAGCCCTAAGTCTCAGTGGTTCTCACTTTACTAAAACTTTACTGAAGTTAGTTTTACATTGGAGGAATTGTTAATATTACTTGTACTTGCAGGTTTTAGAAAAGGCCACTTCTGTAATGTCGCGGGCGATTATTCATTATCGAGAAGATTTGGATTTGCAAAACTTTATTGATTATATCCAAAAAAAGGTAAGATGATATGATTAAGACAATAAAAGAGCATCTAAGACCAAACTATAGTTCTATCAGAATCATGTTTCTGTTCCTCTTTAGACTATATAACATGTAGCAAATATTATGTAGTAGGTAGCACTAATGTTCTTGAATCTCACTGTAATCCATAAATAATGGCGATTTTATTAAAATTGGTTGTCGCTACTGTATAACAAGATAATATGTAATTATATGTCTCAGTTATTTTTCGGATACCATACTGGATTTAATGGACACTATTCTTTTGTAAAAGTATTTACCAACCTAAAGGGGCAGTCCATACAAGAATGAAAATCATAACCAATATCCACCTTTCTACATTTTGAGCATTTAATTATAAGTGATAGATTGATGAAATAGATTTTATGATCAGACCAGGATTTGCACTGGCAAGGTTGAGGCCTGGGGGTAAATTTACTAAGAATCGAGATTGGTCGAGATGCCAATCTCAGGAGAGTTTAGGCATGATTTTCATTTCGCAAATTTACTAAAGGCAAAGTCGGTTGAGTTAGAGAGAGATTTCTCTCTTCTCACTTGTAAAACACGGGTGAGATAGCTAACTCGAATCAACTCCCCATCTGGCCAACTTGGAAGTACTTTTCACCTAAAAGATACATCTCTCAAATTTACCAAGAATCGGAATGACAAGCTCGGGTGAGATGACAGCAAACGCTCTGTGAAACTGACTTTTCAAACTCTCCACCTCCTGAGCTGCGAGTTTGACAGAAACATACACAAATCATTGTGATTTGTGTATGTTTCTGCCTGTAAATAGTTCAAATAGGGTTAATTTTTTTTTTAAATGATGCAGGGTCCCCCCAAAAGCATAACTAGCCCCGGACTTGTCAGCCACTCCTGGTTCCGAAAATTGCGGGGAACAAAATGAGTAGGGTTCCACCGTAGTTTAGGAACCAGCACCAGGCTGCAGGGCCAGTGCTGGTTATAATAAATATAGGGGGAAAAAATGTATAGGGATCCCCCTATATTTAAAACCAGCACCGGACCCAAACCGACCGGGGTGTAATGTCACAGCCAGGAGACCCTATAACCGGGTCTCCGGGGCCAAACTATTCTCACTCTAAGCCAGTCAGGCCAAGCCGAGTATCTCAGGGGTGGTGGGGACCCCACAAGAAGGGGTCCCCCCTCTCCTGAAACCCCAGGCTTGGTTTGAAGCCCGGGGCTCTACCCCACATGCCTGGGCTGTGGGTACGGGGGTAATAAAGTATAAAAGAGAAGTAAACTATTGTATTTTACAGTGGAACTACAGGTGCCAGCATGCCTGCCCTTTGGCACTTGTGGAACTACAAGTGCCAGCAGGCAACCGGCACCCGTACAACCACTGTAAAATAAATAGTTAAATAAAGACACAACACACACACACACTGTATATAGTACAAGTTTATTGCACACATACCTCAATCACACATACTTGCCTGTACCTGAACCCTACTCTTTTTGTTCCCCGTAATTTTTGGAATCAGGACTGGCTGACCGGGGCTGGTTATGCTTCTGGGGGGGGACCCTAAATCTTTTTTTCTTACTAAATTGAACCCTTCTTTTACAAGTTTTACACACAAGCAAACTTCACATATCTCACTGATATGTGCAGGATGCTAGCTCGGAGAGATTTGCAGAGAGAATATACTGCAATCTCGGGTGAGCAATCTCATGTTCAATTGCAACTCGGGGGAGATATCTCGATCTGCTTCACCATCGGCCATTTGACTTTCAGCTAAACTCAGTAAATTTGAAGATGAAAAACAGGAAAATCACCCGAGATACGGCGATGCAAATCGAGGTTCAAAAAAACTAAACTTGACCAATCTAGATTCTTAGTAAATTTACCCCCTGGGATCTAATGAGCCCCTTAGTCATGAAGTACCACTCACAGAGTAGCTTTGTATTGCTGTAATGCGATTAACTATTTTTTCTGCCTTAAGGCTCAACTTCTGTGTATGCAGTATGAATGTTACAGCTATGTTCTTGCATGCCTCCGGTGACAGCATTAAGCATTTCAACACTTTTATCAGGAAGTATATGAGTGAATTCTTACAACACAGATAAATGTAGCCCACATTCTTCTGACTTACCTGCAGACAGCTGACTGATAATGAGCTCCTGCTGTGACTCATTATCTGTTCTTCACACAAGCCCTCTAGGTCTTTATAAAGCATTCACTACAGGCTTGCTTTGTCCATTTTGTGAATTGTCCTACTCTCCACCTACCAGTTTCCATTTTAGTTTGTATTGTGCAGAACTTCTTGTTATTTTATACTCGTCCTTTAACTTTGATCCTTTTCTTTTCAGTCATCATAATGTAGACTGTATGCCATAGTACTGCTTGTTTCTAGTATTTCATGTTCATAGGGCGTGATTCAGCATGGATCGCTATTGTGATCGCAGCTGAATTACGCACGCAGTTCTGCTGCAATAGTATGCTAATGTTTGCAACTGCTCAGCCAGTATAGAGACGCCTACTACCGCTTCCTCACATTCGTAAGACCTTGCAGTCATGCGTATGCATCAGTAACATTGAACCATCATGCAGAATTACAGCAGCTCTGACCTGTCTCAGAAATTGCAAGTCTTGTCGCACAAAGTGAGTAAACAAGCTGCGTATACCGTTGCAGTGGCTAATTTATGCACGCCCATGCAACGGCCTTCAAACGGACTGGCACCCCTGCGTTTCTCCTACCACTTCCCCCAAACACTGACGCCCCGTCACTCACTCTGTGCTGGCTTTCTATCTGCGTGCGTAATCACAATGCTAACTTGCACACGCACACTGCAGTGCATACGCATGCACAGTACACACCATCGGTTAATCTGCGTACGCTGTTGCAATTGCGATCCCTGCTGAATCAGGCCCATAGTCTGTTCTATTACGTATATATGCAACAATCATCTGTCCTGAACATGCATCTGGTTTTCTAGCCCCAGTTCTTATCTGGCCTTATATTTCTTGTTTCTGGGTATCCTGCTATCATATTTGGGTTTTGACGTTAACCGGCATACTTCTGGTTTAGTCCTGTTAGTAGAACTCGGCAAACACAAACATGGGCAATGTACACAATCAAGCGCAACAACACTTGTAACTGAGGAGGTGTAACTGTGCTGTAATGGGGCCTTCTCACATAGACAAAGTTCAGTGATGGTGTATCAATGCAACTGTGGGACAAACAGAATTAGACAAAAGCATAAATATTTTCATGCACCAAGAATAGGTTGAAGCAAGCGTGCACCGATGATGATGACAGGTTGCTAATCAAGTGTACAAATAGGGGAAGGTGGACAGCAAAACTGCGTACAACTCTGTATATATAGGCAAATATATACATTTATTCCATGCACGAAAAACAGTAGCATATATAGGCCCTCATTCAGAGCCGTACGCTCTGAGCAGAGCGCACGCTCTGAATGAGGGCCGTCCTCCATAACTATGGAGCGTCCCCCTGGACGCTCGTATAGCTGTGGGTCACCACCCACAGCCTATACGAGCGTGCAGTTTGATGGCCGCGATGGTCTTGACCATCGCGACCATCGAAACTGCGAGCCGGAGCCTGCGGTTGAGGTTTTCAACCGCAAGGCCCGGAGGGATTTTGGCTCTATCAGAGCCAAAATCACTCCCACTGACATCACTAGTGATGTCAGTGGGCCGGCTTCTGACGGTAGGCGTTCCCTTGGGAACGCCCCCGTCAGGGAGGCACGCCCCCGGCACGCCCACCAAAGGGGGCGTGCTGTCAATCAACATCGACAGCACGCCCCCTTTGATCAGACACACTCGTCGCGTCTGGCGCATGCGCACGACGGAGCTCTCTCCGTCGTGCGCATGCTCAGTGCAGACCATCGACCCACTTGCGAGCGGACAGCCGCTTGCGAGTGGGTCTGAATCAGGGCCATAGTCAATTTGCGTTCAGTGCGTGTAAACCAGTTATCCAGTGCTACTCATGTCAATTTAACTTGCCATAGTGGATATTAAGGTTCTAAGTGCTTAAAAATCATGGGTGCTGTTTCATTACTTCAGAGCATTTACTCATATGGAAAGGCAGCTGCTATAAGCAGAAACGCATGCTGAGACTGAGATAATAGATTTCCAGTAGTGGTCTGTGTATCATTATTATTCCGCTAGCTTATCTATCAGTCTGTTAGTTAACACCTTTAAGGGGAGATGTATCAAATCTTGGAAAGTAATAAAGTGGAGAGATATAAAGTACTTTTATTAGGTCTGTATTGCAGCCTGAACATAACAGTTAGGAGCTGATTGGTTGGTACATTATCTCCGTCCACATTATCTCTCTCCAAGATTTGATACATATGCCCTGTGCCTGTGTTTAATTAAACTTTTCATTCATGGTGTGTGTGTTCTGTGGTTTTTTAAGTATTTGTTTTGCAGTGGAACTATAGGTACCAGCGTGCCTGTAATGCCCTGCATGCTGGTACTTGTGGTCCTCCATGTACCTGCATGCAGGGGAGGCTTCCTGGGACCAGTAGTTCTACTGCAAAAGACAATATTTTTAACTCTTTCAAATGCACCACACTTTACATAAAGTTTAATAAAACATACATGCACACTCACGCTATCTCACATACTCACCTATGTATCTCTGAAGCCCATCACGTCCACTTTTCCAGTAGGAATCCATAGGGTATCTGTAAAAAAAATTCCAGACTAACCTGTCCCTATGCGTGGATCACGTCCTCTTCGCTCCGTGTAGGCATCCTCTAAGGACAGTACTTCCTGAATGACGGCTCCGCCACAGGATTTCACTATAGAAATCCCAGTGCTGAGCGCTCTTTGGCTGAGAGAGGCGAGTCATCTGCCTCTCATCCTAGGCCTGGGGTGCCCTGGAGAGGGGACCCCTTTATTGGGAGGGTTCCTCAGCTCCCAAGGGATCCCCGGCCTGGGCTGACTAGCAGTGAGGGGTAATGCTTTGGCTGGGACCCGGTGAAAGAGTTCCCATGGTTGTGGCATTACCCCCCCCCCCCACTAGAAACAGTCCAGTGCTGGTTATGGAAATTACGGGGGACCCCTACACTTTTTGTTCCCTGTATTTCCAGAACCAGGACCGGATCAGAGCCCAGTGTTGGTTGAGCTAAATACAGGGAACCCCTACGTCTCTTGTCCCCTGTATTTTGGCAACCAGGGCTGGCTCTGCATAGCCTGGTGCTGGTTGTGTTTAATACAGGGAACCCCTACATTGTTTGTCCCCTGTATTTACCACAACCAGGACTAGGTCTCCAAAGCCTGGTGCTGGGTGTTCTTTTGGGGGTGTTCTTAAAAAAATATATTTGCACAGGTCTTCATTTTTTAAAACACAGAAGCACAGACGGATCTCACTGATCCGTCTGTGCATCTGTGTTTATTTTTTTACACACAGATGCATGTATCATGGATCTCCCTGATCCGAGTTAGTCAAAACCGAACACTAAGTACAAATGAAAAATATGACATAGAATAGAAATTGGCAGCTTAGTAAATGTACTCCTTAGTGCAGTGGTATTGTTTTCACGGCACCCCTAAGCCAGAAGTTTGTTATGAGAAATTCAGAAAAACATGTAGTGAAGTAGTAAAGTGAATTGTTCTTACCAGTAATCCTTAGGTTCAGTTATGTAGTGGTGGACAGGTTTGTGTTCTGTTTGTCCACATATTACCATTTACCATAAAAAAATTGATCTGGTGCTGGACCACCAACCTGAGGCACCCCTGCAAGTGTCCCGAGGCACCCCAAGGTGCCGCGGCACACAGTTTGGGAACCACTGCCTTAGTGTCTTGTGTCCATACTTTACTCAAATGCATAATGTATTGCAAAAATTATGTACAGGTTTAACTATATTTATTGGCTAAATTATTTGTTTTATTCTGTTTGATTGAAGTTTCAATGCTGTGGAGTTGACAACTACCAAAACTGGTCCCTGAATATTTATTTCTCCTGTAAAGACACCAACCCAAGTCAAGAGAAATGTGGGGTGCCATACTCCTGCTGTGTCAAGGAAGAAATACAGGTAATTGCTCATATAAGAATAGAAATTCATTGCAGCTATGCACTACATAGTAAAAGTGCCTAATAAAGGGTGGGATTTACAAAAACAACAAGATTTGAAACTGTAGGATGAAATATCTAAATTATCAAGAAGCACTGGATATTACATATATATGAATGCATTTCTGAATTTGCAGGGTTCCGTAGACTTTATTTTGCATGTGCCTCATATGGAAACTGCTGTCTCTGTAAGTTTATCTGAACTTTTAGCATTGGGGCAATATATTACAGTTGTAACGTAGGAGATATCACAGATATATCTTGCATAGATTAAGACTTGCAGGACACTGCCATTCTCATAGACTTCTATAAGAACGATGATGTGGTCCAATTTCCAGTCGGCTTTAGTTATTGTAGTCTATAGGTTACCCTTTCGCCAAAGAGGCATATTCAGATCTCTCCCTTGTAGTCTACATAGGCTCCAAGTGAGGTAAAATGCAGATATAGATTTATACTTATACCCCTTTTCCACCAAAATTCCGGGTCTGACCCTGGAGTTGAAACAGGGTTCCTATCCGGATCAGACCTGGAATTTAGCCGGCGCCGACTCAGGATATTCCCGAGTCGGCGCTGCTCACACCGCAGTCGGGTCTGCATAGACCCGGTTTTTCCGGAGTGAAAGTGGACGCTTGGAGATGACGTCATCTCCAAGCGCCACTGAAGCCGGACCAATCAGCTGGCATGCGGCTCACTCCAGGTCATCAAGACCCAGAGTGCGCCGTACACACAGCAGGGTTTCACGGACTACGCCTGTGTTAAACCCTGCTATTTACCTGTGTTGGATTGCCGGGTCACTCAACCCGGCGAACCAACCCTCACCCCTTTTACACCAAGGAGCTGCCCGGGTTAACCCTGCAATAACACGGGTTTTAGCTCCGGTGTAAAAGGGGTATAACAAACCAATGTATTCAATTTCATTTATTTTTTCGCCCTTGTGATATTCCTGTAAGCGATGTAACTGACTGGGACCAACATTTTTTTTTAATTTCTTTTGATTTATAACATCCAGAGGTATAGTCACAATACTACAGAACAGATAGAATGGCAATGTAGACTATGTAAAACAACAAATACAAAATAAGTATATACTGGCAGTAATATTAGTACCCAATGCAGATTTTTGGAACTATAACATGGTGGTAAAGGGGATAACAGGTCACGGGTGGTGGTGGTGAAGGGGGTAGAAGAGAAAGCACTCTTAGAAGACCCGAGGTCTACCTATCAGAGAAACGACTAAAGGTGTCAAAGGGGCGTAAATGGATCCAAATAAGGTAAATAAAAACACTGAGTTGTGTAGTGCCATGAAGTGTAGAATGGTTGTTGTAATGGTTCCATGTCTCATGCAATTTTTTGATCTTGTCGTTAAGCAGGCCTGTAATATATTCCAAAAGAACCACAGTACTTAATTCAGGAGATCACTACATTATACATAAAAGGACTAGATGCCTTCCAATTTTTGCAATTTGAAATTTTGCAGCAGTGCAAAGATATTGTACCAGTTTTCTGTTAGATTTCCTAAGTATACGACAAGATGATCACTAGTGAAATGTCTCGCAAGGACCTGGCCAGTATGATTGAAGACATTACACCAAAAATTTGAGACCCGTGAAGAATCCCACTACACAGCCCACAAAGTACGAGCTTCACCACATTGTGATATGAGAGATAAATTGGAGAAGTTGCCAAAAGTAACTAATCATCTTCTAACTGACATTTATTTGAAGTGACATTTACAAGCTGATTGGCTACTTTTGGCAACTTCTCCACTTTATCACTCTCCAAGGCTTGATACATATCCCCCTGGAAGAGGAAGGAAAAATTTTATAGAGTCTGGTCGGAAGTGCCACCTTGTTATATAGTATATATCCCAGGCTGCTGACAGCTTTGCCAGCCTCGGTACTGGGAGGGGAGGTGTGGCACAGATCTCCTCCTCACAAACATAAAAAAATATTCTGTGTTGGCGGCCATGAAACAGCGCTTCCTGTCTCAGGGGCGGCGGGCTTCAGGACCAGGGCCTCTGCAGGGTCCCTTTAACAAGTCCAGGCCTGGGTAAAAAGTAATCGCCCCCCCTCCTCTTGGTGCCCCTATATATATCTTTAAGGAGTTTTCCATAATGCTGTTTTTATAGACAATTTAGAGATACAATGGGGCAGATGTATGAAGCTCTGGAAAGTGAATAGGTGCAGAGTGATAAATGACCAGCCACTCAGCTTCTAACTGTCATGTTACAGGCTCTGTTTGAAAAATGACAGTGGAGAGCTGATTGGTTGGTCGTTTATCACTCTGCACTTTATCACTTCCCAGAGCTTCATACATCTGCCCCATTGTCTGATGAGTGACCACCCCTCTTCATCCAGTGGATCTCCCAGGTCATGTTCCCAGGCCGCCTCGGAGGGTTCCAAGGATGGGGACTCAGTAGATAACAAATATATTCAATTCTTGTTAACTCCTTGTAAGTAAACTTCATGCTTAAACAAGTAAAAAAAAATATATAATTTTTATAGGGGAAAAAAGTTAAAGTCTTAACTTAACATGGGAGGTCAAATATTAGAAAGTAGTTATGGTTTCTGATATGCAGTGTTCAAACAGATTGTATTTCAGCAACTTCAGGGGTGTAACATGTATTGGTTCAACCCTGTAAAAAATGTACACAATTACAAATCCTAATACTGCTGAACAGAAACTACCTCCCTTTACAAGTTTTTGTTTCCCTACAGAGCGTCATTAATACAATGTGCGGGTATAACACGCAAAACCTTAGGAGCTGGCATGTGGAAGATCGCATCTATGTGGAGGGCTGCTTACATAAGATTGTCAGCTGGGGTCGGGGGAACTTGTTGTTCCTTGGAGGCATCGCAATGGGACTGATCCTTCTAGAGGTAAATAACTATGTTGTTGCAATCTAGACATCTATATAATCATGGAACAACATGTAAGGGTTTTTGCACCTGACTGTTGATAGAACCAGACCCTTATATTGGTCCAATGTGCAAATAATAATAATTGTAATACTCCCCTGTGTAAAGGGTGGCTGCTATATCCAAGAATATGTGGCAGTGGTGATCCGCCCTTGGAAAAATATAAATCAGAGGACTTGGATGTCAGCGCCCATATTACAAACTGTACATACCCTATTCCAACAGTGAAGAATAAAGTGTTATGTGCAAAAGTGCTAAAGTGATGTCGAAACTAGATTATTGGATGAGACAAGATCAGTTTAAAATTGAATCGCAGCGACACCATCTTGCGACTGGCCGCAAGACGCCATTTTGCAAGATGGCCGCCTAAGCGCTATTTTAGATAAACTCACACTTTAGTACATGTGGCGATAATACTATTAGCAAGTTACGGCGATTCACCAGAAGCCTATTTCATGACTTTACGTATTATAAAGGATATATTTCAGAAATTACTTTACAGTATGCCAAAATTGATTGCATCAGCTGAATAAAGCAAATGACTACGTGACAACTAGCTTGTGTAGATAAGCTTCCTGGACACTGCCCTCACTGCAGGTGGTCTGGCTCGAATACACACCTACATTAGCTAGCTTCCTGCAATGACATGATTTCAAAGACTAGAGTGTCATCTTAGGTCTGTCTCTTGTAGCTGGGCTATTTGCATTTCACACAAGAGACTGGGAGAATAAAGAGTTTTTCTTTTGAAGCCTGGGACAGGTGGGGGGGACTGAGTGGGCATGTGGAACTATCTCGCTCAGCATGTCACACTGCTAAGATGTTCACTTAAGTGCGAGTTAAGTGCACCCTTCCTCATACACACATTAATACGTCTTTATATCAAACCCCGAATACTCACACATTACATATTCACACATAAGGTTTAATAAGCTTTCAAGTGTATGATTTAAGTTGGTTCAGTTAGTTTAAATGCTGAGAAATAAAGATATTTGATAACTAAGGTATTATACATGCTAAACAAGTCGTGTTTGGTTTTGTACTGATGCGTACTCTTTTTACAGTATTCCGGTGTAATCGGTGGGGAGATCGCATCATGCATTCTCGCGTTATGGATCGCAGAGACTTCAAACAACAAAATGTGTATTTTATGAACAACTGTTAGGGGGCGGGTGGGCAGAGACCCCCAGTTGTTGGAGGCTGGGTTGAGTCTATTTGAAGCAGCCTGTTAAACGCTCTGTAACAGATGGTTCCCCCATGGGAACCAATGCCATAAGCAAGAAACTTCTCTATTGTCCTGTCTATTCTGGGGGGGTATAAACATGTGTGCTCAAACACTGGGTCTTTAGTCTTCTTGCTGAATGCTGATAGATGGAGGTTTTCTTTCTGAATGCCGGGATCTGGTCCAGAGCGCATGCGTATGTATACTGTATTTGGGGTCTGTATAATTCCTTTGCGCTAAATTGTACACAGATCATAGCATGTAACTGACTGTACTTTTACTTGAATAATACTTTGTGCTTCGGAACCACATGTTCTGAGTCTGCAGTCTCTATTTATTGTATGACTGCGTACGCAAATTAGCGTCATCCTTAGAGGTTTATAGGAAGGATTTTAGAAGGTACAGGCAGGGGTATATAGAGGTTCATTTTAATATCGTCAGATGGGGGCTCATCGAGTGAAGTCACTTACCTACTCACACGGCACATACGGCTATCGATGTCTCAGCAAAGGCTGGAGTGGCCACATGCAGGGTTTTCCTGCAACCGCTTTGTGCTGAAAAATCGCTATCCATTTTCGTGTGAGCAAAGGAAGCTGACTAGAATCCAGGGACAAGAAAGGAAAAAGTTTGTTTTCCTTTGTTGATAGAACCTAGCGTTTAAAGGGGTGCTGCAGTATTGAGTATGTGGCTGAGTTGCAGTTTTGCGCACAGAAAAGACGCACTTTTGCGTATGCAGTTAAAAAGTCATTATACGGTTGTGTGGTAGTCGCATTATTTTTTTATGTGGCTGGTCGCACAATAGCGTATACGTACTTCCGGTTGTGCTGCCATGGTGTTTAAACAAAGCCATTGAGGTTTACATTTTTTTTTATTACCAATATCTGGGTTAACGCGTATTTTTCTGCGCAGGAAAAAGTGTGTAACAGTGAGTGTATTGTTGGTAGGGGTAATTTGTTCCCTACAGTTAAAGGTACCATATGACCTTAAAGGGCTAGGTGTAAGGGTTAGTCTAGCCGCTCGGTAAGCAGCTTTACCGTTCTATACACAGTAGCAGGTGTACATGTTGTCTTTGTTGTAGAGAGGTGCGTGAGAGTAGCCGACATATAAACTCTCATAGGTGTGGAAGTTGCCTTACTAAATCTTATCCGGGTGTGGAAGTTGCCTTTTTCAAATCTTATCCAGGTGTGGAAGTTGCCTTACTAAATCTTATCCAGGTGTGTGGGCGCCGCCGACTTAAATCGTCCACAGGTAAGTGAAAGTGTCTTGATTGTCTTTCACCAGTTTAAATCTTTATTGAAAAGCATAGGAGTTGTCTCAGAATGGGAGCCGCGCAAACAGTAGAGATGTTAGACAATGATGTGCTGCTAATGGAGGCACCGATCGGATCGGCCCGTCGTATCATGCATACTAAGTACGGTACTTATGCAATAAGGTATTGTGATTTATGGTTTAATATGACGAAGAAGAGTGTTAGACCATTTCCCAGAATTGGTAGTTTTGATAAAAATGTGTTAGACAATGTCCGGGATCACATCAGTTTGATGCGTTCCTGAGAGAAAAAGGTTAAATATTTTGAATGTTTAAAACTGTGGCAGCATGAAGGGGATGCGTGGCTTAAAAATGTTGAAACGACGCAAACTAGCGTCGTGAGCACATTGCCAGAAAATACATCCGCGATGCTAAATTGCAATACGGGCGAGCCGCAAAATGGCGTGCCCGTGCGGCAAGGTAGCATCGTGGAGAGTATTGCCGGCAGTTCCCGCTCACCTCCCCCACCTTATGTGGATGGAGGTGCAAGTACAGTTACCAAAAATACCCATAAAAATGTAACAAGCAACTTGTACCCTCTCTTAAGCAACTATAAAGAAAATGTTCATGATGCGGATGATGAGCCTATTGTAATGTCTGCCATTTCCCATGCTATGCAGATGATAGATGCTGCATCACCACAATCACGAGTGGTGCCGCCATCTCCATCGGTAACAGCAAGGGAAGTGTTAATGCCCTCTGCACCCGTAGAGGAAGTTGTTCATACCATACGTAGCAGCAGCAGACTAAACCCCCAGCCAGGTAATCAGGTCAAAGGTAGCAGTGCTACCGGTCTGCATCCCATTCGGACAATAACTGTTCCAAATGGAAATGCAGATGCAAACGGTATAGTGCCCACGAGGGAAGTAGTAATGCATTGTCCTTGGACAAGAGCAGAACTAAATTCCATCATAAATGATTTCCCCGATCCCAAAAAGGAATTAGCCAAATGTCAAAGATTTTTGAGAAATTTGGGTAGTTCACATGAACCTACTAATAAAGATTGGCGTGTGGTGTTAAGGGCCTGTCTGCCACGCAATACCGACGTGACAAAATTTATCACGGGTTATGTATTGGATGCTGACGTTCCCTTAACAGGCCAAGTAAACCAAGGTAACATTTCCCGTATTGTAACTCAATTGGGTATATATTTTCCAGTAGTAGTTAACTGGAACAAAATTTTCACCATTAAGCAGAAGGAGAGTGAAACTGCAGAAGATTATTGCGATCGGGCTCTGCAGGCTATCACCCAGTACACTGGGATAGAGGATATTAAAGATAGTACTCACCACCGGGGAATGATAGTCACGGTACTTGTGGACGTACTGAAAGAGAGTTTAAAAACTCGGGTTCAGACCTCACAGCCTGGCTGGCGGGGACTCACAATAGATACCCTCATAGGAACCGCCATTTAACATGATAAAAACATCTCCAAAAAGAGAGAAGCCCACAGCAAAAAACTAATGGCTGTCAGTATACAAGCTCTGGAGGGAATGACGGTAACATCACAGCCAACAGACACACTTCCACTTGCACACACACTCACTTCTGAACAAGTATGTGCTCTCACTAACCCCATGCAACAATAAACACAACTCTATCCCACTAACCCGATGCAACCACCGGTCCCAGGCTACCCACCAACTTCTTATCCCCCACAATACCCTTACCCTCCCTATCCTTACCCATATCCACCACCTTTACCCTCTGCGCAAACCTCACAACACCACATGTCTTCACCCGATACACGAACATGCTTTAACTGTAAACAATCAGGACACTTAAGTAGAAACTGTACAGTAAAAAGAGTAGGGATCCCACATCAGGGAAGACCTGGATATCCCCATAAGGGATATGCACAGAGGCCAGCAAATGTTCAGCAGGTACCAGCTCCAATTGTAGCCGTAAATGCTTTATTGGAGAATGGTAGCCAACGCTAGGGGTCAGGTCATACCTGTAGTCTACAGATAGTCAGGTTAACGGGAAGTACTAGGGAAGAACCGGTCATGATGGTTGATGTAGCTGGTACTGAATATCCTTTTCTTGCAGACACAGGTGCGACCAGGTCAGTGATAAAATCTCCCGTTAATTTGCAGGTGACCAACGAGACAGTACCAACAATGGGTGTAACAGGTAAAGGGGAACATTATCCTTTAACAAAGTCCACAGAGGTTACAATTGGGCCGTTGCGTACCAGGCATTCTTTTCTCCTGGCTGCTGCGGCTCCGACTAACCTACTGGGCAGAGACTTGTTATTTAAGATGGGATGGGTTATATATTGCACCCCTGATGGTGTATTTTTAGATATCCCAGAGAGAATGGTATACGAGGTGCGGGATATGTTAGACACTCCTCAAAGGATAATGTATCACTCTACAGTTTTAAATGAAACTCCATCACAGGTAGATGAAATGTTGTCCCTAATTCCAGATTCCCTTTGGACGAAAGATGGACAGGACACTGGATTAATGGCAAACGTAAGCCCAGTAATGGTAAATTTAAAAAGCGGCAGGCAAGCTCCAAAAATTCCCCAGTACCCACTAAAACAGGAGGTAGAATTAGGGGTTTTTCCAATAATTGAGCGATTATTGCAACAGGGAATTTTAGTTCGTACAGCTAGTGTAGCCAACAGTCCCATCTTCCCGGTGAAGAAGAGTGGTGGGAGGGGTTATAGGCTGGTACAAGACCTTAGAGGTGTTAATAAGGTAGTAGAGAGCCAATTCCCGGTAGTGCCAAATCCAGCAGTCATTCTGATGCAGATCCCTCCAAATGCAACCCATTTCACTGTCATTGACCTCTGTTCTGCTTTCTTCTCTGTGCCTCTCCATCCTGACTGTCAGTATCTATTCGCATTTACATACAGAGGTTTATAATACACATGGACACGATTACCCCAAGGTTTCATAGACAGCCCCAGTATCTTCTCCCATGCATTGCACGACTGTTTACAATCTTTTCAACCTATCAATGGATCTGTTCTAATATAAAATGTGGCCGATTTATTGTTGTATTTTAGGTCATGTTTAAATGATATTAAACTGTTGTGCTTTATCTCCCACTCATAGGACACAAGGTTGCTAAGGATAAACGGCAGCCATGCCAGGCTGAGGTCGACTACTCAGAATACTATTCAACCCAGTGGCCCAGGCATTATTTAGAGCAGTAGCTATTAATAACAAGATTTAATTGCAGGAACCTGTATGCAAATACTATGGACCTCATTCAGAGTCGGTCGAAGCGGCCGCACGGTTGTACGCCACCGATGTTCGCTATACTGCGCATGCGTAAAGTTCGCAATGCACGTGCGCAAACTAGCCGCTTCGATCAGAAATTTCTCTCTCCTAGAACCCAGCCAGGTCGGTAGTTTGAGTGACAGATGGAGGCGTTTGTGGGTGGTAGCGGGAAGGTGCTTGAAAACGGGGGAGTGGAGATCCGAACGCAGGCGTGCCTCATTATGCGAACGGCGTTTTATGGGAGTGCATATGGATTATGGGAGTGCATAATTAACAAAGTAGCGTCATGGCACATGTGACATGGGAGGTTTTTACACTGACATGATCGTAGAGCTTAAGAGAGGGTATGGTCAACCTTAAGCTCTACGACCAGTTCCGATGGTTCCCGATGGTCTCGATTAATCCTTATATGCCCGGAGATGACGTGTAATGCATACGAGAAGGGGGCGTATTTTTTAGTCTTCCGACCGCTTCCTCCCCTTGGTCGGTCAGCTACCGATCCGAAGTTAGGGACGCAACTTGCGAGGGAATCATTTGCATATCCGGCCCCTTTTCCCGTACGACCGTGCGGCCGCTTAGACCGACTCTGAATGAGGTCCTATATCCCTAGAATTATTAAGATTGAGATACTGTTCAAACAGGCAGCCTCATGTAAAAATATGATAATGAGGTTACTGTAAAGGGTCTCACGAAGATGAATGCGAATAACAGAAATTGAAAGTATCCTACGTCATCTCCGCTATTTATTAGATTAATCGAGTACATCGAAAGGCGTCTGAACTGCTCGCAGTGCTTGTGGTTGGATTTTCCTACCGCAATCATGCGAACAGTTCAGGCTAAGAAACAACCAAGTGACGTAGTCGATGATGCTGCTTTGTTAATTATGCTCACCCTTAAAATGCCCATTTTGACCTTTTGGCACGCCTGCGTTCGGATCACCACTCCCCGTTTTCAAGCACCTTCCCCTGTTACCACCCACAAACGCCTCATTCTGTCACTCAAATTAGCAGGCATTCGCTATT
Organism: Taudactylus pleione; assembly: GCA_031769625.1. NCBI lineage: Eukaryota > Metazoa > Chordata > Amphibia > Anura > Myobatrachidae > Taudactylus > Taudactylus pleione. The sequence continues at coordinate 16,913,927 of JAUIMM010000213.1, read as the reverse complement.
TCGTGAGCACACAATTTCTGACCGCAATGACTGGTTTGCGCATGCGTATTACAACCCATACGCATGCGCAGTTGTGCGAACATCGCTCGGAGCGAACGAGCGGCCACTTACGAGCGGCTCTGAATCAGGCCCTCAGTGTCTGTGATTGGAGGACCGATAAAGGAAATGTGAGCTGATGGCAGAGCTGATGGAGTGGAGTCAGGAGGAGGAGTGCTATACCAAACCAGGGGAGTGTCTGACCAGTCTTAGTATTGTAATTGTTATGTTATTTGGAAAGAATACTTCCAGAACTTATGACCCTCACACATGTTGAAATGCCTGGTATATGTAAAAAAAAAAATACACACCATATCTTCACACGCAATATGAACACAGAGGCAAAAGAAACATGATACCTGGTGATGTGCATAAAGCCGCTCAGTTAATCAGTGAGACAACTGGCTTTCAAGTTTTAGTCGCATTGGATCCCACCAGGATTGCTCGGGGTACATTAAATTTTAGATATATTCAGGAACTTGCTAAATTGATAGATAATATCACCGAGATGTACGATGACACATTTAGGTATACAGGGAGAGAATTGCAAGCGTACAAGAAAGAACTGGTGCAACACAGGCTAGTGTTTAATTATTTAACTGCTGTTACTGGAGGGTATTGCGTAACGTTAGCCACCCAATTTGGAGTAAAATGTTGCACCTATGTCACCAATGATACCAGCGACCCTAAGGAGGTGATAGACCGGAAGATGGATGAAATTCTGTAGCTAAAGTGGGAATTTCGCAAGAACCATAACGCTTCAGTGGCTGAAGTAGGGGAAAAGATAGAAGGATGGGTTTCATGGCTGAACCCAGTGAAATGGTTCTCAGGTCTAGGGGAATGGGTTCAGGAAGCGATCGCCAGCATAGGCAAATTCTTAATCCTTATACTGATTGTAATCATAATAATTGGCATATGCGTCCGGTGTGTTCCTATTGTGTTGAAGTGTGGAAAATGTAAAAAAATAGAGTAAAACGAAAGAATGAAATTATGATAGTGGCCAGTATGAATACCGAGGTAAATACAGAACTGCATTACAACCCTGAGCTAGGAAATACCATCATTTAATGTATTATTGAAATGTTATTTTTAAAACACCTCAGATAATGTAAAGTCTCAATTCCCCTTCAAGACTGCTTTTATAAGACTGGTGCATCCCCACACCTTTCACATGATCTTCCAAGATCCGCGGTGTGCGTATAATAGTAGTTTTATGTCCCCAGAGACACACTCAGAGACACATTATTGATGGATTAAGAACCACCTCGTGCCATCCCATAATAACACTAAATAATATTTAAATATAAGCCTAAATTAAATTTTAAGATCAGATTGTGATAGTATGTTGTTCGTTATCAAAGGGTGGACTGTCGAAACTAGATTATTGGCTGATGATTGGCAAGATCAGTTTAAAATTGAATCGCAGCGACACCATCTTGCGACTGGCCGCAAGACACCATTTTGCGAGATGGCCGCCTAAGCGCCATTTTAGATAAACTCACACTTTAGTACATGTGGCGATAATACTATTAGCAAGTTACGGCGATTCACCAGAAGCCTATTTCATGACTTTACGTATTATAAAGGATATATTTCAGAAATGACTTTTACAGTATGCCAAAATTGATTGCATCAGCTGAATAAAGCAAATGACTACGTGACAACTAGCTTGTGTAGATAAGCTTTCTGGACAGTGTCTGCCCTCACTACAGGTGGTCTGGCTCGAATACACACCTACATTAGCTAGCTTCCTGCAATGACATGATTTCAAAGTTTAGAGTGTCATCTTAGGTCTGTCTCTTGTAGCTGGGCTATTTGCTTTTCACACAAGAGACTGGGAGAATAAAGAGTTTTTCTTTTGAAGCCTGGGACAGGTGGGGGGGGACTGCTGGCAGAGTGGGCATGTGGAACTATCTGGCTCAGCATGTCACACTGCTAAGGTGTTCACTTAAGTGAGAGTTAAGTGCACCCTTCCTCATACACACATTAATACGTCTTTATATCAAACCCTGAATACTCACACATTACATATTCACACATAAGGTTTAATAAGCTTTCAAGTGTATGATTTAAGTTGGTTCAGTTAGTTTAAATGCTGAGAAATAATGATATTTGATAACTAAGGTATTATACATGCTAAACAAGTCGTGTTTGGTTTTGTACTGATGCGTACTCTTTTTACAGTATTCCGGTGTAATCGGTGGGGAGATCGCATCATGCATTCTCGAGTTATGGATCGCAGAGACTTCAAACAACAAAATGTATATTTTATGAACAACTGTTAGGATGACTGTTAGGGGGCGGGTGGGCAGAGACCCCTAGTTGTTGGAGGCTGGGTTGAGTCTATTTGAAGCAGCCTGTTAAACGCTCTGTAACAGATGGTTCCCCCATGGGAACCAATGGCATAAGCAAGAAACTTCTCTATTGTCCTGTCTATTCTGGGGGGGTATAAACATGTGTGCTCAAACACTGGGTCTTTAGTCTTCTTGCTGAATGCTGATAGACAGAGGTTTTCTTTCTGAATGCCGGGATCTGGTCCAGAGCGCATGCGTATGTATACTGTATTTGGGGTCTGTATAATTCCTTTGTGCTAAATTGTACACAGATCATAGCGTGTAACTGACTGTACTTTTACTTGAATAATACTTTGTGCTTCAGAACCACATGTTCTGAGTCTGGAGTCTCTATTTACTGTATGACTGCGTACGCAAATTAGCGTCATCCTTAGAGGTTTATAGGAAGGATTTTAGAAGGTACAGGCAGGGGCATATAGAGGTTCATTTTAATATCATCAGTGACTAGTACATAAACTAATTGAAATGACACTAAAATATAATAATGGTCTAGATAACACCACTCTGTGCTATTTTTATAAAAAAAATACACATTTATTTCTATAACATAATTAGACAACAATTAATTACAATAAGATAAAATGATAATTATCTTTTAGTGTCATTTAAATTAGTTTAAATACTAGTCACTTTAGCACTTTTGCACATAACACTTTATTCGTCACTGTTGGAATAGGGCATGCACGGTTTGTAATGTGGGCACTGACATCCAAGTCCTCTGATTTATATCTATATATTCATGTTTGATTGACCAATACTTAACTAGATATGTTGAATGGCATTATTTACTGTGCAGGTGTATTTATTCATAGCTGTATGTATTCACTGCTGCCTCTGGGTTGCTCAGAGGTTTCTAAATTGCATAACTCAAGGTACTTTACCAGGAGAAAAGTTTCCTTGCGGTATCAGCACAACGGCGTGCAGTCGGCCACCGTGGCGATGTCCAGCTGCACGTCATGCCAAATTGGATTTCCCCTTATTTGACTATTTGGGGTAAATTTACTAAAGTGAGAGTTTTTAGAAGAGGAGATGTTGCCCATAGCAACCAATTCTAGATTCTAGCTATTATCTTCTAGAAGCTGCTAGTTAAATGTTTAGTAGAATCTGGTTACTATGGGCAACAACTCCACTTCTGAAAACTCTAACATTAGTAAATTAACCCATTTGTATGGTTTCTGATCCACAGTGACTGCTACCCCTTTAAATAATATAGTTAAATGAAGAGCCAGCAGACCATGTTGAGTTCAGCAAGTTTCTATGTGTAATCGTATTTGCCATGGTGTGTTGGGGCTTCATTTTAACTTATTTAGATAGTTGTCATGCGCTCATTAAGGACTCCTCCAATCAGGAGCATTTTAAGAGAGGAGGGAGCCTGTGTGCAGCCTACGTTAGGTCCCCTTCTTCTTTGATTGCCTGAATCTACGGCACATGCGCTGGTCTCCGGGAAAATGGAGCCTGCCCCTTTTTCCCGGGGATATCTTTTCTGAGAATGCGCGAGTCACTGGGAAAATGGCCGCTGCCATTTTCCCAGTGATTATTTGCTGTTCTGCAGCGCTGCTCCGGCGCAACAGAGCAGGAAACCAGAATCTGCGGAAAGGTAAGTATAATTACCTATGGGTGCAGGGGGTGCGTTGTGAGCCTCCCTGGACCCGCGGGCTCGTGTGCACCGCACACCTTGCACCCATTATATAGACAACCCTGCTGCCACTCTTGAAGATGCCTCAACATGCCTAGCTGTTTATAGAGGTGGAAACATCTTAAGATGGACACTATACAAAAGTTATTACTACCATTGGCATCACTAGAGGGATGCAGGGGCTGCAGACGGGATGTTGTCAGCATCCCGACAGGATGTCGACGGTCACAATACCGACAGCGGCAGTCTGACTGTCAGAATACAAACAGATTTGGGAGGTAAGTATTATGGTTAGGGGTGGTGGCTTTGGGTAAGGGGGGAGGCTTATATACTAGGGGTAGGGTTAGGCTGCAGGAGGGGAAGGTTAGGGTTAGGCTGCAAGAGGGGTGGGTTAGGGGCATGGTTAAGGTAAGAGCTATGATACTTCTGTCGGGATTCTGACTGTTGGGATGCTGATATCGATATTCTGGCCATCAGCATCCTGGTCGTTGGGATCTCATACCTTCCTCAGTAATCAGGAGCCGGGCGCTGCACAATAACATCACAATGTGGACTGCACCGGTTGTCAACCCCACAGGCAGAGATGACTGCTGCTGCTCTACAGCAGCAAGCAGTCTCCCATTGCAGCCCAGCACATAGCAGAGTGTCCTGGGCTGCTGACAGGTAAGAGGGAGGGTGGGGCAGCATCGGACCCGTGTCCCCACCAGGCCCCTCCAACAAGCCCAGGCCCTGGTAATTAGTAGCCACTCTGCCCCCTCTCGGCGCCCTGGGCGTAACTAGAACTTTGTGGGCCACATAGCAAGATCTTAAAAGGGCCCTTCCAGCGGTAAAAGAAACACATACATTGCCTACACAGATCCCATTTATTTTATGCCACACAGTAATGCCCCTTACAATACACAGTAATGCCCCTTACACATTATACCACACAGTAATGCCCTTTACAGATTATCCCAAATAGTAGTAGTGTCCCATATAACACATTATTTCACACAATAGTAGTGCCCTTTACACATTATGCCCCCCCAAGCAACTCACCTCTCTGTGTCCCTCCAGCAGCCTTTCGCCTCCCCCTTTGTGCCATCAGCAGCCAGCAGGTGTGGATTTGAGGCCAGGGCACCAGCTAATTACAGCTGGCGCACCAGCAGACATATACAGACAGCACCGGCGCAATGAATCTGGCGCCGGTCACGAGCCCATTGGAGCTCGCGGACCAGCAGCCAATCAGCAGCCGCCACTGCTAATTGACTGCCAATGCACAAAATCTGATTGCATTGTGACAGGCAACGCTGTCTCTCCATGACTACCTGCCAGTGTGTCAGCTGTAATCAGATGGCAGGCCAACACCAGGTCAACATTTGCGACACATGGGCCCCCCTCGATGGCCCTGACTGGACCGGCCCACCTTGCGTGACTGAGTGCAGGGGGAGTGGTGGGCCAGAGACAGCTCGGGCACCATAGCAGCCGCACCCCTTGCACTCACGTTAGTTACGCCACTGTCTGTATGCATGTTAGCAAACAATGGGGTCCTTTTCAGGATCAATAGAATGGGGATATAGGTGAGGACAATGTAAACAAATAAAGGCTGCAGGTGTTTTTCAGGGTCTAGTCTTCAACCCGGGCAACTCCGGGTATCCAAGCTAGTTTTCCATAATGGGAGGTGGGCACATTTCGGCATATCTCCCCCATACTGACCATAGCATATGTGGGCATCCTTGTTTAAAAGATGGGAGTCCACTTCTTGCTAACAATGTGTCTCCTTAGTAGTTGTATGATGATTACCAGATAATACATAATAAATTGAATTTTCACAGTTGGGGGAATCTTATGTCCAGCTCTGCTCCATCCTTTGTCACATAAAAGGAGTCTCCTCATTTAATGGGGTAGGTTTTCTAGTTTAAAAAATGGTAGGCCTTTTGTAGCCCCATATTATTAATACACATTGTAGGTGAAAAAAAAAAAAAATACATCATTATATTCATGTGCAGATTTTGTTATGAATCTGCTGTTTTGGAAAGGCTGGTTGATGCTGAGGCTCCACAAAGTAGTTCTTGCTTTTAGTTCACTTTTAACCTTTTTCCTACCATTTTATTTAACATGTTAGAATGATCCAAAAATATAATGATGTTATTTTTTGGGAAAAAAAACCCCAAGGTATTATTTGTGTGGAACCTGTATAGAAAATAAGTGATGTTGATGTTCAATGTGACGAGCAGTAAAGTACAAAATGCGCTCAGCACGTGACTGAGAAAACATTCAGCAGCAAACTGTTTATGAAATTATGTAATTTGTAGCTGTATCTGTTCCTACATTGGTATTACGTCATTAATATTTATTCACAGTTATTTACCACCTCACAACTGTGAATATTTTCACTACAGTAGTATTATGGGTAACACTGTGTCACCGCTATTCTGCAGAGCAGCAGTGAATTGGTGACGCTCCCATGCATGCATTATCAACATTGTACTGGGAATTGCTGCTGACTGCCCAGAAGTTCCTGGAGAGCTTCTGTCCCAGCATGATGCTCAGTCACACCTCCAAAATGTGCTCACCGGGGGGCATGGCCTCATTTACCATGAGGCCACACCCATTTTTGGGGTGCGCATAAAAGAGTCCCGACAACATCCTCCTCAATGTTGCACCTGGGCCCATCACTCGCTAGTTTCTCCACTCCGTGCATCCGTGAGTGCTATGTGTGTCTGATATTTCAGATTCTGACACTGTAATTAAATAGAAACTCCTTTCAACCATATGGAAATGTGAGGATGAGTAGGAATGATTATGATTTAGAAATTGAGGATACTACTTTGGAAGTTGCTAATGTGCAGCAGCATGAGGGGGTTAATGATGGATGTGACAATGATGAGTATTATGATGATGAATGTGTTGCACTTGAACAAGTAATAAGAACAATGTTAGTATGCGTGATCCATGCAGATTGCAAATTTGCTGAGATGTTTATTATTTGTAATATATTGTAGATAAGTATGCTAGTTAGAGTTAGATGATATTTTTTTATTACATGCGCACTCACATTTACACAGATTATGAAAATGAATATTGCAAATCTGATATCTATGTGTATCAATAATAAATTCATCTTATTTTACTAGCTTTTGGGGACCTTTTTGGCTGTAGTTCTGATTTATCAAATAAATGTCATAAATAAGAGAACACAAACATCTACTGCGGTGAGAACTGTTATACACAGCGAAGAAGAGGATGAGATTATTCTACATATGGGACAAACGCACAACGTGGAGAATGCAGAATTAGTAAGAAGACCGTTTCCTCCTCAAGGGTGGCAGCAAACTCCATTCTAATCTTGTAGCCTAGTAAACTTTATGATCATTTGATAAAAAAAAAAACGTAGGATTTTTGGTTTATCTTCTTTTATTTGTTATTGCTGAGTGCAGGGGACATTGTTATTGTTATATAATCCAATCCAATTCTTGCTTTTATGGGCGATATTCCCTCTTCATATGATTGATGGTTTTAATATGTGGTTTGGATATACAGTACTCCCTCTACAAACGTGTGCTCACAAGATGTGCCTGTAGCAGTATTAATGTAATGACTAGAGAGGGTGCTAAATTAACAAATAGAAGTCAGGTTTTATTGTTCAAAGTCACAGAAGCTGTCGCAGAGTGAGAACTACACCACTTTGTATACAGTAAAATACCTCAAAATGCTGTGATGCTTGTCCAAAAATGTATATGTGCCCATGCAGACTGGAGAGGCAGGATGGGCAAGGGAAGAGGGCAACTAATGTAGGCCAAGTACAGAGGGAACCTGGACAGAGACACAAGTATAATAAACACACAATGATGATGATGGCAGTTGCCGACAATATCAAACCGCTTGTGACTAGCTGATTGTGTATTCACCGCTGACACTGGTAGGTGCACGTTTTACTAATTTTGCTTTTTATTTCAGATACAAGAGAGTTTGATGTATTAGAATTAGAGGGTGTTAATGACGTGGATATAAGATAAGTGTGTGTTATTTACCTAATGGAATCCTAGCATACATGATACTCTTGCAGACTTGGATGCATCTTTTAAATTTAATACATCAGCTATTTTAGTGAAGGCATTTTATGTCTGTGATTTGGGATCTGATTCTGAGACGCACCCAATGCTGATGTTCACATAGTTGAGCGATTTTTTTGCAACTTTGCATTCGCGAAAATCTTTAAAACTCACTATGAAAAGGTGCTGTTGGAATCGGGTCAAACGGTATTATAAATAGGGCAGAAAAGCACTTTGGATTCCTGGGAGGTGGCTAGTAGTGCACGCAAAAATGTTCCATTCAGTGGGCGTATTATGGGAGTGTCAATGTAAGTGAGAGCCGAAAGCTAACCTTAAGTAACTTTAGCGGTTCTCACCATTGAAGTCAATGGTGAAAACCGTTCATTGGCTGAGAGAGATGGAGGCTCATCTCTCTCAGCCAATGAACTTTCAGCCCTGGCATTTCTGAGAGAAATGTCTTGGCTGCCCTATCATTCGGAAAGTACCGTCTTTAGAGGACGGTACAGTTTGTGGTTTAGGCTCCTCATTTTTTTGTTTTCATAAGACCGTGAATGCCTACTTGGAGAAGAGGACCGGTCCAGGTATTGTAGGTGAGTATGTATGTGTCTAATAAACACATACTGTGTGTGTGTCTTGTCTTTATTTTAACATTTCTTTACATGTGAGCTAGAGGTACCAGTGGGCTCTTAATGAACCGCATGCTGGTACTTGTGGTTGTCCAAGTACCAGCATGCGGGGGGGACTTGTAGTTCCACTGTTAAAGACAATGTGTTCTATTCTATTTTTACACACACTTTACGCAATCAACCCGGCACCCACTGCCCAAGGGTTGTGGGGATAGCCCCGGGCTATCAGCTCAGGCCTAAGGTGCCCTGGAGGGAGGGACCCCTTTTTTGTGGGGGTCCCCAACTCCCCGGGCTAACTAGCGATCAGGGGTGATGCTTTGCCGGTGAGAGGTTCCCCTGACTATGGCATTGCAACCCCCCCCGCTAGAAAGAGTCCAGATTGCTAGTTATGGCAAATACAGTGGACCTCTACTCATTTTGTCCCCTCTACTTCCAAAACCAGGACTGGCTCGCTTTGCCCAGTGCTGGTTGTGCTAAATACAGGGGACCCCTACATCTTTTGTCCCCTGTTTCACTACCAGGACTGCTATGAAAAGTCTGAGGCTGGTTGTGCTTTTAAGGGGGGGACCCCACATCAGTTTTTTTAAAATGTAACACTCTACAAGCATTTTACAGAAAGATACGTGCATGGATCTCACCGATGTATGCATGCATATGTGTCAGCCAGACCTGCTAATGCTAAAATAAAAGCATGAAGCAGTTCTATTCAAGGAGTTTGATTTGAAGTTCAATTTGGTTTTTGATTTCAAATCACATATTAGTAAATAAGGGATTTGTGTGTTGGTCCGATGTTTTTTCAACATTCGATTTTGAGTGGGATTTGAGTGAAATTCGGTTCTAGGTTCGATTTGACATTCGATTTTGCCTTTAGTAAATCTAAAAACGCAAGATCGAATAACAATCACATGTCAAATTACTCAAGAATCAAAATTGAAGTAAAATTACCCCCATATTTCATGAGCACAGATTTGATACCTTTAATGTATTTATTTTATCTTTGCCCTGACCTCAACATGACTGAGATAAAATAGGCTAACTGGAAAGCTTACATTCTTTAATTAAAGAAAAAAAATCATTGCCTTTATTAATATAAAATTAAATTTGCATTGTAATACTGCAAGAACACCATATGACAGCACATGAGGATATTACATTTAAGAACAACTGTTATAAAACTAACATTTGCTTCGTGTAATTCCAAAGCTATAAGGTTAATGATGCAATATAGATAAAACAGGTAAACCATTTGTGGAACATGCTGCAATGATTGATCCTAATGGGGCGTTGTGTAATAGATTACTTGTGTACATGACGACTGGATAGTACTACACAGGGCCATAACTTGTGGTGGGGAATACTGCCACTCTGCAGCCCAGAGAGTCGCTAGAGTTCCAATTGTCTCTGCAGAACCACTCAGGGCATCTTTAGGACGCTCCAGGTGCTCTGCTCGTCCCTGGGGTAAGTGGTCCTGCTCAATTGACGTGATGTCATTACTTCACGTGGCAGGGCTGGCACAGTGCTACAGCCCTGGTATTGTGTAATGTAATACCTCCAATCAGAGGAGTAGCGTGTAGCCAGGGCACCCAGAGCACATGCATGCTATGGCTCCCCCTTCAAGTGTTCCAGGGAGGAGGCGGGTCCATATGGGATTAAAGTAAAAAGAAATAAAAATAAAGATTAGAGGCAGCCCCCTGTAGTGGTTCCCATATGTTGTAGTGCCCATCAGTGGTCGAAGTGGAAATTTTGAAGTGGGGGTATGGAATATTTAAGGTCGTACATATGCATCAGAAAAGGGGGCATGGTCCCTCAAAAGGGGTGTGTTCTTAAGACGCGCCCCTTTGCGTCAATGTAGTGTACCACATTGTAGTACCCATTAGGCACATTATGCCACACAACAGTAGTGACCCTTATAACACATTATTCCATGCTGTAGTAGTGCCATTTACACATTATGCCACACAGTAATGCCCTTTATAATTGATGCCACACAGTAATGCCCTCTACAAATTATGCCATTCGGCATTGCCCCCCCCCTTCCCCACAGCCTCTTACCTCCCCCTGTGTCCCTCCAGCATCCTTTCACCTCCGCATCATGGGGAAACCAGCAGCAGCCTCAGACCTCCCCCTCATGTGCCAGCAGCAGCAGGTGTGGATTTGGTGACAGGTCCGGCAGATATCCATGGAGAGACAGCGTCACAGTGCCACAGTCATTTTGAATCTGGCAATGGGCGAGATGCATCAAGTGTAAAAATGCGGTCATTCCCTGAAAATGCAGGTTTGACCGCATTTTTCATATGCACCAAGCCCCGAAGTGTGATGCACTCTGGGACTTAGTTGCGGTGGGTAACGCCATCTTCCTGATGGCATTACCCTATGGAAGCCTATGGGCTTCTCTCCACAGAGTGCAGAAGGACGCCGGAGGGCTTCTGGGTCATAGACCCGAAAGTCCATCCACCGCAAAGGGCCATTCTTACCAATAGAGCGGTCCTCTATGGGGATCATCATGCATACCGGCGTTGCTAACGCCAGTATGCATGCAATTACTGCCGAAATGCATCGCAACACGAGTGCGATGTGTCATGCATCCCGCCCACTGTCTGCTAACCAATTGGAGCTCAGGGACAAGCAGCCAATCGGGAACCACCTCCTGTAATGCTACATGTATAGCAATACCGTCTCTCTTGCATTGTTGATAGTAGGTAAGTGGGCAGTAGATCAGTAAGTAGTAAGGTAGGTAGTCGGAAAGTGGGCACTGGGCAAGTAGACAATTAGTAGTTAGGTTAATAGCAGGTTGGTAGTATGTTAGCAGGTCATAGATAAGTAGAGAGTAGACAGGTAAGTAATAAAGGTATGTAGTAGGAAAGTGGGCAGTAGGTATAAAGACAATAGGTAGGTTTATAGCAGGTAGGTGGTATGTAAGCAAGTGGTAAGTATGTAGAGAGCAGACTGTAGATAAGTAGTAATGTAGGTAGTAGGTAAATGCATGGGTAGTTAGTAAGCACACAGTGTATGTATGCAAGTGTTAGGTAAGTAGAGAGTAGGCAGGAGACAAAGTATAAGTTAAACCTATAAAGTCTCCTCTGCACTAAGCAAACAGCCGAAGCCCCTGAGGGACTGGAGGGTGAGGAGAAGTGCAGATCAGCAGCAGCTTACCTCAGAGGGGCTCGCTCCCGTGGATTTCTAGTTGTACGGACTCACTCTGCACCAAAAGTTACCTCCCCAGCAGCGGGCTCCGCTGCTGCTGTCACCTTGATCGGGACCAGCATCATCTCCCCGCAGCGGTGCAGAGCGAGTCCCTACAACTACAAATCCACGGGACCGAGCGCCTCTGAGGTAAGCTGCTGCTGCTACTGCTCTACACTTCTGTGGTCTGCCAGGGCTCCCAGGTCGGCAAACTCTTAAGTGACACGCGGACCTGTCAGCCTGGCTGGGAGCCCTGATAGAACGCAGAGCGCGGGAGAAGAAGTGCAGTTACAGTACGGCAGCCAGCAACTTACCTCGGGGGAGAGGGGGCTCAGTGTCCATCTCCTGCAGTAGGGACTCGGTCTCCCGGATTTGTAGTTGTGGAGATTCTATGCGCCAAAAGTTACCTTCCCCTCACACCTCCCACACTAGTTTCTCCCCTCCCTCCCCCCGCCAGATCAGGCCCAGCGTCTCCCTGACTCCCACATGGGTTGATCTTATTTCCCCTTTGCGCTGGGAAGGTGACTGTGTGGTAGTTCCGTCCTGTTAGGGCAACGGATGGCAAAACAGGGCTCAGAGCTTGAAGTGGTGGTATACCATACCGTTGTATACCGGCACACTTCGACCCTGTATAGGTGCCCATATGCAGTGCTCCCAGTAGTTGTGTCCCTTAAAGTAGTGCCCCTGTAGTTGTTCCCCCCCTTACTGTGCCCCCTGTAGTAATGCCCATATGCTGTTCCCCCGTGTAGTGGTGCCCATATGCAATGCCCCCTGTTGTGGTGCCCATTTGCAATGCCCCCAGTAGTGGTGCCCTTAGGCAGTGCCCCCTGTGTAGGTGCCCATATGCAGTGCCCCCTGTATAGGTGCCCATATGCAGTGCCCCCAGTAGTTGTGTTTCTCTTGCATCAGGATTTTGCTGTTATGTACAATTTTTGATTGTATAATAATTTGAAACAGAACATGTTATAATTTGTTATATTTCAATAAAAAGATCATATAAAAACCCCAAGATAAATGAATACATTATTTTCATCTCCACAGCTATCTAAGATGTACAGATTCTTTTCTGGTCACTGAGACAGGCCACCAGCATGTACCTTGCATCTGGGTTTGCCCATTTTAGTACTGATTCAGAATAATAACTATGCCGATTTGCATAGCGTAGTTATGCAAACCTGCACAATACTGCCACTTCCGTCCGCCTGCCTGGATTGGGGGAAAGAATGGGCGTTCTAACATAGACTGAGTAAAGATACATTGAAGGTGCCCACACACATACCAAATTGCTCCCAATCAGCCGATGTACACGATTTCCCCTGAACTCTCCCCAGGCAGTCGTGGTCACGATTTGGAGTTAAAAATGTCCAATCTGACTTAAGATCTAGCTTGCAGCCAGTGCATTGTATCCCAGATTGGCTAATCTGCCCTACAGCACGGCAGATCTGAAGATGCAGGGTACGACGAGTGGAGACAAGCATCGGCATCGTGATCAAGAGTAGAAACTCACGATTTGGCCATTTTTTACATGATCTGTTGTCACGATTCGTCGAAATCGGCCAAATTGGATGAAAAGTGGGTATGTGCGTGGGCACCTTTAGGCAAACATGGGTCAAGCAGAAGTGCATATATGCTAGTTAGAGGTGTATTTTTTGCACTGTCGAAGTCAGAAATATTAAATACAAAAATAATGCCTTATTCCCAGATCTTATGCCTTAACTGGCATAGTCTCACAGATTCCAATGTAATAGGTAATTATAGGTTAACCAGTAAATCACAGTAGGAGTTGTAAAATTAAGTTTGCTGGAGCCATAAAGTCTGATTTCTCAACAAAGGTTTTTCCTTTGCTTATGTGGAGTGTAAACATCAACAATTGAGATTGTTTAGTGGTTCAGTATGTTGTAAGTTCCTCTGAACAATAGACCAGATAACATCCAATTGCTAAAAGACTTCTGACTCTGCATTTATCATCACGCCTCTTTTGGCTCATACTGGACAATGGACATGTCAGTTTATGATTGCCAAGGGTACAATGCTTTGATCCTGATTAGAAATGTAGGTATACATACCACTATCTGTGTGCATTTTTAAGTGATCTAAGCAGTAAAAACCTGTTTCTTATACAATGATCTAAACAATTAACACACACAGTGTATTCAAACCTATTTGGTCTGTTTCTCACTTTAAAATATATAGTACAGATCAGACATTTATATTAGAATTTATAGTGACAAGTCCAAGGTAATATATATATATATATATATATATATATATATATCCCCTGGTTTTCGTAGCTCACACATAGTATACAACCAGCAGTTTACACCAAAATACAAATATATATTGAAGAGACTAAAAAGAGCTATGCATAGTCCAGAGATGGAATCACATATTAACATAGTGTTTGGGTCATTATGTACAGAATTGTGTTAGCAGTAATCTGGTGATTGCGAATAGATTGTCGCACATTGTGGCAAGCAGATATTAGCAATGCCGGATTTATGTTTAATATAGCATATGATTTGAACTAAGCTTTTTGGAGGGAACCCAGAGGTGAACTCCTGTAACAGAAACCTGAGCCTAGGCATCGCCCACTGTTTGAACCAGCCAAGACCCACAGTGAACTGGAGACATCCCACCCCTGGACCAATGGAAGGAGACACAACTTGTCATTATACACACCCATAATTTAACTGTAAAAAAAAGCTCCCCTGATCCAGAGACCAGTAGCTGTATTCTACCAGTCATCTGGTGACGACTGCACTCTGGATCCAGGGCGCGCATTGTGAATGTATGTATACTGGTTTGTTACTCTGATCTCTGTTCTTGAACTATATTGTACCACTGTGATAATAATGTTATATATACTTTCAATACAATATTTACTTTTGTGCATTGGACCACAGAAACTTTGTGTGTGTGTTTACTTGCTTTCACAATAAGGTTATTATACAAAGATATATATATATATATTCAGAGCCGTAACTAGACTTTTTGGTGCCCTGTGCCAGAAAGAGCATTGGCGCCCCTCTCATTTTTCACAGGGACATAATGCACACAAAAAAGGACCATGACTTCATGAGGAAGAGCCAGGGAAGAGATAGGAGAGGCCAGGAGATGCTGGGGATGAAATAAGAGGAAACTACAAGCAAGAATGATAATAAACAGAAATTTGACAGGCCCAAACCGTGCTCCCTGACCTGTGGTGCCCTGTGCGATGGCACCGGCCACACTACCCTAGCTACGGCCCTGTATATATTGCACTGTAATTCACATTGTATTTTGATATGAAGATAGCAACTATTATGCATACTGTTGGTGTTACAATAAGGGAAGGTATTGGGTATGCATCACATGTTGCATACACTGTGTATTCACATTTGCGTATCGCCATACGCAAGGTGCGTCTACATGGCATCAACAGCCGTAGGGAGATTTTGTGATAGAAGCACTGGAGAAGTGCTGAATGGCTTCTATGCATGTCCCAGATTCCTGTCCTATGTGTTTTAAGACCCCCAGGAGAAGTCTGTTAGTAAAAACAGACTAGAAATGTTGGCTTTGGAGAAAAGCCAGAATGGGTCCTGGGGGTGTGAATGTGAGGAGAGGGAGGGCTCCATCCACAGGCCACTCAAGGTCTTGGGCCTTTCAGCCTGGTAACAGGCTCATTAGGGGTTGCAGCTGGAATGGCTAATATAAGCAGGGTTTGTTTGTGGCTGAGTGTCTCACACCTGGGGAAATAGGCATGCAGGCTAGCATGTCCAGAGACACTGCATGATTACCCTGTAAGTACTGTGCACCTGCTGTTATTGATGGTGAGGGTAGTAGGCCCTACCGTTCTGGTAGTGAGGGTACCCACTGTTTAGTGTGGTCCATCTACCCCAGGAGAGGGACCCCTATCCTGACTGTGTCACAATATATATATATCTATATATGTATATTGACAAAAATAACCGATTTGAATAGTATTACTATAATATTTGACAACAAAGTGTAAAACATCTGTGAAAGTACTATCTGTCTCTGTGAAATAATTTTTTTTCTGTACAGAAAATATAGTTTTTTTTGTATGTGTGAAGAAAGAAAATTGCATGAGTGTGTGAACCAGAAAGGTACCGCAGGGAAACACTGAACAAAGAGAGGTTCTGGTGGCGTTTTACGATCACAACCACATGTTGAAAGGTACAGGAAACGTGTCCTATTTGAAATCGATTTCCAGGTATGAGGTTGTCCTATGAAGACCTCAGGTGCAGGGGGCATATCCTAGTTAAACTGCCTCTGTAATCATAAGACACATAGATAACCAGTACCTGTGTACCTTGCGATTGGACCGCATGTTTGTGTATTGTACGCATAGAGTATAATACGCAAACATGATTTGTGTAAAAGAAAGGAAATTTCTCTGATTCTCTTGGTTGAATAGTCCTGGTTGAAGTCCACTGGATGGGGTGGTGACATTTCCCATCCGGAATTCTAGTGGAAATAAACCAAAGTAGGTAGGGACTCCCGCTATATGCGGTGCCTGCTGTATAATGGTCAGTTGCATATTGACGAGTAAGAAGTTCTGTGGCAGTACTTAGAAAGAATCCCACACCTATTGTACATGACTGTGCGATGGAGTGTACAAGCGCTGAGGCTCCTACTTTCAGGCTCTGTAGTCTGTGCATTTGTGATAGAGTTTGTTATGGATACCTAATTAAAACCTCTATGCAATCCTGTCTATACCTTCTAAAATCCTGCCTATACCTTCTAAAATTGTTGCAATTTAGCGTAATGAGTCACACAGTACATAAATGCTTTCAGACTTTGAATGTGGTTCCAAAGCACAAAAAGTTATTATTCAATATAAAAACAGATGGTTACATGCTGTGATCTAAAGACAATTAGCACAAATAAATCATACAGACCCAAGGTACAGTTGTTATATACGCACGCGCTCTGGGCCCAGATACCGGCATCAGCATTAGAAACCTCCGTCAACAGCACAGCAAGAAGACTCAAGACTGGAGTCAGAGAGCGCACATATATACTCTTACAGGGATAGGCAATACAATAGACAAGTTTGACATGATTCCATTGGTTCTTCTTAAAGGTGCTTCTGTTACAGGATAGTTCATAGGTCAATTCGAATGGACACAAACAGACTCTAACAACCCTTTGTGTCCTTTTTCCCGCTGCATGCTAATCTAAGCTGCTAACATTACAGAGTACATTTTAATGTATTAACTCTCTATAGTCCATAGTTTGCAGACCCATGTTGCGATCTTCTCACCGATGATACTGGAAATCTGTGGAGGCACAGTGGATCAGTACAACACCAAACATGGTCTGCTTACCATGTACTAAACCTTAGATATCAAATAACCTTTATTAGACAACATTAATAATTACTGCATAAACCTTGGATATTACACTTTAATGCTAGGGAACCTTTTATGTAAGTGTGCAGTGTGTAAGTATTGGGGAATTGGGAAAAGATGCTAGTTAGCGTTGTGCGACTATGTGTTTTGTGGAGTACACCATGGTACGTGTTTTGCAGGGTTAATCATTTTATATGTTTTAGTGACTGTATTTGTATGGTGAGGACCTTTAACTTCTTTCTATTGCATGGGAATCGCACGACGCTAAATAATATCATCGCCATATGTACTTATAATGGCAAGTTTCACTAAAATGGCACTGGGTGGCCAATCGCAAAATGACGTCTCATTGCCATTCGCAAAATGGCGTCGCCCCGATCTAATTTTACACCGATCGCGTCTCAGCCAAGTATCAAGCTTTGACAGTCCACCCTTTGATAGCAAACAACACGCTATCATACTCTGATTTTAAAATTAATTTAGGCTTACATTATGACATATTATTCAATGTTATATTATGGGATTGCACAAGGTGGTTCTTAATCCATCAATAATGTGTCTCTAGGAGGGGACATAAAACTACCCTTATACGCACACCGCGGATCTTGGGAGATGATGGGAAAGAAGTGGGGATGCACCAATCCTATAAAGGAAATCTTGAGGGGGAATAGGGACTTACATTATTTAAGATGTTTTAAAATAACATTTTAATAACACATTTCATGCATGTCTAAATCTTATACATTATATGATGGTACCTTCTAGTTCAGGGTTGTAATGCAGTTCTACATTTACCTCAGTAGTCATATTATTACTACTGACCACCATCATAATTTCATTCTTCCGGTTTACCTTATCTTTACATTTTCCAAATTTCAACACAGTAGGAACACACCTGACACATAAGCCAATTACTATGATGGCAACCAGTATGAGGATCAGGAGTTTACCTATGCTTGCAATCATTTCCTGGACCCACTCTCCTAGACTTGAGAACCACTTCACTGGGTTCAACCATGAAACCCAATCCTCTACCTTCTCCTCCACTTCAGCCACTGAAGCATTATGGTTCTTTCGAAATTCCCATTTTAGCTGCAGAATTTCATCCATCTTCTGGTCTATTACCTCCTTGGGATCGCTGGTATCGTTTGTAATGTAAGTGCAACACTTTACTCCAAATTGGATGGCCAAAGTTACGCAATACTCTCCAGTCATCTGTTAAATAATTTTATACTAATCTGTGTTGCACCAGTTCTTTCTTATACACTTGCAATTCCCTACCTGTATACCTGAATGTGTCATTATACATCTCAGTGATATTATCTATTAATTTAGCAAGGTCTTTGAAATATCTAAAATTTAGTGTACCCCGAGCAATCCTGGTGGGATCCAATGCTACCAAAACTTGAAAGCCAGTCATCTCACTAATTAACTGTGTGGCTTTATGCACGTCACCAGGTATCATATTTCTTTTGTCTCTGTGTTCATACTGTGTGTGAAGTTATGGTGATGGTGTGTTTTTATGAATACCAAGCATTTCACCATGTGTGAGGGTCATAACCTCTGGGACTACTCTTCCCAGGTAACACAAACCTTCGGAACTCGGAGAGAGCCACTTATACGCTTTCCTTCCACATATAAAACATACATCATCAGGGAAAACATAAGGAATAGTGTGCATCATGATCATCAAACACATTTCCCTCACAAATGATCCTATATCAGGTTCTCCCATCTGGCAAATACATGTTTCTGGTTGTATAACCTTAGCACAGTACCCTTCTGATATTCTACCAATCATTTCTTTGGTGTTACTCAGTGTATATTTATACCGGAAGTGTCTTCCACCTCACCTAATTTTGCGTAACAGTTAATAATTCATAGGCTCATGGTCAGCTCTTTGTGAGAAGGTCATCGTCTGGTTATTCCCAGTCACTTCCAAACTTTCTGGTTCATTGGAGTTGGTGATGTTTAAACATACAAGTGTTTTATCTGCCTGGTACTGGTGGAGTTTAAAATGGGGTGGTTTGGTATTAAGACATTTTCCATCCAGTGTCTTCCCTTTTTGCAATTCTAAAATTTCAGAGATATTTAATGGGAATGGCACTAATCCTACATTATGTTGTCCTTGGGGTACATGAGAGCACACCCAACAGTCAGTTTGGTTCAAAATTTTGCCCACCATGGTATGATAATCCTCTAAAGGATACCCACCCCAATACTGGTTATACTTAGGTTGACACTGTTGGATGCATCTCTCGTTGACTATGGATCCACAGAACTCACACATACAATAATCCTCAGACGATAGACCTTCACACTGTCTCCGAGTATCCAAAATAGCAGATCTCTTAACAATTACAGTACTAAGATTGGTCAGACACTATTCTGATTGGCATAGCACTCCTCCTCTCGACTCCACTCCATCAATACTGCCATTAGCTCCCATCTCCTCTATCGGTCCCCCATCACAGAAACCAGAGATCCCCGAACAAACCAGGATGATGGAAACTCTGGAAAAGAATACAAAAATGAACACAGCAGACCAGTCCATTGCCGTAGCAAGGACCTGCAAATTTCTTTAGTTCAGATATCTCACTGCAACCTTTTAACCCTCCTGGAACAAGCTCACAATCAACAGGTCCATGTTATCAGCCTCGTCTCCGCCTTGTTTCTCCACCAATTGGTTGACCTTCTTGCAGTGAGTGGAATGGACCCAGGTATCTCTCTCGGCCACCTTCAAAGATGTGGTACTCATCAGCAACACCTGATATGGACCTTCCCAATGATCAGTCAAACAACCTGAATGCAAGAAATTTCTGATCATAACATATTCTCCAGGTTCAACATCATGACAGTTTGTTTCAGGCATATCATGGGACAACAATTTCAGTTTCTGCTGTTGCTGTTTTAACTGTTTACTCATTGTTATAAGGTACTTTACAGTTACCTCGTTGTTACCTTTCAAATCTTCCTGCAGACTTATAATCAAATGAGGTTGTCTACCAAACAGTATTTCAAAAGGGGACAGATTTAGAGTGGGTCTAGGAGTGGTCCTTATGCTATGTAGAACCAATGGTAATGCTTCTGGCCATCCTAGTCCAGTCTCTGCCATGATCTTACTTAATTTATTTTTAATAGTACCGTTCATCCTCTCCACCTTGGCACTGGCTTGCGGTCGGTAGGGGGTATGAAGTCAACTATTAATACCCATTAGTTTACACAAATTTTGAAAAACATCACCTGTGAAATGAGTAACCCTATCACTCTCGATAATTTTAGGGATACCGTATCTGCACACAAACTCCTGAACAATTTACTTGGCAGTGAACACAGCAGTATTAGTGGCAGCTGGGTATGCCTCAACCCAATTGGAAAACACATCAGTGCACACTAATACATACTTGAGATTCCTGCAGGGTGGTAACTGGAGGAAATCAATTTGTATTACCTGAAAAGGTCCGTCAGTTGGAGGAATGTGGGATGGTTCGGTAAGGATTGTTTTCCCAATGTTTTTCCTCAAGCAGGTCAGACAGGACAAGAAAAACCCGGTGCACACCAATATGCTCTCACCAATTTACACATACCTTGCTTTCCCAGATGAGTCAGACCGTGCGCTGCCTCAGCCAGGTTTGGGTAGTATGCCTTGGGAGCCACTGGCTTATCTTGTCCACCTCTCCAGAGTCCAGTGGACTCTTGCCCACATCCCTTGAACCTCCAGACTGACTTTTTCTGGATAGAACTCAAATTTTGCATCTCAATTAATTTCAGCATATCAGTTGTTTGAAAGTCGTGATTTGTTCAGTTGGTACATTCTACCCTGTTGTTGCCCAGTGACACCGGATCATCCTCATATGTATGGGCTTTACACTTAATTACTGCCACTGCCTTTGGCAATTGGATTGCTGTTAGTAGTCCTTTTATATGTTTGGAATGTGCAATTGGTGTGCCTGCTGCTGTCATAAATTTTCTCAGATGCAATAAGGCACCAAATTGTGTACTACCCCGAAGGTGTACCTACTAGAGTCAGTGTAGATATTAGCAGATTTACCTTCCTCTAATTCACATGCTCTCTTTAGTGCCACCAGTTCTGCCACTTGGGCCGAGTGTGGTGGGCCTAAAGGTTAGGCTTCTGTAACGTCCTTGTCATTTACCACAGCGTAACCTGTACCTAACTCTCCAATGTCAGTTTGTCTATGACAACTCCCATCCGTGTAAAATGTCACATCTACATTTTCTAAAGGTGTATCCCGTATGTCAGGTCTTGCAGTAAAGGTTTGATTCAGATATTCCATACAGTCATGTGCATCAATATACCTGCAGTACTCAACTGTTGCCAGCGGCTCACCTCTCTCCACCCTTTGTGCATCATGTTGCACATATGGTAAATACGTAGCTGGATTTAATGTACTGCACCTTTTGATGGTGATGTTTGCAGGTGCTATTAAGGCTAGTTCCCATTTTGTGAACCTAGCTGAGGAGACATGTCTGGTTTGGGCAGAGTTTAGCAAAGCAGATACAGCATGGGGAGTATAGACAATCATATCATGGCCTAGTACCACATCCTCACTCTTACTGACCAATAGAGCAGTTGCTGCTACACTTCTTAAACACATTGGGAGTGATCTTGCCACAGTGTCCAGTTGTGCACTGTAGTATGCTACGGGCCTACTGGCATCACCATGTTTTTGTGGGACGACACCTGCTGCACAACCATCGGCTTCCGTACAATACAAATCAAAAGGTTTTTCATAGTCAGGTATTCCCAATGTAGGTGCTCTTGTCAGACTACCCTTAAGATTAAGGAAAGCCTGCTCTGATTCCTCTGTGTGCATACCATGATCGGGCTTTGAGGAAGAGACTAAGGACCTCATTCAGAGTCGGTCGAAGCGGCCGCACGGTCGTATGGGAAAAGGGGCCGGATATGCAAATGATTCCCTCGCAAGTTGCGTCCCTAAGTTCGGATCGGTAGCTGACCGACCAAGGGGAGGAAGCGGTCGGAAGACAAAAAAATACGCCCCCTTCTCGTACGCATTACACGTAATCTCCGGGCATATAAGGATTAATCGAGACCATCGGGAACCATCGGAACTGGTCGTAGAGCTTAAGGTTGACCATACCCTCGCTTAAGCTCTACGATCATGTCAGTGTAAAAACCTCCCATGTCACATGTGCCATGACGCTACTTTGTTAATTATGCACTCCCATAATCCATATGCACTCCCATAAAACGCCGTTCGCATAATGAGGCACGCCTGCGTTCGGATCTCCACTCCCCCGTTTTCAAGCACCTTCCCCTGTTACCACCCACAAACGCCTCCATCTGTCACTCAAACTACCGACCTGGCTGTGTTCAAGGAGAGAGAAATTTCTGATCGTAGCGGCTAGTTTGCGCATGCGCAGTATAGCGAACATCGGTGGCGTACGACCGTATGGCCGCTTCGACTGACTCTGAATGAGGTCCTAAGTCCTGTAATGGCAAGGCCAAAATAGGAAAACCTGGGATCCACATTCTGCAGTATCCACACATTCCCAAGAAGGTACGAATTTGCTGTTGGTTCTGCGGTAGTGTCATGTTCTGCATGGCCTGGATTCTGTCGTTTGTGAGATGTCGTAACCCCTGAGTTAGGCAGTGTCCCAAATATTTAACCCTGGATAGGCAAGGCTATAGTTTGTCCTTAGCAACCTTGTGTCCTGTTTGCGAGAGATGAAGCAACAAAAGTTTTGTATAATTTAAACACGACATAAATGAATCAGAACATAACAATAAATCATCCACATATTGTATTAGAACAGATCCATTGGCAGGTTGAAAAGATTATAAACAACCGTGTAAGGCCTGGGAGAAGATACTGGGGCTGTCTATGAAACCTTGGGGCAATCGTGTCCATGTGTATTGTACACCCCTGTATGTAAAGACGAATAGGTACTGACAGTCAGGATGCAGAGGTACAGAGAAGAAAGCAGAACAGAGGTCAATGAAATGGGTTGCATTGGGTGGGATCTGCATAAGAATGACAGCTGGATTTGGCACTATGGGAAATTGGCTCTCTACCACCTTATTAACCCCTCTAAGGTCTTGTACCAGCCTATAACCCCTCCCACCACTCTTTTTACAGGAAAGATGGGTCTGTTGGCTACACTAGCTGTAACAATCACTCAATTATGGGATAAACCCCTAATTCTACCTCCTGTTTTAATGGGTACTGGGGAATTTTAGGAGCTTGCCTACCACTTTTTAGATATACCATTAAGGGACTTACGTTTGCCATTAATCCAGTGTCCTGTCCATCCTTGGTCCACAGTGAATCTGGAATTTGGGATAACATTTGATCTACCTGAGATTAATTTTTACTTAAACCAGTAGAGTGATACATTATCCTTTGGGGAGTGTCCAACATATCCCTCACCTCGTGCGCAACTCTCTCTGGGATATCTAGAAGTATACCATCAGGGGTACAATATATGACACATCCCATCTTACATAACAAATCCCTTCCCAGTAGGTTAGTAGGGGCCGCTGCTGCCAGGAGGAAAGAATGCCTGGTATGCAATGGCCCGATAGTGACCTCTGTGGATTTGGTTACAGGATAATGTTGCACTTTACCAGTTATACCCAATGCTGGTACTGTCTCGCTGGTCACCTGTAAATTAGCTGGAGATTTTATCACTGATCTGGTCGCCCCTGTGTCTACAAGAAAAGGATATTTAGTACCAGCTACATCAACCATCATCACCGGTTCTTCCCTAGTACTTCCCATTAACCTGACTATCTGTAGACTACAGGTATGACCTGACTCCTAGCATTGACTCTCACTCTCCAATACAGCATTTAAGGCCACAATTGGAGCTGGTGAATGTTGTAAATTTCCTGTACTATGTGTATATCCCTTATGGGGATATCCAGGTACTCCTTGGTTAGGGGGTCCTACCTTCTTCACCTTACAGTTCCTACTTACATGTCCCACTTGTTACAGTTAAAGCACCTTCGTGAGTGGGGTGGATGAAAGGGTTGCTGTGTGGGTTGAGCGGAAGGGAAAGATGGTGGGTGTGGATAAGGATATTGAGGGCAATATGGTGTTTGTGGATAGTATGGGTTTTGTGGCTGTGTGTGATAAGTGGGGTAGGGTTGTGTTTGAGGTGGTGCAGGATTGGTGAGGACGTGTAGCTGTGCAGGTGCATGTGTGTCTGTTGGCTGTGATGTTATAGTTATTCCTTCTAGAGCTTGAATACTAACAGCCATTAGCTTCTCGCTCTGGGTCTCTCTCTTTTTAAGGATGTTCTTATCATGTTCAATAGCGGATTCTGTGAGGGTGTCTACAGTGACTCCCCTCCAGCCAGGTTGTGAGGTCTGAACTCGGGTCTTTAGGTTCTCTTTTAGACCATCCATAAGTACAGTGACGATCATTCCCCTGTGATGAGTGCTATCTTTAATATCTTCTAACCCAGTGTACTGGGTGATAGCCTGCAGAGCTCGGTTACAATAATCCTCTGCAGATTCACTCTCTTTTTGTTTTATGGTGAAAATTTTGCTCCAGTTAACCACTACTGGAAAATATACACCCAA
Source organism: Taudactylus pleione (assembly GCA_031769625.1). Lineage (NCBI taxonomy): Eukaryota > Metazoa > Chordata > Amphibia > Anura > Myobatrachidae > Taudactylus > Taudactylus pleione. Next base: position 16,889,137 of record JAUIMM010000213.1, on the reverse strand, counting down.
TTGAGTTATTATGCGGGTAATGTTACCTTGGTTACTCTCGTCTGTTATGGAACGATCCCCATCCAATACGCAATTCATGATAAACTATTTCACGTCAGTATTGCGTGAAAGACAAGCCCTTAACACAACTCGCCAATCTTTATTGGTTGGCTCGTGAGCACTACCCAAATTCTTTAAAAATCTTTGGCATTTGGCTAATTCCTTTTTAGGGTCAGGGAAATCATTCATTATGGAATTTAGCTCCGCTCTTGTCCAAGGACAATGCATTGCTACTTCCCTTGTATGCACTACACCGTTCGCATCTGCATTCCCATTCGGAACAGTTATCGTCCGGATGGGATGCAGACCGGCCGCACTGCAACTTTTGACCTTGTTACCTGGCTGGGGATTTAGTCTATTACTGCTACATATAGGGTTAACAACTTCATGTACGGGTGCAGGGGATGTTAACCTTTCCTGTACTGTCACTGATGGAGATGGGGCCACCATTTGTGCTTGTTGTGGTGGAGCATCTAACATGTGTACAACATGGGAAATGGCAGACATAACAATAGGCTCATCATCCGAAACATTTTCTTTATGATTACTTAAGAGAGGGTCCAAATTACTTGTTACATTTTTATGTTTTTTTTCCTACAACTGTACCTGCACCCCCATCCGCATAGGGCGGTGGTGGTGCACGTGAACCACTGGCAATACCTTCCGCAACGCTACCTTGCGCGACGCACATGTATTGCAGTTTAGCGCTGCGTGTGTACTCTCTGGTAACATAATCTGGTAATAGTCGCCCAGCTTATAGGCCCGGGGGTGACTAGTGTTAGGGCTCCTGGACCTATGAGCCCACTGAAGAAATATTGCTGTTTTGAAGACTCTGTGTAACATTTTGCCAGTGAAACTGCCATATCCTATGTACCTGCCTGTGGTGAGCAATAAAAGCTACTGGTGGATTTTACCTGGTCTATGTGATTCTTGTCATTATATATATATATATATATATATATGCACACTCACTTTCCCAGCAGTGAAAAAAGGACCAGCAATCACTTTTAGATGATCAAGACTTTATTCACATAGTCATAAGTGATGATTACAGCAGAAGCTGCAGCGGCCCGACGTCCGTTTCAACTGATGCTTCTCAGTTTACCCGCCCCTCCAGCATCATATGTCTCTATATTACTTCTCCCCTACCCCACTTATGATATAACCCCCCAGTTACCCCTGAACCCCCTTGGGCACATAACCCCCTTCCCCATATGCAGAGGGCAGCGGAGCATGTATCAGGGGGGACTGAAGGTCCTACTGGACCTCTAGCATCTGTTAATCACCCAGGCAGGGCGGTAGTGTGGACGGCACATAAGTGTCGTCTGCACTACACTTCCAGGAACAAACACACAGCCACCGGTGTCGGCAGCTGTATGTTTGTTTGAGCAGCCGATGAGAGTCTGTCAGACTCTCATCTGCTGCTGCGCCCACTGTGGGAGCCAGGCTTCCGGCTCCTGCAGTGAGTGATGGGAGAGACATCATGACGTCTCTCCCATCATGCAGAGTGGGCCGGCCCGGGGGGACGCTCTATGGAGGAGCATACCGGAGTGGGGATCAAAGTAAGCAGAGTTTTCTTTTCTTTTTGTGTGTGTGTGTGTGTGTCTGGCTGGGGGGGTGGGGAACGGAACTGCTGGGGGGACTACCACTAAGGGCACTGCTGGAGGGGAGGATGGACTACTACTAAGGGCACTGGGGGGGGACTACTACTACTACTAAGGGCACTGCCCCTTACATAATGCCCCCAGTAGTAGTCCCCCTTATATAGTGCCCCCAGTCCTAACCCCCCCAGCAGTGCCCCCAGTAGTAGTCCCCCCCAGCAGAGCCTCCAGTAGTAGTCCTCCCCCAACAATGCCCCCAGTAGTAGTCCCCCACCTATGGGGGGGAGGACTACTACTAAGGGCACTGCTGGGAGGGACTACTACTAAGGGCACTGGGGGGGATGGACTACTACCACTAAGGGCACTGCTGGGGGGGACTACTACTAAGGACAATGGGGGAGACTACTACTACTAAGGGCAGTGCAGGGGGAGGACTATTACTAAGGGCACTGCTGGGGGGGACTACTACGAAGGGCACTGCTGGGGGGGACTACTAGTAAGGGCACTGCTGGGGGCACTACTAGGAGCACTGCACACTGGTGGGACCACTACTGGGGGACACTGCATAGAGGGGGATTACTACTAGGGGCACTGCTGGGGGGACTACTAGTGGGGGCACTGATGGGTGGGACTACTGGGGGCACTGCTGGGGGGGACTTCTACTGGGGACACTGCTGGGGGGGACTACTACTGGGGGGCATTGTTGCAGGGGACTACAACTGGGGGCACTGCTGGACTACTGGGGGGGTCTACTACTGGGGGACATTGCTGGGGGGACAACTACTGGGTGCACTCCTGGGTGCAATCCTGGGTGGGCTACTGAGGGCCCTGCTGGGGGGGACTACTACTGGGGGCACTGCTGGGGGGGCTGCTACTGGGGGCACTGCTGTGGGGGATTACTACTGGGGGCATTGCTGGGGGGGGCTATTACTGGGGGCATTGCTGGGGCGGACTACTACTAGAGGCATTTCTGGAGGGGGACTACTACTGGAGGCATTGCTGGGGGGGACTACTACTGGGGGCACTGCACTGGTGGGACCACAACTGAGGGCACTACATAGGTGGGGATTACTGCTGGGGGCACTGCATTGGTGGGGATTACTGCTGGGGCAGTGCATAGGTGGGGGACTACTACTGGGGGCATTGTTGGGGGAGGACTACTACTGGAGGCTCTGCTGGGGGGGACTACTACTGGGGGCACTGCTGGGGGGGTTAGGACTGGGGGCACTATATAAGGGGGACTACTACTGGGGGCATTATGTAAGGGGCACTGCATAGGGGGACCACTACATGGGGCACTGCATAGGGGAACCACTACTGGGGGCACTGTATAAGACCCCTGACAATGAGCAGGTAATTTAAAAGTAATTAGAAGCCTTACTGTGAGCCATAAAATGGTGTCAGGGGGCAAATATGTAAGTGGCACTTTGGTAAAAGGCATTACAGTGTGTGGCATAATGTTTAATGGGCATTATGGTGTGTGGAATAATGTGTAAGGGGCATTACGGTGTGTGGCAAAATGTGTAATGGGCATTACTACAAGGAGGAAAAATACTGTAAACTGTCTAGATGGGTGGGGGCACATTTTTAAGTTTTGCACTGGGAGCCAAATTGCGGTTAAATGGCCCTGTAATGATTTTACCAAAATGATATGGAGGGGGAAGGGGGGAGGGCGTCAGAAACATTTTTTCCAGGGTGGAGCAATATTTATAGTTATGCCACTGGAGAGAAGCAGCGGGGCAGCATGGTCACATGTGATGCGACCTTGCCAGCTGAAGCATTGCTGGCTGCAGTCACATTACATGGGTACAGGGGTTAATATCTGAGCTGTGCTTTAAGCTGTGCTGTGCCTTAAGTTTAGTGTGAACTGAGGCCCCTTGACTTTGACTTTTGTTCTGTCTGTGGGCTGCAGCTCAAGCTTGCCGATAATCTGGCTGCCTCTTCCAGGAGGAGGCAGCCAGCTCGGCACAGCGGTGGGGGGGCGTGATGCTATTTCGAGGGCGGGACCGGGTACGTGGCCGCGTGATTGCATCATCATGGCCCCGCCCCTGCTACACAATGTAGAGATTACCTTCACTGTGTAGCCGGGGGCGGGGCCAAGATGACTCGATTCATCGCATATCGCGTCATCAGCTTCCCCAAAACCAGCCACTTAAAAAGGCGGTGAGCAGATGCCGGTGGAGGTATGCAGACAAGATTCACTCAAATGTTTTGCTCATATCTACATGCTAATTAGAGACTGGCTGTGTATAGAGAGTTATGTATTCTTTTAAGACTGAAAATATGGGTCTGTTCTGAGCTGTATGCAGCTGTGATGTTGAACACAGTGTTTTTTGTATGCACATGTATCTGAGCTGTACAGCACTTGTGAGCTGTAGGTGTTTGTACAGAGGACACAGAACAGATTTTGTCACACGGTCTCTGACATATGTTGGGTGTTCCTGGGCAGCGTCTGGAAGGCAACAGTGGTGTGTGACTAAACGGATGCACAGAGATTTTGCGTATTATGGGAGTGTCACAGGCATGTCGTGGCCAAGTTTCTGAAAGTGGGTGTCTCATACCTTGCACAGTTATACATACGGATGTACACCAGGGAAGGGCATTGTAGCAGCATTAGCATAAAGTCACAGACCTGACTGCGGCAAAAGATGAAAGGACTCAGAAGCAGCCTATATGTGTCTTTATTAATATTAAAGAAAAGCATATATTTTATATCTACGTTGGTAATTGTATTAAAAAAAATTGCAGTAGCTGCTTATTTTCCTGCCATAAAGAGCAAATTATCACCAATAGACAGCAAAATAGTTGGTAAGATTAGAAATTACCGTTTTCTGCTGAGTAGATCATGTATGTAAGTCTGTCATGCTGTCTAGTCAGATTCTAGCGTACTGCAACTCCCTTCATAAACCTCCCCATCATAAACTACAGTATGAACTGAACAAAGCACTTATTACTTTTTATGAATGTTTATTCACTGATGTGTATATGCTGCACCTGACATGAATATATGACATGTAAATAAAAAATGCATACCCATTTGCATTCATACTTGTGTCTACATGCGTTTAAAATGGGGCTTGTTTTTTTGGATCCTGCTTGGTCCGCTTTAGTGTGTCCAAAGTATGTCATCGGCTTTGTTTTATTTAAAAAAAAACTTGAAATAATACGTCATAAACACATAAATAAACATAAAATCATTGCAAATTTAATAACACACATCACCTTGTCCACCCCAACCTTCCCCATTCTGCCCCCTATGCCCAACTTAACTGCCCTACTATCCTCACCTATCCTGCACACTCTCAACTAACACCATAAACCCTAAACTCTAAGTACCGGAATGATAAGAAAAGCGTATTAGTAGTATGCAAACCATTCAGGTCACCAAAATTTCCAACACCCAGGAATGTGATAGAAAAAAACCATAAGATCAATAAAGGAAAGGACTTCCACCACCCACTCAAGGGGGCTTCAGGTGGCACCACAACCGGGACCAACTGACAGCATCCATTCTTCCCTTATTGATATCCATCATCTGTTTCAGTATTTCCCCCACCACTTCCCCACAGGGGAGGACTTTACCCCTAAGGGAAACCTGACACTGTGCATTCCATGTGCAAAATCTTAACTGCTAAGCTAGCTAAAAAAATAGTGCTCAAATCAAACATCCTATATCCCTTGAATGCTCCATAAGTCCATTCAGGGTCACCCAGTCCCAAAAGGCACGAGAAACATAAACCTCTTGAAACTGCTTTATAAACTTTCATGTTAAAGGGACACTTACAGAAGAAGAGGTCCATGTTCTCCTCCTCCCCTTGACATTCCGTCAATGAACAACCATGATGATCGGCACTTCACTACCCATGAGGTTCCCCCTCACATAAAGCATTCCATGGAAAGAGAGCCAGGTGATGTCCCTAAACTTCAGTGGGATCCTCTGAGAATTAATCAGAGTCAGCCCAGCTGAGCAAATATCGCCTAGGCAGTCCTTCAGTAATAGCGGGACATGAAAGTAGGCATGAAGGATTATCATCTCCAACTCCCTTCTGGATGAGTTTCTTGCTTCATCCACCTCCAGTTCCCAACGCCTAATCACTCTCGGACACATGATCACGAAGATCAGGAGGTACCCATGCAGGACTCAGAGACTTCTTGTCTGGCCACCTTCTATCCAGACTCTGAGGAAGGGCAACACCCATGCCACGAAACCTTCTACCCATCAAGGGTAACTCTTGAGTGATTGCCTATTACATAAGTGTTCACAATTACATAGTCCCTATTGATCAATTTACTGTACCTCTGAATAGTTGTCTATTTTGGTTTGCTTGTTTGCTTTTTTTTGTGGGGGGGGGGTGGTGGTTTATAGTTTTATAAGTTACAATTCATTAATATCTATTGAATATATCATGTACATACCCATTAGGGGATTAACCTAAGTGGGTAAAATTAAGTGGTTCTACCAGAATCGTGCTGTATTTTTATGTTCATGTGAGTGGTTATTTATTCATATGGCCCATTCATTTCAGTACTGTTGTTTCCTTAATGAACAAGCTCCATTTATATAAATGAGCAATATAAATGAATGTGCCACCACCCTTTCCCAATTGATAGACTTCAGCCCTGCACTGATAATAATAGGTTGGCTATGACAAGGAGACCCTACGCTTTGTCTCTAGCGGTGGGACAACACTCTCGGTGTCCCTCTCCTTTAGAGGCAGCAGGCCATTGCTATCTAGCACTGGGACTGGTTCAGGAATGTTTGGGGAGATAAACAGCATAATTTTATATATAGTTTATTGAGATTCTCCTGTTCATATAAATTCATATCAATGGGACCATTCAACTGAAGGGGAAAGTTATTGAAATTACCTATTTGTGTAGAACCTGCGTCATTACAGTTGGAACCAGCAGAATGTGAAAAGGAGATTAGTCCATACCATGAGCCCTTGAATAGGTTTGCAGGTTTATTGGTAACAACAAGTTTTTTATATGTCAGAAACTCTTAAAATCCTGATCCTTCCCTCTCACAAGAGGATTGGGTATGCAATCCCAGCACACACAATGCTGGTGGTCAGAATCCAGGCGCCGGAATCCTGATGGTGAATATCCCGACTCCTGCAGGTAGGTAATCTAACCTTTCCCCTAAACCCTACCAACAGATATACAAGTGTCACATATCAAATTAATCAGTGCAATCTCGTGAAGCGGCTTTGTCACACCATGTTGTGACTAAGGGGCACATCAGTGTGAAAAAGATGCAAAAAAGATGCTTGGTGCATGCCAAGTCGCACAGAACCTGGCATACTGACAATAGTGGAAGGAAAAATGGAATAGCTTTTCAATGCCCGTGCTGTTTGTATATAGCTTTTTTTTTTTTAAACAATTTCTTTTATTGAGACACCGCACATAAACACAATCAAATACATCAAAATAACAGTCACGAAAGATATAGATATACATAGAGTACAGTAGACATAAAGATCATAGTTGTTGTGGACATAATATAGTAACAGTGTGTCTACCTAAGGAGAAAGATAAACCTAAAAACAAATCAAAAACCATAGATACATACATATAGTTTATGATAGCAGTATTCCACCATGTAAACACTGCATATATCTTAGTTATCAGATCATATTGTATATCAGATATTACTTGAAACTTTCAGCATTTCACAAATACAAACAAAAACAAATATAAACAAACCAAAAAAAAAAAAAAGAAAAAAAAAAAAAGAGCTCTCTCCCAATCCTCCCCCCCCCACCCCCCCAAAGGAACCACAGCCACCCGTATCTGATGTAAACACATTATGTCGCGGTAGAGTTGATGTCTATTGGTGGATTATTCCCAATAGTCTGGAGTAAAAACCAAGATGTATCCTTCACACTATGATGTATTTGGCGCCTTATGTCGAGGGATAATGTAGATATATATGATTCCCACATATCAAAAAATTTCTCCACTTTCTTTTCTTTCTCCAAGACTACCTCTACCCAATCCATTCGAAATACATTGTATAATTTTGTCTTAAATAACACAAAAGAGGGGGAGGAAGTCGAAATCCACTCCTGCAATAATGTTTTACGAGCAGCCGCGCTAATTGCCAATAACAGTCTTCTGCTTCCTTTGCTAGCCCTTGTATCTGCAGGTATAATGCCAAAAATAGCCCACTCTGGAGTGAAAGGGACATAATTGAGTAAAGCTGACTCCGCATATTGCTTGATCCGTAACCAAAATCCTCGGACTATAGGGCACGACCAAAAGCAATTATATAAATCCGCATTATCTTCTCCGCACCTATAACAGGAATGAGAAGCCGAACGTCCCATTAGATAACTTCTATGCGGAGACAAATAGGCTCTGTGAAAAATGTTAAGAAACATCTCCACATATATTGTTGATGTTAAAGATTTACAAGAATAATTTAGGGCAGTCAATAACTCTTCAACTGTATATAAGGGAAATTTTTGAACCCACTGCGAAAGTCCCCTACCATTGGACACGTGATCCAGAGATATTTTAAAATATTGATAATAATTAGAAATAGCTTTCTTAAGTATTGGAGGTTTGGAAAGGAGGTCATCTACTGGATTATTCCAATCTTTCGCCACAAACACCTGGATTACTGAGTTGATATAATGCTGTGCCTGCAGGAAGGCCATGGGGAACCCCAACAGAGTATTATACTTTTCTGCAGCTTCGTTAAAGGATAAAACCCGACATGCTTCTTTATCTACCAAACAGCCTATTCTCTGAATGCCACCCACTCGCCATATTGTGAATAGATATGTCGCCTGCCCAGACTGAAAATGTGGATTTCTTATGAGAGGAAGAAATAATGATTTGTGCGAGTTAAGGCCTGCCTCTTGTCTTATTAAATGCCAAACTCGTTTTGTATTCCACAGTAATGGGTTATTTTTAATTGTGGTGGGTAGTTCCTGATCAGGGGAGTGAAGAAATGTAATCAAATCGCCCTGGTCTAAGAACTCTCGCTCAAGTGAAGTATTGGCATAATTCTCTGATCCATTTATCCAATCCGACAAATAACGGAACATAGCTGCTTTATTGTATAATCTAATGTCTGGAAAGCTTATTCCTCCATTCAATTTGGTTTGTTGCAATTTTAACAAACTAATCTTAGGCCGTTTACCATTCCATATAAAGGATCTAAATATCTTATTTAAAAGACTCAGATCCTTAACTGTAATGAACAAAGGTAGGATTTGGAGCATGTACATTAATCTTGGAAATGAAATCATTTTGATTAAGCTCGCGCGACCCATATATGACAGAGTGATATTCCTCCAGCCATCCAATTCATCTGAAATCTTTTTTATAATGGGTCTATAATTAAAAAGATATAAATTTGCCAAATTGCTGGGAAGCACAATACCTAAGTATGTAATCCTGTCCCTGGCCCATTTAAGTGGAACATCACTAGGTAGACGTGGCAATGAATTGCGCGAACCCAAATAAAGTGCCTCCGATTTACCTATGTTCACCGCGAACCCTGATATTTCTTCAAAACTTTTCAAAAGCCCCAGTATATGTGTTAAACAGTCATGAGGATTTGCAATGTAAAGCATTATATCATCAGCAAATGCTGTTAATTTTATTGTTTTAGAACCAATCTTTATTCCCTTAAAAAGATCGTCCTTTTCCAGTATTCTAATCAGCGGATCTATAGCTAGATCGAATAGGAGGGGTGACAGAGGACATCCTTGTCTAGTACCTCTAAACATCTCTATAGGTGCACTCGCACAACCATTTATCATTAGGGACGTCATTGGGGATAAATAAAGATATTTGATCAGTCCTATAAATGAAGAGCCGAACCCACGCATTTGTAACACATTAAATAGGTGGGGCCATAACACTGTGTCAAATGCCTTTGTCGTATCTAAACTTAATAGAGTGTTAGTAGAAACCGAAGATGTCCCAGCTGACACTGCCACTGCGGCAATAGCCGCTCTAACTCCTCGAACTGAGTGACGCCCTTTTACAAAACCCAGTTGATGAGGAGTTAGTAATTCTGGCAAAATAGTTTGTAAGCGACTTGCCATAATTTTAGCTAATAACTTCGCGTCAGTATTTAACAAACTAATAGGTCGGTACGATTCTAATTTTTGTACATCCTTTTGAGGTTTAGGAATCAATATTGTAGTTGTATTTGTAAAATATGGGAATGGAGAATTGTTGTCTATCATGTCATTAAACAAATCCACTAGAATCGGGGCCACCTGGTGCTGCAATAATTTATAATATTCGTTTGAATAACCATCCGGGCCCGGTGATTTCCCAAGTTGTAACTGCGAAATAGCCGACAGCATTTCTTCTAGAGTTATTTTCCCAGAGAGTGCCTCCTGCTGTTCTATAGTTAATAAAGGCAACAAGTCATTGGGGATCAAAGCTTCATACCGAGACTGATCAAAAGGAAGATCTCTATATAAGTCCTTATAGTACTCTTCAAACTTATTTATAATTTCATTATTCGTTGTGAGTAAAGCATTGGTATGCGGATCTTTAATGGCTGTGATATATGTTCTTCTACGCCAGGGCTTAGACATGTTAGCAAGCAACTTTTCAGCTTTGTTCCCCCATCTGTAAAATTTATGCTTAGTAAACAATACATCCTTTTTAGCTTGGGATAACAGGTGCGATTCTAAGAGTTGTTTCGCCTGAACATACGTTTCCCGAGATACATCAGTAGGGTCTGCTATATAATTTTGTAATGCTAAAGTTAGGGCCTCTGACATTGATTTATACACAGCAGCCTCTGTCTTTCGCTGGGATGAGACAAAAGCTATGATCTGTCCCCGCATTACAGCCTTCGATGCACCCCAAAAAATTGCTGGTGTATCCCATGCCTCTATATTATCGTCTTGATAATTCATCCACTGTGCTAGTAGGTGATCTCTAAATTTAGTGGACCTGTATAAATAAGACGGAAACCTCCAATGTTTCAAGTTTCTCGGAGACTGCGTTACACTCAACGAAATTGTAATAGGCGCGTGGTCAGATATTAGAATTGAATGCAATCTGGATTCCTGTGTTCTGGATACCAGGCTATCTGAGACCAGAAACAAGTCAATTCTCGACCAAGATTTATGGACGGCAGAGTAAAAGGTATATGATTTATCTGTAGGGTTCAATAGCCTCCAAATATCTGTAAGTTGATGATTTGCTTTAAAAGATTGGAATTGTCTCCATATTGTCATATTAGATGATTGGGGAGTCGGTTGTCTGTCTAATGAGGGATTCTCTACTGAATTGAAATCTCCCGCCACTATCAATGCATAGTTAGTACGTTGTGCCAAGATGTCCATCACACTTCTCATAAAATCTTGAGGTGAAACATTTGGTGCATACAAATTTACCAGAGTGTAACAGGTACCCTGAATCTCTACATCAATAATCAAAAATCTTCCATTAGGATCAGCTATGGTATTTATAATAGAATATTGCAGATTCCTTTGAAATATTGTGGCCACACCCCTGATCTTTCTACCGCAGCTAGCCTTAATACATTCCCCTATCCATGGGGCCCTCAAAGTGGAAATATCTCCCTCTGCCCAATGCGTTTCCTGTAGAAACACTACATCTGACTTAAATTTTTTAAAATGAGTTACTACTCTTTTGCGTTTAATAGTAGAGTTCAAACCCCCAACATTCCAGGATAAAAATTTCAACTTACCAACCGGTGCCCCAGTATTACCAGTATTCATATCGTTAGACATGCCTTATCCAATACCTTGCTGTGGGACAAAACAGTCTAAGAACAAAATGAAGTCAAAACGTGGCACTCCGTCCCAGCAAGCGGAGACCACCTTATTTAAAGAATGCGAAACCCCCGGCACCGAATTCCTCCAGGGGGGGAGAGAGAAAATGAGAGAGAGCCAACAAAATAAAAAATGTAAATAAAAATAATAAAAATGAAAAACAAACCATAGAAAAATAAATGCATTATACAATTCTGCGCAATGTCTCTTACACCCTTTTCTTTTATTTTCTCTCCAACATTTCAATGTGGTGTTCATCACTCGCAATCTGTGATTCACACCTGAACTACTAAATATCATTTATAAAGTAGCAAACAAAACGTGTATCAGTACACTAGAAAAACTTCACTGGAACGAGGAATGCTCCTTTATGTCAATCAGACGTGATGGCATTCAATATTAGTTTCTCGTTTAACAGATTAGCATCAAATGTAAATGAACAATCTACTCTCAGGGATGATCGTGGATACTTAGAAATTAGAATCGTACCTTAAATAGGTGTTATAACAGTAATCCAATCATCTATTTGGTGACCGTTGCGGCGGGCGCTCCCTGTCAATACCCACACCAAAATGATGTTTAGCAATCTTAGGGTCTGAAAAATACAATGTTTGACCCCCATCCTCCACCCTCAGCTTGGCAGGATATAGCAGAGCAAATCTAGTGTTGCGCTCATACAATAATTTGCACACATCTGAAAACTCCCGTCTTTTCTGTGTTACCGTTGCTGAAAAATCCTGGAATATGAGCACCTTATAACCATCTATCATTAGTGTGGGTATCTTCCTATATTCAGCAAGTATCCTTTCCTTCATTCGATAATCTAGATACTTTGCAATCACCGGTCTAGATCGTGAATTAGGCGCTGGTCTTTCCGGACCTATTCTATGGACCCTCTCTACGTGGGGCAAGATGGAATTTTCCAACAAATTTAGGGCTGCAGGGATTTTGTGGGCTACCAGTTGAACCAGAGCCTGGCCAGTTATTTGCTCAGGTACCCCAATAAACCTCAAATTACTTCTTCGAAGTCTATTTTCCATATCATCAATTTTGACTAATAGCGATTGAACGCTGTTTAATTGCGTATCTACCGTGTGTTGCATATCATGGGAGCGATCCTCCACATCACTAACTCGCTGCTCTAGGGCAGCGAGTCTGGAGGTATTGGAATCTATTTTAGCAAGTGCAGCGTCAAAAGATGACTGGAGGGAATCCAGTTTTTTATCTATTAGAGGCATTAGTATTTTAGAAATTTCCTGAGCCATTTCAGCAACTGACGAGGGACCCTGAGAGTGATGACTGAAATTTGTAGCTTCCTCAGGTTCCATATCAGCAGTGTCACTACGTGATGGAGAAGGGGGAATAACTTTAGCTGGAGTCTTAGACACTTTGCCCATTTTACCTGTCGACCCTTGTGAAGCGGGAGTAGATTTACGGACGTATCTGTCCATAACCTAGTGAGAGAACCCTTGTAAATTCTACTCAAGGTAGATCTTTAGCAGTTAGTAAGGTCAGAGGAAATCTAAATTCCTCAGCAGAACACTAGATTAGCAAGAGATATAGCAAGGTACAGGCATATATGCGCACGAACCACCCCTAAATTGCAGACATGTTATGAAGATTCAAAAATATACATCATTCTGTCTGATACCCATGTCTTATAATCTGAGCAAAAATAATTGAGCTACATTCCTCTATATGATGAAGCCCTACCAAGGTTCCATGATACACCGTGTACCTATAACATGAAACTAACAAAATTTGCTTCTGTTGCTGCCAGTATGTGGCAACAATGATATACAGATAATTTGTGAAATGCCTATCAGCATAGAGGCTAGAATTAGATACTGTTGTTTGTCACTTTGACCAGCAGATGGCAGCGATGTACTAGTGTTAGGTCAGATATAATACATATGATAGACAAAGGTATATCTTCACTGTTCAAAGTACAATATACTAAAAGCTCACAAAAAGAAAAACAACAAGTATAAATATTTAGCTGTGTTACTTATCAGACTTTCAGCATGGCACAACAAAGTCCAGGATCAACCGGAGTATTAGCCAAGTGCAGCAAAATGAGCACCTCGGCCTCCGCACCCTCCCAGAACAGCAAAGATAGAAAGTCCGGACATCAGCAGCCCAGTGTCCGAATCAGCGATGCCTCCCCAGCACTCAGAGACCGCGGTATAGGGATAGGATTAACAACCAAGCAGGTAATCGGGGTCAGGGAAGAAGCAGAGGGGGTCGGATAATTATTACAAGTAGTCTTCAGCCAGAAAGACAATGGATTGCTGGCATACACCGGAAATCAGACTTCTGTGTAGAGGTTAGGGACCCTGGGGGGAGGGAGAGATAAGCAACAGTTTCCAAGTAAGTATTCTCCGATTATCACATCAGGGTACAAGGCACTTAAGATCAGATCGTCTCCTTCGAATGCAGCAAAAGGGGACCCAGGATCTATGACAGGTCCGTCAATGCCCGCGCAATCTCAAGGGCATCAAACAAGTCCCCAGGCGTGCAGCGGTCTTCAGCAAATAGCTGCCAACATCCAGCAAAGGACCGGAGCCAGATAGATCCCCAGCTATATTGACAGTCACACTCGGGGAGACACCGTGTCAGGAACAGTAGTGGAGGGGGTATCAGGCCGCGTAGCTTGCAGCAGAGGTGCCCGGAAGGACGGTCCCGTCAGCGGCTGAGTATGCAGTGGGGTCCAGGAGATATACCGTGCAGGCATACCCCTATCACCCGGACAGCGTCCCCTGGAACCTCAGCCAGCGTCCGTCAGGTAAGCTCCTCTAATTAGAACAAGCGCGCGACCACTAGCGTATCCTGAGGCTATGTTGCAGTACCTGAGGGGATCGATGATCACCGCTGCCAATGACCAGAGGAGAGGCTCCGGACCGCAGCGCACGACCATATATAGCTTTTTTTCTTAGCATCTAGAGCCTTCATTCTATTTTTGGTTATTTTATGTTACTCATCTGAGCTTAAGATCTGTTAATGGAGACATGCCTTTATGGATACATATTTATGTTTTGAATAAATTAGCCCCTTGCATTCTATTGTTTTATAGAGTTCAGATTCATTTAGTCAGAATGTATTTGGAAATGACCAGACTAGACACATACTGTATCTTCCTCATGTACGGCCATGTTGGCATGTCTGTTACTGCTGTGTTAAACATTATAAATGATACACAATGTTGATGATGATGTTGCTCTAAATAACAAAAAGAGATGGGATGTGCTAGAAATAAACCCCTTTTCTGCAGTCCTGTCACCCTGCCAGTGACCCTCCACCCCTTTGTGCTCACACCAGACAGGTCACAGATTATACTAGTTACAAATGTAACACTCAGACAATTACTTAGCATGGCCGTTCCTGGCAGGAGCCTCAGAGGAACACATGGCATCTATTCTAGTGATGTCCAATTCCTCTGTCTGCAGACCAAGTTCAAGGAGCAGCTTCTGTTCTGCAATCTGTTTGCAACCACATAATGTACAGACATGCTAGCACCAATACCATGCTTTAGTGACATATTAAACACAGATATTGGACACATACACAAGATTAACACAAACAGTGACTATGAAATATATTCACACTCATTTGGAATTTTCCCCATTTTGTTACATGATGGAATGATGAAAAGTGACACAAGTACGCATTCTTCCATTCCCCATTAACATTCGGGCTCTTGGCTGCACAATTTAATTGACATTTTACTTTTACAGAACAAACAGTATTACATCTCTGCTGGGCATATTAAGGGGCACCTGTTGCCAGCACACACAGGGGGTCTCATGTATAAAACGCACTAGAGGGTTTTAGGAGAGCTCTTGAAAGATTAAGGCTGCATGTGAGTCTGGTCAGGCGGGGTAGGAAGTTCCATAAGTAGGGAGCGGCATGGGAGAAGTTTTGGAGGTGAGAGTAATGGTTGTCTCAGAGAGGATACAAAACATAGGGGTATATTTATGCAGTTTTTAGAAGTGGAGCTGTTGCCCATACCAACCAATCACATTCTAGCTAATATCTTCTAGAACAGCCATGTGAAACTCGCTGCCCAAATGTACATTTTAAGCTGCCCCGACATCGAGGGCTCAAATACACATATTTTGCTGCCCAGCCTGCTCCTACCACCCACCCACTATTACGCTCCCTGGCCCATGGTGGCAGACTGTGACATGCTAGTGCTTGCTCCTACCAGTGTGCTGCGGCTGCCAGCGCCCACTACTTTTACCCCACCCGGCGCCATCGCCTCCACCGCACAATAGTGAGTCAAGTGACTTGCTCCACATCCCACCTTACCTATGCCGCATTGTCTGGCGTGCCCACAATAAAGTTTTTCATGACAGCACTGAAACCGGCGCGGCATCACGTCATAACATCAGTGCTCTTAAAAAAAACTTTATGCGGGTACGCACACTGATGAGCCACTGCGGGTGGTGTAAGAGGTCTGAGCAGGTGCTGGAGCAGACAGAAAGAAGAAGGAGCGAGTGAGGTAACTAAGGCAGGGCCTCAACTAGGGGGGGGGGGCTGGAGGTGCACGCTGCACCCGGAGCCAGTGTCCTCCAGCCTGGCGCCGCAGGTAGGCTCCAAGCCAGATGCCCACTGATATTTTATCACCAGCAGGCACCCGGATCCTTCCCTGCAGCACCATGACGTCATGACGTCTCTCCCATAGTTCCAAGGAGCAACCGGGCGGCGGCGGACACAGGAGCGGGGTTTAAGGTAAGTATTTTTTTTTGTTTTGTGTAAGCAGCACTACAGGGGCATTACTATGGTGGCACTACTACAGGGGCATTACCATTTGGGCACTACTACAGGGGTATTACTATATGGGCACTACTACAGGGACATTATTATGGGGTCATTACCATATGGGCAATAATACAGGGGCATTACTATGGGTACATTACCATATGGGCACTACTACAGGGGCATTACTATATGGGCACTACTACAGGAGCATTACTATAGGGGCACTACTATTGCACTTCTTCACCATTATCCCCCTCAACTCATATCATATTATGTCATGGGCCATATCCTTATTGCTACTAGGGTGGCGTAGACACAATACTGGAAACTCCCTCCCTTTTCTAAGATTATTGACAATACTCATAGAAATGATGAAAAGGAATCTTTAGGCTTGAAATATGCAACATCTACCGTCTCACCTTTAGTTAAATGGAGCCCATTGTTTGAATATTATACCGAACATCTTAACCCATCCCATTCCTCCTCCAATCCATAATTAGGTTCTGTCTCTCTTGTTGTATGCAGATTACCTTTATAGGCCTGATTAGAGAAAGAACAAGTAACTGTGGGCCTGATTCAGAGTTGGGAATAGAGAGAGACATAGCACTTAACTGTGAACCTAAACAAACCATATTGCAATGAAAGGGGTGTAAATACATAAAAATTTTTGCATGTGGGGTAAATACTGGCTGCTTTTGCATGTAGCCCACAAATACTGCACAGCTTTATTATTACTCTACAATTTAGATGTCAGTTTGGACACACTCCTCCCAAATCTAAATCTCTCTGCACATTTTAAATCTGCCCCACCTGCAGTGCAGCATGGTTTCACCAAGTTGATCAGTTAAGAGAGATATCTCTCTCTATTCTCAAGTCTGAATCAGGCCCTGTGTATCTTAGTAAAACCACTGCAGGTGGAGAAGATGTAAAATGTGTAGATAAATTTAGATTTGGGAGTGCTGTGTCCAAACTGACATTTAAATTGCAGTGTAAAAATAAATCTTTCCAGCATGTGTGGGCTACATGCAAAAGCAGCCAGTATTTACCTCACATGCAAAAAAAATTTATGTATTTGCACCACTTGCATTGTAACATGGTTTGATCAGGTGCACAGTTACTTGCTCTATCTTAAGCTGGGTATACACTATGCGATGTGTGCCCTTTACGATATGTTGGGCCGACGGGCCGCGTGTACACATTGAGCGATGTAATGACCGACTGAACGATCCCTCGTTCCTTCCTTCATTACCTGCAATGACGTCGCATGCGGTATTGTCTGGTTACCCGTGAAGCACAGCCGACCGGACAACATGGCATGTGATCGCGGGTGTGCGCAGATAGTCCGTACACACTTCGCGATCCGCACGATCCATCATTCGGATCCACGACAAAATGATAGAACGTTCAATGGATTGCATAGTGTGTACCCAGCTTTACTCTATTCCCAAATCTGAATCAGGCCCGTAGTTGTATGTCTGCAAGCTATATTGGCCTACTCTCATGTTTTTGTTTTACTACTTTAATACTGTTGTCTTGTACTCCCTTCCCTCCCTCCTCCCTTTCTTTCCCTGGTTGTTTGTTCCCCTTTCAGTACTTTCTGGTCTATGATAACTACCTTGTATTGCACGTGGTTTCAGTGATTTCAGCTGCTGCATTGAAAAATGTTTTAAATAAAAATATATTGTTTAAAAAATAAATAAATCTCATGCACGTATAGGGATTATGACATATTACTGCATGCATTATCCACAACTGAGGTACCCAATTCTGGTATTCAGGGTTTACAGTTCATTATCTCGTTGTAGGTAATTTTTTCATTGCCAAGAACATGGTTGTAAAATTGGGGACCTGGGATTGGCTGTGGAGCAGTGTGAAAAGATCCCAGGGTAAGGATACCGTCCATGTTATCTAACTGCTGAAGCATGCTTGTGATTTCCGCATCCTCTGACAGATGTGTTTTTCACCCCAGCGTCATATGTGGCACCCCAAACTACCTATCTCCTGAAGTTCTGGCCAAGGATGGTCACTCTTTCAAATCAGACATCTGGGCTCTTGGATGCATAATGTAAGAGATGTATGATAAAGTACTGCGATTTCTGTTTCCTTTCCCTGTACTACAAGTGTCAAGGAAGCAACATAGCATTAAAATACATGACATAGTCAGCATGATAATACCATTAGAATAGTAGGTTCTGCTCACGGTAAGTCTCCAGTGCGGAGGGGATATATGGTTACTGACTTCGCATAGCACAAGCCATAACATCCCTCCCCAGCAACGTATCAGCTACTCCGTGGGGCAATGCTGGCGAGCGCCTGGGACCAGACGTTCTGCCAGCAGTTGCCATAGGAGTGCCATACTGTTCGAGATTTACCCCTCACTTGCCGACTAGTCAGTACTCCCTCCTCAAAGAAGTCTACCCCGGGCATCTCTATACCAACACCTGGACTTACTGTTAGGTATCAGCGGGACGCCGCTGGTACCATCACCGATCTACATAGCAGATTCTTTCCCCGCATTTCCCCACTCATCCACCTACCAGGACAGCCTCCTTGTGATTTATTCCGGGATTTGACATATACATAATATTGACTTACCAGGATTTTCCTCCATTTATGATTAGCGGATTCTGTAACTGATCTCCCCTGCAATATTGAACTTTATTTACGCCAATCTGAGAATTGGGAACTTTTACATATTCTATTTTATGTGTGCTATTTATACTTTGTTATTCCATATTAATTGGATTTACATGATGATAATTCCAATTATACAGTAGTCCACTTCTGTTCTATATTTTTTATTTATTTTTTCATTAAAATATTTATTCATGTACCAGCATACTCAGTTATTTTCAGTAGCATAAACAGGTCAATATCAGTATTTTGTGGTAGGATTTTTCTGCATTCTCTGTTTGCTGAAGTATTCCATTATCACGGAGAATAAGAATATGTGTAGTGTCACTTTTGGTAGATACTGATCCGTATAATTAATGTGCAAACCTCATTTATGTTTCATAACCATTTTTAGTTGAGCGCAGTTTATTCTTCATTTGTGCTTATCTGTTCAGAGATTTAGTCAGTTACCCAAAACCGCAGCTCGCTTAATTTGGACAGTCCCCAGTGTTTCAGTGCGCTAGTATTCCCTCTTTTGTTGTACTGCTCACGCCAGGCCCACAATCCAAGTATTTATATCGTTCTATAGTTCTCTGGCAGCTCTACAAACTTTGAGAGAGCCATCCTATTTATGTATACAGAACTGAAAAACGGCAGCATATAGTCTATCATGTGCCATCATAAGCCATCCAGGGACGAGCAATTCAGTTTTTGTAATAAATACTGTTTGTTGATTAAGTCATATGAATGTGACCTTGCAGGGTCAAGAATCTTCAATTCCAATATACATATCTGAGATTCAGAGGATTAATTGCTGTAAATATGCACCCAAGGGCAAGAACGAAGCCAGACCTCTTTTGGGACATAAAAGGAGATGCATCAAACTTTCTAATCAGGACAGGTGAGAAGTTACCCATAGCAACCAACCAGATTTCATAGAATGTAATAGATAAAATGATATATAGATCTGATTAATTGCTATTGGCAACTTCACCACTTTTCTCTCTTAGAAGGTTTGATACATCTCATAACATCAGATATAAGGGGGAATTCAATTAGACTTGTTATTTTAACAGGTGTGAAAAAGGGTGGTAGCCTCTGGCTTTAATGCCCCAGGGTGAGATGTAGTCATAATTCCGACAGTCAGGATGTCGTTTCTAGCTAGCACCTTTTAAAAGATAATATGTAGAATCTGATTAGTTGCTATGGGCAACATCTCCACTTCTAAAAACTCTCACTCTAAATTTACCCCTAAGAATGTATTAAAAGCATAACAATCAAATCATAACACCTTTGTGTCTAAAGTTTGTTTTGCAGTACCAAAATGCTATTTATTGTACAGAAAGTAGCCTTAGCCTTTGATGGGAAACAGGATCAGCACTCCTTAAAGTATGAAGATTAAACAAATAAAATAGAATGGTTTAATGAGTTGCAAACATCCACTTCTGCACTTTGGGGCTGATACAGGGGGTGTAGTAGGTATAACCGTGGGCCACATGGCCAGCGGTTCAAATCCCATCAGCGGCAGCCTGGCAAGTGTGAAGATCCCAATCGTCCCTAAGGTAAGTATCGCAAATCTAATTCTACCTCCTAACCCTGCCTTAGGGGTGTCTAACCCTAACCTCCCCCCAAAGTGCCTAAACCTAACCCCCCCTGCCCTGCTGCCTATACCTAAGTCCCCCGGGGGGGTGCCTAACCCTAACCTCCCCTTCCCCTAGCCTAAACCTAACCCTCCCAGGGGGTGCCTAACCCTAAGTCCCCCGGGAGCCCTAAACCTAACCCCGCCTCCCCCGCGCCCGGCTTACCTTCATTCAGTATGCCGGGCGTCGGTCTTCCGACATATGGTTAATGACAGGCGTCGAGTTTTCGACGCCTGTCATTAGTAATACGCCGGGATTAGAGAGTCTGGAAGCCGGCGGTCGGTATTTAGACAGTCGGCTTCCAGACTACATCCCGATACAGGGGTGTACACAGCCGCAACTGTGTCTATTGGTGGCCACCTATCTGCGACTTTATGCAAATACCACCACAAAGCCCTTTCTTGGTGTACATCCATGAGTATGAAGGTGCAAGGACTGAGACACCTACTGTCAGAGTCTGTAAATTATTTAATTAATGAATTCTACTGTGCTCCTTTGGATAAAACCACTATGCTTCACAAATGTCAACCAATGCGTTTCTTCTTCCTGCACTAACAACATAATGTTTGCTAATGTCCTTTGTCTGCTTGTAGCGCCAGGTAGCCAGCACTTATTATTAAGCACTTACTATGGTGCATCTTTCACCATGGAAACTTGCACATGTGGTATGGCAGGTTCTCCGTCTGGGTATGGCCGTCTATTTGAAAGCCTATGTGCGCAACCACTTTCACAACACTCTCATAAGATGGACCATCTCCAAGCGTGTGCTAAGGAATGCCCCAAAACATTTCTGATACCATGCATCTCCATAGCTATTAGCAACAGCACCTTTGTGTGAACACTGGGCCTGATTCAGAGCAGAGGAGTAGCATGGATCCATGGCGCCCAGAGAAAGTGCATGTAATACCGCCCACCCTTTCCCTGTGCTGAAATGTGCCAGCTGGGCATGGCCAGCCTGTAGGGGAATACTGAAGTGAAGTATGACACTTGGCAGTGAGGTACCATTGGGGGAATGGAATGCTTTGGTGAGGCACTGTCAGACATTAAGGAGTAGCCCCTTTGGCACTGCTTTATTTATGTGTAGCACCTAGGCTCTGACCTTTATCTCCTTTGAATCATTGTTATTAGTCAATAGAGGAGATTGTATTATATATTCTGATCATTTAACCACAGGGTGCTCAGCTTATTACTGCAATTACTGCCCCAAGCAGCTATCACTGGAGTGGGGACACCTATGGGAAGCTCCATTCTCAGCTATGCTCCTACTTCGCAAATATACATTGCACCTATATTAATTAGGGATGTGCGCCGGACCATTTTTTCCGGATTTGGATTTGGTTCTAATTCGTCGTCCGGCTTTGGATTTGGATTTGCCAAACTGCGGTGACTGGCTTTGGATTTGGATTTGGATTTTTTTACAAAAATTGACAAAAAAAGCTAAAATCACATAAATTGGTCTTTTTTTTCTTCATAACATTAATTTCCAGTCAATTTAGACCATTTCACAGCTTCTAATATTGTTTTCAACATTATTGGCCAAAGGTTGCAGTGAGCTGACTGGTTACTAAGCGACAAAGCAGCGGCACAACGACACAGACACCACAGTATAAAGCACATCTATGACACATTGCCACACAGCAGTGGCAGAAATGAAAAGTAGTGCACCCACCCAGTGGGGTACGGCCAGCAGAGTCACAGTACTTGTTTACAAAGTGGGCTACGGCCCTAGGAGTCACAGTGCACAATCTTATTAGCATTACACCGCACATAGGGCCTGATTCACATTACACCATAAAGTAGTGTCTCTTATTTATGTTACGACACACAGTAGTGCCCCTTTTACACAATGCCCACAGTAGCGGTGTCCCTTACACAATGTCCCCCAGCAGTGGTGCCCCCTATGCAGTCCCCTTAGTAGGGTCCACTATGCAGTGCCCCCAGTAGAATGCCCCCAGTAGTATGCCCCCCATTAGCAGGCCCCCCAGTAGTATGCCCCCCATTAGCAGGCCCCCCCAGTAGTATGCCCCCCATTAGCATGCCACCCAGTAGTATGGCCCCCCCAGTAGTAGGCTGCCCCAGTAGCAGGCCCCCCCAGTAGTAGGCTGCCCCAGTAGTAGCCCCCCCTGTAGTATGGGCACTCCCTGTAGTAGGCTGCCCCAGTAGCAGCCCCCCCCCCAGTAGTAGTAAGCCCCCCCCGGTAGTATGGCCCCCCCCAGTAGCAGGCCCCTCGGTAGTATGGCCCCCCCAGTAGCAGACCCCCCCAGTAGTATAGCCCCCCCAGTAGCAGGCCCCTCTGTAGTATGCCCCCCCCCAGTAGTATAGCCCTCCCCCAGTAGCAGACCCCCCCCAGTAGTGCAGACCCCCCCAGTAGCAGGCCCCTCTGTAGTATGGCCCCCCCAGTAGTATAGCCTCCCCCAGTAGCAGACCCCCCCCTCCTAATATTTTTTAAAAGACCTTTCAAATAACACTTTGTGGTCATGCCTGGGAGCATCTAATTACTTTAAATAGCAAAGCAGTGCCTTTGTTTAATCTAATACAAGCACAATGAATGAATGAGGAGAGAAGGAGGGAGGGGATCAAAGAAGAGAGAGGAGAGTGCCGATCTGAGAGGGGAGGTGACAGAAGCCAATAAGAAAAGGACAGGGTTGGTGACAGAAGCCAATAAGAAAGGAGTGGACAGGGGCAAAGAGCCAATCACAGGGTAGAGAAGGGAGGGAATTAAAGAGGTGAGAAGTGAATGTAATTAATCTGACAGGAAAGGGGAGGTGACAGATGATAATCACAGAGAAGGGAGGGCCGGATGGGAGGCAATCTGGGCAGCTTGAGAGAGCATGAAATGTAGAAACAGATCTCAGATCCATAACTTATTCAGGATATAGAGCAAACAAACCGAGATAAAACTAACAAGTCGGCCGTCATACTGAGTAGCACCCATGACATCCGGAACCCTGGATGGCACCCTCTATCCATTTTTGCACCCGGAGCTCATGCTCCACCAGAACCACCCTCGCTAGTCCCGATTCAGAGATGGACACTAATGTGATTGCAGCAGCGTTCTTGTACAATTACAGCTGCAAAAATATGTTAATGTCTGCAAAGATCTCCTGAGCATAAAGACGCCCACTGCTGCCTTCTCACCTGCGTGCGACGAAGCAAATCTGCGTAAATATTGGTAACATCAACGCACATCGAGCAGCCATCTTGGCCTTGCGGCAGGTCTGACCAGCCGCTGCCTTGGGAGCTCTTCAGACATGTAGAGCTGCGTATACACTCGCAGTGGATAATTTATGCACGCCCATGTAACGGCGTTTACACGGACAGATGTCTGCGTTTCTCAGACCACCCCCCGTCACCACCCCCAAACGCTGACAGCCTGTCACTCACAGTGCGGCTTATACGCATGCGCGATGGTAAACAATCACTCGATCTGCATGAAAATCGCATTAGCGTCCATCTCTGAATCAGGCCATGGTGTGTAACACAAGTGCCATAGGAGATATCAGGGATATTCGCACACGCGCAGCATCAAAAGTTGCTCAGGTATGTGACCTTCAGCATTGCGTGTAGCTCTGAATCAGGACCTTTGTGATATATGAAATAAAGCATTCGGCATTCCCACTTATAGCTATATTTATGGACATACAGTAGTAGCATCATATTTCATTCTCGTGGTGGCCTCACACTTGTGTGTTAGAAGTTGTGTACTTGTGCTGCTTACAAACCTCTTTAGCAGCATTGTCATGTGTTTGTGTGTGTTGGATCAGCTAGGGGACACATTGTTACTTCACACCGTACTTTAGTCATTTTTAACAGCTTTTTCTTTTACAGCTTGTGTTTGATAGGCTGCAGCATTTATAATTCATTTCAGTGGTCCTGGACCTTCAGCAGTTTTATCTGTTAGGGGAAAACACAACATATAGCCTTAGTAAGCTATAGAAGCTTTGGAAACATTAGAGGTCCAGCAAATAGCATATGCCATAGACTGTAGTGATAGGGATGATCAATAGATATTTGCTGATTTTTACTGACCCTGCTGGTTATGGGATTTGGTACACAGGTGGCTTATGTTGTTTCTTTATAGAGTGCACATTCAGGTACACAATGCTGTGTGAATATTCCCCTTTAAGAGCCCAGTCACAGAAAGAGATGTATTACTTCATCTGAGGATTCTTTCCTGTACCGTCTTACATATCATCTAATGGCAGAAGACTAATCATCTCTTTACTTGTGAGCTGCCCCACCAATAGGCCATGTATAGAGTAAATCCTGGCCCATGATTTCTTCACCCAGGTATAGAACGGTCTCACGGGTGTACTGAGATAGGGGTATATTCACTACTAAAGTGGGGATTTATACAAGTTTAAGCGTTGCCCATAGCAACCAATCAGATTTTAGCTATTATCTTCTAGAAGGTGCTAAATGATAAATAGAATTTCATTGGTTGCTATGTGCAGCATCTCCTCTTGTATAAATCCGTACTTTAGTAAATATACCCCTTACAGTACATATTTGGAGGGCTGTCATAAGCAGCTACATGTAAATGCTGCACCGTGCAATGGGATGTATTTACTAAGTTGTATGCAGGGCTGCCAAGAGCCATGGCGGGCCCCGGTAATAGGGGGCGTGGCCTAATATCGGGATGCGTGGCCACGCCCCTTGCCAAAAAATAAATAAAGATTTGCAGCGCCGCGCGCCGGGGAGGGGGGCGCTCTGAGTCCCCTCAGCCCTGGCGCAAAGCCAGGGGGGGTGCGATCAGTGTGATCGCTCCCCCGCACAGGCATAGGAGACTGTGTGCTGGGCTGCTGTGAGGGAGGGGGTTGCGGCGTCGGACCCAGGCCCCCGCCGGGCCCCTCAGGAAGCCCGGGCAATCTGTACCCGCTCCCCCCCCTCTCCTACGCACAATTATATAGTAAAAGATTCTGATCCGTTATAAGGCTGACTTCAAAAATACATATATTGTATAGTTATTCGGCTCTTAACATTTATGCACTACTGAAAAGTTATTAAAATGTATTAGATAGACTTTTATTGTATAGTTCAGGTCTCATTATCAAATGCTTTCCATAGATAACAATTGATACAGTGATATGCGCAGGTCATTAAAATATTATAGTAAGGATGGAGCAAATATAATAAAACTAATGCATTCCCTGCTAATTAACAACATTGCTAAATATATCATAATAACATACAACGCCATAATATCACATTTGGATAAAACCATCCTTTGTGTTTGCCCTCATTAATCTCTATGTATCTGTATGCTTTCTCAGAGTTCCCAGAAGCAGGGGGACATAATAGCTCCATGATTGTCCCAACGCAGAGTCTGATGTCTCTCAGTACAGATAAGATGTGTGAGGTATGAAGAAGAGGGTAGCTGGAGACGGCATGTGCTACAGGCATAGTTTTCCACATTTGGAGAGACCTCTTGTCTGTTAGATGAGATGTTACAACAAGACCTGGTCATGAATCTTTGTACATTCCCATGAAAGGAAGAATGAGCCACAGGAGCAGGTCGGCCTCCCAGAGTGAGCGCCAGTTTTACCAGTGGGATAATGCTAATAGTACCTTGTATGACACCATGCTGGCTATATATACTTCATTATACAGACTCACAGTTGTATCTCATCTCCTACTGTGCAAGTTACTGTGAGCAATGTGTAAGGTATCAGGTTTGGTTACAGAGAGAAATGTGCATATTTTTGTTCATTTTTAATAGAAAATTACTTTATTTACATAAAATGTATGAACAACAGATATAAAAATAAGCCAGTCAGAAATGTAATGCACCCACATATATAAAGCATCCAGACATTAGAACACAATATACAACATACCATTTATGGTGTAAATACAATTTACATCATATATTGCATTTTTCTGACAACACTGAAATCAATAATATTTCCTACTAAGCTGATTGTAAAGCTGAAATGGTATGTATCAAGTACCTAGATATCCAATCCTGGATACCATCAATTATTCTCCTCATGTATTTCTAAGTGTCATGTTTTAAACCTTTCCCTACTATATTTTTGATAATCTTAGATTACAGCTGTTTGTCACTGCATTGCTTTCGCCACCTTGCTACTACCTATCATTTTATAGAACGTTCTTGATAATGCTACCTCACAGCTCATAGTGTGCATAGGGGTGGTTTTGGTGAGAAGTGAAAAAGATATAATGATGTTGTCACAATCGTGGGATTTAAAGGCTGTGTTCCCGGACTGGGCCTTGGACCTGTACTACTTGGCGCAGACGCTCGCTGGAGAAGACTTGGCTTAATAAAGTTCCTCCGCATGAGAGGGAGCAGTGAACTGATAGGGAGTTTGAGTAATGTAGAGGTAGCGTGGTAGCTTGGAAGCCAATTGGAAAGACTGGATAGCCTTGAGTGGACGTTAGGAGCTGGGAAGCTACGTGGAGCGGCTGGATAGCCGTGGGTAGACGCTGGTAGCTGGGTGGCTACTTGGAGCGGCTGGATAGCCGTGGGTAGACGTTGGTAGCTGGGTGGCTACGTGGAGCGGCTGGATAGCCGTGGGTAGACGTTGGTAGCTGGGTAGCTACATGGAGCGGCTGGATAGCCGTGGGTGGATGTTGGTAGCTGAGTGGCTACGTGGAGCGGGATAGCCGTGGGTGGACGTTGGTAGCTGGGTGGCTACGTGGAGCGGCTGGATAGCCGTGGGTAGACGTTGGTAGCTGGGTGGCTACGTGGAGCGGCTGGATAGCCGTGTGGAGATGTTGGTAGCTGGGATGCTACATAGAGCGGCTGGATAGCCGTGTTGAGACGTTGGTAGCTGGGACGCTACGTGGAGCAGCTGGGTAGCCGTGTGGAGACGTTGGTAGTTGGGACGCTACGTGGAGCGGCTGGGAAGCCGGAAGGTGAATACTAATCTGGATAGCAGGAAACACCTTTGGAGCACAGTGGGAAGGCTCACTTAGTAAAACTAAGAAACTAGTTGCACTGGCAACTTGTGTCAGCATTGGGGATCCTTTTATAGTGGACGCTGAGAGCTGACAGGCTGAGAGAGAAGGAGAAGATTCCTCATTGGTGGTAGTGGAGTCACATGGGCAATCCAAGATGGCCGCGTCCATGGACCGGAGGACAGCGCTTCTTGGAAGTACCCAGCGGGGACCAGCGATCAGCAGGAGCCGGCGTGGAAGCAGCACAGCAGCGGGACCCTCCAGAGGACAACAGAGGAGACCGCCCTGAGAGAGGAGTACGGCGCGGGAGCCGGAAGACAGCGCAGGTCAGCGCCTGCAAAGGTAAGCGGTGGGGTCTGATTCTGGGGTCTCCAGAGCGGCGTATGACAGATGTAGGTTCCGCAGGCGAAAGCTAAGGGGAATATCAGTTTTCTTACCTTCCTTGGCTTGTCCTTTGCTATAGTCTCCTATGTTATCAGTGTATGAATAAGTCATCCTCTCAGCAGTACCCTTCTTAATCCATTAGGTACCATCTCTGTAGATGCGTCTGGCCAATCCACAGAGGTTGCAGGGCATCCACCTTGGACAGTCCCCATTCTTATTATGACCATCCTCTGGGCAACTCCTTCATAGTGCTATGCTAATGTCCAGAGAGAAGCTCTGTGGCAAGTGCTGGAGGCCATTGGCGCAATCAACACTAGGAATAAGAATTGATCATGAACAATTAAGATTTTTTATTAAAGATCAATTGGAAAACTGATTACTTCCACCATGTCCACATTCAGTTACAGTTCCCACTTTGATAACTTTGTAGCATGCTATGTTTTAACACTTTGCTCTGTCAGAAGCTCAGGCTTTGCTCTATGTGCTATTCTTTTCTTGTAGTGCAGACAGAGACCGTCACGGAGAGAGTGGTGGAAGGTGTCACACTTATATTAGAGAACTGTCTCTGCAACATCATACCAGGTGAAAGCAATAGAAATAGTATGAAAGCCCTTAGCGCTAAAACAGGGGAGTGAGGAAAGAGTACATATACTTCTCTTGTGGCATAATTTCTCTCAATAATAAAGAGGCGTTTCCAAACATAAAAGAGAAGACAATAATAATATAGTGTGATACTGTACGTAATAAATAGCTAATTCTAAAATCTAACAAATAAAGCAAATATTTTCAGAGATAAATCTGAGTAAGTTTTATCCCAGAATAATTTGCTCAAAAGAGAATATCATAAAAACTGATCAATTACTAATAAAACATTTTACAGACATATTCTGCATATTCAATACTAAAAACGTGATAAAAGCTCAAACATAGAGCAGTAGTAGTACAAATAAGGTTCTAAATGGCCAAATAGGCCTTTGTACCAGATAGAGGATATAAGTTCAGCGTTGTGTCACAGCCTTGAGGAAGAGATATCGCTCACAATGCACCAGTGCTGATGCCAGCTACAGACTACTTCTCTCCTGATGGGCCTTTGCCATTTACACATAGTAAGTGAAGTCCGGCATCACTTCTAGTGCAAAACAATGCTGAACTTACAACACCCATCTGGTTGGAAGGCCTATTAGGCCATTTGCTTGTGTGTATTGTAATGTAACACTATCACTTTGGACCAGGGCGCTGTTTTATCACATTAGCGAAAAGTCTTTTGAACATTTTCAGTGGCCAATATATGCGCAATGGAGCCATGTGTGGCTTTTTCTGTCACAATGCCTGCTCATAAGATCAAACGCCAACACATCTTTGGGCACCAGGCAATGAGATTTCATAGAAAAGAAATTCATCCCTTGCACTATGCAAATGGGATTTTGTAAAGGGCTATAATAGGACATATTCCAACAAAGATTTGCTGCTTGAGCTGAGGTGGTGGTCTCATCCTCTGACCTGTAACATAATATTAAATAATCAATATATTTATCTTCTGCTAGTTTTGATTTTTCATTTTCCATCAAGCAGGTGAATTGGATCCCAGAGACCAGGTAACTTGCCCCATCCTGTGGGTGACCAAGTGGGTGGATTACTGTAATAAATATGGCTTTGGTTACCAGCTGTCAGACAACTGTACCGGAGTGCTTCTGAGTGACGGAACACACACTATTCTCTCCCCCCATTTGCAGTAAGAATAACAATTAGGGATGTGCAGGCTCGGATAGGTTCGAGTTTTCACGCCGAGTTCGGATTTTTCCCTCCAAAAAAACAGAACTCAAAAGAGGCAAAACGTCATCTTGCATGGACAAACATCATCATTTGTCATCAAAGATGACGTTTTGCCTCTTTCTGAGTTCCGTTTTTTTGGAGGGAAAAATCCGAACTCGGCGTGCAAACTCGAACCTATTCGAGCCTACACATCCCTAATAACAATATACTGCCATTTTTTCTGACTTGGTTTCAGCTTTCACTCTCTTCTTTCTTTCAGAAAAGTTTGTTATTCTACTAGCTTATACGAGCACATTACATTCCCTCAATGGAGTCCGTCCTGCAAGTTGGATGTAAAGATGAAGATATTGAGGTTCTTCTCTGAGTACATGCAGGAAAATATCTTGGAGGTGAGGACTTAGCAGCCATAGGAGAAGCATGTTGTTTGTGTAACATTTTTATTTTATTCCACATTGTATGAGAAGTATGAGTAAAGGTGCGTACACACGCAGCAATTTTTTTGGACGATTGAATGATAACGATGTCTTTATCGTTCAGTCGTCAAAAAAAACGTTCAGTTTCTGCCCCAAAACAATGAACGATAACTACCAATGTGCGCTCCCATTTGTAGTTGGTAGTTATTGTTCATCGCCCGAACCTCCCGTCCAACCTGACGAAAATGTCCGGTTGAACATGTTCGGGGATGAGAAAGGTAGCCCAGGACTGAACGAAAATCGTTCTTCATTTCATTCAGTGTTTCTGCTCAGTGTCACTAACGACACTGAGCACACCCCTGCGGGGACACACGGGATGATATTGTTCATGGAGCAAATCGTCCCGTGTGTATGCACCTTAACAAGTATATGTCAGTGATTATGTGAAAAGATCCAATACAATAGGTTTGTTAAACTGATGGCACGACACACCTAAACAACTTACCTCTATTTTCTACTCTGAAGTATAATTCTATTCTGCATGTCCATTTGGAACCAGCAGAGGCTAGATACTTAATAAGAGTAAATATTAAGCTATTCACTATATCAATGCTGTCACCCTTTACATAACATGATAAATGGGGATGCCGTTTAGAGACCTGCGGACTAAATGCCGCCGGTCTATATCCCGACACGACAAGCCCGACGGGAAACTTCAGATAGGCGTCAAAATAGCGATGCCTATATGAATCCCGAAGGCGGTACGCCGAAAGACAACAACCCAAACGAGGCGAGTCCGGGGCGTCTTTAGCGTTAGCTGCGGGGGTAGGGTTAGGTTTTGGGAGGGAAGGTTAGGGTTAGGCACCCCCGGGGGTAGGTTAGGGTTAGGCATTCCCCCGGGAGAGTTAGGTTTAGGGTGCAGGAAGGGGGGGTTAGGTTTAGGCACCCCTGGGGTGAACTTAGGGTTAGGCACCACCTCAGGAGTTTTAGGGTTAGGCACCCCTAAGGGAGGGTTAGGGGGGGAGAGGGGAGGGTTAGGGTACTCACCAGCCGGCGTCGGGATCTCCTCTGTCGAGATTTGAACCAGCGGCTACACAGACTGATTCCGATAAATGAATGGCTAAATGTCATGTCTACAGTCCCTTCCATAATACATATTAAACTGGAAACTCTGCTTACAGGGTGGATATCTCCGTGCAGCACCAAGCCCCAACGTCAGGACTTTGTGCCTCCTGCACTTCCTGAAGACATACCAGGCTCTGCTCATGTTGTTCAGTAACAGGACATTACAGGTAAGTTGGTCTAGTCAATGCAGGTCATGAATATTTACACTGTTGCCTGGATGCCACTAGAGTATAGGTATGAAATATAGGTCATTATTTTCCTTAGCGGAAACAAGTTCTTTATGCAATTCACATACTATAGAAACAGAGTTTGACGGCAGATAAGAACCACTTGGCCCATCTAGTCTGCCCACTATACACATAATCTCTGATGATTTTGATAGAATATATAGATATGGGAAAATCAAGCTAGTTTTACAAAGTAGTCTACATACATTGATTTTATGCCATTTTTTAAAAAACATATTGCATGTGGCTTTCTGGGAACAACATCAGATTCACAAGTAATAGCATCACTGGGATGTAGCGGTAGTACACAGGGCATTCAGTTATTATTTGCATATGACCCCTAATATTATGTGCTATATAATTTATCTTCATTGGTAGGTGAATTTTTACCATGACCGCACAAAGATCATCTTAAGCAGAGGACAGCAGTGTTATCTACTGAGTTTCATTGTCCAAGACAGACAGAGCTGTACAGTGCCCCTGTCAGCACTGCAAACCAGTTGTTCTCCACTCATAATTCAGCGACTGGAATATGCCCTGAAAATGCTGCAAAGCCTGAAATGGGATTAGCCAATCCACAAACACACATTTCTGACAGGTTTTATGGGACTGCAAATACTACACTGTAGTTACAACTTACAATAATACGGTAACCACTGAAAAGGAACAAGGCATGTTATGAATTGTGGGCACATGTAAGTGAATGTAGCACCTGTAAAGATTGTTGTCTGGTGGGGAAGTCATGATAAAGCATTTCATTAAAGTTGTGTACTTGGTTAGCTGTGAGCGAGGCAGTAAGCCAGGTCAGGTTCTGTGCCAGATACAGTAGCTGTCAGGGTACAGAAATATCAATATGGTAGTAGTGAGAAAAGATGCAGCACAGTCTGGTAATATGGAGGTCTAAATTTGCATCAAATTAGAAAAACAAGAGTTCTGGAGTACATTGTAGCAACTCAGATTTCATACTGGATCAATCTTCTACTTTATACCAAAGAGATATTTTGTAATCAATAAAGGTCATTAATGAAAGTGCAAAACATTTGTCAATGCATAGTTTCTCATTGTGTGCAAATGTACCTGTTCGTTCATATTCTGTAAGCCTCAGCTTACTCTGCCTGGTCAGCATGCGAGCCCCGAAGACTGCGTACGTCCATGCAGTTCCCGGGCTGGCCACTCCCGGAAAACGGGGCGGACACAGCCTGTTTCTGGGAATGGCAGAAGACCCCATACCTCCACCCCCAATAAATCAATGATCACGAGGATTTGCTCGACCCCCTAAATGGAGCCCATGGTGCTTAGTGCTGCTCTAGAATACATGATATAATTTAATAAATATCCTTTTCTATGATATTAAACAGGAAGGGGTGATGCCATATAGGTTTGTAACTTAAATAAAAGATATACACATCAAAACAATGAAATAAATAAAAATAAACAAGAAAACGAAGTCTCTCGTCCCCCCCAACCACCCGCCCCCCCTACCCGGGAAGAACCCCACACCCTCCGTCTTTAAACAGAGTTTGAATAGAAATCAATGAGCGGATCATTGTCGATTATTCGCAATAAATAACAAAACGTGCTACGTAAGCCAAGTGTAGAAATATAGCTTTCCCACATGTTAAAAAACATTCTATTTTATGGTCCTTATCCATAGCTACTTATGTAACAGAACCTAGCTGTGCCATGATATACATTTCCAGTTCAGTTTCAATTGTTATTTGTTTTCATCAATACATACCAGAGTGTCACACAGAAATTCTCCAACTTCATGTTCTCCCATGCTACGCACAATAGTCTCCCAGACAGGCAATTTGCACTTTTTGCCAATTATTAACTCTATATTCTCTTCTCGGTTCAAGATGTTTTCACTCGGTTCAAGATGTTTTCACTCAGTTCAAGATGTTATCACACGGTTCAAGATGTTTTCACACTGTTCAAGATGTTTATTATCACACTGTTCAAGATGTTATCACACTGTTCAAGATGTTTGTTATCACACTGTTCAAGATGTTATCACACGGTTCAAGATGTTTATTATCACACTGTTCAAGATGTTATCACACTGTTCAAGATGTTATCACACTGTTCAAGATGTTATCACACTGTTCAAGATGTTTGTTATCACACTGTTCAAGATGTTATCACACTGTTCAAGATGTTTGTTATAACTCGGTTCAAGATGTTTTCACTCGGTTCAAGATGTTTTTACTCGGTTCAAGATGTTATCACACGGTTCAAGATGTTATCACACTGTTCAAGATGTTTATTATCACACTGTTCAAGATGTTGTCACACTGTTCAAGATGTTATCACACTGTTCAAGATGTTTGTTATCACTCGGTTCACGATGTTTTCACTCAGTTCAAGATGTTTTCACTCGGTTCAAGATGTTATCACACGGTTCAAGATGTTATCACACGGTTCAAGATGTTATCACACGGTTCAAGATGTTATCAACACTATTCAAGATGTTATCAACACTGTTCAAGATGTTTTCACAACATTCAAGATGTTTTCAACACTGTTCAAGATGTTTTCACTCGGTTCAAGATGTTACCAATCAGTGTGCACTTGTCATCATGCAGTAACGGCTGATCGATAAATGTAGCCTGTAGAAAATGACAAGTGTGAGTTACCCATGTAATACCACTTTCAGAGGAGGAAATGATTGTTCTTAATTATGTCTCCTATAGAGATTATAGGCATGTTAGGACATTGTAGAGTAGAACATATCTTCCATTAATAACGATTCAACTATTGCTCAAATGATAACTGTATATAGGAACTGTTTTTTGTCAATGTAAGATCATAGATGGCAGGTAATTTCAGCACCGTAACTACATTTACTGGTGCCCGGTGCAGGCAACGCCCCCTCCACATGACATGAGGGGCGCCCTGCTAGGCAATTGCAGGAACCATGGGTGAGCAGCGGTGCCGCCCACAGAGCTCTGCGCTGGTGCACTGCTCGCACACCCCTAGTTATGGCCCTGGGTAGTCTGCCTGCTGTTTGAATGCCCCCCCTGTTTTAGGAGACAGCTAGGTATCCTCACGTCATCTATATGCAGAGACATGGGGCCCAAACATCAGAAATAAGAATGATTCACTGATTCTGCCAAATTAACACTAGAAAATCCATGTGGTAGTAGCTGAGAATAAAAATGCTGCAGGACGCAGGCACCAAAAGGTGCATAATAATATGTTGCTGGTTCTGTCAACTTTTCCTGCAATGAGCTCCAAGAACCAGTTTGCATAACAGACAATTCCAATATCCATACATTTTGAAAATTAATCCCACTCCCCTCCACCTGAATAGTGGGTGGAGGAAGAAAGAGGGTGGGGACCAGTGAATGCAGGAAGAAAGAGGTGGGGATCCAGCGAATGCAGGAAGAATGGAAGGGGGGGATCCAGTGAACGCAAAAAGAGAGGAAGGGGGGGATCCAGTGAATGTAAAAAGAGAGGAAGGGGGGAACCAGTGAATGCAAAAAGAGAGGAAGGGGGGGATCCAGTGAATGCAAAAAGAGAGGAAGGGGGGAACCAGTGAACACAAAAAGAGAGGAAGGGGGGAACCAGCTAACGCAGGGAAGAAAAGGGGGAACCAGTGAACACAGGGAAGAAAAGGGGGAACCAGTGAACACAGGGAAGAAAAGGGGGAACCAGTGAACACAGGGAAGAAAAGGAGGAACCAGTGAACACAGGGAGGAAGAGGGGGGTGGACCAGTGACGACAGGAAGGAAGAGGTGGGGACCAGTGAATGCAGGAAGAAAGTAAGGGGGATCCAGCGAATGCAGGAAGAATGGAAGGGGGGATCCAGTGAATGTAAAAAAAGAGGGAGGGGGGGATCCAGTGAACGCAAAAAGAGAGGAAGGGGGGGGGGAACCAGAGAATGCAGGGAGGAAGGGGGAAACCAGGGAGAAAGGGGTGAACCAGTGAACACAGGGAGGAAGGGGGAACCAGTGAACGCAGGAAGGAAGGTAGGGGACCAGTGAATGCAGGGAGGAAGGAGGAACCAGTGAGTGCAGGTAGGAAGGGGGGGAGCCAGTGAATGCTGGGAGGAAAGTGGGGGACCACTGAACACAGAGAGGAAGGGGGGGACTAGTGAATGGGGGGAGGAAGGGGGGAACCAGTAAACGTAGGGAGGAAGGGGGAGGGGGACCAGTGAACGCAGGAAGAAGGTTGGGTCCAGTGAACACAGAGAGGAAGGGGGGGGACTAGTGAATGCAGGGAGGAAAGTGGGGGACCAGTGAACACAGAGAGGAAGGGGGAGACTAGTGAATGCGGGGAGGAAGAGGGGGACCAGTAAACGCAGGAAGAAGGTTGGGACCAGTGAACACAGGAAGGAGGAAGGGGACCAGTGAACGCAGGAAGAAGGTTGGGACCAGTGAACACAGGAAGGAAGGGGAGGCCAATAGATGTGTGACAGGGGGTGCAGTGGAAGAAGGAAGGATGGGGGACCAATGGATGAAAAATGGTAGACAGGGGGGGCAGTGAATAAAGGATGAGGGGATTAGTGGATGTAGAAAGGAAGGGGTAGTGGATACTAGAGACTCGCTGTCAGCTCTAAGGGCCCGATTCAGACCCGGTCGCTAAGTTCCGTTTACACGCATCCGTCAGGGACCAGGTATGCAAATCCCACGATCGTATGGGATGACTTAAGGGCACCCTCTATGTCATAGCGTGCGGCGGCTGTGCGATCACAAGCCAGTCTAATGCCGCCCCCTTTCCCTTCTCAGCACATGTCATCTCCAGGAAGTGTATTAAACCATTTGTAACATCGAGAACCATCGGAGGCATACGCAGTGCTTGTGGCAGACCCTACCCTTCCGCAAGCCCTGCGAGTGCTGCAGTAAAAAAAACAGTAGGTGATGTGTACAACGACACTTCACTTTAATTATGCATGCCCAAAGAACGCGGTTTTGACGCTCAGAAATACCTGCGTTCGCACATCCACTCCCTGTTTTTCCAGGTCCTTCCCCTGTTACCACCCACAAACGGCACATTCTGTCACTCAACCTAGCGGGCTGTCTATGTGTTCTGAGCTATCGCTTCCCGAACGCTATGAGAGGCTCACGCACGCGCACTGTGATGCATAAGCATGCGCGGACGGTGACAATTGACCAGCAGCGTGCGAACGCAGCCTTGCGATCGGGTCTGAATCGGGCCTTAAGTACGCCACCGATGTTCGCTAAACTGCATGACTTGATCGTAGTGCTTAAGAGAGGGTATGGTCAACCTTAAGCTCTACGACCAGCTCCGATGGTTCCTAATACTCGCGATTAATCCTTATATCCCAGGAGATGACGTGTGTTGTGATCGAGAAGGGGGCGTTATTTAGTCTTACGGCCGCTTCTTACCCTCGGTCGTTCAGCTAACGATCTCATCTTAGGACCGCAACTTGTGATCGCTTAATTTGCATATCCGGCTCCTTTCCCCTACGACCGTGCGGCTGCAGCGACCGACTCTGAATGAGGCCCTAAGTCCTGCACTAATCCCTGTGCCTTGCTCTGACCCCAGCAATACATGATGTCATCCTCCTACCTCTGCATCATATGAGCAGCAGCTGGAGTAAGGGGGTGGAGGGGCAAGCATGGAGCCACTGCAGGTGGGGTCCCGGATGTTGTGCTTACTGACTTTAGTGCCATCACGGAATTCGGACAATGCGGCTCCGCTGGGTGCCATGATGCGCTTCCTGATCTCCTGATAAGAGCCATTGCTGCCCCCGCCGTCATGTTTCTCGGCTTCTTACGTCACTGGCACCACCACCGTGTCCATGCGCCAAGAGGTCTGAGGCTGGTGTGCGCACATGCATGGTCCCCTCTGCTCTGGTGGCCATTTTGTTGTAAATAGAAAAGAGAACAAAGTAGCGCTTGGTCATTAAGGCTGTCTGTGGACATGTTAAAAGTCAGGCATGGCTCATTATGTAAACACACGCCATGACGCCCACAGACAGACTTAACTAGGGATGGACATTGGAATCCTGGCATGAAATATATATATATACCTACATCAAATCCAGCGATGCGATGGCAATTAGCCGGTATGTACCTAAAAAATAAGTGCTGTTCTTTGTGATAGAGGTATTTCTCCATGCTGAAAGCAAACCAATGATGCCAATAGTCATGGTGTGTGATACATGGACTTCCCATCCTTGGTCAAAATGAGTATTTTGCAGCAGTGGCGTAAATAGGGTATTTGGAGCCCAGGGCAAGTTAAGTTTGTGCGTGAGAAAAGCCACATGTCCCAAGGGGTGTGGCCACTGAAAAATAGGGGCGTGTCAACATGACTCCCCACCGTTTCCTGTCACTCTGGGAACATTCCATTCCATGTGCACCTTAATGCCTCAGTAATAATGCCCCTCTTACAATGCCCACTGTAGTAGTGCCCCTTATGCAATGCAATGTCCCCAGTAGCATTGCCCCTTATGCAGTACCCCCTGTAGTGCCCCTTATAAAGTGCTCCTTATACAGAGTCCCCAGTAGTGCACCCTTATGCAGTGCCCCCAGTAGTGCACCCTTATGCAGTGCCCACAGTAGTGCCACTTATAGTGTCCCTTTTACAATGCCCTCAGTAGTGCCCCTTATTCAGTGCCCCCAGGAGTGCCACTTATACAGTGCCCTCAGTAGTGGTTCCCCAATGCAGTGCCTCCAGTAATTTCCCTTTATACAGTGCCCCCAGTAGTGGTCCCCCTATGCAGTGCACACAGTACCGTTTCTCGTCACTCTGGGAACATTCTTTTCCATTCCATATGTACCTTAATGCCCCAGTAGTAGTGCCCACCTTACAATGCCCACTGTAGTAATGCCTCTTATGCAATGTCCACAGTAGCATTGCCCCCTGTAGTAGTGCCCTTTATTCAGTGCCCCTTATACAGTGCCCCCAGTAGTGGTCCCTTCTATGAAGTGCTCCCAGTAATGCCCCTTATATAGTGCCCCCAAGAGTGGGCCCCCCTATGCAGTGCCTTTTATACAGTGCCCCCAGTAGTGGTTCCCCTTATGCAGTGCCCCCAGTAGTTTCCCTTATACAGTGCCCCCAGTAGAGGCCCCCCTATGCAGTGCCCCCAGTAGTGGTCCCCTCTATGCAGTGCTCCTAGTAGTTCCCCTTATACAGTGCTACAGTAGTGGTCCCCCCTATGCAGTGCCCCTTATACAGTGCCCCCAGTAATAGTTCCCCTATGCAGTGCTCACAGTAGTGGTCCCCCCATGCAGTGAACCCAGTAGTTCCCTTTATACAGTGCCCCCCCCTATGCAGTGCCCCCAGTAGTGGTCCCCTCTATGCAGTGCTGCTAGTAGTGGTCCTCCATATGCAGTTCCCCCATTAGTGGTCCCCCCTATGCAGTACCCCGAGTAGAGCCCCTTATATAGTGCCCCTAGTAGTGGCCCTCCTATGCAGTGCCCCTTATATAGTGCCCCCAGTAGTGGTCCCCCTATGTAGTGCCTTTTATACAGTCCCCCAGTAGTAGTCCCTACTATGCAGTGCCCCCCGTAGTGGTCCCCTGCATACAGTGCCCCCTATACAAGTACCCCAGTAGTGGTCCCCTCTATGCAGTGCCCCCAGTAGTGGTCCCCCACATGCAGTGCCCCTAGTAGTAGTCCCCCCATGCAGTGCCGCCAGTAGTGGGCCTCCTATACAGTGCCCCCAGTAGTCCCCCTATGCAGTGCCCCCAGTAGTAGCCCCCCTATGCAGTGCCCCAGTAGTGGTCCCCCCTATATAGTGCTCCCAGTAGTCTCCCCTATACAGTGCCCATTATATATATAACAAAGACACGCACACACAAAAAAAAACAACACCTACCTGAATCCCCCGCTCCTCCGTTCTCCCGCTCAGCACTATGGGAGAGACGTCATAACATCTCTCCCATCACTCACCGTGGGAGCCGGAAGGTGGAGCACATGACTGAGCTCCAGCTTGGCTCCGGTAGTGGGTGCAGCAGCCAATGAGAGTCTGTGACTCTCATTGGCTGCCAAAACAAACACACCGCCACCAGACAGTACGTGTAGTACCCAGCGCCAGCGTGTTTGTTACTGTGTACTCAGTGTGGTCCACACTACACTGACTTAAAATCACTGTCCTGGACTGCGGCCAGTCCGATGGAGCCCAGGGCACGTGCCATGCTCGACCCTCCGTTTTGCCCCTGCTTTTCAGAGAGGGCATATACCAACAAGCTGTTGTGTAGTTGTTCCTGGATCCAGCACTAGCACCCGCTATACCCCAAGGGTAATGAAGTGTCATAAAGTAGCACAACTGCAAAATCAGGCCCTATTACATTTCCCTCAATATGTCTTCACCACTGTAAATCATTTATTATTATTGTACATGTGCATATAATAGTCTGGTGAATTGTAATCAATTGATGGAGTCTAAGACATAGTTACTTACTATTTAGATGTTCTTCGAAATTTTGAGCGCAGCCAGCTTAGGAATTTATTCTTGTTTTGTTTTCTGCAAAAAAAAGCACATATGTTGGTACATGCGGCAGGTTCTGGTTCTGCACCAATGTGTATGTTTTGTTTATTGGCCAGCATTGTCACAGAAGAAAAGACACTTGGGGGTAAATTTACTAAAGTGAGAGTTTTTAGTAGTGAGGTTTAAAAGTGATGTTGCCCATAGCAACCAATCAGATTCTAGCTATTATCTTCTAGAAGGTGTTAGTTACTGTAAATGTTAAGTAGAATCTGATTGGTTGCTATGGACAACATCACTTTTAAAACTCATTTCTAAAAACGCTCACTTTAGTAAATTTACCCCTTGGTGTGTATGACTACTGTGTATGTGTCTCACATGTACATAGTTGTGTGTATATGACTACTGTGTATGTGTCTCACATGTACATAGTTGTGTGTATATGACTACTGTGTATGTGTCTCACATGTAAATAGTTGTGTATGTATGACTATTGTGTATGTGTCTCACATGTAAATAGTTGTGTGTGTATGACTACCATGTATGTGTCTCACATGTAAATAGTTGTGTGTGTATGACTACCGTGTATGTATCTCACATGTAAATAGCTGTGTGTGTATGGCTACTGTGTATGTGTGTATGACTACATGTGAGACACATACACAGTAGTCATACACACACACAACTATTTACATGTTAGAGAGATGAATGTGTGTATTTTGGGGCTAATTGGTGTGAGGTTCTGGTTTTGTTGTGGACCCGGGGTGGTATTACTAGCAGACACTGAAGCAGGTTTAAAAGAGAACGTGGAACTTTTAATGAGTGGTTTAGTAGACATGGAAATGGCAACATAAAAGTCCGGATAGTAATAAGGTGCACTTGGAACTGTAGTGAGGCAATGGGAAAAAGTCCAGGTAGTGACAGACAGGAGACAGTCCAGTATCCCAGGTTTGTGAGACTGAAGTGAAGTGCAGGCTGAAGAAAACAAGATCCAGTGGAATGCAAGTGGAGGCAAGGTGCAGGGTACAGGAGACTCAGGTACTCAGGCAAGGGAGAGGTAATTGGAGGAGGCAGGGGAATCCAGCGGAGTTGGAGCAGGCAAGGTGAAGCAGGCTAGACAGGGATTCCAACGACTGGTGT
Source organism: Taudactylus pleione (assembly GCA_031769625.1). Classification (NCBI taxonomy): domain Eukaryota; kingdom Metazoa; phylum Chordata; class Amphibia; order Anura; family Myobatrachidae; genus Taudactylus; species Taudactylus pleione. Next base: position 16,848,324 of record JAUIMM010000213.1, on the reverse strand, counting down.
ATGAGCACAGGAACTCTCTCTCAGCTTCCGCTGAGAAACACGTTGCACTGGCAATGAAAGGGAGCTCTGAACTCCCTTACATACCCAGTGCTCTGCCGTGACAGGCCAGAGAAAGAGCACGTGACACACCAGGATAGGGCGACTAGGTCACATGGCCAGAGGCAAGATGGCAGCGCCCATGCAGGAGCAGAACGGAAACACCGCCAGGTCTAACCAGCCCAGAATGACAACATGCCCGCACAGGACCACGCACAGCCAATGCTCCCCGCCAGACACCAGCACCACCACCAGACACCCCTCACCATAGCGTCCACACAGGTATCACCTGCTGACCGCCATGCCGAGAAACCCTGGTCGTGACAATTGGGACTTTAGTAATACACACTCACACTACTTCTCTATGCTATCATTGGATAGAAGTATATACAGTTGTCAGAGGTAAATTAAGAGAGTAGAGGACCTATGTGCAGCCTCCTTGCTAGCCCCCTCCTGTCTCTGCGACAATGGTGGCTGTGCTATATTCCCGGTGAGATCTGTACTGTGCATACGCAAATCTCAGGAAAAATGGTGGCCGCACCATTTTTACTATGATTGGCACAATGCTGACAAGTGACTCCAGAGAGGTAAGTATACTAAATGGGTGCAAGGTGTGTGGTGTGGGCCCCCCTGGTCACAGGGGCACCTGCACCCATTACAGATGCACCACTGACTAATGACTGGGACAAGTGTGTCTCTCTGACTATTTACACATACAGTAAATACTCTTTTTTTTCTATGTCCTATAATACAACACTTTACCATGCTATACATACTGAACACACCAACGCGTTTCGTCGTGTGTGACTCTTTCAACCTTGAAAAAGTCACACACGTGACGAAAAGCATTGGTGTATTTACTTTCATCCAATACTGACGTCACAGATGTGTGACCAGAGAACTCTGGAACCACAGACACCGGGAAGAACATACGTGGCTAACGTGATAGGGGCATCACTAAACAGGAATAGTGAAAAAGAGAGTTCCCGTCTCTGAGTGACCCGGCTGCTGCTCCACTGTATAGCGCAGAGGAGATCCTGAAATCACTGCAAACAGGGACAGGTAGGGAGAGGGACGAGTTTAAAAGTTTCTACCACTGCTGCTATAACCAGCAAATATTTTATCAGTATTGGTTTATTATTACTACTTTATGTCTCAATACTGTGACTTTATTTTATTATACATAAGCTGTCATATTTATTTATTTTTCAAGACCTTTCAAAATCTTACTAATTTTAAAACTATTTGGTATCCTAAAGGGTGGTATCCACTACAAGATCTGAAAACGACTGCAAGATTACGACATTGTAATTGTGCAGTCGTCTGTCAGTTGTGTGATGAGCTTGCACTGAATGAGCAGACGTTCAGTGCAGGGTCATCAACCATCTGGAAACATGCTGAACCTGACGATATCGTCAGGTTGACCAGCATGTTGGAAAGATCATAGATGTCTAAAAGACCAGCGGGCACGCGCATCGCTGGTCGTTTTAGAAACTTTTGCAAATGATTTGCCAGCGATTTGCAAACGATTGAACGATCAAACGATTGTGATCGTTCAATCGTTCCACTTAATCGTGTAGTGGATACCCCCCCTTAAGGGTCACCAATGTGAGAGCTGCTCAAAACATAGTTTTCTACTTCAGGGTCCATAGGGGTCCACAGGGTGACCTTGGGGTATAGCTGGATCCTCTGGCACCACGGAGTTAAAGCTTTTAGCTGCTCCCAGGATGCACTTGGGTCCAACCTCCCCTATACCCCGCCCCCGAGCCACAGGCACCTCAGTTTAAGATGGTGCCCGGGCGGAGTCGGGTCACCCTGCGGGGGGGGCTGCAGGAGCAGCCCCCTAAAGCTTTTTTATTTAACTAGGTTAAATTTATTTTTTTACTATAGTTTTTTTCTCCAGAGCAGCAGCCATGGGCTGTCTGTACAGACGCCCACGCTGCCGCTCCTTCTCCCTGCTGGCGCCGCAACGCCAGCACTGAACTGGGGATCGCGGCGGGGGAAGCCAGAGTCTCTACTAGCCGGACTCTGGTTTCCCCTGGGACTGCTGCCGGAGACGCCGGGGAGATCAAGGTAAGCCGCGCACCGCTGATTAGTGGCGATGCGCGGGTTCCTTTTAAATGCAGTCCCATGCCCCCGGTCTAGGGGACAGACCGGGGGCGCTAGCAGTGGCGGCGGGCCCCCCCTCCAGCGGAGGCATACCCCGCCAGACCACTAGACCACCAGGGTAAATAAACGGCAAGCGGGATGCCGGCAACCCGGGGGTTAAATATGCTAGCCAGGGGAGGAAGCCTTCCCTGTCTAGCGGCTCCTCCCCTCAGCTCAGCGCGCCTTTCAACTAGTAGCCTGGCGTCGCTGAGCTGCAGATTCCTCGGCCACTCCTCCTCTGAGGTCTCCAGCAGCCATTTTCTTCAAGTGGCAGCGCAGATCTTCAGGGAGCACGCGAACCGGTCCCCCTGTGTACCTCTCCCCCGACAAGGACAGTGTACACAGCACTATAGCCCTCCCAGACACTGAATCTGGGAGGTTGATTGTAGAGGAAAGGTGCAGTGAGTATATCTTCCTGCATGGTATGTGACTTTTGCTAGTGCTGCCTGTCTGTGTCATTTTTCTACTTACTGTCAGCCTATACCTATCCCTTTCCTTCTCCTACAAGCCCTACAGGTGTGCGGGGGAAGGGTGTTTCTACTGACCTCACTTATATAGATCACGTATTTGTGAGGTCCGTCACATACAGTTGTGTGCTACACAGTGCCATATTGTAGGCTGTTGTCCAGCACACGGGTGAGTGCGCACGTTTTCTTCCTAAGTCATGTCTGAGGAGGAGATTGAGCACTCCGGGGCTCCGATATTGTTCTCCTGCAGGCGCTGTTCTGTAGGAGTGGATAGGGAGGATTTGTCACAGGACGCCCTGTGCAGACGGTGCCAGGCGGTCCCTGGTATGTCTAAACCTCCTATGTCCAAGGAGCCACCATGGGCGATGTTTTCCCAGGTGCTGGTGTCCATCGCGGACCGTCTGTCGGTCCCGACTGCCGCCCCTACTAGGGCGTTGCCCCAGCCAGCCATCCCCCATTCCCCGGGTGTCCCACAATTATTGCAGACTCCCCCAGGGTCTCAGCCTGTTGGTCCCTATGCGGGGTTGACAATGTATATACAGTCCACCCCTGTGGCGCACCAGGCTGTGGTGCCGTTTCAGGCTCCTGGGGCAGCTCCTCCACCCTGGGTGGATGCGCTTTCCCACACTGTCCAGGATTTGGCGGCAGCATCTTCGGCTTTTCAGTCGATGTTGCCCAGTGACGCGTCCACCAGGGCGTCTAAACGCACAGTTATGGCGCAGGCTGCACACTTTTCGGACTCTGAGGGGTCCTCGGATGATGGTGAGGTGCAGGATGACTCAGTCCAGGAGTTAGACACTAAGTCTTCCATCAATGTGTGGGCTCTGGTTAGGGCGGTGCGGGCCATTCTTCTGATTGAGGATGAGGCACCCGCTCCCAAGTCGAGGTATCCTAGTTTTAAAAAAGCTAAGGTTCCTTCTGCAGCGTTCCCCTTGTCTGATCAGTTGACTGATCACATGGCGGTGGCCTGGCAGACGCCCAGTAAGCGATTCCTGCCACAGAAACGCTTGGCGTCCAATTATCCATTTCCGGAAGCGCATTGTAAGAAATGGGAAACTCCGCCTGCGGTCGATTCCCATGTAACACGCCTCATCAGGAGTGCTACTTTGCCATTGCTGTCTATATCCTCGCTGAGGGATCCTACGGACAGGAAGATGGAGACTTGTCTAAAGTCTATTTATTCTCTCTCAGGGGCTGTAGCCCGGCCGTCCATGGCCATCTCCTGGGTGGCCAAGGCCATTGAGGGGTGGGCCAACGCCTTGGAGGACACGTTTACGGATGAAGCTCCGGATGTCCAGAGGGCGTTGTTAGGACAGATGAGAGATGCCGCCTCCTACATTGGAGAAGCATCTTTGGATGCTAGCCTGCTGACCTCTAGAGTTTCGGCGGCAGCAGTGTCTGCTCGCAGATCCTTGTGGTTGAGGTCTTGGAGAGTAGACGCGGATTCAAAGAAAGGCTTGGAGGCCTTACCTTTTAATGGAGAGTTACTATTTGGTCCGGACCTGGACAAAATAGTAGATACCCTGGCAAAATACAAGTCAGCCTTCCTCCCTTCAGCTGCTACACCTGCTAAGGTCCGGAGCTCGGCCTTTTGTTCCTTTCGGGTTCAGGGCAAGGCAAAGGGTCAGTCCTTCCCGAGGCAGTCCGCACCCAAGACCGCCTCAAAGCCAAAGAAGCAAGCCTGGAGTGCTAGGCGCCCTTCTTCCAAGCAAGAAGATAAGCCTTCTGCGTGATGGGACGGGCCTCCCTCTGGGGGACCCCAGAGTGGGAGGCCGACTTCTTCAATTCGCCTAGTGCTGGCACAATACCACCACGGATGCCTGGGTGCGAGAAGTGGTCTCCCAGGGGTACGCCCTGTCTTTTCGGCACAGGCCGCCTCGCCAGTTTTTTTTTGCAGAAGTCCTTCTCAGGACAAAACCAAGGCCTTGCAGGTTCAGGAAGCCATAGAGGCCTTGCTGACGGCGGGGGTCATTATACCCGTACCACAGTCTCAACGTGGGATGGGGTATTACTCTACGCTGTTTCTGGTGCAGTAACCCAATGGCTCTCATCGCCCCTTCCTCAATTTGAAGTCCCTGAACAGGTTTCTCAGGGTTTCCAAATTCAGGATGGAAACTTTGCGTTCCATCATTCTGGCGATGGAACCGGCTGATTATATGGTCTCCCTGGATATCCAGGACGCCTACCTCCATGTGCCTATAGCAACATCGCACCAACGGTTTCTGCGGTTTGCTATTCTCCACAACCACTACCAATTCAGGGCTCTACCCTTTGGTCTCTCCACGGCACCAAGGGTATTTACCAAGGTGATGGCGGTCATGGCGGCTCACCTTCGGAGCCAGGGGATATGGTTGCTACCGTATCTAGACGACCTCCTCTTGCTGGCGAGCTCCCCGGAGGTACTGATCCAGCATCTCCACCTGACGGTCGCTTGTCTACAGGCGCACGGCTGGTTGATCAACTGGAAGAAGTCCTCCCTCATCCCATCACAGCGGATGGTTCATTTGGGGGCCCTGCTGGACTCTCGTCAGCAACGGATTTTTCTGACTCCAGAGAAGGTCTCCTCCTTACAGCTGCGGATTCACAGTTGTCTGAGCAGGGGCAGAGTGTCGGTGCACTCAGCGATGAGAGTTTTGGGGTCCATGGTGTCGGCATTCGACATGGTGAAGTTTGCCCAGTTCCATTCCAGGCCCCTGCAGGGGCTGATTCTTTCGGAATGGAACGGATTGCCACAGCTCATCATGGCTGCAGACAGCTCATCTCCTACAGGGGCGCCCCTTTTGGATCCCGGAATGGGTTCTGCTCAGATGCCAGTCTCCGGGGTTGGGGGGCGGTGACAGGCTCCTTGTCACTTCAGGGTCGTTGGTCAGCGGAGGAAGCGATTCTTCCCATCAACATCCTGGAACTGCGGCAGTATACAGAGCCCTGCAGTCGTCCGGCACCGCTCTTCACGGAAGGGCCGTTCAGGTGCAGTCAGACAACGCCACCACGGTGGCGTACATCAATCACCAGGGAGGGACTCGCAGTCGAGCTGCGATGTCAGTGGTGTCCCGCGTCCTGGCTTGGGCGGAGCGCTATCTTCCAGCTCTCTCGGCAGTCTTCATCCCGGGAGTCCTCAATTGGGAGGCAGACTTCCTCAGCCGTTACGACGTGCATCCCGGGGAATGGTCGCTTCATCCAGAGGTATTCCAACTACTCGGGGACAAGTGAGGGCATGCCAGAGCTGGACCTGATGACGTCCCGTCACAATCACAAGCTGCCCGTGTACGGGTCAAGGACAAGGGACGCAGGCGCAAGTCTGATAGACGCGCTGTCGGTGAGATGGCTGTTTCAACTGGATTACTTGTTCCCTCCGATATCTCTGCTGCCTTGGGTCCTGCGCAAGTTCACACAGGACGGAGGCACACTGATCCTGGTGGCCCCAGCGTGGCCCAGCAGGCCGTGGTACTCCGATCTGCGGAGCCTGTCCATCGCCGCTCCATACCACCTACCTCAACGGCGGGACCTGTTGTCTCAGGGGCCCTGTCTTCACCCGGATCTGAGTCGACTATCTTTGACGGCGTGGCTCTTGAGACAGCCGTCCTGAGGTCTCGGGGCTTTTCTAGCTCCGTTATTACCACCATGCTGAGGGCGCGCAAGCCTGCTTCCGCGAGGATCTATCACAGAGTGTGGCACACTTACTTTCAGTGGTGCGAGGCCAGAAAATATGATCCCCAGGTATTCCGGGTTTCGCGTATTCTGGCTTTCCTTCAGTCGGGTTTGGACTTAGGATTACGTCTTTCCTCACTGAAGGTGCACGTGTCTGCTCTGTTGGTGTGGTTCCAGCGCAGGATCGCTGCTATGCCGGACGTACACACCTTTTTCCAGGGAGTTTTAAGAATCCAGCCTCCCTTTGTGCCACCTGTGGCCCCGTGGGATTTGGCGGTGGTTCTTCGGGCCTTACAGGGTCCGCCTTTTGATCCCTTGGAGTCAGTGGACCTCAAGTGGCTAACTTTTAAAACTGTTTTCCACTTGGCAATTGCTTCTGCCAGGAGGGTTTCAGATTTGGGGGCGCTTTCTTGTCGTCCCCCTTTTCTGATTTTTCATCAGGACAGAGTGGTGCTTCGCACTCGTCTTGATTTCCTGCCTAAGGTGGTTTCCAGGTTCCACATTAATCAGGAAATTGTTGTACCAGCCTTTCAGTCGCCTGGTCTTTCAGGTGGGGAGACTTCCTTAGACGTTGTCCGTGCACTCCAGGTTTATGTGGACCGGACTAGTTCTGTGAGGAAGTCGGATTCTTTGTTTATCCTCTTTGGTTTTCACAAGAGGGGTTGGCCTGCCAACAAACAGACTCTAGCCCGTTGGCTTCGTTCTGTTATTATTGAGGCTTATATGCAGGAGGGTTTACCTGTTCCAGCCTCTGTTAAGGCTCATTCCACTCGGTCTGTGGGCCCTTCTTGGGCTGCTAGCCGTGGCGTCTCTGCTGTTCAGCTATGTAAGGCGGCCACCTGGTCTTCCATTCAGACCTTTTTGAGGTTCTATGCGTTTGACACCTTTGCCTCTCAGGATGCATCCTTCGGGCGCCGGGTTCTCCTATCAGCACAGGAGCGTCCCCGCCCTTAGTTGGACTGCTTTGGGACATCCCCAAGGTCACCCTGTGGACCCCTATGGACCCTGAAGTAGAAAACAAGAGATATGGTAAGAACTTACCTTTGTTATCTCTGTTTCTACGAAGTCCATAGGGTCCACAAGGCACCCGCCCTGACGCACCTGGCTTCATATGGGCTCTGTGACTGGTCACCGGTTTTCCGTCTCCCATTTCTGAGAGAATGGTTCTTGTGTGTTCCAGTCTTCCTTCTCTGTTTCGTCTCCTCCTCCGGCCTGGGCTGCTTAACAACCGAGGTGCCTGTGGCTCGGGGGCGGGGTATAGGGGAGGTTGGACCCAAGTGCATCCTGGGATCAGCTAAAAGCTTTAACTCCGTGGTGCCCGAGGATCCAGCTATACCCCAAGGTCACCCTGTGGACCCTATGGACTTCGTAGAAACAGAGATAACAAAGGTAAGTTCTTACCATATCTCTTGTTATTTATAGGGAGCGCTGGATGATTGTTCCATTAGGATACTTACCGACAGGTGTCAGTATCCTAACCATGTGCCGGCATCCTGTACCCAAAACGTTTATTACTTAAATGTTATTTCTAGTATTACAGTTAGCGAGAAGATGATTCCCATTTGATTTTTAGAGGGGAAAACTTCAGATGTTAGTATTTATGTCATTTTGTTGGCATTTCTATTATATATGCAATTTTTATTTTCATTTCTTTTAATATTGAAACTGTGACTCTCACATATATTATTAACACTGTCATGACTATTATTTTGTATATGATATATAATTACATTAGTATATTATATAGAAACAAGGGAATGTGAGTACAGCAATTACTACTGACACAGTCACACTACTGTTCTATACTCTATGCTAACATGGGGTGTAAGTATAATACGGCTACTCCTGACTAATTCCTGAGGCAAGTGTTACTGTGACTGTGCCGGCCGCATACTGAGATGTGTCTGACCGAACATTTGCGCAAATATACACATTTTCTTGCATGCATCTTATATGCGTTCCATAATACAGCATATTATAATTATATACATACTCAGAATCGGGGACCTTCTAGAAGATAATAGCTAGAATCTGATTGGTTGCTAAAGGTAAAATACTTAAAAACTCTTACTTTAGTAAATATACCACTGAGGTGGTGATTCAGAGCTAAACACAAAAGGGATAGCTTCTGCCTCTTCAGTAGTAGCAGAACTGAGAACTTCTGCAAATGCTGCAGGTGGCATCTGAGAAACTGGCCCACTGCTAGATACTCAGATCTGCTGCATGCGTCCAAAGATGCAGCATTGGATCAACATTGGGAACATTGCGTGGACTATCAGACATCTGAGCAGAGCTGCCATCAGGCAGGACTGACGAGACTACTGTACCGGGCTTGGACACTCCGACAGAAAAAGGGGCCCGGCCTGCTCCTACCACCCGTCCGCCGCTGTTGGGAGTGCAAATGAATGGGGACAGCACCACTACTTACCAGTGCAAGTGAAAGGGGTCCCCGTCTTAATACCCACCCGCCACTGCTACTGTAAGTGCAAATGAATGGGGCCCCTGGACGGTCTCCCCCCAACCCACCACTATTACCTCATCCCCAAGGTGAAAGGAGCCCATCGAATGCCATGAATGAGATGCCCGTCCGCCCCTTCTGCTGTTGTACAATAAAGTTTATTTTCGGCGCATGTGATGTCATGGCGCCACCGAAGAGAGAAGCCACAGCACCAGCCTGGTAGGGTCAGATTTATATACTGCCTGGCTGAGGGAGAAGGGGGCTGGAAGAACACTTTGTGCAGGGCTGGGGAGACAGAGGATAACTCACAAACATAGATAGAGATTTTATATATATATATATATATATATATAAAGTCACTGAAGCCGGCACTCCATAATAACCAAAAATACTTACCCAGGTGCCATCTGAGGTAGAGAAGACCTGTTGAATAAAAATGCAAAACAGCGGCACTCACGGGGCTGGATAAAGAAGAGTCAGGTACACAATAGGTGTATGTGATTCGACGTTTCAGTCGGTGAGGACTTTTTTATCTTGATAAAAGTCCTCACCGACTGAAACGTTGAATCACATACACCTATTGTGTACCTGACTCTTCTTTATCCAGCCCCGTGAGTGCCGCTGTTTTGCATTTTTATATATATATATATATATATATATATATATATATATACACACACACATATATATATATATATACATACACACACACATCTATATATCTATGATGTATATATATATATTTATATATATATATATATATATATATATATATATATATATATATATATATATATATATATATATACACACACACACATTTATTTGTGTATGTATGAATGAATGTATGAGAGATATGGTAAAAACTTACCTTTGTTATCTCTCTTTCTACTAAGTCCATAGGGTCCACAGGGAGACCTTGGGGTATAGGTGATGATCGGAGTCATTCGGGCACAACGCAGTTAATTTCTCTTCCCAGGGTGCACTGGGTACCTCTCTTTTACTCCGCCCCCGGGCCAGAGGCGCCTCAGTTTCGTAGCAAGCCAAAGGCCGGAGGAGAGTAAAAGAGAGAGAGGAAAGTCTGGAACACACCAGTCACAGTCTCACACAGAAGGAGACAGAAAACCGGTGACCACAGCGAAGCCCATCTGAAGCACAGGTGCTTCAGGGTGGGTGCCTTGTGGACCCTATGGACTTCATAGAAAGAGAGATAACAAAGGTAAGTTCTTACCATATCTATAATTTTCTACTTCAGTGTCCATAGGCTCCATAGGGAGACCTAAGGGATGTCCCTAAGCAGTACCCTCAAAGGTGCGGACGCTCCTGGGCAGAGAGGAGAACCCGCCGCCCGAAGGATGCATCCTGAAAGGCAAAGGTATCAAAAGCATAATACCTCAGAAAGGTCTGGACAGAAGACCACGTGGCCGACTTACAAAGCTGAACAGCCGAGGACCCATGGCGAGCTGCCCACGAAGGATCCACAGACCGAGTAGTATGAGCAGTAACAGAGGGCAGCACTGGAAGGCCCTCATGAGTGTAAGCCTCAGAGATCACCTAGCCAAAAGTTGTTTATTGGCTGGCTAACTCTTCTTGTGGAAGCAGTAGAGGACAAACAAGGACTCTGACTTCCGAAGGGAACTAGTACGGGCCACATATATCCTGAGGGCACGTACCACATCCAATGAGGCCTCACCAGCCGAGAGGCCTGGGGAATTAAAGGCCGGCACAATAATTTCCTTACTAATGTGGAAACTAGAGACCACCTTTGGAAGGAAACCAGGGCGAGTCCGAACCCTGTTCTGGTGAAAGACCAGAAATGGGGAACGGCAAGAGAGAGCCCCCAAATCAGACACTCTTCTGACAAAAGCAATAGCCTGAAGAAAAACTGTCTTAGCAGTGAGCCATTTGAGATCCACTGAGTCCAGGGATTCAAATGGAGGGCCCTAAGGACAACAGTCAAATCGCAAGACGCCACAGGAGGGACAAAGGGAGGCTGAATGTGAAGGACCCCTTGAAGGAAAGCGTGGATATCAGAGAGAGGAGCAATCCTTCGCTGGAACCACACTGAAAGGGCAGAGACATGCACCTTCAGTGAAGCAGGGTGGAGACCAAGGTCTAAACCCACCCGCAGGAAAGCCAAAACTTTGGATACCCTGAACACTTGGGGGTTGTAACCTCTGGGACAACACCATTCAAAGTAAGTAAGCCACACCCTGTGGTAAATCTGGCAGAGGCAGGTTTCTGTGCTCAGAGTATAGTGTTAATGCACACTAGTAATAGACACAATTTTCGGTAAGTCCTACAAATTATATACTGTAGAGCAACTTTGCGTTGATTTTTGGGGCGTGGGTCCCCTGGATTGCTTTGGTTGGTCTGCTTCAGGGCATTGCATTATAACACTTTTCATTTTTTGCACATTTTATACAATTTTACTGTTTGTTTTTATTATATTTGTATTTTCACTTTTCTATCCTACACATACAGCAGCAGCTGTTCTTATCTTTCTTACTTTACACTTAACTTTTCTCATTAGAGCGATGCCCTGGGGTGGCTCGGCTGAGCTGGTTTGGGGGTGTCCTGCGCTCTGGATTTGAACCCTAGTATGTTAGGGACCTACCCTACAGAGGTTAGCTGGATATGATGGGTAGGCCCATAACTTTGGCCATGATTATGCTAAAAACCTCTATTCATTGCAAAATTTTATTGCATAATGTATTTATATATAATCAGTAATTTGGAGTTGTGCACCTGTGATCTGTCTGTTTCTGTGCCTGCAATAATAGTAGCACCTCCCATTATATATATTCAGGGTATGCAGTCCAGGACCCTTTCGTATATACTACGCTGTATTGCCTCTGCCACTACTGTGAATTACATCTACGTATTTAGTGCGGCTAATAACCTTTTATAGTTTCACCTGCGGCTGCTTTTTCAAGGCATCCTGAGGAACTTGTTCAGGGACTTGAGATTGAGGATAGGTCGTTGGGATCTGTTCGGTTTTTGAACCAGAAAAAGGCTGGGATAATAACCCATTCCCCTCTTGGATAATGGGACCGGTACAATGACCCCTGCCTGCAGCATGGATTGTACTGCCCTTTGAACAGCCAAGGCCTTGTCCTTGTTTGACAGGACGTCTGTGCAGAAAAACTGATGGGGAGGCCGTCTGCGGAAGGAGAGGCCGAACCCCCGAGACCACTTCTCTCACCCAGGTGTCTGTAGTAGTGAAACACCACCGCTGGGTGAATTGAAGAAGTCGGCCTCCCACCCTGGGATCCCGCCCCGTCAGACTGAGGGCTTGACATCGGGCTTGGCAGCTGGACGTCTCGCACTCCAGGCTTGTTTCTTAGGCTTGGTAATTTTCTTGGTGGTAGACAGCCTAGGAAAGAACTGGGTTCTAGCCTTACCTGGGGCTCGATAGGTCGGAAAGGACAAAGTCCGTGACCCCGGGGGAGCAGGAGCAGATGGCAGACAAGCCGACTTAGCTGTAACAGTGTATCCACTATTTTGTCCAAATCTGGGCCTAACAGTACTTTACCATTATAGGACGCTTCTGCGGCTTGCAACGCTTCCCAGGATTTTCCATGCCACCTCCAGATGGTCCACCAGCTGGTCGGACAACGGAAATATGGCTTAAAAAGGGCATGTCTGGACTTAGGTGCTGGAGGATCGTCCTTCTCTATGACCAAGGCCGCACAGACAGCTTGTATCAGACCCAGAATATATATATCTTGGACTTGGACTCCCTCTCCCGTGTAGAGGAGTTGGAGTCAGAGTCATCCCAGAGCGCCCCATCTTCAGATGAGACCTCGTCATCATCACATAGAGTAGATTGGGACGACGGCAAAAACTTTTTAGCCAGTTTACCCTGAGGGGCCTCCTGCTGTCGCACTTCTGCGACATTTTGCAATGCAGTGGGAACTGTATTAACCTACTGGGGCGATAGCACCTGCATGGGTGAAACAAGCTCTGAGAGGGCATAAGCTGCTGCTGCGTGAACTCCAGGGGGAAAAACACAGGAGGGGCAGCTAAACGTACCACAATGGCTGTAAGTGCTTTTGCAAAGCACGCCCACAGAGGCTCCTGCGGATTGGCAGGGACCGTAGAGGGACCTGGGGGAGCATAGCACCTCAAACATAATCCCTCCAGTACCATGTCTCCCACCCCTAAAGTCGCTGTACATTTTTTACAGGACAGCTGGGCAGGAGCCACATTGGGCATATCACTCTCACTGCCAGACATAGTGAAGAGGATAGAAATATAATGTATGTGACCCCCTACACAGAAAGAACAGACTGTGAGAGGATGTACCCCGACAACACCTGTTTATAAGAGCTCAGAGAGGACAGGCACAGGGAAAGCAAAATGGCTGACAGGTCAGAAAGTGAAACTCAGACAGACAGCGCTAGCATACAGTCACATACAAAGCAGAATAAAAATAATACCTGCACTAAATCACACTTACTAGTCAACTATGCAGACTTAGCGTCTGGTAGGACAAAAGCGCTACATACGCTGACCACCGACCAGGAGAAGAGGTATGTAGGGGGACCTGGACTCCGCACTGCCTGTCTGCGATGAGCGACACTCAGCCAGGAGAAGATGGCTGCCAGAGATCACTGAGGGGGCGGATCCAGAGGAGGGAAGTTGTCACAGCCCTGCCAGACTGCGGCGGCAAGGAGCACTGTGCAGCGAGGAGGAGCCGGCTGTTAGACAGGGAAGGCTGCCTTCCCTGGTCAGCGTTTAACCCCTGGGATGCTGGAGCGTTCCGCCAAGCTCCAGCCCAATGTCCCAGGTGGCTCAGTGAGGACACAGGACTCAGTACCTGGCCCCACTTGCTGTCATACCCAGGGAGTCCACCGCCCCCGGGGGGAAAGACTAACTGGGCACACACCACTGCAGAGACATGCCACTTACCTTGTGTCCCCATAGTGTCCAGCCACATTCCAGGGATCCGGTGTCCCTGCTAGCCAAAACCCCAGAGGCCTGCCGAGATCCCTGAATCAGTACCGGCGTCTTGATGGAGTGACAGTGCGGACGTCCCCTGGACTGTCCTTGTTGTCACAATGTAGAAGGAAACTTCTTTAAAACAAAGAAATCTTCAGGGTCTGTGTTAACAGCCCCCCCTGCGCGTCAGTAACCCGACTCCGGCCGGGCACCCAACAAAACTGAGGCACATATGCTGCATGTGCAGATGCAGTTGTATACCGCAAGGAGGGGTTTGTGGCCGCACAGGGCCGGATTGCCTGGGGGGGGCATTCGCTGTACCTACCGTCGGCTCACAGTGTCTATACTGTGGGGGTGGGGGGGGCTGGCTGCCTATTTTGTCAGTCCCAGGCCCCACAATTTCTGATGGCAGCCCTGCATCTGAGCAACCCTAAGGTTGTGACAATATCCTCCGCTAGTAAGCTGCAGAGACCAGAGAATCTGCATCAGAAGACGCAGTTTCAGGATTCGGCATGCCATAAACTGGTGGTGACATGCCCCATCACCGCCCACAAATGCCTGAGAGATGTCAATCACACTGCGAGTAACACAACAGTGTGATCGGAGCCACAATACCATTACCGCATATGCGCACTGCGGCACTACGCATGTATACAACAGAAAACATAGGTCATTTGTGACCAAATCGTAACCGTGCCCATCTCTGAATCTTTATCATTTGGGCTACATTATATGACGTTACTGCTGTTTACTCACATTAGTTAAGTGCTATTTCTATTAGGACAGTTGCAGAATAGAAGACTTACGTTTGATTTTTAAAGTGGAAACCTTGTATGTTAGTATTTATCATTTTATTTTTGTTATATATGTGAATTTTATTCATTATTTTTATATTGAAAATGTGACTCATATATATTATTAACACTGTCATGACATTATTCTCTCTTTTGTGTATGATATATAATTGTATTAGTATATTATGTAGACAGGGTAATAGGAGTACAGCAATTACTACTGACACAGTCACACTACTGTCCTACGCTCTCTGTACAACCATGGGATGTAAGTATATACGGCTGTACCCCTAACTAATGACTGAGGCAAGTGTTACTGTGACTGTGCCGGCCACATACTGAGGTGTCCGACTGATCATTTGCACATAAATACACTTTGTTTGTGTGCATCTTGTATACGTTCCATAATACAGCATATTACAATGATATACATACTTAGAATCCGGGACCTCTTCCTCTGGTGGTCTATTATACCTACAGTAGAAAAATAAAATGTGAGAATCAATAATATATATATACATAATATCTGTATAACAGTGTTAATGATTTTCTGTTACATAACGAAGCACTTTTCTCCTTGCTAGGTACTGATTACATGAGGACTACATATAATATATGCTGGCTAACAAATGTATCTTCATTAGCTACAAAGATCGCTACTTCTGAATTATTGCTAGTAAATTATTATTAATCTATATATTAATACTGCCAACATATTACATAGCTCTTTACATACTCATGTTAGTGGAACTTACAGTATTAATTCTCTACCACACTGCATCAGGGGGGGACTACTACTGGGGGCACTGCATCAGGGGGACCACTACTGGGGGCACTGTATAGGGGGGGTTACATAGGCAAACGCAGGGGGGGTTTCCGTCTGCCTGGAAACCCCCCTCCCCAGCACACACCATGACCACAATATAAATAGTAATATAAGAGAATGTTACTAGCGCTGCATGTTCTTCTCAGTATCACAAATGAAATGATTAACACCACCTGTGGATCTTTTAAAATGTGTCAGCCAGTAATAAATAACCTGTGCACCAACTAGGAGATGTGGAAAATATGCACTGTTACGGGTGCATTGCTATAGACCATCAATAGGGTAAATTATTAATACTGTATAATAATACACTATCCAGTACATAAGGAGTCCAATATGTACATATATATGTCCAGGGCAGTGCTAGGCTCTTCTGCTGCTACCCCAGACTTCCGGACTTTCTCCAGTGCTCTGGAATGGTGCCCACATCTGAAGAAAAACATTCTGCTCAGACAGGATGGACCTACTGCCGTATCTAATGGCTTACTGTGATCGATGGTCCTGTATATGCTGGAATTATGCAACACAATATACTTTGTATGCAACATATTAAAGCTGGATGAGTACTAATTCTGCCCTCTTCATGGACTGGCCACACTCGTTCTAAAATCAGGCATTTGGAAACCCCCCCTAGAAATCCTGCGTTTGCCACTGGGTTACTACTGGGGGCACTGTATAAGGGGCACTGCATAGGGGGGACCACTACTGGGGGCACTGAATAGGGAGGATCACTACAGGGGGCAATGTATAAGGAGCACTACTGAGGGCACTGCAGAGGGGGGCAGTTATGAGGCATACTTAAAATTGTAGGAGGGGGCAGTTATGGGTCATAATTGTGTGAGGAGGGGGCAGAGTTTAAATACCGCAGTATAGCATAATGGCCCTCTGCTTTGTTGAATTTTTTTATGTAGCCCACACTGCCTTAAAAGGTTGAAGACGCCTGGTATAGATATATGCTGACAGTTAGGAAAAAAGACACAGACAGGCAGAATTTACACTGCAAATTGGCACTACAATCAACCACCCAGATTCAGGACCTCATTCTGAGTCGGTCGTTGCGTCGTAAGGTAAAAGGGGCCGGATATGCAAATGAAGCGCTCGCAAGTTGTGTCGTTAAGATGGGATCGTTAGCTGGACAAGCGAGGGGAGGATGCGGCCGTAAGACTAATAATACGCCCCCTTCTCGTTCCCATTACATGTCATCTCCGGGCATATAAGGATTAATCGAGACCATCGGGAACCATCGTAGCTGGTCGTAGAGCTTAAGGTTGACCATACCCTCTCTTAAGCACTACGATCAAGTCAGTGTAAAAACCTCCCATGTCACATGTGCCATGACACTACTTAGTTAATTATGCACTCCCATAAAAAGCCGTTTGCATAGTCAGGCACGCCTGCGTTCGGATCTCCACTCCCCCGTTCACAAGCACCTTCCCCTGTTACCACCCACAAACGCCTCTTCCTGTCACTCAAACTAATGACCTGGCCAAGTTGAAGGAGAGAGCAATTTCTGATCGTAATAGCTAGTTTGCGCACGCGCATTGCGAATTTTACGCATGCGCAGTTTAGCGAACATCGGTGGCATACGACCGTGCGGCCGCAAAGACTGACTCTGAATGAAGTCCTCAGTGTCTGGGGATGCTATAGCGCTACATACACTAACCCAAAAGAGAGGTATGCAGGAGGACTGGAACACGCGCTGTCCTGAGAGATCTGCGTCTGTACCACCAAAAAAATGGCCACCGGAGACATCAGAGGTGGCGTGGCTGCAGGAGGAAGCAGCTCAGAGAAGCCAGACTTTAGAGCAGGGATGGGGAACCTCAGGCCCGGGGGCCATATAAGGCCCCTGGAATCATTTGGTCTGGCCATCGGAGCTTTTTTCTGCTAGCCTCATCTGGATAGCAGGGTGCCTAAATGGCACCCTGCAACCAGAATCTATGCAGTAGTGCAGCCTGGAGCGCGTCCTTAGGACACTTAAGATGGTCACACCGCTGCCCTTACAGCTCCCCGGAGCATCTTCAGTATGCTCCAGGCATTGCTGTAATCACTGGCGATTGAGGCCCCGTCCCCATTTGATGTCACATGGAGGAGGCATGGCCTGCACCAGGCCCGTGAATAATGTTATATATATCAAAATGGCCCTCGGCAGAAAAAAGGTTCCCAACCCCTGCTTTAGAGTAAAGGCTCCCTGAGCTGAGGGGAGGAGCCGCTTAAACAGGAAAGCTGTCTCCCCTGGCTGATTGTTCAACCCCTGGGACGCTGGTTCCCACACCAAAATGTCCCTGGTGGTCTAGTGGAGCGTGAGGGCTGGAGCCTGCGTCAACACTCAGCACCTCCGGTCTGTCCCCAGAGACCGGAGGTATGACTGGCAATGTGCCCGTCGAGATCCCCAGATCAGTACAGGTGTCGCGGCGCCAGACAGCAGCACAGACATGCTATGGACAGTCTGCTGCTGCGTGCTCTGAATTTAGTAGAATAAACTAATAAAAATCATAAAAGAAAAGAGCTTTAGGTAGCAGCCCCCTGTGTTAATAGTTGACCCGACTCTGGCCGGGCACCAACGAACACTGAGGTGCTTCTGGCTTAGTGGCGGGGTATAGGGAGGATGGACCAGTGCTTCCGAGGAGCTGAAAGCTTTAACTGCATGGTACCCGGATCCATCACCTACACCCCAAGGTCTCCCTGTGGAGCCTATGGACCCTGAAGAAGAAATATATATTTATGGTACATGAATAAGTTACAGGATCATATATGATCATCTGAAATAAAAAAGTAAAAAATACTATAGGTACATACATGAAGGGTACAACCCGGTTTGACGACATAGCACTGTTAGAAATATAAGAAAATGATGAAAAAAAAAGTTAGTGGTTTTCTTAATCCAATTTGCTTTAACTTACTGGCATACAGCCCTGTATCTATTACTACATTGCTTTGTTTTTCTGCCTTTAGTCTCTACTTTTGAACCAAATCTGTATATCATCTGGCAGAGTTGTTTATTTTGTTGCCCTAGGATACAACACAATGCTGTGATCTGGATACAACTATCTGATCTGTATCTGTAGAAATGTACCTGATGCACAAAGCACAGCAGAGCAGCATTGTATTCTATAAGAGCAAGATGAAACAACACTGCCTGACTATACAGAATAAAAACATGGGGCTTGGGGCCTGATTTAGTTTTTTTTAAGTCAAATCAACCTGATTTTGCCAAAATTGCTACTTTGAGTTACAAAATCAGCCCTATTACACTTCCCTCCCAATGTATCTTAACCATTAAAAAGCATTTATTATTATTGTACATGTGCATATATAGTCTGATGAATTTGAATCAATTGATGGATTCTTAGGGGCATATTCAATTAGGTGCGAAAACTCGAAAACTTTTCGCATGCCGGACTTTTTTCCCATCTTCGCTGGTTTTACTTGTGGAAAAGTATCGCGCGTGTCCCCGCTCTTCGCCTTATTCAATTAGGAATCGCCGAAAACGGCAGCCGGCGAATTCAGGCCTGGCGAAAAGTCTCGTCAGAAATGGGGAAATCTGCCTGGAACCCTGAAAAGATGCACTAACATAGGGGATCACTATAGGGGTGTTTTAGTACCCCTAATAAAGCTATTCTGGGTACTTCAGGTTTTTCAAAAGCTTGCTATTAGCATCTTTGCATAAGTGAAGAATGGCATTAAGCAATAAATTTTCAACAAAATAACTAGTCCCAGCACATTTGGGGTACATGAAAATGGGTGCTAGCATATTTAAAAGTTGCTAATGTTAATCCACCTGCCGCAAGCACCTGCAATCTTAAAAACACCTGGCACATACTTGGGGACCCCCCCTGGAGTCTATTTAGCTAGTTTTTATGTTTGTCCCCGAACTTTGGTCTTTTCCGCCCCCAATTTGAAAATGCTTTATTGGGGTGTTCTTATGTATTTTTTATTTTTTTATTTGACACAGTGTAGCTTTGGGGCGCTGTCCCAAGGGTGCTGTGTGTTTTTTTTCACCTGCTTTCATAGGCAAATCTTTTCCACGAATTCCAATGCATTGACTTTTCGCACCTGCGAAAAAAGTCTCCACAATTGAACACGGGGATAAGTTTTCACCTGGCGAAATGACGTCACCAGTGAAACTTTGTCGCCAAATACGGCTTTTCGCACCTAATTGAATATGTCCCTCAGATGTAATTACTTACTAGCTAGCAGTTGCTGCAAATTTTGAATGTAGCCATCATACAACTTTATTTTTGGATTTATTCCTGCAAAGAAAAAAAACACATATGTTGGTACATACGGCAGGTACTGGTTCTGCACCAATGTCTAAGTTTTGTTTATAGAACAGCATTGTCACAGAAGAAAAGACACTTTTCTGTGTATGACTACTGTGTATGTCTCACATGTATATAGTTGTGTGTGTATGACTACTGTGTATGTGTCTCACATGTATATAGTTGTATGTGTATGACTACTGTGTATGTGTCTCACATGTATATAGTTGTGTGTGTATGACTACTGTGTATATGTCTCACATGTATATAGTTGTATGTGCATGACTACTGTGTATGTGTCTCACATGCAAATAGCTGAGTGTGTATGACTACTGTGTATGTGTCACATGTAAATAGCTGTGTGTGTATGACTACTGTGTATGTGTATCACATGTAAATAGCTGTGTGTGTATATGACTACTGTGTATGTGTCTCACATGTAAATAGCTGTGTGTGTATGACTACTGTGTATGTGTCTCACATGTAAATAGCTGTGTGTGTATGACTACTGTGTATGTGTCTCACATGTAAATAGCTGTGTGTGTATGACTACTGTGTATGTGTCTCACATGTATATAGGTGTGTGTGTATGACTACTGTGTATGTCTCACATATAAATAGTTGTGTGTGTATGGCTACTGTGTATTTGTCTCACATGTATATAGTTGTGCGTGTATGACTACTGTGTATATGTCTCACATGTATATAGTTGTGTGTATGACTACTGTGCATGTGTCACATTTAAATAGATGTGTGTGTATGACTACTGTGTATATGTATCACATATAAATAGTTGTGTGTGTATGACTACTGTGTATGTGTCTCACATGTAAATAGTTGTGTGTGTATGACTATTATGTATGTGTCTCACATGTAAATAGTTGTGTGTGTATGACTATTATGTATGTGTCTCACATGTAAATAGTTGTGTGTGTATGACTATTATGTATGTGTCTCACATGTATATAGTTGTGTGTGTATGACTACCGTGTATGTGTCTCACATATAAATAGTTGTGTGTGTATGACTATTGTGTATGTGTCTCACATGTATATAGTTGTGTGTGTATGACTACTGTGCATGTGTCACATTTAAATAGTTGTGTGTGTATGACTACTGTGTATGTGTCTCACATGTATATAGTTGTGTGTGTATGACTACTGTGTATGTGTCTCACATGTATATAGTTGTGTGTATGACTACTGTGTAAGTGTCTCACATGTATATAGTTGTGTGTGTATGACTGCTGTGTATGTGTCTCACATATAAATAGTTGTGTGTATGACTACTGTGTATGTGTCTCACATGTAAATAGGTGATGGAGTAAAAAAGTGACCCCAGAGGATCTTTGCAGAAACTACTCTTACACTTGATTTAGAATGTAAAGAATCTGAAATAGGAACTTTGTGTTGATCAGAGACAATTGAGAAGTGCAGCCTCACAAGAAACACAATACTCCCGGACATACCTGATGTAAATGCAAATATATGGATACCTGATAGGCACATTGTAATGAAGTTAACTGCTACACATAGGAATTCAGTTAAGCTGTGTACACACTGATAGATATATAGCCTGCTTGTTTTAACGAGCGACATATCTATAGTGCATTGCCGAGTGTGTACAGCAGATGTCTGTGGACGATATCGTTCACAGACATATCTGATCTGCTCACAGCATACAGCCGACATATCTGAAAGATATATCGACCATCTGCTCGTGTGTACGGGCGACCCGCCGATCGCGCATACACATGCTGTGGCACCCGGGGGTGATTGACAGCTCAACTGGGCAGGCAATTTAAATGCCTGCCCATTTGAGCTGTCAAGCCTGGCACATCGGGCAGGAGAATTGGTAAGTGTGTATACAATTAGCAATTGTCAGATAGGTCAGAGGGTTGACCCAGCTTCATGTATCACAGGCGTCAATGAATGACGTCACAACACTGTCAGTGTGCTGAGAATAGGGGAGGGAGCAGGATGAGCTGAAGAAGGCAGAGTATGTGACAGCAGGAACCATGTAATCATTAAGGTCAGTACTGTTGCTGAGCAGAGACAAATTGCAGGTTACTACTAGCTAGTAAGTGGTGATATGTGGGAAAGTCTGAGTGGCATGTGGGGAGTCCTTTGGAGAGATTTGGGTAGCATGTGGGAGACTCTAACTGGCATGTGGTAGTATGTGCAGAGGTCTAAGGCCCTGATTCAGGGCAGCTCGCAAGCGGCCCATAAGCACTGTGCATGCACCGCGTCTGGCATGCACGAGCCCCGCCGAGCGACTGAATTCCAGTCACTATGGGGCTCGCAACAAGATTGGGCGGCTGTCGATGGTAAGTGACAGCTCGCCCCGTCTTGTGTGCGGGTATGGGGGGTGGCTGGACAAAGGCAGGGATTCCCTTAGGAACGGATGGCGTTTGTAGGGAGGTCTTACTGACATCACTACTGATGTCAGTAGTGGACTTCTTGCTCTATTAGAGCAGGAAGTCCACTCGGCCTTGCGGAAGCCTAGACCCTACTGTAGGGTCTCATTGCAAGGTCGATGGTTGCGATAATTGCGATGGTCTCCTGGTCGCTCGCACAAGCTTTGGGTGGTCTCCCACAGCTTTGCGAGCGGCCGTAGAAAAAAAAAAAAAAAACGCCCACAATCCCAGCGTGCGGGCAGCGGCAGCGAGCGCCTCTGAATCAGGGCCTAAGTGTCATGTTGGGAGGACTAAGGCCCTCATTCAGACCCACTCGCGAGCGGCTGTCCGCTCACAAGTGGGTCGATGGTCTGCATTGCGCATGCGCACGACGGAGGGAGCTCCGTCGTGCGCATGCGCGAGACGCGCCGAGCGAAGGACTTTCCTCATCAAAGGGGGCGTGCTGTCGATGTTGACTGACAGCACGCCCCCTTTGGTGGGCGTGCCTGCCAGACAGAGGCATTCCCAAGGGAACGCCTACCGTCTGAAGCCGGCCCCACTGACATCAGGGCCTAAGTGTTATATGAGGGGCATGTGAGAAGATCTGAGTAGCATGTGGGGAACATGTGTTGAGGTCATAATGGCATGTGCCTAAACATGGAATGGAGGAATTAGGAGAGTAAACAATAACAAGTATTGTACACTTGCCACCATTTAGTCAGCCCAGGCACTTTCTTGTTGGGGCTCATTGGGACTATAGCAATTGCTACTGACACACATACACTACTCTTCTATGCTCTCTATGCTCTGTCTGGATGTAAGTATATATAGTTATACACCTGATTAATGCCCAGGTCAAGTGTAACAGTGATTAAGCACATAGTGAGATGCGTCTGTCTGACCATTTGTATATAAATACACTTTTTTTCTATGTTCCATCATAGAACACATTACAATGATATACATACCTCTGGCCCTGGCCATCCACTTCAGTTGTTCTATTACACATACAGGAAAAGAAAAGAAAATGTATTAGACATATTATACCTGCAATATAGCTGTACTATTGTATTCTTCATTATTTTTTATAACATAGAGCCTGATTCAGACCCGCTCGCGAGCGCTGAGCGCTCGCAAGCGGGTCGATGTTGCTGAAATGCGCATGCGCACGAGGGAGCCGGCTTCGTCGTGCGCATGCCCGAGACCCGAATAACGACGGCCAAGCCATCGTTATGGGTCTCGCACCAAAGGGGGCGTGCTGTCGATGGTGATTGACAGCATGCCCCCTTTGGTGGGCGTGCCTGGGGCATGGCTGCCCAGACGGAGGCGTACCCATGGGAATGCCTACCGTCTGGGGCCGGCCCCACTGACATCACTAGTGATGTCAGTGGGAGTGCTTTTGGCTCTGATAGAGCCAAAAGCACTCCTGGGCTTGCGGCAGCGAGACCCTACCGCAAGGGTCTCGTCGCAAGCCCGATGGTCGCGATGGTCTTGACCATCGCGACCATCACTTTGGCCGCTCGCTATAGCTGTAGGTGGTCACCCACAGCTATGCGAGCGGCCAGGAGGCCGCTCCAAAAAGGAGCAGGGACGGCCCTGATTCAGAGCGAGCGCTCTGTCAGAGCGTCCGGCTCTGAATCAGGGCCATAGTCCATTACATCCTCCTATACAGCAGCTCCTGTGCCAGTGGAACTAAGGAACACATTTGCTAAGTGGTGGCTTTTGCTAGTCACTGATTCTGTGTTTTTTTAATGCCAAATTTTAACATGATAATTATGGTCAAAACAGTGTTTTGTGTTAAACATGATGGTCATTTTACATTTTGGGGTTAAACATGATGAAAAGTTGCGGTTTGCAAGCTTAGAACATTTACCCCTAACAGTCTAAGGGATCTATTTACTTAGCAGTGTTAAGCTGGCCACACATTAGACCAACTTACATCCAACCAGCCAACTAGTTGATTGGTTGGAAAGAAAGTCTGGTAATGTATGGGAGTAACTGATGATCAGCAATTTGATCCTAAATGCCAGAAAACAGACGAAAATGGTCGTTCAGAGTTAAGTTTGTTAAATGTTTGATCTAAACTATTTGTTCATTTTCCAGCGTTTAGGAGAAAATTGCTGATTGTATTTCTTACCAGATTTTCATTCCAACCAATCAACTAGTTGGGTGGTTGATGTAAGTTGGTCTAGTGTGTGGCCAGCTTTAGGAGACAAAGTGAAAGGAGATAAGGTACCAGCCAATCAGCTCCCAACTGCCATTTGTGACATGGCAGTTAGGAACTGATTGGCTGGTACCTTATCTCATTTCACTTTGTCTCCTAACACTGCTTAGTACATAGACCCCTAAATTCTTTTCATACAAACTAGTGTTCAGGGCAGGATTAAGGCTTGTGGGGGCCCTGGGGCAACTAAGTTGTGGGGGCCCCCACCAAGCCACATGGAGCCTACCCCTTCCCCCGCCACACGTTAAACACGGACACACACATATAATACATATGTAGCAAACATGTTTTCTATAACATACATACTAACACACACATGTACAGTATATACAAACACATACACACTAACACATATACCTACACAGTGTACACACACTAGCACATACTGTATATACACATTAACACATACACACTAACACATACACACTAACACATACTGTATATACAATAACACATATACACACACTAACATATACAGTACTGTATACAATAACACATATATATACTTAAACACATACATATACACATATAGACTATAGTAAACTTACATTCTATGCAGGCTGCTGCTCACTTCATTAGGCCCCGCCCCCTTGCGCTGTACTGCCGCGAATCTCGGGTCATATGGGAGCGGGGCTTGCCATGTTGGCTCCACCCCCATTTCGGGAAAAGTAGAAGGGGGGACTGGTCGTCAGGGGGGTGGTTTCTAGCTGACCTGCAGCAGCAGGGTGCAGGGAGCTGGCTGGCTGTGCACTCTCCCTCCTCAGCGTGACACTGACACACCCCCCGGATCATGCACTGAGATGAGCAGGCTGTGGTTCAGCCTGTACTATGATCGAAGCCTGTGTAATGCGCTGCCCGCGCATTACACAGGCTCCGTTCACAGCACAGGCTCAGCGCATGATCCGGACTGCGCTAGGGGGGGGGCGATCGCTCCAATCGCCCCCCCCCCCTGGATCCGCCACTGGTGTGGGGGCCCTCTGTGTGTGGGGGCCCAGGGACGAACGCCCCTGTCGCCCCCCCTTAAGCCGGCCCTGCTAGTGTCACTTTGGCCCAAAGCTAATGCTGGGTACACATTATATACAAATATAACTGCAGATGATGGTCGTTCATACACACTGAGCGGCCATCATCTGCTTCTGGCCGCAGGTCCCGGCAGCCGGGGGGTGGGGCG
Organism: Taudactylus pleione; assembly: GCA_031769625.1. NCBI lineage: Eukaryota > Metazoa > Chordata > Amphibia > Anura > Myobatrachidae > Taudactylus > Taudactylus pleione. The sequence continues at coordinate 16,822,954 of JAUIMM010000213.1, read as the reverse complement.
AGGGCATGTCCCTTCCCCCTCCTTGTGGCTACCGCTATATGTGTACGGGCGGTCTGCAGACCACCCATACACACTTGCCGATGGACAGATTTGTCTGCAGACCACACATACACACTTGCCGATGGATAGATATGTCTGCAGACCACCCATACACACTTGCCGATGGACAGATATGTCTGCAGACCACCCGTACACACTTGCCGATGGACAGATATGTCTGCAGACCACACGTACACACTTGCCGATGGACAGATATGTCTGCAGACCACCCTTACACACTTGCCGATGGACAGATATGTCTGCAGACCACCCATACACACTTGCCGATGGACAGATATGTCTGCAGACCACCCATACACACTTGCCGATGGACAGATATGTCTGCAGACCACCCGTACACACTTGCCGATGGACAGATATGTCTGCAGACCACCCGTACACACTTGCCGATGGACAGATGTCTGCAGACATCTGCCCGTCGGCTATGCAGCACAGCCAATGCGATATGTCTGTGAACGATGCCGTTCACAGACATATCGCAGATACACACTGGCCAACGGGCAGCAGATATATTGGCCGATCAATTGATCGGCCAATATACCTGTCAGTGTGTACCCAGCTTAAGTAACCTACCACTATATAATTTGAACTTTTGGGGAAGAAAGAACCTAGAAGAGTCTATATATACAGACTGGGAAATACCACATGTTATTGCATATGAGCCGTAAGTAAAAGCGCATTGTGCACTTCCACGTTGGCATTTTGCACTTACTTTTGCCAGAGCCTTTGCTCTTTTGTGCACATGTGCCATCTTTCTGATTATCACTGGGAAGATGGTGCAAGGGAGGAGGGACCCACTTGACAGCACAAGGTACAATGCTGGGCTAAGGGGGGCACACTGCACAACAGCCCCCTCAGGTGTTAATATGCCCCTTCCGGACCTGTACAATTTGTAAGGTGAACATTGGGACCCTATGTGCATGTCAGAACAAATTGAAGGTGATGGAGTAGAAAGTAATTGGGGTGAAGGTGCTGGGTACAAATTACTTGATTGAGATAAAAAAAACTGAGTGGGAAGGAGCTGGAGTGCAAAGTAATTACCTAGTGAGCATGAATGGATATGAATGGGCTGCATGAATTGTTCTGGGGGAGACATGAATTAGGCTCAGGTCATGCAGTGACTGGGGGTAGCCATGAATTGTTCTGGGGGAGACATGAATTAGGCTCACGGCACGCAGTGACTGGGGGTAGCCATGAATTGTTCTGGGGGAGACATGAATTAAGCTCAGGGCATGCAGGTACTGGGGGTAGCCATGAATTGATCTGGGGGAGACATGAATTAGGCTCAGGGCATGCAGTGACTGGGGGTAGCCATGAATTGATCTGGGGGAGACATGAATTAGGCTCAGGGCATGCAGTGACTGGGGGTAGCCATGAATTGTTCTGGGGGAGACATGAATTAAGCTCAGGGCATGCAGGTACTGGGGGTAGCCATGAATTGATCTGGGGGAGACATGAATTAGGCTCAGGGCATGCAGTGACTGGGGGTAGCCATGAATTGATCTGGGGGAGACATGAATTAGGCTCAGGGCATGCAGTGACCGGGGGTAGTCATGAATTGATCTGGGGGAGACATGAATTAGGCTCAGGGCATGCAGGTACTAGGGGTAGCCATGAATTGATCTGGGGGAGACATGCAGGGCCGGATTAGCAATGGGGCGGATGGAGCTACAGCTCCAGGCCACCCATCAAAATAGGCCCACAGCACCGGATTGGTGTGCTGCTGCAGACAGGAAAATTTACATTTCTGTCTCTTTAGAAGCATGACAATCGGCCTCCGAAGCTCCGCCCATTAGAACCCCCGCCAGCCTTTCACCACACAAACAAATCCCGGCACCCTTCCAGGCTGGGTGTCACACAGATGGCGGCGCAGCGGGAGATTTCAAAAGCCCTCCCTAATGTTTCAGCCTCTCCCCTGCGGCTTGCGCTCAGTGCCCCGGTGACAGACAAGAGTGGGGTGCCGGCCGGTGAGTAACTGCAGGTGGGTCACTCTGCTTATTTAAATTGAAGGGTGATGATTGATGATCAATCATCATCACCCTTCATCGGCGCCGCGGGACACGAACCTCGGCTCTTGTCTTCTGCCTCGGCTCACTGTAACAGCACAGCCGCAGGCTCAGTCAGTCTGTGTGTCTGTGTTGACACACTAACCGCGGTGTGCGCCCTCCTCTGCTGTCTTTATAAAGGCATTAAAGGAAGCCAGGAGGAGGTAGGCAGGAGACGCAGGTGTCCTGTTTAATCAGGCATTCTTTTGGTTAACAGTCTGACTGGAACGAAGGCTCCCTAAATACCAATGGAGTGTGAGGTATGTGAATGGATTTGATTGAATGCTAACAAACTACCTGTTAAATCTGTAAATGTTATTTAATAATGACCTCTATAAATTGAGCACTGATTATCTATCTATCTATCTATCTATCTATCTATCTATCTATCTATCTATCTCATATCTATCTATCTATCTATCTCATATCTATCTATCTATCTATCTATCTATCTATCTATCTATCTATCTATCTATCCAGGGGCGTCTTAAGAGAGGAGGTGGCCTGTGTGTAGCTTCCGTTTGGGCCCCCTCCTCTCTGTCAGCGGCTCAGTACGGCACAGCGCTGTAGATTCTGGCTTCATGCCAGATTCTACAGCGCATGTGCAGGTCTCCGGGAAAATGTCGCCCGCGCCTACTTTCCCGTGGACATCTTTTTTGCGCATGCGCAGATCACTGGGAAAATGGCTGCCGCCAGTTTCCCAGTGAGCGTTTGCTGCTCAGCAACGCCGGTCCGGTAAGTATGATTACCAGTGGGTGCAAGGTGTGCGGTGTGGGTCCACCTGGACCCAGGGGCCCGTGTGCACCGCACACCTTGCACCCATTCTAAAGACGCCCATGTATCTATCTATCTATCTCATATCTATATATCTATCTATCTATCTATCTATATGCATAGGCATGCTACTGTTCCTCCCTCCCACCAGGACATAGAGTATTGAATAATAACTTCAATTTCCATTAATTGAGCACTGATTTTATATATAAATAGAAAATGCAATAAAAAACTAATTTTGGCGTTACCCTGTAGAAGTCTATGGGCATCTACCCCATCGCGCTGGTGTGAGTGATCCGAACGGATCCCTCCCAGCATGCCCCGTGGCCGCCTCGTCACTCTGCAAATACGCAGATGGACTCCCGGGTCATAAACCCAGAAGTCCAGGGCGCAGCGCTGATCGCAAAGGATAGCTCTTATTGGAAGAGCTGTCCTCAGCGGTACTGATCGCATATGTTAGTGCATATACGATCAGTACGAATGCGATGTCTGGTGGTATGTACCGCCCTGTGTTAGTGCATCCCACCCCCTGTATAGACCACACACATACATAACTAGTCACACTCTCGCGGCATTGGACACGCCCCCTGCGGCGGTATACAATAGGCCCTTCACAAATTTCAGCTCCAGGCCCATGTGGACCTTAATCTGGCACTGGAGACATGAATTAGGCTCAGGGCATGCAGTGACCGGGGGTAGCCATGAATTGATCTGGGGGAGACATGAATTAGGCTCAGGGCATGCAGTGACCGGGGGTAGCCATGAATTGATCTGGGGGAGACATGAATTAGGCTCAAGGCATGCAGTGACCGGGGGTAGCCATGAATTGTTCTGGGGGAGACATGAATTAGGCTCAGGGCATGCAGTGACCGGGGATAGCCATGAATTGTTCTGGGGGAGACATGAAAAAGGCTCAGGGCACGCAGTGACCTGGGGTAGCCATGAATTGTTCTGGGGGAGACATGAATTAGGCTCAGGGCATGCAGTGACTGGGGGTAGCCGTGGATTGTTCTGGGGGAGACATGAATTAGGCTCAGGGCACGCAGTGACTGGGGGTAGCCATGAATTGATCTGGGGGAGACATGAATTAGGCTCAGGGCATGCAGTGACTGGGGGTAGCCATGAATTGTTCTGGGGGAGACATGAATTAGGCTCAGGGCATGCAGTGATTGGGGGTAGCCATGAATTGATCTGGCGGAGACATGAATTAGGCTCAGGGCATGCAGTGACTGGGGGTAGCCATAAATTGATCTGGGGGAGACATGAATTAGGCTCAGGGCATGCAGTGACCGGGGGAAGCCATTAATTGATCTGGGGGAGACATGAATTAGGCTCAGGGCATGCAGTGACTGGGGGTAGCCATGAATTGATCTGGGGGAGACATGAATTAGGCTCAGGGCATGCAGGTACTGGGGGTAGCCATGAATTGATCTGGCGGAGACATGAATTAGGCTCAGGGCATGCAGTGACCGGGGGTAGCCATGAATTGATCTGGGGGAGACATGAATTAGGCTCAGGGCATGCAGTGACCGGGGGTAGCCATGAATTAATCTGGGGGAGACATGAATTAGGCTCAGGGCATGCAGGTACTAGGGGTAGCCATGAATTGATCTGGGGGAGACATGAATTAGGCTCAGGGCACACAGTGACTGGGGGTAGCCATGAATTGATCTGGGGGAGACATGAAATAGGCTCAGGGCATGCAGGTACTGGGGGTAGCCATGAATTGATCTGGCGGAGACATGAATTAGGCTCAGGGCATGCAGTGACTGGGGGTAGCCATAAATTGATCTGGGGGAGACATGAATTAGGCTCAGGGCATGCAGTGACCGGGGGAAGCCATTAATTGATCTGGGGGAGACATGAATTAGGCTCAGGGCATGCAGTGACCGGGGGTAGCCATGAATTGTTCTGGGGAGACATGAATTAGGCTCAGGGCATGCAGTGACCGGGGGTAGCCATGAATTGATCTGGGGAGACATGAATTAGGCTCAGGGCATGCAGTGACCGGGGGGTGGCCATGAATTGTTCTGGGGAGACATGAATTAGGCTCAAGGCATGCAGTGACTGGGGGTAGCCATGAATTGATCTGGGGGAGACATGAATTAGGCTCAGGGCATGCAGTGACTGGGGGTAGCCATGAATTGTTCTGGGGGAGACATGAATTAGGCTCAGGGCATGCAGTGATTGGGGTAGCCATGAGTTGATATGGGGGAGACATGAATTAGGCTCAGGTCATGCAGTGACTGGGGGTAGCCATGAATTGATCTGGGGGAGACAGGAATTAGGCTCAGGTTATGCAGTGACTGGGGGTAGCCATGAATTGATCTGGGGGAGACATGAATTAGGCTCAGGGCATTCAGTGATTGGGGGTAGCCATGAATTGATCTGGACTGAGGTGTGTGAATTGTGTGTGTGATACACAAGAACAGATTGTGGCAAGGCATGTATTGTCACTGTGCAGGGGGAATCTGTACTACTGAGGGAGCATCCCACCTACATGATCACTAGGTAACTCATCACAGAGGTGGGCTGCTGTCTCCGCAAGTTATGAGGTTACGGCACTCTGAGATGAATTCGATGATCATTTTGGATTTAGGACCATATTCAATTAGCGTCGAAATTGGCAGATTTTCTCCAAAAAACAGTTGAAAAGTTTTCACCATCTCAAATCCATAAATTTTTATTCAAAAATAGGGATTTTGCATTTTTTTCCACCTGGTCTCTTTCAGAACCCTTTGCACACTCTCCTTGCGCCCATTTTAACGTAACCAGATTTTATGTGGAACAGTAATTTCCTGGGAAAAAATACCTATAATTTAAAAAAAAATAAAAAAATTCATACACGCAAATTATCGCCAATCAGCGGAATTTAAATGCCCTAAATACTTTTATTACAGTTAATAATACACATCTAAATTGATTTCCAATGTATGTCAGCCATTTTTTGGGGTACAGACGCATTTTTCTAAATTTTTTGTCTATTTTCGCACCTCCCATTTTCGCCTGTTTTTTGTGAAAATCGGACGATTTTGCCACTATTTGGATCTGGCCCTTAGTGTGCTGCTGCTGTTAGATTTTGTATGACGGTTGGGAGAAATACCCTGGTTCATGCTTTTATATAATATATATAATTTTTTTTTGTCAAGGTACATAATAGAGTTGTAGGATCATAGGTGACTGATATGTTAAAGAAATATAAAATTAAATAATGTAGATACATACGTGGATGGTAAGGCTGGGTCTGACCAGTCAGCACTGTTAGAGAAATAACAATAATAACAAAGTTAAAGGGGTTTTCTATATCCTATTTGCTGTAAGTTACTGGCATACCTTTCTGTATCTGTTACTTCACTGCTTTGTTTTTTTGTCTTTATATTTTTATATCATCTGGCAGAGTTGTTTATTTTTGTTGCCCTGCAATACCACACATGCAGGGCCGGTGCAAGGTTTCCGGGCGCCCTAGGCAACATTTCACCAATCACCCCTGCTCGCTCCAATTCATAATATGCCACGCATCAGTCTCGCCAGTTTATAATATCCCACATAGCATTGTCCCAAATTCATAATCTACTATATAGAATATTACACACAGCAGAGAGCCAAAATCATAATGTACCTCATAACACTTCCGCAAACTCATATGCCACACAGCCATGAATTATGCTATACATTTTTTTTTTGTGGACTCAGCGGCGCCCTCCAGTGGCTGGTGCCATTAGGCGGCTGCCTAATGGTAGCACAGGCCCTGCACACATGGATACAACTATCTGATCTGTATCTGTACCTGATGCACAAGCACAGCATAGCAGTATTGTATTTTAAGGCAACAAAATGATACAACACTTACTAACTATACAGAATAAAAACATGGGGCTCTATTTACTCAGCAATGTTTTTTGAAACTTGCTAATTCTCAGCAGGTTTGACTCTGAAATTTAAAGTTACACCAATATTAAATGTAAAACCTGCTATGATTTGCATTTAATATTACTGCAAATCCACCGAGAATTAGCATCTTACAAAAGCCGCTGCTTAGTAAATCTAGCCCATGGTCTGACCACTGAACTTGCTGTATAAACAGGTAAGAAGATGCCTGATTCCCATTTTCTTCAGGACTCTGAATGGAGATAGACATCGTTCCATAGGATTTTCTTTCCTATTTTCAAGCCATGAATGATCATGTGTACAAAGAGGATCCAGCTGATCAAAAGAACTTAGGTGACCAATAAATGGATAGACAAAGGTTTTACATGAAGCAGTGTTTAGAGTTTAACATCTGTCTGTTACTGTAGGTGTCTGAATTTTTTCCATTAATTTCTAAACTTTGTTCACTAAAGGTCCAAGTGGGCCCTGAGTACCAGAGCAAGCTGGCACGTGTGGTTCATCATGCTCTGGCAGTCATGGGTATTCTGAAACTTGTAGTGCTACAATTGCCAGCATGTAAAGGTAACCTGGACATGCTGTGACCTGTAGTGCTTTGTAAAATGTCAATATTAACATTTATTTAAACTAAAACAAAAATGATAAGTTATGCGCTCCATATACAGGTGCTACAGTAAGCTAAAAAGGTCACCCAAAGAACCCTTTAGGAGTATACACATAATAGGACAATGGTTTTGCATAACCTGATTCAGGACATGGAAATATTCCACAACAGTAAGTATAAATATACTTTTTCTCTTGGAAATTCACGAAACAGTACCAAAAACACCAATCACAGTTAAGCGTATCTACCGCACATGTTAAAGTTCCTTAGGTTCTTCTGAAATGATGGATCATCAGCAGCCCATTCATTTAACAAAGAACGTCACACTTTTCTCCTTGATATGGGTAGTTTTCTGGTTCTGGTATTTATACTTATTGTTGTGAAATATTTCCATGCCTAGCGTTAGGTTGCACATAACCCATAGGGGTAAATTTACTAAAGTGAGAGTTTTTAGCAGTTTTAAAAGTGATGTTACCAATAGCAACCAAACGGATTCTACTTAACATTTATCTAACACCTTCTAGAAGATAACAGCTAGAATCTGATTGGTTGCTATGGGCAACATCGCTTTTAAAACTCACTTCTAAAGACTCTCACTTTAGTAAATTGACACCCAATAGTGATCTTTAATGAGAGATGCCAGTACAATGCAGAGAGCCATCTAGCCAAAGCGGATAATGGAACAGGGAGAGGGAAAGTAGAGCTTGTTCTGCATCTCCACAGTCATACAATATCTCTATGTCATTATCCATCTCTCCTCATTCACTTGTTACTCCATAGAATGGAGGGAAGACAGATTAGGAGAGTAACCAATAGCAAATATCGCACACTTGTCACTTTTTAAAGAAAAAAAACAGGCAACTTCCTCGTTAGAGAAATAAATGTGTGAATTTTGGGGCTCATTTAGCACTATCTACCGGCTTCCGATTGGCTGATTGAGTTTTAACCTCTTCAGCTAATAACACTTAGGGGGTGATTCAGAACTAACCACAACAGGGATCAGTGCTGCATCTTCAGTAGTAGCGGATCTGAGAAGTTATGCAAATGCTGCAGGTGCCATCTATTGGAATGAGACGCCCACCACCAGCTTCTCAGATCTGCTGCATGCGTACAAAGATGCAGCATCAGATCCACATCAATTATGTTAGTATATTATATAGAAACAGGGTAATGCGACTACAGCAATTACTACTGATCAAATCAACTTAGCCGAATTTGCATACTCTACGAAAGAACGTTCGCATCTAGCGAACGGGTCTGAATCGGGCCCTCTGTACTATCATGGGGTGTAAGTATAATACGGCTGTACCGCTGTCTAATGACTGGGGCAAATGTTACTGTGACTGTGCCGGCCGCATACTGAGGTGTCCAACTGAACATTTGCGCATATATACACATTTTCTTTGCGTGCATCTTGTATACGTTCCATAATACAGCATATTACAATGATATACATACTCATAATCAATGAGATCTTCCTCTGGGATCCTATTACACGTACAGTAAAAGAAAATGTGTAAAAATCAAAAACATACGTACAATATAGCTGTATAACAGTATTATTTTCTGTTTCATTATGAAGTACTTTTTTGTTTGCTAGGAATCTATTACATATAATATATGCTAGCTGAATAATGTATCTCAATTGGCTACAAAGATCACTACTGTATGAATTATTGCTAGTAAATTATTATTAATCTATAAATTAATACTGCCAACATATTGCATAGCTCTTTACATAGTCATGTACAGCACACACTGTGTTAGTGGAACTTACAGTATTAATTCTCTACCACACAAATTAGGGTCACTGTGGCCCAAATCTATTACCCTACCACTATATCTTTCTATGTTTGGGAGGAAACAGGAGAACCAAGAGAGTCCCACAGGAAGACTGTGAGATGGTGCAAACTACACACAGATATTGTCCTGGTTACAATCACACCCATGGCCAAGCACTGTGAGGCAATAACATCAATCACTGTCCCATCCCCTCTTCTATTGGATGCAGATATAAGACTGCAGATACTGCAGCACTTCTTCAGGTTTCTAGTAATGCATCATGACTTAGAGAAAGATATCCGAGGCCTAACACTATAGGCAATTTTGTACTGGGTACAGAGTTTGCGTTGCACACAGTGCCTGGGTTAAGAGGAGCCCTGCATTGCACTCCCTACACCAGGGATGGGGAACCTCCAGTCCGGGGTTCATCTGGCTAGCAGGGTGCCCAATATGGCACCCTGCAGCCAGAATCTATGCAGCAGTGCCACCTATAGCATCCTTAGGATGCTTCTGATGGTCACACCGCTGCACTTACAGCTCCCTGGAGCATCCTGAGGATGCTACGGGCATTGCTGTAGTCACCAGTGATTGTGGCCCCGTCCCTTATGACATCACCGGAGAGGAGGCGTGGTCTGCACCAGGCCCGCAAATAATGTTATATATATCAACATGGCCCTTGGTAAAAAAAAAGGTTCCCACCCCTGCCCCAGAGCAACTTGTGCTGGCAAGCGGGTCCCTCCTCCTTCATAGCAGTGCCTTATAAGTACCACAAGCTGACTGATTGCACCACTGGAGCACATTAGCAGTGCCATCTTCCTAGTGACATCTTTGGGAAGTTGGCACCACACAGTGAAAGCAAAGACTCTGGCACTGTGCCAGCACCTTTGCTCTCTTCTGCACAAGTGCCATCTTTTCAAATATCTCTGGGAAGATGGCACCACAGAGGAGAGACCCACTTTAAGATGCTGGGCTGAGGGTGGCACACTGCACATAGGTCCACTGAGGTATAATATGACCATTCATGACTTGTACAATTTGTAAGGTCAACATTGGGACCCTATCTGTGTGTCAGAACAAATTGAAGGTTATAGAGTAGAAAGTAATTGGGGTGAAGGTGCTGGGTACAAATACATTTAGTGATATAAAAGTATTGAGCAGGAAGGTGCAAAGTAATTACTTAGTGCTCAGGTCATGCAGTGACTGGGGGTAGCCATGAATTGATCTGGGGGAGACATGAATTAGGCTCAAGGGATTCAGTGACTGGGGGTAGCCATGAATTGTTCTGGGGGAGACATGAATTAGGCTCAGGGCATGCAGTGACCGGGGTAGCCATGAATTGTTCTGGGGGAGACAGGAATTAGGCTCAGGTCATGCAGTGACCGGGGGTAGCCATGAATTAATATGGGGGAGACATGAATTAGGCTCAGGGCATGCAGTGATTGGGGGTAGCCATGAATTGATCTGGGGGAGACATGAATTAGGCTCAAGAGATTCAGTGACTGGGGGTAGCCATGAATTGTTCTAGGGGAGACATGAATTAGGCTCAGGGCATGCAGTGACCGGGGTAGCCATGAATTGTTCTGGGGGAGACAGAAATTAGGCTCAGGTCATGCAGTGACCGGGGGTAGCCATGAATTGATATGGGGGAGACATGAATTAGGCTCAGGGCATGCAGTGATTGAGGGTAGTCATGAATTGATCTGGGGGAGACATGAATTAGGCTCAGGGCATGCAGTGACTGGGGGTAGCCATGAATTGATCTGGGGGAGACATGAATTAGGCTCAGGTCATGCAGTGACTGGGGGTAGCCATGAATTGATCTGGGGGAGACATGAATTAGGCTCAGGTCATGCAGTGACTGGGGGTAGCCATGAATTAATCTGGACTGAGGTGTGTGAATTCTGTGTGTGATGCACAAGAACAGATTGTGGCAAGGCATGTATTGTCACTGTGCAGGGGGAATCTGTACTACTGAGGGAGCAGCCCATCCATGTGATCACTAGGTAACTAATCACAGAGGTGAGCTGCTATCTCTGCAAGTTATGAGGTTACTGCAGTCTCAGGGGTGTTGAAGAGGGGGGAGCGATTACTGTTTACTCTGGTCCAGGCTTGTTGAAGGGGCCAGGGTGAGTTGTTAAAGGGGGACATCTGCAGTGGGTGGTGCTGTGAAGTACAGGGAGCTGCTGCCTGCGGAGAGGCAATCACATTGTCTGCCTTTGTAGTGCAGCTCGGCCTCTCCCCAGGGACCAGATTGGCTCCCGGCGATTGGCCATCGATCAAATGACAGAATGAGAGGCACTGGTAGACCGCAGATTATCCAATGGGGACCTCAGAAATAGAGGACATGCTTGGGGCCACCACGCTACAGGTACCCAGCTCCCCCTGCAGTGCTCATGGCCCCTCCCCTCCTGGATTTTGGTCACACTTCCCCAGCACCCGGGCTGTCCTCACTCATGATGGCCCTGTGCATGCAGAGATGCATTCTCTGATCCTGTTGTCAGATATTGCATAGCAATGACAGCAATGACTTTCTCCTGACTACAGGGATAGTTGTCAGAAATACCCTGCATCATGATTTTTTTATTATATATTACATAATAATAGGAGTAACAGGATCATATGTGACTGATCTGTTAGAGAAGTAAAAATGAATGTAGAAACATACATGTTTGGTAGAACTGGTCCTGCCCATGCAACCCTGTTAGAAAAATAATAATAAAGAGAAGTTAAAGTGGTTTTCGATCTCCAATTTGCTTCAATTTACTGGCATACCTTTCTGTACCTTTCTGACAGTCTGACAAATACTACATATCACTGCACATGTATAGTATGTATGGTAGTGTGCACGCAGGCATCTCTGCAATTGTGATCCTTGCAATAATGCAAATGCAGCAGGAGGTGTATGGCGGGAGGTATATGGCAGGAGGTGTATGGCGGGAGGTGTATGGCGGGAGGTGTATGGCAGGAGGTATATGACAGGAGGTGTACGGCAGGAGGTGTTCGGCAGGAGGTGTTCGGCAGGTGCATGGCACCCCCTGCTGCATTTGCGATCCAGGCAATGCGACGGAGGACGCAGGCTGGGATTACTATTGATGGTTGTGATGGTGGACGATGACGGGTGGCCGGCCAGCTGAGTAAGCCACAGCTTACTCAGGCAGGCAAGTCCAGCAGACTGCGTACATCCAGGCCCCAATTCCGGGATCGCCGGCAGCACCCACCCCGCCTCTTAAATGCCTCTGCCTATCAATCGGGAAGAGGCATTTAAGGATTTGCTTGTGTCTTAGCAGGACCCATTCTGCACACTTGCGTGCTATACTGAATCAGGCCCACTGATCCTTATAGAGAGATGCAAGGACAGTGCACAGAGCTATCTAGCCAAAGCGGATGATGGAAGAGATGAGACAGTTATATATGTGATTTTTCCTTTAAATTGCTTTTTCAATTAAAATTCAACTATCACATTGTCATGACTATTCTCTCCTTTGTGTATGATATAATTATCTACAAATGGTGTTGCGCTAATAAATATCTAATAAACTATATAGTCACAGAGCATGGCAGATATAAAGATGAAGACGCTAATTTAATATAATGAATCAATATATCCTTTATATAAACACGTGTCACATTAAATAATGACACCATAATAAAAAGCACTATACAATACTCACTCTAGTGACTATTTTTTGTCTCTTTTGTGGACTCACACAGGCCCATAGGTGTGTGCGGCTGTATTTAGTATACAGTGTATTAGCACCTTGCTCAGTGTTTTTTTCTATGATATAATTATATTAGTATATTATGTAGAAATAGGGTAATGGGACTTTAGCAATTACTGCTGACAGAAGGGCCTATTCATCAACACTAAAATAACGTTTTTAAGGACATTTTCCTTAAATAACGTTATTTTGGTATTCATGAACAGACTAAACACAGGAGATATCACAGATATCTCCTTGCTAAGTTACCCTGCATTAATTTCCACACTCCCCATACATTAGTATGGGGATGTGAAAACTGTGGTATTCATCAAATTCCGAAAATTATGAATTTTCAGAATTTGATGCAGTTACTATTCGCCACTGTGAGGTGGCGAATAGCAGAATTGACTTACCTGTATCCGCATGTGCAGGTCCCCCGACGAGTCCCTCCGGTGCTCTGCTCCGTCCTCAACACAAACTTAACGCATCTGTAGGCAGTGCTGCGCATGCGCTGGTGTTACAGATGTAACAGCGCATGCGCAGCACTGTTTCCAGATGCGATAAGGTAGTGTAGGCAGGGAAAAGTATCTATTTCCCGAAAAGCTGTCATCGCAAAAATGACAGCTTTTCGGAATAGATACTTATGGAGAGGTGGAATGATGAATTACACCTATAATTAGGTAGTACTCCATGCGAGTTCTAAACCTAATTATCTCTAGAGAATTTTTAGGTTTAATGAATAGGCCCCACAGTCACACTACTGTTGTACATTCTCTATGCTGTCACTGTGTGTAAGTATATACAGCTGCACCCCTGACTAATGCCTGGGGCAAGTGATACTGTGACTGTGCTGGCTGTACACTGAGGACCTCATTCAGAGCCGGTCGCACAGAGCGTGCGGTCGGTCTGAATGAGGGGAGGACGTCTTGAATTTTCAAGACGTCCTCCTTTGCGGTGGTAAGGCTGTGGGTTAACACCCACAGCCTTACGACCGCCTAAGGTGATGGTCGCGATGGTCAAGACCATCGCGACCATCGGGGCTTACGACGAGACCCTAGGGTAGGGTCTTCCTTGTCGTAAGCCCCAGAGAGCTTTCGGCTCTGTCTGAGCCGGAAGTTCTCCACTGACATTACTAGTGATGTCAGTGGGGCCGCCCCCAAACGGTAGGCGTTCCCATGGGAATGCCCCCGTTTGGGCTGCCACCCCCGGCCCGCCTTCCAAACGGGGCGAGCTGTCAATCAACATCGACAGCTCGCCCCCTTTGGATGGAGACCCGCTATGACCGGCGCTGTCGGTCATAGCGGGTCTCACGCATGCGCACGACGGCGCCGTCGTGCGCATGCTCTGTGGAGGGCCATCGACCCGGTCCGAGCGCATCGGCGCTAACGACCGGGTCTGAATGACCCCCTGAGATCTTATCTACGTGCCATAATACAGCACAATACAATGATATACATACCGATGTTTGGGGATCTCCTCCTCTGGTGACATACTACACACACAGTAAAAGAAAATATGTGAATATCAAAAACATGCCTTAAGTACAGCCGTATAACAGTATTATTTCCTGTTACATTAGTACATTTCTCCTTGCAAGGTACTAATTACATATAATATGTACTGGCTGACTGTGATGTATTATAATTATTGCTAGTAAATTAGTATTAATCTATAACTAAATAGAGCCAACATATGACATGGCTCTTTACTTACTCATGTACAGCAGACACTGCGTCAGTGGAACTTACAGTATAAATTCTCTACCACACAAATTAGGGTCACTGTGGCCCAAAGCTATTACCTTACCACTATATCTTTCTATCCCTGGGAGGAAACAGGAGAACCAAGAGGAGTCCCACAGAAAGACAATGAGATGGTGCAAACTACACACAGATACTGCCCTGGTTACAACTACACCCATGGCCAAGCACTGTGAAGCATGCTCAGGGGTGCCAAGAGGGGAAGCGGGTGAAAACTTGTTGGAGGGGCACAGGTCAGCTGCTAAGGGGGGACATCTGCAGTGGGTGGTGCTGTGAAGTATAGTGATCTACTGTCTGCTAAGGGGGAATCACATGGTCTACTTTTGCAGCGCAGCTCGGCCTCTCCCCCAAAGACCAGATTGGCTCGGCCTCTCCCCCGAGGACCAGGGTGGCCAATTGCTGGGAGCCATAGATAATGTGATAAAAGAGGCATTTGCAGAGTAGTAGATCATCCATGGGGGTATCAGAAATAGAGGATGCAATTGGGGCCACCACTCCACATATACCCAGCTCCCTCTGCAGTGCGTGTGGTGACCCCTGAGGTGCTCACAACCTACCTCTCCCACATTTTGGCCACACTTCCCTAGTATCTTGGCCCATCCCCACTCATGACAGCCCAGTGCATGCTCAGTTACATTCTCTTACCATTTGGATTTAGTGTGCTGCTATCAATTTTTGTATAGTGGTACAGAAATGACTTTTCCCTTATGTACCATGAAAAAAAATAATATATATATACAGTCAGGTGCATAAATATTGGGACATTGGCAGAACTTTCATATTTTGGCCTCTATTCACCACCACAATGGCTTTGAAATGAAACAAACAAGATGTGCTTTAACTGCAGACTTTCAGATTTAATTTGAGGGTAATTACATCCAAATCAGGTGAACGGTGTAGGAATTACAACGGTTTCTATATGTGCCTCCCACTTTTTAAGGGGCCAAAAGTAATGGGACTATCAACTCAAAAGCTATTTCATGGACAGGTGTGGGCTATTCCATCGTTATTTCATTATCAATTAAGCAGGTAAAAGGTCTGGAGTTGATTCTAGGTGTGACATTTGCATTTGGAATCAGTTGCTGTTGACTCTCAATATGAGATCCAAAGAGCTGTCACTATCAGTGTAGCAAGCCATCATTAGGCTGAAAATCTAAACAAACCCATCAGAGAGATAGCAAAAACATTAGGTGTGGCCAAATCAACTGTTTGGAACATTCTTAAAAAGAAAGAACGCACCAGAGAGCTCAGCAACACCAAAAGATCCAGAAGACCACGGAAAACAACTGTGGTGGATGAGAGAAGAATTATTTCCCTGGTGAAGAAAAACCCCTTCACAACAGTTGACCAAATCAAGAACACTCTCCAGGAGGTAGGTGTATATGTGTCAAAGTCAACAATCAAGAGAAGACTTCACAAGAGTGAATAGAGGGTTCACCACAAGATGTAAACCATTGGTGAGCCTCAAAAACAGGAAGATTAGATTAGATTAGAGTTTGCCAAACAACATCTAAAAAAGCCATTACAGTTCTGGAACAACATCCTATGGACAGATGAGACAAAGATCAACTTGTACCAGAGTGATGGGAAGAAAAGAGTATGGAGAAGGAAAGGAACTGCTCATGATCCAAAACATACCACCTCATTAGTGAAGCATGGTGGTGGTAGTGTCATGGCGTGGGCATGTATGGCTGCCAATGGAACTGGTTCCCTTGTATTTGTTGATGATGTGACTGCTGACAAAAGCCGCAGAAAGAATTCTGAAGTGTTTCGGGCAATATTATATGCTCATATTCAGTCAAATGCTTCAGAACTCATTGGACGGCGCTTCACAGTGCAGATGGAAAATGACCCGAAGCATACTGCAAAAGCAACCAAAGATATTTTTAAGGCTAAAAAGTGGAATGTTATGCAATGGCCAAGTCAATCCCCTGACGTGAATCCGATTGAGCATGCATTTCACTTGATGAAATCAAAACTGAAGGGAAAATGCCCCAAGAACAAGCAGGAACTGAAGACATTTGCAGTAGAGGCCTGGCAGAGCACCACTAGGGATGAAACCCAGCGTCTGGTGATGTCTATGCGTCCCAGACTTCAGGCTGTAATTGCCTGCAAAGGATTTGCAACAAAGTATTAAAAAGTGAAAGTTAGATTTAGGATAGTTTAGTTTGTCCCATTACTTTTGGCCCCTTAAAAAGTGGGAGGCACATATAAAAACCGTTGTAATTC
This sequence comes from Taudactylus pleione, assembly GCA_031769625.1. Taxonomy (NCBI): domain Eukaryota; kingdom Metazoa; phylum Chordata; class Amphibia; order Anura; family Myobatrachidae; genus Taudactylus; species Taudactylus pleione. The sequence goes on along the minus strand of JAUIMM010000213.1, from coordinate 16,806,114 downwards.
CTACACCGTTCACCTGATTTGGATGCAATTACCCTCAAATTAAATCTGAAAGTCTGCAATTAAAGCACATCTTGTTTGTTTCATTTCAAAGCCATTGTGGTGGTGAATAGAGGCCAAAATATGAAAATTCTGTCAATGTCCCAATATTTATGCACCTGACTGTGTATATATATATATATATATATATATATATATATACATATGTATATATATATATATATATATATATATACACACACACACTGAAAAGTTACTTGGCCCCATTGTCTGCTAAATCTAAGCGCACCTACTACCTACTAAGGTGCACAGTATGTAGAATTGCACTGGGCAGCGGCACTCAGAGGAATAAAATGAGATACAGTAGTTGTCTTAGTGGTTAACTTTTCAATGTATTCACATTTTCATCAGGACAAAGAAAGAAGTTGGCGAGTTGCACTTCTTTCTTTTTGTTCTGACAAAAATATGAATATATATGTATGGTACATAATAGAGTTATAGGATTATATAGGACTGATCTGTTAGAGATACATATGTGAATGGCTCTACCCATGCATTCCTGTTAGAAAAATAAAAAAGTTAAAGTGGTTTTCTATATCCAATTTGCTGTAAATTAAGGGGGGTACACACTAGGTCGACGGGTTGGCCAAGTGTCTGACTCATGTGCCAGGTTTGATAGCTCAAGTGGCTGGGCATTTAAATTGCCTGCCCAGTTGAGTTGTCAATCACCACACCATCAGATAATCGACATATCTTTCAGATATATCGCCCATCTGCTGTGCTGCACAGCAGATCTGATATGTCTCTGAACAATGTAATTCACAAACATATCCGCTGTACACCCCCGGCGATGCACTATAAATATATTGCCCATTAAATGGAATATATCTATCTGTGTACCCAGCTTTACTGGCATACCTTTCTGTATCTTTACTATATTGCTTTATTTTTCTGTCTTTATGATCTACTTTGAACCATATCTTTATATAATCTGGCAGATATTTGTTGGCCTGCAATACAACACAATGCTGTGATCTGGCTACAACTATCTGATCTGTATCTGTACAAATGTACCTGATGCACAAAGCACAGCAGAGCAGTATTGTATTCTAAAGCAACAAAATGATACAACACTGCCTGACTATACAGCCATCTGGCCAAAGCGTATGATGGAACAGGAATGAGACATTTATATATGTACTGTAAATATATCTGTACCCCTGACTGATGCCTGGGGCAAGTGTTACTGTGACTGTGCTGGCTGCATACTGAGATTTGTACATAAATATAGTTTTCTTTGAGTGCATCTTATCTATGTGCCATAATACAGCACATTACAATGATATACATACCGAGGTTTGGGGATTTCCTCTGATGATGAACTACACATACAGTAAAAGAAAATGTGTAAATAACAACATGCCTACAGTATAGCTGTATAACAGTATTATTTTCAGTTACATAATGATCCCACAATCAGTGACGGTAAGAATCATTTTCAGACTTTTTATCTGATTTCCATAGACCTGAAGAAACAAAAAACTGCCTGAAATAGTACAATGTGGGGAACACACTTGAATGACAAATCATTAGATTGATAACCCACTGACCGATCTAAATATTTGGCAAGGTTATGCACAAACGGCCTTGTGCATACACATTTACCAATCGGCCGCCCTATATGTCTGGCCAGAATAGCCAGCTATGATGTTATTATCGCTGGTATCTGTGTCCAGCATATGACTTGGTTGGTCAGGCGTGTGTATACATAAGCTTTCTTATAGATATATTACATCTGCCGTGCAGGATGCCTGATGCAATATGTATGTAACAAACATTGGCCCTCATTCAGACCCACTCGCAAGCGGGCGCACGTACGTTAGGCGTACGTACAAAAATATTTAAATTCAATGGCTCGCTCGTATTTTCGTTCGCATCTAAAATTCCTCCCTAAACTCTGACGACCCCTCCTCTAACTAACGAGCGTACGAAATAGCGAGCGTACATCCCCGAAATGGCTTGAAAGGAACGCACGCACACGTATAAACAGGAAGTGGCCTTGTCAGATGTCGATTACCTGCTCCTTTATTCTGCCTACCTCCATCAATCGTATCATGCCAATCAATGTATCAATTAGCTTAATTGTTTGTTTTTTTTCAACACAATGCAAGAAACTTTACTCTTGTCCGTGTTTGTGTTTACCCGCAGAATACGTACGGATGAAACATTCGCTTTTATTGTTCAAAAAACATGTGAACCACAATTAAACAATTGTACTATTGCTGTGGATCCCCGCATATTTCCCTGGGTTCATTTCTTTATTTAAATTTGCTTACGCATGTCACTGCATCAAGCCTATCCTAACTCTCCAGAGATTTCTGGCCCTGTCGAACACATGACTCATACACTAACCAATAAAATTGCTCCTGTTAATTTCCAAAATACATTAGCCAATCAGAAAATTTTTACACACTTTATCAAAAATGATTTTTAAGAAAAACACCATTGCCATCATGAGAGCCTCCGCATTCACCAGGCGTGAGCTGCTGGTGCTTACGGAGGTCATGGATCGCCGGATCACCAGCCAGCCTCAACCCATGACCAACCGGCAGAAGCGCTCCGCGTATGCGGAGGTACGGTCCCGCCTGCGGTCCTTCGGCTCACGCCGCAACATCGGGCAGCTGGAGCGCAGGTGGTCCGACCTGCAACGGCGAACGCCCCGCTTGCTGGCATGCTTTCGCATGCAGATCCTGGCAAGTAAGTGTTATGTATTGTGGTTTTAATGTTTGTGTTTGTGGGGCAAACTGCGTGTGCATGTTTTCCTGTCTGTTCTATTTATTATTTGTACTCATATCTGCGTCTGCATGTTTTCCTGTCTGTTCTATTTATTATTTGTACTCATATCTGCGTCTGCATGTTTTCCTGTCTGTTCTATTTATTATTTGTACTCATATCTGCGTCTGCATGTTTTCCTGTCTGTTCTATTTATTATTTGTACTCATATCTGCGTCTGCATGTTTTCCTGTCTGTTCTATTTATTATTTGTACTCATATCTGCGTCTGCATGTTTTCCTGTCTGTTCTATTTATTATTGGTACTCATATCTGCGTCTGCATGTTTCCCCTCTATTTCTGATTTTTTAATTCTACTGCTATTTTTTTTTGTTTTATTTTTTATTATTTTTTTTTTTTTTGTTTGGTTGCCCGGATTTGTCCATAAACTAAACGCAATTTCTTTGACATATTTTAGGGGGACAGCCAAGACTCCGCCGTCAACGTCCGTCCAGACGGCGTTCCCGCCCACTCTCCCCAACCCCCAGCCAACACTCCACCCCAAATCTTTCCCCTATTCCCCACTCCTCCCCATCCTTCCCAGACCCTCTCCCGGAAATGTCGGGCCTCCTTCCCCTCCGTCCCACTTCCCCCTCTCCTCCACCCACCCCTCTTCCAATTACCCCCTCCCCGGAGTCCAGCATAACTCCGCCCCATTCTTTGGGGAATGACGGATCCTCCGAGGAGGATCATGGAGGTTTGGCCGGAGCTCCAGATTTGTCTCCCGGTATGTTTTTTTAATTTTTTTTTTAAAGCACAAACTGTTTGTATGTAATCATGTGTCGTGCCTTTCTTCGTGTTTTTGTGGCTTGACTTTTGTTGATTGTGAAGGTTTGCCTTTACCTCTTCCTGGTGATTTAAGCATACACATATCATACCTGTGGGAATTTGTACCTAGGCCTTGTATTTTTGCCAGCCCACACTTTTTATTTATGTTTTTGGGTTTAGGAGTGATTTGGGTTTTTTTTTAAGTTTTTCTGTGGATTCCCTATTGTTGTATTAACCCACACACTTTTCTCACCCACAGAGGAACAGAGGCGTCGGCAAGAGGTGGCGGATGTTGTGGGGCAGATGCGCCAACATGTAATCGGCCTTCTGGTGGCCCTCGACCGGCTGTCTGGCCTCCTTCGGCATTAGATTTTTTTTTTTGGTTCTATTTTCCAAATAAATTTATTAAGACAAATATACGTTGTGGCTCATTTTTAAAAACCAAAACCAAGATAGTTTAGCCTGACATAAGTTCCTGCAAGGATTTCCCTTTTTTAAAAGTTAGATTGTGTTTTGTCTTTGTATGTCAAACAGACACCAGAAACACATAACAGTAACAATGTCATTTCCCTTTTTGGGTGTAGTGTCAATTACAGATTTCTACATTTTCCAGGTTCCTACTTGGTGCGCAAGCTGCTTAGGCCAATCTTACAAATCCCAAGGTTGGGCCAGGCTTCCTTTTGGTGTGGATTGGGAAGCTGAAAACATATTTCAGTTTTGCTCAACTGGCGTCAGTACTGGTTTACCCCTTAGTCAAATGTAACTTGTGTTAACCTGGTTACACTTGCTGTTAACGTCCCAAAAAAGGAAGACCATTTCACTCTTCAAACATTTATTCACAACATAACAGAGAAAACAAAGTGGTCACTCCCAAAAAAAATACACAGTGATAAATTCAAATACAACACATACCAAGAAATAATTAAATAAAAACACAAAATCAAGAACTGGTTGACGAAGGACCATGCCAACATGATTCCACAAACATGGCGTTGCGATATGGGTTCCAGAATATATGCCCAAAAGGACCAGATCCAGGTTTGGTAAGGGTAGCAGGAAGTAGTGAGCGTTGGAGTGCCAAAGATTATGTGAACAAACAGAAGATGGTGAGAAAAATAAAAATAAATTAGATGTTCGCCAAAAAACACAAACACATTAGGTATAAACACTGGAGTTTTGTTCAAACTTACCTAAAAAATCTGGCCACCACATCATCGCGTATGGCCCCCCCACATACTGACCTTCGACCAACCTCGGGGGGGCCATCCTCAGGTAAGGCATCCTCTGGCTGCATTGGGACACCACTCCTTATGGCAATGTTGTGAAATATCCCACACAGGACCACAATTTTCGACACCATATCCGGCACATACATGAGCTCGCCACCAGAGCGGTGGAGGCATCTGAATCGGCCTTTTAAAAGGCCGATACAGCGCTCCACCACTTGCCTGGTGGCTGTAAGTGCGGAATTATACGCACTTTGTGGCCCTGGTGTGGGAGCCAAATAAGGAGTGAGCAGCCAGGACATGCAAGGGTATCCACTGTCTCCTGTGAACAAAAATAGGCCACATCAGGAACACTGTGTATCAAGCTTAACATTGTTATGTACTAAAGGTCTCCACTTACCCAGAAGCCACGCATCACCAGCTTGTAGGTTGGTTAATTTCTGCCATATCCCTGATTGCCGGATGACGAAGGAGTCATGAGCACTTCCGGGTAATTTAGCATTCAGGGACAGGATCTGGAGGGAGGCATCACATACCACCATTACATTCAGGGAGTGATAGTGTTTCCTGTTTCTAAATATTGCCTCCAGCCGTGCTGGAGGCTGAAGTGGTATGTGAGTACCATCCACAACCCCTATGATGTGTGGGAAGCCAGCTATTTGGTAAAAATTGGCCTTGGCCACACTAAGGGCACCCATATCCAAAGGCATTTTAATAAAATGATGGAGGTGCTTGAAAAGTGCCTCCATCACTGCCCTCAGGATCCTGGAAAAGGAGGATTGGGAGATGCCCGCCACTTTTCCCACCGTTGTTTGAAAGATCCTGAGGCACAGAAATGTAACACCGCCATAAATTGCGTCAGTGGTGGTATTGCTGTTGGACTGTCAATTTGCCGCTCAAGATCACTTTCTATTAATGAGAGAGTGTCTATGATGATTTTGGGAGGTAGACGGTAGCGTCTTAAAACCTCATCATCGGGCATTCCAAAAAGGGTGACACGTGTTCGAAATATCTGGGGCCTTGCATGCCTACGATGCCTACGCCTGGGACGAGTTTGAGGTTGGTCGTCTTCCGGGAGCAGGGCCAGAACAATTCGCCCCAGATCTACCTGAAATTCAAAGTTTACAATGTAAGGCTTTTGACCCACCCCAAAAGTAAGAAAAAACAACTTAGCTTTCTGATACCATCCATAGCTGCTTACATGCCGGGGTATTGTCATGATACGTATAAACTGTAAAAAAGCCAACAATGAGACTTCAAAAATTTAGAGGGTGTTTTTTTTGTTTAAAAATTGTTGCAAGCCAACACAGAAAATAGCGGAAAAACACATTTGGCCATCGATGAAAACGACATTGCACACCGTACGTCAAATAGGGTTCAAATGGACCCAAAAAATGGAAAAGGGAAAAGCAAAACTGGATTATATGATGAATAAGCCGTCAAAAATGCGGTAATTAAATCGCAAATGCAAGTCGCTACACCAACAGTCAAAAATGCGGTAATTAATTCGCAAATGCAAGTCACTACACCAACAGTCAAAAATGCGGTAATTAATTCGCAAATGCAAGTCACTACACCAACAGTCAAAAATGCGGTAATTAATTCGCAAATGCAAGACAAAAAATGGACTTACCCAACTCGAATATATAAGATTTCCACAAAAAACTTCTTTGGGTCCGAAAACCAAAAAAAACTAAAAAAGATGAAATGAGTGTTAAACAAATTAACGAACCACAAAACAGAAGAATACACCAATTGGCCACAAATTTGAAGGCACAAAACTTACCAAATCAGGAAAGGATGTGGAAAAAATGAAAAAAATGCGAACGGAAAAACCAAAGAAATGTAGCAAAAACAAACAAAAAACCAACTCTGCCAAATCCTCCAAACGCAAACAACCAAATCCAAACCACTTAACCGACAACACTCCAACAACCCCACCTCGACTCCACACACACCAAGCCATAAATAGTGTTTATTTTCCCGCACAAATTAAGGATGAATCATAGGGACGCACAATCAATGATGCGGCCGCAAACTAAGGACGCATGTATAAATACGTCACGAAATCACATAGAATTTCTGGATGATTTCATGCTGGAAGCAGAGACATGGCTTCAAACCAGGGAAACAATGGTCAAAATTGCGGCGGTAAGGCCTTCATGCATTTTGTGTCAATGATTCTTTTAAAACATAATATTGTGCAAGTTGTGAAGTGGCTAAATCTGCATATTTACCCAAATAGGTGAGGAGGATGACATGGAAGAGACTGCTGGCCCCAGTCAACCCGCCAAAGCTGGCAAAAAAAAAAGGCAGCCACATTTCACAAGCAAGGAGATGGAGGTTTTGATCCAGAAGTGCGTTGACATCCTGCCCCAGGCAGCCAGGAATATGAGCCAAAGCCAGAAGTGGAGAATGTGGGAGGAGGTCGCCGTTGCTGTCAATAGGGTGGGTGATTATGTCCGTCTAGCCCGGGATGTCAAACGGCGGTAAGTAAACACTTTCCCATCCTATAAACAAACCCCATTGTAAAAAAAAGGATAATGGTTCCAAATTCATTCCACAGATGAGCAGACTTCAAATATCGTCTCAAACAAAAACTTGCCGACAGGGCTAGGCATGCAAGGGGGACAGGTGGGGGTCCCACCCCTGTGTCATTGGAGTTGACAGACTTAGAAGAGATGGCACAGGGGTGTGTGCAGGCTGTGGAGGTGTTTGGCGTGTCCAACATGGATACGGACATGCCAGACTTTGCGGCTCCTCATGTTGGCCAAGGTAAGTCTTGTGATGTCACCAACTCAGAAATGCTATTGTGCCAATATGTAGATTCTAATGTGAGTCTTTTCTCCAATTTCCTAACAGAGACAGAGGCGGATGAGTCTGCTCCAGAGGGGAGCCTTGGGCGCAGAATTTCTGCTGGCTCTGCAGGGGAGGAACCAGTACATCCGGCTGAGGACCCTGCAGAAGCCAGTCCAGGGCGTGCCCCCTCGCAGGCAGTGGGCCTCCTCACAGAACTCAATTTTAAATCGGATTGCCATACGGAGATTCTGCAGAGGATGGACGCCAGTCTGATACGGGTGGCTGAGGCCCTGGAGCAAAATGCTGCGGCCAACGTGACCATTGGTCAGGCCCTGGCGGAAAATACCAGGGCCAACATCCGCATCGCCGATGCCCTGGAGCAGCTCGTTCGCCAGCACATGGTGGAGCCGACCTCCCTTCCTGCCGGAACATCCGGATCCTCCACCTCTGGCACAACATCAGCCAATCCTCCAAATGTGCCTAGCCCTGTGCCTAGTCCAGAGGCCACAACATCTGCCTCTGGACAGGCCAGCCCGATGGCATCCCGGACCCGGTCTGGCGCCCACCCTCACCCAGCCAAACGGGCGAGAAAACGGTGACAGCAATGGCGACTTTTCCCACACTCCTTCTGTGCTTGGCTCATATTCCTTTCTGGTCAAAACTTCCCTCTCCTTTCTTGTGAAATGTTTTTAAATTTTGTATTTACGCTTATGTTAGTAGTTATGTTATATTTTTTTTGGGATCAAATATCTTGGCCACAAAAAAAGGCAATACAATATTAGGCCAATTTGTTTGTGTGTAAACAATAAATTAAAAACAAAACACTGACATTGTATTGTGACATTATTGTACAAATGGGTTACATTTAATCCTGGCCTTAAACGCAAAAACTGACCCTCTTTAAAAAAAAAAAAGGCCTCTTTAAGGAACGTTTAAAAAATCACATAGCGATGCAAATTCCACAGTAAACCAAAAAAAAGGGGAGCTAATTAAAAGATGATGACATTATTGTTACAATAGGCCATAACCACCAAATTGTGGCCAAAATAAAACCCCAAAAATGTACGCTAATTGATTGTGTAATCATGACATTAGCAGCTCTGATTTCCACCTGCGTACGCTTTTGTGCTATCCCAATAAACTGCTTTCCAAACACATACCAAGCCGGATTTTAATCCAACACTAATTACTTTACTGACCAGCCGCGATTAATCGCTGCACCATCGTGGAGTCCCGGGACGGAGGAGAAGGCCATCGCCAATGTGGTCGAGTAATCCTGACCCTAAGCTGTGCGAGCATTTTGAAGGGAAAGCGGATGTTTCAGTGACGTATGAGACGGTCCGAACACATTTGACGTTCACATCTGCTAATGTATGTACGCCCCAAAAACGCCTCGCCACGCCTGCGTTTTTTCATCTCCACCCCCGTCAACACCCAAAAACGCCCTGTTCTGTCAATCACATTTGACATGTCACTTCCTGTACGCTATTTTAGGAACGAGAGAAAAAAAGCTCGCAATCTGCCGTACGCACATGCGCAGTGTAACACCGACGCATGCGCGGTTAGTCAACATCGGAACGCAACGAGCGTACTGTTGTTAACGTGCGGCTCTGAATGAGGGCCATTGTTCACAGATATATTGTGTGTATATACTGCCAGATGGACTGAATGATATATCGTTCCTCAGCTGTACAATATCCCCTAGTGTGTACCCAGCACAAGGTGGGTGTCTGGACTTTAGAGGACAATACTTTTAAGAAAAGAGAAGTCACATAACCATTAGCGGATGGGCAATGTTGTGCCCACCATTGTCAAACAGTGATATTCTTGCATACATCCAAAAATGACATAGCAAAAAAGAATTAGGTCATGTCTAGAATCCAATCAGACAATATGCCAATCTACCTATGGCACACCCTTTGCTGTGAGACCATATCCTTTATGCCCACTGTTATGAAGGACAGTGCCATGAAAATCAGGACAGTTGGGGAATATGTTCTTGCCAATTCTTCTCATGTAAATCTGTCCATGAGAACATCATGTGGTTTATAATAACACCCAAAATGCAGTAACATTATCACGGAGGATTCAAAGTTTATTCAAGTGATATAAACACAATTTATGAAAGGTCATCCAACAATATTATCAGCTTGTATAGAATGTGCTTATATTAATGGGGTTTTAGCAGACACTAATTGTAGCAGGTTTAAAATAAAATGTTATAATTACCATTCCTCGGGTGAAACCTCTGCAAAAAAAAAAATATATATATTTTAGAATGTTTTTTTTTTTTAAACTTTTGCATAAAATAAAACTGATGTAGTAGTGTTGGCTGGTATAACTGACCGTAACAGCAGCATAACAGCTCAGGATTTACCGGGTATTGTCTCCAGAATTTCCTACAAAAGTAACAAAAATAATGGTAAGTAGACAATAAATATAAACCTTTAAATTAGAGATATGCGGGTTCAGTTTTACTCTATGTTCGGATCTTAAATACTGCATTTTATTGGCTAATTGCCATCATGTGTTTTGGATAACCAATAAAATAAGTCCGAACTAATCCAAACTTTCAATAATTTTGGCGAAAACAACTGAGTAAATCTGAGAAAAACCGAACCCGCACATCTCTACTTTAAATACGTACATTTCATATATATATTAGAGATGAGCGGGTTCGGATTTATTCGGATCTCAAAACGGCATTTTATTGGCTATCAGCTATCACATGTTTTGGATAGCCAATAAAATAAATCCGAACTTGCGGTAAAGAGGCGAAAAGAACCGATTAAATCCGAACCCACTCATCTCTAATATATATATATATATATAATTTCTTGTTATATAACTTACAAGTTTTTTCCCCTTCCTCCCTCTAATCCTCCTCTTCTTCCTCTTCCGCATTTTACTACAAGCAGAAAATACAGAATGTTCTAATACACAGAAATGTACATCACATATTACATATTATTATCATCATATATTTATATGGCGCCACAAATGTTCCGCAGCGCCTTACAAAGTAACATCACATATATGGGCGCCATAAGGGTTGTGCAGCAGCATTTTGTGTTAAAGCCAAGTTGGATTTGTTACAATTGCAGCACTGTAATCCCCAGGTAAGGAGGAGGCCATATAAAGTAATGGGCATAACAAGCCATCTAATGCTTTATTTGTCTAGGTGAACAACATTGAGCATGCTTATATATAAGATAGACCTGTAATATACAAGTCCAATAAGAATACATTCATATAAAAACAAATGTATCAATAGATGCACAATGTTATAGAACAGACAAGTCTGCAATAAACAGAAGGAAAAGTACATTTAGATTTAGGTAAAAATCTACTCTACATCACTGGAAAACAGACAGAAATGCTCGTTCAGGCAAATTGGTTACATCAAATGGATTTAAGCAATTTGAACAATAGTTTTTGTCCATAGACCATATGGTTGATTGTCATTTGTTCCAATACATTACCAGGTTGTCATTCCAACCAGCCAGATTGGACAGATATCTGGCAGCTAACTGTATAGTGTATGCCCAGCATAAGGCTAAAGATAGATTTCATTTAAGAAAGCCCAAGCAAATCACATGGGAGACCTATGTCAGAAGAAACCATTTGGGAATAAGGGGACCTGGACCTTGAAGGCTACCAGATGGAAATAAGAGGACACGAGTAATAAGAATTATGAGGGTAATAGAGGGTGAGTTAGGGTGGCTCAGGGAAAACTGACATACTACTGCTAGAAGGAATCAGGATGGACAATTATAGAGGCGATGAAGGGGCAATGTATGTAAGCTGGGAACAGGTGCAAACTACTGCTGTGTAACGTATGTGAAATATAAAATATTAAAAACAGTGAGATAAACAAGAACCCTTAGGGCCATATTCAATTAGCGTTGAAAATGGACGTTTTTGCCAAAGAAAACGGCAAACAGGTGAAAATGGAGAAAAAAAACTGGAGAAAAGTTTTCCCCATCCCAGACCAGGAGAAAAAAAAGGCAAAACCCCTTTTTTGGCTAAAATATGGGGATTTCTTTCAGAATTCCTTAGATACCCCCTCATGATAAATTACCCCAAATTTTTTTTGTAAGTTGCGTACTTTGGCAAAAAACGACCGCGCAAATCTTGCACAAAAAAAAAACGTTGAAAATGATAGAAAGCTATTTTTTTTTCCAGGAAATTACTGTTCCACGTAAATTGGGGGTACATTAAAATGGGTGCAATTATATTTTCATGTCGTAAAAACAATTTAAAAAAACGTTAAAAAATACCTGCTGTAAACACGTGCGATGTTTAAAACACTTAACGCATCCATACCGCCCCCCCGAAAAATAAGACCAAATACATAAACAATAAAAAAATTTGGGGGGGTGATATGGATGCGTCAAGTGTTTTAGAAAGCCTAATGGGGATGCCAGTGATGAGGGAATCAAACAATGTGTGATTGCTGGTAAGAGCTGGTCTATAGCTGAGGACATGATCACAGACTGGCTTTTCAGGTTACTGTTATAATAAACCCTTACTAATCTGCATACATATAACACAAGTACAAGGTAAAAACCATCACTCACCTCTTACTCGCTCTGACTTTTTCCACAAACTCCTAAAGATTGAAAGAAAAAAATTAAACTTTTGTTAACTAAAACTATACATATCCATCTGCAAGAGCTGGATCAGTGCAGTTTATTGATAGCAACAGAACAGGACCTATGGTTTCCACTCCTGTGTGCTGCACATATAAAACTGATCACTATGTCCGTGTGTACGAGCACCTATGTACAAGCAGGACAGTAACTAGGGATGTGTGAGCAGTGAAGGCAGAGAATGTGGGACCATCACTGTACCTATATTTGGCCTGTAGGGTGGATTGGCACCCTGCAGCCTGGAAAGCAACCTGAGTCCTAAGGATGCACAGAGCACCCAGATCCCTGGTCCAGACCTCCGTCTTTGTGACATCATTACACCTCTTATATATGTGTGATATATGTGTGTGTGTGTGTGTGTGTGTTTGGGGGGGACCCAAGCAGTATTTCCATGTTTGGGTTTTTTCCCTATTTTTTTTGCTTTGTAGCATCCTGTCCAGGGGCGGATTGGGCCGCCGGGACGCCGGGCTAGTTCCCGCTGGGCCAGTCCCCTTGGTGGCCGCCCTACCCACCCTTCAAGGACCCCGCTCCGGCTCTCCCCCATTGTGCTGCCGCGATCAGTTACGATCGGGCAGCTGAACTAACAGGGCTGCAGCACGGCGGTCGCCGCCCCTTCAACATTCTAGCGCCGGCTCCACCTCCCGCGCGGTCTCCTCTACCCCGGGGCCGGCCGTCTCGCTGCCACGATCGGAACTTAGTTCCGATCGGGCAGCTAAACAGCACACCAGCCGCCCGGCCCTGTCTTACCTCCACCCACCGCGCAGTCAGTTCCCAGTGAGTCCGATCGGGCAGCTGCACTGGGCGAGTGCAGAGGTCTTGAAGCCAGTATGGCTGGCTTTTAAAAAAAAAAAAAAGGCCGACGGGGGAGCTGCTGCGCATGCCCAGCCGCAGCAGCTCCTCCCATAAGCCTTTGCGGACCACGGGGACGTCAGTCGATACTGACGGCCCCGCCTCCAGACCCTCCTCCAGCCTCTTACACAGGGGAGCCAGAGACACAGGCAGCAGACGCATAAAGCATAAAGTAAGTTTGATATAATATATATATATATATCATAAATCTAAAAGATCTGTATATGTATGTATGTATGTATGTATGTGTGTGTGTGTGTGTGTATATATATATATATATATATATATATATATATATATATATATATATTAGGGATGTGCAGGCTCGGATAGGTTCGAGTTTGCACGTGGAGTTCGGATTTTTCCCTCCAAAAAAACGGAACTCAGAAAGAGGCAAAACGTCATCTTACATGGACGAACATCATCATTCCTGGACTTTTTAAAATCTGTATTATATATATCTATATGGGATATCTAAAAACATATATAGTGATATATATATATATATATATATATATATATAAGTCTGAGAGATATATATAATCTCATATACAGCTAATATATATATATATATATATATATATATATATATTACTTTGGTAATTCCGTATCTTTGTGGCCCCTGGTTACACTACTTGCCTATCTTCACTATTCATTGAAGATACGCAAGTAGCATAAACTTCAGGAAATACTATTCGGACCCTTACGTCGAAATACCGACGCCTATCATTATCCTATCCGGGAGGATTAGGTTTAGGGTGCTGGGAGTGCGGGTAGGTTTAAGCACCCCTAAGGTAGGGTTAGGGAGGGAAAGGGGTAGAGATAGCCTACTTACCTCCACTGTTGGGATCTTCACCCATCGGGCTGCCAGCGTTGGGATTTCAACCGCTGGCCTGACAGCCGGCGGTCATTCATACCGATTCCCCCCAGGAGAGAGACACGTAATAATGATACAGACTCCTCTCCCACTCAGGTCACATGGGGTCATTCCTGCTATTATTTTATACTCCTACTTATTACAGATACAGTACATCCGGAAAGTATTCACAGTGCTTCACTTTTTCCACATTTTGTTATGTTACAGCCTTATTCCAAAATGGAATAAATTCATTTTTGTCCTCAAAATTCTACACACAATACCCCATAATGATAATGTGTAAAAAGGTTTTTTGTAAATTTATTTGAAAACAAAAACAAAACAAAAAAAAACCTAAGAAATCCCATGTACATAAGTATTCACAGCCTTTGCTCAATACTTTCTTGATGCACCTTTGGCAGCAATTACAGTCTCAAGTCTTTTTGAATATGATGCCACAAGCTCGGCACACCTATCTTTGCACAGTTTCCCCATTCCTCTTTGCAGCACCTCTCAAGCTCCATCAGGTTGGATGGGAAGTATCGGTGCACAGCCATTTTCAGATATCTCCAGAGATGTTCAATCGAATTCAAGTCTGGGCTCTGGCTGGGCCACTCGAGGACATTCACAGAGAGTTGTCCTAAAGTCACTCCTTTGATAATTTGGCTGTGTGCTTAGGATCGTTGTCCTGCTGAAAGATGAACCCGTCGCCCCAGTCTGAGGTCAAGAGCGCTCTGGAGCAGGTTTTCATCCAGGATGTCTCTGTACATTGCTGCATTCATCTTTCCCTCTATCCCGACTAGTCTCTCAGTTCCTGCCGCTGAAAAACATCCCCACACCATGATGCTGCCACCACCATGCTTCATTGTAGGGATGGTATTGGCATGGTGATGAACGGTGCCTGGTTTCCTCCAAACATAACGCCTGGCATTCACACCAAAGAGTTCAATCTTTGTCTCATCAGACCAGAGTTTCTTTCTCATGGTCTGAGAGTCCTTCAGGGGCATTTTGGCAAACTCCAGGTGGGCTGGACGCTCACCTCACCTACATGCACATTTGTCATGGTTAGCAAGACTGTAAAAACATCGGTACAATCAAGTACCATCGGACCCATACACAACATTAAGGCAGGTCAGACCTCACTCAGGTATTGCTAACTTCAGCACACGCTATGAGGCCTCAGGCTGCGTATGGTATTACACTGGATAATTTATGCACGCCCATGCAACAGCGTTGAAACGCACTGGCATGCCTGTGCTCGCCCGATTACCCCCCCGTCGCCACCCACAAACGGCACTTCCTGTCACTCACTCTGCGATGGGTCTGTGTAGTCACTGTGATCACAGTCCCGGTCACAGTGGAGTGTTTGCGCATGCGCACTGCGATGCATAGGCATGCGCAGAACGCAACAATCTTCCGATTGCGGGCGTATTAGCAACTGCGTTTCCTTCCTGAACCAGGCCCTAAATCTGCACTTCCAAGATATGCTGGGTGTATTATAACAACCAATTACCAATCTTCTTCCATATTTACAAATAGGATTTTAATATAGTATAAATATGACTTAAACATGACTATATTCCCAGCCACAAATGAGAATATAGTTATATTTTTTTTCCCAAAATCTGTTTATTGAACAGCATAAAGAAAATGTACATCATACACCTCAAGAATTAAATAAAATACAACATTTCAATATATATTTAAAGACAATGTCCTGATTGACTCACGGACTCCTCATAATTGGGTGACAAAGCAACATAGGCCAGGTGCTGCGGGACTGTAAGCTCATTGTCTGGGTGGAGGGGCGGCTGCAGTGCTGGGGCTGCAGCACAGTCCAATATTCTAATAGGGGCAGCCACACCAACTGCCAGTGATGTCTGGCAGCAGCTGGGGTGGCAGTTGGTGTGACTCCCCCTATTAGAATATTGGACTGTGCTGCAGCCCCAGCTCTGGAGTCATAATACTGCTAAGGACACAGCACTGGGCTTTTTCCATTGGTGGGATACGTCACTTGCTTTGGATGAGAATGAGCGTCTGAGGGGGCAGAAGGGGAGAACAGGACAGGCGGAGGAATCAGAGAGGGAACGGTGAGGTGATGTAGGAAAAGACAGAGGGAGAGGTTCTATGCCACTGAGGTAGGAGGCATCCTGGATAAGATGCCTTTGTACTAATGTGTTTCTGTTTTTTACTCTAAATGCCAATAAAAATTGTTTGCAAAAAACATATATATCAGTGAAATGTTTAGATTTATATCAAATAATATGTAAGTGCTTAAGAATCTTTTGACAGACCCGTTTCCTATATTGTTTCCTCTAGCAAGTCATCATTTAAGGATCTTTCTATCTGGAATATGGTAAGTAATGGAAAAGCCAATTGTTTAATCAACATATAGGGGCATATTCAATTACCCGCTGTGCTTACTGTACAGGTAAAGCTCCGGCTATAACGCTCAGACCTATTGAATATATTGTCACTTTCCCCACACGGTAAACAAGCAGGAGGCGCGCGCTAACCCACAGATCGTGCACTAAGCGCTGGAAGTTATAGGTTTCCCCGCGCACTAAGCCCCAGAGGGAGCAATGTAACACACATTTCTCCTCACAGCTCTGAGGAAAGATACAAGTTATGGTCACTGGTTCTTACTGAGTCTGCCCCATAGTTTTGCTATTGTTATTCAGGAATGATAGAATGGAAAGGTGATCATGTCATTAGGAAGAGAAAGCAAACGTGTACACCTAATAAGGATGACGTTTGGAGAGAACAGAAAGTAATAATAAAGGACAGGATTAGAGCCTCAAATAAAACATACCTCCATTATGCAACTCGTACTGAGAAGTGAGGATTCCACGGGGGTGATGTCATAATGTGCAGCCTGACTGCCTGTGACATCACCAACAGCCATTATCACCTGCTGCAGAGGTTCATGGGACATTATTACAGTGAGAGGCCTATCAACAGTTAGAGCGGGGAGTAAATAGAGGTCGTGGGACAATAAGGGGTGTTTATTTTTTACTTTTTCTTTTTTTTAAGATAAGCTTTTAAAAACAAAAAGTGATAAAAATTGCTATTTTTCAATGATTTCAAGGTTAATTCCCAAATCTTTGCATCCATTTGTGAAATAGACCTATAAATGAACAGTTTTCCAAACCCATGAAAACAACTTGTCATACACTGAAAAAATGATTCATTCAGTTAATGCAATTTGGGAATTAGTAATAATGTTTTCACTGGTCTTAGACACTCAGGTGTAAATTCACTAAGAATCGAGATAGGGCGAGCTGACCATCTCGGGTGATTTATTTAATTTTTTCCTGCTTGCAAATTTACTAAAGGCAAAAGTCAGGCGAGTTAAGGTGCCCATACACGGGATGATTTTTAGCACGATTTTTTCAGTTTCTACAGGTTCGACAGACCAATCGTTTTAAAATAGTTGTATATTGAGTCTTCTGCGACCCCGATGCGCGTCCCCGCCGTCGTCTAGTTGGATCGCAGATCAGATGGTTTTGCAGAGAGATCTACGATCTTTTGAGTACAACCTGAATCACTTCTATGCATCTTATCCTATGATCGTAATGATCAATCGTACACCATTTGACCACATCTTTTTCAAGGGAAGAATTTCAAGGGATCTCGTACAACTCATCTTACCAACTTTGAATCTCACCGTGTATGGGGGCCTTTAGAGAGAGATTTCTCATATCTCACTCGTAAAACTCGGGTGAGATAGCAATCTCGAATCAAATCACCATCGGGCCAAATCGAAAGTACTTTTCACCTAAAACATACATCTCTCAAATTTACCAAGAATTGGGATGACAAGCTCGGGTGAGATAGGAGCAAACTCTCTGTCAAAATCACTTTTCAATCTCTCAACCCCCTGAGCTGCAAGATGGTCAGAAACATACACAAATCATTGTGACTTGTGTAGGTTTCTTCCTGTAAATGGTTAAAAATGGGTTAATGTTTAAAAAAAAAAATACGTAGGGTCTCTCACCTCCAAAAGACTAACCAGCCCAGGACTTGCCAGCCAGTCCTGGTTTTTAAAATTACAGGGAACAAAATGTGTAGGGTTCCACAGTAATTTAAGAACCGGCAGCAGGGTCAGACCTGGTTTTAAATATAGGGAGAAAAAAATTGGCGTGAGGTTCCCTGTATATATAAAACCAGCTCCGGACCCTTTCTAGCGGGGGACTGATGCCACAGCCAAGGGATGATGCCTTTCACCGGGTCCCCCAGCCGCAGCATCAGCCCTGACCGCTAGTCAGCCCTTAATAAAGGGGTCCCCTCTCCAGGGCACCCCTGGCCTAGGCTGATAGCCCAGGGCTATACCCGCCACCCCTGGGCGGCGGGTTAATAGTGTATGTTTAGTGTTACAAATATAATTATCAACATTGCCTTTACAGTGGAACTACAGGTCACAGCAAGCCTCCCCCGCATACTGGTACTTGGTGAACCACAAGTACCAGCATGCGGGGCATTAAGGGTCCACTGATACGTGTAGTTCACCTGTAAAGAAATGTGTAAAAAACACAAGACACACATACCGTGAAAATAAAGATTTATTACATCTATACACACTCACACATACTCACCTGCTCCCACATGTTCACGTCCCCTTCTCAACGTAAAGTATCCTATGGAAGTACCTGAAAAAAAGATCCAATACTCATCTTTTATCCCACGATGTTCGCCGCTGAAAGCCAATCAGGGCCACGGACACACTGTAACAACACGTTATAGCATTGTTACAGTACGCGAATGACAGCTCATGGAGAATGAGCTGTCATTAGTACTGGGCCGCGAGCCAATTAGCGGCGGCTTAACATTAGCGGTCGCTCAATGGCTGGGACCCACATGGACTTAGCCAATAAGCGGCTCCTCCACGCTACACCTCTGATCAGACCCCTCTACATGCTCCTTATTTGCCATCAGACTCCTCCACATTCTCCTTATATGCCAGCAGAACCCTCCACATGCTCCTTATATACCATCAGACCCCTCCACATGCTCCTTCTATGCCATCAGACCCCTCCACATGCTCCTTATATGCCAGCAGAACCATCCACATGCTCCTTATATGCCAGCAGACCCCTCCACATGCTCCTTATATGTCAGCAGACTCCTGCACATGCTCCTTATACACCAGTAGACCCCTCCACTTGCCCCTTATATGCCAGCAGACCCCTCCACATGCTTTTTATATGCAAGCAGACCCCTGCACATGCTCCTTATATGCCAGAAGAATCCTCCACATGCTTTTTATAGGCCATCAGACCCATTCACATGCTTTTTATAGGCCATCAGACCCCTCCACATGCTCCTTATAGGCCAGCAGACCCCTCCACATGCTACTTTTATGCCAGCAGACGCTTTCACATGATCTTTATATACCAGGAGCTACATGCTCCTTATATGCCAGCAGACCCTTTCACATGATCTTTATATACCAGAAGAAAGACTCCTCCACTTGCCCCTTATATGCCAGCAGACCCCTCCACATGCCACTTATATGCCAGCAGACCCCTTCACAAGCTCTTTATATGACATCAAACCCCTCCACATACTACTTATATGCCAGCAGAACCCTCCACATGCTTTTTATAGGCCATCAGACCACTCCACTTGCACTTTGTATGCCAGCAGACCCCTCCACATGCTCCTTCTATGCCATCAGACCCCTCCACATGCTCCTTCTAAGCCATCAGACCCTTCCATGTGCTCCTTATATGCCAGCAGACCCTTTCACATGGTTTTTATATACCAGAAGACCCCTCCACTTGCCCCTTATATGCCAGCAGACCCCTCCACATGCTCCTTATATGCCAGCAGACCCCTTCACATGCTCTTTATATGCCATCAGACCCCTCCACATGCTCCTTCTAAGCCATCAGACCCTTCCACGTGCTCCTTATATGCCAGCAGACCCTTTCACATGATCTTTATATACCAGCAGACCCCTCCACGTGCTCCTTATATACCAGCAGACTTCTCCACATGCCTTTAACAGCTTAACAGTGAGCATGTATAGGAAGATGCATTTCAGAGTCTTTTATAGAGGTTATTTGTCTCCATCCAGGAGATTTGCTATTGGAATGCACACTACACCTCACTGCACAAAATGTGCCTGTACTAATGCCTCCCTATATCATTGTCTATGGAATTATCCACCGATAAAAAAAGTTCTGACTCCACGGTAGACATTAATCACTGACACACTTGGTTAATTTTGTACCGATCTCACCTGAATGGGCAATATTTAGGGTCTCCTTTTAAATTTTGAAAACTATGCATAGTTGCAAGAAATTACTTTTATCTATATCTGGCGCGGCAACAAATGTGTCCTGCACCAAACCAAACTGTTTTATTCTAAAGCTGCCCTTTTTGAAATTTGGGAGAGTCTCATAGAGATATTCCCATGGGTATGAAACTCCAGCTCCAAACTTGTCATACAACTGATTGGTATGAGACCAAGATATTGCTGCATGGTCGCCCCTATTCAATAAATGCTCCTCCCTTTCATACATGCTGAAGGACCTGTGGTCTTAATTTTCTTTATGTCCCCACCCCCTCCTTCTACCCTCCCTGCTGCTCCCTTGGTTCTAGAGATTATTTGTTTGTACTTTGTACATTATCACTTGTTCAGTTTTTCATGATTAAAAGAAAAAAGGTAAAAAAAAAAAATGTACTTACTGCTTTTTCTTTGTTCTAAGGTTATCTATGTCTCGGGCTTCTATTTACTATGTCCCGGTACTTTGGTTTATGTTAGACACTTATGAATAGTCATTATATAACATGTTAAACATGCCATGTACATGTTTCTCCACATATATGCTCCTATCTCCTTCCTTTTCACTTTATGTTCCTTTTTACTCATTTTTATAGTAAACATATTTGGAATAATAATATTCAAGCACTAAATAAAGTGTATTACTTTAGGGGCTGTGCTATATACTAGGGCAAAATATGGCTCTCCAGTTATTTTGGAAGGAGAAGTCCAAGCTTGCCCTCTGTCAGGGCATATGGTGCGCTGTATAATATCACAACACTGAAGAGCCAGAGACATCAATGAAAGTAGTGTCATAGACTGAGAGCCACCTACCTTCTAGCTTGTATTCAGTCCTCTCCTCCTCATCAACGGAGCAGCGCAGGGTGCGGAGTTCATCCATTTGGGAAGCCAGCATCACTACAAAGGAAATATGCTTGGTTATAACTGACCAATTTTGAACTGGCTCACCGGATTTGGTCTTTAAGTTGTACTAAATTGGATGATAATAATAATAATAATAATAATATAGAAGTCTATAAATACATAAAATTGACTAAAGCAAAATTAAAATGTTAGGAGATCGTTATTCCTAAAAAAAAAAAAAAAAAAAGATCCGTTAATTTAACGAGTGTGAAAAAGACTGGTAGCCTCGGGCTTTAACGTCCGGGGCTATTCAATTAGAGCCCCTTTTTCTTCTGAGACCCTTTTTTAACACTGTTAAAAAGTGTTAAAGGTCACACATGTTAACGACTTTCAATAAGTAGGATCTGCGAAAAGTTCACAGACTTATGCGTTAACAGGGTCTTATCACCCGTTAACAGGCAATTTATCGGGGACTTCTTTTCGGGTCTGATAAGACATGAAAAAAAATCCCCATTAAGTGCAGCCTGTGTAATTACTGTGGCTATTTGAATTCCCCCCTAAACGATATTATTCTGAACAGATATTGTGGCAATGCCAGTAACACCATAATACGTGTGCAATTCATATGGAAAAGCCTACACTGACAAAGGCTGGAGAATATTCCTGACATAAGGCTCTTACCTGCCATCCTCAGGTTCTCCCATGTTGCTTCTGATTGGTGCCCAGCAGGACTCAGGCGACTTCAGCAGCAGAGGAGGAAGAAGGTAAGGGGTGGAAGAGGGCAGAAGGGAAAGATGACAGGGGTGGCTGGGGTGCAGGGAAAGAGGAACACTCTGGAGTGAGGGGCATAGAGGAAAGGGGGGAGGTGTGGGCAAAGAAAGAGGTAGATGGTGTACAGGTGAGAGGGAAATAGACATGGACATAAAGAGAAGACAAATTAGGAGCAGTGGATACAGACAGTAAATGGTGTTTAGGGGCCTATCCACTAGATGATTTAAATGAGCGATTGAACAATAATGATATCGGTATCGTTCAATCATTCATAAATCGTTTGCAAAAGTGTCTAAAACGACCAGTGATGCGCGTTCCCGCTGGTCGTTCAGACATCTATCATCTTGGAAACATGCTGGTCAACCTGACGATAACGTGAGCATGTCTGCAGATGATGGATGAGCCTGCACTGAACGACTGCTAACCCTGGGTGAAGGGTATGCTATAACCTAACGTTCTGGCAGCAGCACCAGAACCGTGGAGCTAGTACACCATGAGGCTATGATACTTAACAGGCTAAGATATCAGGCCAATAGATTAAGCTAGGCGCCCTTTGTTACTGAACGAAGGGGAGCCTGACGGGGTAAAACCAAGCGGCGCTGCAATTGGCAGGACTGTGTCTCGTCAGCACATTGCTTCTAGACGTGATGCATCGGTTGAACCACTGGCCTCTTTCCGAACCGCTTAAAGCGGTGTTATAGTGCAAAAGGGGGATTGGGCTAGCGTCCCTACCGCTAGCAACCAGCTATCCACTGTAGCTAGCATTAATCCCCTGTCATCAAGGACAGGCAACCCTTACCTTTTGTGCTGAAGCACTCACAGCGTGGTTGTGTCTAATAAGTTTGCTACCAAGTGCACCATTGTAAATAATAATAGGTCCCCCGAACGGGCGCCGTAGATATAGAATGACGGGAACCAATCTATAACCCCAGGAGGGTGTAAGCACATATCTTTATATACATGTGTGGTGCAGGTAGTGCACTGAGCTATACTGCCTGTGTTATGAAATACCACGCTGTGTATGCGCGAACTGTTACACACCAGTCGTCAGCACAGCGCTAGTCCCCTTAATAGTGTGGAGTAGTTGAAGGTCCGGTCAGTGGCGGGAATACAGGGAGCATTCAAGGCTCCTGACGCAAAGCCACGCATTAACCAACATCTCTCCTGCAAGACAGGAGAGGGGTTAACTCACGGGAACACTGATGTGCTGCTGTGGCAGCAGCATGACGTCATACAGGCATAGGTATAACGTAAGGCTATTTGCTTTATGCTATAGAGCAGTGATTTTCAACCTTTTTTAACTCGCGGCACACTACACAAGATTTTAAAATTGCCAAGGCACACTATCCGGCGATGCGGTGTGCGCGGACTATGAAAAAACACACTACATTAGTTCCCACAGGAACAAAACACACTACATTGGCCCCCACAAGAATAAAAAATACACTACATTGGCCCCCACAAGAATAAAACAATCCCATTGGCTGGCCTAACAGAAAAAAAAAAACACATTGCTCCCCACAAAAAAAACAACCATACCACATTGCGCCCCACAGAATTGCTCCCCACAGAAAAAGAAACCTATGGCTGACCCCACAGAAACAAAAAACAAAACACATTGTTCCCCACTAAATAGGCAAATATATGGCTGGATAACATATGGCTGGTTCTCACTAAAAAAAATTACATGACTGGTTCCCACGAAAAAATAAACTATGGCTGGTACCCACGAAGAAGAAAAAAATGTCTGGTCCCCACAAAACCCACATTTGTTCCCCCCTTGTCACTCACACTGCAGCAGGATCGCGTGCGGGCGGGCTTCCAGGAAGGCTGCAGAGCCTGCCTGGACAGAGCGCGGGCTGGCTGATTGGCGCAGGGCGTTGGCTGGCAGAGCGGGCTGGAGGGCAGTGGACAACGCGGCGTGCGTGACCTGTGATGTCAAGCCGCCGCATCTTTGCAGGTCACTAACCGGTCGAGTCTCCCAGAGGAGGTCAGCGGCCCGGGATGCTGAAGTACAGTAAAATGTGCCCGGTGGCTCTGACAGCCCCGCGGCACACTTCACAACCGGCCACGGCACACTAGTGTGCCGCGGCACACCGGTTGAAAACCGCTGCTATAGAGTATCTAACAGGGAAGCCTGCCCAGCCCAGCCAGGAGCTACGGGACACGGTGTCTCCTCCTGAGATTTAGATGAGGGGAGTAGCTAATAGCTAAGGCAGAACATACAAACTCCACACATTAAGGGCCGTGGTGGGATCCGAGCCTTGCGCTGGTACTTAAAGGCTATTAGCCTGTTATTATAGGGATGACAGTCACTCAGCACAGCTAGGAGCTACGGAACGCGGCGTCTCCTCCCGTGAGGAGAGCTGCTAACAGCCAAGGCATGTAGTGATACGATGGCAAAACCGCTGCTCTATGTCCAGCCAGTCTGCTCTGGCGGTGGGTGGTGCCTCAGCTGCATATATCTAGCCCGCATGTTATGGTGGGCATAGCCCCGTAGCGCTGATTTTTCCACCTGTCATGGAGGAAATGGCAGGCGTTCGCGCATGGACAATGCATAGCAGGAGTACAGGGTGGGTGCAGAGCAACGCTTAGCGCTGCCATCGCACCACTCCCCATAATCAGTAACCCAGACACTGACCTCTACAAGCTGTGGTGGGTCTTTCTCAACAGCTCCCGCTAATGGTGGGCGTTCAGCGTGCCTACCACAGTGATACACATCCACTTTCCTTGCTGAGTGTAGGGAGGAGGACCCGGACCCAGCCAGTTTCAGCTGCGACGGGCCCCTTAATTGGCAGAAGAGGGAGAGCCCGACTACAGAAGGCGCCGCTTGATATGCAGGACGCGCCGGTAATAAGCTCCACCCCCCGCTAGCCTTGGCGGATTTCAGCTGCGACGGGCCCCTTCGTTGGTTTCTGGCAGCAGCGCCTGAAGAGGGAGAGCCCAACTGCCGATGGTGCCGCTAAATATGCAGGACGCGCCTTTTAATTTCACCCCCGCTACTAGGGATAAGCTAAGAGACCCGGACGCTGCCTGCTGAGGGCCGCGGCGGGTCTAGT
This sequence comes from Taudactylus pleione, assembly GCA_031769625.1. Taxonomy (NCBI): domain Eukaryota; kingdom Metazoa; phylum Chordata; class Amphibia; order Anura; family Myobatrachidae; genus Taudactylus; species Taudactylus pleione. The sequence continues at coordinate 16,781,174 of JAUIMM010000213.1, read as the reverse complement.
CTAATGTTCATGGAGGGAGCTATGCAACAGCCCCTGCAGCATGCCTTTTACCAGATAAGAGACTCGGGTGCGTGCGGGGGGATGGTCGGGTCTCCTAACAGTGACATTCTATGTCACTGAGCCCAGCAATGCTTCCACTGCTCCTGCTATCAGGAGCAGTGGTTATACTTACAACTGCTGCGGCCGGGATGCTGGGCTGAGGGGGCGGCGAGGAACCCGGCACATGCCGGTGTCAGCAGTGGTGGGTCCTTGCAGGGTCTGATGACTCCATGTTTGTGCCCCCTCCTCAGGGTCACCGGACACAGGCTGCAGTAGCCATGGTGGTGCCCTTCCCGGCGGCTCCCATGTAGCAGGCAGACTGCCACAGTAAGCAGCCTGCATGTCCTCAGTGCTTGTTAATAAAAAACACTAAAAATAAAATGAAAAAGGCTGGAGACAGCCTGATGTGCGACCGGCTCTCTCGGGCACATTCTAAAAACTGGGGCTGATGGGGCATAGAGGGGGAGAAGCCAGTAACACTTCTAAATTATTTAAAGTGCCAGGCTCTGTTCTACCACCGTCTATACCCCACTGTCTTGAACTCGTGTCCCCTAGTGGATGAAGGAGAAATTGTAATTAAATGTGGGGTACCTAAACTAACGAAACAGTTGATTTTGGGGGTAATTAGAGGACATTTTTTTTTTACTTCCAAAAATGACATGTAATTATTGGACTACTTAAGCAAATTAGAAACATCCAATTTCCTAATTAGTCATTAGGGGGAGTGTCCATGGGGTTCAGCACAGTGTCCCGACATTTTAACCTTAAAATAAAGATTTTCCTTTCCATCTCTCATTAGGAAGCCTATTCATCAACACTAAGATAACGTTTTTAAGGACATTTTCCTTAATTAAAGTTATTTTCGTATTCGTGTAGAGACTTAACACAGGAGATATCACTGATATCTCCTTGCTAAGTCCCCCTGCGTTAATTTCCACACTCCCCATACATTAGTATGGGGATATGGAAATTATGGTATTCATCAAATTCCGAAAATTATGTATTTTCGGAATTTGATGGTGTTACCATACGCCACTGTGAGGTGGCGTATAGTAGGTAACACTTACCTGCTTTCAGTTGGGCAGGTCCCCCGGCATCTTCCTCCATCGCTCTGGACTCTCCTCTGGCTCCGTCTGCTATGCTGTCATGTGTTCTCCCCAGCAGAGCACAATAAAGTTTAGAAAAAAAAAAAAGTATTTCTTTTTTTATTCTAAACAGTACTGAGTTCTGCTGGGAGAAAACGTGACAGCGTAGCAGACGGAGCCTGAGGCTGCTGCGCGAGCAGGTAAGTCATGGACAGGGGGGAGGTGAGCGGAGGGGGGGCAGGTGAGCGGAGGGGGTAGGGGGGACACAAAATTACCGCCGCTGTGGGCAGTGCTGCGCATGTGCTGGCTTTACGAATGTAATAGCGCATGCGCAGCACGGATTCCAGCTGCGGTAAGTTAGAGCATAGAGTGATAGCTATCTATTTCATGAAAAGCAATCATCGCAAAAATGACAGCTTTTCGAAATATATAGTTATAGGGAGGAGGAATGATGAATTCCTCCGGTAATTAGGTAGAACTCCATGCGAGTTCTAAACCTAATTACCTCCAGAGAAAGTTTAGGTATGATGAATAGGCCCCTATGAGAGTTAGGTGGTAAATATTAACAAACCGAACACACAAATGCCATCACAAATTATTAATGCTTGTAATCGCGTATTCAAATACATAGGTCAAATATGCAGAGTTAAACATGCCACATGTATTAGGTCACACATGCAGTAGGTCACTTATGCAGAGTCACACATACAGAGGATTACAGATGCGGATGATCATAGATGCAGAGTCACACATGCCACATGTATTAGGTCACACATGCAGTAGGTCACTTATGCAGAGTCACACATACAGTGGATTACAGATGCGGATGATCATAGATGCAGAGTCACACATGCAGCAGGTCACATATGCAGAATCACACATACAGCAGATCACAGGTGCAGATGATCATAGATGCAGAGTCACACGTGCTGCAGGTCACTTATGCAGAGTCACACATGCAGCAGGTCACTTATGCAGAGTCACACATACAGCGGATCACAGGTGCAGATGATCATAGATGCAGAGTCACACATGCAGCCAGGGCTGGATTAACGGGGGGGGGGGCAACAGAGGAGTTCGTCCCTGGGCCCCCACACCTGAAGGGCCCCCACACCCGTCGGGGTTAACGTGAACCGGAGAAGACGGAACTAGTTCCGCCTCCTCCGGCCAACCTAACCCCGACGCCGCAGGGAGGCACCATTTGCCAGGCGCCCGCTGATATTGTAACCAGCAGGCGCCAGGCTCCCTCCCCGCAGCGGCTGCCAGAGCCGGAGGCTGTAGCTCATTCGTGAGCTCAGGCTTCCTGTTCACGCAGCGCACTATGGGAGAAACGTCATAACATCTCTCCCATAGTGCAGAGGAGCAGCCGGGCAGAATGGACGTGGAAGGCAGCGGGAGCGGGGCATAAGGTATGTATTTTTTTTTTAGTGCAATTGGCTATTCTACTGGGGGCATTACTCGGGGGGGGGATTACTACAGGGGGCACTACTACTGGGGCCACTACCACAGGGGGAATGACTACAGGGGGCACAAATACAGGGGTATTACTACTGAGGGCATTTATACAGTGGGCATTACTACTAGGGCATTACTATTGGGCACGGGCACAAACAGGGGGCATAACTACTGTGGTGCATTACTATTGGGGACACAACCACAGGGGGCATTACTACTGGGGGCATAACTACTGGGGGCACTACTAATGGGAGTATTGCATAGGGGGCACTTCTACTGGGTTCACTGCATAAAGGGCACCACTACTGTGGGCTCTGCATACGGGGCACTAACACTACTAGGGACCCCATTGCGCATACCCCCAGTGCGTCACATTTAATAGCGGCCCCCACAGACCTTAATCCGGCCCTGCATGCAGCAGATTACTGATGCAGAGTTACACATGAAGCAAATCACACATGCAGCATGTCATATGCACAGTCACACATGCAGAAGTTCATATGCACAGTCACACATGCAGCAGATTACAGGTGCTCAGTCACACATGCAGAGTATCATACATGCACAGTGTGAGATACATATACTTAGGATTATACCTTTTCAGACTGATTTTTCAAGTTGGTACTTGGCAGTGGGACTGCAGCAACTTCTCTCTCCTAATCTCCCATGATGCCAGCAAGACAGAACTGTACAATCATGTGCCATTTAGCCACGCCCTCTTCTTGATACACACCTCCTTCCTCTCCTGCTTTAATGAAATGTACAGGCAGCCCAGGGATGCAGCTGCACGGAGCACCACAGTTCCAATTAAAATTTTGGGGGGACGGGGCCTCCTTTAATCCAGCTCTTAAATGCACTCACTGCATCCCTCCTACCACCTCAATGATGCGATTCCCACAGACCAGCCACCCGCTGCCAGTGTATTAGGCACAGGGCTGCACAGAATAACGTGACCGGCACATGAGGCCTGCCCCCCTATGACAGTGGGCGGAGTTTTAATTCCTTGGGGCCCACCGGGGATTTCTCCGGGCCCCCGTCATGCCAGTCTGAGCCTATACATAGGACATACTGACATCATACACACTGATCATCACTACATACAGGTCATACTGATATCATACACAGATTATAACTGGTGGATCCACACTATTTAACACCTTTTTTTTCTTAATACAAACATCATATCTCCAACTATGTATAAAGTCTTTCATATTCTAGACAGGCTGAGGTGTACAGACCATGTGACAGAGAGGGTGGTGGTACCTGATGGCCAGGCATCCATCCAATATCATGCTGCCTTTGTATTCTGCATCATCCCACCAACTCCACCTGTCCATCATTTCCAAACAGAGTGCATGGCGATGTAACTACTACAGAGTATGAGGGATGGGGTTCCAGTGGAAGGAGACCAAGAAGATCAGGTGGGAATATGAATAGTAACCGCTGGCACCATTCTCTCCTACATACATCTCAGCACCTCTGCACTATGGCCCTCATTCAGAGCCGCTCGCTATTTGCGGTCGTTCGTTCTAAAACAAGGGGTGGCTATTCAAATGAACCGTTCGCTAATTGCGGTCTGTTCACGCCTCTAAGTCTGAACGAGCAAGCAAAACTTGCGGTTGTAATTTTGAAAAATACGCCCCCTTGCCACTCGCACCATACGTCATGTCCGCTATTTATTAGATTAATCGAGTACATCGAACAGCGTATGAACTGCTCGCTATTCTTGTGGCTGGTTTTTTCAACCACTATTTTGCGAGCAGTTCTGAGTAAAAAAAAACAAGTGACGTGGTCAATGACGCTGCTGTATTAATTATGCACTCCCTTAAAACGCCCGTTTTGACCTTTAAGCACGCCTGCGTTCGAATTCCACACCCCCGTTTTCAAGCACCTTCCCCTGTTATCACCCACATACGCCTCCTTCTGTCACTCAAAATAGCAGGCATTCGCTATATAGCGAACAAACGATTTTCGGCCGCACTGACTGGTTCGCGCATGCGTATTAAAATCCGTACGCATGCGCAGATGTGCGAACATCGGTCAGAACGAACGAGCGGCCGCTTACGAGCGGCTCTGAATCAGGGCCTATATCCAGGATGAGGAGCTGGGTGAGAGAAATAGAGCATCGGTGCAGTCAGCAGGCCCCAGTGTGATACTAACAAAGGTCTAAGTATTAGAAGACTATTATCCCTGTGTGGCCATTCCCATTACTTATCATGGTACCAGAATAAGTAATAGGCCACATAAGAAAGTGAAGCTGTGTCCAAGGATGAAGCCACTGGCTTTGGCACATCCAGGAAATGTAGCCGACATGCTCCCGTTTTCTGGAACGCTGCCCGTTGTGCCCCCAAACAACAGCAGCATGTCAATCACTGTGGCACTGCGAGCGAAATCGCTTTCTAGATCTGCACATAAGCAATCTGGCACCTACACACATCCACAACCATCAGCAAAAATAATCAAAATAGCGTCCACCACTGAATCAGCCCTTATGTGTGGTCACCCAATGCCCATACTTGCCGACATTCAGCTCCCTCCTTCCGGGGGGGAGCTGAATGTCTGCTTACAGTGTGGGGCGTGGCCAGGCAATACTGACGTATTGGGGGCGTGGCCGCAAGATTGCATAATCGCTGCCCCTCCCCCTCTTCACAATGCGGAATAAACAGCGTTGTGAAGCAGGGGGCGGGGCCACGATTATGTGATTCAGCTCGAATCGCGTCACCTGGCCTCCCCACTGCCGGGGTTTCTATATATACACTGGGGGGGGTGTCGGGAGGCTTGCCAGCCTTTCCGGGGGGGCGGGAGTGGAACCCGATATTCGGGAGGCTTCCGGTCAAATCGGAGGGTAGGCAAGCCTGCCAATGCCCACAGTAGCAGCATGGCGTGTGACATCAGAGACATCCCTAGGAATTACAGGAGGGACTGTGGATAAATTAATTAGGTGAAGTGTAGAAGAAAGAACTAATTAATTTCCAAGGGATGGTGGTTGGAAAAGGATAACAGGAGAAGAGACTGATAGAGGAGAACTGCATTACAGTAGACGATGGAGGGAGGGGGGGGGATGAGTTACAGGATATATATGTATGTTATGGCTAATGTCAGAAGTAGTATAAAGCTGACATCAGGCTCATATGAAGAGCAGTTGTATTTCTGACATTAGCCATAATGTAACATACAACAGTATCAGGCGCTAGTTGTATATCTATGTTGTAAAAAAGAAAAAATGAATTGAAAAAAATAAAATGGAACAATTTTGGTTTGAAGTCAAAGCGCATCAGAAAAGTAAAATATGAGAAAAGGCGCATAGCTGCCGGCAAGGGGAGTAATTATTACTATACCACCAGGACACCAGTCTGCGTCACCTATAACAGGATACCATAGTCTCATCCATATGCAGTAACATAGGGCACCAGAGCCTGATTTCAATAACACAGCACCAGAGCCTGCTTCATCTGTATTATAAAATGGCACCAGATCCTGCTCCATCTGTATTATAGTAACAAGAGACCAGAACCTTCACCATCTGTATTATAAGATGGCACCAGAGCCTACTTCATCAACATTACAATGTCAGAACATCAGAGCCTGCTCCATCTGTATTATAGTAACAGGACACCAAAGCCTGCTTCATTTGTATTACAGTAACACATGACATCAGAGTCTGCTGCATGTTATAATAACATAACACCAGAGCCCTTTCCATCTGTATTATAACATTGCACCAGTCTGCTTCATCTGTGTTATAATAGCATACTTGAGCCTGTTCCAATTGTATTATAAAATTGCACCAGAGTCCGCTTCATCTGTAACAACAGGACACCCACTTACTCCACCTGCAGTATAATAATAACAGGACACCAGTTACCTCCATCTGTGTTACAATCACAGGACATAGTTACATGGCACCAGAGGTGACTCCATCTGTATTATAATAAATAACACAAAATTCTGCTCTACCTGTGCTATAACAGGGCACTGTAACTTCCACCACTGTTATTAATATACCAGCAATGTCTCCCCTCTGCGTCTTCTTGAGACACTGAAGGGACTACGGGCGGCCATTTTTTTGAAGCCTATACACAAAGTGAAAGTGAAAGTGGAGTTTCCTGCAGAAGTCAGGTGGGAGATACAGGGCAGAAGTCAGGTGATCTGCAGAGAGTCACTCAAGAAGACAGGCTGGGTATCGTCAGGGTGCATGTACTAAAGGGGATCTGTCCACTACCGCTGGGGAATCAGGTGGATGCCGGGTCTCCTATACACCGGGGCCGGGCCGTGTGTCTGTATCTATCTGTATATAGAGAGCAGGGGCTGATTGTGTGTATGGGGGGATGCTATGTATGTATCATATATTGGGAGGTGGGTCTCGTGTGTGGGTGGACTTGTGTGTGTATTGGAAGGTGGGGGGTCTCTTGTGTGTATGGGGGAGGCTATGTATGTATTGTGTGTATCGGGATGTCTCGTGTGCATGGGGAGGTGGGGGGCTATGTATGTATTGTGTGTATGGGGAGGTGGGGTCTCGTGTGTTTATGGGGATGGGGGGGTCTTGTGTGTGTGTGGGGGGAATGTGTGTGTATGGAGGGTTGGGGGACACTCGTATGAGTATGGCGAGGTGGGTTTTTTTTGTGTGTGTTTATGTATGACGAGGTGGGGGGGTCTCGTGTGTATGGGGGGTATGTATGTATCTTTTTGTGTGTTACAGGAGGGGGGGGGAGTTTGTGTATGGGAAGGTAGGGGGAGTTCTCGTGTGTATATGGGGAGGTGTGGGTGGTCTTGTGTATGGGGAGACGGGGGGTGTCTCGTGTGTGTGTGTGTGTGTGTGTATGGGGAGGTGGGGGGGGGTTGTGTGTATGTGGTGGTGAGGGGTCTAGTGTGTGGATGGGGAGGTGGGGGCTATGTATGTATCTGTCGTGTGTGTGTATGGGGAGGTGGGGTGCTAGGCTATGTATGTATCTGTCGTGGGGAGATGGGGTTATGTATGTCTTGTGTATGGGGTGGTAGGGGGGCTATACATGTGTGTGTGTGTGTATGGGGGTATGCTATGTAACTCGTGTGTATCGGGAGGTCTTGTGTGGAGGTATGTATTGTATGTGTATGGGGAGGTGAGGTCTAGTGTGTATGGGGAGGCTATGTATGTATCATGTGTGTATGGGGGGATTCTATGTATGTATCATGTGTGTATGGGGGGAGGCTATGTATGTATCATCTGTGTATTGTGAGGTATCCTTACTCCTGCCTGCTTATAGTTATTACGTGCTGTCTGTGTGGAAGATGGCTTCCTGTGCAGGAGTGAAGAGAGTGCCCTGATCCAGGAATATACAGAGAGTATTTATCTTTATGTTACAGAACTCCATCCAAACATGATTTAGCCACATTTCATTACATGAAATCAGTAAAAAAGAGAAATTTGCCTTCACAGTGTACATCTGGGCTATAATAAATCTCCTAATTTAACAGCTCATAATCCCCACAAGTGGCCAATGACCTGTCACAAAACTGAGTTTGCTTTCAGCTCTTTACCTGGTGCCCACCTGTATTTTGCTTCCAATTGCTTATGGAACAGCCTCCAGTACTGGCGCGGCACCAATATGGGATGTTTCTACAGCTTGTGCTCTTTCCCTTAGGTCATAGTTTATATTTTCCACTAGGGCAAGGCTTTTCTGCAGACTGGTTTAGATGGATGCAGCCTATAGTAGTGTCTAACGCACTGGTCGGGGAACAGGGGTAAATTACCCCAAATGGGGTAGAAATGAAATTCCTGGGGGTAATGGACGGACAGTCGGGCATGTATATTAATCATTGCATGCCCGGCTGTCCGTCCATTACCCTCAGGAATGGACGTCACTGGCGCCGGGTGTGGCGCCAGTGACCTCCAGCTTGGTGCCGTAGGGAGGCTCTAAGCCGGACACCCGCTGAGATGTTATTACCAGCGGGCGCCCGGCTCCTTCCATGCAGCGCCGCGTTAGCCAGAGGCTGGAGTTCTCTTCTGAACTCCAGCTTCCGGCTCTCCCCATGCACACTATGGGAGAGACGTCATGACGTCTCTCCTATAGTTCCGAGGAGCAGCCGGGCGGACAGGATGGCGGGGGATGCAGGAGCGGGGATTAAGGTAAGTGTTTTTTTTTTTGTACAAACGGCACTACAGGGGCACTATGTGGGTAAACTACTAAAGGGACATTATATGGGGGCACTACTACAGGGGCACTACTAAAGTGGCATTATATGGGGGCACTGCTAATTGGGCATTATATGGGGGCTCTAAATATATTTTGGGGTAAAGGGTAAAAAAGTTCCCTGACCCCTGATGTAACGCAAAGGTTTTTTTTTTGTCTGGGATTTTAACCCTCAGAACTCATTGCCCTCTCTTGTGCCACCTACTGACATCAGCAGGTTTGAATTCTACAGGTCACACATCCTAAACAACTGGGTAGGGGGCATATTTTACAAATATGATCCTTTATTGGCATGAACTAGTCTTTATTAATAGTATTTTCATGAAAGCAATGCATTGGGGACTGTAATGTTTGCTTACTCAGGGGTAAAGGATCATTGTTATCTTGTCTCCACAGCCAGAACGTCATCACCGTCTTCAATTTTCAACGATGGGTAAAAACCAAAAAGCAGAAAGAGCCGGAAGGATACATTTTGTCACCTGGTAAGAGACAGGTAAGCCAGATATTTCCTTACTTTAAAGAAACATTATACCAATATTCTGATTATTACATGTTTTTTTCCACTATCACCGATGGCATTTCAGTATCTTCCTGTGATGACTTTTTTATTTGAAATTATGTTTGAAATATATTTTATAATTCTTCACCCTTAATTTTGCCCCGTGGGGTGCAGTTGTCCTAAATATGGTATTTATCTGCACATAAATTAGTCTTTCTGCTTCAGGGTCCATAGGGGGCCCACAGGGTTGACCTTGGGGGTATAGCTGGATCTGCATCCACGGGCACCACGCAGTTAATGCTTTTGCTGCTCCCAGGATGCACTGGGTCCATCCTCCCCTATACCCTTCCCCCGAGCCACAGGCACCTCAGTTTTAGTTGGTGCCCGGCCGGAGTCGGGTCACCCTTAGCACAGGGGGGCTGCTTAGCAGCCCCTAAGCGTATTTTTAGAGTTTTTACATTTTATTTTTTTATTTTATTTTAGTTGACTCTTCAGAGCGGCAGCATCACACTGCCCATTGGACGTCCAAGCTGCCACTCCTACACCCCGCTGGCGCCGCGACGCCAGTACAGATCTGGGGATCGCGGCGGGACCACAGAGTCTGTACTAGCCGGGCTCTGGGGACTCCCACAACTGCTGCCGGAGCGCCGGGGATCAGGTAAGACGCGGGTCACTGCTTGCGGTGACCCGCGTGTATATGCAGTCGCATGCCTCCGGTCTCTGGGGACAGACCGGAGGCGCTAGCAGTGGCGGCAGACTCCCTCTCTCCGGAGGAATGCCCCGCGGGACCACTAGACCACCAGGGAGTAATGCCGGCAGCGGGAGACAGCGTCCCTGGTGTCAATTGCTAGCCAGGGGAGGCAGCCTTCCCTGTCTAGCGGCTCCTCCCCTCAGCTCAGTGCGCTTTTGCAGTCGGGTCTGGCAAGGTTGAGCTGCTTCCTCCTGCAGCCACTCCTCCTCTGAGGTCTCCGGCGACCATCTTCTCTCCAGTGGCAGCGCAGATCTCGCAGGCAGCGTGCGGTCGGTCCCCGTGTGTACCTATCCCCTGCTAAAGGACAGCGTACACAGCACTATAGCCCTCCCAGGCACTGAATCTGGGCAGGTTGATTGTAGTGACAAGGTGCAGTGAGTAGTAACTTTCTGCATTGTATGTGACTTTTGCTAGTGCTGACTATCTGTGCTTTATTTCTACTTACTGTCAGTCTATACCTATCCCTTTCCTTCTACGGCCCTGTAGGTGTGTGGAGGAAGGGCTTTTCTCGGACCTCACTTATATAAATTCACGTATTTGTGAGGTCGGTCACATATAGTTGTGTGCTACACGGTGCCATATCTGTGGGCTTGTGTGCTGCATACTTGTGGATGCGCAGGAGTCAAACACTGACCTTCCCTATCGTGTTTTATATATATATATATATATATATATATATATATATTTGTATAATATATATATTTTGTCATGTCTGATGAGGAAGTTGAGCGCTCCGCGGCTCCTTCGTTGTTCTCCTACAGACGCTGCGTCGCAGGAGTAGATAAGGAGGTTTTTCCCCTATCTGACCAGCTGATTGATCATATGGCGGAGGCCTGGCAGTCGCCTAGTAAGAGGTTCCAGCCGCAGAAACGTTTAGCGTCTAGTTATCCGTTTCCTGCTGGTCATTGCAAAAAGTGGGAAACCCTGCCCGTGGTGGATTCTCATGTTACTCGCTTAATCAAGAGCGCTACCTTGCCTTTGCCATCCATTTCATCCCTAAAGGATGCCACAGACAGGAAAGTGGAGACTTGTTTAAAATTGGTCTATTTCTGTCCATGACCATCTCTTGGATGACTAAGGCCATTGAGAGTTGGGCCAATGTACTGGAAGATACTTTTCCAGAGGATCCTCCGGAAATGCAGAGAGCTTTAGTGGGACAGATGAGGGATGCCGCTTCCTATATTGGAGAAGCGTATTTGGATGCCAGTCTCCTGACTTCCAGAGTATCGGCTGCAGCGGTGTCTGCTCGCCGGACTTTGTCGCTGCGTTTTTGGAGAGCGGATGCAGATTCCAAGAAAGGCCTGGAGGCCTTACCCTTTAACGGGGAAATATTATTTGGCCCAGACCTGGACAAAATTGTGGATACCCTGGCTAAGTCTAAATCAGCTTTTCTACCTTCGGCAGTTGCACCTTCAGAGGCTAGGACATCTGCATTTCGGTCCTTTCGTACTCAGGGAAAGTCCAAGGGACAGTCCTTCCTGAGGCAGTTGGCGACCAAGGCCGCCCCTAAGCCTAAGAAACAAGCGTGGAGTGCTAGACGTCCTTCTTTCAAGCCGGAGGATAAACCTTCTGCCTGATGGGACGGGCCTCACTCTGGGGATCCCAGAGTGGGGGGCCGACTTCTTCAATTTGCACATTGCTGGTACAACACCACCACAGATGCCTGGGTTCGAGAAGTGGTCTCTCAGGGGTACGCCCTCTCCTTTCGTCACAGACCTCCCCATCAGTTCTTCTGCACGAGTCTTTCTCAGGACAAGACCAAGGCCTTGCAGATTCAGGAAGCAATAGAGTCCTTGCTGAAAGCAGGTGTCATTGTTCCCGTTTCGCCTTCTCAACGCGGGACGGGTTACTATTCTACTCTGTTTCTGGTGCAGAAACCCAATGGGTCTCATCGACCTATCCTCAATTTGAAGTTGCTGAACAAGTTCCTCAGAGATCCCAAATTCAGGATGGAAACTTTGCGTTCCAGTATTCTGGCTATGGAACCTGGGGACTACATGGTCTCCCTGGACATCCAGGACGCCTACCTTCATGTTCCTATAGCGCCTTCACACCAACGGTATCTGAGGTTTGCTATACGTCAACACCACTACCAGTTTCGGCCTCTGCCCTTTGGCCTCTCCACGACTCCAAGGGTATTCACCAAAATTATGGCGGCCATGGCCACCCATCTATGGAGCCAGGGTATACAGCTTCTACCGTATCTGGACGACCTCCTATTGTTGGCAAGCTCTCTGGAGGCACTTCTACATCATCTACACCTGATGATCGCTTGTCTGCAAGCGCACGGGTGGCTGATAAATTGGAAGAAGTCCTCCCTGATTCCATCACAAAGGATGGTTCATTTGGGAGCCTTGCTGGATTCTCATCAGCAAAGGATCTTTCTGACTCCGGAAAAGATTTCCTCCTTACAACTGCGGGTGCGCAGTTGCCGAATGTCTGTTCACTCGGTGCTGAGGGTTCTGGGGACCATGGTGTCGGCATTCAACATGGTGGAGTATGCCCAGTTCCGTTCCAGGCCCCTGCAGGGGCTGATGCTACCCAAATGGAACGGGTTGCCACACCGGATCAGGACTCAGATGCTGGTGTTGTCTCCAGAGGTGCGCCTTTCGCTAGCTTGGTGGCTTCAGACATTTCATCTCTCCAAGGGTCGCCCCTTTTGGATCCCGGACTGGGTTCTGCTCACGACAGATGCCAGTCTCCGGGGTTGGGGTGCAGTGACAGGTCCACTTTCACTTCAGGGCCGATGGACTGCGGAAGAATCGTTTCTCACCATCAACATTCAGGAACTTCGGGCCATGTACAGGGCCTTCCAGTTGTCCGGTCACGCTCTTCAAGGAAGGGCCGTGCAAGTTCAATCCGACAACGCCACCACAGTGGCGTACATCAACCATCAAGGGGGGACTCGCAGTCAAGCAGCGATGTCATGCATCCTGGCTTGGGCGGAGTGCCACCTTACGGTCATCTCGGCAGTCTTCATTCCAGGAGTCCTCAATTGGGAGGCGGACTTCCTCAGCCTCATGACGTGCATCCTGGGGAATGGTCGCTTCACCCAGAGGTATTTCAACTATTCGTGGACAGGTGGGGACTGCCGGAGGTGGGCCTCATGGCCTCCCGTCACAATCACAAGCTACCTGTGTATGGATCCAGGACGAGAGACGCCGGTGCAAGCCTGGTGGACGCGCTGTCAGCTGGCGTATCTATTCCCTCCGATATCCCTGCTGCCTCGGGTCCTTCGGAAATTCAAACAGGACGGCGGCACACTTCTGCTGGTGGCTCCGGCTTGGCCCAGACGTCCTTGGTACTCCGATCTTCGGAGCCTTTCCATCGACGCTCCGTTCCTTCTGCCTCAACGTCGGGACCTGTTGTCTCAGGGACCCTGCCTTTACCCGGATCTGAGTCGTCTGTCCTTGACGGCGTGGCTCTTGAGACATCAGTCTTATGGTCCCGGGGTTTTTCCATCTCTGTCATCAGCACGATGCTTCAGGCGCGCAAGCCGGCTTCCGCCAGGATTTACCACAAAGTGTGGCATACATATTTTCAGTGGTGTGAGTCCAGAAACTACGATCCGCAGGTGTTTCGTGTTTGTAGGGTTTTGGCATTCTTTCAGTCTGGTTTGGATTTGGAACTAGGCTTACGCCTAGCTTCTTTGAAAGTTCATGTGTCTGCACTATCTGTGTGGTTCCAGCGTAGGATTGCTACTCTGCCAGATGTCCGCACCTTTTTCCAGGGGGTTCTCAGGATTCAGACTCCCTTTGTTCCTCCTGTGGCTCCTTGGGATTTGGCGGTGGTGCTTCGGGCCCTACAGGGTCCTCCATTTGAACCTCTTGAGTTGGTGGAACTCAAGTGGTTGACGGTTAAAACTGTTTTTCTCCTGGCAATTGCTTCGGGCAGGAGGGTGTCAGAATTGGGAGAACTTTCCTGTCGTCCTCCTTTTCTGATTTTTCACCTGGACAGGGCGGTGCTTCGCACCCATCCGGGTTTTCTACCTAAAGTGGTTTCTAAATTCCACATTAATCAGGAAATTGTTGTGCCTGCTTTTCAGTCACCTGACCTCTCGGCTGGTGAGGCTTCTTTGGATATCGTCCGTGCTCTCAAAGTTTATGTAGACCGGACTAGTTTCATTCGGAAGTCGGATTCCTTGTTCATCCTCTTTGGTTTTCACAAGAGGGGTTGGCCTGCTGGCAAACAAACTTTGGCCCATTGGCTTTGTTGGGTTATTTGTGAGGCTTATGCACTGGAGGGTTTGCCTGTTCCGGCCTCTGTTAAGGCTCATTCTAATCGGTCTGTGGGTCCTTCGTGGGCTGCTAGCTGTGGCGCCTCAGCTGTTCAGCTGTGTAAGGCGGCCACATGGTCTTCTATCCAGACTTTTCTGAAATTCTATGCGTTTGACACCTTCGCCTCTCAGGATGCATCCTTCGGGCACCGGATTCTCCTTTCAGCACAGGAGCATCCCCGCCCTCAGTTGAACTGCTTTGGGACATCCCCAAGGTCAACCCCCTATGGACCCTGAAGTAGAAAACAAGAGATATGGTAAGAACTTACCTTTGTTATCTCCTATTCCTACGAAGTCCACAGGGCGCCCGCCCTGACGCACCTGGCTTCATATGGGGTATGTGGCTGGTCACCGATTTTCCGTGTGCCTATCTGTGAGTATGGCTCTTGTGTGTTCCAGTCTTCCTTCTATCTGTTTTTCCTCCTCCGGCCTTGGCTGCTTACCAGCTGAGGTGCCTGTGGCTCGGGGGCGGGGTATAGAGGAGGATGGACCCAGTGCATCCTGGGAGCAGCAAATCTTTAGCTTCGTGGTGCCCGTGAATCCAGATCCAGCTATACCCCCAAGGTCAACCCTATGGACTTCGTAGAAACAGAGATAACAAAGGTAAGTTCTTACCATATCTCTTGTTATATACATATATACACTACTGGTGAAAAGTTTTCAAGTTTTTATGGAAATGTAAATAATTTAATGTCTCAGAGGGGGGAATTAAATTCTCTGCGCTGGGATGTAGCTCCCGAGTTAGGTGCCCGGAGATATTCAATTGATTGCATCAGGCCCTTCTCTCAAGTCGATGCAGTTTACCACGGCTAATACCCGGTGCATAGTTGCTATAAACTGCATTTTCTGACTTTGGTGCCAGGCGCGATACGGTTACAAAATTCGGCAACACCGTGATTAGCCCTGAGCCACTAGATACAGTAGCGTAGATTTCTGCTTGCACCCTAATGACAGTGTGAGCAGAAATCCGTTAGTCGCTGGTTTGCAGCGCTTGCAATTGTAGTGTTCATTCTACGTCCGACGCCGAACCTAGAAAGAAGAACACCTGTGTGCACCCGAACAGGGGGCGTGGCAATGAGAAAAGGGGCGTGTCTTTAAGACGTGCCCCCTTTTCAACACTCTTGGGGGTGTGCCCGGCACTTACGGACATGCCGAGCTGCCCCAATCGTTCCTATCTCAGTGAATAGAAGCCGAGCGCATGCGTCTGGCATCCATTCACCGGCAGCGATCGCTCCATCACTATTTTCCCCACCCATGGGACGCTGCGGCCCACGGGTGGGACGGTACCCGCAGGCTGTTTTAGCGGGGCTCAGCTATGAGGGCAGGGTGCATTCTGCCCTTTAGAAATCGGGCAGGGCGCGGCAACCCGCTAAAAACATCCTAGCAGGAACACTACAATTGAATAGCTCCGGGCACTTACCTCGGGAGCTACTTCCTTGCGCAGAGAATTAAATACCATCCCATGTGTACTCTGAAATTAAAGCATAGAACAAATAAGCAGTTGAAGATAAAATAAATGATAGAATAGTTTTGTTTGAGAAAATGTAATCTGAATTTGTGACACCTCTAAGTAGCTGCCTTTTGCAGATATAACCACTGAACACCCCTGTGGCATTCTTCCTACAATGGAAATCACATATTGTTTGGAAATTCTTCCTGACACTGTTACAGAAGTTCCTACAAATGATGTTGCACATGTATGTTGCTTTGCTTCCACCCTTCTGTTCAGTCCATCCTAACTCAATGGGGTGTAAGTGTGGAGACTCTACTGGCAATAACATGATTTGAAGCCAACTGTCTTGTTCTATTCCCACTGTAGTTTTGTAAAAAAATTGGTAGCCCTTTCGGTTGTTGGTGGCAGCCAAATATCGCCAACTCAAGATCCATCAAAAGGGCCCCATCACACTTCCTCCTCCATGTGACAGGTGGTGTCACAGGGGATTAAGGGCCTGATTCAGAGCCGCTCGCAAATAGCAAGCGCTCGCTCTGAATCAGGGCGGCCTGTTTTTCTTTCTTTTACCTGGCCTACAGGCCGCTCGCTAAGCTGTGGGTGACCACCCACAGCTTTAGCGGGTGGCCAGGTGATGGTCGCGATTATCACAACCGTCGGGCTTTTGAGGAGACACTTGTGGTAGGGTTTCAGGTCTCGCAAGCTCGAGTGGACTCCCTGCTCTAATAGCGCAGGAAGTCCACTACTGACATGACGAGTGATGTCAGTAGGGCCGCCCACAAATGGCAGGTGTTCCATCGGGAACGCCCCCGTTTGTCCAGCCACCCCACCTACCCGCCTACAAAACAGGGCGAGCTGTCGATCATCATCGACAGCCGCTCCGTCTTGTAGCGAGCCCCGGAGTTCTCACTTGCTACGTGGCTTGCGCAATGGCCCACCATCGACCCACTTGCGAGCGGGTCTGAATCAGGCCCTAAGTGTTGACTTGTAAAAGCAGCCAGTTCTCAATTTATTTAAGCCTGAAATTTTAAAGGGCAACGCTTTTAATAGCAAAACATAGGATGTTTTGCTATTCCAAGCATTGCCCTTTTAAATTTTGAACCACTTAGTAAATCCCACACACTGAGGAACCATCCTTTTGGCTACTCGTCAGCGTGCAAATACCCTGCATGATAAACCAAAGACTTCACATTTTGATGAATTGGTCCATAAGACCTTCTAGTGGTCAGTAGGCCACTGGTGGGGCTTCATGGCTCAGGGAAGCCTCTCTTTTATTGCTGCAAAACAGCTGTAAGGCCTTAGCCCATTACTTCTTCCCTGAAAAAGGCCTTCTTATGACTCTGAAGTGTACCTTATTTTTCAGTGTTTGTTACCATAGGCACCTTATTTTATCCTCTAGCACAGGCGTGGCCAACCAGTCAGAGGGAAAGAGCCAAAATATATCTGTAGTCAAGCTAAAGAGTGGATGGCATGCGCACGCCTTTGGTATGACATTTGCAGTAATTAACATTGTGTCACACCCCCGTTTTTAATCACACTGGGGGCGAGCCCAGCACATTGAAAATACACAGTTTACATAATATTCCCAATATACTTTTTCACTGTTGAAAAACAGTGTTGCCCCACAATGCCCCCAGTATGCCACATAATACCCCAAGTATGAACAGTATGCCCTTAAGTATTAACATTATGCCCCACAGTGCCCTCTAACATTAATATTATGCCCCAGTATTAAAAAGTATGCCCCATCAGAATTAATATGACAGAGTACTTACCTTTTGTGGCGAGCTCCTCTCCTGATGATAGCCCGGCGTCCCGAACATGCTGCCGCTGCTTCTGAGTGCATAGTGCATACAGAGCAGCTTCCGAGTACCTTATGTATCACGGAATGTATGCACTATGCATTCAGAAGCTGAATCCAAGCGCTGGGCTTGTGATGGTGGGGGGGAGGCAGCTCAGGCATAGGAGGCTCAAACTGAGCCTGTGTGGAGGACCATTGCCCCGCCGTTATTCCAGGCCTGCTGCTTGCTAGACCAGCCACCGCTATCCACAATCCCGCGGTGGCCGGCCTTTAAGTCATGATGTCCCCTTTGCAGACCCCGCCCTCCGTCCCATTCTGGACTCGCGGGAGTTGAAGCATACATTGCGGGGCAGCGGGAGGCTAAATTAAACTTCGGGAGCCTCCTGCTAAAATCGGGAGGGTCGGCAACTTTGGATAAATGTTAAGTAGAATCTGATTGTGACTGCGTGCAGCTTTGCTGTTCTGTCTGAAGCTGAATCACCCCCATAGGTCACATATATATTGTGTGTACAGTGCAACTGCTAAAGCATACGCAGATGGGCGATTATTGCGTACTGTGCATGCGTATGCTTCGCAGTGCGTGAAGGCACCACACAAATTGACAGGCAGTGAGAGTTTGGGAGTGATGACGGGGGGGTGGTCGGTAAAACACAGGCGTGTCTGTCCGTTTGAATCCATTGCCTGGGCGTACATACATTAGCCAGTGAGATTGCATACGCAGCTTGAGTACTTACTGCATGCAACTAGGTTAGCAATTTGTAATTGGGGTCAGGGCTGTTGTAATTCTGCGTGAGGGGCCGATGGTACTTGATGTTACCGATGTTTAAGGTTTGCAAGGTATTACAGATGTGTTATAGCGATAGTGGGAGGCAGTGGGCGTCTCTATACTGGCGGTGTGACGGCATTACGATAGCAACCATTAGCATATTAGACCTGCGTGCGATTAAGGAGCTGCAATTGCAAAAGTGATCCTTAATGAATCAGGCCCTTAATACATTATATTATAAAGGAGCAATTGACACAATTGAACAGCTTTACCAGTTCCTGGAAGCTGAAGTCGCTGTCATCAATAGCGGTCTGCTCCTCACATGAAGAGAGTAATATGCAGCGCATGACTGTTTAAATGTGTTGCATATGATGCAGTTGCCATGGATCTTGGTGGAAATAGCATTGGCATGTGAAGATTAATATGTGCTGAAGCTAATCAGTTTCTGGGCAGTAGGAATCCTCCCCCAAAGTGGGCATGTGCCTATCTTGGACTGTTGAATCAAATCTAAAAGAAACTGTAGCACTCTTGGGTCTATTTCTTATAGGGTACCATAGATAGTGCCACTTGTATTTAATCATTATGGATGACCACTAATAATAATAATTCACTCAAGTGTGCTCCTTTGGTGTTATAACATACTGGGTCCTATTCAATTAGAAGCGAAAAGTCCGTTTCCGTGATACTTTTTCGCCGATGACGTAATTTTCGCCGGTTTCTACTTATCCCCGTATTCAATTATTCTGACTTTTCGCCGGTGCGAAATGTCAATGCATCAGACCTGGTGAAATAGCATCACCTATGAATAGGTGGCGAGAAAAAGTGCAGAATTGGGGTTTTGGGGTGCAGACTTCCCAAAACCACCCTGCGCCCTTTGGACAGTTCACTAAAGGTAATCTGTGTAAAAAAAAAATTAAATTACTTTAGGACACCCCAAAAAAGTACTTTCTACTTCAGGGTCCATAGGGTATCCACAGGATACCTTGGGGTATAGGTGTGACGTCAGTCGCAGGGCACCAAAGAGTTAAGCTTTCAGCCTCCCAGGATGCACTAGGTCCCCCTCCTATACCCCGCCCCCGGGCCAAGGCACCTCAGTTTAGTTTGGTGCCCGGCCGGAGTCGGGTGCACCTGTTGGAGTGGGGGCTAGAAGAGCCCCTGAAGCTTTTTCTTCATGCAGCTGTGGCTGCACATCTGGATGAACAGCATGGAAAGTCAGTCCTGACGTCCATGCTGTCTTCCCTACACCCCGCCGGTACCAGAACGCCGGTACTGATCCGGGGATGCTGGTGGGCGTCTGGGGTCACAGCTAGCGGTGACCCCAGATGCTCCGGACCATGGCCGGATTCAAGGGGGACAGAGGTAAGCAGCGGGGTCCCGCGGTGGGTCCCCGCTGATCACATGGTCCTAAGTCCCCAGGCAGGGGGCTCCCTGGGGACTGGCTGCAGCGTGGAGCCAGGCGACCAACCTGCGCTTCCACTACCCCCTGGGACAGCGGACCGCAGCAGAGCGGTAGCGCTGCGGCGTCCCAGGGGTTAAATGCATGCCAGGGGAGCGCGCCTTCCCTGTCTCACAGCCGGCGCCTCCCCCGCTGCACACAGCCCTCTCTGTATGCTGCCGACTGGTCCTGTGGCAGCGCTCCTCCCCCAGGCCAGCCTCCTCTCTGCTCCTCGGCGGCCATCTTCTCCAGAACGCATGGTGAACGCTGCTGGAAGCGCTGGACGGAAGCATCGTGGTCTGGGTCCCCCCGCATACCTCTCCTCCGCTGTGGCTCAGGTCTGTGTATGCAGCGCTGTGTCCTACCAGGCCCTGTGTCTGTGTAGTTGAGTAATCAGCGCTGTTAGTGCAGGAATTGTTATTTCTCTGCATTGTATGTGACTGTGCTAGCGCTGCTGCCTGTAACTTTTCTTCTCTAAACTGTCAGCTTTATTACTGTCCCTGTTCTTCTGCTAAAGCCCTTGCGGTGCGGTGCTGCAGGGTGGTCTCTCGCCTATTTAATACTTAATTGGTGAGAGAGGTCACATACGTGGTGCCATCATGTCTGAAAGTGATTTTCCCCTCCGGCTACAGTGTACCACGTGTAAAGTACCGTTAGCGGAGGGGGAGGGTAGCGCGGAGGGCCTTTGCCGGCAGTGTTTGTCCATGGCGCGGCCTATTACGGTTACAGCACCGGTACAGGAGCCGCCCTGGGCTTGTTTCGCTCAGGCGTTAACAGCTTTAGTGGGCCAGTTAGCTCCGCAGCCCGCGTTTACTCCGAGGGGTTTGTCCCAGCAGTCTGTGGTGTCGTCACCCATGCAGGGGTTCCCACGACAATTGGTGGTACCCCACAGTCTCCCTATTTCCCCGCTCCCGGGTTCTCAGGAGCCAGCGTGGGTTAACTCCCTGACGAGTTCTGTACAGCACTTGTCGGATGTGTTGCAAGGGGAGTCTGTGATGTGGCCTCATAAAAGGCCGGTGGCGTCTCTGTCCGCTCCTTATGAGGATGACGAAGGGACGTCTGATGATGGGGAGATTCTGGATCCTTACGATCAGGAACCTCTCCATACTAAGGACGCTGATGCTAAGTCCAAAGTATATATTCCTGGACTTATTCGGGCGGTCCGCACAGCCTTGGTGATTGAGGACAAAGTTCCCCCAGCGGCTAAATCTAAGTATGCCTTTTTCAAAGATGTGAAGGGCGATGCCACAGTCTTTCCTCTTTCGGGTCAGTTGGTGGACCATTTAGAGGAGGCGTGGAAACAACCTGGCAAAAGATACCAGCCGCAGAGACGCCTGGCGGTGGCTTATCCGTTCGCGGATAATTATTTTGCTAAGTGGGAATCCCCTCCACAGGTGGATTCTCACGTGACCCGTCTTGTCCGTAGTGCCACATTGCCGATGCCATCCATGTCCTCCCTTAAGGATGCTACGGACCGCAAGGTAGAAATCTGCCTGAAGTCCGCTTATTCCCTTGCAGGGGGGGCAGCACGGCCGGCTATGGCCATTTGCTGGGTTGCCAGAGCGATGGAGCGCTGGGCGGATTCATTAGAGGCTTCTTTTGAATCCGACTGTCCGGCCGAACAGGCGGAGTTGATTGGCAATCTCCGTGATTCGGCCACCTACATCAACGAGGCGGCTCTAGACATTAGTACTCTGGTGTCTAGAATTTCTACAGCAGCGGTAGCTGCTCGTCGCACCTTGTGGCTGCGATCCTGGAAGGCGGACGCAGATTCCAAGAAAGGTCTGGAAGCGTTGCCGTTTACCGGAGAAGTTCTCTTCGGTCCGGATCTTGATAAGATTGTGGCCACGCTGGCGGCAGCCAAATCTGCTTGTCTCCCGTCGGCCGCTGCTCCTTCTGGTTCGGGACCATCGTCCTTTCGGTCATCTAGGGCCCAGGGCAGGCCCAAACCACAGTCGTTTCCTCGACAGGCTGGCCCTAAGAAATCGGTCAAGCCCCGGAAGCAGGCATGGAGTACCAGACGTCCGGCCCCCAAGCCAGATGACAAGCCTGCGGCCTGACGGTCCGGGCCTCCCTTTGGGGGATCCCAGGGTGGGAGGCCGCCTGCTACAGTTCGCCCAGTGTTGGTCGACCACTACGACAGACACTTGGGTTCTGGAGGTGGTTTCCCACGGATACGCCCTCTCCTTCCGGCACAGACCCCCGGCTCGCTTCTTCACCACGGGTCTCCCATCAGACCGGAACAAGGCTACGGAGCTGTGGAAGGTATTGCACACTATGCTCCAGGCTGGAGTTATAGTGGCTGTTCCATTCTCCCAGAGGGGCCAGGGTTTCTATTCAAATCTATTTTTGGTACAGAAACCCAATGGGTCATATCGTCCGATTCTCAACCTCAAAGCACTCAACAAGTCTTTGCGGGTCCCGAAGTTTCGGATGGAGACCCTACGGTCCATCATTCTGGCGCTGGAACCTGGGGACTACTTGGTGTCATTGGACATACAGGACGCTTACCTGCATGTCCCTATTCTTTGGCGCCATCAACAGTTCCTCAGGTTTGCAATCCGCAGCGACCACTTCCAGTTTCGGGCGTTACCTTTTGGCCTGGCAACAGCACCACGTGTTTTCACCAAGGTGATGGCGGTCATGGCGGCTTCTCTGCGGCTGCAGGGAGTCCGCATGTTGCCGTATTTGGACGACCTGTTATTGGTGGCAGGATCTCCAGAGCTCCTGTTACGCCACTTGGACCTGACCATTGCACTGCTGCAACGGCACGGCTGGCTAATCAACTGGCAGAAGTCCACTCTAATCCCGTCTCGGAGGATTCTGCATCTTGGAGCCTTATTGGACTCGGGACAGCAAAGGATCTTCGTGACGGAGGACAAGATCTCTGCTTTACAGTCAAGGGTGCGCAGTTGTCTGCACAGCCGCCGGGTGTCCTTACACTCGGCGATGAGGTTACTGGGCTCCATGGTGTCGGTGTTCGACATGGTGGAATACGCCCAGTTTCACTCCAGACCTCTGCAGCACCTGATCCTGTCCAAGTGGAACGGGCTGACTCAGTCTTTGAAGTCCCAGACGATTGTGCTCACCCAGGAGGTTCGCCTGTCCCTTGCGTGGTGGTTACAGACGACCCACCTCAACAAGGGACGTCCGTTCTGGGTTCCAAATTGGGTCCTGTTGACAACGGACGCCAGTCTTCGGGGCTGGGGAGCAGTTTCGGGTCCACACTTGTTCCAGGGCAGGTGGACGCCGACAGAAGTGGAGCTTCCAATAAATATCTTGGAACTCCGTGCGGTCTTCAATGCTCTCCAGCAGGCACAGCGGTTTCTCCAGGGTCGCCCGGTGCAGGTCCAGTCGGACAACGCTACCACCGTGGCCTACATAAACAGGCAAGGAGGAACTCGCAGTCGGGCGGCTCTCGTAGAGGTCTTTGTTATCTCTATTTCTATGAAGTCCATAGGGTTCCGCAGGACTCCCGCCCTGTCGCACCTGTGCTGCAGATGGGCTTTACTCTGGTCACCGGTTTTTCCGTCTCCCTCTGGTGAGAATGTGATTCTTGTGTGTATCCAGATCTTTTTTCTCTCTCTTCCTTATCTTCCTCCGGCCTATGGCTTGGTACGTAACTGAGATGCCTTGGCTCGGGGTGCGGGGTATAGGAGGGGGACCCTAGTGCATCTTGGGAGGCTGAAAACGTAACTCTATGGTGCCCGATGCCTGACGTCATCACCTATACCCCAAGGTATCCTGTGGAACCCTATGTACTTCGTAGAAATAGAGATAACAAAGGTAAGTTCTTACCATATCTCATATTTTTTATCTAGTATTAAACTATTTATTTGTTGTCATTTAGCAGAATTCAAAAGCCCAATCCTGGGATTTCAGTTCCACTGCGTGAGCTGGCTACCTGCACACACATGGGCAAGTCATGCACCCATATGAACCCAGGCCTGTAGAGCGATAGAGTATGTAGTGATGCGGCCGCTGGTCTCAATGCCGACAGCGGAATCCCAGCAAGGGATGTAACATAGGCATCGAAATACCGACGCCTATGTTAATCCCGACGCCGGAACGCAGAGGCCGCCAGCCACCACTAAGGGAGGGATATGGTTACTTACCTACCCCAGTCGGGATCTCTTCATGTCGGGCATCCGCTGTCGGGATTTGAACCGCCGCCGGAATTTCAATCCCATTCCGAGAGATAGTATTGAGGCTGATCTACATTCTTAGATCAGCCTCATTTTTACTAGCCAGCTTTTTAGATTTTTAATAAGCTTAAAACAATTTAAATTGTGAGTAATGCTAAGGGATATTCTTATTAGAGATGTGCGGGTTCGGTTTTATTCGGTTCTTAACGAAAAAAATAATCACAAGTTCGGATTAGTTAGGGTTTATTTTATTGGCTATCCAAAACACGTGACAGGCGGATAGCAAATATGATGTTGTTTTTGAGATCCGAACATATCCGAGTAAATCCAAGTAAAACCGAACCGCACATCTCTAATTCTTCTCAGTCCTAATAAATGGCCATAACAACAAAAGAAAGAAAATAACCTATGGTGCTATGGAAACCAATATGTAACAATAATGAGGTTTAAATTACAAATACAAAATAGAGGGACAGATACACCTAGCTGCTGTGATAAAAGTTGCCAGCAAAAGACCCAAATCCATATCCAAAACACACAGCGCTGGGGAGAATCTCTTAATCCCTTATTAATGGGTGTGTAACTAATCCACTGTACACATCACTACAATAAATTAATACATAAGTCAAATCAGTGAAAATAAATATAAAAATGCATATGTGCCATTAATAAACCAATCAATGCAAAATAATGAATCTAAATGATAAAAAAGATATAAAGATTTATACATAATCATGCATAATATAGGTCCAATACACATTGCACAGTATGCAGAGAATATTTTTCAGAAGCTGTGAACCCAAACACTAAATCAGTCTGACTGAGTGCCGGTGATTATGTATCGTATAAAAGTTATAGCTGGCAGTTCTTTAATATATCCCTGGTTGCAGCCGCAATAATGCTTCAGTTAGTAATTCCTGTCAACATTTGCCCACATTCATGAGAAATAGAAATTAGTCTTCCATGACAATTAGGAGAAATATGAAATAGACATAGAAATGTGATGGATGTGGCACTTGTTATCCACTAAACACTAAAAGGGTGGAATTCTACCTGGTTACTGCCTCTGGCTACAGTTGGTGGAATGGCAGATTGAACTGTGGCTGCAATATTTTACATACGGTTGCTGAATGCCAAAGATGCCAAGAAATGTTGCTGGCCAAATTCTAAACCAGCAAGTTTATTGTGTGTGCAAAACATGGTATGTGTTCAAACCCACCCAGTTGTAATGCTTATATTATGGTACTCACGTTATCAGAAATGACAAATACTGAGGAGAGTCTTAGGGGTATAATTACTAAAGTGTGGGTTTTTAGAAGTGGAAATGTTGCCCATAGCAACCAATCAGAATCTAGCTTTTATCTTCTAGAAGGTGCTAGATAAATGCATACTTGCCTACTTTTGAAAACTAGTTTCAGGGAGATGGTAGGTGGCAGCAGAATGTGCTGCGCGCCGCTCAGGGGACGTGTCATGTTCCACCTAAATGGGCGTGTCTAGTTCCGCCTATGGGTGTGTCTATTGTCACTCAATATTAAATATTATGCCACAGTGCCCCCTACAGAATTAAATTATGTGCCCCAGTATTAAATATTATGCCCGAGTGCCCCTTCAGAATATTTTGCTCCGCAGTGCCCCAACATTAAATATTATCCCTAACAGTGTCCCCTCCAGAATTTTATGCCCAGTAGTAAATGTTATGCCTCACAATGCCCCCAGTATGCCGCATATTACCCAAAGTATGAATAGTATGCCCTTAAGTATTAACATTATACCCCACAGTGCACTCTAACATTAATATTATGCCCCCAGTATTAAAATGTATGCTCCATCAGAATTAATATGACAGAGTACTTACCTTTTGTGGCGGGCTCCTCTCCTGATGATAGCCCGGCGTCCCGAACATGCTGCCGCTACTTCTGAATGCATAGTGCATACAGAGCAGCTTCTGAGCACCTTATGTATCACGGAAGTCATGTGAAACATAAGGGTCTCGGGAGCCGCTCTGTATGCACTATGCATTCAGAAGTAGAATCCAAGCGCTGGGCTTGTGATGTCGGGGGCGGTAACTGCTCTCAGGCATCGGAGGCTGAAACTGAGCTTGTGTGGGGGACCATTGCCCCGCCGTTATTCCAGCCCTGCTGCTTGCTAGACCGGCCACCGCTATCCACAACCCCGCGGTGGCCGGACTTTAAGTCATGATGTGCCCTTCGCAGACCCCGCCCTCCGTCCCATTCTGGACCCGCGGGAGTTGAAGCATACATTGCGGGGCAGCGGGAGGCTAAATTAAAAATCTGGAGCACTATGGATAAATGTTAAGTAGAATCTGATTCTGATTGCGTGCATCTTTGCTGTTCTGTCTGAAGCTGACAAATGCCAGAAGGGCCGATGCGGCTGAGGTCAGGCTTACCGCCGGCACTGCAGTATTCACCCTGTTTTTTTTTACATTCACTGCGGCTGCATCACTGTGTAATGACGTCAATACACGGCCGCGTCATGACGTCATTACGCGGCAGGCGGTCATGTGAACCTGTGCGTCTGGAGGCTATTTAGCCAGCTCCTATGAGCTGGCAACTTGCTACACTGCCCAATGTTATGTGCGGGCGCGTCATTACGCTGCTGCGTCATGACGTAATGAGACGCTGCCGGGTTTGAGGATGCGGGGCTCAGGGCCAGGGGTTATCAACGCCATTAGCTCCCCTCTGTCACTCAATTCGGCGGGTGGAGTTTCAAAAATCTGTGTACCGCACCACAAGGGAAAGGAAGCCATGGGCACACCAGATGAGATCCAGTCTCCCACATCTCAGCAGCAGTGGTTGGAGCTAAAGGGCTGCTCAGGAGGCTGCCGTGTGAGCGCTCAGTGCTGCAGCAAGTGTGCGGGGCCAGGCAGAAATGGAACAGCAGCAGGTTAGTGCTCCCATGCCAGTGTTTACCCTTTCTCCAAACAAGTGTTCCCCACCATAACTGACCCCCCATCCCAGTGTCTCCCACCTTCCCTCCCCAACCATCCCACTGCACCCATCTCACTGCTCCCCACCTAGAACCCCCAAGCCAGTCACAGTGACCCCCTTCATTCAGCCTTGTGTTCCCACCTACCAACCTCATCTCTCTGCCCTTTCCCATCCTGCCCAGTCCCCCTAACCAATGGACACCTCATTGCAGTGACTCCCACCCTGCCAGCTCATTGTCTCTCCCCTTCGCTCCCCAGTCAGCCCACTGTCCCATCTAACTTCCCCTCAGCAAGAATACCCAGACTGTCCAGTCAGTGCCCCCCCCTCATTCAGTCCAGTGTACTGCCTTTTCCAGCCTAGTGTCCCCCTCCTTACCACCACCATCTCACTGCCCCCTTTCCATCTAGCCCAGTGCCCTCCTATATATCACCCACAGCCTCTCCCCATCACCCACTGCCTTTCACCCTCTACCAGGCGTCACCCACTACCTCTCCCTGTCACACACTGCCTTTCACCATCATACTCTGTCATCTACTGCCTCCCCTCTGTCACCCATTTCATGGTGTCGCCCATTGCCTCTCTCCATCACTTATTGCCTCTCACCATTACCTTCTCCCTGTCACCCTTTGCATCTCCCCACATGGACCACTGCCTCTACCTGTTACCTTCTCCCTGTCACTGAACTGCCTCACCACCTCCCACTATCTTTTTCTATCAGCCGCTGCCTCACCCTTTGCCTGTCACCCTCTGCCTCTTCTCGGAGTCACTATCTCCCCGTCACACTCTCCCTGTGACCCTCTACCTTACATCACCCACTGCCTCTCCCTGTCACCCTCTGCCTCTTCTCGGAGTCACTATCTCCCCGTCACACTCTCCCTGTGACCCTCTACATTACATCACCCACTGCCTCTCACTCCGTCACCCACTGCCTCTCTCTGTCATCCTCTGTCATCCACTGCCTTTCCCTGTCATCCGCTATGTCACCCACTGCCTCTCCCTGTCATCCTCTGTCACCCTCTGCCTCTTCTCGGAGTCACTATCTCCCCGTCACACTCTCCCTGTGACCCTCTACCTAACATCACCCACTGCCTCTCTCTCACTCCGTCACCCACTGCCTCTCCCCGTCATCCGCTATGTCACCCACTGCCTCTCCCTGCCATCCGCCATGTCACCCACTGCCTCTCCCCGTCATCCTCTGTCACCCACTGCCTCTCCCCGTCATCCGCTATGTCACCCACTGCCTCTCCCTGTCATCCGCTATCACTCACTGCCTCTCCCTGTCATTCTCTGTCACCCACTGCCTCTCCCTGTCATCCTCTGTCACCCACTGCCTCTCTCTCACTCTGTCACCCACTGCCTCTCCCCGTCATCCGCTATGTCACCCACTGCTTCTCCCTGTCATCTTTTATGTCACCCACTGCCTCTTCCAGTCATCCGCTATGTCACCCACTGCCTCTCCCCGTCATCTTTTTTGTCACCCACTGCCTCTCCCCGTCATCCGCTATTCACCCACTGCCTCTCCCCGTAATCCGCTATGTCACCCACTGCCTCTCCTCATCATCTTTTATGTCACCCACTGCTTCTCCCCGTCATCCGCTATGTCACCCACTGCCTCTCCCCATCATCTTTTATGTCACCCACTGCCTCTCCCTGTCATCCGCTATGTCACCCACTGCCTCTCCCCGTCATCCTCTGTCACCCACTGCCTCTCCCCGTCATCCGTTATGTCACCCACTGCCTCTTCCCGTCATCCTCTGTCACCCACTGCCTCTCCCCGTCATCTTTTATGTCACCCACTGCCTCTCCCCGTCATCCGTTATGTCACCCACTGCCTCTTCCCGTCATCCTCTGTCACCCACTGCCTCTCCCCGTCATCCTCTGTCACCCACTGCCTCTCCCCGTCATCCGCTATGTCACCCACTGCCTCTCCCTGTCATCCTCTGTCACCCACTGCCTCTCCCTGTCATCTGCTATGTCACCCACTGCCTCTCCCCGTCGTCTTTTATGTCACCCACTGCCTCTCCCTGTCATCCTCTGTCACCCACTGCCTCTCCCCGTCATCCGCTATGTCACCCACTGCCTCTCCCTGTCATCCGCTATGTCACCCACTGCCTCTCCCTGTCATCTTTTATGTCACCCACTGCCTCTCCCTGTCATCCGCTATGTCACCCACTGCCTCTCCCCGTCATCCTCTGTCACCCACTGCCTCTCCCCGTCATCTTTTATGTCACCCACTGCCTCTCCCCGTCATCCGTTATGTCACCCACTGCCTCTTCCCGTCATCCTCTGTCACCCACTGCCTCTCCCCGTCATCCTCTGTCACCCACTGCCTCTCCCCGTCATCCGCCATGTCACCCACTGCCTCTCCCTGTCACCCTCTGCCTCTTCTCGGAGTCACTATCTCCCCGTCACACTCTCCCTGTGACCCTCTACCTTACATCACCCACTGCCTCTCTCTCACTCCATCACCCACTGCCTCTCCCTGTCATCTTTTATGTCACCCACTGCCTCTCCCCATCATCCGCTATGTCACCCACTGCCTCTCCCCGTCATCTGCTATGTCACCCACTGCCTCTCCCCGTCATCCGCTATGTCACCCACTGCCTCTCCCCGTCATCCTCTGTCACCCACTGCCTCTCCCCGTCATCCTCTGTCACCCACTGCCTCTCCCCGTCATCTTTTATGTCACCCACTGCCTCTCCCCGTCATCTTTTATGTCACCCACTGCCTCTCCCCGTCATCCGCTATGTCACCCACTGCCTCTCCCCGTCATCCGCTATGTCACCCACTGCATCTCCCCGTCATCCGCTATGTCACCCACTGCTTCTCCCTGTCATCTTTTATGTCACCCACTGCCTCTCCCCGTCATCCTCTGTCACCCACTGCCTCTCCCTGTCATCCTCTGTCACTCACTGCCTCTCCCCGTCATCCGCTATGTCACCCACTGCTTCTCCCTGTCATCTTTTATGTCACCCACTGCCTCTCCCCGTCATCCACTATGTCACCCACTGCCTCTTTCCGTCATCCTCTGTCACCCACTGCCTCTCCCTTTCATCCTCTGTCACTCACTGCCTCTCCCCGTCATCCGCCATGTCACCCACTGCCTCTCCCCATCATCCGCCATGTCACCCACTGCCTCTCCCCATCATCCGCCATGTCACCCACTGCCTCTCCCCATCATCCGCTATGTCACCCACTGCCTCTCCCCGTCATCCGCTATGTCACCCACTGCCTCTCCCCGTCATCCGCTATGTCACCCACTGCCTCTCCCCGTCATCCGCTATGTCACCCACTGCCTCTCCCCGTCATCCTCTTTCACCCACTGCCTCTCCCCGTCATCCTCTTTCACCCACTGCCTCTCCCCGTCATCCTCTGTCACCCACTGCCTCTCCCCGTCATCCGCTATGTCACCCACTGCCTCTCTCCGTCATCTTTTATGTCACCCACTGCCTCTCCCTGTCAGTTCATCACAGACGCCCGGAGGCAAGTTATCATTTGGTGCCCCCCCCATTCTCCATTCTATCATTTGGTGCCTCCCCCCATTCTTGCAAGTGGGTCGATGTTCCCCCACTGCGCATGCGCACGACGGAGGGAGCTCCGTCGTGCGCATGCGCGAGACCCGGCGAGCGACGGGCTCTCCATCGCTCCGGGTATCGCACCAAAGGGAGCGTGCTGTCGATGTTGATTGACAGCACGCCCCCTTTGGTGGGCGTGCCGGGGGCGTGCCTGCCAGATAGAGGCGTTCCCATGGGAACGCCTACCGTCTGAAGCCGGCCCCACTGACATCACCAGGAGGCCGCTCCATTTTCATGGAGGAGGGCACTGATTCAGAGCGAGCGCTCTGGTCAGAGCGTTCGGCTCTGAATCAGGCCCTAATTGTGGTGAATATATTGTGGGTGATTTGAGGTGGAGCCCCTTCAGTGCTGGCGCCCAGCGCCTTCATTGTCTCCCATAGTCCTCCTGCCCCTGTCTTATCACTGTCGTGTAAGGGGGGTGATATATTTAAAGATATATATTTTATCACTCTGTCATGTTAAATAATTTAACATGGCAGAGTGATAAAATATATGCTCTTTAAATAAATCGCGCACACTGGGTGCATGCACCCGGCATCCATTCACAGTGACCCTAGCGCTTGGGGGCTGCCCGGCATGTCCGTAAGTGCCGGCCACGCCCCCCAGGAGTGATGAACAGGGGGCGTGCAATAAAGACACGCCCCCTTTTCTTTGGTCATGCACCCTTTTCAGCCGCGCGTGCCAAAGGAGCGCGCAGAAGTGCCCTGTCTCTTGATCCGGCACCCTGCCTGCTGCCGGACCTAGGGCCTGATTCAGACACGCTCGCGAGCGCTATCGATGGTCGGCCAGTGGAGTGCGCGAGCCCCGGAGCGAGTGAGAACTTCACTCGCTCCGGGGCTCGCTACAAAACGGGGCGGTTGTCGATGTTGATCGACAGCTCGCCCCGTTTGTAGGCGGGAGGGGGGGGGTGGCTGCACAAACTGAGGCGTTCCCGAAGGAACGCCTGCCGTTTGTGGGCAGCAATACTGACATCATTCGTGATGTCACTAGTGGACTTCCTGCTCTATTAGAGCAGGGAGTCCACTCGGGCTTGCGAGACCTGAGACCCTAAGACAAGGGCCTCCTCGCAAGCCCGATGGTCGCCATAAACGCAACCATCGCCAGGCCGCCCGCTAAAGCTGTGGGTGGTCACCCACAGCTTAACGAGTGGCCTGGAGGCCGGGCAAAAGAAAAAGCCGTCCCGCCCTGATTCAGAGCGAGCACTCACAAATAGCGAGCGCCTCTGAATCAGGGCCCTAGAGTGAACACTAGTGATAGCCCACATTTTACTAGCACAGGCATGTTTTTGTGCATAAAGTGCACAGCAGGAGCGCCTGTGTGCTTCAAATGCCAGGGCTGTTCACAGATATATTGGACCTCATTCAGAGTCGGTCGAAGCGGCCGCACGGTCGTACGGGAAAAGGGGCCGGATATTCAAATGATTCCCTCGTAAGTTGCGTCCCTAAGTTCGGATCGGTAGCTGGCCGACCAAGGGGAGGAAGCGGTTGGAGGACAAAAAAATACGGCCCCTTCTCGTACGCATTGCACGTCAATTCCAGGCATATAAGGATTAATCGAGACCATCGGGGACCATCGGAACTGGTCGTAGAGCTTAAGGTTGACCTTACCCTCTCTTAAGCTCTACGATCATGTCAGTGTAAAAACCTCCCATGTCACATGTGCCATGATGCTACTTTGTTAATTATGCACTCCCATAATCCGTATGCACTCCCATAAAAGGCCGTTCGCATAATGAGGCACGCCTGCGTTCGGATCTCCACTCCCCCGTTTTCAAGCACCTTCCCCTGTTACCACCCACAAACGCCTCCATCTGTCACTGAAGCTACCGACCTGGCTGTGTTCAAGGAGAGAGAAATTTCTGATCGTAGCGGCAAGTTTGCACACGCGCATTGCGAACTTTACGCATGCGCAG
Source organism: Taudactylus pleione (assembly GCA_031769625.1). Classification (NCBI taxonomy): domain Eukaryota; kingdom Metazoa; phylum Chordata; class Amphibia; order Anura; family Myobatrachidae; genus Taudactylus; species Taudactylus pleione. The sequence continues at coordinate 16,748,867 of JAUIMM010000213.1, read as the reverse complement.
TATATCGAACATCGTTGGCGTACGATCATGCGGCCGCAACGACCGACTCTGAATGAGGTCCATTGTGTGTACAGTGCAACTGCTAAAGCATATGCAGACGGGCGATGATTGCGTACTGTGCATGCGTATGCTTCGCAGCGCGTGAAGGCACCACACAGTGATTGACAGGCAGTGAGCGTTTGGGGGTGGTGACGGGGGGTGGTCTGTCCGTTTGAATCCATTGCCTGGGCGTGCATACATTAGCCAGTGAGATTGCATACGCAGCTTGAGTACTTACTGCGTGCAACTAGGTTAGCAATTTGTAATTAGGGTCAGGGCTGCTTTAATTTTGCGTGAGGGGCCGATGGTACTTGATGTTACCGATGTTTAAGGTTTGCAAGGTATTACGGATGTGAGATAGCGGTAGTGGGAGGCAGTGGGCGTCTCTATGCTGGCAGTGTGACGGTATTACGATTGCAGTCATTAGCATATTTTCGCAGCAGACCTGCGTGCGATTAAGGAGCTGCAATTGCAATAGTGATCCTTAATGAATCAGGCCCTTAATACATTATATTATAAAGGAGCAATTGGCACAGATGAACAGCTTTACCAGTTCCTGGAAGCTGAAGTCCCTGTCATCAATAGCGGTCTGCTCCTCACATGAAGAGAGTAATATGCAGCGCATGACTGTTTAAATGTGTTGCATATGATGCAGTTGCCATGGATCTTGATGGAAATAGCATTGGTATGGGAAGATTAATATGCGCTGAAGCTAATCAGTTTCCGGTCAGTAGGAATCCTCCCCCAAAGTGGGCATGTGCCTATCTTGGACTGTTGAATCAAATCTAAAAGAAACTGTAGCACTCTTGGGTCTATTTCTTATAGGGTACCATAGATAGTGCCACTTGTATTTAATCATTATGGCTGACCACTAATAATAATAATTCACTCAAGTGTGTTCCTTTGGTGTTATAACATACTGGGTCATATTCAAGAAAAGTCCGTTTCCGTGATACTTTTTCGCCAATGATGTAATTTTCGCCGGTTTGAACTTATCCCCGTATTCAATTATTCCAACTTTTCGCCAGTGCGAAATGTCAATGCATCAGACCTGGCGAAATAGCATCACCTATGAATAGGTGGCGAGAAAAAGTGCAGAATTGGGGTTTTGGGGTGCAGACTTCCCGAAACCACCCAGCACCCTTTGGACAGTTCACTAAAGGTAATCTGTGCCAAATGTTTTTTAAAGTACCTTAGGACACCCCAAAAAAGTACTTTCATTTTAGGGGTGAAAAAAAAAAAAAATCAAAGTTGGGGGACAGACTTGAAAACTAGCGAAATAGACTCGGGGGGGTCCCCAAGTAAGCCCCAGGTGTTTTTTTGATTGCAAGTAGTTGCGTCAGGTGCATTTTTCAAGTTTTTTTAAACTTCATATTAGCAACTTCAAGATATGCTAGTACCCATTTTCATGTACCCCAAATTTGATGGGAGTAGTTATTTTCCCCCAAAAAAACTCCAAAATGCTATTCTTCGCCACATCTGTGAAAACGCTATATACCATTTAAAAACCCCAAATACTTGCAGGCAGGGCTATTCGGGGGTATCCAGAATGATCCCCCCCCCATGTCAGAGCATCTTTTGGGGGGTGTCAGTCTGATTTCCCCAAAAATGACAGAACTTTTAGCTGATTTCAGTTTCGCTGGGTACCGTTTTTGCTGATTTGGAATTGAATACGGGGATAAGCGGGGACGAGCACGATACTTTTTCGCACCCAAAAGCTCAGATGATGGCGAAAATTCAGCCGACTGACTTTTCGCTTCTAATTGAATTAGGCTCATAATTAACAATATATTTTTTATGAGCAAAATGAAAGGACAGCTCAGTGAGTGTAGGGTTTAGCATTACTGCTTCAGCGCTGAGGTCGTAAATCCAATGCCTGACCAAGGCTTTTTCTGTATGGAGTCTTTATGTTCTCCCTGTGTTTGTGTGGGTTTCCTCTGGATGCTGCATTTTCGTACTAACAAACTGGAAATCAGGATAATCATGAACTCCCCTCTCATTTATCACATTACCTGTCAATCACCAACAATCGCTTCCAGTTCCTCCTTCCTAGTAAATGCAGCCTCAAGTCCCTGGCACCTGGAGCAGCTCTGACCACTCATCAGCAGTGTTCTCCATTCCAGTCCTTTTAAGACACCAATTTGCGCCGTTGGGGAGCAAGGACAGGTGGGGTTAGTAGATGCAACTCTAAACAGTAATCGCTGGGTGAGAGAGGAAGCAGGTTAGCGTACTGTCGCTTAGGGGCTGGAGAGAAGAACCACATGGTCAGACTGGGTGAGCCTGAGGAGAGGAAAGAGGAAGAGTGTGATGGAGCCCATTCCAGCAGTGTGTTAGGAGTGAATTGATTGCATCAGAGGTCACATTTAAATTTTCCGGACTCCTGCGCATGCGCGGTCTACTGACCATGTGCAAAAGCCAATGTCATAGATGATGTTTTCCTATCCTATCCCTAGGAGGAGCCATCTTCGCTTATAGGCACATCCAGGCAGCTGCCCAGGGCCCCACAATTCTAGGGGCCTTTAAGCAGGGGCAGGTTGGGCCAGGGGGTATCTTCATGGAGTGTTTGGCCACTCGCTCCGTCCATAGGGCAGCTGGCTGAAAGACAGGCAGAGAAAGATGCTCCCTGGCTGCTGTGCCTGTGATTTGCACACAATCAGATTGGGCAGGCAGTATTCTCTACCTGCCTTCCAGTCTGCAGCCACAGACCTGGATTTGGGGGGAGGGGGACTGATAGCACATCCCCCTGGGCTCCCCTTTCTCCGGGGCCCCCATACTTTAATCACAGTTGCAGTCATGGCTGAACTGGCCATATAGCAGTTCTAGCACATGCCAGAAGGGCTGATGGCCAGATGGGCCAGTCCAGCCGAGCAGCAGCAGTTTTCTTCTGAAGAAACAGCTTAGGAGCCAAGAAACTTGTTTAGCCACGTCCCTTGAGGTATTCCCAAATGGGCCACTGTCTCAGAGCCCCGTCCTTTAATGTGGGGGGGCGGGGCCTATGGCGCTGCTGCTTTCTGCAACGGGAGTACATAGGCAAACGCAGGGAGGGTTTCCGTCTGCCTGGAAACCCCCGTACCCAGCCCACACCATGACCACAGTAGAAATAGTAACATAATAGTTCTTAGTATCACAAATGAAATAATTAGCACCACCTGTGGATCTTTTAACATGTATCAGCCAGTAATAAATAACCTGTGCACCAACTAGGAGATCTGGAAAACATGCACTGCTATAGAGCCCAATATGTACATATATGTCCAGGGCAGTGCTGGGTTCTTCTGCTGCTCCTCCAGGCTCCCAGACTTGCTCCAATGCTCTGGAATGGTGTCCACATCTAAAATAAAAACATTCAACTCAGGCAGGATGGCACTACTGCTGCATCTAATGACTTCCTGTGATCCTGTATATGCTGGAATTATGACACACAATACACTTTGTATGATGCATATTAAAGCTGGATTAGTGCTAATTATGCCCTCTTCATGGACTGGCCACACTCGCTCTAAAATCAAGCATTTGGAAACCCCCTTCTAGAAATCCTGCATTTTCCACTGGAGTCCTCTAACATAAATCATGAGAGGCTGAGGCCACCCACAGCCTGTAATCAATTAATTAATATTTTATTTATTTTTCTTTGCACTTTATTAAACAGTTATATTGACTTGATGAGAGTCCAGGTACTCGGAGGGGGCGGAGCCTTCAATGTGGGGGCGGAGCCTTCTGTCTGGGGGACGGAGCATTCAGTGTCTAATGCAGGGCTGGACCACTGTGCACTGCTGCCTGCTGGGTATTCCGGTTGGTTGATCAGACAGGATGTCACAGGGAGGTGGAGCTCCTGCCAGTGACATCAGCATGGGAAATTCTACATGGACCCGCAGCACAGCTAGGTTTGGACACCCAGAGCTGCTCCCTTTCACAGTGGGGGTCAGCTACATCATACAGTATACCTTATTGTGTACTAGGAGTCATCCCTGGCTGGCTGTGCTGTTTTACTTTTCTCTCCATCTCTTCCCCATTTCCCTGTCTCTCCCCAACTCTCCTTCTCCTCCCTCCTCTCTCTGTCTCTCCCCATTGCCCCTCTCCCTGTATCTCCCCATTGCCTCTCCTCTCTCTGTCTCTCCCCATTGCCCCTCTCCTCTCTCTGTCTCTCCCCATTGCCCCTCTCCCTCTCCCCCCTCCTCTCCCTGTCTCTCCCCATTGCCCCTCTCCCCCCTCCTCTCCCTGTCTCTCCCCATTGCCCCTCTCCCCCCTCCTCTCCCTGTCTCTCCCCATTGCCCCTCTCCCCCCTCCTCTCCCTGTCTATCCATTGCCCCTCTCCCCCTCCTCTCCCTGTCTCTCCATTGCCCTCTCCCTCTCTCTCCCTCTCTCTCTCTCTCCAGCTTGTTTCTCACCAGCTATTTAGCCACTTCAAGCTGTGTTTCCCTGTTATGTGACTGAAGAGGAAATTCTCACACTCTACTACTGTATAACAAAACTAATAAACCAATAAAGGCACATAGGGAGCATGTAAGCGCTCCCTATGTGCCTTTATTGGTTTTTTAGTTTTGTTCAGTACTGAGTATCTCCAGAAATACTCTTGGGAGCTGCTAAGTAGGATACATCTTCAGTTCATGTTTAATATTTTTGCGCCTGGTTTAGATTTTTAGAATCTTTTGGTGAATCAATTTACTGTATAACAAAGCTGTAATGCAGAGTCAGGGGAAAACCTAGGGGTCTATTTACTAAGCAGTGTTAGGACAGAGTGAAAAGTGATAAGGTGCCAGCCAATCAGCTCCCACCTGTCATTTTTCAAACAGCCTGTGAGATGGCATTTAGGAGCAGATTGGCTGGTACCTTATCTCATTTCACTCTGTCTCCTAACATTGCTTAGAAAATAGACCCTAGTTTTGTATTTTAACTCCATTTCTCTTTGACAGTTTCATGTCTAATTTCCACATTGGTACAAGAATGATGCTTTCCAGTGTGGAGTCATTGGGGCAGATGTGCTGTTATACATGTTTGCAGGTGCTTATTAAATGCTGTTTAACAAATACTGTAGAGGTAAAAATGGGTTTTAATACTTAATTGTTGTCTCTTACAGGTCTGCTTTTAACAACAACCTAAGCGCTGCCTATGACTGCCTCAGTGCTGGGGGGAGGAAGATAAAGCCTGGTGCGACTGGAAAGAGTTATTGTGAGTTGCTGACCAGTATTTGCCAGGAAGGTGATATCCCTGGTGACATTTCTTCTCTTCCATAACAGGGTGGTTCTGTTACACCAGATCACTATGTTAGGCTAATACACAGGGTTTTACTTGTCTGGGCTGCTCCTGACCAGTGTGGGTTCAGCACTGCTCTATGCTACTTCATCAGTCTGTATTAGGCAGGCCTTGGTGTTGTCATTGCCCCTCCTCTGTGATATTCCCACTCATGTGGAATGGAAAAGTCGGCAATGCCTATCCCTTGTGACACTACTGCCTGTGTAGCACTGGCCATCACTTAGATACATAGCAGAGAGGTAAGAGATGGTGGCGGTAACCAGTGAGCGCTGCACCCAAGGTAAGTAACTTCTGTACATTAGCTATACATGGTGATCTTCATGTTATGGGAACTTGTCTCTTTCTATGTTAAGGATTCCCAGCTGCTTAGAGGTGATGTCCATCAAAATAAGAATTTTGAGAATAAATCCCCCCCCCTCCCCTCCCCTCCCCTTCTGGGTCAGTGCATTATATCCCTGTCATTCAGGAGAATCTTCCTCCTAGCAGTTAACAGATTGTTCTCCTGCCAGGAGAACAATCAGATTTTAAATTCCACCCTTTCTCCTTCATGCACTAGGGGACACTGGAGGCTTCAGACAGTATGGGGTATAGACGTGTGCCAAGTGGGAGCTGCCACTTTAAATTTTTAAGTGTGACTAGCTCCTCCCCCTCTATACCCGCCTACAAGCCCAGTCTTAGTTATTCACATTTTCAGGGTATTTAAATAGAGGGTTGCTGCGCTGAAGCTAAACAATATCTACATTGAGGAACAGACAGGCAGCAGCTGTGCTGCCTCTCTGCATCGATCGAGCTGCCAGGGGGACCCGCTCGCAACTGCACACAGTTCGCCTGGGGTCCCCGACTACAGAGACTACAGTCTCCATATTGGAGGTCTCGCATGCCGCTGCTCGCAGTGCGCATAGCGGTCCTCCATTAGTCAGCGGAGCAGCGTTGTGAGTATGCCCTGGCTCCCCGTCTAGCGGGGTAGCCAGGTCAACATTAAGAGCGGCATATACAGGAGCAGGCTGCTCCGATTAGCGGGGCAGCCAAACATATCACTAGCACATCCTCCTCGTGCAGCAGACATAGCACGCTTATAACCCAATTTAAGCGCAATAGTGGGGGGGGGGTAGCCTAGCTCAAGAGTCCTGCTCCTTCCTCCCAGTGTCCATCCGCGCTTCCCTCGAGGGTGCTGGCGACCATTACACGGAGGGACATTCTGCTACATACGTTAAATGCTGCTGCATGGACTGTAAGTCTAACCTGGACTGTAAGTAAACAGTGGGTTTAGGCTGGTCAGGAGAGTATTTAAGGTAAAACTACTTAGTGGTTACTTCCTTCTTTGCCTAGCGTTTTCTGGCACTGCTAGGAGCTCTATTAGGGCAAGTGTGGCTCTCTCCTGCCTCTCTGTATCTCAGATTCTTCTTTTGACCTTTTTCACTACACTTTACTGTTGTTTGTGTGGGGTCTGTATGTATCATAACTGAAAGGGATGCTAAGGCGTCCCAAAAGTTATTTACCTGCAAAAAGTGTGCAGAAAAAATGTACAGGGGCAGTCATCTAACTCCCTACTAATGTGTGACCATGCAATCCTGAATAACAATCTTCAGGGATGTCATTTCCGCTGTCTTGAATGGCGCAGGTTACAATGTGCTCCAGTGGTGCAATCGTTCAGCGTGCTGTACTTATAAGATAGTATCGGTTGAGCAATACCGAGGTTGTGAGTTCACTCACCTGGAGCAAATGTAATTTTATGTCCCATCTCTCTGACGAGATGGAGGCTTCTCGGAAAGAAGAAGAGGTCTCCAGGTCAGCGGCTCTAGAAAAACCAGCATGGGCAAGGTCCTTAGCTGAATCCAGGGATGGGATCTCAAAAGCGTGACTATTTCCCGTACACAACTGGATCCTCTCCACAGGTCTCAAAGAGACTGTTGCCCTCAGTCCTCCAATTGGAGGAGGAGAATATGCCAGTTTTCCAAGGGCAAATATGCCCCAAATTCGCCTAAGGAAATCCAGTAGGAGCCTGAGCCGATGTCCGGATAGAGGCTTTACTTTCTGCAATCCGCCAGGTATAGTAATTACACGACAGTCTTTCTTTCTAAAGAAACAAAGACAAGCTTTTGCATTCAGTAGAGTGGGATTCTCTTTTGATGTCAGATTAGGAACATCCATTTAAAAAAAAATTCAGATGTCCCAGCGGTTGTTATCCTTTTATCCTACAGATAGTAGAAAATCTGGTGAGGAGCTCAAGTGGCTCACCTGATAAGGCGATTACACCAGTAACAGAAAGGTCCCAGGATCGAAAGCCAGTCTGGGACAGCATGCCACTTTGTTAGTTTACTCCCCCTACAGTAGTCTGTCTAGGAAGACTATGCTACCAGTTCCTGGGGCAACAGCTTTAAAAGAGAATACTATCAAGTCCCTTTAAACAGCTGCAGGCCTCTGCGTCCTGCGATTGTAAGCTGCTGGAAGCTTATTCTGTTAGCAATATAGGGGAAGCTGCGACTTACCTTGGAGAAATTGGTTGACGTCGTCCAAAGACGTTTGCAATATATTCATCTCTGGCGTTTTCGGCGCATAGGGCGCTGTGGCTTAAACAATGGCAGGCGAATGCAAGATAGAAGAAAGCTGTGAAAGCACTTTCATTCACGGGAAGTGTATTTTTTGGGAACTAGATAAATGGATTTCTCAAGCTACTGGAGGTAAATACACTTTTCTTCTGTCTGCGGCTCCTCCCTCTAGAAGATCTTACTCGGGACCTTAGTTTTGGTCCTTTCGTGCTCCGGGACGTTCACGTGGTCGCTTCAGACGAGGACCATCAACTTCCCGTGGTTCCAGAGGACATGGCAAAGCCACAACAACATTTGATCAATAGGAGGTTAAGTCCACTACCAAGCCTCGGGCAGGATGGTCTTCCCTCTCACCTGGGAATCCACAGAGTGGGAGCGCATCTTTGGGACTTCAAAAAAGTATGGACTAATCACTCGGGGATGCAAGCTCATTTTTCAGCTTCAACCTCCACTTAGGTTTTTTTTACCAGGTTTACCAGTCTCCAATGACAGGAGTGTCGTTTTACAAGAAGCAATAGACAGGCTTCTATCCACAAGAGTGGGGGTCCAGGTTCCCAGAAATCAGACCGGAAAGGGTTTTTACTCCAGTCTCTTTGTGCTTCCGGACGGACAGCTCGATGAGACCTATTCTGAACTTGATGGATCTCAAGCCATACCTAAGGATTTTCAAGTTCAGGATGGAGTTCCTTTAGTCGGTGATTGCGGGCCTAGAGGAAGGTGAATTCATGGTATCTCGAGATATCAAGGACGCCTCCCCTCACATTCCTATCTGGCCGCCTCACCAAGTGTGTCTGAGATTCGCAGTTCGAAATTCACATTTCCAGTTTCCGGCCTTTCCCTTCGGCTTATCATCAGCACCCAGGGTATTCACAAGGGTCATGGCTGTGATGATGAGTCTCCTTCGAAAAACAAGGGATCACTATTATCCTTCACCTGGACAATCTCCTTCTGAAGACCCATTCCAGGGACAAATTACTGCACATCACAGTGACTCACAGCCCTCTCATTCTAGAAGGGTGGATCCTGATCTTTCCCTAGTCCCATCTGCAACTGACGCAGAGGCTACAGTTTCTGGGAATGATCATGGACATTATGTCAACAGATGTTCCTCCCTCAGGAAGAGGCAACTTCTATGCAGGATATGGTGAGGATTGTCCTTCGACATCATCAGGTATCGATGCATATTTGCATTCAACTCCTGGGGAAGATGGTTGCAGCATTCGCGGCCATTCCTTACGGAAGGACCTTTCAGCTTGCCCTCTTCTCAAAGTGGACAGGATCCCATCTTTTCCTTCAACAACAGGTAAGGTTAAGTCCCAGAACTCTGATATCCTTTCTCTGGTGGTTGAACTCGGTACACCTAAATGGAGGAAAAGAGATTCGGAGTGTGGGAGGGGCTGGGGGGCTATCATTTAGGAACTTCACTTCCAAGGCCACCGGACATCACAGGAAGCGAGTCTGCAGATGAACATATTGAAATTAAAGACAGTGTTCTACGCTATTCAGACAGCAGATCACCTGTTGTGGGGCCGAGCAGTCAGGGTCCAGTCAGACAACGCTACAGTGGAATACATAAACAAACCAGAAGTTGGCCGGCTATGAAAGAAGTAAGCCGGATTCTAATCTGGGCGGAAATGTTTGCGATCGGCAGGATGTGCAGCCAGGGGAATGGGTACTACATCTTCAGGTTTTTCACCAGCTTGTCCAACGGTGGGGGTCTTCTGCAGGTCGACCTCATGGCATCCAGATGAAATCATCAACTGCCTCTCTACTGCTCTTCGACGCGGCAGTGGCAGTGGATACACTGTCATCGCTGTGGCAGTTCCAATTTGTCTATCTGTTCCCTCCGTTCCCTCTTCTCCCTGGATTCTACACATCAAAAGGGAGAAGGCCAATGTTTTATTGGTGGTTACGGATTGGCCTCGCAGAGCTTGGTATATTCCATCATTCAACTTGTAGTCTTCTCTTTTCGAATCTTTGGAGTCTATAGAGTTAAGATTTCTTTCGTAGACAGTAACACTTCTTCTCGCGCTGGCCTCAGCCAGGAGGGTGTCAGAACTGGGAGCTCTATCCTGCTATCCTCCATACTTGGTGTTTCATGAGGATAGAGCCGACCTCCGTACAAGAATGGATTTTCTAAGGTGGTTTCGGCTTTCCACATCAACCAACCTAGTGTGGTGCCTGTTTCTTCCACAGGATTCACCTTCGTCAAGATCCTTGGATGTTGTTAGGGTTCTTTGTATGTATGTAGAGAGGACTGTAGCCATAAGTAGAACAAACACTCTATTTGTTTTGTAGGATGCTGCTTGTCCTGGTTGGCCAGCTTCCAAACAGTAGCTGGCCCGCTGGATTTGTCTGACCATCAGATAGGCGTATATGGCCTAATTTAGGGAGCCTCTGCCTTCTCTTACAGCGCATTCCACTCGCTCAATGGGTTCCTCGTGGGTGGCTGCTCGCGGGGTTTCCATGGAGTTACTTTGCTGGGCGGCTACTTGGTCTGGCTGGCATACGTTTATTCGTTATTATAGATTTAACATTGTGGCCTCTGCAGCGCAGTATGGCTGGTCTGTTTTGCAGGGTTCTCAGCGCTCTCCCGCCAATGATGGGAGCTCTGGGATGTCCCCACTGTCTAAAGCCTCCAGTATCCCCTAGTGGATGAAGGAGAAAACAGGATTTTGGTACTTACCGATACATACCTTTCTCTGATTCTGCGCTGTTCCTTCCTGCCAGGGTTGTGGTAATTTTATGTTATGACTGTTAAAGAACTGTTTGACGTCTTTTCTCTTGTTGTGTTACTGTTATTTCAACCTTCTAAAATGTTCTGTGTACTTGCTTCGTCTCCTCGTCTTCCGTTTGTCTTTTTCTCAGCTCCCCTCGGGCACAGTTTCCTAAGACTGGGCTTGTAGGGGGGTATAAAGGGGGAGGAGCTAGTCGCACTTAAAATTGTAAAGTGCCAGCTCCCACTTAGCAAACGTCTATACCCCCTAATGTCTGAAGCCTCCAGTGTCCCCTATGGAATCGGAGAAAGGGATTTATCGATAAGTACCAAAATCCTGTTTTCCATACACTGCGGCTTGTATTGTGTTAGGCGCACTGAAAGTGCACATCAAATAATTATGTAATGTTGCTTTGCTTGGTTAATTACTGGCTGTCAGGGGCGTCAGAACGATTTATGTTGTAGGGTTATGAAATAGGTCCTGAGAATATGGAATCTACGTGATTTTGGCAGATTCGCGGCTAAATTTGTTTTTGCCATATAACTCATTGCCGCTTTATATTTAGCTGTGAAGTCGATGAAATCACGCCTGTTCTGTGATCTAGGAATCTATTACATAAGCCCCCATATGTTGTATAGTGTTACTAAAAATGCACTTGGGCAGTATAACTACTAAAAGATATTAGTGGAACTTATCTTAAATTAACTATCCTATCTATTCAGATGCTGATGTACCTTACGGTTTAATCATAGCTTGTCATATGTAGGGATGACTACCTGCACCTTTCACGAGCGTATGGCTAATCACCGTAGCTCTATTCATCAGGCATTGCTGACGGGTGTGTCCGACAAACCGGTTGCGAAACACTTTCTGGATGCGGGCCACCAGGTCGCTTTGCTTAAATGCAGGATCATAGACTGAATACCGAAACCTTATTGTGGAGGTGATCGGGCATTGCTTCTGAAGAAACTTGAAGCCAAGTGGATATTTAGACTTGGGACCATGTCACTCCACGGATTGAATGAATATAGTACTTGAAATGTGTTTTTGCGCTGATAGGCTTTTCGGCATCATGATTTTGATGCACCTGTGCAGTGTGTGTATGTTTTTTCTTTGCGATACAATTTGTATGCATATTTATTTTTTGGGGTATATTTGTGTGTATATTGTATATTTGTTTTGTGCTTTATGTTATTGGTGTCTTGTGTATGTTAATATTTATGTATATATTTTTTTCTGGGTATTCATTTAAGTATATGGGTGTGTATTTTAATATAATTTTAACATGTCTGTATTTGTTTTCTTTTCTCTATTCACCTGAAACCCTGGTCTTAGTACCCTTTGATGTAATGAGCTTGTGCCTATCGATATTTGCCCCACCTGATTGGACTTAGAAGTTTCTCTTTGCATGTGGAACACAGCCTAACATATCCTTATTCCAGACATATTTGTCTGCTGCACCCGCTACTTCCGGTTCGGTGGAACGCGGAAGTTGGTGTAATCTTGGGGCAGAAGTGAGTTTCTGCTCCCTGGCTGGAACGCACTCTGGGTTGTAGCGTGTGGTACACGCTGCAAGTATGATTATACATGTGATGCGCTCTGAGCCTTTACCGGTGAGATCGCGGTTTTCTGATGTTTCTAGTGCATACTTTTAGCTTATACTCGGCGATGGTGATATGTTATGGTGTGTTCCTTACTTGATTACTTAATTAGTGTTGTTATGCTATAGGTGTTGTATGGGTATTTATATAACCAAGGGGGCTGAATGTCCCTCTCTGTAGGTGTTTTGGGCTTTTTGTTCATGCTGCGCTGTGTTGGCTGTGTTTCCTGATGAAGGGCTCATTGGAGTCCGAAAACGTTTGAGCAGTGTATTACCTCTGCCTATATGTGAGTAATAAATAGCAGCCTTTTTATATGCAAGAAGAATCTGGTGAGGCGCCCCCCCGGGAGAGTTAGGGTCAGGCTAGGGGAAGGGGGGTTAGAGTTAGGCACCCCCAGGGGGAGGTTAGGGTCAGGCACCCTCCCCCCTGGGAGGTTTAGGGTACGGGGAGGGGGGTTAGGTTTAGGCCCTTGCTGGGGGAGGAAAGGGTTAGGCACTAGGGGGGGAGGTTAGGGTTAGGCACCCCGAAAGGAGGGTTAGGGGGGGAGAGAGGGCTAGGTATAGTAAAAAATACTTACCTGTCGGGATCTTGTCATGCCGGTCTACCGGCGTCGGGATTTGAACCGCTGGACTTAAACATACCGATTCCACAGAAGACTAATGTTGCACTACAAGTGTAGTAATATTCAAAATCATTTGTACATTAAACAATCGATAATTAAGCTACATTATATTGTAGAGACTTGCACAGGTTTATATGCTGGACTGTAATAGTAGCCCAGAAATGACAATAGCAGTGGCAGAACTTGTGACTAGTGGGCCCATGTGCTGAAATATGTTTTGGGCCCTCCTCCTCTGCCCCACCCCAAGTTCATAGTGACATGGAGAGGTAGAGGGTGAAAGGGAGAGGCAAGAGGGTTACAAGGAGATGGTGATAGGTACTGGGTGACAGGGAGAAGCAGTAGGTGACAGGGAGAGGGTGGCAGGCAGTGGCTGACGGAGTGGCTGACGGAGTGGCTGACGGGGAGAGGCTGACGGGGAGAGGCTGACGGGGAGAGGCTGACGGGGAGAGGCTGACGGGGAGAGGCTGACGGGGAGAGGCTGACGGGGAGAGGCTGACGGGGAGAGGCTGACGGGGAGAGGCTGACGGGGAGAGGCTGACGGGGAGAGGCTGACGGGGAGAGGCTGACGGGGAGAGGCTGACGGGGAGAGGCTGACGGGGAGAGGCTGACGGGGAGAGGCTGACGGGCAGTGGGTGACGGGCAGTGGGTGAAAGAGAGAGGTGACAGACAGTGGGTGGCAGGGAGAGGGTGACAAATATATTACTGTTTAGTTACGTGGTCCCAGAACTGCAGCTCATTTGATCCTCCTTGGGTTTTAATGTCGGGGACAGTCACAAGATCATGACATCTGTTGGTGGCAGTGGTAAGGACTACCTCAGAGGAAGAGCCAGGCCAGTCGGGGAGAAGCAGGGCGGGATGGGGAGGAGCAGGTAGGAGAGAGGCTATGAGGGGAGGAGAGGAGGGCCCAGCCTCCTCCAGCCGGATTACATCCACAACCACAGCTCATCATTCCATGATGTTACCACTGGGACGGGTTGGCGGCACATGGTGGCGTATATTGAGTCAATCTGACTCATTATAATCCAGCCAGCTGCGGGTCCCTTTATTTCGGCGGGCCGCAGTGCAATTCACCAGCTGCACCACCGGTAGTTCCGCCCCTGGCACAATGGCAGGAGTGACTTTTTGTATCTCAGAGTTAGGATTCTCCATCTTCTTCATAGTCTTTGTAGTTTAGTCATATTCTGTTGTTTCTTAGGAACTTTGAAAACCAAGTATAAATGTACCTTTATTTTGAGAAGAAACATGTATGCAGTATACATGTAGTAGCATGTTTATTGAAAATAATATATGAAAATGACATTGATCCATAGTATACAACCTCTGTGTTGTATATGATTTCCTCTTAAGAATTAAAAGTTCTCAAACTTGACAATTTTTAGGTAGTTTGAAGAGAAAACTTATTGGGAGATTTCTGCTGCTGTCTTTAGCCCCACACTGATAATTGGATAAATTGTATATCTGGTAATGGTTAATGACCAGTTGACACTTCAATTTGGAAAAGTTTAATGCCTTTCAAATCTGGTTTAAGTGCCAGAAGGGAAAACGCCTCCATTACGGGACTGATATATCTATAGCCAGCTAAGATATCCAAGGTTTCCAAAATAAAGTAACAAGTAATATATCTAGGCTGTTATCTGTGTGGAGTTTGTATATTTTCCCTATGCTTCTGTGGGTTTCCTCAAGGGGCTCTGGTTTCCACCCACGATGGAAGGTCCTGGAAGGATAAGCTTGGTAATCATCCCACAGTGCTTCCTATAGAGCAGCACCTCGTGTGGCCATGGTTACTATGATGACCTGTAGAATGCTTCCTATTATTTTCCATGTAATAAATATCTAAATAACACTCAAATAAATGAATCCAGAACATCTGCTTTTTATAAATCATTTTCTTTTATTGAACATATAGTAAAAGGCATACAAGGTACAAGCAGAGGTAGACCATGTAACTCTGATACAGTAACACAGCAAGGTAACGATACAAACAATGGCAATAACAAATGAGAACAGAACTAAGGGCCTCATTCAGAGGCGGTCGGAGGATGCAAGCGATCGCTCAGAAACTGGGCGGCCGCTTGCATCCTGACCGCCCGCCTCTGTTTCGGTCGTTAGGCTGTGGGTTTACACCCACAGCTCTAACGACCGCTAGGGTGATGGTCGCGATGGTCTCTGACGACGAGACCCTAGGGTAGGGTCTCACTTGTCGTAAGCCCCGGAGAGCTTCTGGCTCTGTCAGAGCCGGAAGCTCTCCACTGACATCACTAGTGATGTCAGTGGGGCCTCCCCCAAACGGTAGGCGTTCCCATGGGAACGCCTCCGTTTGGGCTGCCACCCCCCCTGCCCGCCTTCCAAACGGGGCGAGCTGTCAATCAACATCGACAGCTCGCCCCCTTTGGAAAGAGACCCGCTACGACCGGCGCTGTCGGTCGTAGCGGGTCTCACGCATGCGCACGAAGGAGCCGGCTCCCTCGTGCACATGCGCACTTGACAAACATCGAGGCGGCTGTGCGGTCGTAGACCGTACGGCCGCCTCTGAATGAAGGCCTAAATGCTGTCCTAATAAGATATATAACATCAGGTATATATGCAGCGATACCATTATCATATAATGGGCCTGATTCAGATGTGGACACAATGCTGATATTTACGCAGTTGAGCAATTATCGTCCGACGGCGCATGTCTCATGGTCGCACTACGCAAGCACCAAGATACCACAGCAGTGAGGATTACAGGGAGTGGCAGCAAAAATGTGGGCGAGTCTTGAAGACGCTTCCAGCACTGCTTGAGTTTAAGATGACGGCGGCCCCGCCCCTTTATGCGAGACGTCATGACGTCATGTGCAAAAGGGACGAGGCCGGCACGGGGCGCTCAGAGCGCTAGCTACGGCTCTGCTCTTAAGTGTTTTTGTTAGGATACGGTTTTGGATCCCTTAAATATCAATGCAAATCTATAAAAAAAATTCATAAATCATGTAATTTGGACCTGCTTACATGCAGTTCAAAACCCGAGGTCGGTTTTTAAATCTGATTTCCAAACTGACTACAGAACCGAATCGTAACTTGAATTGTCTCGGAACCTACCCCAAAGTGATTTCGAACTAGGGAGCTCATTCAGAGCCGCTCGCTCGAGGGGATCGCTCGTCCCCAGTGTATGCAAATTCGGCTAAGTGACGGCATGGCAGGCGCTCGCTCAGAAAGGCATAAGCACCCCACTTTGTGTTGGCAGATGCCCATTAGCGTATGTAGAGACTCCCATTAGCGCCCATCATCTCCAGGAAGTGTATTAAAATATTGGTACATCGAGGACCATCGGAAGGGCTCGCAGCGCTTGTGGTTGCCTTACCTTACCGCAAGCTCTGTGAGGACTTCAGTGTACAAAACAGGCAGGTGACGTGTACTATGACAATGCCTCTTAATTATGCACGCCGAGGAAACTACGTTGAAAAACATAGGCACGCCTGCGTTCGCACCTCCACTCCCCCGTTTCTAGTGGCCTGCCCCTGTTACCACCCACAAATGGCCTCTTCTGTCACTCAATCAACTGGGCTGTCTATGCTGAGCAAGCGAGTGATTCCCGGTCTATCGCAGTGGTTCCCATACGCGCAATGTGATGCATACGCATACGCAGAATGCAAAAATTGGCCAGCAACGAGCGAGCGCATCCTAGCGAGCAGGTATGAGTCAGGTCCAGAATCTTGTGGGAGACACAGCCAGAACAGAACAACCCACACAGGCCCAAGAGCCAGCACCTGACTAAAACTGCTGGTAACCAATCACAGTCGACCAGGCCAATGCGTAGGCTGACATAATCATAACTGGTAAACAAGTCAGCAACCTATCCAAGGATTCAGTCTAGACTCAACCAGCCGAGTACAGATATAACACCACCTTCCCTTCTAGCTGGCAAATCACACACCTTTCTATTTTGTTGTTATTAAGATTAAACTATTCTAACATACTAAATATTAAAATGTACATGTAGAAAATTAAAAAAATCTAAATAGTATTATAGCTATCCGGCCCCCAACCTGCCCTTCTAGACGGCCAATCACACACCTTTCTATTGTGTTGTTATTGTCTTGTAAAAATTCAACTATACTAACATAGTAAATATTAAAATTTAAATGTAGAAAACTTTAAAATCATAAATAGAATTATTTATATCCGGCCTCCATCTGTTATAATACCTGATGAACTCCTGCACTGTCAAAACCTAAACAAAGTGCCCTTCACCAATAACAACCCCCTTTCCCGGAACACACACTTGTTCGTAGGTACTCGGCTGCCGCCTGGACTTCGCACTTAAAGTAATAACAGTGCAGGAAGCACAGGTATCAAAATATATACATAGAAATGTGACACTCTAAGACTTCATATTGGGAACTACACCTAGATTATCAGGAGGTCTTCCATCTAGGAATAAACCCAAGCTCTTACTCCTTAGCTTCTCACTCTCTATTTCTATTGTGTTATTACTGTCTTCTGAAAATGAAACTATACTAACATACTAAATATTAAATGTAATTGTAGAAAAAGTGAAAAAAAAACATAAATAGCATTATAGCTATCCGGCCTCCAACCTCCCCTTCTAGCCGGCCAATCACACAGCTTTCTATTGTGTTATTACTGTCTTCTGAAAATGAAACTATACTACCATACTAAATATTAAATGTAAATGTAGAAAAAGTGAAAAAAACATAAATAGCATTATAGCTATCCGGCCTCCAACCTCCCCTTCTAGCCGGCCAATCACACAGCTTTCTATTTTGATGTTATTATCTTATTAAAACCAAACTATTCTAACATAGCAAATATTAAAATGTAAATGCAGAAAAAGTAAAAATCATGAATAGACCTATTGCTATCCGGCCTCCACCTGTTATGATACCTGATGAACTCCTGCACTGTCAAAACCTAAACAAAGTGCCCTTCACCAATAACAACCCCCTTTCCCGGAACACACACTTGTTCGTAGGTACTCGGCTGCCGCCTGGACTTCGCACTTAAAGTAATAACAGTGCAGGAAGCACAGGTATCAAAATATATACATAGAAATGTGACACTCTAAGACTTCATATTGGGAACTACACCTAGATTATCAGGAGGTCTTCCATCTAGGAATAAACCCAAGCTCTTACTCCTTAGCTTCTCACTCTCTATTTCTATTGTGTTATTACTGTCTTCTGAAAATGAAACTATACTAACATACTAAATATTAAATGTAATTGTAGAAAAAGTAAAAAAACCATAAATAGCATTATAGCTATCCGGCCTCCAACCTCCCCTTCTAGCCGGCCAATCACACACCTTTCTATTTTGATGTTATTATCTTATTAAAACCAAACTATTCTAACATAGCAAATATTAAAATGTAAATGCAGAAAAAGTAAAAATCATGAATAGACCTATTGCTTTTCGGCCTCCACCTGTTATGATACCTGATGAACTCCTGCACTGTCAAAACCTAAACAAAGTGCCCTTCACCAATAACAACCCCCTTTCCCGGAACACACACTTGTTCGTAGGTACTCGGCTGCCGCCTGGACTTCGCACTTAAAGTAATAACAGTGCAGGAAGCACAGGTATCAAAATATATACATAGAAATGTGACACTCTAAGACTTCATATTGGGAACTACACCTAGATTATTAGGAGGTCTTCCATCTAGGAATAAACCCAAGCTCTTACTCCTTAGCTTCTCACTCTCTATTTCTATTGTGTTATTACTGTCTTCTGAAAATGAAACTATACTACCATACTAAATATTAAATGTAATTGTAGAAAAAGTAAAAAAACCATAAATAGCATTATAGCTATCCGGCCTCCAACCTCCCCTTCTAGCCGGCCAATCACACAGCTTTCTATTGTGTTATTACTGTCTTCTGAAAATGAAACTATACTAACATACTAAATATTAAATGTAAATGTAGAAAAAGTGAAAAAAACATAAATAGCATTATAGCTATCCGGCCTCCAACCTCCCCTTCTAGCCGGCCAATCACTCACCTTTCTATTTTGATGTTATTATCTTATTAAAACCAAACTATTCTAACATAGCAAATATTAAAATGTAAATGCAGAAAAAGTAAAAATCATGAATAGACCTATTGCTTTTCGGCCTCCACCTGTTATGATACCTGATGAACTCCTGCACTGTCAAAACCTAAACAAAGTGCCCTTCACCAATAACAACCCCCTTTCCCGGAACACACACTTGTTCGTAGGTACTCGGCTGCCGCCTGGACTTCGCACCTAAAGTAATAACAGTGCAGGAAGCACAGGTATCAAAATATATACATAGGAATGTGACACTCTAACAACTCATATAGGGAACTAACCTAACCTAGAAAAAGTAAAAACATAAATAGCATTTTAGCTATCCGGCCTCCAACCTCCCCTTCTAGCCGGCCAATCACTCACCTTTCTATTGTGATGTTATTTTCTTATTAAAACTAAATTATTCTAACATAGTAAATATTTAAATGGAATTGCAGAAAATGTAAAAATAGAAATAGCTTTAAAGCTATCCGGCCTCCAACCTCCCCTTCCAGCCGGCCATCACACACCTTTCTATTTTTGATGTTATCTGATTAAAATCAAACTATTCTAACATAGTAAATATAAAAAAAGTAACACTTAAAAAATATATTTTCCTATCTATATCAACATTTATCATAAATTATCAAAATACTACAGGATCTAATGTCCTCTTTCCACACGTCTGATCTTGCACGTGTCTTCCATGTCCTGTATAATTAGAAAACAATATTAGTACATTGTACCGATTACACCATGTGCACTTAGTATCATTTATAACAAAATATATATAACATAATATACATTTTTGTTTCTATGTAGAAAAAATATAGACTTTTTAAAACCTTTGGATTATTTACTAGTGTAACATTATGAGTCCACAGAGCATAAGCTGCTTTGTGACATTTCTTTTTGCACTAATGCGATCATTTATACAGTAAGCACCTGGACCTGTACATCAATGGGGCGACTTCTGTGGTGTGGTGCAACATCTTGGTGGGAGAAGATGGATATAACACAGTGTCTGTAGCTAATTATTGGTTGTTAGCACTTACAGGATAAAATATGTAAATGAGACTGAAGGGGTGGAGACTGAGAATCAGAGGCATTCTCTGGTTAGCGGGTGGTCGCAGAGTCTCTTCCCTGCTATAGGATCTTTTACAGGTTCCCAGAGGATGTCGGTAATTGGGAATTGCTCTATACTTTTAGTAGGACAGCTTTTGTATCACCCAGACACCTTTTATATAAGTGTCTTGCTTGGTGCACAAATACTTTCTGTAATAAAAGCACAATATATAACATGGAAACATACAGTAAAGACAGTCCACAGCCCTCACAGTCTCCTCACCCATGATTAATGTCACGTGATGCTCCTATTAAAAGGGGAATATGGGAAACTAACGAACAGAGTGATCACATTTAATAGTAGGCATATTTACTTTGTCAAACACGTGCACCCACCAAAGGCTGGGCTTAAGGCACACTTGCCTACCCTCCTGATTCGGCCGAGAGCCTCTCGGAAATTGGGTGCCGCTCCCGGCCCCCCGTAAAGGCAGGCAAACTGACTCCTCCTCTCCGTGCGGTTATCAGAGATTCCCCCGCAGCGGGAGTGGTCCATGACGTGATTCATGCTGAATTGCATCATTTTGGCCCTGCCCCCTGCTTCAGAATGCAAAGTATTAGAGATATGAGAAAGCAGTAGTGGGCGTCCCTATGCTGGCTGAGCGGTGGCCGGCATTCGCATATTCTCACTGCAACTTTGCTTACGATTACGCAGCTGAGATTGCGATCCGTGCTAAATCAGGCCCTATGTTTGGTTCTATTGCTTTTTCTGTGCATGCAGCAGGTACAGCTCACTCCTCCTACCCCTCCCTGCCTCCACTGTTCTTCCTCTGCTCACATCCCTGACATGCCCCTTCTCCTCCATTTCCCCCGCTATTATTTTTATATCTCTTAAGCTATATCTGTTTATGTAATAATCCCCAGCCTGCAATTATTTCTGCATTTCATCTTGCAAGAAGCTTATTGTCCAATATGAAAACTGATTATTATTGATCCTCAAATTACTATTATGCCCAGCTCTATCTCCCTTTTTCTTTCTTCATCTTTCCCTGGTTTAAAATTGAAATCTTCAATCAAACATGTTTAAAAAATAATAAATATATAATGTACATACATGCAGAGGTTCCCATTCTGGCACCCAGCAGTGCTGAAGCCTCAGCTCTATGTTCTTACAGGCCGGGTGGCTTTGGCAGGGTTCTCCAGGTGGAGGTGACGAATGAGAACCCTGCAAATCCTTCCTGCTCCTCGGCTGTAAGAGGCAGTTTACGGGCTTCTGCTGCCTCCATTCTTTCCAGATGTTTAGTTTTGGAGGCAGGCGGTGGAACGGTTGGCTAAAGAAAGAAGAAATAACATTTATACCAATGACTATTGCATCTTTTATTTGTAAGGTAGAAAAAGAGGCATTTACAGATTTTGCACAATAGTTTAAATACTAGGTGCTTACAAGGAGGTACATTTACTAAGGTACAGGTTTTTAGAAGTGGAGTTGTTGCCCATAGCAACCAATCAGATTCTAGATATTATCTTCTAGAAGATGCTAGATAAATGATAAGTAGAATCTGATTGGTTGCTATGGGCAACAACTCCACTTCTAAAAACCTGCACTTTAGTAAATATACCCAAAGATGTCTATATAAAGCTGAAGGAAGTGGCATAAATGTTGCACAAAGAACTGTCAGTCAGACCATATATAACAGTATTGCAGTAGATGCAGTGCTCGAAGTGGGGCGGTATGACATATCGCCACTTCCTGCTGCCACTTAATTTTTGATACAGTAGAGAATGTACCAGCGCTGGAACAGCTGTGGCATTGTGTGGAGATGTGTCCATTGTGATGGAGCCGGGAGCATCAGCTCCTGGTTGCACTGCTGTTTACAGCTAGCAGTGGCTGCCAGCCAATCCTGGCTCGCAGACCAGCTACCAGTCAAAAGAAGGGACAGATTTTTTAATCTGGTACCTTCTGCTAGCCAATAGCGGCTTGCAGACCGCCAGCCAATGAGAAGCAGCAAAGTGGCTTTCTCATTGGCTCACGGCCGGTGCTGGATTTAAAAAGACTCTCCTTCTTTTGACTGAGTCACGCGTCCCCGCTGGTAACCGGCATCGCGGATCCCTATTCCCTCTCTGACAGCTGGTTTAGGGGTTGGATTGTGGACATCTGCTGTCGGTTCTTGCTTCCCTTAGAGTAGCCTCAGCCATTCTCAGGACAGACAAGCTACCCATTGAGGAGACCCTGAAGGACAGTCCTCAGGTCACAGGTCTGGCAGGGAAGTGGCTGTAGTGTGCTGCGTGGGTGTGGGGTGTGTGTGTGTGTGGGGGGGAGTAGAGGAGGGGTGGATTACATTTTTCATACCCCCTCCTCTGAATTCCCACTTTGAGCACTGAGTAGATGTGAGATTGCTCTGGTGCGACTAAAGGTGTTGGCATACTCTATGCTCTCAGGAGAAGTCTATGTAACCTAGAAGTGCACCTTGATGTGCATAGAGGAGAATTCATTTCTAGAGGATAACTATGGAAAAGAGTAAACTGAGTATTAAAGTCCAACCTCCAACCACTTTATTTACACCCATTTATTAACATAAATAATTACAGTTTCCTTCCTTAAATACTGTATTATGTATGGTGCCACATGGTAGTAACGCTAGGAATGCCTTTCTCCACTGATGTGCCATATGAAGGCTAAGAGGAGCCCCAATAACAGTGTAGGACAAGACCCAAAGACTATCACCTGGGTGCTGGTGCAATGGTCACATCTTATTATACAGCAGCAATGGCCCCTTAGGTCAGCAAGAAATGTACCATGTCTACCCCTTTACCTCATTGCCAAATTACTGTATCACTCTGAGGGCTCTATTTATTAACATTATTTTTATTAAAAATAAAGTGAAGTAAGGGGCTTTCACACTCTTTTCACATTATTTTAGTTTCACATAAATTTTCTAAAGGACGATTGGAGTAGAATTCGGAAAAATTCTACTCCAAACCCTAATTATCACATATTTTTAGTAAGCAAATCGCCTTTCCCATAATTATAATGGGATAGAACAGCTGACCACCAGAATCCCTGCAGTTAGTATTATGACCACATCCCATATACAGAGGTGGAGGCTAATGCATGCGTCAAGTTATTGCAGTCACAGCGGCAGTACTGTGCAAATGCTAGTTTCAGCTTCCCTCTTGTGTACAAGCGTATGACGGACTCTGCAAGCTCTGAGATGCCCACTTTCCTTGCTTGTGCCAGGGGTTGTATACACTCCACCATTAACGCACCATAACTTGCAATATCGAAATGACAGCCTATGGCAGCACAGTGCTTCCTTCTGAACATCTCCTAAACATGGCCTCTATGGTTGTGGATCTGCTTTTGAGAATGCTGCCTCATTCACTGACATGCCCCTGACTCTCCATAACATGCCTATGACTTTCCATAACACACCTGTGACTCTCCATAACACACCTGTGACTTTCTATAACACGCCTGTGACACCTTGAGACAGCCTTTTTTTGTGTTCACTTTAGGCCATCTCCCGGTAACCGCCCAGGAATACCTATGGCTTTCTGACGCCAGCTCAAATGGATGCGATACCATATGCAACAGAGGTGTCTGCATACACATAGAAGTAACAGCGGTGTCTGTGTACACATAGAAGTAACAGCGGTGTCTGTGTACACATAAAAGTAACAGCGGTGTCTGTGTACACATAGAAGTAACAGCAGTGTCTGCGTACACATAGAAGTAACAGCGGTGTCTGCGTACACATAGATGTAACAGCGGTGTCTGCATACACATAGAAGTAACAGCGGTGTCTGTGTACACATAGAAGTAACAGCGGTGTCTGCGTACACATAGATGTAACAGCGGTGTCTGCATACACATAGAAGTAACAGCGGTGTCTGTGTACACATAGAAGTAACAGCGGTGTCTGCGTACACATAGATGTAACAGCGGTGTCTGTGTACACATAGATGTAACAGAGGTGTCTGCATACACATAGAAGTAACAGCGGTGTCTGTGTACACATAGAAGTAGACAGGACTTAGGGTTTGAGTCAGAGGTGGACGCAGTGTCAATGTTTGCACAGTTGTGATTATTTGGTACTGAGCATGCACAAATAGTCCTAATTATGTGAATGATAACTTTTATCTATATAGTTCTGCATAACTGGTGGCATTATATAAGTAAACAAGGGATGTAGTTACCATGCTGGTGCTCGGGATGTCGGCGTTCAGCAATCGGAATCCCAACACCAGAATAACATCCGCTGGCATCCTGATGGTAAGTATTAGGGTTAGGAGGGGGGGTAAGGGTAAGACACTATGGGGAGGGTTAGGTTACGGGGAGGGAGGGTTAAGGATAAGCTGAGGGGTTAGGCTGCAGGAGGGAAGGTTAGGCTGCAGGGGGCGAGTTAGATTTCGGCTATGGGGAGAAGGTTTAAGCTGCGAGGGGAGGGTTATGGTTAGGCTGTGGGGGGGAGGGTTAGGGTTAAGCTGCAGGGGGAGGGTTATGGTTAGGCTGCGGGAAAGGTGAGATAGGGTTAGAACACTTGTCTAATTGGGTCGAGATTCTGACTGTCTGAATGCCACTGTCGGTATTCTGACCACCGGCATCCCAACTGCTGGGATTCCGTATCCAACCCATAAACAATAATAAATGTCAATAATAGGTTGAGTGGCAGCTATAGCCTGGACCATACATGCACATTTGCACATCTCCTTAGCTCCATGTGTCTGACATGTATGTATTATCTGCTGACCAGCATTTAGTGACAGGTTGTCCAGTAGCTCATGGAACTTCTGTGCTATACTTACTGGTGCAGGTATGTATGGGGGTGCGGTGCTAAGGGCTTCAATGGCGACCCAGTCGATTGGCTGAAAGAAGGGATCACGGCGTATGTTACCATTAACTCCGAGTCGTCTGGCTTGGTCTTTATGGAGGAGCTGAAAAAATTATTTGCATTTAATTTAATGGCTTACATACAGACATACATAATAGTAGCTCAATACAATCATTTTACAAACATTTCTGCTGCCCGGCACAGAGGAATATAAAGTGATTTGTCCATGGCCACAGCATGTTATACTGACATTCTATCTGGGGTATGTAGTATGTCTCCCATTATCATTCTCCATTCAAAGAACATCTACCCACCAAGCCATTTCTTCTCATATTGCTCCTAATTTGGTTATCTGTGTAACAATGGGAGGTCAGTATGGGTGTTTCTATAATGGGTGCAGGGTGTACAGTGAGCACTGGCCCCTGGGTGTAACAATGGGTGGTCAGTACGGGTGTTCCTATAATGGGTGCAGGGTGTACAGCGAGCACTGCCTCTGGGTGTAACAATGGGAGGTCAGTATGGGTGTTTCTATAATGGGTGCAGAGTGTACAGTGAGCACTGGCCCCTGGGTGTAACAATGGGAGGTCAGTATGGGTGTTTCTATAATGGGTGCAGGGTGTACAGTGAGTACTGGCCCCTGGGTGTAACAATGGGTGGTCAGTATAGGTGTTTCTATAATGGGTGCAGAGTGTACAGCGAGCACTGGCCCCTGGGTGTAACAATGGGTGGTCAGTATGGGTGTTTCTATAATGGGTGCAGGGTGTACAGTGAGTACTGGCCCCTGGGTGTAACAATGGGAGGTCAGTATGGGTGTTTCTATAATGGGTGCAGAGTGTACAGTGAGCACTGGCCCCTGGGTGTAACAATGGGAGGTCAGTATGGGTGTTTCTATAATGGGTGCAGGGTGCACAGCGAGCACTGGCCCCTGGGTGTAACAATGGGAGGTCAGTATGGTTATTTCTATAATGGGTGCAGAGTGTACAGTGAGCACTGGCCCCTGGGTGTAACAATGGGAGGTCAGTATGGGTGTTTCTATAATGGGTGCAGGGTGTACAGTGAGTACTGGCCCCTGCGTGTAACAATGGGTGGTCAGTATAGGTGTTTCTATAATGGGTGCAGAGTGTACAGCGAGCACTGGCCCCTGGGTGTAACAATGGGTGGTCAGTATGGGTGTTTCTATAATGGTTGCAGGGTGTACAGCGAGCACTGGTCCCTGGGTGTAACAATGGGAGGTCAGTATGGGTGTTTCTATAATGGGTGCAGGGTGTACAGCGAGTACTGGTCCCTGGGTGTAACAATGGGTGGTCAGTATGGGTGTTTTTTTTATAATGGGTGCAGGGTGTACAGTGAGTACTGGCCCCTGGGTGTAACAATGGGAGGTCAGTATGGGTGTTTCTATAATGGGTGCAGGGTGTACAGTGAGTACTGGCCCCTGGGTGTAACAATGGTAGGTCAGTATGGGTGTTTCTATAATGGGTGCAGGGTGTACAGTGTGCACTGGCCCCTGCATCCAGGGAGCCTCACACCACACACTCTGCACCCATACAGTATTCTGGCATCGGCCTCACAGAAATCACTGGGAAAAAGGTGCTGCTGCATTTTCCCGAAGATCTGCACATGTGCAGTAGAGAAATCACTGGGAATATGGCACCATCGCTGTGTTCCCGGAGTACTGCATTCGCACAGTAGACACTGGCACAGTCCCAGAGGCTACTCTGCAAATTTGACGGAGAGAGAGGGGAGGAGCCATACGGAGTCAGCACATGGGCCCCTCCTCTCTTACACCACTCCTGGTGCTCAGGGTTTTTTGGACATTAGAATATTACTTCTATACTTCTTATTAAACAAAGCATATGAATTATAAGCAGCATGATGGTGTACTATGCCAGGTGGGCACTGCCAGAGCTTTTCTATGACCTCACCTGTGATCACTAGAAGTATATATTTATTGGGCTTTGTAAGAACCATACCTGCAATTATCTGTAATGTTTCCAATTGTCTCACTATACAAAAGTCTTCCATTACTTATGTAATAATTGTATTTCTGATTGCAGAGAAAACAGTTGGATGATGCAGGTAGCTGTGTATGTTTTGCACTGAAATGCACTTTATATTTATTAAGTATATTTATCAAATGAGAAAAGCCATATCTCAATGGAACCGCCCCCATCTCTGCCTTAGCGGAGCCTAACCCTAAAACTCCCAGGGTGGTGCCTAACCCTAAGTTCTCCGGGGGGTGCCTAACTCTAACCTCCCCCCAGTGCCGCATACACCTAACCCCCCCAGGGGGTGCCTAACCCTAATTTTCCCCAGGGTTGCCATAACCTAACCCCCCCCATCCCCAGGTTAAGTAGTATACTTACCCAGCTGTTGATGATAGGGATGGTGGGGGTCGGGCTTCCAGCGTCAGGATTTAGATAGTCATTGGTATTTCGACACCTATCTTAAGTCCCATGCCGGGCTTGTGCAGTCGGGATATAGACCAGCGGCAACTCATCCGCCGGTCTATTGACTGCATCCCGTGTGAGCCAGCTAGCCGCGGAGACTGGCCCAGAGAAGAAGTAAGATAAGCCTTACAGCTCCTGTCCAGTACTGAGAAGCATCTGAGTATCACTGACCAGGTGATATTGCATTAATAAATTGCATCAATACTGTCTTTCTAATGCAACAAAAAGGAGGGATTAAAATATCCCTATCACGGCTTGCTGATAAGTATCACTCTGCGTGCCTGAGATTTCCCAAACATTGTGAGATCTCGTGCACAGCCGGACTTCCACAGAATCCATACCAGCAGGTAATTCTGCCAATAGAAGGAATAATGATAAGCCACAAAAGAGCACTTATTGTTTTTAATAACATCTGAATGATTTTCTGCCTACAGTAAAATCGTTACATATTTGCATATAACCTACAGAAGAGTAATTTTCTCTCTGTTATCTGCTTTCATACATACCGATGTTCATTGTAAGTGTCAAATAGCGCTGGTTATAGTGCATTTAACATTTACCAAATCTTCTTACATCTCCTCCTTAGTTCCACCTTTGGGAAACCAGAGCTGAGCCCTTCATGTATTTATGTCCTGGTGCAGTGTATCCTGTAGTTCTCCTGGGGGACAGTATAAAAGTGTGCCTTTGCTAACCCCATTACACAGCCATAGGACATAGCCATAACTATTACTTTATACATAACCTAGAACATGTAGGAGAGTGGCACAGGGTTGGAGGGCTGTCTAGCATATTTATTAAGGCGCACCATGCAAAGACTGATGTGACTTCTTCTCTGCATTCCACAGGTAAATTACAACTACTGCTCCCATCAGATGCTGTTTTAGTGATTGCCTCAGCACAGTTTTGAAAATTTATACTGGGTAAATTACAACTACTGCTATACTAAGAGCAATTTATCTAAAGGAAGTTAGGAATTTATTGTGAATCTGTGTTGGCCTCCCCCCTTCTCACAAATTGTTTATCTTAGACTTTATTGCATCCCAATTTAGTGTGTGTTAGAGCTTTCGGGGTGGGGTCCCAATCAGTGAGCACAGAGACACATGTTTGTAACTTTAGATATTACTGCTCCCACAGGCTGCATAGCCGGTGTTAAGATTCAAAGTGTTCTGATTATAAGTGTAAATACAATTTGATAACTAAGTCGGAGTTACGCTGGAGATAAACTGGAGGAAAACTGAGGGAAAAGAAACTCAAAACCAGATCACTTTCTGAACAACAAGAAGCAACATACTTATGTGAATGAACAAAATCAACATCTTCTGCTGTATGCATATCCAGGCAACTACTTACTGCACTCACTGCTTGGACACTGCAAGTGCTCCCCTGTCTGTGTACTGCTCTTGTTGATTGATCTTTGTTGATCAGAACACTTTGGACTGGATCAGCTCGGGTACATTGTAATTTTGTCCTCATTCATTTTGTATTGCCTTTTCCAATTGCGCCACATCTATCCACTTTAATCATTTGTTTATAAACTAATTCCTGCACCCACTACTCACATACCTCTCCTTTATATATCACTTTTGGAGCTGCGCTCATACATTAGCAGCACTGTTCTTTACATGTATTTTTGAACATTTAACAACTTTAATCCACACTGACTCTATATCTCACAGCCTCCACTCCAGTTTACATCTCAATTATTACCTTGTCCACAGCATGAACACACTTACTTCACACAACCCCCATATTCTATGTCCACATAATCCTCTACTTTATCCATCCCTCTCTTCCCCCTCCTGTTTCCTCCACTTGCTGTTCTTCCTTTTTTTCTCTCATCAGTCTGCTTCCAACCCTCTGCTTCTTTCCCCCACCTCTCCTATACCTCCACTCTCAACCACCTCCCTCCATGGTCTTGTTACCCCACTACTAAGCCCCATTCCCTCCTCGTTCTGTCTGTCACCTCCAGGGCTGCCAAGAGAAATTCTGGGCCCGGGTACTGCAACATCCTGTGGGACCACATCATGTATGGCTGCACCCATTTGTGAGTGGGTCTAGCATGTGAGATGCACCCACTCACAGGAGCATGGCATAGCACCCAGCAGCTGGAACTAAAGTAGTCACTACTGTATTAGGATGGCGGGACAGTCCCATAATAGCTGCATTTCTTGTCAGGCTGTATATAGATGCTAAAATGTAACACAAATTAAAGTGCTTCTACTTTACTTTGTACATCTCTCATGTAAATAACACAAACAATCTATTTTCTATCATAGAGACAGATGAATGAAGGACTTAATTTTTACATAACATCAGGTCATCTTATACACACACATTCCGCAGCACATATCCTAACCCACTGCTCCATGCTCCTTCTTCACTATCTACCCCATCTGTGTCACCCCTGTCTGTCTGCCCTTCCCCTTTAGAATGTAAGCTCTCACGAGCAGGGCCCTCATCCTCACGTGCTTCTCCTCCCCCTACTTATAGTATAATTTACTCCTAACTCCCCACAATGGCACCTAACACCTGGTTGCTCATGTCCTGCTGCTTGTGTCTTGCAGCTGAGTTTATAACCTTGTCCTTGTCCTGCATTGTTTTGTATTACTATTAACTGTTTTTCTTGTGTGCTCATTTATGTACTGTGTAAGGCGCTGCGGAACCTTTGTGGCGCCATATAAATAAAGGATAATAAAGGATAATAATAATAATAACAACAGCAGGGGTGAAACTAGCAGTGGTGCATAGCACTGGGGCCCACCATAATGAAGGGAGCCCGCTGTTGCCAGACAGCATTATCAGCAGGCCAGCCAGGTGTTATTAATGAGTCAGACTGACTCATTATAGTACATCGGCAGCTGCCGGGATGAGAGCCATAACAAGGAGAGAGGAGGAACCAGTCTGGCCTCCCCTGATCTCATGGACATTTACATTATATTCTATACTAGCTGGGATACCAAGCATTGCTCTGGTTGAAGGCTGGACTGTGAAGTAACCTGCAGCCTTCATTTTGTTACATTGTCCTTACCTATAACCTGGATAACTATGCAAATTAGGAGTAAATGACAGTGCAGGCGGGTGTATTATCATACCTTTTGGAATGGGGTATATCAGAAGCAGACTGACTTACAGAACAGCTATAGCTTCCAAAATCACTTTAGTTACAGAAATCACTGCAGAACAGAGGGGGTGATTCAGCTATGGATGGATATGCTTTTGCAGCTGCTAACATGTTAACAGCTGCGATATCTGTAATATGATAATGCAGCAGGAGGTGTTATGCCTCCTGCATACGTTACTGAACCCAGCTGCATCCAAGGACACAGCATCGAATTATCTACAATAATCAGGACTCTGCTTGATCCCTGTCACTGTGTCTGCAGCTGAATCACCACTTGAAATCACTGTGCAGTCCAACATTGAAGACCATGTCTAGCAGTGCTGCCATCCCTGGAATGCCGGGACTGGAGTCCCATTCCCAGACAGAAGGGGGCTCGCTCGCAGTGGCACTGTATGGCTGCGATCAATCTCCCCTGCTGTTTGTAATCTCTGTATGCTAAGCCTTGCCAGGATCAAAGATTGTGGATTGATTATGCTGTTTGCCACAGTCTAAAAGTGCTGAGCTGCTCATAAGCCTGCCAGGTACTGTGTGTGTATGAAGCCAGCCCATCAGCCCCAGAACCTGTGTAATTAAAGAGTATCTCAGTTTTGTTGGATTCTGTGACAGTGTATGGCTCTGATGATGTTCAAACCTAGGAAAAAACCTATTGCTGGTCAAACTACACCATCATGCCAAGTTTGGTGGAGCTAGGTACAAAACTCTGGCTGTGCATAAAGGAAAAACAGACAGGCACACTGTTTTGCTTATTATATAGATGTGTATCTATCATTTCCCTTTTGCTGTGTACAATATCATACAAAGTTATCTATAGCCATTAATATCACATACTTTACAGTTACAATGTATAAATGTAATCTTATTTACCTGTTCAATGATGTCTTTGACCGCAGTGCCTGATGCAGAAAGTCTTTTGGGATTGTATGTAAGACTTCCAGTAATCATTTGAGTTAAAATAACTCCAAATGAATACCAGTCTGCACTGGCATTATACTCCTCACCAGAACGCACCTACCAGAAGAGAGATATTCATTATCAGGTTGTTACCAATAATTTTTCCATTTTATCTTTTTTTAATTGACCAAGTCCATCGCTCTGTATAATATGTGTTTATGTGGAGACAGAGGGCCTGATTCAGAGCCGGACGCTCTGACCAGAGCTCTCGCTCTGAATCACGGCCCTCCTACATGAAAATGGAGCGGCCTTATGGACGCTCGCATAGCTGTGGGTTACCACCCACAGCTTATGCGAGAGTCCATGATGATGGTCGCGATGGTCAAGACCATCGCGACCATCGGGCTTGCGATGGAGACCCTGCGGTAGGGTCTCGCTGCCGCAAGCCCTGGAGTGATTTTGGCTCTATCAGAGCCACAATCACTCCCACTGACATCACTAGTGATGTCAGTGGGGCCGGCTTCAGACGGTAGGCGTTCCCATGGGAACGCCTCCGTCTGGCATCCACGCCCCCGGCACGCCCACCAAAGGGGGCGTGCTGTCACTCACCATCGACAGCACGCCCCCTTTGGTGCGAGACCCGGAGCGACGGAGAGCCCGTCGCTAGTCGGGTGTCGCGCATGCGCACGACGGAGCTCCCTTAGTCGTGCGCATGCGCAGTGGGGCAACATCGACCCGCTTGCGAGCGTCCTGCACTCGCGAGCGGGTCTGAATAACCCCCCGAACACACAAAAGTAGAATCATAAAACAATGCAGTGATGTGCGGTGAGGTCAATGGCTGGGGAAGCACACATGTATAAAAACTCAGTTTTTATATTAAAACTCTGGAGCATGACAGGGAGTATGATAGGGGAGGGAGTATGACAGGGGAGGCACTGCCTCCCCTGCCTACCCCGACCGCACGTCTTTGATACAATGTAATGTGTCAATTCAGGACACTGATGTGTGGCTTTGTGCCGCCTTGTAATCATATTGGCATATGCTGTGTTTCCTGGGGAAGACTACATGTATATTACCTTAGTGTTACTATAATTATTAAGGACTTTATTTCATTATTATTTGTAAAGCGTGGACATTTCCCTGGCCTGGAATCAGGGCCGGCCCAACCATTACTCAGGGTATGCGGCCGCGAAGAGCGCCACAGTGACGAGGGCGCTGCCATCACGCAGCCCGACAGTGGATGTGACGGGGTGGCCGGCAGGCGCAAAGTTCTAGGGGGCCAGGTCTGCGTATACCTTTCTGTTAGGGAAGGAGCGATAACGGTGCCCTGGCATACTTTACTCACATGAGGCAGCTCCTTCCTGCTGCTTCTCTCTATGGTAAGACACCCCGGGGGTCAGAGGGTTGTGTGGTGAGCCCTGATTGGAGGAGCCATGTACACATGACTCGGGCAGGGGCGGAGCTACACCGTCTTGTTCTTCAACTCCTTATGGTGCGTACACACTGGGCGATTAAAGTGGACGACTGAACGATAACGATATCGTTCAGTCGTCCACTTTATCGTCCATTTTTAACACAAAAAAGATGAACGATGACGACGACGCGCGTTCCCGCGGGTCGTTCGTCATCCTCGTTCATCGGGCTGACATGCAGGCCAACCTGACGACCTCGTCAGGTTGCTGTATGTCAGGGAATGGGTGAGAGAGCCCGGCGCTGAATGATATCGCTAATGATATCGTTCAGCGGCTGTGCTCAATGTCATGAACGACATTGAGCACAGCCTGCCGGGGACACACTAGACGATATCGCTCAGGGAGCATATCGTCTAGTGTGTATGCACCTTTAGTCCAGGGCTTCAGGCAGCCTGGAGGAACTACTAGAAGCTCCACATCAAGGTGAGAGGGGGTGAGACTACAGGGGAACATATTGCTTTTGTCCTCCACTCTCTGTGTGTGACCCTGCCTGGATATGTGTGTGTGTCTCTATGTAACCCTGTATGTCTCTATATGTAACCCTGTGTGTGTGTATGTCTCTATGTAACCCTGTATGTCTCTATATGTAAACCTGTGTGTGTGTGTGAGAGAGAGAATGGGTAACTGCTGTGTATGTGACAATGTCTGGCTGCTGTGTGTGTGACAATGTCTGGCTGCTGTGTGTATGACAATGTCTGGCTGCTGTGTGTGTTACAATGGCTGCTGTGTATGTGACAATGTCTGGGTGCTGTGTGTGACAATGTCTGGGTGCTGTGTGTATGACAATGTCCGGCTGCTGTGTATGTGACAATGGCTGCTGTGTATGTGACAATGTCTGGGTGCTGTGTGTGTGACAATGTCTGGCTGCTGTGTGTGTGACAATGTCTGGGTGCTGTGTGTGTGACAATGTCTGGCTGCTGTGTGTATGACAATGTCTGGGTGCTGTGTGTGTTACAATGGCTGCTGTGTATGTGACAATGTCTGGGTGCTGTGTGTGACAATGTCTGGCTGCTGTGTGTGTGACAATGTCTGGGTGCTGTGTGTATGACAATGTCCGGCTGCTGTGTGTGTGATGATGGCTGCTGTGTGTGTGACAATGTCTGTCACACACACAGCACCCAGACATTGTCACACACACAGCAGCCATCATCACACACACAGCAGGCGGACATTGTCACACACACAGCACCCAGACATTGTCACACACACAGCAGCCAGATATTGTCACATACACAGCAGCCATTGTCACATACACATCAGCCAGACATTGTCACACACACACAGCAGCCATCGTCACACACACAGCTGCCGGACATTGTCACATACACAGCAGCCGGACATTGTCACATACACAGCAGCCTGTCACACACACAGCAGCCAGACATTGTCACACACACAGCAGCCAGACATTGTCACACACACAGCACCCAGACATTGTCACACACACAGCAGCCATCATCACACACACAGCAGCCATCATCACACACACAGCAGCCGGACATTGTCATACACACAGCACCCAGACATTGTCACACACACAGCAGCCAGACATTGTCACACACACAGCAGCCAGACATTGTCACACACACAGCACCCAATGTCTGGCTGCTGTGTGTGTGACAATGTCCGGCTGCTGTGTGTGTGACAATGGCTGCTGTGTGTGTGACAATATCTGGCTGCTGTGTATGTGACAATGTCCGGCTGCTGTGTGTGTGACAATGGCTGCTGTGTATGTGACAATGTCTGGCTGCTGTGTGTATGACAATGTCTGGCTGCTGTGTATGTGACAATGTCTGGCTGCTGTGTATGTGACAATATCTGGGTGCTGTGTGTGTGACAATGTCTGGGTGCTGTGTGTGTGACAATGGCTGCTGTGTGTGTGACAATATCTGGCTGCTATGTGTGTGACAATGTCTGGCTGCTGTGTGTGTGACAATGTCTGGGTGCTGTGTATGTGACAATGGGTGCTGTGTGTGTGACAATGTCCGGCTGCTGTGTGTGTGACAATGTCTGGGTGCTGTGTGTGTGACAATGTCTGGGTGCTGTGTGTGTGACAGGCTGCTGTGTATGTGACAATGTCCGGCTGCTGTGTATGTGACAATATCTGGCTGCTGTGTATGTGACAATGTCCGGCTGCTGTTTGTGTGACAATGGCTGCTGTGTGTTTGACAATGTCTGGGTGCTGTGTGTGTGACAATGTCTGGGTGCTGTGTATGTGACAATATCTGGCTGCTGTGTATGTGACAATGTCTGGGTGCTGTGTGACAATGGCTGCTGTGTATGTGACAATGTCTGGCTGCTGTGTGTGTGACAATGGCTGCTGTGTATGTGACAATGTCTGGCTGCTGTGTGTGTGACAATGTCTGGCTGCTGTGTGTGTGACAATGTCTGGCTGCTGTGTATGTGACAATATCTGGGTGCTGTGTATGTGACAATGTCTGGGTGCTGTGTGTGTGACAATGTCTGGGTGCTGTGTGTGTGACAATGGCTGGCGTGTGTGTGACAATGTCTGGCTGCTGTGTATGTGACAATGGCTGCTGTGTGTGTGACAATATCTGGCTGCTATGTGTGTGACAATGTCTGGGTGCTGTGTATGTGACAATGTCTGGCTGCTGTGTGTGTGACAATGGGTGCTGTGTGTGTGACAATGTCCGGCTGCTGTGTGTGTTACAATGGCTGCTGTGTATGTGACAATATCTGGCTGCTGTGTATGTGACAATGTCCGGCTGCTGTGTGTGTGACAATGGCTGCTGTGTGTTTGACAATGTCTGGGTGCTGTGTATGTGACAATGTGTGGGTGCTGTGTGTGTGACAATGTCTGGGTGCTGTGTATGTGACAATATCTGGCTGCTGTGTATGTGACAATGTCTGGGTGCTGTGTGACAATGGCTGCTGTGTATGTGACAATGTCTGGCTGCTGTGTGTGTGACAATGCCTGCTGTGTGTGTGACAATGTCTGGGTGCTGTGTGTGTGACAATGTCTGGGTGCTGTGTGTGTGACAGGCTGCTGTGTATGTGACAATATCTGGCTGCTGTGTGTGTGACAATATCTGGCTGCTGTGTATGTGACAATGTCCAACTGCTGTGTGTGTGACAATGTCTGGGTGCTGTGTGTGTGACAATGGCTGCTGTGTATGTGACAATGTCCGGCTGTTGTGTGTGTGACAATGGCTGCTGTGTGTGTGACAATGTCTGGGTGCTGTGTGTGTGTGACAATGTCTGGGTGCTGCTGTGTGTGTGACAGGCTGCTGTGTATGTGACAATGTCCGGCTGCTGTGTGTGTGACAATGGCTGCTGTGTATGTGACAATATCTGGCTGCTGTGTGTGTGACAATGTCTGGGTGCTGTGTGTGTGACAATGTCTGGGTGCTGCTGTGTGTGACAGGCTGCTGTGTATGTGACAATGTCCGGCTGCTGTGTATGTGACAATATCTGGCTGCTGTGTATGTGACAATGTCTGGCTGCTGTGTATGTGACAATATCTGGGTGCTGTGTGTGTGACAATGTCTGGGTGCTGTGTGTGTGACAATGGCTGGCGTGTGTGTGACAATGTCTGGTTGCTGTGTATGTGACAATGGCTGCTGTGCGTGTGACAATATCTGGCTGCTATGTGTGTGACAATGTCTGGGTGCTGTGTATGTGACAATGTCTGGCTGCTGTGTGTGTGACAATGTCCGGCTGCTGTGTGTGTTACAATGGCTGCTGTGTGTGTGACAATGTCTGGGTGCTGTGTGTGTGACAATGTCTGGGTGCTGTGTGTGTGACAATGTCTGGGTGATGTGTGTGTGACAGGCTGCTGTGTATGTGACAATGTCCTGCTGCTGTGTATGTGACAATATCTGGCTGCTGTGTATGTGACAATGTCCGGCTGCTGTGTGTGTGACAATGGCTGCTGTGTGTTTGACAATGTCTGGGTGCTGTGTATGTGACAATGTGTGGGTGCTGTGTGTGTGACGATGTCTGGGTGCTGTGTATGTGACAATATCTGGCTGCTGTGTATGTGACAATGTCTGGGTGCTGTGTGACAATGGCTGCTGTGTATGTGACAATGTCTGGCTGCTGTGTGTGTGACAATGTCTGGGTGATGTGTGTGTGACAATGTCTGGGTGCTGTGTGTGTGACAGGCTGCTGTGTATGTGACAATATCTGGCTGCTGTGTGTGTGACAATATCTGGCTGCTGTGTATGTGACAATGTCCAACTGCTGTGTGTGTGACAATGTCCAACTGCTGTGTGTGTGACAATGGCTGCTGTGTATGTGACAATGTCCGGCTGTTGTGTGTGTGACAATGGCTGCTGTGTGTGTGACAATGTCTGGGTGCTGTGTGTGTGACAATGTCTGGGTGCTGCTGTGTGTGTGACAGGCTGCTGTGTATGTGACAATGTCCGGCTGCTGTGTGTGTGACAATGGCTGCTGTGTATATGACAATGGCTGCTATGTGTGTGACAATGTCTGGGCGCTGTGTGTGTGACAATGTCCGGCTGCTGTGTATGTGACAATGTCCGGCTGCTGTGTGTGTGACAATGGCTGCTGTGTATGTGACAATGTCCGGCTGCTGTGTATGTGACAATATCTGGCTGCTGTGTATGTGACAATGTCTGGCTGCTGTGTATGTGACAATGTCTGGCTGCTGTGTGTGTGACAATGGCTGCTGTGTATGTGACAATGGCTGCTGTATGTGAGAGAGAGAATGGGTAACTGCTGTGTGTGTGACAATGGCTGCTGTGTATATGACAATATCTGGCTGCTGTGTGTGTGACAATGTCTGGGTGCTGTGTGACAATGTCTGCTGTGGATGTGGCAATGTCTGGGTGCTGTGTGTGACAATGTCTGGGTGCTGTGTGTGTGACAGGCTGCTGTGTATGTGACAATGTCTGAGTGCTGTGTGTGTGACAATGTCCGGCTGCTGTGTGTGTGACCATGGGTGCTGTGTGTGTGACCATGGGTGCTGTGTGTTTGACAATGTCAGGCAGGTGTGTATGTGACAATGTCTGGGTGCTGTGTGTGTGTCAATGGCTGCTGTGTATGTGACAATATCTGGCTGCTGTGTGTGTGACAATATCTGGCTGCTGTGTATGTCAATGGCTGCTGTGTATGTGACAATATCTGGCTGCTGTGTGTGTGACAATGTCTGGGTGCTGTGTGTGACAATGGCTGCTGTGTATGTGACAATATCTGGCTGCTGTGTGTGTGACAATATCTGGGTGCTGTGTGTGTGACAATGGCTGCTGTGTATGTGACAATATCTGGCTGCTGTGGATGTGACAATGTCTGGGTGCTGTGTGTGTGACAATGTCTGGGTGCTGTGTGTGTGACAGGCTGCTGTGTATGTGACAATGTCTGGGTGCTGTGTGTGTGACAATGTCCGGCTGCTGTGTATGTGACAATGTCTGGGTGCTGTGTGTGACAATGTCTGGGTGCTGTGTGTGTGACAGGCTACTGTGTATGTGACAATGTCCGGCTGCTGTGTGTGTGACAATGTCCGGCTGCTGTGTGTGTGACAATGTCTGGGTGCTGTGTGTGTGACAATGGCTGCTGTGTATGTGACAATATCTGGCTGCTGTGTGTGTGACAATGTCTGGCAGCTGTGTATGTGACAATGTCTGGGTGCTGTGTATGTGACAATGTCTGGGTGCTGTGTGTGTGACAATGGCTGCTGTGTATGTGACAATATCTGGCTGCTGTGTGTGTGTGCGCATGTGAGACAATTGGTGACTGCTGTGGGTATACAAGACAACGTCTGACTGGTGTGTGTGACAATGGGTGACCTCTATACACCTGCATAGTAAAATGAAAAGGCGGGTAGCTGCTTTGAGCAAGCTGTGAATAAATACAGTACACATGCGCGCCGCATCTAATCACTGGAGAGAGGGACTGGGGGCATGTCCAGCAGATCCCGGAGTGCTGGGCATGCATCAAGTGTGACAAAAATGGGGGGTGGCTTGTGGGTATGGCTTTTCCCATGAGACCACAGCCCCTAAATTATTTTGGGTGCGCGCAACAATATGCTTAGGGTTGCCCAAAAATATATTTGCTTACCAAAAAATTTGGGCTAGGGCCGGCCCTGCCTGGAATATTAGGGAATATAATAATAGTTACTGTCTTGGTCTCCTACCTTGCTCGACATTTCTTAATATTTATTTAGTGACATCTTAAGACCTAACATAATAAATCACTTCATGCTGAAAAGCTAAATAGATAACAAATATGTAACCAGCGCCAGTGCTATAGCCAGTGCTTGGTGCTGTTAAAGCAGGGTGACTGGGTATGGAGACTAGCTCTCTCCAGTGCTGGGCAGGCTTACCTACTCTCCGATTTGGTCGTGAGCCTCCCGAATATTGGGTGCCGCTCCGGACCCCCGGAAAGCCAGGCAAGCCTCCCGGCTGCTGTCTGCCCCGCGTCCACTAATAGAAATCCCCGCAGCGGCAGGGGGCAATGACGCGATTCGCGCTGAATCGAGTCATCGCAGCCCAGCCCCCTGCTTCACAATACCTTTAATGTTGGCATTGTGAAGAGGGGGGCGGGGTCATGATGATGCGATCGTGCGGCCCCAACCTTGGCTCCGCCCCAATCTGGCATCAGTGTCTGGCCACGCCCCCCGCAGTGTGCAGGCAAGTATGGTGCTGGGTCACCAGTGGTCTTAAAAAATATAAAACAACGGTACATTTATAAGAAGGTATTACCATGTCTGAACCTGAATCGTAACTAAGAATTCCTGATAACGAGTAATATTTGTCTAATGTGAAGGCTTTGTCTGGGGGAGAAGCAGGGAGAGGAGACGCAGCTGCCCAAAATGCTACAAATCGCGTGTCTGTGGGGAGGGGGTGGAGCTAAAATTACACAATCCTGTCATTTTATCCCAGTCATCTTCCTACAGACCCAGGGCTGCCTAAGGCTGCCTAAGGGCTCCGGCTCCTGAGGGGCGCCGCTGAGGTGACTGAGGTCACTAGCACAAACATGATAGAAGTCTCTAAAAGAGACACCCTTTTGTTACTTAGTACTGACAGCAGAAGCAGATTATATAGACAGCTGCTGCACCCGTACTTTCCCCCTTTTCTTCTATTCATGTATAACATGCCTGGCTGGTTCAGCATTGCAGGCAGGTAGCAGTGTCTATCCTCTTCCCCTCTCCCCCTCTTTGAAAGTACATAGGTGACCTGGGGTATTTATAACCATTTGTGGTATATTCAGCCCAAACTACAGTCAGACACTTTCTGGGGCAGCTCACACATGGGGTTATATTTACTAAAGTAAGAGTTTTTAGAAATGGAGATGTTTCCCATAGCAACTAATCAAATTCTAGCTAGTATCTTCTAGAGGGTGCTAGTTAAATGTTAACTAGAATCTGATTGGTTGCTATGGGTAACATTTCCATTTCTAAAAACTCTCATTTACATACATACATACACAGTGTAAATTCACACAACATATTCTAAACAGGTGCACATTCAACACCGCATCAGCACCATAGTTCATACTGAATATTAGATTGATCATGAAGTTATGATCCATCCAATGTTCAATACAACTTTTGTAATAATACTATTCCACATCATGGGGTATATTTACTAAAGTGAGAGTTTTTAGAAACAATACAAAAAACGTTCAATACAACAAAAGTTGTATTGAACATTGGATGGATCATAACTTCATGATCAATCTAATATTCAGTATGAACTATGGTGCTGATGCGGTGTTGAATGTGCACCTGTTTAGAATATGTTGTGTGAAGTTACACTGTGTATGCTGTGAAAATGAACATGTGTAAAAGTGACTATGCACAGTCATGTGCACTTTGGACCCTTAAGCTTGCGAGCAGGGCCCTCTTACCCTTATGTATATGAATGTATGTCTGTCTTTTACAACCCAGTATAATGTTAATGTTGATTCAAATTGTAAAGTGCAACGGAACTTGCTGCGCTATATAACAAACTGTTAATAAATAAATAAATAATACTGTCAAAGAGGGCCAGGCTAAAGCTTTGCCGAGGGTGCCAAGAAACCTTGCACTGGCCCTGTACAGACCAGTGATTCCCGTTATACTGCCCACTTCACTAGGAAATGGGGGCATGCGGGAGATCCGGCCACTCTTCAGGGGGTGCAGGGTACTACACGAATAATAGGGAGCCTCCCGTACCTTGTGTTAGAGTAGGTAAGTATGGATAATGTTACTAAATCCTCCATTTGTTTAAGGAATGAAAGCTACAACCTGCTAATCCCTTGTATCTGAGTTCTAGAAGGGCTCATCGTCCTTTCCTCTTCTAGTTACTCTTTCGCCTTAATATCTAAAATCTATAAACTTTAATATGTCACATTCCAGGGAATGTATCCTGGCTTATATTTTGGCTCCATGCATTACTTAAATTGTTTATTTTTATTAATATTGGAATTTATTGAAAGTTGGCAAATAAAAAAGTTGCTAAATAATATAAAAATAATACATGAACAATAAAGTTAATTAATTCCGAGTCTGATGAATGTCGGCTATTTCTCTCCATACAAGAATTCAGAATTCATTAATTCAGCTATTGGACTAAAGTTGGACAAACATGTCACAAGCCAATCCAATCATTTCATCTACTTAGTTGTTATAGGATTGTTAAAGATTCAAGAGTGTGGTGAAAATAATAGATTAAATGCATTCTAATGTAGATGGTTACATCGATCAATCTAATTGGATTAGGTAATAATGCTTTATCCAAAAAGATTGTATTATATCTTAATTTTATGTATTGTAATTACACAATTAAAGTCTTACAGATCTCTATGTTCTGTTACACTAAAATTCTGATGTGTATTGTGTGTGCTTAAAGAATATATTGCCAGAATATGTATGGAAATCTATATATGTACTTTGCTTTGTGTCTTTCAGTTAGTAGGTGACACAAAGAAAGCGTACTCTCCTCCCCAGACTGTGTAAGCCTGGGTGGTAATAGCAGCTGAATGACGGCTGCATTCCTAATGATATAACGGAAAGCTAATGCAATTACATGCGTGTCTTCATGCTTATGCATCACGCCACCACACTGTGGGCCTCATTCAGAGCCACGTGGGCCTCATTCAGAGCCACTCGTAAGCGGCCGCTCGTTCGCTCCGAGCGATGTTCGCACATCTGCGCATGCGTATGGGTCGTAATGCGCATGCGCCAACCAGTCAGTGTGGTCGGAAATCGTGTGTTCGCAAAATAGCGAGTGCCTGCTAATTTGAGTGACAGGATGAGGCGTTTGTGGGTGGTAACAGGGGAAGGTGCTTGAAAACGGGGAGTGGAGATCCGAACGCAGGCGTGCCAAATGGTCAAAACGGGCGTTTTAAGGGTGTGCATAATTAACAAAGCAGCGTCATCGGCCACGTCACTTGGTTGTCTCTTAGCCTGAACTGTACGCATGATTGCGGTAGAAAAATCCTACCACAAGCACTGCGAGCAGTTCAGACGCCTTTCGATGTACTCGATTAATCAAATAAATAGCGGAGATGACGTAGGATGCGAGCGGCCAGGGGGCGTCTTTACAAAATAGCGAGCGCATGTTTCGTTCGTTCGCTCAGACATAGAGGCGTCAACAGACCGCAAAGAGCGAGCGCTCAATTTAAATAGCCGGCCCCTTTTTCTGAACGAGCGAGCGCAAATAGCGTCTGGCTCTGAATCAGGCCCTGTGTTCTGTCTGCTTGAGTAGCTGTCATCATCAGTGTTGCCACTTGCACCTACTGTACCCTATGCTTAGAGCAACAGATCGGTGTAAAATAGGTGTCCCTCAGGCATTTGCATGACTCTCCCATGACTCTCCCATAAGCCAGTCCTCTTCTGTGCTTCCACCCAGTTATCACCCAGATACACTCATTCTTGTATGGAGAGAAATGGCCGACATCAATAAGATACAAAATCACCCATAACTACGCAAAGATGTAATTGTGTACTACAGTGCATGCCCAGTTTGCTCAATTTGGCTAGATGCGGCCACATATGGGGTTACATGTAACTTATGCTGGGTACACACTGAGATGACGGGTCAGTGAACAAACCGATCTGCCATCAGAGCTGCCGATTGGTAACCTATACACACTTACCAATTGGCAGCTCAACATATCTGGGCTGCTTTCACAACTGGGTGGGCATTTAAATTTGCCCATCCAGTTGAGATGTCAGTGTTAGCGGTCCTTGCAGCAAGCGAATGGACAGTCAGCTGCAGGTTTGACCTGATATGCCTGTGAATTACATCGTCCACAGACATATCTGGTGTCCAACCTGCCGATGCACTCGCGATATATCGTTCATTGATTGAACACAACGATATATCGAAAAGTGTGTGCCCAGCATTAGAATCAGGCCCAACGTGTGTAGTAACCAGTAGGAAACCCATGTGCACCTCACCTCAGGAGCGATGTAGCCACGTGTCCCAACACAGCCAGTGGCTCTCCGGTCTCCGTGCATGTTCTCAATAGCGAGACCGAAGTCGGCGATCTTGATGTTGCCCGTTTCAGCCACTAAGATGTTCTCTGGCTTGAGGTCTCTGTGAAGAAAATCAAATCTTTGTATGCACTATGCTTTTATATAAACATGATTTACTTTTATATATAGAATTATATTATACTTTATATGTGTATTTTCTAAATATCTGTAATTTTGAATTTATAGTTAGAAGCAGGGACTAGAGTGTCAGCTCCTATTGTATTCAGTGTTAGGTTAGTGTCCTTGTGATCCCACTATTTCATGTACATTGGTATGTGTTCAGCAGCATTCAATGTTATTTAATAAGTAGAGCCCTACTTAGACCATTAACATTTGCAATGCTAATTTGTGTGGGTACTGCATGAATAATTACTGATATTAACAGTTTAATATAAGCAGCCCAAAGAGTACCAAACTATGCTCAGCAGTGATGGGGTTACAGAGCCTTTGTGCCCTGCACAGGATTCCATTTATTGCTGCAAGCAGAGGTGGCAAAAGCTGTTTTTGGCACAAATTTAGTAGCATGCCTCTGCCATGCCCTCAGCAAGCCCAATTTACTATTCCCATCATTATTGTTCCTACTCCTATACATTAACTCAGTAGTGTCCCCACACATTATACCAGAAGTGTTCCCAGTACATTATCCCTAAACAGTGACCCCACATAATATATAACCAGTAGAGCCTGTCCTGTTACTAGTGTACAGGGTTTATTTTCCCATCCTCTTGGCCACATATTCTCATTATCATATCTATAGGCTCTAATCCCATCTGTATAACACATACATGTTTTATGCATTTTAATGGTGTTGGTATGTGTGCCTTAGCACTTATGTGAAAAAATGTGATTATAACAGTGGCCAGCCTGCTGACCTTGTAAATCTTCTGCCCTTGGCCACCTTGCTGGCCAGTGTATACTGTTCTAACTCACAGATGTATTCACTGCATCTTATAGCTGCTATCAGCCTCTGTTTTTTTGGCTCAGAGCATTTTCTTTTCTAATACCTTATAGAGACTTGGTACCAGTTTGGTCTTTAGTTCAGGAAAAGAAATATAGCACTATTAGCTCATTGTATTTAATGGTTAGTTTTCTATCCTATATTGGTATGCCCAAGAGGCCTATTCATCAACACTAAAATAACGTTTTTAAGGACATTTTCCTTAATTAATGTTATTTTAGTATACATGAAGTATCTTAACACAGGAGATATCACTGATATCTTCTTGCTAAGTCCCCCTGCATTAATTTCCACACTATGTGGAAATTATGGTATTCATCAAATTCCGAAAATTATGTATTTTTGGAATTTGATGGAGGTACTGTATCCGCCACTGTGAAGTGGTGAATAGCAGGTGAGACTTACCTGCTTCCAGCTGGAGAGGTCCCCCGGCGTCTTCCTCCGGCGCTCTGTTCCCTCCTCTGGCTCTGGTGGTTGATCGGACAACTGTGGTCTCCCAGCAGAACACAATGAATAAAGTTTAGAAAGAAAAAAAAAGTTTTATTTCTAAACTGTACTGTGGTCTGCTGGGAGACCACGTGTCAGACCAGCAGGACGTAGCCGGAGGCTTCTGCGCGGGCAGGTAAGTGCGGGACGGGGGGGAGGTGGGGTTGGGGGATACACAAAATTAACGTAGCTGTAGGTAGTGCTGCACATGC
The DNA here is from genome assembly GCA_031769625.1 of Taudactylus pleione. Taxonomy (NCBI): domain Eukaryota; kingdom Metazoa; phylum Chordata; class Amphibia; order Anura; family Myobatrachidae; genus Taudactylus; species Taudactylus pleione. The sequence continues at coordinate 16,704,128 of JAUIMM010000213.1, read as the reverse complement.
GCTGGGTTTACGAATGTAACAGCACATGCGCAGCATGGATTCCAGCTACGGTAAGTTAGTGTAGAGAGGGAAAACTATCTATTTCCCAAAAAGCTGTCATCGCAAATATGACAGCTTTTCGGAATAGATAGCTATGGAGAGAGGAATGATGAATTCCTCCAGTAATTAGGTAGAACTCCATGCCAGTTCTATACTTAATTACCTCCATTGAATTTTAAGTTATGATGAATAGGCCCCCAAGTCTAGTTTCATAGAGAAAGCTCTATCAGTCAGTGATCACAGATGCTGGTAGCTCCTCCAGGACCAGGTGGGAGGTTTCTCAGCCCACTTTTCCCACAGTTGTTGGCAGAGAACTGAGCTGCTAGTAGCACAGAAAAGTACAAATTTTTAAAACTCTCCTCACCCAAAAATGATATGAAACTAATAAAACACTGCAGAAGGGAGGGCGTGTGTAAGATATAAGTGGGAATATGTGCCAATGATAAAAGTATAACACATAGACAGGGCCATAGAGAGCGGTGGTGGGCCCTGTTACTGTAGGGGCCTAAATGTGCAGGAGCAGCCATGTCCCCTACAACAAACTATGCAAAATATTATTTGTGGTGTGTCAAAGTGGTGCTGTGTGCCACACAGGGGGGTGCAGTGCGCCCCTCTGCCAGGGGCAGATCAAGGAGAGGGGCATGGTCAGTTTGATTGCTCCTCCCCTACCTCCACATTAGGTGCAGGCCGAGGAGACTACAGCTCAGCGGCAGCGCTGATATGTAAGAGGGGGCTGGGAGGGTGGTGGACCTGGATCCCCACTGGGCTCCTCCAACAGCCTGGGCCTTAGCAATTAGTACCCACTGCCCCCTTCCCTCGGGGCACCCCTGCACATAGAAAGTTGGGAACAGGCATGATAAGTATATTACATTCTGTATATTAGACTCTATACTAATATCACTGTATTATACTGTTGCTAAATTGTAACTATATAATTACCGATGGACTATGCCCTTAGCATGGAGGAATTGCAAACCACATACAATTTCTGCACTGTAGAACCTGGTGGATAGAAAATAAGTAAAGTTACATTGTTGGAACATTTAAATAATGGATGAATGATTTCCAGCCAACAGTCCCCAGAATTTGTGCAAATGTCCCCATTCTTTGTTTCATATTTGCCAACTGCCTAATATGATGTTTCTGTCTCTGGGCCTGATTCAGACCCGCTCACGAGCGCTGAGCGCTCGCAAGTGGGTCGATGTTACCCAAGTGCTCATGCGCACGACGGAGGCGGCTCCGTCGTGCGCATGCGCGAGACCCGAATAACGACGGCCAAGCCGTTGTTATAGGTCTCGCACCAAAAGGGGAGTGCTGTCGATGGTGATTGACAGCATGTCCCCTTTGGTGGGCGTGCCGGGGGCGTGGCTGCCCAGACGGAGGCGTTCCCATGGGAACGCCTACGGTCTGGGGCCGGCCCCACTGACATCACTAGTGATGTCATTGGGAGTGCGTTTGCCTCTGATAGAGCCAAAAGCACTCCAGGGCTTGCGGCAGCGAGACCCTACCGCAAGGGTCTCGTCGCAAGCCCGATGGTCTTGACCATCGCAACCATCATTTTGGCCGCTCGCTATAGCTGTGGGTGGTCACCCACAGCTATGCGAGCGGCCAGGAGGCCGCTCCAAAAAGGAGGAGGGACGGCCCTGATTCAGAGCGAGCGTCCGACTCTGAATCAGGGCCTCTGTGCGTTGTTGCAAATTACTATATATTGAATATAGCTTATAACGGCGGGTACACACAGGAGCGATGTCGGCACGATATGACTATTTTGTGCGAATCGGATTAACATATCGGCCACATCGCTCAGTGTGTATGGCCAATATGTGCGCTCCTGCGCCCACTTGCTACACTGTCCGGTTGGTGTGCTGCATGTCCAACCGGACGATATCGCAAGCAGCTCCGTTGCAGCTAATGAAGGACAGAACTAGGTATTGCTCCGTCCTTCATTACCTCGTTCTGATGTGTACCCATGATCCGATACGTCGGCCCGTCAGACCGACATAGCAGCTGGGTACACATCGCTCAGTGTGTACCCGGAGTTTATTAAGAGGAGTATTATTTATTTATGTTTATTATTTATTAACAGTTTCTTATATGGCGCAGCGTATTCCGTTGCGCTTTACAATTTGAGACAACATTAATAGAAAAAAGACTGGGTTGTAAGAGACAGACATAAAGGTAAGAGGACCCTGCTCGCAAGCTTACAATCTATACTGATGCCAGCAAGATGATGCTCAGAAAGTCATTTTCTTATAACACTCACCTTTATTACAGTCACCTTTATTTATCAGAATGGAAGGCAACGTATGGAATCAATTTCTTTTACCAATCTCTATCACTAATCTAATGGTGTTCATCTCTCAATTAGATAGGTGAGCTTGTATGTGCACAGGAAAACAGCACCTTCATAGAAATTCATCTCCACCGCAGCTCTATCCTAAGTTTCTGGTGTTAAACCCAATATTTCTTCTTCTTAACTCAAATCCAGGGGAAGCAATCGGGAAGCCGACTGCCTAAATACCGGCAGCCGGCTTCCCGACTGTCATATCCCGGCAAGGGTGAAATGCCGGGCAACTAGATGTAGACGCCCGCATTTCCCCGACGCCGGGAGACCGGCGCCCGGCATCCCGATCGTAGTGATGCCGGGCGCCGCGAGCGGACAGCCGCGGGGGGGGAGGGTTAGGTTTAGGGCTCCCGGGGGGGACTTAGGGTTAGGCTAGAGGGAGGGAGGGTTAGGGTTAATCACCCCCGGGGGGGACTTAGGGTTAGGCACCCCCCCGGGGGACTTAGGTTTAGGCAGCGGGGAAGGGGGTGGTTAGGGTTAGGCACTTGGGGGGGAAGTTAGGGTTAGGCACCCCTAAGGAGGGTTAGGTTAGGTTAGTAGATACTCACCTATCCACGATCGGGATTTCCAGCGCTGTCGGGCTTCCGCTGCTCGGAACTCTGCTGATGTCGGCCTGCCGCTGACGGGAATCGAACCCATTCCCCAAACCAGACATCAATCTGCCCAATCTGAAACTATAACCCTAATATTTACAAATAATAACCATATAGATTAGGCTAGTATTAAGCAGCTCAAACCATATAGCCAATCAAGACTAGTCATAAAAAAGAAAGGTGTCTCTGACAGAGGCTAGACCCCAGGCCATTTGTGCTATTTTGTCTGTAGACTGAAAAAAAAAATGGAGAAAAAATGATCAGGCCCCCGCAAGTTAAGAGTACCGTCCTAGGGACAATGGGCTCCACAACATTAGGGGCCAGGAAAATACTATAACATTATGGAAACTCTTGTAGAACTATAAGCAACAGTATGCACAGTTGGTGCTCTACAGATGTCCCCGTAACAAATAAAATAAAAAGTATTACCCTGCACTAAATGAAATAGTTGTGCCCCCATAAAATAAAAAGAGCAGTGCCCTGTAATGAATAAAAAGTAGCACCACTATAGTATATAAACTAAAGAAGAGAGCCCCTATAATAATTAATGAGTAGCACCCCCATAAAAAATAAATTAGTAGAGCAATGCAATAAATAAAATAGAGTAATGCCCCTATTATAAGCAAAAATAAAGAGTAGTGCCACCGTAATTAACAAAATAAAGTGTAGTGCCCCCGTAATTAATAAAGAGTAGTACTCCCGTAATTAATAAAGAGTAGTACTACCGTAATTAATAAAGAGTAGTGCCCCCGTAATTAATAAAGAGTAGTACCCCCGTAATTAATAAAGAGTAGTACCCCATAATTAATAAAGAGTAGTACCCTGTGATAAATAAAGTAAAAAGTAGCGTCTCTAGGGGAAATAAAAGAAATAGTAACACGTTTAAGACCAGTTTTTCAAGTTCCCCCTTAGAGGACAGGGCCCAATCCTGTGTAGGCTGGGCTCTTACAGAATATAAGGACCTAATGCAATTTAAGAGTTTGAAAACCACCACAAATCTGGATGCAAATTGTTTCAAAACACAGATTAGTAAATGGGTTGGATCTAAAAATCACATTTGATGTGTGGCGGTTTCCCAACCACATACAAAACTGCCCCTTTGTAAAAGTCCACCTTCATGTCACTGACCATTATATGTATAGAATACCCAGCTGTGACCGGCGATGTGTTTGCCCACTTTGATGAAAGCAGCTGCACAATTCTGTTACAACTAATGTATGTCACTGCTAATACTATTGATATCCCAATCCTAAGCTACAGTATAAGACTTATACTCAGTGGCAGATGTTACCTAGGGGCTGCGAATCTGCGCCCCCCCAGTAAAATCAGCAACTTCAATGAGCCAGTACACTCCGTGACTGTACTGACTTCACTGCGACTGGAGGTGGCTTCCTATTAGAGGTGCCTCCTGCCAGTCACGCTAAAGACAGGCAGCCCCAGGGGAAGGTGTCTCCTCCCCCTGGGACTGCCGGTCCGTGCTGCGATCAGCAGAGAGCTGCGTGCAGTGGAAGCCGATGCTCTGCCTTTTGGGCAGCCCTACAGGGCTTATTGAGGCTGCCACCAATGCAGCCCCGAGAAACTGGTGATATGCGCATGCGCGACGCCACCACCGCTTATGCGCATGCGCAGGTCCTGATTCAATGAGCAGGCGCCGGGACCCAGGCCAGCAGCAGCGGCAGCCCCCTCAGGCAAGAGAGGAGGAGCTGCTGCTGCATATAGTCCATGCTATTACATACTGTGTTATCTATTTCTATACATCAGGAGAACCCTTTCCACTGAATACAATAGATCATTATAATATATCACCTATCATAAAGTCCTTCCTCTAACCAGTGTCTCTAACAAGATATTCTCCCATATCCTCACCTTGCACTGGGGATGGTAAGGCGGCCTTTCCTCTGCAGGAGACGATGGAAATCTCCGCCACATGCATACTCCATGCCGAGTAGTAAATGCTCCTGTGTATGGTAGAAGCAATAGTATCAGTATACATGTCAGAGAGGCCAGGAGGACATGGGGAATGTCATCTTTAGACCATAAATAAGTAAAGATAAATTATATACATTATTAATTCATAAAAACTGTCCTTCGGTTATTTTCTCTTCATGGGAATATAATGGATGGTCATGGGGAAGACAAAGGGGCCTATTCATCAACACTAAAATAATGTTTTTAAGGACATTTTCCTTAAATACCGTTATTTTAGTATTCATGAAGTATCTTAACACAGGAGACATCACTGATATCTCCTGGTTAAGTCCCCCTGCGTTAATTTCCACACTCCCCGTACAATAGTATGGGGATATAGAAATTATGGTATTCATCAAAGTTGATGGAGTTACTGTCCGCCACTGTGAGGTGGCAAATAGCAGGTAACACTTACCTGTGTCAGCATGGGCAGGTCCCCCGGCATCTTCATCCGGCGCTTTGGTCCCTCCTCTGGCTCCGGTGTCTGCTCGGACACTGTTCTCCCAGCAGAGCACAATAAAGTTTAGAAAAAAACAAAACTTTTTTTTTCTTCTAAACTGTACAGTGCTCTGCCGGGAGAACACGTCTGAACAGCCACCGGAGCCAGAGGCGCTGCAGCGGGCAGGTAAGTGTGGGACAAGGGGAAGGTATGCGGAGGGGGAGGGGGGTTAAGAGGGACACACAAAATTACCGCAGCTGTAGGTAGTGCTGTGCATGCACTGGTTTTACGAATGTAACAGCGCATGTGCAGCACAGATTCCAGATGCGGTAAGTTAGTGTAGAGAGGGAAAACTCTCGCAATTGCAAAAGAAAAGAAATCGCAAAAATGACAGCTTTTCGGAATAGATAATTATGGGGAGGAGGACTAATGAATTTCTCCGGTAATTAGGTAGAACTCCATGCGAGTTCTAAACCTAATTACCTCCAGAGAATTTTAAGTTATGATGAATAGGCCCCTATGAGAGCAGAGAGAGGGCAGGGGACACAAGGGGGAAAAATAAGTATTACAGTTTATAGAACATGTTCTATAATGTTATTACAGTCCAGTTATTATTACATAACACCAGTAACATTTTTATTTTTATACCAGAATATTATAATTGTCCTACATGCAAAGATTAATAGTAATTTTTGCATCTAAAACAAAAATAATGAATAATTGCAAAAGAGCTGCACAACTGTATTATCACTAGAAGCTGTTATCTGTAGCGCTGATCCTCAATCCACGGAGCACATGACACAAGTAATATGTAGGGGAATGTATTACTGTATAGGTGGGGGGATGGGGAAGAAATACTGTACTACAGGTGAGATGGTAAATATATTACAGAGATTAGAGGGGAATATTTTACAGCAGTGATGGTGTTATAATCATATATCAGCAGTGGCGGAAGTTCATCCCAGATGCCTGGAGGCAAGATATCATTTAGTGCCCCCCTTATCCCCCATATTTACAGCCCTAAGTGGGGTGAATATATTATTGGTGATGGAGGAGGTGCCCCTTCAGTCCTGGCGCCCGGGGCAGGCGCCTCCATTGTCTCCTATACTTCTACCCCTGTATATCAGTAACAATATGATAAAAGGAATTATGGCCAGCTAGTTCTTAACAGTATTTCCAGGTTAGGATATCCCATCCTCATGACCTCCTATATACTCCCATGTCCAGTAAATGCCGCCCCTCAGATTACCCCACTATTAAATGACCATCGGCTAAGATCTGTGCTATATTTAAATCAAGTAAACAGCCCAGTTCTAGCAGTGGAGGAGTAGACGGGGCAGGAGATATTGCTGTAATGATATACTGGTAGGTTAATTGGCTCCCCGCAAAATTGACCATAGTGTGTATGTGTGTGAGCATGTGGTAGGGAATATAGATTGTAAGCTCCACTGGGGCAGGGACAGATGTGAATGGTAAGATATTTTCTGTAAAGCGCTGTGGAATATGTGTGCGCTATATAAATAACTGGTAATAAATAAATAAAAATGAATGTAATACAGAAGGCAGCACACAATGGGAGAGATGTTACTGACATACACTCAGGTACAGCATTTATTTCTGTTTCCCTCTCTATCTTCAATAATCCCTTTATCACCAAGTGGCCTATTCATCGTCGCTTAATTATTACAAAAGCAAATGAAAATGAAAATTTTTACCTGTAATTGTAAAAATTAATTTATCAGGCCATTCATCAAGATATCACAAATATCTCCTACTTACCTTCCACTGGCGGAATGGCCCGCTGTCCCCATACACTAGTATGGGGACAGAATTCATCAAGCTCCAAAAATACATTATTTTCGGAGCTTGAGTGCGGGAGCATTCGCCATCTTGTGTATCACAACCTGCTCCTTCCCTATGGAAAGGAGGTCTGGGTTGCGAAGAAGGATCCTTTTGTATCCCTCCGCCCCTGTCCACTCCTTCCGTCAGATGTCGGGGCTCCTGTGCGCATGCGTGACCTATAGGTTACACATGCGCACTAGCAGCACTGCTCCAAAAGGAGTAGTGAAAAGATTCACGGCTCTGATAGGAGCAGTGATGCCGCTCGCCGTAAAGCTGATTTTCAGGTCACCTGTCACCGCACCGGAGCAATACTGAATCGGCAAGTTAGAATGTTAATTATCGGGGGTCCCCAATAATTAACGTCATGAATAGACCCCCAAGTGATGTAGATACCGTTTACAAGCAGTTTTGAAAATGTATTATATATATATATGGTGCCAGCATATTCTGTTGTGCTTTACATCTAGATGAGATTTAATTTTTAAAAAGAAAAGTCACAGCAGAATATTAGCATACAGTCAGGTGCATAAATATTGGGACATAGACAGAATTCTCATATTTTGGCCTCTATTCACCACCACAATGGCATTGAAATGAAACAAACAAGATGTGCTTTAACTGCAGACTTTCAGATTTAATTTGAGGGTAATTACATCCAAATCAGGTGAACGGTGTAGGAATTACAACGGTTTCTATATGTGCCTCCCACTTTTTAAGGGGCCAAAAGTAATGGGGCTATCAACTCAAAAGCTATTTCATGGACAGGTGTGGGCTATTCCCTCGTTATTTCATTATCAATTAAGCAGGTAAAAGGTCTGGAGTTGATTCTAGGTGTGACATTTGCATTTGGAATCAGTTGCTGTCGACTCTCAATATGAGATCCAAAGAGCTGTCACTATCAGTGAAGCAAGCCATCATTAGGCTGAAAAATCAACACAAACCCATCAGAGAGATAGCAAAAACATTAGGTGTGGCCAAATCAACTGTTTGGAACATTCTTAAAAAGAAAGAACGCACCGGAGAGTTCAGCAACACCAAAAGACCCGGAAGACCACGGAAAACAACTGTGGTGGATGACAGAAGAATTATTTCCCTGGTGAAGAAAAACCCCTTCACAACAGTTGGCCAAATCAAGAACACTCTCCAGGAGGTAGGTGTATATGTGTCAAAGTCAACAATCAAGAGAAGACTTCACAAGAGTGAATATAAAGGGTTCACCACAAGATGTAAACCATTGGTGAGCCACAAAAACAAGAAGACCAGATTAGAGTTTGCCAAACAACATCTAAAAAAGCCACTACAGTTCTGGAACATCATCCTATGGACAGATGAGACAAAGATCAACTTGTACCAGAGTGATGGGAAGAAAAGAGTATGGAGAAGGAAAGGAACTGCTCATGATCCAAAACATACCACCTCATCAGTGAAGCATAGTGGTGGTAGTGTCATGGCGTGGGCATGTATGGCTGCCAATGGAACTGGTTTCCTTGTATTTATTGATGATGTGACTGCTGACAAAAGCAGCAGAATGAATTCTGAAGTGTTTCGGGCAATATCATATGCTCATATTCAGTCAAATGCTTCAGAACTCATTGGACGGTGCTTCACAGTGCAGATGGACAATGACCCGAAGCATACTGCAAAAGCAACCAAAGAGTTTTTTAAGGCTAAAAAGTTGAATGTTATGCAATGGCCAAGTCAATCCCCTGACCTGAATCCGATTGAGCATGCATTTCACTTGATGAAGACAAAACTGAAGGGAAAATGCCCCAAGAACAAGCAGGAACTGAAGACATTTGCAGTAGAGGCCTGGCAGAGCATCACCAGGGATGAAACCCAGCGTCTGGTGATGTCTATGTGTTCCAGACTTCAGGCTGTAATTGCCTGCAAAGGATTTGCAACAAAGTATTAAAAAGTGAAAGTTAGATTTAGGATTGTTTAGTTTGCCCCATTACTTTTGGCCCCTTAAAAAGTGGGAGGCACATATAGAAACCGTTATAATTCCTACACCGTTCACCTGATTTGGATGTAATTACCCTCAAATTAAATCTGAAAGTCTGCAGTTAAAGCACATCTTGTTTGTTTCATTTCAAAGACATTGTGGTGGTGAATAGAGGCCAAAATATGAAAATTCTGTCAATGTCCCAATATTTATGCACTTGACTGTATATGGTACGTATGGATATTAAGCAATAAAGAAGCAATCACAGCAGTACCTTGGTCTGCAGAGCAAAGTAGGCATGTGTGAGGAAGGCGCTCCCATGTGCAACTTCTAACACCCTCCGTTCCACAAACGCGAGTTCTTTGCCCTCGGCGAGCAGATCCCTCTTCTTGATGACCTTGACAGCCAACAACTGGCTGCTACGTGAGTCTGCTGCCAACAGGACCTAGAGGAAATATCACAGTGTCAGCCTCATAAACAACACAGGAACATGAAGGCAAATGTGTTGTTGTCCAACAAGCAGTGGCGTAACTAGGGTATATGGAGCCCAGGGCAAATTTTAAAATGGAGCCCCCCCTCCTATGTGGCGCGAAGAGAAGAGAGGCGTGGTCACAAGGGGCATGGCCACGTAAAAATGGGGCATGTCAACATGACACACAGCTCTCTCTCATCACTCTGAACATTCCTTTCCATTCCATATGCACCTTAATGCAGTGCCCCCAGTAGTGATCTTCCTTATGCAGTGCCCCATGTAGTGGTCCGCCCTATGCAGTGCCCCCAGTAGTGGTCCCCCTTATGCAGGCCCCCAGTAGTGCCCCTTATACAGTGCCCCCAGTAGTGGTCTCCCGTATGCATGCAAGTAGTGATCCCCCTTATGCAGTGCCCCATGTAGTGGTCCCCCTTATGCAGGCCCTCAGTAGTGATCCCCCCTATCCAGTGCCCCTTATACAGTACCCCCAGTAGTGTTCCTCCTTCTGCAGTCCCCCAGTAGTGATCCCCCTATCCAGTGCCCCTTATACAGTGCCCCCTGAGGTGTTCCTCCCTATTCAATGCCCCCAATAGTCCCCCCCATGCAGTGCCCACAGTAGTGGTCCCCCTTATGCAGGCCCTCAGTAGTGATCCCCCTATCCAGTGCCCCTTATACAGTACACCCAGTAGTGTTCCCCCTTCTGCAGGCCCCCAGTAGTGATCCCCCTATCCAGTGCCCCTTATACAGTGCCCCCTGTAGTGGTCCTCCCTATTCAATGCCCCCAGTAGTCCCCCCATGCAGTGCCCAAAGGAGTAGCCCCCTCCCCAGTAGTGCCCCCAGTAGTGGGTCCTCCCCCCGATGCAGTGCCCCAGTAGTAGCCCTCTCCCCAGTAGTGGTCCCCCCCCCCACCCCGATGCAACACACGAGTTAAAGAAAGACCACTTACCTTAATCCCGGCTCCTGCTCCCACTGCCGTCCAAACCACCGGGCTTTCGCGCTCTGCATTATGGGAGAGACGTTGTGACGTCTCTCCCGTTAGCCACTGCAGGAGCCGGAAGACCAAGCTCATGAGTGAGCTCCAGCCCGGCTCTTGCAGCGGGCACAGCAGCCAATGAGAGTCTGTCTGACTCTCATTGGCTAGTGATTAACACACACATTGCTGCCGGGCGGCGGCGATGTGTGTGCAGCAGCAGCAGCCAATGAGAGTCTGTCTGACTCATTGGCTGCTGGCTGGTTAACACACACATCGCCGCCGCGCTGGCCAGTGGCGGAACTCCCGGAGACAATGGAGTCAGTTGCCGCCGGGCGCCCAGCCCTGAAGGGGGCATCTGGCTCCATTGTCTCCAGGGACCCGGCCGTTCCACTTCCTTCCACCGCATCTATACCTACCCCTATACCGCTAACGCCGGCTTCACTAGTCTGTAAATAAAAGAAAGCCAGAGAGAGGAGCCGCTGAGCTGAGCGCCAATCAGCATCAGCGGCGCTCCTCCTCCGGCTCCACTACACACTCTGTGCTCTCTGCGGGCCGCGGACGTCACCACGTATCATGTGACCGCCCGCGACCTCATCCTGCGCCTGCCCCGTGCTCCTCTGAAGAGCCGCCCGACACTGCAGAGTGCAGATGGACCGTGGTGGTGGAGACACTGTCTGTGGAGAGTGCGGCTGGGACCCGGGAGACAGGATCTGCGTGGTGGACCACCTCCCGGAGAAATAAAACTGGCTGATCGGGAGCCGGCAGCCCCTGCTGTCTGAGAGCTCAGCCACAGGTAAGAGCTCCCCTCCCTTTGCCCCCCAGAACTATCACCTCCCTCTCCCTTTGGGTTCTGCCATGTTGCCCACTCCTATTACCCTGTACCTCAGCTTTTGCATGTCCTCGAATATTAGCAATGCCCCCCCTCTCTGCTAGTCCATGATAAGTTTCTGAAGCCCCCTCTATTGCCAAGCCCCTGCCTCGCACCCTCTTGCCAGTCACAGTCCTGCATCACCCTCCTGGCAGCTACCAGCAGTCCCCATTGGAATGGTCTTCTCCTCTCTATGCGTCCCCTAAACCTGGGAGGGGGCGGTAGGAGACAGGATGGATGGAGAGGCGGCCCGGAATAGCTGTTTACCTGCACCGGGGACGTGGGACAGCACCTTTCTGCGAGGGAAGGAAAATTGTATCCGTGGCGTAGTGTAAAATCCATCAAAGGCTGGAGAGGAGGAGAAGATGAGAGGGCGGGCAGCAGCAGCAGCAGCAGCACACATAGCTATCTACTGTATGTGCAGGACAGGCTGATGATCTATACTTACTATATATTATATGTGTGGCACGGAGATTATATATATATATACATATCATGGGCAGGGTTATGATTAATCTTTATACTGGAGAACCAAATATAACTGTTCTGGGTGCGCCAGGACGTATTGTGATACATACTATAGGACAGTGACAGATACAAGGGCAGAACTATGGGAGACAATGGAGGCGCCTGCCGCCGGGCTCCAGCTCTAAAGAGGGCACCTCCTCCATTGTCCACAACATATTCACCCCACTTAGGGCTGTAACTATGTACCATCATGGCCCTTCATGGCACCTGATAAGCCACCATACACTAGTGGAGAACTTCGTGTCAGACCATCAGCTGCTGTCTTAGTCTATCTATAGCCTGTCTGCATGAGAATTGCTACATTACAGTGTCAGCGGCTGTCGGGGGGGCACCAAATTATAACTTGCCTCCGGGCGTCTAGGATGAACTTACGCCACTGGCGCTGGCGGCGATATGTGTGTAAATACACCAGCCGGAGCCCGCCTCCCACCCTCCGCCTGGCGCTATTGGGTAGGCGCTTAGGGGGAGGGAAGGGGCTCGGCTGTGTGTGCAGCACAGGACCGGTGCTGGGCGCATGGAAGCCTAGCACCGGTCCTGAGTAAATGTGTAGCAGTGACCGCACTCACTGCGGTCAGCGCTACACTGGCTATCTAGGGCAGGTCGGTACCGTGGTTGGCGGTGCCCCCCTGCGCCATTGGTCCCACGGCATCCAGGGCACGTGCCCGCTCGCCCTGCCCTAGTTACCCCACTGCCAACAAGGATTTTACTATTTTATTAAATAAGACAGAACAATAAGAAGCTTTTGGTCTGCACTGTCATTTTCCCCAACCCATAATACAATTTAGCTAAGGCCGCGGACGTGAGGATGAGGCTCCAAGTGGACCTGGGACAGGTACTTTGTATATGTACCTCCCTCCACCCCCTCTCAGCTTCTCTGTCTGCTGGAGAAAAAGTTTGCAGCCACTGATGTGAGGAGTTGTATGAATGTAAATCAGTCTGCTAAGGCCCTGATTCAGAGCCGGACGCTCTGACAGAGCGCTTTTAGAACGGCCTCCTGGCCGCTCGCATAGCTGTGGGTGACCACCCACAGCTATAGCGAGCGGCCAGGAAGATGGTCGCGATGGTCAAGACCATCACGACCATCGGGCTTGCGACGAGACCCTTGTGGTAGGGTCTCGTTGCCGCAAGCCCCAGAGAGATTTCGGCTCTAACAGAGCCGGAATCTCTCCACTGACATCACTTGTGACGTCAGGGGGGCCCAGCCCCAAACGGTAGGCGTTCACATGGGAACGCCTCTGTTTGGGCAGCCACCCCCCGGCCCGCCCGCCAATGGGGGCGTGCTGTCACTCAACATCGACAGCACGCCCCCTTTGGTACGAGACCCGGAGCGACGGAGTGCCCGTCGCTATCCGGGTCTCGCGCATGCGCATGACTGAGCCGGCCCTGGTCTGCGCATGTGCTTTGGGCCACCATCGACCCGGTTGCGAGCGCTCAGCGCTTGCGACCGGGTCTGAATCAGACCCTAAGTGTGCATTAGATGCAGTATTGTACCTAGTTTTCCCACTTTGCACATATAGGCCCTCATTCAGAGCCGTACGCTCTGAGCAGAGCGCACGCTCTGAATGAGGGCCGGGCTCCATTTTCATGGAGCGTCCTCCTGGACGCTCGTATAGCTGTGGGTCACCACCCACAGGCTATACGAGCGTGCTTTGTGATGGCCGCGATGGTCGAGACCATCGCGACCATCGAAATTGCGAGCCGGAGCCTGCGGTTGAGGTTTTCAACCGCAAGCTCCGGAGTGATTTTGGCTCTATCAGAGCCAAAATCACTCCCACTGACATCACTAGTGATGTCAGTGGGCCGGCTTCTGACGGGAGGCGTTCCCGTGGGAACGCCCCCGTCAGGGAGGCACGCCCCCGGCACGCCCACCAAAGGGGGCGTGCTGTCAATCAACATTGACAGCACGCCCCCTTTGATCGGACACAACGAGCGAAGGACTTTCCTTCGCTCGTCGCGTCTGGCGCATGCGCACGACGGAGCTCCCTCCGTCGTGCGCATGCTCAGTGCATAACATCGACCCACTTGCGAGCGGACAGCCGCTCGCGAGTGGGTCTGAATCAGGCCCATAGACTTGAATTATCTATTATTTATTTTAACAAAGGATTTGCTGCTGCTCTCATACTGTATGTGATTGGCTGAGCAGTGTAAGAGATCGCTCCTGCTTAGCTACCTATTACCTTTCCCTACTCACTGGAGCTTAAATCATTTGGTGTAGGGACAGTCAGGTGCTTCTCGGGAGTGACCCATTCATTCGAAGGGGCAGATTCAATTAGCCGTGAGTCATTAAGTTTGTTTTGTTAGCTAAAGTACCCGGAACTATTCAATTATAGACACTTGAGCAGCTCAGAGCCAGCAGGTAGCAGTGGTGCCAAAAGGGGGAGCGGGTACTGTTTACCGGGGCCTGGGCTTGTGTGAGGGACCCGGTAGGGGCCCAGGGTTGCCCCCTTCCCCTGTAACATTTCTGGAGATCGCACCCACTGAGCAGCACCAGCATCCTCTTTCTGAGTGATGTGTGAGGGGATGTGTATCTTTTCATTTGCCCCCAGGACCCAGGGGCATTTCTAGAGAGGAGGGGGCCCATGTGCAGTCTCCGACACGGGTCCCCTCCTCTCTGTCCGGTGACCGGCAGCGTACTGAGCTGTGTGCAGTCAGCACCGGAGTTATAGACTCTGGGCCCAGACTCTATAGAGTATGCGCTAGTCACCGGGAAAACGGCCGCGGTGGCCATTTTCTCTGTACTGTGCAAACGATTGTAAAATGGCTGCGCCTGCCATTTTCCGGTCGTTTTTACAACGATGAATCCCTGCACCGACGTGGACTCCGGTAGGTAAATAATACTATGGGTGCAGGGTGTGCCCCGCGCACCCTGGACCTATTATGGAGACAGCAAGAGGTCCTGGCAGTTAATGCTAATTTCTCCTGGTACCTCTGGATGCTGGAAGTATAAATAAGCTTTAGCTGCTGTTCCTGGGCTGCTTGTGGGTTTGTAATTGAATAGCTCTGAGCACATTTGTAGGGGGACAGACCGCAAGACTCAATCTGTGGCTAATTTCATCTGGCCCATATGTTTTTTCTCTTTCCCATATGGATTACCATATTCCCCAGCATAAGAAAGAAAGAAGATGCTAGGTAGGTATTTATTATGGGCGCAGCATTGTTTTCTTGAACAACTAATTATTAGTTATGCTTTTTTTTATAATCAGTGACATGATTTATTTCTTTATAATCAGTGACATGATTTATTTCTTTATAATCAGTGACATGATTTATTTCTTTATAATCAGGGACATGATTTATTTCTTTATAATCAGTGACATGATTTATTTCTTTATAATCAGGGACATGATTTATTTCTTTATAATCAGGGACATGATTTATTTCTTTATAATCAGTGACATGATTTATTTCTTTATAATCAGTGACATGATTTATTTCTTTGTAATCAGGGACATGATTTATTTCTTTGTAATCAGTGACATGATTTATTTCTTTATAATCAGTGACATGATTTATTTCTTTATAATCAGGGACATGATTTATTTCTTTATAATCAGTGACATGATTTATTTCTTTATAATCAGGGACATGATTTATTTCTTTATAATCAGTGACATGATTTATTTCTTTGTAATCAGTGACATGATTTATTTCTTTATAATCAGTGACATGATTTATTTCTTTATAATCAGGGACATGATTTATTTCTTTATAATCAGTGACATGATTTATTTCTTTATAATCAGTGACATGATTTATTTCTTTGTAATCAGGGACATGATTTATTTCTTTGTAATCAGTGACATGCTTTATATCTTTAGGCTCAAGAGCATACTTTATTTGTTTAGACCATAGTTATTATTCGTTTATAGATGCAATATTTATTGTAATATATTTTCATAGTACTATCCTGGTATCCAATGGCCAGGGGTAAAAGGAGAGGCCTGGAAGCTTAGATATTAAACCCCTCATCTGATTTCTGTTTGCAAACTGCATTCTAATCCACAGTTTAGTACATTTACTCTTGTAATACCTTTAATGCCACAGATTTGTACCTTGCAGGTTGCATTTCAGTGAAACAGCATTTCTTGTACAGTGTAAAGACAAACATCACACACATACAAAAGTGCCACATGTAATAAAGGCAATATTAATTTAAACCATAACTTATGTTGCGTGGCAAATTTATCGAAACAATGGAAATGTTAAATTTAATAAAAGGTGTAATTCCAGGGTCGGATTAATAAATGGGGCGGGTGGAGCTGCAGGCCCATCGTGAAAATTGTCTCGCCACCCAAAAGATTAGCTGGTAGTGTTGACAAAAAAAAAAAATCCTGTCACAGGCTGCCAGCTGCCTTGTGCTGCCTGTGGGGGGACATTAACTACAGGTGCCCATCCACTAGACGATTAAGTTGAGCGATTGGACGATAACAATCGTTTGCAAATCATTTGCAAAAGTGTCTAATACAACCAGCGAGGTGCGTGCCCACTGGTCGTTTAGACATCTATCATCTTGCAAACATACTGATCAAACTGACGATAACGTCAGGTTGAGCATGTTTGCAGATGATGATTGAGCCTGTACTGAACGACTGCTCGTTCAGTGCAGGCTCATCACATACTGACAAACGACTGCACGATTACAATGTCGTAATTGTGCAGTCGTTTTCATGTCTGCTAGTGGATGGGCACCTTTAAATTGAAGTGCTGCTGCTAGTGCTGTAGGATAAGCAGAGGGAGGGGGTGTGTTCTGAGGACAGGGGGCGTGGCTAAATGGACCATTGTACTGCCTCCTGCCTGCTTATCTGGCTGCTCTGGTATCATGGAGCAGAGGGCTTATCTGTGACAACTAGAACAACCAGTACCTGACCTACAAGATAAGAGAGAGTTTAACTACTGTTTAAGTATGTGTGTGTAAGTGTCTCAAACTATGTGTGACTCGCAAGCGGGTCGTTGGTGAGGACCTGCGCATGTGCAGCGGCCGATGTGCTCGTGCGCAAGCCCCGGAGCGAGTGACAAAATTCACTTGCTCCGGGGCTCACTACAAAAGGGGCGGCTGTCGATGTTGATCGACAGCTCGTCTCATTTTGTAGGTGGGGAGGGGGGTGGCCGGACAAACGGAGGCGTTCCTGAAGGAACGCCTGCCGTTTGTAGGTGGCCCTACTGACATCAACAGTGATGTCAGTAGGTAGCTTCCTGCTCTGTTAGAGCAGGAAGCTACCTGGGGCTTGCGTTAGATGAGACCCTACCCCAAGGGTCTCGTCGCATGTCACGATGGTCTCGACCATCACCTGGTCACTCGCTAAAAGCTTAGCGAGTGGCCAGGAGGCCGGCAAGAAAAAACAAAGCGGCCGCCCTCATTTAGAGCGAGCGCTCGCTTTTTGCGAGCAGCTCTGAATGAGGTCCTATGTGTGCATGTATGATGCTCTGTATGTGTGACCCTGTATGTTTATCTGCATAGAAATGAGATCTGCTGCATGTGTGACTGCATATGTGATCTGCTGCATGTGTGACTGCATATGTGACCTGCTGCATATGTGACTACATATGTGACCTGCTGCATGTGTGACTGCATATGTGACCTGCTGCATGTGTGACTAAATATGTGACCTGCTGCATGTGTGACTGCATATGTGACCTGCTGCATGTGTGAGTGCATATGTGATCTGCTGCATATGTGACCTGCTTTATGTGTGACTGCATATGTTACCTGCTGCATGTGTGACTGCATATGTGACCTGCTGCATGTGTGACTGCATATGTGACCTGCTGCATGTGTGACTGCATATGTGACCTGCTGCATGTGTGACTAAATATGTGACCTGCTGCATGTGTGACTAAATATGTGACCTGCTTCATGTGTGACTACATATGTGACCTGCTGCATGTGTGACTACATATGTGACCTGCTGCATGTGTGACTGCATATGTTACCTGCTGCATGTGTGACTGCATATGTGATCTGCTGCATGTGTGACTGCATAGGTGATCTGCTGCATGTGTGACTGCATAGGTGATCTGCTGCATGTGTGACTGCATATGTGATCTGCTGCATGTGTGACTGCATATGTGATCTGCTGCATGTGTGACTGCATATGTGACCTGCTGCATGTGTGACTAAATATGTGACCTGCTGCATGTCTGACTACATATGTGACCTGCTGCATGTGTGACTGCATATGTTACCTGCTGCATGTGTGACTGCATATGTGATCTGCTGCATGTGTGACTCCCTGTATATGCACACATGTTACATACGTTTTTCTTATGTGATGGAATTGGTGTGAAATGCTCCTTGTATTTACCGCCTACTAGTAACTCCCTGTTACTGTCTCTATCTCATTTATTGGGGGCAATTCCATTCAGCGCAATGTTGAATAGTCCTAGGAAGGAATTCCTAGAGCTATACAATTGACCACGCTGTTAGGTCCAACTAGAATCACTAAATGGCGCACATCCACTACACGATTAAAATGAGCGATTGAACAATAACGATTAATCATTGTCAAATCGTTCATTAAAATGTCTAAAACGACCAGCAATGCGCGCTCCCGCTGGTCATTTTAGACATCTATCGGGCAAACATGCTGAACAACCTGACGATAAGGTCAGGTTGAGCATGTTAGGGGATGATTGATGTGACTACACTGACCGACTGCTCGTTCAGTGTGGGCACAGCACATACTGTCAAACGAGTGCACGATTACAATGTTGCAATCCTGCAGTCGTTTTGAGGTCTGCTAGTGGATGTGTGCCTTAAGTTGAATAATGCGGGTTACGGCGCCATAAGCTTGGTGTTTAGTCGTGGTAACCGGCATTCTCTGACTAAAGTGCCAGCCGCGAGGCTGTTAGCTCCGCGCTAAGCCAGAAAATAGCATTGCAGCCAGCACTGAAGTTGGATTTCTGTTTGCAACTGAGGAGGGTGCGAGCAGATATCCTGTAGTATGACTTAACAACACAGTGAATTGAATAGCTTTGGGAACTCCTTACTGGGGCTATTCAACATCATGCTGAGTTGAATTGCCCCCATTATGACTATGCTATTAATTTTAGACTTTTAATTAATTTTATTATATATGTAGGGCGTGGTCTAAACTGATGTGAGACGTTGAGGTCCTCTGCTATCTCCAGAAGCAGCGCTGACCCGGAGGCTCCTATAGCGGTGGCGACTAAGAGATCTGCCAGCTGAGAAGAGCTGATTAATGGGCTGTGTACAAAGGTGGCGATTCAATCCAATGCAAATTGAATAGCGCCGGGAACGAGCTCCCGGATCTATTCAATTCAGTACGCTGTGTGGTCAGAGAATGACAGTTATTGCGCCTTAACAAGGGTGTTAAGGCGCTTTAACCGGCATTCTCTGACCAAAGTGCCGGGTGCGCGGTTGTTAGCGCCGCGTTAAGCAGAAAAACAGCTACGCGCTCGGCACTTTGGTCGGATTTCTCTCCACATCCCCAGGGGGGTGCGAGAAGAAATCCTTTAGCAGCCCAAACAGTGCGGTGAATTGAATAGCTGTGGGAGCTCCCTCCCGTAACTATTCAACATCACGTTGAATTTAATCGCCCCCATAGTTCTTAGCCTTGATGTATGTGAGCATTATTACAAGTAAAATTATACTTTTTATACTATTCTCATGAGTGCGCTATTCCTACTATCTGCATATATATATATTTTATTTTTTTTTAAAGAATTTTTATATATATATATCACATGGGACAGATCTTGGCGGATCATATATATGTCAATGATGGTGACACTCGGTAATAAAACTATGCTTAACTGCAGACAGTAGGAACCAACGTTTCAATACTTTATTGTATTGTCTTCAAGGTACCGTGAAGACGATGCAATAAAGTATGGAAACATTGGTATATATTTTCTGCAGTTAAGCATCATTTATTAATGAGTGCCGTTGTCATTGGAATCTGTATTGTGGGTTCACTTGATGGACACCTGCAAGTATATATATGTGTGTGTGTACAGGCATAAATGATTGTGTATATATACATATAATTATATATATTATTATTATGTCATCACAGCGTACTGCAGTCATGATAGGATGATGGGCAGCGTTCGGAATCAGACATGGTGTCATAGGATATAAGGTGAGCTTTATTCTTTTAGTTTTGTGCATACTCCTGCTGAGCTGATAGGTGTGATATATTTTGTCAACAGTGAGAATGTCGACAGCATTATGTTCTGAATGACGACATTCAGGATGTTAACAATATAATGCAGGATTACATTATGTAGATGGATGCTCAGGGGTACCAATTATATGTGCTGCAGATTTATTGAGACTTTTTTCTTTTTAGATCTAGTTGATTTGTACATTTTCTATGATTAGGTCTCTAATGCAGTTGTTACATTCTCTTTATTATATATGTGGTTTATTGGCTTATTATGATTAGTGTATCATGCTCACAGTATCATTATGTTTGTATATGTGCTATTACCTACTTGCATGTACTTGGGATTATTTCTATTTATGTATACACTCTGTTTCTATAGTAACCAAGCAAACTCCGAAAAGGATGTGCCGAGGTGGACACAGCCGCCAATTGTAGCCTGCCGGTCCAATGCTAGAAACTCACATTTGAATATATAAGGTTAGTGTTTTATGATGTACATTGGGCCTGATTCAGAGTTGTACACAGTCTCTGGACGCAGCTGCTCTGCGATAATATGTAAAAGTAGCAGGATGCTTTTGTGATCCACAGCTGCATGGCATCACCTGCATGAACATCGGTCATCTAAGTAACCCTCAGGTTACCCAAGATGGCCGTGAGTTTCACGCTTCCGGGGCCAGTGGAGCTGCGTCCAAGGATGCAGCCACTAACCTTGGTACGCCCAGAAAAACGGGGTTGACACGCCACCACTTTCTGTAAAAACCACTTCCCCTTTCCCAAACAACCACAAAGAGCAAAATTTACTAAGCAGCGGGTTCTAAACCCTGGCGGTTTGGTGGCGGTTTGATGGCGGGTTCTAAACGCCGGGAATTTGGTGGCGGTTTTGCGGCGGTTTCTAAATGACAGCCCTGTTCTATTCTATTCTAAAATGTGTTATGACGGTGGTTTTGCAGCGGTTTTGGCCTTAGTAAATCTGCGGATAGCAAAACCGCCACCAAACCGCCGGAGGTTAGAACCCGCCGCTTAGTAAATTTTGCCCAGAATGTCAATCATACTGCGGTTTAGAGAGCACTGTGACCATTGTCACAGACACAGATCTGCACATGCGCAGTACAGATCCTACGCATGTGCAGAATGACAAAGATCGGAGATGTACGTAAACTATCGGGCTTCCGTACATCTCTCAATCAGGCCCACTGTTCCCTGAGGAGATAATTACACTCTGAGAGATTGGAATGCAAGTGCTTACTGCTGACTCATCTGTTTAACAGTTCCCTGAGTGCCGATTGCATCTGGGCAATAGGAGTGATGGACACATAAGTGACAATGGCAAGGTTAGAAATAATGATTTTTATTTGAAATAATTTTGTCCTTCAAACTTTGCTTTCTCCAAAGAATGCTCCTTTTGCAGCAATTACAGCATTGCAGACCTTTGGCATTCTAGCTGTTCATTTGTTGAGGTAATCTGAAGAAATTTCACCCCACACTTCCTGAAGCACCTGCCACAAGTTGGATTGGCTTGATGAACACTTCTTGCGTACCATACGGTCAGTAGAAAAGAGAGGGGGGTTTAACCACCTATTGTTCCTCAGCACACTGAACCATACCAGCAACAATATATGAACACTATATGGTAATAGAATTTCAGAGATATTAGTTGCATGCATTTGCAAATACATGGGAAACTGCTAGGCCTCGTCAAGGCTTCTCTGTCACTAGCAGTTCCTACACTAAACGGTTCACGTCCGGGGGGCAGAGTACCCCAAATTAAGACCAGCCCAGGACCCCCCCAGGGCATCACACGAAAAATGGAAAAAGGGGTGACTCCCAGGTAAGCTGGCTCTCAATTCGGATGCATTTATGTATGTGCCTTTATCGTGAGGCCTTACATTTGCCAAAAAATATATATGTGCCTTTATTATGAGGCTTTAATTGGCATACATTACATTTGGGGTGAGCGTTTGGGGCGTAGGGACCCCGAGGCTGCTCTGGCTGGGCCTCCTGAGGGCATCACCACTTAATACTCATAGTTACTTTTCACATCACCTTTTTATGTTTGTTTATTATTCATGTAATTTTTCACATATATTTTAACCCCTTAACACTTAGTAATTACTCGCACACTTCTATACTTTACACCGCACTGTCATTCTTTTTCCATTTTTCGTGTGATGCCCTGGGGGGTCCTGGGCTGGACTTAATTTGGGGTGCTCTGCGCCCCGGATGTGAACCGTTTAGTGTAGGGACTGCTAGTGACAGAGAAGCCTTGACGAGGCCTAGCAGCATCCCATGTATTTGCAAATGCATGCAACTAATATCTCTGAAATTCTACTACCATATAGTTTTCATATATTGTTGCTGGTATGGTTTAGTGTGCTGAGGATCAATAGGGGGTTAAACCCCCCTCTCTTTTCTACTTGGTATGACCCCTCCCTTTCATGCACCTGTAAAAGTACTACCAGATTGATTGAGCAGCTGACATTTTTTTGTTTGTACCATACGGTCAAGCTGCTCCCACAACAGCTCAATGGGGTTGAGATCTGGTGACTGCTTTGGCCACTCCATTACAGACAGAATACCAGCTGCCTGCTTCTTTCCTAAATAGTTCTTGCATGATTTGGAGGTGTGCTTTGGGTCATTGTCCTGTTGTAGGAGGAAATTGGCTCCAATCAAGTGCTGTCCACAGGGTATGGCATGGCGTTGCAAAATGGAGTGATAGCCTTCCTTATTCAAAATCCCTTTTACCTTGTACAAATCTCCCACTTTACCAGCACCAAAGCAGCCCCAGACCATCACATTACCTCCACCATGCTTGACAGATGGCATCCGGCACTCTTCCAGCATCTTTTCTCTTGTTCTGCATCTCACAAATGTTCTTCTGTGTGATCCAAACACCTCAAACTTCGATTCGTCTGTCCATAACAGTTTTTTCCAATCTTTCTCTGTCCAATGTCTGTTTTCTTTTGCCCATATTAATCTTTCCTTTTATTGGCCAGTCTTAGATATGGCTTTTTCTTTGCCACTCTGCCTAGAAGGCCAGCATCCCGGAGTCGCCTCTTCACTGTGAGCGTTGACACTGGCGTTTTGCGTGTACCATTTAATGAAGCTGCCAGTTGAGGACTTGCGAGGCGTCTATTTCTCAAACTAGAGACTCTAATGTACTTGTCTTCTTGCACAGTTGTGCACCAGGGCCTCCCACTTCTCTTTCTACTCTGGTTAGAGCCTGTATGTGCTGTTCTCTGAAGGGAGTAGTACATACTGTTGTAGGAAATGTTCAGTTTCTACTTCAGGGTCCATAGGGGGTCCACAGGGTTGACCTTGGGGTATAGCTGGATCTGGATCCATGGGCACCACGCAGTTAAAGCTTTGCTGCTCCCAGGATGCACTTGAGTCCGTCCTCCTCTATACCCCGCCCCGGCCACAGGCACCTCAGTTTTAGTTGGTGCCCGGCCGGAGTCGGGTCACCCTGCGCAGTGGGGCTGCATAAGCAGCCCCTAAGCTTTATTCTTTATTTAAAAAAAAAAAAAAAAGAAGATTTTATTATTTTATTTTTACTGTCTTCAGAGCGGCAGCATCAGACTGTCCATCTGGACGTCTATGCTGCCGCTCCAACAGCCCCGCTGGCGCTGCGACGCCGGTACTGATCCGGGGATCGCAGCGGGACCCCGGAGTCAGTGCTAGTGTGGCTCCGGGACCACCCAAGGACTGCTGCCGGACTGAAGGGGCCAGGTAAGCCGCGTGCAGCGCTGTCAGCGCTGCACGCGGGGAAAATGCAGTCTTCATGCCGCCGGTCTCTGGGGACAGACCGGCGGCGCTAGTAGCGGCGGCGGGCTCCCCCTCTTCAGGCATACCCCGCGTGTCCGCTGGCCCCCGGGGTGTAAGTACCGGCGGGTAACCGGCTTCCCCGGGGGTTTAGTACTAGCAGGGGAGGCAGCCTTCCCTGCTTCAGCGCTCCTCCCCTCAGCCCAGCGCGCCTTCTCTCATGTGTGCTGGCGTCGCTGGGCTGTTCTCACTCGGCCACTCCTCCTCAGAGCTCTCCGGCGGCCATCTTCCTCAGGCAGCATAGCAGAGCTCCCAGGCAGGCTTCCAGTGGACCAGTCCCCCTGCGTACCTCTCCCCCTGCAAAGGACAGTGTTCGCAGCGCTATAGCCCTCCCAGACACTGAATCTGGGAGGTTGATTGTAGCGGAAGGTGCAGTGAGTATAACTTCTCTGCATGGTATGTGACTTTTGCTAGTGCTGCTGTCTGTGCTTATTTTCTACTTACTGTCAGCTTTTGGTGGACGTCCTCTCCAGCTCTGTTCAGAGTCTGGCGGCTTCGTCATCGGCTTTTCAACATATGTTGCACAGTGATTTGCCCCCACGGGCGTCCAAGCGTTCCGTTCCGGCTTCACTGGCGGCTCAGTTCACGGACACGGACGTGTCTTCGGATGACGGGGAGATCCATGAAGACTCTGACTCGGATGCCGGGGCCCAGGAGATGGAGGCTAAGTCTTCCATTAATGTGCCGGCATTGGTTAGGGCGGTGCGGGCCATCCTTCACATTGAGGAGGTGTGCCCAGGTCAAAATACCCAAATTTTAAAAAGGCCAAGGTAGCTTCGACGGTTTTTCCCCTGTCCGATCAATTGACGGATCATATGGCAGGGGCCTGGCAGTTGCCCAGCAAGAGGTTCCAACCGCAGAAGCGGTTGGCTTCGAACTATCCGTTTCCGGAGGCTCATTGCAGGAAGTGGGAAACTCCTCCAGCGGTGGATTCCCACGTTACCCGCTTAATTAAAAGCGCTACGCTGCCTTTGCCGTCGATCTCCTCCCTGAAGGATCCCACGGACAGGAAGGTGGAGACTTGTTTGAAGTCTATTTACTCTCTCTCGGGGGCGGTGGCCCGTCCGTCCATGGCCATCTCTTGGGTGGCTAAGGCCATCGAGAGCTGGGCCAATGCTTTGGAGGATACCTTTCCGGAAGATGCTCCGGAGATCCAGAGAGCGTTGATAGGTCAAATGAGGGATGCGGCTTCCTACATTGGGGAAGCATCGTTAGACGCAAGCCTGCTAACCTCTCGGGTGTCGGCTGCAGCTGTGTCGGCGCGTCGGTCCTTGTGGCTGAGGTCTTGGAGAGCTGACGCTGACTCCAAAAAGGGACTGGAGGCCTTACCCTTTAATGGGGAGTTGCTTTTTGGTCCAGACTTGGACAAAATTGTGGACACTCTGGCTAAGTCTAAATCAGCCTTCCTCCCTTCGGCTTCTGCTCCTACCAAGGTACGGAGCTCTGCTTTTCGGTCCTTTCGGGTTCAGGGCAAGGCAAAAGGTCAGTCCTTCCCGAGGCAGTCGACGACCAAGGCCGCTTCTAAGCCCAAGAAGCAGCCCTGGAGTGCCAGGCGCCCTTCTTCCAAGCAGGAAGATAAACCTTCTGCCTGATGGGACGGGCCTCCCTCTGGGGGACCCCAGAGTGGGAGGCCGACTTCTTCTATTTGCCCAGTGCTGGCACAATACCACCACGGATGCCTGGGTTCGAGAAGTGGTCTCCCAGGGGTACGCCCTGTCTTTTCGGCACAGACCGCCCCACCAGTTTTTCTGCACGAGTCCTTCTCAGGATACGACAAAGTCTTTACAGATTCAGGAAGCTATAGAGTCCTTGCTGACAGCAGGGGTCATTGTTCCCGTTCCTCAATTACAACGAGGGACGGGGTTCTATTCTTCTCTGTTTCTGGTGTGGAAACCCAATGGTTCTCATCGCCCTATCCTCAACTTGAAGTCTCTGAACAAATTCCTCAGAGTTCCCAAGTTCAGGATGGAAACGTTACGTTCCATCATTCTGGCGATGGAACCGGGGGATTACATGGTGTCCCTGGATATCCAGGACGCCTACCTCCATGTTCCGATAGCACCTTCGCACCAGCGGTATCTGAGGTTCGCTATCCTTCAACACCATTACCAGTTCCGGGCGCTACCCTTTGGTCTCTCCACGGCACCGAGGATGATCACGAAGATTATGGCGGTCATGGCCGCACATCTTCGGAACCAGAATGTACGGCTACTACCGTATCTGGACGACCTCCTGTTGCTGGCGAGTTCCCCGGAGGTACTGCTTCATCATCTCCACTTGACGGTCGCTTGCCTGCAAGCGCACGGGTGGCTGATAAATTGGAAAAAGTCCTCCCTGATTCCATCTCAGCGGATGGTTCATTTGGGAGCCCTGCTAGATTCTCGGCAGCAAAGGATCTTCCTGACCCCGGAGAAGGTCTCCTCCCTGCAGCTGAGGATACACAGTTGCCTGAGCAGTTGCCGCCTGTCGGTCCATTCGGCTATGAGGGTTTTGGGCTCCATGGTGTCAACATTCGACATGGTGGAATTTGCCCAGTTCCATTCCCGGCCTCTGCAGGGGCTGATTCTATCGGAATGGAACGGGTTACCTCACCGGATCCGCTCTCAGTTGCTGGTGTTGTCCCCGGAGGTTCGGCAGTCTTGGGCTTGGTGGCTTCAGACAGCTCATCTGGTCGAGGGGCGTCCCTTTTGGATCCCGGACTGGGTCCTGCTCACGACGGATGCCAGTCTTCGGGGTTGGGGGGCAGTGACCGGCTCGTTGTCACTTCAGGGTCGTTGGTCTGCGGAAGAAGCTCTTCTTCCCATCAACATTCTGGAACTGCGGGCGGTTTATCGGGCCCTGCAGTCGTCCGGTCCCGCTCTTTACGGACGGCCGGTTCAGGTGCAGTCCGACAACGCCACCACGGTGGCGTATATCAACCACCAAGGAGGAACTCGAAGTCAGGCAGCAATGTCGGAGGTGTCTCGCATCCTTGCTTGGGCGGAGTGTCACATTCCAGCGATCTCGGCAGTCTTCATTCCCGGAGTCCTCAATTGGGAGGCGGACTTCCTCAGCCGTCACGACGTGCATCCCGGGGAATGGTCGCTTCACCCAGAGGTGTTTCAGCTACTCGTGGACAGGTGGGGGCTGCCGGAGCTGGACTTGATGGCCTCCCGTCACAATCACAAGTTGCCCGTTTACGGGTCAAGGACAAGAGACGCAGGCGCCAGTCTGGTAGACGCGCTGTCGGTGAAATGGACGTTTCACCTGGCGTATCTGTTTCCTCCGATATCCTTACTTCCTCAGGTTCTGCGGAAATTCAAGCAGGACGGCGGCACGCTCGTGCTGGTTGCTCCGGCGTGGCCCAGACGCCCTTGGTACTCCGATCTGAGGTGTCTCTCCATCGACGCTCCGTACCTTCTTCCTCAGCGTCAGGACCTGTTGTCTCAAGGGCCCTGCCTTTACCCGGATCTGGGTCGGCTGTCTTTGACGGCGTGGCTCTTGAGACAGCCGTCTTGAGGTCTAGGGGTTTCTCCAGTTCAGTCATTGGTACCATGCTTAGGGCACGCAAGCCTGCCTCCGCACGGATTTACCACAGGGTGTGGCGCACTTACTTTCAGTGGTGTGAATCCAGAAACTATGATCCTCAGGTGTTCCGGGTTTCCAGAATCTTGGAGTTCCTTCAATCAGGTTTGGACCTCGGCTTACGCCTGGCCTCTCTGAAGGTTCATGTGTCTGCATTGTCCATGTGGTTTCAGCGACGGATTGCTACACTACCGGATGTTCACACCTTTTTCCAGGGTGTTCTCAGGATACAGCCTCCCTTCGTGCCTCCTGTGGCTCCTTGGACTTGGCGGTGGTGCTACGGGTCTTGCAGGGTCATCTTTTTGAGCCTCTTGAGGCGGTGGACCTCAAGTGGCTGACGTTCAAGACCGTTTTTCTCCTAGCAATTGCTTCTGCCAGGAGGGTGTCAGAGTTGGGGGCGCTTTCCTGTCGCCCTCCTTTTCTGATTTTTCATCAGGACAGAGCGGTGCTCCGCACTCGTCCTGAGTTTTTGCCCAAAGTGGTCTCGAAGTTCCACATTAATCAGGAACTTGTTGTGCCAGCTTTTCAGTCGCCTGATCTTTCAGCTGGTGAGGCTTCCTTAGATGTAGTCCGGGCACTTAGAATCTATGTGGATCGGACTGCTTCGGTTAGGAAGTCGGATTCTTTGTTTGTCCTCTTCGGTTTTCACAAGAGGGGTTGGCCTGCCAACAAGCAAACGTTAGCCCGTTGGCTTCGTTCCGTTATTTGTGAGGCTTATGCACAGGAGGGTTTACCTGTGCCAGCCTCTGTTAAGGCTCATTCCACTCGTTCTGTGGGTCCCTCTTGGGCTGCTAGACGTGGCACCTCGGCTGTTCAGCTGTGTAAGGCGGCCACTTGGTCTTCAATTCAAACGTTTTTGAGGTTCTATGCGTTTGACACCTTCGCCTCTCAGGATGCATCCTTCGGGCGCCGGGTACTCCTTTCAGCACAGGAGCGTCCCCGCCCTTAGTTGAACTGCTTTGGGACATCCCCAAGGTCAACCTTGTGGACCCCCTATGGACCCTGAAGTAGAAAACAAGAGATATGGTAAGAACTTACCTTTGTTATCTCTGTTTCTACGAAGTCCATAGGGTCCACAGGGCGCCCGCCCTGACGCACCTGGCTTCAAATGGGCTGTGTGGCTGGTCACCGGTTTTCCGTCTCCCATTTCTGTGAGTATGGTTTCTTGTGTGTTCCAGTCTTCCTTCTCTCTGTTTAGTCTCCTCCTCCGGCCTTAGCTGCTTACCAACTGAGGTGCCTGTGGCCGGGGCGGGGTATAGAGGAGGACGGACCCAAGTGCATCCTGGGAGCAGCAAAGCTTTAACTGCGTGGTGCCCATGGATCCAGATCCAGCTATACCCCAAGGTCAACCCTGTGGACCCTATGGACTTCGTAGAAACAGAGATAACAAAGGTAAGTTCTTACCATATCTCTTGTTTTCTTGCCAATTTCTCACATGGAATAGCCTTAATTTCTAAGAACAAGAATAGACTGTCGAGTTTCACATGAAAGTTCTCTTTTTCTGGCCATTTGGAGAGTATAATCGAACCCACAAATGTGATGCTCCAGATACTCAACTAGCTCAAAGGAAGGCCAATT
This sequence comes from Taudactylus pleione, assembly GCA_031769625.1. Taxonomy (NCBI): domain Eukaryota; kingdom Metazoa; phylum Chordata; class Amphibia; order Anura; family Myobatrachidae; genus Taudactylus; species Taudactylus pleione. The sequence goes on along the minus strand of JAUIMM010000213.1, from coordinate 16,675,033 downwards.
TTATAGCTTCTCTAACAAGCAAACCCATTTTCAGCTGTGCTAACATAATTGTACAAGGGTTTCCTAATCATCCATTAGTCTTCTAACGCGCTTAGCAAACACAATGTACCATTAGAACACTGGAGTGATGGTTGCTGGAAATGGGCCTTTATACACCTATGTAGATATTCCTTTAACAACCAGAAGTTTGCAGCTAGTATAGTCATTTACCACATTAACAATGTATAGAGTGTATTTCTGATTAATTTAATGTTATCTTCATTGAAAAAAACAGTGCTTTTCTTTCAAAAATAAGGAAATTTCTAAGTGACCCCAAACTTTTGAATGGTAGTATATATATATATATATATATATATATATATATATTACCAACTGTGCAATGGTGGGCCAATCAGAACCTGGGGACAGGGCTTCGCAGGTGTAGGGGAGGTGCTGTGCTCCGTGTCCTGGCACCTTGTAAAAAAAATAAATAGTTTATGCTGTGCCATCGATGAAGGGAAACCGTCTGATTCTCCCCCATCGATGGTAAAAGCATTCGACATCAGCCATAAACCATCAATGATTATGAATCATCAATGGTCGATGGCCATCCCTAGGTCACATCCATGACATCACTAGTCAGACCATAGGCCCTTTATATCTTTCAGGATAATTTTAAAGTGGTATGAGGTTAAACTTTACACTTTTGCATTATGTGTCTACAGTATCTTTAGATGCTTTCTATAACCCCAAATGCTGTCTCCTAATAATACACCAACAACACCACAGCGCACAATGAATTGACACTATCACAGACCCAGCACTATAAATTACATGTAATGCAGCAAGTACAGTGTGGAATAACATTAGGTGGAGTGACAAATCAAAACTAACATTGAATGAAATTGTGCTGTAGCTCTGTACATCTGTACTAACATCCAAATTCAGACATACAGTAATTCCCCTGTGACAAATAAAACCTCATTACTTACCTTTCCAAAGCCACCCTGGCCTAGCTGACGGAAGAACGTTAGTCTCTGGATGGTGTGAGAGACTTCATTGCTGAGGCAGGATGACTGAGCACTGCTGGTTCCTAATGGAAAAGTGAGATGAGAACATTTCAATAACTCCCATATATTATAGAACATGAAGGGGCCTAATTATCAAATGTTTTTATTTTCATATAATTATGTAGAAACTGCAGTTTCTACATAATTTTATGAATTGTTGCTATGTATTAATAGCCTAATGCATGGCATTTCATAGAAATCTCCTGCAGAAGGCTAATTAACACTGCAGATCGCAGTCCCCATTATTATCAATGAGGACTATGATCTGACCCCTATGTCCCAAATTCCGAAAGGCAAATCATTTTGGAGTTTGGCCCCATTAGTTTACATCATTTTCAGATGGTGTAAACCGCTTTAAGTCTATGGAGGCTTTACTCTCAGGAGAGAGATCTTCCAATGCAGTGTCAGATTCCCCTGGAGGAGTTTTTCACAAATGTGAAAGACTGCTCCAAAATGCTGGGGAAATAACTCACAGGGACAGCGGTTATCACTACCGCTGTCCTTGCGGGTTCAGTTTAGTACATAGTGGGGCTACTTTCATTTGAAATAAAAAAAATTCTGCCGTGATATGAAGTGTTAATAATCGTGGCAGTGCCTAATTGAGCTCACATATTTATTACAGCAGACAACCAGGGACAGCCAAGTTACATGAATATTTCCATTCATATATCCTACTTCCTACTGTGTGCCAATTGCAGTCAATCTAAGGCCCATATTCAATTAGCGTTGAAAAGCCGAGATTGCCAAAAAGTTTTCACCGATGTGCGGTTTTCGCCACTTTACGAAGTATCGCCCTATTCAATTCCAGGACGCTTTTCGCCGATCATGGCTTTCCGCCTCTAATTGAATCCGGCCATTAGGGGTTTTTGGTCAGCTATATGTTTTGGGACCAGATGGAGCAATTCAATTGTTGCTCCACGTGGGCATTATAGCCGCCAGCATTTCTGCTTGCACCCTCTGGATGATGCGAGCAAAAATGTGCAATAAACCGGTAGTTAGAGTGTCCAAACAGCAGTTTGGGCGCCCTAACCAGGACTGTAGATGGGTTTATCCGTTTTACATGTCTAAACCTGGTCTAATAAGGCCTGATGACCGCAATAAGGCGTCCATTCATTTATTGTGAAAAACATTAAAACCATTTTATGCTAATCTTAACTCTAAAATAATGACACTGACAACAAGTGCTTGGTTCGAATCAAATTAATGTATTTATTAATTGCATGAATTTATTTTAATAAAGGGTGGCAAAAGAAGGCGCTACCACAACCCAGCTCTAGCCAAATACTTCTCACCAAAAACTGGGGATGACTAAGATACCCCCCTTTCAATATGCGTAACCTGCGCTGTGAAAGTCTCACCACCCCTTACTATGGCACAGTCCAGACACTTCCGCAAAGAAAGCGCCCAATTGTCCACCCCGCATAGGTAGGACACACTCCCTGTCCTTCAAAGGGGCAAGTGCCCCACAGCAACCACTTATGCCACATGTGCCCGCTGGTTAGTATCGCCTTCCCGCCTACTGCTTTAAAATTGTTTAGTAAAGGACAAACACACGGTTTTGGGTAGGGAGCGAGGGGCTTCCAACTGAAAAAGAGGCTGAACCTATTCAAATTTAGCCTTAAATAGAAAAACTCATTATGCAAGCCCCTTGAAACTCTAATTGGCTAACTGTCAACTAATGAAAAAAGGGCCTCAAAAAGGAGAAAACTGCCTAGCAAACAAATTCCCTATTACTGACCAATCACAAAAACTGAGGACTCTTATATAGCCTCATGCCTATGCAGCCCTCAGCTAGTCTAATTAATGGGTACCCAAAACCATTAAATTGCAACACTTGGCGCCCACTAATTATCGCCGCCCACAAAACAATTAAATTGCCCCTATAGTATATAATTCTGCTCATAATAACAGTATATACACACACATTTTTCTAATCTCATCAACTATGTTAATCCAATAGCATCAGAAATCTAAAGTATGTGAACTAAATATTTCCTTTTGTGACAAACAGGACTGTCTGCAACATTTGTGTTTGCATTACATTTGCCTATAATGTGTGGTCACATGACAGCACTGCTACTATCTGGGCCGAATTAAGGCTTGTGGGGGCCCCAGGGCAACTAAATTGTGGGGGCCCCTCCAAACCACACAGAGCCCACCCCCCTCCCTGAAAGACCCACCCAGAGCCTACCCCCGCCACATGAAGACAGGGACAAACGTAGGATTTTTTTTGAGGGGGGGGCCCTGAAAATAAATTTATATATATATATATATATATATAGAACCCATTTGAATCCGGCACTCATAATAAAAATTTGTACTTGCCCAGGTGCCCTCTACGCACACAAGTCCAAATCTGTGTCCAAATAGTATCCAAAGTGTAGCCGCACTCACGGGACTTGTTTAGATCAAGAAATTGTAAACTGCTGATAGCAGGCTTGAATTCCAACGTTTCAGATATTTAATCTTTAATCTGAAACGTTGGAACTCAAGCCTGCTATCAGCAGTTTATAATTTCTTGATCTAAACAAGTCCCGTGAGTGCCGCTACACTTTGGATACTATATATATATATATATATATATATATATATCATACACTCACACATAAACAGTATACACACGCTAATACATATATACATATTAACACATGGACACTAGAACATATATACATATACACACTAACACATACACAGTATACACATAACATACTGTATACACCATGACATATATCCATATAGAATAGAATCACATACATACATACATACATACACACAAACCGAAACATTACACAAACATACCTTCACTTAATGCAGCAGCTACTACAGGACCAGTCCTGGTTGCAACAAGGACCGAGCACCTCGATCCATTAGGCCCCGCCCCCTCAATGTAATGCAGTGATTTGCGGGTATATGGGGCGGGGCTTGTCATATTGGCTCCGCCCCCCAATGTTGTGTGTCAGGGAGGGTTTCTATGTACGCAGAAACCCCCCTGCATCCGCAAAATGCGAGCGCTCTCTCTGAATGAGGGCGGTGGTTTCTCTTTAATGAGCCGCCCTCCTGGCTGCTCGCTAAGCTGTGGGTGACCACCCACAGCTTTAGCGAGCGGCCAGGTTGATGATCATGAGTGATGTCAGTGGTGCCGCCCCCAGATGGCAGGCGTTCCTTCGGGAACGCCTCTGTTTGGCCAGCCAGCCACCCCCCACCCTGCCTACAAAACAGTGCGAGCTGTCGATCACCATCGACAGCCGCCACTTTTGTAGTGAGCCCTGGAGCGAGAGAATCGACCCGCTTGAAAGCTAATAGGTGCTTGCGAGCGGGTCTGAATGAGACCCACTGTCTGTATCTGCTCCTGCTGCCTCTCCTCCCCTCCCCTCCTCTCCCCCATGCTGCTTCTACCACTGACTGTCTGTATAGTGCCATGTAGCCCCGTCCCCCTGCTCAGTCCCCCCCTCCCCTCCTCTCCCCCATGCTGCTGCTAGCACTGACTGGTTGTATAGTGCCATGAAGCCCCGTCCCCCTGCTCAGTCCCCCCCTCCCCTCCTTTCCCCCATGCTGCTGCTAGCACTGACTGGCTGTATAGTGCCATGCAGCCCCATCCCCTGCTCAGACCCCCCCCTCCCCTCATCTCCCCCATGCTGCTGCTAGCACTGACTGGCTGTATAGTGCCATGTAACCCCGTCCCCCTACTCAGGCCCCCCCCTCCCCTCCTCTCCCCCATGCTGCTGCTAGCACTGACTGGTTGTATAGTGCAACGTAGCCCCGTCCCCCTGCTCAGTCCCCCCCCTCCCCTCATCTCCCCCATGCTGCTGCTAGCATGGACTGGCTGTATAGTGCCATGTAGCCCCGTCCCCCTGCTCAGTCCCCCCCCTCCCCTCATCTCCCCCATTCTGCTGCTAGCACTGACTGGCTGTATAGTGCCATGTAACCCCGTCCCCCTGCTCAGTCTCCACCCTCTTCTAGTTGTGGTGCTCTTTTGCACTGAAGCTGTAATCAAAGTTGGGGGGCGCCCTGAGACAGGAGGGCAGAGGGAAACTTTAAACTGGATCTGGGGCCAAGATACGATTTGTGGAGCTTGTTAGCTATATCTCCTTCCAGAGCTTCACACTTGTGTATATGACAACTTCATCAATGCTCGGCAGAAACTGACTCGATTAAGGGAGGGGCGACAGGGGTGGTCGTCCAGGGGCCCCCACACAAAGCGACACCTGTTCCCGGGTTGAGGGTCTCATTCAGACCCACTCACAAGCGGAGCGCTCGCAAGCGGGTCGATGTTGAGGCCCTGCGCACGTGCAGCGTCCGCACTGCGAGTGTGCAAGCCCCGGAGCGAGAGAGAAATTCTCTTACTCTGGGGCTCACTACAAAAGGGGCGGCTGTCAATGGTGATCGACAACTTGCACCGTTTTGTAGGCAGGGTGGGGGGTGGCTGGCTGGCCAAACAGAGGCGTTCCCGAAGGAACGCCTGCCATCTGGGGGCGGCACCACTGACATCACTCATGATCATCAACCTGGCCGCTCGCTAAAGCTGTGGGTGGTCACCCACAGCTTAGCGAGCGGCCAGGAGGGCGGCTCATTAAAGAGTTGTCGATCACCATTGACAGCCGCCCCTTTTGTAGTGAGCCCCAGAGTGAGAGAATTTCTCTCTCGCTCCGGGGCTTGCACACTCGCAGCGCGGACGCTGCACGTGCGCAGGGCCTCAACATCGACCCGCTTGCGAGCGCTCCGCTTGTGAGTGGGTCTGAATGAGACCCTCAACCCGGGAACAGGTGTCGCTTTGTGTGGGGGCCCCTGGACGACCACCCCTGTCGCCCCTCCCTTAATCGAGTCAGTTTCTGCCGAGCATTGATGAAGTTGTCATATACACAAGTGTGAAGCTCTGGAAGGAGATATAGCTAACAAGCTCCACAAATCGTATCTTGGCCCCAGATCCAGTTTAAAGTTTCCCTCTGCCCTCCTGTCTCAGGGCGCCCCCCAACTTTGATTACAGCTTCAGTGCAAAAGAGCACCACAACTAGAAGTTGAAAATGAGGAGGGTGGAGACTGAGCAGGGGGACGGGGTTACATGGCACTATACAGCCAGTCAGTGCTAGCAGCAGAATGGGGGAGATGAGGGGAGGGGGGGGACTGAGCAGGGGGACGGGGCTACATGGCACTATACAGCCAGTCCATGCTAGCAGCAGCATGGGGGAGATGAGGGGAGGGGGGGGACTGAGCAGGGGGACGGGGCTATGTTGCACTATACAACCAGTCAGTGCTAGCAGCAGCATGGGGGAGAGGAGGGGAGGGGGGGGCCTGAGTAGGGGGACGGGGTTACATGGCACTATACAGCCAGTCAGTGCTAGCAGCAGCATGGGGGAGATGAGGGGAGGGGGGGGTCTGAGCAGGGGATGGGGCTGCATGGCACTATACAACCAGTCAGTGCTAGCAGCAGCATGGGGGAGAGGAGGGGAGGGGGGGACTGAGCAGGGGGACGGGGCTACATGGCACTATACAGATAGTCAGTGGTAGAAGCAGCATGGGGGAGAGGAGGGGAGGGGAGGAGAGGCAGCAGGAGCAGATACAGACAGTGGGTCTCATTCAGACCCGCTCGCAAGCACCTATTAGCTTTCAAGCGGGTCGATTCTCTCGCTCCAGGGCTCACTACAAAAGTGGCGGCTGTCGATGGTGATCGACAGCTCGCACTGTTTTGTAGGCAGGGTGGGGGGTGGCTGGCCAAATGGAGGCATTCCTGACGGAACGCCTGCCGTTTGGGGGCGGCCCCACTGACATCACTCATGATGTCAGTGGTGAACTTCCGGCTCTATTAGAGCCGAAAGCTCACTGGGGCTTGCAGCAGACGAGACCCTACCACAACGGTCTCGTCACAAGTCACGATGGTCTTGACCATCGCGACCATCAACCTGGCCGCTCGCTAAAGCTATGGGTGGTCACCCACAGAATAGCGAACGGCCAGGAGGCCGGCTTTGAACATAGACGCGGCCGCCCTCATTCAGAGCGAGTGCTCACATTTTGCGAGCGGCTCTGAATGAGGTCCAGTGTGCCAAGTGATGATGTAAGGTAAGAGGGAGGAGGAGGAACACTATCTATATGTATATATGAATAAGGCCAAGATTTACTAAATAGGATAATGCTGTAAAACCCCAGAAAATGCAGTTTTCAGGGTTTTTACCGCATTCTCCATATGTACAAAGCACCGGCAAGCATCAACCCGATGGGTAACGCCACCTTTAGGTGGCATTACCCAATGGAAGCCTATGGGCTTCTTTTCAGGACACTCCTAGTTGGGAGGGATCTGATCGGATCTCTCCCATGAGCCCCCACGGCCGTCTGGGCATGCGTAGAAGGACGCCTGAGGCACTTCTGGGTATTAAACTCGGAAATCCCTCTGCCGGGCAGCATAGCAAAGGACAGCTCTTATCGGGGTAGCTGTCCTTTGCGATATTCTAGGTACATACCACGGTAATGAACTGCAGTGTGTACACGAAGACAGGCGGGATGTACCGCATTGCTAATGCAATGCTTAGTACATCCCGCCCTAAGTGTGTGATTATCTGTATGTGTGTAAATGAATGAATGTATGTATATGACTTTGTGTACCAGTATGATATATATATGTGTGTATAAGTTTCTGGCTACATGTATGTATGTGTGACAGTGTGTATGTATGTGTGTGTGACAGTATGTATGTATGTGTATAAGGGGCAGATGTAGTACTTAGCTTTGGAGAGAGATAAAGGACTTGAGTCACTTGTATGCACTGCAGTGCACGTGCATGAATTAGCATTACGATCGTACTGTGATCACTTATACAGATATAAAGCCATCGCAGACAGAGGGACAGGACATCAGCGTTTGGGGGTGCTGACGGGGGAGTGGTTGGAGAACCACAGACCTGTCTGTCTATTTGAATGCCATTTCCAAGGCGTGCATAAATAAGCCACTCCAGACGGCATACGCAGCTTGAGTACGTGTGATGACATCTAAAATTTCTGAGTAAGGACCGAGTAGCTGTAATTCTGCATGAGGGTCCAATGTTACTTGATGGTACCGATGTATACGCAGGTCTGCAAGGTATTACAAAGGTGAGATAGCGGTAGTAGGTGCCTCTATGTTGGCTTTGCGATTGCAAACATTAGCATATTTTCGCAGCAGATCTGCGTGCAGCTATAGCGATCCATAGTGAATCAGGCCCAAAGTGCCAACCAATCAGCTCTTAACTGTCATTTTTCAAACATTGCCTGTAAAATGACAGGAGCTGATTGGTTGGTATTTTATCTCTCTCCACTTTATCTCTCTCCAAGGCTTAGTAAATCTACCCCTGTACGTGTAACTACATATGTAGGTGTGTGACAGTATATATGTATATGTGTGTGACTGTATGTATGTGTATATGATGTGTGTGACAGTATATCTGTATGTGTATATGTGTGTGACTGTATGTATGTGTATATGATGTGTGTGACAGTATATCTGTATGTGTATATGTGAGTGACTGTATGTATGTGTATATGTGTGTGACAGTATATCTGTAAGTGTATATGTGAGTGACTGTATGTATGTGTATATGATGTGTGTGACAGTATATCTGTAAGTGTATATGTGAGTGACTGTATGTATGTGTATATGATGTGTGTGACAGTATATCTGTATGTGTATATGTGTGTGACTGTATGTATGTGTATATGATGTGTGTGACAGTATATCTGTAAGTGTATATATGTGTGACTGTATGTATGTGTATATGATGTGTGTGACAGTATATCTGTATGTGTATATGTGAGTGACTATGTATGTGTATATGTGTGTGACTGTATGTATGTGTATATGATGTGTGTGACTGTATATCTGTATGTGTATATGTGTGTGACTATATGTATGTGTATATGATGTGTGTGAAAGTATATCTGTAAGTGTATATGTGTGTGACTGTATGTATGTGTATATGATGTGTGTGACAGTATATCTGTAAGTGTATATGTGAGTGACTGTATGTATGTGTATATGATGTGTGTGACAGTATATCTGTATGTGTATATGTGAGTGACTGTATGTATGTGTATATGTGTGTGACAGTATATCTGTAAGTGTATATGTGAGTGACTGTATGTATGTGTATATGATGTGTGTGACAGTATATCTGTAAGTGTATTTGTGAGTGACTGTATGTATGTGTATATGATGTGTGTGACAGTATATCTGTATGTGTATATGTGTGTGACTGTATGTATGTGTATATGATGTGTGTGACAGTATATCTGTAAGTGTATATGTGTGTGACTGTATGTATGTGTATCATACTTGCCTACTTTTGAAAACTAATTTCAGGGAGATTTTAGATAGTGGTTGGACTGCCATTTGTCCTGCAGTCTATACTACCAGGAACTCGGGTGTACTGTATACATAACCAAAGTCAGCAGAATAGATATGAAAAAGGGGTTCTAGAAAATGGAAGCCACCCTAAATCACTGCAAGTGGTAATCTCAAGTCTGAGAAACGCCCCCTCCCCTCCTCATTAAAAATTATTTCACAGATCTGATACACCCTTCCGCCATAGTTTAAAATCAGACCCCACATCAGCCTCTCTCAATTATGATCATATGGTACCCCACACTTGACAAACCCCCTCCCTCAATTGGAAACATACCCCAGTCCTGATTATCTTCCCGGCCTTTCTCAATGTACTCTATAATCAGTCTCAAACATGACAACTCCCTCAATTAAAATCACATCCCAGAACTGCCCCCCAGACCTAACAACCTATCCCCCTTAATTAATAACATATTTTAGAAGTGGCCCCCTTCTTCATACATGACAACCCCCCTCTTCTCCCTCAATTAACAGCATGTTCCAGAAGTGACAACCCCCCTTCTCCCTCAATTAACAGAATGTTCCAGAAGTGACCCCCCCTCATACCTGACAACCCCCCCTTCTCCCTCAATTAATAGCATGTTCCAGAAGTGACAACCCCCCTCATACCTGACAACCCCCCCTTCTCCCTCAATTAACAGAATGTTCCAGAAGTGACCCCCCCTCATACCTGACAACCCCCCATTCTCCCTCAATTAATAGCATGTTCCAGAAGTGACAAACCCCATACCTGACAACCCCCCCCCCTTCTCCCTTAATAGCATGTTCCAGAAGTAACCCCCCTCATACCTGGCAACCCCCCCTCCTCCCTTAATAGCAAGCCCAAAACTGTTCTTCCCTTCCCTGCCCCCCTCCCCCTTCACCTTCAATAAAAATCATTTACTAACTGCCTTAAATCTGATAAAAGAAAATGCATTTTAAAAATAAGACCTCAAATCAATGGGGGAAGTCCAATACTCACCAGTCTCCTGCTGCTGTTGTCCCTCCTATCTCCGGCTCTCTTTCAAAGTCTGCATGGCCGTTTGCAGCCTTCCACCAGCCATCCACCAATCAGCGTTCAGATACTCCAGCCATCCACCAATCAGTGTTCAGATACTCCTATCACTGTGATTGGTGGATGGCCAGCTCCATCCACCAATGAGGCTGCAGACAATGTTACTTGGCTTCTGCCATCGCGGCCGCGGATCCAAATCCTTTACAGTGTACCGGCCGGGCCGGCCCGGGGGAAGATGCCTTCCTGCACAGCTCACCCTCTACTTATATTTTTTTTACTAACGACGTGAGCAGACTTGGGACAGCAGCCGGGGAGGAGGAGAGGACGCTGCAGCCGCCGCCAGTCCCGCTCCCTGCAGTCAGAGATCAGACAGACTCGGGAGGCAGTGACACCTAGGCGGCCAACGTTACTCACAACTCCGTGGTAGCCGGCCTATCATATTACATTACTGTAAATGACGTTGCGTGTCGTGATGTCCTCAAGCCAGGCCCCTCCCCTTTCATATCCGACTCGCGCATGCGTAGTGCGGTGCTTTGACAGGTCAGTGGGAAATACCGGGGGATTCTCTATACTTTCCGGGGTAGCGGGAGCTCCCAGCTTATAGAGGGAGGCCCCCAGCGGAATGCGGGAGGGTAGGCAAGTCTGATGTGTATTTGATGTGTGTGACAGTATATCTGTAAGTGTATATGTGTGTGACTGTATGTATGTGTATATGATGGGTGTGACAGTATATCTGTATGTGTATATGTGTATGACTATATATGTATACATGTCCTCCCAACCATCACAATGTTGCTGGGACCTGCTGTGCACATGAGCATAGGGGGCAGCCCAGCAGCTGTGGAAGCAATGTGTACGCCCCCAGTGTGAAGAAAAATGGGTGTGTGATGTATGGCCATTTCCCTATTTAATTGCATGCAGAAGGCTCACACACTATGAGCCTGATTCAGAGTTGTACACAAACCTGATCATTTGCTTACAGCTTCGATGATGGGTGATCGGCGCATGCAGAGGATCTGTACGGCTCATTTTCTGATAAGTGTCCATGAGATCGCTTGCAGTATCCCCTAAGCTGCAGCATGATTGACATGCTGTGGCCATTTGGGGGTGGGGGTGGTGACAGTGATTGATTTACAAAATGGGGACATGTTGCCCCCATTTTGTAGGCATAACAAGGCCAGGATCTCCATCTTCTGATGCGGATTTCCTGGCCCCAGCAGAGGCGTTCCATAGGCCATTGTTAGTAAACTTAGGCTACTTATACCCCTTTCACACTGCAAGCAATAACCCGGGTTATTGTGCAGTGTGGAAGGACCCAGTTGAAATAACCTGGGTCAAGTGACCCGGCATGTCAACCTGGGTAACGAGCAGGATTGAACACGGGTTCATCCCGGCTCGCAGTGCAGTGTGAACGGATAACCTGGGTCGATGTGACTTGGGACCCGTTAGCAGCATAGGAAGAGCTGGCGCTTGGAGATGATCTCACATGACGCCAGTGACATAATTGACCCTGCAATAAGCCGGGTCATGCTGCCAGTCTGAGATTCCAAAGTGAAAGGGGTATAAGATGGCCCGTGGCTGTTAGATGGTGATTTGATGCTGTGTCTTTGGATGCACCACTCTGAGCTGGGATGCCGGCAGTGAGAGTTTTCAGCCTCCAGACGTACAATTCTGAAACAAGCCCAATGACCAAAACTTTGTATCTCAAATATTGGTCTTTAGTGACCCCCAGCCTTAAGTTCCGGGCCCCTCAAAGCCTCAATCCAGCTCTGCTTGGTCCAGTTGAGTAATTCCATCTTCAGATGGGGAGAAGGTGTAACAGATAATTACTGGCAGAGTACGTTATGTGGTCAGAGGATTTATCATATGGTTGGGTGGAGTCTGAGATCATTAGTAAATCATGGTATTGATTATTGACAAATAATGTAAGAGACATGATTGGTATGGCAGGAAATTGGAACGGAGCTGCACAAATCATTTTTGACCCTAAAGTACAGTGTAATTCTTCTAATTTCCCAGATGTAATGGGCCACATGTTCTGGGGATAGCAAAATGAAGTTAAAAAAGTATTTTTATTTGTTTGTTTAATCTTGCATCAGACGTCTGCTTTATAGGTGAACACAATAAGGATTAAGGTGGCGTCTCTATATCCTGTATTTTACAAATATGTATGTAAATATGTGTATGGGTTTCATACTCACAGATAGTGATCATCACAATTACAATAGATATAATGACTACTAAATGACTGGACACTAATGTTAATATTAAGCTTTATTTACAGATATCAATTTAGCTTTTAGATTTAAAGCGGGAATAATGTCTAATTATTGCTGCTTTAACTCTAGCGGGTAAGTCACCAAAATCTTGCAGCTGCCTGCAACCCACAGGCTATTACACTTAGCCCATAATCTTTACTTCTAATTCACATTAATCAGTACATCCAATTACTACCAGTACCCACACTGCAAGTGACTGAAGCCGCCTTGTCATTGGTAGCTCCCCATTAGCCTCTACACATCCAATTACATCACCCACACACTAAGGGGTCAATCCAAAAGACTGCGAAGGGTGCATGTTGCTCTTGCCATGGCGTTAAAACACCAGCAATGGCACGGCATTTCGCACCCCTCGCGGCCTGATCTGAGCCTGGATTCACATAATTTTGCTTGGAGCCCTACGAGGCTGTGAGCACTTAATGCGAATTCGGGATGCCGTCAAGTGCAGCCGTTGTCATGATGACTCGCACCCTGGAGTACATCGCATTTAATTGCACAGTAATACATGTGGTGTAAATGGTGCTTTACACATTACCAATACTCTTGGGGGAGATGTATCAAACCTTGGAGAGAGATAAAGTGGAGAAAGATAAAGTACCAACCAATCAGCTCCTAACTGTCACTTTACAGACTGTGTTTGAAAAAATAAAGTTAGGAGTTGATTAGTTGGTACTTTATCTCTCTCCCCTTTATCTCTCTCCAAGATTTGTTACATTTCTCCACAATATTTAATAGTTTGGTTGTAGTCCATGGGGTACAATATTTCAGCCCAGATATAGTGCAACCCCCTATTACTGTAATAAGTACAAACATTGTCATATATAAGCATTCTTGGATTTACTATTAAGACAAATACCACTAAATTAGATTTTGATGCAAGAAACAGCATGATGTAAATAAATACATGTAAATGTATTTTCAAATAATGGTATAGATATAGAGGCCTCAGCACTTGTCTACTATAGCACAGCCTACAAAATGTCATTCATGGTGTTTGTATGATAACAGTTTGTATGTATGAGTCTCCCTTACCCTGTCTCTCTGCATCTACGTGATGTTCTTTGCTCTTCTTCTTATCTCCAGGCTTCTCCTCTGGGCAAGATGACAAGTGCCTGCATCTCTTCTGTCTCTTGATGGAGACCTTCACCTCTTCCTCGGAGGGGTTAGAAATAATCCTCCTCTTGCTGTAATGTCCGTTCTTGCTCTCCTCTGCGCTGGACGATAGCTTCCTCCATCTCTTCTTCCCCTTCTTGATGGAGACCTTCACCTCTTCCTCGGAGGAGGAGTCAGATAGGATCCTCCTCTTGCTGTCATGTCCAGTATGGTTCAACTCCTCTGAGCTGGATAATAGTTTCCTCCATCTCTTCTTCCCCTTCTTGATGGAGACCTTCACCTCTTCCTCGGAGGAGGAGATGGAAATGATGCTCCTCTTCATGTCACGTTCGTTGTTGCTTAACTCCTCTGAGCTTGATGATATCTTCCTGCACCTCTTCTTCCCCTTCTTGCTGGAATTGATGCTCCTCTCCATGGTGGCCTTCTTCATCCCTGGCTTCCAACGGTCGCTCTTCCACCAGTGGTTTGAAAGTAAACTGCCCTGACACCAGCTGCAGCTTTGAAAAGTGGCATGTGCCATCAGTGGCAGTTACCTGCCCATATCCCTGTGCTACATACATGGTGTATGCTGGGCGAGCCTATATGCATGTAACATGAATAGGGAGGCATGTGTGAGATTATCACTGGATTAAATAGGGGTTTCCTAAATTATGGGGTGGGAGTCATTTTATCAATGTGGATTGATCTGATTAAAATGTATCTATATTAAGGTGCATATTGAATTATGTTTGTCACTATTTTATTAAAAAAAAATTATAATGTATTATTTATATATTCTGTATTACCAGTTATTTATGTAGTGCACACACATATTAGCCCGTGCTTCCCAGAGAACATTTCAGTTACTGACATTAGTCCCTGGCAGTCCTTGTCTAATAAAAACATGGACATTAATCCCTGCCCCAGTGGATCTTACAACATACATGCCTACCCTCCCGGAAGTCGCAAGAGGCTCCCGATTTTTCAGGTAACCCCCCGCACCCCTGGAAGAGTAGCCACTTCTCCCACATTCTTCCCACTTCATAGTGAAGTGGGCAGAATAAGGAGATTTTTCTTGCAGACCGGCGGGTCAGCAAGTAGGGGGCGTGCCCTAATGACCTTATGATGTGTTCTTTAAATATGCCCCGTTCACGGCAAATTGCAGCGAGGGGGCGGGGCTTAATGATGCGACCCATCCCCAACTCCTCCCACCTGCTTCTCCTCCCCAGGCTTCTCCTGGGTAAGAAAACTCCAATGTCGGCAGGTTTGGCTTACAATCTGTATTCCCTATCACATGGGCTCACAGTTTATAGCAATACAGGTTGAGTCTCCCATATCCAAATATTCTGAAATGCAGATTTTTTTTTGCATGACTGAGATAGTAAAAACTTTGTTTTTTGATGGATCAATGTACACAAACTTTGTTTAAAGCACAACATTGTTAAAAATATTGTATAAAATTACCTTTAGGCTGTGTGTATACGGTGTATATGAAACATATACATTTCATGTATGTACACAAACTTTGTTTGAGCCTCAAAATTATTGAACATATTGTATAAAATGACCTGCAGGCTGTGTGTATACGGTGTATATAAATCATAAATGCTTTCTGTGTATAGATTTGGGTCCCATTCCCAAGATATTTCATTATGGTGTGCAATTATTCCAAAATACGGAATATTCCGATATCCAAAATACCCCTGGTCCCAAGCATTTTGGATATGTGAGACAGCCTGTACCAAATAGTTATTGACAAGATAAACACAAAACACACAGGTGCAGTAGTCAGCCATGGACGTGTCACTTCTCATACATACTATTATTCCTACTGGGATACAATCTGTCACTTTCCTCATTGTCCTACAGTGTGTCTTACAATTTGCATACTGTATCCAGTCTCATGGTCTCTCTATACCTTTTATAAGCCAGGGATATCATGGTCTTAACTTGGGCCTGTATTCAATTTGAGGCGAAAAGTCCGGATCCGCGATATTTTTTCGCCGATGACGTAATTTTTGCCTGTTTGGCTTTTACCCCGTATTCAATTTGAAAGACTTTCCACCTAGGTGGAAAGTCAATGCAATGTAATAGGCAGAAAAGTTTCGCCTATGAATGGGAGGCGGAAAAAGGTGCAGAATTGGGGTTTTGGGGTGCAATATTGCGGGAACCCCCGTGCAGTCTTCAGACAGTCCCCCAAAGGTAATCTGTGTCAACATTTTTTTTAAAAACACTTAAGGACACCTAAAAAAAAAATCACTTTCATTTTGGGGGCAAAAAATAAAAATGTTGGGGGACAAAGTTGAAAACTAGCGAACTTGACTCTGGGGGGACCCCAAGTATGCCCCAAGTGTTTTTTTGATTGCATGCTCTTGCGGCAGGTGGTTTTTTCATGATTTTTTCAACTTCACTTTAGCAACTTATAAATATGCTAACCCCCATTTTCAAGTACCCCAAATTTGATGGGATAACTTATTTTCTGGAAAAAATATTCCTGAATACTCTTCTGCATCACGTATAGAAAAATACAATTTAGCAGCTATTAAGCCCGTTTAAAAACACCAAATACCTTCAGCAAGCCAAATCGGGGGGTACCATAGGGAACCCCTATGTCAGTGCATCTTTTGGGGGGTGTCAGGCTGATTTCCCCAAATCTGACAGCACTTTCCACCTGTTTAAGTTTCGCCGGGTCCCGTTTTCGCGTGCTTTCAAATTGAATACGGGGTAAAGCAGGCACGCGCGCGATACTTTTCCGCCTACAAAACAGGCAGAGTAGGCGGAAAGTCTGGGCCGCGAAAAAGTATTGCGGCTCGGCTCAAATTGAATACAGCCCTTAGCTGGATGTAATATTACTAGTACAACTGATATATTCCTACTAGAGATGAGCTAAGCTATTGCAATTTAGGTCCTTAAGAGTTTTGTTTCAATAAAAAAAAAATTGCCATAAAATACTGAAAAATGACTTTTTCAGGTGATAATTACACAGAAGCAGGGGCGGGGGCAGGAGGCCAGGTGCCCCCCAGGCCGCACCATCACCTAGAGTCCTGGGCTGCCTTCTCTGCAGTAAGCGCCCTGGTGGTCAAGTGGTTGATATAGCCGTGATCCACCTGTCGGATCTTACTACATCTTTCTGTTACTGCAGAGTGACAGAAGCCATGTAGACTATAAGTTAGTTACAGAACAGGCTGTGATACTGGCGGCCGTATTACAGGGGAGACTGCTTGTGTGTAGCTGTGGCTGTGCTCCGTGAGTCACAGATGACAGCCTGAGACACAACAAGCAGGGCCAGCAATGTGACCATATTAGTGACATGGTTGTACTGCAGCTAGCGGCTGTGTCACCCAGGACCCTCCTCAGACTTCAGGTGCCCCCACACCCAGATAACATAATAAATATATAATAAATGGAAGCGTCATTCTTAGTAGGAGGCTCCCATAATTATTAATATTAAAATATATTCAACTGACTCATATGAATATATAACCCTATATAGTACCCTCTGCTAGTAAGAGACTCCCATATAGGCAGGCGGGCCTGGCAAAAGAAATCTTGGGGCCCAGAACACTCATGTTTTTGGGGCCCCCCATCCCTTAATAGCAAAAAATGCTCATTTCATTATTTCCATTTCAGGATGGGGATAACAAGAGACAGTGAATGAAGAAATGATTTACTTAAATAAAGCTTTTTTTCTATATGTAATTTTATTAAGATATTTTAAATCCAAATATTTAAATATTGAAGTTTTTTTTTATTTTTTTTATGTAATCTGTCTTTATTGCAAACGAAAACAGCACGGTACAGATATGGCCGCAATGGCCTACAGAAACATCAAATAAATTCAAATAACAATATGAATTCAATGGACAAATATAATCATGAGGCATGAAATGAAAGAACAAGAAAGAGTAAGTCTCAGATCGCATGGTTCTGTACGTGCTTTCAGATATTACTAAGTAAAATAAAATAAAAGTAAATATAATATTAGAAATCAAAATAACTAAGAAAATAAAATACATAAAAATTAAGAAAGAAAATATTATATAAAGATAGCAAAAGAATGGGGAAAATTAAAAGAGGATGTCGCTATATCCTAAGAGGCATTTAAGTATTGTACTTTGTACTCAGTAGTCTCTTTAAAACTCAGCCAGCAATGCCAAGTGTCTGCAAATCTCAGGGGAGCTGGTTTAGATAATGAGAGGTCTTCCATATACATATACTGGTCTATTCTTTGGAACCATCGAGATATGGGAGGACAAGTCGAAGACCTCCAATAACATGGTACAGTAGCCCTCGCAGCATTCATCAGATGACGCAACATGGATTTTTTATATATAGATAATGGAAGGTCAGACAAATTTAGCAACCAAAATTCAGGTTTATCAGATAAAGAAAGACCAGTGATCAATTCCGATAAGTGTCGAACCTTCCTCCAGAAGTCAGCTAACACTGGGCATTGCCACCAAATATGAAAAGGGGTGCCCACAGCCTGTTGACAACGCCAGCATAAATCAGATAAATTTGGAAACATCCGATGAATGTGAACAGGGCACCTATACCATCTAGCCAAAATCTTATATTGGGTTTCTAGAACTTGGAGTGATGAGGAACTAGCAAAAGTAAAATCAAATATTTGTGACCACTGATCCTCAGTTAGTTCCCTTCCTAGTTCACTATGCCAAGCAGAGACATAAGACGGTAAGGATGGGTTAGAGTACTCAAGACACATTCGATATAAGGAAGAAATAAGGTGTCTTGGTGGATCTACTGCCATACATAAAACTTCAAACTTAGTTGGAGTCCAGCGAGGATCACTAGCCTTAAGAGAGTTAACATAGTGTCTTAATTGGAGATATACCCAGAATGACCGGGATGGGAGATTATATATTTGCCGGAGATCTGTAAAAGATCGCAATCCACTAGGTGCAACTAGGTGGGATATACATGTAATACCCTTTGTGGACCAATCAGATAAATTAGACGCCATGAGACCTGGGGGGAAATCTGGGTTATCCACCAGTGGAGTAGGTAATGAAGCGCCTGGGCTAAACGAGGGGGAGCTTCTAAATTTGTTCCAACAGTGGAGGGTGCGGCCTAGTGTCGGGTGAGATAAAGACGGACATTTAACAATCCAAGGAAGGACATGGGGTGGTTTACCTACTGTGTGACCTACTATACATGTCCATTGTTTGACTGCAGATAGTCTAGACATTTCAACAATCCTAGACAAGTGGACTGCATAGTAATAAGTAAGAAAGTGGGGTAATTGCAGACCACCTTTCAAACGACTTTGCGTTAATACAGCCTGTGAAAGTCTGGATCTACCTGAGCCCCAAACAAAATGGTCCACTAAGCTTTGTAATTCCCTAAAAACGGAAACTGGTATGGTAATAGGCAACACTTGCATCAGATATAAGACTTTAGGTAAAATAGACATCTTGACCGTGTTGATTTTACCCAACTTGGATAGCTTCAGTAGAGACCATCTCTGGAAATCTGTCTTAAATTGTTGAATAAGAGGGGGGAAATTTAATTGGTACAAATTTTTATTTGAAGGGGATAGAAGAACACCCAAATATTTAAGACTAGAAGAAGTCCAAACAAAGGGAAAAGCACTTCTAAGGCTTGTCACAGTACTGTCAGAGGCTGATACATTCATGGCAACAGATTTGGAAAAATTGATTTTAAAATTAGAGATCCCACTGAACCTATCAAACTCATGCATGAGGGCAGGGAGAGAGGTCACCGGCAAAGAGATGGTAGCAAGGAGATCGTCATCAAATAGTGCCAATTTATACTCATGGTCTCCAATCTGCACACCTTTAATATCCCCGTTACACCGGATAGCCCTCGCCAATGCCTCCATGCAGAGTACAACTATAAGAGGAGACAGTGGGCATCCTTGACGTGTACCATTATTAATCGCAAAAGGCTCTGAAAAGGCCCCATTAACCCGTACTCTGGCCATGGGAAATTTATAAAGGGCTAAAATACGATGAAGACAGTGAGAGCCTAACCCCATATATCTGAGAAGACCTTCCATGAACCGCCAATCAATCCTGTCGAAGGCCTTATCTTCATCCGTTGAGAGAAGGACAACAGGGGACTTAGTTCCTTTAACAAAATGAATTATATCAATAATTTTAGAAGTATTGTCCTTAGCCTCTCTACCTCGAACAAATCCCACTTGGTCCTCGTGTATCAAGCCAGGGAGAAGAGAACTCAACCTATTTGCCAGCATTTTAGCATACAATTTGAAATCATTATTTAATAAAGAAATAGGTCTATAGCTTGCACATTGGGCAGGATCCTTCCCCTCTTTGGGGATTATTGAAATATGTGCTTCAAGTGTCTGAGGGGAGAAACCCAGCCCATCTGAAACTTCATTACAGGCCTTCAAAAAAAGTGGTAACAACATAGATCTAAACGACTTATAATAACTTACAGGAAAACCATCAGGGCCAGGGCTTTTCCCAAGTGGAGTATTTGACAAAGCAAGATCTAGTTCCTCGTAAGTAAAGGGGCGATCGAGAGAGGTCAGATCACTCTCATCGAGTTGTGGGAAATCAACCGAGGAGAGGTAATTTCTGATCACTTCCTGATGCGTTAATGAATGGGTAGGTGATTGTTCCTTACGTAAATTATAAAGTTTCATGTAGTAATTTTGAAAGGCAGCTGCAATCTGAGGAAAGGTGTTTACAACATTCCCCCCTGAATCCCGAACATTAGAAACGTAAGATTTTAGCCTCTGAGTTTTTAAAGCTCTAGCAAGCATTTTGCCAGGCTTGTTACCCCATTGATAAAATTTGTGCCTGCATTTCTGTAAATCCAATTTAGTTTTATCGTGAAGAAGCTTATTAAGAGCCTGTCTTGCTTCAGTAAGTTCTCTCAATGTATTTTCATCTAAAGAAGATTTATGGGATGTCTCCAGGGATTTAATACGGGCTAGAAGTTGTTGCCTTTGAGCCATCCTCTCCCTTTTTAATCTAGAGCCTAACTGGATATAGTGTCCTCTAATCACACATTTGTGTGCCTCCCACACCGTTATCTTAGACACATCTGGAGCGTCATTAATATCGATATACTCAGTAATGGCTTTGAGAAGGTAATTTTTAGTACGAGGATCACTAAGCAAAATCTCATTAAAGCGCCATGTCCACGGTCTGGGCATCGAGTTGGGATAACATATATTTGCAAAGATTGGGGCATGGTCAGACCAAGTAATATGACCTATTTGACTATGGGGGAAATATTGAAGGTTTCTATGGTCTACAAGAAAGTAATCAATACGTGAATATACATAGTGCGGGTTCGAGTAAAACGTATAATCCCTAACCGTTGGATGTTGAGTCCTCCATAAATCTATCAATTGGTACTCAGAAAAGAGTTGACCTACTCTACGATGGTCCCGCAAGGAGACTCGGGGCGATCCCAAAGAACAGTCTAACACAGGATCTAAGGACCAGTTAAAATCTCCACCTATTATTACACACCCCTCTCTCAATGGTTCCAAAAGTTTTAAGACCTTATTAAAAAATTGCCTCTGTTTCTGACTCGGAGAATAAACATTTACAATAGTGTATACTTGATTATATATCTTACATTTCAATATCTGACATCTGCCTTCCACGAGGATATGATGAGATATATCTGTAACGGCGAGCTTACGAGAAAGGAGTATAGCCACTCCCAGGGACTTACTCTGAGAGTTATTACTGCAAAACACATGAGGGTAATAATAATTCCCAAGCTTAGGAGCAACCAGCTGCTTAAAGTGGGTTTCTTGCACAAAAGCCACATCTACCCTCTCTAGGTGAAGTTCTCGTAGTAATGTGGAACGTTTCTCAGGAATATTAAGACCTTTAACATTAAAGGAACATAATATTATATTTTCTGGCTTAAGAGGGGCCATGGCAGTGACTGTGGGAAAGGGTAATCATATATAGAGAGTAAGGCATTATATGAATCTTATAAAGGTGTACATGGGCAGCAGAGGTATAGCGACTAGAAAGGGAAAAAATAAAAACAAAAAATAAAAACAAAAATAATAAAGAAAAAATAAATAAAATAATAAGAAAAAACTGAAAATAGTCTTATTAGAATAAACAGGAAAATATATCCATGAGAAAAAATTTCCGCTATTGGAGCAGGCAGGAGACGATAGTCGGCCCATGCTCCAAGGTCAAAAAATGCGGAACAACCCAACTGGGGTAAGGCAGCTAGAAACCACCCCCCCGGGAATAAAGAACTAACATATATCCTGTAAACGATAATATCAACAAATCATCTACATAATAATAATAACAGTACCATCTACATTAGTATCGTAAATGTATGAGGCATAACTATATAGCAATTCTAGAAGAATTTCGTAAAAAAAAAAAAGAAGGAAACTTGCTAGAACAAACACAACCTTACAAAATCTGCTGTATAGTGAGAACAAAAAGCATAAATAAATTATTTCCTTTCGTATAAACGACAAGTATAAAGCATTAAACTGTCAGGCAAGAGCTAAGACAATTATAAAAATCTATAATCATCAAATGATCAGTGAGCGAGCTGATCCCCAACAATATCAAAAGGATACAATTCCGGACATGCATCCTATCTAAGCTCAACAAAGAAGCAAAAAGATCATCACATTTAAATATCTTAGACGATCAGGTGCCAGAGGCCGTCCTCTCAAATCGTGGAGAAGTCGAATTATGTCTCTGTCCCCTCACCGTTGCCCAAGGAACTTTTGCAACAGGTGAGACGGGTGGATCTAGACGTGAGAACAGGTGGAACCAATCTTGGAGAGGAGGTATTGAAATAGAGAGAGCGTCACAAAAATTATCCAGGTCTTCTGGTGTCTGCAAGACAAGTTGGCGACCATCATGCATGACTTGAATACTCAGAGGAAATCCCCAATGAAAACGGACACCTTTCTGTTTAAGAATGTCAGTAAGAGGCTTAAGAAGGCGCCTTTGATGGAGTGTATTCCAGGAGAGGTCAGGGAAGATTTGAATTTTACTGCCGTTAAACTCAATACCATCCAGTTTGCGTGCTTTGCTGAGAATCTCTTCCTTAATATGATGGTAGTGAAGTCGACAAATAATGTCTCCGGGAGGCTCAGACTGGAGACCCTTTGGTCGTAGGGTCCGGTGAGCACGATCAAAAAGAATTATATTATCTGGTTCTGCATCCGTGAGTTCATTGAACATTTTGGTTAGTGCATCAACGATACCGGGACCTTGGACGTCCTCTGGGATTCCTCGGATACGTAAATTATTGCGACGCCCTCTGTTATCGAGATCATCCAATCTCCGCTGCATAATTCTCATCTCTTGTGCATGCGTAGAGACAATGTCCCGAACTTTTTGTTGAAAAGAACTAACTTCCTCCATGTGTGTCTCCATGTCAGACACCCGGTGGGCAACCTGAGAAATTTCTTTCTGAAGAGTAGCAATTTCCGCCTTGACTGTGGCCCCAATTTTCTTATCAAGATCTAGAAAGTCTTGTTTTGTAGGGAGAGAACGTAAGTGCGTTAGAACCTCAGCCATAGCGGTATCCGATATATCTCCGGAACCAGTATGAATTGGTGACGCCATAAGTCCAGTATTATCAGACGACGTAGATGGGTTAGAATCAGTACGTGCGTTATCAGAATAAGTTGGGTTGCAATGATGTGTCCACAGTCCTCTTTGCACTAGGTGTCCGCACTGTCCTCTTAGTTTTTCCCATCAGAGAGATAGAGACAAGAGAGACAAGAAAGAAAACAAACACATGGAGAAAGGGAAAAGAACAAACACAGCAGATATGTAGGACAAAAATATTAATACATGTATAGCCTCAGCAGGTATATTCCCAGGGTGCGGTCACCACGCACTCCTCCCCATAGTATACGGGTGAATCAGGGGGTCATGGCCATCTCGCAGCGTACTTGTCAGCCCATGGAAATCAACATCTACCTCCACAACGAAATATAGGAGATGTAATAGTAATATTAGGCAATACAATATGTTATAGACACCCGCTCTGAGATCATACAGAAGGACTTTTATAAATAGGTAGATGTAAAGTTACAAGCGTGGACACATGGGGGAGCTCCAAGCCCAAATATGTTATAATATCAGTACACACTCATAGGAATGAAAGGATATATTGGAGGAAAAGAAAAACACATAAGAGTTTGCTTGCAGAAGAACTATATCTGTTATCCGACAAAGTGGCACGATTCTTTTTAATGGGCACTGTCCACTGGTTCACTTTCTTTATGGTGGGCAATCACAGTCCCCGCAATATAGCAGCAAAGATGTTAATATCCCCTCACAGCAAGATGACACAGTCAGTAGTCTCAGTGACCGAGCATAGGACCAGTAAACTCCTGCAGAAGCTTCAGTGGTCAGAGTCAGGGAACATATGTGTAAGGAGGATGTCACAGAGGGCTGTCTCACATATGGAAGCAATGCAGTACTTCCCAGGATAGCAGCCTCACCTTCCGGCAATAGATTGGGAGAAATAGGAGATGGAGCCAGAGAACCAGTAACAGGGGTGTATAAGGGCAGCCTCCGCTTGGTCACCGCTGTGCCCCGCGTCGTCCCGCGATACAACCACAGGGATCTGGAGCGCCCGCAGCAAGTGTGCCGCCAGGAGCTTCCGGAGCACCGCCTGTCTCCAACCAGGGCACGAGAGGAGTCAGTAAGTGTTTGGGGTCTTCCAGGGGCTATTAGGTAGAGGGGAGGCGGGCGGTTCACCAACTCTAGGTCCCGGCTTCTTGGCGTGAACCAGGCCTCAAACCAGCGGGGGTCTGCTGACTGCCTCCGGGAACAGCAACTACCTCACGGGCAGCACAGCAGGGTCCTGAGAGCAGGAATAGGTGTCCAATGGAGAAATGGAGCCCAATAGTACCTCCAGTGAGGGCTTTTAGGGCTGATTTTGCAGGAGCTCTCTGCAGATGCGACTGCTCAGCTTTAAGTCCAGGCCGCGCCCCCCCAAATATTGAAGTTTTAGTAAGATTTTGGGGTACGTAAATCATGAAGGTGGACTACACATAGTGTCTGGTTTTTAATCTACTATAACAAGTTTAAGGCATAAAAACACTGTATAAACATTTGCTACATTTTATTTCAAAATAGACATTTTAAACAATGACCATAAAATGTATGATACATAGTATATATAGTATGATATAGGATTTCATACTTGTGATGAGCAGTGTTGTTCTCAGTGGCATAACAATGGTCCCGCAGACATTGCAGTGGCTTGGGGGTGCCGGAGGCCAAATTAGGGGCCGGTCGCAGGGGCAGGGTGTTGATATGAGAGTTGCACTCACAGCCAGCATCCCGCAGCAACCATTGAGACCATAGACACAGCGCCGCCATTTTCTAATGTGGCACCGGTCAAAAAATCAGAGCTCGCGGACCGGCAGCCAATTAGCAGCTCTGATTTGCATCTGGCACCAGAATGATTGCGGCGTTGTGTATCTAGTCTCAAGGGTTGCTGCCACTGCGAATCCAAATCAACCCTGCCACTTTCTGTGATCCACTGTTACATGAGGACGCAGCAATGGATCACTCTGCGTGACCATCGGCCATTTGAGGAACCCTCCGGTTACTCAGTATGGCCGGTGTTTTCACGCAGCAGAAACCAGTGGTTTAAACACGCCCAGATAATGGGGCCGACCACTCCCCCATCTGTTCTCTTAGAAGCTGCCTGACACTTCGCCTGCTCTGCTCCCAATCAGGTTGCGGTGCCCGGACACTGAGGGCCTGATTGAGATCCGCATGCAAATGACATCGCAGCTGCCATATCTCACGGATCACAACTGCGAAAATGTGCTAATGTCTCCACAACTTACCCCAGCATGTGGATGCCCACTGCTACCTTCTCATACCCATCCGACAACGTGCAACAGCGCGTGACCATCGGTAACATCGATGCAGATCTGGCAGCCACGCAGCTTCTCAGTATGTCTAGGCTGCTGCAGACACAGCGGGTCTCCAGACACACAGAGGGCTCTCCTGCTGTGAGCAAGAACGCAGTGGCTAATTTATGTACGCCCAGAAAACAGTTATTAAATGGACCTAACATGCCTACATTTCTCTAGCCACCCCTGTTACCTCCCACAATCACTGATAACCTGTCTCTCACTTTCCATATGAATCCTCTGTGTGAGTGTAATCACAATATGATCACTGCACATGCCCAGTGCGGCTTACACACATGGGTAATGGCTAGCAATCGCTCAATCTACAGTATATGAACATCGACATTTGCATGCAAATTAGAATCAGGATGAGAGCAATGTCGTAGAAGGAGACCCACACAATACATAACTACATGTGCGCAGATCTGCAGACATCTGAGTTGTACATAAACCATTGGGTAAATCAGCCCCATGAAATAATTATTATGTATTTATTGGTCACACAGCTGAAACAGCATAGCGCTCACAGCCACCTCTATTGTGGTGTTTTATTCTGGTAGTATTTCAGGCCGATTCCAAACCCACTGCTGGATGAATGTGGTGGCTAGTCTCTATGGGGTGTATAAACACACTGCTGGATAAATGTGATGGCTAGTCTCTATGGGGTGTATAAAACCCACTGCTGGATAAATGTGGTGGCTAGTCTCTATGGGGTGTATAAACCCACTGCTGGATACATGTGGTGGCTAGTCTCTATGGGGTGTATAAACCCACTGCTGGATAAATGTGATGGCTAGTCTCTATGGGGTGTATAAAACCCACTGCTGCATAAATGTGGTGGCTAGACTCTATGGGGTGTATAAACCCACTGCTGGATACATGTGGTGGCTAGTCTCTATGGGGTGTATAAACCCACTGCTGGATAAATGTGGTGGCTAGTCTCTATGGGGTGTATAAACCCACTGCTGGATACATGTGATGGCTAGTCTCTATGGGGTGTATAAAACCCACTGCTGGATAAATGTGGTGGCTAGTCTCTATGGGGTGTATAAACCCACTGCTGGATACATGTGGTGGCTAGTCTCTATGGGGTGTATAAACCCACTGCTGGATAAATGTGATGGCTAGTCTCTATGGGGTGTATAAACCCACTGCTGGATAAATGTGATGGCTAGTCTCTATGGGGTGTATAAACCCAATGCTGGATAAATGTGATGGCTAATCTCTATGAGGTGTATAAACCCACTGCTGGATAAATGTGATGGCTAGTCTCTATGGGGTGTATAAACCCAATGCTGGATAAATGTGGTGGCTAGTCTCTATGGGGTGTATAAACCCACTGCTGGATAAATGTGATGGCTAGTCTCTATGCGGTGTATAAACCCACTGCTGGTTAAATGTGGTGGCTAGTCTCTATGGGGTGTATAAACCCACTGCTGGATAAATGTGGTGGCTAGTCTCTATGAGGTGTATAAACCCACTGCTGGATAAATGTGATGGCTAGTCTCTATGGGGTGTATAAACCCAATGCTGGATAAATGTGATGGCTAGTCTCTATGGGGTGTATAAACCCACTGCTGGATAAATGTGATGGCTAGTCTCTATGGGGTGTATAAACCCAATGCTGGATAAATGTGATGGCTAGTCTCTATGGGGTGTATAAACCCAATGCTGGATAAATGTGGTGGCTAGTCTCTATGGGGTGTATAAACCCACTGCTGGATAAATGTGGTGGCTAGTCTCTATAGGGTGCATAAATCCACTGCTGGATATATATGATGGCTAGTCTCTATGGGGTGTATAAAACCCACTGCTGGATAAATGTGGTGGCTAGTCTCTATGGGGTGTATAAACCCACTGCTGGATACATGTGGTGTCTAGTCTCTATGGGGTGTATAAACCCACTGCTGGATAAATGTGATGGCTAGTCTCTATGGGGTGTATAAACCCACTGCTGGATAAATGTGGTGGCTAGTCTCTATGGGGTGTATAAACCCACTGCTGGATACATGTGGTGGCTAGTCTCTATGGGGTGTATAAACCCACTGCTGGATAAATGTGATGGCTAGTCTCTATGGGGTGTATAAAACCCACTGCTGGATAAATGTGGTGGCTAGTCTCTATGGGGTGTATAAACCCACTGCTGGATACATGTGGTGGCTAGTCTCTATGGGGTGTATAAACCCACTGCTGGATAAATGTGGTGGCTAGTCTCTATGGGGTGTATAAACCCACTGCTGGATACATGTGATGGCTAGTCTCTATGGGGTGTATAAAACCCACTGCTGGATAAATGTGGTGGCTAGTCTCTATGGGATGTATAAACCCACTGCTGGATACATGTGGTGGCTAGTCTCTATGGGGTGTATAAACCCACTGCTGGATAAATGTGATGGCTAGTCTCTATGGGGTGTATAAACCCACTGCTGGATAAATGTGATGGCTAGTCTCTATGGGGTGTATAAACCCAATGCTGGATAAATGTGATGGCTAATCTCTATGAGGTGTATAAACCCACTGCTGGATAAATGTGATGGCTAATCTCTATGAGGTGTATAAACCCACTGCTGGATAAATGTGATGGCTAGTCTCTATGGGGTGTATAAAACCCACTGCTGGATAAATTTGGTGGCTAGTCTCTATGGGGTGTATAAACCCACTGCTGGATACATGTGGTGTCTAGTCTCTATGGGGTGTATAAACCCACTGCTGGATAAATGTGGTGGCTAGTCTCTATGGGGTGTATAAACCCACTGCTGGATAAATGTGATGGCTAGTCTCTATGGGGTGTATAAACCCACTGCTGGATACATGTGATGGCTAGTCTCTATGGGGTGTATAAAACCCACTGCTGGATAAATGTGGTGGCTAGTCTCTATGGGGTGTATAAACCCACTGCTGGATACATGTGGTGGCTAGTCTCTATGGGGTGTATAAACCCACTGCTGGATAAATGTGATGGCTAGTCTCTATGGGGTGTATAAACCCACTGCTGGATAAATGTGATGGCTAGTCTCTATGGGGTGTATAAACCCAATGCTGGATAAATGTGATGGCTAATCTCTATGAGGTGTATAAACCCACTGCTCGATAAATGTGATGGCTAGTCTCTATAGGGTGTATAAACCCAATGCTGGATAAATGTGGTGGCTAGTCTCTATGGGGTGTATAAACCCAATGCTGGATAAATGTGATGGCTAGTCTCTATGCGGTGTATAAACCCACTGCTGGTTAAATGTGGTGGCTAGTCTCTATGGGGTGTATAAACCCACTGCTGGATAAATGTGGTGGCTAGTCTCTATGAGGTGTATAAACCCACTGCTGGATAAATGTGATGGCTAGTCTCTATGGGGTGTATAAACCCAATGCTGGATAAATGTGATGGCTAGTCTCTATGGGGTGTATAAACCCACTGCTGGATAAATGTGATGGCTAGTCTCTATGGGGTGTATAAACCCAATGCTGGATAAATGTGATGGCTAGTCTCTATGGGGTGTATAAACCCAATGCTGGATAAATGTGGTGGCTAGTCTCTATGGGGTGTATAAACCCACTGCTGGATAAATGTGGTGGCTAGTCTCTATAGGGTGCATAAATCCACTGCTGGATAAATATGATGGCTAGTCTCTATGGGGTGTATAAAACCCACTGCTGGATAAATGTGGTGGCTAGTCTCTATGGGGTGTATAAACCCACTGCTGGATACATGTGGTGTCTAGTCTCTATGGGGTGTATAAACCCACTGCTGGATAAATGTGATGGCTAGTCTCTATGGGGTGTATAAACCCACTGCTGGATAAATGTGGTGGCTAGTCTCTATGGGGTGTATAAACCCACTGCTGGATACATGTGGTGGCTAGTCTCTATGGGGTGTATAAACCCACTGCTGGATAAATGTGATGGCTAGTCTCTATGGGGTGTATAAAACCCACTGCTGGATAAATGTGGTGGCTAGTCTCTATGGGGTGTATAAACCCACTGCTGGATACATGTGGTGGCTAGTCTCTATGGGGTGTATAAACCCACTGCTGGATAAATGTGGTGGCTAGTCTCTATGGGGTGTATAAACCCACTGCTGGATAAATGTGGTGGCTAGTCTCTATGGGGTGTATAAACCCACTGCTGGATACATGTGATGGCTAGTCTCTATGGGGTGTATAAAACCCACTGCTGGATAAATGTGGTGGCTAGTCTCTATGGGGTGTATAAACCCACTGCTGGATACATGTGGTGGCTAGTCTCTATGGGGTGTATAAACCCACTGCTGGATAAATGTGATGGCTAGTCTCTATGGGGTGTATAAACCCACTGCTGGATAAATGTGATGGCTAGTCTCTATGGGGTGTATAAACCCAATGCTGGATAAATGTGATGGCTAATCTCTATGAGGTGTATAAACCCACTGCTGGATACATGTGATGGCTAGTCTCTATGGGGTGTATAAACCCAATGCTGGATAAATGTGGTGGCTAGTCTCTATGGGGTGTATAAACCCAATGCTGGATAAATGTGATGGCTAGTCTCTATGCGGTGTATAAACCCACTGCTGGTTAAATGTGGTGGCTAGTCTCTATGGGGTGTATAAACCCACTGCTGGATAAATGTGGTGGCTAGTCTCTATGAGGTGTATAAACCCAATGCTGGATAAATGTGATGGCTAGTCTCTATGCAGTGTATAAACCCACTGCTGGTTAAATGTGGTGGCTAGTCTCTATGGGGTGTATAAACCCACTGCTGGATAAATGTGATGGCTAGTCTCTATGGGGTGTATAAACCAACTGCTGGATAAATGTGGTGGCTAGTCTCTATGGGGTGTATAAACCCAATGCTGGATAAATGTGATCGCTAGTCTCTATGGGGTGTATAAAACCCACTGCTGGATAAATGTGATGGCTAGTCTCTATGGGGTGTATAAACCCACTGCTGGATAAATGTGATGGCTAGTCTCTATGGGGTGTATAAACCACTGCTGGATAAATATGGTGGCTAGTATCTATGGGGTGTATAAACCCACTGCTGGATAAATGTGATGGCTAGTCTCTTTGGGGTGTTTAAAACCCACTGCTGGATAAATGTGGTGGCTAGTCTCTATGGGGTATATAAACCCACTGCTGGATAAATGTGATGGCTAGTCTCTATGGGGTGTATAAACCCAATGCTGGATAAATGTGATGGCTAGTCTCTATGGGGTGTATAAACCCAATGCTGGATAAATGTGGTGGCTAGACTCTATGGGGTGTATAAACACAATGCTGGATAAATGTGATGGCTAGTCTCTATGCAGTGTATAAACCCACTGCTGGTTAAATGTGGTGGCTAGTCTCTATGGGGTGTATAAACCCACTGCTGGATAAATGTGATGGCTAGTCTTTATGGGGTGTATAAACACACTGCTGGATAAATGTGGTGGCTAGTCTCTATGGGGTGTATAAACCCAATGCTGGATAAATGTGATGGCTAGTCTCTATGGGGTGTATAAACCCAATGCTGGATAAATGTGATCGCTAGTCTCTATGGGGTGTATAAAACCCACTGCTGGATAAATGTGGTGGCTAGTCTCTATGAGGTGTATAAACCCACTGCTGGATAAATGTGATGGCTAGTCTCTATGGGGTGTATAAACCACTGCTGGATAAATGTGGTGGCTAGTATCTACGGGGAGTATAAACCCACTGCTGGATAAATGTGATGGCTAGTCTCTTTGGGGTGTATAAAACCCACTGCTGGATAAATGTGGTGGCTAGTCTCTATGGGGTGTATAAAACCCACTGCTGGATAAATGTGATGGCTAGTCTCTATGGTGTGTATAAACCCACTGCTGGATAAATGTGATGGCTAGTCTCTATGGTGTGTATAAACCCACTGCTGGATAAATGTGATGGCTAGTCTCTATGGGGTATTTAAACCCACTGCTGGATAACTGTGATGGCTAGTCTCTATGGGGTGTATAAACCCACTGCTGGATAAATGTGATGGCTAGTCTCTATGGTGTGTATAACTCCACTGCAGGATAAATGTGATGGCTAGTCTCTATGGGGTGTATAAACCCACTGCTGGATAACTGTGATGGCTAGTCTCTATGGGGTGTATAAACCCACTGCTGGATAAATGTGGTGGCTAGTCTCTATGGGGTGTATAAAACCCACTGCTGGATCAATGTGATGGCTAGTCTCTATGGGGTATATAAACCCACTGCTGGATAAATGTGTTGGCTAGTCTCTATGGGATGTATAAACACACTGCTGGATAAATGTGGTGGCTAGTCTCTATGAGGTGTATAAACCCACTGCTGAATAAATGTGGTGGCTAGTCTCTATGGGGTGTATAAACCACTGCTGGATAAATGTGGTGGCTAGTCTCTATGGGGTGTATAAAACCCACTGCTGGATCAATGTGATGGCTAGTCTCTATGGGGTATATAAACCCACTGCTGGATAAATGTGTTGGCTAGTCTCTATGGGATGTATAAACCCACTGCTGGATAAATATGGTGGCTAGTCTCTATGCGGTGTATAAACCCACTGCTGGATAAATGTGATGACTAGTCTCTTTGGGGTGTATAAAACCCACTACTGGATAAATGTGGTGGCTAGTCTCTATGGGGTGTATAAAACCCACTGCTGGATAAATGTGGTGACTAATCTCTATGGGGTGTATAAACCCACTGCTGGATAACTGTGATGGCTATTCTCTATGGGGTGTATAAACCCACTGCTGGATAAATGTGGTGGCTTGTCTCTATGGGGTGTATAAAACCCACTGTTGGATAAATGTGGTGGCTAGTCTTTATGGGGTGTATAAAACCCACTGCTGGATAAATGTGGTGGCTAGTCTCTATGGGGTGTATAAACCCACTGCTGGATAAATGTGATGGCTAGTCTCTATGGGGTGTATAAACACACTGCTGGATAAATGTGGTGGCTAGTCTCTATGAGGTGTATAAACCCACTGCTGGATAAATGTGGTGGCTAGTCTCTATGGGCTGCAATAAAATGTAACTTAATTAAACATGTTACATTCAATTTACTAATGGTAGTAGAAATCTCTTTTGCAGGTATGCCATACCTCTTAACATTGTTCTAAAGCAGGGGTGGGGAACCTTTTTTCTGCCGAGGGCCATTTTGATATAACATTATTCGCAGGCCTGGTGCAGGTTATGCCCCCTCCGTGTGATGTCACACAGGGGCAGGGCCACAATTGCCGATGATTACAACAGTGCCCGGAGCATCCTGAGGATGCTCCGGGAGCTGTAAGGGCAGCGGTGTGACAGTCTGAGGCGGCACTGCTACATAGAGTTTGGCTGCAGGGCGCTATTCTAAGAACCCTGCTAGCCAGATGAGACTAGCAGAAAGAAGCTCAGAGGGCCAAACCAAATGAATCTGGGGGCCTTATACGGCCCCCGGGGCTGAGGTTCCCTATCCCTGTTCTACAGCCTTTCACAAAAAAAGAAGAAAGTGGGGTGTTGTGTGTGGAGGCACAATGAGAATCCCTGATTGTAATATTATTTTAAATAAAAAATGAATACATCTTTATTGGTATTCCTTAAAATATATTGTTCAGGACATTTAGGGCAAAATATTTGTTAAAATTATAGAATTATTTTGTGCAAAAAGATATGAAAAGTGTATTAAAAAGAAAGTTCCATATACCACTGATCTGTTATATGTATTATTATTCTCTTCAAATGTGTCAATTTGTTAATGCTCCCAACATTTCAAATAATAGTGATTTAGTTACAAGTATATCTATCTTATTATTACTGTATCATGAATATCCTGTCACTAAACCCAGATGAATCCCAGGTGGCCACCTAACCTGTGCACTGCTTAATATAGTGAATAAGTCAGTGTTGTTCAAGCCTGATGCAGTTTCAATATATAAATGTTACCAAATACACAGTAGCTTTCAATAGATTTGTATCAGTGTCTCAACCTGATGTATTGTAGATTACACAAATATCCACACGTATTCTCCAATATGATTATTCAATAATGGGATATAATGACAGATGTTCTCCCAGTTAATATTTTCTTATTATTGCTACTAGTTGTTCTAGTTTAGATACATATTCATGTCAGTTTATTTAATAATTAAATGATTTTATTCCTGCACGTTAGATAATACCTGTATTTTGTTAATTACAGCTGTGACTTTGTCTATAGCTGTGTCAGAAATTGTTATAATAACTTGTAACAAATGCAATATATCTTGCTACATCACAGGTTACACTTTGGCTGTAATCTTATACATTAGATAACTTTCCATGCTGTTATCTTATGCACCGCTCTCCCCTCTAATAACATTGTCAGCGCCAGCATGGAGAGCCGTGTTATCAGTCATTGTATTAGTGCTGCTGTGCGCGGCTTCACGTATAAGCTAAACCACTATTACTTTCATTATAATTGTCGGTGCATTGTAATGTACATAGGCCCTCATTCAGACCCACTCGCAAGCGGGCGCACGTACGTTAGGCGTACGTACAAAATTATTTAAATTCAATGGCTCGCTCGTATTTTCGTTCGCATCTAAAATTCCTCCCTAAACTCAGGCGACCCCTCCTCTAACTAACGAGCGTGCGAAATAGCGAGCGTACATCCCCGAAATGGCTTGAAGGGAACGCACGCACAAGTGAAACCGGAAGTGGCCTTGTCAGATGTCGATTACCTGCTCCTTTATTCTGCCTACCTCCCTCAATCGTATCATGCCAATCAATGTATCAATTAGCTTAATTGTTTGTTTTTTTTCAACACAATGCAAGAAACTTTACTCTTGTCCGTGTTTGTGTTTACCCGCAGAATACGTACGGATGGAACATTCGCTTTTATTGTTCAAAAAACATGTGAACCACAATTAAACAATTGTTCTATTGCTGTGGATCCCCGCATATTTTCCGGGGTTCATTTCTTTATTTAAATTTGCAAACGCATGTCACTGCATCAAGCCTATCATAACTCTCCAGAGATTTCTGGCCCTGTTGAACACATGACTCATACACTAACCAATAAAATTGCTCCTGTTAATTTCCAAAATACATTAGCCAATCAGAAATTTTTTGCACACTTTATCAAAAATGTTTTGTATGAAAAACTCCATTGCCATCATGAGAGCCTCCGCATTCACCAGGCGCGAGCTGCTGGTGCTTACGGAGTGATGGATCGCCGGATCACCAGCCAGCCTCCACCCATCACCAACCGGCAGAAGCGCTCCGCGTATGCGGAGGCACGGTCCCGCCTGCGGTCGTTGGGTTCACGCCGCAACATCGGGCAGCTGGAGCGCAGGTGGTCAGACCTGCAACGGCGAGCGCCCCGCTTGCTGGCATGCTTTCGCATGCAGATCCTTGAAAGTAAGTGTTATGTATTGTGGTTTTCATGTTTGTGTTTGTGGGGCAAACTGCGTGTGCATGTTTTCCTGTCTGTCCTATTTATTATTTGTCCTCATATCTGCGTGTGCATGTTTTCCTGTCTGTCCTATTAATTATTTGTCCTCATATCTGCGTGTGCATGTTTTCCTGTCTGTCCCATTAATTATTTGTCCTCATATCTGCGTGTGCATGTTTTCCTGTCTGTCCTATTAATTATTTGTCCTCATATCTGCGTGTGCATGTTTTCCTGTCTGTCCTATTAATTATTTGTCCTCATATCTGCGTGTGCATGTTTTCCTGTCTGTCCTATTAATTATTTGTCCTCATATCAGCGTGTGCTTGTTTTCCCTCTATTTCTGTTTTTTTCATTCTACTCCTATTTGCATGTTTTTTGTTGCTGGTTTTTTTTTTTTTATTTGGGCCCCGGATTTGCCCAGAAACTAACCTCAATTTGTTTGACATATTTTAGGAGGACAGCCAAGACTACGCCGTCACCGTCCGGCCAGACGGCGTTCCCGGCCACTATCCCCAACCCCCAGCCAACACTCCACCCCAAATATTTCCCCTATACCCCACTCCTCCCCAGCCTTCCCAGACCCTCTCCCGGAACTGTCGGGCCTCCTTCCCCTCCGTCCCACTTCCCCCTCTCCTCCACCCACCCCTCTTCCAATTACCCCCTCCCCGGAGTCCATCATTACCCCTCCCCGTTCTTTGGGGAATGAAGGCTCCTCCGAGGAGGAACATGGAGGGACTTCCGGAGCTCCCGTTTTGGCTCCCGGTATGTTTTTCTTTCTCATTTTTTTTAACCACAAACTGTTTGTATGTAATCATGTGTCGTGCCTTTATTCGTGCTTGTTTGGTTTACTTTTGGTGATTTAGCAGTTTGCCTTTACCTCTTCCTGCTGATTTCAACATACACATATCACACCTGTGTGAATTTGTACATAGGCCTTGTATTTTTGGCAGCACCCCCTTTTTGTTTTGGGTTTTTTTTTTTCGGTTTAGGAGTGATTTCGTTGTGTTTTTGTTTTTTTAATGTGGATTCCCTATTGTTTTATTAATCCACACACTTTTCTCACCCACAGAGGAACAGAGGCGTCGACAAGAGGTGGACGATTGTGTTGGCCAGATGCGCCAACATGTCATTGGCATTCTTGTGGGCCTTGACCGGCTGTCTGGCATCCTTCGCCAGTAGTTTTTTTTGTTTATTTTCGTTTTGTAAATAAATTTTGTAGTTCTAATATACGTTCTGGCTCATTCTTTTTTTCAAAAACAAAAATAGTTTTCCCTGACATAAGTAGACTGTTCCTGCAAGGATTTCCCTTTTTTAAAAGTTAGATTGTATTTTGTATTTGTATGTTAAACAGCCACAAGAAACACATAACAGTAACAATGTCATTTCCCTTTTTGGGTGTAGTGTCAATTAGATATTTCGACATTTTACAGGTTCCTAGTTGGTGTGCAAGCTGCTTAGGCCAATCTTCAAAATCCAAAGGTTTGGACAGGCTTCCTTTTGGTGTGGGTTGGGAACCTGCAAACATATTTCAGTTTACATCAACTGGTGTCAGTACTGGATTACCCCTTAGTCAAATGTAAGGTGTGTTAACCTGGTTACACTTGCTGTTAACGTCCAAAAACAGGAAGACCATTTCACTCTCCAAACATTTATTCACAACATAAATGAGAAATCAAAGTGGTCAGTCCCAAAAAAAAAAACCAGTGATAATCTCAAATACAACACATACAAATAAAATATTTAATTAAAAAAAACAATCAAGAACTGGTTGACGAAGGACCATGCCAACATGATTCCACAAACATGGCGTTGCGATATGGGTTCCAGAATATATGGCCAAAATCACAAGATCCAGGTTTGGTAAGGGTAGCAGGAAGTAGTGAGCGTTGGAGTGGCAAAGATTATGTGAACAAACAGAAGATGGTGAAAAAAAAAAAAAAAAATTAGATGTTCGCAAACAAACACAAACACATTAGGTATAAACACTGTAGTTTGGGTCAAACTTACCTAAAAAATCTGGCCACCACATCATTGCGTATGGCCCCCCCACATACTGACCTCCGACCAACCTCGGGGGGGCCATCCTCAGGTAAGGCATCCTCTGGCTGCATTGGGACACCACTCCTTATGGCGATGTTGTGAAATATCCCACACAGGACCACAATTTTCGACACCATATCCGGCAAATACATGAGCTCGCCACCAGAGCGGTGGAGGCATCTGAATCGGCCTTTTAAAAGGCCGATACAACGCTCCACCACTTGCCTGGTGGCTGTAAGTGCTGAATTATACTCACTTTGTGGGCCTGGTGTGGGAGCCAAATAAGGAGTGAGCAGCCAGGACATGCAAGGGTATCCACTGTCTCCTGTGAAAAATAAGAGACAACATCAGGAACACTGTGTATCAAGCTTAACATTGTTATGTACTAAAGGTCTCCACTTACCCAGAAGCCACGCATCACCAGCTTGTAGGTTGGTTAATTTCTGCCATATCCCTGATTGCCGGATGACGAAGGAGTCATGTGCACTTCCTGGTAACTTAGCATTCAGGGACAGGATCTGGAGGGAGGCATCACATTCCACCATTACATTCAGGGAGTGATAGTGTTTCCTGTTTCTAAATATTGCCTCCAGCCGTGCTGGAGGCTGAAGTGGTATGTGAGTACCATCCACAACCCCTATGATGTGTGGGAAGCCAGCTATTTGGTAAAAATTGGCCTTGGCCACACTAAGGGCACCCATATCCAAAGGCATTGGAATAAAATGATGGAGGTGCTTGAAAAGTGCCTCCATCACTGCCCTCAGGATCCGGGAAAAGGAGGATTGGGAGATGCCCGCCACTATTCCCACCGTTGTTTGAAACGATCCTGAGGCACAGAAATGTAACACCGCCATAAATTGCGTCAGTGGTGGTATTGCTGTTGGACTGTCAATTTGCCGCTCAAGATCACTTTCTATTAATGAGAGAGTGTCTATGATGATTTTGGGAGGTAGACGGTAGCGTCTTAAAACCTCATCATCGGGCATTCCAAATAGGGTAACACGTGTTCGAAATATCTGGGGCCTTGCATGCCTACGATGCCTACGCCTGGGATGAGATTGAGGTTGGTCGGCTTCCGGGAGCATGGCCAGAACAATCCGCCCCAGATCAACCTGAAATTCAAAAATTTCAAAGTAAGGCTTTTGACCCACCCCAAAACTATATTAAAACAACTTAGCTTGATGATACCATCCATTGCTGCTTACATGCCGGGGTATTGTCATGATACGTCCAAACTGAAAATAAACAACAAAATTACTTGACACATTTCACTCTGTGCATTTTTGTTGATACATTTTGTGCTAGACCAAAGTTCAAATATGCCAAACACCCATTTAGCAAAACCGCAAAGCGACATTTAACACAGTACATCAAAACGGGTCGAAATGTTGGCTCAAAAAGCGAAAGCTAAACCACCAAAAAGTTAGAATGATTATTAAGCTGTTTAAAATGCGCTAATTAGTTCGCTAATACAAGTCACAAGAGTAACTACTAAAAATGCGCTAATTAGTTCGCTAATACAAGTCACAAGAGTAACTACTAAAAATGCACTAATTAGTTCGCTAATACAAGTCACAAGAGTAACTACTAAAAATGCGCTAATTAGTTCGCTAATACAAGTCACAAGAGTAACTACTAAAAATGCGCTAATTAGTTCGCTAATACAAGTCACAAGAGTAACTACTAAAAATGCGCTAATTAGTTCGCTAATACAAGTCACAAGAGTAACTACTAAAAATGCGCTAATTAGTTCGCTAATACAAGTCACAAGAGTAACTACTAAAAATGCGCTAATTAGTTCGCTAATACAAGATAAAAAATGGACTTACCAAGAGCAAATATCTAAGATGCAAAATCAAAAGGTCTTTGGGGTCGAAAATAAACAAAATCTAAAATAGAAGAAATTAGGGATCCAAAAATTACAAAATATACGAAACACAATGAAACAACAATTGAACAAAAGTTAGACTTCACAAAACTTACCAAATCAACAAACGAGGTCCCAAAAATATAAACCAACAAAGATAACGGAAAAAAAAACGCAAATCTAACCAACAAACGAATCTCCAACCTCCAACTCCTTTCTACGCAATCAATAAACTCCAGCCAAGATAACCTCCAACAATCCAAAAACGCCACCTCGACTTGAGACACACCAAGCCATAAATAGGGTTTCGTGTCCCGCACAAATTAAGGAGGGATCATAGGGCCGCACAATCAATGATGCGGCCGCAAAATAAGGACGCATGTATAAATACGTCACGAAAACACATTCAAATTCTGGTGTATTTCTTGTTTGGACCTCAGACATGGCGACAGACCAGGGAAAAAATGCACAAGAGTCAGGCGGTAAGTCTTTCATGCATTTTCTATCAACGATTAATTTGAAACATAAGATTAGGCAAGTTGTGATTTTGTGAATTCTGTAAATTTACACAAATAGGTGAGGAGGATGACATGGAAGAGGCTGCTGGGCCCAGTATTCCGGCCAAAGCGGGCAAAAAAAAAAGGCAGCCACATTTCACAAGAAAGGAGATGGAGGTTTTGATCCAGAAGTGTGTGGACATCCTGCCACAGCCAGACAGGAATATGAGTCTAAGCCAGAAGTGGAGAATGTGGGAAGAGGTAGCCGTTGCTGTCAATAGAGTGGGTGATTATGTCCGTCTAGCCCGGGATGTCAAACGGCGGTAAGTAAACCCTTGCCCCCCCTAAAAACAAACCCCATTTTAAACCAAAGGATAATGGCTTCCATTTTTCCCCACAGATGGGGCGACTTCAAATATCGCCTAAAGCAAAAACTCGCGGACAGGGCTAGGCATGCAAGGGGGACAGGTGGGGGTCCCACCCCTGTGTCATTGGAGTTGACGGATTTAGAAGAGCTGGCACAGGGGTGTGTGCAGCCTGTGGAGGTGTTTGGCGTGTCCAACATGGATACGGACATGCCAGACTTTGCGGCTCCTCATGTTGGCCCAGGTAAGTATTGTGATGTCACCAACTCTGAAATGCTATTGTGCCAATATGTAGATTCTAATGTGACTCTTTTCTCATTTTTCAAACAGAGACACAGGCGGATGAGTCTGCTCCAGAGGGAAGCCTTGGCCGCAGAATTTCTGCTGGCTCTGCAGGGGAGGAACCAGTACATCCGGCTGAGGACCCTGCAGAAGCCAGTCCAGGGCGTGCCCCCTCGCAGGCAGTGGGCCTCCTCACAGAACTCAATTTCAAATCGGATTTCCATACGGAGATTCTGCAGAGGATGGACGCCAGTCTGATATGGGTGGCTGAGGCCCTGGAGCAAAATGCTGCGGCCAACGTGACCATTGGTCAGGCCCTGGCGGAAAATACCAGGGCCAACATCCGCATCGCCGATGCCCTGGAGCAGCTCGTTCGCCAGCACATGGTGGAGCCGACCTCCCTTCCTGCCGGAACATCAGGATCCTCCACCTCTGGCACAACATCAGCCAATCCTCCAAATGTGCCTAGCCCTGTGCCTAGTCCAGAGGCCACAACATCTGCCTCTGGACAGGCCAGCCCGATGGCATCCCGGACCCGGTCTGGCGCCCACCCTCCCCCATCCAAACGGGCGAAAAAACGGTGACAGCAATGGCGACTTTTCCCACACTCCTTCTGTGCTTGGCTCATATTCCTTTCTGGTCAAAACTTCCCTCTCCTTTCTTGTGAAATGTTTTTAAGTTATTTTTGTACGTTTATGTTATCAGTTATTGATTATTTATTTTTGATAAAAAGTATCTTTGGCAGAAAAAAAAAAATATATATATTATGCCAATTGGTTTGTGTTTAAACAATAAATTTATGAAAAAAATCTGACATTGTATTGTGACATTATTGTACAAATGGGTTACATTTAATCCTGGCCCTAAAGGCAAAAAAGGACACAAAAAACCATTTCATTTGTATAAAAAAAAGGCCTCTTGAAGGAACGTTTAAAAAATCACATAACGATGCAAATTCCACATAAAAAAAAAAAAGGGGAGCTAATTAAAACATGATGACATTATTGTCACAATAGGCCATAAACAACAAATTGAGGCCAAAAAAACCCCCAAAAAATGTACGCCAATTGATTGTGTAATCCTGACATTAGCAGGTATGATTTCCACCTGCGTACGGTTTTGTGCTATCCCAATAAACTGCTTTCCAAACACATACCAAGCCGGTTTTCAATACAACACTAATTGCTTTTGTGACCACCCGCGATTAATCGCTGCAACATCATGGAGTCCCGGGACGGAGGAGAAGGCCATCGCCAATGTGGTCGAGTAATCCAGACCCTAAACTGTGCGAGCATTTTGAAGGGAAAGAGGATGTTCCAGTGACGTATGTGACGATCCGAACACATTTGACGTTCGCATCTGCTAATGTATGTACGCCCCAAAAACGCCTCGCCACGCCTGCGTTTTTCCATCTCCACCCCCGTCAACACCCAAAAACGCCCTGTTCTGTCAATCACATTTGACATGTCACTTCCTGTACGCTATTTTAGGAACGAGAGAAAAAAAGCTCGCAATCTGCCGTACGCACATGCGCAGTGTAACACCGACGCATGCGCGGTTAGTCAACATCGGAACGCAACGAGCGTACTGCTGTTTGCGAGTGGCTCTGAATGAGGGCCATAGTCCTGTTAAGTCCGTTATAGTTTTAGACACATTGAGGCGGGTAGTATGATCGTGATCAGCGGTACTATTGGAAACGCCAATGTGCGTTTCGCCTGCAGCTTTTTTAAGGCTATCCATCTATTGTTCTAAAGCCCCATGGGAACAGATGTGTATGGCTACATGCAATAGGAGCCATGCCCCTCCACTGCATCACATTTCTCCGCACTCACTTCTCCCTTACTTACTCCCCCCAACTGTAGTAACACATTTGTCCTTTGCACCTGCAGTAACAATTCAAAGGCCAGAACCTCTGTAGTAATAAATCCCCCCCATCCCCAGCACCCCTACATTTTATATTTGCAGTAACACATTGTCCCTACCTCTCACCCCTTCTTGGTGACCTATTCTCCTCACCTCCACCTCTTTATTAACTCATTACCCTCAATCAGCTCTGCATTTGCACATACCTGTTAAAAATGATGTGTGTGCAGGTGGTGATATTACAGAGTTATATAGGCACACACCAGTGGATGACTCAGATTATGAACAGCCCAGTTACTTAACCAGTGGTGATGGTTTATTTGGCTATAGCAGGAACAGCTGTACTCACTGTGGTATACACACTGGTGATAGAGTAAAGCTTGAGCAATGCGGCATTTCATACAGCTCACCAGCCATATGATGCTTTCGGGTAGCAGTGCAGGATGCTGGAACAGCATAATAGCAGGTAATAACCAGGTCTCTTGTTAGGAGCTAAGTAGGAGACATCTCTCTCCCACCATGTCATTCTACACATTGGCAAGATGGTATGCGCAGCATGAAGTCTGGCAGCCATCTTGGTACAGGTAATGAAGCCTCCCTGGAGGGACAGTAAGATAGAGTCTGTCGAGTGGCGCACTACACTTTCAACAATTTCCCTTCATCAGCTGTGCAGTAACACATTCTCCTCCATTCTCCATGAGTTAAACTGCCGGTAAGCTCGCAATGCCACTTTCATTACATGATGCAAGTTATACAGAAGCCTTCACAGATCAATGAGACCCGTGAAGGCTTCTGTGTGAAAAAACCCCTGAAAAGTGTAAAAAAAAAAGACGTGGGGTCCCCCCTGAAAGCACAACCAGCACCAGTCCTTTCTGACCAAGTCCTTGTAAAATACAGGGGAAAAAATGTAGGGTTCCCCCGTATTTTCATCAACCAGCACCAGGCTCAGTGAGCCAGTCCTGGTTGTGGAAATATTGGAGACAAAAGGAGTAGGGGGTCCCACATATTATCCACAACTGGCACTAGACTCTAGCAGGG
Source organism: Taudactylus pleione (assembly GCA_031769625.1). Classification (NCBI taxonomy): domain Eukaryota; kingdom Metazoa; phylum Chordata; class Amphibia; order Anura; family Myobatrachidae; genus Taudactylus; species Taudactylus pleione. The sequence continues at coordinate 16,632,021 of JAUIMM010000213.1, read as the reverse complement.
GGGGGGGTGAGTACGGGTCCCCCATATTATCCACAACTTGCACCGGACTATTTCTAGCGGGGTCTCCCGGCAAAAGTATTCATCACCCCATGCTAGTCAGCCTAGGGCAGGGATCTCTGGGGAGGTAGGGACCGGCTAAATGGGGTCCCCCTTTCCAGGGTACCCCAGGCCCAGGATGACAGCCAGTAGCTATTACCTACACCCCTGGTGATAAATAAATGCTTTGATAAATAGTTTGACTATTGTCTTTAACATGGGGACTACAAATCCCAAGGCTGCCCCGTTTGCTTACACTTGTAGAACCACAAGTACCAGCACACCCAGGCATTATGGGTCTGCTGTTACTTGTAGTCCTTTTAAATAAATAGTCCAAAATAACCCACACGACACACACGGTGATAGTATTAACTTTATTAAGCATGGATTATAGATTTTAATTCCATGTATGGATTTGTTATTTTCACTAAACTATATTACTATTACACTCAAAATAATATATATATATATATAGAGAGAGAGAGTATCGGCGCCAACTTAGATACCAAAGAATCTTAAAAATATACTCTCCCTAAATATTACAGAGTGTCAGCTAGACCAAATGTATAGGTGCAATGGGTGTGCTCCTTAGTGAAGGTATGTGTAAGTGTATAGAGGCCCTGATTCAGAGCCGCTCATAAGCGGCCGCTCGTTCGCTCCGAGCGATGTTCACACATCTGCGCATGCGTATGGGTCGTAATGCGCATGGGCCAACCAGTCAGTGCGGTCAGAAATCGAATGCCTGCTAATTTGAGTGACAGGATGAGGCGTTTGTGGGTGGTAACAGGGGAAGGTGCTTGAAAACGGGGAGAGGAGATCCGAACGCAGGCGTGCCAAACGGTCAAAACGGGCATTTAATGGGAGTGCATAATTAACAAAGCAGCGTCATCGACCACGTCACTTGGTTGTCTTTTAGCCTGAACTGCTGGCATGATTGCAGTAGGAAAATGCTACCACAAGAATAGCGAGCAGTTCATTCGCCTTTCGATGTAATCGATTGATCTAATAAATAGCGGAGATGACGTATGATGCGAACGGCCAAGGGGCGTCTTTACAAAATAGCGAGCGCATGTTTCGGACGCTCGCTCAGACATAGAGGCGTCAACAGACCGCAAAGAGCGAGCGCTCAATTTAAATAGCCAGCCCCTTTTTCTGGACGAGCGAGCGCAAATAGCGTCCGGCTCTGAATCAGGCCCAGAGTCTTTTAGCGACTGGCGTATTAACACTGTGAAAAATGTAATATATACAATAAAGTGTCTAGTGCAGAGAGTTACCATAAACATAAAAACCGTAGTAATTTTCTCTTATTTAATTAAATTGAAAAGTTGACAAAAGAAACATAAAATATAAAATACAAGTATTGAACTTTCAAATGCTCAAACAGACTCTGTTAATGACCCACAGGTCTCACTGGTCCCTTGTGCAAAATATGCGTGTAATAAAGTGCAAAATTCATAAACAATGCAGTATGCCCCTTATACATATGATAAAATGTGGGGTATTGACAAAGGGATATAAAAATAAATAGAGAATAAAAAAATTAATATCAATTAAATAAGACAATGGGCCTGATTCAGACCCACTCGCGAGCGGCTGTCCGCTCGCAAGTGGGTCGATGTTATGCACTGAGCATGCGCACGACGGAGGGAGCTCCGTCGTGCGCATGCGCCAGACGCGACGAGCGAAGGAAAGTCCTTCGCTCGTTGTGTCCGATCAAAGGGGGCGTGCTGTCAATGTTGATTGACAGCACGCCCCCTTTGGTGGGCGTGCCGGGGGCGTGCCTCCCTGATGGGGGCGTTCCCACGGGAACGCCTCCCGTCAGAAGCCGGCCCACTGACATCACTAGTGATGTCAGTGGGAGTGATTTTGGCTCTGATAGAGCCAAAATCACTCCGGAGCTTGCGGTTGAAAACCTCAACCGCAGGCTCCGGCTCGCAATTTCGATGGTCGCGATGGTCTCGACCATCGCGGCCATCAAAAAGCACGCTCGTATAGCCTGTGGGTGGTGACCCACAGCTATACGAGCGTCCAGGAGGACGCTCCATGAAAATGGAGCCCGGCCCTCATTCAGAGCGTGCGCTCTGCTCAGAGCGTACGGCTCTGAATGAGGGCCAATGTCTGGTAAAAAGTAGGCACAGGAGAAACAATACTTTTTAAAAATGTATAAATAACATGTAAAAAGTAAAAGCAAGAGTCTAAAAGCGATATGTTGTTATCAGGTGCTTATCTTAATAGTTCATTGAGGCAAGAGGCAGCTTCCCAACGCGTTTCATCCACAGGGGACTTCTTCAAGGGCGCACCACTGTATAATTATTTATTACTGTGCAAATAGACACTGATTGACTCCGTACACGGAGCCGCCAAGCTAGTGCAGTGCGGGGTGTTTGCAAGTCTGCGGGAGACCAGATATATTTTGTATGTGTATCCTGTTAGATGCGAGAGCTGTTTATTAGACATGTTAAACAGAGACAATCTCCCTAAGACCACCTCAGTCTATATCTACACTGTAATACCCATATCTAGTGATACACTGATCCTGCTGGATGTCAGGTCCCTGACGGCAGTAATTATAGGAGCCGTGTAACATAATCTTCACTGACATATACATAGGATTGCCTGACCATATAAGAGTTGTTCAATCCATATGTATGACCATCCAACAATGATGGTATAAGGGTAATATTATCTGTGGGATAAGTGTATAATATCATTTTGTTAGGTGGTTATACCAAGAGCAACAGAACGTTGCTGTAACATCAGCTTCTGGATACAATGAACATCCAGTAATACACTTGGCAACTAAAGTGACAGTTGTAACATAATAGTGTTACAATCAAAGGAGGAATTTCTGTAAGAGTTATATCACTGGTCTATTATAAAACAGCTGCACGCAATATATTAAGAACAGCACTACCTCAACTTGAATTAACTATTATTTCATGGTGAAAGCACAGAAATATCTTGAATGCTAGTTTATTTAAACATCAGCGGAATCACATTTTAAACACTTGTTTATTTCTCTTCACATTCTTTTCTATGTCTGTTTTTATTTCGCTAGCTTCACATGTGCTAATTGCAATCAAAAAATTTTTTTTATTATATGATCAAATAAAAGTTATATTTTAACATTCGATACATTGCCAGAGTGCACCTAGCTTTAAGATTCTTTTTCCACTTTCCCCATTCCCTGGTTAGGTTTATGCATCTATATGTAATCTTTGGTAACACCCCTCTCTATTGGACTCTATAAATAGTATTATTCACCATCATATTATGACGTGTCTGATGGGAGGTAAAGCAATGAATCAAAATATCTAGACTCCAGTGCAGTGGAAATATCTATGGTTTCTATGTGAATGTTGATCTTGTGTGCTCAGGTCATATTTGTCCTTTTGTGGGTTGTTAAAAGTCATTAAACCCCCAGAAAAATTACTGTATATTTACACATCCTTGGTGGTGGTGGAAAATTGGTCTATGCTTTCAGTGGTACTCCTTTTCCACCATCAAGAGCTATTTATATTTGGAATACAAAAATTAAATAAATATATTCAATAAATAAGACACCAGTGAGAAGTGTTTTGTGGAGGTGAGGGGGAATAGAAAGTTATATTGAAATAGGTTGGTGGGCACAGTGGTCAATTGGGCAAAAGAAGCACCATGCACATCTGCATTTTGGCAACATTATAATATAACTCAGTAAGGGGTAATTTTTACTAAGAATCGTGTTTGATCGAGATTACAATCTCGGGTGAGTTTAGGCATTTTTTTCAACTCGCAAATTTACTAAAGACAAACTTGGGTGAGTTTGGGAGAGTTTTCTCTATTTCCACTGAAAAACTTGGGTGAGATTGCAAACACGATTAAACTCTAAAGTACTTTCAATGAAAAAGATACAACTTGGGAATTTAAGAATTGTGATTAAAATCATGGGTATAATTGTAGCAAACTCGGAGCTAAAAATAGACCACCTCCTGAGCTGCGAGTTTGGCAGAAACATACACAGATCTGTGTGATTTGTGTATGTTTCTGCATGTTAACTACCTACTGTAAAGTGTTTTTTTTGTTTTTCTTTAAATGACGTAGGGTCCCCCCCAAAACAGCAAGACCAGCCTCGGACACCTCAGCCAGTCCTGGTTCCTAAAAATATGGGGAAAAAACGTGTAGGGTTTCCCCGTATTTTAGGAACCAGCACTGGGCTGCTAAGCCTGTCCTGGTTTAAAAAATATGGGGAAAAAATTGCGTAGGGATCCCCCTATTTTTAAAACCAGGACAGGCTCAGCAGCCCAGCGCTGGTTCTTAAAATATGGGGGAACCCTACATGTTTTTCCCCCGTATTTTTAGTTAATTTACTTCACTTTACTACTTCACTAAATTTTTTCTGAATTTCTAACAAACTTTTGGCTTAGGGGTGCCGTTAAACAATTGTGATGCACTAGGGTGTCGCGATGCAAAAAGTTTGGGAACCACTGTACTAGATAAATGATAAGTAGAATCTGATTGATTGCTAACCCGCACTTTAGTAAATATACTCCTAGGTCATTAAGATTTGGGAAGTTACAACACTATGCCAACCATAGTTGTGACTACACTGCATCTCCAGCAGAATTCATAAGGTTTGAATAAAGGAATCTGATTTTAAATTTGACCCTGCAGGATAGTGACTCTCCCCGCTGTAAACTCAGAGATGAGACACAGAAGACTTTGTACATAGTGCAGCACTTGTAGGTACCTAAAGAATTCTGTAGACAAAAAGATTCTCTAAACTGTAAGTATCTCGGGATCGAAAACAGCTCTGATCGCAGCAATGTCTCTATCTCTCCAAGGGGTCTATTTATTGTCACTTAACATTTTCACCTGCTTTTGTAGAAATTAAGTTTTGGGGCCATTCATTAAAAAGGCAAAGCGGGAGATATTACAGATATCTCCTGCTTACCTTTCTCTCCCGATGTGGCCCGCTGTCCCCATACACTAGTATGGAGACAGAAATTCATAAACTCCACAATATTTTCTGAGCTTGACTGCGGTGCGATACTGATGGGTATCGGGGACTGTATGCCATCTCAGAATGGCGGTACAGTATCACTCACAAGTTCCAAAAAAATATTTTTTTTGGAACTTGATGAATAACTAAAGTATGGGGACTGTGAAAACTTTCGGGGGAGAATTGTAACCAGGAGATATCAGCAGGCTTGCGACACCCATGGCCAATAAAGCTCCACCCACTCGCAGGTGCCCGAAGCTCCGCCCTCTCACAGGTGCACTAAGCTCCGCCCACTCGCGGGTTCACGAAGCTCCTACCGTTTACTTCCCACAGTAATCCATCTTCAAATGAGCTGACAGTTTGAGACTGCAGTGGACACTAAAATTATGAAAAAATTGGAGCAGCTGAGGTCAGTGGGGCCGGCTTCAGACGGTAGGCGTTCCCATGGGAACGCTTCCGTCTGGCCGGCACGCCCACCAAAGGGGGCGTGCTGTCAATCAACATCGACAGCACGCCCCCTATGGTGCGAGACCCGGAGCGATGGAAAGCCCGTCGCTCCCCGGGTCTCGCGCATGCGCACAACGGAGCTCCCTCCGTCGTGCGCATGCGCAGTGGGGAACATCGACCCACTTGCGAGCGTACTGCCGCTCGCGAGTGGGTCTGAATGACCCCCAAAGTTTGTCTACATACATGAAAATCATTTATGTTTCATATACACATTATACACAAAGCCTGAAGGTATTTTTATGCAATATATATAATAAGTTTGTGCTTTAAACAAAGTTTGTGTACATTAAACCATCAGAAAGCAAAGGATTTACTATCTCAGTCATGCTAAAAAACTTCTGTATTTTGGAATATTCTGTATTTTGGCATATTTGGATATGGGAGACTCAACCTGTATTGGGTTTTAGACCTGATAATTGAAATTTATTATCATTGATAGTTGCGGTAATAAGAAATTATTTAATGCCTGAATGTATAAAAAAAAACACAGGCAGGGACAGGTATTCCGAAAGGAGCCCATACCTGGGTCAGGAGGTAATTATGAGATCGGCGGCTGCAATGCCGCCGGTCTCAATACCGACAGCTGAAGCCTGACAGGGGACTTAAGATAGGCATTGAAATAAAGACGCCTATCTTCAGCCCGACGCCGGAACATACATATTAATGCCACGCATTTCTATACACTGGGTACACCCACTTTGGCAGACGGTTACACCCCTTCAGTGGGCCCCTACTATTGCAATCCCCTGGTGGGCCCTTCATGCCCCAGTCCGACCCTGGATATCAGTGTTATCTCCTGGGTTACAGTAATGATGAAGGAGCCTATAACTTAATTTCTACACAATAAGGTGGAAATGTTAATTTTCCCCTACCTTTGTAGAAATGAAGGGATGATGAATAGGCCCTAGGTGTAGAAATGAAGGGATGATGAATAGGCCCTAGGTGTAGAAATGAAGGGATGATAAATAGGCCCTAGGTGTAGAAATGAAGGGATGATGAATAGGCCCTAGGTGTAGAAATGAAGGGATGATGAATAGGCCCTAGGTGTAGAAATGTAAATTCACTCAAATGTTTTGCTCATATCTACATGCTAATTAGAGACTGGCTGTGTATAGAGAGTTATGTATTCTTTAAAGACTGAAAATATGGGTCTGTTCTGAGCTGTATGTAGCTGCGATGTTGAACACAGTGTTTTTTGTATGCACATGTGTCTGAGTTGCACTGCACATGTGTGCCGTAGGTGTTTGTACAGAGGACGCAACAGTCCGGGCTCATTTATGTATCTGCCTGACAGGTTACCACAGTTCCGGGATTTGCGTTCCACACTGTGGAATGCAAACCGGAAGTTCTCATCGGCTCCTGGCTAGCCGGCACATCCGGGTGCCGTTAGCCGGGAGCAGCAGCATAGCGTTAGCGCTGCTGCTCCTTTGCCTTCATAGTGGCAGCGTCTCATCCTGCACATAGCATCCAGCACCAGGGACCCCTGTTCAACCTGCTGACAAGCCGGCGTCAGCAGCTTCCGGAAGCAGTGCCTCTCCCCTCTGGTACTTGGCAGTGGCAGTGGACACTATAAGGCAGCAGAGTCGAGCCAGCTGTGCCCAGCATTTAGCCGCTTCGTACTCACCGCCTCAGGATGCCTGCTAGTTAGACCAGGTATATAGTTTCTGGTCCTTGTTACTAGAGACGATTTTGTGAGACTTCTGGGGGTTAACAACTTGCAGCAGTGCAGTCACTCTAAACTGCAGGAAGCAAACAAGGGAAGAGTATGCACTGTGATTCTCTTGTTACAGTAGACAAATGTCAATCTCTCTATTAAGACTGTCCTTGGTCCTCTTTTGAGTAAAGCTAGTGTGCAGGCAGAGGCAAAGCATTGTACACTAAACACCCTCCATCCCATGACATACTCCCCACCTTACCTCTCAGCTCCTAGACATAGGGACATACACCGAGGGACATACACTATACACTAAACCCCCCCCCTCCCGATACTCTTATGTCCCCAGGGACATACACTCCCCACCCTACCTCCTGGCCACCAAACCACAAACCCCCCGATCAGGGACATACATTATACACCCTACCACCACCAGCCCCCTCCCTGGTCCTAGAGACAATACACTGTCCGCTATATCTTCCCCCCTCCTGGTCTACTCTACACCTCAGTCCTGGGAACAAACACTACTGCTCTGCCTCCCCTAATGTCCATAGGGACATATACTCCCTGTATCCCAGTGCTAATGCTTGTTTTTTTTTTTTCCTGTGGGGTCCGATGTGTTTTCGTTTTTTCCGTGGAGGCCATTGTGTTTTATTTTCTCCTATTGAGACCAATGTGTTTGCTTGTGCTATGTTTCTCGTGCTTGCGTCTGAGTTTCTCCACGCATGCGTTCCATACAGAGTTGCAGTACAGATTCAGATGCGCACAGCAAGAAGTAGATTAGAAATGTTTTGGGTTCTCACAGGGGGATGACTAATCAGACTCTGATGTAATGTAGTATGGGTGTGTTGCTGAAAGTGGTTGCGTATAGAGACACTGAATCACTGATACTGGAGGCCATACTCAGACGGATGATCTGCACCTAGCATAGGGCTTGTGAAAGTTTCAATGATGTGACTGATGGTGGCGCCTAAAGACGCACGGAGCATGATCTGTAGACACTGAAAGTGGGCCGATGTACACCAGGGAAGGGCATTGTAGCAGCATTAGTTTAAAGTCGCAGATAGAACTGTTGCAAATGACACAAAGAAGGTCGCAACTATGTCATACTCATAAACACACTGAGGACAGTCCCGCCTCCTTGACAAACCCCGCCCCCATTTGGGCTGCTTTCATAAATTTCCCGGGCTGGTTTTCCATCCCAATCCGCCCCTGCTGACATATGTTGGGTGTTCCTGGGCAGCATCTGGGAGGCAACAGTGGTGTGTGACTAAACGGATGCACAGAGATTTTGCGTATTATGGGAGTGTCACAGGCATGTCGTGGCCAAGTTGCTGATAGTGGGTGTCTCATACCTTGCACAGTTATACATACGGATGTACACCAGGGAAGGGCATTGTAGCAGCATTAGCATAAAGTCACAGACCTGACTGCGGCAAAAGATGAAAGGACTCAGAAGCAGCCTATATGTGTCTTTATTAATATTAAAGAAAAAGCATATTTTATATCTACATTGTCAATTGTATTAAAAAAATTGCAGTAGCTGCTTATTTTCCTGCCATAAAGAGCAAATTATCACCAATAGACAGAAAAATAGTTGGCATGATTAGAAAAGACCGTTTTCTGCTGAGTAGATCATGTATGTAAGTCTGTCATGCTGTCTAGTCAGATTCTAGCGTACTGCAACTCCCTTCATAAACCTCCCCATCATAAACTACAGTATGAACTGAACAAAGCACTTATTACTTTTTATGAATGTTTATTCACTGATGTGTATATGCTGCACCTGACATGAATTTATGACATGTAAATATAAAATGCATACCCATTTGCATTCGTACTTGTGTCTACATGCGTTTACAATGGGGCTCGTTTTTTTGGATCCTGCTTGGTCCACTTTAGTGTGATCAAAGTATGTCATCGGCTTTGTTTTATTTAAAAAACTTACAACAATACGTCATAAACACATAAAAAAACATAAAATCATTGCAAATTTAATAACACACATCACCTTGTCCACCCCAACCTTCCCCATTCTGCCCCCTATGCTCAGCTTGACTCCCCACCTACCCTGCACACTCTCGACTAACACCATAAATCCTAAACTCTTAAGTACCGGAATGATAAGAAAACCGTTTTAGTAGTTTGCAAACCATTCAGATCATCAAAATTTCCAACACCCAAGAATGTGATAGAAGAAAACCATAAGATCAATAAAGGAAAGGACTTCCGCCACCCACTCAAGGGGGCTTCAGGTGGCACCACAACCGGGTCAAATTAAGTGGTTCAATCAAAATCGTGCTGTATTTTTATGTTCATGTCAGTGGTTATTTATTCATATGGCCCATTCATTTCAATACAGTTGTTTCCTAAATGAACAAGCTCCATTTATATAAATGAGCAATATAAATGAATGTGCTATTAATATGAATGAATCTGCACAGCATTGGTAAAAAAAAACAACCTCAACAGAAATTCAGTTAATCTTTATTGATGGATCCTGCACAGTCTACCCTTCAACACCACCCTTTCCCAATTGATAGACTTCAGCCCTGCACTGATAAGAATAGGTTGGCTATGACAAGGAGACCCTACGCTTTGTCTCTAGCGGTGGGACAACACTCTCGGTGTCCCTCTCCTTTAGAGGCAGGAGGCCATTGCTATCTAGCACTGGGCCTGGTTCAGGAATGTTTGGGGAGACAAACAGCATAATTTTATATATAGTTTATTGAGATTCTCCAGTTCATATAAATTCATATCAATGGGACCATTCAACTGAAGGGGAAAGTTATTGAAATTACCTATTTGTGTAGAACCTGCGTCATTACAATTGGAACCAGCAGAATGTGAAAAGGAGATTAGTCCATACCATGAGTCCTTGAATAGGTTTGCAGGTTTATTGGTAACAACAAGTTTTTTATATGTCAGAAACTCTTAAAATCCTGATCCTTCCCTCTCACAAGAGGATTGGGTATGCAATCCCAGCACACACAATGCAGGTGGTCAGAATCCAGGCACCGGAATCCTGATGGTGAAAATCCTGACTCCTGCAGGTAGGTAATCTAACCTTTCCCCTAAACCCTACCAACAGATATACAAGTGTCACATATCAAATTAATCAGTGCAATCTCGTGAAGCGGCTTTGTCACACCATGTTGTGACTAAGGGCACATCAGTGTGAAAAAGATGCTTGGTGCATGCCAAGTCGCACAGAACCTGGCATGCTGACAATAGTGGAAGGAAAAATGGAATAGCTTTTCAATGCCCGTGCTGTTTGTATATAGCTTTTTTTCTTAGCATCTAGAGCCTTCATTCTATGTTTGGTTATTTTATGTTACTCATCTGAGCTTAATATCTGTTAATGGAGACATGCCTTTATGGATACATATTTATGTTTTGAATAAATTAGCCCCTTGCATTCTATTGTTTTATGGAGTTCAGATTCATTTACTCAAAATGTATTTGGAAATGACCAGACTAGACACATACTGTATCTTCCTCATGTAAGGTCATATTGGCATGTCGGTTACTGCTGTGTTAAACATTATAAATGATACACAATGTTGATGATGTTGCTCTAAATAACAAAAAGTGATGGGATGTGCTAGAAATAAACCCCTTTTCTGCAGTCCTGTCACCCTGCCAGTGACCCTCCACCCCTTTGTGCTCACACCAGACAGGTCACAGATTATACTAGTTACAAATGTAATGTACTTAGCATGGCCGTTCCTGGCAGGAGCCTCAGAGGAACACATGGCATCTATTCTAGTGATGTCCAATTCCTCTGTCTGCAAATCAAGTTCAAGGAGCAGCTTCTGTTTTGCAATCTGTTTGCAAACACGTAATGTACAGACATGCAAGCACCAATACCATGCTTTAGTGACATATTTAACACAGATATTGGACACATACACAAGAAAATTCACATATCTACACAAACAGTGACAATGAAATACATTCGCACGCATTTGGAATTTTTCCCATTTTGTTACATGATGGAATGATGAAAAGTGACACAACAAGTACCCATTCTTCCATTCTCCATTAACATTCGGGCTCTTGGCTGTACAATTTAATTGACATTTTACTTTTACAGAACAAAGAGTATTAACCTCTGCTGGGCACCTGTTGCCAGCACACACAGGGGGTCTCATTTATAAAACGCACTAGAAGGTTTTAGGAGAGCTTTTGAAAGATTAAGGCTGCATGTGAGTCTGGTCAGGCGGGGTAGGAAGTTCCATAAGTAGGGAGCAGCATGGGAGAAGTTTTGGAGGTGGGAGTGAGAGAAATGGCTGTCTCAGAGAGGATGTGAAACATAGGGGTATATTTACTAAAGTGCAGTTTTTAGAAGTGGAGTTGTTGCCCATACCAACCAATCAGATTCTAGCTAATATCTTCTAGAACAGCCATGTGAAACTCGCGGCCCAAATGTACATTTTATGCTGCCCCGACATCGAGGGCTCAAATATACATATTTTGCGGTCCAGCCTGCTCCTACTGCCCGCCCACTATTACGCTCCCTGGCCCATGGTGGCAGACTGTGACAACATGCCAGTGACAGACCCTCCCAGGGCCTACTCCTGCCGATGTGCTGCAGCTGCCAGCAGCCACTACTTTTACCCCACCCGGCGCAATCGCCTCCACCGCATAATAGTGAGTCAAGTGACTTGCTCCACATCCCACCTTACCTATGCCGCATTGTCTGGCGTGCCCACAATAAAGTTTTTCATGTGAGCACTGAATCCGGCGCGGCGTTACGTCATAACATCAGTGCTCTTAAAAAAAACTTTATTGCGGGTACGCACGCTGAATGAGAGGAGCCGCCGCCGTTGGTGTCAGAACTCTGAGCATATGCTGGAGCAGACAGACAGAAGAAGGAGCGAGTGAGGTAACTAAGGCAGTGCTGCAACTATGGGGGGGGGCTGGAGGTGCACGCTGCACCCAGCGCCAGTGTCCTCCAGCCTGGCGCCGCAGGGAGGCTCCAAGCCAGATGCCCACTGCTATTTTATCACCAGCGGGCACCTGGATCCTTCCCTGCAGCACTGCGGTAGCCGGAGGCTGGAGTTCTCTCCTGAACTCCAGCTTCCGGCTCTACCCACGGGCACTATGGGAGAGACGTCATGACATCTCTCCCATAGTTCCAAGGAGCAACCGGGTGGACCGGGCGGCGGCGGACGCAGGAGCGGGGTTTAAGGTAAGTATTGTTTTTTTGGTTTTGTGTAAGCAGCACTACAGGGGCATTACTATGGTGGCATTGTTACAGGGGTATTACCATTTGGGCACTACGACAGGGGCATTATTATGGGGTCATTACCATATGGGAACTACTACAGGGGCATTACTTTATGGGCACTACTACAGGGGCATTACTATGGGGACATTACCATATGGGAACTACTACAGGGGCATTACTTTATGGGCACTACTACAGGGGCATTACTATATGGGCACTAATACAGGAGCATTACTATAGGGGCACTACTATTGCACTTCTTCACCATTATCCCCCTCAACTCATATCATATTATGTCATGGGCCATATCCTTATTGCTACTAGGGTGGCGTAGACACAATTCTGGAAACTCCCTCCCTTTTCTAAGATTATTGCTAATACTCATAGAAATAATGAAAAGGAATCTTTAGGCTTGAAATATTCAACATCTACCGTCTCACCTTTAGTTAAATGGAGCCCATTGTTTGAATATTATACCGAACATTTTAACCCATCCCATTCCTCCTCCAATCCATAATTAGGTTCTGTCTCTCTTGTTGTATGCAGATTACCTTTATAGGCCTGATTAGAGAAAGAACAAGTAACTGTGGGCCTGATTCAGAGTTGGGAATAGAGAGAGACATAGCACTTAACTGTGAACCTAAACAAACCATATTGCAATGAAAGGGGTGTAAATACATACATTTGTTTGCATGTGGGGTAAATACTGGCTACTTTTACATGTAGCCCACAAATACTGCACAGCTTTATTATTACTCTACAATTCAGATGTCAGTTTGGACACCTCCATCCCAAATCTAAATCTCTGCACATTTTAAATCTGCCCCACCTGCAGTGCAGCATGGTTTCACCAAGATGATCAGTTGAGAGAGATATCGCTCTCTGGGTCTGATTCAGAGCCGGACGCTATTTGCGCTCGCTCGTCCAGAAAAAGGGGCTGGCTATTTAAATTGACCGTTCGCTCTTTGCGGTCTGTTGACGCCTCTAGGTCTGAACGAGCGAACAAAACATGCAGACTTTTTTTGTAAAACACGCCCCCTGGCCGCTCGCATCGTACGTCATCTCCGCTATTTATTAGATTAATAGAGTACATCGAAAGGCGAATGAACTGCTCGCTATTCTTGTGGTTGCATTTTCCTACCGCAATCATGCGAGCAGTTCTGGCTAAAAGACACCCAACTGACGTGGTCGATGACGCTGCTTTGTTAATTATGCACTCCCATTAAACGCCTGTTTTGACTGTTTGGCACGCCTGCGTTCGGATCTCCTCTCCCCGTTTTCAAGCACCTTCCCCTGTTACCACCCACAAACGCCTCACCCTGTCACTCAAATTAGCAGGCTTTCGCTATATTGCGAGCACACGATTTCTGACCACACTGACTGGTTCGCGCATGCGTACTAAAACCCATACGCATGCGCAGATGTGCGAACATTGCTCGGAACGAACGAGCGGCAGCTTACGAGCGGCTCTGAATCAGACCCTCTATTCCCAAGTCTGAATCAGGCCCTGTGTATCTTAGTAAAACCACTGCAGGTGGAGAAGATGTAAAATGTGTAGATAAATTTAGATTTGGGAGTGCTGTGTCCAAACTGACATTTAAATTGCAGTGTAAAAATACATCTTTCCAGCATGTGTGGGCTACATGCAAAAGCAGCCAGTATTTACCCCACATGCAAAAAAATATGTATGTATTTGCACCACTTGCATTGTAACATGGTTTGATCAGGTGCACAGTTACTTGCTCTATCTTAAGCTGGGTACACACTATGCGATGTGTGCCCTTACGATATGTCGAGCCGACGAGCAGCGTGTACACATTGAGCGATGTAATGAACGACGGAACGATCCCTCGTTCCGTACTTCATTACCTGCAACGACGCCGCATGCGGTATTGTCTGGTTACCCGTGAAGCACAGCCGACCGGACAACATGGCATGTGATCGCGGGTGTGCGCAGATAGTCCGTACACACTTCGCGATCCGCACGATCCATCATTCGGATCCACGACAAAATGATAGAACGTTCAATGGATTGCATAGTGTGTACCCGGCTTTACTCTATTCCCAAATCTGAATCAGGCCCGTAGTTGTATGTCTGCAAGCTATATTGGCCTACTCTCATGTTTTTGTTTTACTACTTTAATACTGTTGTCTTGTACTCCCTTCCCTCCCTCCTCCCTTTCTTTCCCTGGTTGTTTGTTCCCCTTTCAGTACTTTCTGGTCTATGATAACTACCTTGTATTGCACGTGGTTTCAGTGATTTCAGCTGCTGCATTGAAAAATGTTTTAAATAAAAATATATTGTTTAAAAAATAAATAAATCTCATGCACATATAGGGATTATGACATATTACTGCATGCATTATCCACAACTGAGGTACCCAATTCTGGTATTCAGGGTTTACAGTTCATTATCTCGTTGTAGGTAATTTTTTCATTGCCAAGAACATGGTTGTAAAATTGGGGACCTGGGATTGGCTGTGGAGCAGTGTGAAAAGATCCCAGGGTAAGGATACCGTCCATGTTATCCAACTGCTGAAGCATGCTTGTGATTTCCGCATCCTCAGACAGATGTGTTTTTCACCCCAGCATCATATGTGGCACCCCAAACTACCTATCTCCTGAAGTTCTGGCCAAGGATAGTCACTCTTTCAAATCAGACATCTGGGCTCTTGGATGCATAATGTAAGAGATGTATGATAAAGTACTGAGATTTCTGTTTCCTTTCCCTGTACTACAAATGTCAAGGAAGCAACATAGCATTAAATTACATGACATAGTCAGCATGATAATACCATTAGAATAGTAGGTTCTGCTCACACCAGGCCCACAATCCAAGTATTTATATCATTCTATAATTCTCTGGCAGCTCTACAAACCTTGAGAGCGCCATCCTATTTATGTATACAGAACTGAAAAACGGCAGCATATAGTCTATCATGTGCCATCATAAGCCATCCAGGGACGAGCAATTCAGTTTTTGTAATAAATACTGTTTGTTGATTAAGTCATATGAATGTGACCTTGCAGGGTCAAGAATCTTCATTCCCAATGTACATATCTGAGATTCAGAGGATTAATTGCTGTAAATATGCACCCAAGGGCAAGAACGAGGCCAGACCTCTTTTGGGACATAAAGGGAGATGCATCAAACTTTCTAATCAGGACAGGTGAGAAGTTACCCATAGCAACCAACCAGATTTCATAGAATATAATAGATAAAATGATATATAGATCTGATTGATTGCTATTGGCAACTTCACCACTTTTCTCTCTTAGAACGTTTGATACATCTCATAACATCAGATATAAGGGGGAATTCAATTAGACTTGTTATTTTAACAGGTGTGAAAAAGGGTGGTAGCCTCTGGCTTTAATGTCCCAGGGCGAGATGTAGTTATAATTCCAACAGTCAGGTCGTCGGCACTAGCTAGCACCTTCTAGAAGATAATATGTAGAATCTGATTGGTTGCTATGGGCAACATCTCCACTTCTAAAAACTCTCACTCTAAATTTACCCCTAAGAATGTGTTAAAAGCATAACAATCAAATCATAACACCTTTGTGTCTAAAGTTTGTTTTGCAGTACCAAAATGCTATTTATTGTACAGAAAGTAGCCTTAGCCTTTGATGGGAAACAGGATCAGCACTCCTTAAAGCATGAAGAGTAAACAAATAAAATAGAATGGTTTAATGAGTTGCAAACATCCACTTCTGCACTTTGGGGCTGATACAGGGGGTGTAGTAAGTATTACCGTGGGCCACATGGCCAGCGGTTCAAATCCAATCACTGGCAGCCTGGCAAGGGTGAAGATCCCAATCGTCCCTAAGGTAAGTATCGCTAACCTAATTCTACCCCCTAACCCTGCCTTAGGGGTGCCTAACCCTAACCTCCCCCCCAAGTGCTTAAACCTAACCCCTCTTCCCTGCTGCCTAACCCTTAATCCCCCCGGGAGGCCTTAACCTAACCCCCCTCCCCCACGGCTGTCCGCGCCTTTATTCGGTATGCCGGGCGTCGGTCTTCCGGCGTATGGTTAATGACAGGCATCGAGTTTTCGACGCCTGTCATTAGTACCATGCCAGGATTAGAGAGTCTGGAAGCCAGCGGTCGGTATTTAGACAGTCGGCTTCCAGACTACATCCCGATACAGGGGTGTACACAGCCGAAACTGTCTATTGGCGGCCACCTATCTGCAACTTTATGCAAATACCACCACAAAGCCCTTTCCTGGTGTACATGAGTATGAAGGTGCAAGGACTGAGACACCTACTGTCAGATTCTGTAAATTCTTTAATTAGTTAATGAATTCTACTGTGCTCCTTTGGATAAAATCACTATACTTCACAAATGTCAACCAATGCGTTTCTTCTTCCTGCACTAACAACATAATGTTTGCTAATGTCCTTTGTCTGCTTGTAGCGCCAGGTAGCCAGCACTTATTATTAAGCACTTACTATGGTGCATCTTTCACCATGGAAACTTGCACATGTGGTATGGCAGGTTCTCCGTCTGTGTATGGCCGTCTATTTGAACGCCTATGTGAGCAACCACTTTCACAACACACCCACAACACTCTCATAACACGTCCATAAGATGGTGCCCCAAAACATTTCTGATACCATGCATCTCCATAGCTATTAGCAACAGCGCCTTTGTGTGAACACTGGGCCTGATTCAGAGCAGAGGAGTAGCATGGATCCATGGCGCCCAGAGAAAGTGCATGTCATACCGCCTCCCCCTTCCCTGTGCTGAAATGTGCCAGCTGGGCATGGCCAGCCTGTAGGGGAATACTGAAGTGAAGAGAAAAAGAGCAAACAGTGGCAGTTTGACACTTTGCAGTGAGGTACCATTGGGGGAATGGAATGCTTTGGTGAGGCACTGTCGGACATTAAGGAGTAGCTCCTTTGGCACTGCTTTATTTATGTATAGAACCTAGGCTCTGACTTTTATCTCCTTTGAATCATTGTTATTAGTCAATAGAGGAGATTGTATTATATATTCTGATCATTTAACTTAAATTGATAAAATATATGTGCAAGAGTGAAATGTCACAGGGTGCAAAGCTTATTACTGCAATTACTGCCCCAAGCAGCTATCACTGATGTGGGAACACCTATGGGAAGCTCCCTTCTCAGCTATGCTACTACTTAGCAAATATACATTGCACCTATATTAATGTGAGTACTACTATTCATGTTCTGCCTGCCACCATTATTATTATATCAGGTCTCCTAATATTTTTTAAAAGACCTTTCAAATAACACTTTGTGGTCATGCCTGGGAACATCTAATTACTTTAAATAGCAAAGCAGTGCCTTTGTTTAATCTAATACCTTATAATTGAAGTTTAGGACTTTACCTCAGATGCGTCACTTTTAAGTCCATTGAAGCACAATGAATGAATGAGGAGAGGATGGAGGGGATCAAAGAAGAGAGAGGAAAGTGCCGATCTGAGAGGGGAGGTGACAGAAGCCAATAAGAAAAAGAGAGGGTTGGTGACAGAAGCCAATAAGAAAGGAGTGGACAGGGGCAAAGAGCCAATCACATGGTAGAGAAGGGAGGGAATTAAAGAGGTGAGAAGTGAATGTAATTAATCTGACAGGAAAGGGGAGGTGACAGATGATAATCACAGAGAAGGGAGGGCCGGATGGGAGGCAATCTGGGCAGCTTGAGAGAGCATGAAATGTAGAAACGGATCTCAGATCCGTAACTTATTTAGCATATAGAGCAAACAAACCGAGATAAAACTAACAAGGCGGCCGTCATACTGAGTAGCACCCATGACATCCGGAACCCCGGATGGCACCCTCTGTCCATTTTTGCACCTGGAGCTCATGCTCCGCCAGAACCACCCTCGCTAGTCCCGATTCAGAGATGGACACTAATGTGATTGCAACAGCGTTCTTGTACGATTGCAGCTGCAAAAATATGTTAATGTCTGCAAAGATCTCCTGAACATAGACGCCCACTGCTGCCTTCTTACCTGCGTGCAACGACGCAAACCTGTGTAAATATCGGTAACATCAACGCACATTGAGTAGCCATCTTGGCCTTGCGGCAGGTCTGACCAGCCGCTGCCTTGGGAGCTCTTCAGACATGTAGAGCTGCGTATACACTCGCAGTGGATAATTTATGCACGCCCATGTAATAGTGTTTACACGTACAGATGGCTGTGTTTCTCAGACCACCCCCCGTCACCAACCCCAAATGCTGACAGCCTGTCACTCACAGTGCGGCTTATACGCATGCGCGATGGTAAACAATCACTCGATCTGCATGAAAATCGCATTAGCGTCCATCTCTGAATCAGGCCATGGTGTGTAACACAAGTGCCATAGGAGATATCAGGGATATTCGCACACGCGCAGCATCAAAAGTTGCTCAGGTATGTGACCTTCAGCATTGCGTGTAGCTCTGAATCAGGACCTTTGTGATATATGAAATAAAGCATTCGGCATTCCCACTTATAGCTATATTTATGGACATACAGTAGTAGCATCATATTTCATTCTCGTGGTGGCCTCACACTTGTGTGTTAGAAGTTGTGTACTTGTGCTGCTTACAAACCTCTTTAGCAGCATTGTCATGTGTTTGTGTGTGTTGGATCAGCTAGGGGACACATTGTTACTTCACACCGTACTTTAGTCATTTTTAACAGCTTTTTCTTTTACAGCTTGTGTTTGATAGGCTGCAGCATTTATAATTCATTTCAGTGGTCCTGGACCTTCAGCAGTTTTATCTGTTAGGGGAAAACACAACATATAGCCTTAGTAAGCTATAGAAGCTTTGGAAACATTAGAGGTCCAGCAAATAGCATATGCCATAGACTGTAGTGATAGGGATGATCAATAGATATTTGCTGCTTTTACTGACACTGCTGGTTACAAAACACAGATCTGACACCAACCCAATATGGGATTTGGTACACAGGTGGCTTATGTTGTTTCTGTATAGAGTGCAGACTCTGCGAGGGGGTATGTGCTGTTGTACTTACACAATACTAAGCTATGGGAAGTTACAGCTCTACTCTGTCACATTCAGGTACACAATGCTGTGTGAATATTCCCCTTTAAGAGCCCAGTCACAGAAAGAGATGTATTACTTCATCCGAGAAGGATTCTTTCCTGTACTGTCTTACATATCATCTAATGGCAGAAGACTAATCATCTCTTTACTTGTGAGCTGCCCCACCAATAGGCCATGTATAGAGGAAATCCTGGCCCATGATTTCTTCACCCAGGTATAGAACGGCCTCACTGGTGTACTGAGATAGGGGTATACTCACTATCCTAAGTGGGGATTTATACAAGTTTAGGTGTTGCCCATAGCAACCAATCAGATTCTAGCTATTATCTTCTAGAAGGTGCTAGATAAATGATAAATAGAATTTAATTGGTTGCTATGTGCAGCATCTCCTCTTGTATAAATCCGTACTTTAGTAAATATACCCCTTACAGTACATATTTGGAGGGCTGTCATAAGCAGCTACATGTAAATGCTGCACCCGTGCAATGGGATGTATTTACTAAGTTGTATGTAACCTAATAGAAAGCCATAGGACAAGCATAAAATGAGTCTTTTATCATCACTGAGTCTTTTCTTGTATTCAGGAAATCACACCCGAGAAGCTCTCATCTACCACCTGCCACACAGCTCCCACCCTGTCGCTTTCCATCCACCTCACCAGATTCTTCAGAAAGGCAGCTAAAGTTTTATATAGAGGAGTATTATACAGATCCTTATGCACAGGTATATAACTTGTCAGCTTCCAGCTATAGATAGCTAAGCATACTAACTTCATCTTGTACAAATGCTTGTGCTATGCTAGAAATGTTAGTGCAACTGGCATTCTTTTTATAGCATACAGTGTTTATATTAATAGTACCTTTGCCCTCTCTGTATAATGAATAATAATGATCATTTCTAATATTTCCTCTTAATTCACTTGGAGCATTATATAACAAACTTGCTCTTTTTTGATGGAGGGGGCAGCACTCCAAGAGGTGGGGGAAATAGTACAACAACCTGCAGTTGTCTGGTAATTAACCAATCAGATAAATAAACTACTGTAGTTCTTAGCCTATGTATGTGTTTGTCCTAAGCACAATTATATAGTAAAAAATTCAGATCCGTTATAAGTAGGGGTGAGCGGGTTCGGATTTCTGAAATCCGAACCCCCCCGAGCCCCCCCGATCCGAGTCCGATCCGAATCAGGCTCGACTTTTCCCGCCTGACTCGGATCTGAAATCGAGGCAAAACGTCATCATCCCGCCTTCCGAGTCTCGCAGGTTTTGGATCCTATATAAGGTACCCGCGTCGGCGCCATTTTCTCACTCGGCTGTGGACAGTGAAGAGGGAGGGTGGGAGTTAGGGCTGTGTAGTGTAGTGTAGTGTAGTGCTGCTGTTGTCCACTACTTCAAAGTCCATAGGGGCTGGCTGTGTTGTGCTGTGCTGCTGTTGTTAATAGGGGCTGTGTCCACTACTTCAAAGTCCATAGGGGCTGGCTGGACTGTGTTGTGCAGTCAGTTCTCCATAGGGGCTGTGTCCACTCCAAAGTCCTGTGCAGTGTCCCAGTCCTAAAGGGGTGCTGTAGTGTTGTCCAGGGGGTGCTCTGTCCATCAGGGGTGCTCCCCCCAAGTGCTAAAAAAATAATATATTTTCTGTGTTTGTGAATTGTGTGCGCAGTAGCCGCACGTGCATCAACAAAGTAGTGCCAAGCGTGCGCCTGTGTCATAAGTAAAGGGCCGGCTGGCTTGACCG
Organism: Taudactylus pleione; assembly: GCA_031769625.1. NCBI lineage: Eukaryota > Metazoa > Chordata > Amphibia > Anura > Myobatrachidae > Taudactylus > Taudactylus pleione. The sequence continues at coordinate 16,610,849 of JAUIMM010000213.1, read as the reverse complement.
TTAAGGGTGCTGTAACCCCCGAAAGTACACTCCAGTCCAAACCAAAAAAAAAATTATTTTCTGTGTTTGTGAATTGAGTGCGCAGTAGCCGCACGTGCATCAACAAAGTAGTGCCAAGCGTGCGCCTGTGTCATAAGTAAAGGGCCGGCTGGCTTGACCGTTAAGGGTGCTGTAACCCCCGAAAGTACACTCCAGTCCAAACCAAAAAAAAAATTATTTTCTGTGTTTAGCCGCACGTATATATCAAATCGATATAACATAAATGGAGGACCAAACTTTCTCCGATAAAAATAAAATAGAGAAAGATCAAGAACCACTTCCTCCTAGTGCTGAAGCTGCTGCCACTAGTCATGACATAGACGATAACATGCCATCAACGTCGTCTGCCAAGGCCGATGCCCAATGTCATAGTAGAGGGCACATACAATCCCAAATGGCAAAGTTCAGGAAAATGACCTTGAAAAAGACATTTAAATCAGCTGAAGAGAAACGTAAACTTGCCAATATGCCATTTACGACACGGAGTGGCAAGGAACGGCTAAGGTCGATCCCTAGTATGTTCATGACTAGTGGTTCAGCTTCACATGACGATGGAAGCCCTCCTCCCACTAAAAAAATCAAAAGAGTTAAGCTGGCAAAAGCACAGCGAAGAACTGTGCTTTCTAAGAAGATATCACAAATCCCCAAGGAGAGTCCAAGTGTGGTGGTGGTTGCGATGCCTGACCGTCCCAGCACTGGACGGGAAGAGGTGGCTCTTTCCACCATTTGCACGCCCCCTGCAAGTGCTGAAAGGAGCACCCACAGTCCACTTGCTGATATGCAAATTGAAGATGTCACTGTTGAAGTACAACAGGATGAGGATACTGGTGTAGCTGGCGCTGAGGAGGAAGTTGGCGAGGAGGATTCTGATGGTGATGTGGTTTGTTTAAATCAGGCTCCGGGGGAGACAGTTGTTGTCCGTGGGATGAAAAAGCCCATCACGGTCATGCCTGGGCAGAAGACCAAACATTCCACCTCTTTGGTCTGGCAATATTTCTATCCAAATCCGGACAACAACTGTCTTGCCATATGTACCATATGTAAAGGTGAAATAAGTAGGGGTAGGGACGTCAACCACCTAGGAACATCCTCCCTTATACGGCACCTGCAGCGCGTTCATAAAAAGTTACTGTCAAGTTCAGAAACTTTGGCTAAGACCGTAAGCAGTCCAGGGACACCTAAATCCCGTTGTCCTGTTGTATCCAAGCGCCTGCAAACCACACCGTCAACTCCCTCCTCGTCAATTTCCTCCTTAGTCAGGATCGGAAGTAGTCCTGCAGGCCATGTCACTGGCATGACTGACTCTCCTATCCAGGATTCCTCTGGAGGATCCAGCATTGCTACGCCTACTGCTGCCGCTGTTGCTGCTGCTGGGAGTCGTTCATCATCCCAGAGAGGAAGTAGGAACACCACTACTTTTACTAAACAATTGACCCTCCAACAGTCCTTAGCGAGGAGGATGAAGTACGACAGCAGTCATCCTGAAGCAAAACGTATAACTGAGGCCTTGACTGCTATGTTGGTGTTAGACGTGCGTCCGGTATCCGCCATTAGTGCAGTGGGATTTAGACAATTGATGGAGGTAGTGTGTCCCCGGTTCCAAATCCCGTCTAGATTCCACTTCACTAGGCAGGCGATACCGAGACTGTACAGAAACGTCAGAAAAAGTGTCCTCAGTGTCCTGAAAAATGCCGTTGTACACAATGTCCACTTAACCACGGACATGTGGACAAGTGGAACAGGGCAGACTAAGGACTATATGACTGTGACAGCCCACTGGGTAGATGTATCACCTTATGCAGCAACAGCAGCAGCGTCACCAGTAGCAGCATCTCAGAAACGCCAGCTCGTTACAAGGCAGGCTACGCTGTGTATCACCGGTTTCAGTAAGAGGCACACCGCCGACAACCTCTTAGAGAAACTGAGGGAAATCATCGCCCAGTGGCTTACCCCACTTAGACTCTCCTGGGGATTTGTGATATCTGACAACGCCACCAATATTGTGCGGGCATTACATCTGGGCAAATTCCAGCACGTCCCATGTTTTGCTCACACAATAAACTTGGTGGTGCAGAATTTTCTGAAAAGCGACAGGGGCGTGCAGGAGACGCTTTGGGTGGCCCGAAAAATTTCTGGCCACTTTCGCCATTCAGCGACTGCGTGCCGAAGACTGGAGCGCCAGCAAACACTCCTGAACCTGCCCCGCCATCACCTGAAGCAAGAGGTTGTGACGCGGTGGAACTCAACCCTCTATATGCTTCAGAGGATGGAGGAGCAGCAAAAGGCCATACAAGCCTATACATCCACCTATGACATAGGCAAAGGAGGGGGTATGCACCTGACTCAAGCGCAGTGGAGAATGATTTCCGTGTTGTGCAAGGTTCTCCAGCCCTTCGAACTTGCCACACGTGAAGTCAGTTCAGACACAGCTAAGACGGAGCGATTCCGCTCGGCATGTGGGACTTGTGGATGAAGCCCTTCATTCGCTTTGCCAGGATTCCAGGGTGGTCAATCTGTTGAAATCAGACCACTACATTTTGGCCACCGTGCTTGATCCTAGGTTTAAAGCCTATGTGGTGTCTCTCTTTCCGGCCGACACAAGCCTGCAGAGGTGCAAAGACCTGCTGGTGAACACACTGTCAGCTGAAGCGGAACGTGACACGTCAACGGCTCCTTCTTCATTTTCTCCCGCAACTGGGGCTGCCAGGAAAAAACTTAGGTATCCTAAGCAACCCGCTGGCGGTGATGCAGGGCAGGCAGGACCAAGTTTGGACATCTGGTCCGGACTGAAGGACCTGGCAACAATTTCTGACATGTCTACTGTCACTGCATATGATACTGTCACCATTGACAGAATGGTGGAGGATTACATCGGTGACAGCATCCAAGTAGGCATGTCAGACAGTCCATACCTGTACTGGCAGGAAAAAGAGGCAATTTGGAGGCCCCTGTACAAGCTGGCTCTATTTTACCTGAGTTGCCCCCCCTCCAGTGTGTACTCCGAAAGAGTGTTTAGTGCAGCCGGGAACCTTGTCAGCGAAAGGCGTAGGAGGTTGCTTCCACAGAATGTGGAGAAGATGATGTTCATCAAAATGAATTATCAGCTCTTCCAGGGAGACCAGCCTCCAGAAGGTACAGAGGGACCTGTGGTGGTGGATTCAAGTGGGGACGAGTTAATACTTTGTGAGGATGAGGATGTACACACTGAAGAGGGTGAGGAATCGGTGGATGAGGAGGATGAGGATGACATCTTGCCTCCGTAGAGCCAGTTTGTGCAGGGACACATTAATTGCCAGCTTGTTTTGTGGGGGCCCAAACGAACCAATCATTTCAGCCACAGTTGTGTGGCAGACCCTGGCGCTGAAATGATTGATTTGTTAAAGTGTGCATGTCCTGTTTATACAACATAAGGGTGGGTGGGAGGGCCCAAGGACAATTCCATCTTGCATTTCTTTTTTTTCTTTGCATTATGTACAGTTTGGGGCCTAGTTTTTCTAACTGCCATCCTGTCTGCCACTGCAGTGTCACTCCTAGATGGGTCACGTGTTTGTGCCGCCCACTCGTGTCGCTTAGCATAGTCATCCAGCTACCTCGGTGCAACCTTTTGGACATAAAAACACTATTGTGAGGTGTGAGGTGTTCAGAATAGACTGGAAATGAGTGGAAATTAAGGTTATTGAGGTTAATAATAGCATAGGAGCAGAACCCAAAACACGGAAGGGTGGTTTTGGCAAAACCAATCCAGATCCAAAACACGAAGAAGGATCCAGATCCAAAACCAAAACACAAAACACGAAAAGTGGCCGGTGCACACCCCTAGTTATAAGGTTGACTTAAAAAATACATATATTGTATAGTTATTCAGCTGTTAACATTTATGCACTACTGAAAAGTTATTAAAATGTATTAGACTTTTATTGTATAGTTCAGGTCTCATTATCAAATGATAACAATGGATACAGTAATATGTGCAGGTCATTAAATATATTATAGTAAGAAGGGAGCAAATATAATCAAACTAATGCATTCCCTGCTAATTAACAACATTGCTAAATATATCATAATAACATTATACAACGTCAAAATATCACATTTGGATAAAACCATCCTTTGTGTTTGCCCTCATTAATCTCTATGTATCTGTATGCTTTCTCAGAGTTTCCAGAAGCAGGGGGACATAATAGCTCCATGATTGTCCCAACGCAGAGTCTGATGTCTCTCAATACAGATAAGATGTGTGAGGTATGAAGAAGAGGGTAGCTGGAGATGCCATGTGTTACAGGCATAGTTTTCCACATTTGGAGAGACCTCTTGTCTGTCTTTTGTCAGGGAGAAAAAAAAGGAGATGTTACAACAAGACCTGGTCATGAATCTTTGTACATTCTCATGAAAGGAAGAATGAGCCACAGGAGCAGATCGGCCTCCCAGAGTGAGCGCCAGTTTTACAAGTGGGATAATGCTAATAGTGCCTTGTATGACACCATGCTGGCTATATATACTTCATTATACAGACTCACAGTTATATCTCATCTCCTACTGTGCAAGTTACTGTGAGCAATGTGTAAGGTATCAGGTTTGGTTACAGAGAGAAATGTGCATATGTTTGTTCATTTTTAATAGAAAATTACTTTATTTACATAAAATGTATGAACAACAGGTATAAAAATAGGCCAGTCAGAAATGTAATGCACCCACATATATAATCCAGACATTAGAACACAATACACAACATACCATTTATGGTGTAAATACACATTACATCATATATTGCATTTTTCTGACAACACTGAAATCAAGAATGTTTCCTACTAAGCTGATTGTAAAGCTGAAATGGTATGTATCAAGTACCTAGATATCCAATCCTGGATACCATCAATTATTCTCCTCATGTATTTCTAAGTGTCATGTTTTAAACCTTTCCCTACTATATTTTTGATAATCTTAGATTACAGCTGTTTGTCACTGCATTGCTTTCGCCACCTTGCTTCTACCTATCATTTTATAGAATGTTCTTGATAACGCTACCTCACATCTCATTGTGTGCATAGGGTGGTTTTGGTGAGAAGTGAAATAGATATAATGATGTAGGTTGGGCAGGCGAAAGCTAAGAGGAATATCAGTTTTCTTACCTTCCTTGGCTTGTCCTTTGCTATAGTCTCCTATGTTATCAGTGTGAATAAGTCATCCTCTCAGCAGTACCCTTCTTAATCCATTAGGTGCCATCTCTGTAGATGTGTCTGGCCAATCCACAGAGATTGCAGGGCATCTACCTTGGACAGTCCCCATTCTTATTATGACCATCCTCTTGGCAACTCCTTTATGGTGCTATGCTAATGTCCAGAGAGAAGCTCTGTGGCAAGTGCTGGAGGCCATTGGCTGCTACCTGACAATGACAGATTATTTATAATCAATTATTATTAGTACATGGATACAATCCTCATTTTCCATTATATGCATTCGTCATTCTGGTATGACTTAGGTGTGTACCAAATAAATAGTTCCTGAGCAGACTAAGATACAGTATCACGTGATGGCTTTGAGATATGCTGCCTGCACCTTCAATAACACCTGCAATAAGTTTTGGTACAATCAACACTAGGAATAAGAATTGATCATGAACAATTAAGATTTTTTTATTAAAGATCAATTGGAAAACTGATTACTTCCACCATGTCCACATTCAGTTACAGTTCCCACTTTGATAACTTTGTAGCATGCTATGTTTTAACACTTTGCTCTGTCAGAAGCTCAGGCTTTGCTCTATGTGCTATTCTTTTCTTGCAGTGCAGACAGAGACCGTCACGGAGAGAGTGGTGGAAGGTGTCACACTTATATTAGAGAACTGTCTCTGCAACATCATACCAGGTGAAAGCAATAGAAATAGTATGAAAGCCCTTAGCGCTAAAACAGGGGAGTGAGGAAAGAGTACATATACTTCTCTTGTGGCATAATTTCTCTCAATAATAAAGAGGCGTTTCCAAACATAAAAGAGAAGACAATAATAATATAGTGTGATACTGTACGTAATAAATAGCTAATTCTAAAATCTAACAAATAAAGCAAATATTTTCAGAGATAAATCTGAGTAAGTTTTATCCCAGAATAATTTGCTCAAAAGAGAATATCATAAAAACTGATCAATTACTAATAAAACATTTTACAGACATATTCTGCATATTCAATACTAAAAACGTGATAAAAGCTCAGACATAGAGCAGTAGTAGTACAAATAAAGTTCTAAATGGCCAAATAGGCCTTTGTACCAGATAGAGGATATAAGTTCAGCGTTGTGTCACAGCCTTGAGGAAGAGATATCGCTCACAATGCACCAGTGCTGATGCCAGATACAGAATACTTCTCTCCTGATGGGCCTTTGCCATTTACACATAGTAAGTGAAGTCCGGCATCACTTCTAGTGCAAAACAATGCTGAACTTACATCACCCATCTGGTTGGAAGGCCTATTAGGCCATTTGCTTGTGTGTATTGTAATGTAACACTATCACTTTGGACCAGGGCGCTGTTTTATCACATTAGCGAAAAGTCTTTTGAACATTTTCAGTGGCCAATATATGCGCAATGGAGCCATGTGTGGCTATTTCTGTCACAATGCCTGCTCATAAGATCAAACGCCAACACATCTTTGGGCATCAGGCAATGAGATTTCATAGAAAAGAAATTCATCCCTTGCACTATGCAAATGGGATTTTGTAAAGGGCTATAATAGGACATATTCCAACAAAGATTTGCTGCTTGAGCTGAGGTGGTGGTCTCATCCTCTGACCTGTAAAATAATATTAAATAATCAATATATTTATCTTCTTCTGCTAGTTTTGATTTCTCATTTTCCATCAAGCAGGTGAATTGGATCCCAGAGACCAGGTAACTTGCCCCATCCTGTGGGTGACCAAGTGGGTGGATTACTGTAATAAATATGGCTTTGGTTACCAGCTGTCAGACAACTGTACCGGAGTGCTTCTGAGTGACGGAACACACACTATTCTCTCCCCCCATTTGCAGTAAGTATAACAATATACTGCCATTTTTAATGACTTGGTTTTAGCGTGGCTAAGATGTATCCTTTCACTCTCTTCTTTCTTTCAGAAAAGTTTGTTATTCTACTAGCTTATACGAGCACATTACATTCCCTGAATGGAGTCCGCCCTGCAAGTTGGATGTAAAGATGAAGATATTGAGGTTCTTCTCTGAGTACATGCAGGAAAATATCTTGGAGGTGAGGACTTAGCAGCCATAGGAGAAGCATGTTGTTTGTGTAACATTTTTATTTTATTCCACATTGTATGAGAAGTTTGAGTAAAGGTGCGTACACACGCAGCAATTTTTTGGACGATTGAATGATAACGATGTCGTTATCGTTCAGTTGTCAAAAAATCGTTCAGCTTCTGCCCTAAAACGATGAACGATAACTACCAATGTGCGCTCCCACTTGTAGTTGGTAGTTATTGTTCATCGCCCGAACCTCTCCAACCTGACGAAAATGTCAAGTTGAACATGTTCGGGGATGAGAAAGGTATCCCAGGACTGAACGATAATCGTTCTTGACTTCATTCAGTGTTTCTGCTCAGTGTCATTATCGACACTGATCACACCCCTGCCGGGGACACACGGGATGGTATTGTTCATGGAGCAAATCGTCCCGTGTGTATGCACCTTAACAAGTATATGTCAGTGATTATGTGAGAAGATCCAATACAATAGGTTTGTTAAACTGATGGCACGACACACCTAAACAACTTACCTCTATTTTCTACTCTGAAGTATAATTCTATTCTGCATGTCCATTTGGAACCAGCAGAGGCTAGATACTTAATTAGAGTAAATATTAAGCTATTCACTATATCAATGCTGTCACCCTTTACATAACACGATAAATGGGGATGCCGTTTATAGACCGGCGGACTAAATGCCGCCGGTCTATATCCCGACACGACAAGCCCGACGGGGGACTTCACAGGCATCAAAATACCGACTCCTATCTGAATCCCGACGGCGGAACGCCGAAGGATGACAACCCGAATGAGGTGAGTCCGGGGCGTCTTTAGCGTTAGCTGCGGGGGTGGGGTTAGGTTTTGGGGGGGAAGGTTAGGGTTAGGCATTCCCCCGGTGAGAGTTAGGTTAGGGTGCGGGAAGGGGGGGTTAGGTTTAGGCATTCCCCCGGGGGGGACTTAGGGTTAGGCACCCTCAGGAGTTTTAGGGTTAGGCGCCTCTAAGGGGGGGAGAGGAGTACTCACCAGATGGCGTCGGGATCTCCTGTGTCGAGATTTGAACCAGCGGCTAAACAGACTGATTCCGATAAATGAATGGCTACATGTCATGTCTACAGTCCCTTCCATAATACATATTAAACTGGAAACTCTGCTTACAGGGTGGAGATCTCCGTGCAGCACCAAGCCCCAACGTCAGGACTTTGTGCCTCCTGCACTTCCTGAAGACAGACCAGGCTCATGTTGTTCAGTAACAGGACATTACAGGTAAGTAGGTCTAGTCAATGCAGTTCATGAATATTTACACTGTTGCCTGGATGCCACTAGAGTATAGGTATGAAATATAGGTCATTATTTTCCTTAGCGGAAACAAGTTCTTTATGCAATTCACATACTATAGAAACAGAGTTTGACGGCAGATAAGAACCACTTGGCCCATCTAGTCTGCCCACTATATACATCATCTCTGATGATTTTGATAGAATATTTAGATATGGGAAAATCAATCTAGTTTTACAAAGTAGTCTACATAGATTGATTTTATGCCATTTTTTAAAAAACATATTGCATGTGGCTTTCTGGGAACCATATCAGATTCACAAGTAATAGCATCACTGGGATGTAGCGGTAGTACACAGGGCATTCAGTTATTATTTGCATATGACCCCTAATATTAATGTGCTATATAATTTATCTTCATTGGTAGGTGAATTTTTACCATGACCGCACAACAAAGATCATCTTAAGCAGAGGACAGCAGTGTTATCTACTGAGTTTCATTGACCAAGACAGACAGAGCTGTACAGTGCCCCTGTCAGCACTGCAAACCAGTTGTCCTCCACTCATAATTCAGAGACTGGAATATGCCCTGAAAATGCTGCAAAGCCTGAAATGGGATTAGCCAATCCACAAAGACACATTTCTGACAGGTTTTATGGGACTGCCAAGTGTACACTGTAGTTACAACTTACAATAATACGGTAACCACTGAAAAGGAACAAGGCGTGTTATGAATTGTGGGCACATGTATGTGAATGTAGCACCTGTAAAGATTGTTGTCTGGTGGGGAAGTCATGATAAAGCATTTCATTAAAGTTGTATACTTGGTTAGCCGGGAGCGAGGCAGTAAGCCAGGTCAGGTTCTGTGCCAGATACAGTAGCTGTCAGGGTACAGAAATATCAATATGGTAGTAGTGAGAAAAGATGCAGCACAGTCTGGTAATATGGAGGTCTAAATTTGCATCAAATGAGAAAAACAAGAGTTCTGGAGTACATTGTAGCAACTCAGATTTCATACTGGATCATCTTCTACTTTATACCAAAGAGATATTTTGTAATCAATAAAGGTCATTAATGAAAGTGCAAAACATTTGTCAATGCATAGTTTCTCATTGTGTGCAAATGTACCTGTTCGTTCATATTCTGTAAGCCTCAGCTTACTCTGCCTGGTCAGCATGCGAGCCCCGAAGACTGCGTACGTCCATGCAGTTCCCGGGCTGGCCACTCCCAGAAAACGGGGCGGACACATCCTGTTTCCGGGAATGGCCGAATACCCCATACCTCCACCCCACAAAAATCAGTGATCACAAGGATTTGCTCGAACCCCTAAATGGAGCCCATGGTGCTTAGTGCTGCTCTTGATTACATGACATAATTTAATAAATATCCTTTTCTATGATTTTAAACAGGAAGGGGTGATGCCATATAGGTTTGTAACTTAAATAAAAGAAATACACATCAAAACAATGAAATAAATAAGAATAAACAAGAAAACCAAGTCTCTCGTCCAGCCCCCCGGAAGAACCCCACACACTCCGTCTTTAAACAGAGTTTGAATAGAAATCAATGGGCGGATCATTGTCGATTATTCGCAATAAATACCAAGAAGTGGTACGTAAGCCAAGTGTACAAATATACTTTCCCACATGTTAAAAAACATTCTACTTTATGCTCCTTATCCATAGCTACTTATGTAACAGACCCTAGCTGTGCCATGTTCTCCCGTTACAAAGCCAACAATAAAGCAATTTTTTTCAAATTGATCTTATATGTTTTCACTCGGTTCAAGATGTTTTCACTCGGTTCAAGATGTTATCACACTGTTCAAGATGTTATCACGCGGTTCAAGATGTTTTCACTAGGTTCAAGATGTTTTCACTCGGTTCAAGATGTTTTCACTCGGTTCAAGATGTTATCACACTGTTCAAGATGTTTGTTATCACACGGTTCAAGATATTATCACACTGTTCAAGATGTTTTCACTCGGTTCAAGATGTTTTCACTCGGTTCAAGATGTTTTCACTCAATTTCAAGATGTTTTCACTCGGTTCAAGATGTTATCACACTGTTCAAGATGTTTGTTATCACACGGTTCAAGATATTATCACACTGTTCAAGATGTTTTCACTCGGTTCAAGATGTTATCACACTGTTCAAGATGTTTTCACTCAGTTCAAGATGTTTTCACTCGGTTCAAGATGTTATCACACTGTTCAAGATGTTTGTTATCACACGGTTCAAGATGTTATCACACTGTTCAAGATGTTTTCACTCGGTTCAAGATGTTTTCACTCGGTTCAAGATGTTTTCACTCGGTTCAAGATGTTACCAATCACTGTGCACTTGTCATCATGCAGTAACGGCTGATAGATAAATGTAGCCTGTAGAAAAAGACAAGTGTGAGTTACCCATGTAATGCCACTTTCAGAAGAGGAAATGATTGTTCTTAATTATGTCTCGTATAGAGATTATAGGCATGTTATGGCATTGTAGAGTAGAACATATCTTCCATTAATAACGATTCAACTATTGCTCAAATGATAACTGTATATAGGAACTGTTTTTTGTCAATGTAAGATCATAGATGGCAGGTAATTTCAGCACCGTAACTACATTTACTGGTGCCTGGTGCAGGCAACGCCCCCTCCACATGACATGAGGGGCGCCCTGCTAGGCAATTGCAGGAACCATGGGTGAGCAGCGGTGCCGCCCACAGAGCTCTGCGCTGGTGCACTGCACGCACACCCCTAGTTATGGCCCTGGGTAGTCTGCCTGCTGTTTGAATGCCCCTTCCCCCTCCCCCCCCCATTTTAGGAGACAGCTAGGTATTCTTACGTCATCTATATGCAGACACATGGGGCCCAAACATCAGAAATAAGAATGATTCACTGATTCTGCCAAATTAACACTAGAAAATCCCTGTGGTAGTAGCTGAGAATAAAAATGGTGCAGGATGCAGGCACCAAAAGGTGCATAATAATATGTTGCTGGTTCGGTCAACTTTTCCTGCAATGAGCTCCAAGAACCAGTTTGCATAACAGACAATTCCAATATCCATACATTTTGAAAATTAATCCCACTCCCCTCCACCTGAATAGTGGGTGGAGGAAGAAATAAGGTAACCAGTGACGACAGGAAGGAAGAGGGGGGTGGACCAGTGACGACAGGAAAGAAGAGGGGGGTGGACCAGTGAATGCAGGAAGAAAGAGGTGGGGATCCAGCGAATGCAGGAAGAATGGAAGGGGGATCCAGCGAATGCAGGAAGATTGGAAGGGGGGGATCCAGTGAATGTAAAAAGAGAGGAAGGGGGGAACCAGTGAATGCAAAAAGAGAGGAAGGGGGGAATCCAGTGAATGCAAAAAGAGAGGAAGGGGGGAACCAGTGAACACAAAAAGAGAGGAAGGGGGGAACCAGCGAACGCAGGGAAGAAAAGGGGGAACCAGTGAACACAGGGAAGAAAAGGGGGAACCAGTGAACACAGGGAAGAAAAGGGGGAACCAGTGAACACAGGGAAGAAAAGGAGGAACCAGTGAACACAGGGAGGAAGGAGGGAACCAGTGAACACAGGGAGGAAGGGGGGAACCAATGAACACAGGGAGGAAGGTGGGGACTAGTGAATGCGGGGAGGAAGGGGGGAATCAGTGAACACAGGGAGGAAGGTGGGGACTAGTGAATTGGGGAGGAAAGTGGGGAAACAGTGAACTCAGGGAGGAAAGTGGGAACCAGTGAATGCAGGGAGGAAGGTGGGGACTAGTGAATGCAGGAAGGAAGGGGGGAGACTAGTGAACGCAGGGAGGAAAGGGGGGAACCAGTGAATGCAGGGAGGAAGAGGGGGACCAGTGAACACAGGGAGGAAGAAGGGGGACCAGTGAACAAAGGGAGGAAGGGGGGAACAAGTGAACACAGGGAGGAAGGGGGGAACCAGTGAACGCATGGAGGAAAGTGGGAAACAGTGAATGCAGGGAGGAAGGTGGGGACTAGTGAATGCAGGAAGGAAGGGGGGAGACTAGTGAACGCAGGGAGGAAAGGGGGGAACCAGTGAATGCAGGGAGGAAAGGGGGGAACCAGTGAATGCAGGGAGGAAAAGGGGGACCAGTGAACACAGGGAGGAAGAAGGGGGACCATTGAACACAGGGAGGAAGGTGGGGACCAGTGAACGCAGGGAGGAAGAAGGGGGACCAGTGAACGCAGGGAGGAAGGGGAGAACCAGTGAACGCAGGGAGGAAAGTGGGAACCAGTGAATGCAGGGAGGAAGAGGGGGACCAGTGAACACAGGGAGGAAGGGGGGAACCAGTGAATGCAGGGAGGAAAGTGGAAATCAGTGAATGCAGGGAGGAAGGGGGGAGACTAGTGAATGCAGGAAGGAAGGGGGGAGACTAGTGAATGCAGGGAGGAAAGAGGGGAACAAGTGAATGCAGGGAGGAAGGGGGGAACCAGTGAAAGCAGGGAGGAAAGTGGGAACCAGTGAATGCAGGGAGGAAGGGGGGAACCAGTGAACACAGGGAGGAAAGTGGGAACCAGTGAACGCAGGGAGGAAAGTGGGAACCAGTGAATGCAGGGAGGAAGGTGGGGACTAGTGATTTGAGGAGGAAAGTGGGGAACAAGTGAATGCAGGGAGGATAGTGGGAACCAGTGAATGCAGGGAGGAAGGTGGGGACTAGTGAATGCAGGGAGGAAGGGGGGAGACTAGTGAATGCAGGGAGGAAGAAGGGGGACCAGTGAACACAGGGAGGAAGGGGGGAACCAGTGAATGCAGAGAGGAAGAAGGGGGACCAGTGAACACAGGGAGGAAAGTGGGAAACAGTGAATGCGGGGAGGAAGGGGGGAACCAGTGAACGCAGGGAGGAAGGGGGGAACCAGTGAATGCAGGGAGGAACCAGTGAACAGAGGGAGGAAGGGGGGAACCAGTGAACGCAGGGAGGAAAGTGGGAACCAGTGAACGCAGGGAGGAAGAAGGGGGACCAGTGAACACAGGGAGGAAGAGGGGGACCAGTGAACACAGGGAGGAAGAGGGGGACCAGTGAATGCAGGGAAGAAGGTGGGGACTAGTGAATGCAGGAAGGAAGGGGGGAGACTAGTGAACGCAGGGAGGAAAGTGGGGAACCAGTGAATGCAGGGAGGAAGGGGGGAACCAGTGAAGACAGGGAGGAAGGGGGGAACCAGTGAACGCAGGGAGGAAGAGGGGGACCAGTGAACACAGGGAGGAAGAGGGGGAACCAGTGAACGCAGGGAGGGAGTTGGGGACTAGTGAATGCAGGGAGGAAGGGGGGAACCAGTGAACACAGGGAGGAAGGTGGGGACTAGTGAATGTGGGGAGGAAAGTGGGGAACCAGTGAATGCAGGGAGGAAGGTGGGGACTAGTGAATGGGGGGAGGAAGAGGGGAACCACTGACCATAGGGAGGAAGGGGGACCAGTGAACGCAGGAAGAAGGTTGGGACCAGTGAACACAGGAAGGAAGGGGAGGCCAATATATGTGTGACAGGGGGTGCAGTGGAAGAAGGAAGGATGGGAGGAGCAATGGATGAAGAAAAATGGAAGACAGGGGGGGCAGTGAATAAAGGATGAGGGGATTAGTGGATGTAGAAAGGAAGGGGTAGTGGATACTAGAGACTCGCTGTCAGCTCTAAGGGCCTGATTCAGACCCGGTCGCTAAGCTGCGTTCGCACGCAGCCGTCAGGGGCCGGGTATGCAAATCCCACGATCGCATGGGATGGCTTAAGGGCACCCTCTATGTCATAGCATGCGGCGGCTGTGCGATCACAAGCCAGTCTAATGCCGCCCCCTTTCCCTTCTCAGCACGTCATCTCCAGGAAGTGTATTAAACCATCTGTAACATCGAGAACCATCGGAGGCATACGCAGTGCTTGTGGCAGAGCCTACCCTTCCGCAAGCACTGCGAGTGCTGCAGTAAAAAAAACAGCCAGGTGATGTGTACAATGACACTTCACTTTAATTATGCATGCCCAAAGAACGCTGTTTTGACGCTCAGAAATACCTGCGTTCGCACACCCACTCCGCATTTTTCCAGGTCCTTCCCCTGTTACCACCCACAAATGGCACATTATGTCACTCAACCTAGCAGGCCATCTATGTGTTCTGAGCGATCGCTTCCCGATCGCTATGAGAGGCTCACGCACGCGCACAGCGATGCATAAGCATGCGCAGACGGTGACAATCGACCAGCAGCGTTCGAACGTAGCCTTGCGATCGGGTCTGAATCGGGCCTTAAAGTTAAGAGCTGACGGCCAGTGTCTAGTATCCACTTCCCCTTCCTTCCTACATCCACTAACTTTCCTTCCTTAGACTAAGCCAGTGACTGTCAGCAATGGCTGCTGCAATAGGTGGCACTGTTATAGGGTTCCCTCATTTTCCTGCACCCAGGGCAGTAGAGTGCCTCAGTGTAACCTGCTGTACTAGGCTAATGCCGCAGTCTGTCTCCTCCTATGACCGGCAGCACTAGCAGCTATCCTGGCAGCAGGGGGAGAGGAGCTGTGTCAGCTTAGTACCAGAGTCCAGAGATTAAGTCCTGCACTGATCCCTGTGCCTTGCTCTGACCCCAGCCATACATGATGTCATCCTGCTACCTCTGCATCATACGAGCAGCAGCTGGAGTAAGGGGGTGGAGGGGGTAAGCATGGAGACAATGCAGGTGGGCATCCCGGATATTGCGCCGAATGACTTTAGTGCCATCACGGAATTCGGACAATGCGGCTCCGCTGGGTGCCGCGATGCGCTTCCTGATCTCCTGATAAGAGCCATTGCTGCCCCCGCCGTCATGTTTCTTGGCTTCTTACGTCACTGGCACCACCACAGTGTCCATGCGCCAAGGGCTCTGAGGCTGGTGTGCACACATACATGAAGTCCCCTCTGCTCTGGTGGCCATTTTGTTGTAAATAGAGAAGAGAACAAAGTAGCGCTTGGCCATTGAGGCTGCGCTGTCTGTGGACATGTTAACAAAAGTCAGTCATGGCTCATTATGTAAACACATGCCATAACGCCCACAGACAGACTTTGCTCTTGATGGACATCGGAATCCCGGCATCAAATGGTTGCTGGGCTAACTACATCAAATCCAGCGATGCGATGGCAACTAGCCGGTATGTACCTAGAAAATCGGTAAGTGCTGTTCTTTGTGATAGAGGGATTTCTGGGTTTATGACGTGCATGCCTCTCAGGGGCATCCCAAAAAGAGGCCCATAGCCTTCTATTAGGGTAACAACCCATTGAGTCGAAGCACCGTAATACATACAATATATGAGAAATGCAGTAAAATGCCCAAAACCTACAGAATTTTTCAGTTTAGTACATCCCATCCTGTGAATGGTGAGGTTTCCTCCTGGGTTGCTGGGCATTGGAATTCAGACAAGGGATGCCCATCAGTGGGCTGGCCGTTAGTGGTTATCATCGAGCATTTCATCTGTGATTTCCCCACAGATGGTTTTGCTCCATCAATGTTACTGTTGATAGTTTGCAATGCCACCGGAAGGCATGGCGTGTCGCAAGCCAATCAGAATTGGGGGTGGGCCTTAGCAGACCACTGGGAGGCTAAATTCCAGCCATCTGAGATAGAAAGAACTCATCAGGTCCTAGTCAGCTATAGATGGCAGGGAACCACTGGATCTCTGCCATCATTGACAAAACCATCGACCATCGGAAGTTAACCATTGATGGTAGTTAACTATCAATGGTCGATGGCCATCCCTAATTTAGACTCAACTTTAATAAGAATGATTACGGAGTTTATTATCATCATTTAACATTTTCACTTTTGTAGAGGGGTGACACCAAAATGCCAGCTCCTCTGCAGTGACAGGGAGCACACCACATGATGCTCCTTTTAGTTATTGGTGGGCTGTTAATGTAAACAGTGCAGTGATTACATCACCAGGGCTCCCTGCTGAAAGCAAACCAGTGATGCCAATAGCCATGATGGTGTGTGATACATGGATTCCCATCCTTGGTCAAAATGAGTATTTTGCAGCAGTGGCGTAAATAGGGTATTTGGAGCCCAGGGCAAGTTAAGTTTGTGCGTGAGAAAAGGGGTGTGGCCACTGAAAAATGGGGGCGTGTCAACGTGACTCCCCACCGTTTCCTGACACTCTAGGAACATTCCTTTCCATTCCATGTGCACCTTAATGCCTCAGTAGTAATGCCCCTTACAATACCCACTGTAGTAGTGCCCCTTATGCAATGCAATGTCCCCAGTAGCATTGCCCCTTATGCAGTACCCCCTGTAGTGCCACTTATACAGTGCCCCCAGTAGTGGTCCCCCCTATGTAGTGCCTTTTATACAGTCCCCCAGTAGTGGTCCCCCCTATGCAGCACCCTCAGTAGTAGTACCCCTATGCATTGCCCCCTATACAAGTACCCCAGTAGTGGTCCCCTCTATGCAGTGTCCCCAGTAGTGGTCCCCCCTATGCAGTGCCCCAGTAGTGGTCCCCCCTATGCAGTTCCCCTAGTATTGCCTCTTATACAGTGCCCCCAGTAGTGGTCCCCCAACATGCAGTGCCTCTAGTAGTAGTCCATTCATGCAGTGCCGCCAGTAGTGGGCCTTCTATGCAGTGCTGCCAGTAGTGGGCCTCCTATGCAGTGCTGCCAGTAGTGGGCCTCCTATGCAGTGCCCCCAGTAGTTCCCCCCTTTACAGTGCCCCCAGTAGTAGTCCCCCTATGCAGTGCTCCCAGTAGTGCCCCCTATACAGTGCCCCAGTAGTAGCCCCCCTATGCAGTGCCCCCAGTAGTGGTCCCCCCTATATAGTGCTCCCAGTAGTCTCCCCTATACAGTGTCCATTATATAATAAAGACACGCACACACAAAAAAACAACGCTTACCTGAATCCCCGCTCCTCCGTCCTCCCACTCAGCACTATGGGAGAGACGTCATGACATCTCTCCCATCACTCACTGTGGGAGCCGGAAGGTGGAGCACATGACTGAGCTCCAGTAGTGGGTGCAGCAGCCAATGAGAGTCTGTGTGACTCTCATTGGCTGCCAAAACAAACACACCGCCGCCAGACAGTACGAGTGTAGTACCCAGTGCCGGCGTGTTTGTTACTGTGTACTCTGTCTGATCCACACTACACTGACTTAAAATCACTGTCCTGGACTGCGGCCAGTCCGATGGAGCCCAGGGCACGTGCCATGCTCGACCCTCCGTTTTGCCCCTGCTTTTCAGAGAGGGCATATACCAACAAGCTGTTGTGTAGTTGTTCCTGGATCCAGCACTAGCACCCGCTATACCCCAAGGGTAATGAAGTGTCATAAAGTAGCACAACTGCAAAATCAGGCCCTATTACATTTCCCTCAATATGTCTTCACCACTGTAAATCATTTATTATTATTGTACATGTGCATATAATAGTCTGGTGAATTGTAATCAATTGATGGAGTCTAAGACATAGTTACTTACTATTTAGATGTTCTTTGAAATTTTGAGCGCAGCCAGCTTAGGAATTTATTCTTGTTTTGTTTTCTGCAAAAAAAAGCACATATGTTGGTACATGCGGCAGGTTCTGGTTCTGCACCAATGTGTATGTTTTGTTTATCGGCCAGCATTGTCACAGAAGAAAAGACACTTGGGGGTAAATTTACTAAAGTGAGAGTTTTTAGTAGTGAGTTTTAAAAGTAATGTTGCCCATAGCAACCAATCAGATTCTAGCTATTATCTTCTAGAAGGTGTTAGTTACTGTAAATGTTAAGTAGAATCTGATTGGTTGCTATGGGCAACATCACTTTTAAAACTCACTTCTAAAAACACTCACTTTCGTAAATTTACCCATTGATGTGTATGACTACTGTGTATGTGTCTCACATGTACATAGTTGTGTGTATATGACTACTGTGTATGTGTCTCACATGTACATAGTTGTGTGTATATGACTACTGTGTATGTGTCTCACATGTATATAGTTGTGTGTATGACTACTGTGTATGTGTCTCACATGTAAATAGTTGTGTGTGTATGGCTACTGTGTATGTGTGTATGACTACTGTGTATGTATCTCACATATAAATAGCTATGTGTGTAAGACTACTGTGTATGACTACATGTGAGACACATACACAGTAGTCATACACACACACAACTATTTACATGTTAGAGAGATGAATGTGTGTATTTTGGGGCTAATTGGTGTGAGGTTCTGGTTTTGTTGTGGACCCAGGGTGGTATTAGGAGCAGACACTGAAGTAGATTTAAAAGAGAACGTGGAACTTTTAATGAGTGGTTTAGTAGACATGGAAATGGCAACATAAAAGTCTGGGTAGTAATAAGGTGCACTTGAAACTGTAGTGAGGCAATGGGAAAAAGTCCAGGTAGTGACAGACAGGAGACAGTCCAGTATCCCAGGTTTGTGAGGCTGAAGTGAAGTGCAGGCTGAAGAAAACAAGATCCAGTGGAATGCAAGTGGAGGCAAGGTGCAGGGTACAGGAGACTCAGGTACTTAGACAAGGGAGAGGTAATTGGAGGAGGCAGAGGAATCCAGCAGAGTTAGAGCAGGCAAGGTGAAGCAGGCTAGACAGGGATTCCAACGACTGGTGTATGAGCACGGGAACTCTCTCTCAGCTTCCGCTGAGAAACACGTTGCACTGGCAATGAAAGGGAGCTCTGAACTCCCTTAAATACCCAGTGCTCTGCCATGACAGGCCAGAGAGAGAGCACGTGACACACCAGTATAGGGCGACTAGGTCACATGGCCAGAGGCAAGATAGCAGTGCCCATGCTGGAGCGGAACAGAAACACCGCCAGGCCTAACCAGCCCAGAATGACAACATGCCAGCACAGGACCAAGCACAGCCAATGCTCCCCGCCAGACAACAGCACCACCGCCAGACGCCCCTCGCCATAGCATCCTCACAGGTATCACCCGCTGACTGCCATGCCGAGAAACCCTGGTCGTGACAATTGGGACTTTAGTAATACACACTCACATTACTTCTCTATGCTATCATTGGATAGAAGTATATACAGTTGTCAGATGTAAATTAAGAGAGGAGAGGACCTGTGTGCAGCCTCCTTGCTAGCCCCTTCCTGTCTCTGGGACAATGGTGGCTGTGCTATATTCCTGATGATATCTGTACTGTGCATACGCAAATCTCCGGAAAAATGGTGGCCGCACCATTTTTACTATGACTGGCACAATGCTGACAAGTGACTCCAGAGAGGTAAGTATACTAAATGGGTGCAAGGTGTGTGGTGTGGGCCCCCCTGGTCACAGGGGCACCTGCACCCATTATAGATGCACCACTGACAGTTGTACACCTGACTAATGACTGGGGCAAGTGTGTCTCTCTGACTATTTACACATACAGTAAATACTCTTTTTTTTCTATGTCCCATAATACAACACTTTACCATGATATACATACTGAATAAACCAACGCGTTTCGTCGTGTGTGACTTTTTCAACCTTGAAAAAGTCACACACGTGACGAAAAGCATTGGTTTATTTACTTTCATCCAATACTGACGTCACAGACGTGTGACCAGAGAACTCTGGAAGCACAGACACCGGGAAGAACATACGCGGCTAACGTGATAGGGGCATCACTAAACAGGAATAGTGAAAAAGAGAGTTCCCGTCTCCGAGTGACCCGGCTTGCTGCTCCACTGTATAGCAGAGAGGAGATCCTGAAGTCGCTGCAAACAGGGACAGGTAGGGAGAGGGACGAGTTTAAAAATTTCTACCACTGCTGCTATAACCAGCAAGTATTTTATCAGTATTGGTTTATTATTACTACTTTATGTCTCAATACTGTGACTTTATTTTATTATACATAAGCTGTCATATTTACTTAGTAATTTTTAAACTATTTGGTATCCTAAAGGGGGGTATCCACTACAAGATCTGAAAACGACTGCAAGATTACGACATTGTAATCGTGCAGTCGTTTGTCAGTTGTGTGATGAGCCTGCACTGAACGAGCAGACGTTCAGTGCAGGGTCATCAACCATCTGGTAACATGCTGAACCTGACGATATCGTCAGGTTGACCAGCATGTTGGAGAGATCATAGATGTCTAAAAGACCAGCGGGCACGCGCATCGCTGGTCGTTTTAGACACTTTTGCAAATGATTTTCCAGCGATCTGCAAACGATTGAACGATCAAACGATTGTGATCGTTCAATCGTTCCACTTAATCGTGTATTGGATACCCCCCCTTAAGGGTCACCAATGGGAGAGCTGCTAAAAACATTGGGCCTGATTCAGACCCACTCGCGAGCGGCTGTCCGCTCGCAAGTGGGTCGATGTTATGCACTGAGCATGCGCACGACGGAGGGAGCTCCGTCGTGCGCATGCGCCAGACGCGACGAGCGAAGGAAAGTCCTTCGCTCGTTGTGTCCGATCAAAGGGGGCGTGCTGTCAATGTTGATTGACAGCACACCCCCTTTGGTGGGCGTGCCGGGGGCGTGCCTCCCTGACGGGGGCGTTCCCACGGGAACGCCTCCCGTCAGAAGCCGGCCCACTGACATCACTCGTGTTGTCAGTGGGAGTGATTTTGGCTCTGATAGAGCCAAAATCACTCCGGAGCTTGCAGTTGAAAACCTCAACCGCAGGCTCCGGCTCGCAATTTCGATGGTCGCGATGGTCTCGACCATCGCGGCCATCACAAAGCACGCTCGTATAGCCTGTGGGTGGTGACCCACAGCTATACGAGCGTCCAGGAGGACGCTCCATGAAAATGGAGCCCGGCCCTCATTCAGAGCGTGCGCTCTGCTCAGAGCGTACGGCTCTGAATGAGGGCCATAGTTATTTATAGGGAGCACTGGATGATTGTTCCATTAGGATACTTACCGACAGGTGTCAGTATCCTAACCATGTGCCGGCATCCCGTACCCAAAACATTTATTACTTAAATGTTATTTCTATTATTACAGTTAGCAAGAAGATGATTGCCATTTGATGTTTAGAGGGGAAAACTTCAGATGTTAGTATTTATGTCATTTTGTTGGCATTTCTATTATATATGCAATTTTTATTTTAATTTCTTTTAATATTGAAACTGTGACTCTCACATATATTATTAACACTGTCATGACTATTATTTTGTATATGATATAATTATATTAGTATATTATATAGAAACAAGGGAATGTGAGTACAGCAATTACTACTGACACAGTCGCACTACTGTTCTATACTCTATGCTATCATGGGATGTAAGTATAATACGGCTACTCCTGACTAATGCCTGAGGCAAGTGTTACTGTGACTGTGCCGGCCGCATACTGAGATGTGTCTGACTGAACATTTGCGCATATATACACATTTTCTTGCGTGCATCTTATATGCGTTCCATAATACAGAATATTATAATGATATACATACTCAGAATTGGGGACCTTCTAGAAGATAATAGCTAGAATCTGATTGGTTGCTAAAGGTAAAATACTTCAAAAGACTCTTACTTTAGTAAATATACCCCTGAGGTGGTGATTCAGAGCTAAACACAAAAGGGATAGCTTCTGCCTCTTCAGTAGTAGCAGAACTGAGAACTTCTGCAAATGCTGCAGGTGGCATCTGAGAAACTGGCCCACTGCTAGATACTCAGATCTGCTGCATGTGTCCAAAGATGCAGCATTGGATCAACATTGGGAACATTGCGTGGACTATCAGATATCTGAGCAGGGCTGCCATCAGGCAGGACTGACGAGACTACTATACCGGGCTTGGACACTCCGACAGAAAAAGGGGCCCGGTCTGCTCCTACCACCCGTCCGCCGCTGTTGGGAGTGCAAATGAATGGGGACAGCACCACTACTTACCAGTGCAAGTGAAAGGGGTCCCCGTCTTAATACCCACCCGCCACTGCTACTGTAAGTGCAAATGAATGGGGCCCCTGGACGGTCTCCCCCAAACCCACCACTATTACCTCATCCCCAAGGTGAAAGGAGCCCATCGCCTGCCATGAATGAGATGCCCGTCCGCCCCTTCTGCTGTTGTACAATAAAGTTTATTTCCGGCGCATGTGATGTCATGGCGCCACTGAAGAGAGAAGCCACAGCACCAGCCTGGTAAGGTAAGATTTATATACTGCCTGGCTGAGGGAGAAGGGGGCTGGAAGAACACTTTGTGCAGGGCTGGGGAGACAGAGGATAACTCACAAACATAGATAGAGATTATATATATATATATATATACACACACACACACATCTATATATCTATGATGTATATATATATATATATATATATATACACACACACACATTTATTTGTGTATGTATGAATGAATGTATGAGAGATATGGTAAAAACTTACCTTTGTTATCTCTCTTTCTACTAAGTCCATAGGGTCCACAGGGAGACCTTGGGGTATAGGTGATGATCGGAGTCATCCGGGCACCACGCTGTTAATTTCTCTTCCCAGGGTGCACTGGGTACCTCTCTTATACCCCACCCCCGGGTCAGAGGTGACTAAGTTTCGTAACAAGCCAAAAGCCGGAGGAGGGTAAAAGAGAGAGAGGAAAGTCTGGAACACACCAGTCAGTCTCACACAGAAGGAGACAGAAAACCGGTGACCAGAGCGAAGCCCATCTGAAGCACAGGTGCTTCAGGGTGGGTGCCTTGTGGACCCTATGGACTTCATAGAAAGAGAGATAACAAAGGTAAGTTCTTACCATATCTATAATTTTCTACTTCAGTGTCCATAGGCTCCATAGGGAGACCTTGGGGATGTCCCTAAGCAGTACCCTCAAGGGTGCGGACGCTCCTGGGCAGAGAGGAGAACCCGCCGCCCGAAGGATGCATCCTGGAAGGCAAAGGTATCAAAAGCATAATACCTCAGAAAGGTCTGGACAGAAGACCACGTGGCCGACTTACAAAGCTGAACAGCTGAGGACCCATGGCGAGCTGCCCACGAAGGATCCACAGACCGAGTAGTATGAGCAGTAACAGAGGGCTGCACTGGAAGGCCCTCATGAGTGTAAGCCTCAGAGATCACCTAGCCAAAATTTGTTTATTGGCTGGCTAACCCTTCTTGTGAAAGCAGTAGAGGACAAACAAGGAGTCTGACTTCCGAAGGGTACTGTGGAACTGTACGGTCCACATAAATCCTGAGGGCACGTACCACATCCAATGAGGCCTCACCAGCCGAGAGGCCTGGGGAATTAAAGGCCGGCACAATAATTTCCTTACTAATGTGGAAACTAGAGACCACCTTTGGAAGGAAACCAGGGCGAGTCCGAACCCTGTTCTGGTGAAAAACCAGAAATGGGGAACGGCAAGAGAGAGCCCCCAAATCAGACACTCTTCTGACAAAAGCAATAGCCTGAAGAAAAACTGTCTTAGCAGTGAACCATTTGAGATCCACTGAGTCCAGGGATTCAAATGGAGGGAGCTAAGGACAACAGTCAAATCCCAAGATGCCACAGGAGGGACAAAGGGAGGCTGAATGTGAAGGACCCCTTGAAGGAAAGCGTGGATATCAGAGAGAGGAGCAATCCTTCACTGGAACCACACTGAAAGGGCAGAGACATGCACCTTCAGTGAAGCAGGGTGGAGACCAAGGTCTAAACCCACCCGCAGGAAAGCCAAAACTTTGGATACCCTGAACACTTGGGGGTTGTAACCTCTGGGACAACACCATTCAAAGTAGGTATGCCACACCCTGTGGTAAATCTGGCAGAGGCAGGTTTCTGTGCTCAGAGTATAGTGTTAATGCACACTAGTAATGGACACAATTTTAGGTAAGTCCTACAAATTATATACTGTACTGCAACTTTGGGTTGATTTTTGGGGCGTGGGTCCCCTGGATTGCCTTGGTTGGTCTGCTTCAGGGCATTGCATTATAACACTTTCATTTTTTGCACATTTTATACACTTTTACTGTTTGTTTTTTATTATATTTGTATTTTCACTTTTCTATCCTACACATGCAGCAGCAGCAGCTGCTCTTATCTTTCTTACTTTACACTTCACTTTTCTCATTAGAGCGATGCCCTGGGGTGGCTCGGCTGAGCTGGTTTGGGTGTATCCTGCGCTCTAGATTTGAACCCTAGTATGTTAGGGACCTACCCTACAGAGGTTACCTGGATATGATGGGTAGGCCCATAACCTTGGCCATGATTATGCTAAAAACCTCTATTCATTGCAACATTTTATTGCATAATGTATTTATATATAATCAGTAATTTGGAGTTGAGCACCTGTGATCTGTCCGTTTCTGTGCTTGCAATAATAGTCTCAACAAGTAGCACCTCCCATTATATATATTCAGGGTGTGCAGTCCAGGACCCTTTCTTATATACTATGCTGTATTGCCTCTGCCACTACTGTGAATTACATCTACGAACTTAGTGCGGCTAATAACCTTTTATAGTTATAGTCAGTGTGTCGACATATGATTCAAGTTTAGTACACAAGTACAGCAGCCACAGGGACGCCAACTTACGTTTCACCTGCGGCTGCTTTTTCAAGGCATCCTGAGGAACTTGTTCAGGGACTTGAGATTGAGGATAGGTCGGTGGGATCCGTTTGGTTTTTGAACCAGAAAAAGGCTGGAATAATAACCCGTTCCCATCTGGGATAACGGGACCGGTACAATGACCGCTGCCTGCAGCATGGATTGTACTGCCCTTTGAACAGCCAAGGCCTTGTCCTTGTTTGACAGGATATCTGTGCAGAAAAACTGATGGGGAGGCCGTCTGCAGAAGGAGAGGGCGTACCGCCGAGACCACTTCTCTCACCCAGGTGTCTGTAGTAGTGAAACACCACCGCTGGGTGATTTGAAGAAGTCGGCCTCCCACCCTGGGATAACGCCCCGTCAGACTGAGGGCTTGGCAGCTGGACGTCTCGCACTCTAGGCTTGTTTCTTAGGCTTGGTAATTTTCTTGGTGGTAGACAGCCTAGGAAAGGACTGGGTTCTAGCCTTACCTGGGGCCCGATAGGTCCGAAAGGATGAACTCCGTGACTCCAGGGGAGCAGGAGCAGATGGCAGACAAGCCGACTTAGCTGTAACAGTGTATGCACTATTTTGTCCAAATCCGGGTCGAACAGGACCTTACCATTATAGGGGAAACACTCCAAGCCCTTCTTGGAGTCCGCAGCTGCCCTCCAAGAGTGAAGCCACAGGGAGCGGCGAACGCAATTTCCGCCGTAGAAATCCTGGAATTCAATAAGCTGACATCTAAGGCCGCTTCATTTATATAGGTAGCTGAATTTCGCAAGTTGTCCACCAGATTCAACTCCTCCCTGATCGCATCTGAAGACAAGGACCCCTCAAGGTTGTTTGCACAGTATTCCATAGCCCGAGCCACCCAGCCGATAGCAATAGCTGGTCTGCATGCGGCACCTGAAAGGGAATAAATGGACTTTAGGCAAACCTCCACCTTCCTATCAGTGTCATCTTCAGTGATAATGTGGAAGGTATAGGGAGAGTGGCGCTTTTAACCAAGCGCGTGACGTGAGAATCCACTACCGGTGATGTTTCCCATTTTGAAAAAGTCCTCAGCGAAGGGATAAGCATGGGCCAGACGCTTCTGCGGCTGGTAACGCTTCCCAGGATTTTTCCATGCCACCTCCAGATGGTCCACCAGCTGGTCGGACAACGGAAATATGGCTTAAAAAGGGCATGTTTGGACTTAGGTACTGGAGGATCGTCCTTCTCTATGACCAAGGCCGCACGGACAGCTTGTATGAGACCCAGAATATATATATCTTGGACTTGGACTCCCTCTCCCGTGTAGAGGAGTTGTAGTCAGTCATCCCGGAGCGCCCCATCTTCAGATGAGACCTCGTCATCATCACAGAGTAGATTGGGACGACGGCAAAAACCTTTTAGACGGTTTGCCCTGAGGGGCCTCCAGCTGTCGCATTTCTGCAACATTTTGCAATGCAGTGGGAACTGTATTAACCTACTAGGGAGATAGCACCTGCATGGGTGAAGCAAGCTCTGAGAGGGCATAAGCTGCTGCTGCTGCTGCGTGAACTCCAGGGGGAAAAACACAGGAGGGGCAGCTAAACGTACCACAATGGCCGTAAGTGCTTGTGCAAAGCACGCCCACAGAGGCTCCTGCGGATTGGCAGGGACCGTAGAGGGACCTGGGGGAGCATAGCACCTCAAACATAATCCCTCCAGTACCATGTCTCCCACCCCTAAAGTCGCTGTACATTTTTTACAGAACAGCTGGGCAGGAGCCACATTAGGCATATCACTCTCACTGCCAGACATAGTGAAGAGGATAGAAATATAATGTATGTGACCCCCTACACAGAAAGAACAGACTGTGAGAGGATGTACCCCGACAACACCTGTTTATAAGAGCTCAGAGAGGACAGGCACAGGGAAAGCAAAATGGCGTACAGGTCAGAAAGTGAAACTCAGACAGACAGCGCTAGCACACAGTCACATACAAAGCAGAATAAAAATAATACCTGCACTAAATCACACTTACTAGTCAACTATGCAGACTTAGCGTCTGGTAGGACAAAAGTGCTACATACGCTGACCACCGACCAGGAGAAGAGGTATGTAGGGGGACCTGGACTCCGCACTGCCTGTCTGCGATGAGCGACACTCAGCCAGGAGAAGATGGCTGCCAGAGATCACTGAGGGGGCGGATCCAGAGGAGGGAAGTTGTCACAGCCCAGCCAGACTGCGGCGGCAAGGAGCACTGTGCAGCGAGGAGGAGCCGGCTGTTATACAGGGAAGGCTGCCTTCCCTGATCAGCGTTTAACCCCTGGGATGCTGGAGCGTTCCGCCAAACTCCAGCCCAATGTCCCAGGTGGCTCAGTGAGGACACAGGACTCAGTACCTGGCCCCACTTGCTGTCATCCCCAGGGAGTCCACCGCCCCCGGGGGAAAAGACTAACTGGGCGCACACCACTGCAGAGACATGCCACTTACCTTGTGTCCCCATAGTGTCCAGCCACATTCCAGGGATCCGGTGTCCCTGCAAACCAAAACCCCAGAGGACTGCCGAGATCCCTGAATCAGTACCGGCGTCTTGCGCCGGCGGGGTGATGGAGTGACAGTGCGGACATCCCCTGGACTGTCCTTGTTGTCACAATGTAGAAGGAAACTTCTTTAAAACAAAGAAATCTTCAGGGTCTGTGTTAACAGCCCCCCCTGCGCGTCAGTAACCCGACTCCGGCCGGGCACCCAACAAAACTGAGGCACATATGCTGCATGTGCAGATGTAGTTGTATACCGCAAGGAGGGGTTTGTGGCCGCACAGGGCGGGATTGCCTGGGGTGGCATTCGCTGTACCTACCGTCGGCTCACAGTGTCTATACTGTGGGGTGGGGGGGCTGGCTGCCTATTTTGTCAGTCCCAGGCCCCACAATTTCTGATGGCAGCCCTGCATCTGAGCAACCCTAAGGTTGTGACAATATCCTCCGCTAGTAAACTGCAGAGACCAGAGAATCTACATCAGAAGATGCAGTTGCAGGATTCGGCATGCCCATAAACTGGTGGTGACATGCCCCATCACCGCCCACAAATGCCTGAGAGATGTCAATCACACTGCGAGTAACACAACAGTGTGATCGGAGCCACAATACCATTACCGCATATGCGCACTGCGGCACTACGCATGTATACAACAGAAAACATAGGTCATTTGTGACCGAATCATAACTGCGTCCATCTCTGAATCACCCCTTTAGTTCTTTATCATTAGGGCTACATTATATGACGTTACTGCTGTTTACTCACATTAGTTAAGTGCCATTTCTATTAGGACAGTTGCAGAATAGAAGACTTCCGTTTGATTTTTAAAGTGGAAACCTTGTATGTTAGTATTTATCATTTTATTTTTGTTATATATGTGAATTTTATTCATTATTTTTATATTGAAAATGTGACTCATATATATTATTAACACTGTCATGACATTATTCTCTCTTTTGTGTATGATATATAATTGTATCAGTATATTATGTAGAACAGGGTAATAGGAGTACAGCAATTACTACTGACACAGTCATACTACTGTCCTACGCTCTCTGTACTACCATGGGATGTAAGTATAATACGGCTACTCCTGACTAATGACTGAGGCAAGTGTTACTGTGACTGTGCCGGCCGCATACTGAGGTGTCCGACTGAACATTTGCACATAAATACACTTTGTTTGTGTGCATCTTGTATACGTTCCATAATACAGCATAGTACAATGATATACATACTTAGAATCCGGGACCTCTTCCTCTGGTGGTCTATTATAAATACAGTGAAAAAAAAAAGTGAGAATCAATAATATATATAAATAATATCTGTATAACGAAGCCCTTTTCTCCTTGCTAGGTACTGATTACATGATGATTACATATAATATATATGCTGGCTGACAAATGTATCCTCATTAGCTACAAAGATCGCTACTTCTGAATTATTGCTAGTAAATTATTATTAATCTATATATTAATACTGCTAACATATTACATAGCTCTTTACATACTCATGTACAGCAGCCACTGTGTTAGTAGAACTTACAGTATTAATTCTCTACCACACTGCATCAGGGGGGGACTACTACTGGGGGCACTGCATCAGGGGGACCACTACTGGGGGCACTGTATAGGGGGGGGTTACTACTGGGGGCACTGTATAAGGGGCACTGTATAGGGGGGACCACTACTGGGGGCACTGAATAGGGAGGACCACTACAGGGGGCAATGTATAAGGAGCACTACTGAGGGCACTGCAGAGGGGGGCAGTTATGAGGCATACTTAAAATTGTAGGAGGGGGCAGTTATGGGTCATAATTGTGTGAGGAGGGGGCAGAGTTTAAATACCGCAGTATAGCATAATGGCCCTCTGCTTTGTTGAATTTTTTTTTTTTAAAACATATTTTTATTGTAAAACCGCAATAAACAATATAACATATTGATCAGAAAATGACAAGACATCAACAGGACCACAACAGTGATGTGCAATACAATGTATCCATGAGGAACGCAACAATACAGGAATTAAAATGGTGGTTCACCTGAAGACAAGGTTTCTTCATTATACCAGGCTGTAAGTTGAACTGCAGCTCGAAGCGTGTCTTTAACCTGAGGTGTTAATGTGTGAACATATGGGAGCCAAATATTAAAGAACTTCTCTGCTTCCTTGTCTTTATTAAGGGATAGTTCTAACCAATCCATATTAAATAGGTGCGTAATTCTAGGTTGTAAAAGACTGAGTGTTAAAGTGTCAGTGGATATCCATTGAGATAATATTGTTTTTTTCGCAGCTGCTGCAATCTTTGCTAGTAATAGACGGGCACCTCCAGGGGCACAGGATGATCCAGATGATGGTACAATATCCCACATAGCCCACTCGGGTGTTAGTTCAAAGGCAATTCCCAACTTGGTGGAAATATAGGTGTGTACCAAGGACCAGAACCTCTGTACCTCCGCACAGTGCCACATACAATGCATTAGATCCGCATCAGGTTGACCACATTTAAAACAATTTGAGTCTGTGGAAGTACCTGTGATGAGTCTTAATTTGGGGGTGAAATAGGCACGATGCAATAATTTATACTGCATTTCCGCGTATGAAGCCGAAATTAATTGCTTATTGAGTCTAACAAAAGATTTCAAAATGGTGGATAGGGGTATGTTAGGGAATGTGGAATGCCACTTGGCAAATCCCACCGTCTCCACTTCCAAATTTATTTCCCGGCGTATATAGGTGTATAGCATAGAAGTGGAAAATGACATAGAGAGGCAGCGAGACAGCACATCATCCAAACCATTTTTCCCAGGTATAATGGGAATTTTAGGGAGTAAAGTATTGACATAACTACGTATTTGGAAATATATAAATAAAGGGATTTGGATACAGGGAAATTTTTCCTGTATTTGGTTATGAGAGTAAATAGTCATTGTGGAGAGATCCAATAATTGATATATGTAACTCAATCCCTGTGTGTTCCAGGTTTTGAAAGTCTGTGTTAGAAAACCAGCATCAAACCCTGGGTTATGGCCGATAGGAAGGAACAAGGAGACATTGGGAGGGACTCTCATTTGAGTTCTGGCTCGGCGCCAAGCCAAGCATGTAGTATGTAGTAGTAGATTTTGTGCTACGTGAGGTGGAAAGGACAAGGGTCGTGTGTGTAGCAAACTAGCTAATGGCATTTCAACACTAAAAGATTGCTCTATTAGCGTGTCAGCAAATCCATTTGTTCCTCTAATCCAGTCAATTGCGTATCGGTAATTTGACGCAATAGCATAAGATTTTAAGCAAGGGAGATTAATTCCGCCTAAAGCAGGTGGTTGTCTGAGTTTGAATAATGAAATCCTGGGTTTTTTGTTCGCCCAAATGAACTTGCTGATCGCTTTGTTAATCAATTTTAAATCAGATTCTAAAGGAAGCAAGGGGAGCATCTGAAAAAGATATAAAATCCTAGGAAAAGATATCATTTTAATTAATTGACATCTACCGAGATATGAGAGTGGGAGATGTTTCCATTTTTTAAAATCTAAAAGTGTACGTTGTATTAAAGCAGGGAAATTGACTGAGTATAGGGCGGAGGGATGTGCCGGGATATTAAGGCCTAGGTATTTTAGAGTTGTTTTGGCCCATTTAAATGGGAAAGAATTTTTCCAGTTTTTTGTGACGTCCGAGTGTAGGGCCAAGGCCTCTGTTTTGTTATAATTTATCAAAAAACCAGAGATAATATGGAAGTCTTTCAGGATATGAAGAAGTTTAGGTATGGCAGAATGTGGGTTCTCAAAATACAGTAATAAGTCATCCGCATACGCGGAGACTTTCAAAGTATTATTTCCGATATTTATTCCCTGCCATTGTTGACATAGCAAAAAGGTGCGGATAAGAGGATCTATAGCCAAGTTAAATAATAAAGGAGATAGGGGACAACCCTGTCGGGTTCCCCTATGTAGTCTAAGGGATGGAGTATTCAGGCCGTTAACTGTTAGGAATGCTATAGGGGTGTGGTATATTGTTTTGAATAATGTAATAAATTCGGGACCAAAATTTTGTAGCTGGAAGATGCGCAGTAGGTGGTTCCACGACACCCTATCAAAGGCCTTGTCAGCGTCGCAGCTGACAAGGAGCGTTTGGTTATTTCTCATTTGGTGAGATTTAGTTAATCCTGCAATCAAATGTCGGACGTTGATCACTGAGTGTCGTCCTTTCATAAACCCAGTTTGTGCGGTGTGTATGAGATGTGGCAATACTAATTGTAAACGTTGAGCGATAATACCAGTGAGGATTTTGAAATCCTGGTTGAGCAGAGATATTGGCCTATATGATTGGGTCAGCGTAGGGTCTTTCTCAGGTTTCAAGAGAAGGATAATTCGGGCCTGGTTAAAGTCTGGTGGTGTTGAGGTTCCCTTCAATATTGAATTAAATAAGGAAACTAAATGAGGGGTTACAAGTGGATTTAATATTTTGTAGTACTCGGCACTAAGGCCATCTGGGCCGGGTGTCTTTCCGTTGGCCAGGGACTTGATAGTTAGAGCAACCTCCAACTCCGAAACAGGAGTTGTTAGGGAGTCGCGGGCCTCTTCAGAGAGGGAAGGTAGATTAGCCTCTTTCAAAAAGTTCATCCCCAGAACAGGGTTATCATCCTGTGCGGAGTATAAGTCTGTGTAATATTGTAAGAAAGAGGCCGCAATGTCCTCGTTGGTATGTAATGATCCTAGGGGACCTTTAAGAGAAAGAATGGGAGAGGATGTTTTCTGACTTCTCACTATATTAGCTAGCAGTTTGCCCGCTTTATTTCCCCAACGGAAATAGCGATGTTTCTGGAAATCTAGATAATATTGGGCTCTTTCAGTGCACAATGTGTCATATAAATTTTTGTTATTCAAATAATTCCGCCGTGTCTCTGTGTTGTTATTTTGCAGCATAATGGCATACGATTGTGATAGGGCGTTACTCAATTCCGTGAAACGTGTGTTAAGTTTACGGCGTTTATGGGAAACATATCCCATAATATGCCCTCTCACTACTGGTTTAGATGCGGCCCAGAACAATGATATGTCGCCAATATGAGAAGCATTATCATTATTATAATTAAGAAATTGTTGTTCTAAGTATTTTTTAAAGTCTGGAGAAGTGAATAAGTATGAGGAGAATCTCCAATTGAAGGAAGATGTTTTGGGGGTAGATAGTTGTAACGTGAACCATGTAGGCGCATGATCGGAGATGACTATGTTTTCTATATGAGATGTTTGAATCCTATTAATTAATGAGCTTGAGACCAGCCAGAAGTCCAATCTAGCTGAGGAGTGATGGGGGTGGGAGTAAAACGTGTAATCACGTGCTAAGGGGTGGAGGTGTCTCCATGGGTCTACTAGGGCGAGGGATTCAATTAGTAGTTGTAGCGTTGGAGATGTGCTGCCCCGCCACTCACCGGATGCTCCCGTTCTGTCCAGACTAGGAGAAAGAGTAGTGTTGAAGTCTCCTCCTATGACGAGGGCGCCTTCTGCCCAATTCTGGAGTCGGGCGTAGAGATCGGAGAAGAATGCATTGTTGTGACCTGTGGGAGCGTACAAAGTGACAAGCGTGATTAATTCACCTTCTAAATTCAGTTTAAGAAAAAGAAATCTGCCCTCGGTGTCCAGGATCGAGTCTACAACTGTGTATTTTAAAGATTTATGGAAAATCACCAGCACCCCTCTTTTTTTAGATGTGAAAGATGCAGCTGTATAATCTTTTATCCATGAGTCTCTAAGAGTATTAGGGTCACCCTGTCTCCAATGGGTCTCCTGTAGCACTGCTATGTCAGGTTTAAATTTTTTAAGTTGTTGTAGTATTTTACGCCGTTTAATCGGGGTGTTTAAACCCTCTACGTTCCAAGTTAAAAATCTTATGTTTTTTTGTGTTTTAGTGAGATCAGCAATAGAGTGAGACATTGTGTTATCCTATACCTGTTCTGTAGATCAAAAAAATGAACCATCGTAAAGAGACCATCACGCTCTCAGTCCCAGCATGCAGAGAGCGCCTGCAGTAAAACCTTGAAAGTGCCATTACAAAAATACACATAACACAAAAACAAAAACATGATCTGCCATAATGTATGGAATATAACAAACATAATGCAGTCTTACAATTTTTGAAAATTTTAAGAACCAAAAAATAAGGCTCTACGGGCCTATTTAAACCCAGTGAGGTATAAAAGTATCGATAATTGAAAAAAAGAAATAAAAGAAAATAAAAAAGGGGATATGAAAGAGGAGGAATGGTAAATGTGTAAAAGGAAGGGGAGAAAACAACAAACCAGAGATTATCTTGACAATTCTGCCGTTGACGTTTAGCAGTTGTTAAAATAACCAGAAATCTTGAAAACAAGCATAAGATATATATTTCCAATAACAAACTCTCCATGTTTGCGATAGGAGACGGATTTGTACAATTAAATGTATCTTCTTAAGTCACGATATCATTTTGAGGAGTGATTTGGTCAGTTAGAGAGTCCAGGAAAGTCTTTGCAGACGATGGAGAATCGAAAAAGTGTTGTTTGCCGTTATGTAGGACTTTCAGCTTCGCAGGGTACATTAATGCAAATCTCAGTCCCAGATCAAATAATGCTTTACAAATAGTAGAGTATTCCCTTCTTTTCATTGCTACTTGATACGAGAAGTCCTGAAACAACAACAATTTGTGTCCCTGATAGGTGAGGCCTTCTGATTTGCGGTAGGCGTCCAGTATGCGAGTTTTGTCTAGGTAGTTCAACATTTTCATTATGACAGGCCTAGGTCTTCTCTGGTCAGAAGCACGGTCAGGGCCTATGCGGTGAACTCGTTCTATGATGAGGGTATTGGAAGAAGCCGAGCAATTGAGCTCAGAGGGTAACCATTTAGAGACGAAATCCATGAGATCTCTTTGCTTAACAGATTCCGGTAGGCCTATTAACCTTAAATTGTTGCGGCGATTCCTATTCTCTAAGTCTTCCAATTTTTCCTGCATAGCAGAGATCGCTGATTCCTGTGTACGTATTACGCTTTGTGCCTCTGTTAGCTCATCTTCAACATTGGAGATACGTTGTTCTGCTTCCGTAAAGCGTCGACCATGTTCCTTAAGTTGCGAAACTGCTGATTCTATAGCTTCTTTGAGGCCGGACAGTTTTTTGTCAAGCAAGGGAGAAAGAAGCTCAGATATTTCTTGGGCTTTAGCTATTGAGGCGGTACTAAATTGAGTCGATTTAGAGGTTCCGTCCAGAATATTGTCAGCTGGAGGTGAAGTAGGAGAGTCAGGAGATGATGATGGAGCTACATTTTTGTCTTTCCCTTTAGTAGTTTGACCTTTAGGTGCACGCTGTGGTCTGGCCACAAACTTCTCCATGGTATAGGGATGTGATGTGCGATTTAATCAGGAGCCACTAGGGGGAGCCCCAGGTGTTCAGGATATATATGACACTGGGTCTGTAAATTAAAACTTATAGTATGGCTTGTGAGCACTATCTTTGGACCAGACAAGACAAGATCACAGTATGAGGACCCAGCAACACCACCCTGCTCCCTGGTGTGAGCAGCAAACAGAGAGGATTGTGAAAGGAGGTAAGCGCTTGCTGCAGCAGCTTAATCAGGTCTCAAAAAATGGCGGCCGCAGGTGATGTGTGGCCAGCGGGGAGCTTGTAACTGAGGGACGTCCCTGAAACGGTGTCCAGGCGTCCCGCTTGTTCCTATGGGTCTAATAATAGCTCCGGTGGCTGTTGCTGAAAGTGGGGAGGGGAGAAATTATGCCCGGCCGCGATCCAAGATGGCGGCCGCGGGCAGTGCCGCTTTTCCAATGCGGCTGTACTCCGGTGTTGTGGGGCAGTGCGGGGGGCCGGGGCATGCGCCGCTCTTACCCGCGTTATCCTAGAGACCTCAGGGTGGCTTTAGGTGAGGCAGTGAGTCTCTCCGGCGGCGCTATGTCTCGGCTATATGGAGCCGGCTTGGGAGCCCATTAAAAGTGCGGCCAGGTCGTTTGGTCCGCCCACCGGAAGTCAAATTTCCCGTATTCTTGATGAATCCATGGTGTATCTACTACAGCTCACAATATTTATTTAACGCACTTGCACCATAGTAACCACAACCAATATAGTACTACTGATACCGTACAGAAACGGAAGGAGATCTATCTCATTCCGTAATGGATGAGCTGAGCATGGTCCAGTAGCGTACAGGAACACAGGAACTCAGGATGATAATCTGCTTTGTTGAATTTTTTTATGTAGCCCACACTGCCTTAAAAGGTTGAAGACGCCTGGTATAGATATATGCTGACAGTTAGGAAAAAAGACACAGACAGGCAGAATTTACACTGCAAATTGGCACTACAATCAACCACCCAGATTCAGGACCTCATTCTGAGTCGGTCGTTGCGTCGTAAGGTAAAAGGGGCCGGATATGCAAATGAAGCGCTCGCAAGTTGTGTCGTTAAGATGGGATCGTTAGCTGGACAAGCGAGGGGAGGATGTGGCCGTAAGACTAATAATATACGCCCCCTTCTCGTTCCCATTACATGTCATCTCCGGGCAT
Source organism: Taudactylus pleione (assembly GCA_031769625.1). Classification (NCBI taxonomy): domain Eukaryota; kingdom Metazoa; phylum Chordata; class Amphibia; order Anura; family Myobatrachidae; genus Taudactylus; species Taudactylus pleione. The sequence continues at coordinate 16,574,886 of JAUIMM010000213.1, read as the reverse complement.
ATAAGGATTAATCGAGACCATCGGGAACCATCGTAGCTGGTCGTAGAGCTTAAGGTTGACCATACCCTCTCTTAAGCACTACGATCAAGTCAGTGTAAAAACCTCCCATGTCACATGTGCCATGACACTACTTAGTTAATTATGCACTCCCATAAAATGCCGTTTGCATAGTCAGGCACGCCTGCGTTCGGATCTCCACTCCCCCGTTCACAAGCACCTTCCCCTGTTACCACCCACAAACGCCTCTTCCTGTCACTCAAACTAACGACCTGGCCAAGTTGAAGGAGAGAGCAATTTCTGATCGTAATAGCTAGTTTGCGCACGCGCATTGCGAATTTTACGCATGCGCAGTTTAGCGAACATCGGTGGCTTACGACCATGCGGCTGCAAAGACCGACTCTGAATGAAGTCCTCAGTGTCTGGGGATGCTATAGCGCTACATACACTAACCCAAAAGAGAGGTATGCAGGATGACTGGACCACGCGCTGTCCTGAGAGATCTGCGTCTGTACCACCAAAAAAGTGGCCACCGGAGACATCAGAGGTGGCGTGGCTGCAGGAGGAAGCAGCTCAGAGAAGCCAGACTTTAGAGCAGGGATGGGGAACCTCAGGCCCGGGGGCCTTGAATCATTTGGTCTGGCCATCGGAGCTTTTTTCTGCTAGCCTCATCTGGATAGCAGGGTGCCTAAATGGCACCCTGCAACCAGAATCTATGCAGTAGTGCAGCCTGGAGCGCGTCCTTAGGAAACTTCAGATGGTCACACCGCTGCCCTTACAGCTCCCCGGAGCATCCTCAGCATGCTCCAGGCATTGCTGTAATCACTGGCGATTGAGGCCCCGCCCCCATTTGATGTCACATGGAGGAGGCATGGCCTGCACCGGGCCCGTGAATAATGTTATATATATCAAAATGGCCCTCGGCAGAAAAAAGGTTCCCAACCCCTGCTTTAGAGGAAAGGCTCCCTGAGCTGAGGGGAGGAGCCGCTTAAACAGGAAAGCTGTCTCCCCTGGCTGATTGTTCAACCCCTGGGACGCTGGTTCCCACACCAAAATGTCCCTGGTGGTCTAGTGGAGTGTGAGGGCTGGAGTCTGCGTCAACACTCATCACCTCCGGGCTGTCCCCAGAGACCGGAGGTATGACTGGCAATGTGCCCGTCGAGATCCCCAGATCAGTACAGGCGTCGCGGCACCAGACGGCAGCACAGACGTGCTATGGACAGTCTGCTGCTGCGCGCTCTGAATTTAGTAGAATAAACTAACAAAAATCATAAAAGAAAATAGCTTTAGGGCTGCCCCCTGTGTTAATAGTTGACCCGACTCTGGCCGGGCACCAACGAACACTGAGGTGCTTCTGAGTCAGTGGGAGGATAGACCAGTGCTTCCGGGGAGCTGAAAGCTTTAACTGCGTGGTGCCCGGATCCATCACCTACACCCCAAGGTCTCCCTGTGGAGCCTATGGAGCCTGAAGAAGAAATATATATTTATGGTACATGAATAAGTTACAGGATCATATATGACTCATCTGAAATAAAAAAGTAAAAAATACTATAGGTACATACATGAAGGGTACAACCCGGTTTGACGACTTAGCACTGTTATGGAGCGTACACACGGTCAGATTTGTCAGACTTGTCAGATGAACGACTGAACGATGTGAACGATGTGAACGATTTTACCAAAGTTTTGAACGATTTGAACGATTGAACGATTTTTGACTGCATTAAAATGAATGGAATCGTCCAAGTCTGACTGCAAACACATCAGATGTCAGATATCGTTATCTGACAAACGGGAACGCGCATCGTTGATCGTCCATCGTTCAGGCATGTCAGATATGAACGATTTCCCTTCAGATATGAACGACTGAACGATTTTTAAATCGTTATCGTTCATATCTGAAGGAAAAATCTGATCGTGTGTATAGTTAGAAATATAAAAAATTATGAAAAAAAAAGTTAGTAGTTTTCTTAATCCAATTTGCTTTAAGTTACTGGCATACAGCTCTGTATCTATTACTACATTGCTTTGTTTTTCTGCCTTTAATCTCTACTTTTGAACCAAATCTTTATATCATCTGGCAGAGTTGTTTATTTTGTTGCCCTAGGATACAACACAATGCTGTGATCTGGATACAACTATCTGATCTGTATCTGTAGAAATGTACCTGATGCATAAAGCACAGCAGAGCAGCATTGTATTCTATAACAGCAAGATGAAACAACACTGCCTGACTATACAGAATAAAAACATGGGGCTTGGGGCCTGATTTCGTTTTTTTTAAGTCAAATCAACCTGATTTTGCCAAAATTGCTACTTTGAATTACAAAATCAGCCCTATTACACTTCCCTCCCAATGTATCTTAACCATTAAAAAGCATTTATTATTATTGTACATGTGCATATAATAGTCTGATGAATTTGAAGCAATTGATGGATTCTTAGGGGCATATTCAGTTAGGTGCGAAAAGTCAAAAACTTTTCGCATGCCGGACTTTTTTCCCATCTTCGCTGGTTTTATTTGCGGAAAAGTATCGCGCGCATCCCTGCTTTTCGCCATATTCAATTAGGAATCGCCGAAAACGGCAGCCGACGAATTCAGGCCTGGCGAAAAGTCTCGTCAGAAATGGGGAAATCTGCCTGGAACCCTGAAAAAGATGCACTAACATAGGGGATCACTATAGGGGTGTTTTTAGTACCCCTAATAAAGCTATTCTGGGTACTTCAGTTTTTTCAAAAGCTTGCTATTAGCATCTTTGCATAAGTGAAGAATGGCATTAAGCAATATTTTTTCAACAAAATAACTAGTCCCAGCACATTTGGGGTACATGAAAATGGGTGCTAGCATATTTAAAAGTTGCTAATGTTAATCCACCTGCCGCAAGCACCTGCAATCTTAAAAACACCTGGCACATACTTGGGGACCCCCCCTGGAGTCTATTTAGCTAGTTTTTATGTTTGTCCCCGAAATTTGGTCTTTTCCGCCCCCAATTTAAAAGTGCTTTATTGGGGTGTTCTTATGTATTTTTTATTTTTTTATTTGACACAGTTTAGCTGTGGGGCGCTGTCCCAAGGGTGCTGTGTGGTTTCCGCAAGTTTGCACCCCTAAACCCCAATTCTGCACTTTTTTTGGCCTGCTTTCATAGGCAAATCTTTTCCACGAATTCCAATGCATTGACTTTTCGCACCTGCGAAAAAAGTTTCCACAATTGAACACGGGGATAAGTTTTCACCTGGCGAAATGACGTCACCAGTGAAACTTTGTCGCCAAATACGGCTTTTCGCACCTAATTGAATATGTCCCTCAGATGTAATTACTTACTAGCTAGCAGTTGCTGCAAATTTTGAATGTAGCCATCATACAACTTTATTTTTGGATTTATTCCTGCAAAGAAAAAAAACACATATGTTGGTACATGTAGCAGGTACTGGTTCTGCACCAATGTGTAAGTTTTGTTTATAGAACAGCATTGTCACAGAAGAAAAGACACTTTTCTGTGTATGACTACTGTGTATGTCTCACATGTATATAGTTGTATGTGTATGACTACTGTGTATATGTCTCACATGTACATAGTTGTATGTGTATGACTACTGTGTATATGTCTCACATGTATATAGTTGTATGTGTATGACTACTGTGTATGTGTCTCACATGTATATAGTTGTGTGTGTATGACTACTGTGTATGTGTATCACATGTAAATAGTTGTGTGTGTATGGCTACTGTGTATGTGTCTCACATGTATATAGTTGTGCGTGTATGACTACTGTGTATGTGTATCACATGTAAATAGTTGTGTGTGTATGGCTACTGTGTATGTCTCACATATATATAGCTGTGTGTGTATGACTACTGTGTATGTGTCACATGTATATAGTTGTGTGTGTATGACTACTGTGTATGTATCACATGCAAATAGCTGTTTGTGTATGACTACTGTGTATGTGTCACATGTAAATAGCTGTGTGTGTATGACTACTGTGTATGTGTATCACATGTAAATAGCTGTGTGTGTATATGACTACTGTGTATGTGTCTCACATGTATATAGTTGTGTGTGTATGACTACTGTGTATGTGTATCACATGTAAATAGCTGTTTGTGTATGACTACTGTGTATGTGTATCACATGTAAATAGCTGTGTGTGTATGACTACTGTGTATGTGTCACATGTATATAGTTGTATGTGTATGACTACTGTGTATGTGTATCCCATGTATATAGTTGTGTGTGTATGACTACTGTGTATGTATCACATGCAAATAGCTGTTTGTGTATGACTACTGTGTATGTGTCACATGTAAATAGCTGTGTGTGTATGACTACTGTGTATGCGTATCACATGTAAATAGCTGTGTGTGTATGACTACTGTGTATGTGTCTCACATGTATATAGGTGTGTGTGTATGACTACTGTGTATGTGTATCACATGTAAATAGTTGTGTGTGTATGACTACTGTGTATGTGTATCACATGTAAATAGTTGTGTGTGTATGGCTACTGTGTATGTGTCTCACATGTATATAGTTGTGCATGTATGACTACTGTGTATGTGTATCACATGTAAATAGTTGTGCGTGTATGGCTACTGTGTATGTCTCACATATAAATAGCTGTGTGTGTATGACTACTGTGTATGTGTCTCACATGTAAATAGCTGTTTGTGTATGACTACTGTGTATGTGTCACATGTAAATAGCTGTGTGTGTATGACTACGGTGTATGTGTCACATGTAAATAGCTGTGTGTGTATGACTACTGTGTATGTGTCTCACATGTATATAGTTGTATGTGTATGACTACTGTATATGTGTCTCACATGTATATAGTTGTGTGTGTATGACTACTGTGTATGTGTCTCACATGTATATAGTTGTGTGTGTATGACTACTGTGTATGTGTATCACATGTAAATAGTTGTGTGTGTATGACTACTGAGTATGTCTCACATATAAATAGTTGTGTGTGTATGGCTACTGTGTATGTGTCTCACATGTATATAGTTGTGCGTGTATGACTACTGTGTATATGTCTCTCACATGTATATAGTTGTGTGTATGACTACTGTGCATGTGTCACATTTAAATAGGTGTGTGTGTATGACTACTGTGTATGTGTCTCACATGTATATAGTTGTGTGTGTATGACTACTGTGCATGTGTCACATGTATATAGTTGTGTGTGTATGACTACTGTGTATGTGTCACATTTAAATAGGTGTGTGTGTATGACTACTGTGTATGTGTCTCACATGTATATAGTTGTGTGTGTATGACTACTGTGCATGTGTCACATGTATATAGTTGTGTGTGTATGACTACTGTGTATGTGTCTCACATGTATATAGTTGTGTGTGTATGACTACTGTGTATGTGTCTCACATGTATATAGTTGTGTGTATGACTACTGTGTATGTGTCTCACATGTAAATAGTTGTGTGTATGACTACTGTGTATGTGTCTCACATATAAATAGTTGTGTGTATGACTACTGTGTATGTGTCTCACATGTATACAGTTGTGTGTGTATGACTACTGTGTATGTGTCACATGTATATAGTTGTGTGTGTATGACTACTGTGACTGTGTCTGACATGTATATAGTTGTGTGTGTGTGTATGACTACTGTGTATGTGTCTCACATGTACATAGTTGTGTGTGTATGACTACTGTGTATGTGTCTCACATGTACATAGTTGTGTGTGTATGACTACTGTGTATGTGTCTCACATGTAAATAGGTGATGGAGTAAAAAAGTGACCCCAGAGGATCTTTGCAGAAACTACTCTTACACCTAATTTAGAATGTAAAGAATCTGAAATAGGAACTTTGGGCCTGATTCAGAGCCGTTTGCTATTTGCGGTCGTTCGTTCAAAAACAAGGGGTGGCTATTCAAATGATCCGTTCGCAAATTGCAGTCTGTTCACACCTCTATGTCTGAACGAGCGAGCAAAACATACGCTCGTTTATTTGATAAAAACGCCCCCTGGCCGGACGCACCATACGTCATGTCCGCTATTTATTAGATTAATCAAGTACATCGTACAGCGTATGAACTGCTCGCTATTCTTGTGGTTGGTGTTTTCAACCGCTATTTTGCGAGCAGTTCCGAGTTAAAAAAAAACAAATGACGTGGTCAATGACGCTGCTGTATTAATTATGCACTCCCTTAAAACGCCCGTTTTGACCTTTAAGCACGCCTGCGTTCGGATCTCCACTCCCCGTTTTCAAGCACCTTCCCCTGTTACCACCCACATACGCCTCATTCTGTCACTCAAAATAGCAGGCCCTCGCTATATTGCGTACCAACGATTTTCAGCCGCACTGACTGGTTCGCGCATGCGTACTAAAAACCGTACGCATGCGCAGATGTGCGAACATCGCTCGGAACGAGCGTACTGCCGCTAGCGAGTGGCTCTGAATGAGGGCCTTTGTGTTGATCAGAGACAATTGAGAAGTGCAGCCTCACAAGAAACACAATACTCCTGGACATACCTGATGTAAATGCAAATATATGGATACCTGATAGGCACATTGTAATGAAGTTAACTGCTACACATAGGAATTCAGTTAAGCTGTGTACACACTGATAGATATATAGCCTGCTTGTTTTAACGAGCGATATATCTATAGTGCATTGCCGAGTGTGTACAGCAGATGTCTGTGGACGATATCGTTCACAGACATATCTGATCTGCTCACAGCATACGGCCGACATATCTGAAAGATATATCGACCATCTGCTCGTGTGTACGGGCGACCCGCCGATCGCGCATACACATGCTGTGGCACCCGGGGGTGATTGACAGCTCAACTGGGCAGGCAATTTAAATGCCTGCCCATTTGAGCTGTCAAGCCTGGCACATCGGGCAGGAGAATTGGTAAGTGTGTATACAATTAGCAATTGTCAGATAGGTCAGAGGGTTGACCCAGCTTCATGTATCACAGGCGTCAATGAATGACGTCACAACACTGTCAGTGTGCTGAGAATAGGGGAGGGAGCAGGATGAGCTGAAGAAGGCAGAGTATGTGACAGCAGGAACCATGTAATCATTAAGGTCAGTACTGTTGCTGAGCAGAGACAAATTGCAGGTTACTACTAGCTAGTAAGTGGTGATATGTGGGAAAGTCTGAGTGGCATGTGGGGAGGCCTTTGGAGAGATTTGGGTAGCATGTGGGAGACTCTAACTGGCATGTGGTAGTATGTGCAGAGGTCTAAGGCCCTGATTCAGGGCAGCTCGCAAGCGGCCCATAAGCACTGTGCATGCACCGCGTCTGGCATGCACGAGCCCCGCCGAGCGACTGAAGTTCGGTCACTATGGGGCTCGCAACAAGATTGGGCGGCTGTCGATGGTAAGTGACAGCTCGCCCTGTCTTGTGTGCGGGTAGGGGGGGTGGCTGGACAAAGGCAGGGGTTCCCTTAGGAACGGATGGCGTTTGTAGGGAGGTCTTACTGACATCAGGAGGAGCAGAGACGGCCCTGATTCAGAGCGAGAGCTCTGTCAGAGCATTCGGCTCTGAATCAGGGCCATAGTCCATTACATCCTCCTATACAGCAGCCCCTGTGTCAGTGGAAGTAAGGAATACATTTGCTAAGTGGTGGCTTTTGCTAGTCACTGCTTCTGTGTTTTTTTAATGCCAAATTGTAACATGATAATTATGGTCAAAACTGTGTTTTGTGTTAAACATGATGGTCATTTTACATTTTGGGGTTAAACATGATGAAAAGTTGCGGTTTGCAAGCTTAGAACATTTACCCCTAACCAGGGCCGGATTGAGGGCCACATGGGCCTGGAGCTGAAAATGATTGAGGGCCTATTTTGAAAAGCAGATGAGGTGTGACCAGAGCTGTATGGTGTGGCCAGAGCCACATGGGCGTATGCACCCACTATAATGTCAACACCAATGTCTCCGTAAATATGTAAAAGAAAAAAAAATCTATTTTGTGAGGTGATACAAATTTACTACTTATGATTTATGGCTGACCATGTGGACAGCAGATGGTCAGTCAACATCATGCTGTCATGACAATGGGCCTATTTTTATTTGGAGGCCTGGAGCTGTAGCTCCATCCGCCCCATTGTTAATCTGGCCCCACCCCTAACAGTCTAAGGGATCTATTTACTTAGCAGTGTTAAGCTGGCCACACACTAGACCAATTTACATCCAACCAGCCAACTAGTTGATTGGTTGGAATGAAAATCTGGTAATGTATGGGAGTAACTGATGATCAGCAATTTGATCCTAAATGCCAGAAAACAGACGAAAATGGTCGTTCAGAGTTAAGTTTGTTAAATGTTTGATCTAAACTATTTGTTCATTTCCCAGCGTTTAGGAGCAAATTGCTGATTGTATTTCTTACCAGATTTTCATTCCAACCAATCAACTAGTTGGGTGGTTGATGTAAGTTGGTCTAGTGTGTGGCCAGCATTAGGAGACAAAGTGAAAGGAGATAAGGTACCAGCCAATCAGCTCCCAACTGCCATTTGTGACATGCCAGTTAGGAACTGATTGGCTGGTACCTTATCTCATTTCACTTTGTCTCCTAACACTGCTTAGTACATAGACCCCTAAATTATTTTCATACAAACTAGTGTCCAGGGCAGGATTAAGGCTTGTGGGGGCCCTGGGGCAACTAAGTTGTGGGGGCCCCCACCAAGCCACATGGAGCCTACCCCTTCCCCCGCCACACGTTAAACACGGACACACACATATAATACATATGTAGCAAACATGTTTTCTATAACATACATACTAACACACACATGTACAGTATATACAAACACATACACACTAACACTACACAGTGTATACACACTAGCACATACTGTATATACACATTAACACATACATACACACTAACACATACACACTAACACATACTATATATACAATAACACATACACATATACACACACTAACATATACAGTACTGTATACAGTATACAATAACACATATATACACTTAAACACATACATATACACATATAGACTATAGTAAACTTACATTCTATGCAGGCTGCTGCTCACTTCATTAGGCCCCGCCCCCTCACGCTGTACTGCAGTGAATCTCGGGTCATATGGGGACGGGGCTTGCCATGTTGGCTCCGCCCCCATTTCGGGAAAAGTAGAAGGGGGGACTGGTCGCCAGGGGGGTGGTTTCTAGCTGACCTGCAGCAGCAGCAGCAGCAGGGTGCAGGGAGCTGGCTGGATGGGCACTCTCCCTCCTCAGCGTGACACTGACACACCCCCCGGATCATGCACTGAGATGAGCAGGCTGTGGTTCAGCCTATGCTATGGTCGGAGCCTGTGTAATGCGCTGCTCGTGCATTATACAGGCTCCGATCACAGCACAGGCTCAGCGCATGATCCGGACTGCGCTAGGGGGGGCGATCGCTCCAATCGCCCCCCCCTGGATCCGCCACTGGTGTGCGGGCCCTCTGTGTGTGGGGGCCCAGGGACGACCGCCCCTGTCGCCCCCCCCTTAATCCGGCCCTGCTAGTGTCACTTTGGCCCAAAGCTAATGCTGGGTACACATTATATACAAATATAACTGCAGATGATGGTCGTTCATACACACTGAGCGGCCATCATCTGCTTCTGGCCGCAGGTTCCGGCAGCCGGGGGGTGGGGCGAGGGCATGTCCCTACCCCCTCCTTGTGGCTACCGCTATATGTGTACGGGCGGTCTGCAGACCACCCATACACACTTGCCGATGGACAGATATGTCTGCAGACCACCCGTACACACTTGCCGATGGACAGATATGTCTGCAGACCACACGTACACACTTGCCGATGGACAGATATGTCTGCAGACCACCCATACACACTTGCCGATGGACAGATATGTCTGCAGACCACCCGTACACACTTGCCGATGGACAGATATGTCTGCAGACCAGCCATACACACTTGCCGATGGACAGATATGTCTGCAGACCAGCCATACACACTTGACGATGGACAGATATGTCTGCAGACCACCCGTACACACTTGCCGATGGACAGATATGTCTGCAGACATCTGCCAGTCGGCTATGCAGCACAGCCAATGCGATATGTCTGTGAACGATGCCGTTCACAGACATATCGCGGATACACACTGGCCAACGGGCAGCAGATATATTGCCAGATCAATTGATCGGCCAATATACCTGTCAGTGTGTTCCCAGCTTAAGTAACCTAGCACTATATAATTTGAACTTTTGGGGAAGAAAGAACCTAGAAGAGTCCCACTGTATACAGACTGGGAAATACCATGTTACTGCATATGAGCCGTAAGTAAAAGCGCATTGTGCACTTCCACGTTGGCATTTTGCACTTACTTTTGCCAGAGCTTTTGCTCTTTTGTGCACATGTGCCATCTTTCTGATTATCACTGGGAAGATGGTGCAAGGGAGGAGGGACCCACTTAACAGCACAAGGTACGATGCTGGGCTAAGGGGGGTACACTGCACAACAGCCCCCTCAGGTGTTAATATGCCCCTTCCGGACCTGTACAATTTGTAAGGTAAACATTGGGACCCTATGTGCATGTCAGAACAAATTGAAGGTGATGGAGTAGAAAGTAATTGGGGTGAAGGTGCTGGGTACAAATTACTTGAGTGAGATAATATAACTGAGTGGGAAGGAGCTGGAGTGCAAAGTAATTACCTAGTGAGCATTAATGGATATGAATGGGCTGCATGAATTGATCTGGGGGAGACATGAATTGATCTGGGGGAGATAAGAATTAGGCTCAGGGCATGCAGTGACCGGGGGTAGCCATAAATTGTTCAGGGGGAGACATGAATTAGGCTCAGGGCACGCAGTGACTGGGGGTAGCCATGAATTGTTCTGGGTGAGACATGAATTAGGCTCAGGGCATGCAGTGACCGGGGGTAGCCATGAATTGATCTGGGGCAGACATGAATTAGGCTCAGGGCATGCAGTGACCGGGGGTAGCCATGAATTGATCTGGGGCAGACATGAATTAGGCTCAGGGCATGCAGTGACTGGGGGTAGCCATGAATTGATCTGTGGGAGATATGAATTAGGCTCAGGGCATGCAGTGACCGGAGGTAGCCATGAATTGTTCTGGGGGAGACATGAATTAGGCTCAGGGAATGAAGTGACCGGGGGTAGCCATGAATTGATCTGGGGGAGATATGAATTAGGCTCAGGGCATGCAGTGACCGGGAGTAGCCATGAATTGTTCTGGGGGAGACATGAATTAGGCTCAGGGCATGCAGTGACTGGGGGTAGCCATGAAGTGATCTGGGGGAGACATGAATTAGGCTCAGGGCATGCAGTGACTGGGGGTAGCCATGAATTGATCTGGGGGAGACATGAATTAGGCTCAGGGCATGCAGTGACTGGTGGTAGCCATGAATTGTTCTGGGGGAGACATGAATTAGGCTCAGGGCATGCAGTGACTGGGGGTAGCCATGAATTGTTCTGGGGGAGACATGACTTAGGCTCAGGGCATGCAGTGACCGGGGGTAGCCATGAATTGATCTGGGGGAGACATGAATTAGGCTCAGGGCATGCAGTGACTGGTGGTAGCCATGAATTGATCTGGGGGAGATATGAATTAGGCTCAGGGCATGCAGTGATTGGGGGTAGCCATGAATTGTTCTGGGGGAGACATGAATTAGGCTCAGGGCATGCAGTGACCGGGGGTAGCCATGAATTGTTGTGGGGAGACATGAATTAGGCTCAGGGCATGCAGTGACCGGGGGTAGCCATGAATTGATCTGGGGGAGACATGAATTAGGCTCAGGGCATGCAGTGACCGGGAGTAGCCATGAATTGTTCTGGGGGAGACATGAATTAGGCTCAGGGCATGCAGTGACTGGGGGTAGCCGGGAGACATGAATAAGGCTCAGGGCATGCAGTAACCGGGGGTAGCCATGAATTGTTCTGGGGGAGACATGAATTAGGCTCAGGGAATGCAGTGACCGGGGGTAGCCATGAATTGATCTGGGGGAGACATGAATTAGGCTCAGGGCATGCAGTGACCGGGGGTAGCCATGAATTGTTCTGGGGGAGACATGAATTAGGCTCAGGGAATGCAGTGACCGGGGGTAGCCATGAATTGATCTGGGGGAGACATGAATTAGGCTCAGTGCATGCAGTGACTGGGGGTAGCCATGAATTGATCTGGGGGAGACATGAATTAGGCTCAGGGCATGCAGTGACCGGGGGTAGCCATGAAGTGATCTTGGGGACATGAATTAGGCTCAGGGCATGCAGTGACCGGGGGTAGCCATGAAGTGATCTGGTGGAGACATGAATTTGGCTCAGGGCATGCAGTGACCGGGGGGTAGCCATGAATTGTTCTGAGGGAGACATGAATTAGGCTCAGGGCATGCAGTGACTGGTGGTAGCCATGAATTGTTCTGGGGGAGACATGAATTAGGCTCAGGGCATGCAGTGACCGAGGGTAGCCATGAATTTTTCTGGGGGAGACATGAATTAGGCTCAGGGCATGCAGTGACTGTGGGTAGCCATGAATTGTTCTGGGGGAGACATGAATTAGGCTCAGGGCATGCAGTGACTAGTGGTAGCCATGAATTGTTCTGAGGGACACATGAATTAGGCTCAGGGCATGCAGTGACTGGGGGTAGCCATGAATTGTTCTGGGGGAGATATGAATTAGGCTCAGGGCATGCAGTGACTGGTGGTAGCCATGAATTGTTCTGGGGGAGACATGAATTAGGCTCAGGGTATGCAGTGACTGGGGGTAGCCATGAATTAGGCTAAGGGCATGCAGTGACCGGGGGTAGCCATGAATTGATCTGGGGGAGACATGAATTCGGCTCAGGGCATGCAGTGACTGGGGTAGCCATGAATTGATCTGGGGGAGATATGAATTAGGCTCAGGGCATGCAGTGACCGGGAGTAGCCATGAATTGTTCTGGGGGAGACATGAATTAGGCTCAGGGCATGCAGTTACCGGGGGTAGCCATGAATTGTTCTGGGGAGACATGAATTAGGCTCAGGGCATGCAGTGACCGGGGGTAGCCATGAATTGTTCTGGGGGAGACATGAATTAGGCTCAGGGCATGCAGTGACTGGGGGTAGCCATGAATTGTTCTGGGGGAGACATGAATTAGGCTCAGGGCATGCAGTGACTGAGGGTAGCCATGAATTGATCTGGGGGAGACATGAATTAGGCTCAGGGCATGCAGTGACCGGGAGTAGCCATGAATTGTTCTGGGGAAGACATGAATTAGGCTCAGGGCATGCAGTGACTGGGGGTAGCCATGAATTGATCTGGGGGAGACATGAATTAGGCTCAGGGTATGCAGTTTCCGGGGGTAGCCAAGAAGTGATCTGGGGGATATGAATTAGGCTCAGGGCATGCAGTGACCGGGGGTAGCCATGAAATGTTCTGGGGGAGACATGAATTAGGCTCAGGGCATGCAGTGACTGGGGGTAGCCATGAAGTAATCTGGGGGAGACATGAATTAGGCTCAGGGCATGCAGTGACTGGGGGTAGCCATGAATTGATCTGGGGAGACATGAATTAGGCTCAGGGCATGCAGTGACTAGGGGTAGATATGAATTGATCTGGGGGAGACATGAATCAGTGCTCAGGTTATGCAGTGACTGGGGGTAGCAATGAAGTGATCTGGGGGAGACATGAATTAGGACCAGGGCATGCAGTGACAGGGGGTACCAATGAATTGTTCTGGGGGAGACATGAATTAGGCTCAGGGCATGCAGTGACTGGGGTAGCCATGAATTGATCTGGGGGAGATATGAATTAGGCTCAGGGCATGCAGTGACAGGGGGTAGCCATGAATTGATCTGGGGGAGACATGAATTTGGCTCAGGGCATGCAGTGACTGGGGTAGCCATGAATTGATCAGGGGGAGATATGAATTAGGCTCAGGGCATGCAGTGACCGGGGGTAGCCATGAACTGTTCTGGGGGAGACATGAATTAGGCTCAGGGCATTGCAGTGACCGGGGGTAGCCATGAATTGTTCTGGGGAGACATGAATTAGTGCTCAGGTTATGCAGTGACCGGGGGTAGCCATGAATTGATCTGGGGGAGACATGAATTAGGCTCAGGGCATGCAGTGACCGGGAGTAGCCATGAATTGTTCTGGGGGAGACATGAATTAGGCTCAGGGCATGCAGTGACTGGGGGTAGCCATGAAGTGATCTGGGGGAGACATGAATTAGGCTCAGGGCATGCAGTGACTTGGGTAGCCATGAATTGATCTGGGGGAGATATGAATTAGGCTCAGGGTATGCAGTGACCGGGGGTAGCAATGAAGTGATCTGGGGGACATGAATTAGGCTCAGGGCATGCAGTGACCGGGGGTAGCCATGAATTGTTCTGGGGGAGACATGAATTAGGCTCAGGGCATGCAGTGACTGGGGGTAGCCATGAAGTAATCTGGGGGAGACATGAATTAGGCTCAGGGCATGCAGTGACTGGGGTAGCCATGAATTGATCTGGGGAGACATGAATTAGGCTCAGGGCATGCAGTGACTGGGTGTAGCCATGAAGTGATCTGGGGGAGACATGAATTAGGCTCAGGGCATGCAGTGACCGAGGGTAGCCATGAATTGTTCTGGGGGAGACATGAATTAGGCTCAGGGCATGCAGTGACCGGGAGTAGCCATGAATTGTTCTGGGGGAGACATGAATTAGGCTCAGGGCATGCAGTGACTGGGGTAGCCATGAATTGATCTGGGGGAGACATGAATTAGGCTCAGGGCATGCAGTGACCGGGGGTAGCCTTGAATTGTTCTGGGGGAGACATGAATTAGGCTCAGGGCATGCAGTGACCGGGGGTAGCCATGAATTGTTCTGGGGGAGACATGAATTAGGCTCAGGGCATGCAGTGACCGGGGGTAGCCATGAATTGTTCTGGGGGAGACATGAATTAGGCTCAGGGCATGCAGTGACTGGGGGTAGCCATGAATTGTTCTGGGGGAGACATGAATTAGGCTCAGGGCATGCAGTGACCGGGGGTAGCCATGAATTGTTATGGGGGAGACATGAATTAGGCTCAGGGCACGCAGTGACTGGGGGTAGCCATGAATTGTTCTGGGTGAGACATGAATTAGGCTCAGGGCATGCAGTGACTGGTGGTAGCCATGAATTGTTCTGGGGGAGACATGAATTAGGCTCAGGGCATGCAGCGACCGGGGGTAGCCATGAATTGATCTGGGGGAGACATGAATTAGGCTCAGGGCATGCAGCGACCGGGGGTAGCCATGAATTGATCTGGGGGAGACATGAATTAGGCTCAGGGCATGCAGTGACCGGGGGTAGCCATGAATTGATCTGGGGGAGACATGAATTAAGCTCAGGGCATGCAGTGACCGGGAGTAGCCATGAATTGTTCTGGGGGAGACATGAATTAGGCTCAGGGCATGCAGTGACTGGGGGTAGCCGGGAGACATGAATAAGGCTCAGGGCATGCAGTAACCGGGGGTAGCCATGAATTGTTCTGGGGGAGACATGAATTAGGCTCAGGGAATGCAGTGACCGGGGGTAGCCATGAATTGATCTGGGGGAGACATGAATTAGGCTCAGGGCATGCAGTGACCGGGGGTAGCCATGAATTGTTCTGGGGGAGACATGAATTAGGCTCAGGGAATGCAGTGACCGGGGGTAGCCATGAATTGATCTGGGGGAGACATGAATTAGGCTCAGTGGATGCAGTGACTGGGGGTAGCCATGAATTGATCTGGGGGAGACATGAATTAGGCTCAGGGCATGCAGTGACCGGGGGGTAGCCATGAAGTGATCTTGGGGACATGAATTAGGCTCAGGGCATGCAGTGACCGGGGGTAGCCATGAAGTGATCTGGTGGAGACATGAATTTGGCTCAGGGCATGCAGTGACCGGGGGTAGCCATGAATTGTTCTGAGGGAGACATGAATTAGGCTCAGGGCATGCAGTGACTGGTGGTAGCCATGAATTGTTCTGGGGGAGACATGAATTAGGCTCAGGGCATGCAGTGACCGAGGGTAGCCATGAATTTTTCTGGGGGAGACATGAATTAGGCTCAGGGCATGCAGTGACTGTGGGTAGCCATGAATTGTTCTGGGGGAGACATGAATTAGGCTCAGGGCATGCAGTGACTAGTGGTAGCCATGAATTGTTCTGAGGGACACATGAATTAGGCTCAGGGCATGCAGTGACTGGGGGTAGCCATGAATTGTTCTGGGGGAGATATGAATTAGGCTCAGGGCATGCAGTGACTGGTGGTAGCCATGAATTGTTCTGGGGGAGACATGAATTAGGCTCAGGGTATGCAGTGACTGGGGGTAGCCATGAATTAGGCTAAGGGCATGCAGTGACCGGGGGTAGCCATGAATTGATCTGGGGGAGACATGAATTCGGCTCAGGGCATGCAGTGACTGGGGTAGCCATGAATTGATCTGGGGGAGATATGAATTAGGCTCAGGGCATGCAGTGACCGGGAGTAGCCATGAATTGTTCTGGGGGAGACATGAATTAGGCTCAGGGCATGCAGTTACCGGGGGTAGCCATGAATTGTTCTGGGGAGACATGAATTAGGCTCAGGGCATGCAGTGACCGGGGGTAGCCATGAATTGTTCTGGGGGAGACATGAATTAGGCTCAGGGCATGCAGTGACTGGGGGTAGCCATGAATTGTTCTGGGGGAGACATGAATTAGGCTCAGGGCATGCAGTGACTGGGGGTAGCCATGAATTGATCTGGGGGAGACATGAATTAGGCTCAGGGCATGCAGTGACCGGGAGTAGCCATGAATTGTTCTGGGGAAGACATGAATTAGGCTCAGGGCATGCAGTGACTGGGGGTAGCCATGAATTGATCTGGGGGAGACATGAATTAGGCTCAGGGTATGCAGTTTCCGGGGGTAGCCAAGAAGTGATCTGGGGGATATGAATTAGGCTCAGGGCATGCAGTGACCGGGGGTAGCCATGAAATGTTCTGGGGGAGACATGAATTATGCTCAGGGCATGCAGTGACTGGGGGTAGCCATGAAGTAATCTGGGGGAGACATGAATTAGGCTCAGGGCATGCAGTGACTGGGGGTAGCCATGAATTGATCTGGGGAGACATGAATTAGGCTCAGGGCATGCAGTGACTGGGGGTAGATATGAATTGATCTGGGGGAGACATGAATCAGTGCTCAGGTTATGCAGTGACTGGGGGTAGCCATGAAGTGATCTGGGGGAGACATGAATTAGGACCAGGGCATGCAGTGACAGGGGGTACCAATGAATTGTTCTGGGGGAGACATGAATTAGGCTCAGGGCATGCAGTGACTGGGGGTAGCCATGAATTGTTCTGCGGGAGACATGAATTAAGCTCAGGGCATGCAGTGACTGGGGGTAGCCATGAATTAGGCTCAGGGCTTGCAGTGACAGGGGGTAGCCATGAATTGATCTGGGGGAGACATGAATTTGGCTCAGGGCATGCAGTGACTGGGGTAGCCATGAATTGATCTGGGGGAGATATGAATTAGGCTCAGGGCATGCAGTGACCGGGGGTAGCCATGAACTGTTCTGGGGGAGACATGAATTAGGCTCAGGGCATTGCAGTGACCGGGGGTAGCCATGAATTGTTCTGGGGAGACATGAATTAGTGCTCAGGTTATGCAGTGACCGGGGGTAGCCATGAATTGATCTGGGGGAGACATGAATTAGGCTCAGGGCATGCAGTGACCGGGAGTAGCCATGAATTGTTCTGGGGGAGACATGAATTAGGCTCAGGGCATGCAGTGACTGGGGGTAGCCATGAAGTGATCTGGGGGAGACATGAATTAGGCTCAGGGCATGCAGTGACTTGGGTAGCCATGAATTGATCTGGGGGAGATATGAATTAGGCTCAGGGTATGCAGTGACCGGGGGTAGCAATGAAGTGATCTGGGGGACATGAATTAGGCTCAGGGCATGCAGTGACCGGGGGTAGCCATGAATTGTTCTGGGGGAGACATGAATTAGGCTCAGGGCATGCAGTGACTGGGGGTAGCCATGAAGTAATCTGGGGGAGACATGAATTAGGCTCAGGGCATGCAGTGACTGGGGTAGCCATGAATTGATCTGGGGAGACATGAATTAGGCTCAGGGCATGCAGTGACTGGGTGTAGCCATGAAGTGATCTGGGGGAGACATGAATTAGGCTCAGGGCATGCAGTGACCGAGGGTAGCCATGAATTGTTCTGGGGGAGACATGAATTAGGCTCAGGGCATGCAGTGACCGGGAGTAGCCATGAATTGTTCTGGGGGAGACATGAATTAGGCTCAGGGCATGCAGTGACTGGGGTAGCCATGAATTGATCTGGGGGAGACATGAATTAGGCTCAGGGCATGCAGTGACCGGGGGTAGCCATGAATTGATCTGGGGGAGACATGAATTAGGCTCAGGGCATGCAGTGACTGGGGTAGCCATGAATTAATCTGGGGGAGATATGAATTAGGCTCAGGGCATGCAGTGACCGGGGGTAGCCTTGAATTGTTCTGGGGGAGACATGAATTAGGCTCAGGGCATGCAGTGACCGGGGGTAGCCATGAATTGTTCTGAGGGAGACATGAATTAGGCTCAGGGCATGCAGTGACCGGGGGTAGCCATGAATTGATCTGGGGGAGACATGAATTAGGCTCAGGGCATGCAGTGACCGGGGGTAGCCATGAATTGTTCTGGGGGAGACATGAATTAGGCTCAGGGCATGCAGTGACTGGGGGTAGCCATGAATTGATCTGGGGGAGACATGAATTAAGCTCAGGGCATGCAGTGACCGGGGGTAGCCATGAAGTGATCTTGGGGACATGAATTAGGCTCAGGGCATGCAGTGACCGGGGGTAGCCATGAAGTGATCTGGGGGAGACATGAATTAGGCTCAGGGCATGCAGTGACCGGGGGTAGCCATGAAGTGATCTGGGGGAGACATGAATTAGGCTCAGGGCATGCAGTGACCGGGGGTAGCAATGAATTGATCTGGGGGAGACATGAATTAGGCTCAGGGCATGCAGTGACTGGTGGTAGCCATGAATTGTTCTGGGGGATACATGAATTAGGCTCAGGGCATGCAGTGACTGGTGGTAGCCATGAATTGTTCTGGGGGACATGAATTAGGCTCAGGGCATGCAGTGACCGGGGGTAGCCATGAATTGATCTGGGGGAGACATGAATTAGGCTCAGGGCATGCAGTGACCGGGAGTAGCCATGAATTGTTCTGGGGGAGACATGAATTAGGCTCAGGGCATGCAGTGACTGGGGGTAGCCATGAAGTGATCTGGGGGAGAGATGAATTAGGCTCAGGGTATGCAGTGACTGGGGTAGCCATGAATTGATCTGGGGGAGACATGAATTAGGCTCAGGGTATGCAGTGACCGGGGGTAGCCATGAAGTGATCTGGGGGACATGAATTAGGCTCAGGGCATGCAGTGACCGCGGGTAGCCATGAAGTGATCTGGGGGAGACATGAATTAGGCTCAGGGCATGCAGTGACCGGGGGTAGCCATGAATTGTTCTGGGGGAGACATGAATTAGGCTCAGGGCATGCAGTGACTGGGGGTAGCCATGAATTGATCTGGGGAGACATGAATTAGGCTCAGGGCATGCAGTGACTGGGGGTAGCCATGAAGTGATCTGGGGGAGATATGAATTAGGCTCAGGGCATGCAGTGACTGGGGGTAGATATGAATTGATCTGGGGGAGACATGAATTAGTGATCAGGGTATGCAGTGACTGGGGGTAGCCATGAAGTGATCTGGGGGAGACATGAATTAGGATCAGGGCATGCAGTGACTGGGGGTAGCCATGAATTCTTCTGGGGGAGACATGAATTAGGCTCAGGGCATGCAGTGACTGGGGGTAGCCATGAATTGTTCTGGGGGAGACATGAATTAGGATCAGGGCATGCAGTGACTCGGGGTAGCCATGAATTGATCTAGACTGAGGTGTGTGAATTCTGTGTGTGATACACAAGAACAGATTGTGGCAAGGCATGAATTGTCACTGTGCAGGGGGAATCTGTACTACTGAGGGAGCAGCCCACCTACGTGATCACTAGGTAACTCATCACAGAGGTGGGCTGCTGTCTCCGCAAGTTATGAAGTTACGGCACTCTGAGATGAATTCGATGATCATTTTGGATTTAGGGCCATATTCAATTAGCGTCGAAATTGGCTGATTTTCTCAAAAAAACAGGCGAAAAGTTTTCACCATCTCAGACCAGGTGGAAAAAATGCAAAATCCCTATTTTTGACTAAAGATTTAGGAATTTCTCTCAGAACCCTTCGGACAAACCGCCCTGCCCCCCCCTCTCCTAATGATAAATGACCCTAACTGTTTTTTGAAAGATGCGTCATTTTGCAAAAAAATGACCGGTCAAATTTTTGGAAAAATAAAGTTGAAAATGGGTTGGGTATTGGGTCTGGAATTTCAGGGGGCGATATGGATGCGTCAAGTGTTTTAAACATTGCACGTGGTTACAGCAGGCAATTTTTTAATGTTTTTAAAAAGTGCGCTTTGATGACATGAAAATATACTTGCAGCCATTTTAACTAACCCCGATTTTATGTGGAACAGTAATTTTCTGGAAAAACAATAGCTTTCTATCATTTTTAAAAGAAAATTTCAGGCTCGCAAATTATCGCCAATCAACAGAATTTAAATGCCCTAAATAGTTTTATTACAGCTAATAATACACTTCTAAATTGATTTCCAATGTACGTTAGCCATTTTTGGGGTACAGACGCAATTTCCTAACTTTTTTGCACCTCCCGTTTTCGCCTGTTTTTTTGTGAAAATCGGACGATTTTGCCACTAATTGAAGGTACATAATAGAGTTGTAGGATCATATGTGACTGATCTGTCAAAGAAATATAAAAGTAAAGAAAAGAATGTAGATACAAAGAAAAGAATGTAGATACATACGTGGATGGTAAGGCTGGGTATGGCCAGTCAGCACTGTTAGAGAAATAACAATAATAACAAAGTTAAAGGGGTTTTCTATATCCTATTTGCTGTAAGTTACTGGCATACCTTTCTGTATCTGTTACTTCACTGCTTTGTTTTTTTGTCTTTATATTTTTATATCATTTTTATATCATCTGGCAGAGTTTATTTTTGTTGCTAAAAAGGTCACCCAAAGAACCCTTTAGGAGTATACACATAATAGGACAATGGTTTTGCATAACCTGATTCAGGACATGGACATATTCCACAACAGTAAGTATAAATATACCTTTTCTCTTTTAAATTCGCAAAACAGTCCAAAAAAAAACAATCACAGTTTAGCGTATCTACCGCACATGTTAAAGTTCCTTAGGTTCTTCTGAAATGATGGATCATCAGCAGCCCATTCATTAACAAAGAACGTCACACTTTTCTCCTTGATATGGGTAGTACTCTGGTTCTGGCATATATACTTACTGTTGTGAAATATTTCCATACCTAGCGTTAGGTTGCACAAAACCCATAGGGGTAAACTTACTAAAGTGAGGGTTTTTAGCAGTGAGTTTTAAAAGTGATGGTGCCAATAGCAACCAATCAGAATCTACTTAACATTTATCTAGCACATGCTAGAAGATAATAGCTAGAATCTCATTGGTTGCTATGGGCAACATCAGTTTTAAAACTCACTTCTAAAGACTCTCACTTTAGTAAATTTACCACCAATAGTGATCTTTAATGATAGATGCTAGTACAATGCAGTGCTACATCTTCAGTAGTAGCGGTTCTAAGAAGTTATGCAAATGCTGCAGGTGCCATCTACTGGAATGAGACGCCCACCACCAGCTTCTCAGATCTGCTGCATGCGTACGAAGATGCAGCATCAGATCAACATCGGGAACAATGCATGGACTATTGGACATTTCATTAACCCTAAGGTTGCTGACAATGGGCCTTATTCAGCAATGCATGCTAGTGCACTGCTGAACGCAGATTCCCGATGATCGAGAATCTGCACATGTGCAAAACGGGTATGTGATCCCGCATGTAGACTGGCAACAGGCTGTCAGTGACAGTCTGCTGTAATTTGTGGGTGGGGAGGGGGTGGCGATGGCCTCAGTTTCCCGAAAGGGAAGTGTGTCGCCACTGTTGGGGGGGAGGGAAGAAGCCATAATCTCTGACGACTGATGGAGAATTCCTGGCTCCTTCCTCTCATCTGCGGCGGCTGGCTGTGTGACCTCTTGGGTCACCTTAGCCGGCCGATGTTCCGCAGAGTCTCCGATGCTGCGTTGGACAACGCAGCTCGGATACATAATGCGGCAGGAGGCGTGATGGCTCCTGCTGCATTACCATATCTGCTTGCGAGCAGCTTTGCAATTCCATCCGTAGCTGAATAAGGCTCAATATCCATTGCAAGTGAGCTACACAGACCAGTGACCTGCATCCGCTGGGGTCGGCATGCCCCTAAATTGGTGGTAACACGTCTTAGTTTTCTACAACACTCCTCATCACCGCCCCCAAACGCCTGAGAGATGTCAATCACACTGAGAGTAACACAACAGTGTGACCGGAGCCACAATACCATTACTGCACATACGCACTGTGGCATTACGCATGCACACAACAGAAAACATAGGTAATTTGTGCCCAAATCGTAACCGCGTCCATCTCTGAATCACCCCTTTAGTTCATTATCATTATCTATTAGGATAGTTGCAGAATAGAAGTATATCCTGTCATTTTATTTCTGTTACATATGTGAGTTTTATATAATTACTTTTTATATTGAAAATTTACTTTCAAACGGTCATGATGTTATTCTCTTCTTTTGTGTATGATATATATAATTATATTAGTATATTATATAATAACAGGGTAATGCGACCACAGCAATTACTACTGACACAGTCACACTACTGTCCTACGCTCTCTGGGCCCGACTCAGACACGTTCACTAGGCTGCGTTCGCTCATTCGTAGTTGCCCGACTTTTGCATGTATATAATTTACAGTGCGCGTGCGCGAGCCAGTCATAGCGATGGGGAAGCGATCGCTCGAAGTACACAGACTGGCCGCTTATTTGAGTGACAGAAAGTGCCGTTTGTGGGTGGTGACAAGGGCTGGTCTTTGAAAACGGGGGAGTGGATGTGCAAACGCAGGCGTGTCAGTGTGCTCTAACCACGTTTAATAGGCGTGCATAATTAACATGGAAACCTCATAGTACACGTCACCTGGTTGTATATCAGCCTGCAGTGATCGCAGTGCTTGCGGCAGGGTAGGGTCTATCTCAAGGGCTGTGTTCAGCTCCGATGGCTCCCGATGTTACTGATAAAGCACACACTTCCTGGAGATGACATGTGCTGTGAAGGGAAAGGTGGCGTCTTTAGACTGGCGTGCGATCACTCTGCCATCGCTCTCTAAGACATAGAGAGCGTGCTTATGCCTTGCCGTTCGATCGTCTGCCATGCCGTCACTTAGCCGAATTTGCATACTCTACGAAAGAACGTTCGCATCTAGAGAACGGGTCTGAATCGGGCCCTCTGTACTATCATGGGATGGAAGTATAAAGTATAATACGGCTGTACCACTGACTAATGACTGGGGCAAATGTTACTGTGACTGTGCCGGCCGCATACTGAGGTGTCCAACTGAACATTTGCGCATATATACACATTTTCTTTGCGTGCATCTTGTATACGTTCCATAATACAGCATATTACAATGATATACATACTCATAATCCATGAGATCTTCCTCTGGGATCCTATTACATACACATACAGTAAAAGAAAATGTGTAAAAATCAAAAACATACCTACGATATAGCTGTATAACAGAATTATTTTCTGTTTCATTATGAAGTACTTTTTGTTTGCTAGGAATCTATTACATATAATATACAGGGCCAGATTAAGGGCAGGGCGACAGGGGCGGTCGTACTGGGGCCCCCACACATAGGGGGCCTCCACACACTGCCCCCATCCCCATAATAAACAATTTTTTAAACTCTTTTAATGGTGCCGAGGCCCGCAATTAGGCCCCACCCCTCCCGCGATTTGGCTCCGCCCCCTTTTCAAACTGACCGGGCTACCTCCTTTATCGGCTCCTCTGCTCCTGTCCTTTCTTCTCCGCGAACACACATGGTGGCCGGGGCCCGGGATCTGCTTCCTCTGCTCTGTCAGTGGACGCAGTGAGCACCATGGAGGGAGCACAAGCAGTACCCTGCAGCTGGAAGGTAGGGGGGTGCCTGGGTGCTGGTAGTGTAGGAGGGGTGTGTTTTTAGTGTAGTTAGGGGGGTGTCTGTGTTTTTAGTGCAGTAGGGGGGTGTCTGTGCGTTTTTAGTGTAATTGGGGGGTGTCTACTTTTAGTGTAGTGGGGGGGTGTCTGTGTTTTTAGTGTAGGAGGTGGTGTCTGAGTGCTGGTAGTGTACTAGGGGGGTGACTGGGTGCTGGTAGTGTAGTAGGGGGGTGTCTGTGTTTTTAGTGTAGGAGGGGGTGTCTGAGTGCTGGTAGTGTAGTAGGGGGGTGTCTGTGTTTTTAGTGTAGGAGGGGGTGTCTGAGTGCTGGTAGAGTAGTAGGGGGGTGTCTGTGTTTTTAGTGTAGGAGGGGGTGTCTGAGTGCTGGTAGTGTACTAGGGGGTGACTGGGTGCTGGTAGTGTAGTAGGGGGGGTGTCTGTGTGTATTTAGTGTAGGAGGGGGTGTCTGTGTGTATTTAGTGTACTAGGGGGTGACTGGGTGCTGGTAGTGTAGTAGGGGGGGTTGTCTGTGTGTTTTTAGTGTAGGAGTGTTTTTATGTGTGTTAAAATATATATATGCGTGTGTGTGCATTATATACATATATATATATATATATATATAGTAGGGGTGAGCGGGTTCGGATTTCTGAAATCCGAACCCCCCCCGATCCGAGTCAGGCTCGACTTTTCCCGCCTGACTCGGATCTGAAATCGAGGCAAAACGTCATCATCCCGCCTTCCGGGTCTTGCAGGTTTTGGATCCTATATAAGGTACCCGCGTCGGCGCCATTTTCTCACTCGGCTGTGGACAGTGAAGAGGGAGGGTGGGAGTTAGGGCTGTGTAGTGTAGTGTAGTGTAGTGCTGCTGTTGTCCACTACTTCAAAGTCCATAGGGGCTGGCTGTGTTGTGCTGTGCTGCTGTTGTTAATAGGGGCTGTGTCCACTACTTCAAAGTCCATAGGGGCTGGCTGGACTGTGTTGTGCAGTCAGTTCTCCATAGGGGCTGTGTCCACTCCAAAGTCCTGTGCAGTGTCCCAGTCCTAAAGGAGTGCTGTAGTGTTGTCCAGGGGGTGCTCTGTCCATCAGGGGTGCTCCCCCCAAGTGCTAAAAAAATAATATATTTTCTGTGTTTGTGAATTGTGTGCGCAGTAGCCGCACGTGCATCAACAAAGTAGTGCCAAGCGTGCGCCTGTGTCATAAGTAAAGGGCCGGCTGGCTTGACCGTTAAAGGGTGCTGTAACCCCCGAAAGTACACTCCAGTCCAAACCAAAAAAAAATTATTTTCTGTGTTTGTGAATTGTGTGCGCAGTAGCCGCACGTGCATCAACAAAGTAGTGCCAAGCGTGCGCCTGTGTCATAAGTAAAGGGCCGGCTGGCTTGACCGGTAAGGGTGCTGTAACCCCCGAAAGTACACTCCAGTCCAAACCAAAAAAAAAATTATTTTCTGTGTTTGTGAATTGTGTGCGCAGTAGCCGCACGTGCATCAACAAAGTAGTGCCAAGCGTGCGCCTGTGTCATAAGTAAAGGGCCGGCTGGCTTGACCGTTAAGGGTGCTGTAACCCCCGAAAGTACACTCCAGTCCAAACCAAAAAAAATATTATTTTCTGTGTTTGTGAATTGTGTGCGCAGTAGCCGCACGTGCATCAACAAAGTAGTGCCAAGCGTGCACCTGTGTCATAAGTAAAGGGCCGGCTGGCTTGACCGTTAAGGGTGCTGTAACCCCCGAAAGTACACTCCAGTCCAAACCAAAAAAAAAATTATTTTCTGTGTTTGTGAATTGTGTGCGCAGTAGCCGCACGTGCATCAACAAAGTAGTGCCAAGCGTGCGCCTGTGTCATAAGTAAAGGGCCGGCTGGCTTGACCGTTAAAGGGTGCTGTAACCCCCAAAGTACACTCCAGTCCAAACCAAAAAAAAAATTATTTTCTGTGTTTGTGAATTGTGTGCGCAGTAGCCGCACGTGCATCAACAAAGTAGTGCCAAGCGTGCGCCTGTGTCATAAGTAAAGGGCCGGCTGGCTTGACCGTTAAAGGGTGCTGTAACCCCCGAAAGTACACTCCAGTCCAAACCAAAAAAAAATTATTTTCTGTGTTTGTGAATTGTGTGCGCAGTAGCCGCACGTGCATCAACAAAGTAGTGCCAAGCGTGCGCCTGTGTCATAAGTAAAGGGCCGGCTGGCTTGACCGTTAAAGGGTGCTGTAACCCCCAAAGTACACTCAAGTCCAAACCAAAAAAAAAATTATTTTCTGTGTTTGTGAATTGTGTGCGCAGTAGCCGCACGTGCATCAACAAAGTAGTGCCAAGCGTGCGCCTGTGTCATAAGTAAAGGGCCGGCTGGCTTGACCGTTAAAGGGTGCTGTAACCCCCAAAGTACACTCCAGTCCAAACCAAAAAAAAATTATTTTCTGTGTTTGTGAATTGTGTGCGCAGTAGCCGCACGTGCATCAACAAAGTAGTGCCAAGCGTGCGCCTGTGTCATAAGTAAAGGGCCGGCTGGCTTGACCGTTAAAGGGTGCTGTAACCCCCAAAGTACACTCCAGTCCAAACCAAAAAAAAAATTATTTTCTGTGTTTGTGAATTGTGTGCGCAGTAGCCGCACGTGCATCAACAAAGTAGTGCCAAGCGTGCGCCTGTGTCATAAGTAAAGGGCCGGCTGGCTTGACCGTTAAAGGGTGCTGTAACCCCCAAAGTACACTCCAGTCCAAACCAAAAAAAAAATTATTTTCTGTGTTTGTGAATTGTGTGCGCAGTAGCCGCACGTGCATCAACAAAGTAGTGCCAAGCGTGCGCCTGTGTCATAAGTAAAGGGCCGGCTGGCTTGACCGTTAAAGGGTGCTGTAACCCCCGAAAGTACACTCCAGTCCAAACCAAAAAAAAATTATTTTCTGTGTTTGTGAATTGTGTGCGCAGTAGCCGCACGTGCATCAACAAAGTAGTGCCAAGCGTGCGCCTGTGTCATAAGTAAAGGGCCGGCTGGCTTGACCGTTAAAGGGTGCTGTAACCCCCAAAGTACACTCAAGTCCAAACCAAAAAAAATATTATTTTCTGTGTTTGTGAATTGTGTGCGCAGTAGCCGCACGTGCATCAACAAAGTAGTGCCAAGCGTGCGCCTGTGTCATAAGTAAAGGGCCGGCTGGCTTGACCGTTAAAGGGTGCTGTAACCCCCAAAGTACACTCCAGTCCAAACCAAAAAAAAAATTATTTTCTGTGTTTGTGAATTGTGTGCGCAGTAGCCGCACGTGCATCAACAAAGTAGTGCCAAGCGTGCGCCTGTGTCATAAGTAAAGGCCCGGCTGGCTTGACCGTTAAAGGGTGCTGTAACCCCCGAAAGTACACTCCAGTCCAAACCAAAAAAAAATTATTTTCTGTGTTTGTGAATTGTGTGCGCAGTAGCCGCACGTGCATCAACAAAGTAGTGCCAAGCGTGCGCCTGTGTCATAAGTAAAGGGCCGGCTGGCTTGACCGTTAAAGGGTGCTGTAACCCCCAAAGTACACTCCAGTCCAAACCAAAAAAAAATAATTTTCTGTGTTTGTGAATTGTGTGCGCAGTAGCCGCACGTGCATCAACAAAGTAGTGCCAAGCGTGCGCCTGTGTCATAAGTAAAGGGCCGGCTGGCTTGACCGTTAAAGGGTGCTGTAACCCCCAAAGTACACTCAAGTCCAAACCAAAAAAAAAATTATTTTCTGTGTTTGTGAATTGTGTGCGCAGTAGCCGCACGTGCATCAACAAAGTAGTGCCAAGCGTGCGCCTGTGTCATAAGTAAAGGGCCGGCTGGCTTGACCGTTAAAGGGTGCTGTAACCCCCAAAGTACACTCCAGTCCAAACCAAAAAAAAAATTATTTTCTGTGTTTGTGAATTGTGTGCGCAGTAGCCGCACGTGCATCAACAAAGTAGTGCCAAGCGTGCGCCTGTGTCAGAAGTAAAGGGCCGGCTGGCTTGACCGTTAAAGGGTGCTGTAACCCCCAAAGTACACTCCAGTCCAAACCAAAAAAAAAATTATTTTCTGTGTTTGTGAATTGTGTGCGCAGTAGCCGCACGTGCATCAACAAAGTAGTGCCAAGCGTGCGCCTGTGTCATAAGTAAAGGGCCGGCTGGCTTGACCGTTAAAGGGTGCTGTAACCCCCGAAAGTACACTCCAGTCCAAACCAAAAAAAAATTATTTTCTGTGTTTGTGAATTGTGTGCGCAGTAGCCGCACGTGCATCAACAAAGTAGTGCCAAGCGTGCGCCTGTGTCATAAGTAAAGGGCCGGCTGGCTTGACCGTTAAAGGGTGCTGTAACCCCCAAAGTACACTCAAGTCCAAACCAAAAAAAAAATTATTTTCTGTGTTTGTGAATTGTGTGCGCAGTAGCCGCACGTGCATCAACAAAGTAGTGCCAAGCGTGCGCCTGTGTCATAAGTAAAGGGCCGGCTGGCTTGACCGTTAAAGGGTGCTGTAACCCCCAAAGTACACTCCAGTCCAAACCAAAAAAAAAATTATTTTCTGTGTTTGTGAATTGTGTGCGCAGTAGCCGCACGTGCATCAACAAAGTAGTGCCAAGCGTGCGCCTGTGTCATAAGTAAAGGGCCGGCTGGCTTGACCGTTTAAAGGGTGCTGTAACCCCCAAAGTACACTCCAGTCCAAACCAAAAAAAATATTATTTTCTGTGTTTGTGAATTGTGTGCGCAGTAGCCGCACGTGCATCAACAAAGTAGTGCCAAGCGTGCGCCTGTGTCAGAAGTAAAGGGCCGGCTGGCTTGACCGTTAAAGGGTGCTGTAACCCCCGAAAGTACACTCCAGTCCAAACCAAAAAAAAATTATTTTCTGTGTTTGTGAATTGTGTGCGCAGTAGCCGCACGTGCATCAACAAAGTAGTGCCAAGCGTGCGCCTGTGTCATAAGTAAAGGGCCGGCTGGCTTGACCGTTAAAGGGTGCTGTAACCCCCAAAGTACACTCCAGTCCAAACCAAAAAAAAAATTATTTTCTGTGTTTGTGAATTGTGTGCGCAGTAGCCGCACGTGCATCAACAAAGTAGTGCCAAGCGTGCGCCTGTGTCATAAGTAAAGGGCCGGCTGGCTTGACCGTTAAAGGGTGCTGTAACCCCCAAAGTACACTCCAGTCCAAACCAAAAAAAATATTATTTTCTGTGTTTGTGAATTGTGTGCGCAGTAGCCGCACGTGCATCAACAAAGTAGTGCCAAGCGTGCGCCTGTGTCATAAGTAAAGGGCCGGCTGGCTTGACCGTTAAAGGGTGCTGTAACCCCCAAAGTACACTCCAGTCCAAACCAAAAAAAAAATTATTTTCTGTGTTTGTGAATTGTGTGCGCAGTAGCCGCACGTGCATCAACAAAGTAGTGCCAAGCGTGCGCCTGTGTCATAAGTAAAGGGCCTGGCTGGCTTGACCGTTAAAGGGTGCTGTAACCCCCGAAAGTACACTCCAGTCCAAACCAAAAAAAAATTATTTTCTGTGTTTGTGAATTGTGTGCGCAGTAGCCGCACGTGCATCAACAAAGTAGTGCCAAGCGTGCGCCTGTGTCATAAGTAAAGGGCCGGCTGGCTTGACCGTTAAAGGGTGCTGTAACCCCCGAAAGTACACTCCAGTCCAAACCAAAAAAAAATTATTTTCTGTGTTTGTGAATTGTGTGCGCAGTAGCCGCACGTGCATCAACAAAGTAGTGCCAAGCGTGCGCCTGTGTCATAAGTAAAGGGCCGGCTGGCTTGACCGTTAAGGGTGCTGTAACCCCCGAAAGTACACTCCAGTCCAAACCAAAAAAAAATTATTTTCTGTGTTTGTGAATTGTGTGCGCAGTAGCCGCACGTGCATCAACAAAGTAGTGCCAAGAGTGCGCCTGTGTCATAAGTAATTGGCCGGCTGGCTTGACCGTTAAAGGGTGCTGTAACCCACAAAGTACACTCCAGTCCAAACCAAAAAAAAAATTATTTTCTGTGTTTAGCCGCACGTATATATCAAATCGATATATAACATAAATGGAGGACCAAACTTTCTCCGATAAAAATAAAATAGAGAAAGATCAAGAACCACTTCCTCCTAGTGCTGAAGCTGCTGCCACTAGTCATGACATAGACGATAACATGCCATCAACGTCGTCTGCCAAGGCCGATGCCCAATGTCATAGTAGAGGGCACATACAATCCCAAATGGCAAAGTTCAGGAAAATGACCTTGAAAAAGACATTTAAATCAGCTGAAGAGAAACGTAAACTTGCCAATATGCCATTTACGACACGGAGTGGCAAGGAACGGCTAAGGTCGATCCCTAGTATGTTCATGACTAGTGGTTCAGCTTCACATGACCATGGAAGCCCTCCTCCCACTAAAAAAATCAAAAGAGTTAAGCTGGCAAAAGCACAGCGAAGAACTGTGCTTTCTAAGAAGATATCACAAATCCCCAAGGAGAGTCCAAGTGTGGTGGTGGTTGCGATGCCTGACCTTCCCAGCACTGGACGGGAAGAGGTGGCTCTTTCCACCATTTGCACGCCCCCTGCAAGTGCTGAAAGGAGCACCCACAGTCCACTTGCTGATATGCAAATTGAAGATGTCACTGTTGAAGTACAACAGGATGAGGATACTGGTGTAGCTGGCGCTGAGGAGGAAGTTGGCGAGGAGGATTCTGATGGTGATGTGGTTTGTTTAAATCAGGCTCCGGGGGAGACAGTTGTTGTCCGTGGGATGAAAAAGCCCATCACGGTCATGCCTGGGCAGAAGACCAAACATTCCACCTCTTTGGTCTGGCAATATTTCTATCCAAATCCGGACAACAACTGTCTTGCCATATGTACCATATGTAAAGGTGAAATAAGTAGGGGTAGGGACGTCAACCACCTAGGAACATCCTCCCTTATACGGCACCTGCAGCGCGTTCATAAAAAGTTACTGTCAAGTTCAGAAACTTTGGCTAAGACCGTAAGCAGTCCAGGGACACCTAAATCCCGTTGTCCTGTTGTATCCAAGCGCCTGCAAACCACACCGTCAACTCCCTCCTCGTCAATTTCCTCCTTAGTCAGGATCGGAAGTAGTCCTGCAGGCCATGTCACTGGCATGACTGACTCTCCTATCCGGGATTCCTCTGGAGGATCCTGCATTGCTACGCCTACTGCTGCCGCTGCTGCTGTTGCTGCTGCTGGGAGTCGTTCATCATCCCAGAGAGGAAGTAGGAACACCACTACTTTTACTAAACAATTGACCCTCCAACAGTCCTTAGCGAGAAGGATGAAGTACGACAGCAGTCATCCTGAAGCAAAACGTATAACTGAGGCCTTGACTGCTATGTTGGTGTTAGACGTGCGTCCGGTATCCGCCATTAGTGCAGTGGGATTTAGACAATTGATGGAGGTAGTGTGTCCCCGGTTCCAAATCCCGTCTAGATTCCACTTCACTAGGCAGGCGATACCGAGACTGTACAGAAACGTCAGAAAAAGTGTACTCAGTGTCCTGAAAAATGCCGTTGTACACAATGTCCACTTAACCACGGACATGTGGACAAGTGGAACAGGGCAGACTAAGGACTATATGACTGTGACAGCCCACTGGGTAGATGTATCACCTTACGCAGCAACAGCAGCAACGTCACCAGTAGCAGCATCTCAGAAACGCCAGCTCGTTACAAGGCAGGCTACGCTGTGTATCACCGGTTTCAGTAAGAGGCACACCGCCGACAACCTCTTAGAGAAACTGAGGGAAATCATCGCCCAGTGGCTTACCCCACTTAGACTCTCCTGGGGATTAGTGATATCTGACAACGCCACCAATATTGTGCGGGCATTACATCTGGGCAAATTCCAGCACGTCCCATGTTTTGCTCACACAATAAACTTGGTGGTGCAGAATTTTCTGAAAAGCGACAGGGGCGTGCAGGAGACGCTTTGGGTGGCCCGAAAAATTTCTGGCCACTTTCGCCATTCAGCGACTGCGTGCCGAAGACTGGAGCGCCAGCAAACACTCTTGAACCTGCCCCGCCATCACCTGAAGCAAGAGGTTGTGACGCGGTGGAACTCAACCCTCTATATGCTTCAGAGGATGGAGGAGCAGCAAAAGGCCATACAAGCCTATACATCCACCTATGACATAGGCAAAGGAGGGGGTATGCACCTGACTCAAGCGCAGTGGAGAATGATTTCCGTGTTGTGCAAGGTTCTCCAGCCCTTCGAACTTGCCACACGTGAAGTCAGTTCAGACACAGCCAGCTTGAGTCAGGTCATTCCCCTCATCAGGCTTTTGCAGAAGCAGCTGGAGAAAGTGAAGGAGGAGCTAAGACGGAGCGATTCCGCTCGGCATGTGGGACTTGTGGATGAAGCCCTTCATTCGCTTTGCCAGGATTCCAGGGTGGTCAATCTGTTGAAATCAGACCACTACATTTTGGCCACCGTGCTTGATCCTAGGTTTAAAGCCTATGTGGTGTCTCTCTTTCCGGCCGATACAAGCCTGCAGAGGTGCAAAGACCTGCTGGTGAACACACTGTCAGCTGAAGCGGAACGTGACACGTCAACGGCTCCTTCTTCATTTTCTCCCGCAACTGGGGCTGCCAGGAAAAAACTTAGGTATCCTAAGCAACCCGCTGGCGGTGATGCAGGGCAGGCAGGACCAAGTTTGGACATCTGGTCCGGACTGAAGGACCTGGCAACAATTTCTGACATGTCTACTGTCACTGCATATGATACTGTCACCATTGACAGAATGGTGGAGGATTACATCGGTGACAGCATCCAAGTAGGCATGTCAGACAGTCCATACCTGTACTGGCAGGAAAAAGAGGCAATTTGGAGGCCCCTGTACAAGCTGGCTCTATTTTACCTGAGTTGCCCCCCCTCCAGTGTGTACTCCGAAAGAGTGTTTAGTGCAGCCGGGAACCTTGTCAGCGAAAGGCGTAGGAGGTTGCTTCCACAGAATGTGGAGAAGATGATGTTCATCAAAATGAATTATCAGCTCTTCCAGGGAGACCAGCCTCCAGAAGGTACAGAGGGACCTGTGGTGGTGGATTCAAGTGGGGACGAGTTAATACTTTGTGAGGATGAGGATGTACACACTGAAGAGGGTGAGGAATCGGTGGATGAGGAAGATGAGGATGACATCTTGCCTCCGTAGAGCCAGTTTGTGCAGGGACACATTAATTGCCAGCTTGTTTTGTGGGGGCCCAAACGAACCAATCATTTCAGCCACAGTTGTGTGGCAGACCCTGGCGCTGAAATGATTGATTTGTTAAAGTGTGCATGTCCTGTTTATACAACATAAGGGTGGGTGGGAGGGCCCAAGGACAATTCCATCTTGCACTTCTTTTTTTTCTTTGCATTATGTACAGTTTGGGGCCTAGTTTTTCTAACTGCCATCCTGTCTGCCACTGCAGTGTCACTCCTAGATGGGTCACGTGTTTGTGCCGCCCACTCGTGTCGCTTAGCATAGTCATCCAGCTACCTCGGTGCAACCTTTTGGACATGAAAACACTATTGTGAGGTGTGAGGTGTTCAGAATAGACTGGAAATGAGTGGAAATTAAGGTTATTGAGGTTAATAATAGCATAGGAGCAGAGAAACCAACAAATTCTGTGATTTTAGCTGTTTTTATGCTTTTTAAAAAAAAAATACAGATCCAAAACACAAAACCCAGAACCCAAAACACGGAAGGGTGGTTTTGGCAAAACCAATCCAGATCCAAAACACGAAGAAAGATCCAGATCCAAAACCAAAACACAAAACACGAAAAGTGGCCGGTGCACACCCCTAATATATAGCCATCACTCTGGCACTCACGGGTTCCACAGGTAACTGAGCTGGGTGCCCTCCACAGTCGGCCTCTATCAGCAGGGCAAACTGAACATATTGAACGCAGGGCGGCACTCCGTAATAAACATGTCCAAAAACAGAAGGTAGTTTTGCAACGTTTCAGCGCTTAATTCCTCGCTTTCGTCAAGCATACAAGACAAACGGGTTTGTCTCGTATGCTTGACGAAAGCGCGGAAACGTTGCAAAACTACCTTCTGTTTTTGGACATGTTTATTACGGAGTGCCGCCCTGCGTTCAATATATATATATATATATATATATATATATATATATATATATATATATATATATATGCAAATGGATATGTGTTGATTGGAATTTGAGTTGCTGGCACCAGGGTACTTTTAACTCTATCTAAGGGAGTGCCGACCTAATGGAACTTGTTTTATATATATATATATATATATATATAATGATTTTCAACTTTTAATGATAGGGGCCCCCACATGTTTGTTGCCCAGGGGCCCCCACAGACCTTAATCCGGCCCTGATAATATATGCTAGCTGACTAATGTATCTCAATTGGCTACAAAGATCACTACTGTATGAATTATTGCTAGTGAATTATTCTTAATCTATAAATTAATACTGCCAACATATTGCATAGCTCTTTACATAGTCATGTACAGCAGCCACTGTGTTAGTGGAACTTACGGTATTAATTCTCTACCACACAAATAAGGGTCACTGTGGCCCAAATCTATTACCCTACCACTATATCTTTATATGTTTGGGAGGAAACAGGAGAACCAAGAGAGTCCCACAGGAAGACTGTGAGATGGTGCAAACTACACACAGATATTGCCATGGTTACAACCACACCCATGGCCAAGCACTGTGAGGCAATAATATCAATCACTGTCCCATCCCCTCTTCTATTGGATGCAGATATAAGACTGCAGATACTGCAGCACTTCTTCAGGTTTCTAGTAATGCATTATGACTTAGAGAAAGATATCCGAGGAATAACACTATAGGCATTTTTGTACTAGGTACAGAGGCCCTGATTCAGAGCCAAAAACACTCTGACAGAGCGCTCGCTCTGGATCAGGGCCGGCCTTCTGGTTTTTTAGAGCGGCCTCCTGGCCGCTCGCATAGCTGTGGGTGACTATGCACAGCTATAGTGAGCGGCCAGGAAGATAATCGCGATGATCAAGACCATCGGGCTTGCGACGAGACCCTTGTGGTAGGGTCTCGTTGCTGCAAGCCCCAGAGAGATTTCGGCTCTAACAGAGCCGAAATCTCTCCCACTGACATCACTCGTGATGTCATTGGGGCCGCCCCCAAACGGAGGCGTTCACACGGGAATGCCTCCGTTTGGGCAGCCACTCCCCTGGCCCGCCCACCAAAGGGGGCGAGCTGTCACTCAACATCGACAGCTTGCCCTCTTTGTTGCGAGACCCGGAGCGACGGAGTGCCCGTCGCTATCCGGGTCTCGCGCATGTGCACGACGGAGCCGGCTCCATTGAGCACATGCGCACTGGCCCACCATCGACCTGGTTGCGAGCGCATAGCGATCGCCACCGGGTCTGAATCAGGCCCAGAGTTTGCGTTGCACACAGTGCCTGGGTTAAGAGGGCCCTGCATTGCACTCCCTAAACCAGGGATGGGGAACATCCGGTCAGGGGAACGTTTAAGGCCCTCGGAATCATTTGGTCTGGCTCTCTGAGCTTTCTTTTGCAAGCCTCATCTGGCTAGCAGGGTGCCCAGAATGGCACCCTGCAGCCAGAATCTATGTAGCAGTGCCACCTATAGCGTCCTTAGGATGCTTCAGATGGTCACACCGCTGCCCTTACAGCTCCCCGGAGGATCCTGAGCATTGCTGTAGTCACCGGTGATTGTGGGCCCGCCCATTGTGACATCAACAGAGAGGGGGCTGGTCTGCATCAGGCCCGCAAATAATGTTATATATATCAAAATGGCAGAAAAAAAGGTTCCCCACCCCTGCCCTACACCCAAAGCAACTTGTGCTGTCAGGAGGGTCCCTCCTCCTTGTTAGCAGTGCCTTATAAGTACCACAAGCTGTCTGATTGCACCACTGGAGCACATTAGCAGTGCCATCTTCCTAGTGACATCTTTGGGAAGTTGGCACCACACAGTGAAAGCAAAGACTCTGGCACTGTGCCAGCACCTTTGCTCTCTTCTGCACAAGTGCCATCTTTCCAAATATCACTGGGAAGATGGCACCACAGAGGAGGAGAGACCCACTTTAAGATGCTGGGCTGAGGGTGGCACACTGCACATAGGTCTGCTGAGGTATAATATGACCATTCCTGACTTGTACCATTTGGAAGGTCAACATTGGGACCCTATCTGTGTGTCAGAACAAATTGAAGGTTATAGAGTAGAAAGTAATTGGGGTGAAGGTGCTGGGTACAAATACATTTAGTGATATAAAAGTATTGAGCAGGAAGGTGCAAAGTAATTACTTAGTTCTCAGGTTATGCAGTGACTGGGGGCAGCCATGAATTGTTCTAAAGTGAGGTGTGTGAATTCTCTGTATGATGCACAAGAACAGATTGTGGGAAGGCATGAATTGTCACTGTGCAGGGGGAATCTGTACTACTGAGGGAGCAGCCCACCTACATGATCACTAGGTAACTCATCACAGAGGTGGGCTGCTATCTCCCCAAGTTATGAGGTTACGGCACTCTGAGATGAATTCGATGATCATTTTGGATTTAGGGCCATATTCAATTAGCGTCAAAAGTGGCTGATTTTCTACAAAAAACAGGCGAAAAGTTTTCACCATCTCAGACCAGGTGGAAAAAATGCAAAATCCCTATTTTTGACTAAAAATGTAGGGATTTCTTTCAGAACCCTTCGGACTACCCCCCCTCCCAATGATAAATGACGCCTAACTGTTTTTTGAAAGATGCGTAATTTTGCAAAAAAGACCGGTCAAATTTTTGGAAAAAAAAGAAAAGTTGAAAATGGGTTGTGTATTGGGTTTAGAATTTCGGGGGGTGATATGGATGCGTCAAGTGTTTTAAACATTGCACGTGGTTACAGCAGGTAATTTTTTTATCTTTTTAAAAAGTGCACTGTTATGACATGAAAATATACTTGCACCCATTTTAACGTACCCCGATTTTATGTGGAACAGTAATTTCCTGGAAAAACAATAGCTTTCTATCATTTTTTTAAACAAATTCATACATGCAAATTATCGCCAATCGACTGAATTTAACTGCCCTAAATAGTTTTATTACAGCTAATAATACACTTCTACATTGATTTCCAATGTACGTCAGGCATTTTTGGGGTACAGACGCAATTTCCTAACTTTTTCACACCTCCCGTTTTCGCCTGTTTTTTTGTGAAAATCGGACGATTTTGCCACTAATTGAAGGTACATAATAGAGTTGTAGGATCATATGTGACTGATCTGTTAAAGAAATATAAAAGTAAAGAAAAGAATGTAGATACATACGTGGATGGTAAGGCTGGGTCTGGCCAGTCAGCACTGTTAGAGAAATAACAATAATAACAAAGTTAAAGGGGTTTTCTATATCCTATTTGCTGTAAGTTACTGGCATACCTTTCTGTATCTGTTACTTCACTGCTTTGTTTTTTGTCTTTATATTTTTCTATCATTTTTATATCATCTGGCAGAGTTTATTTTTGTTGCCCTGCGATACCACACATGGATATAACTATCTGATCTATACAAATGTACCTGATGCACAAAGCACAGCATAGCAGTATTGTATTTTAAGGCAACATAATGATACAATACCTACTAAACTCTACATTATAAAAACATGGGGCTCTATTTACTCAGCAATGGTTTTTTTGAAACTTGCTAATTCTCAGCAGGTTTGACTCTGAAATTTAAAGTTACACCAATTTTAAATGTAAAACCTTCTATGATTTGCATTTAATATTACTGCAAATCCACCGAGAATTAGCATCTTACAAAAGCCGCTGCTTAGTAAATCTAGCCCATGGTCTGACCACTGAACTTGCTGTATAAACAGGTAAGAAGATGCCTGATTCCCATTTTCTTCAGAGCTCTGAATGGAGACAGACATCGTTCCATAGGATTTTCTTTCCTATTTTCAAGCCATGAATGATTATGTGTACAAAGAGGATCCAGCTGATCAAAAGAACTTAGGTGACCAATAAATGGATAGACAAAGGTTTTACATGAAGGAGTGTTTAGAGTAAAACATCTGTCTGTTAGTGTAGGTGTCTGAATTTTTTCCATTAATTTCTACTTTGTTCACTAAAGGTCCAAGTGGACCCTGAGTACTAGGGCAAGCTGGCATGTGTGGCTCCTCATGCTCTGGCAGTCATGGGTATGCTGAAACTTGTAGTGCTACAATTGCCAGCATGTAAAGGCAACCTGGACATGCTGTGACCTGTAGTGCTGTGGAAAATGTAAAAATTAACATTTATTTAAACTAAAACAAAAATGATAAGTTATGCGCTCTATATACAGGTGCTACAGTAAGCTAAAAAGGTCACCCAAAGAACCCTTTAGGAGTATACACATAATAGGACAATGGTTTTGCATAACCTGATTCAGGACATGGAAATATTCCACAACAGTAAGTATAAATATACCTTTTCTCTTGGAAATTCGCGAAACAGTACCAAAAACACCAATCACAGTTAAGCGTATCTACCGCACATGTTAAAGTTCCTTAGGTTTATCTGAAATGATGGATCATCAGCAGCCCATTCATTTAACAAAGAACGTCACACTTTTCTCCTTGATATGGGTAGTTTTCTGGTTCTGGTATTTATACTTACTGTTGTGAAATATTTCCATACCTAGCGTTAGGTTGCACAAAACCCATAGGGGTAAATTTACTAAAGTGAGAGTTTTTAAAAGTGATGTTGCCAATAGCAACCAATCAGATTCTACTTAACATTTATCTAGCACATTCTAGAAGATAATAGCTAGAATCTGATCGGTTGCTATGGGCTGCATCTTCAGTAGTAGCGGATCTGAGAAGTTATGCAAATGCTGCAGGTGCCATCTACTGGAATGAGATGCCCACCATCAGCTTCTCAGATCTGCTGCATGTGTACGAAGATGCAGCATCAGATCAACATCGGGAACATTGCGTGGACTATTGGGCATTTGATTAACCCTAAGGTTGCTGACAATGGGCCTTATTCAGCAATGCATGCTAGTGCACTGCTGAACGCAGATTCCCGATGATCGGGAATCTGCACATGTGCAGAACGGGTATGTGATACCGCACGTAGACTGGCAACAGACTGTCAGTGATTGACAGTCTGCTGCCATTTGTGGGCGGGGAGGGGGTGGCGATGGCCTCAGTTTCCCGAAAGGGAGGTGTGTCGCCACTGTTGGGGGGGAAGGAAGAAGCCATAATCTCTGACGACTGATGGAGAATTCCTGGCTCCTTCCTCTCATCTGCGGCGGCTGGCTGCGTGACCCCTTGGGTCACCTTAGCCGGCCGATTTTCCCCAGTGTCTCTGATGCTGCGTTGGACAATGCAGCTCGGATACATAATGCGGCAGGAGGCGTGATGGCTCCTGCTGCATAACCATATCTGCTTGCGAGCAGCTTTGCAATTCCATCCGTAGCTGAATAAGGCTCAATATCCATTGCAAGTGAGCTACACAGACCAGTGACCTGCATCCGCTGGGGTCGGCATGCCCCTAAATTGGTGGTAACACGTCTTAGTTTTCTACAACACTCCTCATCACCGCCCCCAAACGCCTGAGAGATGTCAATCACACTGAGAGTTACACAACAGTGTGACCGGAGCCACAATACCATTACTGCACATGCGCAGTATATTCATTATATATAATTATATTAGTATATTATATAGAAACAGGGTAATGCGACTACAGCAATTACTACTGACACAGTCACACTATTGTCCTACGCTCTCTGGGCCCGACTCAGACACGTTCGCTAGGCTGCGTTCGTTCGTAGCTGCCCGATTTTCACATGCGTATAATTTACAGTGCGCGTGTGTGAGCCAGTCATAGCGATCGGGAAGCGATCGCTCTAAGTACACAGACTGGCCGCTTATTTGAGTGACAGAAAGTGCCGTTTGTGGGTGGTGACAGGGGCTGGTCTTTGAAAACGGGGGAGTGGATGTGCAAACGCAGGCGTGTCAGTGTGTTCTTTCTAACCGCGTTTAATAGGCGTGCATAATTAACTTGGAAACCTCATAGTACACGTCACCTGGTTGTATTTCAGCCTGCAGTGATCGCAGTGCTTTCGGCAGGGTAGGGTCTATCTCAAGGGCTGTGTGCAGCTCCGATGGCTCCCGATGTTACTGATAAAGCACACACTTCCTGGAGATGACGTGTGCTGTGACGGGAAAGGGGGCGTCTTTATACTGGCGTGCGATCACTCTGCCATCGCTCTCCAAGACATAGAGAGCGTGCTTATGCCATGCCGTCACTTAGCCGAATTTGCATACTTTACGAAAGAACATTCGCATCTAGAGAACGGGTCTGAATCGGGCCCTCTGTACTATCATGGGATGTAAGTATAATACAGCTGTACCACTGACTAATGACTGGGGCAAATGTTACTGTGACTGTGCCGGCCACATACTGAGGTGTCTAACTGAACATTTGCGCATATATACACATTTTCTTTGCATGAATCTTGTATACGTTCCATAATACAGCATATTACAATGATATACATACTCATAATCCATGAGATCTTCCTCTGGGATCCTATTACATACACATACAGTAAAAGAAAATGTGTAAAAATCAAAAACATACCTACGATATAGCTGTATAACAGTATTATTTTCTGTTTCATTATGAAGTACTTTTTTGTTTGCTAGGAATCTATTACATATAATATATGCTAGCTGACTAATGTATCTCAATTGGCTACAAAGATCACTACTGTATGAATTATTGCTAGTAAATTATTATTAATCTATAAATTAATACTGCCAACATATTGCATAGTTCTTTACATACTCATGTACAGCAGCCACTATGTTAGTGGAACTTACAGTATTAATTCTCTACCACACAAATTAGGGTCACTGTGGCCCAAATCTATTACCCTACCACTATATCTTTCTATGTTTGGGAGGAAACAGGAGAACCAAGAGAGTCCCACAGGAAGACTGTGAGATGGTGCAAACTACACACAGATATTGCCCTGGTTACAATCACACCCATGGCCAAGCACTGTGAGGCAATAATATCAATCACTGTCCCATCCCCTCTTCTATTGGATGCAGATATAAGACTGCAGATACTGCAGCACTTCTTCAGGTTTCTAGTAATGCATCATGACTTAGAGAAAGATATCCGAGCCCTAACACTATAGGCATTTTTGTACTGGGTACAGAGTTTGCGTTGCACACAGGGCCAGGGTTAAGAGGAGCCCTGCATTGCACTCCCTACACCAGGGATGGGGAACCTCCAGTCCGGGGGGTTCATCTGGCTAGCAGGTGCCCAGAATGACACCCTGCAGCCAGAATCTATGCAGCAGTGCCGCCTATAGCACCCTTAGGATGCTTCAAATGGTCACACCGCTGCCCTTACAGCTCCCTGGAGCATCCTCAGGAGTTGTGTGCAGCCAGGGTGCCCGAAGAACGTGCGTGCTACGGCACCCCCCCCCCCCCTCAAGTGTTCCAGGGAGGAGGCGGGTCCATATGGGATTAAAGTAAAGTAAAAATAAAGATTAGGGGCAGCCCCCTGTCGTAGTGCCCATATGCAGTGCCCCCCTGTGCCCCAGGAGAGGACCCCCTTATGCAGGCCTCCAGAAGTGCCCCCAGTAGTGATCCCCCCTATGCAGTGCCCCTTATACAGTGCCCCCAGTAGTGCTCCCCATGTGCAGTGCCCCTTGTGCCCCCAGTAGTAAGCCCCTTATATAGTGTCCCCAATAGTGGTACCCCTATGCAGTGCCTCTTATATAGTGCCTCCAGTAGCAGTCCACCCCCCATGCAGTGCCCCCAATAGTGGTAACCCTTATGCAGTGCCCCTTAAATAGTGGCCCCCGTTGTAGTCTCCCCCCTATGCAGTACCCCCAGTATTGCCCTTTTTATAGAGCCCCCAGCAGTGGTCCCTCGATGTAGTGCCCCCAGTGGTAGTCCCCTCCCCCCTATGTAGTAGTCCCCTCCCCCCTATGCAGTGCCCCTAGTAGTAGTCCCCTCCCCTTGTAGTGCCCCTAGTAGTAGTCCCCCCCCTTGGAGTGCCCCCAGTAGTAGTAGTCCCCCCCCTTGTAGTGGCCCCAGTAGTAGTAGTCCCCCCCTTGTAGTGCCCCCAGTAGTAGTAGCCCCCCCCCTTGTAGTGCGCCCATTAGTAGTAGTCCCCCCCTTTGTAGTGCCCCCAGTAGTGGGCTCCCCCTAGTAGTGCCAGCCCCCCCCCCAGTAGACACATGTAATGAAAAAAATTAACAAAAACCCACTTACCTGAATCCCCGCTCCCGCCGCCATCCGCTCTTCCGTCTGTCCTCCCGGGCCGAGCCGCTCTGCATTATGGGAGAGACATCCTGACGCGTCTCCCATTTCCCACTGCGGGAGCCGGAAGATGGAGCGGCTCCTGCAGTGGGCGCAGCAGCGGCTACTGAGTCTGTCAGACTCTCATTGGCTGCTGATCAAAACAAACACACAGCTGCCGGAGCTGGCGGCTGTGTGTTAGTCAGTGTAGCGCTGACCGAACTCCGTCCGGTCAGCGCTACACACGCGGTGCAGCCTGTGTCACAGAGACACATACTGCCAGCGGCCCGCATGGCGCTGCAGCCCGGGGGGCACATGGCACCCTGCCCCCCGGCCCAGCCCGCCACTGGTGACTGATCTGTTAGAGAAGTAAAAAGTAAAAATGAATGTAGATACATACATGTTTGGTAGAGCTGGTCCTGCCCATGCAACCCTGTTAGAAAAATAATAATAAAGAGAAGTTAAAGTGGTTTTCGATCTCCAATTTGCTTTAATTTACTGGCATACCTTTCTGTATCTTTCTGACAGTCTGACAAATACTACATATCACTGCACATGCATAGTATGTATGGTAGTGGGCACGCAGGCAGCTCTGCAATTGTGATCCTTGCAATAATGCAAATACGGCAGGAGGTGTATGGCAGGTGGTGTATGGCAGGAGGTGTACGGCACCCCCTGCTGCATGTGCGATCCAGGCACTGCGTCGGAGGACGCAGGCTGGGATTACTATTGGTGGTCGCGATGGTGGACGATGACGGGGGGCCGGCCAGCTGAGTAAGCCTCTGCTTACTCAGGCTGGCGAGTCCAGCAGACTGCGTACATCCACGCCCCAATTCCGGGAGCACCGGCTGCACCCACCCCGCCTCTTAAATGCCTCTGCCTGTCAATCGGGAAGAGGCATTCAAGGATTTGCTTGTGTCTTAGCAGGACCCATTCTGCACACTTGCGTGCTATACTGAATCAGGCCCACTGATCCTCATAGAGAGATGCAAGGACAGTGCACAGAGCTATCTAGCCAAAGTGGATGATGGAAGAGATGAGACAGTTATATATGTGATTTTTCCTTTAAATTGCTTTTTCAATTAAAATTCAACTATCACATATATTAACATTGTCATGACTATTCTCTCC
Source organism: Taudactylus pleione (assembly GCA_031769625.1). NCBI lineage: Eukaryota > Metazoa > Chordata > Amphibia > Anura > Myobatrachidae > Taudactylus > Taudactylus pleione. The sequence continues at coordinate 16,531,430 of JAUIMM010000213.1, read as the reverse complement.
TTTGTGTATGATATAATTATCTACAAATGGTGTTGCGCTAATAAATATCTAATAAACTATATAGTCACAGAGCATGGCAGAAATAAAGATGAAGATGCCAATTTAATATAATGAATCAATATATCCTTTATATAAACACATGTGTCACATTAAATAATGACACCATAATAAAAAGCACTATACAATACTCACTCTAGTGACTATTTTTTGTCTCTTTTGTGGACTCACATAGGCCCATAGGTGTGTGTGGCTGTATTTAGTATACAGTGTATTAGCACCTTGCTCAGTGTTTTTTTCTATGATATAATTATATTAGTATATTATGTAGAAATAGGGTAATGGGACTTTAGCAATTACTACTGACACAGTCACACTACTGTTGTACACTCTCTATGCTGTCACTGTGTGTAAGTATATACAGCTGCACCCCTGACTAATGCCTGGGGCAAGTGTTACTGTGACTGTGCTGGCTGCACCCTGAGATCTTATCTACGTGCCATAATACAGCACATTACAATGGTATACATACCGACGTTTGGGGATCTCCTCCTCTGGTGACATACTACACACACAGGGGCCTATTCATCAACACTAAAATAAAGTTTTTAAGGACATTTTCCTTAAATAACGTTATTTTGGTATTCATGAACAGACTAAACACAGGAGATATCACAGATATCTCCTTGCTAAGTCCCCCTGCGTTAATTTCCACACTCCCCATACATTAGTATGGGGATGTGGAAATTGTGGTATTCATCAAATTCCGAAAATTATCAATTTTCGGAATTTGATGCAGTTACTATTCGCCACTGTGAGGTGGCGAATAGCAGAATCCACTTACCTGTATCAGCGTGTGCAGGTCCCCCGACGAGTCCCTCCGGCGCTCTGCTCCGTCCTCAGGCTCCGGACGCTGGTCTGTCATGTGTGCTCCCCAGCAGAGCACAAGAAAGTTTAGAAAAAGAAAAAAAAAAGTATTTTTTTTTCTAATCTGTCATGTGGTCTGCTGGGAAACCACATGACAGACCAGCAGGACGGTGCCGGAGGCTGCTGTGCGGACAGGTAAGTCGGGGTGAAGGTGAGTCGGAGGGTGGAGGGGGGTGGGGGAGGATCGGGGGGGGGTACGAAACTTAACGCATCTGTAGGCAGTGCTGCGCATGCGCTGGTGTTACAGATGTAACAGCGCATGCGCAGCACTGTTTCCAGATGCGATAAGGTAGTGTAGGCAGGGAAAAGTATCTATTTCCCGAAAAGCTGTCATCGCAAAAATGACAGCTTTTCGGAATAGATACTTATGGAGAGGTGGAATGATGAATTCCACCTATAATTAGCTAGAACTCCATGAGAGTTCTAAAGCTAATTATCTCCAGAGAATTTTAATGTTTACTGAATAGGCCCCACAGTAAGAGAAAATATGTGAATATCAAAAAACATGCCTATAGTACAGCCGTATAACAGTATTATTTCCTGTTACATTAGTACATTTCTCCTTGCAAGGTACTAATTACATAATGATTACATATAATATATACTGGCTGACTGTGATGTATTAGAATTATTGCTAGTAAATTAGTATTAATCTATAACTAAATAGAGCCAACATATGACATAGCTCTTTACTTACTCATGTACAGCAGACACTGCGTCAGTGGAACTTACAGTATAAATTCTCTACCACACAAATTAGGGTCACTGTGGCTTAAAGCTATTACCCTACCACTATATCTTTCTATCTCTGGGAGGAAACAGGAGAACCAAGAGAGTCCCACAGGAAAACTGTGAGATGGTGCAAACTACACACAGATACTGCCCTGGTTACAACTACACCCATGGCCAAGCACTGTGAAGCATGCTCAGGGGTGCCAAGAGGGGAAGCGGGTGAAAACTTGTTGGAGGGGCACAGGTCAGCTGCTAAGGGGGGACATCTGCAGTGGGTGGTGCTGTGAAGTATAGTGATCTACTGTCTGCTAAGGGGGAATCACATGGTCTACTTTTGCAGCGCAGCTCGGCCTCTCCCCCGAGGACCAGATTGGCCAATCGCTGGGAGCCATAGATAATGTGATAGAAGAGGCATTTGCAGAGTAGTAGATCATCCATGGGGGTATCAGCAATTGGGGCCACCACTCCACATATGCCCAGCTTTACTGGCATATCTTTCTGTATCTTTTACTACATTGCTTTATTTTTCTGTCTTTTTGATCTACTTTGAACCATATCTTTATATAATCTGGCAGATATTTGTTGGCCTGCAATACAACACAATGCTGTGATCTGGCTACAACTATCTGATCTGTATCTGTACAAATGTACCTGATGCACAAAGCACAGCAGAGCAACAAAATGATACAACACTGCCTGACTATACAGCCATCTGGCCAAAGCGGATGATGGAACAGAAATGAGACATTTATATATGTAATGTATATATATCTGTACCCCTGACTGATGCCTGGGGCAAGTGTTACTGTGACTGTGCTGGCTGCATACTGAGATTTGTACATAAATATAGTTTTCTTTGAGTGCATCTTATCTATGTGCCATAATACAGCACATTACAATGATATACATACCGAGGTTTGGGGATTTCCTCCTCTGATGATGAACTACACATACAGTAAAAGAAAATGTGTAAATAACAACATGCCTACAGTATAGCTGTATAACAGTATTATTTTCAGTTACATAATGATCCCACAATCACTGACGGTAAGAATCATTTTCAGACTTTTTATCTGATTTCCATAGACCTTGCAGATACAAAAAAACTGCCTGAAATAGTACAATGTGGGGAACACACTTGAATGACAAATCATTAGATTGCTAACCCACTGACCGATCTAAATATTTGGCAAGGTTATGCACAAACGGCCTTGTGCATACACATTTACCAATCGGCCGCCCTATATGTCTGGCCAGAATAGCCAGCTATTATGTCATTATCGCTGGTATATGTGTCCAGCATATGACTTGGTTGGTCAGGCGTGTGTATACATAAGCTATCTTATAGATATATTACATCTGCCGTGCAGCATGCCTGATGCAATATGTATGTGACAGACATTGTTCACAGATATATTGTGTGTATATACTGCCAGATGGACTGAATGATATATCGTTCCTCAGCTGTACAATATCCCCTAGTGTGTACCCAGCCTAAGGTGGGTGTCTGGACTTTAGAGGACAATACCTTTAAGAAAAGAGAAGTCACATAACCATTAGCGGATGGGCAATGTTGTGCCCACCATTGTCAGACAGTGATATTCTTGCATACCTCCAAACATGACATAGCGAAAAAGAATTAGGTCATGTCTAGAATCCAATCAGACAATATGCCAATCTACCTATGGCACACCCTTTGCTGTGAGACCATATCCTTTATGCCCACTGCTATGAAGGACATTGCCATGAAAATCAGGACAGTTGGGGAATATGTTCTTGCCAATGGGACATAGGAAGATCAATCATGTAAATCTGTCCATGAGAACATCATGTGGTTTATAATAACACCCAAAATGCAGTAACATTATCACGGAGGATTCAAAGTTTATTCAAGTGATATAAACACAATTTATGAAAGGTCATCCAACAATATTATCAGCTTGAATAGAATGTGCTTATATTAATGGGGTTTTAGCAGACACTAATTGTAGCAGGTTTAAAATAAAATAATATAATTACCATTCCTCGGGCGAAACCTCTGCAAAAAAATAAATAAAAAATATATATATATTTTAGAATGTTTATTTTTTTTACTTTTGCATAAAATAAAAGTGATGTAGTAGTGTTGGCTGGTATAACTGACCGTAACAGCAGCATAACAGCTCAGGACTTACCGGGTATTGTCTCCAGAATTTCCTACAAAAGTAACAAAAATAATGGTAAGTAGACAATAAATATAAACCTTTAAATTAGAGATGTGCGGGTTCAGTTTTACTCTGATATGTTCGGATCTCAAATACTGCATTTTATTGGCTAATTGCCATCATGTGTTTTGGATAACCAATAAAATAAGTCCGAACTAATCCAAACTTTCGATAATTTTGGCGAAAATAACTGAGTAAATCTGAGAAAAACCGAACCCGCACATCTCTACTTTAAATACATACATTTCATATATATATATATATATATATATATATATATATATATATATAATATCTTGTTATATAACTTACAAGTTTTTTCCCCTTCCTCCCTCTAATCCTCCTCTTCTTCCTCTTCCGCATTTTACTACAAGCAGAAAATACAGAATGTTCTAATACACAGAAATGTACATCACATATTACATATTATTATTATCATATATTTATATGGCGCCACAAATGTTCCGCAGCGCCTTACAAAGTAACATCACATATATGGGCGCCATAAGGGTTGTGCAGCTGCATTTTCTGTTAAGGCCAAGTGGGATTTGTTACAATTGCAGCACTGTAATCCCCAGGTAAGGAGGAGGCCATATAAAGTAATGGGCATAACAAGCCATCTAATGCTTTATTTGTCTAGGTGAACAACATTGAGCATGCTTATATATAAGATAGACCTGTAATATACAAGTCCAATAAGAATACATTCATATAAAAACAAATGTATCAATAGATGCACAATGTTATAGAACAGACAAGTCTGCAATAAACAGAAGGAAAAGTACATTTAGATTTAGGTAAAAATTTACTCTACATCACTGGAAAACAGACAGAAATGCTCGTTCAGGCAAATTGGTTACATCAAATGGATTTAAGCAATCTGAACAATAGTTTTTGTCCATAGACCATATGGTCGATTGTCATTTGTTCCAATACATTACCAGGTTGTCATTCCAACCAGCCAGATTGGACAGATATCTGGCAGCTAATTGTATAGTGTATGCCCAGCATAAGGCTAAAGATAGATTTCATTTATAAAAGCCCAAGCAAATCACATGGGAGACCTATGTCAGAAGAAACCATTTGGGAATAAGGGGACCTGGACCTTGGAGGCTACCAGATGGAAATAAGAGGACACGAGTAATAAGAATTATGAGGGTAATGGAGGGTGTGTTAGGGTGGCTCAGGGAAAACTGACATACTACTGCTAGAAGGAATCAGGATGGACAATTATAGAGGCGATGAAGGGGCAATGTATGTAAGCTGGGAACAGGTGCAAATTACTGCTGTGTAACGTATGTGAAATATAAAATATTAAAAACAGTGAGATAAACAAGAACCCTTGGGGCCATATTCAATTAGCGTTGAAAACGGACGTTTTTGCCAAAGAAAACGGCAAACAGGTGAAAATGGTCTGAGTTCCGTTTTTTTGGAGGGAAAAATCCGAACTCCACGTGCAAACTCGAACCTATCCGAGCCTGCACATCCCTAATATATATATATATATATATATATATATATATATATATATATATATATGTATATAGATATATATATATATATAAAATCTGTATTATATATATCTATATGGGATATCTAAAAGCATATATAGTGATATATATATATATATAAGTCTGAGAGATATATATAATCTCATATACAGCTAATATATATATATATATATATATATATATATATATTACTTTGGTAATTCCGTATCTTTGTGGCCCCTGGTTACACTACTTGCCTATCTTCACTATTCATTGAAGATACGCAAGTAGCATAAACTTCAGGAAATACTATTCGGACCCTTACGGGCTCGCTTCGCTCGCCACATGGATTTATTCCCCCTCCATGCCCACTTGGATGGTAGGGAGTGACATTGGATAGTAGGGAATGACTTTGACAAAAGTTTATAAGCCAGTGTCCAAACGTCATTACCATCTAACGTCATTCCCTACCATCCAGGTGGACATGGAGGGGGAATAAATCCATGTGGCGAGAGAAGCGAGACCCCACCCCTCAACAGACCCCGCTCTCATTAGGGCTGCATCCAGAAATTTCCCGGGCTGGTTTTCAGACCCAATCCACCCCTGATCCTGTCTGTAGGGTGGAAGCAGTCGGTTAGCCGGGCGCCGGGTGTGGCCCACCATTTTATTAGGTTAGGGGCTCCCAGGGGGGACTTAAGGTTAGGCATGCCCCGGGAGGTTAGGGTTAGGCACCCCCCGGGAGACTTATGGTAGGCTGAGGGGAAGGGGGGTTTAGGTTTAGGCACTTAGAGGGGGGTTAGAGTTAGGCACTTGGGGAGGAGGTTAGGGTTAGGCACCCCCGGGGGGAAGTTAGGGTTAGGCTAGGGGAAGGGGAAGTTAGGGTTAGGCACCCCCGGGGGGAGGTTAGGGTTAGGCACCCCACGGGAGACTTATGGTTAGGCTGAGGGGAAGGGGAGGTTAGGGTTAGGCTAGGGGAAGGGGGTTAGGGTTAGGCACCCCCAGGGGGAGGTTAGGGTTAGGCACCCCCAGGGGGAGGTTAGGGTTAGGCACCCCCAGGGAGACTTATGGTTAGGCTGAGGGGAAGGGGGGGTTAGGCACTTGGGGGGGAGGTTAGGGTTAGGCACCCCCCCGGGAGACTTGGGGGTTAGGCTGAGGGGAAGGGGGGGTTAGGTTTAGGCACTTAGAGGGGGGTTAGAGTTAGGCACTTGGGGGGGAGGTTAGGATTAGGCACCCCTAAGGGAGGGTTAGGAGGTAGAATTAGGTTAGTTTATACTTAGCTTAAGGACGAATGGGATTTCCTCCTCTGTCGGGCTGCGACTGTCGGGATTAGAACCTTCGGATTCCCTGCAGGGAAATCTGCAGTGCTAAGGTATAGTGTTTCCATTGTTGGATTTTTATCCTGATCGGATAGAATTTCCTTTTCAGTTTCCAATGTTTGTTATCTGTAGTGAGTTGTGTTAGCTCTCCTGTTATGTATTTACCACATAATTATTACTACAAAATTAGACAGGTAATGTACCCAGGAAAACTAGGAAAAGACAGGAAGAGACCAGGAAAGGTGACAGTGGAAACCCTGAGCCCAGGGCACTGCCCGGTTACAGCACTTTGATAACACTGCACAATAATGGTTCAGTCTGATATGAGTGTTACTGTAATCCAAGGGAAAATGTAGTGATATGGAACAGATACCCTATGAGACAAATGCACCTGTAGAAATATTCCCAACTCGGTATAGCGTGACCAATACAAAGCTGGGGAGCAATACCAGGTCCCCCAGGGGTATGTAGTCAGGAAGCCGGCGGTCGGTTCCCGACTGTTAAATCCCGACTGTTAAATCCCGGCATGGGACTAATGATAGGCGTCGAAATACCGACGCCTATCATTATCCTATCCGGGAGGATTAGGTTTAGGGTGCTGGGAGTGCGGGTAGGTTTAAGCACCCCTAAGGTAGGGTTAGGGAGGGAAAGGGGTAGAGATAGCCTACTTACCTCCACTGTTGGGATCTTCACCCATCGGGCTGCCAGCGTTGGGATTTCAACCGCTGGCCTGACAGCCGGCGGTCATTCATACCGATTCCCCCCAGGAGAGAGACACGTAATAATGATACAGACTCCTCTCCCACTCAGGTCACATGGGGTCATTCCTGCTATTATTTTATACTCCTACTTATTACAGATACAGTACATCCGGAAAGTATTCACAGTGCTTCACTTTTTCCACATTTTGCTATGTTACAGCCTTATTCCAAAATGGAATAAATTCATTTTTGTCCTCAAAATTCTACACACAATACCCCATAATGATAATGTGTAAAAAGGTTTTTTGAGATTTTTGTAAATTTATTTGAAAACAAAAAAAAAAAAAAACCTAAGAAATCCCATGTACATAAGTATTCACAGCCTTTGCTCAATACTTTCTTGATGCACCTTTGGCAGCAATTACAGTCTCAAGTCTTTTTGAATATGATGCCACAAGCTCGGCACACCTATCTTTGCACAGTTTCCCCATTCCTCTTTGCAGCACCTCTCAAGCTCCATCAGGTTGGATGGGAAGTATCGGTGCACAGCCATTTTCAGATATCTCCAGAGATGTTCAATCGAATTCAAGTCTGGGCTCTGGCTGGGCCACTCGAGGACATTCACAGAGAGTTGTCCTAAAGTCACTCCTTTGATAATTTGGCTGTGTGCTTAGGATCGTTGTCCTGCTGAAAGATGAACCCGTCGCCCCAGTCTGAGGTCAAGAGCGCTCTGGAGCAGGTTTTCATCCAGGATGTCTCTGTACATTGCTGCATTCATCTTTCCCTCTATCCCGACTAGTCTCTCAGTTCCTGCCGCTGAAAAACATCCCCACACCATGATGCTGCCACCACCATGCTTCATTGTAGGGATGGTATTGGCATGGTGATGAACGGTGCCTGGTTTCCTCCAAACATAACGCCTGGCATTCACACCAAAGAGTTCAATCTTTGTCTCATCAGACCAGAGTTTCTTTCTCATGGTCTGAGAGTCCTTCAGGGGCATTTTGGCAAACTCCAGGTGGGCTGGACGCTCACCTCACCTACATGCACATTTGTAATGGTTAGCAAGACTGTAAAAACATCGGTACAATCGAGTACCATCGGACCCATACACAACATTAAGGCAGGTCAGACCTCACTCAGGTATTGCTAACTTCAGCACACGCTATGAGGCCTCAGGCTGCGTATGGTATTACACTGGATAATTTATGCACGCCCATGCAACAGCGTTGAAACGCACTGGCATGCCTGTGCTCGCCCGATTACCCCCCCGTCGCCACCCACAAACGGCACTTCCTGTCACTCACTCTGCGATGGGTCTGTGTAGTCACTGTGATCACAGTCCCGGTCACAGTGGAGTGTTTGCACATGCGCACTGCGATGCATAGGCATGCGCAGAACGCAACAATCTTCCGATTGCGGGCGTATTAGCAACTGCGTTTCCTTCCTGAACCAGGCCCTAAATCTGCACTTCCAAGATATGCTGGGTGTATTATAACAACCAATTACCAATCTTCTTCCATATTTACAAATAGGATTTTAATATAGTATAAATATGACTTAAACATGACTATATTCCCAGCCACAAATGAGAATATAGTTATATTTTTTTTCCCAAAATCTGTTTATTGAACAGCATAAAGAAAATGTACATCATACACCTCAAGAATTAAATAAAATACAACATTTCAATATATATTTAAAGACAATGTCCTGATTGACTCACGGACTCCTCATAATTGGGTGACAAAGCAACATAGGCCAGGTGCTGCGGGACTGTAAGCTCATTGTCTGGGTGGAGGGGCGGCTGCAGTGCTGGGGCTGCAGCACAGTCCAATATTCTAATAGGGGCAGCCACACCAACTGCCAGTGATGTCTGGCAGCAGCTGGGGTGGCAGTTGGTGTGACTCCCCCTATTAGAATATTGGACTGTGCTGCAGCCCCAGCTCTGGAGTCATAATACTGCTAAGGACACAGCACTGGGCTTTTTCCATTGGTGGGATACGTCACTTGCTTTGGATGAGAATGAGCGTCTGAGGGGGCAGAAGGGGAGAACAGGACAGGCGGAGGAATCAGAGAGGGAACGGTGAGGTGATGTAGGAAAAGACAGAGGGAGAGGTTCTATGCCACTGAGGTAGGAGGCATCCTGGATAAGATGCCTTTGTACTAATGTGTTTCTGTTTTTTACTCTAAATGCCAATAAAAATTGTTTGCAAAAAACATATATATCAGTGAAATGTTTAGATTTATATCAAATAATATGTAAGTGCTTAAGAATCTTTTGACAGACCCGTTTCCTATATTGTTTCCTCTAGCAAGTCATCATTTAAGGATCTTTCTATCTGGAATATGGTAAGTAATGGAAAAGCCAATTGTTTAATCAACATATAGGGGCATATTCAATTACCCGCTGTGCTTACTGTACAGGTAAAGCTCCGGCTATAACGCTCAGACCTATTGAATATATTGTCACTTTCCCCACACGGTAAACAAGCAGGAGGCGCGCGCTAACCCACAGATCGTGCACTAAGCGCTGGAAGTTATAGGTTTCCCCGCGCACTAAGCCCCAGAGGGAGCAATGTAACACACATTTCTCCTCACAGCTCTGAGGAAAGATACAAGTTATGGTCACTGGTTCTTACTGAGTCTGCCCCATAGTTTTGCTATTGTTATTCAGGAATGATAGAATGGAAAGGTGATCATGTCATTAGGAAGAGAAAGCAAACGTGTACACCTAATAAGGATGACGTTTGGAGAGAACAGAAAGTAATAATAAAGGACAGGATTAGAGCCTCAAATAAAACATACCTCCATTATGCAACTCGTACTGAGAAGTGAGGATTCCACGGGGGTGATGTCATAATGTGCAGCCTGACTGCCTGTGACATCACCAACAGCCATTATCACCTGCTGCAGAGGTTCATGGGACATTATTACAGTGAGAGGCCTATCAACAGTTAGAGCGGGGAGTAAATAGAGGTCGTGGGACAATAAGGGGTGTTTATTTTTTACTTTTTCTTTTTTTTAAGATAAGCTTTTAAAAACAAAAAGTGATAAAAATTGCTATTTTTCAATGATTTCAAGGTTAATTCCCAAATCTTTGCATCCATTTGTGAAATAGACCTATAAATGAACAGTTTTCCAAACCCATGAAAACAACTTGTCATACACTGAAAAAATGATTCATTCAGTTAATGCAATTTGGGAATTAGTAATAATGTTTCACTGGTCTTAGACACTCAGGTGTAAATTCACTAAGAATCGAGATAGGGCGAGCTGACCATCTCGGGTGATTTATTTATTTTTTTCCTGCTTGCAAATTTACTAAAGGCAAAAGTCAGGCGAGTTAAGGTGCCCATACACGGGATGATTTTTAGCACGATTTTTTCAGTTTCTACAGGTTCGACAGACCAATCGTTTTAAAATAGTTGTATATTGAGTCTTCTGCGACCCCGATGCGCGTCCCCGCCGTCGTCTAGTTGGATCGCAGATCAGATGGTTTTGCAGAGAGATCTACGATCTTTTGAGTACAACCTGAATCACTTCTATGCATCTTATCCTATGATCGTAATGATCAATCGTACACCATTTGACCACATCTTTTTCAAGGGAAGAATTTCAAGGGATCTCGTACAACTCATCTTACCAACTTTGAATCTCACCGTGTATGGGGGCCTTTAGAGAGAGATTTCTCATATCTCACTCGTAAAACTCGGGTGAGATAGCAATCTCGAATCAAATCACCATCGGGCCAAATCGAAAGTACTTTTCACCTAAAACATACATCTCTCAAATTTACCAAGAATTGGGATGACAAGCTCGGGTGAGATAGGAGCAAACTCTCTGTCAAAATCACTTTTCAATCTCTCAACCCCCTGAGCTGCAAGATGGTCAGAAACATACACAAATCATTGTGACTTGTGTAGGTTTCTTCCTGTAAATGGTTAAAAATGGGTTAATGTTTAAAAAAAAAAATACGTAGGGTCTCTCACCTCCAAAAGACTAACCAGCCCAGGACTTGCCAGCCAGTCCTGGTTTTTAAAATTACAGGGAACAAAATGTGTAGGGTTCCACAGTAATTTAAGAACCGGCAGCAGGGTCAGACCTGGTTTTAAATATAGGGAGAAAAAAATTGGCGTGAGGTTCCCTGTATATATAAAACCAGCTCCGGACCCTTTCTAGCGGGGGACTGATGCCACAGCCAAGGGATGATGCCTTTCACCGGGTCCCCCAGCCGCAGCATCAGCCCTGACCGCTAGTCAGCCCTTAATAAAGGGGTCCCCTCTCCAGGGCACCCCTGGCCTAGGCTGATAGCCCAGGGCTATACCCGCCACCCCTGGGCGGCGGGTTAATAGTGTATGTTTAGTGTTACAAATATAATTATCAACATTGCCTTTACAGTGGAACTACAGGTCACAGCAAGCCTCCCCCGCATACTGGTACTTGGTGAACCACAAGTACCAGCATGCGGGGCATTAAGGGTCCACTGATACATGTAGTTCACCTGTAAAGAAATGTGTAAAAAACACAAGACACACATACCGTGAAAATAAAGATTTATTACATCTATACACACTCACACATACTCACCTGCTCCCACATGTTCACGTCCCCTTCTCAACGTAAAGTATCCTATGGAAGTACCTGAAAAAAAGATCCAATACTCATCTTTTATCCCACGATGTTCGCCGCTGAAAGCCAATCAGGGCCACGGACACACTGTAACAACACGTTATAGCATTGTTACAGTACGCGAATGACAGCTCATGGAGAATGAGCTGTCATTAGTACTGGGCCGCGAGCCAATTAGCGGCGGCTTAACATTAGCGGTCGCTCAATGGCTGGGACCCACATGGACTTAGCCAATAAGCGGCTCCTCCACGCTACACCTCTGATCAGACCCCTCTACATGCTCCTTATTTGCCATCAGACTCCTCCACATTCTCCTTATATGCCAGCAGAACCCTCCACATGCTCCTTATATACCATCAGACCCCTCCACATGCTCCTTCTATGCCATCAGACCCCTCCACATGCTCCTTATATGCCAGCAGAACCATCCACATGCTCCTTATATGCCAGCAGACCCCTCCACATGCTCCTTATATGTCAGCAGACTCCTGCACATGCTCCTTATACACCAGTAGACCCCTCCACTTGCCCCTTATATGCCAGCAGACCCCTCCACATGCTTTTTATATGCAAGCAGACCCCTGCACATGCTCCTTATATGCCAGAAGAATCCTCCACATGCTTTTTATAGGCCATCAGACCCATTCACATGCTTTTTATAGGCCATCAGACCCCTCCACATGCTCCTTATAGGCCAGCAGACCCCTCCACATGCTACTTTTATGCCAGCAGACGCTTTCACATGATCTTTATATACCAGGAGCTACATGCTCCTTATATGCCAGCAGACCCTTTCACATGATCTTTATATACCAGAAGAAAGACTCCTCCACTTGCCCCTTATATGCCAGCAGACCCCTCCACATGCCACTTATATGCCAGCAGACCCCTTCACAAGCTCTTTATATGACATCAAACCCCTCCACATACTACTTATATGCCAGCAGAACCCTCCACATGCTTTTTATAGGCCATCAGATCACTCCACTTGCACTTTGTATGCCAGCAGACCCCTCCACATGCTCCTTCTATGCCATCAGACCCCTCCACATGCTCCTTCTAAGCCATCAGACCCTTCCATGTGCTCCTTATATGCCAGCAGACCCTTTCACATGGTTTTTATATACCAGAAGACCCCTCCACTTGCCCCTTATATGCCAGCAGACCCCTCCACATGCTCCTTATATGCCAGCAGACCCCTTCACATGCTCTTTATATGCCATCAGACCCCTCCACATGCTCATTCTAAGCCATCAGACCCTTCCACGTGCTCCTTATATGCCAGCAGACCCTTTCACATGATCTTTATATACCAGAAGACCCCTCCACTTGCCCCTTATATGCCAGCAGACCCCTCCACATGCTCCTTATATGCCAGCAGACCCCTCCACGTGCTCCTTATATGCCAGCAGACTTCTCCACATGCCTTTAACAGCTTAACAGTGAGCATGTATAGGAAGATGCATTTCAGAGTCTTTTATAGAGGTTATTTGTCTCCATCCAGGAGATTTGCTATTGGAATGCACACTACACCTCACTGCACAAAATGTGCCTGTACTAATGCCTCCCTATATCATTGTCTATGGAATTATCCACCGATAAAAAAAGTTCTGACTCCACGGTAGACATTAATCACTGACACACTTGGTTAATTTTGTACCGATCTCACCTGAATGGGCAATATTTAGGGTCTCCTTTTAAATTTTGAAAACTATGCATAGTTGCAAGAAATTACTTTTATCTATATCTGGCGCGGCAACAAATGTGTCCTGCACCAAACCAAACTGTTTTATTCTAAAGCTGCCCTTTTTGAAATTTGGGAGAGTCTCATAGAGATATTCCCATGGGTATGAAACTCCAGCTCCAAACTTGTCATACAACTGATTGGTATGAGACCAAGATATTGCTGCATGGTCGCCCCTATTCAATAAATGCTCCTCCCTTTCATACATGCTGAAGGACCTGTGGTCTTAATTTTCTTTATGTCCCCACCCCCTCCTTCTACCCTCCCTGCTGCTCCCTTGGTTCTAGAGATTATTTGTTTGTACTTTGTACATTATCACTTGTTCAGTTTTTCATGATTAAAAGAAAAAAGGTAAAAAAAAAAAATGTACTTACTGCTTTTTCTTTGTTCTAAGGTTATCTATGTCTCGGGCTTCTATTTACTATGTCCCGGTACTTTGGTTTATGTTAGACACTTATGAATAGTCATTATATAACATGTTAAACATGCCATGTACATGTTTCTCCACATATATGCTCCTATCTCCTTCCTTTTCACTTTATGTTCCTTTTTACTCATTTTTATAGTAAACATATTTGGAATAATAATATTCAAGCACTAAATAAAGTGTATTACTTTAGGGGCTGTGCTATATACTAGGGCAAAATATGGCTCTCCAGTTATTTTGGAAGGAGAAGTCCAAGCTTGCCCTCTGTCAGGGCATATGGTGCGCTGTATAATATCACAACACTGAAGAGCCAGAGACATCAATGAAAGTAGTGTCATAGACTGAGAGCCACCTACCTTCTAGCTTGTATTCAGTCCTCTCCTCCTCATCAACGGAGCAGCGCAGGGTGCGGAGTTCATCCATTTGGGAAGCCAGCATCACTACAAAGGAAATATGCTTGGTTATAACTGACCAATTTTGAACTGGCTCACCGGATTTGGTCTTTAAGTTGTACTAAATTGGATGATAATAATAATAATAATAATAATATAGAAGTCTATAAATACATAAAATTGACTAAAGCAAAATTAAAATGTTAGGAGATCGTTATTCCTAAAAAAAAAAAAAAAAAAAGATCCGTTAATTTAACGAGTGTGAAAAAGACTGGTAGCCTCGGGCTTTAACGTCCGGGGCTATTCAATTAGAGCCCCTTTTTCTTCTGAGACCCTTTTTTAACACTGTTAAAAAGTGTTAAAGGTCACACATGTTAACGACTTTCAATAAGTAGGATCTGCGAAAAGTTCACAGACTTATGCGTTAACAGGGTCTTATCACCCGTTAACAGGCAATTTATCGGGGACTTCTTTTCGGGTCTGATAAGACATGAAAAAAAATCCCCATTAAGTGCAGCCTGTGTAATTACTGTGGCTATTTGAATTCCCCCCTAAACGATATTATTCTGAACAGATATTGTGGCAATGCCAGTAACACCATAATACGTGTGCAATTCATATGGAAAAGCCTACACTGACAAAGGCTGGAGAATCTTCCTGACATAAGGCTCTTACCTGCCATCCTCAGGTTCTCCCATGTTGCTTCTGATTGGTGCCCAGCAGGACTCAGGCGACTTCAGCAGCAGAGGAGGAAGAAGGTAAGGGGTGGAAGAGGGCAGAAGGGAAAGATGACAGGGGTGGCTGGGGTGCAGGGAAAGAGGAACACTCTGGAGTGAGGGGCATAGAGGAAAGGGGGGAGGTGTGGGCAAAGAAAGAGGTAGATGGTGTACAGGTGAGAGGGAAATAGACATGGACATAAAGAGAAGACAAATTAGGAGCAGTGGATACAGACAGTAAATGGTGTTTAGGGGCCTATCCACTAGATGATTTAAATGAGCGATTGAACAATAATGATATCGGTATCGTTCAATCATTCATAAATCGTTTGCAAAAGTGTCTAAAACGACCAGTGATGCGCGTTCCCGCTGGTCGTTCAGACATCTATCATCTTGGAAACATGCTGGTCAACCTGACGATAACGTGAGCATGTCTGCAGATGATGGATGAGCCTGCACTGAACGACTGCTAACCCTGGGTGAAGGGTATGCTATAACCTAACGTTCTGGCAGCAGCACCAGAACCGTGGAGCTAGTACACCATGAGGCTATGATACTTAACAGGCTAAGATATCAGGCCAATAGATTAAGCTAGGCGCCCTTTGTTACTGAACGAAGGGGAGCCTGACGGGGTAAAACCAAGCGGCGCTGCAATTGGCAGGACTGTGTCTCGTCAGCACATTGCTTCTAGACGTGATGCATCGGTTGAACCACTGGCCTCTTTCCGAACCGCCTAAAGCGGTGTTATAGTGCAAAAGGGGGATTGGGCTAGCGTCCCTACCGCTAGCAACCAGCTATCCACTGTAGCTAGCATTAATCCCCTGTCATCAAGGACAGGCAACCCTTACCTTTTGTGCTGAAGCACTCACAGCGTGGTTGTGTCTAATAAGTTTGCTACCAAGTGCACCATTGTAAATAATAATAGGTCCCCCGAACGGGCGCCGTAGATATAGAATGACGGGAACCAATCTATAACCCCAGGAGGGTGTAAGCACATATCTTTATATACATGTGTGGTGCAGGTAGTGCACTGAGCTATACTGCCTGTGTTATGAAATACCACGCTGTGTATGCGCGAACTGTTACACACCAGTCGTCAGCACAGCGCTAGTCCCCTTAATAGTGTGGAGTAGTTGAAGGTCCGGTCAGTGGCGGGAATACAGGGAGCATTCAAGGCTCCTGACGCAAAGCCACGCATTAACCAACATCTCTCCTGCAAGACAGGAGAGGGGTTAACTCACGGGAACACTGATGTGCTGCTGTGGCAGCAGCATGACGTCATACAGGCATAGGTATAACGTAAGGCTATTTGCTTTATGCTATAGAGCAGTGATTTTCAACCTTTTTTAACTCGCGGCACACTACACAAGATTTTAAAATTGCCAAGGCACACTATCCGGCGATGCGGTGTGCGCGGACTATGAAAAAACACACTACATTAGTTCCCACAGGAACAAAACACACTACATTGGCCCCCACAAGAATAAAAAATACACTACATTGGCCCCCACAAGAATAAAACAATCCCATTGGCTGGCCTAACAGAAAAAAAAAACCACATTGCTCCCCACAAAAAAAACAACCATACCACATTGCGCCCCACAGAATTGCTCCCCACAGAAAAAGAAACCTATGGCTGACCCCACAGAAACAAAAAACAAAACACATTGTTCCCCACTAAATAGGCAAATATATGGCTGGATAACATATGGCTGGTTCTCACTAAAAAAAATTACATGACTGGTTCCCACGAAAAAATAAACTATGGCTGGTACCCACGAAGAAGAAAAAAATGTCTGGTCCCCACAAAACCCACATTTGTTCCCCCCTTGTCACTCACACTGCAGCAGGATCGCGTGCGGGCGGGCTTCCAGGAAGGCTGCAGAGCCTGCCTGGACAGAGCGCGGGCTGGCTGATTGGCGCAGGGCGTTGGCTGGCAGAGCGGGCTGGAGGGCAGTGGACAACGCGGCGTGCGTGACCTGTGATGTCAAGCCGCCGCATCTTTGCAGGTCACTAACCGGTCGAGTCTCCCAGAGGAGGTCAGCGGCCCGGGATGCTGAAGTACAGTAAAATGTGCCCGGTGGCTCTGACAGCCCCGCGGCACACTTCACAACCGGCCACGGCACACTAGTGTGCCGCGGCACACCGGTTGAAAACCGCTGCTATAGAGTATCTAACAGGGAAGCCTGCCCAGCCCAGCCAGGAGCTACGGGACACGGTGTCTCCTCCTGAGATTTAGATGAGGGGAGTAGCTAATAGCTAAGGCAGAACATACAAACTCCACACATTAAGGGCCGTGGTGGGATCCGAGCCTTGCGCTGGTACTTAAAGGCTATTAGCCTGTTATTATAGGGATGACAGTCACTCAGCACAGCTAGGAGCTACGGAACGCGGCGTCTCCTCCCGTGAGGAGAGCTGCTAACAGCCAAGGCATGTAGTGATACGATGGCAAAACCGCTGCTCTATGTCCAGCCAGTCTGCTCTGGCGGTGGGTGGTGCCTCAGCTGCATATATCTAGCCCGCATGTTATGGTGGGCATAGCCCCGTAGCGCTGATTTTTCCACCTGTCATGGAGGAAATGGCAGGCGTTCACGCATGGACAATGCATAGCAGGAGTACAGGGTGGGTGCAGAGCAACGCTTAGCGCTGCCATCGCACCACTCCCCATAATCAGTAACCCAGACACTGACCTCTACAAGCTGTGGTGGGTCTTTCTCAACAGCTCCCGCTAATGGTGGGCGTTCAGCGTGCCTACCACAGTGATACACATCCACTTTCCTTGCTGAGTGTAGGGAGGAGGACCCGGACCCAGCCAGTTTCAGCTGCGACGGGCCCCTTAATTGGCAGAAGAGGGAGAGCCCGACTACAGAAGGCGCCGCTTGATATGCAGGACGCGCCGGTAATAAGCTCCACCCCCCGCTAGCCTTGGCGGATTTCAGCTGCGACGGGCCCCTTCGTTGGTTTCTGGCAGCAGCGCCTGAAGAGGGAGAGCCCAACTGCCGATGGTGCCGCTAAATATGCAGGACGCGCCTTTTAATTTCACCCCCGCTACTAGGGATAAGCTAAGAGACCCGGACGCTGCCTGCTGAGGGCCGCGGCGGGTCTAGTCTAATGTTCATGGAGGGAGCTATGCAACAGCCCCTGCAGCATGCCTTTTACCAGATAAGAGACTCGGGTGCGTGCGGGGGGATGGTCGGGTCTCCTAACAGTGACATTCTATGTCACTGAGCCCAGCAATGCTTCCACTGCTCCTGCTATCAGGAGCAGTGGTTATACTTACAACTGCTGCGGCCGGGATGCTGGGCTGAGGGGGCGGCGAGGAACCCGGCACATGCCGGTGTCAGCAGTGGTGGGTCCTTGCAGGGTCTGATGACTCCATGTTTGTGCCCCCT
The DNA here is from genome assembly GCA_031769625.1 of Taudactylus pleione. Taxonomy (NCBI): domain Eukaryota; kingdom Metazoa; phylum Chordata; class Amphibia; order Anura; family Myobatrachidae; genus Taudactylus; species Taudactylus pleione. The sequence goes on along the minus strand of JAUIMM010000213.1, from coordinate 16,512,760 downwards.
CCTCAGGGTCACCGGACACAGGCTGCAGTAGCCATGGTGGTGCCCTTCCCGGCGGCTCCCATGTAGCAGGCAGACTGCCACAGTAAGCAGCCTGCATGTCCTCAGTGCTTGTTAATAAAAAACACTAAAAATAAAATGAAAAAGGCTGGAGACAGGCTGATGTGCGACCGGCTCTCTCGGGCACATTCTAAAAACTGGGGCTGATGGGGCATAGAGGGGGAGAAGCCAGTAACACTTCTAAATTATTTAAAGTGCCAGGCTCTGTTCTACCACCGTCTATACCCCACTGTCTTGAACTCGTGTCCCCTAGTGGATGAAGGAGAAATTGTAATTAAATGTGGGGTACCTAAACTAACGAAACAGTTGATTTTGGGGGTAATTAGAGGACATTTTTTTTTTACTTCCAAAAATGACATGTAATTATTGGACTACTTAAGCAAATTAGAAACATCCAATTTCCTAATTAGTCATTAGGGGGAGTGTCCATGGGGTTCAGCACAGTGTCCCGACATTTTAACCTTAAAATAAAGATTTTCCTTTCCATGTCTCATTAGGAAGCCTATTCATCAACACTAAGATAACGTTTTTAAGGACATTTTCCTTAATTAAAGTTATTTTCGTATTCGTGTAGAGACTTAACACAGGAGATATCACTGATATCTCCTTGCTAAGTCCCCCTGCGTTAATTTCCACACTCCCCATACATTAGTATGGGGATATGGAAATTATGGTATTCATCAAATTCCGAAAATTATGTATTTTCGGAATTTGATGGTGTTACCATACGCCACTGTGAGGTGGCGTATAGTAGGTAACACTTACCTGCTTTCAGTTGGGCAGGTCCCCCGGCATCTTCCTCCATCGCTCTGGACTCTCCTCTGGCTCCGTCTGCTATGCTGTCATGTGTTCTCCCCAGCAGAGCACAATAAAGTTTAGAAAAAAAAAAAAGTATTTCTTTTTTTATTCTAAACAGTACTGAGTTCTGCTGGGAGAAAACGTGACAGCGTAGCAGACGGAGCCTGAGGCTGCTGCGCGAGCAGGTAAGTCATGGACAGGGGGGAGGTGAGCGGAGGGGGGGCAGGTGAGCGGAGGGGGTAGGGGGGACACAAAATTACCGCCGCTGTGGGCAGTGCTGCGCATGTGCTGGCTTTACGAATGTAATAGCGCATGCGCAGCACGGATTCCAGCTGCGGTAAGTTAGAGCATAGAGTGATAGCTATCTATTTCATGAAAAGCAATCATCGCAAAAATGACAGCTTTTCGAAATATATAGTTATAGGGAGGAGGAATGATGAATTCCTCCGGTAATTAGGTAGAACTCCATGCGAGTTCTAAACCTAATTACCTCCAGAGAAAGTTTAGGTATGATGAATAGGCCCCTATGAGAGTTAGGTGGTAAATATTAACAAACCGAACACACAAATGCCATCACAAATTATTAATGCTTGTAATCGCGTATTCAAATACATAGGTCAAATATGCAGAGTTAAACATGCCACATGTATTAGGTCACACATGCAGTAGGTCACTTATGCAGAGTCACACATACAGAGGATTACAGATGCGGATGATCATAGATGCAGAGTCACACATGCCACATGTATTAGGTCACACATGCAGTAGGTCACTTATGCAGAGTCACACATACAGTGGATTACAGATGCGGATGATCATAGATGCAGAGTCACACATGCAGCAGGTCACATATGCAGAATCACACATACAGCAGATCACAGGTGCAGATGATCATAGATGCAGAGTCACACGTGCTGCAGGTCACTTATGCAGAGTCACACATGCAGCAGGTCACTTATGCAGAGTCACACATACAGCGGATCACAGGTGCAGATGATCATAGATGCAGAGTCACACATGCAGCCAGGGCTGGATTAACGGGGGGGGGGGCAACAGAGGAGTTCGTCCCTGGGCCCCCACACCTGAAGGGCCCCCACACCCGTCGGGGTTAACGTGAACCGGAGAAGACGGAACTAGTTCCGCCTCCTCCGGCCAACCTAACCCCGACGCCGCAGGGAGGCACCATTTGCCAGGCGCCCGCTGATATTGTAACCAGCAGGCGCCAGGCTCCCTCCCCGCAGCGGCTGCCAGAGCCGGAGGCTGTAGCTCATTCGTGAGCTCAGGCTTCCTGTTCACGCAGCGCACTATGGGAGAAACGTCATAACATCTCTCCCATAGTGCAGAGGAGCAGCCGGGCAGAATGGACGTGGAAGGCAGCGGGAGCGGGGCATAAGGTATGTATTTTTTTTTTAGTGCAATTGGCTATTCTACTGGGGGCATTACTCGGGGGGGGGATTACTACAGGGGGCACTACTACTGGGGCCACTACCACAGGGGGAATGACTACAGGGGGCACAAATACAGGGGTATTACTACTGAGGGCATTTATACAGTGGGCATTACTACTAGGGCATTACTATTGGGCACGGGCACAAACAGGGGGCATAACTACTGTGGTGCATTACTATTGGGGACACAACCACAGGGGGCATTACTACTGGGGGCATAACTACTGGGGGCACTACTAATGGGAGTATTGCATAGGGGGCACTTCTACTGGGTTCACTGCATAAAGGGCACCACTACTGTGGGCTCTGCATACGGGGCACTAACACTACTAGGACCCCATTGCGCATACCCCCAGTGCGTCACATTTAATAGCGGCCCCCACAGACCTTAATCCGGCCCTGCATGCAGCAGATTACTGATGCAGAGTTACACATGAAGCAAATCACACATGCAGCATGTCATATGCACAGTCACACATGCAGAAGTTCATATGCACAGTCACACATGCAGCAGATTACAGGTGCTCAGTCACACATGCAGAGTATCATACATGCACAGTGTGAGATACATATACTTAGGATTATACCTTTTCAGACTGATTTTTCAAGTTGGTACTTGGCAGTGGGACTGCAGCAACTTCTCTCTCCTAATCTCCCATGATGCCAGCAAGACAGAACTGTACAATCATGTGCCATTTAGCCACGCCCTCTTCTTGATACACACCTCCTTCCTCTCCTGCTTTAATGAAATGTACAGGCAGCCCAGGGATGCAGCTGCACGGAGCACCACAGTTCCAATTAAAATTTTGGGGGGACGGGGCCTCCTTTAATCCAGCTCTTAAATGCACTCACTGCATCCCTCCTACCACCTCAATGATGCGATTCCCACAGACCAGCCACCCGCTGCCAGTGTATTAGGCACAGGGCTGCACAGAATAACGTGACCGGCACATGAGGCCTGCCCCCCTATGACAGTGGGCGGAGTTTTAATTCCTTGGGGCCCACCGGGGATTTCTCCGGGCCCCCGTCATGCCAGTCTGAGCCTATACATAGGACATACTGACATCATACACACTGATCATCACTACATACAGGTCATACTGATATCATACACAGATTATAACTGGTGGATCCACACTATTTAACACCTTTTTTTTCTTAATACAAACATCATATCTCCAACTATGTATAAAGTCTTTCATATTCTAGACAGGCTGAGGTGTACAGACCATGTGACAGAGAGGGTGGTGGTACCTGATGGCCAGGCATCCATCCAATATCATGCTGCCTTTGTATTCTGCATCATCCCACCAACTCCACCTGTCCATCATTTCCAAACAGAGTGCATGGCGATGTAACTACTACAGAGTATGAGGGATGGGGTTCCAGTGGAAGGAGACCAAGAAGATCAGGTGGGAATATGAATAGTAACCGCTGGCACCATTCTCTCCTACATACATCTCAGCACCTCTGCACTATGGCCCTCATTCAGAGCCGCTCGCTATTTGCGGTCGTTCGTTCTAAAACAAGGGGTGGCTATTCAAATGAACCGTTCGCTAATTGCGGTCTGTTCACGCCTCTAAGTCTGAACGAGCAAGCAAAACTTGCGGTTGTAATTTTGAAAAATACGCCCCCTTGCCACTCGCACCATACGTCATGTCCGCTATTTATTAGATTAATCGAGTACATCGAACAGCGTATGAACTGCTCGCTATTCTTGTGGCTGGTTTTTTCAACCACTATTTTGCGAGCAGTTCTGAGTAAAAAAAAACAAGTGACGTGGTCAATGACGCTGCTGTATTAATTATGCACTCCCTTAAAACGCCCGTTTTGACCTTTAAGCACGCCTGCGTTCGAATTCCACACCCCCGTTTTCAAGCACCTTCCCCTGTTATCACCCACATACGCCTCCTTCTGTCACTCAAAATAGCAGGCATTCGCTATATAGCGAACAAACGATTTTCGGCCGCACTGACTGGTTCGCGCATGCGTATTAAAATCCGTACGCATGCGCAGATGTGCGAACATCGGTCAGAACGAACGAGCGGCCGCTTACGAGCGGCTCTGAATCAGGGCCTATATCCAGGATGAGGAGCTGGGTGAGAGAAATAGAGCATCGGTGCAGTCAGCAGGCCCCAGTGTGATACTAACAAAGGTCTAAGTATTAGAAGACTATTATCCCTGTGTGGCCATTCCCATTACTTATCATGGTACCAGAATAAGTAATAGGCCACATAAGAAAGTGAAGCTGTGTCCAAGGATGAAGCCACTGGCTTTGGCACATCCAGGAAATGTAGCCGACATGCTCCCGTTTTCTGGAACGCTGCCCGTTGTGCCCCCAAACAACAGCAGCATGTCAATCACTGTGGCACTGCGAGCGAAATCGCTTTCTAGATCTGCACATAAGCAATCTGGCACCTACACACATCCACAACCATCAGCAAAAATAATCAAAATAGCGTCCACCACTGAATCAGCCCTTATGTGTGGTCACCCAATGCCCATACTTGCCGACATTCAGCTCCCTCCTTCCGGGGGGGAGCTGAATGTCTGCTTACAGTGTGGGGCGTGGCCAGGCAATACTGACGTATTGGGGGCGTGGCCGCAAGATTGCATAATCGCTGCCCCTCCCCCTCTTCACAATGCGGAATAAACAGCGTTGTGAAGCAGGGGGCGGGGCCACGATTATGTGATTCAGCTCGAATCGCGTCACCTGGCCTCCCCACTGCCGGGGTTTCTATATATACACTGGGGGGGGTGTCAGGAGGCTTGCCAGCCTTTCCGGGGGGGCGGGAGTGGAACCCGATATTCGGGAGGCTTCCGGTCAAATCGGAGGGTAGGCAAGCCTGCCAATGCCCACAGTAGCAGCATGGCGTGTGACATCAGAGACATCCCTAGGAATTACAGGAGGGACTGTGGATAAATTAATTAGGTGAAGTGTAGAAGAAAGAACTAATTAATTTCCAAGGGATGGTGGTTGGAAAAGGATAACAGGAGAAGAGACTGATAGAGGAGAACTGCATTACAGTAGACGATGGAGGGAGGGGGGGGGATGAGTTACAGGATATATATGTATGTTATGGCTAATGTCAGAAGTAGTATAAAGCTGACATCAGGCTCATATGAAGAGCAGTTGTATTTCTGACATTAGCCATAATGTAACATACAACAGTATCAGGCGCTAGTTGTATATCTATGTTGTAAAAAAGAAAAAATGAATTGAAAAAAATAAAATGGAACAATTTTGGTTTGAAGTCAAAGCGCATCAGAAAAGTAAAATATGAGAAAAGGCGCATAGCTGCCGGCAAGGGGAGTAATTATTACTATACCACCAGGACACCAGTCTGCGTCACCTATAACAGGATACCATAGTCTCATCCATATGCAGTAACATAGGGCACCAGAGCCTGATTTCAATAACACAGCACCAGAGCCTGCTTCATCTGTATTATAAAATGGCACCAGATCCTGCTCCATCTGTATTATAGTAACAAGAGACCAGAACCTTCACCATCTGTATTATAAGATGGCACCAGAGCCTACTTCATCAACATTACAATGTCAGAACATCAGAGCCTGCTCCATCTGTATTATAGTAACAGGACACCAAAGCCTGCTTCATTTGTATTACAGTAACACATGACATCAGAGTCTGCTGCATGTTATAATAACATAACACCAGAGCCCTTTCCATCTGTATTATAACATTGCACCAGTCTGCTTCATCTGTGTTATAATAGCATACTTGAGCCTGTTCCAATTGTATTATAAAATTGCACCAGAGTCCGCTTCATCTGTAACAACAGGACACCCACTTACTCCACCTGCAGTATAATAATAATAACAGGACACCAGTTACCTCCATCTGTGTTACAATCACAGGACATAGTTACATGGCACCAGAGGTGACTCCATCTGTATTATAATAAATAACACAAAATTCTGCTCTACCTGTGCTATAACAGGGCACTGTAACTTCCACCACTGTTATTAATATACCAGCAATGTCTCCCCTCTGCGTCTTCTTGAGACACTGAAGGGACTACGGGCGGCCATTTTTTTGAAGCCTATACACAAAGTGAAAGTGAAAGTGGAGTTTCCTGCAGAAGTCAGGTGGGAGATACAGGGCAGAAGTCAGGTGATCTGCAGAGAGTCACTCAAGAAGACAGGCTGGGTATCGTCAGGGTGCATGTACTAAAGGGGATCTGTCCACTACCGCTGGGGAATCAGGTGGATGCCGGGTCTCCTATACACCGGGGCCGGGCCGTGTGTCTGTATCTATCTGTATATAGAGAGCAGGGGCTGATTGTGTGTATGGGGGGATGCTATGTATGTATCATATATTGGGAGGTGGGTCTCGTGTGTGGGTGGACTTGTGTGTGTATTGGAAGGTGGGGGAGTCTCGTGTGTGTATGGGAATGTGGGGGGTCTCTTGTGTGTATGGGGGAGGCTATGTATGTATTGTGTGTATCGGGAGGTCTCGTGTGCATGGGGAGGTGGGGGGCTATGTATGTATTGTGTGTATGGGGAGGTGGGGTCTCGTGTGTTTATGGGGATGGGGGGGGTCTTGTGTGTGTGTGGGGGGAATGTGTGTGTATGGAGGGTTGGGGGACACTCGTATGAGTATGGCGAGGTGGGTTTTTTTTTTGTGTGTGTTTATGTATGACGAGGTGGGGGGGTCTCGTGTGTATGGGGGGTATGTATGTATCTTTTTGTGTGTTACAGGAGGGGGGGGGAGTTTGTGTATGGGAAGGTAGGGGGAGTTCTCGTGTGTATATGGGGAGGTGTGGGTGGTCTTGTGTATGGGGAGACGGGGGGTGTCTCGTGTGTGTGTGTGTGTGTGTGTGTGTGTGTATGGGGAGGTGGGGGGGGGTTGTGTGTATGTGGTGGTGAGGGGTCTAGTGTGTGGATGGGGAGGTGGGGGCTATGTATGTATCTGTCGTGTGTGTGTATGGGGAGGTGGGGTGCTAGGCTATGTATGTATCTGTCGTGGGGAGATGGGGTTATGTATGTCTTGTGTATGGGGTGGTAGGGGGGCTATACATGTGTGTGTGTGTATGGGGGTATGCTATGTAACTCGTGTGTATCGGGAGGTCTTGTGTGGAGGTATGTATTGTATGTGTATGGGGAGGTGAGGTCTAGTGTGTATGGGGAGGCTATGTATGTATCATGTGTGTATGGGGGGATTCTATGTATGTATCATGTGTGTATGGGGGGAGGCTATGTATGTATCATCTGTGTATTGTGAGGTATCCTTACTCCTGCCTGCTTATAGTTATTACGTGCTGTCTGTGTGGAAGATGGCTTCCTGTGCAGGAGTGAAGAGAGTGCCCTGATCCAGGAATATACAGAGAGTATTTATCTTTATGTTACAGAACTCCATCCAAACATGATTTAGCCACATTTCATTACATGAAATCAGTAAAAAAGAGAAATTTGCCTTCACAGTGTACATCTGGGCTATAATAAATCTCCTAATTTAACAGCTCATAATCCCCACAAGTGGCCAATGACCTGTCACAAAACTGAGTTTGCTTTCAGCTCTTTACCTGGTGCCCACCTGTATTTTGCTTCCAATTGCTTATGGAACAGCCTCCAGTACTGGCGCTGCACCAATATGGGATGTTTCTACAGCTTGTGCTCTTTCCCTTAGGTCATAGTTTATATTTTCCACTAGGGCAAGGCTTTTCTGCAGACTGGTTTAGATGGATGCAGCCTATAGTAGTGTCTAACGCACTGGTCGGGGAACAGGGGTAAATTACCCCAAATGGGGTAGAAATGAAATTCCTGGGGGTAATGGACGGACAGTCGGGCATGTATATTAATCATTGCATGCCCGGCTGTCCGTCCATTACCCTCAGGAATGGACGTCACTGGCGCCGGGTGTGGCGCCAGTGACCTCCAGCTTGGTGCCGTAGGGAGGCTCTAAGCCGGACACCCGCTGAGATGTTATTACCAGCGGGCGCCCGGCTCCTTCCATGCAGCGCCGCGTTAGCCGGAGGCTGGAGTTCTCTTCTGAACTCCAGCTTCCGGCTCTCCCCATGCACACTATGGGAGAGACGTCATGACGTCTCTCCCATAGTTCCGAGGAGCAGCCGGGCGGACAGGATGGCGGGGGATGCAGGAGCGGGGATTAAGGTAAGTGGTTTTTTTTTTGTACAAACGGCACTACAGGGGCACTATGTGGGTAAACTACTAAAGGGACATTATATGGGGGCACTACTACAGGGGCACTACTAAAGTGGCATTATATGGGGGCACTGCTAATTGGGCATTATATGGGGGCTCTAAATATATTTTGGGGTAAAGGGTAAAAAAGTTCCCTGACCCCTGATGTAACGCAAAGGTTTTTTTTTGTCTGGGATTTTAACCCTCAGAACTCATTGCCCTCTCTTGTGCCACCTACTGACATCAGCAGGTTTGAATTCTACAGGTCACACATCCTAAACAACTGGGTAGGGGGCATATTTTACAAATATGATCCTTTATTGGCATGAACTAGTCTTTATTAATAGTATTTTCATGAAAGCAATGCATTGGGGACTGTAATGTTTGCTTACTCAGGGGTAAAGGATCATTGTTATCTTGTCTCCACAGCCAGAACGTCATCACCGTCTTCAATTTTCAACGATGGGTAAAAAGCAGAAAGAGCCGGAAGGATACATTTTGTCACCTGGTAAGAGACAGGTAAGCCAGATATTTCCTTACTTTAAAGAAACATTATACCAATATTCTGATTATTACATGTTTTTTTCCACTATCACCGATGGCATTTCAGTATCTTCCTGTGATGACTTTTTTATTTGAAATTATGTTTGAAATATATTTTATAATTCTTCACCCTTAATTTTGCCCCGTGGGGTGCAGTTGTCCTAAATATGGTATTTATCTGCACATAAATTAGTCTTTCTGCTTCAGGGTCCATAGGGGGCCCACAGGGTTGACCTTGGGGGTATAGCTGGATCTGCATACACGGGCACCACGCAGTTAATGCTTTTGCTGCTCCCAGGATGCACTGGGTCCATCCTCCCCTATACCCTTCCCCCGAGCCACAGGCACCTCAGTTTTAGTTGGTGCCCGGCCGGAGTCGGGTCACCCTTAGCACAGGGGGGCTGCTTAGCAGCCCCTAAGCGTATTTTTAGAGTTTTTACATTTTATTTTTTTATTTTATTTTAGTTGACTCTTCAGAGCGGCAGCATCACACTGCCCATTGGACGTCCAAGCTGCCACTCCTACACCCCGCTGGCGCCGCGACGCCAGTACAGATCTGGGGATCGCGGCGGGACCACAGAGTCTGTACTAGCCAGGCTCTGGGGACTCCCACAACTGCTGCCGGAGCGCCGGGGATCAGGTAAGACGCGGGTCACTGCTTGCGGTGACCCGCGTGTATATGCAGTCGCATGCCTCCGGTCTCTGGGGACAGACCGGAGGCGCTAGCAGTGGCGGCAGACTCCCTCTCTCCGGAGGAATGCCCCGCGGGACCACTAGACCACCAGGGAGTAATGCCGGCAGCGGGAGACAGCGTCCCTGGTGTCAATTGCTAGCCAGGGGAGGCAGCCTTCCCTGTCTAGCGGCTCCTCCCCTCAGCTTAGTGCGCTTTTGCAGTCGGGTCTGGCAAGGTTGAGCTGCTTCCTCCTGCAGCCACTCCTCCTCTGAGGTCTCCGGCGACCATCTTCTCTCCAGTGGCAGCGCAGATCTCGCAGGCAGCGTGCGGTCGGTCCCCGTGTGTACCTATCCCCTGCTAAAGGACAGCGTACACAGCACTATAGCCCTCCCAGGCACTGAATCTGGGCAGGTTGATTGTAGTGACAAGGTGCAGTGAGTAGTAACTTTCTGCATTGTATGTGACTTTTGCTAGTGCTGACTATCTGTGCTTTATTTCTACTTACTGTCAGTCTATACCTATCCCTTTCCTTCTACGGCCCTGTAGGTGTGTGGAGGAAGGGCTTTTCTCGGACCTCACTTATATAAATTCACGTATTTGTGAGGTCGGTCACATATAGTTGTGTGCTACACGGTGCCATATCTGTGGGCTTGTGTGCTGCATACTTGTGGATGCGCAGGAGTCAAACACTGACCTTCCCTATCGTGTTTTATATATATATATATATATATTTGTATAATATATATATTTTGTCATGTCTGATGAGGAAGTTGAGCGCTCCGCGGCTCCTTCGTTGTTCTCCTACAGACGCTGCGTCGCAGGAGTAGATAAGGAGGTTTTTCCCCTATCTGACCAGCTGATTGATCATATGGCGGAGGCCTGGCAGTCGCCTAGTAAGAGGTTCCAGCCGCAGAAACGTTTAGCGTCTAGTTATCCGTTTCCTGCTGGTCATTGCAAAAAGTGGGAAACCCTGCCCGTGGTGGATTCTCATGTTACTCGCTTAATCAAGAGCGCTACCTTGCCTTTGCCATCCATTTCATCCCTAAAGGATGCCACAGACAGGAAAGTGGAGACTTGTTTAAAATTGGTCTATTTCTGTCCATGACCATCTCTTGGATGACTAAGGCCATTGAGAGTTGGGCCAATGTACTGGAAGATACTTTTCCAGAGGATCCTCCGGAAATGCAGAGAGCTTTAGTGGGACAGATGAGGGATGCCGCTTCCTATATTGGAGAAGCGTATTTGGATGCCAGTCTCCTGACTTCCAGAGTATCGGCTGCAGCGGTGTCTGCTCGCCGGACTTTGTCGCTGCGTTTTTGGAGAGCGGATGCAGATTCCAAGAAAGGCCTAGAGGCCTTACCCTTTAACGGGGAAATATTATTTGGCCCAGACCTGGACAAAATTGTGGATACCCTGGCTAAGTCTAAATCAGCTTTTCTACCTTCGGCAGTTGCACCTTCAGAGGCTAGGACATCTGCATTTCGGTCCTTTCGTACTCAGGGAAAGTCCAAGGGACAGTCCTTCCTGAGGCAGTTGGCGACCAAGGCCGCCCCTAAGCCTAAGAAACAAGCGTGGAGTGCTAGACGTCCTTCTTTCAAGCCGGAGGATAAACCTTCTGCCTGATGGGACGGGCCTCACTCTGGGGATCCCAGAGTGGGGGGCCGACTTCTTCAATTTGCACATTGCTGGTACAACACCACCACAGATGCCTGGGTTCGAGAAGTGGTCTCTCAGGGGTACGCCCTCTCCTTTCGTCACAGACCTCCCCATCAGTTCTTCTGCACGAGTCTTTCTCAGGACAAGACCAAGGCCTTGCAGATTCAGGAAGCAATAGAGTCCTTGCTGAAAGCAGGTGTCATTGTTCCCGTTTCGCCTTCTCAACGCGGGACGGGTTACTATTCTACTCTGTTTCTGGTGCAGAAACCCAATGGGTCTCATCGACCTATCCTCAATTTGAAGTTGCTGAACAAGTTCCTCAGAGTTCCCAAATTCAGGATGGAAACTTTGCGTTCCAGTATTCTGGCTATGGAACCTGGGGACTACATGGTCTCCCTGGACATCCAGGACGCCTACCTTCATGTTCCTATAGCGCCTTCACACCAACGGTATCTGAGGTTTGCTATACGTCAACACCACTACCAGTTTCGGCCTCTGCCCTTTGGCCTCTCCACGACTCCAAGGGTATTCACCAAAATTATGGCGGCCATGGCCACCCATCTATGGAGCCAGGGTATACAGCTTCTACCGTATCTGGACGACCTCCTATTGTTGGCAAGCTCTCTGGAGGCACTTCTACATCATCTACACCTGATGATCGCTTGTCTGCAAGCGCACGGGTGGCTGATAAATTGGAAGAAGTCCTCCCTGATTCCATCACAAAGGATGGTTCATTTGGGAGCCTTGCTGGATTCTCATCAGCAAAGGATCTTTCTGACTCCGGAAAAGATTTCCTCCTTACAACTGCGGGTGCGCAGTTGCCGAATGTCTGTTCACTCGGTGCTGAGGGTTCTGGGGACCATGGTGTCGGCATTCAACATGGTGGAGTATGCCCAGTTCCGTTCCAGGCCCCTGCAGGGGCTGATGCTACCCAAATGGAACGGGTTGCCACACCGGATCAGGACTCAGATGCTGGTGTTGTCTCCAGAGGTGCGCCTTTCGCTAGCTTGGTGGCTTCAGACATTTCATCTCTCCAAGGGTCGCCCCTTTTGGATCCCGGACTGGGTTCTGCTCACGACAGATGCCAGTCTCCGGGGTTGGGGTGCAGTGACAGGTCCACTTTCACTTCAGGGCCGATGGACTGCGGAAGAATCGTTTCTCACCATCAACATTCAGGAACTTCGGGCCATGTACAGGGCCTTCCAGTTGTCCGGTCACGCTCTTCAAGGAAGGGCCGTGCAAGTTCAATCCGACAACGCCACCACAGTGGCGTACATCAACCATCAAGGGGGGACTCGCAGTCAAGCAGCGATGTCATGCATCCTGGCTTGGGCGGAGTGCCACCTTACGGTCATCTCGGCAGTCTTCATTCCAGGAGTCCTCAATTGGGAGGCGGACTTCCTCAGCCTCATGACGTGCATCCTGGGGAATGGTCGCTTCACCCAGAGGTATTTCAACTATTCGTGGACAGGTGGGGACTGCCGGAGGTGGGCCTCATGGCCTCCCGTCACAATCACAAGCTACCTGTGTATGGATCCAGGACGAGAGACGCCGGTGCAAGCCTGGTGGACGCGCTGTCAGCTGGCGTATCTATTCCCTCCGATATCCCTGCTGCCTCGGGTCCTTCGGAAATTCAAACAGGACGGCGGCACACTTCTGCTGGTGGCTCCGGCTTGGCCCAGACGTCCTTGGTACTCCGATCTTCGGAGCCTTTCCATCGACGCTCCGTTCCTTCTGCCTCAACGTCGGGACCTGTTGTCTCAGGGACCCTGCCTTTACCCGGATCTGAGTCGTCTGTCCTTGACGGCGTGGCTCTTGAGACATCAGTCTTATGGTCCCGGGGTTTTTCCATCTCTGTCATCAGCACAATGCTTCAGGCGCGCAAGCCGGCTTCCGCCAGGATTTACCACAAAGTGTGGCATACATATTTTCAGTGGTGTGAGTCCAGAAACTACGATCCGCAGGTGTTTCGTGTTTGTAGGGTTTTGGCATTCTTTCAGTCTGGTTTGGATTTGGAACTAGGCTTACGCCTAGCTTCTTTGAAAGTTCATGTGTCTGCACTATCTGTGTGGTTCCAGCGTAGGATTGCTACTCTGCCAGATGTCCGCACCTTTTTCCAGGGGGTTCTCAGGATTCAGACTCCCTTTGTTCCTCCTGTGGCTCCTTGGGATTTGGCGGTGGTGCTTCGGGCCCTACAGGGTCCTCCATTTGAACCTCTTGAGTTGGTGGAACTCAAGTGGTTGACGGTTAAAACTGTTTTTCTCCTGGCAATTGCTTCGGGCAGGAGGGTGTCAGAATTGGGAGAACTTTCCTGTCGTCCTCCTTTTCTGATTTTTCACCTGGACAGGGCGGTGCTTCGCACCCATCCGGGTTTTCTACCTAAAGTGGTTTCTAAATTCCACATTAATCAGGAAATTGTTGTGCCTGCTTTTCAGTCACCTGACCTCTCGGCTGGTGAGGCTTCTTTGGATATCGTCCGTGCTCTCAAAGTTTATGTAGACCGGACTAGTTTCATTCGGAAGTCGGATTCCTTGTTCATCCTCTTTGGTTTTCACAAGAGGGGTTGGCCTGCTGGCAAACAAACTTTGGCCCATTGGCTTTGTTGGGTTATTTGTGAGGCTTATGCACTGGAGGGTTTGCCTGTTCCGGCCTCTGTTAAGGCTCATTCTAATCGGTCTGTGGGTCCTTCGTGGGCTGCTAGCTGTGGCGCCTCAGCTGTTCAGCTGTGTAAGGCGGCCACATGGTCTTCTATCCAGACTTTTCTGAAATTCTATGCGTTTGACACCTTCGCCTCTCAGGATGCATCCTTCGGGCACCGGATTCTCCTTTCAGCACAGGAGCATCCCCGCCCTCAGTTGAACTGCTTTGGGACATCCCCAAGGTCAACCCCCTATGGACCCTGAAGTAGAAAACAAGAGATATGGTAAGAACTTACCTTTGTTATCTCCTATTCCTACGAAGTCCACAGGGCGCCCGCCCTGACGCACCTGGCTTCATATGGGGTATGTGGCTGGTCACCGATTTTCCGTGTGCCTATCTGTGAGTATGGCTCTTGTGTGTTCCAGTCTTCCTTCTATCTGTTTTTCCTCCTCCGGCCTTGGCTGCTTACCAGCTGAGGTGCCTGTGGCTCGGGGGCGGGGTATAGAGGAGGATGGACCCAGTGCATCCTGGGAGCAGCAAATCTTTAGCTTCGTGGTGCCCGTGAATCCAGATCCAGCTATACCCCCAAGGTCAACCCTATGGACTTCGTAGAAACAGAGATAACAAAGGTAAGTTCTTACCATATCTCTTGTTATATACATATATACACTACTGGTGAAAAGTTTTCAAGTTTTTATGGAAATGTAAATAATTTAATGTCTCAGAGGGGGGAATTAAATTCTCTGCGCTGGGATGTAGCTCCCGAGTTAGGTGCCCGGAGATATTCAATTGATTGCATCAGGCCCTTCTCTCAAGTCGATGCAGTTTACCACGGCTAATACCCGGTGCATAGTTGCTATAAACTGCATTTTCTGACTTTGGTGCCAGGCGCGATACGGTTACAAAATTCGGCAACACCGTGATTAGCCCTGAGCCACTAGATACAGTAGCGTAGATTTCTGCTTGCACCCTAATGACAGTGTGAGCAGAAATCCGTTAGTCGCTGGTTTGCAGCGCTTGCAATTGTAGTGTTCATTCTACGTCCGATGCCGAACCTAGAAAGAAGAACACCTGTGTGCACCCGAACAGGGGGCGTGGCAATGAGAAAAGGGGCGTGTCTTTAAGACGTGCCCCCTTTTCAACACTCTTGGGGGTGTGCCCGGCACTTACGGACATGCCGAGCTGCCCCAATCGTTCCTATCTCAGTGAATAGAAGCCGAGCGCATGCGTCTGGCATCCATTCACCGGCAGCGATCGCTCCATCACTATTTTCCCCACCCATGGGACGCTGCGGCCCACGGGTGGGACGGTACCCGCAGGCTGTTTTAGCGGGGCTCAGCTATGAGGGCAGGGTGCATTCTGCCCTTTAGAAATCGGGCAGGGCGCGGCAACCCGCTAAAAACATCCTAGCAGGAACACTACAATTGAATAGCTCCGGGCACTTACCTCGGGAGCTACTTCCTTGCGCAGAGAATTAAATACCATCCCATGTGTACTCTGAAATTAAAGCATAGAACAAATAAGCAGTTGAAGATAAAATAAATGATAGAATAGTTTTGTTTGAGAAAATGTAATCTGAATTTGTGACACCTCTAAGTAGCTGCCTTTTGCAGATATAACCACTGAACACCCCTGTGGCATTCTTCCTACAATGGAAATCACATATTGTTTGGAAATTCTTCCTGACACTGTTACAGAAGTTCCTACAAATGATGTTGCACATGTATGTTGCTTTGCTTCCACCCTTCTGTTCAGTCCATCCTAACTCAATGGGGTGTAAGTGTGGAGACTCTACTGGCAATAACATGATTTGAAGCCAACTGTCTTGTTCTATTCCCACTGTAGTTTTGTAAAAAAATTGGTAGCCCTTTCGGTTGTTGGTGGCAGCCAAATATCGCCAACTCAAGATCCATCAAAAGGGCCCCATCACACTTCCTCCTCCATGTGACAGGTGGTGTCACAGGGGATTAAGGGCCTGATTCAGAGGCGCTCGCAAATAGCAAGCGCTCGCTCTGAATCAGGGCGGCCTGTTTTTCTTTCTTTTACCTGGCCTACAGGCCGCTCGCTAAGCTGTGGGTGACCACCCACAGCTTTAGCGGGTGGCCAGGTGATGGTCGCGATTATCACAACCGTCGGGCTTTTGAGGAGACACTTGTGGTAGGGTTTCAGGTCTCGCAAGCTCGAGTGGACTCCCTGCTCTAATAGCGCAGGAAGTCCACTACTGACATGACGAGTGATGTCAGTAGGGCCGCCCACAAATGGCAGGTGTTCCATCGGGAACGCCCCCGTTTGTCCAGCCACCCCACCTACCCGCCTACAAAACAGGGCGAGCTGTCGATCATCATCGACAGCCGCTCCGTCTTGTAGCGAGCCCCGGAGTTCTCACTTGCTACGTGGCTTGCGCAATGGCCCACCATCGACCCACTTGCGAGCGGGTCTGAATCAGGCCCTAAGTGTTGACTTGTAAAAGCAGCCAGTTCTCAATTTATTTAAGCCTGAAATTTTAAAGGGCAACGCTTTTAATAGCAAAACATAGGATGTTTTGCTATTCCAAGCATTGCCCTTTTAAATTTTGAACCACTTAGTAAATCCCACACACTGAGGAACCATCCTTTTGGCTACTCGTCAGCGTGCAAATACCCTGCATGATAAACCAAAGACTTCACATTTTGATGAATTGGTCCATAAGACCTTCTAGTGGTCAGTAGGCCACTGGTGGGGCTTCATGGCTCAGGGAAGCCTCTCTTTTATTGCTGCAAAACAGCTGTAAGGCCTTAGCCCATTACTTCTTCCCTGAAAAAGGCCTTCTTATGACTCTGAAGTGTACCTTATTTTTCAGTGTTTGTTACCATAGGCACCTTATTTTATCCTCTAGCACAGGCGTGGCCAACCAGTCAGAGGGAAAGAGCCAAAATATATCTGTAGTCAAGCTAAAGAGTGGATGGCATGCGCACGCCTTTGGTATGACATTTGCAGTAATTAACATTGTGTCACACCCCCGTTTTTAATCACACTGGGGGCGAGCCCAGCACATTGAAAATACACAGTTTACATAATATTCCCAATATACTTTTTCACTGTTGAAAAACAGTGTTGCCCCACAATGCCCCCAGTATGCCACATAATACCCCAAGTATGAACAGTATGCCCTTAAGTATTAACATTATGCCCCACAGTGCCCTCTAACATTAATATTATGCCCCAGTATTAAAAAGTATGCCCCATCAGAATTAATATGACAGAGTACTTACCTTTTGTGGCGAGCTCCTCTCCTGATGATAGCCCGGCGTCCCGAACATGCTGCCGCTGCTTCTGAGTGCATAGTGCATACAGAGCAGCTTCCGAGTACCTTATGTATCACGGAATGTATGCACTATGCATTCAGAAGCTGAATCCAAGCGCTGGGCTTGTGATGGTGGGGGGGAGGCAGCTCAGGCATAGGAGGCTCAAACTGAGCCTGTGTGGAGGACCATTGCCCCGCCGTTATTCCAGGCCTGCTGCTTGCTAGACCAGCCACCGCTATCCACAATCCCGCGGTGGCCGGCCTTTAAGTCATGATGTCCCCTTTGCAGACCCCGCCCTCCGTCCCATTCTGGACTCGCGGGAGTTGAAGCATACATTGCGGGGCAGCGGGAGGCTAAATTAAACTTCGGGAGCCTCCTGCTAAAATCGGGAGGGTCGGCAACTTTGGATAAATGTTAAGTAGAATCTGATTGTGACTGCGTGCAGCTTTGCTGTTCTGTCTGAAGCTGAATCACCCCCATAGGTCACATATATATTGTGTGTACAGTGCAACTGCTAAAGCATACGCAGATGGGCGATTATTGCGTACTGTGCATGCGTATGCTTCGCAGTGCGTGAAGGCACCACACAAATTGACAGGCAGTGAGAGTTTGGGAGTGATGACGGGGGGGTGGTCGGTAAAACACAGGCGTGTCTGTCCGTTTGAATCCATTGCCTGGGCGTACATACATTAGCCAGTGAGATTGCATACGCAGCTTGAGTACTTACTGCATGCAACTAGGTTAGCAATTTGTAATTGGGGTCAGGGCTGTTGTAATTCTGCGTGAGGGGCCGATGGTACTTGATGTTACCGATGTTTAAGGTTTGCAAGGTATTACAGATGTGTTATAGCGATAGTGGGAGGCAGTGGGCGTCTCTATACTGGCGGTGTGACGGCATTACGATAGCAACCATTAGCATATTAGACCTGCGTGCGATTAAGGAGCTGCAATTGCAAAAGTGATCCTTAATGAATCAGGCCCTTAATACATTATATTATAAAGGAGCAATTGACACAATTGAACAGCTTTACCAGTTCCTGGAAGCTGAAGTCCCTGTCATCAATAGCGGTCTGCTCCTCACATGAAGAGAGTAATATGCAGCGCATGACTGTATAAATGTGTTGCATATGATGCAGTTGCCATGGATCTTGGTGGAAATAGCATTGGTATGTGAAGATTAATATGTGCTGAAGCTAATCAGTTTCTGGGCAGTAGGAATCCTCCCCCAAAGTGGGCATGTGCCTATCTTGGACTGTTGAATCAAATCTAAAAGAAACTGTAGCACTCTTGGGTCTATTTCTTATAGGGTACCATAGATAGTGCCACTTGTATTTAATCATTATGGATGACCACTAATAATAATAATTCACTCAAGTGTGCTCCTTTGGTGTTATAACATACTGGGTCCTATTCAATTAGAAGCGAAAAGTCCGTTTCCGTGATACTTTTTCGCCGATGACGTAATTTTCGCCGGTTTCTACTTATCCCCGTATTCAATTATTCTGACTTTTCGCCGGTGCGAAATGTCAATGCATCAGACCTGGTGAAATAGCATCACCTATGAATAGGTGGCGAGAAAAAGTGCAGAATTGGGGTTTTGGGGTGCAGACTTCCCAAAACCACCCTGCGCCCTTTGGACAGTTCACTAAAGGTAATCTGTGTAAAAAAAAAATTAAATTACTTTAGGACACCCCAAAAAAGTACTTTCTACTTCAGGGTCCATAGGGTATCCACAGGATACCTTGGGGTATAGGTGTGACGTCAGTCGCAGGGCACCAAAGAGTTAAGCTTTCAGCCTCCCAGGATGCACTAGGTCCCCCTCCTATACCCCGCCCCCGGGCCAAGGCACCTCAGTTTAGTTTGGTGCCCGGCCGGAGTCGGGTGCACCTGTTGGAGTGGGGGCTAGAAGAGCCCCTGAAGCTTTTTCTTCATGCAGCTGTGGCTGCACATCTGGATGAACAGCATGGAAAGTCAGTCCTGACGTCCATGCTGTCTTCCCTACACCCCGCCGGTACCAGAACGCCGGTACTGATCCGGGGATGCTGGTGGGCGTCTGGGGTCACAGCTAGCGGTGACCCCAGATGCTCCGGACCATGGCCGGATTCAAGGGGGACAGAGGTAAGCAGCGGGGTCCCGCGGTGGGTCCCCGCTGATCACATGGTCCTAAGTCCCCAGGCAGGGGGCTCCCTGGGGACTGGCTGCAGCGTGGAGCCAGGCGACCAACCTGCGCTTCCACTACCCCCTGGGACAGCGGACCGCAGCAGAGCGGTAGCGCTGCGGCGTCCCAGGGGTTAAATGCATGCCAGGGGAGCGCGCCTTCCCTGTCTCACAGCCGGCGCCTCCCCCGCTGCACACAGCCCTCTCTGTATGCTGCCGACTGGTCCTGTGGCAGCGCTCCTCCCCCAGGCCAGCCTCCTCTCTGCTCCTCGGCGGCCATCTTCTCCAGAACGCATGGTGAACGCTGCTGGAAGCGCTGGACGGAAGCATCGTGGTCTGGGTCCCCCCGCATACCTCTCCTCCGCTGTGGCTCAGGTCTGTGTATGCAGCGCTGTGTCCTACCAGGCCCTGTGTCTGTGTAGTTGAGTAATCAGCGCTGTTAGTGCAGGAATTGTTATTTCTCTGCATTGTATGTGACTGTGCTAGCGCTGCTGCCTGTAACTTTTCTTCTCTAAACTGTCAGCTTTATTACTGTCCCTGTTCTTCTGCTAAAGCCCTTGCGGTGCGGTGCTGCAGGGTGGTCTCTCGCCTATTTAATACTTAATTGGTGAGAGAGGTCACATACGTGGTGCCATCATGTCTGAAAGTGATTTTCCCCTCCGGCTACAGTGTACCACGTGTAAAGTACCGTTAGCGGAGGGGGAGGGTAGCGCGGAGGGCCTTTGCCGGCAGTGTTTGTCCATGGCGCGGCCTATTACGGTTACAGCACCGGTACAGGAGCCGCCCTGGGCTTGTTTCGCTCAGGCGTTAACAGCTTTAGTGGGCCAGTTAGCTCCGCAGCCCGCGTTTACTCCGAGGGGTTTGTCCCAGCAGTCTGTGGTGTCGTCACCCATGCAGGGGTTCCCACGACAATTGGTGGTACCCCACAGTCTCCCTATTTCCCCGCTCCCGGGTTCTCAGGAGCCAGCGTGGGTTAACTCCCTGACGAGTTCTGTACAGCACTTGTCGGATGTGTTGCAAGGGGAGTCTGTGATGTGGCCTCATAAAAGGCCGGTGGCGTCTCTGTCCGCTCCTTATGAGGATGACGAAGGGACGTCTGATGATGGGGAGATTCTGGATCCTTACGATCAGGAACCTCTCCATACTAAGGACGCTGATGCTAAGTCCAAAGTATATATTCCTGGACTTATTCGGGCGGTCCGCACAGCCTTGGTGATTGAGGACAAAGTTCCCCCAGCGGCTAAATCTAAGTATGCCTTTTTCAAAGATGTGAAGGGCGATGCCACAGTCTTTCCTCTTTCGGGTCAGTTGGTGGACCATTTAGAGGAGGCGTGGAAACAACCTGGCAAAAGATACCAGCCGCAGAGACGCCTGGCGGTGGCTTATCCGTTCGCGGATAATTATTTTGCTAAGTGGGAATCCCCTCCACAGGTGGATTCTCACGTGACCCGTCTTGTCCGTAGTGCCACATTGCCGATGCCATCCATGTCCTCCCTTAAGGATGCTACGGACCGCAAGGTAGAAATCTGCCTGAAGTCCGCTTATTCCCTTGCAGGGGGGGCAGCACGGCCGGCTATGGCCATTTGCTGGGTTGCCAGAGCGATGGAGCGCTGGGCGGATTCATTAGAGGCTTCTTTTGAATCCGACTGTCCGGCCGAACAGGCGGAGTTGATTGGCAATCTCCGTGATTCGGCCACCTACATCAACGAGGCGGCTCTAGACATTAGTACTCTGGTGTCTAGAATTTCTACAGCAGCGGTAGCTGCTCGTCGCACCTTGTGGCTGCGATCCTGGAAGGCGGACGCAGATTCCAAGAAAGGTCTGGAAGCGTTGCCGTTTACCGGAGAAGTTCTCTTCGGTCCGGATCTGGATAAGATTGTGGCCACGCTGGCGGCAGCCAAATCTGCTTGTCTCCCGTCGGCCGCTGCTCCTTCTGGTTCGGGACCATCGTCCTTTCGGTCATCTAGGGCCCAGGGCAGGCCCAAACCACAGTCGTTTCCTCGACAGGCTGGCCCTAAGAAATCGGTCAAGCCCCGGAAGCAGGCATGGAGTACCAGACGTCCGGCCCCCAAGCCAGATGACAAGCCTGCGGCCTGACGGTCCGGGCCTCCCTTTGGGGGATCCCAGGGTGGGAGGCCGCCTGCTACAGTTCGCCCAGTGTTGGTCGACCACTACGACAGACACTTGGGTTCTGGAGGTGGTTTCCCACGGATACGCCCTCTCCTTCCGGCACAGACCCCCGGCTCGCTTCTTCACCACGGGTCTCCCATCAGACCGGAACAAGGCTACGGAGCTGTGGAAGGTATTGCACACTATGCTCCAGGCTGGAGTTATAGTGGCTGTTCCATTCTCCCAGAGGGGCCAGGGTTTCTATTCAAATCTATTTTTGGTACAGAAACCCAATGGGTCATATCGTCCGATTCTCAACCTCAAAGCACTCAACAAGTCTTTGCGGGTCCCGAAGTTTCGGATGGAGACCCTACGGTCCATCATTCTGGCGCTGGAACCTGGGGACTACTTGGTGTCATTGGACATACAGGACGCTTACCTGCATGTCCCTATTCTTTGGCGCCATCAACAGTTCCTCAGGTTTGCAATCCGCAGCGACCACTTCCAGTTTCGGGCGTTACCTTTTGGCCTGGCAACAGCACCACGTGTTTTCACCAAGGTGATGGCGGTCATGGCGGCTTCTCTGCGGCTGCAGGGAGTCCGCATGTTGCCGTATTTGGACGACCTGTTATTGGTGGCAGGATCTCCAGAGCTCCTGTTACGCCACTTGGACCTGACCATTGCACTGCTGCAACGGCACGGCTGGCTAATCAACTGGCAGAAGTCCACTCTAATCCCGTCTCGGAGGATTCTGCATCTTGGAGCCTTATTGGACTCGGGACAGTAAAGGATCTTCGTGACGGAGGACAAGATCTCTGCTTTACAGTCAAGGGTGCGCAGTTGCCTGCACAGCCGCCGAGTGTCCTTACACTCGGCGATGAGGTTACTGGGCTCCATGGTGTCGGTGTTCGACATGGTGGAATACGCCCAGTTTCACTCCAGACCTCTGCAGCACCTGATCCTGTCCAAGTGGAACGGGCTGACTCAGTCTTTGAAGTCCCAGACGATTGTGCTCACCCAGGAGGTTCGCCTGTCCCTTGCGTGGTGGTTACAGACGACCCACCTCAACAAGGGACGTCCGTTCTGGGTTCCAAATTGGGTCCTGTTGACAACGGACGCCAGTCTTCGGGGCTGGGGAGCAGTTTCGGGTCCACACTTGTTCCAGGGCAGGTGGACGCCGACAGAAGCGGAGCTTCCAATAAATATCTTGGAACTCCGTGCGGTCTTCAATGCTCTCCAGCAGGCACAGCGGTTTCTCCAGGGTCGCCCGGTGCAGGTCCAGTCGGACAACGCTACCACCGTGGCCTACATAAACAGGCAAGGAGGAACTCGCAGTCGGGCGGCTCTCGTAGAGGTCTTTGTTATCTCTATTTCTATGAAGTCCATAGGGTTCCGCAGGACTCCCGCCCTGTCGCACCTGTGCTGCAGATGGGCTTTACTCTGGTCACCGGTTTTTCCGTCTCCCTCTGGTGAGAATGTGATTCTTGTGTGTATCCAGATCTTTTTTCTCTCTCTTCCTTATCTTCCTCCGGCCTATGGCTTGGTACGTAACTGAGATGCCTTGGCTCGGGGTGCGGGGTATAGGAGGGGGACCCTAGTGCATCTTGGGAGGCTGAAAACGTAACTCTATGGTGCCCGATGCCTGACGTCATCACCTATACCCCAAGGTATCCTGTGGAACCCTATGTACTTCGTAGAAATAGAGATAACAAAGGTAAGTTCTTACCATATCTCATATTTTTTATCTAGTATTAAACTATTTATTTGTTGTCATTTAGCAGAATTCAAAAGCCCAATCCTGGGATTTCAGTTCCACTGCGTGAGCTGGCTACCTGCACACACATGGGCAAGTCATGCACCCATATGAACCCAGGCCTGTAGAGCGATAGAGTATGTAGTGATGCGGCCGCTGGTCTCAATGCCGACAGCGGAATCCCAGCAAGGGATGTAACATAGGCATCGAAATACCGACGCCTATGTTAATCCCGACGCCGGAACGCAGAGGCCGCCAGCCACCACTAAGGGAGGGATATGGTTACTTACCTACCCCAGTCGGGATCTCTTCATGTCGGGCATCCGCTGTCGGGATTTGAACCGCCGCCGGAATTTCAATCCCATTCCGAGAGATAGTATTGAGGCTGATCTACATTCTTAGATCAGCCTCATTTTTACTAGCCAGCTTTTTAGATTTTTAATAAGCTTAAAACAATTTAAATTGTGAGTAATGCTAAGGGATATTCTTATTAGAGATGTGCGGGTTCGGTTTTATTCGGTTCTTAACGAAAAAAATAATCACAAGTTCGGATTAGTTAGGGTTTATTTTATTGGCTATCCAAAACACGTGACAGGCGGATAGCAAATATGATGTTGTTTTTGAGATCCGAACATATCCGAGTAAATCCAAGTAAAACCGAACCGCACATCTCTAATTCTTCTCAGTCCTAATAAATGGCCATAACAACAAAAGAAAGAAAATAACCTATGGTGCTATGGAAACCAATATGTAACAATAATGAGGTTTAAATTACAAATACAAAATAGAGGGACAGATACACCTAGCTGCTGTGATAAAAGTTGCCAGCAAAAGACCCAAATCCATATCCAAAACACACAGCGCTGGGGAGAATCTCTTAATCCCTTATTAATGGGTGTGTAACTAATCCACTGTACACATCACTACAATAAATTAATACATAAGTCAAATCAGTGAAAATAAATATAAAAATGCATATGTGCCATTAATAAACCAATCAATGCAAAATAATGAATCTAAATGATAAAAAAGATATAAAGATTTATACATAATCATGCATAATATAGGTCCAATACACATTGCACAGTATGCAGAGAATATTTTTCAGAAGCTGTGAACCCAAACACTAAATCAGTCTGACTGAGTGCCGGTGATTATGTATCGTATAAAAGTTATAGCTGGCAGTTCTTTAATATATCCCTGGTTGCAGCCGCAATAATGCTTCAGTTAGTAATTCCTGTCAACATTTGCCCACATTCATGAGAAATAGAAATTAGTCTTCCATGACAATTAGGAGAAATATGAAATAGACATAGAAATGTGATGGATGTGGCACTTGTTATCCACTAAACACTAAAAGGGTGGAATTCTACCTGGTTACTGCCTCTGGCTACAGTTGGTGGAATGGCAGATTGAACTGTGGCTGCAATATTTTACATACGGTTGCTGAATGCCAAAGATGCCAAGAAATGTTGCTGGCCAAATTCTAAACCAGCAAGTTTATTGTGTGTGCAAAACATGGTATGTGTTCAAACCCACCCAGTTGTAATGCTTATATTATGGTACTCACGTTATCAGAAATGACAAATACTGAGGAGAGTCTTAGGGGTATAATTACTAAAGTGTGGGTTTTTAGAAGTGGAAATGTTGCCCATAGCAACCAATCAGAATCTAGCTTTTATCTTCTAGAAGGTGCTAGATAAATGCATACTTGCCTACTTTTGAAAACTAGTTTCAGGGAGATGGTAGGTGGCAGCAGAATGTGCTGCGCGCCGCTCAGGGGACGTGTCATGTTCCACCTAAATGGGCGTGTCTAGTTCCGCCTATGGGTGTGTCTATTGTCACTCAATATTAAATATTATGCCACAGTGCCCCCTACAGAATTAAATTATGTGCCCCAGTATTAAATATTATGCCCGAGTGCCCCTTCAGAATATTTTGCTCCGCAGTGCCCCAACATTAAATATTATCCCTAACAGTGTCCCCTCCAGAATTTTATGCCCAGTAGTAAATGTTATGCCTCACAATGCCCCCAGTATGCCGCATATTACCCAAAGTATGAATAGTATGCCCTTAAGTATTAACATTATACCCCACAGTGCACTCTAACATTAATATTATGCCCCCAGTATTAAAATGTATGCTCCATCAGAATTAATATGACAGAGTACTTACCTTTTGTGGCGGGCTCCTCTCCTGATGATAGCCCGGCGTCCCGAACATGCTGCCGCTACTTCTGAATGCATAGTGCATACAGAGCAGCTTCTGAGCACCTTATGTATCACGGAAGTCATGTGAAACATAAGGGTCTCGGGAGCCGCTCTGTATGCACTATGCATTCAGAAGTAGAATCCAAGCGCTGGGCTTGTGATGGTCGGGGGCGGTACCTGCTCTCAGGCATCGGAGGCTGAAACTGAGCTTGTGTGGGGGACCATTGCCCCGCCGTTATTCCAGCCCTGCTGCTTGCTAGACCGGCCACCGCTATCCACAACCCCGCGGTGGCCGGACTTTAAGTCATGATGTGCCCTTCGCAGACCCCGCCCTCCGTCCCATTCTGGACCCGCGGGAGTTGAAGCATACATTGCGGGGCAGCGGGAGGCTAAATTAAAAATCTGGAGCACTATGGATAAATGTTAAGTAGAATCTGATTCTGATTGCGTGCATCTTTGCTGTTCTGTCTGAAGCTGACAAATGCCAGAAGGGCCGATGCGGCTGAGGTCAGGCTTACCGCCGGCACTGCAGTATTCACCCTGTTTTTTTTTACATTCACTGCGGCTGCATCACTGTGTAATGACGTCAATACACGGCCGCGTCATGACGTCATTACGCGGCAGGCGGTCATGTGAACCTGTGCGTCTGGAGGCTATTTAGCCAGCTCCTATGAGCTGGCAACTTGCTACACTGCCCAATGTTATGTGCGGGCGCGTCATTACGCTGCTGCGTCATGACGTAATAAGACGCTGCCGGGTTTGAGGATGCGGGGCTCAGGGCCAGGGGTTATCAACGCCATTAGCTCCCCTCTGTCACTCAATTCGGCGGGTGGAGTTTCAAAAATCTGTGTACCGCACCACAAGGGAAAGGAAGCCATGGGCACACCAGATGAGATCCAGTCTCCCACATCTCAGCAGCAGTGGTTGGAGCTAAAGGGCTGCTCAGGAGGCTGCCGTGTGAGCGCTCAGTGCTGCAGCAAGTGTGCGGGGCCAGGCAGAAATGGAACAGCAGCAGGTTAGTGCTCCCATGCCAGTGTTTACCCTTTCTCCAAACAAGTGTTCCCCACCATAACTGACCCCCCATCCCAGTGTCTCCCACCTTCCCTCCCCAACCATCCCACTGCACCCATCTCACTGCTCCCCACCTAGAACCCCCAAGCCAGTCACAGTGACCCCCTTCATTCAGCCTTGTGTTCCCACCTACCAACCTCATCTCTCTGCCCTTTCCCATCCTGCCCAGTCCCCCTAACCAATGGACACCTCATTGCAGTGACTCCCACCCTGCCAGCTCATTGTCTCTCCCCTTCGCTCCCCAGTCAGCCCACTGTCCCATCTAACTTCCCCTCAGCAAGAATACCCAGACTGTCCAGTCAGTGCCCCCCCCTCATTCAGTCCAGTGTACTGCCTTTTCCAGCCTAGTGTCCCCCTCCTTACCACCACCATCTCACTGCCCCCTTTCCATCTAGCCCAGTGCCCTCCTATATATCACCCACAGCCTCTCCCCATCACCCACTGCCTTTCACCCTCTACCAGGCGTCACCCACTACCTCTCCCTGTCACACACTGCCTTTCACCATCATACTCTGTCATCTACTGCCTCCCCTCTGTCACCCATTTCATGGTGTCGCCCATTGCCTCTCTCCATCACTTATTGCCTCTCACCATTACCTTCTCCCTGTCACCCTTTGCATCTCCCCACATGGACCACTGCCTCTACCTGTTACCTTCTCCCTGTCACTGAACTGCCTCACCACCTCCCACTATCTTTTTCTATCAGCCGCTGCCTCACCCTTTGCCTGTCACCCTCTGCCTCTTCTCGGAGTCACTATCTCCCCGTCACACTCTCCCTGTGACCCTCTACCTTACATCACCCACTGCCTCTCCCTGTCACCCTCTGCCTCTTCTCGGAGTCACTATCTCCCCGTCACACTCTCCCTGTGACCCTCTACATTACATCACCCACTGCCTCTCACTCCGTCACCCACTGCCTCTCTCTGTCATCCTCTGTCATCCACTGCCTTTCCCTGTCATCCGCTATGTCACCCACTGCCTCTCCCTGTCATCCTCTGTCACCCTCTGCCTCTTCTCGGAGTCACTATCTCCCCGTCACACTCTCCCTGTGACCCTCTACCTAACATCACCCACTGCCTCTCTCTCACTCCGTCACCCACTGCCTCTCCCCGTCATCCGCTATGTCACCCACTGCCTCTCCCTGCCATCCGCCATGTCACCCACTGCCTCTCCCCGTCATCCTCTGTCACCCACTGCCTCTCCCCGTCATCCGCTATGTCACCCACTGCCTCTCCCTGTCATCCGCTATCACTCACTGCCTCTCCCTGTCATTCTCTGTCACCCACTGCCTCTCCCTGTCATCCTCTGTCACCCACTGCCTCTCTCTCACTCTGTCACCCACTGCCTCTCCCCGTCATCCGCTATGTCACCCACTGCTTCTCCCTGTCATCTTTTATGTCACCCACTGCCTCTTCCAGTCATCCGCTATGTCACCCACTGCCTCTCCCCGTCATCTTTTTTGTCACCCACTGCCTCTCCCCGTCATCCGCTATTCACCCACTGCCTCTCCCCGTAATCCGCTATGTCACCCACTGCCTCTCCCCATCATCTTTTATGTCACCCACTGCTTCTCCCCGTCATCCGCTATGTCACCCACTGCCTCTCCCCATCATCTTTTATGTCACCCACTGCCTCTCCCTGTCATCCGCTATGTCACCCACTGCCTCTCCCCGTCATCCTCTGTCACCCACTGCCTCTCCCCGTCATCCGTTATGTCACCCACTGCCTCTTCCCGTCATCCTCTGTCACCCACTGCCTCTCCCCGTCATCTTTTATGTCACCCACTGCCTCTCCCCGTCATCCGTTATGTCACCCACTGCCTCTTCCCGTCATCCTCTGTCACCCACTGCCTCTCCCCGTCATCCTCTGTCACCCACTGCCTCTCCCCGTCATCCGCTATGTCACCCACTGCCTCTCCCTGTCATCCTCTGTCACCCACTGCCTCTCCCTGTCATCTGCTATGTCACCCACTGCCTCTCCCCGTCGTCTTTTATGTCACCCACTGCCTCTCCCTGTCATCCTCTGTCACCCACTGCCTCTCCCCGTCATCCGCTATGTCACCCACTGCCTCTCCCTGTCATCCGCTATGTCACCCACTGCCTCTCCCTGTCATCTTTTATGTCACCCACTGCCTCTCCCTGTCATCCGCTATGTCACCCACTGCCTCTCCCCGTCATCCTCTGTCACCCACTGCCTCTCCCCGTCATCTTTTATGTCACCCACTGCCTCTCCCCGTCATCCGTTATGTCACCCACTGCCTCTTCCCGTCATCCTCTGTCACCCACTGCCTCTCCCCGTCATCCTCTGTCACCCACTGCCTCTCCCCGTCATCCGCCATGTCACCCACTGCCTCTCCCTGTCACCCTCTGCCTCTTCTCGGAGTCACTATCTCCCCGTCACACTCTCCCTGTGACCCTCTACCTTACATCACCCACTGCCTCTCTCTCACTCCATCACCCACTGCCTCTCCCTGTCATCTTTTATGTCACCCACTGCCTCTCCCCATCATCCGCTATGTCACCCACTGCCTCTCCCCGTCATCTGCTATGTCACCCACTGCCTCTCCCCGTCATCCGCTATGTCACCCACTGCCTCTCCCCGTCATCCTCTGTCACCCACTGCCTCTCCCCGTCATCCTCTGTCACCCACTGCCTCTCCCCGTCATCTTTTATGTCACCCACTGCCTCTCCCTGTCATCTTTTATGTCACCCACTGCCTCTCCCCGTCATCCGCTATGTCACCCACTGCCTCTCCCCGTCATCCGCTATGTCACCCACTGCATCTCCCCGTCATCCGCTATGTCACCCACTGCTTCTCCCTGTCATCTTTTATGTCACCCACTGCCTCTCCCCGTCATCCGCTATGTCACCCACTGCCTCTTCCCATCATCCTCTGTCACCCACTGCCTCTCCCTGTCATCCTCTGTCACTCACTGCCTCTCCCCGTCATCCGCTATGTCACCCACTGCTTCTCCCTGTCATCTTTTATGTCACCCACTGCCTCTCCCCGTCATCCACTATGTCACCCACTGCCTCTTTCCGTCATCCTCTGTCACCCACTGCCTCTCCCTTTCATCCTCTGTCACTCACTGCCTCTCCCCGTCATCCGCCATGTCACCCACTGCCTCTCCCCATCATCCGCCATGTCACCCACTGCCTCTCCCCGTCATCCGCCATGTCACCCACTGCCTCTCCCCATCATCCGCTATGTCACCCACTGCCTCTCCCCGTCATCCGCTATGTCACCCACTGCCTCTCCCCGTCATCCGCTATGTCACCCACTGCCTCTCCCCGTCATCCGCTATGTCACCCACTGCCTCTCCCCGTCATCCTCTTTCACCCACTGCCTCTCCCCTTCATCCTCTTTCACCCACTGCCTCTCCCCGTCATCCTCTGTCACCCACTGCCTCTCCCCGTCATCCGCTATGTCACCCACTGCCTCTCTCCGTCATCTTTTATGTCACCCACTGCCTCTCCCTGTCAGTTCATCACAGACACCCGGAGGCAAGTTATCATTTGGTGCCCCCCCCATTCTCCATTCTATCATTTGGTGCCTCCCCCCATTCTTGCAAGCGGGTCGATGTTCCCCCACTGCGCATGCGCACGACGGAGGGAGCTCCGTCGTGCGCATGCGCGAGACCCGGCGAGCGACGGGCTCTCCATCGCTCCGGGTATCGCACCAAAGGGAGCGTGCTGTCGATGTTGATTGACAGCACGCCCCCTTTGGTGGGCGTGCCGGGGGCGTGCCTGCCAGATAGAGGCGTTCCCATGGGAACGCCTACCGTCTGAAGCCGGCCCCACTGACATCACCAGGAGGCCGCTCCATTTTCATGGAGGAGGGCACTGATTCAGAGCGAGCGCTCTGGTCAGAGCGTTCGGCTCTGAATCAGGCCCTAATTGTGGTGAATATATTGTGGGTGATTTGAGGTGGAGCCCCTTCAGTGCTGGCGCCCAGCGCCTTCATTGTCTCCCATAGTCCTCCTGCCCCTGTCTTATCACTGTCGTGTAAGGGGGGTGATATATTTAAAGATATATATTTTATCACTCTGTCATGTTAAATAATTTAACATGGCAGAGTGATAAAATATATGCTCTTTAAATAAATCGCGCACACTGGGTGCATGCACCCGGCATCCATTCACAGTGACCCTAGCGCTTGGGGGCTGCCCGGCATGTCCGTAAGTGCCGGCCACGCCCCCCAGGAGTGATGAACAGGGGGCGTGCAATAAAGACACGCCCCCTTTTCTTTGGTCATGCACCCTTTTCAGCCGCGCGTGCCAAAGGAGCGCGCAGAAGTGCCCTGTCTCTTGATCCGGCACCCTGCCGGCTGCCGGACCTAGGGCCTGATTCAGACACGCTCGCGAGCGCTATCGATGGTCGGCCAGTGGAGTGCGCGAGCCCCGGAGCGAGTGAGAACTTCACTCGCTCCGGGGCTCGCTACAAAACGGGGCGGTTGTCGATGTTGATCGACAGCTCGCCCCGTTTGTAGGCGGGAGGGGGGGGGGTGGCTGCACAAACTGAGGCGTTCCCGAAGGAACGCCTGCCGTTTGTGGGCAGCAATACTGACATCATTCGTGATGTCACTAGTGGACTTCCTGCTCTATTAGAGCAGGGAGTCCACTCGGGCTTGCGAGACCTGAGACCCTAAGACAAGGGCCTCCTCGCAAGCCCGATGGTCGCCATAAACGCAACCATCGCCAGGCCGCCCGCTAAAGCTGTGGGTGGTCACCCACAGCTTAACGAGTGGCCTGGAGGCCGGGCAAAAGAAAAAGCCGTCCCGCCCTGATTCAGAGCGAGCACTCACAAATAGCGAGCGCCTCTGAATCAGGGCCCTAGAGTGAACACTAGTGATAGCCCACATTTTACTAGCACAGGCATGTTTTTGTGCATAAAGTGCACAGCAGGAGCGCCTGTGTGCTTCAAATGCCAGGGCTGTTCACAGATATATTGGACCTCATTCAGAGTCGGTCGAAGCGGCCGCACGGTCGTACGGGAAAAGGGGCCGGATATTCAAATGATTCCCTCGTAAGTTGCGTCCCTAAGTTCGGATCGGTAGCTGGCCGACCAAGGGGAGGAAGCGGTTGGAGGACAAAAAAATACGGCCCCTTCTCGTACGCATTGCACGTCAATTCCAGGCATATAAGGATTAATCGAGACCATCGGGGACCATCGGAACTGGTCGTAGAGCTTAAGGTTGACCTTACCCTCTCTTAAGCTCTACGATCATGTCAGTGTAAAAACCTCCCATGTCACATGTGCCATGATGCTACTTTGTTAATTATGCACTCCCATAATCCGTATGCACTCCCATAAAAGGCCGTTCGCATAATGAGGCACGCCTGCGTTCGGATCTCCACTCCCCCGTTTTCAAGCACCTTCCCCTGTTACCACCCACAAACGCCTCCATCTGTCACTGAAGCTACCGACCTGGCTGTGTTCAAGGAGAGAGAAATTTCTGATCGTAGCGGCAAGTTTGCACACGCGCATTGCGAACTTTACGCATGCGCAGTATATCGAACATCGTTGGCGTACGATCATGCGGCCGCAACGACCGACTCTGAATGAGGTCCATTGTGTGTACAGTGCAACTGCTAAAGCATATGCAGACGGGCGATGATTGCGTACTGTGCATGCGTATGCTTCGCAGCGCGTGAAGGCACCACACAGTGATTGACAGGCAGTGAGCGTTTGGGGGTGGTGACGGGGGGTGGTCTGTCCGTTTGAATCCATTGCCTGGGCGTGCATACATTAGCCAGTGAGATTGCATACGCAGCTTGAGTACTTACTGCGTGCAACTAGGTTAGCAATTTGTAATTAGGGTCAGGGCTGCTTTAATTTTGCGTGAGGGGCCGATGGTACTTGATGTTACCGATGTTTAAGGTTTGCAAGGTATTACGGATGTGAGATAGCGGTAGTGGGAGGCAGTGGGCGTCTCTATGCTGGCAGTGTGACGGTATTACGATTGCAGTCATTAGCATATTTTCGCAGCAGACCTGCGTGCGATTAAGGAGCTGCAATTGCAATAGTGATCCTTAATGAATCAGGCCCTTAATACATTATATTATAAAGGAGCAATTGGCACAGATGAACAGCTTTACCAGTTCCTGGAAGCTGAAGTCCCTGTCATCAATAGCGGTCTGCTCCTCACATGAAGAGAGTAATATGCAGCGCATGACTGTTTAAATGTGTTGCATATGATGCAGTTGCCATGGATCTTGATGGAAATAGCATTGGTATGGGAAGATTAATATGCGCTGAAGCTAATCAGTTTCCGGTCAGTAGGAATCCTCCCCCAAAATGGGCATGTGCCTATCTTGGACTGTTGAATCAAATCTAAAAGAAACTGTAGCACTCTTGGGTCTATTTCTTATAGGGTACCATAGATAGTGCCACTTGTATTTAATCATTATGGATGACCACTAATAATAATAATTCACTCAACTGTGTTCCTTTGGTGTTATAACATACTGGGTCATATTCAAGAAAAGTCCGTTTCCGTGATACTTTTTCGCCAATGATGTAATTTTCGCCGGTTTGAACTTATCCCCGTATTCAATTATTCCAACTTTTCGCCAGTGCGAAATGTCAATGCATCAGACCTGGCGAAATAGCATCACCTATGAATAGGTGGCGAGAAAAAGTGCAGAATTGGGGTTTTGGGGTGCAGACTTCCCGAAACCACCCAGCACCCTTTGGACAGTTCACTAAAGGTAATCTGTGCCAAATGTTTTTTAAAGTACCTTAGGACACCCCAAAAAAGTACTTTCATTTTAGGGGTGAAAAAAAAAAAAAATCAAAGTTGGGGGACAGACTTGAAAACTAGCGAAATAGACTCGGGGGGGTCCCCAAGTAAGCCCCAGGTGTTTTTTTGATTGCAAGTAGTTGCGTCAGGTGCATTTTTCAAGTTTTTTTAAACTTCATATTAGCAACTTCAAGATATGCTAGTACCCATTTTCATGTACCCCAAATTTGATGGGAGTAGTTATTTTCCCCCAAAAAAACTCCAAAATGCTATTCTTCGCCACATCTGTGAAAACGCTATATACCATTTAAAAACCCCAAATACTTGCAGGCAGGGCTATTCGGGGGTATCCAGAATGATCCCCCCCCCATGTCAGAGCATCTTTTGGGGGGTGTCAGTCTGATTTCCCCAAAAATGACAGAACTTTTAGCTGATTTCAGTTTCGCTGGGTACCGTTTTTGCTGATTTGGAATTGAATACGGGGATAAGCGGGGACGAGCACGATACTTTTTCGCACCCAAAAGCTCAGATGATGGCGAAAATTCAGCCGACTGACTTTTCGCTTCTAATTGAATTAGGCTCATAATTAACAATATATTTTTTATGAGCAAAATGAAAGGACAGCTCAGTGAGTGTAGGGTTTAGCATTACTGCTTCAGCGCTGAGGTCGTAAATCCAATGCCTGACCAAGGCTTTTTCTGTATGGAGTCTTTATGTTCTCCCTGTGTTTGTGTGGGTTTCCTCTGGATGCTGCATTTTCGTACTAACAAACTGGAAATCAGGATAATCATGAACTCCCCTCTCATTTATCACATTACCTGTCAATCACCAACAATCGCTTCCAGTTCCTCCTTCCTAGTAAATGCAGCCTCAAGTCCCTGGCACCTGGAGCAGCTCTGACCACTCATCAGCAGTGTTCTCCATTCCAGTCCTTTTAAGACACCAATTTGCGCCGTTGGGGAGCAAGGACAGGTGGGGTTAGTAGATGCAACTCTAAACAGTAATCGCTGGGTGAGAGAGGAAGCAGGTTAGCGTACTGTCGCTTAGGGGCTGGAGAGAAGAACCACATGGTCAGACTGGGTGAGCCTGAGGAGAGGAAAGAGGAAGAGTGTGATGGAGCCCATTCCAGCAGTGTGTTAGGAGTGAATTGATTGCATCAGAGGTCACATTTAAATTTTCCGGACTCCTGCGCATGCGCGGTCTACTGACCATGTGCAAAAGCCAATGTCATAGATGATGTTTTCCTATCCTATCCCTAGGAGGAGCCATCTTAGCTTATAGGCACATCCAGGCAGCTGCCCAGGGCCCCACAATTCTAGGGGCCTTTAAGCAGGGGCAGGTTGGGCCAGGGGGTATCTTCATGGAGTGTTTGGCCACTCGCTCCGTCCATAGGGCAGCTGGCTGAAAGACAGGCAGAGAAAGATGCTCCCTGGCTGCTGTGCCTGTGATTTGCACACAATCAGATTGGGCAGGCAGTATTCTCTACCTGCCTTCCAGTCTGCAGCCACAGACCTGGATTTGGGGGGAGGGGGACTGATAGCACATCCCCCTGGGCTCCCCTTTCTCCGGGGCCCCCATACTTTAATCACAGTTGCAGTCATGGCTGAACTGGCCATATAGCAGTTCTAGCACATGCCAGAAGGGCTGATGGCCAGATGGGCCAGTCCAGCCGAGCAGCAGCAGTTTTCTTCTGAAGAAACAGCTTAGGAGCCAAGAAACTTGTTTAGCCACGTCCCTTGAGGTATTCCCAAATGGGCCACTGTCTCAGAGCCCCGTCCTTTAATGTGGGGGGGGCGGGGCCTATGGCGCTGCTGCTTTCTGCAACGGGAGTACATAGGCAAACGCAGGGAGGGTTTCCGTCTGCCTGGAAACCCCCGTACCCAGCCCACACCATGACCACAGTAGAAATAGTAACATAATAGTTCTTAGTATCACAAATGAAATAATTAGCACCACCTGTGGATCTTTTAACATGTATCAGCCAGTAATAAATAACCTGTGCACCAACTAGGAGATCTGGAAAACATGCACTGCTATAGAGCCCAATATGTACATATATGTCCAGGGCAGTGCTGGGTTCTTCTGCTGCTCCTCCAGGCTCCCAGACTTGCTCCAATGCTCTGGAATGGTGTCCACATCTAAAATAAAAACATTCAACTCAGGCAGGATGGCACTACTGCTGCATCTAATGACTTCCTGTGATCCTGTATATGCTGGAATTATGACACACAATACACTTTGTATGATGCATATTAAAGCTGGATTAGTGCTAATTATGCCCTCTTCATGGACTGGCCACACTCGCTCTAAAATCAAGCATTTGGAAACCCCCTTCTAGAAATCCTGCATTTTCCACTGGAGTCCTCTAACATAAATCATGAGAGGCTGAGGCCACCCACAGCCTGTAATCAATTAATTAATATTTTATTTATTTTTCTTTGCACTTTATTAAACAGTTATATTGACTTGATGAGAGTCCAGGTACTCTGAGGGGGCGGAGCCTTCAATGTGGGGGCGGAGCCTTCTGTCTGGGGGACGGAGCATTCAGTGTCTAATGCAGGGCTGGACCACTGTGCACTGCTGCCTGCTGGGTATTCCGGTTGGTTGATCAGACAGGATGTCACAGGGAGGTGGAGCTCCTGCCAGTGACATCAGCATGGGAAATTCTACATGGACCCGCAGCACAGCTAGGTTTGGACACCCAGAGCTGCTCCCTTTCACAGTGGGGGTCAGCTACATCATACAGTATACCTTATTGTGTACTAGGAGTCATCCCTGGCTGGCTGTGCTGTTTTACTTTTCTCTCCATCTCTTCCCCATTTCCCTGTCTCTCCCCAACTCTCCTTCTCCTCCCTCCTCTCTCTGTCTCTCCCCATTGCCCCTCTCCCTGTATCTCCCCATTGCCTCTCCTCTCTCTGTCTCTCCCCATTGCCCCTCTCCTCTCTCTGTCTCTCCCCATTGCCCCTCTCCCTCTCCCCCCTCCTCTCCCTGTCTCTCCCCATTGCCCCTCTCCCCCCTCCTCTCCCTGTCTCTCCCCATTGCCCCTCTCCCCCCTCCTCTCCCTGTCTCTCCATTGCCCCTCTCCCCCCTCCTCTCCCTGTCTCTCCATTGCCCCTCTCCCCCTCCTCTCCCTGTCTCTCCATTGCCCTCTCCCTCTCTCTCCCTCTCTCTCTCTCTCCAGCTTGTTTCTCACCAGCTATTTAGCCACTTCAAGCTGTGTTTCCCTGTTATGTGACTGAAGAGGAAATTCTCACACTCTACTACTGTATAACAAAACTAATAAACCAATAAAGGCACATAGGGAGCATGTAAGCGCTCCCTATGTGCCTTTATTGGTTTTTTAGTTTTGTTCAGTACTGAGTATCTCCAGAAATACTCTTGGGAGCTGCTAAGTAGGATACATCTTCAGTTCATGTTTAATATTTTTGCGCCTGGTTTAGATTTTTAGAATCTTTTGGTGAATCAATTTACTGTATAACAAAGCTGTAATGCAGAGTCAGGGGAAAACCTAGGGGTCTATTTACTAAGCAGTGTTAGGACAGAGTGAAAAGTGATAAGGTGCCAGCCAATCAGCTCCCACCTGTCATTTTTCAAACAGCCTGTGAGATGGCATTTAGGAGCAGATTGGCTGGTACCTTATCTCATTTCACTCTGTCTCCTAACATTGCTTAGAAAATAGACCCTAGTTTTGTATTTTAACTCCATTTCTCTTTGACAGTTTCATGTCTAATTTCCACATTGGTACAAGAATGATGCTTTCCAGTGTGGAGTCATTGGGGCAGATGTGCTGTTATACATGTTTGCAGGTGCTTATTAAATGCTGTTTAACAAATACTGTAGAGGTAAAAATGGGTTTTAATACTTAATTGTTGTCTCTTACAGGTCTGCTTTTAACAACAACCTAAGCGCTGCCTATGACTGCCTCAGTGCTGGGGGGAGGAAGATAAAGCCTGGTGTGACTGGAAAGAGTTATTGTGAGTTGCTGACCAGTATTTGCCAGGAAGGTGATATCCCTGGTGACATTTCTTCTCTTCCATAACAGGGTGGTTCTGTTACACCAGATCACTATGTTAGGCTAATACACAGGGTTTTGCTTGTCTGGGCTGCTCCTGACCAGTGTGGGTTCAGCACTGCTCTATGCTACTTCATCAGTCTGTATTAGGCAGGCCTTGGTGTTGTCATTGCCCCTCCTCTGTGATATTCCCACTCATGTGGAATGGAAAAGTCGGCAATGCCTATCCCTTGTGACACTACTGCCTGTGTAGCACTGGCCATCACTTAGATACATAGCAGAGAGGTAAGAGATGGTGGCGGTAACCAGTGAGCGCTGCACCCAAGGTAAGTAACTTCTGTACATTAGCTATACATGGTGATCTACATGTTATGGGAACTTGTCTCTTTCTATGTTAAGGATTCCCAGCTGCTTAGAGGTGATGTCCATCAAAATAAGAATTTTGAGAATAAATCCCCCCCCTCCCCTCCCCTTCTGGGTCAGTGCATTATATCCCTGTCATTCAGGAGAATCTTCCTCCTAGCAGTTAACAGATTGTTCTCCCGCCAGGAGAAAAATCAGATTTTAAATTCCACCCTTTCTCCTTCATGCACTAGGGGACACTGGAGGCTTCAGACAGTATGGGGTATAGACGTGTGCCAAGTGGGAGCTGCCACTTTAAATTTTTAAGTGTGACTAGCTCCTCCCCCTCTATACCCGCCTACAAGCCCAGTCTTAGTTATTCACATTTTCAGGGTATTTAAATAGAGGGTTGCTGCGCTGAAGCTAAACAATATCTACATTGAGGAACAGACAGGCAGCAGCTGTGCTGCCTCTCTGCATCGATCGAGCTGCCAGGGGGACCCGCTCGCAACTGCACACAGTTCGCCTGGGGTCCCCGACTACAGAGATTACAGTCTCCATATTGGAGGTCTCGCATGCCGCTGCTCGCAGTGCGCATAGCGGTCCTCCATTAGTCAGCGGAGCAGCGTTGTGAGTATGCCCTGGCTCCCCGTCTAGCGGGGTAGCCAGGTCAACATTAAGAGCGGCATATACAGGAGCAGGCTGCTCCGATTAGCGGGGCAGCCAAACATATCACTAGCACATCCTCCTCGTGCAGCAGACATAGCACGCTTATAACCCAATTTAAGCGCAATAGTGGGGGGGGGTAGCCTAGCTCAAGAGTCCTGCTCCTTCCTCCCAGTGTCCATCCGCGCTTCCCTCGAGGGTGCTGGCGACCATTACACGGAGGGACATTCTGCTACATACGTTAAATGCTGCTGCATGGACTGTAAGTCTAACCTGGACTGTAAGTAAACAGTGGGTTTAGGCTGGTCAGGAGAGTATTTAAGGTAAAACTACTTAGTGGTTACTTCCTTCTTTGCCTAGCGTTTTCTGGCACTGCTAGGAGCTCTATTAGGGCAAGTGTGGCTCTCTCCTGCCTCTCTGTATCTCAGATTCTTCTTTTGACCTTTTTCACTACACTTTACTGTTGTTTGTGTGGGGTCTGTATGTATCATAACTGAAAGGGATGCTAAGGCGTCCCAAAAGTTATTTACCTGCAAAAAGTGTGCAGAAAAAATGTACAGGGGCAGTCATCTAACTCCCTACTAATGTGTGACCATGCAATCCTGAATAACAATCTTCAGGGATGTCATTTCCGCTGTCTTGAATGGCGCAGGTTACAATGTGCTCCAGTGGTGCAATCGTTCAGCGTGCTGTACTTATAAGATAGTATCGGTTGAGCAATACCGAGGTTGTGAGTTCACTCACCTGGAGCAAATGTAATTTTAT
Organism: Taudactylus pleione; assembly: GCA_031769625.1. Classification (NCBI taxonomy): domain Eukaryota; kingdom Metazoa; phylum Chordata; class Amphibia; order Anura; family Myobatrachidae; genus Taudactylus; species Taudactylus pleione. The sequence goes on along the minus strand of JAUIMM010000213.1, from coordinate 16,473,667 downwards.
GTCCCATCTCTCTGACGAGATGGAGGCTTCTCGGAAAGAAGAAGAGGTCTCCAGGTCAGCGGCTCTAGAAAAACCAGCATGGGCAAGGTCCTTAGCTGAATCCAGGGATGGGATCTCAAAAGCGTGACTATTTCCCGTACACAACTGGATCCTCTCCACAGGTCTCAAAGAGACTGTTGCCCTCAGTCCTCCAATTGGAGGAGGAGAATATGCCAGTTTTCCAAGGGCAAATATGCCCCAAATTCGCCTAAGGAAATCCAGTAGGAGCCTGAGCCGATGTCCGGATAGAGGCTTTACTTTCTGCAATCCGCCAGGTATAGTAATTACACGACAGTCTTTCTTTCTAAAGAAACAAAGACAAGCTTTTGCATTCAGTAGAGTGGGATTCTCTTTTGATGTCAGATTAGGAACATCCATTTAAAAAAAAATTCAGATGTCCCAGCGGTTGTTATCCTTTTATCCTACAGATAGTAGAAAATCTGGTGAGGAGCTCAAGTGGCTCACCTGATAAGGCGATTACACCAGTAACAGAAAGGTCCCAGGATCGAAAGCCAGTCTGGGACAGCATGCCACTTTGTTAGTTTACTCCCCCTATAGTAGTCTGTCTAGGAAGACTATGCTACCAGTTCCTGGGGCAACAGCTTTAAAAGAGAATACTATCAAGTCCCTTTAAACAGCTGCAGGCCTCTGCGTCCTGCGATTGTAAGCTGCTGGAAGCTTATTCTGTTAGCAATATAGGGGAAGCTGCGACTTACCTTGGAGAAATTGGTTGACGTCGTCCAAAGACGTTTGCAATATATTCATCTCTGGCGTTTTCGGCGCATAGGGCGCTGTGGCTTAAACAATGGCAGGCGAATGCAAGATAGAAGAAAGCTGTGAAAGCACTTTCATTCACGGGAAGTGTATTTTTTGGGAACTAGATAAATGGATTTCTCAAGCTACTGGGGGTAAATACACTTTTGTTCTGTCTGCGGCTCCTCCCTCTAGAAGATCTTACTCGGGACCTTAGTTTTGGTCCTTTCGTGCTCCGGGACGTTCACGTGGTCGCTTCAGACGAGGACCATCAACTTCCCGTGGTTCCAGAGGACATGGCAAAGCCACAACAACATTTGATCAATAGGAGGTTAAGTCCACTACCAAGCCTCGGGCAGGATGGTCTTCCCTCTCACCTGGGAATCCACAGAGTGGGGAGCGCATCTTTGGGACTTCAAAAAAGTATGGACTAATCACTCGGGGATGCAAGCTCATTTTTCAGCTTCAACCTCCACTTAGGTTTTTTTTACCAGGTTTACCAGTCTCCAATGACAGGAGTGTCGTTTTACAAGAAGCAATAGACAGGCTTCTATCCACAAGAGTGGGGGTCCAGGTTCCCAGAAATCAGACCGGAAAGGGTTTTTACTCCAGTCTCTTTGTGCTTCCGGACGGACAGCTCGATGAGACCTATTCTGAACTTGATGGATCTCAAGCCATACCTAAGGATTTTCAAGTTCAGGATGGAGTTCCTTTAGTCGGTGATTGCGGGCCTAGAGGAAGGCGAATTCATGGTATTTCGAGATATCAAGGACGCCTCCCCTCACATTCCTATCTGGCCGCCTCACCAAGTGTGTCTGAGATTCGCAGTTCGAAATTCACATTTCCAGTTTCCGGCCTTTCCCTTCGGCTTATCATCAGCACCCAGGGTATTCACAAGGGTCATGGCTGTGATGATGAGTCTCCTTCGAAAAACAAGGGATCACTATTATCCTTCACCTGGACAATCTCATTCTGAAGACCCATTCCAGGGACAAATTACTGCACATCACAGTGACTCACAGCCCTCTCATTCATCAAGGGTGGATCCTGATCTTTCCCTAGTCCCATCTGCAACTGACGCAGAGGCTACAGTTTCTGGGAATGATCATGGACATTATGTCAACAGATGTTCCTCCCTCAGGAAGAGGCAACTTCTATGCAGGAGATGGTGAGGATTGTCCTTCGACATCATCAGGTATCGATGCATGTTTGCATTCAACTCCTGGGGAAGATGGTTGCAGCATTCGCGGCCATTCCTTACGGAAGGACCTTTCAGCTTGCCCTCTTCTCAAAGTGGACAGGATCCCATCTTTTCCTTCAACAACAGGTAAGGTTAAGTCCCAGAACTCTGATATCCTTTCTCTGGTGGTTGAACTCGGTACACCTAAATGGAGGAAAAGAGATTCGGAGTGTGGGAGGGGCTGGGGGGCTATCATTTAGGAACTTCACTTCCAAGGCCACCGGACATCACAGGAAGCGAGTCTGCAGATGAACATATTGAAATTAAAGACCGTGTTCTACGCTATTCAGACAGCAGATCACCTGTTGTGGGGCCGAGCAGTCAGGGTCCAGTCAGACAACGCTACAGTGGAATACATAAACAAACCAGAAGTTGGCCGGCTATGAAAGAAGTAAGCCGGATTCTAATCTGGGCGGAAATGTTTGCGATCGGCAGGATGTGCAGCCAGGGGAATGGGTACTACATCTTCAGGTTTTTCACCAGCTTGTCCAACGGTGGGGGTCTTCTGCAGGTCGACCTCATGGCATCCAGATGAAATCATCAACTGCCTCTCTACTGCTCTTCGACGCGGCAGTGGCAGTGGATACACTGTCATCGCTGTGGCAGTTCCAATTTGTCTATCTGTTCCCTCCGTTCCCTCTTCTCCCTGGATTCTACACATCAAAAGGGAGAAGGCCAATGTTTTATTGGTGGTTACGGATTGGCCTCGCAGAGCTTGGTATATTCCATCATTCAACTTGTAGTCTTCTCTTTTCGAATCTTTGGAGTCTATAGAGTTAAGATTTCTTTCGTAGACAGTAACACTTCTTCTCGCGCTGGCCTCAGCCAGGAGGGTGTCAGAACTGGGAGCTCTATCCTGCTATCCTCCATACTTGGTGTTTCATGAGGATAGAGCCGACCTCCGTACAAGAATGGATTTTCTAAGGTGGTTTCGGCTTTCCACATCAACCAACCTAGTGTGGTGCCTGTTTCTTCCACAGGATTCACCTTCGTCAAGATCCTTGGATGTTGTTAGGGTTCTTTGTATGTATGTAGAGAGGACTGTAGCCATAAGTAGAACAAACACTCTATTTGTTTTGTAGGATGCTGCTTGTCCTGGTTGGCCAGCTTCCAAACAGTAGCTGGCCCGCTGGATTTGTCTGACCATCAGATAGGCGTATATGGCCTAATTTAGGGAGCCTCTGCCTTCTCTTACAGCGCATTCCACTCGCTCAATGGGTTCCTCGTGGGTGGCTGCTCGCGGGGTTTCCATGGAGTTACTTTGCTGGGCGGCTACTTGGTCTGGCTGGCATACGTTTATTCGTTATTATAGATTTAACATTGTGGTCTCTGCAGCGCAGTATGGCTGGTCTGTTTTGCAGGGTTCTCAGCGCTCTCCCGCCAATGATGGGAGCTCTGGGATGTCCCCACTGTCTAAAGCCTCCAGTATCCCCTAGTGGATGAAGGAGAAAACAGGATTTTGGTACTTACCGATACATACCTTTCTCTGATTCTGCGCTGTTCCTTCCTGCCAGGGTTGTGGTAATTTTATGTTATGACTGTTAAAGAACTGTTTGACGTCTTTTCTCTTGTTGTGTTACTGTTATTTCAACCTTCTAAAATGTTCTGTGTACTTGCTTCGTCTCCTCGTCTTCCGTTTGTCTTTTTCTCAGCTCCCCTCGGGCACAGTTTCCTAAGACTGGGCTTGTAGGGGGGTATAAAGGGGGAGGAGCTAGTCGCACTTAAAATTGTAAAGTGCCAGCTCCCACTTAGCAAACGTCTATACCCCCTAATGTCTGAAGCCTCCAGTGTCCCCTATGGAATCGGAGAAAGGGATTTATCGATAAGTACCAAAATCCTGTTTTCCATACACTGCGGCTTGTATTGTGTTAGGCGCACTGAAAGTGCACATCAAATAATTATGTAATGTTGCTTTGCTTGGTTAATTACTGGCTGTCAGGGGCGTCAGAACGATTTATGTTGTAGGGTTATGAAATAGGTCCTGAGAATATGGAATCTACGTGATTTTGGCAGATTCGCGGCTAAATTTGTTTTTGCCATATAACTCATTGCCGCTTTATATTTAGCTGTGAAGTCGATGAAATCACGCCTGTTCTGTGATCTAGGAATCTATTACATAAGCCCCCATATGTTGTATAGTGTTACTAAAAATGCACTTGGGCAGTATAACTACTAAAAGATATTAGTGGAACTTATCTTAAATTAACTATCCTATCTATTCAGATGCTGATGTACCTTACGGTTTAATCATAGCTTGTCATATGTAGGGATGACTACTATACGCTTTCACGAGCGTATGGCTAATCACCGTAGCTCTATTCATCAGGCATTGCTGATGGATGTGTCCCACAAACCGGTTGCGAAACACTTTCTGGATGCGGGCCACCAGGTCGCTATGCTTAAATGCAGGATCATAGACTGAATACCGAAACCTTATTGTGGAGGTGATCGGGCATTGCTTCTGAAGAAACTTGAAGCCAAGTGGATATTTAGACTTGGGACCATGTCACTCCACGGATTGAATGAATATAGTACTTGAAATGTGTTTTTGCGCTGATAGGCTTTTCGGCATCATGATTTTGATGCACCTGTGCAGTGTGTGTATGTTTTTTCTTTGCGATACAATTTGTATGCATATTTATTTTTTGGGGTATATTTGTGTGTATATTGTATATTTGTTTTGTGCTTTATGTTATTGGTGTCTTGTGTATGTTAATATTTATGTATATATTTTTTTCTGGGTATTCATTTAAGTATATGGGTGTGTATTTTAATATAATTTTAACATGTCTGTATTTGTTTTCTTTTCTCTATTCACCTGAAACCCTGGTCTTAGTACCCTTTGATGTAATGAGCTTGTGCCTATCGATATTTGCCCCACCTGATTGGACTTAGAAGTTTCTCTTTGCATGTGGAACACAGCCTAACATATCCTTATTCCAGACATATTTGTCTGCTGCACCCGCTACTTCCGGTTCGGTGGAACGCGGAAGTTGGTGTAATCTTGGGGCAGAAGTGAGTTTCTGCTCCCTGGCTGGAACGCACTCTGGGTTGTAGCGTGTGGTACACGCTGCAAGTATGATTATACATGTGATGCGCTCTGAGCCTTTACCGGTGAGATCGCGTTTTTCTGATGTTTCTAGTGCATACTTTTAGCTTATACTCGGCGATGGTGATATGTTATGGTGTGTTCCTTACTTGATTACTTAATTAGTGTTATTATGCTATAGGTGTTGTATGGGTATTTATATAACCAAGGGGGCTGAATGTCCCTCTCTGTAGGTGTTTTGGGCTTTTTGTTCATGCTGCGCTGTGTTGGCTGTGTTTCCTGATGAAGGGCTCATTGGAGTCCGAAAACGTTTGAGCAGTGTATTACCTCTGCCTATATGTGAGTAATAAATAGCAGCCTTTTTATATGCAAGAAGAATCTGGTGAGGCGCCCCCCCGGGAGAGTTAGGGTCAGGCTAGGGGAAGGGGGGTTAGAGTTAGGCACCCCCAGGGGGAGGTTAGGGTCAGGCACCCTCCCCCCTGGGAGGTTTAGGGTACGGGGAGGGGGGTTAGGTTTAGGCCCTTGCTGGGGGAGGAAAGGGTTAGGCACTAGGGGGGGAGGTTAGGGTTAGGCACCCCGAAAGGAGGGTTAGGGGGGGAGAGAGGGCTAGGTATAGTAAAAAATACTTACCTGTCGGGATCTTGTCATGCCGGTCTACCGGCGTCGGGATTTGAACCGCTGGACTTAGGTTCGGCAGTTAAACATACCGATTCCACAGAAGACTAATGTTGCACTACAAGTGTAGTAATATTCAAAATCATTTGTACATTAAACAATCGATAATTAAGCTAAATTATATTGTAGAGACTTGCACAGGTTTATATGCTGGACTGTAATAGTAGCCCAGAAATGACAATGCAGTGGCAGAACTTGTGACTAGTGGGCCCATGTACTGAAATATGTTTTGGGCCCTCCTCCTCTGCCCCACCCCAAGTTCATAGTGACATGGAGAGGTAGAGGGTGAAAGGGAGAGGCAAGAGGGTTACAAGGAGAGGGTGATAGGTACTGGGTGACAGGGAGAAGCAGTAGGTGACAGGGAGAGAGTGGCAGGCAGTGGCTGACGGAGAGAGTGACGGGCAGTGGGTGACGGGCAGTGGGTGACGGGCAGTGGGTGACGGGCAGTGGGTGACGGGCAGTGGGTGACGGGGAGAGGTGACACAGTGGGTGAAAGAGAGAGGTGACAGACAGTGGGTGGCAGGGAGAGGGTGACAAATATATTACTGTTTAGTTACGTGGTCCCAGAACTGCAGCTCATTTGATCCTCCTTGGGTTTTAATGTCGGGGACAGTCACAAGATCATGACATCTGTTGGTGGCAGTGGTAAGGACTACCTCAGAGGAAGAGCCAGGCCAGTCGGGGAGAAGCAGGGCGGGATGGGGAGGAGCAGGTAGGAGAGAGGCTATGAGGGGAGGAGAGGAGGGCCCAGCCTCCTCCAGCCGGATTACATCCACAACCACAGCTCATCATTCCATGATGTTACCACTGGGACGGGTTGGCGGCACATGGTGGCGTATATTGAGTCAATCTGACTCATTATAATCCAGCCAGCTGCGGGTCCCTTTATTTCGGCGGGACGCAGTGCAATTCACCAGCTGCACCACCGGTAGTTCCGCCCCTGGCACAAAGTCCCTTTATTTCGGCGGGCCGCAGTGCAATTCACCAGCTGCACCACCGGTAGTTCCGCCCCTGGCACAATGGCAGGAGTGACTTTTTGTATCTCAGAGTTAGGATTCTCCATCTTCTTCATAGTCTTTGTAGTTTAGTCATATTCTGTTGTTTCTTAGGAACTTTGAAAACCAAGTATAAATGTACCTTTATTTTGAGAAGAAACATGTATGCAGTATACATGTAGTAGCATGTTTATTGAAAATAATATATGAAAATGACATTGATCCATAGTATACAACCTCTGTGTTGTATATGATTTCCTCTTAAGAATTAAAAGTTCTCAAACTTGACAATTTTTAGGTAGTTTGAAGAGAAAACTTATTGGGAGATTTCTGCTGCTGTCTTTAGCCCCACACTGATAATTGGATAAATTGTATATCTGGTAATGGTTAATGACCAGTTGACACTTCAATTTGGAAAAGTTTAATGCCTTTCAAATCTGGTTTAAGTGCCACAAGGGAAAACGCCTCCATTACGGGACTGATATATCTATAGCCAGCTAAGATATCCAAGGTTTCCAAAATAAAGTAACAAGTAATATATCTAGGCTGTTATCTGTGTGGAGTTTGTATATTTTCCCTATGCTTCTGTGGGTTTCCTCAAGGGGCTCTGGTTTCCACCCACGATGGAAGGTCCTGGAAGGATAAGCTTGGTAATCATCCCACAGTGCTTCCTATAGAGCAGCACCTCATGTGGCCATGGTTACTATGATGACCTGTAGAATGCTTCCTATTATTTTCCATGTAATAAATATCTAAATAACACTCAAATAAATGAATCCAGAACATCTGCTTTTTATAAATCATTTTCTTTTATTGAACATATAGTAAAAGGCATACAAGGTACAAGCAGAGGTAGACCATGTAACTCTGATACAGTAACACAGCAAGGTAACGATACAAACAATGGCAATAACAAATGAGAACAGAACTAAGGGCCTCATTCAGAGGCGGTCGGAGGATGCAAGCGATCGCTCAGAAACTGGGCGGCCGCTTGCATCCTGACCGCCCGCCTCTGTTTCGGTCGTTAGGCTGTGGGTTTACACCCACAGCTCTAACGACCGCTAGGGTGATGGTCGCGATGGTCTCTGACGACGAGACCCTAGGGTAGGGTCTCACTTGTCGTAAGCCCCGGAGAGCTTCTGGCTCTGTCAGAGCCGGAAGCTCTCCACTGACATCACTAGTGATGTCAGTGGGGCCTCCCCCAAACGGTAGGCGTTCCCATGGGAACGCCTCCGTTTGGGCTGCCACCCCCCCTGCCCGCCTTCCAAACGGGGCGAGCTGTCAATCAACATCGACAGCTCGCCCCCTTTGGAAAGAGACCCGCTACGACCGGCGCTGTCGGTCGTAGCGGGTCTCACGCATGCGCACGAAGGAGCCGGCTCCCTCGTGCACATGCGCACTTGACAAACATCGAGGCGGCTGTGCGGTCGTAGACCGTACGGCCGCCTCTGAATGAAGGCCTAAATGCTGTCCTAATAAGATATATAACATCAGGTATATATGCAGCGATACCATTATCATATAATGGGCCTGATTCAGATGTGGACACAATGCTGATATTTACGCAGTTGAGCAATTATCGTCCGACGGCGCATGTCTCATGGTCGCACTACGCAAGCACCAAGATACCTCAGCAGTGAGGATTACAGGGAGTGGCAGCAAAAATGTGGGCGAGTCTTGAAGACGCTTCCAGCACTGCTTGAGTTTAAGATGACGGCGGCCCCGCCCCTTTATGCGAGACGTCATGACGTCATGTGCAAAAGGGACGAGGCCGGCACGGGGCGCTCAGAGCGCTAGCTACGGCTCTGCTCTTAAGTGTTTTTGTTCGGATACGGTTTTGGATCCCTTAAATATCAATGCAAATCTATAAAAAAAATTCATAAATCATGTAATTTGGACCTGCTTACATGCAGTTCAAAACCCGAGGTCGGTTTTTAAATCTGATTTCCAAACTGACTACAGAACCGAATCGTAACTTGAATTGTCTCGGAACCTACCCCAAAGTGATTTCGAACTAGGGAGCTCATTCAGAGCCGCTCGCTCGAGGGGATCGCTCGCACCCAGTGTATGCAAATTCGGCTAAGTGACGGCATGGCAGGCGCTCGCTCAGAAAGGCATAAGCACCCCACTTTGTGTTGGCGAGCGATCACTTTGTGTCTATAGATGCCCATTAGCGTATGTAGAGACTCCCATTAGCGCCCATCATCTCCAGGAAGTGTATTAAAATATTGGTACATCGAGGACCATCGGAAGGGCTCGCAGCGCTTGTGGTTGCCTTACCTTACCGCAAGCTCTGTGAGGACTTCAGTGTACAAAACAGGCAGGTGACGTGTACTATGACAATGCCTCTTAATTATGCACGCCGAGGAAACTACGTTGAAAAACATAGGCACGCCTGCGTTCGCACCTCCACTCCCCCGTTTCTAGTGGCCTGCCCCTGTTACCACCCACAAATGGCCTCTTCTGTCACTCAATCAACTGGGCTGTCTATGCTGAGCAAGCGAGTGATTCCCGGTCTATCGCAGTGGTTCCCATACGCGCAATGTGATGCATACGCATGCGCAGAATGCAAAAATTGGCCAGCAACGAGCGAGCGCATCCTAGCGAGCAGGTATGAGTCAGGTCCAGAATCTTGTGGGAGACACAGCCAGAACAGAACAACCCACACAGGCCCAAGAGCCAGCACCTGACTAAAACTGCTGGTAACCAATCACAGTCGACCAGGCCAATGCGTAGGCTGACATAATCATAACTGGTAAACAAGTCAGCAACCTATCCAAGGATTCAGTCTAGACTCAACCAGCCGAGTACAGATATAACACCACCTTCCCTTCTAGCTGGCAAATCACACACCTTTCTATTTTGTTGTTACTATCTTATTAAGATTAAACTATTCTAACATACTAAATATTAAAATGTACATGTAGAAAATTAAAAAAATCTAAATAGTATTATAGCTATCCGGCCCCCAACCTGCCCTTCTAGACGGACAATCACACACCTTTCTATTGTGTTGTTATTGTCTTGTAAAAATTCAACTATACTAACATAGTAAATATTAAAATTTAAATGTAGAAAACTTTAAAATCATAAATAGAATTATTTATATCCGGCCTCCACCTGTTATAATACCTGATGAACTCCTGCACTGTCAAAACCTAAACAAAGTGCCCTTCACCAATAACAACCCCCTTTCCCGGAACACACACTTGTTCGTAGGTACTCGGCTGCCGCCTGGACTTCGCACTTAAAGTAATAACAGTGCAGGAAGCACAGGTATCAAAATATATACATAGAAATGTGACACTCTAACAACTCATATAGGGAACTACACCTAGATTATCAGGAGGTTTTCCATCTAGGAATAAACCCAAGCTCTTACTCCTTAGCTTCTCACTCTCTATTTCTATTGTGTTATTACTGTCTTCTGAAAATGAAACTATACTAACATACTAAATATTAAATGTAATTGTAGAAAAAGTAAAAAAAACATAAATAGCATTATAGCTATCCGGCCTCCAACCTCCCCTTCTAGCCGGCCAATCACTCACCTTTCTATTTTGATGTTATTATCTTATTAAAACCAAACTATTCTAACATAGCAAATATTAAAATGTAAATGTAGAAAAAGTAAAAATCATGAATAGACCTATTGCTATCCGGCCTCCACCTGTTATGATACCTGATGAACTCCTGCACTGTCAAAACCTAAACAAAGTGCCCTTCACCAATAACAACCCCCTTTCCCGGAACACACACTTGTTCGTAGGTACTCGGCTGCCGCCTGGACTTCGCACCTAAAGTAATAACAGTGCAGGAAGCACAGGTATCAAAATATATACATAGAAATGTGACACTCTAACAACTCATATAGGGAACTAACCTAACCTAGAAAAAGTAAAAACATAAATAGCATTTTAGCTATCCGGCCTCCAACCTCCCCTTCCAGCCGGCCAATCACTCACCTTTCTATTGTGATGTTATTTTCTTATTAAAACTAAATTATTCTAACATAGTAAATATTTAAATGGAAATGCAGAAAATGTAAAAATAGAAATAGCTTTAAAGCTATCCGGCCTCCAACCTCCCCTTCCAGCCGGCCATCACACACCTTTCTATTTTTGATGTTATCTGATTAAAATCAAACTATTCTAACATAGTAAATATAAAAAAAGTAACACTTAAAAAATATATTTTCCTATCTATATCAACATTTATCATAAATTATCAAAATACTACAGGATCCAATGTCCTCTTTCCACACGTCTGATCTTGCACGTGTCTTCCATGTCCTGTATAATTAGAAAACAATATTAGTACATTGTACCGATTACACCATGTGCACTTAGTATCATTTATAACAAAATATATATAACATAATATACATTTTTGTTTCTATGTAGAAAAAATATAGACTTTTTAAAACCTTTGGATTATTTACTAGTGTAACATTATGAGTCCACAGAGCATAAGCTGCTTTGTGACATTTCTTTTTGCACTAATGCGATCATTTATACAGTAAGCACCTGGACCTGTACATCAATGGGGCGACTTCTGTGGTGTGGTGCAACATCTTGGTGGGAGAAGATGGATATAACACAGTGTCTGTAGCTAATTATTGGTTGTTAGCACTTACAGGATAAAATATGTAAATGAGACTGAAGGGGTGGAGACTGAGAATCAGAGGCATTCTCTGGTTAGCGGGTGGTCGCAGAGTCTCTTCCCTGCTATAGGATCTTTTACAGGTTCCCAGAGGATGTCGGTAATTGGGAATTGCTCTATACTTTTAGTAGGACAGCTTTTGTATCACCCAGACACCTTTTATATAAGTGTCTTGCTTGGTGCACAAATACTTTCTGTAATAAAAGCACAATATATAACATGGAAACATACAGTAAAGACAGTCCACAGCCCTCACAGTCTCCTCACCCATGATTAATGTCACGTGATGCTCCTATTAAAAGGGGAATATGGGAAACTAACGAACAGAGTGATCACATTTAATAGTAGGCATATTTACTTTGTCAAACACGTGCACCCACCAAAGGCTGGGCTTAAGGCACACTTGCCTACCCTCCTGATTCGGCCGAGAGCCTCTCGGAAATTGGGTGCCGCTCCCGGCCCCCCGTAAAGGCAGGCAAACTGAATCCTCCTCTCCGTGCGGTTATCAGAGATTCCCCCGCAGCGGGAGTGGTCCATGACGTGATTCATGCTGAATTGCATCATTTTGGCCCTGCCCCCTGCTTCAGAATGCAAAGTATTAGAGATATGAGAAAGCAGTAGTGGGCGTCCCTATGCTGGCTGAGCGGTGGCCGGCATTCGCATATTCTCACTGCAACTTTGCTTACGATTACGCAGCTGAGATTGCGATCCGTGCTAAATCAGGCCCTATGTTTGGTTCTATTGCTTTTTCTGTGCATGCAGCAGGTACAGCTCACTCCTCCTACCCCTCCCTGCCTCCATTGTTCTTCCTCTGCTCACATCCCTGACATGCCCCTTCTCCTCCATTTCCCCCGCTATTATTTTTATATCTCTTAAGCTATATCTGTTTATGTAATAATCCCCAGCCTGCAATTATTTCTGCATTTCATCTTGCAAGAAGCTTATTGTCCAATATGAAAACTGATTATTATTGATCCTCAAATTACTATTATGCCCAGCTCTATCTCCCTTTTTCTTTCTTCATCTTTCCCTGGTTTAAAATTGAAATCTTCAATCAAACATGTTTAAAAAATAATAAATATATAATGTACATACATGCAGAGGTTCCCATTCTGGCACCCAGCAGTGCTGAAGCCTCAGCTCTATGTTCTTACAGGCCGGGTGGCTTTGGCAGGGTTCTCCAGGTGGAGGTGACGAATGAGAACCCTGCAAATCCTTCCTGCTCCTCGGCTGTAAGAGGCAGTTTACGGGCTTCTGCTGCCTCCATTCTTTCCAGATGTTTAGTTTTGGAGGCAGGCGGTGGAACGGTTGGCTAAAGAAAGAAGAAATAACATTTATACCAATGACTATTGCATCTTTTATTTGTAAGGTAGAAAAAGAGGCATTTACAGATTTTGCACAATAGTTTAAATACTAGGTGCTTACAGGGAGGTACATTTACTAAGGTACAGGTTTTTAGAAGTGGAGTTGTTGCCCATAGCAACCAATCAGATTCTAGATATTATCTTCTAGAAGATGCTAGATAAATGATAAGTAGAATCTGATTGGTTGCTATGGGCAACAACTCCACTTCTAAAAACCTGCACTTTAGTAAATATACCCAAAGATGTCTATATAAAGCTGAAGGAAGTGGCATAAATGTTGCACAAAGAACTGTCAGTCAGACCATATATAACAGTATTGCAGTAGATGCAGTGCTCGAAGTGGGGCGGTATACAGCGGTATGACATATCGCCACTTCCTGCTGCCACTTAATTTTTGATACAGTAGAGAATGTACCAGCGCTGGAACAGCTGTGGCATTGTGTGGAGATGTGTCCATTGTGATGGAGCCGGGAGCATCAGCTCCTGGTTGCACTGCTGTTTACAGCTAGCAGTGGCTGCCAGCCAATCCTGGCTCGCAGACCAGCTACCAGTCAAAAGAAGGGACAGATTTTTTAATCTGGTACCTTCTGCTAGCCAATAGCGGCTTGCAGACCGCCAGCCAATGAGAAGCAGCAAAGTGGCTTTCTCATTGGCTCACGGCCGGTGCTGGATTTAAAAAGACTCTCCTTCTTTTGACTGAGTCACGCGTCCCCGCTGGTAACCGGCATCGCGGATCCCTATTCCCTCTCTGACAGCTGGTTTAGGGGTTGGATTGTGGACATCTGCTGTCGGTTCTTGCTTCCCTTAGAGTAGCCTCAGCCATTCTCAGGACAGACAAGCTACCCATTGAGGAGACCCTGAAGGACAGTCCTCAGGTCACAGGTCTGGCAGGGAAGTGGCTGTAGTGTGCTGCGTGGGTGTGGGGTGTGTGTGTGTGTGTGTGGGGGGGAGTAGAGGAGGGGTGGATTACATTTTTCATACCCCCTCCTCTGAATTCCCACTTTGAGCACTGAGTAGATGTGAGATTGCTCTGGTGCGACTAAAGGTGTTGGCATACTCTATGCTCTCAGGAGAAGTCTATGTAACCTAGAAGTGCACCTTGATGTGCATAGAGGAGAATTCATTTCTAGAGGATAACTATGGAAAAGAGTAAACTGAGTATTAAAGTCCAACCTCCAACCACTTTATTTACACCCATTTATTAACATAAATAATTACAGTTTCCTTCCTTAAATACTGTATTATGTATGGTGCCACATGGTAGTAACGCTAGGAATGCCTTTCTCCACTGATGTGCCATATGAAGGCTAAGAGGAGCCCCAATAACAGTGTAGGACAAGACCCAAAGACTATCACCTGGGTGCTGGTGCAATGGTCACATCTTATTATACAGCAGCAATGGCCCCTTAGGTCAGCAAGAAATGTACCATGTCTACCCCTTTACCTCATTGCCAAATTACTGTATCACTCTGAGGGCTCTATTTATTAACATTATTTTTATTAAAAATAAAGTGAAGTAAGGGGCTTTCACACTCTTTTCACATTATTTTAGTTTCACATAAATTTTCTAAAGGACGATTGGAGTAGAATTCGGAAAAATTCTACTCCAAACCCTAATTATCACATATTTTTAGTAAGCAAATCGCCTTTCCCATAATTATAATGGGATAGAACAGCTGACCACCAGAATCCCTGCAGTTAGTATTATGACCACATCCCATATACAGAGGTGGAGGCTAATGCATGTGTCAAGTTATTGCAGTCACAGCGGCAGTACTGTGCAAATGCTAGTTTCAGCTTCCCTCTTGTGTACAAGCGTATGACGGACTCTGCAAGCTCTGAGATGCCCACTTTCCTTGCTTGTGCCAGGGGTTGTATACACTCCACCATTAACGCACCATAACTTGCAATATCGAAATGACAGCCTATGGCAGCACAGTGCTTCCTTCTGAACATCTCCTAAACATGGCCTCTATGGTTGTGGATCTGCTTTTGAGAATGCTGCCTCATTCACTGACATGCCCCATACTCTCCATAACATGCCTATGACTTTCCATAACACACCTGTGACTCTCCATAACACACCTGTGACTTTCTATAACACGCCTGTGACACCTTGAGACAGCCTTTTTTTGTGTTCACTTTAGGCCATCTCCCGGTAACCGCCCAGGAATACCTATGGCTTTCTGACGCCAGCTCAAATGGATGCGATACCATATGCAACAGAGGTGTCTGCATACACATAGAAGTAACAGCGGTGTCTGTGTACACATAGAAGTAACAGCGGTGTCTGTGTACACATAGAAGTAACAGCGGTGTCTGTGTACACATAGAAGTAACAGCAGTGTCTGCGTACACATAGAAGTAACAGCGGTGTCTGCGTACACATAGATGTAACAGCGGTGTCTGTGTACACATAGAAGTAACAGCGGTGTCTGTGTACACATAGAAGTAACAGCGGTGTCTGTGTACACATAGATGTAACA
Source organism: Taudactylus pleione (assembly GCA_031769625.1). Classification (NCBI taxonomy): domain Eukaryota; kingdom Metazoa; phylum Chordata; class Amphibia; order Anura; family Myobatrachidae; genus Taudactylus; species Taudactylus pleione. The sequence goes on along the minus strand of JAUIMM010000213.1, from coordinate 16,458,404 downwards.
GCGGTGTCTGCATACACATAGAAGTAACAGCGGTGTCTGTGTACACATAGAAGTAACAGCGGTGTCTGCGTACACATAGATGTAACAGCGGTGTCTGTGTACACATAGATGTAACAGAGGTGTCTGCATACACATAGAAGTAACAGCGGTGTCTGTGTACACATAGAAGTAGACAGGACTTAGGGTTTGAGTCAGAGGTGGACGCAGTGTCAATGTTTGCACAGTTGTGATTATTTGGTACTGAGCATGCACAAATAGTCCTAATTATGTGAATGATAACTTTTATCTATATAGTTCTGCATAACTGGTGGCATTATATAAGTAAACAAGGGATGTAGTTACCATGCTGGTGCTCGGGATGTCGGCGTTCAGCAATCGGAATCCCAACACCAGAATAACAACCGCTGGCATCCTGATGGTAAGTATTAGGGTTAGGAGGGGGGTAAGGGTAAGACACTATGGGGAGGGTTAGGTTACGGGGAGGGAGGGTTAAGGATAAGCTGAGGGGTTAGGCTGCAGGAGGGAAGGTTAGGCTGCAGGGGGCGAGTTAGATTTCGGCTATGGGGAGAAGGTTTAAGCTGCGAGGGGAGGGTTATGGTTAGGCTGTGGGGGGGAGGGTTAGGGTTAAGCTGCAGGGGGAGGGTTATGGTTAGGCTGCGGGAAAGGTGAGATAGGGTTAGAACACTTGTCTAATTGGGTCGAGATTCTGACTGTCTGAATGCCACTGTCGGTATTCTGACCACCGGCATCCCAACTGCTGGGATTCCGTATCCAACCCATAAACAATAATAAATGTCAATAATAGGTTGAGTGGCAGCTATAGCCTGGACCATACATGCACATTTGCACATCTCCTTAGCTCCATGTGTCTGACATGTATGTATTATCTGCTGACCAGCATTTAGTGACAGGTTGTCCAGTAGCTCATGGAACTTCTGTGCTATACTTACTGGTGCAGGTATGTATGGGGGTGCGGTGCTAAGGGCTTCAATGGCGACCCAGTCGATTGGCTGAAAGAAGGGATCACGGCGTATGTTACCATTAACTCCGAGTCGTCTGGCTTGGTCTTTATGGAGGAGCTGAAAAAATTATTTGCATTTAATTTAATGGCTTACATACAGACATACATAATAGTAGCTCAATACAATCATTTTACAAACATTTCTGCTGCCCGGCACAGAGGAATATAAAGTGATTTGTCCATGGCCACAGCATGTTATACTGACATTCTATCTGGGGTATGTAGTATGTCTCCCATTATCATTCTCCATTCAAAGAACATCTACCCACCAAGCCATTTCTTCTCATATTGCTCCTAATTTGGTTATCTGTGTAACAATGGGAGGTCAGTATGGGTGTTTCTATAATGGGTGCAGGGTGTACAGTGAGCACTGGCCCCTGGGTGTAACAATGGGTGGTCAGTATGGGTGTTTCTATAATGGGTGCAGGGTGTACAGTGAGCACTGGCCCCTGGGTGTAACAATGGGTGGTCAGTACGGGTGTTCCTATAAAGGGTGCAGGGTGTACAGCAAGCACTGCCTCTGGGTGTAACAATGGGAGGTCAGTATAGGTGTTTCTATAATGGGTGCAGAGTGTACAGTGAGCACTGGCCCCTGGGTGTAACAATGGGAGGTCAGTATGGGTGTTTCTATAATGGGTGCAGGGTGTACAGTGAGTACTGGCCCCTGGGTGTAACAATGGGTGGTCAGTATAGGTGTTTCTATAATGGGTGCAGAGTGTACAGCGAGCACTGGCCCCTGGGTGTAACAATGGGTGGTCAGTATGGGTGTTTCTATAATGGGTGCAGGGTGTACAGTGAGTACTGGCCCCTGGGTGTAACAATGGGAGGTCAGTATGGGTGTTTCTATAATGGGTGCAGAGTGTACAGTGAGCACTGGCCCCTGGGTGTAACAATGGGAGGTCAGTATGGGTGTTTCTATAATGGGTGCAGGGTGTACAGCGAGCACTGGCCCCTGGGTGTAACAATGGGAGGTCAGTATAGGTGTTTCTATAATGGGTGCAGAGTGTACAGTGAGCACTGGCCCCTGGGTGTAACAATGGGAGGTCAGTATGGGTGTTTCTATAATGGGTGCAGGGTGCACAGCGAGCACTGGCCCCTGGGTGTAACAATGGGAGGTCAGTATGGTTATTTCTATAATGGGTGCAGGGTGTACAGTGAGCACTGGCCCCTGGGTGTAACAATGGGAGGTCAGTATGGGTGTTTCTATAATGGGTGCAGGGTGTACAGTGAGTACTGGCCCCTGGGTGTAACAATGGGTGGTCAGTATAGGTGTTTCTATAATGGGTGCAGAGTGTACAGCGAGCACTGGCCCCTGGGTGTAACAATGGGTGGTCAGTATGGGTGTTTCTATAATGGTTGCAGGGTGTACAGCGAGCACTGGTCCCTGGGTGTAACAATGGGAGGTCAGTATGGGTGTTTCTATAATGGGTGCAGGGTGTACAGCGAGTACTGGTCCCTGGGTGTAACAATGGGTGGTCAGTATGGGTGTTTTTTTTATAATGGGTGCAGGGTGTACAGTGAGTACTGGCCCCTGGGTGTAACAATGGGAGGTCAGTATGGGTGTTTCTATAATGGGTGCAGGGTGTACAGTGAGTACTGGCCCCTGGGTGTAACAATGGGAGGTCAGTATGGGTGTTTCTATAATGGGTGCAGGGTGTACAGTGTGCACTGGCCCCTGCATCCAGGGAGCCTCACACCACACACTCTGCACCCATACAGTATTCTGGCATCGGCCTCACAGAAATCACTGGGAAAAAGGTGCTGCTGCATTTTCCCGAAGATCTGCACATGTGCAGTAGAGAAATCACTGGGAATATGGCACCATCGCTGTGTTCCCGGAGTACTGCATTCGCACAGTAGACACTGGCACAGTCCCAGAGGCTACTCTGCAAATTTGACGGAGAGAGAGGGGAGGAGCCATACGGAGTCAGCACATGGGCCCCTCCTCTCTTACACCACTCCTGGTGCTCAGGGTTTTTTGGACATTAGAATATTACTTCTATACTTCTTATTAAACAAAGCATATGAATTATAAGCAGCATGATGGTGTACTATGCCAGGTGGGCACTGCCAGAGCTTTTCTATGACCTCACCTGTGATCACTAGAAGTATATATTTATTGGGCTTTGTAAGAACCATACCTGCAATTATCTGTAATGTTTCCAATTGTCTCACTATACAAAAGTCTTCCATTACTTATGTAATAATTGTATTTCTGATTGCAGAGAAAACAGTTGGATTATGCAGGTAGCTGTGTATGTTTTGCACTGAAATGCACTTTATATTTATTAAGTATATTTATCAAATGAGAAAAGCCATATCTCAATGGAACCGCCCCCATCTCTGCCTTAGCGGAGCCTAACCCTAAAACTCCCAGGGTGGTGCCTAACCCTAAGTTCTCAGGGGGGTGCCTAACTCTAACCTCCCCCCAGTGCCGCATAAACCTAACCCCCCCAGGGGGTGCCTAACCCTAATTTTCCCCAGGGTTGCCATAACCTAACCCCCCCCATCCCCAGGTTAAGTAGTATACTTACCCAGCTGTTGATGATAGGGATGGTGGGGGTCGGGCTTCCAGCGTCAGGATTTAGATAGTCATTGGTATTTCGACACCTATCTTAAGTCCCATGCCGGGCTTGTGCAGTCGGGATATAGACCAGCGGCAACTCATCCGCCGGTCTATTGACTGCATCCCGTGTGAGCCAGCTAGCCGCGGAGACTGGCCCAGAGAAGAAGTAAGATAAGCCTTACAGCTCCTGTCCAGTACTGAGAAGCAAAAGAGTATCACTGACCAGGTGATATTGCATTAATAAATTGCATCAATACTGTCTTTCTAATGCAACAAAAAGGAGGGATTAAAATATCCCTATCACGGCTTGCTGATAAGTATCACTCTGCGTGCCTGAGATTTCCCAAACATTGTGAGATCTCGTGCACAGCCGGACTTCCACAGAATCCATACCAGCAGGTAATTCTGCCAATAGAAGGAATAATGATAAGCCACAAAAGAGCACTTATTGTTTTTAATAACATCTGAATGATTTTCTGCCTACAGTAAAATCGTTACATATTTGCATATAACCTACAGAAGAGTAATTTTCTCTCTGTTATCTGCTTTCATACATACCGATGTTCATTGTAAGTGTCAAATAGCGCTGGTTATAGTGCATTTAACATTTACCAAATCTTCTTACATCTCCTCCTTAGTTCCACCTTTGGGAAACCAGAGCTGAGCCCTTCATGTATTTATGTCCTGGTGCAGTGTATCCTGTAGTTCTCCTGGGGGACAGTATAAAAGTGTGCCTTTGCTAACCCCATTACACAGCCATAGGACATAGCCATAACTATTACTTTATACATAACCTAGAACATGTAGGAGAGTGGCACAGGGTTGGAGGGCTGTCTAGCATATTTATTAAGGCGCACCATGCAAAGACTGATGTGACTTCTTCTCTGCATTCCACAGGTAAATTACAACTACTGCTCCCATCAGATGCTGTTTTAGTGATTGCCTCAGCACAGTTTTGAAAATTTATACTGGGTAAATTACAACTACTGCTATACTAAGAGCAATTTATCTAAAGGAAGTTAGGAATTTATTGTGAATCTGTGTTGGCCTCCCCCCTTCTCACAAATTGTTTATCTTAGACTTTATTGCATCCCAATTTAGTGTGTGTTAGAGCTTTCGGGGTGGGGTCCCAATCAGTGAGCACAGAGACACATGTTTGTAACTTTAGATATTACTGCTCCCACAGGCTGCATAGCTGGTGTTAAGATTCAAAGTGTTCTGATTATAAGTGTAAATACAATTTGATAACTAAGTCGGAGTTACGCTGGAGATAAACTGGAGGAAAACTGAGGGAAAAGAAACTCAAAACCAGATCACTTTCTGAACAACAAGAAGCAACATACTTATGTGAATGAACAAAATCAACATCTTCTGCTGTATGCATATCCAGGCAACTACTTACTGCACTCACTGCTTGGACACTGCAAGTGCTCCCCTGTCTGTGTACTGCTCTTGTTGATTGATCTTTGTTGATCAGAACACTTTGGACTGGATCAGCTCGGGTACATTGTAATTTTGTCCTCATTCATTTTGTATTGCCTTTTCCAATTGCGCCACATCTATCCACTTTAATCATTTGTTTATAAACTAATTCCTGCACCCACTACTCACATACCTCTCCTTTATATATCACTTTTGGAGCTGCGCTCATACATTAGCAGCACTGTTCTTTACATGTATTTTTGAACATTGAACAACTTTAATCCACACTGACTCTATATCTCACAGCCTCCACTCCAGTTTACATCTCAATTATTACCTTGTCCACAGCATGAACACACTTACTTCACACAACCCCCATATTCTATGTCCACATAATCCTCTACTTTATCCATCCCTCTCTTCCCCCTCCTGTTTCCTCCACTTGCTGTTCTTCCTTTTTTTCTCTCATCAGTCTGCTTCCAACCCTCTGCTTCTTTCCCCCACCTCTCCTATACCTCCACTCTCAACCACCTCCCTCCATGGTCTTGTTACCCCACTACTAAGCCCCATTCCCTCCTCGTTCTGTCTGTCACCTCCAGGGCTGCCAAGAAAAATTCTGGGCCCGGGTACTGCAACATCCTGTGGGACCACATCATGTATGGCTGCACCCATTTGTGAGTGGGTCTAGCATGTGAGATGCACCCACTCACAGGAGCATGGCATAGCACCCAGCAGCTGGAACTAAAGTAGTCACTACTGTATTAGGATGGCGGGACAGTCCCATAATAGCTGCATTTCTTGTCAGGCTGTATATAGATGCTAAAATGTAACACAAATTAAAGTGCTTCTACTTTACTTTGTACATCTCTCATGTAAATAACACAAACAATCTATTTTCTATCATAGAGACAGATGAATGAAGGACTTAATTTTTACATAACATCAGGTCATCTTATACACACACATTCCGCAGCACATATCCTAACCCACTGCTCCATGCTCCTTCTTCACTATCTACCCCATCTGTGTCACCCCTGTCTGTCTGCCCTTCCCCTTTAGAATGTAAGCTCTCACGAGCAGGGCTCTCATCCTCACGTGCTTCTCCTCCCCCTACTTATAGTATAATTTACTCCTAACTCCCCACAATGGCACCTAACACCTGGTTGCTCATGTCCTGCTGCTTGTGTTTTGCAGCTGAGTTTATAACCTTGTCCTTGTCCTGCATTGTTTTGTATTACTATTAACTGTTTTTCTTGTGTGCTCATTTATGTACTGTGTAAGGCGCTGCGGAACCTTTGTGGCGCCATATAAATAAAGGATAATAATAATAACAGCAGGGGTGAAACTAGCAGTGGTGCATAGCACTGGGGCCCACCATAATGAAGGGAGCCCGCTGTTGCCAGACAGCATTATCAGCAGGCCAGCCAGGTGTTATTAATGAGTCAGACTGACTCATTATAGTACATCGGCAGCTGCCGGGATGAGAGCCATAACAAGGAGAGAGGAGGAACCAGTCTGGCCTCCCCTGATCTCATGGACATTTACATTATATTCTATACTAGCTGGGATACCAAGCATTGCTCTGGTTGAAGGCTGGACTGTGAAGTAACCTGCAGCCTTCATTTTGTTACATTGTCCTTACCTATAACCTGGATAACTATGCAAATTAGGAGTAAATGACAGTGCAGGCGGGTGTATTATCATACCTTTTGGAATGGGGTATATCAGAAGCAGACTGACTTACAGAACAGCTATAGCTTCCAAAATCACTTTAGTTACAGAAATCACTGCAGAACAGAGGGGGTGATTCAGCTATGGATGGATATGCTTTTGCAGCTGCTAACATGTTAACAGCTGCGATATCTGTAATATGATAATGCAGCAGGAGGTGTTATGCCTCCTGCATACGTTACTGAACCCAGCTGCATCCAAGGACACAGCATCGAATTATCTACAATAATCAGGACTCTGCTTGATCCCTGTCACTGTGTCTGCAGCTGAATCACCACTTGAAATCACTGTGCAGTCCAACATTGAAGACCATGTCTAGCAGTGCTGCCATCCCTGGAATGCCGGGACTGGAGTCCCATTCCCAGACAGAAGGGGGCTCGCTCGCAGTGGCACTGTATGGCTGCGATCAATCTCCCCTGCTGTTTGTAATCTCTGTATGCTAAGCCTTGCCAGGATCAAAGATTGTGGATTGATTATGCTGTTTGCCACAGTCTAAAAATCTTGAGTGCTGAGCTGCTCATAAGCCTGCCAGGTACTGTGTGTGTATGAAGCCAGCCCATCAGCCCCAGAACCTGTGTAATTAAAGAGTATCTCAGTTTTGTTGGATTCTGTGACAGTGTATGGCTCTGATGATGTTCAAACCTAGGAAAAAACCTATTGCTGGTCAAACTACACCATCATGCCAAGTTTGGTGAAGCTAGGTACAAAACTCTGGCTGTGCATAAAGGAAAAACAGACAGGCACACTGTTTTGCTTATTATATAGATGTGTATCTATCATTTCCCTTTTGCTGTGTACAATATCATACAAAGTTATCTATAGCCATTAATATCACATACTTTACAGTTACAATGTATAAATGTAATCTTATTTACCTGTTCAATGATGTCTTTGACCGCAGTGCCTGATGCAGAAAGTCTTTTGGGATTGTATGTAAGACTTCCAGTAATCATTTGAGTTAAAATAACTCCAAATGAATACCAGTCTGCACTGGCATTATACTCCTCACCAGAACGCACCTACCAGAAGAGAGATATTCATTATCAGGTTGTTACCAATAATTTTTCCATTTTATCTTTTTTTAATTGACCAAGTCCATCGCTCTGTATAATATGTGTTTATGTGGAGACAGAGGGCCTGATTCAGAGCCGGACGCTCTGACCAGAGCTCTCGCTCTGAATCACGGCCCTCCTACATGAAAATGGAGCGGCCTTATGGACGCTCGCATAGCTGTGGGTTACCACCCACAGCTTATGCGAGAGTCCATGATGATGGTCGCGATGGTCAAGACCATCGCGACCATCGGGCTTGCGATGGAGACCCTGCGGTAGGGTCTCGCTGCCGCAAGCCCTGGAGTGATTTTGGCTCTATCAGAGCCACAATCACTCCCACTGACATCACTAGTGATGTCAGTGGGGCCGGCTTCAGACGGTAGGCGTTCCCATGGGAACGCCTCCGTCTGGCATCCACGCCCCCGGCACGCCCACCAAAGGGGGCGTGCTGTCACTCACCATCGACAGCACGCCCCCTTTGGTGCGAGACCCGGAGCGACGGAGAGCCCGTCGCTAGTCGGGTGTCGCGCATGCGCACGACGGAGCTCCCTTCGTCATGCGCAGTGGGGCAACATCGACCCGCTTGCGAGCGTCCTGCACTCGCGAGCGGGTCTGAATAACCCCCCGAACACACAAAAGTAGAATCATAAAACAATGCAGTGATGTGCGGTGAGGTCAATGGCTGGGGAAGCACACATGTATAAAAACTCAGTTTTTATATTAAAACTCTGGAGCATGACAGGGAGTATGATAGGGGAGGGAGTATGACAGGGGAGGCACTGCCTCCCCTGCCTACCCTGACCGCACGTCTTTGATACAATGTAATGTGTCAATTCAGGACACTGATGTGTGGCTTTGTGCCGCCTTGTAATCATATTGGCATATGCTGTGTTTCCTGGGGAAGACTACATGTATATTACCTTAGTGTTACTATAATTATTAAGGACTTTATTTCATTATTATTTGTAAAGCGTGGACATTTCCCTGGCCTGGAATCAGGGCCGGCCCAACCATTACTCAGGGTATGCGGCCGCGAAGAGCGCCACAGTGACGAGGGCGCTGCCATCACGCAGCCCGACAGTGGATGTGACGGGGTGGCCGGCAGGCGCAAAGTTCTAGGGGGCCAGGTCTGCGTATACCTTTCTGTTAGGGAAGGAGCGATAACGGTGCCCTGGCATACTTTACTCACATGAGGCAGCTCCTTCCTGCTGCTTCTCTCTATGGTAAGACACCCCGGGGGTCAGAGGGTTGTGTGGTGAGCCCTGATTGGAGGAGCCATGTACACATGACTCGGGCAGGGGCGGAGCTACACCGTCTTGTTCTTCAACTCCTTATGGTGCGTACACACTGGGCGATTAAAGTGGACGACTGAACGATAACGATATCGTTATCGTTCAGTCGTCCACTTTATCGTCCATTTTTAACACAAAAAAGATGAACGATGACGACGACGCGCGTTCCCGCGGGTCGTTCGTCATCCTCGTTCATCGGGCTGACATGCAGGCCAACCTGATGACCTCGTCAGGTTGCTGTATGTCAGGGAATGGGTGAGAGAGCCCGGCGCTGAATGATATCGCTAATGATATCGTTCAGCGGCTGTGCTCAATGTCATGAACGACATTGAGCACAGCCTGCCGGGGACACACTAGACGATATCGCTCAGGGAGCATATCGTCTAGTGTGTATGCACCTTTAGTCCAGGGCTTCAGGCAGCCTGGAGGAACTACTAGAAGCTCCACATCAAGGTGAGAGGGGGTGAGACTACAGGGGAACATATTGCTTATGTCCTCCACTCTCTGTGTGTGACCCTGCCTGGATATGTGTGTGTGTCTCTATGTAACCCTGTATGTCTCTATATGTAACCCTGTGTGTGTGTATGTCTCTATGTAACCCTGTATGTCTCTATATGTAAACCTGTGTGTGTGTGTGTGAGTGTGAGAGAGAATGGGTAACTGCTGTGTATGTGACAATGTCTGGCTGCTGTGTGTGTGACAATGTCTGGCTGCTTTGTGTATGACAATATCTGGCTGCTGTGTGTGTTACAATGGCTGCTGTGTATGTGACAATGTCTGGGTGCTGTGTGTATGACAATGTCCGGCTGCTGTGTATGTGACAATGGCTGCTGTGTATGTGACAATGTCTGGGTGCTGTGTGTGTGACAATGTCTGGCTGCTGTGTGTGTGACAATGTCTGGGTGCTGTGTGTGTGACAATGTCTGGCTGCTGTGTGTATGACAATGTCTGGGTGCTGTGTGTGTTACAATGGCTGCTGTGTATGTGACAATGTCTGGGTGCTGTGTGTGTGACAATGTCTGGGTGCTGTGTGTATGACAATGTCCGGCTGCTGTGTGTGTGACAATATCTGGCTGCTGTGTATGTGACAATGTCCGGCTGCTGTTTGTGTGACAATGGCTGCTGTGTGTTTGACAATGTCTGGGTGCTGTGTATGTGACAATGTCTGGGTGCTGTGTGTGTGACAATGTCTGGGTGCTGTGTATGTGACAATATCTGGCTGCTGTGTATGTGACAATGTCTGGGTGCTGTGTGACAATGGCTGCTGTGTATGTGACAATATCTGGCTGCTGTGTATGTGACAATGTCCGGCTGCTGTGTGTGTGACAATGGCTGCTGTGTATGTGACAAAGTCTGGCTGCTGTGTGTGTGACAATGTCTGGCTGCTGTGTATGTGACAATGTCTGGCTGCTGTGTATGTGACAATATCTGGGTGCTGTGTGTGTGACAATGTCTGGGTGCTGTGTGTGTGACAATGGCTGCTGTGTGTGTGACAATATCTGGCTGCTATGTGTGTGACAATGTCTGGGTGCTGTGTATGTGACAATGTCTGGCTGCTGTGTGTGTGACAATGGGTGCTGTGTGTGTGACAATGTCTGGGTGCTGTGTGTGTGACAGGCTGCTGTGTATGTGACAATGTCCGGCTGCTGTGTATGTGACAATATCTGGGTGCTGTGTATGTGACAATGTCTGGGTGCTGTGTATGTGACAATATCTGGCTGCTGTGTATGTGACAATGTCTGGGTGCTGTGTGACAATGGCTGCTGTGTATGTGACAATGTCTGGCTGCTGTGTGTGTGACAATGGCTGCTGTGTATGTGACAATGTCTGGCTGCTGTGTGTGTGACAATGTCTGGCTGCTGTGTATGTGACAATATCTGGGTGCTGTGTATGTGACAATGTCTGGGTGCTGTGTGTGTGACAATGTCTGGGTGCTGTGTGTGTGACAATGGCTGGCGTGTGTGTGACAATGTCTGGCTGCTGTGTATGTGACAATGGCTGCTGTGTGTGTGACAATATCTGGCTGCTATGTGTGTGACAATGTCTGGGTGCTGTGTATGTGACAATGTCTGGCTGCTGTGTGTGTGACAATGGGTGCTGTGTGTGTGACAATGTCCGGCTGCTGTGTGTGTTACAATGGCTGCTGTGTGTGTGACAATGTCTGGGTGCTGTGTGTGTGACAATGTCTGGGTGCTGTGTGTGTGACAGGCTGCTGTGTATGTGACAATGTCCGGCTGCTGTGTATGTGACAATATCTGGCTGCTGTGTATGTGACAATGTCCGGCTGCTGTGTGTGTGACAATGGCTGCTGTGTGTTTGACAATGTCTGGGTGCTGTGTATGTGACAATGTGTGGGTGCTGTGTGTGTGACAATGTCTGGGTGCTGTGTATGTGACAATATCTGGCTGCTGTGTATGTGACAATGTCTGGGTGCTGTGTGACAATGGCTGCTGTGTATGTGACAATGTCTGGCTGCTGTGTGTGTGACAATGCCTGCTGTGTGTGTGACAATGTCTGGGTGCTGTGTGTGTGACAATGTCTGGGTGCTGTGTGTGTGACAATGTCTGGGTGCTGTGTGTGTGACAGGCTGCTGTGTATGTGACAATATCTGGCTGCTGTGTGTGTGACAATATCTGGCTGCTGTGTATGTGACAATGTCCAACTGCTGTGTGTGTGACAATGTCTGGGTGCTGTGTGTGTGACAATGGCTGCTGTGTATGTGAAAATGTCCGGCTGTTGTGTGTGTGACAATGGCTGCTGTGTGTGTGACAATGTCTGGGTGCTGTGTGTGTGTGACAATGTCTGGGTGCTGCTGTGTGTGTGACAGGCTGCTGTGTATGTGACAATGTCCGGCTGCTGTGTGTGTGACAATGGCTGCTGTGTATGTGACAATATCTGGCTGCTGTGTGTGTGACAATGTCTGGGTGCTGTGTGTGTGACAATGTCTGGGTGCTGCTGTGTGTGACAGGCTGCTGTGTATGTGACAATATCTGGCTGCTGTGTATGTGACAATGTCTGGCTGCTGTGTATGTGACAATATCTGGGTGCTGTGTGTGTGACAATGTCTGGGTGCTGTGTGTGTGACAATGGCTGGCGTGTGTGTGACAATGTCTGGCTGCTGTGTATGTGACAATGGCTGCTGTGTGTGTGACAATATCTGGCTGCTATGTGTGTGACAATGTCTGGGTGCTGTGTATGTGACAATGTCTGGCTGCTGTGTGTGTGACAATGGGTGCTGTGTGTGTGACAATGTCCGGCTGCTGTGTGTGTTACAATGGCTGCTGTGTGTGTGACAATGTCTGGGTGCTGTGTGTGTGACAATGTCTGGGTGCTGTGTGTGTGACAATGTCTGGGTGATGTGTGTGTGACAATGTCTGGGTGCTGTGTGTGTGACAGGCTGCTGTGTATGTGACAATGTCCGGCTGCTGTGTATGTGACAATATCTGGCTGCTGTGTATGTGACAATGTCCGGCTGCTGTGTGTGTGACAATGGCTGCTGTGTGTTTGACAATGTCTGGGTGCTGTGTATGTGACAATGTGTGGGTGCTGTGTGTGTGACAATGTCTGGGTGCTGTGTATGTGACAATATCTGGCTGCTGTGTATGTGACAATGTCTGGGTGCTGTGTGACAATGGCTGCTGTGTATGTGACAATGTCTGGCTGCTGTGTGTGTGACAATGGCTGCTGTGTGTGTGACAATGTCTGGGTGCTGTGTGTGTGACAATGACTGGGTGATGTGTGTGTGACAATGTCTGGGTGCTGTGTGTGTGACAATGTCTGGGTGCTGTGTGTGTGACAGGCTGCTGTGTGTGTGACAATATCTGGCTGCTGTGTATGTGACAATGTCCAACTGCTGTGTGTGTGACAATGGCTGCTGTGTATGTGACAATGTCCGGCTGTTGTGTGTGTGACAATGGCTGCTGTGTGTGTGACAATGTCTGGGTGCTGTGTGTGTGACAATGTCTGGGTGCTGCTGTGTGTGTGACAGGCTGCTGTGTATGTGACAATGTCCGGCTGCTGTGTGTGTGACAATGGCTGCTGTGTGTGTGACAATGTCCGGCTGCTGTGTATGTGACAATGTCCGGCTGCTGTGTGTGTGACAATGGCTGCTGTGTATGTGACAATATCTGGCTGCTGTGTATGTGACAATGTCTGGCTGCTGTGTGTGTGACAATGGCTGCTGTGTATGTGACAATGGCTGCTGTATGTGAGAGAGAGAATGGGTAACTGCTGTGTGTGTGACAATGGCTGCTGTGTATATGACAATATCTGGCTGCTGTGTGTGTGACAATGTCTGGGTGCTGTGTGACAATGTCTGCTGTGGATGTGGCAATGTCTGGGTGCTGTGTGTGACAATGTCTGGGTGCTGTGTGTGTGACAGGCTGCTGTGTATGTGACAATGTCTGGGTGCTGTGTGTGTGACAATGTCCGGCTGCTGTGTGTGTGACCATGGGTGCTGTGTGTGTGACCATGGGTGCTGTGTGTTTGACAATGTCAGGCAGGTGTGTATGTGACAATGTCTGGGTGCTGTGTGTGTGACGATATCTGGCTGCTGTGTGTGTGACAATGGCTGCTGCGTATGTGACAATATCTGGCTGCTGTGTGTGTGTCAATGGCTGCTGTGTATGTGACAATATCTGGCTGCTGTGTATGTCAATGGCTGCTGTGTATGTCAATGGCTGCTGTGTATGTGACAATATCTGGGTGCTGTGTGTGTGACAATGTCTGGGTGCTGTGTGTGTGACAATGGCTGCTGTGTGTGTGACAATATCTGGGTGCTGTGTGTGTGACAATGGCTGCTGTGTATGTGACAATATCTGGCTGCTGTGGATGTGACAATGTCTGGGTGCTGTGTGTGTGACAATGTCTGGGTGCTGTGTGTGTGACAGGCTGCTGTGTATGTGACAATGTCTGGGTGCTGTGTGTGTGACAATGTCCGGCTGCTGTGTATGTGACAATGTCTGGGTGCTGTGTGTGACAATGTCTGGGTGCTGTGTGTGTGACAGGCTGCTGTGTATGTGACAATGTCCGGCTGCTGTGTGTGTGACAATGTCCGGCTGCTGTGTGTGTGACAATGTCTGGGTGCTGTGTGTGTGACAATGGCTGCTGTGTATGTGACAATATCTGGCTGCTGTGTGTGTGTGCGCATGTGAGACAATTGGTGACTGCTGTGGGTATACAAGACAACGTCTGACTGGTGTGTGTGACAATGGGTGACCTCTATACACCTGCATAGTAAAATGAAAAGGCGGGTAGCTGCTTTGAGCAAGCTGTGAATAAATACAGTACACATGCGCGCCGCATCTAATCACTGGAGAGAGGGACTGGGGGCATGTCCAGCAGATCCCGGAGTGCTGGGCATGCATCAAGTGTGACAAAAATGGGGAGTGGCTTGTGGGTATGGCTTTTCCCATGAGACCACAGCCCCTAAATTATTTTGGGTGCGCGCAACAATATGCTTAGGGTTGCCCAAAAATATATTTGCTTACCAAAAAATTTGGGCTAGGGCCGGCCCTACCTGGAATATTAGGGAATATAATAATAGTTACTGTCTTGGTCTCCTACCTTGCTCGACATTTCTTAATATTTATTTAGTGACATCTTAAGACCTAACATAATAAATCACTTCATGCTGAAAAGCTAAATAGATAACAAATATGTAACCAGCGCCAGTGCTATAGCCAGTGCTTGGTGCTGTTAAAGCAGGGTGACTGGGTATGGAGACTAGCTCTCTCCAGTACTGGGCAGGCTTACCTACTCTCCGATTTGGTCGTGAGCCTCCCGAATATTGGGTGCCGCTCCGGACCCCCGGAAAGCCAGGCAAGCCTCCCGGCTGCTGTCTGCCCCCCGTCCACTAATAGAAATCCCCGCAGCGGCAGGGGGCAATGACGCGATTCGCGCTGAATCGAGTAATCGCAGCCCAGCCCCCTGCTTCACAATACCTTTAATGTTGGCATTGTGAAGAGGGGGGCGGGGTCATGATGATGCGATCGTGCGGCTCCAACCTTGGCTCCGCCCCAATCTGGCATCAGTGTCTGGCCACGCCCCCCGCAGTGTGCAGGCAAGTATGGTGCTGGGTCACCAGTGGTCTTAAAAAATATAAAACAACGGTACATTTATAAGAAGGTATTACCATGTCTGAACCTGAATCGTAACTAAGAATTCCTGATAACGAGTAATATTTGTCTAATGTGAAGGCTTTGTCTGGGGGAGAAGCAGGGAGAGGAGACGCAGCTGCCCAAAATGCTACAAATCGCGTGTCTGTGGGGAGGGGGTGGAGCTAAAATTACACAATCCTGTCATTTTATCCCAGTCATCTTCCTACAGACCCAGGGCTGCCTAAGGCTGCCTAAGGGCTCCGGCTCCTGAGGGGCGCCGCTGAGGTGACTGAGGTCACTAGCACAAACATGATAGAAGTCTCTAAAAGAGACACCCTTTTGTTACTTAGTACTGACAGCAGAAGCAGATTATATAGACAGCTGCTGCACCCGTACTTTCCCCCTTTTCTTCTATTCATGTATAACATGCCTGGCTGGTTCAGCATTGCAGGCAGGTAGCAGTGTCTATCCTCTTCCCCTCTCCCCCTCTTTGAAAGTACATAGGTGACCTGGGGTATTTATAACCATTTGTGGTATATTCAGCCCAAACTACAGTCAGACACTTTCTGGGGCAGCTCACACATTGGGTTATATTTACTAAAGTAAGAGTTTTTAGAAATGGAGATGTTTCCCATAGCAACTAATCAAATTCTAGCTAGTATCTTCTAGAGGGTGCTAGTTAAATGTTAACTAGAATCTGATTGGTTGCTATGGGTAACATTTCCATTTCTAAAAACTCTCATTTACATACATACATACACAGTGTAAATTCACACAACATATTCTAAACAGGTGCACATTCAACACCGCATCAGCACCATAGTTCATACTGAATATTAGATTGATCATGAAGTTATGATCCATCCAATGTTCAATACAACTTTTGTAATAATACTATTCCACATCATGGGGTATATTTACTAAAGTGAGAGTTTTTAGAAACAATACAAAAAACGTTCAATACAACAAAAGTTGTATTGAACATTGGATGGATCATAACTTCATGATCAATCTAATATTCAGTATGAACTATGGTGCTGATGCGGTGTTGAATGTGCACCTGTTTAGAATATGTTGTGTGAAGTTACACTGTGTATGCTGTGAAAATGAACATGTGTAAAAGTGACTATGCACAGTCATGTGCACTTTGGACCCTTAAGCTTGCGAGCAGGGCCCTCTTACCCTTATGTATATGAATGTATGTCTGTCTTTTACAACCCAGTATAATGTTAATGTTGATTCAAATTGTAAAGTGCAACGGAACTTGCTGCGCTATATAACAAACTGTTAATAAATAAATAAATAATACTGTCAAAGAGGGCCAGGCTAAAGCTTTGCCGAGGGTGCCAAGAAACCTTGCACTGGCCCTGTACAGACCAGTGATTCCCGTTATACTGCCCACTTCACTAGGAAATGGGGGCATGCGGGAGATCCGGCCACTCTTCAGGGGGTGCAGGGTACTACACGAATAATAGGGAGCCTCCCGTACCTTGTGTTAGAGTAGGTAAGTATGGATAATGTTACTAAATCCTCCATTTGTTTAAGGAATGAAAGCTACAACCTGCTAATCCCTTGTATCTGAGTTCTAGAAGGGCTCATCGTCCTTTCCTCTTCTAGTTACTCTTTCGCCTTAATATCTAAAATCTATAAACTTTAATATGTCACATTCCAGGGAATGTATCCTGGCTTATATTTTGGCTCCATGCATTACTTAAATTGTTTATTTTTATTAATATTGGAATTTATTGAAAGTTGGCAAATAAAAAAGTTGCTAAATAATATAAAAATAATACATGAACAATAAAGTTAATTAATTCCGAGTCTGATGAATGTCGGCTATTTCTCTCCATACAAGAATTCAGAATTCATTAATTCAGCTATTGGACTAAAGTTGGACAAACATGTCACAAGCCAATCCAATCATTTCATCTACTTAGTTGTTATAGGATTGTTAAAGATTCAAGAGTGTGGTGAAAATAATAGATTAAATGCATTCTAATGTAGATGGTTACATCGATCAATCTAATTGGATTAGGTAATAATGCTTTATCCAAAAAGATTGTATTATATCTTAATTTTATGTATTGTAATTACACAATTAAAGTCTTACAGATCTCTATGTTCTGTTACACTAAAATTCTGATGTGTATTGTGTGTGCTTAAAGAATATATTGCCAGAATATGTATGGAAATCTATATATGTACTTTGCTTTGTGTCTTTCAGTTAGTAGGTGACACAAAGAAAGCGTACTCTCCTCCCCAGACTGTGTAAGCCTGGGTGGTAATAGCAGCTGAATGACGGCTGCATTCCTAATGATATAACGGAAAGCTAATGCAATTACATGCGTGTCTTCATGCTTATGCATCACGCCACCACACTGTGGGCCTCATTCAGAGCCACGTGGGCCTCATTCAGAGCCACTCGTAAGCGGCCGCTCGTTCGCTCCGAGCGATGTTCGCACATCTGCGCATGCGTATGGGTCGTAATGCGCATGCGCCAACCAGTCAGTGTGGTCGGAAATCGTGTGTTCGCAAAATAGCGAGTGCCTGCTAATTTGAGTGACAGGATGAGGCGTTTGTGGGTGGTAACAGGGGAAGGTGCTTGAAAACGGGGAGTGGAGATCCGAACGCAGGCGTGCCAAATGGTCAAAACGGGCGTTTTAAGGGTGTGCATAATTAACAAAGCAGCGTCATCGGCCACGTCACTTGGTTGTCTCTTAGCCTGAACTGTACGCATGATTGCGGTAGAAAAATCCTACCACAAGCACTGCGAGCAGTTCAGACGCCTTTCGATGTACTCGATTAATCAAATAAATAGCGGAGATGACGTAGGATGCGAGCGGCCAGGGGGCGTCTTTACAAAATAGCGAGCGCATGTTTCGTTCGTTCGCTCAGACATAGAGGCGTCAACAGACCGCAAAGAGCGAGCGCTCAATTTAAATAGCCGGCCCCTTTTTCTGAACGAGCGAGCGCAAATAGCGTCTGGCTCTGAATCAGGCCCTGTGTTCTGTCTGCTTGAGTAGCTGTCATCATCAGTGTTGCCACTTGCACCTACTGTACCCTATGCTTAGAGCAACAGATCGGTGTAAAATAGGTGTCCCTCAGGCATTTGCATGACTCTCCCATGACTCTCCCATAAGCCAGTCCTCTTCTGTGCTTCCACCCAGTTATCACCCAGATACACTCATTCTTGTATGGAGAGAAATGGCCGACATCAATAAGATACAAAAT
Source organism: Taudactylus pleione (assembly GCA_031769625.1). Taxonomy (NCBI): domain Eukaryota; kingdom Metazoa; phylum Chordata; class Amphibia; order Anura; family Myobatrachidae; genus Taudactylus; species Taudactylus pleione. The sequence goes on along the minus strand of JAUIMM010000213.1, from coordinate 16,439,991 downwards.
CACCCATAACTACGCAAAGATGTAATTGTGTACTACAGTGCATGCCCAGTTTGCTCAATTTGGCTAGATGCGGCCACATATGGGGTTACATGTAACTTATGCTGGGTACACACTGAGATGACGGGTCAGTGAACAAACCGATCTGCCATCAGAGCTGCCGATTGGTAACCTATACACACTTACCAATTGGCAGCTCAACATATCTGGGCTGCTTTCACAACTGGGTGGGCATTTAAATTTGCCCATCCAGTTGAGATGTCAGTGTTAGCGGTCCTTGCAGCAAGCGAATGGACAGTCAGCTGCAGGTTTGACCTGATATGCCTGTGAATTACATCGTCCACAGACATATCTGGTGTCCAACCTGCCGATGCACTCGCGATATATCGTTCATTGATTGAACACAACGATATATCGAAAAGTGTGTGCCCAGCATTAGAATCAGGCCCAACGTGTGTAGTAACCAGTAGGAAACCCATGTGCACCTCACCTCAGGAGCGATGTAGCCACGTGTCCCAACACAGCCAGTGGCTCTCCGGTCTCCGTGCATGTTCTCAATAGCGAGACCGAAGTCGGCGATCTTGATGTTGCCCGTTTCAGCCACTAAGATGTTCTCTGGCTTGAGGTCTCTGTAAAGAAAATCAAATCTTTGTATGCACTATGCTTTTATATAAACATGATTTACTTTTATATATAGAATTATATTATACTTTATATGTGTATTTTCTAAATATCTGTAATTTTGAATTTATAGTTAGAAGCAGGGACTAGAGTGTCAGCTCCTATTGTATTCAGTGTTAGGTTAGTGTCCTTGTGATCCCACTATTTCATGTACATTGGTATGTGTTCAGCAGCATTCAATGTTATTTAATAAGTAGAGCCCTACTTAGACCATTAACATTTGCAATGCTAATTTGTGTGGGTACTGCATGAATAATTACTGATATTAACAGTTTAATATAAGCAGCCCAAAGAGTACCAAACTATGCTCAGCAGTGATGGGGTTACAGAGCCTTTGTGCCCTGCACAGGATTCCATTTATTGCTGCAAGCAGAGGTGGCAAAAGCTGTTTTTGGCACAAATTTAGTAGCATGCCTCTGCCATGCCCTCAGCAAGCCCAATTTACTATTCCCATCATTATTGTTCCTACTCCTATACATTAACTCAGTAGTGTCCCCACACATTATACCAGAAGTGTTCCCAGTACATTATCCCTAAACAGTGACCCCACATAATATATAACCAGTAGAGCCTGTCCTGTTACTAGTGTACAGGGTTTATTTTCCCATCCTCTTGGCCACATATTCTCATTATCATATCTATAGGCTCTAATCCCATCTGTATAACACATACATGTTTTATGCATTTTAATGGTGTTGGTATGTGTGCCTTAGCACTTATGTGAAAAAATGTGATTATAACAGTGGCCAGCCTGCTGACCTTGTAAATCTTCTGCCCTTGGCCACCTTGCTGGCCAGTGTATACTGTTCTAACTCACAGATGTATTCACTGCATCTTATAGCTGCTATCAGCCTCTGTTTTTTTGGCTCAGAGCATTTTCTTTTCTAATACCTTATAGAGACTTGGTACCAGTTTGGTCTTTAGTTCAGGAAAAGAAATATAGCACTATTAGCTCATTGTATTTAATGGTTAGTTTTCTATCCTATATTGGTATGCCCAAGAGGCCTATTCATCAACACTAAAATAACGTTTTTAAGGACATTTTCCTTAATTAATGTTATTTTAGTATACATGAAGTATCTTAACACAGGAGATATCACTGATATCTTCTTGCTAAGTCCCCCTGCATTAATTTCCACACTATGTGGAAATTATGGTATTCATCAAATTCCGAAAATTATGTATTTTTGGAATTTGATGGAGGTACTGTATCCGCCACTGTGAAGTGGTGAATAGCAGGTGAGACTTACCTGCTTCCAGCTGGAGAGGTCCCCCGGCGTCTTCCTCCGGCGCTCTGTTCCCTCCTCTGGCTCTGGTGGTTGATCGGACAACTGTGGTCTCCCAGCAGAACACAATGAATAAAGTTTAGAAAGAAAAAAAAAGTTTTATTTCTAAACTGTACTGTGGTCTGCTGGGAGACCACGTGTCAGACCAGCAGGACGTAGCCGGAGGCTTCTGCGCGGGCAGGTAAGTGCGGGACGGGGGGGAGGTGGGGTTGGGGGATACACAAAATTAACGTAGCTGTAGGTAGTGCTGCACATGCGCTGGGTTTACGAATGTAACAGCACATGCGCAGCATGGATTCCAGCTACGGTAAGTTAGTGTAGAGAGGGAAAACTATCTATTTCCCAAAAAGCTGTCATCGCAAATATGACAGCTTTTCGGAATAGATAGTTATGGAGAGAGGAATGATGAATTCCTCCAGTAATTAGGTAGAACTCCATGCCAGTTCTATACTTAATTACCTCCATTGAATTTTAAGTTATGATGAATAGGCCCCCAAGTCTAGTTTCATAGAGAAAGCTCTATCAGTCAGTGATCACAGATGCTGGTAGCTCCTCCAGGACCAGGTGGGAGGTTTCTCAGCCCACTTTTCCCACAGTTGTTGGCAGAGAACTGAGCTGCTAGTAGCACAGAAAAGTACAAATTTTTAAAACTCTCCTCACCCAAAAATGATATGAAACTAATAAAACACTGCAGAAGGGAGGGCGTGTGTAAGATATAAGTGGGAATATGTGCCAATGATAAAAGTATAACACATAGACAGGGCCATAGAGAGCGGTGGTGGGCCCTGTTACTGTAGGGGCCTAAATGTGCAGGAGCAGCCATGTCCCCTACAACAAACTATGCAAAATATTATTTGTGGTGTGTCAAAGTGGTGCTGTGTGCCACACAGGGGGGTGCAGTGCGCCCCTCTGCCAGGGGCAGATCAAGGAGAGGGGCATGGTCAGTTTGATTGCTCCTCCCCTACCTCCACATTAGGTGCAGGCCGAGGAGACTACAGCTCAGCGGCAGCGCTGATATGTAAGAGGGGGCTGGGAGGGTGGTGGACCTGGATCCCCACTGGGCTCCTCCAACAGCCTGGGCCTTAGCAATTAGTACCCACTGCCCCCTTCCCTCGGGGCACCCCTGCACATAGAAAGTTGGGAACAGGCATGATAAGTATATTACATTCTGTATATTAGACTCTATACTAATATCACTGTATTATACTGTTGCTAAATTGTAACTATATAATTACCGATGGACTATGCCCTTAGCATGGAGGAATTGCAAACCACATACAATTTCTGCACTGTAGAACCTGGTGGATAGAAAATAAGTAAAGTTACATTGTTGGAACATTTAAATAATGGATGAATGATTTCCAGCCAACAGTCCCCAGAATTTGTGCAAATGTCCCCATTCTTTGTTTCATATTTGCCAACTGCCTAATATGATGTTTCTGTCTCTGGGCCTGATTCAGACCCGCTCACGAGCGCTGAGCGCTCGCAAGTGGGTCGATGTTACCCAAGTGCTCATGCGCACGACGGAGGCGGCTCCGTCGTGCGCATGCGCGAGACCCGAATAACGACGGCCAAGCCGTTGTTATAGGTCTCGCACCAAAAGGGGAGTGCTGTCGATGGTGATTGACAGCATGTCCCCTTTGGTGGGCGTGCCGGGGGCGTGGCTGCCCAGACGGAGGCGTTCCCATGGGAACGCCTACGGTCTGGGGCCGGCCCCACTGACATCACTAGTGATGTCATTGGGAGTGCGTTTGCCTCTGATAGAGCCAAAAGCACTCCAGGGCTTGCGGCAGCGAGACCCTACCGCAAGGGTCTCGTCGCAAGCCCGATGGTCTTGACCATCGCAACCATCATTTTGGCCGCTCGCTATAGCTGTGGGTGGTCACCCACAGCTATGCGAGCGGCCAGGAGGCCGCTCCAAAAAGGAGGAGGGACGGCCCTGATTCAGAGCGAGCGTCCGACTCTGAATCAGGGCCTCTGTGCGTTGTTGCAAATTACTATATATTGAATATAGCTTATAACGGCGGGTACACACAGGAGCGATGTCGGCACGATATGACTATTTTGTGCGAATCGGATTAACATATCGGCCACATCGCTCAGTGTGTATGGCCAATATGTGCGCTCCTGCGCCCACTTGCTACACTGTCCGGTTGGTGTGCTGCATGTCCAACCGGACGATATCGCAAGCAGCTCCGTTGCAGCTAATGAAGGACAGAACTAGGTATTGCTCCGTCCTTCATTACCTCGTTCTGATGTGTACCCATGATCCGATACGTCGGCCCGTCAGACCGACATAGCAGCTGGGTACACATCGCTCAGTGTGTACCCGGAGTTTATTAAGAGGAGTATTATTTATTTATGTTTATTATTTATTAACAGTTTCTTATATGGCGCAGCGTATTCCGTTGCGCTTTACAATTTGAGACAACATTAATAGAAAAAAGACTGGGTTGTAAGAGACAGACATAAAGGTAAGAGGACCCTGCTCGCAAGCTTACAATCTATACTGATGCCAGCAAGATGATGCTCAGAAAGTCATTTTCTTATAACACTCACCTTTATTACAGTCACCTTTATTTATCAGAATGGAAGGCAACGTATGGAATCAATTTCTTTTACCAATCTCTATCACTAATCTAATGGTGTTCATCTCTCAATTAGATAGGTGAGCTTGTATGTGCACAGGAAAACAGCACCTTCATAGAAATTCATCTCCACCGCAGCTCTATCCTAAGTTTCTGGTGTTAAACCCAATATTTCTTCTTCTTAACTCAAATCCAGGGGAAGCAATCGGGAAGCCGACTGCCTAAATACCGGCAGCCGGCTTCCCGACTGTCATATCCCGGCAAGGGTGAAATGCCGGGCAACTAGATGTAGACGCCCGCATTTCCCCGACGCCGGGAGACCGGCGCCCGGCATCCCGATCGTAGTGATGCCGGGCGCCGCGAGCGGACAGCCGCGGGGGGGGAGGGTTAGGTTTAGGGCTCCCGGGGGGGACTTAGGGTTAGGCTAGAGGGAGGGAGGGTTAGGGTTAATCACCCCCGGGGGGGACTTAGGGTTAGGCACCCCCCCGGGGGACTTAGGTTTAGGCAGCGGGGAAGGGGGTGGTTAGGGTTAGGCACTTGGGGGGGAAGTTAGGGTTAGGCACCCCTAAGGAGGGTTAGGTTAGGTTAGTAGATACTCACCTATCCACGATCGGGATTTCCAGCGCTGTCGGGCTTCCGCTGCTCGGAACTCTGCTGATGTCGGCCTGCCGCTGACGGGAATCGAACCCATTCCCCAAACCAGACATCAATCTGCCCAATCTGAAACTATAACCCTAATATTTACAAATAATAACCATATAGATTAGGCTAGTATTAAGCAGCTCAAACCATATAGCCAATCAAGACTAGTCATAAAAAAGAAAGGTGTCTCTGACAGAGGCTAGACCCCAGGCCATTTGTGCTATTTTGTCTGTAGACTGAAAAAAAAAATGGAGAAAAAATGATCAGGCCCCCGCAAGTTAAGAGTACCGTCCTAGGGACAATGGGCTCCACAACATTAGGGGCCAGGAAAATACTATAACATTATGGAAACTCTTGTAGAACTATAAGCAACAGTATGCACAGTTGGTGCTCTACAGATGTCCCCGTAACAAATAAAATAAAAAGTATTACCCTGCACTAAATGAAATAGTTGTGCCCCCATAAAATAAAAAGAGCAGTGCCCTGTAATGAATAAAAAGTAGCACCACTATAGTATATAAACTAAAGAAGAGAGCCCCTATAATAATTAATGAGTAGCACCCCCATAAAAAATAAATTAGTAGAGCAATGCAATAAATAAAATAGAGTAATGCCCCTATTATAAGCAAAAATAAAGAGTAGTGCCACCGTAATTAACAAAATAAAGTGTAGTGCCCCCGTAATTAATAAAGAGTAGTACTCCCGTAATTAATAAAGAGTAGTACTACCGTAATTAATAAAGAGTAGTGCCCCCGTAATTAATAAAGAGTAGTACCCCCGTAATTAATAAAGAGTAGTACCCCATAATTAATAAAGAGTAGTACCCTGTGATAAATAAAGTAAAAAGTAGCGTCTCTAGGGGAAATAAAAGAAATAGTAACACGTTTAAGACCAGTTTTTCAAGTTCCCCCTTAGAGGACAGGGCCCAATCCTGTGTAGGCTGGGCTCTTACAGAATATAAGGACCTAATGCAATTTAAGAGTTTGAAAACCACCACAAATCTGGATGCAAATTGTTTCAAAACACAGATTAGTAAATGGGTTGGATCTAAAAATCACATTTGATGTGTGGCGGTTTCCCAACCACATACAAAACTGCCCCTTTGTAAAAGTCCACCTTCATGTCACTGACCATTATATGTATAGAATACCCAGCTGTGACCGGCGATGTGTTTGCCCACTTTGATGAAAGCAGCTGCACAATTCTGTTACAACTAATGTATGTCACTGCTAATACTATTGATATCCCAATCCTAAGCTACAGTATAAGACTTATACTCAGTGGCAGATGTTACCTAGGGGCTGCGAGGCTGCGCCCCCCCAGTAAAATCAGCAACTTCAATGAGCCAGTGCACTCCGTGACTGTACTGACTTCACTGCGACTGGAGGTGGCTTCCTATTAGAGGTGCCTCCTGCCAGTCACGCTAAAGACAGGCAGCCCCAGGGGAAGGTGTCTCCTCCCCCTGGGACTGCCGGTCCGTGCTGCGATCAGCAGAGAGCTGCTTGCAGTGGAAGCCGATGCTCTGCCTTTTGGGCAGCCCTACAGGGCTTATTGAGGCTGCCACCAATGCAGCCCCGAGAAACTGGTGATATGCGCATGCGCGACGCCACCACCGCTTATGCGCATGCGCAGGTCCTGATTCAATGAGCAGGCGCCGGGACCCAGGCCAGCAGCAGCGGCAGCCCCCTCAGGCAAGAGGGGAGGAGCTGCTGCTGCATATAGTCCATGCTATTACATACTGTGTTATCTATTTCTATACATCAGGAGAACCCTTTCCACTGAATACAATAGATCATTATAATATATCACATATCATAAAGTCCTTCCTCTAACCAGTGTCTCTAACAAGATATTCTCCCATATCCTCACCTTGCACTGGGGATGGTAAGGCGGCCTTTCCTCTGCAGGAGACGATGGAAATCTCCGCCACATGCATACTCCATGCCGAGTAGTAAATGCTCCTGTGTATGGTAGAAGCAATAGTATCAGTATACATGTCAGAGAGGCCAGGAGGACATGGGGAATGTCATCTTTAGACCATAAATAAGTAAAGATAAATTATATACATTATTAATTCATAAAAACTGTCCTTCGGTTATTTTCTCTTCATGGGAATATAATGGATGGTCATGGGGAAGACAAAGGGGCCTATTCATCAACACTAAAATAATGTTTTTAAGGACATTTTCCTTAAATACCGTTATTTTAGTATTCATGAAGTATCTTAACACAGGAGACATCACTGATATCTCCTGGTTAAGTCCCCCTGCGTTAATTTCCACACTCCCCGTACAATAGTATGGGGATATAGAAATTATGGTATTCATCAAAGTTGATGGAGTTACTGTCCGCCACTGTGAGGTGGCAAATAGCAGGTAACACTTACCTGTGTCAGCATGGGCAGGTCCCCCGGCATCTTCATCCGGCGCTTTGGTCCCTCCTCTGGCTCCGGTGTCTGCTCGGACACTGTTCTCCCAGCAGAGCACAATAAAGTTTAGAAAAAAACAAAACTTTTTTTTTCTTCTAAACTGTACAGTGCTCTGCCGGGAGAACACGTCTGAACAGCCACCGGAGCCAGAGGCGCTGCAGCGGGCAGGTAAGTGTGGGACAAGGGGAAGGTATGCGGAGGGGGAGGGGGGTTAAGAGGGACACACAAAATTACCGCAGCTGTAGGTAGTGCTGTGCATGCACTGGTTTTACGAATGTAACAGCGCATGTGCAGCACAGATTCCAGATGCGGTAAGTTAGTGTAGAGAGGGAAAACTCTCGCAATTGCAAAAGAAAAGAAATCGCAAAAATGACAGCTTTTCGGAATAGATAATTATGGGGAGGAGGACTAATGAATTTCTCCGGTAATTAGGTAGAACTCCATGCGAGTTCTAAACCTAATTACCTCCAGAGAATTTTAAGTTATGATGAATAGGCCCCTATGAGAGCAGAGAGAGGGCAGGGGACACAAGGGGGAAAAATAAGTATTACAGTTTATAGAACATGTTCTATAATGTTATTACAGTCCAGTTATTATTACATAACACCAGTAACATTTTTATTTTTATACCAGAATATTATAATTGTCCTACATGCAAAGATTAATAGTAATTTTTGCATCTAAAACAAAAATAATGAATAATTGCAAAAGAGCTGCACAACTGTATTATCACTAGAAGCTGTTATCTGTAGCGCTGATCCTCAATCCACGGAGCACATGACACAAGTAATATGTAGGGGAATGTATTACTGTATAGGTGGGGGGATGGGGAAGAAATACTGTACTACAGGTGAGATGGTAAATATATTACAGAGATTAGAGGGGAATATTTTACAGCAGTGATGGTGTTATAATCATATATCAGCAGTGGCGGAAGTTCATCCCAGATGCCTGGAGGCAAGATATCATTTAGTGCCCCCCTTATCCCCCATATTTACAGCCCTAAGTGGGGTGAATATATTATTGGTGATGGAGGAGGTGCCCCTTCAGTCCTGGCGCCCGGGGCAGGCGCCTCCATTGTCTCCTATACTTCTACCCCTGTATATCAGTAACAATATGATAAAAGGAATTATGGCCAGCTAGTTCTTAACAGTATTTCCAGGTTAGGATATCCCATCCTCATGACCTCCTATATACTCCCATGTCCAGTAAATGCCGCCCCTCAGATTACCCCACTATTAAATGACCATCGGCTAAGATCTGTGCTATATTTAAATCAAGTAAACAGCCCAGTTCTAGCAGTGGAGGAGTAGACGGGGCAGGAGATATTGCTGTAATGATATACTGGTAGGTTAATTGGCTCCCCGCAAAATTGACCATAGTGTGTATGTGTGTGAGCATGTGGTAGGGAATATAGATTGTAAGCTCCACTGGGGCAGGGACAGATGTGAATGGTAAGATATTCTCTGTAAAGCGCTGTGGAATATGTGTGCGCTATATAAATAACTGGTAATAAATAAATAAAAATGAATGTAATACAGAAGGCAGCACACAATGGGAGAGATGTTACTGACATACACTCAGGTACAGCATTTATTTCTGTTTCCCTCTCTATCTTCAATAATCCCTTTATCACCAAGTGGCCTATTCATCGTCGCTTAATTATTACAAAAGCAAATGAAAATGAAAATTTTTACCTGTAATTGTAAAAATTAATTTATCAGGCCATTCATCAAGATATCACAAATATCTCCTACTTACCTTCCACTGGCGGAATGGCCCGCTGTCCCCATACACTAGTATGGGGACAGAATTCATCAAGCTCCAAAAATACATTATTTTCGGAGCTTGAGTGCGGGAGCATTCGCCATCTTGTGTATCACAACCTGCTCCTTCCCTATGGAAAGGAGGTCTGGGTTGCGAAGAAGGATCCTTTTGTATCCCTCCGCCCCTGTCCACTCCTTCCGTCAGATGTCGGGGCTCCTGTGCGCATGCGTGACCTATAGGTTACACATGCGCACTAGCAGCACTGCTCCAAAAGGAGTAGCGAAAAGATTCACGGCTCTGATAGGAGCAGTGATGCCGCTCGCCGTAAAGCTGATTTTCAGGTCACCTGTCACCGCACCGGAGCAATGCTGAATCGGCAAGTTAGAATGTTAATTATCGGGGGTCCCCAATAATTAACGTCATGAATAGACCCCCAAGTGATGTAGATACCGTTTACAAGCAGTTTTGAAAATGTATTATATATATATATGGTGCCAGCATATTCTGTTGTGCTTTACATCTAGATGAGATTTAATTTTTAAAAAGAAAAGTCACAGCAGAATATTAGCATACAGTCAGGTGCATAAATATTGGGACATTGACAGAATTCTCATATTTTGGCCTCTATTCACCACCACAATGGCATTGAAATGAAACAAACAAGATGTGCTTTAACTGCAGACTTTCAGATTTAATTTGAGGGTAATTACATCCAAATCAGGTGAACGGTGTAGGAATTACAACGGTTTCTATATGTGCCTCCCACTTTTTAAGGGGCCAAAAGTAATGGGGCTATCAACTCAAAAGCTATTTCATGGACAGGTGTGGGCTATTCCCTCGTTATTTCATTATCAATTAAGCAGGTAAAAGGTCTGGAGTTGATTCTAGGTGTGACATTTGCATTTGGAATCAGTTGCTGTCGACTCTCAATATGAGATCCAAAGAGCTGTCACTATCAGTGAAGCAAGCCATCATTAGGCTGAAAAATCAACACAAACCCATCAGAGAGATAGCAAAAACATTAGGTGTGGCCAAATCAACTGTTTGGAACATTCTTAAAAAGAAAGAACGCACCGGAGAGTTCAGCAACACCAAAAGACCCGGAAGACCACGGAAAACAACTGTGGTGGATGACAGAAGAATTATTTCCCTGGTGAAGAAAAACCCCTTCACAACAGTTGGCCAAATCAAGAACACTCTCCAGGAGGTAGGTGTATATGTGTCAAAGTCAACAATCAAGAGAAGACTTCACAAGAGTGAATATAAAGGGTTCACCACAAGATGTAAACCATTGGTGAGCCACAAAAACAAGAAGACCAGATTAGAGTTTGCCAAACAACATCTAAAAAAGCCACTACAGTTCTGGAACATCATCCTATGGACAGATGAGACAAAGATCAACTTGTACCAGAGTGATGGGAAGAAAAGAGTATGGAGAAGGAAAGGAACTGCTCATGATCCAAAACATACCACCTCATCAGTGAAGCATAGTGGTGGTAGTGTCATGGCGTGGGCATGTATGGCTGCCAATGGAACTGGTTTCCTTGTATTTATTGATGATGTGACTGCTGACAAAAGCAGCAGAATGAATTCTGAAGTGTTTCGGGCAATATCATATGCTCATATTCAGTCAAATGCTTCAGAACTCATTGGACGGTGCTTCACAGTGCAGATGGACAATGACCCGAAGCATACTGCAAAAGCAACCAAAGAGTTTTTTAAGGCTAAAAAGTTGAATGTTATGCAATGGCCAAGTCAATCCCCTGACCTGAATCCGATTGAGCATGCATTTCACTTGATGAAGACAAAACTGAAGGGAAAATGCCCCAAGAACAAGCAGGAACTGAAGACATTTGCAGTAGAGGCCTGGCAGAGCATCACCAGGGATGAAACCCAGCGTCTGGTGATGTCTATGTGTTCCAGACTTCAGGCTGTAATTGCCTGCAAAGGATTTGCAACAAAGTATTAAAAAGTGAAAGTTAGATTTAGGATTGTTTAGTTTGCCCCATTACTTTTGGCCCCTTAAAAAGTGGGAGGCACATATAGAAACCGTTATAATTCCTACACCGTTCACCTGATTTGGATGTAATTACCCTCAAATTAAATCTGAAAGTCTGCAGTTAAAGCACATCTTGTTTGTTTCATTTCAAAGACATTGTGGTGGTGAACAGAGGCCAAAATATGAAAATTCTGTCAATGTCCCAATATTTATGCACTTGACTGTATATGGTACGTATGGATATTAAGCAATAAAGAAGCAATCACAGCAGTACCTTGGTCTGCAGAGCAAAGTAGGCATGTGTGAGGAAGGCGCTCCCATGTGCAACTTCTAACACCCTCCGTTCCACAAACGCGAGTTCTTTGCCCTCGGCGAGCAGATCCCTCTTCTTGATGACCTTGACAGCCAACAACTGGCTGCTACGTGAGTCTGCTGCCAACAGGACCTAGAGGAAATATCACAGTGTCAGCCTCATAAACAACACAGGAACATGAAGGCAAATGTGTTGTTGTCCAACAAGCAGTGGCGTAACTAGGGTATATGGAGCCCAGGGCAAATTTTAAAATGGAGCCCCCCCTCCTATGTGGCGCGAAGAGAAGAGAGGCGTGGTCACAAGGGGCATGGCCACGTAAAAATGGGGCATGTCAACATGACACAGCTCTCTCTCATCACTCTGAACATTCCTTTCCATTCCATATGCACCTTAATGCAGTGCCCCCAGTAGTGATCTTCCTTATACAGTGCCCCATGTAGTGGTCCGCCCTATGCAGTGCCCCCAGTAGTGGTCCCCCTTATGCAGGCCCCCAGTAGTGCCCCTTATACAGTGCCCCCAGTAGTGGTCTCCCGTATGCATGCAAGTAGTGATCCCCCTTATGCAGTGCCCCATGTAGTGGTCCCCCTTATGCAGGCCCTCAGTAGTGATCCCCCCTATCCAGTGCCCCTTATACAGTACCCCCAGTAGTGTTCCTCCTTCTGCAGTCCCCCAGTAGTGATCCCCCTATCCAGTGCCCCTTATACAGTGCCCCCTGAGGTGGTCCTCCCTATTCAATGCCCCCAATAGTCCCCCCCATGCAGTGCCCACAGTAGTGGTCCCCCTTATGCAGGCCCTCAGTAGTGATCCCCCTATCCAGTGCCCCTTATACAGTACACCCAGTAGTGTTCCCCCTTCTGCAGGCCCCCAGTAGTGATCCCCCTATCCAGTGCCCCTTATACAGTGCCCCCTGTAGTGGTCCTCCCTATTCAATGCCCCCAGTAGTCCCCCCATGCAGTGCCCAAAGGAGTAGCCCCCTCCCCAGTAGTGCCCCCAGTAGTGGGTCCTCCCCCCGATGCAGTGCCCCAGTAGTAGCCCTCTCCCCAGTAGTGGTCCCCCCCCCCCCCACCCCGATGCAACACACGAGTTAAAGAAAGACCACTTACCTTAATCCCGGCTCCTGCTCCCACTGCCGTCCAAACCACCGGGCTTTCGCGCTCTGCATTATGGGAGAGACGTTGTGACGTCTCTCCCGTTAGCCACTGCAGGAGCCGGAAGACCAAGCTCATGAGTGAGCTCCAGCCCGGCTCTTGCAGCGGGCACAGCAGCCAATGAGAGTCTGTCTGACTCTCATTGGCTAGTGATTAACACACACATTGCTGCCGGGCGGCGGCGATGTGTGTGCAGCAGCAGCAGCCAATGAGAGTCTGTCTGACTCATTGGCTGCTGGCTGGTTAACACACACATCGCCGCCGCGCTGGCCAGTGGCGGAACTCCCGGAGACAATGGAGTCAGTTGCCGCCGGGCGCCCAGCCCTGAAGGGGGCATCTGGCTCCATTGTCTCCAGGGACCCGGCCGTTCCACTTCCTTCCACCGCATCTATACCTACCCCTATACCGCTACCGCCGGCTTCACTAGTCTGTAAATAAAAGAAAGCCAGAGAGAGGAGCCGCTGAGCTGAGCGCCAATCAGCATCAGCGGCGCTCCTCCTCCGGCTCCACTACACACTCTGTGCTCTCTGCGGGCCGCGGACGTCACCACGTATCATGTGACCGCCCGCGACCTCATCCTGCGCCTGCCCCGTGCTCCTCTGAAGAGCCGCCCGACACTGCAGAGTGCAGACGGACCGTGGTGGTGGAGACACTGTCTGTGGAGAGTGCGGCTGGGACCCGGGAGACAGGATCTGCGTGGTGGACCACCTCCCGGAGAAATAAAACTGGCTGATCGGGAGCCGGCAGCCCCTGCTGTCTGAGAGCTCAGCCACAGGTAAGAGCTCCCCTCCCTTTGCCCCCCAGAACTATCACCTCCCTCTCCCTTTGGGTTCTGCCATGTTGCCCACTCCTATTACCCTGTACCTCAGCTTTTGCATGTCCTCGAATATTAGCAATGCCCCCCCTCTCTGCTAGTCCATGATAAGTTTCTGAAGCCCCCTCTATTGCCAAGCCCCTGCCTCGCACCCTCTTGCCAGTCACAGTCCTGCATCACCCTCCTGGCAGCTACCAGCAGTCCCCATTGGAATGGTCTTCTCCTCTCTATGCGTCCCCTAAACCTGGGAGGGGGCGGTAGGAGACAGGATGGATGGAGAGGCGGCCCGGAATAGCTGTTTACCTGCACCGGGGACGTGGGACAGCACCTTTCTGCGAGGGAAGGAAAATTGTATCCGTGGCGTAGTGTAAAATCCATCAAAGGCTGGAGAGGAGGAGAAGATGAGAGGGCGGGCAGCAGCAGCAGCAGCACACATAGCTATCTACTGTATGTGCAGGACAGGCTGATGATCTATACTTACTATATATTATATGTGTGGCACGGAGATTATATATATATATACATATCATGGGCAGGGTTATGATTAATCTTTATACTGGAGAACCAAATATAACTGTTCTGGGTGCGCCAGGACGTATTGTGATACATACTATAGGACAGTGACAGATACAAGGGCAGAACTATGGGAGACAATGGAGGCGCCTGCCGCCGGGCTCCAGTTCTAAAGAGGGCACCTCCTCCATTGTCCACAACATATTCACCCCACTTAGGGCTGTAACTATGTACCATCATGGCCCTTCATGGCACCTGATAAGCCACCATACACTAGTGGAGAACTTCGTGTCAGACCATCAGCTGCTGTCTTAGTCTATCTATAGCCTGTCTGCATGAGAATTGCTACATTACAGTGTCAGCGGCTGTGACGGGGGGGCACCAAATTATAACTTGCCTCCGGGCGTCTAGGATGAACTTACGCCACTGGCGCTGGCGGCGATATGTGTGTAAATACACCAGCCGGAGCCCGCCTCCCACCCTCCGCCTGGCGCTATTGGGTAGGCGCTTAGGGGGAGGGAAGGGGCTCGGCTGTGTGTGCAGCACAGGACCGGTGCTGGGCGCATGGAAGCCTAGCACCGGTCCTGAGTAAATGTGTAGCAGTGACCGCACTCACTGCGGTCAGCGCTACACTGGCTATCTAGGGCAGGTCGGTACCGTGGTTGGCGGTGCCCCCCTGCGCCATGGGTCCCACGGCATCCAGGGCACGTGCCCGCTCGCCCTGCCCTAGTTACCCCACTGCCAACAAGGATTTTACTATTTTATTAAATAAGACAGAACAATAAGAAGCTTTTGGTCTGCACTGTCATTTTCCCCAACCCATAATACAATTTAGCTAAGGCCGCGGACGTGAGGATGAGGCTCCAAGTGGACCTGGGACAGGTACTTTGTATATGTACCTCCCTCCACCCCCTCTCAGCTTCTCTGTCTGCTGGAGAAAAAGTTTGCAGCCACTGATGTGAGGAGTTGTATGAATGTAAATCAGTCTGCTAAGGCCCTGATTCAGAGCCGGACGCTCTGACAGAGCGCTTTTAGAACGGCCTCCTGGCCGCTCGCATAGCTGTGGGTGACCACCCACAGCTATAGCGAGCGGCCAGGAAGATGGTCGCGATGGTCAAGACCATCACGACCATCGGGCTTGCGACGAGACCCTTGTGGTAGGGTCTCGTTGCCGCAAGCCCCAGAGAGATTTCGGCTCTAACAGAGCCGGAATCTCTCCACTGACATCACTTGTGATGTCAGGGGGGCCCAGCCCCAAACGGTAGGCGTTCACATGGGAACGCCTCTGTTTGGGCAGCCACCCCCCGGCCCGCCCGCCAATGGGGGCGTGCTGTCACTCAACATCGACAGCACGCCCCCTTTGGTACGAGACCCGGAGCGACGGAGTGCCCGTCGCTATCCGGGTCTCGCGCATGCGCATGACTGAGCCGGCCCTGGTCTGCGCATGTGCTTTGGGCCACCATCGACCCGGTTGCGAGCGCTCAGCGCTTGCGACCGGGTCTGAATCAGACCCTAAGTGTGCATTAGATGCAGTATTGTACCTAGTTTTCCCACTTTGCACATATAGGCCCTCATTCAGAGCCGTACGCTCTGAGCAGAGCGCACGCTCTGAATGAGGGCCGGGCTCCATTTTCATGGAGCGTCCTCCTGGACGCTCGTATAGCTGTGGGTCACCACCCACAGGCTATACGAGCGTGCTTTGTGATGGCCGCGATGGTCGAGACCATCGCGACCATCGAAATTGCGAGCTGGAGCCTGCGGTTGAGGTTTTCAACCGCAAGCTCCGGAGTGATTTTGGCTCTATCAGAGCCAAAATCACTCCCACTGACATCACTAGTGATGTCAGTGGGCCGGCTTCTGACGGGAGGCGTTCCCGTGGGAACGCCCCCGTCAGGGAGGCACGCCCCCGGCACGCCCACCAAAGGGGGCGTGCTGTCAATCAACATTGACAGCACGCCCCCTTTGATCGGACACAACGAGCGAAGGACTTTCCTTCGCTCGTCGCGTCTGGCGCATGCGCACGACGGAGCTCCCTCCGTCGTGCGCATGCTCAGTGCATAACATCGACCCACTTGCGAGCGGACAGCCGCTCGCGAGTGGGTCTGAATCAGGCCCATAGACTTGAATTATCTATTATTTATTTTAACAAAGGATTTGCTGCTGCTCTCATACTGTATGTGATTGGCTGAGCAGTGTAAGAGATCGCTCCTGCTTAGCTACCTATTACCTTTCCCTACTCACTGGAGCTTAAATCATTTGGTGTAGGGACAGTCAGGTGCTTCTCGGGAGTGACCCATTCATTCGAAGGGGCAGATTCAATTAGCCGTGAGTCATTAAGTTTGTTTTGTTAGCTAAAGTACCCGGAACTATTCAATTATAGACACTTGAGCAGCTCAGAGCCAGCAGGTAGCAGTGGTGCCAAAAGGGGAAGCGGGTACTGTTTACCAGGGCCTGGGCTTGTGTGAGGGACCCGGTAGGGGCCCAGGGTTGCCCCCTTCCCCTGTAACATTTCTGGAGATCGCACCCACTGAGCAGCACCAGCATCCTCTTTCTGAGTGATGTGTGAGGGGATGTGTATCTTTTCATTTGCCCCCAGGACCCAGGGCATTTCTAGAGAGGAGGGGGCCCATGTGCAGTCTCCGACACGGGTCCCCTCCTCTCTGTCCGGTGACCGGCAGCGTACTGAGCTGTGTGCAGTCAGCACCGGAGTTATAGACTCTGGGCCCAGACTCTATAGAGTATGCGCTAGTCACCGGGAAAACGGCCGCGGTGGCCATTTTCTCTGTACTGTGCAAACGATTGTAAAATGGCTGCGCCTGCCATTTTCCGGTCGTTTTTACAACGATGAATCCCTGCACCGACGTGGACTCCGGTAGGTAAATAATACTATGGGTGCAGGGTGTGCCCCGCGCACCCTGGACCTATTATGGAGACAGCAAGAGGTCCTGGCAGTTAATGCTAATTTCTCCTGGTACCTCTGGATGCTGGAAGTATAAATAAGCTTTAGCTGCTGTTCCTGGGCTGCTTGTGGGTTTGTAATTGAATAGCTCTGAGCACATTTGTAGGGGGACAGACCGCAAGACTCAATCTGTGGCTAATTTCATCTGGCCCATATGTTTTTTCTCTTTCCCATATGGATTACCATATTCCCCAGCATAAGAAAGAAAGAAGATGCTAGGTAGGTATTTATTATGGGCGCAGCATTGTTTTCTTGAACAACTAATTATTAGTTATGCTTTTTTTTATAATCAGTGACATGATTTATTTCTTTATAATCAGTGACATGATTTATTTCTTTATAATCAGTGACATGATTTATTTCTTTATAATCAGGGACATGATTTATTTCTTTATAATCAGTGACATGATTTATTTCTTTATAATCAGGGACATGATTTATTTCTTTATAATCAGGGACATGATTTATTTCTTTATAATCAGTGACATGATTTATTTCTTTATAATCAGTGACATGATTTATTTCTTTGTAATCAGGGACATGATTTATTTCTTTGTAATCAGTGACATGATTTATTTCTTTATAATCAGTGACATGATTTATTTCTTTATAATCAGGGACATGATTTATTTCTTTATAATCAGTGACATGATTTATTTCTTTATAATCAGTGACATGATTTATTTCTTTATAATCAGTGACATGATTTATTTCTTTGTAATCAGTGACATGATTTATTTCTTTATAATCAGTGACATGATTTATTTCTTTATAATCAGGGACATGATTTATTTCTTTATAATCAGTGACATGATTTATTTCTTTATAATCAGTGACATGATTTATTTCTTTGTAATCAGGGACATGATTTATTTCTTTGTAATCAGTGACATGCTTTATATCTTTAGGCTCAAGAGCATACTTTATTTGTTTAGACCATAGTTATTATTCGTTTATAGATGCAATATTTATTGTAATATATTTTCATAGTACTATCCTGGTATCCAATGGCCAGGGGTAAAAGGAGAGGCCTGGAAGCTTAGATATTAAACCCCTCATCTGATTTCTGTTTGCAAACTGCATTCTAATCCACAGTTTAGTACATTTACTCTTGTAATACCTTTAATGCCACAGATTTGTACCTTGCAGGTTGCATTTCAGTGAAACAGCATTTCTTGTACAGTGTAAAGACAAACATCACACACATACAAAAGTGCCACATGTAATAAAGGCAATATTAATTTAAACCATAACTTATGTTGCGTGGCAAATTTATCGAAACAATGGAAATGTTAAATTTAATAAAAGGTGTAATTCCAGGGTCGGATTAATAAATGGGGCGGGTGGAGCTGCAGGCCCATCGTGAAAATTGTCTCGCCACCCAAAAGATTAGCTGGTAGTGTTGACAAAAAAAAAAAATCCTGTCACAGGCTGCCAGCTGCCTTGTGCTGCCTGTGGGGGGACATTAACTACAGGTGCCCATCCACTAGACGATTAAGTTGAGCGATTGGACGATAACAATCGTTTGCAAATCATTTGCAAAAGTGTCTAATACAACCAGCGAGGTGCGTGCCCACTGGTCGTTTAGACATCTATCATCTTGCAAACATACTGATCAAACTGACGATAACGTCAGGTTGAGCATGTTTGCAGATGATGATTGAGCCTGTACTGAACGACTGCTCGTTCAGTGCAGGCTCATCACATACTGACAAACGACTGCACGATTACAATGTCGTAATTGTGCAGTCGTTTTCATGTCTGCTAGTGGATGGGCACCTTTAAATTGAAGTGCTGCTGCTAGTGCTGTAGGATAAGCAGAGGGAGGGGGTGTGTTCTGAGGACAGGGGGCGTGGCTAAATGGACCATTGTACTGCCTCCTGCCTGCTTATCTGGCTGCTCTGGTATCATGGAGCAGAGGGCTTATCTGTGACAACTAGAACAACCAGTACCTGACCTACAAGATAAGAGAGAGTTTAACTACTGTTTAAGTATGTGTGTGTAAGTGTCTCAAACTATGTGTGACTCGCAAGCGGGTCGTTGGTGAGGACCTGCGCATGTGCAGCGGCCGATGTGCTCGTGCGCAAGCCCCGGAGCGAGTGACAAAATTCACTTGCTCCGGGGCTCACTACAAAAGGGGCGGCTGTCGATGTTGATCGACAGCTCGTCTCATTTTGTAGGTGGGGAGGGGGGTGGCCGGACAAACGGAGGCGTTCCTGAAGGAACGCCTGCCGTTTGTAGGTGGCCCTACTGACATCAACAGTGATGTCAGTAGGTAGCTTCCTGCTCTGTTAGAGCAGGAAGCTACCTGGGGCTTGCGTTAGATGAGACCCTACCCCAAGGGTCTCGTCGCATGTCACGATGGTCTCGACCATCACCTGGTCACTCGCTAAAAGCTTAGCGAGTGGCCAGGAGGCCGGCAAGAAAAAACAAAGCGGCCGCCCTCATTTAGAGCGAGCGCTCGCTTTTTGCGAGCAGCTCTGAATGAGGTCCTATGTGTGCATGTATGATGCTCTGTATGTGTGACCCTGTATGTTTATCTGCATAGAAATGAGATCTGCTGCATGTGTGACTGCATATGTGATCTGCTGCATGTGTGACTGCATATGTGACCTGCTGCATATGTGACTACATATGTGACCTGCTGCATGTGTGACTGCATATGTGACCTGCTGCATGTGTGACTAAATATGTGACCTGCTGCATGTGTGACTGCATATGTGACCTGCTGCATGTGTGAGTGCATATGTGATCTGCTGCATATGTGACCTGCTTTATGTGTGACTGCATATGTGACCTGCTGCATGTGTGACTGCATATGTGACCTGCTGCATGTGTGACTGCATATGTGACCTGCTGCATGTGTGACTGCATATGTGACCTGCTGCATGTGTGACTAAATATGTGACCTGCTGCATGTGTGACTAAATATGTGACCTGCTTCATGTGTGACTACATATGTGACCTGCTGCATGTGTGACTGCATATGTGACCTGCTGCATGTGTGACTAAATATGCGACCTGCTGCATGTGTGACTACATATGTGACCTGCTGCATGTGTGACTGCATATGTTACCTGCTGCATGTGTGACTGCATATGTGATCTGCTGCATGTGTGACTGCATAGGTGATCTGCTGCATGTGTGACTGCATAGGTGATCTGCTGCATGTGTGACTGCATAGGTGATCTGCTGCATGTGTGACTGCATATGTGATCTGCTGCATGTGTGACTGCATATGTGACCTGCTGCATGTGTGACTAAATATGTGACCTGCTGCATGTCTGACTACATATGTGACCTGCTGCATGTGTGACTGCATATGTTACCTGCTGCATGTGTGACTGCATATGTGATCTGCTGCATGTGTGACTCCCTGTATATGCACACATGTTACATACGTTTTTCTTATGTGATGGAATTGGTGTGAAATGCTCCTTGTATTTACCGCCTACTAGTAACTCCCTGTTACTGTCTCTATCTCATTTATTGGGGGCAATTCCATTCAGCGCAATGTTGAATAGTCCTAGGAAGGAATTCCTAGAGCTATACAATTGACCACGCTGTTAGGTCCAACTAGAATCACTAAATGGCGCACATCCACTACACGATTAAAATGAGCGATTGAACAATAACGATTAATCATTGTCAAATCGTTCATTAAAATGTCTAAAACGACCAGCAATGCGCGCTCCCGCTGGTCATTTTAGACATCTATCGGGCAAACATGCTGAACAACCTGACGATAAGGTCAGGTTGAGCATGTTAGGGGATGATTGATGTGACTACACTGACCGACTGCTCGTTCAGTGTGGGCACAGCACATACTGTCAAACGAGTGCACGATTACAATGTTGCAATCCTGCAGTCGTTTTGAGGTCTGCTAGTGGATGTGTGCCTTAAGTTGAATAATGCGGGTTACGGCGCCATAAGCTTGGTGTTTAGTCGTGGTAACCGGCATTCTCTGACTAAAGTGCCAGCCGCGAGGCTGTTAGCTCCGCGCTAAGCCAGAAAATAGCATTGCAGCCAGCACTGAAGTTGGATTTCTGTTTGCAACTGAGGAGGGTGCGAGCAGATATCCTGTAGTATGACTTAACAACACAGTGAATTGAATAGCTTTGGGAACTCCTTACTGGGGCTATTCAACATCATGCTGAGTTGAATTGCCCCCATTATGACTATGCTATTAATTTTAGACTTTTAATTAATTTTATTATATATGTAGGGCGTGGTCTAAACTGATGTGAGACGTTGAGGTCCTCTGCTATCTCCAGAAGCAGCGCTGACCCGGAGGCTCCTATAGCGGTGGCGACTAAGAGATCTGCCAGCTGAGAAGAGCTGATTAATGGGCTGTGTACAAAGGTGGCGATTCAATCCAATGCAAATTGAATAGCGCCGGGAACGAGCTCCCGGATCTATTCAATTCAGTACGCTGTGTGGTCAGAGAATGACAGTTATTGCGCCTTAACAAGGGTGTTAAGGCGCTTTAACCGGCATTCTCTGACCAAAGTGCCGGGTGCGCGGTTGTTAGCGCCGCGTTAAGCAGAAAAACAGCTACGCGCTCGGCACTTTGGTCGGATTTCTCTCCACATCCCCAGGGGGGTGCGAGAAGAAATCCTTTAGCAGCCCAAACAGTGCGGTGAATTGAATAGCTGTGGGAGCTCCCTCCCGTAACTATTCAACATCACGTTGAATTTAATCGCCCCCATAGTTCTTAGCCTTGATGTATGTGAGCATTATTACAAGTAAAATTATACTTTTTATACTATTCTCATGAGTGCGCTATTCCTACTATCTGCATATATATATATTTTATTTTTTTTTAAAGAATTTTTATATATATATATCACATGGGACAGATCTTGGCGGATCATATATATGTCAATGATGGTGACACTCGGTAATAAAACTATGCTTAACTGCAGACAGTAGGAACCAACGTTTCAATACTTTATTGTATTGTCTTCAAGGTACCGTGAAGACGATGCAATAAAGTATGGAAACATTGGTATATATTTTCTGCAGTTAAGCATCATTTATTAATGAGTGCCGTTGTCATTGGAATCTGTATTGTGGGTTCACTTGATGGACACCTGCAAGTATATATATGTGTGTGTGTACAGGCATAAATGATTGTGTATATATACATATAATTATATATATTATTATTATGTCATCACAGCGTACTGCAGTCATGATAGGATGATGGGCAGCGTTCGGAATCAGACATGGTGTCATAGGATATAAGGTGAGCTTTATTCTTTTAGTTTTGTGCATACTCCTGCTGAGCTGATAGGTGTGATATATTTTGTCAACAGTGAGAATGTCGACAGCATTATGTTCTGAATGACGACATTCAGGATGTTAACAATATAATGCAGGATTACATTATGTAGATGGATGCTCAGGGGTACCAATTATATGTGCTGCAGATTTATTGAGACTTTTTTCTTTTTAGATCTAGTTGATTTGTACATTTTCTATGATTAGGTCTCTAATGCAGTTGTTACATTCTCTTTATTATATATGTGGTTTATTGGCTTATTATGATTAGTGTATCATGCTCACAGTATCATTATGTTTGTATATGTGCTATTACCTACTTGCATGTACTTGGGATTATTTCTATTTATGTATACACTCTGTTTCTATAGTAACCAAGCAAACTCCGAAAAGGATGTGCCGAGGTGGACACAGCCGCCAATTGTAGCCTGCCGGTCCAATGCTAGAAACTCACATTTGAATATATAAGGTTAGTGTTTTATGATGTACATTGGGCCTGATTCAGAGTTGTACACAGTCTCTGGACGCAGCTGCTCTGCGATAATATGTAAAAGTAGCAGGATGCTTTTGTGATCCACAGCTGCATGGCATCACCTGCATGAACATCGGTCATCTAAGTAACCCTCAGGTTACCCAAGATGGCCGTGAGTTTCACGCTTCCGGGGCCAGTGGAGCTGCGTCCAAGGATGCAGCCACTAACCTTGGTACGCCCAGAAAAACGGGGTTGACACGCCACCACTTTCTGTAAAAACCACTTCCCCTTTCCCAAACAACCACAAAGAGCAAAATTTACTAAGCAGCGGGTTCTAAACCCTGGCGGTTTGGTGGCGGTTTGATGGCGGGTTCTAAACGCCGGGAATTTGGTGGCGGTTTTGCGGCGGTTTCTAAATGACAGCCCTGTTCTATTCTATTCTAAAATGTGTTATGACGGTGGTTTTGCAGCGGTTTTGGCCTTAGTAAATCTGCGGATAGCAAAACCGCCACCAAACCGCCGGAGGTTAGAACCCGCCGCTTAGTAAATTTTGCCCAGAATGTCAATCATACTGCGGTTTAGAGAGCACTGTGACCATTGTCACAGACACAGATCTGCACATGCGCAGTACAGATCCTACGCATGTGCAGAATGACAAAGATCGGAGATGTACGTAAACTATCGGG
The DNA here is from genome assembly GCA_031769625.1 of Taudactylus pleione. Taxonomy (NCBI): domain Eukaryota; kingdom Metazoa; phylum Chordata; class Amphibia; order Anura; family Myobatrachidae; genus Taudactylus; species Taudactylus pleione. The sequence continues at coordinate 16,416,415 of JAUIMM010000213.1, read as the reverse complement.
CTTCCGTACATCTCTCAATCAGGCCCACTGTTCCCTGAGGAGATAATTACACTCTGAGAGATTGGAATGCAAGTGCTTACTGCTGACTCATCTGTTTAACAGTTCCCTGAGTGCCGATTGCATCTGGGCAATAGGAGTGATGGACACATAAGTGACAATGGCAAGGTTAGAAATAATGATTTTTATTTGAAATAATTTTGTCCTTCAAACTTTGCTTTCTCCAAAGAATGCTCCTTTTGCAGCAATTACAGCATTGCAGACCTTTGGCATTCTAGCTGTTCATTTGTTGAGGTAATCTGAAGAAATTTCACCCCACACTTCCTGAAGCACCTGCCACAAGTTGGATTGGCTTGATGAACACTTCTTGCGTACCATACGGTCAGTAGAAAAGAGAGGGGGGTTTAACCACCTATTGTTCCTCAGCACACTGAACCATACCAGCAACAATATATGAACACTATATGGTAATAGAATTTCAGAGATATTAGTTGCATGCATTTGCAAATACATGGGAAACTGCTAGGCCTCGTCAAGGCTTCTCTGTCACTAGCAGTTCCTACACTAAACGGTTCACGTCCGGGGGGCAGAGTACCCCAAATTAAGACCAGCCCAGGACCCCCCCAGGGCATCACACGAAAAATGGAAAAAGGGGTGACTCCCAGGTAAGCTGGCTCTCAATTCGGATGCATTTATGTATGTGCCTTTATCGTGAGGCCTTACATTTGCCAAAAAATATATATGTGCCTTTATTATGAGGCTTTAATTGGCATACATTACATTTGGGGTGAGCGTTTGGGGCGTAGGGACCCCGAGGCTGCTCTGGCTGGGCCTCCTGAGGGCATCACCACTTAATACTCATAGTTACTTTTCACATCACCTTTTTATGTTTGTTTATTATTCATGTAATTTTTCACATATATTTTAACCCCTTAACACTTAGTAATTACTCGCACACTTCTATACTTTACACCGCACTGTCATTCTTTTTCCATTTTTCGTGTGATGCCCTGGGGGGTCCTGGGCTGGACTTAATTTGGGGTGCTCTGCGCCCCGGATGTGAACCGTTTAGTGTAGGGACTGCTAGTGACAGAGAAGCCTTGACGAGGCCTAGCAGCATCCCATGTATTTGCAAATGCATGCAACTAATATCTCTGAAATTCTACTACCATATAGTTTTCATATATTGTTGCTGGTATGGTTTAGTGTGCTGAGGATCAATAGGGGGTTAAACCCCCCTCTCTTTTCTACTTGGTATGACCCCTCCCTTTCATGCACCTGTAAAAGTACTACCAGATTGATTGAGCAGCTGACATTTTTTTGTTTGTACCATACGGTCAAGCTGCTCCCACAACAGCTCAATGGGGTTGAGATCTGGTGACTGCTTTGGCCACTCCATTACAGACAGAATACCAGCTGCCTGCTTCTTTCCTAAATAGTTCTTGCATGATTTGGAGGTGTGCTTTGGGTCATTGTCCTGTTGTAGGAGGAAATTGGCTCCAATCAAGTGCTGTCCACAGGGTATGGCATGGCGTTGCAAAATGGAGTGATAGCCTTCCTTATTCAAAATCCCTTTTACCTTGTACAAATCTCCCACTTTACCAGCACCAAAGCAGCCCCAGACCATCACATTACCTCCACCATGCTTGACAGATGGCATCCGGCACTCTTCCAGCATCTTTTCTCTTGTTCTGCATCTCACAAATGTTCTTCTGTGTGATCCAAACACCTCAAACTTCGATTCGTCTGTCCATAACAGTTTTTTCCAATCTTTCTCTGTCCAATGTCTGTTTTCTTTTGCCCATATTAATCTTTCCTTTTATTGGCCAGTCTTAGATATGGCTTTTTCTTTGCCACTCTGCCTAGAAGGCCAGCATCCCGGAGTCGCCTCTTCACTGTGAGCGTTGACACTGGCGTTTTGCGTGTACCATTTAATGAAGCTGCCAGTTGAGGACTTGCGAGGCGTCTATTTCTCAAACTAGAGACTCTAATGTACTTGTCTTCTTGCACAGTTGTGCACCAGGGCCTCCCACTTCTCTTTCTACTCTGGTTAGAGCCTGTATGTGCTGTTCTCTGAAGGGAGTAGTACATACTGTTGTAGGAAATGTTCAGTCTCTACTTCAGGGTCCATAGGGGGTCCACAGGGTTGACCTTGGGGTATAGCTGGATCTGGATCCATGGGCACCACGCAGTTAAAGCTTTGCTGCTCCCAGGATGCACTTGAGTCCGTCCTCCTCTATACCCCGCCCCGGCCACAGGCACCTCAGTTTTAGTTGGTGCCCGGCCGGAGTCGGGTCACCCTGCGCAGTGGGGCTGCATAAGCAGCCCCTAAGCTTTATTCTTTATTTAAAAAAAAAAAAAAAAGAAGATTTTATTATTTTATTTTTACTGTCTTCAGAGCGGCAGCATCAGACTGTCCATCTGGACGTCTATGCTGCCGCTCCAACAGCCCCGCTGGCGCTGCGACGCCGGTACTGATCCGGGGATCGCAGCGGGACCCCGGAGTCAGTGCTAGCGTGGCTCCGGGACCACCCAAGGACTGCTGCCGGACTGAAGGGGCCAGGTAAGCCGCGTGCAGCGCTGTCAGCGCTGCACGCGGGGAAAATGCAGTCTTCATGCCGCCGGTCTCTGGGGACAGACCGGCGGCGCTAGTAGCGGCGGCGGGCTCCCCCTCTTCAGGCATACCCCGCGTGTCCGCTGGCCCCCGGGGTGTAAGTACCGGCGGGTAACCGGCTTCCCCGGGGGTTTAGTACTAGCAGGGGAGGCAGCCTTCCCTGCTTCAGCGCTCCTCCCCTCAGCCCAGCGCGCCTTCTCTCATGTGTGCTGGCGTCGCTGGGCTGTTCTCACTCGGCCACTCCTCCTCAGAGCTCTCCGGCGGCCATCTTCCTCAGGCAGCATAGCAGAGCTCCCAGGCAGGCTTCCAGTGGACCAGTCCCCCTGCGTACCTCTCCCCCTGCAAAGGACAGTGTTCGCAGCGCTATAGCCCTCCCAGACACTGAATCTGGGAGGTTGATTGTAGCGGAAGGTGCAGTGAGTATAACTTCTCTGCATGGTATGTGACTTTTGCTAGTGCTGCTGTCTGTGCTTATTTTCTACTTACTGTCAGCTTTTGGTGGACGTCCTCTCCAGCTCTGTTCAGAGTCTGGCGGCTTCGTCATCGGCTTTTCAACATATGTTGCACAGTGATTTGCCCCCACGGGCGTCCAAGCGTTCCGTTCCGGCTTCACTGGCGGCTCAGTTCACGGACACGGACGTGTCTTCGGATGACGGGGAGATCCATGAAGACTCTGACTCGGATGCCGGGGCCCAGGAGATGGAGGCTAAGTCTTCCATTAATGTGCCGGCATTGGTTAGGGCGGTGCGGGCCATCCTTCACATTGAGGAGGTGTGCCCAGGTCAAAATACCCAAATTTTAAAAAGGCCAAGGTAGCTTCGACGGTTTTTCCCCTGTCCGATCAATTGACGGATCATATGGCAGGGGCCTGGCAGTTGCCCAGCAAGAGGTTCCAACCGCAGAAGCGGTTGGCTTCGAACTATCCGTTTCCGGAGGCTCATTGCAGGAAGTGGGAAACTCCTCCAGCGGTGGATTCCCACGTTACCCGCTTAATTAAAAGCGCTACGCTGCCTTTGCCGTCGATCTCCTCCCTGAAGGATCCCACGGACAGGAAGGTGGAGACTTGTTTGAAGTCTATTTACTCTCTCTCGGGGGCGGTGGCCCGTCCGTCCATGGCCATCTCTTGGGTGGCTAAGGCCATCGAGAGCTGGGCCAATGCTTTGGAGGATACCTTTCCGGAAGATGCTCCGGAGATCCAGAGAGCGTTGATAGGTCAAATGAGGGATGCGGCTTCCTACATTGGGGAAGCATCGTTAGACGCAAGCCTGCTAACCTCTCGGGTGTCGGCTGCAGCTGTGTCGGCGCGTCGGTCCTTGTGGCTGAGGTCTTGGAGAGCTGACGCTGACTCCAAAAAGGGACTGGAGGCCTTACCCTTTAATGGGGAGTTGCTTTTTGGTCCAGACTTGGACAAAATTGTGGACACTCTGGCTAAGTCTAAATCAGCCTTCCTCCCTTCGGCTTCTGCTCCTACCAAGGTACGGAGCTCTGCTTTTCGGTCCTTTCGGGTTCAGGGCAAGGCAAAAGGTCAGTCCTTCCCGAGGCAGTCGACGACCAAGGCCGCTTCTAAGCCCAAGAAGCAGCCCTGGAGTGCCAGGCGCCCTTCTTCCAAGCAGGAAGATAAACCTTCTGCCTGATGGGACGGGCCTCCCTCTGGGGGACCCCAGAGTGGGAGGCCGACTTCTTCTATTTGCCCAGTGCTGGCACAATACCACCACGGATGCCTGGGTTCGAGAAGTGGTCTCCCAGGGGTACGCCCTGTCTTTTCGGCACAGACCGCCCCACCAGTTTTTCTGCACGAGTCCTTCTCAGGATACGACAAAGTCTTTACAGATTCAGGAAGCTATAGAGTCCTTGCTGACAGCAGGGGTCATTGTTCCCGTTCCTCAATTACAACGAGGGACGGGGTTCTATTCTTCTCTGTTTCTGGTGTGGAAACCCAATGGTTCTCATCGCCCTATCCTCAACTTGAAGTCTCTGAACAAATTCCTCAGAGTTCCCAAGTTCAGGATGGAAACGTTACGTTCCATCATTCTGGCGATGGAACCGGGGGATTACATGGTGTCCCTGGATATCCAGGACGCCTACCTCCATGTTCCGATAGCACCTTCGCACCAGCGGTATCTGAGGTTCGCTATCCTTCAACACCATTACCAGTTCCGGGCGCTACCCTTTGGTCTCTCCACGGCACCGAGGATGATCACGAAGATTATGGCGGTCATGGCCGCACATCTTCGGAACCAGAATGTACGGCTACTACCGTATCTGGACGACCTCCTGTTGCTGGCGAGTTCCCCGGAGGTACTGCTTCATCATCTCCACTTGACGGTCGCTTGCCTGCAAGCGCACGGGTGGCTGATAAATTGGAAAAAGTCCTCCCTGATTCCATCTCAGCGGATGGTTCATTTGGGAGCCCTGCTAGATTCTCGGCAGCAAAGGATCTTCCTGACCCCGGAGAAGGTCTCCTCCCTGCAGCTGAGGATACACAGTTGCCTGAGCAGTTGCCGCCTGTCGGTCCATTCGGCTATGAGGGTTTTGGGCTCCATGGTGTCAACATTCGACATGGTGGAATTTGCCCAGTTCCATTCCCGGCCTCTGCAGGGGCTGATTCTATCGGAATGGAACGGGTTACCTCACCGGATCCGCTCTCAGTTGCTGGTGTTGTCCCCGGAGGTTCGGCAGTCTTGGGCTTGGTGGCTTCAGACAGCTCATCTGGTCGAGGGGCGTCCCTTTTGGATCCCGGACTGGGTCCTGCTCACGACGGATGCCAGTCTTCGGGGTTGGGGGGCAGTGACCGGCTCGTTGTCACTTCAGGGTCGTTGGTCTGCGGAAGAAGCTCTTCTTCCCATCAACATTCTGGAACTGCGGGCGGTTTATCGGGCCCTGCAGTCGTCCGGTCCCGCTCTTTACGGACGGCCGGTTCAGGTGCAGTCCGACAACGCCACCACGGTGGCGTATATCAACCACCAAGGAGGAACTCGAAGTCAGGCAGCAATGTCGGAGGTGTCTCGCATCCTTGCTTGGGCGGAGTGTCACATTCCAGCGATCTCGGCAGTCTTCATTCCCGGAGTCCTCAATTGGGAGGCGGACTTCCTCAGCCGTCACGACGTGCATCCCGGGGAATGGTCGCTTCACCCAGAGGTGTTTCAGCTACTCGTGGACAGGTGGGGGCTGCCGGAGCTGGACTTGATGGCCTCCCGTCACAATCACAAGTTGCCCGTTTACGGGTCAAGGACAAGAGACGCAGGCGCCAGTCTGGTAGACGCGCTGTCGGTGAAATGGACGTTTCACCTGGCGTATCTGTTTCCTCCGATATCCTTACTTCCTCAGGTTCTGCGGAAATTCAAGCAGGACAGCGGCACGCTCGTGCTGGTTGCTCCGGCGTGGCCCAGACGCCCTTGGTACTCCGATCTGAGGTGTCTCTCCATCGACGCTCCGTACCTTCTTCCTCAGCGTCAGGACCTGTTGTCTCAAGGGCCCTGCCTTTACCCGGATCTGGGTCGGCTGTCTTTGACGGCGTGGCTCTTGAGACAGCCGTCTTGAGGTCTAGGGGTTTCTCCAGTTCAGTCATTGGTACCATGCTTAGGGCACGCAAGCCTGCCTCCGCACGGATTTACCACAGGGTGTGGCGCACTTACTTTCAGTGGTGTGAATCCAGAAACTATGATCCTCAGGTGTTCCGGGTTTCCAGAATCTTGGAGTTCCTTCAATCAGGTTTGGACCTCGGCTTACGCCTGGCCTCTCTGAAGGTTCATGTGTCTGCATTGTCCATGTGGTTTCAGCGACGGATTGCTACACTACCGGATGTTCACACCTTTTTCCATGGTGTTCTCAGGATACAGCCTCCCTTCGTGCCTCCTGTGGCTCCTTGGACTTGGCGGTGGTGCTACGGGTCTTGCAGGGTCATCTTTTTGAGCCTCTTGAGGCGGTGGACCTCAAGTGGCTGACGTTCAAGACCGTTTTTCTCCTAGCAATTGCTTCTGCCAGGAGGGTGTCAGAGTTGAGGGCGCTTTCCTGTCGCCCTCCTTTTCTGATTTTTCATCAGGACAGAGCGGTGCTCTGCAGTCGTCCTGAGTTTTTGCCCAAAGTGGTCTCGAAGTTCCACATTAATCAGGAACTTGTTGTGCCAGCTTTTCAGTCGCCTGATCTTTCAGCTGGTGAGGCTTCCTTAGATGTAGTCCGGGCACTTAGAATCTATGTGGATCGGACTGCTTCGGTTAGGAAGTCGGATTCTTTGTTTGTCCTCTTCGGTTTTCACAAGAGGGGTTGGCCTGCCAACAAGCAAACGTTAGCCCGTTGGCTTCGTTCCGTTATTTGTGAGGCTTATGCACAGGAGGGTTTACCTGTGCCAGCCTCTGTTAAGGCTCATTCCACTCGTTCTGTGGGTCCCTCTTGGGCTGCTAGACGTGGCACCTCGGCTGTTCAGCTGTGTAAGGCGGCCACTTGGTCTTCAATTCAAACGTTTTTGAGGTTCTATGCGTTTGACACCTTCGCCTCTCAGGATGCATCCTTCGGGCGCCGGGTACTCCTTTCAGCACAGGAGCGTCCCCGCCCTTAGTTGAACTGCTTTGGGACATCCCCAAGGTCAACCTTGTGGACCCCCTATGGACTCTGAAGTAGAAAACAAGAGATATGGTAAGAACTTACCTTTGTTATCTCTGTTTCTACGAAGTCCATAGGGTCCACAGGGCGCCCGCCCTGACGCACCTGGCTTCAAATGGGCTGTGTGGCTGGTCACCGGTTTTCCGTCTCCCATTTCTGTGAGTATGGTTTCTTGTGTGTTCCAGTCTTCCTTCTCTCTGTTTAGTCTCCTCCTCCGGCCTTAGCTGCTTACCAACTGAGGTGCCTGTGGCCGGGGCGGGGTATAGAGGAGGACGGACCCAAGTGCATCCTGGGAGCAGCAAAGCTTTAACTGTGTGGTGCCCATGGATCCAGATCCAGCTATACCCCAAGGTCAACCCTGTGGACCCTATGGACTTCGTAGAAACAGAGATAACAAAGGTAAGTTCTTACCATATCTCTTGTTTTCTTGCCAATTTCTCACATGGAATAGCCTTAATTTCTAAGAACAAGAATAGACTGTCGAGTTTCACATGAAAGTTCTCTTTTTCTGGCCATTTGGAGAGTATAATCGAACCCACAAATGTGATGCTCCAGATACTCAACTAGCTCAAAGGAAGGCCAATTTTATAGCTTCTCTAACAAGCAAACCCATTTTCAGCTGTGCTAACATAATTGTACAAGGGTTTCCTAATCATCCATTAGTCTTCTAACGCGCTTAGCAAACACAATGTACCATTAGAACACTGGAGTGATGGTTGCTGGAAATGGGCCTTTATACACCTATGTAGATATTCCTTTAACAACCAGAAGTTTGCAGCTAGTATAGTCATTTACCACATTAACAATGTATAGAGTGTATTTCTGATTAATTTAATGTTATCTTCATTGAAAAAAACAGTGCTTTTCTTTCAAAAATAAGGAAATTTCTAAGTGACCCCAAACTTTTGAATGGTAGTATATATATATATATATATATTACCAACTATGCAATGGTGGGCCAATCAGAACCTGGGGACAGGGCTTCGCAGGTGTAGGGGAGGTGCTGTGCTCCGTGTCCTGGCACCTTGTAAAAAAAATAAATAGTTTATGCTGTGCCATCGATGAAGGGAAACCGTCTGATTCTCCCCCATCGATGGTAAAAGCATTCGACATCAGCCATAAACCATCAATGATTATGAATCATCAATGGTCGATGGCCATCCCTAGGTCACATCCATGACATCACTAGTCAGACCATAGGCCCTTTATATCTTTCAGGGTAATTTTAAAGTGGTATGAGGTTAAACTTTACACTTTTGCATTATGTGTCTACAGTATCTTTAGATGCTTTCTATAACCCCAAATGCTGTCTCCTAATAATACACCAACAACACCACAGCGCACAATGAATTGACACTATCACAGACCCAGCACTATAAATTACATGTAATGCAGCAAGTACAGTGTGGAATAACATTAGGTGGAGTGACAAATCAAAACTAACATTGAATGAAATTGTGCTGTAGCTCTGTACATCTGTACTAACATCCAAATTCAGACATACAGTAATTCCCCTGTGACAAATAAAACCTCATTACTTACCTTTCCAAAGCCACCCTGGCCTAGCTGACGGAAGAACGTTAGTCTCTGGATGGTGTGAGAGACTTCATTGCTGAGGCAGGATGACTGAGCACTGCTGGTTCCTAATGGAAAAGTGAGATGAGAACATTTCAATAACTCCCATATATTATAGAACATTAAGGGGCCTAATTATCAAATGTTTTTATTTTCATATAATTATGTAGAAACTGCAGTTTCTACATAATTTTATGAATTGTTGCTATGTATTAATAGCCTAATGCATGGCATTTCATAGAAATCTCCTGCAGAAGGCTAATTAACACTGCAGATCGCAGTCCCCATTATTATCAATGAGGACTATGATCTGACCCCTATGTCCCAAATTCCGAAAGGCAAATCATTTTGGAGTTTGGCCCCATTAGTTTACATCATTTTCAGATGGTGTAAACCGCTTTAAGTCTATGGAGGCTTTACTCTCAGGAGAGAGATCTTCCAATGCAGTGTCAGATTCCCCTGGAGGAGTTTTTCACAAATGTGAAAGACTGCTCCAAAATGCTGGGGAAATAACTCACAGGGACAGCGGTTATCACTACCGCTGTCCTTGCGGGTTCAGTTTAGTACATAGTGGGGCTACTTTCATTTGAAATAAAAAAAATTCTGCCGTGATATGAAGTGTTAATAATCGTGGCAGTGCCTAATTGAGCTCACATATTTATTACAGCAGACAACCAGGGACAGCCAAGTTACATGAATATTTCCATTCATATATCCTACTTCCTACTGTGTGCCAATTGCAGTCAATCTAAGGCCCATATTCAATTAGCGTTGAAAAGCCGAGATTGCCAAAAAGTTTTCACCGATGTGCGGTTTTCGCCACTTTACGAAGTATCGCCCTATTCAATTCCAGGACGCTTTTCGCCGATCATGGCTTTCCGCCTCTAATTGAATCCGGCCATTAGGGGTTTTTGGTCAGCTATATGTTTTGGGACCAGATGGAGCAATTCAATTGTTGCTCCACGTGGGCATTATAGCCGCCAGCATTTCTGCTTGCACCCTCTGGATGATGCGAGCAAAAATGTGCAATAAACCGGTAGTTAGAGTGTCCAAACAGCAGTTTGGGCGCCCTAACCAGGACTGTAGATGGGTTTATCCGTTTTACATGTCTAAACCTGGTCTAATAAGGCCTGATGACCGCAATAAGGCGTCCATTCATTTATTGTGAAAAACATTAAAACCATTTTATGCTAATCTTAACTCTAAAATAATGACACTGACAACAAGTGCTTGGTTCGAATCAAATTAATGTATTTATTAATTGCATGAATTTATTTTAATAAAGGGTGGCAAAAGAAGGCGCTACCACAACCCAGCTCTAGCCAAATACTTCTCACCAAAAACTGGGGATGACTAAGATGCCCCCCTTTCAATATGCATAACCTGCGCTGTGAAAGTCTCACCACCCCTTACTATGGCACAGTCCAGACACTTCCGCAAAGAAAGCGCCCAATTGTCCACCCCGCATAGGTAGGACACACTCCCTGTCCTTCAAAGGGGCAAGTGCCCCACAGCAACCACTTATGCCACATGTGCCCGCTGGTTAGTATCGCCTTCCCGCCTACTGCTTTAAAATTGTTTAGTAAAGGACAAACACACGGTTTTGGGTAGGGAGCGAGGGGCTTCCAACTGAAAAAGAGGCTGAACCTATTCAAATTTAGCCTTAAATAGAAAAACTCATTATGCAAGCCCCTTGAAACTCTAATTGGCTAACTGTCAACTAATGAAAAAAGGGCCTCAAAAAGGAGAAAACTGCCTAGCAAACAAATTCCCTATTACTGACCAATCACAAAAACTGAGGACTCTTATATAGCCTCATGCCTATGCAGCCCTCAGCTAGTCTAATTAATGGGTACCCAAAACCATTAAATTGCAACACTTGGCGCCCACTAATTATCGCCGCCCACAAAACAATTAAATTGCCCCTATAGTATATAATTCTGCTCATAATAACAGTATATACACACACATTTTTCTAATCTCATCAACTATGTTAATCCAATAGCATCAGAAATCTAAAGTATGTGAACTAAATATTTCCTTTTGTGACAAACAGGACTGTCTGCAACATTTGTGTTTGCATTACATTTGCCTATAATGTGTGGTCACATGACAGCACTGCTACTATCTGGGCCGAATTAAGGCTTGTGGGGGCCCCAGGGCAACTAAATTGTGGGGGCCCCTCCAAACCACACAGAGCCCACCCCCCTCCCTGAAAGACCCACCCAGAGCCTACCCCCGCCACATGAAGACAGGGACAAACGTAGGATTTTTTTTGAGGGGGGGGCCCTGAAAATAAATTTATATATATATATATATATATATATATATATATATAGAACCCATTTGAATCCGGCACTCATAATAAAAATTTGTACTTGCCCAGGTGCCCTCTACGCACACGAGTCCAAATCTGTGTCCAAATAGTATCCAAAGTGTAGCCGCACTCACGGGACTTGTTTAGATCAAGAAATTATAAACTGCTGATAGCAGGCTTGAATTCCAACGTTTCAGATATTTAATCTTTTTTCAAGGATATAGCACGGTGCTATATCCTTGAAAAAAGATTAAATATCTGAAACGTTGGAACTCAAGCCTGCTATCAGCAGTTTATAATTTCTTGATCTAAACAAGTCCCGTGAGTGCCGCTACACTTTGGATACTATATATATATATATATATATATATATATATATAAATCATACACTCACACATAAACAGTATACACACGCTAATACATATATACATATTAACACATGGACACTAGAACATATATACATATACACACTAACACATACACAGTATACACATAACATACTGTATACACCATGACATATATCCATATAGAATAGAATCACATACATACATACATACATACATACACACAAACCGAAACATTACACAAACATACCTTCACTTAATGCAGCAGCTACTACAGGACCAGTCCTGGTTGCAACAAGGACCGAGCACCTCGATCCATTAGGCCCCGCCCCCTCAATGTAATGCAGTGATTTGCGGGTATATGGGGCGGGGCTTGTCATATTGGCTCCGCCCCCCAATGTTGTGTGTCAGGGAGGGTTTCTATGTACGCAGAAACCCCCCTGCATCCGCAAAATGCGAGCGCTCTCTCTGAATGAGGGCGGTGGTTTCTCTTTAATGAGCCGCCCTCCTGGCTGCTCGCTAAGCTGTGGGTGACCACCCACAGCTTTAGCGAGCGGCCAGGTTGATGATCATGAGTGATGTCAGTGGTGCCGCCCCCAGATGGCAGGCGTTCCTTCGGGAACGCCTCTGTTTGGCCAGCCAGCCACCCCCCACCCTGCCTACAAAACAGTGCGAGCTGTCGATCACCATCGACAGCCGCCACTTTTGTAGTGAGCCCTGGAGCGAGAGAATCGACCCGCTTGAAAGCTAATAGGTGCTTGCGAGCGGGTCTGAATGAGACCCACTGTCTGTATCTGCTCCTGCTGCCTCTCCTCCCCTCCCCTCCTCTCCCCCATGCTGCTTCTACCACTGACTGTCTGTATAGTGCCATGTAGCCCCGTCCCCCTGCTCAGTCCCCCCCTCCCCTCCTCTCCCCCATGCTGCTGCTAGCACTGACTGGTTGTATAGTGCCATGAAGCCCCGTCCCCCTGCTCAGTCCCCCCCTCCCCTCCTTTCCCCCATGCTGCTGCTAGCACTGACTGGCTGTATAGTGCCATGCAGCCCCATCCCCTGCTCAGACCCCCCCCTCCCCTCATCTCCCCCATGCTGCTGCTAGCACTGACTGGCTGTATAGTGCCATGTAACCCCGTCCCCCTGCTCAGTCCCCCCCCTCCCCTCATCTCCCCCATGCTGCTGCTAGCACTGACTGGCTGTATAGTGCCATGTAACCCCGTCCCCCTACTCAGGCCCCCCCCTCCCCTCCTCTCCCCCATGCTGCTGCTAGCACTGACTGGTTGTATAGTGCCATGAAGCCCCGTCCCCCTGCTCAGTCCCCCCCTCCCCTCCTTTCCCCCATGCTGCTGCTAGCACTGACTGGCTGTATAGTGCCATGCAGCCCCATCCCCTGCTCAGACCCCCCCCTCCCCTCATCTCCCCCATGCTGCTGCTAGCACTGACTGGCTGTATAGTGCCATGTAACCCCGTCCCCCTACTCAGGCCCCCCCTCCCCTCCTCTCCCCCATGCTGCTGCTAGCACTGACTGGTTGTATAGTGCAACGTAGCCCCGTCCCCCTGCTCAGTCCCCCCCCTCCCCTCATCTCCCCCATGCTGCTGCTAGCATGGACTGGCTGTATAGTGCCATGTAGCCCCGTCCCCCTGCTCAGTCCCCCCCCTCCCCTCATCTCCCCCATTCTGCTGCTAGCACTGACTGGCTGTATAGTGCCATGTAACCCCGTCCCCCTGCTCAGTCTCCACCCTCTTCTAGTTGTGGTGCTCTTTTGCACTGAAGCTGTAATCAAAGTTGGGGGGCGCCCTGAGACAGGAGGGCAGAGGGAAACTTTAAACTGGATCTGGGGCCAAGATACGATTTGTGGAGCTTGTTAGCTATATCTCCTTCCAGAGCTTCACACTTGTGTATATGACAACTTCATCAATGCTCGGCAGAAACTGACTCGATTAAGGGAGGGGCGACAGGGGTGGTCGTCCAGGGGCCCCCACACAAAGCGACACCTGTTCCCGGGTTGAGGGTCTCATTCAGACCCACTCACAAGCGGAGCGCTCGCAAGCGGGTCGATGTTGAGGCCCTGCGCACGTGCAGCGTCCGCACTGCGAGTGTGCAAGCCCCGGAGCGAGAGAGAAATTCTCTTACTCTGGGGCTCACTACAAAAGGGGCGGCTGTCAATGGTGATCGACAACTTGCACCGTTTTGTAGGCAGGGTGGGGGGTGGCTGGCTGGCCAAACAGAGGCGTTCCCGAAGGAACGCCTGCCATCTGGGGGCGGCACCACTGACATCACTCATGATCATCAACCTGGCTGCTCGCTAAAGCTGTGGGTGGTCACCCACAGCTTAGCGAGCGGCCAGGAGGGCGGCTCATTAAAGAGTTGTCGATCACCATTGACAGCCGCCCCTTTTGTAGTGAGCCCCAGAGTGAGAGAATTTCTCTCTCGCTCCGGGGCTTGCACACTCGCAGTGCGGACGCTGCACGTGCGCAGGGCCTCAACATCGACCCGCTTGCGAGCGCTCCGCTTGTGAGTGGGTCTGAATGAGACCCTCAACCCGGGAACAGGTGTCGCTTTGTGTGGGGGCCCCTGGACGACCACCCCTGTCGCCCCTCCCTTAATCGAGTCAGTTTCTGCCGAGCATTGATGAAGTTGTCATATACACAAGTGTGAAGCTCTGGAAGGAGATATAGCTAACAAGCTCCACAAATCGTATCTTGGCCCCAGATCCAGTTTAAAGTTTCCCTCTGCCCTCCTGTCTCAGGGCGCCCCCCAACTTTGATTACAGCTTCAGTGCAAAAGAGCACCACAACTAGAAGTTGAAAATGAGGAGGGTGGAGACTGAGCAGGGGGACGGGGTTACATGGCACTATACAGCCAGTCAGTGCTAGCAGCAGAATGGGGGAGATGAGGGGAGGGGGGGGACTGAGCAGGGGGACGGGGCTACATGGCACTATACAGCCAGTCCATGCTAGCAGCAGCATGGGGGAGATGAGGGGAGGGGGGGACTGAGCAGGGGGACGGGGCTACGTTGCACTATACAACCAGTCAGTGCTAGCAGCAGCATGGGGGAGAGGAGGGGAGGGGGGGGCCTGAGTAGGGGGACGGGGTTACATGGCACTATACAGCCAGTCAGTGCTAGCAGCAGCATGGGGGAGATGAGGGGAGGGGGGGGTCTGAGCAGGGGATGGGGCTGCATGGCACTATACAGCCAGTCAGTGCTAGCAGCAGCATGGGGGAAAGGAGGGGAGGGGGGGACTGAGCAGGGGGACGGGGCTACGTTGCACTATACAACCAGTCAGTGCTAGCAGCAGCATGGGGGAGAGGAGGGGAGGGGGGGGCCTGAGTAGGGGGACGGGGTTACATGGCACTATACAGCCAGTCAGTGCTAGCAGCAGCATGGGGGAGATGAGGGGAGGGGGGGGTCTGAGCAGGGGATGGGGCTGCATGGCACTATACAGCCAGTCAGTGCTAGCAGCAGCATGGGGGAAAGGAGGGGAGGGGGGGACTGAGCAGGGGGACGGGGCTTCATGGCACTATACAACCAGTCAGTGCTAGCAGCAGCATGGGGGAGAGGAGGGGAGGGGGGGACTGAGCAGGGGGACGGGGCTACATGGCACTATACAGACAGTCAGTGGTAGAAGCAGCATGGGGGAGAGGAGGGGAGGGGAGGAGAGGCAGCAGGAGCAGATACAGACAGTGGGTCTCATTCAGACCCGCTCGCAAGCACCTATTAGCTTTCAAGCGGGTCGATTCTCTCGCTCCAGGGCTCACTACAAAAGTGGCGGCTGTCGATGGTGATCGACAGCTCGCACTGTTTTGTAGGCAGGGTGGGGGGTGGCTGGCCAAATGGAGGCATTCCTGACGGAACGCCTGCCGTTTGGGGGCGGCCCCACTGACATCACTCATGATGTCAGTGGTGAACTTCCGGCTCTATTAGAGCCGAAAGCTCACTGGGGCTTGCAGCAGACGAGACCCTACCACAACGGTCTCGTCACAAGCCCCGATGGTCACGATGGTCTTGACCATCGCGACCATCAACCTGGCCGCTCGCTAAAGCTATGGGTGGTCACCCACAGAATAGCGAACGGCCAGGAGGCCGGCTTTGAACATAGACGCGGCCGCCCTCATTCAGAGCGAGTGCTCACATTTTGCGAGCGGCTCTGAATGAGGTCCAGTGTGCCAAGTGATGATGTAAGGTAAGAGGGAGGAGGAGGAACACTATCTATATGTATATATGAATAAGGCCAAGATTTACTAAATAGGATAATGCTGTAAAACCCCAGAAAATGCAGTTTTCAGGGTTTTTACCGCATTCTCCATATGTACAAAGCACCGGCAAGCATCAACCCGATGGGTAACGCCACCTTTAGGTGGCATTACCCAATGGAAGCCTATGGGCTTCTTTTCAGGACACTCCTAGTTGGGAGGGATCTGATCGGATCTCTCCCATGAGCCCCCACGGCCGTCTGGGCATGCGTAGAAGGACGCCTGAGGCACTTCTGGGTATTAAACTCGGAAATCCCTCTGCCGGGCAGCATAGCAAAGGACAGCTCTTATCGGGGTAGCTGTCCTTTGCGATATTCTAGGTACATACCACGGTAATGAACTGCAGTGTGTACACGAAGACAGGCGGGATGTACCGCATTGCTAATGCAATGCTTAGTACATCCCGCCCTAAGTGTGTGATTATCTGTATGTGTGTAAATGAATGAATGTATGTATATGACTTTGTGTACCAGTATGATATATATATGTGTGTATAAGTTTCTGGCTACATGTATGTATGTGTGACAGTGTGTATGTATGTGTGTGTGACAGTATGTATGTATGTGTATAAGGGGCAGATGTAGTACTTAGCTTTGGAGAGAGATAAAGGACTTGAGTCACTTGTATGCACTGCAGTGCACGTGCATGAATTAGCATTACGATCGTACTGTGATCACTTATACAGATATAAAGCCATCGCAGACAGAGGGACAGGACATCAGCGTTTGGGGGTGCTGACGGGGGAGTGGTTGGAGAACCACAGACCTGTCTGTCTATTTGAATGCCATTTCCAAGGCGTGCATAAATAAGCCACTCCAGACGGCATACGCAGCTTGAGTACGTGTGATGACATCTAAAATTTCTGAGTAAGGACCGAGTAGCTGTAATTCTGCATGAGGGTCCAATGTTACTTGATGGTACCGATGTATACGCAGGTCTGCAAGGTATTACAAAGGTGAGATAGCGGTAGTAGGTGCCTCTATGTTGGCTTTGCGATTGCAAACATTAGCATATTTTCGCAGCAGATCTGCGTGCAGCTATAGCGATCCATAGTGAATCAGGCCCAAAGTGCCAACCAATCAGCTCTTAACTGTCATTTTTCAAACATTGCCTGTAAAATGACAGGAGCTGATTGGTTGGTATTTTATCTCTCTCCACTTTATCTCTCTCCAAGGCTTAGTAAATCTACCCCTGTACGTGTAACTACATATGTAGGTGTGTGACAGTATATATGTATATGTGTGTGACTGTATGTATGTGTATATGATGTGTGTGACAGTATATCTGTATGTGTATATGTGTGTGACTGTATGTATGTGTATATGATGTGTGTGACAGTATATCTGTATGTGTATATGTGAGTGACTGTATGTATGTGTATATGTGTGTGACAGTATATCTGTAAGTGTATATGTGAGTGACTGTATGTATGTGTATATGATGTGTGTGACAGTATATCTGTAAGTGTATATGTGAGTGACTGTATGTATGTGTATATGATGTGTGTGACAGTATATCTGTATGTGTATATGTGTGTGACTGTATGTATGTGTATATGATGTGTGTGACAGTATATCTGTAAGTGTATATATGTGTGACTGTATGTATGTGTATATGATGTGTGTGACAGTATATCTGTATGTGTATATGTGAGTGACTATGTATGTGTATATGTGTGTGACTGTATGTATGTGTATATGATGTGTGTGACTGTATATCTGTATGTGTATATGTGTGTGACTATATGTATGTGTATATGATGTGTGTGAAAGTATATCTGTAAGTGTATATGTGTGTGACTGTATGTATGTGTATATGATGTGTGTGACAGTATATCTGTAAGTGTATATGTGAGTGACTGTATGTATGTGTATATGATGTGTGTGACAGTATATCTGTATGTGTATATGTGAGTGACTGTATGTATGTGTATATGTGTGTGACAGTATATCTGTAAGTGTATATGTGAGTGACTGTATGTATGTGTATATGATGTGTGTGACAGTATATCTGTAAGTGTATTTGTGAGTGACTGTATGTATGTGTATATGATGTGTGTGACAGTATATCTGTATGTGTATATGTGTGTGACTGTATTTATGTGTATATGATGTGTGTGACAGTATATCTGTAAGTGTATATGTGTGTGACTGTATGTATGTGTATCATACTTGCCTACTTTTGAAAACTAATTTCAGGGAGATTTTAGATAGTGGTTGGACTGCCATTTGTCCTGCAGTCTATACTACCAGGAACTCGGGTGTACTGTATACATAACCAAAGTCAGCAGAATAGATATGAAAAAGGGGTTCTAGAAAATGGAAGCCACCCTAAATCACTGCAAGTGGTAATCTCAAGTCTGAGAAACGCCCCCTCCCCTCCTCATTAAAAATTATTTCACAGATCTGATACACCCTTCCGCCATAGTTTAAAATCAGACCCCACATCAGCCTCTCTCAATTATGATCATATGGTACCCCACACTTGACAAACCCCCTCCCTCAATTGGAAACATACCCCAGTCCTGATTATCTTCCCGGCCTTTCTCAATGTACTCTATAATCAGTCTCAAACATGACAACTCCCTCAATTAAAATCACATCCCAGAACTGCCCCCCAGACCTAACAACCTATCCCCCTTAATTAATAACATATTTTAGAAGTGGCCCCCTTCTTCATACATGACAACCCCCCTCTTCTCCCTCAATTAACAGCATGTTCCAGAAGTGACAACCCCCCTTCTCCCTCAATTAACAGAATGTTCCAGAAGTGACCCCCCCTCATACCTGACAACCCCCCCTTCTCCCTCAATTAATAGCATGTTCCAGAAGTGACAACCCCCCTCATACCTGACAACCCCCCCTTCTCCCTCAATTAACAGAATGTTCCAGAAGTGACCCCCCCTCATACCTGACAACCCCCCATTCTCCCTCAATTAATAGCATGTTCCAGAAGTGACAAACCCCATACCTGACAACCCCCCCCCCTTCTCCCTTAATAGCATGTTCCAGAAGTAACCCCCCTCATACCTGGCAACCCCCCCTCCTCCCTTAATAGCAAGCCCAAAACTGTTCTTCCCTTCCCTGCCCCCCTCCCCCTTCACCTTCAATAAAAATCATTTACTAACTGCCTTAAATCTGATAAAAGAAAATGCATTTTAAAAATAAGACCTCAAATCAATGGGGGAAGTCCAATACTCACCAGTCTCCTGCTGCTGTTGTCCCTCCTATCTCCGGCTCTCTTTCAAAGTCTGCATGGCCGTTTGCAGCCTTCCACCAGCCATCCACCAATCAGCGTTCAGATACTCCAGCCATCCACCAATCAGTGTTCAGATACTCCTATCACTGTGATTGGTGGATGGCCAGCTCCATCCACCAATGAGGCTGCAGACAATGTTACTTGGCTTCTGCCATCGCGGCCGCGGATCCAAATCCTTTACAGTGTACCGGCCGGGCCGGCCCGGGGGAAGATGCCTTCCTGCACAGCTCACCCTCTACTTATATTTTTTTTACTAACGACGTGAGCAGACTTGGGACAGCAGCCGGGGAGGAGGAGAGGACGCTGCAGCCGCCGCCAGTCCCGCTCCCTGCAGTCAGAGATCAGACAGACTCGGGAGGCAGTGACACCTAGGCGGCCAACGTTACTCACAACTCCGTGGTAGCCGGCCTATCATATTACATTACTGTAAATGACGTTGCGTGTCATGATGTCCTCAAGCCAGGCCCCTCCCCTTTCATATCCGACTCGCGCATGCGTAGTGCGGTGCTTTGACAGGTCAGTGGGAAATACCGGGGGATTCTCTATACTTTCCGGGGTAGCGGGAGCTCCCAGCTTATAGAGGGAGGCCCCCAGCGGAATGCGGGAGGGTAGGCAAGTCTGATGTGTATTTGATGTGTGTGACAGTATATCTGTAAGTGTATATGTGTGTGACTGTATGTATGTGTATATGATGGGTGTGACAGTATATCTGTATGTGTATATGTGTATGACTATATATGTATACATGTCCTCCCAACCATCACAATGTTGCTGGGACCTGCTGTGCACATGAGCATAGGGGGCAGCCCAGCAGCTGTGGAAGCAATGTGTACGCCCCCAGTGTGAAGAAAAATGGGTGTGTGATGTATGGCCATTTCCCTATTTAATTGCATGCAGAAGGCTCACACACTATGAGCCTGATTCAGAGTTGTACACAAACCTGATCATTTGCTTACAGCTTCGATGATGGGTGATCGGCGCATGCAGAGGATCTGTACGGCTCATTTTCTGATAAGTGTCCATGAGATCGCTTGCAGTATCCCCTAAGCTGCAGCATGATTGACATGCTGTGGCCATTTGGGGGTGGGGGTGGTGACAGTGATTGATTTACAAAATGGGGACATGTTGCCCCCATTTTGTAGGCATAACAAGGCCAGGATCTCCATCTTCTGATGCGGATTTCCTGGCCCCAGCAGAGGCGTTCCATAGGCCATTGTTAGTAAACTTAGGCTACTTATACCCCTTTCACACTGCAAGCAATAACCCGGGTTATTGTGCAGTGTGGAAGGACCCAGTTGAAATAACCTGGGTCAAGTGACCCGGCATGTCAACCTGGGTAACGAGCAGGATTGAACACGGGTTCATCCCGGCTCGCAGTGCAGTGTGAACGGATAACCTGGGTCGATGTGACTTGGGACCCGTTAGCAGCATAGGAAGAGCTGGCGCTTGGAGATGATCTCACATGACGCCAGTGACATAATTGACCCTGCAATAAGCCGGGTCATGCTGCCAGTCTGAGATTCCAAAGTGAAAGGGGTATAAGATGGCCCGTGGCTGTTAGATGGTGATTTGATGCTGTGTCTTTGGATGCACCACTCTGAGCTGGGATGCCGGCAGTGAGAGTTTTCAGCCTCCAGACGTACAATTCTGAAACAAGCCCAATGACCAAAACTTTGTATCTCAAATATTGGTCTTTAGTGACCCCCAGCCTTAAGTTCCGGGCCCCTCAAAGCCTCAATCCAGCTCTGCTTGGTCCAGTTGAGTAATTCCATCTTCAGATGGGGAGAAGGTGTAACAGATAATTACTGGCAGAGTACGTTATGTGGTCAGAGGATTTATCATATGGTTGGGTGGAGTCTGAGATCATTAGTAAATCATGGTATTGATTATTGACAAATAATGTAAGAGACATGATTGGTATGGCAGGAAATTGGAACGGAGCTGCACAAATCATTTTTGACCCTAAAGTACAGTGTAATTCTTCTAATTTCCCAGATGTAATGGGCCACATGTTCTGGGGATAGCAAAATGAAGTTAAAAAAGTATTTTTATTTGTTTGTTTAATCTTGCATCAGACGTCTGCTTTATAGGTGAACACAATAAGGATTAAGGTGGCGTCTCTATATCCTGTATTTTACAAATATGTATGTAAATATGTGTATGGGTTTCATACTCACAGATAGTGATCATCACAATTACAATAGATATAATGACTACTAAATGACTGGACACTAATGTTAATATTAAGCTTTATTTACAGATATCAATTTAGCTTTTAGATTTAAAGCGGGAATAATGTCTAATTATTGCTGCTTTAACTCTAGCGGGTAAGTCACCAAAATCTTGCAGCTGCCTGCAACCCACAGGCTATTACACTTAGCCCATAATCTTTACTTCTAATTCACATTAATCAGTACATCCAATTACTACCAGTACCCACACTGCAAGTGACTGAAGCCGCCTTGTCATTGGTAGCTCCCCATTAGCCTCTACACATCCAATTACATCACCCACACACTAAGGGGTCAATCCAAAAGACTGCGAAGGGTGCATGTTGCTCTTGCCATGGCGTTAAAACACCAGCAATGGCACGGCATTTCGCACCCCTCGCGGCCTGATCTGAGCCTGGATTCACATAATTTTGCTTGGAGCCCTACGAGGCTGTGAGCACTTAATGCGAATTCGGGATGCCGTCAAGTGCAGCCGTTGTCATGATGACTCGCACCCTGGAGTACATCGCATTTAATTGCACAGTAATACATGTGGTGTAAATGGTGCTTTACACATTACCAATACTCTTGGGGGAGATGTATCAAACCTTGGAGAGAGATAAAGTGGAGAAAGATAAAGTACCAACCAATCAGCTCCTAACTGTCACTTTACAGACTGTGTTTGAAAAAATAAAGTTAGGAGTTGATTAGTTGGTACTTTATCTCTCTCCCCTTTATCTCTCTCCAAGATTTGTTACATTTCTCCACAATATTTAATAGTTTGGTTGTAGTCCATGGGGTACAATATTTCAGCCCAGATATAGTGCAACCCCCTATTACTGTAATAAGTACAAACATTGTCATATATAAGCATTCTTGGATTTACTATTAAGACAAATACCACTAAATTAGATTTTGATGCAAGAAACAGCATGATGTAAATAAATACATGTAAATGTATTTTCAAATAATGGTATAGATATAGAGGCCTCAGCACTTGTCTACTATAGCACAGCCTACAAAATGTCATTCATGGTGTTTGTATGATAACAGTTTGTATGTATGAGTCTCCCTTACCCTGTCTCTCTGCATCTACGTGATGTTCTTTGCTCTTCTTCTTATCTCCAGGCTTCTCCTCTGGGCAAGATGACAAGTGCCTGCATCTCTTCTGTCTCTTGATGGAGACCTTCACCTCTTCCTCGGAGGGGTTAGAAATAATCCTCCTCTTGCTGTAATGTCCGTTCTTGCTCTCCTCTGCGCTGGACGATAGCTTCCTCCATCTCTTCTTCCCCTTCTTGATGGAGACCTTCACCTCTTCCTCGGAGGAGGAGTCAGATAGGATCCTCCTCTTGCTGTCATGTCCAGTATGGTTCAACTCCTCTGAGCTGGATAATAGTTTCCTCCATCTCTTCTTCCCCTTCTTGATGGAGACCTTCACCTCTTCCTCGGAGGAGGAGATGGAAATGATGCTCCTCTTCATGTCACGTTCGTTGTTGCTTAACTCCTCTGAGCTTGATGATATCTTCCTGCACCTCTTCTTCCCCTTCTTGCTGGAATTGATGCTCCTCTCCATGGTGGCCTTCTTCATCCCTGGCTTCCAACGGTCGCTCTTCCACCAGTGGTTTGAAAGTAAACTGCCCTGACACCAGCTGCAGCTTTGAAAAGTGGCATGTGCCATCAGTGGCAGTTACCTGCCCATATCCCTGTGCTACATACATGGTGTATGCTGGGCGAGCCTATATGCATGTAACATGAATAGGGAGGCATGTGTGAGATTATCACTGGATTAAATAGGGGTTTCCTAAATTATGGGGTGGGAGTCATTTTATCAATGTGGATTGATCTGATTAAAATGTATCTATATTAAGGTGCATATTGAATTATGTTTGTCACTATTTTATTAAAAAAAAATTATAATGTATTATTTATATATTCTGTATTACCAGTTATTTATGTAGTGCACACACATATTAGCCCGTGCTTCCCAGAGAACATTTCAGTTACTGACATTAGTCCCTGGCAGTCCTTGTCTAATAAAAACATGGACATTAATCCCTGCCCCAGTGGATCTTACAACATACATGCCTACCCTCCCGGAAGTCGCAAGAGGCTCCCGATTTTTCAGGTAACCCCCCGCACCCCTGGAAGAGTAGCCACTTCTCCCACATTCTTCCCACTTCATAGTGAAGTGGGCAGAATAAGGAGATTTTTCTTGCGGACCGGCGGGTCAGCAAGTAGGGGGCGTGCCCTAATGACCTTATGATGTGTTCTTTAAATATGCCCCGTTCACGGCAAATTGCAGCGAGGGGGCGGGGCTTAATGATGCGACCCATCCCCAACTCCTCCCACCTGCTTCTCCTCCCCAGGCTTCTCCTGGGTAAGAAAACTCCAATGTCGGCAGGTTTGGCTTACAATCTGTATTCCCTATCACATGGGCTCACAGTTTATAGCAATACAGGTTGAGTCTCCCATATCCAAATATTCCGAAATGCAGATTTTTTTTTGCATGACTGAGATAGTAAAAACTTTGTTTTTTGATGGATCAATGTACACAAACTTTGTTTAAAGCACAACATTGTTAAAAATATTGTATAAAATTACCTTTAGGCTGTGTGTATACGGTGTATATGAAACATATACATTTCATGTATGTACACAAACTTTGTTTGAGCCTCAAAATTATTGAACATATTGTATAAAATGACCTGCAGGCTGTGTGTATACGGTGTATATAAATCATAAATGCTTTCTGTGTATAGATTTGGGTCCCATTCCCAAGATATTTCATTATGGTGTGCAATTATTCCAAAATACGGAATATTCCGATATCCAAAATACCCCTGGTCCCAAGCATTTTGGATATGTGAGACAGCCTGTACCAAATAGTTATTGACAAGATAAACACAAAACACACAGGTGCAGTAGTCAGCCATGGACGTGTCACTTCTCATACATACTATTATTCCTACTGGGATACAATCTGTCACTTTCCTCATTGTCCTACAGTGTGTCTTACAATTTGCATACTGTATCCAGTCTCATGGTCTCTCTATACCTTTTATAAGCCAGGGATATCATGGTCTTAACTTGGGCCTGTATTCAATTTGAGGCGAAAAGTCCGGATCCGCGATATTTTTTCGCCGATGACGTAATTTTTGCCTGTTTGGCTTTTACCCCGTATTCAATTTGAAAGACTTTCCACCTAGGCGGAAAGTCAATGCAATGTAATAGGCAGAAAAGTTTCGCCTATGAATGGGAGGCGGAAAAAGGTGCAGAATTGGGGTTTTGGGGTGCAATATTGCGGGAACCCCCGTGCAGTCTTCAGACAGTCCCCCAAAGGTAATCTGTGTCAACATTTTTTTTAAAAACACTTAAGGACACCTAAAAAAAAAATCACTTTCATTTTGGGGGCAAAAAATAAAAATGTTGGGGGACAAAGTTGAAAACTAGCAAACTTGACTCTGGGGGGTCCCCAAGTATGCCCCAAGTGTTTTTTTGATTGCATGCTCTTGCGGCAGGTGGTTTTTTCATGATTTTTTCAACTTCACTTTAGCAACTTATAAATATGCTAACCCCCATTTTCAAGTACCCCAAATTTGATGGGATAACTTATTTTCTGGAAAAAATATTCCTGAATACTCTTCTGCATCACGTATAGAAAAATACAATTTAGCAGCTATTAAGCCCGTTTAAAAACACCAAATACCTTCAGCAAGCCAAATCGGGGGGTACCATAGGGAACCCCCATGTCAGTGCATCTTTTGGGGGGTGTCAGGCTGATTTCCCCAAATCTGACAGCACTTTCCACCTGTTTAAGTTTCGCCGGGTCCCGTTTTCGCGTGCTTTCAAATTGAATACGGGGTAAAGCAGGCACGCGCGCGATACTTTTCCGCCTACAAAACAGGCAGAGTAGGCGGAAAGTCCGGGCCGCGAAAAAGTATTGCGGCTCGGCTCAAATTGAATACAGCCCTTAGCTGGATGTAATATTACTAGTACAACTGATATATTCCTACTAGAGATGAGCTAAGCTATTGCAATTTAGGTCCTTAAGAGTTTTGTTTCAATAAAAAAAAAATTGCCATAAAATACTGAAAAATTACTTTTTCAGGTGATAATTACACAGAAGCAGGGGCGGGGGCAGGAGGCCAGGTGCCCCCCAGGCCGCACCATCACCTAGAGTCCTGGGCTGCCTTCTCTGCAGTAAGCGCCCTGGTGGTCAAGTGGTTGATATAGCCGTGATCCACCTGTCGGATCTTACTACATCTTTCTGTTACTGCAGAGTGACAGAAGCCATGTAGTCTATAAGTTAGTTACAGAACAGGCTGTGATACTGGCGGCCGTATTACAGGGGAGACTGCTTGTGTGTAGCTGTGGCTGTGCTCCGTGAGTCACAGATGACAGCCTGAGACACAACAAGCAGGGCCAGCAATGTGACCATATTAGTGACATGTTGTACTGCAGCTAGCGGCTGTGTCACCCAGGACCCTCCTCAGACTTCAGGTGCCCCCACACCCAGATAACATAATAAATATATAATAAATGGAAGCGTCATTCTTAGTAGGAGGCTCCCATAATTATTAATATTAAAATATATTCAACTGACTCATATGAATATATAACCCTATATAGTACCCTCTGCTAGTAAGAGACTCCCATATAGGCAGGCGGGCCTGGCAAAAGAAATCTTGGGGCCCAGAACACTCATGTTTTTGGGGCCTCCCATCCCTTAATAGCAAAAAATGCTCATTTCATTATTTCCATTTCAGGATGGGGATAACAAGAGACAGTGAATGAAGAAATGATTTACTTAAATAAAGCTTTTTTTCTATATGTAATTTTATTAAGATATTTTAAATCCAAATATTTAAATATTGAAGTTTTTTTTTATTTTTTTTATGTAATCTGTCTTTATTGCAAACGAAAACAGCACGGTACAGATATGGCCGCAATGGCCTACAGAAACATCAAATAAATTCAAATAACAATATGAATTCAATGGACAAATATAATCATGAGGCATGAAATGAAAGAACAAGAAAGAGTAAGTCTCAGATCGCATGGTTCTGTACGTGCTTTCAGATATTACTAAGTAAAATAAAATAAAAGTAAATATAATATTAGAAATCAAAATAACTAAGAAAATAAAATACATAAAAATTAAGAAAGAAAATATTATATAAAGATAGCAAAAGAATGGGGAAAATTAAAAGAGGATGTCGCTATATCCTAAGAGGCATTTAAGTATTGTACTTTGTACTCAGTAGTCTCTTTAAAACTCAGCCAGCAATGCCAAGTGTCTGCAAATCTCAGGGGAGCTGGTTTAGATAATGAGAGGTCTTCCATATACATATACTGGTCTATTCTTTGGAACCATCGAGATATGGGAGGACAAGTCGAAGACCTCCAATAACATGGTACAGTAGCCCTCGCAGCATTCATCAGATGACGCAACATGGATTTTTTATATATAGATAATGGAAGGTCAGACAAATTTAGCAACCAAAATTCAGGTTTATCAGATAAAGAAAGACCAGTGATCAATTCCGATAAGTGTCGAACCTTCCTCCAGAAGTCAGCTAACACTGGGCATTGCCACCAAATATGAAAAGGGGTGCCCACAGCCTGTTGACAACGCCAGCATAAATCAGATAAATTTGGAAACATCCGATGAATGTGAACAGGGCACCTATACCATCTAGCCAAAATCTTATATTGGGTTTCTAGAACTTGGAGTGATGAGGAACTAGCAAAAGTAAAATCAAATATTTGTGACCACTGATCCTCAGTTAGTTCCCTTCCTAGTTCACTATGCCAAGCAGAGACATAAGACGGTAAGGATGGGTTAGAGTACTCAAGACACATTCGATATAAGGAAGAAATAAGGTGTCTTGGTGGATCTACTGCCATACATAAAACTTCAAACTTAGTTGGAGTCCAGCGAGGATCACTAGCCTTAAGAGAGTTAACATAGTGTCTTAATTGGAGATATACCCAGAATGAACGGGATGGGAGATTATATATTTGCCGGAGATCTGTAAAAGATCGCAATCCACTAGGTGCAACTAGGTGGGATATACATGTAATACCCTTTGTGGACCAATCAGATAAATTAGACGCCATGAGACCTGGGGGGAAATCTGGGTTATCCACCAGTGGAGTAGGTAATGAAGCGCCTGGGCTAAACGAGGGGGAGCTTCTAAATTTGTTCCAACAGTGGAGGGTGCGGCCTAGTGTCGGGTGAGATAAAGACGGACATTTAACAATCCAAGGAAGGACATGGGGTGGTTTACCTACTGTGTGACCTACTATACATGTCCATTGTTTGACTGCAGATAGTCTAGACATTTCAACAATCCTAGACAAGTGGACTGCATAGTAATAAGTAAGAAAGTGGGGTAATTGCAGACCACCTTTCAAACGACTTTGCGTTAATACAGCCTGTGATAGTCTGGATCTACCTGAGCCCCAAACAAAATGGTCCACTAAGCTTTGTAATTCCCTAAAAAAGGAAACTGGTATGGTAATAGGCAACACTTGCATCAGATATAAGACTTTAGGTAAAATAGACATCTTGACCGTGTTGATTTTACCCAACTTGGATAGCTTCAGTAGAGACCATCTCTGGAAATCTGTCTTAAATTGTTGAATAAGAGGGGGGAAATTTAATTGGTACAAATTTTTATTTGAAGGGGATAGAAGAACACCCAAATATTTAAGACTAGAAGAAGTCCAAACAAAGGGAAAAGCACTTCTAAGGCTTGTCACAGTACTGTCAGAGGCTGATACATTCATGGCAACAGATTTGGAAAAATTGATTTTAAAATTAGAGATCCCACTGAACCTATCAAACTCATGCATGAGGGCAGGGAGAGAGGTCACCGGCAAAGAGATGGTAGCAAGGAGATCGTCAGCAAATAGTGCCAATTTATACTCATGGTCTCCAATCTGCACACCTTTAATATCCCCGTTACACCGGATAGCCCTCGCCAATGCCTCCATGCAGAGTACAAATATAGGAGGAGACAGTGGGCATCCTTGACGTGTACCATTATTAATCGCAAAAGGCTCTGAAAAGGCCCCATTAACCCGTACTCTGGCCATGGGAAATTTATAAAGGGCTAAAATACGATAAAGACAGTGAGAGCCTAACCCCATATATCTGAGAAGACCTTCCATGAACCGCCAATCAATCCTGTCGAAGGCCTTATCTGCATCCGTTGAGAGAAGGACAACAGGGGACTTAGTTCCTTTAACAAAATGAACAAATCCCACTTGGTCCTCGTGTATCAAGCCAGGGAGAAGAGAACTCAACCTATTTGCCAGCATTTTAGCATACAATTTGAAATCATTATTTAATAAAGAAATAGGTCTATAGCTTGCACATTGGGCAGGATCCTTCCCCTCTTTGGGGATTATTGAAATATGTGCTTCAAGTGTCTGAGGGGAGAAACCCAGCCCATCTGAAACTTCATTACAGGCCTTCAAAAAAAGTGGTAACAACATAGATCTAAACGACTTATAATAACTTACAGGAAAACCATCAGGGCCAGGGCTTTTCCCAAGTGGAGTATTTGACAAAGCAAGATCTAGTTCCTCGTAAGTAAAGGGGCGATCGAGAGAGGTCAGATCACTCTCATCGAGTTGTGGGAAATCAACCGAGGAGAGGTAATTTCTGATCACTTCCTGATGCGTTAATGAATGGGTAGGTGATTGTTCCTTACGTAAATTATAAAGTTTCATGTAGTAATTTTGAAAGGCAGCTGCAATCTGAGGAAAGGTGTTTACAACATTCCCCCCTGAATCCCGAACATTAGAAACGTAAGATTTTAGCCTCTGAGTTTTTAAAGCTCTAGCAAGCATTTTGCCAGGCTTGTTACCCCATTGATAAAATTTGTGCCTGCATTTCTGTAAATCCAATTTAGTTTTATCGTGAAGAAGCTTATTAAGAGCCTGTCTTGCTTCAGTAAGTTCTCTCAATGTATTTTCATCTAAAGAAGATTTATGGGATGTCTCCAGGGATTTAATACGGGCTAGAAGTTGTTGCCTTTGAGCCATCCTCTCCCTTTTTAATCTAGAGCCTAACTGGATATAGTGTCCTCTAATCACACATTTGTGTGCCTCCCACACCGTTATCTTAGACACATCTGGAGCGTCATTAATATCGATATACTCAGTAATGGCTTTGAGAAGGTAATTTTTAGTACGAGGATCACTAAGCAAAATCTCATTAAAGCGCCATGTCCACGGTCTGGGCATCGAGTTGGGATAACATATATTTGCAAAGATTGGGGCATGGTCAGACCAAGTAATATGACCTATTTGACTATGGGGGAAATATTGAAGGTTTCTATGGTCTACAAGAAAGTAATCAATACGTGAATATACATAGTGCGGGTTCGAGTAAAACGTATAATCCCTAACCGTTGGATGTTGAGTCCTCCATAAATCTATCAATTGGTACTCAGAAAAGAGTTGACGTACTCTACGATGGTCCCGCAAGGAGACTCGGGGCGATCCCAAAGAACAGTCTAACACAGGATCTAAGGACCAGTTAAAATCTCCACCTATTATTACACACCCCTCTCTCAATGGTTCCAAAAGTTTTAAGACCTTATTAAAAAATTGCCTCTGTTTCTGACTCGGAGAATAAACATTTACAATAGTGTATACTTGATTATATATCTTACATTTCAATATCTGACATCTGCCTTCCACGAGGATATGATGAGATATATCTGTAACGGCGAGCTTACGAGAAAGGAGTATAGCCACTCCCAGGGACTTACTCTGAGAGTTATTACTGCAAAACACATGAGGGTAATAATAATTCCCAAGCTTAGGAGCAACCAGCTGCTTAAAGTGGGTTTCTTGCACAAAAGCCACATCTACCCTCTCTAGGTGAAGTTCTCGTAGTAATGTGGAACGTTTCTCAGGAATATTAAGACCTTTAACATTAAAGGAACATAATATTATATTTTCTGGCTTAAGAGGGGCCATGGCAGTGACTGTGGGAAAGGGTAATCATATATAGAGAGTAAGGCATTATATGAATCTTATAAAGGTGTACATGGGCAGCAGAGGTATAGCGACTAGAAAGGGAAAAAATAAAAACAAAAAATAAAAACAAAAATAATAAAGAAAAAATAAATAAAATAATAAGAAAAAACTGAAAATAGTCTTATTAGAATAAACAGGAAAATATATCCATGAGAAAAAATTTCCGCTATTGGAGCAGGCAGGAGACGATAGTCGGCCCATGCTCCAAGGTCAAAAAATGCGGAACAACCCAACTGGGGTAAGGCAGCTAGAAACCACCCCCCCGGGAATAAAGAACTAACATATATCCTGTAAACGATAATATCAACAAATCATCTACATAATAATAATAACAGTACCATCTACATTAGTATCGTAAATGTATGAGGCATAACTATATAGCAATTCTAGAAGAATTTCGTAAAAAAAAAAAAAAGAAGAAGGAAACTTGCTAGAACAAACACAACCTTACAAAATCTGCTGTATAGTGAGAACAAAAAGCATAAATAAATTATTTCCTTTCGTATAAACGACAAGTATAAAGCATTAAACTGTCAGGCAAGAGCTAAGACAATTATAAAAATCTATAATCATCAAATGATCAGTGAGCGAGCTGATCCCCAACAATATCAAAAGGATACAATTCCGGACATGCATCCTATCTAAGCTCAACAAAGAAGCAAAAAGATCATCACATTTAAATATCTTAGACGATCAGGTGCCAGAGGCCGTCCTCTCAAATCGTGGAGAAGTCGAATTATGTCTCTGTCCCCTCACCGTTGCCCAAGGAACTTTTGCAACAGGTGAGACGGGTGGATCTAGACGTGAGAACAGGTGGAACCAATCTTGGAGAGGAGGTATTGAAATAGAGAGAGCGTCACAAAAATTATCCAGGTCTTCTGGTGTCTGCAAGACAAGTTGGCGACCATCATGCATGACTTGAATACTCAGAGGAAATCCCCAATGAAAACGGACACCTTTCTGTTTAAGAATGTCAGTAAGAGGCTTAAGAAGGCGCCTTTGATGGAGTGTATTCCAGGAGAGGTCAGGGAAGATTTGAATTTTACTGCCGTTAAACTCAATACCATCCAGTTTGCGTGCTTTGCTGAGAATCTCTTCCTTAATATGATGGTAGTGAAGTCGACAAATAATGTCTCCGGGAGGCTCAGACTGGAGACCCTTTGGTCGTAGGGTCCGGTGAGCACGATCAAAAAGAATTATATTATCTGGTTCTGCATCCGTGAGTTCATTGAACATTTTGGTTAGTGCATCAACGATACCGGGACCTTGGACGTCCTCTGGGATTCCTCGGATACGTAAATTATTGCGACGCCCTCTGTTATCGAGATCAACCAATCTCCGCTGCATAATTCTCATCTCTTGTGCATGCGTAGAGACAATGTCCCGAACTTTTTGTTGAAAAGAACTAACTTCCTCCATGTGTGTCTCCATGTCAGACACCCGGTGGGCAACCTGAGAAATTTCTTTCTGAAGAGTAGCAATTTCCGCCTTGACTGTGGCCCCAATTTTCTTATCAAGATCTAGAAAGTCTTGTTTTGTAGGGAGAGAACGTAAGTGCGTTAGAACCTCAGCCATAGCGGTATCCGATATATCTCCGGAACCAGTATGAATTGGTGACGCCATAAGTCCAGTATTATCAGACGACGTAGATGGGTTAGAATCAGTACGTGCGTTATCTTCAAAAGCACCACCGTCAGGGGTAAGATAGCAGAATAAGTTGGGTTGCAATGATGTATCCACAGTCCTCTTTGCACTAGGTGTCCGCACTGTCCTCTTAGTTTTTCCCATCAGAGAGATAGAGACAAGAGAGACAAGAAAGAAAACAAACACATGGAGAAAGGGAAAAGAACAAACACAGCAGATATGTAGGACAAAAATATTAATACATGTATAGCCTCAGCAGGTATATTCCCAGGGTGCGCTCACCACGCACTCCTCCCCATAGTATACGGGTGAATCAGGGGGTCATGGCCATCTCGCAGCGTACTTGTCAGCCCATGGAAATCAACATCTACCTCCACAACGAAATATAGGAGATGTAATAGTAATATTAGGCAATACAATATGTTATAGACACCCGCTCTGAGATCATACAGAAGGACTTTTATAAATAGGTAGATGTAAAGTTACAAGCGTGGACACATGGGGGAGCTCCAAGCCCAAATATATTATAATATCAGTACACACTCATAGGAATGAAAGGATATATTGGAGGAAAAGAAAAACACATAAGAGTTTGCTTGCAGAAGAACTATATCTGTTATCCGACAAAGTGGCACGATTCTTTTTAATGGGCACTGTCCACTGGTTCACTTTCTTTATGGTGGGCAATCACAGTCCCCGCAATATAGCAGCAAAGATGTTAATATCCCCTCACAGCAAGATGACACAGTCAGTAGTCTCAGTGACCGAGCATAGGACCAGTAAACTCCTGCAGAAGCTTCAGTGGTCAGAGTCAGGGAACATATGTGTAAGGAGGATGTCACAGAGGGCTGTCTCACATATGGAAGCAATGCAGTACTTCCCAGGATAGCAGCCTCACCTTCCGGCAATAGATTGGGAGAAATAGGAGATGGAGCCAGAGAACCAGTAACAGGGGTGTATAAGGGCAGCCTCCGCTTGGTCACCGCTGTGCCCCGCGTCGTCCCGCGATACAACCACAGGGGTCTGGAGCGCCCGCAGCAAGTGTGCCGCCAGGAGCTTCCGGAGCACCGCCTGTCTCCAACCAGGGCACGAGAGGAGTCAGTAAGTGTTTGGGGTCTTCCAGGGGCTATTAGGTAGAGGGGAGGCGGGCGGTTCACCAACTCTAGGTCCCGGCTTCTTGGCGTGAACCAGGCCTCAAACCAGCGGGGGTCTGCTGACTGCCTCCGGGAACAGCAACTACCTCACTGGCAGCACAGCAGGGTCCTGAGAGCAGGAATAGGTGTCCAATGGAGAAATGGAGCCCAATAGTACCTCCAGTGAGGGCTTTTAGGGCTGATTTTGCAGGAGCTCTCTGCAGATGCGACTGCTCAGCTTTAAGTCCAGGCCGCGCCCCCCCAAATATTGAAGTTTTAGTAAGATTTTGGGGTACGTAAATCATGAAGGTGGACTACACATAGTGTCTGGTTTTTAATCTACTATAACAAGTTTAAGGCATAAAAACACTGTATAAACATTTGCTACATTTTATTTCAAAATAGACATTTTAAACAATGACCATAAAATGTATGATACATAGTATATATAGTATGATATAGGATTTCATACTTGTGATGAGCAGTGTTGTTCTCAGTGGCATAACAATGGTCCCGCAGACATTGCAGTGGCTTGGGGGTGCCGGAGGCCAAATTAGGGGCCGGTCGCAGGGGCAGGGTGTTGATATGAGAGTTGCACTCACAGCCAGCATCCCGCAGCAACCATTGAGACCATAGACACAGCGCCGCCATTTTCTAATGTGGCACCGGTCAAAAAATCAGAGCTCGCGGACCGGCAGCCAATTAGCAGCTCTGATTTGCATCTGGCACCAGAATGATTGCGGCGTTGTGTATCTAGTCTCAAGGGTTGCTGCCACTGCGAATCCAAATCAACCCTGCCACTTTCTGTGATCCACTGTTACATGAGGACGCAGCAATGGATCACTCTGCGTAACCATCGGCCATTTGAGGAACCCTCCGGTTACTCAGTATGGCCGGTGTTTTCACGCAGCAGAAACCAGTGGTTTAAACACGCCCAGATAATGGGGCCGACCACTCCCCCATCTGTTCTCTTAGAAGCTGCCTGACACTTCGCCTGCTCTGCTCCCAATCAGGTTGCGGTGCCCGGACACTGAGGGCCTGATTGAGATCCGCATGCAAATGACATCGCAGCTGCCATATCTCACGGATCACAACTGCGAAAATGTGCTAATGTCTCCACAACTTACCCCAGCATGTGGATGCCCACTGCTACCTTCTCATACCCATCCGACAACGTGCAACAGCGCGTGACCATCGGTAACATCGATGCAGATCTGGCAGCCACGCAGCTTCTCAGTATGTCTAGGCTGCTGCAGACACAGCGGGTCTCCAGGCACACAGAGGGCTCTCCTGCTGTGAGCAAGAACGCAGTGGCTAATTTATGTACGCCCAGAAAACAGTTATTAAATGGACCTAACATGCCTACATTTCTCTAGCCACCCCTGTTACCTCCCACAATCACTGATAACCTGTCTCTCACTTTCCATATGAATCCTCTGTGTGAGTGTAATCACAATATGATCACTGCACATGCACAGTGCGGCTTACACACATGGGTAATGGCTAGCAATCGCTCAATCTACAGTATATGAACATCGACATTTGCATGCAAATTAGAATCAGGATGAGAGCAATGTCGTAGAAGGAGACCCACACAATACATAACTACATGTGCGCAGATCTGCAGACATCTGAGTTGTACATAAACCATTGGGTAAATCAGCCCCATGAAATAATTATTATGTATTTATTGGTCACACAGCTGAAACAGCATAGCGCTCACAGCCACCTCTATTGTGGTGTTTTATTCTGGTAGTATTTCAGGCCGATTCCAAACCCACTGCTGGATGAATGTGGTGGCTAGTCTCTATGGGGTGTATAAACACACTGCTGGATAAATGTGATGGCTAGTCTCTATGGGGTGTATAAAACCCACTGCTGGATAAATGTGGTGGCTAGTCTCTATGGGGTGTATAAACCCACTGCTGGATACATGTGGTGGCTAGTCTCTATGGGGTGTATAAACCCACTGCTGGATAAATGTGATGGCTAGTCTCTATGGGGTGTATAAAACCCACTGCTGCATAAATGTGGTGGCTAGACTCTATGGGGTGTATAAACCCACTGCTGGATACATGTGGTGGCTAGTCTCTATGGGGTGTATAAACCCACTGCTGGATAAATGTGGTGGCTAGTCTCTATGGGGTGTATAAACCCACTGCTGGATACATGTGATGGCTAGTCTCTATGGGGTGTATAAAACCCACTGCTGGATAAATGTGGTGGCTAGTCTCTATGGGGTGTATAAACCCACTGCTGGATACATGTGGTGGCTAGTCTCTATGGGGTGTATAAACCCACTGCTGGATAAATGTGATGGCTAGTCTCTATGGGGTGTATAAAACCCACTGCTGCATAAATGTGGTGGCTAGACTCTATGGGGTGTATAAACCCACTGCTGGATACATGTGGTGGCTAGTCTCTATGGGGTGTATAAACCCACTGCTGGATAAATGTGGTGGCTAGTCTCTATGGGGTGTATAAACCCACTGCT
Organism: Taudactylus pleione; assembly: GCA_031769625.1. Taxonomy (NCBI): domain Eukaryota; kingdom Metazoa; phylum Chordata; class Amphibia; order Anura; family Myobatrachidae; genus Taudactylus; species Taudactylus pleione. Next base: position 16,380,924 of record JAUIMM010000213.1, on the reverse strand, counting down.
GGATACATGTGATGGCTAGTCTCTATGGGGTGTATAAAACCCACTGCTGGATAAATGTGGTGGCTAGTCTCTATGGGGTGTATAAACCCACTGCTGGATACATGTGATGGCTAGTCTCTATGGGGTGTATAAACCCACTGCTGGATAAATGTGATGGCTAGTCTCTATGGGGTGTATAAACCCACTGCTGGATAAATGTGATGGCTAGTCTCTATGGGGTGTATAAACCCAATGCTGGATAAATGTGATGGCTAATCTCTATGAGGTGTATAAACCCACTGCTGGATAAATGTGATGGCTAGTCTCTATGGGGTGTATAAACCCAATGCTGGATAAATGTGGTGGCTAGTCTCTATGGGGTGTATAAACCCAATGCTGGATAAATGTGATGGCTAGTCTCTATGCGGTGTATAAACCCACTGCTGGTTAAATGTGGTGGCTAGTCTCTATGGGGTGTATAAACCCACTGCTGGATAAATGTGGTGGCTAGTCTCTATGAGGTGTATAAACCCACTGCTGGATAAATGTGATGGCTAGTCTCTATGGGGTGTATAAACCCAATGCTGGATAAATGTGATGGCTAGTCTCTATGGGGTGTATAAACCCACTGCTGGATAAATGTGATGGCTAGTCTCTATGGGGTGTATAAACCCAATGCTGGATAAATGTGATGGCTAGTCTCTATGGGGTGTATAAACCCAATGCTGGATAAATGTGGTGGCTAGTCTCTATGGGGTGTATAAACCCACTGCTGGATAAATGTGGTGGCTAGTCTCTATAGGGTGCATAAATCCACTGCTGGATATATATGATGGCTAGTCTCTATGGGGTGTATAAAACCCACTGCTGGATAAATGTGGTGGCTAGTCTCTATGGGGTGTATAAACCCACTGCTGGATACATGTGGTGACTAGTCTCTATGGGGTGTATAAACCCACTGCTGGATAAATGTGATGGCTAGTCTCTATGGGGTGTATAAACCCACTGCTGGATAAATGTGGTGGCTAGTCTCTATGGGGTGTATAAACCCACTGCTGGATACATGTGGTGGCTAGTCTCTATGGGGTGTATAAACCCACTGCTGGATAAATGTGATGGCTAGTCTCTATGGGGTGTATAAAACCCACTGCTGGATAAATGTGGTGGCTAGTCTCTATGGGGTGTATAAACCCACTGCTGGATACATGTGGTGGCTAGTCTCTATGGGGTGTATAAACCCACTGCTGGATAAATGTGGTGGCTAGTCTCTATGGGGTGTATAAACCCACTGCTGGATACATGTGATGGCTAGTCTCTATGGGGTGTATAAAACCCACTGCTGGATAAATGTGGTGGCTAGTCTCTATGGGATGTATAAACCCACTGCTGGATACATGTGGTGGCTAGTCTCTATGGGGTGTATAAACCCACTGCTGGATAAATGTGATGGCTAGTCTCTATGGGGTGTATAAACCCACTGCTGGATACATGTGATGGCTAGTCTCTATGGGGTGTATAAACCCAATGCTGGATAAATGTGATGGCTAATCTCTATGAGGTGTATAAACCCACTGCTGGATAAATGTGATGGCTAATCTCTATGAGGTGTATAAACCCACTGCTGGATAAATGTGATGGCTAGTCTCTATGGGGTGTATAAAACCCACTGCTGGATAAATTTGGTGGCTAGTCTCTATGGGGTGTATAAACCCACTGCTGGATACATGTGGTGTCTAGTCTCTATGGGGTGTATAAACCCACTGCTGGATAAATGTGGTGGCTAGTCTCTATGGGGTGTATAAACCCACTGCTGGATACATGTGATGGCTAGTCTCTATGGGGTGTATAAAACCCACTGCTGGATAAATGTGGTGGCTAGTCTCTATGGGGTGTATAAACCCACTGCTGGATACATGTGGTGGCTAGTCTCTATGGGGTGTATAAACCCACTGCTGGATAAATGTGATGGCTAGTCTCTATGGGGTGTATAAACCCACTGCTGGATAAATGTGATGGCTAGTCTCTATGGGGTGTATAAACCCAATGCTGGATAAATGTGATGGCTAATCTCTATGAGGTGTATAAACCCACTGCTCGATAAATGTGATGGCTAGTCTCTATAGGGTGTATAAACCCAATGCTGGATAAATGTGGTGGCTAGTCTCTATGGGGTGTATAAACCCAATGCTGGATAAATGTAATGGCTAGTCTCTATGCGGTGTATAAACCCACTGCTGGTTAAATGTGGTGGCTAGTCTCTATGGGGTGTATAAACCCACTGCTGGATAAATGTGGTGGCTAGTCTCTATGAGGTGTATAAACCCACTGCTGGATAAATGTGATGGCTAGTCTCTATGGGGTGTATAAACCCAATGCTGGATAAATGTGATGGCTAGTCTCTATGGGGTGTATAAACCCACTGCTGGATAAATGTGATGGCTAGTCTCTATGGGGTGTATAAACCCAATGCTGGATAAATGTGATGGCTAGTCTCTATGGGGTGTATAAACCCAATGCTGGATAAATGTGGTGGCTAGTCTCTATGGGGTGTATAAACCCACTGCTGGATAAATGTGGTGGCTAGTCTCTATAGGGTGCATAAATCCACTGCTGGATAAATATGATGGCTAGTCTCTATGGGGTGTATAAAACCCACTGCTGGATAAATGTGGTGGCTAGTCTCTATGGGGTGTATAAACCCACTGCTGGATACATGTGGTGTCTAGTCTCTATGGGGTGTATAAACCCACTGCTGGATAAATGTGATGGCTAGTCTCTATGGGGTGTATAAACCCACTGCTGGATAAATGTGGTGGCTAGTCTCTATGGGGTGTATAAACCCACTGCTGGATACATGTGGTGGCTAGTCTCTATGGGGTGTATAAACCCACTGCTGGATAAATGTGATGGCTAGTCTCTATGGGGTGTATAAAACCCACTGCTGGATAAATGTGGTGGCTAGTCTCTATGGGGTGTATAAACCCACTGCTGGATAAATGTGGTGGCTAGTCTCTATGGGGTGTATAAACCCACTGCTGGATACATGTGATGGCTAGTCTCTATGGGGTGTATAAAACCCACTGCTGGATAAATGTGGTGGCTAGTCTCTATGGGGTGTATAAACCCACTGCTGGATACATGTGGTGGCTAGTCTCTATGGGGTGTATAAACCCACTGCTGGATAAATGTGATGGCTAGTCTCTATGGGGTGTATAAACCCACTGCTGGATAAATGTGATGGCTAGTCTCTATGGGGTGTATAAACCCAATGCTGGATAAATGTGATGGCTAATCTCTATGAGGTGTATAAACCCACTGCTGGATACATGTGATGGCTAGTCTCTATGGGGTGTATAAACCCAATGCTGGATAAATGTGGTGGCTAGTCTCTATGGGGTGTATAAACCCAATGCTGGATAAATGTGATGGCTAGTCTCTATGCGGTGTATAAACCCACTGCTGGTTAAATGTGGTGGCTAGTCTCTATGGGGTGTATAAACCCACTGCTGGATAAATGTGGTGGCTAGTCTCTATGAGGTGTATAAACCCACTGCTGGATAAATGTGATGGCTAGTCTCTATGGGGTGTATAAACCCAATGCTGGATAAATGTGATGGCTAGTCTCTATGGGGTGTATAAACCCACTGCTGGATAAATGTGATGGCTAGTCTCTATGGGGTGTATAAACCCAATGCTGGATAAATGTGGTGGCTAGTCTCTATGGGGTGTATAAACCCACTGCTGGAGAAATGTGGTGGCTAGTCTCTATAGGGTGCATAAACCCACTGCTGGATAAATATGATGGCTAGTCTCTATTTGGGTGTATAAAACCCACTGCTGGATAAATTTGGTGGCTAGTCTCTATGGGGTGTATAAACCCACTGCTGGATACATGTGGTGTCTAGTCTCTATGGGGTGTATAAACCCACTGCTGGATAAATGTGGTGGCTAGTCTCTATGGGGTGTATAAACCCACTGCTGGATAAATGTGATGGCTAGTCTCTATTGGGTGTATAAACCCACTGCTGGATAAATGTGATGGCTAGTCTCTATGAGGTGTATAAACCCACTGCTGGATAAATGTGATGGCTAGTCTCTATGGGGTGTATAAACCCAATGCTGGATAAATGTGGTGGCTAGTCTCTATGGGGTGTATAAACCCAATGCTGGATAAATGTGATGGCTAGTCTCTATGGGGTGTATAAACCCAATGCTGGATAAATGTGATGGCTAATCTCTATGAGGTGTATAAACCCACTGCTGGATAAATGTGATGGCTAGTCTCTATGGGGTGTATAAACCCAATGCTGGATAAATGTGGTGGCTAGTCTCTATGGGGTGTATAAACCCAATGCTGGATAAATGTGATGGCTAGTCTCTATGCGGTGTATAAACCCACTGCTGGTTAAATGTGGTGGCTAGTCTCTATGGGGTGTATAAACCCACTGCTGGATAAATGTGGTGGCTAGTCTCTATGAGGTGTATAAACCCACTGCTGGATAAATGTGATGGCTAGTCTCTATGGGGTGTATAAACCCACTGCTGGATAAATGTGATGGCTAGTCTCTATGGGGTGTATAAACCCAATGCTGGATAAATGTGATGGCTAGTCTCTATGGGGTGTATAAACCCACTGCTGGATAAATGTGATGGCTAGTCTCTATGGGGTGTATAAACCCAATGCTGGATAAATGTGGTGGCTAGTCTCTATGGGGTGTATAAACCCACTGCTGGATAAATGTGGTGGCTAGTCTCTATAGGGTGCATAAACCCACTGCTGGATAAATATGATGGCTAGTCTCTATTTGGGTGTATAAAACCCACTGCTGGATAAATTTGGTGGCTAGTCTCTATGGGGTGTATAAACCCACTGCTGGATACATGTGGTGTCTAGTCTCTATGGGGTGTATAAACCCACTGCTGGATAAATGTGGTGGCTAGTCTCTATGGGGTGTATAAACCCACTGCTGGATAAATGTGATGGCTAGTCTCTATTGGGTGTATAAACCCACTGCTGGATAAATGTGATGGCTAGTCTCTATGAGGTGTATAAACCCACTGCTGGATAAATGTGATGGCTAGTCTCTATGGGGTGTATAAACCCAATGCTGGATAAATGTGGTGGCTAGTCTCTATGGGGTGTATAAACCCAATGCTGGATAAATGTGATGGCTAGTCTCTATGCGGTGTATAAACCCACTGCTGGTTAAATGTGGTGGCTAGTCTCTATGGGGTGTATAAACCCACTGCTGGATAAATGTGGTGGCTAGTCTCTATGAGGTGTATAAACCCACTGCTTAATAAATGTGATGGCTAGTCTCTATGGGGTGTATAAACCCAATGCTGGATAAATGTGATGGCTAGTCTCTATGGGGTGTATAAACCCACTGCTGGATAAATGTGATGGCTAGTCTCTATGGGGTGTATAAACCCAATGCTGGATAAATGTGATGGCTAGTCTCTATGGGGTGTATAAACCCAATGCTGGATAAATGTGATGGCTAGTCTCTATGGGGTGTATAAACCCACTTCTGGATAAATGTGGTGGCTAGACTCTATGGGGTGTATAAACCCAATGCTGGATAAATGTGATGGCTAGTCTCTATGCAGTGTATAAACCCACTGCTGGTTAAATGTGGTGGCTAGTCTCTATGGGGTGTATAAACCCACTGCTGGATAAATGTGATGGCTAGTCTCTATGGGGTGTATAAACCAACTGCTGGATAAATGTGGTGGCTAGTCTCTATGGGGTGTATAAACCCAATGCTGGATAAATGTGATGGCTAGTCTCTATGGGGTGTATAAAACCCACTGCTGGATAAATGTGATGGCTAGTCTCTATGGGGTGTATAAACCCACTGCTGGATAAATGTGATGGCTAGTCTCTATGGGGTGTATAAACCACTGCTGGATAAATATGGTGGCTAGTATCTATGGGGTGTATAAACCCACTGCTGGATAAATGTGATGGCTAGTCTCTTTGGGGTGTTTAAAACCCACTGCTGGATAAATGTGGTGGCTAGTCTCTATGGGGTATATAAACCCACTGCTGGATAAATGTGATGGCTAGTCTCTATGGGGTGTATAAACCCAATGCTGGATAAATGTGATGGCTAGTCTCTATGGGGTGTATAAACCCAATGCTGGATAAATGTGGTGGCTAGACTCTATGGGGTGTATAAACACAATGCTGGATAAATGTGATGGCTAGTCTCTATGCAGTGTATAAACCCACTGCTGGTTAAATGTGGTGGCTAGTCTCTATGGGGTGTATAAACCCACTGCTGGATAAATGTGATGGCTAGTCTCTATGGGGTGTATAAACACACTGCTGGATAAATGTGGTGGCTAGTCTCTATGGGGTGTATAAACCCAATGCTGGATAAATGTGATGGCTAGTCTCTATGGGGTGTATAAACCCAATGCTGGATAAATGTGATCGCTAGTCTCTATGGGGTGTATAAAACCCACTGCTGGATAAATGTGGTGGCTAGTCTCTATGAGGTGTATAAACCCACTGCTGGATAAATGTGATGGCTAGTCTCTATGGGGTGTATAAACCACTGCTGGATAAATGTGGTGGCTAGTATCTATGGGGAGTATAAACCCACTGCTGGATAAATGTGATGGCTAGTCTCTTTGGGGTGTATAAAACCCACTGCTGGATAAATGTGGTGGCTAGTCTCTATGGGGTGTATAAAACCCACTGCTGGATAAATGTGATGGCTAGTCTCTATGGTGTGTATAAACCCACTGCTGGATAAATGTGATGGCTAGTCTCTATGGTGTGTATAAACCCACTGCTGGATAAATGTGATGGCTAGTCTCTATGGGGTATTTAAACCCACTGCTGGATAACTGTGATGGCTAGTCTCTATGGGGTGTATAAACCCACTGCTGGATAAATGTGATGGCTAGTCTCTATGGTGTGTATAACTCCACTGCAGGATAAATGTGATGGCTAGTCTCTATGGGGTGTATAAACCCACTGCTGGATAACTGTGATGGCTAGTCTCTATGGGGTGTATAAACCCACTGCTGGATAAATGTGGTGGCTAGTCTCTATGGGGTGTATAAAACCACTGCTGGATAAATGTGATGGCTAGTCTCTATGGGGTGTATAAACACACTGCTGGATAAATGTGGTGGCTAGTCTCTATGAGGTGTATAAACCCACTGCTGAATAAATGTGGTGGCTAGTCTCTATGGGGTGTATAAACCACTGCTGGATAAATGTGGTGGCTAGTCTCTATGGGGTGTATAAAACCCACTGCTGGATCAATGTGATGGCTAGTCTCTATGGGGTATATAAACCCACTGCTGGATCAATGTGATGGCTAGTCTCTATGGGGTATATAAACCCACTGCTGGATAAATGTGTTGGCTAGTCTCTATGGGATGTATAAACCCACTGCTGGATAAATATGGTGGCTAGTCTCTATGCGGTGTATAAACCCACTGCTGGATAAATGTGATGGCTAGTCTCTTTGGGGTGTATAAAACCCACTACTGGATAAATGTGGTGGCTAGTCTCTATGGGGTGTATAAAACCCACTGCTGGATAAATGTGGTGACTAATCTCTATGGGGTGTATAAACCCACTGCTGGATAACTGTGATGGCTATTCTCTATGGGGTGTATAAACCCACTGCTTGATAAATGTGGTGGCTTGTCTCTATGGGGTGTATAAAACCCACTGTTGGATAAATGTGGTGGCTAGTCTTTATGGGGTGTATAAAACCCACTGCTGGATAAATGTGGTGGTTAGTCTCTATGGGGTGTATAAACCCACTGCTGGATAAATGTGATGGCTAGTCTCTATGGGGTGTATAAACACACTGCTGGATAAATGTGGTGGCTAGTCTCTATGAGGTGTATAAACCCACTGCTGGATAAATGTGGTGGCTAGTCTCTATGGGCTGCAATAAAATGTAACTTAATTAAACATGTTACATTCAATTTACTAATGGTAATAGAAATCTCTTTTGCAGGTATGCCATACCTCTTAACATTGTTCTAAAGCAGGGGTGGGGAACCTTTTTTCTGCCGAGGGCCATTTTGATATAACATTATTCGCAGGCCTGGTGCAGGTTATGCCCCCTCCGTGTGATGTCACACAGGGGCAGGGCCACAATTGCCGATGATTACAACAGTGCCCGGAGCATCCTGAGGATGCTCCGGGAGCTGTAAGGGCAGCGGTGTGACAGTCTGAGGCGGCACTGCTACATAGAGTTTGGCTGCAGGGCGCTATTCTAAGAACCCTGCTAGCCAGATGAGACTAGCAGAAAGAAGCTCAGAGGGCCAAACCAAATGAATCTGGGGGCCTTATACGGCCCCCGGGGCTGAGGTTCCCTATCCCTGTTCTAAAGCCTTTCACAAAAAAAGAAGAAAGTGGGGTGTTGTGTGTGGAGGCACAATGAGAATCCCTGATTGTAATATTATTTTAAATAAAAAATGAATACATCTTTATTGGTATTCCTTAAAATATATTGTTCAGGACATTTAGGGCAAAATATTTGTTAAAATTATAGAATTACTTTGTGCAAAAAGATATGAAAAGTGTATTAAAAAGAAAGTTCCATATACCACTGATCTGTTATATGTATTATTATTCTCTTCAAATGTGTCAATTTGTTAATGCTCCCAACATTTCAAATAATAGTGATTTAGTTACAAGTATATCTATCTTATTATTACTGTATCATGAATATCCTGTCACTAAACCCAGATGAATCCCAGGTGGCCACCTAACCTGTGCACTGCTTAATATAGTGAATAAGTCAGTGTTGTTCAAGCCTGATGCAGTTTCAATATATAAATGTTACCAAATACACAGTAGCTTTCAATAGATTTGTATCAGTGTCTCAACCTGATGTATTGTAGATTACACAAATATCCACACGTATTCTCCAATATGATTATTCAATAATGGGATATAATGACAGATGTTCTCCCAGTTAATATTTTCTTATTATTGCTACTAGTTGTTCTAGTTTAGATACATATTCATGTCAGTTTATTTAATAATTAAATGATTTTATTCCTGCACATTAGATAAAACCTGTATTTTGTTAATTACAGCTGTGACTTTGTCTATAGCTGTGTCAGAAATTGTTATAATAACTTGTAACAAATGCAATATATCTTGCTACATCACAGGTTACACTTTGGCTGTAATCTTATACATTAGATAACTTTCCATGCTGTTATCTTATGCACCGCTCTCCCCTCTAATAACATTGTCAGCGCCAGCATGGAGAGCCGTGTTATCAGTCATTGTATTAGTGCTGCTGTGCGCGGCTTCACGTATAAGCTAAACCACTATTACTTTCATTATAATTGTCGGTGCATTGTAATGTACATAGGCCCTCATTCAGACCCACTCGCAAGCGGGCGCACGTACGTTAGGCGTACGTACAAAATTATTTAAATTCAATGGCTCGCTCGTATTTTCGTTCGCATCTAAAATTCCTCCCTAAACTCAGGCGACCCCTCCTCTAACTAACGAGCGTGCGAAATAGCGAGCGTACATCCCCGAAATGGCTTGAAGGGAACGCACGCACAAGTGAAACCGGAAGTGGCCTTGTCAGATGTCGATTACCTGCTCCTTTATTCTGCCTACCTCCCTCAATCGTATCATGCCAATCAATGTATCAATTAGCTTAATTGTTTTTTTTTTTCAACACAATGCAAGAAACTTTACTCTTGTCCGTGTTTGTGTTTACCCGCAGAATACGTACGGATGGAACATTCGCTTTTATTGTTCAAAAAACATGTGAACCACAATTAAACAATTGTTCTATTGCTGTGGATCCCCGCATATTTTCCGGGGTTCATTTCTTTATTTAAATTTGCAAACGCATGTCACTGCATCAAGCCTATCATAACTCTCCAGAGATTTCTGGCCCTGTTGAACACATGACTCATACACTAACCAATAAAATTGCTCCTGTTAATTTCCAAAATACATTAGCCAATCAGAAATTTTTTGCACACTTTATCAAAAATGTTTTGTATGAAAAACTCCATTGCCATCATGAGAGCCTCCGCATTCACCAGGCGCGAGCTGCTGGTGCTTACGGAGTGATGGATCGCCGGATCACCAGCCAGCCTCCACCCATCACCAACCGGCAGAAGCGCTCCGCGTATGCGGAGGCACGGTCTCGCCTGCGGTCGTTGGGTTCACGCCGCAACATCGGGCAGCTGGAGCGCAGGTGGTCAGACCTGCAACGGCGAACGCCCCGCTTGCTGGCATGCTTTCGCATGCAGATCCTTGAAAGTAAGTGTTATGTATTGTGGTTTTCATGTTTGTGTTTGTGGGGCAAACTGCGTGTGCATGTTTTCCTGTCTGTCCTATTTATTATTTGTCCTCATATCTGCGTGTGCATGTTTTCCTGTCTGTCCTATTAATTATTTGTCCTCATATCTGCGTGTGCATGTTTTCCTGTCTGTCCCATTAATTATTTGTCCTCATATCTGCGTGTGCATGTTTTCCTGTCTGTCATATTAATTATTTGTCCTCATATCTGCGTGTGCATGTTTTCCTGTCTGTCCTATTAATTATTTGTCCTCATATCTGCGTGTGCATGTTTTCCTGTCTGTCCTATTAATTATTTGTCCTCATATCAGCGTGTGCTTGTTTTCCCTCTATTTCTGTTTTTTTCATTCTACTCCTATTTGCATGTTTTTTGTTGCTGGTTTTTTTTTTTTTATTTGGGCCCCGGATTTGCCCAGAAACTAACCTCAATTTGTTTGACATATTTTAGGAGGACAGCCAAGACTACGCCGTCACCGTCCGGCCAGACGGCGTTCCCGGCCACTATCCCCAACCCCCAGCCAACACTCCACCCCAAATATTTCCCCTATACCCCACTCCTCCCCAGCCTTCCCAGACCCTCTCCCGGAACTGTCGGGCCTCCTTCCCCTCCGTCCCACTTCCCCCTCTCCTCCACCCACCCCTCTTCCAATTACCCCCTCCCCGGAGTCCATCATTACCCCTCCCCGTTCTTTGGGGAATGAAGGCTCCTCCGAGGAGGAACATGGAGGGACTTCCGGAGCTCCCGTTTTGGCTCCCGGTATGTTTTTCTTTCTCATTTTTTTTAACCACAAACTGTTTGTATGTAATCATGTGTCGTGCCTTTATTCGTGCTTGTTTGGTTTACTTTTGGTGATTTAGCAGTTTGCCTTTACCTCTTCCTGCTGATTTCAACATACACATATCACACCTGTGTGAATTTGTACATAGGTCTTGTATTTTTGGCAGCACCCCCTTTTTGTTTTGGTTTTTTTTTTTTCGGTTTAGGAGTGATTTCGTTGTGTTTTTGTTTTTTTAATGTGGATTCCCTATTGTTTTATTAATCCACACACTTTTCTCACCCACAGAGGAACAGAGGCGTCGACAAGAGGTGGACGATTGTGTTGGCCAGATGCGCCAACATGTCATTGGCATTCTTGTGGGCCTTGACCGGCTGTCTGGCATCCTTTGCCAGTAGTTTTTTTTGTTTATTTTCGTTTTGTAAATAAATTTTGTAGTTCTAATATACGTTCTGGCTCATTCTTTTTTCAAAAACAAAAATAGTTTTCCCTGACATAAGTAGACTGTTCCTGCAAGGATTTCCCTTTTTTAAAAGTTAGATTGTATTTTGTATTTGTATGTTAAACAGCCACAAGAAACACATAACAGTAACAATGTCATTTCCCTTTTTGGGTGTAGTTTCAATTAGATATTTCGACATTTTACAGGTTCCTAGTTGGTGTGCAAGCTGCTTAGGCCAATCTTCAAAATCCAAAGGTTTGGACAGGCTTCCTTTTGGTGTGGGTTGGGAACCTGCAAACATATTTCAGTTTACATCAACTGGTGTCAGTACTGGATTACCCCTTAGTCAAATGTAAGGTGTGTTAACCTGGTTACACTTGCTGTTAACGTCCAAAAACAGGAAGACCATTTCACTCTCCAAACATTTATTCACAACATAAATGAGAAATCAAAGTGGTCAGTCCCAAAAAAAAAAACCAGTGATAATCTCAAATACAACACATACAAATAAAATATTTAATTAAAAAAAACAATCAAGAACTGGTTGACGAAGGACCATGCCAACATGATTCCACAAACATGGCGTTGCGATATGGGTTCCAGAATATATGGCCAAAATCACCAGATCCAGGTTTGGTAAGGGTAGCAGGAAGTAGTGAGCGTTGGAGTGGCAAAGATTATGTGAACAAACAGAAGATGGTGAAAAAAAAAAAAAAAAATTAGATGTTCGCAAACAAACACAAACACATTAGGTATAAACACTGTAGTTTGGGTCAAACTTACCTAAAAAATCTGGCCACCACATCATTGCGTATGGCCCCCCCACATACTGACCTCCGACCAACCTCGGGGGGGCCATCCTCAGGTAAGGCATCCTCTGGCTGCATTGGGACACCACTCCTTATGGCGATGTTGTGAAATATCCCACACAGGACCACAATTTTCGACACCATATCCGGCAAATACATGAGCTCGCCACCAGAGCGGTGGAGGCATCTGAATCGGCCTTTTAAAAGGCCGATACAACGCTCCACCACTTGCCTGGTGGCTGTAAGTGCGGAATTATACTCACTTTGTGGGCCTGGTGTGGGAGCCAAATAAGGAGTGAGCAGCCAGGACATGCAAGGGTATCCACTGTCTCCTGTGAAAAATAAGAGACAACATCAGGAACACTGTGTATCAAGCTTAACATTGTTATGTACTAAAGGTCTCCACTTACCCAGAAGCCACGCATCACCAGCTTGTAGGTTGGTTAATTTCTGCCATATCCCTGATTGCCGGATGACGAAGGAGTCATGTGCACTTCCTGGTAACTTAGCATTCAGGGACAGGATCTGGAGGGAGGCATCACATACCACCATTACATTCAGGGAGTGATAGTGTTTCCTGTTTCTAAATATTGCCTCCAGCCGTGCTGGAGGCTGAAGTGGTATGTGAGTACCATCCACAACCCCTATGATGTGTGGGAAGCCAGCTATTTGGTAAAAATTGGCCTTGGCCACACTAAGGGCACCCATATCCAAAGGCATTGGAATAAAATGATGGAGGTGCTTGAAAAGTGCCTCCATCACTGCCCTCAGGATCCGGGAAAAGGAGGATTGGGAGATGCCCGCCACTATTCCCACCGTTGTTTGAAACGATCCTGAGGCACAGAAATGTAACACCGCCATAAATTGCGTCAGTGGTGGTATTGCTGTTGGACTGTCAATTTGCCGCTCAAGATCACTTTCTATTAATGAGAGAGTGTCTATGATGATTTTGGGAGGTAGACGGTAGCGTCTTAAAACCTCATCATCGGGCATTCCAAATAGGGTAACACGTGTTCGAAATATCTGGGGCCTTGCATGCCTACGATGCCTACGCCTGGGATGAGATTGAGGTTGGTCGGCTTCCGGGAGCATGGCCAGAACAATCCGCCCCAGATCAACCTGAAATTCAAAAATTTCAAAGTAAGGCTTTTGACCCACCCCAAAACTATATTAAAACAACTTAGCTTGATGATACCATCCATTGCTGCTTACATGCCGGGGTATTGTCATGATACGTCCAAACTGAAAATAAACAACAAAATTACTTGACACATTTCACTCTGTGCATTTTTGTTGATACATTTTGTGCTAGACCAAAGTTCAAATATGCCAAACACCCATTTAGCAAAACCGCAAAGCGACATTTAACACAGTACATCAAAACGGGTCGAAATGTTGGCTCAAAAAGCGAAAGCTAAACCACCAAAAAGTTAGAATGATTATTAAGCTGTTTAAAATGCGCTAATTAGTTCGCTAATACAAGTCACAAGAGTAACTACTAAAAATGCGCTAATTAGTTCGCTAATACAAGTCACAAGAGTAACTACTAAAAATGCACTAATTAGTTCGCTAATACAAGTCACAAGAGTAACTACTAAAAATGCGCTAATTAGTTCGCTAATACAAGTCACAAGAGTAACTACTAAAAATGCGCTAATTAGTTCGCTAATACAAGTCACAAGAGTAACTACTAAAAATGCGCTAATTAGTTTGCTAATACAAGTCACAAGAGTAACTACTAAAAATGCGCTAATTAGTTCGCTAATACAAGTCACAAGAGTAACTACTAAAAATGCGCTAATTAGTTCGCTAATACAAGATAAAAAATGGACTTACCAAGAGCAAATATCTAAGATGCAAAATCAAAAGGTCTTTGGGGTCGAAAATAAACAAAATCTAAAATAGAAGAAATTAGGGATCCAAAAATTACAAAATATACGAAACACAATGAAACAACAATTGAACAAAAGTTAGACTTCACAAAACTTACCAAATCAACAAACGAGGTCCCAAAAATATAAACCAACAAAGATAACGGAAAAAAAAACGCAAATCTAACCAACAAACGAATCTCCAACCTCCAACTCCTTTCTACGCAATCAATAAACTCCAGCCAAGATAACCTCCAACAATCCAAAAACGCCACCTCGACTTGAGACACACCAAGCCATAAATAGGGTTTCGTGTCCCGCACAAATTAAGGAGGGATCATAGGGCCGCACAATCAATGATGCGGCCGCAAAATAAGGACGCATGTATAAATACGTCACGAAAACACATTCAAATTCTGGTGTATTTCTTGTTTGGACCTCAGACATGGCGACAGACCAGGGAAAAAATGCACAAGAGTCAGGCGGTAAGTCTTTCATGCATTTTCTATCAACGATTAATTTGAAACATAAGATTAGGCAAGTTGTGATTTTGTGAATTCTGTAAATTTACACAAATAGGTGAGGAGGATGACATGGAAGAGGCTGCTGGGCCCAGTATTCCGGCCAAAGCGGGCAAAAAAAAAAGGCAGCCACATTTCACAAGAAAGGAGATGGAGGTTTTGATCCAGAAGTGTGTGGACATCCTGCCACAGCCAGACAGGAATATGAGTCTAAGCCAGAAGTGGAGAATGTGGGAAGAGGTAGCCGTTGCTGTCAATAGAGTGGGTGATTATGTCCGTCTAGCCCGGGATGTCAAACGGCGGTAAGTAAACCCTTGCCCCCCCTAAAAACAAACCCCATTTTAAACCAAAGGATAATGGCTTCCATTTTTCCCCACAGATGGGGCGACTTCAAATATCGCCTAAAGCAAAAACTCGCGGACAGGGCTAGGCATGCAAGGGGGACAGGTGGGGGTCCCACCCCTGTGTCATTGGAGTTGACGGATTTAGAAGAGCTGGCACAGGGGTGTGTGCAGCCTGTGGAGGTGTTTGGCGTGTCCAACATGGATACGGACATGCCAGACTTTGCGGCTCCTCATGTTGGCCCAGGTAAGTATTGTGATGTCACCAACTCTGAAATGCTATTGTGCCAATATGTAGATTCTAATGTGACTCTTTTCTAATTTTTCCAACAGAGACACAGGCGGATGAGTCTGCTCCAGAGGGAAGCCTTGGCCGCAGAATTTCTGCTGGCTCTGCAGGGGAGGAACCAGTACATCCGGCTGAGGACCCTGCAGAAGCCAGTCCAGGGCGTGCCCCCTCGCAGGCAGTGGGCCTCCTCACAGAACTCAATTTCAAATCGGATTTCCATACGGAGATTCTGCAGAGGATGGACGCCAGTCTGATATGGGTGGCTGAGGCCCTGGAGCAAAATGCTGCGGCCAACGTGACCATTGGTCAGGCCCTGGCGGAAAATACCAGGGCCAACATCCGCATCGCCGATGCCCTGGAGCAGCTCGTTCGCCAGCACATGGTGGAGCCGACCTCCCTTCCTGCCGGAACATCAGGATCCTCCACCTCTGGCACAACATCAGCCAATCCTCCAAATGTGCCTAGCCCTGTGCCTAGTCCAGAGGCCACAACATCTGCCTCTGGACAGGCCAGCCCGATGGCATCCCGGACCCGGTCTGGCGCCCACCCTCCCCCATCCAAACGGGCGAAAAAACGGTGACAGCAATGGCGACTTTTCCCACACTCCTTCTGTGCTTGGCTCATATTCCTTTCTGGTCAAAACTTCCCTCTCCTTTCTTGTGAAATGTTTTTAAGTTATTTTTGTACGTTTATGTTATCAGTTATTGATTATTTATTTTTGATAAAAAGTATCTTTGACAGAAAAAAAAAAATATATATATTATGCCAATTGGTTTGTGTTTAAACAATAAATTTATGAAAAAAATCTGACATTGTATTGTGACATTATTGTACAAATGGGTTACATTTAATCCTGGCCCTAAAGGCAAAAAAGGACACAAAAAACCATTTCATTTGTATAAAAAAAAGGCCTCTTGAAGGAACGTTTAAAAAATCACATAACGATGCAAATTCCACATTAAAAAAAAAAAGGGGAGCTAATTAAAACATGATGACATTATTGTCACAATAGGCCATAAACAACAAATTGAGGCCAAAAAAAACCCCCAAAAATGTACGCCAATTGATTGTGTAATCCTGACATTAGCAGGTATGATTTCCACCTGCGTACGGTTTTGTGCTATCCCAATAAACTGCTTTCCAAACACATACCAAGCCGGTTTTCAATACAACACTAATTGCTTTTGTGACCACCCGCGATTAATCGCTGCAACATCATGGAGTCCCGGGACGGAGGAGAAGGCCATCGCCAATGTGGTCGAGTAATCCAGACCCTAAACTGTGCGAGCATTTTGAAGGGAAAGAGGATGTTCCAGTGACGTATGTGACGATCCGAACACATTTGACGTTCGCATCTGCTAATGTATGTACGCCCCAAAAACGCCTCGCCACGCCTGCGTTTTTCCATCTCCACCCCCGTCAACACCCAAAAACGCCCTGTTCTGTCAATCACATTTGACATGTCACTTCCTGTACGCTATTTTAGGAACGAGAGAAAAAAAGCTCGCAATCTGCCGTACGCACATGCGCAGTGTAACACCGACGCATGCGCGGTTAGTCAACATCGGAACGCAACGAGCGTACTGCTGTTTGCGAGTGGCTCTGAATGAGGGCCATAGTCCTGTTAAGTCCATTATAGTTTTAGACACATTGAGGCGGGTAGTATGATCGTGATCAGCGGTACTATTGGAAACGCCAATGTGCGTTTCGCCTGCAGCTTTTTTAAGGCTATCCATCTATTGTTCTAAAGCCCCATGGGAACAGATGTGTATGGCTACATGCAATAGGAGCCATGCCCCTCCACTGCATCACATTTCTCCGCACTCACTTCTCCCTTACTTACTCCCCCCAACTGTAGTAACACATTTGTCCTTTGCACCTGCAGTAACAATTCAAAGGCCAGAACCTCTGTAGTAATAAATCCCCCCCATCCCCAGCACCCCTACATTTTATATTTGCAGTAACACATTGTCCCTACCTCTCACCCCTTCTTGGTGACCTATTCTCCTCACCTCCACCTCTTTATTAACTCATTACCCTCAATCAGCTCTGCATTTGCACATACCTGTTAAAAATGATGTGTGTGCAGGTGGTGATATTACAGAGTTATATAGGCACACACCAGTGGATGACTCAGATTATGAACAGCCCAGTTACTTAACCAGTGTTGATGGTTTATTTGGCTATAGCAGGAACAGCTGTACTCACTGTGGTATACACACTGGTGATAGAGTAAAGCTTGAGCAATGCGGCATTTCATACAGCTCACCAGCCATATGATGCTTTCGGGTAGCAGTGCAGGATGCTGGAACAGCATAATAGCAGGTAATAACCAGGTCTCTTGTTAGGAGCTAAGTAGGAGACATCTCTCTCCCACCATGTCATTCTACACATTGGCAAGATGGTATGCGCAGCATGAAGTCTGGCAGCCATCTTGGTACAGGTAATGAAGCCTCCCTGGAGGGACAGTAAGATAGAGTCTGTCGAGTGGCGCACTACACTTTCAACAATTTCCCTTCATCAGCTGTGCAGTAACACATTCTCCTCCATTCTCCATGAGTTAAACTGCAGGTAAGCTCGCAATGCCACTTTCATTACATGATGCAAGTTATACAGAAGCCTTCACAGATCAATGAGACCCGTGAAGGCTTCTGTGTGAAAAAACCCCTGAAAAGTGTAAAAAAAAAAGACGTGGGGTCCCCCCTGAAAGCACAACCAGCACCAGTCCTTTCTGACCAAGTCCTTGTAAAATACAGGGGAAAAAATGTAGGGTTCCCCCGTATTTTCATCAACCAGCACCAGGCTCAGTGAGCCAGTCCTGGTTGTGGAAATATTGGAGACAAAAGGAGTAGGGGGTCCCACATATTATCCACAACTGGCACTAGACTCTAGCAGGGGGGGGGTGAGTACGGGTCCCCCATATTATCCACAACTTGCACCGGACTATTTCTAGCGGGGTCTCCCGGCCAAAGTATTCATCACCCCATGCTAGTCAGCCTAGGGCAGGGATCTCTGGGGAGGTAGGGACCGGCTAAATGGGGTCCCCCTTTCCAGGGTACCCCAGGCCCAGGATGACAGCCAGTAGCTATTACCTACACCCCTGGTGATAAATAAATGCTTTGATAAATAGTTTGACTATTGTCTTTAACATGGGGACTACAAATCCCAAGGCTGCCCCGTTTGCTTACACTTGTAGAACCACAAGTACCAGCACACCCAGGCATTATGGGTCTGCTGTTACTTGTAGTCCTTTTAAATAAATAGTCCAAAATAACCCACACGACACACACGGTGATAGTATTAACTTTATTAAGCATGGATTATAGATTTTAATTCCATGTATGGATTTGTTATTTTCACTAAACTATATTACTATTACACTCAAAATAATATATATATATATATAGAGAGAGAGAGTATCGGCGCCAACTTAGATACCAAAGAATCTTAAAAATATACTCTCCCTAAATATTACAGAGTGTCAGCTAGACCAAATGTATAGGTGCAATGGGTGTGCTCCTTAGTGAAGGTATGTGTAAGTGTATAGAGGCCCTGATTCAGAGCCGCTCATAAGCGGCCGCTCGTTCGCTCCGAGCGATGTTCACACATCTGCGCATGCGTATGGGTCGTAATGCGCATGGGCCAACCAGTCAGTGCGGTCAGAAATCGAATGCCTGCTAATTTGAGTGACAGGATGAGGCGTTTGTGGGTGGTAACAGGGGAAGGTGCTTGAAAACGGGGAGAGGAGATCCGAACGCAGGCGTGCCAAACGGTCAAAACGGGCATTTAATGGGAGTGCATAATTAACAAAGCAGCGTCATCGACCACGTCACTTGGTTGTCTTTTAGCCTGAACTGCTGGCATGATTGCAGTAGGAAAATGCTACCACAAGAATAGCGAGCAGTTCATTCGCCTTTCGATGTAATCGATTGATCTAATAAATAGCGGAGATGACGTATGATGCGAACGGCCAAGGGGCGTCTTTACAAAATAGCGAGCGCATGTTTCGGACGCTCGCTCAGACATAGAGGCGTCAACAGACCGCAAAGAGCGAGCGCTCAATTTAAATAGCCAGCCCCTTTTTCTGGACGAGCGAGCGCAAATAGCGTCCGGCTCTGAATCATGCCCAGAGTCTTTTAGCGACTGGCGTATTAACACTGTGAAAAATGTAATATATACAATAAAGTGTCTAGTGCAGAGAGTTACCATAAACATAAAAACCGTAGTAATTTTCTCTTATTTAATTAAATTGAATAGTTGACAAAAGAAACATAAAATATAAAATACAAGTATTGAACTTTCAAATGCTCAAACAGACTCTGTTAATGACCCACAGGTCTCACTGGTCCCTTGTGCAAAATATGCGTGTAATAAAGTGCAAAATTCATAAACAATGCAGTATGCCCCTTATACATATGATAAAATGTGGGGTATTGACAAAGGGATATAAAAATAAATAGAGAATAAAAAAATTAATATCAATTAAATAAGACAATGGGCCTGATTCAGACCCACTCGCGAGCGGCTGTCCGCTCGCAAGTGGGTCGATGTTATGCACTGAGCATGCGCACGACGGAGGGAGCTCCGTCGTGCGCATGCGCCAGACGCGACGAGCGAAGGAAAGTCCTTCGCTCGTTGTGTCCGATCAAAGGGGGCATGCTGTCAATGTTGATTGACAGCACGCCCCCTTTGGTGGGCGTGCCGGGGGCGTGCCTCCCTGATGGGGGCGTTCCCACGGGAACACCTCCCGTCAGAAGCCGGCCCACTGACATCACTAGTGATGTCAGTGGGAGTGATTTTGGCTCTGATAGAGCCAAAATCACTCCGGAGCTTGCGGTTGAAAACCTCAACCGCAGGCTCCGGCTCGCAATTTCGATGGTCGCGATGGTCTCGACCATCGCGGCCATCAAAAAGCACGCTCGTATAGCCTGTGGGTGGTGACCCACAGCTATACGAGCGTCCAGGAGGACGCTCCATGAAAATGGAGCCCGGCCCTCATTCAGAGCGTGCGCTCTGCTCAGAGCGTACGGCTCTGAATGAGGGCCAATGTCTGGTAAAAAGTAGGCACAGGAGAAACAATACTTTTTAAAAATGTATAAATAACATGTAAAAAGTAAAAGCAAGAGTCTAAAAGCGATATGTTGTTATCAGGTGCTTATCTTAATAGTTCATTGAGGCAAGAGGCAGCTTCCCAACGCGTTTCATCCACAGGGGACTTCTTCAAGGGCGCACCACTGTATAATTATTTATTACTGTGCAAATAGACACTGATTGACTCCGTACACGGAGCCGCCAAGCTAGTGCAGTGCGGGGTGTTTGCAGGTCTGCGGGAGACCAGATATATTTTGTATGTGTATCCTGTTAGATGCGAGAGCTGTTTATTAGACATGTTAAACAGAGACAATCTCCCTAAGACCACCTCAGTCTATATCTACACTGTAATACCCATATCTAGTGATACACTGATCCTGCTGGATGTCAGGTCCCTGACGGCAGTAATTATAGGAGCCGTGTAACATAATCTTCACTGACATATACATAGGATTGCCTGACCATATAAGAGTTGTTCAATCCATATGTATGACCATCCAACAATGATGGTATAAGGGTAATATTATCTGTGGGATAAGTGTATAATATCATTTTGTTAGGTGGTTATACCAAGAGCAACAGAACGTTGCTGTAACATCAGCTTCTGGATACAATGAACATCCAGTAATACACTTGGCAACTAAAGTGACAGTTGTAACATAATAGTGTTACAATCAAAGGAGGAATTTCTGTAAGAGTTATATCACTGGTCTATTATAAAACAGCTGCACACAATATATTAAGAACAGCACTACCTCAACTTGAATTAACTATTATTTCATGGTGAAAGCACAGAAATATCTTGAATGCTAGTTTATTTAAACATCAGCGGAATCACATTTTAAACACTTGTTTATTTCTCTTCACATTCTTTTCTATGTCTGTTTTTATTTCGCTAGCTTCACATGTGCTAATTGCAATCAAAAATTTTTTTTTATTATATGATCAAATAAAAGTTATATTTTAACATTCGATACATTGCCAGAGTGCACCTAGCTTTAAGATTCTTTTTCCACTTTCCCCATTCCCTGGTTAGGTTTATGCATCTATATGTAATCTTTGGTAACACCCCTCTCTATTGGACTCTATAAATAGTATTATTCACCATCATATTATGACGTGTCTGATGGGAGGTAAAGTAATGAATCAAAATATCTAGACTCCAGTGCAGTGGAAATATCTATGGTTTCTATGTGAATGTTGATCTTGTGTGCTCAGGTCATATTTGTCCTTTTGTGGGTTGTTAAAAGTCATTAAACCCCCAGAAAAATTACTGTATATTTACACATCCTTGGTGGTGGTGGAAAATTGGTCTATGCTTTCAGTGGTACTCCTTTTCCACCATCAAGAGCTATTTATATTTGGAATACAAAAATTAAATAAATATATTCAATAAATAAGACACCAGTGAGAAGTGTTTTGTGGAGGTGAGGGGGAATAGAAAGTTATATTGAAATAGGTTGGTGGGCACAGTGGTCAATTGGGCAAAAGAAGCACCATGCACATCTGCATTTTGGCAACATTATAATATAACTCAGTAAGGGGTAATTTTTACTAAGAATCGTGTTTGATCGAGATTACAATCTCGGGTGAGTTTAGGCATTTTTTTCAACTCGCAAATTTACTAAAGACAAACTTGGGTGAGTTTGGGAGAGTTTTCTCTATTTCCACTGAAAAACTTGGGTGAGATTGCAAACACGATTAAACTCTAAAGTACTTTCAATGAAAAAGATACAACTTGGGAATTTAAGAATTGTGATTAAAATCATGGGTATAATTGTAGCAAACTCGGAGCTAAAAATAGACCACCTCCTGAGCTGCGAGTTTGGCAGAAACATACACAGATCTGTGTGATTTGTGTATGTTTCTGCATGTTAACTACCTACTGTAAAGTGTTTTTTTTGTTTTTCTTTAAATGACGTAGGGTCCCCCACAAAACAGCAAGACCAGCCTCGGACACCTCAGCCAGTCCTGGTTCCTAAAAATATGGGGAAAAAACGTGTAGGGTTTCCCCGTATTTTAGGAACCAGCACTGGGCTGCTAAGCCTGTCCTGGTTTAAAAAATATTGGGAAAAAATTGCGTAGGGATCCCCCTATTTTTAAAACCAGGACAGGCTCAGCAGCCCAGCGCTGGTTCCTAAAATATGGGGGAACCCTACATGTTTTTCCCCCGTATTTTTAGTTAATTTACTTCACTTTACTACTTCACTACATTTTTTCTGAATTTCTAACAAACTTTTGGCTTAGGGGTGCCGTTAAACAATTGTGATGCACTAGGGTGTCGCGATGCAAAAAGTTTGGGAACCACTGTACTAGATAAATGATAAGTAGAATCTGATTGATTGCTAACCCGCACTTTAGTAAATATACTCCTAGGTCATTAAGATTTGGGAAGTTACAACACTATGCCAACCATAGTTGTGACTACACTGCATCTCCAGCAGAATTCATAAGGTTTGAATAAAGGAATCTGATTTTAAATTTGACTCTGCAGGATAGTGACTCTCCCCGCTGTAAACTCAGAGATGAGACACAGAAGACTTTGTACATAGTGCAGCACTTGTAGGTACCTAAAGAATTCTGTAGACAAAAAGATTCTCTAAACTGTAAGTAACTCGGGATCGAAAACAGCTCTGATCGCAGCAATGTCTCTATCTCTCCAAGGGGTCTATTTATTGTCACTTAACATTTTCACCTGCTTTTGTAGAAATTATGTTTTGGGGCCATTCATTAAAAAGGCAAAGCGGGAGATGTTACAGATATCTCCTGCTTACCTTTCTCTCCCGATGTGGCCCGCTGTCCCCATACACTAGTATGGAGACAGAAATTCATAAACTCCACAATATTTTCTGAGCTTGACTGCGGTGCGATACTGATGGGTATCGGGGACTGTATGCCATCTCAGAATGGCGGT
The DNA here is from genome assembly GCA_031769625.1 of Taudactylus pleione. Lineage (NCBI taxonomy): Eukaryota > Metazoa > Chordata > Amphibia > Anura > Myobatrachidae > Taudactylus > Taudactylus pleione. The sequence goes on along the minus strand of JAUIMM010000213.1, from coordinate 16,357,573 downwards.
ACAGTATCACTCACAAGTTCCAAAAAAATGTTTTTTTTGGAACTTGATGAATAACTAAAGTATGGGGACTGTGAAAACTTTCGGGGGAGAATTGTAACCAGGAGATATCAGCAGGCTTGCGACACCCATGGCCAATAAAGCTCCACCCACTCGCAGGTGCCCGAAGCTCCGCCCTCTCACAGGTGCACTTAGCTCCGCCCACTCGCGGGTTCACGAAGCTCCTACCGTTTACTTCCCACAGTAATCCATCTTCAAATGAGCTGACAGTTTGAGACTGCAGTGGACACTAAAATTATGAAAAAATTGGAGCAGCTGAGGTCAGTGGGGCCGGCTTCAGACGGTAGGCGTTCCCATGGGAACGCTTCCGTCTGGCCGGCACGCCCACCAAAGGGGGCGTGCTGTCAATCAACATCGACAGCACGCCCCCTATGGTGCGAGACCCGGAGCGAGGGAAAGCCCGTCGCTCCCCGGGTCTCGCGCATGCGCACGACGGAGCTCCCTCCGTCGTGCGCATGCGCAGTGGGGAACATCAACCCACTTGCGAGCGTACTGCCGCTCGCGAGTGGGTCTGAATGACCCCCAAAGTTTGTCTACATACATGAAAATCATTTATGTTTCATATACACATTATACACAAAGCCTGAAGGTATTTTTATGCAATATATATAATAAGTTTGTGCTTTAAACAAAGTTTGTGTACATTAAACCATCAGAAAGCAAAGGATTTACTATCTCAGTCATGCTAAAAAACTTCCGTATTTTGGAATATTCTGTATTTTGGCATATTTGGATATGGGAGACTCAACCTGTATTGGGTTTTAGACCTGATAATTGAAATTTATTATCATTGATAGTTGCGGTAATAAGAAATTATTTAATGCCTGAATGTATAAAAAAAAACACAGGCAGGGACAGGTATTCCGAAAGGAGCCCATACCTGGGTCGGGAGGTAATTATGAGATCGGCGGCCGCAATGCCGCCGGTCTCAATACCGACAGCTGAAGCCTGACAGGGGACTTAAGATAGGCATTGAAATAAAGACGCCTATCTTCAGCCCGACGCCGGAACATACATATTAATGCCACGCATTTCTATACACTGGGTACACCCACTTTGGCAGATGGTTACACCCCTTCAGTGGGCCCCTACTATTGCAATCCCCTGGTGGGCCCTTCATGCCCCAGTCCGACCCTGGATATCAGTGTTATCTCCTGGGTTACAGTAATGATGAAGGAGCCTATAACTTAATTTCTACACAATAAGGTGGAAATGTTAATTTTCCCCTACCTTTGTAGAAATGAAGGGATGATGAATAGGCCCTAGGTGTAGAAATGAAGGGATGATGAATAGGCCCTAGGTGTAGAAATGAAGGGATGATAAATAGGCCCTAGGTGTAGAAATGAAGGGATGATGAATAGGCCCTAGGTGTAGAAATGAAGGGATGATGAATAGGCCCTAGGTGTAGAAATGTAAATTCACTCAAATGTTTTGCTCATATCTACATGCTAATTAGAGACTGGCTGTGTATAGAGAGTTATGTATTCTTTTAAGACTGAAAATATGGGTCTGTTCTGAGCTGTATGTAGCTGCGATGTTGAACACAGTGTTTTTTGTATGCACATGTGTCTGAGTTGCACTGCACATGTGTGCCGTAGGTGTTTGTACAGAGGACGCAACAGTCCGGGCTCATTTATGTATCTGCCTGACAGGTTACCACAGTTCCGGGATTTGCGTTCCACACTGTGGAATGCAAACCGGAAGTTCTCATCGGCTCCTGGCTAGCCGGCACATCCGGGTGCCGTTAGCCGGGAGCAGCAGCATAGCGTTAGCGCTGCTGCTCCTTTGCCTTCATAGTGGCAGCGTCTCATCCTGCACATAGCATCCAGCACCAGGGACCCCTGTTCAACCTGCTGACAAGCCGGCGTCAGCAGCTTCCAGAAGCAGTGCCTCTCCCCTCTGGTACTTGGCAGTGGCAGTGGACACTATAAGGCAGCAGAGTCGAGCCAGCTGTGCCCAGCATTTAGCCGCTTCGTACTCACCGCCTCAGGATGCCTGCTAGTTAGACCATGTATATAGTTTCTGGTCCTTGTTACTAGAGACGATTTTGTGAGACTTCTGGGGGTTAACAACTTGCAGCAGTGCAGTCACTCTAAACTGCAGGAAGCAAACAAGGGAAGAGTATGCACTGTGATTCTCTTGTTACAGTAGACAAATGTCAATTTCTCTATTAAGACTGTCCTTGGTCCTCTTTTGAGTAAAGCTAGTGTGCAGGCAGAGGCAAAGCATTGTACACTAAACACCCTCCATCCCATGACATACTCCCCACCTTACCTCTCAGCTCCTAGACATAGTGTCCCCGAAACCCAGGGACATACACTATACACTAAACCCCCCCCTCCCGATACTCTTATGTCCCCAGGGACATACACTCCCCACCCTACCTCCTGGCCACCAAACCACAAACTCCCCGATCAGGGACATACATTATACACCCTACCACCACCAGCCCCCTCCCTGGTCCTAGAGACAATACACTGTCCGCTATATCTTCCCCCCTCCTGGTCTACTCTACACCTCAGTCCTGGGAACAAACACTACTGCTCTGCCTCCCCTAATGTCCATAGGGACATATACTCCCTGTATCCCAGTGCTAATGCTTGGTTTTTTTTTTTCCTGTGGGGTCCGATGTGTTTTAGTTTTTTCCGTGGAGGCCATTGTGTTTTATTTTCTCCTATTGAGGCCAATGTGTTTGCTTGTGCTATGTTTCTCGTGCTTGCGTCTGAGTTTCTCCACGCATGCGTTCCATACAGAGTTGCAGTACAGATTCAGATGCGCACAGCAAGAAGTAGATTAGAAATGTTTTGGGTTCTCACAGGGGGATGACTAATCAGACTCTGATGTAATGTAGTATGGGTGTGTTGCTGAAAGTGGTTGCGTATAGAGACACTGAATCACTGATACTGGAGGCCATACTCAGACGGATGATCTGCACCTAGCATAGGGCTTGTGAAAGTTTCAATGATGTGACTGATGGTGGCGCCTAAAGACGCACGGAGCATGATCTGTAGACACTGAAAGTGGGCCGATGTACACCAGGCATTGTAGCAGCATTAGTTTAAAGTCGCAGATAGAACTGTTGCAAATGACACAAAGAAGGTCGCAACTATGTCATACTCATAAACACACTGAGGACAGTCCCGCCCCCTTGACAAACCCCACCCCCATTTGGGCTGCTTTCATAAATTTCCCGGGCTGGTTTTCCATGCCAATCCGCCCCTGCTGACATATGTTGGGTGTTCCTGGGCAGCATCTGGGAGGCAACAGTGGTGTGTGAGTAAACGGATGCACAGAGATTTTGCGTATTATGGGAGTGTCACAGGCATGTCGTGGCCAAGTTGCTGATAGTGGGTGTCTCATACCTTGCACAGTTATACATACGGATGTACACCAGGGAAGGGCATTGTAGCAGCATTAGCATAAAGTCACAGACCTGACTGCGGCAAAAGATGAAAGGACTCAGAAGCAGCCTATATGTGTCTTTATTAATATTAAAGAAAAAGCATATTTTATATCTACATTGTCAATTGTATTAAAAAAATTGCAGTAGCTGCTTATTTTCCTGCCATAAAGAGCAAATTATCACCAATAGACAGCAAAATAGTTGGCATGATTAGAAAAGACCGTTTTCTGCTGAGTAGATCATGTATGTAAGTCTGTCATGCTGTCTAGTCAGATTCTAGCGTACTGCAACTCCCTTCATAAACCTCCCCATCATAAACTACAGTATGAACTGAACAAAGCACTTATTACTTTTTATGAATGTTTATTCACTGATGTGTATATGCTGCACCAGACATGAATTTATGACATGTAAATATAAAATGCATACCCATTTGCATTCGTACTTGTGTCTACATGCGTTTACAATGGGGCTCGTTTTTTTGGATCCTGCTTGGTCCACTTTAGTGTGATCAAAGTATGTCATCGGCTTTGTTTTATTTAAAAAACTTACAACAATACGTCATAAACACATAAAAAAACATAAAATCATTGCAAATTTAATAACACACATCACCTTGTCCACCCCAACCTTCCCCATTCTGCCCCCTATGCTCAGCTTGACTCCCCACCTACCCTGCACACTCTCGACTAACACCATAAATCCTAAACTCTTAAGTACCGGAATGATAAGAAAACCGTTTTAGTAGTTTGCAAACCATTCAGATCATCAAAATTTCCAACACCCAAGAATGTGATAGAAGAAAACCATAAGATCAATAAAGGAAAGGACTTCCGCCACCCACTCAAGGGGGCTTCAGGTGGCACCACAACCGGGTCAAATTAAGTGGTTCAATCAAAATCGTGCTGTATTTTTATGTTCATGTCAGTGGTTATTTATTCATATGGCCCATTCATTTCAATACAGTTGTTTCCTAAATGAACAAGCTCCATTTATATAAATGAGCAATATAAATGAATGTGCTATTAATATGAATGAATCTGCACAGCATTGGTAAAAAAAAACAACCTCAACAGAAATTCAGTTAATCTTTATTGATGGATCCTGCACAGTCTACCCTTCAACACCACCCTTTCCCAATTGATAGACTTCAGCCCTGCACTGATAAGAATAGATTGGCTATGACAAGGAGACCCTACGCTTTGTCTCTAGCGGTGGGACAACACTCTCGGTGTCCCTCTCCTTTAGAGGCAGGAGGCCATTGCTATCTAGCACTGGGCCTGGTTCAGGAATGTTTGGGGAGACAAACAGCATAATTTTATATATAGTTTATTGAGATTCTCCAGTTCATATAAATTCATATCAATGGGACCATTCAACTGAAGGGGAAAGTTATTGAAATTACCTATTTGTGTAGAACCTGCGTCATTACAATTGGAACCAGCAGAATGTGAAAAGGAGATTAGTCCATACCATGAGTCCTTGAATAGGTTTGCAGGTTTATTGGTAACAACAAGTTTTTTATATGTCAGAAACTCTTAAAATCCTGATCCTTCCCTCTCACAAGAGGATTGGGTATGCAATCCCAGCACACACAATGCAGGTGGTCAGAATCCAGGCACCGGAATCCTGATGGTGAAAATCCTGACTCCTGCAGGTAGGTAATCTAACCTTTCCCCTAAACCCTACCAACAGATATACAAGTGTCACATATCAAATTAATCAGTGCAATCTCGTGAAGCGGCTTTGTCACACCATGTTGTGACTAAGGGCACATCAGTGTGAAAAAGATGCAAAAAAGATGCTTGGTGCATGCCAAGTCGCACAGAACCTGGCATGCTGACAATAGTGGAAGGAAAAATGGAATAGCTTTTCAATGCCCGTGCTGTTTGTATATAGCTTTTTTTCTTAGCATCTAGAGCCTTCATTCTATGTTTGGTTATTTTATGTTACTCATCTGAGCTTAATATCTGTTAATGGAGACATGCCTTTATGGATACATATTTATGTTTTGAATAAATTAGCCCCTTGCATTCTATTGTTTTATGGAGTTCAGATTCATTTACTCAAAATGTATTTGGAAATGACCAGACTAGACACATACTGTATCTTCCTCATGTAAGGTCATATTGGCATGTCGGTTACTGCTGTGTTAAACATTATAAATGATACACAATGTTGATGATGTTGCTCTAAATAACAAAAAGTGATGGGATGTGCTAGAAATAAACCCCTTTTCTGCAGTCCTGTCACCCTGCCAGTGACCCTCCACCCCTTTGTGCTCACACCAGACAGGTCACAGATTATACTAGTTACAAATGTAACACTCAGACAGTTACTTAGCATGGCCGTTCCTGGCAGGAGCCTCAGAGGAACACATGGCATCTATTCTAGTGATGTCCAATTCCTCTGTCTGCAAATCAAGTTCAAGGAGCAGCTTCTGTTTTGCAATCTGTTTGCAAACACGTAATGTACAGACATGCAAGCACCAATACCATGCTTTAGTGACATATTTAACACAGATATTGGACACATACACAAGAAAATTCACATATCTACACAAACAGTGACAATGAAATACATTCGCACGCATTTGGAATTTTTCCCATTTTGTTACATGATGGAATGATGAAAAGTGACACAACAAGTACCCATTCTTCCATTCTCCATTAACATTCGGGCTCTTGGCTGTACAATTTAATTGACATTTTACTTTTACAGAACAAAGAGTATTAACCTCTGCTGGGCACCTGTTGCCAGCACACACAGGGGGTCTCATTTATAAAACGCACTAGAAGGTTTTAGGAGAGCTTTTGAAAGATTAAGGCTGCATGTGAGTCTGGTCAGGCGGAGTAGGAAGTTCCATAAGTAGGGAGCAGCATGGGAGAAGTTTTGGAGGTGGGAGTGAGAGAAATGGCTGTCTCAGAGAGGATGTGAAACATAGGGGTATATTTACTAAAGTGCAGTTTTTAGAAGTGGAGTTGTTGCCCATACCAACCAATCAGATTCTAGCTAATATCTTCTAGAACAGCCATGTGAAACTCGCGGCCCAAATGTACATTTTATGCTGCCCCGACATTGAGGGCTCAAATATACATATTTTGCGGTCCAGCCTGCTCCTACTGCCCGCCCACTATTACGCTCCCTGGCCCATGGTGGCAGACTGTGACAACATGCCAGTGACAGACCCTCCCAGGGCCTACTCCTGCCGATGTGCTGCAGCTGCCAGCACCCACTACTTTTACCCCACCCGGCGCAATCGCCTCCACCGCATAATAGTGAGTCAAGTGACTTGCTCCACATCCCACCTTACCTATGCCGCATTGTCCGGCGTGCCCACAATAAAGTTTTTCATGTGAGCACTGAATCCGGCGCGGCGTTACGTCATAACATCAGTGCTCTTAAAAAAAACTTTATTGCGGGTACGCACGCTGAATGAGAGGAGCCGCCGCCGTTGGTGTCAGAACTCTGAGCATGTGCTGGAGCAGACAGACAGAAGAAGGAGCGAGTGAGGTAACTAAGGCAGTGCTGCAACTATGGGGGGGGGCTGGAGGTGCACGCTGCACCCAGCGCCAGTGTCCTCCAGCCTGGCGCCGCAGGGAGGCTCCAAGCCAGATGCCCACTGCTATTTTATCACCAGCGGGCACCTGGATCCTTCCCTGCAGCACTGCGGTAGCCGGAGGCTGGAGTTCTCTCCTGAACTCCAGCTTCCGGCTCTACCCACGGGCACTATGGGAGAGACGTCATGACATCTCTCCCATAGTTCCAAGGAGCAACCGGGTGGACCGGGCGGCGGCGGACGCAGGAGCGGGGTTTAAGGTAAGTATTGTTTTTTTGGTTTTGTGTAAGCAGCACTACAGGGGCATTACTATGGTGGCATTGTTACAGGGGTATTACCATTTGGGCACTACGACAGGGGCATTATTATGGGGTCATTACCATATGGGAACTACTACAGGGGCATTACTTTATGGGCACTACTACAGGGGCATTACTATGGGGACATTACCATATGGGAACTACTACAGGGGCATTACTTTATGGGCACTACTACAGGGGCATTACTATATGGGCACTAATACAGGAGCATTACTATAGGGGCACTACTATTGCACTTCTTCACCATTATCCCCCTCAACTCATATCATATTATGTCATGGGCCATATCCTTATTGCTACTAGGGTGGCGTAGACACAATTCTGGAAACTCCCTCCCTTTTCTAAGATTATTGCTAATACTCATAGAAATAATGAAAAGGAATCTTTAGGCTTGAAATATTCAACATCTACCGTCTCACCTTTAGTTAAATGGAGCCCATTGTTTGAATATTATACCGAACATTTTAACCCATCCCATTCCTCCTCCAATCCATAATTAGGTTCTGTCTCTCTTGTTGTATGCAGATTACCTTTATAGGCCTGATTAGAGAAAGAACAAGTAACTGTGGGCCTGATTCAGAGTTGGGAATAGAGAGAGACATAGCACTTAACTGTGAACCTAAACAAACCATATTGCAATGAAAGGGGTGTAAATACATACATTTGTTTGCATGTGGGGTAAATACTGGCTACTTTTACATGTAGCCCACAAATACTGCACAGCTTTATTATTACTCTACAATTCAGATGTCAGTTTGGACACCTCCATCCCAAATCTAAATCTCTGCACATTTTAAATCTGCCCCACCTGCAGTGCAGCATGGTTTCACCAAGATGATCAGTTGAGAGAGATATCGCTCTCTGGGTCTGATTCAGAGCCGGACGCTATTTGCGCTCGCTCGTCCAGAAAAAGGGGCTGGCTATTTAAATTGACCGTTTGCTCTTTGCGGTCTGTTGCCGCCTCTAGGTCTGAACGAGCGAACAAAACATGCAGACTTTTTTTGTAAAACACGCCCCCTGGCCGCTCGCATCATACGTCATCTCCGCTATTTATTAGATTAATAGAGTACATCGAAAGGCGAATGAACTGCTCGCTATTCTTGTGGTTGCATTTTCCTACCGCAATCATGCGAGCAGTTCTGGCTAAAAGACACCCAACTGACGTGGTCGATGACGCTGCTTTGTTAATTATGCACTCCCATTAAACGCCTGTTTTGACTGTTTGGCACGCCTGCGTTCGGATCTCCTCTCCCCGTTTTCAAGCACCTTCCCCTGTTACCACCCACAAACGCCTCACCCTGTCACTCAAATTAGCAGGCTTTCGCTATATTGCGAGCACACGATTTCTGACCACACTGACTGGTTCGCGCATGCGTACTAAAACCCATACGTATGCGCAGATGTGCGAACATTGCTCGGAACGAACGAGCGGCAGCTTACGAGCGGCTCTGAATCAGACCCTCTATTCCCAAGTCTGAATCAGGCCCTGTGTATCTTAGTAAAACCACTGCAGGTGGAGAAGATGTAAAATGTGTAGATAACCTTGTATTGCAAGTGGTTTCAGTGATTTCAGCTGCTGCATTGAAAAATGTTTTAAATAAAAATATATTGTTTAAAAAATAAATAAATCTCATGCACGTATAGGGATTATGACATATTACTGCATGCATTATCCACAACTGAGGTACCCAATTCTGGTATTCAGGGTTTACAGTTCATTATCTCGTTGTAGGTAATTTTTTCATTGCCAAGAACATGGTTGTAAAATTGGGGACCTGGGATTGGCTGTGGAGCAGTGTGAAAAGATCCCAGGGTAAGGATACCGTCCATGTTATCCAACTGCTGAAGCATGCTTGTGATTTCCGCATCCTCAGACAGATGTGTTTTTCACCCCAGCATCATATGTGGCACCCCAAACTACCTATCTCCTGAAGTTCTGGCCAAGGATAGTCACTCTTTCAAATCAGACATCTGGGCTCTTGGATGCATAATGTAAGAGATGTATGATAAAGTACTGAGATTTCTGTTTCCTTTCCCTGTACTACAAATGTCAAGGAAGCAACATAGCATTAAATTACATGACATAGTCAGCATGATAATACCATTAGAATAGTAGGTTCTGCTCACACCAGGCCCACAATCCAAGTATTTATATCATTCTATAATTCTCTGGCAGCTCTACAAACCTTGAGAGCGCCATCCTATTTATGTATACAGAACTGAAAAACGGCAGCATATAGTCTATCATGTGCCATCATAAGCCATCCAGGGACGAGCAATTCAGTTTTTGTAATAAATACTGTTTGTTGATTAAGTCATATGAATGTGACCTTGCAGGGTCAAGAATCTTCATTCCCAATGTACATATCTGAGATTCAGAGGATTAATTGCTGTAAATATGCACCCAAGGGCAAGAACGAGGCCAGACCTCTTTTGGGACATAAAGGGAGATGCATCAAACTTTCTAATCAGGACAGGTGAGAAGTTACCCATAGCAACCAACCAGATTTCATAGAATATAATAGATAAAATGATATATAGATCTGATTGATTGCTATTGGCAACTTCACCACTTTTCTCTCTTAGAACGTTTGATACATCTCATAACATCAGATATAAGGGGGAATTCAATTAGACTTGTTATTTTAACAGGTGTGAAAAAGGGTGGTAGCCTCTGGCTTTAATGTCCCAGGGCGAGATGTAGTTATAATTCCAACAGTCAGGTCGTCGGCACTAGCTAGCACCTTCTAGAAGATAATATGTAGAATCTGATTGGTTGCTATGGGCAACATCTCCACTTCTAAAAACTCTCACTCTAAATTTACCCCTAAGAATGTGTTAAAAGCATAACAATCAAATCATAACACCTTTGTGTCTAAAGTTTGTTTTGCAGTACCAAAATGCTATTTATTGTACAGAAAGTAGCCTTAGCCTTTGATGGGAAACAGGATCAGCACTCCTTAAAGCATGAAGAGTAAACAAATAAAATAGAATGGTTTAATGAGTTGCAAACATCCACTTCTGCACTTTGGGGCTGATACAGGGGGTGTAGTAAGTATTACCGTGGGCCACATGGCCAGCGGTTCAAATCCAATCACTGGCAGCCTGGCAAGGGTGAAGATCCCAATCGTCCCTAAGGTAAGTATCGCTAACCTAATTCTACCCCCTAACCCTGCCTTAGGGGTGCCTAACCCTAACCTCCCCCCCAAGTGCTTAAACCTAACCCCTCTTCCCTGCTGCCTAACCCTTAATCCCCCCGGGAGGCCTTAACCTAACCCCCCTCCCCCACGGCTGTCCGCGCCTTTATTCGGTATGCCGGGCGTCGGTCTTCCGGCGTATGGTTAATGACAGGCATCGAGTTTTCGACGCCTGTCATTAGTACCATGCCAGGATTAGAGAGTCTGGAAGCCAGCGGTCGGTATTTAGACAGTCGGCTTCCAGACTACATCCCGATACAGGGGTGTACACAGCCGAAACTGTCTATTGGCGGCCACCTATCTGCAACTTTATGCAAATACCACCACAAAGCCCTTTCCTGGTGTACATGAGTATGAAGGTGCAAGGACTGAGACACCTACTGTCAGATTCTGTAAATTCTTTAATTAGTTAATGAATTCTACTGTGCTCCTTTGGATAAAATCACTATACTTCACAAATGTCAACCAATGCGTTTCTTCTTCCTGCACTAACAACATAATGTTTGCTAATGTCCTTTGTCTGCTTGTAGCGCCAGGTAGCCAGCACTTATTATTAAGCACTTACTATGGTGCATCTTTCACCATGGAAACTTGCACATGTGGTATGGCAGGTTCTCCGTCTGTGTATGGCCGTCTATTTGAACGCCTATGTGAGCAACCACTTTCACAACACACCCACAACACTCTCATAACACGTCCATAAGATGGTGCCCCAAAACATTTCTGATACCATGCATCTCCATAGCTATTAGCAACAGCGCCTTTGTGTGAACACTGGGCCTGATTCAGAGCAGAGGAGTAGCATGGATCCATGGCGCCCAGAGAAAGTGCATGTCATACCGCCTCCCCCTTCCCTGTGCTGAAATGTGCCAGCTGGGCATGGCCAGCCTGTAGGGGAATACTGAAGTGAAGAGAAAAAGAGCAAACAGTGGCAGTTTGACACTTTGCAGTGAGGTACCATTGGGGGAATGGAATGCTTTGGTGAGGCACTGTCGGACATTAAGGAGTAGCTCCTTTGGCACTGCTTTATTTATGTATAGAACCTAGGCTCTGACTTTTATCTCCTTTGAATCATTGTTATTAGTCAATAGAGGAGATTGTATTATATATTCTGATCATTTAACTTAAATTGATAAAATATATGTGCAAGAGTGAAATGTCACAGGGTGCAAAGCTTATTACTGCAATTACTGCCCCAAGCAGCTATCACTGATGTGGGAACACCTATGGGAAGCTCCCTTCTCAGCTATGCTACTACTTAGCAAATATACATTGCACCTATATTAATGTGAGTACTACTATTCATGTTCTGCCTGCCACCATTATTATTATATCAGGTCTCCTAATATTTTTTAAAAGACCTTTCAAATAACACTTTGTGGTCATGCCTGGGAACATCTAATTACTTTAAATAGCAAAGCAGTGCCTTTGTTTAATCTAATACCTTATAATTGAAGTTTAGGACTTTACCTCAGATGCGTCACTTTTAAGTCCATTGAAGCACAATGAATGAATGAGGAGAGGATGGAGGGGATCAAAGAAGAGAGAGGAAAGTGCCGATCTGAGAGGGGAGGTGACAGAAGCCAATAAGAAAAAGAGAGGGTTGGTGACAGAAGCCAATAAGAAAGGAGTGGACAGGGGCAAAGAGCCAATCACATGGTAGAGAAGGGAGGGAATTAAAGAGGTGAGAAGTGAATGTAATTAATCTGACAGGAAAGGGGAGGTGACAGATGATAATCACAGAGAAGGGAGGGCCGGATGGGAGGCAATCTGGGCAGCTTGAGAGAGCATGAAATGTAGAAACGGATCTCAGATCCGTAACTTATTTAGCATATAGAGCAAACAAACCGAGATAAAACTAACAAGGCGGCCGTCATACTGAGTAGCACCCATGACATCCGGAACCCCGGATGGCACCCTCTGTCCATTTTTGCACCTGGAGCTCATGCTCCGCCAGAACCACCCTCGCTAGTCCCGATTCAGAGATGGACACTAATGTGATTGCAACAGCGTTCTTGTACGATTGCAGCTGCAAAAATATGTTAATGTCTGCAAAGATCTCCTGAGCATAGACGCCCACTGCTGCCTTCTTACCTGCGTGCAACGACGCAAACCTGTGTAAATATCGGTAACATCAACGCACATCGAGTAGCCATCTTGGCCTTGCGGCAGGTCTGACCAGCCGCTGCCTTGGGAGCTCTTCAGACATGTAGAGCTGCGTATACACTCGCAGTGGATAATTTATGCACGCCCATGTAATAGTGTTTACACGTACAGATGGCTGTGTTTCTCAGACCACCCCCCGTCACCAACCCCAAATGCTGACAGCCTGTCACTCACAGTGCGGCTTATACGCATGCGCGATGGTAAACAATCACTCGATCTGCATGAAAATCGCATTAGCGTCCATCTCTGAATCAGGCCCAGTGTGTGTAACACAAGTGCCATAGGAGATATCAGGGATATTCGCACACGCGCAGCATCAAAAGTTGCTCAGGTATGTGACCTTCAGCATTGCGTGTAGCTCTGAATCAGGACCTTTGTGATATATGAAATAAAGCATTCGGCATTCCCACTTATAGCTATATTTATGGACATACAGTAGTAGCATCATATTTCATTCTCGTGGTGGCCTCACACTTGTGTGTTAGAAGTTGTGTACTTGTGCTGCTTACAAACCTCTTTAGCAGCATTGTCATGTGTTTGTGTGTTTTGGATCAGCTAGGGGACACATTGTTACTTCACACCGTACTTTAGTCATTTTTAACAGCTTTTTCTTTTACAGCTTGTGTTTGATAGGCTGCAGCATTTATAATTCATTTCAGTGGTCCTGGACCTTCAGCAGTTTTATCTGTTAGGGGAAAACACAACATATAGCCTTAGTAAGCTATAGAAGCTTTGGAAACATTAGAGGTCCAGCAAATAGCATATGCCATAGACTGTAGTGATAGGGATGATCAATAGATATTTGCTGCTTTTACTGACACTGCTGGTTACAAAACACAGATCTGACACCAACCCAATATGGGATTTGGTACACAGGTGGCTTATGTTGTTTCTGTATAGAGTGCAGACTCTGCGAGGGGGTATGTGCTGTTGTACTTACACAATACTAAGCTATGGGAAGTTACAGCTCTACTCTGTCACATTCAGGTACACAATGCTGTGTGAATATTCCCCTTTAAGAGCCCAGTCACAGAAAGAGATGTATTACTTCATCCGAGAAGGATTCTTTCCTGTACTGTCTTACATATCATCTAATGGCAGAAGACTAATCATCTCTTTACTTGTGAGCTGCCCCACCAATAGGCCATGTATAGAGGAAATCCTGGCCCATGATTTCTTCACCCAGGTATAGAACGGCCTCACTGGTGTACTGAGATAGGGGTATACTCACTATCCTAAGTGGGGATTTATACAAGTTTAGGTGTTGCCCATAGCAACCAATCAGATTCTAGCTATTATCTTCTAGAAGGTGCTAGATAAATGATAAATAGAATTTAATTGGTTGCTATGTGCAGCATCTCCTCTTGTATAAATCCGTACTTTAGTAAATATACCCCTTACAGTACATATTTGGAGGGCTGTCATAAGCAGCTACATGTAAATGCTGCACCCGTGCAATGGGATGTATTTACTAAGTTGTATGTAACCTAATAGAAAGCCATAGGACAAGCATAAAATGAGTCTTTTATCATCACTGAGTCTTTTCTTGTATTCAGGAAATCACACCCGAGAAGCTCTCATCTACCACCTGCCACACAGCTCCCACCCTGTCGCTTTCCATCCACCTCACCAGATTCTTCAGAAAGGCAGCTAAAGTTTTATATAGAGGAGTATTATACAGATCCTTATGCACAGGTATATAACTTGTCAGCTTCCAGCTATAGATAGCTAAGCATACTAACTTCATCTTGTACAAATGCTTGTGCTATGCTAGAAATGTTAGTGCAACTGGCATTCTTTTTATAGCATACAGTGTTTATATTAATAGTACCTTTGCCCTCTCTGTATAATGAATAATAATAATCATTTCTAATATTTCCTCATAATTCACTTGGAGCATTATATAACAAACTTGCTCTTTTTTGATGGAGGGGGCAGCACTCCAAGAGGTGGGGGAAATAGTACAACAACCTGCAGTTGTCTGGTAATTAACCAATCAGATAAATAAACTACTGTAGTTCTTAGCCTATGTATGTGTTTGTCCTAAGCACAATTATATAGTAAAAAATTCAGATCCGTTATAAGGTTGACTTAAAAAATACATATATTGTATAGTTATTCAGCTCTTAACATTTATGCACTACTGAAAAGTTATTAAAATGTATTAGACTTTTATTGTATAGTTCAGGTCTCATTATCAAATGATAACAATGGATACAGTAATATGTGCAGGTCATTAAATATATTATAGTAAGAAGGGAGCAAATATAATCAAACTAATGCATTCCCTGCTAATTAACAACATTGCTAAATATATGATAATAACATTATACAACGTCATAATATCACATTTGGATAAAACCATCCTTTGTGTTTGCCCTCATTAATCTCTATGTATCTGTATGCTTTCTCAGAGTTTCCAGAAGCAGGGGGACATAATAGCTCCATGATTGTCCCAACGCAGAGTCTGATGTCTCTCAGTACAGATAAGATGTGTGAGGTATGAAGAAGAGGGTAGCTGGAGACGCCATGTGTTACAGGCATAGTTTTCCACATTTGGAGAGACCTCTTGTCTGTCTTTTGTCAGGGAGAAAAAAAGGAGATGTTACAACAAGACCTGGTCATGAATCTTTGTACATTCTCATGAAAGGAAGAATGAGCCACAGGAGCAGATCGGCCTCCCAGAGTGAGCGCCAGTTTTACAAGTGGGATAATGCTAATAGTGCCTTGTATGACACCATGCTGGCTATATATACTTCATTATACAGACTCACAGTTATATCTCATCTCCTACTGTGCAAGTTACTGTGAGCAATGTGTAAGGTATCAGGTTTGGTTACAGAGAGAAATGTGCATATGTTTGTTCATTTTTAATAGAAAATTACTTTATTTACATAAAATGTATGAACAACAGGTATAAAAATAGGCCAGTCAGAAATGTAATGCACCCACATATATAATCCAGACATTAGAACACAATACACAACATACCATTTATGGTGTAAATACACATTACATCATATATTGCATTTTTCTGACAACACTGAAATCAAGAATGTTTCCTACTAAGCTGATTGTAAAGCTGAAATGGTATGTATCAAGTACCTAGATATCCAATCCTGGATACCATCAATTATTCTCCTCATGTATTTCTAAGTGTCATGTTTTAAACCTTTCCCTACTATATTTTTGATAATCTAAGATTACAGCTGTTTGTCACTGCATTGCTTTCGCCACCTTGCTTCTACCTATCATTTTATAGAATGTTCTTGATAACGCTACCTCACATCTCATTGTGTGCATAGGGTGGTTTTGGTGAGAAGTGAAATAGATATAATGATGTAGGTTGGGCAGGCGAAAGCTAAGAGGAATATCAGTTTTCTTACCTTCCTTGGCTTGTCCTTTGCTATAGTCTCCTATGTTATCAGTGTGAATAAGTCATCCTCTCAGCAGTACCCTTCTTAATCCATTAGGTGCCATCTCTGTAGATGTGTCTGGCCAATCCACAGAGATTGCAGGGCATCTACCTTGGACAGTCCCCATTCTTATTATGACTATCCTCTTGGCAACTCCTTCATGGTGCTATGCTAATGTCCAGAGAGAAGCTCTGTGGCAAGTGCTGGAGGCCATTGGCTGCTACCTGACAATGACAGATTATTTATAATCAATTATTATTAGTACATGGATACAATCCTCATTTTCCATTATATGCATTCGTCATTCTGGTATGACTTAGGTGTGTACCAAATAAATAGTTCCTGAGCAGACTAAGATACAGTATCACGTGATGGCTTTGAGATATGCTGCCTGCACCTTCAATAACACCTGCAATAAGTTTTGGTACAATCAACACTAGGAATAAGAATTGATCATGAACAATTAAGATTTTTTTATTAAAGATCAATTGGAAAACTGATTACTTCCACCATGTCCACATTCAGTTACAGTTCCCACTTTGATAACTTTGTAGCATGCTACGTTTTAACACTTTGCTCTGTCAGAAGCTCAGGCTTTGCTCTATGTGCTATTCTTTTCTTGCAGTGCAGACAGAGACCGTCACGGAGAGAGTGGTGGAAGGTGTCACACTTATATTAGAGAACTGTCTCTGCAACATCATACCAGGTGAAAGCAATAGAAATAGTATGAAAGCCCTTAGCGCTAAAACAGGGGAGTGAGGAAAGAGTACATATACTTCTCTTGTGGCATAATTTCTCTCAATAATAAAGAGGCGTTTCCAAACATAAAAGAGAAGACAATAATAATATAGTGTGATACTGTACGTAATAAATAGCTAATTCTAAAATCTAACAAATAAAGCAAATATTTTCAGAGATAAATCTGAGTAAGTTTTATCCCAGAATAATTTGCTCAAAAGAGAATATCATAAAAACTGATCAATTACTAATAAAATATTTTACAGACATATTCTGCATATTCAATACTAAAAACGTGATAAAAGCTCAAACATAGAGCAGTAGTAGTACAAATAAAGTTCTAAATGGCCAAATAGGCCTTTGTACCAGATAGAGGATATAAGTTCAGCGTTGTGTCACAGCCTTGAGGAAGAGATATCGCTCACAATGCACCAGTGCTGATGCCAGCTACAGACTACTTCTCTCCTGATGGGCCTTTGCCATTTACACATAGTAAGTGAAGTCCGGCATCACTTCTTGTGCAAAACAATGCTGAACTTACATCACCCATCTGGTTGGAAGGCCTATTAGGCCATTTGCTTGTGTGTATTGTAATGTAACACTATCACTTTGGACCAGGGCGCTGTTTTATCACATTAGCGAAAACTCTTTTGAAATTTTTCAGTGGCCAATATATGCGCAATGGAGCCATGTGTGGCTTTTTCTGTCACAATGCCTGCTCATAAGATCAAACGCCAACACATCTTTGGGCATCAGGCAATGAGATTTCATAGAAAAGAAATTCATCCCTTGCACTATGCAAATGGGATTTTGTAAAGGGCTATAATAGGACATATTCCAACAAAGATTTGGTGCTTGAGCTGAGGTGGTGGTCTCATCCTCTGACCTGTAAAATAATATTAAATAATCAATATATTTATCTTCTTCTGCTAGTTTTGATTTCTCATTTTCCATCAAGCAGGTGAATTGGATCCCAGAGACCAGGTAACTTGCCCCATCCTGTGGGTGACCAAGTGGGTGGATTACTGTAATAAATATGGCTTTAGTTACCAGCTGTCAGACAACTGTACCGGAGTGCTTCTGAGTGACGGAACACACACTATTCTCTCCCCCCATTTGCAGTAAGTATAACAATATACTGCCATTTTTAATGACTTGGTTTTAGCGTGGCTAAGATGTATCCTTTCACTCTCTTCTTTCTTTCAGAAAAGTTTGTTATTCTACTAGCTTATACGAGCACATTACATTCCCTGAATGGAGTCCGCCCTGCAAGTTGGATGTAAAGATGAAGATATTGAGGTTCTTCTCTGAGTACATGCAGGAAAATATCTTGGAGGTGAGGACTTAGCAGCCATAGGAGAAGCATGTTGTTTGTGTAACATTTTTATTTTATTCCACATTGTATGAGAAGTATGAGTAAAGGTGCGTACACACGCAGCAATTTTTTGGACGATTGAATGATAACGATGTCGTTATCGTTCAGTTGTCAAAAAATCGTTCAGCTTCTGCCCTAAAACGATGAATGATAACTACCAATGTGCGCTCCCACTTGTAGTTGGTAGTTATTGTTCATCGCCCGAACCTCTCCAACCTGACGAAAATGTCAAGTTGAACATGTTCGGGGATGAGAAAGGTATCCCAGGACTGAACGATAATCGTTCTTGACTTCATTCAGTGTTTCTGCTCAGTGTCATTATCGACACTGATCACACCCCTGCCGGGGACACACGGGATGGTATTGTTCATGGAGCAAATCGTCCCGTGTGTATGCACCTTAACAAGTATATGTCAGTGATTATGTGAGAAGATCCAATACAATAGGTTTGTTAAACTGATGGCACGACACACCTAAACAACTTACCTCTATTTTCTACTCTGAAGTATAATTCTATTCTGCATGTCCATTTGGAACCAGCAGAGGCCAGATACTTAATTAGAGTAAATATTAAGCTATTCACTATATCAATGCTGTCACCCTTTACATAACACGATAAATGGGGATGCCGTTTATAGACCGGCGGACTAAATGCCGCCGGTCTATATCCCGACACGACAAGCCCAACGGGGGACTTCACAGGCATCAAAATACCGACGCCTATCTGAATCCCGACGGCGGAACGCCGAAGGATGACAACCCGAATAAGGTGAGTCCGGGGCGTCTTTAGCGTTAGCTGCGGGGGTGGGGTTAGGTTTTGGGGGGGAAGGTTAGGGTTAGGCATTCCCCCGGTGAGAGTTAGGTTAGGGTGCGGGAAGGGGGGGTTAGGTTTAGGCATTCCCCCGGGGGGGACTTAGGGTTAGGCACCCTCAGGAGTTTTAGGGTTAGGCGCCTCTAAGGGGGGGAGAGGAGTACTCACCAGATGGCGTCGGGATCTCCTGTGTCGAGATTTGAACCAGCGGCTAAACAGACTGATTCCGATAAATGAATGGCTACATGTCATGTCTACAGTCCCTTCCATAATACATATTAAACTGGAAACTCTGCTTACAGGGTGGAGATCTCCGTGCAGCACCAAGCCCCAACGTCAGGACTTTGTGCCTCCTGCACTTCCTGAAGACAGACCAGGCTCATGTTGTTCAGTAACAGGACATTACAGGTAAGTAGGTCTAGTCAATGCAGTTCATGAATATTTACACTGTTGCCTGGATGCCACTAGAGTATAGGTATGAAATATAGGTCATTATTTTCCTTAGCGGAAACAAGTTCTTTATGCAATTCACATACTATAGAAACAGAGTTTGACGGCAGATAAGAACCACTTGGCCCATCTAGTCTGCCCACTATATACATCATCTCTGATGATTTTGATAGAATATTTAGATATGGGAAAATCAATCTAGTTTTACAAAGTAGTCTACATAGATTGATTTTATGCCATTTTTTAAAAAACATATTGCATGTGGCTTTCTGGGAACCATATCAGATTCACAAGTAATAGCATCACTGGGATGTAGCGGTAGTACACAGGGCATTCAGTTATTATTTGCATATGACCCCTAATATTAATGTGCTATATAATTTATCTTCATTGGTAGGTGAATTTTTACCATGACCGCACAACAAAGATCATCTTAAGCAGAGGACAGCAGTGTTATCTACTGAGTTTCATTGACCAAGACAGACAGAGCTGTACAGTGCCCCTGTCAGCACTGCAAACCAGTTGTCCTCCACTCATAATTCAGAGACTGGAATATGCCCTGAAAATGCTGCAAAGCCTGAAATGGGATTAGCCAATCCACAAACACACATTTCTGACAGGTTTTATGGGACTGCCAAGTGTACACTGTAGTTACAACTTACAATAATACGGTAACCACTGAAAAGGAACAAGGCGTGTTATGAATTGTGGGCACATGTATGTGAATGTAGCACCTGTAAAGATTGTTGTCTGGTGGGGAAGTCATGATAAAGCATTTCATTAAAGTTGTATACTTGGTTAGCCGGGAGCGAGGCAGTAAGCCAGGTCAGGTTCTGTGCCAGATACAGTAGCTGTCAGGGTACAGAAATATCAATATGGTAGTAGTGAGAAAAGATGCAGCGCAGTCTGGTAATATGGAGGTCTAAATTTGCATCAAATGAGAAAAACAAGAGTTCTGGAGTACATTGTAGCAACTCAGATTTCATACTGGATCATCTTCTACTTTATACCAAAGAGATATTTTGCAATCAATAAAGGTCATTAATGAAAGTGCAAAACATTTGTCAATGCATAGTTTCTCATTGTGTGCAAATGTACCTGTTCGTTCATATTCTGTAAGCCTCAGCTTACTCTGCCTGGTCAGCATGCGAGCCCCGAAGACTGCGTACGTCCATGCAGTTCCCGGGCTGGCCACTCCCAGAAAACGGGGCGGACACATCCTGTTTCCGGGAATGGCCGAATACCCCATACCTCCACCCCACAAAAATCAGTGATCACAAGGATTTGCTCGACCCCCTAAATGGAGCCCATGGTGCTTAGTGCTGCTCTTGATTACATGACATAATTTAATAAATATCCTTTTCTATGATTTTAAACAGGAAGGGGTGATGCCATATAGGTTTGTAACTTAAATAAAAGAAATACACATCAAAACAATGAAATAAATAAGAATAAACAAGAAAACCAAGTCTCTCGTCCAGCCCCCCGGAAGAACCCCACACCCTCCGTCTTTAAACAGAGTTTGAATAGAAATCAATGGGCGGATCATTGTCGATTATTCGCAATAAATACCAAGAAGTGCTACGTAAGGCAAGTGTACAAATATACTTTCCCACATGTTAAAAAACATTCTACTTTATGCTCCTTATCCATAGCTACTTATGTAACAGACCCTAGCTGTGCCATGTTCTCCCGTTACAAAGCCAACAATAAAGCAATTTTTTTCAAATTGATCTTATATGTTTTCACTCGGTTCAAGATGTTTTCACTCGGTTCAAGATGTTATCACACTGTTCAAGATGTTATCACGCGGTTCAAGATGTTTTCACTAGGTTCAAGATGTTTTCACTCGGTTCAAGATGTTTTCACTCGGTTCAAGATGTTATCACACTGTTCAAGATGTTTGTTATCACACGGTTCAAGATATTATCACACTGTTCAAGATGTTTTCACTCGGTTCAAGATGTTTTCACTCGGTTCAAGATGTTTTCACTCAATTTCAAGATGTTTTCACTCGGTTCAAGATGTTATCACACTGTTCAAGATGTTTGTTATCACACGGTTCAAGATATTATCACACTGTTCAAGATGTTTTCACTCGGTTCAAGATGTTATCACACTGTTCAAGATGTTTTCACTCAGTTCAAGATGTTTTCACTCGGTTCAAGATGTTATCACACTGTTCAAGATGTTTGTTATCACACGGTTCAAGATGTTATCACACTGTTCAAGATGTTTTCACTCGGTTCAAGATGTTTTCACTCGGTTCAAGATGTTTTCACTCGGTTCAAGATGTTACCAATCACTGTGCACTTGTCATCATGCAGTAACGGCTGATAGATAAATGTAGCCTGTAGAAAAAGACAAGTGTGAGTTACCCATGTAATGCCACTTTCAGAAGAGGAAATGATTGTTCTTAATTATGTCTCGTATAGAGATTATAGGCATGTTATGGCATTGTAGAGTAGAACATATCTTCCATTAATAACGATTCAACTATTGCTCAAATGATAACTGTATATAGGAACTGTTTTTTGTCAATGTAAGATCATAGATGGCAGGTAATTTCAGCACCGTAACTACATTTACTGGTGCCCGGTGCAGGCAACGCCCCCTCCACATGACATGAGGGGCGCCCTGCTAGGCAATTGCAGGAACCATGGGTGAGCAGCGGTGCCGCCCACAGAGCTCTGCGCTGGTGCACTGCACGCACACCCCTAGTTATGGCCCTGGGTAGTCTGCCTGCTGTTTGAATGCCCCTTCCCCCTCCCCCCCCATTTTAGGAGACAGCTAGGTATTCTTACGTCATCTATATGCAGACACATGGGGCCCAAACATCAGAAATAAGAATGATTCACTGATTCTGCCAAATTAACACTAGAAAATCCCTGTGGTAGTAGCTGAGAATAAAAATGGTGCAGGATGCAGGCACCAAAAGGTGCATAATAATATGTTGCTGGTTCGGTCAACTTTTCCTGCAATGAGCTCCAAGAACCAGTAGACAATTCCAATATCCATACATTTTGAAAATTAATCCCACTCCCCTCCACCTGAATAGTGGGTGGAGGAAGAAATAAGGTAACCAGTGACGACAGGAAGGAAGAGGGGGGTGGACCAGTGACAGGAAGGAAGAGGGGGGTGGACCAGTGAATGCAGGAAGAAAGAGGTGGGGATCCAGCGAATGCAGGAAGAATGGAAGGGGGATCCAGCGAATGCAGGAAGATTGGAAGGGGGGGATCCAGTGAATGTAAAAAGAGAGGAAGGGGGGAACCAGTGAATGCAAAAAGAGAGGAAGGGGGGAATCCAGTGAATGCAAAAAGAGAGGAAGGGGGGAACCAGTGAACACAAAAAGAGAGGAAGGGGGGAACCAGCGAACGCAGGGAAGAAAAGGGGGAACCAGTGAACACAGGGAAGAAAAGGGGGAACCAGTGAACACAGGGAAGAAAAGGGGGAACCAGTGAACACAGGGAAGAAAAGGAGGAACCAGTGAACACAGGGAGGAAGGAGGGAACCAGTGAACACAGGGAGGAAGGGGGGAACCAATGAACACAGGGAGGAAGGTGGGGACTAGTGAATGCGGGGAGGAAGGGGGGAATCAGTGAACACAGGGAGGAAGGTGGGGATTAGTGAATTGGGGAGGAAAGTGGGGAAACAGTGAACTCAGGGAGGAAAGTGGGAACCAGTGAATGCAGGGAGGAAGGTGGGGACTAGTGAATGCAGGAAGGAAGGGGGGAGACTAGTGAACGCAGGGAGGAAAGGGGGGAACCAGTGAATGCAGGGAGGAAGAGGGGGACCAGTGAACACAGGGAGGAAGAAGGGGGACCAGTGAACAAAGGGAGGAAGGGGGGAACAAGTGAACACAGGGAGGAAGGGGGGAACCAGTGAACGCAGGGAGGAAAGTGGGAAACAGTGAATGCAGGGAGGAAGGTGGGGACTAGTGAATGCAGGAAGGAAGGGGGGAGACTAGTGAACGCAGGGAGGAAAGGGGGGAACCAGTGAATGCAGGGAGGAAAGGGGGAAACCAGTGAATGCAGGGAGGAAAAGGGGGACCAGTGAACACAGGGAGGAAGAAGGGGGACCATTGAACACAGGGAGGAAGGTGGGGACCAGTGAACGCAGGGAGGAAGAAGGGGGACCAGTGAACGCAGGGAGGAAGGGGAGAACCAGTGAACGCAGGGAGGAAAGTGGGAACCAGTGAATGCAGGGAGGAAGAGGGGGACCAGTGAACACAGGGAGGAAGGGGGGAACCAGTGAATGCAGGGAGGAAAGTGGAAATCAGTGAATGCAGGGAGGAAGGTGGGGACTAGTGAATGCAGGAAGGAAGGGGGGAGACTAGTGAATGCAGGAAGGAAGGGGGGAGACTAGTGAATGCAGGGAGGAAAGAGGGGAACAAGTGAATGCAGGGAGGAAGGGGGGAACCAGTGAAAGCAGGGAGGAAAGTGGGAACCAGTGAATGCAGGGAGGAAGGGGGGAACCAGTGAACACAGGGAGGAAAGTGGGAACCAGTGAACGCAGGGAGGAAAGTGGGAACCAGTGAATGCAGGGAGGAAGGTGGGGACTAGTGATTTGAGGAGGAAAGTGGGGAACAAGTGAATGCAGGGAGGATAGTGGGAACCAGTGAATGCAGGGAGGAAGGTGGGGACTAGTGAATGCAGGGAGGAAGGGGGGAGACTAGTGAATGCAGGGAGGAAGAAGGGGGACCAGTGAACACAGGGAGGAAGGGGGGAACCAGTGAATGCAGAGAGGAAGAAGGGGGACCAGTGAACACAGGGAGGAAAGTGGGAAACAGTGAATGCGGGGAGGAAGGGGGGAACCAGTGAACGCAGGGAGGAAAGTGGGAAACAGTGAATGCGGGGAGGAAGGGGGGGACTAGTGAATGCAGGAAGGAAGGGGGGAGACTAGTGAACGCAGGGAGGAAAGGGGGGAACCAGTGAATGCAGGGAGGAAAGGGGGGAACCAGTGAATGCAGGGAGGAAAAGGGGGACCAGTGAACACAGGGAGGAGGAAGGGGGACCATTGAACACAGGGAGGAAGGTGGGGACCAGTGAACGCAGGGAGGAAGAAGGGGGACCAGTGAACGCAGGGAGGAAGGGGAGAACCAGTGAACGCAGGGAGGAAAGTGGGAACCAGTGAATGCAGGGAGGAAGAGGGGGACCAGTGAACACAGGGAGGAAGGGGGGAACCAGTGAATGCAGGGAGGAAAGTGGAAATCAGTGAATGCAGGGAGGAAGGTGGGGACTAGTGAATGCAGGAAGGAAGGGGGGAGACTAGTGAATGCAGGAAGGAAGGGGGGAGACTAGTGAATGCAGGGAGGAAAGAGGGGAACAAGTGAATGCAGGGAGGAAGGGGGGAACCAGTGAAAGCAGGTAGGAAAGTGGGAACCAGTGAACGCAGGGAGGAAGGGGGGAACCAGTGAACACAGGGAGGAAAGTGGGAACCAGTGAACGCAGGGAGGAAAGTGGGAACCAGTGAATGCAGGGAGGAAGGTGGGGACTAGTGATTTGAGGAGGAAAGTGGGGAACAAGTGAATGCAGGGAGGATAGTGGGAACCAGTGAATGCAGGGAGGAAGGTGGGGACTAGTGAATGCAGGGAGGAAGGGGGGAGACTAGTGAATGCAGGGAGGAAGAAGGGGGACCAGTGAACACAGGGAGGAAGGGGGGAACCAGTGAATGCAGAGAGGAAGAAGGGGGACCAGTGAACACAGGGAGGAAAGTGGGAAACAGTGAATGCGGGGAGGAAGGGGGGAACCAGTGAACGCAGGGAGGAAGGGGGGAACCAGTGAATGCAGGGAGGAACCAGTGAACAGAGGGAGGAAGGGGGGAACCAGTGAACGCAGGGAGGAAAGTGGGAACCAGTGAACGCAGGGAGGAAGAAGGGGGACCAGTGAACACAGGGAGGAAGAGGGGGACCAGTGAACACAGGGAGGAAGAGGGGGACCAGTGAATGCAGGGAAGAAGGTGGGGACTAGTGAATGCAGGAAGGAAGGGGGGAGACTAGTGAACGCAGGGAGGAAAGTGAGGAACCAGTGAATGCAGGGAGGAAGGGGGGAACCAGTGAAGACAGGGAGGAAGGGGGGAACCAGTGAACGCAGGGAGGAAGAGGGGGACCAGTGAACACAGGGAGGAAGAGGGGGAACCAGTGAACGCAGGGAGGGAGTTGGGGACTAGTGAATGCAGGGAGGAAGGGGGGAACCAGTGAACACAGGGAGGAAGGTGGGGACTAGTGAATGTGGGGAGGAAAGTGGGGAACCAGTGAATGCAGGGAGGAAGGTGGGGACTAGTGAATGGGGGGAGGAAGAGGGGAACCACTGACCGTAGGGAGGAAGGGGGAGCAGTGAACGCAGGAAGAAGGTTGGGACCAGTGAACACAGCAAGGAAGGGGAGGCCAATATATGTGTGACAGGGGGTGCAGTGGAAGAAGGAAGGATGGGAGGAGCAATGGATGAAGAAAAATGGAAGACAGGGGGGGCAGTGAATAAAGGATGAGGGGATTAGTGGATGTAGAAAGGAAGGGGTAGTGGATACTAGAGACTCGCTGTCAGCTCTAAGGGCCTGATTCATACCCGGTCGCTAAGCTGCGTTCGCACGCAGCCGTCAGGGGCCGGGTATGCAAATCCCACGATCGCATGGGATGGCTTAAGGGCACCCTCTATGTCATAGCATGCGGCGGCTGTGCGATCACAAGCCAGTCTAATGCCGCCCCCTTTCCCTTCTCAGCACGTCATCTCCAGGAAGTGTATTAAACCATCTGTAACATCGAGAACCATCGGAGGCATACGCAGTGCTTGTGGCAGAGCCTACCCTTGCGCAAGCACTGCGAGTGCTGCAGTAAAAAAAACAGCCAGGTGATGTGTACAATGACACTTCACTTTAATTATGCATGCCCAAAGAACGCTGTTTTGACGCTCAGAAATACCTGCGTTCGCACACCCACTCCGCATTTTTCCAGGTCCTTCCCCTGTTACCACCCACAAATGGCACATTCTGTCACTCAACCTAGCAGGCCATCTATGTGTTCTGAGCGATCGCTTCCCGATCGCTATGAGAGGCTCACGCACGCGCACAGCGATGCATAAGCATGCGCAGACGGTGACAATCGACCAGCAGCGTTCGAACGTAGCCTTGCGATCGGGTCTGAATCGGGCCTTAAAGTTAAGAGCTGACGGCCAGTGTCTAGTATCCACTTCCCCTTCCTTCCTACATCCACTAACTTTCCTTCCTTAGACTAAGCCAGTGACTGTCAGCAATGGCTGCTGCAATAGGTGGCACTGTTATAGGGTTCCCTCATTTCCCTGCACCCAGGGCAGTAGAGTGCCTCAGTGTAACCTGCTGTACTAGGCTAATGCCGCAGTCTGTCTCCTCCTATGACCGGCAGCACTAGCAGCTATCCTGGCAGCAGGGGGAGAGGAGCTGTGTCAGCTTAGTACCAGAGTCCAGAGATTAAGTCCTGCACTGATCCCTGTGCCTTGCTCTGACCCCAGCCATACATGATGTCATCCTGCTACCTCTGCATCATACGAGCAGCAGCTGGAGTAAGGGGGTGGAGGGGGTAAGCATGGAGACAATGCAGGTGGGCATCCCGGATATTGCGCCGAATGACTTTAGTGCCATCACAGAATTCGGACAATGCAGCTCCGCTGGGTGCCGCGATGCGCTTCCTGATCTGATAAGAGCCATTGCTGCCCCCGCCGTCATGTTTCTTGGCTTCTTACGTCACTGGCACCACCACAGTGTCCATGCGCCAAGGGCTCTGAGGCTGGTGTGCACACATACATGAAGTCCCCTCTGCTCTGGTGGCCATTTTGTTGTAAATAGAGAAGAGAACAAAGTAGCGCTTGGCCATTGAGGCTGCGCTGTCTGTGGACATGTTAACAAAAGTCAGTCATGGCTCATTATGTAAACACATGCCATAACGCCCACAGACAGACTTTGCTCTTGATGGACATCGGAATCCCGGCATCAAATGGTTGCTGGGCTAACTACATCAAATCCAGCGATGCGATGGCAACTAGCCGGTATGTACCTAGAAAATCGGTAAGTGCTGTTCTTTGTGATAGAGGGATTTCTGGGTTTATGACGTGCATGCCTCTCAGGGGCATCCCAAAAAGAGGCCCATAGCCTTCTATTAGGGTAACAACCCATTGAGTCGAAGCACCGTAATACATACAATATATGAGAAATGCAGTAAAATGCCCAAAACCTACAGAATTTTTCAGTTTAGTACATCCCATCCTGTGAATGGTGAGGTTTCCTCCTGGGTTGCTGGGCATTGGAATTCAGACAAGGGATGCCCATCAGTGGGCTGGCCGTTAGTGGTTATCATCGAGCATTTCATCTGTGATTTCCCCACAGATGGTTTTGCTCCATCAATGTTACTGTTGATAGTTTGCAATGCCACCGGAAGGCATGGCGTGTCGCAAGCCAATCAGAATTGGGGGTGGGCCTTAGCAGACCACTGGGAGGCTAAATTCCAGCCATCTGAGATAGAAAGAACTCATCAGGTCCTAGTCAGCTATAGATGGCAGGGAACCACTGGATCTCTGCCATCATTGACAAAACCATCGACCATCGGAAGTTAACCATTGATGGTAGTTAACTATCAATGGTCGATGGCCATCCCTAATTTAGACTCAACTTTAATAAGAATGATTACGGAGTTTATTATCATCATTTAACATTTTCACTTTTGTAGAGGGGTGACACCAAAATGCCAGCTCCTCTGCAGTGACAGGGAGCACACCACATGATGCTCCTTTTGGTTATTGGTGGGCTGTTAATGTAAACAGTGCAGTGATTACATCACCAGGGCTCCCTGCTGAAAGCAAACCAGTGATGCCAATAGCCATGATGGTGTGTGATACATGGATTCCCATCCTTGGTCAAAATGAGTATTTTGCAGCAGTGGCGTAAATAGGGTATTTGGAGCCCAGGGCAAGTTAAGTTTGTGCGTGAGAAAAGGGGTGTGGCCACTGAAAAATGGGGGCGTGTCAACGTGACTCCCCACCGTTTCCTGACACTCTAGGAACATTCCTTTCCATTCCATGTGCACCTTAATGCCTCAGTAGTAATGCCCCTTACAATACCCACTGTAGTAGTGCCCCTTATGCAATGCAATGTCCCCAGTAGCATTGCCCCTTATGCAGTACCCCCTGTAGTGCCACTTATACAGTGCCCCCAGTAGTGGTCCCCCCTATGTAGTGCCTTTTATACAGTCCCCCAGTAGTGGTCCCCCCTATGCAGCACCCTCAGTAGTAGTACCCCTGTGCATTGCCCCCTATACAAGTACCCCAGTAGTGGTCCCCTCTATGCAGTGTCCCCAGTAGTGGTCCCCCCTATGCAGTGCCCCAGTAGTGGTCCCCCCTATGCAGTTCCCCTAGTATTGCCTCTTATACAGTGCCCCCAGTAGTGGTCCCCCAACATGCAGTGCCTCTAGTAGTAGTCCATTCATGCAGTGCCGCCAGTAGTGGGCCTTCTATGCAGTGCTGCCAGTAGTGGGCCTCCTATGCAGTGCTGCCAGTAGTGGGCCTCCTATGCAGTGCCCCCAGTAGTTCCCCCCTTTACAGTGCCCCCAGTAGTAGTCCCCCTATGCAGTGCTCCCAGTAGTGCCCCAGTAGTAGCCCCCCTATGCAGTGCCCCCAGTAGTGGTCCCCCCTATATAGTGCTCCCAGTAGTCTCCCCTATACAGTGTCCATTATATAATAAAGACACGCACACAAAAAAAAACAACGCTTACCTGAATCCCCGCTCCTCCGTCCTCCCACTCAGCACTATGGGAGAGACGTCATGACATCTCTCCCATCACTCACTGTGGGAGCCGGAAGGTGGAGCACATGACTGAGCTCCAGTAGTGGGTGCAGCAGCCAATGAGAGTCTGTGTGACTCTCATTGGCTGCCAAAACAAACACGCCGCCGCCAGACAGTACGAGTGTAGTACCCAGTGCCGGCATGTTTGTTACTGTGTACTCTGTCTGATCCACACTACACTGACTTAAAATCACTGTCCTGGACTGCGGCCAGTCCGATGGAGCCCAGGGCACGTGCCATGCTCGACCCTCCGTTTTGCCCCTGCTTTTCAGAGAGGGCATATACCAACAAGCTGTTGTGTAGTTGTTCCTGGGTCCAGCACTAGCACCCGCTATACCCCAAGGGTAATGAAGTGTCATAAAGTAGCACAACTGCAAAATCAGGCCCTATTACATTTCCCTCAATATGTCTTCACCACTGTAAATCATTTATTATTATTGTACATGTGCATATAATAGTCTGGTGAATTGTAATCAATTGATGGAGTCTAAGACATAGTTACTATTTAGATGTTCTTTGAAATTTTGAGCGCAGCCAGCTTAGGAATTTATTCTTGTTTTGTTTTCTGCAAAAAAAAGCACATATGTTGGTACATGCGGCAGGTTCTGGTTCTGCACCAATGTGTATGTTTTGTTTATCGGCCAGCATTGTCACAGAAGAAAAGACACTTGGGGGTAAATTTACTAAAGTGAGAGTTTTTAGTAGTGAGTTTTAAAAGTAATGTTGCCCATAGCAACCAATCAGATTCTAGCTATTATCTTCTAGAAGGTGTTAGTTACTGTAAATGTTAAGTAGAATCTGATTGGTTGCTATGGGCAACATCACTTTTAAAACTCACTTCTAAAAACACTCACTTTCGTAAATTTACCCATTGATGTGTATGACTACTGTGTATGTGTCTCACATGTACATAGTTGTGTGTATATGACTACTGTGTATGTGTCTCACATGTACATAGTTGTGTGTATATGACTACTGTGTATGTGTCTCACATGTACATAGTTGTGTGTATATGACTACTGTGTATGTGTCTCACATGTATATAGTTGTGTGTATGACTACTGTGTATGTGTCTCACATGTAAATAGTTGTGTGTGTATGGCTACTGTGTATGTGTGTATGACTACTGTGTATGTATCTCACATATAAATAGCTATGTGTGTAAGACTACTGTGTATGACTACATGTGAGACACATACACAGTAGTCATACACACACACACACAACTATTTACATGTTAGAGAGATGAATGTGTGTATTTTGGGGCTAATTGGTGTGAGGTTCTGGTTTTGTTGTGGACCCAGGGTGGTATTAGGAGCAGACACTGAAGTAGATTTAAAAGAGAACGTGGAACTTTTAATGAGTGGTTTAGTAGATATGGAAATGGCAACATAAAAGTCTGGGTAGTAATAAGGTGCACTTGAAACTGTAGTGAGGCAATGGGAAAAAGTCCAGGTAGTGACAGACAGGAGACAGTCCAGTATCCCAGGTTTGTGAGGCTGAAGTGAAGTGCAGGCTGAAGAAAACAAGATCCAGTGGAATGCAAGTGGAGGCAAGGTGCAGGGTACAGGAGACTCAGGTACTTAGACAAGGGAGAGGTAATTGGAGGAGGCAGAGGAATCCAGCAGAGTTAGAGCAGGCAAGGTGAAGCAGGCTAGACAGGGATTCCAACGACTGGTGTATGAGCACAGGAACTCTCTCAGCTTCCGCTGAGAAACACGTTGCACTGGCAATGAAAGGGAGCTCTGAACTCCCTTAAATACCCAGTGCTCTGCCATGACAGGCCAGAGAGAGAGCACGTGACACACCAGGATAGGGCGACTAGGTCACATGGCCAGAGGCAAGATAGCAGTGCCCATGCTGGAGCGGAACAGAAACACCGCCAGGCCTAACCAGCCCAGAATGACAACATGCCAGCACAGGACCAAGCATAGCCAATGCTCCCCGCCAGACAACAGCACCACCGCCAGAAGCCCCTCGCCATAGCATCCTCACAGGTATCACCCGCTGACTGCCATGCCGAGAAACCCTGGTCGTGACAATTGGGACTTTAGTAATACACACTCACATTACTTCTCTATGCTATCATTGGATAGAAGTATATACAGTTGTCAGATGTAAATTAAGAGAGGAGAGGACCTGTGTGCAGCCTCCTTGCTAGCCCCTTCCTGTCTCTGGGACAATGGTGGCTGTGCTATATTCCTGATGATATCTGTACTGTGCATACGCAAATCTCCGGAAAAATGGTGGCCGCACCATTTTTACTATGATTGGCACAATGCTGACAAGTGACTCCAGAGAGGTAAGTATACTAAATGGGTGCAAGGTGTGTGGTGTGGGCCCCCCTGGTCACAGGGGCACCTGCACCCATTATAGATGTACAGTTGTACACCTGACTAATGACTGGGGCAAGTGTGTCTCTCTGACTATTTACACATACAGTAAATACTCTTTTTTTTCTATGTCCCATAATACAACACTTTACCATGATATACATACTGAATAAACCAACGCGTTTCGTCGTGTGTGACTTTTTCAACCTTGAAAAAGTCACACACGTGACGAAAAGCATTGGTTTATTTACTTTCATCCAATACTGACGTCACAGACGTGTGACCAGAGAACTCTGGAAGCACAGACACCGGGAAGAACATACGCGGCTAACGTGATAGGGGCATCACTAAACAGAAATAGTGAAAAAGAGAGTTCCCGTCTCCGAGTGACCCGGCTTGCTGCTCCACTGTATAGCAGAGAGGAGATCCTGAAGTCGCTGCAAACAGGGACAGGTAGGGAGAGGGACGAGTTTAAAAATTTCTACCACTGCTGCTATAACCAGCAAGTATTTTATCAGTATTGGTTTATTATTACTACTTTATGTCTCAATACTGTGACTTTATTTTATTATACATAAGCTGTCATATTTACTTAGTAATTTTAAAACTATTTGGTATCCTAAAGGGGGGTATCCACTACAAGATCTGAAAACGACTGCAAGATTACGACATTGTAATTGTGCAGTCGTTTGTCAGTTGTGTGATGAGCCTGCACTGAACGAGCAGACGTTCAGTGCAGGGTCATCAACCATCTGGTAACATGCTGAACCTGACGATATCGTCAGGTTGACCAGCATGTTGGAGAGATCATAGATGTCTAAAAGACCAGCGGGCACGCGCATCGCTGGTCGTTTTAGACACTTTTGCAAATGATTTTCCAGCGATCTGCAAACGATTGAACGATCAAACGATTGTGATCGTTCAATCGTTCCACTTAATCGTGTATTGGATACCCCCCCTTAAGGGTCACCAATGG
Source organism: Taudactylus pleione (assembly GCA_031769625.1). Lineage (NCBI taxonomy): Eukaryota > Metazoa > Chordata > Amphibia > Anura > Myobatrachidae > Taudactylus > Taudactylus pleione. Next base: position 16,324,968 of record JAUIMM010000213.1, on the reverse strand, counting down.
GAGAGCTGCTAAAAAGATAGGCCCTCATTCAGAGCCGCTCGTTAGCGGCAGTACGCTCGTTCCGAGCGATGTTTGCACATCTGCGCATGCGTACGCTTTTTAGTACGCATGCGCGAACCAGTCAGTGCGGCCGAAAATCGTTTGTACGCTATATAGCAAGTGCCTGCTATTTTGAGTGACAGAATGAGGCGTATGTGGGTGGTAACAGGGGAAGGTGCTTGAAAATGGGGAGTGGAGATCCGAACGCAGGCGTGCTTAAAGGTCAAAACGGGCGTTTTATGGGTGTGTATATTTAAAACAGCAGCGTCAATGACCACGTCACTGGGTTATTTTAGAGCCAGAACTGCTCGCAAATTTGTGGTAGCAAACACCAACCACAAGAATAGCGAGCAGTTCATACGCTGGTCGATGTACTCGATTAATCTAATAAATAGCGGACATGACGTATGGTGCGAGCGGCCAGGGGGCGTTTTTAACAAATAAACGAGCGTATGTTTTGCTCGTTCGTTCAGACTTAGAGGTGTGAACAGACTGCAATGTGCGTACGGATCATTTGAATAGCCACCCCTTGTTTTTAAACGAACGACCGCAAATAGCGAACGGCTCTGAATGAGGGCCATAGTTATTTATAGGGAGCACTGGATGATTGTTCCATTAGGATACTTACCGACAGGTGTCAGTATCCTAACCATGTGCCGGCATCCCGTACCCAAAACATTTATTACTTAAATGTTATTTCTATTATTACAGTTAGCAAGAAGATGATTCCCATTTGATGTTTAGAGGGGAAAACTTCAGATGTTAGTATTTATGTCATTTTGTTGGCATTTCTATTATATATGCAATTTTTATTTTAATTTCTTTTAATATTGAAACTGTGACTCTCACATATATTATTAACACTGTCATGACTATTATTTTGTATATGATATATAATTATATTAGTATATTATATAGAAACAAGGGAATGTGAGTACAGCAATTACTACTGACACAGTCGCACTACTGTTCTATACTCTATGCTATCATGGGATGTAAGTATAATACGGCTACTCCTGACTAATGCCTGAGGCAAGTGTTACTGTGACTGTGCCGGCCGCATACTGAGATGTGTCTGACTGAACATTTGCGCATATATACACATTTTCTTGCGTGCATCTTATATGCGTTCCATAATACAGAATATTATAATTATATACATACTCAGAATCGGGGACCTTCTAGAAGATAATAGCTAGAATCTGATTGGTTGCTAAAGGTAAAATACTTCAAAAGACTCTTACTTTAGTAAATATACCCCTGAGGTGGTGATTCAGAGCTAAACACAAAAGGGATAGCTTCTGCCTCTTCAGTAGTAGCAGAACTGAGAACTTCTGCAAATGCTGCAGGTGGCATCTGAGAAACTGGCCCACTGCTAGATACTCAGATCTGCTGCATGTGTCCAAAGATGCAGCATTGGATCAACATTGGGAACATTGCGTGGACTATCAGATATCTGAGCAGGGCTGCCATCAGGCAGGACTGACGAGACTACTATACCGGGCTTGGACACTCCGACAGAAAAAGGGGCCCGGTCTGCTCCTACCACCCGTCCGCCGCTGTTGGGAGTGCAAATGAATGGGGACAGCACCACTACTTACCAGTGCAAGTGAAAGGGGTCCCCGTCTTAATACCCACCCGCCACTGCTACTGTAAGTGCAAATGAATGGGGCCCCTGGACGGTCTCCCCCAAACCCACCACTATTACCTCATCCCCAAGGTGAAAGGAGCCCATCGCCTGCCATGAATGAGATGCCCGTCCGCCCCTTCTGCTGTTGTACAATAAAGTTTATTTCCGGCGCATGTGATGTCATGGCGCCACTGAAGAGAGAAGCCACAGCACCAGCCTGGTAGGGTAAGATTTATATACTGCCTGGCTGAGGGAGAAGGGGGCTGGAAGAACACTTTGTGCAGGGCTGGGGAGACAGAGGATAACTCACAAACATAGATAGAGATTATATATATATATACACACACACACACATCTATATATCTATGATGTATATATATATATATATATATACACACACACACACACACACACATTTATTTGTGTATGTATGAATGAATGTATGAGAGATATGGTAAAAACTTACCTTTGTTATCTCTCTTTCTACTAAGTCCATAGGGTCCACAGGGAGACCTTGGGGTATAGGTGATGATCGGAGTCATCCGGGCACCACGCTGTTAATTTCTCTTCCCAGGGTGCACTGAGTACCTCTCTTATACCCCACCCCCGGGTCAGAGGTGACAGTTTCGTAACAAGCCAAAAGCCAGAGGAGGGTAAAAGAGAGAGAGGAAAGTCTGGAACACACCAGTCAGTCTCACACAGAAGGAGACAGAAAACCGGTGACCAGAGCGAAGCCCATCTGAAGCACAGGTGCTTCAGGGTGGGTGCCTTGTGGACCCTATGGACTTCATAGAAAGAGAGATAACAAAGGTAAGTTCTTACCATATCTATAATTTTCTACTTCAGTGTCCATAGGCTCCATAGGGAGACCTTGGGGATGTCCCTAAGCAGTACCCTCAAGGGTGCGGACGCTCCTGGGCAGAGAGGAAAACCCGCCGCCCGAAGGATGCATCCTGGAAGGCAAAGGTGTCAAAAGCATAATACCTCAGAAAGGTCTGGACAGAAGACCACGTGGCCGACTTACAAAGCTGAACAGCTGAGGACCCATGGCGAGCTGCCCACGAAGGATCCACAGACCGAGTAGTATGAGCAGTAACAGAGGGCTGCACTGGAAGGCCCTCATGAGTGTAAGCCTCAGAGATCACCTAGCCAAAATTTGTTTATTGGCTGGCTAACCCTTCTTGTGAAAGCAGTAGAGGACAAACAAGGAGTCTGACTTCCGAAGGGAACTAGTACGGTCCACATAAATCCTGAGGGCACGTACCACATCCAATGAGGCCTCACCAGCCGAGAGGCCTGGGGAATTAAAGGCCGGCACAATAATTTCCTTACTAATGTGGAAACTAGAGACCACCTTTGGAAGGAAACCAGGGCGAGTCCGAACCCTGTTCTGGTGAAAAACCAGAAATGGGGAACGGCAAGAGAGAGCCCCCAAATCAGACACTCTTCTGACAAAAGCAATAGCCTGAAGAAAAACTGTTTTAGCAGTGAACCATTTGAGATCCACTGAGTCCAGGGATTCAAATGGAGGGCCCTAAGGACAACAGTCAAATCCCAAGATGCCACAGGAGGGACAAAGGGAGGCTGAATGTGAAGGACCCCTTGAAGGAAAGCGTGGATATCAGAGAGAGGAGCAATCCTTCACTGGAACCACACTGAAAGGGCAGAGACATGCACCTTCAGTGAAGCAGGGTGGAGACCAAGGTCTAAACCCACCCGCAGGAAAGCCAAAACTTTGGATACCCTGAACATTTGGGGGTTGTAACCTCTGGGACAACACCATTCAAAGTAGGTATGCCACACCCTGTGGTAAATCTGGCAGAGGCAGGTTTCTGTGCTCAGAGTATAGTGTTAATGCACACTAGTAATAGACACAATTTTAGGTAAGTCCTACAAATTATATACTGTAGTGCAACTTTGGGTTGATTTTTGGGGCGTGGGTCCCCTGGATTGCCTTGGTTGGTCTGCTTCAGGGCATTGCATTATAACACTTTCATTTTTTGCACATTTTATACACTTTTACTGTTTGTTTTTTATTATATTTGTATTTTCACTTTTCTATCCTACACATGCAGCAGCAGCAGCTGCTCTTATCTTTCTTACTTTACACTTCACTTTTCTCATTAGAGCGATGCCCTGGGGTGGCTCGGCTGAGCTGGTTTGGGTGTATCCTGCGCTCTAGATTTGAACCCTAGTATGTTAGGGACCTACCCTACAGAGGTTACCTGGATATGATGGGTAGGCCCATAACCTTGGCCATGATTATGCTAAAAACCTCTATTCATTGCAAAATTTTATTGCATAATGTATTTATATATAATCAGTAATTTGGAGTTGAGCACCTGTGATCTGTCCGTTTCTGTGCTTGCAATAATAGTCTCAACAAGTAGCACCTCCCATTATATATATTCAGGGTGTGCAGTCCAGGACCCTTTCTTATATACTATGCTGTATTGCCTCTGCCACTACTGTGAATTACATCTACGTATTTAGTGCGGCTAATAACCTTTTATAGTTATAGTCAGTGTGTCGACATATGATTCAAGTTTAGTACACAAGTACAGCAGCCACAGGGACGCCAACTTACGTTTCACCTGCGGCTGCTTTTTCAAGGCATCCTGAGGAACTTGTTCAGGGACTTGAGATTGAGGATAGGTCGGTGGGATCCGTTTGGTTTTTGAACCAGAAAAAGGCTGGAATAATAACCCGTTCCCATCTGGGATAACGGGACCGGTACAATGACCGCTGCCTGCAGCATGGATTGTACTGCCCTTTGAACAGCCAAGGCCTTGTCCTTGTTTGACAGGACATCTGTGCAGAAAAACTGATGGGGAGGCCGTCTGCAGAAGGAGAGGGCGTACCGCCGAGACCACTTCTCTCACCCAGGTGTCTGTAGTAGTGAAACACCACCGCTGGGTGAATTGAAGAAGTCGGCCTCCCACCCTGGGATAACGCCCCGTCAGACTGAGGGCTTGTCATCGGGCTTGGCAGCTGGACGTCTCGCACTCTAGGCTTGTTTCTTAGGCTTGGTAATTTTCTTGGTGGTAGACAGCCTAGGAAAGGACTGGGTTCTAGCCTTACCTGGGGCCCGATAGGTCCGAAAGGACGAACTCCGTGACTCCAGGGGAGCAGGAGCAGATGGCAGACAAGCCGACTTAGCTGTAACAGTGTATGCACTATTTTGTCCAAATCCGGGTCGAACAGGACCTTACCATTATAGGGGAAACACTCCAAGCCCTTCTTGGAGTCCGCAGCTGCCCTCCAAGAGTGAAGCCACAGGGAGCGGCGAACGCAATTTCCGCCGTAGAAATCCTGGAATTCAATAAGCTGACATCTAAGGCCGCTTCATTTATATAGGTAGCTGAATTTCGCAAGTTGTCCACCAGATTCAACTCCTCCCTGATCGCATCTGAAGACAAGGACCCCTCAAGGTTGTTTGCACAGTATTCCATAGCCCGAGCCACCCAGCCGATAGCAATAGCTGGTCTGCATGCGGCACCTGAAAGGGAATAAATGGACTTTAGGCAAACCTCCACCTTCCTATCAGTGTCATCTTCAGTGATAATGTGGAAGGTATAGGGAGAGTGGCGCTTTTAACCAAGCGCATGACATGAGAATCCACTACCGGTGATGTTTCCCATTTTGAAAAAGTCCTCAGCGAAGGGATAAGCATGGGCCAGACGCTTCTGCGGCTGGTAACGCTTCCCAGGATTTTTCCATGCCACCTCCAGATAGTCCACCAGCTGGTCGGACAACGGAAATATGGCTTAAAAAGGGCATGTTTGGACTTAGGTGCTGGAGGATCGTCCTTCTCTATGACCAAGGCCGCACGGACAGCTTGTATGAGACCCAGAATATATATATCTTGGACTTGGACTCCCTCTCCCGTGTAGAGGAGTTGTAGTCAGTCATCACGGAGTGCCCCATCTTCAGATGAGACCTCGTCATCATCACAGAGTAGATTGGGACGACGGCAAAAACCTTTTAGACGGTTTGCCCTGAGGGGCCTCCAGCTGTCGCATTTCTGCAACATTTTGCAATGCAGTGGGAACTGTATTAACCTACTGGGGAGATAGCACCTGCATGGGTGAAGCAAGCTCTGAGAGGGCATAAGCTGCTGCTGCTGCGTGAACTCCAGGGGGAAAAACACAGGAGGGACAGCTAAACGTACCACAATGGCCGTAAGTGCTTGTGCAAAGCACGCCCACAGAGGCTCCTGCGGATTGGCAGGGACCGTAGAGGGACCTGGGGGAGCATAGCACCTCAAACATAATCCCTCCAGTACCATGTCTCCCACCCCTAAAGTCGCTGTACATTTTTTACAGGACAGCTGGGCAGGAGCCACATTAGGCATATCACTCTCACTGCCAGACATAGTGAAGAGGATAGAAATATAATGTATGTGACCCCCTACACAGAAAGAACAGACTGTGAGAGGATGTACCCCGACAACACCTGTTTATAAGAGCTCAGAGAGGACAGGCACAGGGAAAGCAAAATGGCGTACAGGTCAGAAAGTGAAACTCAGACAGACAGCGCTAGCACACAGTCACATACAAAGCAGAATAAAAATAATACCTGCACTAAATCACACTTACTAGTCAACTATGCAGACTTAGCGTCTGGTAGGACAAAAGTGCTACATACGCTGACCACCGACCAGGAGAAGAGGAATGTAGGGGGACCTGGACTCCGCACTGCCTGTCTGCGATGAGCGACACTCAGCCAGGAGAAGATGGCTGCCAGAGATCACTGAGGGGGCGGATCCAGAGGAGGGAAGTTGTCACAGCCCAGCCAGACTGCGGCGGCAAGGAGCACTGTGCAGCGAGGAGGAGCCGGCTGTTATACAGGGAAGGCTGCCTTCCCTGATCAGCGTTTAACCCCTGGGATGCTGGAGCGTTCCGCCAAACTCCAGCCCAATGTCCCAGGTGGCTCAGTGAGGACACAGGACTCAGTACCTGGCTCCACTTGCTGTCATCCCCAGGGAGTCCACCGCCCCCGGGGGAAAAGACTAACTGGGCGCACACCACTGCAGAGACATGCCACTTACCTTGTGTCCCCATAGTGTCCAGCCACATTCCAGGGATCCGGTGTCCCTGCTAACCAAAACCCCAGAGGCCTGCCGAGATCCCTGAATCAGTACCGGCGTCTTGCGCCGGCGGGGTGATGGAGTGACAGTGCGGACATCCCCTGGACTGTCCTTGTTGTCACAATGTAGAAGGAAACTTCTTTAAAACAAAGAAATCTTCAGGGTCTGTGTTAACAGCCCCCCCTGCGCGTCAGTAACCCGACTCCGGCCGGGCACCCAACAAAACTGAGGCACATATGCTGCATGTGCAGATGCAGTTGTATACCGCAAGGAGGGGTTTGTTGCCGCACAGGGCGGGATTGCCTGGGGGGGCATTCGCTGTACCTACCGTCGGCTCACAGTGTCTATACTGTGGGGTGGGGGGGCTGGCTGCCTATTTTGTCAGTCCCAGGCCCCACAATTTCTGATGGCAGCCCTGCATCTGAGCAACCCTAAGGTTATGACAATATCCTCCGCTAGTAAACTGCAGAGACCAGAGAATCTGCATCAGAAGATGCAGTTGCAGGATTCGGCATGCCCATAAACTGGTGGTGACATGCCCCATCACCGCCCACAAATGCCTGAGAGATGTCAATCACACTGCGAGTAACACAACAGTGTGATCGGAGCCACAATACCATTACCGCATATGCGCACTGCGGCACTACGCATGTATACAACAGAAAACATAGGTAATTTGTGACCGAATCATAACCGCGTCCATCTCTGAATCACCCCTTTAGTTCTTTATCATTAGGGCTACATTATATGACGTTACTGCTGTTTACTCACATTAGTTAAGTGCCATTTCTATTAGGACAGTTGCAGAATAGAAGACTTCCGTTTGATTTTTAAAGTGGAAACCTTGTATGTTAGTATTTATCATTTTATTTTTGTTATATATGTGAATTTTATTCATTATTTTTATATTGAAAATGTGACTCATATATATTATTAACACTGTCATGACATTATTCTCTCTTTTGTGTATGATATATAATTGTATTAGTATATTATGTAGAACAGGGTAATAGGAGTACAGCAATTACTACTGACACAGTCACACTACTGTCCTACGCTCTCTGTACTACCATGGGATGTAAGTATAATACGGCTACTCCTGACTAATGACTGAGGCAAGTGTTACTGTGACTGTGCCGGCCGCATACTGAGGTGTCCGACTGAACATTTGCACATAAATACACTTTGTTTGTGTGCATCTTGTATACGTTCCATAATACAGCATAGTACAATGATATACATACTTAGAATCCGGGACCTCTTCCTCTGGTGGTCTATTATAAATACAGTGAAAAAAAAAAATATATATATATACATAATATCTGTATAACAGTGTTAATGATTTTCTGTTACATAACGAAGCCCTTTTCTCCTTGCTAGGTACTGATTACATGATGATTACATATAATATATATGCTGGCTGACAAATGTATCCTCATTAGCTACAAAGATCGCTACTTCTGAATTATTGCTAGTAAATTATTATTAATCTATATATTAATATTGCTAACATATTACATAGCTCTTTACATACTCATGTACAGCAGCCACTGTGTTAGTAGAACTTACAGTATTAATTCTCTACCACACTGCATCAGGGGGGGACTACTACTGGGGGCACTGCATCAGGGGGACCACTACTGGGGGCACTGTATAGGGGGGGGTTACTACTGGGGGCACTGTATAAGGGGCACTGTATAGGGGGGACCACTACTGGGGGCACTGAATAGGGAGGACCACTACAGGGGGCAATGTATAAGGAGCACTACTGAGGGCACTGCAGAGGGGGGCAGTTATGAGGCATACTTAAAATTGTAGGAGGGGGCAGTTATGGGTCATAATTGTGTGAGGAGGGGGCAGAGTTTAAATACCGCAGTATAGCATAATGGCCCTCTGCTTTGTTGAATTTTTTTATGTAGCCCACACTGCCTTAAAAGGTTGAAGACGCCTGGTATAGATATATGCTGACAGTTAGGAAAAAAGACACAGACAGGCAGAATTTACACTGCAAATTGGCACTACAATCAACCACCCAGATTCAGGACCTCATTCTGAGTCGGTCGTTGCGGCTGCAAGGTCGTAAGGTAAAAGGGGCCGGATATGCAAATGAAGCGCTCGCAAGTTGTGTCGTTAAGATGGGATCGTTAGCTGGACAAGCGAGGGGAGGATGCGGCCGTAAGACTAAAAATACGCCCCCTTCTCGTTCCCATTACATGTCATCTCCGGGCATATAAGGATTAATCGAGACCATCGGGAACCATCGTAGCTGGTCGTAGAGCTTAAGGTTGACCATACCCTCTCTTAAGCACTACGATCAAGTCAGTGTAAAAACCTCCCATGTCACATGTGCCATGACACTACTTAGTTAATTATGCACTCCCATAAAAAGCCGTTTGCATAGTCAGGCACGCCTGCGTTCGGATCTCCACTCCCCCGTTCACAAGCACCTTCCCCTGTTACCACCCACAAACGCCTCTTCCTGTCACTCAAACTAACGACCTGGCCAAGTTGAAGGAGAGAGCAATTTCTGATCGTAATAGCTAGTTTGCGCACGCGCATTGCGAATTTTACACATGCGCAGTTTAGCGAACATCGGTGGCGTACGACCGTGCGGCTGCAAAGACCGACTCTGAATGAAGTCCTCAGTGTCTGGGAATGCTATAGCGCTACATACACTAACCCAAAAGAGAGGTATGCAGGATGACTGGACCACGCGCTGTCCTGAGAGATCTGCGTCTGTACCACCAAAAAAGTGGCCACCGGAGACATCAGAGGTGGCGTGGCTGCAGGAGGAAGCAGCTCAGAGAAGCCAGACTTTAGAGCAGGGATGGGGAACCTCAGGCCCGGGGGCCATATAAGGCCCCCGGAATCATTTGGTCTGGCCATCGGAGCTTTTTTCTGCTAGCCTCATCTGGATAGCAGGGTGCCTAAATGGAACCCTGCAACCAGAATCTATGCAGTAGTGCAGCCTGGAGCGCGTCCTTAGGAAACTTCAGATGGTCACACCGCTGCCCTTACAGCTCCCCGGAGCATCCTCAGTATGCTCCAGGCATTGCTGTAATCACTGGCGATTGAGGCCCCGCCCCCATTTGATGTCACATGGAGGAGGCATGGCCTGCACCAGGCCCGTGAATAATGTTATATATATCAAAATGGCCCTCGGCAGAAAAAAGGTTCCCAACCCCTGCTTTAGAGGAAAGGCTCCCTGAGCTGAGGGGAGGAGCCGCTTAAACAGGAAAGCTGTCTCCCCAGGCTGATTGTTCAACCCCTGGGACGCTGGTTCCCACACCAAAATGTCCCTGGTGGTCTAGTGGAGCGTGAGGGCTGGAGTCTGCGTCAACACTCATCACCTCCGGGCTGTCCCCAGAGACCGGAGGTATGACTGGCAATGTGCCCGTCGAGATCCCCAGATCAGTACAGGCGTCGCGGCACCAGACGGCAGCACAGACGTGCTATGGACAGGCTGCTGCTGCGCGCTCTGAATTTAGTAGAATAAACTAACAAAAATCATAAAAGAAAATAGCTTTAGGGCTGCCCCCTGTGTTAATAGTTGACCCGACTCTGGCCGGGCACCAACGAACACTGAGGTGCTTCTGAGTCAGTGGGAGGATGGACCAGTGCTTCCGGGGAGCTGAAAGCTTTAACTGCGTGGTGCCCGGATCCATCACCTACACCCCAAGGTCTCCCTGTGGAGCCTATGGACCCTGAAGAAGAAATATATATTTATGGTACATGAATAAGTTACAGGATCATATATGACTCATCTGAAATAAAAAAGTAAAAAATACTATAGGTACATACATGAAGGGTACAACCCGGTTTGACGACATAGCACTGTTAGAAATATAAAAAATTATGAAAAAAAAAGTTAGTGGTTTTCTTAATCCAATTTGCTTTAACTTACTGGCATACAGCTCTGTATCTATTACTACATTGCTTTGTTTTTCTGCCTTTAATCTCTACTTTTGAACCAAATCTTTATATCATCTGGCAGAGTTGTTTATTTTGTTGCCCTAGGATACAACACAATGCTGTGATCTGTATACAACTATCTGATCTGTATCTGTAGAAATGTACCTGATGCATAAAGCACAGCAGAGCAGCATTGTATTATATAAGAGCAAGATGAAACAACACTGCCTGACTATACAGAATAAAAACATGGGGCTTGGGGCCTGATTTCGTTTTTTTTAAGTCAAATCAACCTGATTTTGCCAAAATTGCTACTTTGAATTACAAAATCAGCCCTATTACACTTCCCTCCCAATGTATCTTAACCATTAAAAAGCATTTATTATTATTGTACATGTGCATATAATAGTCTGATGAATTTGAAGCAATTGATGGATTCTTAGGGGCATATTCAGTTAGGTGCGAAAAGTCAAAAACTTTTCGCATGCCGGACTTTTTTCCCTTCTTCGCTGGTTTTATTTGCGGAAAAGTATCGCGCGCATCCCTGCTTTTCGCCATATTCAATTAGGAATCGCCAAAAACGGCAGCCGGCGAATTCAGGCCTGGCGAAAAGTCTCGTCAGAAATGGGGAAAACTGCCTGGAACCCTGAAAAGATGCACTAACATAGGGGTTCACTATAGGGATGTTTTTAGTACCCCTAATAAAGCTATTCTGGGTACTTCAGGTTTTTCAAAAGCTTGCTATTAGCGTCTTTGCATAAGTGAAGAATGGCATTAAGCAATATTTTTTCAACAAAATAACTAGTCCCAGCACATTTGGGGTACATGAAAATGGGTGCTAGCATATTTAAAAGTTGCTAATGTTAATCCACCTGCCGCAAGCACCTGCAATCTTAAAAACACCGGGTGCATACTTGGGGACCCCCCTGGAGTCTATTTAGCTAGTTTATATGTTTGTCCCCGAAATTTGGTCTTTTCCGCCCCCAATTTGAAAGTGCTTTATTGGGGTGTTCTTATGTATTTTTTATTTGACACAGTTTAGCTGTGGGGCGCTGTCCCAAGGGTGCTGTGTGGTTTCCGCAAGTTTGCACCCCTAAACCCCAATTCTGCACTTTTTTTGGCCTGCTTTCATAGGCAAATCTTTTCCACGAATTCCAATGCATTGACTTTTCGCACCTGCGAAAAAAGTTTCCACAATTGAACACGGGGATAAGTTTTCACCTGGCGAAATGACGTCACCAGTGAAACTTTGTCGCCAAATACGGCTTTTCGCACCTAAATGAATATGTCCCTCAGATATAATTACTTATTAGCTAGCAGTTGCTGCAAATTTTGAATGTAGCCATCATACAACTTTATTTTTGGATTTATTCCTGCAAAGAAAAAAAACACATATGTTGGTACATGTAGCAGGTACTGGTTCTGCACCAATGTGTAAGTTTTGTTTATAGAACAGCATTGTCACAGAAGAAAAGACACTTTTCTGTGTATGACTACTGTGTATGTCTCACATGTATATAGTTGTATGTGTATGACTACTGTGTATATGTCTCACATGTACATAGTTGTATGTGTATGACTACTGTGTATATGTCTCACATGTATATAGTTGTATGTGTATGACTACTGTGTATGTGTCTCACATGTATATAGTTGTGTGTGTATGACTACTGTGTATGTGTCTCACATGCAAATAGCTGCGTGTGTATGACTACTGTGTATGTGTCACATGTAAATAGCTGTGTGTGTATGACTACTGTGTATGTGTATCACATGTAAATAGCTGTGTGTGTATATGACTACTGTGTATGTGTCTCACATGTATATAGTTGTGTGTGTATGACTACTGTGTATGTGTCTCACATGTAAATAGCTGTGTGTATCACTACTGTGTATGTGTATCACATGTAAATAGCTGTGTGTGTATGACTACTGTGTATGTGTATCACATGTAAATAGCTGTGTGTGTATGACTACTGTGTATGTGTATCACATGTAAATAGCTGTGTGTATATGACTACTGTGTATGTGTCTCACATGTATATAGTTGTGTGTGTATGACTACTGTGTATGTGTATCACATGTAAATAGCTGTTTGTGTATGACTACTGTGTATGTGTATCACATGTAAATAGCTGTGTGTGTATGACTACTGTGTATGTGTCACATGTATATAGTTGTATGTGTATGACTACTGTGTATGTGTATCCCATGTATATAGTTGTGTGTGTATGACTACTGTGTATGTCTCACATGCAAATAGCTGTTTGTGTATGACTACTGTGTATGTGTCACATGTAAATAGCTGTGTGTGTATGACTACGGTGTATGTGTCACATGTAAATAGCTGTGTGTGTATGACTACTGTGTATGCGTATCACATGTAAATAGCTGTGTGTGTATGACTACTGTGTATGTGTCTCACATGTATATAGGTGTGTGTGTATGACTACTGTGTATGTGTATCACATGTAAATAGTTGTGTGTGTATGACTACTGTGTATGTGTATCACATGTAAATAGTTGTGTGTGTATGGCTACTGTGTATGTCTCACATATAAATAGTTGTGTGTGTATGGCTACTGTGTATGTGTCTCACATGTATATAGTTGTGCGTGTATGACTACTGTGTATGTGTATCACATGTAAATAGTTGTGTGTGTATGACTACTGTGTATGTCTCACATATAAATAGCTGTGTGTGTATGACTACTGTGTATGTGTCACATGTATATAGTTGTATGTGTATGACTACTGTGTATGTGTATCCCATGTATATAGTTGTGTGTGTATGGCTACTGTTTATGTCTCACATATAAATAGTTGTGTGTGTATGGCTACTGTGTATGTGTCTCACATGTATATAGTTGTGCGTGTATGATTACTGTGCATGTGTCACATTTAAATAGTTGTGTGTGTATGACTACTGTGTATATGTCTCACATGTATATAGGTGTGTGTGTATGACTACTGTGTATGTGTATCACATGTAAATAGTTGTGTGTGTATGACTACTGTGTATGTCTCACATATAAATAGGTGTGTGTATGACTACTGTGTATGTGTCTCACATGTATATAGTTGTATGTGTATGACTACTGTGTATGTGTATCACATGTAAATAGTTGTGTGTATGACTACTGTCTATGTGTCTCACATGCAAATAGGTGTGTGTGTAGGACTACTGTGTGTGTGTGTCACATGTATATAGTTGTGTGTGTATGACTACTGTGTATGTGTCACATGTAAATAGCTGTGTGTGTATGACTACTGTGTATGTGTATCACATGTAAATAACTGTGTATGTATATATGACTACTGTGTATGTGTCTCACATGTAAATAGCTGTGTATGTATATATGACTACTATGTATGTGTCTCACATGTAAATAGCTGTGTGTGTATGACTACTGTGTATGTCTCAAATGTATATAGTTGTGTGTGTATGACTACTGTGTATGTGTCTCACATGTAAATAGCTGTGTGTGTATGACTACTGTGTATGTGTCACATGTAAATAGCTGTGTGTGTATGACTACTGTGTATGTGTATCACATGTAAATAGCTGTGTGTGTATATGACTACTGTGTATGTGTCTCACATGTAAATAGTTGTGTGTGTATGACTACTGTATATGTGTCTCACATGTATATAGTTGTGTGTGTATGACTACTGTGTATGTGTCACATGTATATAGTTGTGTGTGTATGACTACTGTGTATGTGTATCCCATGTATATAGTTGTGTGTGTATGACTACTGTGTATGTGTCACATGTAAATAGCTGTGTGTGTATGACTACGGTGTATATGTCACATGTAAATAGCTGTGTGTGTATGACTACTGTGTATGTGTCTCACATGTATATAGTTGTATGTGTATGACTACTGTATATGTGTCTCACATATATATAGTTGTGTGTGTATGACTACTGTGTATGTGTCACATGTATATAGTTGTGTGTGTATGACTACTGTGTATGTGTATCCCATGTATATAGTGGTGTGTGTATGGCTACTGTGTATGTGTATGACTACTGTGTATGTGTCTCACATGTAAATAGCTGTGTGTGTATGACTACTGTGTATGTGTCACATGTAAATAGCTGTGTGTGTATGACTACTGTGTATGTGTATCACATGTAAATAGCTGTGTGTGTATGACTACTGTGTATGTCTCAAATGTATATAGTTGTGTGTGTATGACTACTGTGTATGTGTCTCACATGTAAATAGCTGTGTGTGTATGACTACTGTGTATGTGTCACATGTAAATAGCTGTGTGTGTATGACTACTGTGTATGTGTATCACATGTAAATAGCTGTGTGTGTATATGACTACTGTGTATGTGTCTCACATGTAAATAGTTGTGTGTGTATGACTACTGTATATGTGTCTCACATGTATATAGTTGTGTGTGTATGACTACTGTGTATGTGTCACATGTATATAGTTGTGTGTGTATGACTACTGTGTATGTGTATCCCATGTATATAGTTGTGTGTGTATGACTACTGTGTATGTGTCACATGTAAATAGCTGTGTGTGTATGACTACGGTGTATATGTCACATGTAAATAGCTGTGTGTGTATGACTACCGTGTATGTGTCTCACATGTATATAGTTGTATGTGTATGACTACTGTATATGTGTCTCACATATATATAGTTGTGTGTGTATGACTACTGTGTATGTGTCACATGTATATAGTTGTGTGTGTATGACTACTGTGTATGTGTATCCCATGTATATAGTGGTGTGTGTATGGCTACTGTGTATGTGTATGACTACTGTGTATGTGTCTCACATGTAAATAGCTGTTTGTGTATGACTACTGTGTATGTGTCACATGTAAATAGCTGTGTGTGTATGACTACGGTGTATGTGTCACATGTAAATAGCTGTGTGTGTATGACTACGGTGTATGTGTCACATGTAAATAGCTGTGTGTGTATGACTACGGTGTATGTGTCACATGTAAATAGCTGTGTGTGTATGACTACTGTGTATGTGTCTCACATGTATATAGTTGTATGTGTATGACTACTGTATATGTGTCTCACATGTATATAGTTGTGTGTGTATGACTACTGTGTATGTGTCACATGTATATAGTTGTGTGTGTATGACTACTGTGTATGTGTATCCCATGTATATAGTGATGTGTGTATGGCTACTCTGTATGTGTATGACTACTGTGTATGTGTCTCACATGCAAATAGCTGCTTGTGTATGACTACTGTGTATGTGTCACATGTAAATAGCTGTGTGTGTATGACTACGGTGTATGTGTCACATGTAAATAGCTGTGTGTGTATGACTACTGTGTATGCGTATCACATGTAAATAGCTGTGTGTGTATGACTACTGTGTATGTGTCTCACATGTATATAAGTGTGTGTGTATGACTACTGTGTATGTGTAGCACATGTAAATAGTTGTGTATGTATGACTACTGTGTATGTGTATCACATGTAAATAGTTGTGTGTGTATGACTACTGAGTATGTCTCACATATAAATAGTTGTGTGTGTATGGCTACTGTGTATGTGTCTCACATGTATATAGTTGTGCGTGTATGACTACTGTGTATATGTCTCTCACATGTATATAGTTGTGTGTATGACTACTGTGCATGTGTCACATTTAAATAGGTGTGTGTGTATGACTACTGTGTATGTGTCTCACATGTATATAGTTGTGTGTGTATGACTACTGTGCATGTGTCACATGTATATAGTTGTGTGTGTATGACTACTGTGTATGTGTCACATTTAAATAGGTGTGTGTGTATGACTATTGTGTATGTGTCTCACATGTATATAGTTGTGTGTGTATGACTACTGTGCATGTGTCACATGTATATAGTTGTGTGTGTATGACTACTGTGTATGTGTCTCACATGTATATAGTTGTGTGTGTATGACTACTGTGTATGTGTCTCACATGTATATAGTTGTGTTTATGACTACTGTGTAAGTGTCTCACATGTATATAGTTGTGTGTGTATGACTACTGTGTATGTGTCTCACATGTAAATAGTTGTGTGTATTACTACGGTGTATGTGTCTCACATATAAATAGTTGTGTGTATGACTACTGTGTATGTGTCTCACATGTATACAGTTGTGTGTGTATGACTACTGTGTATGTGTCCCACATGTATATAGTTGTGTGTGTATGACTACTGTGTATGTGTCTCACATGTATATAGTTGTGTGTGTATGACTACTGTGTATGTGTCACATGTATATAGTTGTGTGTGTATGACTACTGTGTATGTGTATCCCATGTATATAGTGGTGTGTGTATGGCTCCTGTGTATGTGTATAACTACTGTGTATGTGTCTCACATGTAAATAGCTGTTTGTGTATGACTACTGTGTATGTGTCACATGTAAATAGCTGTGTGTGTATGACTACGGTGTATGTGTCACATGTAAATAGCTGTGTGTGTACGACTACGGTGTATGTGTCACATGTAAATAGCTGTGTGTGTATGACTACGGTGTATGTGTCACATGTAAATAGCTGTGTGTGTATGACTACTGTGTATGTGTCTCACATGTATATAGTTGTATGTGTATGACTACTGTATATGTGTCTCACATGTATATAGTTGTGTGTTTATGACTACTGTGTGTGTGTCACATGTATATAGTTGTGTGTGTATGACTACTGTGTATGTGTATCCCATGTATATAGTGATGTGTGTATGGCTACTGTGTATGTGTATGACTACTGTGTATGTGTCTCACATGCAAATAGCTGCTTGTGTATGACTACTGTGTATGTGTCACATGTAAATAGCTGTGTGTGTATGACTACGGTGTATGTGTCACATGTAAATAGCTGTGTGTGTATGACTACTGTGTATGCGTATCACATGTAAATAGCTGTGTGTGTATGACTACTGTGTATGTGTCTCACATGTATATAGGTGTGTGTGTATGACTACTGTGTATGTGTAGCACATGTAAATAGTTGTGTATGTATGACTACTGTGTATGTGTATCACATGTAAATAGTTGTGTGTGTATGACTACTGAGTATGTCTCACATATAAATAGTTGTGTGTGTATGGCTACTGTGTATGTGTCTCACATGTATATAGTTGTGCGTGTATGACTACTGTGTATATGTCTCTCACATGTATATAGTTGTGTGTATGACTACTGTGCATGTGTCACATTTAAATAGGTGTGTGTGTATGACTACTGTGTATGTGTCTCACATGTATATAGTTGTGTGTGTATGACTACTGTGCATGTGTCACATGTATATAGTTGTGTGTGTATGACTACTGTGTATGTGTCACATTTAAATAGGTGTGTGTGTATGACTACTGTGTATGTGTCTCACATGTATATAGTTGTGTGTGTATGACTACTGTGCATGTGTCACATGTATATAGTTGTGTGTGTATGACTTCTGTGTATGTGTCTCACATGTATATAGTTGTGTGTGTATGACTACTGTGTATGTGTCTCACATGTATATAGTTGTGTTTATGACTACTGTGTAAGTGTCTCACATGTATATAGTTGTGTGTGTATGACTACTGTGTATGTGTCTCACATGTAAATAGTTGTGTGTATGACTACTGTGTATGTGTCTCACATATAAATAGTTGTGTGTATGACTACTGTGTATGTGTCTCACATGTATACAGTTGTGTGTGTATGACTACTGTGTATGTGTCTCACATGTATATAGTTGTGTGTGTATGACTACTGTGTATGTGTCTCACATGTATATAGTTGTGTGTGTATGACTACTGTGTATGTGTCTCACATGTACATAGTTGTGTGTGTATGACTACTGTGTATGTGTCACATTTAAATAGGTGTGTGTGTATGACTACTGTGTATGTGTCTCACATGTATATAGTTGTGTGTGTATGACTACTGTGACTGTGTTTGACATGTATATAGTTGTGTGTGTGTGTGTATGACTACTGTGTATGTGTCTCACATGTACATAGTTGTGTGTGTATGACTACTGTGTATGTGTCTCACATGTACATAGTTGTGTGTGTATGACTACTGTGTATGTGTCTCACATGTAAATAGGTGATGGAGTAAAAAAGTGACCCCAGAGGATCTTTGCAGAAACTACTCTTACACCTAATTTAGAATGTAAAGAATCTGAAATAGGAACTTTGGGCCTGATTCAGAGCCGTTCGCTATTTGCGGTCGTTCGTTCAAAAACAAGGGGTGGCTATTCAAACGATCCGTTCGCAAATTGCAGTCTGTTCACACCTCTAAGTCTGAACGAGCGAGCAAAACATACGCTCGTTTATTTGATAAAAACGCCCCCTGGCCGCTCGCACCATACGTCATGTCCGCTATTTATTAGATTAATCGAGTACATCGTACAGCGTATGAACTGCTCGCTATTCTTGTGGTTGGTGTTTTCAACCACTATTTTGCGAGCAGTTCTGAGTTAAAAAAACCAAATGACGTGGTCAATGACGCTGCTGTATTAATTATGCACTCCCTTAAAATGCCCGTTTTGACCTTTAAGCACGCCTGCGTTCGGATCTCCACTCCCCGTTTTCAAGCACCTTCCCCTGTTACCACCCACATACGCCTCATTCTGTCACTCAAAATAGCAGGCCCTCGCTATATTGCGTACCAACGATTTTCAGCCGCACTGACTGGTTCGCGCATGCGTACTAAAAACCGTACGCATGCGCAGATGTGCGAACATCGCTCGGAACGAGCGTACTGCCGCTAGCGAGTGGCTCTGAATGAGGGCCTTTGTGTTGATCAGAGACAATTGAGAAGTGCAGCCTCACAAGAAACACAATACTCCTGGACATACCTGATGTAAATGCAAATATATGGATACCTGATAGGCACATTGTAATGAAGTTAACTGCTACACATAGGAATTCAGTTAAGCTGTGTACACACTTATAGATATATAGCCTGCTTGTTTTAACGAGCGATATATCTATAGTGCATTGCCGAGTGTGTACAGCAGATGTCTGTTGACGATATCGTTCACAGACATATCTGATCTGCTCACAGCATACGGCCGACATATCTGAAAGATATATCGACCATCTGCTCGTGTGTACGGGCGACCCGCCGATCACGCATACACATGCTGTGGCACCCGGGGGTGATTGACAGCTCAACTGGGCAGGCAATTTAAATGCCTGCCCATTTGAGCTGTCAAGCCTGGCACATCGGGCAGGAGAATTGGTAAGTGTGTATACAATTAGCAATTGTCAGATAGGTCGGAGGGTTGACCCAGCTTTATGTATCACAGGCGTCAATGAATGACGTCACAACACTAGTGATGTCAGTGGGAGTGCTTTTGGCTCTGATAGAGCCAAGAGCACTCCTGGGCTTGCGGCAGCGAGACCCTACTGCAAGGGTCTCGTCGCAAGCCCGATGGTCGCGATGGTCTTGACCGTCGCGACCATCACTTTGGCCGCTCGCTATAGCTGTGAGTGGTCACCCACAGCTATGCGAGAGGCCAGGAGGCCGCTCCAAAAAGGAGCAGAGACGGCCCTGATTCAGAGCGAGAGCTCTGTCAGAGCATTCGGCTCTGAATCAGGGCCATAGTCCATTACATCCTCCTTTACAGCAGCCCCTGTGTCAGTGGAAGTAAGGAATACATTTGCTAAGTGGTGGCTTTTGCTAGTCACTGCTTCTGTGTTTTTTTAATGCCAAATTGTAACATGATAATTATGGTCAAAACTGTGTTTTGTGTTAAACATGATGGTCATTTTACATTTTGGGGTTAAACATGATGAAAAGTTGCGGTTTGCAAGCTTAGAACATTTACCCCTAACCAGGGCCGGATTGAGGGCCACATGGGCCTGGAGCTGAAAATGATTGAGGGCCTATTTTGAAAAGCAGATGAGGTGTGACCAGAGCTGTATGGTGTGGCCAGAGCCACATGGGCGTATGCACCCACTATAATGTCAACACCAATGTCTCCGTAAATATGTAAAAGAAAAAAAAATCTATTTTGTGAGGTGATACAAATTTACTACTTATGATTTATGGCTGACCATGTGGACAGCAGATGGTCAGTCAACATCATGCTGTCATGACAATGGGCCTATTTTTATTTGGAGGCCTGGAGCTGTAGCTCCATCCGCCCCATTGTTAATCTGGCCCCACCCCTAACAGTCTAAGGGATCTATTTACTTAGCAGTGTTAAGCTGGCCACACACTAGACCAACTTACATCCAACCAGCCAACTAGTTGATTGGTTGGAATGAAAATCTGGTAATGTATGGGAGTAACTGATGATCAGCAATTTGATCCTAAATGCCAGAAAACAGACGAAAATGGTCGTTCAGAGTTAAGTTTGTTAAATGTTTGATCTAAACTATTTGTTCATTTTCCAGCGTTTAGGAGCAAATTGCTGATTGTATTTCTTACCAGATTTTCATTCCAACCAATCAACTAGTTGGGTGGTTGATGTAAGTTGGTCTAGTGTGTGGCCAGCTTTAGGAGACAAAGTGAAAGGAGATAAGGTACCAGCCAATCAGCTCCCAACTGCCACTTGTGACATGGCAGTTAGGAACTGATTGGCTGGTACCTTATCTCATTTCACTTTGTCTCCTAACACTGCTTAGTACATAGACCCCTAAATTCTTTTCATACAAACTAGTGTCCAGGGCAGGATTAAGGCTTGTGGGGGCCCTGGGGCAACTAAGTTGTGGGGGCCCCCACCAAGCCACATGGAGCCTACCCCTTCCCCCGCCACACGTTAAACACGGACACACACATATAATACATATGTAGCAAACATGTTTTCTATAACATACATACTAACACACACATGTACAGTATATACAAACACATACACACTAACACTACACAGTGTATACACACTAGCACATACTGTATATACACATTAATACATACATACACACTAACACATACACACTAACACATACTGTATATACAATAACACATACACATATACACACACTAACATATACAGTACTGTATACAATAACACATATATATATACTTAAACACATACATATACACATATAGACTATAGTAAACTTACATTCTATGCAGGCTGCTGCTCACTTCATTAGGCCCCGCCCCCTCACGCTGTACTGCCATGAATCTCGGGTCATATGGGGGCGGGGCTTGCCATGTTGGCTCCGCCCCCATTTCGGGAAAAGTAGAAGGGGGGACTGGTCGCCAGGGGGGTGGTTTCTAGCTGACCAGCAGCAGCAGCAGGTGCAGGGAGCTGGCTGGATGGGCACTCTCCCTCCTCAGCGTGACACTGACACACCCCCCGGATCATGCACTGAGATTAGCAGGCTGTGGTTCAGCCTATGCTATGATTGGAGCCTGTGTAATGCACTGCCCGCGCATTATACAGGCTCCGATCACAGCACAGGCTCAGCGCATGATCCGGACTGCGCTAGGGGGGGCGATCGCTCCAATCGCCCCCCCCCCTGGATCCGCCACTGGTGTGTGGGCCCCCTGTGTGTGGGGGCCCAGAGACGACCGCCCCTGTCGCCCCCCCCTTAATCCGGCCCTGCTAGTGTCACTTTGGCCCAAAGCTAATGCTGGGTACACATTATATACAAATATAACTGCAGATGATGGTCGTTCATACACACTGAGCGGCCATCATCTGCTTCTGGCCGCAGGTCCCGGCAGCCGGGGGGTGGGGCGAGGGCATGTCCCTACCCCCTCCTTGTGGCTACCGCTATATGTGTACGGGCGGTCTGCAGACCACCCATACACACTTGCCGATGGACAGATATGTCTGCAGACCACCCGTACACACTTGCCGATGGACAGATATGTCTGCAGACCAGCCATACACACTTGCCGATGGACAGATATGTCTGCAGACCAGCCATACACACTTGACGATGGACAGATATGTCTGCAGACCAGCCATACACACTTGACGATGGACAGATATGTCTGCAGACCACTCGTACACACTTGCCGATGGACAGATATGTCTGCAGACATCTGCCAGTCGGCTATGCAGCACAGCCAATGCGATATGTCTGTGAACGATGCCATTCACAGACATATCGCGGATACACACTGGCCAACGGGCAGCAGATATATTGGCAGATCAATTGATCGGCCAATATACCTGTCAGTGTTTTCCCAGCTTAAGTAACCTAGCACTATATAATTTGAACTTTTGGGGAAGAAAGAACCTAGAAGAGTCCCACTGTATACAGACTGGGAAATACCATGTTACTGCATATGAGCCGTAAGTCAAAGCGCATTGTGCACTTCCACGTTGGCATTTTGCACTTACTTTTGCCAGAGCTTTTGCTCTTTTGTGCACATGTGCCATCTTTCTGATTATCACTGAGAAGATGGTGCAAGGGAGGAGGGACACACTTAACAGCACAAGGTACGATGCTGGGCTAAGGGGGGTACACTGCACAACGGCCCCCTCAGGTGTTAATATGCCCCTTCCGGACCTGTACAATTTGTAAGGTAAACATTGGGACCCTATGTGCATGTCAGAACAAATTGAAAGTGATGGAGTAGAAAGTAATTGGGGTGAAGGTGCTGGGTACAAATTACTTGAGTGAGATAATATAACTGAGTGGGAAGGAGCTGGAGTGCAAAGTAATTACCTAGTGAGCATTAATGGATATGAATGGGCTGCATGTATTGATCTGGGGGAGACATGAATTAGGCTCAGGGCATGCAGTGACTGGGGGTACCCATGAATTGAGCTGGGGGAGACATGAATTAGGCTCAGGGCATGCAGTGACTGGGGTAGCCATGAATTGATCTGGGGGAGATATGAATTAGGCTCAGGGCATGCAGTGACCGGGGGTAGCCTTGAATTGATCTGGGGGAGACATGAATTAGGCTCAGGGCATGCAGTGACCGGGGGTAGCCATGAATTGATCTGGGGGAGACATGAATTAGGCTCAGGGCATGCAGTGACTGGGGTAGCCATGAATTGATCTGGGGGAGATATGAATTAGGCTCAGGGCATGCAGTGACCGGGGGTAGCCTTGAATTGTTCTGGGGGAGACATGAATTAGGCTCAGGGCATGCAGTGACCGGGGGTAGCCATGAATTGTTCTGGGGGAGACATGAATTAGGCTCAGGGCATGCAGTGACCGGGGGTAGCCATGAATTGTTCTGGGGGAGACATGAATTAGGCTCAGGGCATGCAGTGACTGGGGGTAGCCATAAATTGTTCTGGGGGAGACATGAATTAGGCTCAGGGCATGCAGTGACTGGGGGTAGCCATGAATTGTTCGGGGTGAGACATGAATTAGGCTCAGGGCATGCAGTGACCGGTGGAAGCCATGAATTGTTCTGGGGGAGACATGAATTAGGCTCAGGGCATGCAGTGACCGGGGGTAGCCATGAATTGATCTGGGGGAGACATGAATTAGGCTCAGGGCATACAGTGACTGGTGGTAGCCATGAATTGATCTGGGGGAGATATGAATCAGGCTCAGGGCATGCAGTGACCGGGGGTAGCCATGAATTGTTCTGGGGGAGACATGAATTAGGCTCAGGGAATGCAGTGACCGGGGGTAGCCATGAATTGATCTGGGGGAGACATGAATTAGGCTCAGGGCATGCAGTGACCGGGAGTAGCCATGAAGTGTTCTGGGGGAGACATGAATTAGGCTCAGGGCATGCAGTGACTGGGGGTAGCTGGGAGACATGAATTAGGCTCAGGGCATGCAGTGACTGGGGGTAGCCATGAATTGATCTGGGGGAGACATGAATTAGGCTCAGGGCATGCAGTGACCGGGGGTAGCCATGAAGTGATCTTGGGGACATGAATTAGGCTCAGGGCATGCAGTGACCGGGGGTAGCCATGAAGTGATCTGTGGGAGACATGAATTAGGCTCAGGGCATGCAGTGACCGGGGGTAGCCATGAATTGTTCTGGGGGAGACATGAATTAGGCTCAGGGCATGCAGTGACTGGTGGTAGCCATGAATTGTTCTGGGGGAGACATGAATTAGGCTCAGGGCATGCAGTGGATGGGGGTAGCCATGAATTTTTCTGGGGGAGACATGAATTAGGCTCAGGGCATGCAGTGACTGGGGGTAGCCATGAATTGTTCTGGGGAGACATGAATTAGGCTCAGGGCATGCAATGACTAGTGGTAGCCATGAATTGTTCTGAGGGAGACATGAATTAGGCTCAGGGCATGCAGTGACTGGGGGTAGCCATGAATTGTTCTGGGGGAGACATGAATTAGGCTCAGGGCATGCAGTGACTGGTGGTAGCCATGAAGTGATCTGGGGGAGACATGAATTAGGCTCAGGGCATGCAGTGACAGGGGGTAGCCATGAAGTGATCTGGGGGAGACATGAATTAGGCTCAGGGCATGCAGTGACTGGGGGTAGCCATGAAGTGATCTGGGGGAGACATAAATTAGGCTCAGGGCATGCAGTGACTGGGGGTAGATATTAATTGATCTGGGGGAGACATGAATCAGTGCTCAGGTTATGCAGTGACTGGGGGTAGCCATAAAGTGATCTGGGGGAGACATGAATTAGGATCACGGCATGCAGTGACTGGGGGTAGCCATGAATTGTTCTGGGGGAGACATGAATTAGGCTCAGGGCATGCAGTGACTGGGGGTAGCCATGAATTAGGCTCAGGGCTTGCAGTGACCGGGGGTAGCCATGAATTGATCTGGGGGAGACATGAATTTGGCTCAGGGCATGCAGTGACTGGGGTAGCCATGAATTGATCAGGGGGAGATATGAATTAGGCTCAGGGCATGCAGTGACCGGGGGTAGCCATGAATTGTTCTGGGGGAGACATGAATTAGGCTAAGGGCATTGCAGTGACTGGGGGTAGCCATGAATTGTTCTGGGGAGACATGAATTAGTGCTAAGGTTATGCAGTGACCGGGGGTAGCCATGAATTGATCTGGGGGAGACATGAATTAGGCTCAGGGCATGCAGTGACTGGGAGTAGCCATGAATTGTTCTGGGGGAGACATGAATTAGGCTCAGGGCATGCAGTGACTGGGGGTAGCCATGAAGTGATCTGGGGGAGACATGAATTAGGCACAGGGCATGCAGTGACTTGGGTAGCCAAGAATTGATCTGGGGGAGATATGAATTAGGCTCAGGGTATGCAGTGACCGGGGGTAGATATGAAGTGATCTGGGGGACATGAATTAGGCTCAGGGCATGCAGTGACCGCGGGTAGCCATGAAGTGATCTGGGGGAGCCATGAATTAGGCTCAGGGCATGCAGTGACCGGGGGTAGCCATGAATTGTTCTGGGGGAGACATGAATTAGGTTCAGGGTATGCAGTGACTGGGGTAGCCATGAAGTAATCTTGGGGAGACATGAATTAGGCTCAGGGCATGCAGTGACTGGGGGTAGCCATGAAGTGATCTTGGGGACATGAATTAGGCTCAGGGCATGCAGTGACCGGGGGTAGCCATGAAGTGATCTGGGGGAGACATGAATTAGGCTCAGGGCATGCAGTGACCGGGGGTAGCCATGAATTGTTCTGGGGGAGACATGAATTAGGCTCAGGGCATGCAGTGACCGGTGGTAGCCATGAATTGTTCTGGGGGAGACATGAATTAGGCTCAGGGCATGCAGTGACTGGGGGTAGCCATGAATTGTTCTGGGGCAGACATGAATTAGGCTCAGGGCATGCAGTGACTAGTGGTAGCCATGAATTGTTCTGAGGGAGACATGAATTAGGCTCAGGGCATGCAGTGACTGGGGGTAGCCATGAATTGTTCTGGGGGAGACATGAATTAGGCTCAGGGCATGCAGTGACTGGTGGTAGCCATGAAGTGATCTGGGGGAGACATGAATTAGGCTCAGGGCATGCAGTGACTGGGGGTAGCCATGAAGTGATCTGGGGGAGACATGAATTAGGCTCAGGGCATGCAGTGACTGGGGGTAGCCATTAAGTGATCTGGGGGAGACATGAATTAGGCTCAGGGCATGCAGTGACTGGGGGTAGATATGAATTGATCTGGGGGAGACAAGAATCAGTGCTCAGGTTATGCAGTGACTGGGGGTAGCCATAAAGTGATCTGGGGGAGACATGAATTAGGATCAGGGCATGCAGTGACTGGGGGTAGCCATGAATTGTTCTGGGGGAGACATGAATTAGGCTCAGGGCATGCAGTGACTGGGGGTAGCCATGAATTGTTCTGGGGGAGACATGAATTAGGCTCAGGGCATGCAGTGACTGGGGGTAGCCATGAATTAGGCTCAGGGCTTGCAGTGACCGGGGGTAGCCATGAATTGATCTGGGGGAGACATGAATTTGGCTCAGGGCATGCAGTGACTGGGGTAGCCATGAATTGATCTGGGGGAGATATGAATTAGGCTCAGGGCATGCAGTGACCGGGGGTAGCCATGAATTGTTCTGGGGGAGACATGAATTAGGCTCAGGGCATTGCAGTGACCGGGGGTAGCCATGAATTGTTCTGGGGAGACATGAATTAGTGCTCAGGTTATGCAGTGACCGGGGGTAGCCATGAATTGATCTGGGGGAGACATGAATTAGGCTCAGGGCATGCAGTGACTGGGAGTAGCCATGAATTGTCCTGAGGGAGACATGAATTAGGCTCAGGGCATGCAGAGACTGGGGGTAGCCAAGAAGTGATCTGGGGGAGACATGAATTAGGCACAGGGCATGCAGTGACTTGGGTAGCCATGAATTGATCTGGGGGAGATATGAATTAGGCTCAGGGTATGCAGTGACCGGGGGTAGACATGAAGTGATCTGGGGGACATGAATTAGGCTCAGGGCATGCAGTGACCGCGGGTAGCCATGAAGTGACCGGGGGGAGACATGAATTAGGCTCAGGGCATGCAGTGACCGGGGGTAGCCATGAATTGTTCTGGGGGAGACATGAATTAGGCTCAGGGTATGCAGTGACTGGGGGTAGCCATGAAGTAATCTGGGGGAGACATGAATTAGGCTCAGGGCATGCAGTGACTGGGGTAGCCATGAATTGATCTGGGGAGACATGAATTAGGCTCAGGGCATGCAGTGACTGGGTGTAGCCATGAAGTAATCTGGGGGAGACATGAATTAGGCTCAGGGCATGCAGTGACTGGGTGTAGCCATGAATTGTTCTGGGGGAGACATGAATTAGGCTCAGGGCATGCAGTGACCGGGGGTAGACATGAATTGTTCTGGGGGAGACATGAATTAGGCTCAGGGCATGCAGTGACCGGGAATAGCAATGAATTGTTCTGGGGGAGACATGAATTAGGCTCAGGGCATGCAGTGACCGGGGGTAGCCATGAATTGATCTGGGGGAGACATAAATTAGGCTCAGGGCATGCAGTGACCGGGGGTAGCCATGAAGTGATCTGGGGGAGACATGAATTAGGCTCAGGGCATGCAGTGACCGGGGGTAGCCAGGAATTGTTCTGGGGGAGACATGAATTAGGCTCAGGGCATGCAGTGACTGGTGGTAGCCATGAATTGTTCTGGGGGAGACATGAATTAGGCTCAGGGCATGCAGTGGCTGGGGGTAGCCATGAATTTTTCTGGGGGAGACATGAATTAGGCTCAGTGCATGCAGTGACTGGGGGTAGCCATGAATTGTTCTGGGGCAGACATGAATTAGGCTCAGGGCATGCAGTGACTAGTGGTAGCCATGAATTGTTCTGAGGGAGACATGAATTAGGCTCAGGGCATGCAGTGACTGGGGGTAGCCATGAATTGTTCTGGGGGAGACATGAATTAGGCTCAGGGCATGCAGTGACAGGTGGTAGCCATGAAGTGATCTGGGGGAGACATGAATTAGACTCAGGGCATGCAGTGACCGGGGGTAGCCATGAAGTGATCTGGGGGAGACATGAATTAGGCTCAGGGCATGCAGTGACTGGGGGTAGCCATGAAGTGATCTGGGGGAGACATGAATTAGGCTCAGGGCATGCAGTGACTGGGGGTAGATATGAATTGATCTGGGGGAGACATGAATCAGTGCTCAGGTTATGCAGTGACTGGGGGTAGCCATAAAGAGATCTGGGGGAGACATGAATTAGGATCAGGGCATGCAGTGACTGGGGGTAGCCATGAATTGTTCTGGGGGAGACATGAATTAGGCTCAGGGCATGCAGTGACTGGGGGTAGCCATGAATTGTTCTGGGGGAGACATGAATTAGGCTCAGGGCATGCAGTGACTGGGGGTAGCCATGAATTAGGCTCAGGGCTTGCAGTGACTGGGGTAGCCATGAATTGATCTGGGGGAGACATGAATTTGGCTCAGGGCATGCAGTGACTGGGGTAGCCATGAATTGATCTGGGGGAGATATTAATTAGGCTCAGGGCATGCAGTGACCTGGGGTAGCATTGAATTGATCTGGGGGAGACATGAATTAGGCTCAGGGCATTGCAGTGACCGGGGGTAGCCATGAATTGTTCTGGGGAGACATGAATTAGTGCTCAGGTTATGCAGTGACCCGGGGTAGCCATGAATTGATCTGGGGGAGACATGAATTAGGCTCAGGGCATGGAGTGACTGGGAGTAGCCATGAATTGTTCTGGGGGAGACATGAATTAGGCTCAGGGCATGCAGTGACTGGGGGTAGCCATGAAGTGATCTGGGGGAGATATGAATTAGGCACAGGGCATGCAGTGACTTGGGTAGCCATGAATTGATCTGGGGGAGATATGAATTAGGCTCAGGGTATGCAGTGACCGGGGGTAGACATGAAGTGATCTGGGGGACATGAATTAGGCTCAGGGCATGCAGTGACCGCGGGTAGCCATGAAGTGATCTGGGGGAGACATGAATTAGGCTCAGGGCATGCAGTGACCGGGGGTAGCCATGAATTGTTCTGGGGGAGACATGAATTAGGCTCAGGGTATGCAGTGACTGGGGGTAGCCATGAAGTAATCTGGGGGAGACATGAATTAGGCTCAGGGCATGCAGTGACTGGGGTAGCCATGAATTGATCTGGGGAGACATGAATTAGGCTCAGGGCATGCAGTGACTGGGTGTAGCCATGAAGTGATCTGGGGGAGACATGAATTAGGCTCAGGGCATGCAGTGACTGGGTGTAGCCATAAATTGTTCTGGGGGAGACATGAATTAGGCTCAGGGCATGCAGTGACCGGGGGTAGACATGAATTGTTCTGGGGGAGACATGAATTAGGCTCTGGGCATGCAGTGACCGGGGGTAGCCATGAATTGTTCTGGGGGAGACATGAATTAGGCTCAGGGCATGCAGTGACCGGGGGTAGCCATGAATTGATCTGGGGGAGACATGAATTAGGCTCAGGGCATGCAGTGACTGGGGTAGCCATGAATTGTTCTGGGGGAGACATGAATTAGGCTCAGGGCATGCAGTGACTTGGGGTAGCCATGAATTGTTCTGGGGGAGACATGAATTAGGCTCAGGGCATGCAGTGACTGGGGGTAGCCATGAATTGTTCTGGGGGAGACATGAATTAGGCTCAGGGCACGCAGTGACTGGGAGTAGCCATGAATTGTTCTGGGTGAGACATGAATTAGGCTCAGGGCACGCAGTGACTGGGGGTAGCCATGAATTGTTCTGGGGGAGACATGAATTAGGCTCAGGGCACGCAGTGACTGGGGGTAGCCATGAATTGTTCTGGGGGAGACATGAATTAGGCTCAGGGCACGCAGTGACTGGGGGTAGCCATGAATTGTTCTGGGTGAGACATGAATTAGGCTCAGGGCATGCAGTGACTGGTGGTAGCCATGAATTGATCTGGGGGAGACAGGAATTAGGCTCAGGGCATGCAGTGACTGGGGGTAGCCATGAATTGTTCTGGGGCAGACATGAATTAGGCTCAGGGCATGCAGTGACTAGTGGTAGCCATGAATTGTTCTGAGGGAGACATGAATTAGGCTCAGGGCATGCAGTGACTGGGGGTAGCCATGAATTGTTCTGGGGGAGACATGAATTAGGCTCAGGGCATGCAGTGACTGGTGGTAGCCATGAAGTGATCTGGGGGAGACATGAATTAGGCTCAGGGCATGCAGTGACTGGGGGTAGCCATGAAGTGATCTGGGGGAGACATGAATTAGGCTCAGGGCATGCAGTGACTGGGGGTAGCCATGAACTGATCTGGGGGAGACATGAATTAGGCTCAGGGCATGCAGTGACTGGGGGTAGATATGAATTGATCTGGGGGAGACAAGAATCAGTGCTCAGGTTATGCAGTGACTGGGGGTAGCCATAAAGTGATCTGGGGGAGACATGAATTAGGATCAGGGCATGCAGTGACTGGGGGTAGCCATGAATTGTTCTGGGGGAGACATGAATTAGGCTCAGGGCATGCAGTGACTGGGGGTAGCCATGAATTGTTCTGGGGGAGACATGAATTAGGCTCAGGGCATGCAGTGACTGGGGGTAGCCATGAATTAGGCTCAGGGCTTGCAGTGACCGGGGGTAGCCATGAATTGATCTGGGGGAGACATGAATTTGGCTCAGGGCATGCAGTGACTGGGGTAGCCATGAATTGATCTGGGGGAGATATGAATTAGGCTCAGGGCATGCAGTGACCGGGGGTAGCCCTGAATTGTTCTGGGGGAGACATGAATTAGGCTCAGGGCATTGCAGTGACCGGGGGTAGCCATGAATTGTTCTGGGGAGACATGAATTAGTGCTCAGGTTATGCAGTGACCGGGGGTAGCCATGAATTGATCTGGGGGAGACATGAATTAGGCTCAGGGCATGCAGTGACTGGGAGTAGCCATGAATTGTTCTGAGGGAGACATGAATTAGGCTCAGGGCATGCAGAGACTGGGGGTAGCCATGAAGTGATCTGGGGGAGACATGAATTAGGCACAGGGCATGCAGTGACTTGGGTAGCCATGAATTGATCTGGGGGAGATATGAATTAGGCTCAGGGTATGCAGTGACCGGGGGTAGACATGAAGTGATCTGGGGGACATGAATTAGGCTCAGGGCATGCAGTGACCGCGGGTAGCCATGAAGTGACCTGGGGGAGACATGAATTAGGCTCAGGGCATGCAGTGACCGGGGGTAGCCATGAATTGTTCTGGGGGAGACATGAATTAGGCTCAGGGTATGCAGTGACTGGGGGTAGCCATGAAGTAATCTGGGGAGACATGAATTAGGCTCAGGGCATGCAGTGACTGGGTGTAGCCATGAAGTGATCTGGGGGAGACATGAATTAGGCTCAGGGCATGCAGTGACTGGGTGTAGCCATGAATTGTTCTGGGGGAGACATGAATTAGGCTCAGGGCATGCAGTGACCGGGGGTAGACATGAATTGTTCTGGGGGAGACATGAATTAGGCTCAGGGCATGCAGTGACCGGGAATAGCAATGAATTGTTCTGGGGGAGACATGAATTAGGCTCAGGGCATGCAGTGACCGGGGGTAGCCATGAATTGATCTGGGGGAGACATAAATTAGGCTCAGGGCATGCAGTGACCGGGGGTAGCCATGAAGTGATCTGGGGGAGACATGAATTAGGCTCAGGGCATGCAGTGACCGTCGGTAGCCATGAATTGTTCTGGGGGAGACATGAATTAGGCTCAGGGCATGCAGTGACTGGTGGTAGCCATGAATTGTTCTGGGGGAGACATGAATTAGGCTCAGGGCATGCAGTGGCTGGGGGTAGCCATGAATTTTTCTGGGGGAGACATGAATTAGGCTCAGGGCATGCAGTGACTGGGGGTAGCCATGAATTGTTCTGAGGGAGACATGAATTAGGCTCAGGGCATGCAGTGACTGGGGGTAGCCATGAATTGTTCTGGGGGAGACATGAATTAGGCTCAGGGCATGCAGTGACAGGTGGTAGCCATGAAGTGATCTGGGGGAGACATGAATTAGGCTCAGGGCATGCAGTGACTGGGGGTAGCCATGAAGTGATCTGGGGGAGACATGAATTAGGCTCAGGGCATGTAGTGACTGGGGGTAGCCATGAAGTGATCTGGGGGAGACATGAATTAGGCTCAGGGCATGCAGTGACTGGGGGTAGATATGAATTGAACTGGGGGAGACATGAATCAGTGCTCAGGTTATGCAGTGACTGGGGGTAGCCATAAAGAGATCTGGGGGAGACATGAATTAGGATCAGGGCATGCAGTGACTGGGGGTAGCCATGAATTGTTCTGGGGGAGACATGAATTAGGCTCAGGGCATGCAGTGACTGGGGGTAGCCATGAATTGTTCTGGGGGAGAGATGAATTAGGCTCAGGGCATGCAGTGACTGGGGGTAGCCATGAATTAGGCTCAGGGCTTGCAGTGACCGGGGGTAGCCATGAATTGATCTGGGGGAGACATGAATTTGGCTCAGGGCATGCAGTGACTGGGGTAGCCATGAATTGATCTGGGGGAGATATGAATTAGGCTCAGGGCATGCAGTGACCGGGGGTAGCCATGAATTCATCTGGGGGAGACATGAATTAGGCTCAGGGCATTGCAGTGACCGGGGGTAGCCAGGAATTGTTCTGGGGAGACATGAATTAGTGCTCAGGTTATGCAGTGACCGGGGGTAGCCATGAATTGATCTGGGGGAGACATGAATTAGGCTCAGGGTATGCAGTGACTGGGGGTAGCCATGAAGTAATCTGGGGGAGACATGAATTAGGCTCAGGGCATGCAGTGACTGGGGTAGCCATGAATTGATCTGGGGAGACATGAATTAGGCTCAGGGCATGCAGTGACCGGGGGTAGACATGAATTGTTCTGGGGGAGACATGAATTAGGCTCAGGGCATGCAGTGACCGGGGGTAGCCATGAATTGTTCTGGGGGAGACATGAATTAGGCTCAGGGCATGCAGTGACCGGGGGTAGCCATGAATTGATCTGGGGGAGACATGAATTAGGCTCAGGGCATGCAGTGACTGGGGTAGCCATGAATTGTTCTGGGGGAGACATGAATTAGGCTCAGGGCATGCAGTGACTTGGGGTAGCCATGAATTGTTCTGGGGGAGACATGAATTAGGCTCAGGGCATGCAGTGACTGGGGGTAGCCATGAATTGTTCTGGGGGAGACATGAATTAGGCTCAGGGCACGCAGTGACTGGGGGTAGCCATGAATTGTTCTGGGTGAGACATGAATTAGGCTCAGGGCACGCAGTGACCGGGGGTAGCCATGAATTGTTCTGGGGGAGACATGAATTAGGCTCAGGGCACGCAGTGACTGGGGGTAGCCATGAATTGTTCTGGGGGAGACATGAATTAGGCTCAGGGCACGCAGTGACTGGGGGTAGCCATGAATTGTTCTGGGTGAGACATGAATTAGGCTCAGGGCATGCAGTGACTGGTGGTAGCCATGAATTGATCTGGGGGAGACATGAATTAGGCTCAGGGCATGCAGTGACCGGTGGAAGCCATGAATTGATCTGGGGGATATATGAATTAGGCACAGGGCATGCAGTGACCGGGGGTAGCCATGAATTGTTCTGGGGGAGACAAGAATTAGGCTCAGGGAATGCAGTGACCGGGGGTAGCCATGAATTGATCTGGGGGAGACATGAATTAGGCTCAGGGCATGCAGTGACCGGGAGTAGCCATGAATTGTTCTGGGGGAGACATGAATTAGGCTCAGGGCATGCAGTGACTGGGGGTAGCCTTGAAGTGATCTTGGGAACATGAATTAGGCTCAGGGCATGCAGTGACCGGGGGTAGCCATGAAGTGATCTGGGGGAGACATGAATTAGGCTCAGGGCATGCAGTGACCGGGGGTAGCCATGAATTGTTCTGGGGGAGATATGAATTAGGCTCAGGGCATGCAGTGACTTGGGGTAGCCATGAAGAAATCTGGGGGAGACATGAATTAGGCTCAGGGCATGCAGTGACTGGGGTAGCCATGAATTGATCTGGGGAGACATGAATTAGGCTCAGGGCATGCAGTGACTGGGTGTAGCCATGAAGTGATCTGGGGGAGACATGAATTAGGCTCAGGGCATGCAGTGACCGGAGGTAGCCATGAATTGTTCTGGGGGAGACATGAATTAGGCTCAGGGCATGCAGTGACCGGGGGTAGCCATGAATTGATCTGGGGGAGACATGAATTAGGCTCAGGGTATGCAGTGACTGGGGTAGCCATGAATAGATCTGGGGGAGATATGAATTAGGCTCAGGGCATGCAGTGACCGGGGGTAGCCTTGAATTGTTCTGGGGGAGACATAAACTAGGCTCAGGGCATGCAGTGACCGGGGGTAGCCATGAATTGTTCAGGGGTAGACATGAATTAGGCTCAGGGCATGCAGTGACTGGGGGTAGCCATGAGTTGTTCTGGGGGAGACATGAATTAGGCTCAGGGCATGCAGTGTCTGGGGGTAGCCATGAATTGTTCTGGGGGAGACATGAATTAGGCTCAGGGCATGCAGTGACTGGGGGTAGCCATGAATTGTTCTGGGGGAGACATGAATTAGGCTCAGGGCATGCAGTGACCGGGAGTAGCCATGAATTGTTCTGGGGGAGACATGAATTAGGCTCAGGGCACGCAGTGACCGGGGGTAGCCATGAATTGTTCTGGGTGAGACATGAATTAGGCTCAGGGCATGCAGTGACTGGGGGTAGCCATGAATTGTTCTGGGGGAGACATGAATTTGGCTCAGGGCACGCAGTGACTGGGGGTAGCCATGAATTGTTCTGGGTGAGACATGAATTAGGCTCAGGGCACGCAGTGACTGGGGGTAGCCATGAATTGATCTGGGGGAGACATGAATTAGGCTCAGGGCATGCAGTGACCGGGAGTAGCCATGAATTGTTCTGGGGGAGACATGAATTAGGCTCAGGGCATGCAGTGACTGGGGGTAGCCATGAAGTGATCTGGGGGAGACATGAATTAGGCTCAGGGCATGCAGTGACTGGGGGTAGCCATGAATTGATCTGGGGGAGACATAAATTAGGCTCAGGGCATGCAGTGACCGGGGGTAGCCATGAAGTGATCTTGGGGACATGAATTAGGCTCAGGGCATGCAGTGACCGGGGGTAGCCATGAAGTGATCTGGGGGAGACATGAATTAGGCTCAGGGCATGCAGTGACCGGGGGTAGCCATGAATTGTTCTGGGGGAGACATGAATTAGGCTCAGGGCATGCAGTGACTGGGGGTAGCCATGAATTGTTCTGGGGGAGACATGAATTAGGCTCAGGGCATGCAGTGACTGGTGGTAGCCATGAATTGTTCTGAGGGAGACATGAATTAGGCTCAGGGCATGCAGTGACTGGGGGTAGCCATGAATTGTTCTGGGGGAGACATGAATTAGGCTCAGGGCATGCAGTGACTGGGGGTAGCCATGAATTGTTCTGGGTGAGACATGAATTAGGCTCAGGGCATGCAGTGACTGGTGGTAGCCATGAATTGTTCTGGGGGAGACATGAATTAGGCTCAGGGCATGCAGTGACTGGGGATAGCCATGAATTAGGCTCAGGGAATGCAGTGACCAGGGGTAGCCATGAATTGATCTGGGGGAGACATGAATTCAGCTCAGGGCATGCAGTGACTGGGGTAGCCATGAAGTGATCTGGGGGAGACATGAATTAGGCTCAGGGCATGCAGTGACTTGGGTAGCCATGAATTGATCTGGGGGAGATTTGAATTAGGCTCAGGGTATGCAGTGACTGGGGGTAGCCATGAATTGTTCTAGGTGAGACATGAATTAGGCTCAGGGCATGCAGTGACTGGTGGTAGCCATGAATTGTTCTGGGGGAGACATGAATTAGGCTCAGGGCATGCAGTGACTGGGGGTAGCCATGAATTAGGCTCAGGGCATGCAGTGACCGGGGGTAGCCATGAATTGATCTGGGGGAGACATGAATTCGGCTCAGGGCATGCAGTGACTGGGGTAGCCATGAATTGATCTGGGGGAGGTATGAATTAGGCTCACGGCATGCAGTGACCGGGGGTAGCCATGAATTGTTCTGGGGGAGACATGACTTAGGTTCAGGGCATGCAGTGACCGGGGGTAGCCATGAATTGTTGTGGGGAGACATGAATTAGGCTCAGGGCATGCAGTGACTGGGGGTAGCCATGAATTGATCTGGGGGATACATGAATTAGGCTCAGGGCATGCAGTGACCGGGAGTAGCCATGAATTGTTCTGGGGGAGACATGAATTAGGCTCAGGGCATGCAGTGACTGGGGATAGCCATGAATTGATCTGGGGGAGACATGAATTAGGCTCAGGGCATGCAGTGACTGGGGGTAGCCATGAAGTGATCTGGGGGAGACATGAATTAGGCTCAGGGCATGCAGTGACTAGGGGCAGCCATGAATTGATCTGGGGGAGATAAGAATTAGGCTCAGGGTATGCAGTTACCGGGGGTAGCCAAGAAGTGATCTGGGGGACATGAATTAGGCTCAGGGCATGCAGTGACCGCGGGTAGCCATGAAGTGATCTGGGGGAGACATGAATTAGGCTCAGGGCATGCAGTGACCGGGGTAGCCATGAATTGTTCTGGGGGAGGCATGAATTAGGCTCAGGGCATGCAGTGACTGGGGGTAGCCATGAAGTAATCTGGGTGAGACATGAATTAGGCTCAGGGCATGCAGTGACTGGGGGTAGCCATGAATTGATCTGGGGAGACATGAATTAGGCTCAGGGCATGCAGTGACTGGGGGTAGCCATGAAGTGATCTGGGGGAGACATGAATTAGGCTCAGGGCATGCAGTGACTGGGGGTAGATATGAATTTATCTGGGGGAGACATGAATTATTGCTCTGGTTATGCAGTGACTGGGGGTAGCCATGAAGTGATCTGGGGGAGACATGAATTAGGATCAGGGCATGCAGTGACTTGGGGTAGCCATGAATTGTTCTGGGGGAGACATGAATTAGGCTCAGGGTATGCAGTGACTGGGGGTAGCCATGAATTGTTCTGGGGGAGACATGAATTAGGCTCAGGGCATGCAGTGACTGGGGGTAGCCATGAATTAGGCTCAGGGCATGCAGTGACTGGGGTAGCCATGAATTGATCTGGGGGAGATATGAATTCGGCTCAGGGCATACAGTGACCGGGGGTAGCCATGAATTGTTCTGGGGGAGACATGAATTAGGCTCAGGGCATTGCAGTGACCAGGGGTAGCCATGAATTGTTCTGGGGAGACATGAATTAGGCTCAGGGCATGCAGTGACCGGGGGTAGCCATGAACTGATCTGGGGGAGACATGAATTAGGCTCAGGGCATGCAGTGACCGGGAGTAGCCATGAATTGTTCTGGGGGAGACATGAATTAGGCTCAGGGCATGAAGTGACTGGGGGTAGCCATGAATTGATCTGGGGAGACATGAATTAGGCTCAGGGCATGCAGTGACTGGGGGTAGCCATG
Source organism: Taudactylus pleione (assembly GCA_031769625.1). Taxonomy (NCBI): domain Eukaryota; kingdom Metazoa; phylum Chordata; class Amphibia; order Anura; family Myobatrachidae; genus Taudactylus; species Taudactylus pleione. The sequence goes on along the minus strand of JAUIMM010000213.1, from coordinate 16,287,059 downwards.
AAGTGATCTGGGGGAGATATGAATTAGGCTCAGGGCATGCAGTGACTGGGGGTAGATATGAATTGATCTGGGGGAGACATGAATTAGTGATCAGGGTATGCAGTGACTGGGGGAAGCCATGAAGTGATCTGGGGGAGACATGAATTAGGATCAGGGCATGCAGTGACTGGGGGTAGCCATGAGTTGTTCTGGGGGAGACATGAATTAGGCTCAGGGCATGCAGTGTCTGGGGGTAGCCATGAATTGTTCTGGGGGAGACATGAATTAGGCTCAGGGCATGCAGTGACTGGGGGTAGCTATGAATTGTTCTGGGGGAGACATGAATTAGGCTCAGGGCATGCAGTGACCGGCGGTAGCCATGAATTGTTCTGGGGGAGACATGAATTAGGCTCAGGGCACGCAGTGACCGGGGGTAGCCATGAATTGTTCTGGGTGAGACATGAATTAGGCTCAGGGCATGCAGTGACTGGGGGTAGCCATGAATTGTTCTGGGGGAGACATGAATTTGGCTCAGGGCACGCAGTGACTGGGGGTAGCCATGAATTGTTCTGGGTGAGACATGAATTAGGCTCAGGGCACGCAGTGACTGGGGGTAGCCATGAATTGATCTGGGGGAGACATGAATTAGGCTCAGGGCATGCAGTGACCGGTGGAAGCTATGAATTGATCTGGGGATATATGAATTAGGCTCAGGGCATGCAGTGACCGGGGGTAGCCATGAATTGTTCTGGGGGAGACATGAATTAGGCTCAGGGAATGCAGTGACCGGGGGTAGCCATGAATTGATCTGGGGGAGACATGAATTAGGCTCAGGGCATGCAGTGACCGGGAGTAGCCATGAATTGTTCTGGGGGAGACATGAATTAGGCTCAGGGCATGCAGTGACTGGGGGTAGCCATGAAGTGATCTGGGGGAGACATGAATTAGGCTCAGGGCATGCAGTGACTGGGGGTAGCCATGAATTGATCTGGGGGAGACATAAATTAGGCTCAGGGCATGCAGTGACCGGGGGTAGCCATGAAGTGATCTTGGGGACATGAATTAGGCTCAGGGCATGCAGTGACCGGGGGTAGCCATGAAGTGATCTGGGGGAGACATGAATTAGGCTCAGGGCATGCAGTGACCGGGGGTAGCCATGAATTGTTCTGGGGGAGACATGAATTAGGCTCAGGGCATGCAGTGACTGGGGGTAGCCATGAATTGTTCTGGGGGAGACATGAATTAGGCTCAGGGCATGCAGTGACTGGTGGTAGCCATGAATTGTTCTGAGGGAGACATGAATTAGGCTCAGGGCATGCAGTGACTGGGGGTAGCCATGAATTGTTCTGGGGGAGACATGAATTAGGCTCAGGGCATGCAGTGACTGGGGGTAGCCATGAATTGTTCTGGGTGAGACATGAATTAGGCTCAGGGCATGCAGTGACTGGTGGTAGCCATGAATTGTTCTGGGGGAGACATGAATTAGGCTCAGGGCATGCAGTGACTGGGGATAGCCATGAATTAGGCTCAGGGAATGCAGTGACCAGGGGTAGCCATGAATTGATCTGGGGGAGACATGAATTCAGCTCAGGGCATGCAGTGACTGGGGTAGCCATGAAGTGATCTGGGGGAGACATGAATTAGGCTCAGGGCATGCAGTGACTTGGGTAGCCATGAATTGATCTGGGGGAGATTTGAATTAGGCTCAGGGTATGCAGTGACTGGGGGTAGCCATGAATTGTTCTAGGTGAGACATGAATTAGGCTCAGGGCATGCAGTGACTGGTGGTAGCCATGAATTGTTCTGGGGGAGACATGAATTAGGCTCAGGGCATGCAGTGACTGGGGGTAGCCATGAATTAGGCTCAGGGCATGCAGTGACCGGGGGTAGCCATGAATTGATCTGGGGGAGACATGAATTCGGCTCAGGGCATGCAGTGACTGGGGTAGCCATGAATTGATCTGGGGGAGGTATGAATTAGGCTCACGGCATGCAGTGACCGGGGGTAGCCATGAATTGTTCTGGGGGAGACATGAATTAGGTTCAGGGCATGCAGTGACCGGGGGTAGCCATGAATTGTTGTGGGGAGACATGAATTAGGCTCAGGGCATGCAGTGACCAGGGCTAGCCATGAAGTGTTCTGGGGGAGACATGAATTAGGCTCAGGGCATGCAGTGACTGGGGGTAGCCATGAATTGATCTGGGGGATACATGAATTAGGCTCAGGGCATGCAGTGACCGGGAGTAGCCATGAATTGTTCTGGGGGAGACATGAATTAGGCTCAGGGCATGCAGTGACTGGGGATAGCCATGAATTGATCTGGGGGAGACATGAATTAGGCTCAGGGCATGCAGTGACTGGGGGTAGCCATGAAGTGATCTGGGGGAGACATGAATCAGGCTCAGGGCATGCAGTGACTGGGGGCAGCCATGAATTGATCTGGGGGAGATAAGAATTAGGCTCAGGGTATGCAGTTACCGGGGGTAGCCAAGAAGTGATCTGGGGGACATGAATTAGGCTCAGGGCATGCAGTGACCGCGGGTAGCCATGAAGTGATCTGGGGGAGACATGAATTAGGCTCAGGGCATGCAGTGACCGGGGGTAGCCATGAATTGTTCTGGGGAGGCATGAATTAGGCTCAGGGCATGCAGTGACTGGGGGTAGCCATGAAGTAATCTGGGTGAGACATGAATTAGGCTCAGGGCATGCAGTGACTGGGGGTAGCCATGAATTGATCTGGGGAGACATGAATTAGGCTCAGGGCATGCAGTGACTGGGGGTAGCCATGAAGTGATCTGGGGGAGACATGAATTAGGCTCAGGGCATGCAGTGACTGGGGGTAGATATGAATTTATCTGGGGGAGACATGAATTATTGCTCTGGTTATGCAGTGACTGGGGGTAGCCATGAAGTGATCTGGGGGAGACATGAATTAGGATCAGGGCATGCAGTGACTTGGGGTAGCCATGAATTGTTCTGGGGGAGACATGAATTAGGCTCAGGGTATGCAGTGACTGGGGGTAGCCATGAATTGTTCTGGGGGAGACATGAATTAGGCTCAGGGCATGCACTGACTGGGGGTAGCCATGAATTAGGCTCAGGGCATGCAGTGACCGGGGGTAGCCATGAATTGATCTGGGGGAGACATGAATTTGGCTCAGGGCATGCAGTGACTGGGGTAGCCATGAATTGATCTGGGGGAGATATGAATTCGGCTCAGGGCATGCAGTGACCGGGGGTAGCCATGAATTGTTCTGGGGGAGACATGAATTAGGCTCAGGGCATTGCAGTGACCAGGGGTAGCCATGAATTGTTCTGGGGAGACATGAATTAGGCTCAGGGCATGCAGTGACCGGGGGTAGCCATGAACTGATCTGGGGGAGACATGAATTAGGCTCAGGGCATGCAGTGACCGGGAGTAGCCATGAATTGTTCTGGGGGAGACATGAATTAGGCTCAGGGCATGAAGTGACTGGGGGTAGCCATGAATTGATCTGGGGAGACATGAATTAGGCTCAGGGCATGCAGTGACTGGGGGTAGCCATGAAGTGATCTGGGGGAGATATGAATTAGGCTCAGGGCATGCAGTGACTGGGGGTAGATATGAATTGATCTGGGGGAGACATGAATTAGTGATCAGGGTATGCAGTGACTGGGGGTAGCCATGAAGTGATCTGGGGGAGACATGAATTAGGATCAGGGCATGCAGTGACTGGGGGTAGCCATGAATTGTTCTGGGGGAGACATGAATTAGGCTCAGGGCATGCAGTGACTGGGGGTAGCCATGAATTGTTCTGGGGGAGACATGAATTAGGATCAGGGCATGCAGTGACTCGGGGTAGCCATGAATTGATCTAGACTGAGGTGTGTGAATTCTGTGTGTGATACACAAGAACAGATTGTGGCAAGGCATGAATTGTCACTGTGCAGAGGGAATCTGTACTACTGATGGAGCAGCCCACCTACGTGATCACTAGGTAACTCATCACAGAGGTGGGCTGCTGTCTCCGCAAGTTATGAAGTTACGGCACTCTGAGATGAATTCGATGATCATTTTGGATTTAGGGCCATATTCAATTAGCGTCGAAATTGGCTGATTTTCTCAAAAAAACAGGCGAAAAGTTTTCACCATCTCAGACCAGGTGGAAAATATGCAAAATCCCTATTTTTGACTAAAGATTTAGGAATTTCTCTCAGAATCCTTCGGACAAACCGCCCTGCCCCCCCCCCCCCCTCCTAATGATAAATGACCCTAACTGTTTTTTGAAAGATGCATCATTTTGCAAAAAAATTACCGGTCAAATTTTTGGAAAAAAAAAGTTGAAAATGGGTTGGGTATTGGGTCTGGAATTTCAGGGGGCGATATGGATGCGTCAAGTGTTTTAAACATTGCACGTGGTTACAGCAGGCAATTTTTTTATGTTTTTAAAAAGTGCGCTTTGATGACATGAAAATATACTTGCAGCCATTTTAACGTACCCCGATTTTATGTGGAACAGTAATTTTCTGGAAAAACAATAGCTTTCTATCATTTTTAAAAGAAAATTTCAGGCTTGCAAATTATCGCCAATCAACAGAATTTAAATGCCCTAAATACTTTTATTACAGCTAATAATACACTTCTAAATTGATTTCCAATGTACGTCAGGCATTTTTGGGGTACAGACGCAATTTCCTAACTTTTTTGCACCTCCCGTTTTCGCCTGTTTTTTTGTGAAAATCGGACGATTTTGCCACTAATTGAAGGTACATAATAGAGTTGTAGGATCATATGTGACTGATCTGTCAAAGAAATAAAAAATGTAAAGAAAAGAATGTAGATACAAAGAAAAGAATGTAGATACATACGTGGATGGTAAGGCTGGGTCTGGCCAGTCAGCACTGTTAGAGAAATAACAATAATAACAAAGTTAAAGGGGTTTTCTATATCCTATTTGCTGTAAGTTACTGGCATACCTTTCTGTATCTGTTACTTCACTGCTTTGTTTTTTTGTCTTTATATTTTTATATAATTTTTATATCATCTGGCAGAGTTGTTTATTTTTGTTGCCCTGCGATACCACACATGGATACAACTATCTGATCTGTATCTGTACAAATGTACCTGATGCACAAGCACAGCATAGCAGTATTGTATTTTAAGGCAACAAAATGATACAACACTTACTAACTATACAGAATAAAAACATGGGGCTCTATTTACTCAGCAATGTTTTTTGAAACTTGCTAATTCTCAGCCGGTTTGACTCTGAAATTTAAAGTAACAACAATATTAAATGTAAAACCTGCTATGATTTGCATTTAATATTACTGCAAATCCACCGAGAATTAACATCTTACAAAAGCCGCTGCTTAGTAAATCTAGCCCATGGTCTGACCACTGAACTTGCTGTATAAACAGGTAAGAAGATGCCTGATTCCCATTTTCTTCAGAGCTCTGAATGGAGACAGACATCGTTCCATAGGATTTTCTTTCCTATTTTCAAGCCATGAATGATTATGTGTACAAAGATGATCCAGCTGATCAAAAGAACTTAGGTGACCAATAAATGATAGACAGAGGTTTTACATGAAATAGTGATTATTTAGAGTAAAACATCTGTCTGTTACTGTAGGTGTCTGAATTTTTTCCATTCATTTCTACTTTGTTCAGTAAAGGTCCAAGTGGGCCCTGAGTAACAGAGCAAGCTGGCATGTGTGGTTCCTCATGCTCTGGCAGTCATGGGTATTCTGAAACTTGTAGTGCTACAATTGTCAGCATGTCCAACTAAGTAAAGGCAACCTGGACATGCTGTAACCTGTAGTGCTGTGGAAAATGTCAATATTAACATTTATTTAAACTAAAACAAAAATGATAAGTTATGCGCTCTATATACAGGTGCTACAGTAAGCTAAAAAGGTCACCCAAAGAACCCTTTAGGAGTATACACATAAATGGACAATGGTTTTGCATAACCTGATTCAGGACATGGAAATATTCCACAACAGTAAGTATAAATATACCTTTTCTCTTTTAAATTCGCAAAACAGTCCCAAAAAAAACAATCACAGTTAAGCGTATCTACCGCACATGTTAAAGTTCCTTAGGTTCTTCTGAAATGATGGATCATCAGCAGCCCATTCATTTAACAAAGAACGTCACACTTTTCTCCTTGATATGGGTAGTACTCTGTTTCTGGTATATATACTTACTGTTGTGAAATATTTCCATACCTAGCGTTAGGTTGCACAAAACCCATGGGGGTAAACTTACTAAAGTGAGGGTTTTTAGCAGTGAGTTTTAAAAGTGATGGTGCCAATAGCAACCAATCAGAATCTACTTAACATTTATCTAGCACATGCTAGAAGATAATAGCTAGAATCTGATTGGTTGCTATGGGCAACATCACTTTTAAAACTCACTTCTAAAGACTCTCACTTTAGTAAATTTACCACCAATAGTGATCTTTAATGATAGATGCTAGTACAATGCAGTGCTACATCTTCAGTAGTAGCGGTTCTAAGAAGTTATGCAAATGCTGCAGGTGCCATCTACTGGAATGAGACGCCCACCAGCAGCTTCTCAGATCTGCTGCATGTGTACGAAGATGCAGCATCAGATCAACACCGGGAACATTGCGTGGACTATTGGACATTTCATTAACCCTAAGGTTGCTGACAATGGGCCTTATTCAGCAATGCATGCTAGTGCACTGCTGAATGCAGTTTCCCGATGATCGGGAATCTGCACATGTGCAAAACGGGTATGTGATCCCGCATGTAGACTGGCAACAGGCTGTCAGTGATAGTCTGCTGTAATTTGTGGGCGGGGAGGGGGTGGCGATGGCCTCAGTTTCCCGAAAGGGAAGTGTGTCGCCACTGTTGGGGGGGAGGGAAGAAGCCATAATCTCTGACGACTGATGGAGAATTCCTGGCTCCTTCCTCTCATCTGCGGCGGCTGGCTGTGTGACCTCTTGGATCACCTTAGCCGGCCGATGTTCCGCAGAGTCTCCGATGCTGTGTTGGACAACGCAGCTCGGATACATAATGTGGCAGGAGGCGTGATGGCTCCTGCTGCATTACCATATCTGCTTGCAAGCAGCTTTGCAATTCTATCCGTAGCTGAATAAGGCTCAATATCCATTGCAAGTGAGCTACACAGACCAGTGACCTGCATCCGCTGGGGTCGGCATGCCCCTAAATTGGTGGTAACACGTCTTAGTTTTCTACAACACTCCTCATCACCGCCCCCAAACGCCTGAGAGATGTCAATCACACTGAGAGTAACACAACAGTGTGACCGGAGCCACAATACCATTACTGCACATACGCACTGTGGCATTACGCATGCACACAACAGAAAACATAGGTAATTTGTGCCCAAATCGTAACCGCGTCCATCTCTGAATCACCCCTTTAGTTCATTATCATTATCTATTAGGATAGTTGCAGAATAGAAGTATATCCTGTCATTTTATTTCTGTTATATATGTGAGTTTTATATAATTACTTTTTATATTGAAAATTTACTTTCACACGGTCATGATGTTATTCTCTTCTTTTGTGTATGATATATATAATTATATTAGTATATTATATAATAACAGGGTAATGCGACCACAGCAATTACTACTGACACAGTCACACTACTGTCCTACGCTCTCTGGGCCCGACTCAGACACGTTCACTAGGCTGCGTTCGCTCATTCGTAGTTGCCCGACTTTTGCATGTATATAATTTACAGTGCGCGTGCGCGAGCCAGTCATAGCGATGGGGAAGCGATCGCTCGAAGTACACAGACTGGCCGCTTATTTGTGTGACAGAAAGTGCCGTTTGTGGGTGGTGACAAGGGCTGGTCTTTGAAAACGGGGGAGTGGATGTGCAAACGCAGGCGTGTCAGTGTGCTCTAACCACGTTTAATAGGCGTGCATAATTAACAAGGAAACCTCATAGTACACGTCACCTGGTTGTATATCAGCCTGCAGTGATCGCAGTGCTTGCGGCAGGGTAGGGTCTATCTCAAGGGCTGTGTTCAGCTCCAATGGCTCCCGATGTTACTGATAAAGCACACACTTCCTGGAGATGACGTGTGCTGTGAAGGGAAAGGTGGCGTCTTTAGACTGGCGTGCGATCACTCTGCCATCGCTCTCTAAGACATAGAGAGCGTGCTTATGCCTTGCCGTTCGATCGCCTGCCATGCCGTCACTTAGCCGAATTTGCATACTCTACGAAAGAACGTTCACATCTAGAGAACGGGTCTGAATCGGGCCCTCTGTACTATCATGGGATGGAAGTATAATACGGCTGTACCACTGACTAATGACTGGGGCAAATGTTACTGTGACTGTGCCGGCCGCATACTGAGGTGTCCAACTGAACATTTGCGCATATATACACATTTTCTTTGCGTGCATCTTGTATACGTTCCATAATACAGCATATTACAATTATATATATACTCATAATCCATGAGATCTTCCTCTGGGATCCTATTACATACACATACAGTAAAAGAAAATGTGTAAAAATCAAAAACATACCTACGATATAGCTGTATAACAGAATTATTTTCTGTTTCATTATGAAGTACTTTTTGTTTGCTAGGAATCTATTACATATAATATACAGGGCCAGATTAAGGGCAGGGCGACAGGGGCAGTCGTACTGGGGCCCCCACACATAGGGGGCCCCCACACACTGCCCCCATCCCCATAATAAACAATTTTTTAAACTCTTTTAATGGTGCCGAGGCCAGCAATTAGGCCCCACCCCTCCCACGATTTGGCTCCGCCCCCTTTTCAAACTGACCGGGCTACCTCCTTTATCGGCTCCTCTGCTCCTGTCCTTTCTTCTCCGCGAACACACATGGTGGCCGGGGCCCGGGATCTGCTTCCTCTGCTCTGTCAGTGGACGCAGTGAGCACCATGGAGGGAGCACAAGCAGTACCCTGCAGCTGGAAGGTAGGGGGGTGCCTGGGTGCTGGTAGTGTAGGAGGGGTGTGTTTTTAGTGTAGTTAGGGGGGTGTCTGTGTTTTTAGTGCAGTAGGGGGGTGTCTGTGCGTTTTTAGTGTAATTGGGGGGTGTCTGTTTTTAGTGTAGTGGGGGGGTGTCTGTGTTTTTAGTGTAGGAGGTGGTGTCTGAGTGCTGGTAGTGTACTAGGGGAGTGACTGGGTGCTGGTAGTGTAGTAGGGGGGTGTCTGTGTTTTTAGTGTAGGAGGGGGTGTCTGAGTGCTGGTAGTGTAGTAGGGGGGTGTCTGTGTTTTTAGTGTAGGAGGGGGTGTCTGAGTGCTGGTAGTGTAGTAGGGGGGTGTCTGTGTGTATTTAGTGTAGGAGGGGGTGTCTGAGTGCTGGTAGTGTACTAGGGGGTGCCTGGGTGCTGGTAGTGTAGGAGGGGTGTGTTTTTAGTGTAGTTAGGGGGGTGTCTGTGTTTTTAGTGCAGTAGGGGGGTGTCTGTGCGTTTTTAGTGTAATTGGGGGGTGTCTGTTTTTAGTGTAGTGGGGGGGTGTCTGTGTTTTTAGTGTAGGAGGTGGTGTCTGAGTGCTGGTAGTGTACTAGGGGAGTGACTGGGTGCTGGTAGTGTAGTAGGGGGGTGTCTGTGTTTTTAGTGTAGGAGGGGGTGTCTGAGTGCTGGTAGTGTAGTAGGGGGGTGTCTGTGTTTTTAGTGTAGGAGGGGGTGTCTGAGTGCTGGTAGTGTAGTAGGGGGGTGTCTGTGTGTATTTAGTGTAGGAGGGGGTGTCTGAGTGCTGGTAGTGTACTAAGGGGTGCCTGGGTGCTGGTAGTGTAGGAGGGGTGTGTTTTTAGTGTAGCTAGGGGGGTGTCTGTGTTTTTAGTGCAGTAGGGGGGTGTCTGTGCGTTTTTAGTGTAATTGGGGGGTGTCTGTTTTTAGTGTAGTGGGGGGGTGTCTGTGTTTTTAGTGTAGGAGGTGGTGTCTGAGTGCTGGTAGTGTACTAGGGGAGTGACTGGGTGCTGGTAGTGTAGTAGGGGGGTGTCTGTGTTTTTAGTGTAGGAGGGGGTGTCTGAGTGCTGGTAGTGTAGTAGGGGGGTGTCTGTGTTTTTAGTGTAGGAGGGGGTGTCTGAGTGCTGGTAGTGTAGTAGGGGGGTGTCTGTGTGTATTTAGTGTAGGAGGGGGTGTCTGAGTGCTGGTAGTGTACTAGGGGGTGCCTGGGTGCTGGTAGTGTAGGAGGGGTGTGTTTTTAGTGTAGTTAGGGGGGTGTCTGTGTTTTTAGTGCAGTAGGGGGGTGTCTGTGCGTTTTTAGTGTAATTGGGGGGTGTCTGTTTTTAGTGTAGTGGGGGGGTGTCTGTGTTTTTAGTGTAGGAGGTGGTGTCTGAGTGCTGGTAGTGTACTAGGGGAGTGACTGGGTGCTGGTAGTGTAGTAGGGGGGTGTCTGTGTTTTTAGTGTAGGAGGGGGTGTCTGAGTGCTGGTAGTGTAGTAGGGGGGTGTCTGTGTTTTTAGTGTAGGAGGGGGTGTCTGAGTGCTGGTAGTGTAGTAGGGGGGTGTCTGTGTGTATTTAGTGTAGGAGGGGGTGTCTGAGTGCTGGTAGTGTACTAGGGGGTGTCTGAGTGCTGGTAGTGTAGTAGGGGGGTGTCTGTGTTTTTAGTGTAGGAGGGGGTGTCTGAGTGCTGGTAGTGTACTAGGGGGTGACTGGGTGCTGGTAGTGTAGTAGGGGGGGTGTCTGTGTGTATTTAGTGTAGGAGGGGGTGTCTGTGTGTATTTAGTGTACTAGGGGGTGACTGGGTGCTGGTAGTGTAGTAGGGGGGGTTGTCTGTGTGTTTTTAGTGTAGGAGTGTTTTTATGTGTGTTAAAATATATATATGCGTGTGTGTGCATTATATATATATATAGCCATCACTCTGGCACTCACGGGTTCCACAGGTAACTGAGCTGGGTGCCCTCCACAGTCGGCCTCTATCAGCAGGGCAAACTGAACATATTGAACGCAGGGCGGCACTCCGTAATAAACATGTCCAAAAACAGAAGGTAGTTTTGCAACGTTTCAGCGCTTAATTCCTCGCTTTCGTCAAGCATACAAGACAGACGGGTTTGTCTCGTATGCTTGACGAAAGCGCGGAAACGTTGCAAAACTACCTTCTGTTTTTGGACATGTTTATTATGGAGTGCCGCCCTGCGTTCAATATATATATATATATATATGCAAATGGATATGTGTTGATTGGAATTTGAGTTGCTGGCACCAGGGTACTTTTAACTCTATCTAAGGGAGTGCCGACCTAATGGAACTTGTTTTTTATATATACATATATATATATATATATATATATATATATATATATATATATATATAGATTTTCAACTTTTAATGATAGGGGCCCCCACATGTTTGTTGCCCAGGGGCCCCCACAGACCTTAATCCGGCCCTGATAATATATGCTAGCTGACTAATGTATCTCAATTGGCTACAAAGATCACTACTGTATGAATTATTGCTAGTGAATTATTATTAATCTATAAATTAATACTGCCAACATATTGCATAGCTCTTTACATAGTCATGTACAGCAGCCACTGTGTTAGTGGAACTTACGGTATTAATTCTCTACCACACAAATAAGGGTCACTCTGGTCCAAATCTATTACCCTACCACTATATCTTTATATGTTTGGGAGGAAACAGGAGAACCAAGAGAGTCCCACAGGAAGACTGTGAGATGGTGCAAACTACACACAGATATTGCCATGGTTACAACCACACCCATGGCCAAGCACTGTGAGGCAATAATATCAATCACTGTCCCATCCCCTCTTCTATTGGATGCAGATATAAGACTGCAGATACTGCAGCACTTCTTCAGGTTTCTAGTAATGCATTATGACTTAGAGAAAGATATCCGAGGAATAACACTATAGGCATTTTTGTACTAGGTACAGAGGCCCTGATTCAGAGCCGAAAACACTCTGACAGAGCGCTCGCTCTGGATCAGGGCCGGCCTTCTGGTTTTTTAGAGCGGCCTCCTGGCCGCTCGCATAGCTGTGGGTGACTATCCACAGCTATAGTGAGCGGCCAGGAAGATAATCGCGATGGTCAAGACCATCGGGCTTGCGACGAGACCCTTGTGGTAGGGTCTCGTTGCCGCAAGCCCCAGAGAGATTTCGGCTCTAACATAGCCGAAATCTCTCCCACTGACATCACTCGTGATGTCATTGGGGCCGCCCCCAAACGGAGGCGTTCACACGGGAATGCCTCCGTTTGGGCAGCCACTCCCCTGGCCCGCCCACCAAAGGGGGCGAGCTGTCGCTCAACATCGACAGCTTGCCCTCTTTGTTGCGAGACCCGGAGCGACGGAGTGCCCGTCGCTATCCGGGTCTCGCGCATGCGCACGACGGAGCCGGCTCCATTGAGCACATGTGCACTGGCCCAACATCGACCTGGTTGCGAGCGCATAGCGCTCGCCACCGGGTCTGAATCAGGCCCAGAGTTTGCGTTGCACACAGTGCCTGGGTTAAGAGGGCCCTGCATTGCACTCCCTAAACCAGGGATGGGGAACATCCGGTCAGGGGAACGTTTAAGGCCCTCGGAATCATTTGGTCTGGCTCTCTGAGCTTTCTTTTGCAAGCCTCATCTGGCTAGCAGGGTGCCCAGAATGGCACCCTGCAGCCAGAATCTATGTAGCAGTGCCACCTATAGCGTCCTTAGGATGCTTCAGATGGTCACACCGCTGCCCTTACAGCTCCCCGGAGCATCCTCAGGATGCTCCGGGCATTGCTGTAGTCACCGGTGATTGTGGGCCCGCCCATTGTGACATCAACAGAGAGGGGGCTGGTCTGCATCAGGCCCGCAAATAATGTTATATATATCAAAATGGCAGAAAAAAAAAGGTTCCCCACCCCTGCCCTACACCCAAAGAAACTTGTGCTGTCAGGAGAGTCCCTCCTCCTTGGTAGCAGTGCCTTATAAGTACCACAAGCTGACTGATTGCACCACTGGAGCACATTAGCAGTGCCATCTTCCTAGTAACATCTTTGGGAAGTTGGCACCACACAGTGAAAGCAAAGACTCTGGAACAGTGCTAGCACCTTTGCTCTCTTCTGCACAAGTGCCATCTTTCCAAATATCACTGGGAAGATGGCACCACAGAGGAGGAGAGACCCACTTTAAGATGCTGGGCTGAGGGGGCACACTGCACATAGGCCTGCTGAGGTATAATATGACCATTCCTGACTTGTACCATTTGGAAGGTCAACATTGGGACCTTATCTGTGTGTCAGAACAAATTGAAGGTTATAGAGTAGAAAGTAATTGGGGTGAAGGTGCTGGGTACAAATACATTTAGTGAGATAAAAATATTGAGCAGGAAGGTGCAAAGTAATTACTTAGTGCTCAGGTCATGCAGTGACCGGGGGTAGCCATGAATTGATCTGGGGGAGACATGAATTAGGCTCAGGTTATGCAGTGACCAGGGGTAGCCATGAATTGATCTGGGGGAGACATGAATTAGTGATCAGGGCATGCAGTGACCGGGGGTAGCCATGAATTGACCTGGGGGAGACATGAATAAGTGCTCAGGTTATGCAGTGACCGGGGGTAGCCATGAATTGATCTGGGGGAGACATGAATTAGTGATCAGGGCATGCAGTGACCGGGGGTAGCCATGAATTGACCTGGGGGAGACATGAATTAGTGCTCAGGTTATGCAGTGACTGGGGGTAGCCATGAATTGATCTGGGGGAGACATGAATTAGTGATCAGGGCATGCAGTGACCGGGGGTAGCCATGAATTGATCTGTGGGAGACATGAATTAGGCTCAGGGCACGCAGTGACTGGGGGTAGCCATGAATTGATCTGGGGGAGACATGAATTAGGCTCAGGTCATGCAGTGACCGGGGGTAGCCATGAATTGATCTGGGGGAGACATGAATTAGGCTCAGGTCATGCAGTGACCGGGGGTAGCCATGAATTGATCTGGGGGAGATATGAATTAGGCTCAGGGCATGCAGTGACCGGGGGTAGCCATGAATTGATCTGGGGGAGATATGGATTAGGCTCAGGGCATGCAGTGACCGTGGGTAGCCATGCATTGATATGGACTGAGGTGTGTTAATTCTCTATATGATGCACAAGAACAGATTGTGGCAAGGCATGAATTGTCACTGTTCAGGGGCAATCTGTACTACTGAGGGGGCAGGCCACCTACATGATCACTAGGTAACTAATCACAGAGGTGAGCTGCTTTCTCTGCAAGTTAAGAGGTTACTGCAGTCTCAAGGGTGTCGAAGAGGGGGAAGCAAGTACTGTATACCCTGGTCCAGGCTTGTTGGAGGGACCTGGGTGAGATGTTAAAGATCTCGGAAATAGAGGACACGCTTGTGGCCACCACGCTACAGGTATCCAGCTCCCCCTGCAGTGCTCATGGCCCCTCCCCTCCTAGATTTTGGCCACCCGGGCTGTCCTCACTCATGATGGCCCTGTGTATGCAGAGATGCATTCTCCGATCCTGCTGTCAGATGTTGTATAGCAATGATAGCAATGACTTCCTCCTGACTACAGGGATAGTTGAGAGAAATACCCTGCTTCATGATTTTTATCTATATATATATTACATAATAAGCAGAGTAACATGATCATATGTGACTGATCTGTTAGAGAAGTAAAAAGTAAAAATGAATGTAGATACATACATGTTTGGTAGAGCTGGTCCTGCCCATGCAACCCTGTTAGAAAAATAATAATAAAGAGAAGTTAAAGTGGTTTTAGATCTCCAATTTGCTTTAATTTACTGGCATACCTTTCTGTATCTTTCTGACAGTCTGACAAATACTACATATCACTGTACATGCATAGTATGTATGGTAGTGTGCACGCAGGCAGCTCTGCAATTGTGATCCTTGCAATAATGCAAATGCAGCAGGAGGTGTATGGCAGGAGGTGTACGGCAGGAGGTGTACGGCAGGAGGTGTACGGCAGGAGGTGTACGGCACCCCCTGCTGCATGTGCGATCCAGGCACTGCGTCGGAGGACGCAGGCTGGGATTACTATTGGTGGTCGCGATGGTGGACGATGACGGGGGGCTGGCCAGCTGAGTAAGCCTCAGCTTACTCAGGCTGGCGAGTCCAGCAGACTGCGTACGTCCACGCCCCAATTCCGGGAGTGCCGGCAGCACCCACCCCACCTCTTAAATGCCTCTGCCTGTCAATCAGGAAGAGGCATTCAAGGATTTGCTTGTGTCTTAGCAGGACCTATTCTGCACACTTGCGTGCTATACTGAATCAGGCCCACTGATCCTCATAGAGAGATGCAAGGACAGTGCACAGAGCTATCTAGCCAAAGCGGATGATGGAAGAGATGAGACAGTTATATATGTGATTTTTCCTTTAAATTGCTTTTTCAATTAAAATTCAACTATCACATATATTAACATTGTCATGACTATTCTCTCCTTTGTGTATGATATAATTATCTACAAATGGTGTTGCGCTAATAAATATCTAATAAACTATATAGTCACAGATCATGGCAGAAATAAAGATGAAGATGCCAATTTAATATAATGAATCAATATATCCTTTATATAAACATGTGTCATATTAAATAATGACACCATAATAAAAAGCACTATACAATACTCACTCTAGTGACTATTTTTTGTCTCTTTTGTGGACTCACACAGGCCCATAGGTGTGTGCGGCTGTATTTAGTATACAGTGTATTAGCACCTTGCTCAGTGTTTTTTTCTATGATATAATTATATTAGTATATGTAGAAATAGGGTAATGGGACTTTAGCAATTACTACTGACACAGTCACACTACTGTTGTACACTCTCTATGCTGTCACTGTGTGTAAGTATATACAGCTGCACCCCTGACTAATGCCTGGAGCAAGTGTCACTGTGACTGTGCTGGCTGCACCCTGAGATCTTATCTACGTGCCATAATACAGCACATTACAATGATATACATACCGACGTTTGGGTATCTCCTCCTCTGGTGACATACTACACACACAGTAAGAGAAAATATGTGAATATCAAAAACATGCCTATAGTACAGCCGTATAACAGTATTATTTCCTGTTACATTAGTACATTTCTCCTTGCAAGGTACTAATTACATAATGATTACATATAATATGTACTGGCTGACTGTGATGTATTATAATTATTGCTAGTAAATTATTATTAATCTATAACTAAATAGAGCCAACATATGACATAGCTCTTTACTTACTCATGTACAGCAGACACTGCGTCAGTGGAACTTACAGTATAAATTCTCTACCACACAAATGAGGGCCACTGTGGCGTAAAGCTATTACCCTACCACTATATCTTTATATGTTTGGGAGGAAACAGGAGAACCAAGAGAAGTCCCACAGGGAGACTGTGAGATGGTGCAAACTACACACAGATACTGCCCTGGTTACAATCACACCCATGGCCAAGCACTGTGAGGCAATAATATCAATCACTGTCCCATCCCCTCTTCTATTGAATGCAGATATAAGACTGCAGATACTGCAGCACTTCTTCAGGTTTCTAGTAATGCATCATGACTTAGAGAAAGATATCCGAGGCCTAACACTATAGGCATTTTTGTACTGGGTACAGAGTTTGCGTTGCACACAATGCCTGGATTAAGAGGGGCCCTGCATTACACTCCCTATACCAGGGATGGGGAACCTCCAGTCAGGGGAACGTTTAAGGCCCTCTGAATCATTTGGTCTGGCAATCTGAGCTTTTTTTTGCTAGCCTCATCTGGCTAGCAGGTGCCCAGAATGGCACCCTGCAGCCAGAATCTATGTAGCAGTGCCGCCTCTAGCATCCTTAGGATGCTTCAGATGGTCACACCGCTGCCCTTACAGCTCCCCGGAGCATCCTCAGGATGCTCCGGGCATTGCTGTAGTCACCGATGATTGTGGCCCCGCCCCTTGTGACATCAACAGAGAGGGGGCTGGTCTGCATCAGGCTCACAAATAATGTTATATATATCAGAATGGCAGAAAAAAGGTTCCCCACCCCTGCCCTACACCCAAAGCAACTTGTGCTGTCAGGAGGGTCCCTCCTCCTTCATAGCAGTGCCTTATAAGTACCACAAGCTGACTGATTGCACCACTGGAGCACATTAGCAGTGCCATCTTCCTAGTAACATCTTTGGGAAGTTGGCACCACACAGTGAAAGCAAAGACTCTGGCACAGTGCCAGCACCTTTGCTCTCTTCTGCACAAGTGCCATCTTTCCAAATATCACTGGGAATATGGCATCACAGAGGAGGAGAGACCCACTTTAAGTGATATAAAAGTATTGAGCAGGAAGGTGCAAAGTAATTACTTAGTTCTCAGGTTATGCAGTGACTGGGGGCAGCCATGAATTGTTCTAAAGTGAGGTGTGTGAATTCTGTGTTTGATGCACAAGAACAGATTGTGGCAAGGCATGTATTGTCACTGTGCAGGGGGAATCTGTACTACTGAGGGAGCAGCCCCCTACATGATCACTAGGTAACTCATCACAGAGGTGGGCTGCTGTCTCCCCAAGTTATGAGGCTACAGCACTCTGAGATGAATTCGATGATCATTTTGGATTTAGGGCCATATTCAATTAGCGTCGAAAGTGGCAGATTTTCTCCAAAAAACAGGCGAAAAGTTTTCACCATCTCAGACCAGGTGGAAAAAATGCAAAATCCCTATTTTTGACTAAAAATGTAGGGATTTCTTTCAGAACCCTTCGGACTACCCCCCCTCCCAATGATAAATGACGCCTAACTGTTTTTTGAAAGATGCGTCATTTTGCAAAAAAGACCGGTCAAATTTTTGGAAAAAAAAGAAAAGTTGAAAATGGGTTGGGTATTGGGTTTAGAATTTCGGGGGGTGATATGGATGCGTCAAGTGTTTTAAACATTGCACGTGGTTACAGCAGGTAATTTTTTTATGTTTTTAAAAAGTGCACTGTTATGACATGAAAATATACTTCCACCCATTTTAACGTACCCCGATTTTATGTGGAACAGTAATTTCCTGGAAAAACAATAGCTTTCTATCATTTTTTTAAACAAATTCATACATGCAAATTATCGCCAATCGACTGAATTTAACTGCCCTAAATAGTTTTATTACAGCTAATAATACACTTCTACATTGATTTCCAATGTACGTCAGCAATTTTTGGGGTACAGACGCAATTTCCTAACTTTTTCACACCTCCCGTTTTCGCCTGTTTTTTTGTGAAAATCGGACGATTTTGCCACTAATTGAAGGTACATAATAGAGTTGTAGGATCATATGTGACTGATCTGTTAAAGAAATATAAAAGTAAAGAAAAGAATGTAGATACATACGTGGATGGTAAGGCTGGGTCTGGCCAGTCAGCACTGTTAGAGAAATAACAATAATAACAAAGTTAAAGGGGTTTTCTATATCCTATTTGCTGTAAGTTACTGGCATACCTTTCTGTATCTGTTACTTCACTGCTTTGTTTTTTGTCTTTATATTTTTCTATCATTTTTATATCATCTGGCAGAGTTTATTTTTGTTGCCCTGCGATACCACACATGGATACAACTATCTGATCTATACAAATGTACCTGATGCACAAAGCACAGCATAGCAGTATTGTATTTTAAGGCAACATAATGATACAACACCTACTAAACTCTACAGAATAAAAACATGGGGCTCTATTTACTCAGCAATGTTTTTTTTGAAACTTGCTAATTCTCAGCCGGTTTGACTCTGAAATTTAAAGTTACACCAATATTAAATGTAAAACCTTCTATGATTTGCATTTAATATTACTGCAAATCCACCGAGAATTAGCATCTTACAAAAGCCGCTGCTTAGTAAATCTAGCCCATGGTCTGACCACTGAACTTGCTGTATAAACAGGTAAGAAGATGCCTGATTCCCATTTTCTTCAGAGCTCTGAATGGAGACAGACATCGTTCCATAGGATTTTCTTTCCTATTTTCAAGCCATGAATGATTATGTGTACAAAGATGATCCAGCTGATCAAAAGAACTTAGGTGACCAATAAATGGATAGACAAAGGTTTTACATGAAGGAGTGTTTAGAGTAAAACATCTGTCTGTTAGTGTAGGTGTCTGAATTTTTTCCATTAATTTCTACTTTGTTCACTAAAGGTCCAAGTGGACCCTGAGTACTAGGGCAAGCTGGCATGTGTGGTTCCTCATGCTCTGGCAGTCATGGGTATTCTGAAACTTGTAGTGCTACAATTGCCAGCATGTAAAGGCAACCTGGACATGCTGTGACCTGTAGTGCTGTGGAAAATGTCAAAATTAACATTTATTTAAACTAAAACAAAAATGATAAGTTATGCGCTCTATATACAGGTGCTACAGTAAGCTAAAAAGGTCACCCAAAGAACCCTTTAGGAGTATACACATAATAGGACAATGGTTTTGCATAACCTGATTCAGGACATGGAAATATTCCACAACAGTAAGTATAAATATACCTTTTCTCTTGGAAATTCGCGAAACAGTACCAAAAACACCAATCACAGTTAAGCGTATCTACCGCACATGTTAAAGTTCCTTAGGTTCTTCTAAAATGATGGATCATCAGCAGCCCATTCATTTAACAAAGAACGTCACACTTTTCTCCTTGATATGGGTAGTATTCTGGTTCTGGTATTTATACTTACTGTTGTGAAATATTTCCATACCTAGCGTTAGGTTGCACAAAACCCATAGGGGTAAATTTACTAAAGTGAGAGTTTTTACAAGTGAGTTTTAAAAGTGATGTTGCCAATAGCAACCAATCAGATTCTACTTAACATTTATCTAGCACATTCTAGAAGATAATAGCTAGAATCTGATTGGTTGCTATGGGCTGCATCTTCAGTAGTAGCGGATCTGAGAAGTTATGCAAATGCTGCAGATGCCATCTACTGGAATGAGATGCCCACCACCAGCTTCTCAGATCTGCTGCATGTGTACGAAGATGCAGCATCAGATCAACATCGGGAACATTGCGTGGACTATTGGGCATTTGATTAACCCTAAGGTTGCTGACAATGGGCCCTATTCAGCAATGCATGCTAGTGCACTGCTGAACGCAGATTCCCGATGATGTGCAGAACGGGTATGTGATACCGCACGTAGACTGGCAACAGACTGTCAGTGATTGACAGTCTGCTTCCATTTGTGGGCGGGGAAGGGGTGGCGATGGCCTCAGTTTCCCGAAAGGGAGGTGTGTCACCACTGTTGGGGGGGAAGGAAGAAGCCATAATCTCTGACGACTGATGGAGAATTCCTGGCTCCTTCCTCTCATCTGCGGCGGCTGGCTGCGTGACCCCTTGGGTCACCTTAGCCGGCCGATTTTCTACAGTGTCTCTGATGCTGCGTTGGACAATGCAGCTCGGATACATAATGCGGCAGGAGGCGTGATGGCTCCTGCTTCATTACCATATCTGCTTGCGAGCAGCTTTGCAATTCCATCCGTAGCTGAATAAGGCTCAATATCCATTGCAAGTGAGCTACACAGACCAGTGACCTGCATCCGCTGGGGTCGGCATGCCCCTAAATTGGTGGTAACAAGTCTTAGTTTTCTACAACACTCCTCATCACCGCCCCCAAACGCCTGAGAGATGTCAATCACACTGAGAGTTACACAACAGTGTGACCGGAGCCACAATACCATTACTGCACATGCGCAGTATATTCAATATATATAATTATATTAGTATATTATATAGAAACAGGGTAATGCGACTACAGCAATTACTACTGACACAGTCACACTATTGTCCTACGCTCTCTGGGCCCGACTCAGACACGTTCGCTAGGCTGCGTTCGTTCGTAGCTGCCCGATTTTCACATGCGTATAATTTACAGTGCGCGTGTGTGAGCCAGTCATAGCGATCGGGAAGCGATCGCTCTAAGTACACAGACTTGCCGCTTATTTGAGTGACAGAAAGTGCCGTTTGTGGGTGGTGACAGGGGCTGGTCTTTGAAAACGGGGGAGTGGATGTGCAAACGCAGGCGTGTCAGTGTGTTCTTTCTAACCGCGTTTAATAGGCGTGCATAATTAACATGGAAACCTCATAGTACACGTCACCTGGTTGTATTTCAGCCTGCAGTGATCGCAGTGCTTGCGGCAGGGTAGGGTCTATCTCAAGGGCTGTGTGCAGCTTCGATGGCTCCCGATGTTACTGATAAAGCACACACTTCCTGGAGATGACGTGTGCTGTGACGGGAAAGGGGGCGTCTTTATACTGGCGTGCGATCACTCTGCCATCGCTCTCCAAGACATAGAGAGCGTGATTATGCCATGGCGTCACTTAGCCGAATTTGCATACTCTACGAAAGAACATTCGCATCTAGAGAACGGGTCTGAATCGGGCCCTCTGTACTATCATGGGGTGTAAGTATAATACGGCTGTACCGCTGACTAATGACTGGGGCAAATGTTACTGTGACTGTGCCGGCCACATACTGAGGTGTCTAACTGAACATTTGCGCATATATACATTTTCTTTGCATGAATCTTGTATACGTTCCATAATACAGCATATTACAATGAAATACATACTCATAATCCATGAGATCTTCCTCTGGGATCCTATTACATACACATACAGTAAAAGAAAATGTGTAAAAATCAAAAACATACCTACGATATAGCTGTATAACAGTATTATTTTCTGTTTCATTATGAAGTACTTTTTTGTTTGCTAGGAATCTATTACATATAATATATGCTAGCTGACTAATGTATCTCAATTGGCTACAAAGATCACTACTGTATGAATTATTGCTAGTAAATTATTATTAATCTATAAATTAATACTGCCAACATATTGCATAGCTCTTTACATAGTCATGTACAGCAGCCACTGTGTTAGCGGAACCTACAGTATTAATTCTCTACCACACAAATTAGGGTCACTGTGGCCCAAATCTATTACCCTACCACTATATCTTTCTATGTTTGGGAGGAAACAGGAGATCCAAGAGAGTCCCACAGGAAGACTGTGAGATGGTGCAAACTACACACAGATATTGCCCTGGTTACAATCACACCCATGGCCAAGCACTGTGAGGCAATAATATCAATCACTGTCCCATCCCCTCTTCTATTGGATGCAGATATAAGACTGCAGGTACTGCAGCACTTCTTCAGGTTTCTAGTAATGCATCATGACTTAGAGAAAGATATCCGAGCCCTAACACTATAGGCATTTTTGTACTGGGTACAGAGTTTGCGTTGCACACAAGGCCAGGGTTAAGAGGAGCCCTGCATTGCACTCCCTACACCAGGGATGGGGAACCTCCAGTCCGGGGGGTTCATCTGGCTAGCAGGTGCCCAGAATGGCACCCTGCAGCCAGAATCTATGCAGCAGTGCCGCCTATAGCATCCTTAGGATGCTTCAAATGGTCACACCGCTGCCCTTACAGCTCCCTGGAGCATCCTCAGGAGCTGTGTGTAGCCAGGGTGCCCGAAGAACGTGCGTGCTACGGCACCCCCCCCCTCAAGTGTTCCAGGGAGGAGGCGGGTCCATATGGGATTAAAGTAGGGGTGAGCGGGTTCGGATTTCTGAAATCCGAACCCCCCCGAGCCCCCCCGATCCGAGGCAGGCTCGACTTTTCCCGCCTGACTCGGATCTGAAATCGAGGCAAAACGTCATCATCCCGCCTTCCGAGTCTCGCAGGTTTTGGATCCTATATAAGGTACCCGCGTCGGCGCCATTTTCACACTCGGCTGTGGACAGTGAAGAGGGAGGGTGGGAGTTAGGGCTGTGTAGTGTAGTGTAGTGCTGCTGTTGTCCACTACTTCAAAGTCCATAGGGGCTGGCTGTGTTGTGCTGTGCTGCTGTTGTTAATAGGGGCTGGGTCCACTACTTCAAAGTCCATTGGGGCTGGCTGGACTGTGTTGTGCAGTCAGTTCTCCATAGGGGCTGTGTCCACTCCAAAGTCCTGTGCAGTGTCCCAGTCCTAAAGGGGTGCTGTAGTGTTGTCCAGGGGGTGCTCTGTCCATCAGCGGTGCTCCCCCCAAGTGCTAAAAAAATAATATATTTTCTGTGTTTGTGAATTGTGTGCGCAGTAGCCGCACGTGCATCAACAAAGTAGTGCCAAGCGTGCGCCTGTGTCATAAGTAAAGGGCCGGCTGGCTTGACCGTTAAAGGGTGCTGTAACCCCCGAAAGTACACTCCAGTCCAAACCAAAAAAAAAATTATTTTCTGCGTTTGTGAATTGTGTGCGCAGTAGCCGCACGTGCATCAACAAAGTAGTGCCAAGCGTGCGCCTGTGTCATAAGTAAAGGGCCGGCTGGCTTGACCGTTAAAGGGTGCTGTAACCCCCGAAAGTACACTCCAGTCCAAACCAAAAAAATAATATATTTTCTGTGTTTGTGAATTGTGTGCGCAGTAGCCGCACGTGCATCAACAAAGTAGTGCCAAGCGTGCGCCTGTGTCATAAGTAAAGGACCGGCTGGCTTGACCGTTAAAGGGTGCTGTAACCCCCGAAAGTACACTCCAGTCCAAACCAAAAAAAAAATTATTTTCTGTGTTTGTGAATTGTGTGCGCAGTAGCCGCACGTGCATCAACAAAGTAGTGCCAAGCGTGCGCCTGTGTCATAAGTAAAGGGCCGGCTGGCTTGACCATTAAAGGGTGCTGTAACCCCCGAAAGTACACTCCAGTCCAAACCAAAAAAAAAATTATTTTCTGTGTTTGTGAATTGTGTGCGCAGTAGCCGCACGTGCATCAACAAAGTAGTGCCAAGCGTGCGCCTGTGTCATAAGTAAAGGGCCGGCTGGCTTGACCGTTAAAGGGTGCTGTAACCCCCGAAAGTACACTCCAGTCCAAACCAAAAAAATAATATATTTTCTGTGTTTGTGAATTGTGTGCGCAGTAGCCGCACGTGCATCAACAAAGTAGTGCCAAGCGTGCGCCTGTGTCATAAGTAAAGGGCCGGCTGGCTTGACCGTTAAAGGGTGCTGTAACCCCCGAAAGTACACTCCAGTCCAAACCAAAAAAAAAATTATTTTCTGTGTTTGTGAATTGTGTGCGCAGTAGCCGCACGTGCATCAACAAAGTAGTGCCAAGCGTGCGCCTGTGTCATAAGTAAAGGGCCGGCTGGCTTGACCATTAAAGGGTGCTGTAACTCCCGAAAGTACACTCCAGTCCAAACCAAAAAAATAATATATTTTCTGTGTTTGTGAATTGTGTGCGCAGTAGCCGCACGTGCATCAACAAAGTAGTGCCAAGCGTGCGCCTGTGTCATAAGTAAAGGGCCGGCTGGCTTGACCGTTAAAGGGTGCTGTAACCCCCGAAAGTACACTCCAGTCCAAACCAAAAAAAATATTATTTTCTGTGTTTGTGAATTGTGTGCGCAGTAGCCGCACGTGCATCAACAAAGTAGTGCCAAGCGTGCGCCTGTGTCATAAGTAAAGGGCCAGCTGGCTTGACCGTTAAAGGGTGCTGTAACCCCCGAAAGTACACTCCAGTCCAAACCAAAAAAAAAAATATTTTCTGTGTTTGTGAATTGTGTGCGCAGTAGCCGCACGTGCATCAACAAAGTAGTGCCAAGCGTGCGCCTGTGTCATAAGTAAAGGGCCGGCTGGCTTGACCGTTAAAGGGTGCTATAACCCCCGAAAGTACACTCCAGTCCAAACCAAAAAAAAAATAATTTTCTGTGTTTGTGAATTGTGTGCGCAGTAGCCGCACGTGCATCAACAAAGTAGTGCCAAGCGTGCGCCTGTGTCATAAGTAAAGGGCCGGCTGGCTTGACCGTTAAAGGGTTCTGTAACCCCCAAAGTACACTCCAAACCAAAAAAATATATATTTTCTGTGTTTGTGACTTGTGTGCACTGTGGCTGCACGTGCATCAACAAAGGAGCAGCGCCAAGCGTGCACCTGTGTCCCATAAGTAAAGAGCCGGCTGGCTCATTTCTTAAAGGGTGGTGTAACCCACAAAGTGCACTACTCTCCAGCAAAAATAAAAAAATATTTTCTGTGTTTGTGTGCGCTTTAGCCGCACGTATATATCAATATAACATAAATGGAGGACCAAACTTTCTCCGATAAAAATAAAATAGGGAAAGATCAAGAACCACTTCCTCCTAGTGCTGTTGCTGCTGCTGGGAGTTGTTCATCATCCCAGAGAGGAAGTAGGAACATCACTACTTTTACTAAACAATTGACCCTCCAACAGTCCCTAGCGATGAGGATGAAGTACGACAGCAGTCATCCTGAAGCAAAACGTATAACTGAGGCCTTGACTGCTATGTTGGTGTTAGACGTGCGTCCGGTATCCACCATTAGTGCAGTGGGATTTAGACAATTGATGGAGGTAGTGTGTCCTCGGTTCCAAATCCCGTCTAGATTCCACCTGCATCCTCAAAGCAGCAGCGACAAGCGTGCGTCTGTCTGTTAAAGGGTGGTGACACCGTCAAAGTGTGCTACACAAACAATTAAAATATTGTTCTTTTTTTTTCTGTCTTTGTGAAATGTGTGGGCTGTAGCCGCACCTGCATCCTTAAAGCAGCAGCGACAAGCGTGCGTCTGTCTGTTAAAGGGTGGTGACACCCTCAAAGTGTGCTACACAAACAATTAAAATATTGTTCTTTTTTTTTCTGTCTTTGTGAATTGTGTGGGCTGTAGTCGCACTTGCATCCTCAAAGCAGCAGCGACAAGCGTGCATCTGTCTGTTAAAGGGTGTTGTAACTCTCAAAGTGCTCCAAAAAATAAAAAATTTTTTTTAATGTGTTTGTGACTTGTGTGCGATGTAGCCGCACTTGCATCCTCAAAGCAGCAGCGACAAGCGTGCGTCTGTCTGATAAAGGGTGGTGACACCCTCAAAGTGTGCTACACAAACAATTAAAATATTGTTCTTTTTTTTCGGTCTTTGTGAAATGTGTGGGCTGTAGCCGCACCTGCATCCTTAAAGCAGCAGCGACAAGCGTGCGTCTGTCTGTTAAAGGGTGGTGTAACTCTCAAAGTGCTCCAAAAAATAAAAAACTATTTTTTTAATGTGTTTGTGACTTGTGTGCGATGTAGCCGCACTTGCATCCTCAAAGCAGCAGCCACAAGCGTGCGTCTGTCTGATAAAGGGTGGTGACACCCTCAAAGTGTGCTACACAAACAATTAAAATATTGTTCTTTTTTTTCGGTCTTTGTGAAATGTGTGGGCTGTAGCCGCACCTGCATCCTTAAAGCAGCAGCGACAAGCGTGCGTCTGTCTGTTAAAGGGTGGTGACACCCTCAAAGTGTGCTACACAACAATAAAAATATTGTTCTTTTTTCTGTCTTTGTGAATTGTGTGGGCTGTAGCCGCACTTGCATCCTCAAAGCAGCAGTGACAAGCGTGCGTCTGTCTGTTAAAGGGTGGTGTAACCCTCAAAGTGCGCTCCACAAACAATAAAAATATTCTTTTTTTTTTTCTATCTTTGTGAATTGTGTGGGCTGTAGCCGCACTTGCATCCTCAAAGCAGCAGCGACAAGCGCGCGTCTGTCTGTTAAAGGGTGGTGTAACCCTCAAAGTGCGCTCCACAAACAATAAAAATATTCTTTTTTTTTTCTGTCTTTGTGAATTGTGTGGGCTGTAGCCGCACTTGCATCCTCAAAGCAGCAGCGACAAGCGTGCGTCTGTCTGTTAAAGGATTACATCGGTGACAGCATCCAAGTAGGCATGTCAGACAGTCCGTACCTGTACTGGCAGGAAAAAGAAGCAATTTGGAGGTCCCTGTACAAACTGGCTCTATTTTACCTGAGTTGCCCCCCCTCCAGTGTGTACTCCGAAAGAGTGTTTAGTGCAGCCGGGAACCTTGTCAGCGAAAGGCGTAGGAGGTTGCTTCCACAAAATGTGGAGAAGATGATGTTCATAAAATGAATTATCAACTCTTCCAGGGAGACCAGCCTCCAGAACGTACAGAGGGACCTGTGGTTCCAGCAGGGATGAATTAATACTCTGTGAGGATGAGGATGTACACACTGAAGAGGATGAGGAATTGGTGGATGAGGAGGATGAGGATGACATCTTGCCTCCGTAGAGAAAGTTTGTGCAGGGACAGATTAATTGCCAGCTTGTTTTGTGGGGGCCCAAACGAACCAATCATTTCAGCCACAGTTGTGTGGCAGACCCTGGCGCTGAAATGATTGGTTTGTTAAAGTGTGCATGTCCTGTTTATACAACATAAGGGTGGGTGGGAGGGCCCAAGGACAATTCCATCTTGCACCTCTTTTTTTTCTTTGCATTATGTACAGTTTGGGGCCTAGTTTTTCAAACTGCCATCCTGTCTGCCACTGCAGTTTCACGCCTAGATGGGTCACGTGTTTGTGCCGCCCACTCGTGTCGCTTAGCATAGTCATCCAGCTACCTCGGTGCAACCTTTTGGACATAAAAACACTATTGTGAGGTGTGAGGTGTTCAGAATAGACTGGAAATGAGTGGAAATTAAGGTTATTGAGGTTAATAATAGCATAGGAGCAGAAAAACCTACAAATTCTGTGATTTTAGCTGTTTTTATGCTTTTTTTCAAAAAAATACAGATCCAAAACACAAAACCCAGAACCCAAAACACGGAAGGGTGGTTTTGGCAAAACCAATCCAGATCCAAAACACGAAGAAAGATCCAGATCCAAAACCAAAACACAAAACACGAAAAGTGGCCGGTGCACACCCCTAGATTAAAGTAAAGTAAAAATAAAGATTAGGGGCAGCCCCCTGTCGTAGTGCCCATATGCAGTGCCCCCCTGTGCCCCAGGAGAGGACCCCCTTATGCAGGCCTCCAGAAGTGCCCCCAGTAGTGATCCCCCCTATGCAGTGCCCCTTATACAGTGCCCCCAGTAGTGCTCCCCATGTGCAGTGCCCCTTGTGCCCCCAGTAGTAAGCCCCTTATATAGTGCCCCAGTAGTGGTCCCCCCTGTGCAGTGCCCCTTGTGCCCCCAGTAGTAAGCCCCTTATATAGTGCCCCCAATAGTGGTACCCCTATGCAGTGCCTCTTATATAGTGCCTCCAGTAGCAGTCCACCCCCCATGCAGTGCCCCCAATAGTGGTAACCCTTATGCAGTGCCCCTTAAATAGTGGCCCCCATTGTAGTCTCCCCCCTATGCAGTACCCCCAGTATTGCCCTTTTTATAGAGCCCCCAGCAGTGGTCCCTCAATGCAGTGCCCCCAGTGGTAGTCCCCTCCCCCCTATGTAGTAGTCCCCTCCCCCCTATGCAGTGCCCCTAGTAGTAGTCCCCTCCCCTTGCAGTGCCCCTAGTAGTAGTCCCCCCCCTTGGAGTGCCCCCAGTAGTAGTAGTCCCCCCCTTGTAGTGCCCCCAGTAGTAGTAGTCCCCCCCTTGTAGTGCCCCCAGTAGCAGTAGTCCCCAGTAGTAGTAGTCCCCCCCTTGTAGTGCGCCCATTAGTAGTAGTCCCCCCCTTTGTAGTGCCCCCAGTAGTGGGCTCCCCCTAGTAGTGCCAGCCCCCCCCCAGTAGACACATGTAATGAAAAAAATTAACAAAAACCCACTTACCTGAATCCCCGCTCCCGCCGCCATCCGCTCTTCCGTCTGTTCTCCCGGGCCGAGCCGCTCTGCATTATGGGAGAGACATCCTGACGCGTCTCCCATTGCCCACTGCGGGAGCCGGAAGATGGAGCGGCTCCTGCAGTGGGCGCAGCAGCGGCTACTGAGTCTGTCAGACTCTCATTGGCTGCTGATCAAAACAAACACACAGCTGCCGGAGCTGGCGGCTGTGTGTTAGTCAGTGTAGCGCTGACCGAACTCCGTCCGGTCAGCGCTACACACGCGGTGCAGCCTGTGTCACAGAGACACATACTGCCAGCGGCCCGCATGGCGCTGCAGCCCGGGGGGCACATGGCACCCTGCCCCCCGGCCCAGCCCGCCACTGGTGACTGATCTGTTAGAGAAGTAAAAAGTAAAAATGAATGTAGATACATACATGTTTGGTAGAGCTGGTCCTGCCCATGCAACCCTGTTAGAAAAATAATAATAAAGAGAAGTTAAAGTGGTTTTCGATCTCCAATTTGCTTTAATTTACTGGCATACCTTTCTGCATCTTTCTGACAGTCTGACAAATACTACATATCACTGCACATGCATAGTATGTATGGTAGTGTGCACGCAGGCAGCTCTGCAATTGTGATCCTTGCAATAATGCAAATGCGGCAGGAGGTGTATGGCAGGAGGTGTATGGCAGGAGGTGTACGGCACCCCCTGCTGCATGTGCGATCCAGGCACTGCGTCGGAGGACGCAGGCTGGGATTACTATTGGTGGTCGCGATGGTGGACGATGACGGGGGGCCGGCCAGCTGAGTAAGCCTCAGCTTACTCAGGCTGGCGAGTCCAGCAGACTGCGTACGTCCACGCCCCAATTCCGGGAGCACCGGCTGCACCCACCCCGCCTCTTAAATGCCTCTGCCTGTCAATCGGGAAGAGGCATTCAAGGATTTGCTTGTGTCTTAGCAGGACCCATTCTGCACACTTGCGTGCTATACTGAATCAGGCCCACTGATCCTCATAGAGAGATGCAAGGACAGTGCACAGAGCTATCTAGCCAAAGCGGATGATGGAAGAGATGAGACAGTTATATATGTGACGTTTGGGGATCTCCTCCTCTGGTGACATACTACACACACAGGGGCCTATTCATCAACACTAAAATAAAGTTTTTAAGGACATTTTCCTTAAATAACGTTATTTTGGTATTCATGAACAGACTAAACACAGGAGATATCACAGATATCTCCTTGCTAAGTTCCCCTGCGTTAATTTCCACACTCCCCTTACATTAGTATGGGGATGTGGAAATTGTGGTATTCATCAAATTCCGAAAATTATCAATTTTCGGAATTTGATGCAGTTACTATTCGCCACTGTGAGGTGGCGAATAGCAGAATCCACTTACCTGTATCAGCGTATGCAGGTCCCCCGACGAGTCCCTCCGGCGCTCTGCTCCGTCCTCAGGCTCCGGAGGCTGGTCTGTCATGTGTGCTCCCCAGCAGAGCACAAGAAAGTTTAGAAAAAGAAAAAAAAAATTATTTTATTTTCTAATCTGTCATGTGGTCTGCTGGGAAACCACATGACAGACCAGCAGGACGTGCCGGAGGCTGCTGTGCGGACAGGTAAGTCGGGGTGAAGGTGAGTCGGAGGGGGGTGGGGGAGGATCGGGGGGGTACGAAACTTAACGCATCTGTAGGCAGTGCTGCGCATGCGCTGGTGTTACAGATGTAACAGCGCATGCGCAGCACTGTTTCCAGATGCGATAAGTTAGTGTAGGCAGGGAAAAGTATCTATTTCCCGAAAAGCTGTCATCGCAAAAATGACAGCTTTTCGGAATAGATACTTATGGAGAGGTGGAATGATGAATTCCACCTATAATTAGCTAGAACTCCATGAGAGTTCTAAAGCTAATTATCTCCAGAGAATTTTAATGTTTACTGAATAGGCCCCACAGTAAGAGAAAATATGTGAATATCAAAAAACATGCCTATAGTACAGCCGTATAACAGTATTATTTCCTGTTACATTAGTATATTTCTCCTTGCAAGGTACTAATTACATAATGATTACATATAATATGTACTGGCTGACTGTGATGTATTAGAATTATTGCTAGTAAATTAGTATTAATCTATAACTAAATAGAGCCAACATATGACATAGCTCTTTACTTACTCATGTACAGCAGACACTGCGTCAGTGGAACTTACAGTATAAATTCTCTACCACACAAATTAGGGTCACTGTGGCTTAAAGCTATTACCCTACCACTATATCTTTCTATCTCTGGGAGGAAACAGGAGAACCAAGAGAGTCCCACAGGAAAACTGTGAGATGGTGCAAACTACACACAGATACTGCCCTGGTTACAACTACACCCATGGCCAAGCACTGTGAAGCATGCTCAGGGGTGCCAAGAGGGGAAGCGGGTGAAAACTTGTTGGAGGGGCACAGGTCAGCTGCTAAGGGGGGACATCTGCAGTGGGTGGTGCTGTGAAGTATAGTGATCTACTGTCTGCTAAGGGGGAATCACATGGTCTACTTTCGCAGCGCAGCTCGGCCTCTCCCCCGAGGACCAGATTGGCCAATCGCTGGGAGCCATAGATAATGTGGTAAAAGAGGCATTTGCAGAGTAGTAGATCATCCATGGGGGTATCAGCAATTGGGGCCACCACTCCACATATACCCAGCTTTACTGGCATACCTTTCTGTATCTTTTACTACATTGCATTATTTTTCTGTCTTTTTGATCTACTTTGAACCATATCTTTATATAATCTGGCAGATATTTGTTGGCCTGCAATACAACACAATGCTGTGATCTGGCTACAACTATCTGATCTGTATCTGTACAAATGTACCTGATGCACAAAGCACAGCAGAGCAACAAAATGATACAACACTGCCTGACTATACAGCCATCTGGCCAAAGCGGATGATGGAACAGGAATGAGACATTTATATATGTACTGTATATATATCTGTACCCCTGACTGATGCCTGGGGCAAGTGTTACTGTGACTGTGCTGGCTGCATACTGAGATTTGTACATAAATATAGTTTTCTTTGAGTGCATCTTATCTATGTGCCATAATACAGCACATTACAATGATATACATACCGAGGTTTGGGGATTTCCTCCTCTGATGATGAACTACACATACAGTAAAAGAAAATGTGTAAATAACAACATGCCTACAGTATAGCTGTATAACAGTATTATTTTCAGTTACATAATGATCCCACAATCATTGACAGTAAGAATCATTTTCAGGCTTTCTATCTGATTTCCATATACCTTGCAGATACAAAAAACTGCCTGAAATAGTACAATGTGGGGAACACACTTGAATGACAAATCATTAGATTGCTAACCCACTGACCGATCTAAATATTTGGCAAGGTTATGCACAAACGGCCTTGTGCATACACATTTACCAATCGGCCGCCCTATATGTCTGGCCAGAATAGCCAGCTATGATGTCATTATCGCTGGTATCTGTGTCCAGCATATGACTTGGTTGGTCAGGCGTGTGTATACATAAGCTATCTTATAGATATATTACATCTGCCGTGCAGCATGCCTGATGCAATATGTATGTGACAGACATTGTTCACAGATATATTGTGTGTATATACTGCCAGATGGACTGAATGATATATCGTTCCTCAACTGTACAATATCCCCTAGTGTGTACCCAGCCTAAGGTGGGTGTCTGGACTTTAGAGGACAATACCTTTAAGAAAAGAGAAGTCACATAACCATTAGCGGATGGGCAATGTTGTGCCCACCATTGTCAGACAGTGATATTCTTGCATACCTCCAAACATGACATAGCGAAAAAGAATAAGGTCATGTCTAGAATCCAATCAGACAATATGCCAATCTACCTATGGCACACCCTTTGCTGTGAGACCATATCCTTTTATGCCCACTGCTATGAAGGACAGTGCCATGAAAATCAGGACAGTTGGGGAATATGTTCTTGCCAATGGGACATAGGAAGATCAATCATGTAAATCTGTCCATGAGAACATCATGTGGTTTATAATAACACCCAAAATGCAGTAACATTATCACGGAGGATTCAAAGTTTATTCAAGTGATATAAACACAATTTATGAAAGGTCATCCAACAATATTATCAGCTTGTATAGAATGTGCTTATATTAATGGGTTTTAGTAGACACTAATTGTACCAGTTTTAAAATAAAATAATATAATTACCATTCCTCGGGCGAAACCTCTGCAAAAAAAAAATAAAAATAAAAATATATATATATTTTAGAATGTTTATTTTTTTTACTTTTGCATAAAATAAAACTGATGTAGTAGTGTTGGCTGGTATAACTGACCGTAACAGCAGCATAACAGCTCAGGACTTTGATATGTTCGGATCTCAAATACTGCATTTTATTGGCTAATTGCCATCATGTGTTTTGGATAACCAATAAAATAAGTCCGAACTAATCCAAACTTTCGATAATTTTGGCGAAAATAACTGAGTAAATCTGAGAAAAACCAAACCCGCACATCTCTACTTTAAATACATACATTTCATATATATATATATATATATATATATATATAATATCTTGTTATATAACTTACAAGTTTTTTCCCCTTCCTCCCTCTAATCCTCCTCTTCTTCCTCTTCCGCATTTTACTACAAGCAGAAAATACAGAATGTTCTAATACACAGAAATGTACATCACATATTACATATTATTATTATCATATATTTATATGGCGCCACAAATGTTCCGCAGTGCCTTACAAAGTAACATCACATATATGGGCGCCATAAGGGTTGTGCAGCAGCATTTTGTGTTAAGGCCAAGTGGGATTTGTTACAATTGCAGCACTGTAATCCCCAGGTAAAGAGGAGGCCATATAAAGTAATGGGCATAACAAGCCATCTAATGCTTTATTTGTCTAGGTGAACAACATTGAGCATGCTTATATATAAGATAGACCTGTAATATACAAGTCCAATAAGAATACATTCATATAAAAACAAATGTATCAATAGATGCACAATGTTATAGAACAGACAAGTCTGCAATAAACAGAAGGAAAAGTACATTTAGATTTAGGTAAAAATTTACTCTACATCACTGGAAACAGACAGAAATGCTCGTTCAGGCAAATTGGTTACCTCAAATGGATTTAAGAAATCTGAACAATAGTTTTTGTCCATAGACCATATGGTCGATTGTCATTTGTTCCAATACATTACCAGGTTGTCATTCCAACCAGCCAGATTGGACAGATATCTGGCAGCTAATTGTATAGTGTATGCCCAGCATAAGGCTAAAGATAGATTTCATTTATAAAAGCCCAAGCAAATCACATGGGAGACCTATGTCAGAAGAAACCATTTGGGAATAAGGGGACCTGGACCTTGGAGGCTACCAGATGGAAATAAGAGGACACGAGTAATAAGAATTATGAGGGTAATAGAGGGTGAGTTAGGGTGGCTCAGGGAAAACTGACATACTACTGCTAGAAGGAATCAGGATGGACAATTATAGAGGCGATGAAGGGGCAATGTATGTAAGCTGGGAACAGGTGCAAATTACTGCTGTGTAACGTATGTGAAATATAAAATATTAAAAACAGTGAGATAAACAAGAACCCTTAGGGCCATATTCAATTAGCGTTGAAAACGGACATTTTTGCCAAAGAAAACGGCAAACAGGTGAAAATGGAGAAAAAAACTGGAGAAAAGTTTTCCCCATCCCAGACCAGGAGAAAAAAAAGGCAAAATCCCTTTTTTGGCTAAAATATGGGGATTTCTTTCAGAACCCCTTAGACACCCCCTCATGATAAATTACCCCAAATTTTTTTTGTAAGTTGCGTACTTTGCCAAAATACCACCGCGCAAGTCTTGGGCAAAAAAAACCCGTTGAAAATGATAGAAAGCTATTTTTGTTTCCAGGAAATTACTGTTCCACGTAAATTGGGGGTACATTAAAATGGGTGCAAGTATATTTTCATGTCGTAAAAAAATGTCAAAACCGTAAAAAAACACCTGCTGCAAACACGTGCAATGTTTAAAACACTTAACGCATCCATACTGCCCCCCCCCTGAAAAATCAGACCAAATACATAAAAAAGAAAAAAATTTGGGGGCGATATGGATGCGTCAAGTGTTTTAGAAAGCCTAATGGGGATGCCAGTGATGAGGGAATCATACAATGTGTGATTGCTGGTAAGAGCTGGTCTATAGCTGAGATATGGATAGGACATGATCACAGACTGGCTTTCAGGTTACTGTTATAATAAACCCTTACTAATCTGCATACATATAACACAAGTACAAGGTAAAAACCATCACTCACCTCTTACTCGCTCTGACTTTTTCCACAAACTCCTAAAGATTGAAAGAAAAAAATTTAACTTTTGTTAACTAAAACTATACATATCCATCTGCAAGAGCTGGATCAGTGCAGTTTATTGATAGCAACAGAACAGGACCTATGGTTTCCACTCCTGTGTGCTGCACATATAAAACTGATCACTATGTCCGTGTGTACGAGCACCTATGTACAAGCAGGACAGTAACTAGGGATGTGTGAGCAGTGAAGGCAGAGAATGTGGGACCATCACTGTACCTATATTTGGCTTGTAGGGTGGATTGGCACCCTGCAGCCTGGAAAGCAACCTGAGTCCTAAGGATGCACAGAGCACCCAGATCCCTGGTCCAGACCTCCGTCTTTGTGACATCATTACACCTCTTATATATGTGTGTGTGTGGGGGGCCCAAGCAGTATTTCCATGTTTGTGTTTTTTTCCTGTTTTTTTTGCTTTGCAGCATCCTGTCAGTGGGGTGGAAGCAGTCGGGAAGCCGGGCGCCAGGTGTGGCCCGCCATTTTATTAGGTTAGGGGCTGCCAGGGGGGGACTTAAGGTTAGGCATCCACCAAGAGGTTAGGGTTAGGCTAGGGGAAGGGGGGGGTTAAGGTTAGGCATGGGGTGGTTAGGATTAGGCTAGGGGAATGGGGGGGTTAGGGTTAGGCACCCCCGGGTGGAGGTGAGGGTTAGGCACACCCCGGGAGACTTATGGTTAGGCTGAGGGGAAGGGGGGGTTTAGGCACTTAGAGGGGGGTTAGAGTTAGGCATTTGGGGGGGAGGTTAGGGTTAGGCACCCCTAAGGGAGGGTTAGGAGGTAGAATTAGGTTAGTTTATACTTAGCTTAAGGACGATCGGGATTTCCTCCTATGTCGGGCTGCGACTGTCGGGATTAGAACCTACTGATTCCATGCAGGGGAATCTGCAGTGTTAAGGTATAGTGTTCACATTTTTGGATTTTTATCCTGATCGGATAGAATTTCCTTTTCAGTTTCCAATGTATGTTATCTGTAGTGAGTTGTGTTAGCTCTCCTGTTATGTATTTGCCACATAGTTATTACTGCAAAATTAGACAGGTAATGTACCCAGGAAAACTAGGAAAAGACAGGAAGAGACTAGGAAAGGTGACAGTGGAAACCCTGAGCCCAGGGCACTGCCCGGTTACAGCACTTTGATAACACTGCACAATGATGGTTCGGTCTGATATGAGTGTTACTGTAATCCAATCAGATCAGATCATGCAGTGATATGGAACAGATACCCTATGAGACAAATGCACCTGTATAAATATTCCCAACTCGGTATAGCGTGACCAATACAAAGCTGGGGAGCAATACCAGGTCCCCCAGGGGTATGTAGTCAGGAAGCCGGCGGTCAGTTCCCGACTGTCAAATCCCGGCATGGGACTAATGATAGGCGTCGAAATACCGACGCCTATCATTATCCTATCCGGGAGGATTAGGTTTAGGGTGCTGGGAGGGTGGGTAGGTTTAGACACCCCTAAGGGAGGGTTAGGGATAGGGAGGGAAAGGAGTAGGGATAGCCTACTTACCTCCACTGTTGGGATCTTCACCCATCGGGATGCCGGCGTTGGGATTTCAACCGCTGGCCTGACAGCCGGCGGTCATTCATACCAATTCCCCCCAGGAGAGAGACACGTAATAATGATACAGACTCCTCTCCCACTCAGGTCACATGGGGCCATTCCTGCTATTATTTTATACTCCTACTTATTACAGATACAGTACATCCGGAAAGTATTCACAGTGCTTCACTTTTTCTACATTTTGCTATGTTACAGCCTTATTCCAAAATGGAATAAATTCATTTTTGTCCTCAAAATTCTACACACAATACCCCATAATGACAATGTGCAAAAAGTTTTTTTGAGATTTTTGTAAATTTATTTGAAAAAAAAAACAAAACCTAAGAAATCCCATGTACATAAGTATTCCCAGCCTTTGCTCAATACTTTCTTGATGCACCTTTGGCAGCAATTACAGTCTCAAGTCTTTTGAATATGATGCCACAAGCTTGGCACACTTATCTTTGCACAGTTTCGCCCATTCCTCTTTGCAGCACCTCTCAAGCTCCATCAGGTTGGATGGGAAGCATCGGTGCACAGCCATTTTCAGATATCTCCAGAGATGTTGAATCGAATTCAAGTCTGGGCTCTGGCTGGGCCACTCGAGGACATTCAGAGTTGTCCTAAAGTCACTCCTTTGATAATGTGCTTAGGATCGTTGTCCTGCTGAAAGATGAACCCGTCACCCCAGTCTGAGGTCAAGAGCGCTCTGGAGCAGGTTTTCATCAAGGATGTCTCTGTACATTGCTGCATTCATCTTTTCCTCTATCCCGACTAGTCTCTCAGTTTCTGCCGCTGAAAAACATCCCCACACCATGATGCTGCCACCACCATGCTTCATTGTAGGGATGGTATTGGCATGGTGATGAACGGTGCCTGGTTTCCTCCAAACATAACGCCTGGCATTCACACCAAAGAGTTCAATCTTTGTCTCATCAGACCAGAGTTTCTTTCTCATGGTCTGAGAATCCTTCAGGGGCATTTTGGCAAACTCCAGGTGGGCTGCCATGTGCTTTTTACTAAGGAGTGGCTTCCGTCTGGCCACTCTACCATATAGGCCTGATTGGTGGATTGCTGCAGAGATGGTTGTCCTTCTGGAAGGTTCTCCTCTCTCCACAGAGGAATGCTGTAGCTCTGACAGAGTGACCATTGGGTTCTTGGTCACCTCCCTGACTAGGGCCCTTCTCCCACGATTGCTCAGTGTAGATGGCCGGCCAACTCTAGGAAGAGTCCTGGTGGGTCCGAACTTCTTCCATTTACAGATGATGGGGGCCACTGTGCTCATTGGGACCTTCAAAGCAGCAGATATTTTTCTGTACCATTCCCCAGATATGTGCCTTGAGATTATCCTGTTTCGGAGGTCTACAGACAATTCCTTGGACTTCATACTTGGTTTGTGCTCTGACATGCGCTGTCAAGTGTGGGACCTTATATATACAGGTGTATGCCTTTCAAAATCATGTCCAAACAAATGAATTTACCACAGGTAGACTCCAAATAAGCTGTAGGAACATCTCAAGGATGATCAGTGGAAACAGGATGCACCTTAGCTCAATTTAGAGCTTCATGGCAAAGGCTCCAAGTACTTATGTACATGTGTTTTCTAAGTGTTTTTTTTTATTTTTTTATTAAATTAGCAAAAAGAATTTTGAGGACAAAAATGAATTTATTCAATTTTAGAATAAGGCTGTAACATAACAAAATGTGGAAAAAGTGAAACGCTGTGAATACTTTTCGTATGCACTTTATATCGCTGAATGTTACTATAAATATTCTCTTCAAATTAGATTTCATATTAATGTACGTAATATATGTTATCTTAGTGTAAAAAGTATTTAAATAACATATTAGTTATTTTACAAGATGTCTATTCCTTAATAAAACCATATATTCTTACTATACACCATGTTGTCTCACAGGGATGTAGAATCACAATACTACAGAATATTATTTATATTTTTCCTTTAAGTCTAATAACTGATCACTGAATATAGTGACACCGTCCCATGTGCCAAGTCACTGACTTGTGGTGAAAGTGGACAGGTAACTGTGGAATTACACTCAATTCAACAGAATCAATAAAAGAGTATACATTACCCTAAATACATTATTACATTTTTAGTGTAGCCTCTTCCTATACATTATAACAAGTACAAAACATAACAAATGTATATTTCTACAATGCTCTGTAATACAGATACAGCGTGGCAAATTGCCTACCAAAACTTATCATTCACATATAGAGATGTTCCCTATGAACTAAGAGCCTGATTCACTACGGATCTCAATATAGCGTACGCAATGCACACTCAGCACTACATAAAGACGCTCACCTCACCTACATGCACATTCGTAATGGTTAGCAAGACTGTAAAAACATCGGTACAATCGAGTACCATCGGACCCATACACAACATTAAGGCAGGTCAGACCTCACTCAGGTATTGCTAACTTCAGCACACGCTATGAGGCCTCAGGCTGTGTATGGTATTACACTGGATAATTTATGCACTCTCATGCAACAGCATTGAAACGCACTGGCACGCCTGTGCTCGCCCGATTACCCCCCCGTCGCCACCCACAAACGGCACTTCCTGTCACTCACTCTGCGATGGGTCTGTGTAGTCACTGTGATCACAGTCCCGGTCACAGTGGAGTGTTTGTACATGCGCACTGCGATGCATAGGCATGCGCAGAACGCAACAATCTTCCGATTGCGTGCGTATTAGCAACTGCGTTTCCTTCCTGAACCAGGCCCTAAATCTGCACTTCCAAGATATGCTGGGTGTATTATAACAACCAATTACCAATCTTCTTCCATATTTACAAATAGGATTTTAATATAGTATAAATATGACTTAAACATGACTATATTCCCAGCCACAAATGAGAATATAGTTATATTTTTTTCCCAAAATCTGTTTATTGAACAGCATAAAGAAAATGTACATCATACACCTCAAGAATTAAATAAAATACAACATTTCAATATATATTTAAAGACAATGTCCTGATTGACTCACGGACTCCTCATAATTGGGTGACAAAGCAACATAGGCCAGGTGCTGCGGGACTGTAAGCTCATTGTCTGGGTGGAGGGGCGGCTGCAGTGCTGGGGCTGCAGCACAGTCCAATATTCTAATAGGGGCAGCCACACCAACTGCCAGTGATGTCTGGCAGCAGCTGGGGTGGCAGTTGGTGTGACTCCCCCTATTAGAATATTGGACTGTGCTGCAGCCCCAGCTCTGGAGTCATAATACTGCTAAGGACACAGCACTGGGCTTTTTCCATTGGTGGGATACGTCACTTGCTTTGGATGAGAATGAGCGTCTGAGGGGGCAGAAGGGGAGAACAGGACAGGCGGAGGAATCAGAGAGGGAACGGTGAGGTGATGTAGGAAAAGACAGAGGGAGAGGTTCTATGCCACTGAGGTAGGAGGCATCCTGGATAAGATGCCTTTGTACTAATGTGTTTCTGTTTTTTACTCTAAATGCCAATAAAAATTGTTTGCAAAAAACATATATATCAGTGAAATGTTTAGATTTATATCAAATAATATGTAAGTGCTTAAGAATCTTTTGACAGACCCGTTTCCTATATTGTTTCCTCTAGCAAGTCATCATTTAAGGATCTTTCTATCTGGAATATGGTAAGTAATGGAAAAGCCAATTGTTCAATCAACATATAGGGGCATATTCAATTACCCGCTGTGCTTACTGTACAGGTAAAGCTCCGGCTATAACGCTCAGACCTATTGAATATATTGTCACTTTCCCCACACGGTAAACAAGCAGGAGGCGCGCGCTAACCCACAGATCGTGCACTAAGCGCTGGAAGTTATAGGTTTCCCCGCGCACTAAGCCCCAGAGGGAGCAATGTAACACACATTTCTCCTCACAGCTCTGAGGAAAGATACAAGTTATGGTCACTGGTTCTTACTGAGTCTGCCCCATAGTTTTGCTATTGTTATTCAGGAATGATAGAATGGAAAGGTGATCATGTCATTAGGAAGAGAAAGCAAACGTGTACACCTAATAAGGATGACGTTTGGAGAGAACAGAAAGTAATAATAAAGGACAGGATTAGAGCCTCAAATAAAACATACCTCCATTATGCAAGTCGTACTGAGAAGTGAGGATTCCACGGGGGTGATGTCATAATGTGCAGCCTGACTGCCTGTGACATCACCAACAGCCATTATCACCTGCTGCAGAGGTTCATGGGACATTATTACAGTGAGAGGCCTATCAACAGTTAGAGCGGGGAGTAAATAGAGGTCGTGGGACAATAAGGGGTGTTTATTTTTTACTTTTTCTTTTTTTTTAAGATAAGCTTTTAAAAACAAAAAGTGATAAAAATTGCTATTTTTCAATGATTTCAAGGTTAATTCCCAAATCTTTGCATCCATTTGTGAAATAGACCTATAAATGAACAGTTTTCCAAACCCATGAAAACAACTTGTCATACACTGAAAAAATGATTCATTCAGTTAATGCAATTTGGGAATTAGTAATAATGTTTTCACTGGTCTTAGACACTCAGGTGTAAATTCACTAAGAATCGAGATAGGGCGAGCTGACCATCTCGGGTGATTTATTTATTTTTTTCCTGCTTGCAAATTTACTAAAGGCAAAAGTCAGGCGAGTTAAGGTGCCCATACACGGGATGATTTTTAGCACGATTTTTTCAGTTTCTACAGGTTCGACAGACCAATTGTTTAAAAATAGTTGTATATTGAGTCTTCTGCGACCCCGATGCGCATCCCCGCCGTCGTCTAGTTGGATCGCAGATCAGATGGTTTTGCAGAGAGATCTACGATCTTTTGAGTACAACCTGAATCACTTCTGTGCATCTTATCCTATGATCGTAATGATCAATCGTACACCATTTGACCACATCTTTTTCAAGGGAAGAATTTCAAGGGATCTCGTACAACTCATCTTACCAACTTTGAATCTCACCGTGTATGGGGGCCTTTAGAGAGAGATTTCTCATATCTCACTCGTAAAACTCGGGTGAGATAGCAATCTCGAATCAAATCACCATCGGGCCAAATCGAAAGCACTTTTCACCTAAAACATACATCTCTCAAATTTACCAAGAATTGGGATGACAAGCTCGGGTGAGATAGGAGCAAACTCTCTGTCAAAATCACTTTTCAATCTCTCAACCCCCTGAGCTGCAAGATGGTCAGAAACATACACAAATCATTGTGACTTGTGTAGGTTTCTTCCTGTAAACGGTTAAAAATGGGTTAATGTTTAAAAAAAAAAATACGTAGGGTCTCTCACCTCCAAAAGACTAACCAGCCCAGGACTTGCCAGCCAGTCCTGGTTTTTAAAATTACAGGGAACAAAATGTGTAGGGTTCCACAGTAATTTAAGAACCGGCAGCAGGGTCAGACCTGGTTTTAAATATAGGGAGAAAAAAATTGGCGTGAGGTTCCCTGTATATATAAAATCAGCTCCGGACCCTTTCTAGCGGGGGACTGATGCCACAGCCAGGGGATGATGCCTTTCACCGGGTCC
This sequence comes from Taudactylus pleione, assembly GCA_031769625.1. Lineage (NCBI taxonomy): Eukaryota > Metazoa > Chordata > Amphibia > Anura > Myobatrachidae > Taudactylus > Taudactylus pleione. Next base: position 16,245,219 of record JAUIMM010000213.1, on the reverse strand, counting down.
CCCAGCCGCAGCATCAGCCCTGACCGCTAGTCAGCCCTTAATAAAGGGGTCCCCTCTCCAGGGCACCCCTGGCCTAGGCTGATAGCCCAGGGCTATACCCGCCACCCCTGGGCGGCGGGTTAATAGTGTATGTTTAGTGTTACAAATATAATTATCAACATTGCCTTTACAGTGGAACTACAGGTCACAGCAAGCCTCCCCCGCATACTGGTACTTGGTGAACCACAAGTACCAGCATGCGGGACATTAAGGGTCCACTGATACGTGTAGTTCACCTGTAAAGAAATGTGTAAAAAACACAACACACACATACCGTGAAAATAAAGATTTATTACATCTATACACACTCACACATACTCACCTGCTCCCACATGTTCACGTCCCCTTCTCAACGTAAAGTATCCTATGGAAGTACCTGAAAAAAAGATCCAATACTCATCTTTTATCCCACGATGTTCGCCGCTGAAAGCCAATCAGGGCCACGGACACACTGTAACAACACGTTATAGCATTGTTACAGTACGCGAATGACAGCTCATGGAGAATGAGCTGTCATTAGTACTGGGTCGCGAGCCAATTAGCGGCGGCTTAACATTAGCGGTCGCTCAATGGCTGGGACCCACATGGACTTAGCCAATAAGCGGCTCCTCCACGCTACACCTCTGATCAGACCCCTCTACATGCTCCTTATTTGCCATCAGACTCCTCCACATTCTCCTTATATGCCAGCAGAACCCTCCACATGCTCCTTCTATGCCATCAGACCCCTCCACATGCTCCTTATATGCCAGCAGAACCATCCACATGCTCCTTATATGCCAGCAGACCCCTCCACATGCTCCTTATATGTCAGCAGACTCCTGCACATGCTCCTTATACACCAGTAGACCCCTCCACTTGCCCCTTATATGCCAGCAGATCCCTCCACATGCTTTTTATATGCAAGCAGACCCCTGCACATGCTCCTTATATGCCAGAAGAATCCTCCACATGCTTTTTATAGGCCATCAGACCCATTCACATGCTTTTTATAGGCCATCAGACCCCTCCACATGCTCCTTATAGGCCAGCAGACCCCTCCACATGCTACTTTTATGCCAGCAGACGCTTTCACATGATCTTTATATACCAGGAGCTACATGCTCCTTATATGCCAGCAGACCCTTTCACATGATCTTTATATACCAGAAGAAAGACTCCTCCACTTGCCCCTTATATGCCAGCAGACCCCTCCACATGCCCCTTATATGCCAGCAGACCCCTTCACAAGCTCTTTATATGACATCAAACCCCTCCACATACTACTTATATGCCAGCAGAACCCTCCACATGCTTTTTATAGGCCATCAGACCACTCCACTTGCACTTTGTATGCCAGCAGACCCCTCCACATGCTCCTTCTATGCCATCAGACCCCTCCACATGCTCCTTCTAAGCCATCAGACCCTTCCATGTGCTCCTTATATGCCAGCAGACCTTTTCACATGGTTTTTATATACCAGAAGACCCCTCCACTTGCCCCTTATATGCCAGCAGACCCCTCCACATGCTCCTTATATGCCAGCAGACCCCTCCACGTGCTCCTTATATGCCAGCAGACTTCTCCACATGCCTTTAACAGCTTAACAGTGAGCATGTATAGGAAGATGCATTTCAGAGTCTTTTATAGAGGTTATTTGTCTCCATCCAGGAGATTTGCTATTGGAATGCACACTACACCTCACTGCACAAAATGTGCCTGTACTAATGCCTCCCTATATCATTGTCTATGGAATTATCCACCGATAAAAAAAGTTCTGACTCCACGGTAGACATTAATCACTGACACACTTGGTTAATTTTGTACCGATCTCACCTGAATGGGCAATATTTAGGGTCTCCTTTTAAATTTTGAAAACTATGCATAGTTGCAAGAAATTACTTTTATCTATATCTGGCGCGGCAACAAATGTGTCCTGCACCAAACCAAACTGTTTTATTCTAAAGCTGCCCTTTTTGAAATTTGGGAGAGTCTCATAGAGATATTCCCATGGGTATGAAACTCCAGCTCCAAACTTGTCATACAACTGATTGGTATGAGACCAAGATATTGCTGCATGGTCGCCCCTATTCAATAAATGCTCCTCCCTTTCATACATGCTGAACGACCTGTTGTCTTAATTTTCTTTATGTCCCCACCCCCTCCTTCTACCCTCCCTGCTGCTCCCTTGGTTCTAGAGATTATTTGTTTGTACTTTGTACATTATCACTTGTTCAGTTTTTCATGATTAAAAGAAAAAAGGTAAAAAAAAAAAATGTACTTACTGCTTTTTCTTTGTTCTAAGGTTATCTATGTCTCGGGCTTCTATTTACTATGTCCCGGTACTTTGGTTTATGTTAGACACTTATGAATAGTCATTATATAACATGTTAAACATGCCATGTACATGTTTCTCCACATATATGCTCCTATCTCCTTCCTTTTCACTTTATGTTCCTTTTTACTAATTTTTATAGTAAACATATTTGGAATAATAATATTCAAGCACTAAATAAAGTGTATTACTTTAGGGGCTGTGCTATATACTAGGGCAAAATATGGCTCTCCAGTTATTTTGGAAGGAGAAGTCCCAGCTTGCCCTCTGGCAGGGCATATGGTGCGCTGTATAATATCACAACACTGAAGAGCCAGAGACATCAATGAAAGTAGTGTCATAGACTGAGAGCCACCTACCTTCTAGCTTGTATTCAGTCCTCTCCTCCTCATCAACGGAGCAGCGCAGGGTGCGGAGTTCATCAGTACAAAGGAAATATGCTTGGTTATAACTGACCAATTTTGAACTGGCTCACCGGATTTGGTCTTTAAGTTGTACTAAATTGGATGATGATAATAATAATAATAATAATAATAATAATAATAATATAGAAGTCTATAAATACATAAAATTGACTAAAACAAAATTAAAATGTTAGGAGATCGTTATTCCTAAAAAAAAAAAAAAAAAAAAGATCCGTTAATTTAACGAGTGTGAAAAAGACTGGTAGCCTCGGGCTTTACGTCCGGGGCTGTTCAATTAGAGCCCCTTTTTCTTCTGAGACCCTTTTTTAACACTGTTAAAAAGTGTTAAAGGTCACACATGTTAACGACTTTCAATAAGTAGGATCTGCGAAAAGTTCACAGACTTATGCGTTAACAGGGTCTTATCACCCGTTAACAGGCAATTTATCGGGGGCTTCTTTTCGGGTCTGATAAGACATGAAAAAAAATCCCCATTAAGTGCAGCCTGTGTAATTACTGTGGCTATTTGAATTCCCCCCTAAACGATATTATTCTGAACAGATATTGTGGCAATGCCAGTAACACCATAATACGTGTGCAATTCATATGGAAAAGCCTACACTGACAAAGGCTGGAGAATCTTCCTGACATAAGGCTCTTACCTGCCATCCTCAGGTTCTCCCATGTTGCTTCTGATTGGTGCCCAGCAGGACTCAGGCGACTTCAGCAGCAGTGGAGGAAGAAGGTAAGGGGTGGAAGAGGGCAGAAGGGAAAGAAAACAGGGGTGGCTGGGGTGCAGGGAAAGAGGAACACTGGGGAGTGAGGTGCATATAGGAAAGGGGGGAGGTGTGGGCAAAGAAAGAGGTAGATGGTGTACAGGTGAGAGGGAAATAGACATAGACATAAAGAGAAGACAAATTAGGAGCAGTGGATACAGACAGTAAATGGTGTTTAGGGGCCTATCCACTAGATGATTTAAATGAGCGATTGAACAATAATGATATCGGTATCGTTCAATCATTCATAAACCGTTTGCAAAAGTGTCTAAAACGACCAGTGATACGCGTTCCCGCTGGTCGTTCAGACATCTATTATCTTGCACCATGCTGGACAACCTGACGATAACGTGAGCATGTTTGCAGATGATGGATGAGCCTGCACTGAACGACTGCTAACCCTGGGTGAAGGGTATGCTATAACCTAACGTTCTGGCAGCAGCACCAGAACCGTGGAGCTAGTACACCATGAGGCTATGATACTTAACAGGCTAAGATATCAGGCCAATAGATTAAGCTAGGCGCCCTTTGTTACTGAACGAAGGGGAGCCTGACGGGGTAAAACCAAGCGGCGCTGCAATTGGCAGGACTGTGTCTCGTCAGCACATTGCTTCTAGACGTGATGCATCGGTTGAACCACTGGCCTCTTTCCGAACCGCCTAAAGCGGTGTTATAGTGCAAAAGGGGGATTGGGCTAGCGTCCCTACCGCTAGCAACCAGCTATCCACTCTAGCTAGCATTAAACCCCTGTCATCAAGGACAGGCAACCCTTACCTTTTGTGCTGAAGCACTCACAGTGTGGTTGTGTCTAATAAGTTTGCTACCAAGTGCACCATTGTAAATAATAATAGGTCCCCCGAACGGGCGCCGTAGATATAGAATGACGGGAACCAAACTATAACCCCAGGAGGGTGTAAGCACATATCTTTATATACATGTGTGGTGCAGGTAGTGCACTGAGCTATACTGCCTGTGTTATGAAATACCTCGCTGTGTATGCGCGAACTGTTACACACCAGTCGTCAGCACAGCGCTAGTCCCCTTAATAGTGTGGAGTAGTTGAAGGTCCGGTCAGTGGCGGGAATACAGGGAGCATTCAAGGCTCCTGACGCAAAGCCACGCATTAACCAACATCTCTCCTGCAAGACAGGAGAGGGGCTAACTCACGGGAACACTGATGTGCTGCTGTGCCAGCAGCATGACGTCATACAGGCATAGGTATAACGTAAGGCTATTTGCTTTATGCTATAGAGCAGTGATTTTCAACCTTTTTTAACTCGCGGCACACTACACAAGATTTTAAAATTGCCAAGGCACACTATCCGGCGATGCGGTGTGCGCGGACTATGAAAAAACACACTACATTAGTTCCCACAGGAACAAAACACACTACATTGGTCCCCACAAGAATAAAAAATACACTACATTGGCCCCCACAAGAATAAAACAATCCCATTGGCTGGCCTAACAGAAAAAAAAAACCACATTGCTCCCCACAAAAAAAACAACCATACCACATTGCGCCCCACAGAATTGCTCCCCACAGAAAAAGAAACCTATGGCTGACCCCACAGAAACAAAAAACAAAACAAAACACATTGTTCCCCACTAAATAGGCAAATATATGGCTGGATAACATATGGCTGGTTCTCACTAAAAAAAAAATTACATGACTGGTTCCCACGAAAAAATAAACTATGGCTGGTACCCACGAAGAAGAAAAAAATGTCTGGTCCCCACAAAACCCACATTTGTTCCCCCCTTGTCACTCACACTGCAGCAGGATCGCGTGCGGGCGGGCTTCCAGGCAGGCTGCAGAGCCTGCCTGGACAGAGCGCAGGTTGGCTGATTGGCGCAGGGCGTTGGCTGGCAGAGCGGGCTGGAGGGCAGTGGACAACGCGGCGTGCGTGACCTGTGATGTCAAGCCGCCGCATCTTTGCAGGTCACTAACCGGTCGAGTCTCCCAGAGGAGCTCAGTGGCCCGGGATGCTGAAGTACAGTAAAATGTGCCCGGTGGCTCTGACAGCCCCGCGGCACACTTCACAACCGGCCACGGCACACTAGTGTGCCGCGGCACACCGGTTGAAAACCGCTGCTATAGAGTATCTAACAGGGAAGCCTGCCCAGCCCAGCCAGGAGCTACGGGACACGGTGTCTCCTCCTGAGATTTAGATGAGGGGAGTAGCTAATAGCTAAGGCAGAACATACAAACTCCACACATTAAGGGCCGTGGTGGGATCCGAGCCTTGCGCTGGTACTTAAAGGCTATTAGCCTGTTATTATAGGGATGACAGTCACTCAGCACAGCTAGGAGCTACGGAACGCGGCGTCTCCTCCCGTGAGGAGAGCTGCTAACAGCCAAGGCATGTAGTGATACGATGGCAAAACCGCTGCTCTATGTCCAGCCAGTCTGCTCTGGCGGTGGGTGGTGCCTCAGCTGCATATATCTAGCCCGCATGTTATGGTGGGCATAGCCCCGTAGCGCTGATTTTTCCACCTGTCATGGAGGAAATGGCAGGCGTTCGCGCATGGACAATGCATAGCAGGAGTACAGGGTGGGTGCAGAGCAACGCTTAGCGCTGCCATCGCACCACTCCCCATAATCAGTAACCCAGACACTGACCTCTACAAGCTGTGGTGGGTCTCTCTCAACAGCTCCCGCTAATGGTGGGCATTCAGCGCGCCTACCACAGTGATACACATCCACTTTCCTTGCTGAGTGTAGGGAGGAGGACCCGGACCCAGCCAGTTTCAGCTGCGACAGGCCCCTTAATTGGCAGAAGAGGGAGAGCCCGACTACAGAAGGCGCCGCTTGATATGCAGGACGCGCCGGTAATAAGCTCCACCCCCCGCTAGCCTTGGCGGATTTCAGCTGCGACGGGCCCCTTCATTGGTTTCTGGCAGCAGCGCCTGAAGAGGGAGAGCCCAACTGCCGATGGTGCCGCTAAATATGCAGGACGCGCCTTTTAATTTCACCCCCGCTACTAGGGATAAGCTAAGAGACCCGGACGCTGCCTGCTGAGGGCCGCGGCGGGTCTAGTCTAATGTTCATGGAGGGAGCTATGCAACAGCCCCTGCAGCATGCCTTTTACCAGATAACAGACTCGGTGCGTGCGGGGGGATGGTCGGGTCTCCTAACAGTGACATTCTATGTCACTGAGCCCAGCAATGCTTCCACTGCTCCTGCTATCAGGAGCAGTGGTTATACTTACAACTGCTGTGGCCGGGATGCTGGGCTCAGGGGGCGGCGAGGAACCCGGCACATGCCGGTGTCAGCAGTGGTGGGTCCTTGCAGGGTCTGATGACTCCATGTTTGTGCCCCCTCCTCAGGGTCACCGGACACAGGCTGCAGTAGCCATGGCGGTGCCCTTCCCGGCGGCTCCCATGTAGCAGGCAGACTGCCACAGTAAGCAGCCTGCATGTCCTCAGTGCTTGTTAATAAAAAACACTAAAAATAAAATGAAAAAGGCTGGAGACAGCCTGATGTGCGACCGGCTTTCTCGGGCACATTCTAAAAACTGGGGCTGATGGGGCATAGAGGGGGAGGAGCCAGTAACACTTCTAAATTATTTAAAGTGCCAGGCTCTGTTCTACCACCGTCTATACCCCACTGTCTTGAACTCGTGTCCCCTAGTGGATGAAGGAGAAATTGTAATTAAATGTGGGGTGCCTAAACTAACGAAACAGTTGACCGTCCTTGGTACTCCGATCTTCAGAGCCTTTCCATCGACGCTCCGTTCCTTCTGCCTCAACGTCGGGACCTGTTGTCTCAGGGACCCTGCCTTTACCCGGATCTGAGTCGTCTGTCCTTGACGGCGTGGCTCTTGAGACATCAGTCTTATGGTCCCGGGGTTTTTCCATCTCTGTCATCAGCACGATGCTTCAGGCGCGCAAGCCGGCTTCCGCCAGGATTTACCACAAAGTGTGGCATACATATTTTCAGTGGTGTGAGTCCAGAAACTACGATCCGCAGGTGTTTCGTGTTTGTAGGGTTTTGGCATTCTTTCAGTCTGGTTTGGAACTAGGCTTACGCCTAGCTTCTTTGAAAGTTCATGTGTCTGCACTATCTGTGTGGTTCCAGCGTAGGATTGCTACTCTGCCAGATGTCCGCACCTTTTTCCAGGGGTTTCTCAGGATTCAGACTCCCTTTGTTCTTCCTGTGGCTCCTTGGGATTTGGCGGTGGTGCTTCGGGCCCTACAGGGTCCTCCATTTGAACCTCTTGAGTTGGTGGAACTCAAGTGGTTGACGGTTAAAACTGTTTTTCTCCTGGCAATTGCTTCGGGCAGGAGGGTCAGAATTGGGAGAACTTTCCTGTCGTCCTCCTTTTCTGATTTTTCACCTGGACAGGGCGGTGCTTCGCACCCATCCGGGTTTTCTACCTAAAGTGGTTTCTAAATTCCACATTAATCAGGAAATTGTTGTGCCTGCTTTTCAGTCACCTGACCTCTCGGCTGGTGAGGCTTCTTTGGATATCGTCCGTGCTCTCAAAGTTTATGTAGACCGGACTAGTTTCATTCGGAAGTCGGATTCCTTGTTCATCCTCTTTGGTTTTCACTAGAGGGGTTGGCCTGCTGGCAAACAAACTTTGGCCCATTGGCTTTGTTGGGTTATTTGTGAGGCTTATGCACTGGAGGGTTTGCCTGTTCCGGCCTCTGTTAAGGCTCATTTTAATCGGTCTGTGGGTCCTTCGTGGGCTGCTAGCTGTGGCGCCTCGGCTGTTCAGCTGTGTAAGGCGGCCACATGGTCTTCTATCCAGACTTTTCTGAAATTCTATGCGTTTGACACCTTCGCCTCTCAGGATGCATCCTTCGGGCACCGGATTCTCCTTTCAGCACAGGAGCATCCCCGCCCTCAGTTGAACTGCTTTGGGACATCCCCAAGGTCAACCCCCTATGGACCCTGAAGTAGAAAACAAGAGATATGGTAAGAACTTACCTTTGTTATCTCCTATTCCTACGAAGTCCACAGGGCGCCCGCCCTGACGCACCTGGCTTCATATGGGGTATGTGGCTGGTCACCGATTTTCCGTGTGCCTATATGTGAGTATGGCTCTTGTGTGTTCCAGTCTTCCTTCTATCTGTTTTTCCTCCTCCGGCCTTGGCTGCTTACCAGCTGAGGTGCCTGTGGCTCGGGGGCGGGGTATAGAGGAGGATGGACCCAGTGCATCCTGGGAGCAGCAAATCTTTAGCTGCGTGGTGCCCGTGAATCCAGATCCAGCTATACCCCCAAGGTCAACCCTATGGACTTCGTAGAAACAGAGATAACAAAGGTAAGTTCTTACCATATCTCTTGTTATATACATATATACACTACTGGTGAAAAGTTTTCAAGTTTTTATGGAAATGTAAATAATTTAATGTCTCAGAGGGGGGAATTAAATTCTCTGCGCTGGGATGTAGCTCCCGAGTTAGGTGCCCGGAGATATTCAATTGATTGCATCAGGCCTTCTCTCAAGTCGATGCAGTTTACCACGGCTAATACCCGGTGCATAGTTGCTATAAACTGCATTTTCTGACTTGGGTGCCAGGCGCGATACGGTCACAAAATTCGGCAACACCGTGATTAGCCCTGAGCCACTAGATACTGTAGCGTAGATATCTGCTTGCACCCTAATGACAGTGTGAGCAGAAATCCGTTAGTCGCTGGTTTGCAGCGCTTGCAATTTTAGTGTTCATTCTACGTCCGACGCCGAACCTAGAAAGAAGAACACCTGTGTGCACCCGAACAGGGGGCGTGGCAATGAGAAAAGGGGTGTGTCTTTAAGACGTGCCCCCTTTTCAACACTCTTGGGGGTGTGCCCGGCACTTACGGACATGCCGAGCTGCCCCAATCGTTCCTATCTCAGTGAATAGAAGCCAAGCGCATGCGTCTGGCATCCATTCACCGGCAGCGATCGCTCCATCACTATTTTCCCCACCCATGGGACGCTGCGGCCCACGGGTGGGACGGTACCCGCAGGCTGTTTTAGCAGGGCTCAGCTATGAGGGCAGGGTGCATTCTGCCCTTTAGAAATCGGGCAGGGCGCGGCAACCCGCTAAAACATCCTAGCAGGAACACTACAATTGAATAGCTCCGGGCACTTACCTCGGGAGCTACTTCCTTGCGCAGAGAATTAAATACCATCCCATGTGTACTCCGAAATTAAAGCATAGAACAAATAAGCAGTTGAAGATAAAATAAATGATAGAATAGTTTTGTTTGAGAAAAAGTAATCTGAATTTGTGACACCTCTAAGTAGCTGCCTTTTGCAGATATAACCACTGAACACCCCTGTGGCATTCTTCCTACAATGGAAATCACATATTGTTTGGAAATTCTTCCTGACACTGTTACAGAAGTTCCTACAAATGATGTTGCACATGTATGTTGCTTTGCTTCCACCCTTCTGTTCAGTCCATCCTAACTCAATGGGGTGTAAGTGTGGAGACTGTACTGGCAATAACATGATTTGAAGCCAACTGTCTTGTTCTATTCCCACTGTAGTTTTGTAAAAAAATTGGTAGCCCTTTCGGTTGTTGGTGGCAGCCAAATATCGCCAACTCAAGATCCATCAAAAGGGCCCCATCACACTTCCTCCTCCATGTGACAGGTGGTGTCACAGGGGATTAAGGGCCTGATTCAGAGGCGCTCGCAAATAGCAAGCGCTCGCTCTGAATCAGGGCGGCCTGTTTTTTTTTCTTTTACCTGGCCTACAGGCCGCTCGCTAAGCTGTGGGTGACCACCCACAGCTTTAGCGGGTGGCCAGGTGATGGTCGCGATTATCACAACCGTCGGGCTTTCGAGGAGACACTTGTGGTAGGGTTTCAGGTCTCGCAAGCTCGAGTGGACTCCCTGCTCTAATAGCGCAGGAAGTCCACTACTGACATGACGAGTGATGTCAGTAGGGCCGCCCACAAATGGCAGGTGTTCCATCGGGAACGCCCCCGTTTGTCCAGCCACCCCACCTACCCGCCTACAAAACGGGGCGAGCTGTCGATCATCATCGACAGCCGCTCCGTCTTGTAGCGAGCCCCGGAGTTCTCACTTGCTACGTGGCTTGCGCAATGGCCCACCATCGACCCACTTGCGAGCGGGTCTGAATCAGGCCCTAAGTGTTGACTTGTAAAAGCAGCCAGTTCTCAATTTATTTAAGCCTGAAATTTTAAAGGGCAACGCTTTTAATAGCAAAACATAGGATGTTTTGCTATTCCAAGCATTGCCCTTTTAAATTTTGAACCACTTAGTAAATCCCACACACTGAGGAACCATCCTTTTGGCTACTCGTCAGCGTGCAAATACCCTGCATGATAAACCAAAGACTTCACATTTTGATGAATTGGTCCATAAGACCTTCTAGTGGTCAGTAGGCCACTGGTGGGGCTTCATGGATCAGGGAAGCCTCTCTTTTATTGCTGCAAAACAGCTGTAAGGCCTTAGCCCATTACTTCTTCCCTGAAAAAGGCCTTCTTATGACTCTGAAGTGTACCTTATTTTTCAGTGTTTGTTACCATAGGCACCTTATTTTATCCTCTAGCACAGGCGTGGCCAACCAGTCAGAGGGAAAGAGCCAAAATATATCTGTAGTCAAGCTAAAGAGTGGATGGCTTGCGCACGCCTTTGGTATGACATTTGCAGTAATTAACATTGTGTCACACCCCCGTTTTTAATCACACTGGGGGCGAGCCCAGCACATTGAAAATACACAGTTTACATAATATTCCCAATATACTTTTTCACTGTTGAAAAACAGTGTTGCCCCACAATGCCCCCAGTATGCCACATAATACCCCAAGTATGAACAGTATGCCCTTAAGTATTAACATTATGCCCCACAGTGCCCTCTAACATTAATATTATGCCCCAGTATTAAAAAGTATGCCCCATCAGAATTAATATGACAGAGTACTTACCTTTTGTGGCGGGCTCCTCTCCTGATGATAGCCCGGCGTCCCGAACATGCTGCCGCTGCTTCTGAGTGCATAGTGCATACAGAGCAGCTTCCGAGCACCTTATGTATCACGGAATGTATGCACTATGCATTCAGAAGCTGAATCCAAGCGCTGGGCTTGTGATGGTCGGGGGGAGGCAGCTCAGGCATAGGAGGCTGAAACTGAGCCTGTGTGGAGGACCATTGCCCCGCCGTTATTCCAGGCCTGCTGCTTGCTAGACCAGCCACCGCTATCCACAATCCCGCGGTGGCCGGCCTTTAAGTCATGATGTCCCCTTTGCAGACCCCGCCCTCCGTCCCATTCTGGACTCGCGGGAGTTGAAGCATACATTGCGGGGCAGCGGGAGGCTAAATTAAACTTCGGGAGCCTCCTGCTAAAATCGGGAGGGTCGGCAACTATGGATAAATGTTAAGTAGAATCTGATTCTGACTGCGTGCAGCTTTGCTGTTCTGTCTGAAGCTGAATCACCCCCATAGGTCACATATATATTGTGTGTACAGTGCAACTGCTAAAGCATACGCAGATGGGCGATTATTGCGTACTGTGCATGCGTATGCTTCGCAGTGCATGAAGGCACCACACAAATTGACAGGCAGTGAGCGTTTGGGAGTGATGACGGGGGCGTGGTCGGTAAAACACAGGCGTGTCTGTCCGTTTGAATCCATTGCCTGGGCGTACATACATTGGCCAGTGAGATTGCATACGCAGCTTGAGTACTTACTGCATGCAACTAGGTTAGCAATTTGTAATTGGGGTCAGGGCTGTTGTAATTCTGCGTGAGGGGCCGATGGTACTTGATGTTACCGATGTTTAAGGTTTGCAAGGTATTACAGATGTGAGATAGCGATAGTGGGAGGCAGTGGGCGTCTCTATACTGGCGGTGTGACGGCATTACGATAGCAATCATTAGCATATTTTTACAGCAGACCTGCGTGCGATTAAGGAGCTGCAATTGCAATAGCGATCCTTAATGAATCAGGCCCTTAATACATTATATTATAAAGGAGCAATTGGTACAGATGAACAGCTTTACCAGTTCCTGGAAGCTGAAGTCCCTGTCATCAATAGCGGTCTGCTCCTCACATGAAGAGAGTAATATGCAGCTCATGACTGTATAAATGTGTTGCATATGATCCGGTTGCCATGAATCTTGGTGGAAATAGCATTGGTATGGGAAGATTAGTATGTGCTGAAGCTAATCAGTTTCTGGGCAGTAGGAATCCTCCCCCAAAGTGGGCATGTGCCTATCTTGGACTGTTGAATCAAATCTAAAAGAAACTGTAGCACTCTTGGGTCTATTTCTTATAGGGTACCATAGATAGTGCCACTTGTATTTAATCATTATGGATGACCACTAATAATAATAATTCACTCAAGTGTGCTCCTTTGGTGTTATAACATACTGGGTCCTATTCAATTAGAAGCGAAAAGTCCGTTTCCGTGATACTTTTTCGCCGATGACGTAATTTTCGCCGGTTTCTACTTATCCCCGTATTCAATTATTCTGACTTTTCGCCGGTGCGAAATGTCAATGCATCAGACCTGGTGAAATAGCATCACCTATGAATAGGTGGCGACAAAAAGTGCAGAATTGGGGTTTTGGGGTGCAGACTTCCCGAAACCACCCTGCACCCTTTGGACAGTTCACTAAAGGTAATCTGTGTAAAAAAAAAATGAAATTACTTTAGGACACCCCAAAAAAGTACTTTCGTTTTAGGGGTGAAAAAAAAAAATCAAAGTTGGGGGACAGAATTGGAAAACTAGTGAAATAGACTCGGGGGTGGGGGGGTCCCCAAGTAAGCCCCAGGTGTTTTTTTTTATTGCAAGTAGTTACGTCAGGTGCATTTTCCAAGTTTTTTTTAAACCTCATATTAGCAACTTCAAAATATGCTAGTACCCATTTTCATGTACCCCAAATTTAATGGGACTAGTTATTTTCCCCCCAAAAAAACTCCAAAATGCTAATCTTCACCACATCTGTAAAAACGCTATATACCATTTAAAAAAACAAAATACCTTCAGCAGGGCTATTCGGGGTATCCAGAATCATCCCCCCCCCCATGTCAGAGCATCTTTTGGGGGGTGTCAGTCTGATTTCCCCAAAAATGACAGAACTTTTAGCTGATTTCAGTTTCGTCAAGTCCCGTTTTTTTCCGATTTGGAATTGAATACGGGGATAAGCGGGGACGAGCGCAACACACCCAAAACATCCGATGACGACGAAAAGTCCGGCGACTGACTTTTTTCGCTTCTAATTGAATTAGGCCAATAATATACAATATATTTTTTATGCTGAAAATGAAAGGACAGCTCAGTGAGTGTAAGGTTTAGCATTACTGCTTCAGCGCTGAGGCCGTAAATCCAATGCCTGACCAAGGCTTTTTCTGTATGGAGTCTTTATGTTCTCCCTGTGTTTGTGTGGCTTTCCTCTGGATGCTGCATTTTCGTACTAACAAACTGTAAATCAGGATAAATGAACTCCCCTCTCATTTATCACATTACCTGTCAATCACCAACAATCGCTTCCAGTTCCTTCTTCCTAGTAAATGCAGCCTTAAGTCCCTGGCACTTGGGGCAGCGCTGACCATTCAGCTGCAGTGTTCTCCATTCCAGTCCTTTTAAGACACCAATTTGCACGATTGGGGAGCAAGGACAGGTGGGGCTTGTACATGCAACTCAAAACAGTAATCGCTGGGTGAGAGAGGAAGCAGGTTAGCGTACTGTTGCTTATGTGCTGGAGAGAAGAACCACATGGTCAGACTGGGTGAGCCTGAGGAGAGGAAAGAGGAAGAGTTTGATGGAGCCCATCCCTGCGGTGTGTTAGGAGAGAATTGATTGCAGGTGAGCGATTATCGGCTATCTGTGTTTGCTGCTGAGTCGCACTGCGCAGGTGTCAAAGTCCATTACAGTAACCACAAGCAGCGACTTTTTACTCAGAGTGACTGACAGCTAAGGACCGTTTGGGAGAGGTAGCGGGTTGTGCCGCCAAAAGAGCAGGCGTGTCCATCTCCTACACACAAAACATGGCTCCGGCGTCTCAGTCCAGACAGCCATTCTGCGCGACCATAAGGTTACTCAGGAGGCCAATTATCGATGGATCTGCGTTATTAGTATGCAGTTGCTTGGATGTATGATGAAACCTGTGGACGTCTTAATACAAATCCCGTCGCCTGTGCCATTAGCATATTTCCGCATATCTTCTGAGAACAAAATCTCGGCAGCGACGGCAATATTGTATATTTCTGAATCAGGCCCATTGTGTGGATAAATATTCCTTTATGATAGAAGTGATCTGGCTGCCAGTACTACAGTATCAAGTGCATTGGTGGGTGCAGAGGGCAGCTTCACATGGGTTAAAATTATACCCCCACCCCTTTGAATGTGCCAGAAGGATAGAAAGGATAACTCAGGGGAGGTGACTGGGCAGTTATTCTTCTATCCTTCTGCCCTCTGGTGGCTCTAGCACAACCCCACACACACCCGAATGGCTACCACCACAGCAATGGGACAGATCAGGGGCATACTGTATCTATAATGAGTGCAGGGTGTGCGGTGCACATGGGCCCCTGAGTCCAGGGGGGGCCCACACCGCACACCCTGCACCCATATTTTCTTATACTTGCTTAATACTTGGCCGCCACGGCCATTTTCCCGGTGTTTTTTGCGCATGCGCAGTGGGAAAATCACCAGGAAAATGGCAACCGTGCCATTTTCCCAGTGACCTGCACATGCACAGTGCCTAGAGTTTACTGCAGCATTCAGTCCACTGCTGGCCACCGGAGAAAGAGGAGGGGGCCCCAGACGGGGAATGCACATGGGCCCCCTCCTCTCTTATTCGGCCCCTGGGACAGATCATCAGGAGAGGACCATTGCACCAGCAAAAGGGAGTAAGACTAGCAGAGCAGGGTCATGTGCTGAAACCACACACCCTGAACCCATTTAAAATATACTTACCTGTCCGTTGGCCCAGCACTGTCTGCTGAGCTGCAGAAATTACCAGGAAAATGGCCACTGCGGCCATTTCCGGTGATTCGTGCATACGCAGTAGAGATGTTCCGGGACTGCGACACTGTCGCCATGTTCCCGGAGACCTGCATATTGCCAGAGTCTACTGCACCGCCGGAGAGGGTCCCATCGGAGCCTGTTTGATGTTTCCATCACGCACCTGCTCCTGCTATAGTCTATGAGGATGGGGGGGTTTGAGGAATGTCGCGTGGGGGGTTATTTGCGGCAAACATATGAAGACTGTCTTCTCGTGCTCTGTGAATGTATAATAAATTAATTAGTGTGTGTCAGCAACTGGTGTCAGTAAGTGATGTCAGTGTGTGTGTGTCATTAAGTGTGAGTGTGTCAGTAAGTGTATGTGTTTGTGTCCGTAAGAGGTGTCTGTGTCAGTAAGTTGTATCTGTGTCAGTAAGGGATGTCTGTCAGTAAGTATGTATGATAATGTGCCAATAAGTGGTGTCATGGGTATCTTTCATTATGTGGTATCTGTGTCAATACGTTTGTTTGTATCAGTGTGTATTTATCAGTAAATGGTGTCTGTGTCAGTAAGAGGTATCTGTGTAGGTATGTCTGTCAGGAAGTGGTGTCTGTGTTAGTAAGTGTGTGTGTTAGTATGGTGTGTCAGTAAGTGTGTCTGTATCAGTGTCAGAAAGTGGTATCTGTCAGTAAGGCTGTGTGTGTGTTTGTATGTTTGCGGCTATGGGACTGTGTTTGCGTATGTATGTGGCTATGGGACTGTGGGCCTGACTCAGATCCAGTCGCAAGCGCTGAGCGCTATCAACTCGGTCGATGTTTGGCCACTGGGCATGCGCACGAAGGAGCCGGCTCCGTCGTGCGCATGCGCGAGACCTGGCTAGCGACGGGTGCTCCGTTGCTCCGGGTCTCGCACCAAAGGGGGCGTGCTGTCGATGGTGAGTGACAGCTCGACCCGTTTGGTAGGCATGGCCGGGAGGTGGCTTCACAAACTGAGGCATTCCCAAGCGAACGCCTGCCGTTTGTGGGCGGCCCCACTGACATCACCAGTGATGTCAGTGGGAGAGCTTCCGGCTCTGTTAGAGCCAGAAGCTCTCTGGGGCTTGCGGCCACGAGACCCTACCACAAGGGTCTCGTCGCAAGCCCGTAGGTCGCGATGGTCTTGACCATCGCGACCATCAACCTGGCCGCTCGCTATAGTTGTGGGTGGTCACCCACAGCTATGGGAGCGGCCAGAAGGCCGCTCCAAAAAAAAAATGCCCTCATTCAGAGCAAGCGCTCTTTCAGAGCGTCTGGCTCTGAATCAGGCCCTGTGTGCGCGTATGTATGCGGCTATGGGGGCAGTGTGGGTGTGTGTGTGCAGCTATGGGGGCCGTGTATATGTGAGACTTTGGGGGCAGTAATATATGTGTGTGTGTATGTGGTTATGGGTCAGTGTGTATGTGTGCAGCTATGGGGGCCGTGTATATGTGAGACCTTGGGGGCAGTATGTGTGTGTATGCGGCTATTGGTCAGTGTGTGTGCGCGTGGCTATGGGGCATTGTGTCTGTGCGGCTATGGAGCAGTGTATTTGTGCGGCTATGGGGGCAGTGTGTCTGTGTAAAATTGCATACAGTTGAGGGAAGGGGGCCCCAAACTGATATCTTGCTTAGGGCCCCATGAGGTCTAAATCCGCCTCTACTGACAGAACATATAAGGAGCGCAGCATAAAGGTAAGGCATGGAATTTGAACATACCCGCGAAAACCCTAGGAGAACACGAGCCCCAACAATAAGTCCATAAATGAAAGGGGAGAGGCAATATCCCCTAACCAGTAGAAGGGCAAATGTTTAATATTGTTACGCTTCGACAAATTGAATGCAAATCAAGGGAAGTCCTTGTAGTGTAGAATTCGGCCAAACCCAGGACCTTGGAATAAATAAAGCTGATTAGTGCGCAAATAATTCAGGTCACTCGATGGTCTATAGCATCACTTAAGACTCTTTGCCGGATGCTCAACGACCTGCCATATTTTGTCGTACATCTATAATGCGGGTGGAATTGATCTTATGGTCGAATCATTCCAGTCTGGGAACTGGGGAGGAGTAAAGATAGGGAAATTCGATGAGCTGTTTTCCATGGTGCGTTACCTGAAGGCTGAAAGAGAAGCCCCATCTATAGTGCAAGTTGAGATTACATAGTTCCTCCGAAAGGGGCCTGGGGGCTCTGTGGTTCTAAAGAGTAAACATGATAAAAACTGAAAAATCTGATCCCCTGACCATCAATATCAATGGATTTCGCGCAAAATCTCCTCCTTCTGTGTAAAATAATGGAGGCGGCAGATGATGCCCCTAGGCTGGTCTTCTGATGCACTGCAGCGCCATAGTGCACTGTGAGCCCTGTCAAAGGGAATCGGTATGATATCCCGGCAGCCGCATGGCTGGGAGTTCGAGTCACAGCAGCGGCAGCCCGACAAACCAGCAGAGCCCGGCAGCGGAAGCCCGACAGCGCTGGAAATCCCGATCGTCCTAAGGTAAGTATCTACTAACCCTAACCCTCCTTAGGGTTGCCTAACCCTAACCTTCCCCCCCAGTGCCTAAGCCCCCCTTCCCCGCTGCCTAAACCTAAGTCCCCCTTGGGGGTGCCTAACCCTCCCCTCCGGGGTGCCTAACCCTCCCTCCCCCTAGCCTAACCCTAACACTCCCTGGGGGGTGCCTAACCCTAAGTCCCCCCCGGGTGCCCTAAACCTAGCCCTCCCCCCCTGCGTCTGTCCGCTTGCGGTGTCCGGCATCCCTTCGATCGGGATGCCGGGTGCCTGTCTCCCGGCGTTGTGGAAATGACAGGCGTCTACATCTAGACGCCCGGCATTTCACACTCGCCAGGATATGACAGTCGGGAAGCCGGCTGCCGGTATTAAGGCAGCCGGCTTCCCGATTGTATACCCTATCAAAGATAATAGAGGATTTGAGATCTTTACCCAGGATGTCATTGAAAATTGTGGTGAGACAGTCAGCCAGGCTATTCGCAGGATATCCTCCAATACGCCCTGGATCATGAGGTTGTTATGCCTGCAGGTAGGCATAGAGGAGAAGAGTTGTAGGACTTGTAGAAAAAAACTCTCATAGGAAGCCCGGGCAGACTGAGAAACAGTTGTAGAGAGGTCAGGTTCAGCAGAGGGCATAGTCATTGGTGAGGGCAGGGAGCAGGAGTCCTCACTGGGCGATGACTGGCCCCTTGGCATAAGGAATTGCTGCATATCTAATCTGGAAGGCGTAGAAGGAGGAGGACAGGTCCTTTTCAGCAGTAGGCTTTTTATTCTTCCCCATGGCGCACAGAAAATGGTTGACACAAAAAGAAACACTCTCCTGAAAATGAGGAGATGTGCACGCTGACAGCGGTGAGGTGATTGTTGGCCACGTTCCCCCTGTATACAGAGAGGCTAGGCAGTCATACTTTTTATTCATCACGTCAAACGAGCACATCCCGGGGCCGTGTCCAGACCCAGCAGGTTTATTGAACAGGTAGTTAGTTACTCAGCTAAATGGGGTCACACTAAAAGTGCTCATAACAATGGTCCTATTCAACACCATGGTTTTTGTGGCAACGGAATGAAGAAACCTAACAAAGTCCTGCAATTATTAAAGATCCCACTAGATGGCAAAAAAATATCTCAGAGAGTTCAGGGACACAGATTGTTATATATGTAAAATAAACACCTCACAGTAACTGATCTACAGCAGCATATAGATGTGTGACAGTAGAAAAGACCACTGGTCTGTAATAGATGCATAGAAAGGTATCCCAGAAGAGTGACACAGATAGGATGATTGGTCCCACCAGGTGTATACAGCAGGATCTGTAGGCAGGGTATGAGGGGGTAATCCCCTGATGTAGGGCTCTTGCATACTTGCCTACTATATTTTTCTCCTCCCCAGGAGAAGCAGGTGGGTTGTGACGGGGGCGGAGCCTGATGGTTTGCATCATTAAGCACCATCCCTTCACGGTAAATTGCAGCAAATGGCGCATATTTAAATAGGGGGCGAGGTTAAAATATGCGATTCTTGAAGAATCCTGTCATTAAGCCCTACCCCCTACACAGAGACCCACGATTGCCGTGGAAAGTCTCCCCATGCGGGAGAAATGGCTACTCTACCAGGGGTGCGTGGGGTTACCTGAACAATTGGGAGCCTCCCGTGACTTCCGGGAGAGTAGGCATGTATGGGCCGCTCTTGTAATGAAACAGCTGGGTGTTCTGCTATGTAAAGTGCAAGTAGCAGGTAACTCACCAACACCAGGGAATCATATAGGAAAATAGGAGTGATCAGTCACTCAGCCCCCAGGATGTAAGCTGCAGTTGCTGAGGGTTGCAGAGTCCAGGTCACAAGGACTCTATGGGATCGCACCACAGGCCACCACACTGTCTCAGATGGACTTCAGCCGTGGCTCTAGGGGAAGAGATCACCAAGATGCAGGGGGGCCCAGCTGCGTTGGTAGCTAGCTGGGCGCCGTCACCAGGGACCACCAGGCAATAGAAGCAGGCCACAGCCCACTCCAGTCTTAGGGAGGCCTCAGAGAACTTTTATTTAAGGCCGAGGCAGGGGTAGGATTCACCAGGATACTGGGCGTCCCAGCCGCAATACAAAGGGAGAGGCGCTGTCACCAGGGTCCTACAGCAAGGGAAGCAATTTGCAGTAGATCCTAGAATGCCAGTCCAGACTCCCGGTGGCAGATTGATAAGGACCTTGGAGCCACCAGGGAGGTTTCAGGGATAGGCAGAAAACAGGGTGTGGTTGAGGCCCCCCTGGGAGAGCTTAATCCAGCTGCCTGACACAGAGTTCTAACTAAACATGTCTGACCACCATGGCCGTCAATCCCCCCCCCAAAAAATATTCTGATTATTAAATATACTTCAAAATTGTTGCCCCCTTCTTACCCAGGGGAGCAGCATGGAATGTATATTATTAGTTTTTTGAACAATTCACTATGACCATCTTGATCATAACTTCACCTGCTATATATATATATATATATATATATATATATATATATATATATAGGCAGCATTCTGAGGCTATGGATTAGTCATCGGTGTGATAGGGAGAAAAGTCCTATTCAGCATTATCACCAGAGGTGGGGGCTTTTTTTTACGTTACTACCAATAAAGGGGTTAGCTGCACAGCTATCGCTGGAGTTACCCTTACTAACATTAAGATTTGCAGGGGTTCTCTGGAGATAGTTTCCCCGCTTTGCATAGGAAAGCCTAATTAATATCATGGTGGTGTATGTAGTGCCAGAATCTTTCTGATCAATGGAAAATTGCTTCATTTATCAAAAGCAATATTTCAGTTTAGAATCATTTTCAAATTTTAGTTTTCTACATCAGGGTCCATAGGGTATCCACAGGATACCTTGGGGTATAGGTGATGACGTCAGGCATCGGGCACCATAGAGTTAAGTTTTCAGCCTCCCAGGATGCACTAGGGCCCCCCTCCTATACCCCGCCCCCGAGCCAAGGCATCTCAGTTTCGTTTGGTGCCCGGTCGGAGTCGGATGCACCTGTTTAGAGGGGGCTAAGGATAGCCCCTGAAGTTTTCTTCAACAAGCAGCTGTGGCTGCTCATCTGGATGTACAGCATGGACAGTCAGTACTGACGTCCATGCTGTCTTCCCTACACCCCCGCCGGTACCAGAACGCTGGTACTGATCCGGGGATCAGTACCGGGGATGCTGGTAAGCATCTGGGATCACAGCTAGCGGTGACACCAGATGTTTGGGACCATGGCCGGATTCAAGGGGGCAGCAGGTAAGCAGCGGGGTCCCGCGGTGGGACCCTGCTGAAACATGGTCCAGAGTCCCCAGGCAGGGGGCTCCCTGGGGACTGGCTGCAGCATGGAGCCAGGTACCTAACGTGCGCTTCCACTACCCCCCTGGGACAGCGGACCGCGGCTGAGCGGTAGCGCTGCGGCGTCCCAGGGGTTAATTGCATGCCAGGGGAGCGCGCCTTCCCTGTACACAGCCGGCGCCTCCCCCGCTGCACACAGCCCTCTCTGCTCTAGCTGACTGGTCCTGTGGCAGCGCTCCTCCCCCAGGCCGGCCTCCTCTCTGCTCCTCGGTGGCCATCTTTGCTGGAAGCATGGTGAGCGCTGCTGGACGCTGAAGATCGGTGGCATCGCGGTCTAGGTCCCCCGGCATACCTCTCCTCCGTTGGCTTAAGGTCTGTGTATGCAGCGCTGTGTCCTACCAGGCTCTGTGTCTGTGTAGTTGAGGATCAGCGCTGATAGTGCAGGAATTGATTTCTTTGCATTGTATGTGACTTCTGCTATCGTCTGCTACCTGTACTTTCACTTTCTACTGTCAGCCATTTCTTTTTCTGCTAAATCCCTTGCGGTGCGATGATTGCAGGGTGGTCTCACACTATACTAACAAGTATCAGTGAGAGGAGTCACATACTTACCATCATGTCTGAGAGTGACTTTCCCCTCCAGCTTATGTGTACTACGTGTAAGGTACCAATAGCGGAGGGGGAGGGTAACGCGGAGGGGCTATGTCGGCAGCATTATTTATTGGTGCGGCCAATTACTGTCACGGCTCTGATACAGGAGCCACCCTGGGCTTGTTTCGCCAAAGTGCTTACAACCCTCGTGGGCCAGTTAGCTCCGCAGCCTGCGTTCTCACAAATGCGATTGTCCCAGCAGTCAGTGGTGTCGTCACCCATGCAGGGTTTCCCGAGACAGTTGATGGTACCCCACAGTCTCCCTATTTCCCCTCCCCAAGTCTCTCAGGAGCCTGCGTGCGTTAATTCACTGACAAGTTCTGTACAGCACTTGTCGGACGTGTTACAAGGGGAGTCTGTGTTGAGGCCACATAAGCGGCCGATGGCGTCTCTGTCCGCTCCTTATGAGGATGACGACGTGACGTCTGATGATGGGGGGATTCTGGATCTTTCTGACCAGGAACCTCTCCGTACTAAAGAGTCGGACGCTAGGTCCAAGGTTTATATTCCTGGCCTTATTCGGGCAGTCCGCACAGCTTTCCGGTGTCCAAATCTAAATATGCCTTTTTCAAGGATATTAAGGGTGACGCCACAGTGTTTCCTCTTTTGGGTCAGTTAGTGGACCATTTAGAGGAGGCGTGGAAACATCCTGGCAAACAGTATCAGCCTCAGAGGCGCTTGGCGGTGGGTTATCCGTTTGTGGATAATTATTTTTCTAAGTGGGAATCCCCTCCACAGGTGGATTCTCATGTGACACGCCTAGTCCGTAGTGCCACATTGCCCATGCCCTCCATGTCTTCCTTGGAGGATGCTACGGACTGTAAGGTGGAGATCTGCCTAAAGTCCGTTTAGGGGGGGGGGGGGGCAGCTAGGCCGGCTATGGCCATTTGTTGGGTAGCCAGAGCTATGGAGCGCTGGGCTGATAGTTTGGAGGCGTCTTTCAATTCCGACTGTTCGGCTGAACAGACTGAGTTGATAGGCAATCTCCGGGATTCGGCCACTTATATCAATGAAGCGGCCTTGGATATCAGTACCCTGGCATCTCGGATTTCTTCGGCAGCTGTAGCTGCTCGTCGCACCTTATGGTTGTGATCTTGGAAGGCGTACGCTGATTCCAAGAAGGGCTTAGAAGCTTTGCCTTTTAATGGTGAAGTCCTATTTGGTCCGGATCTGGACAAAATTGTAGCCACGCTGGCGGCAGCCAAATCGGCATGTCTTCCGTCTGCTGCGGCTCCTTCCGGTTCAGGTACGTCGTCCTTTCGGCCTTACAGGGCCCAGGGTAGGCCTAAGACACAGTCCTTTCCCAGACAGGCTGGCCCCAAAAAATTGTCCAAGCCCCGGAAACAGGCCTGGAGTACCAGACGTCCGGCCCCTAAGCCAGATGACAAGCCCCCGTCTCGATTCTTCACCACGGGTCTTCCATCAGACTGGCACAAAGCCATGGAATTGCGGAAGGTTTTGCACACTATGCTCCAGGCTGGAGTTATAGTGCCTGTTCCATTCTCCCAGAGGGGCCAGGGTTTCTATTCCAATCTGTTTTTGGTGCAGAAACCCAATGGGTCGTATCGTCCGATCCTCAACCTCAAAGCACTCAACAAGTCTTTGCGGGTGCCGAGGTTTCGGATGGAGACCCTACGGTCCATCATTCTAGCGCTGGAAGCTGGGGATTACATGGTGTAGTTGGACATACAGGACGCTTACCTGCATGTCCCTATTCTTTTACGCCATCAACAGTTCCTCAGGTTTGCAATCCGTAACGACCACTTTCAGTTCCGGGCGTTACCTTTTGGGCTGGCGACAGCACCACGTGTATTCACCAAGGTGATGGTGGTCATGGCGGCTTCCCTGCGGCTGCAGGGAGTCCGTATGTTACCGTACTTGGATGACCTTCTGTTGGTGGCAGGATCTCCAGAGCTCCTTCTACGCCACTTGGACCTGACCATTGTGGTACTGCAATGGCACGGCTGGTTGATAAATGGGCAGAAGTCCACCCTGATCCCGTCTCAGAGGATTCTGCACCTCGGAGCCTTATTGGACTCCGGACAACAAAGGATCTTTGTGACGGGGGAAAAGATCTCTGCCTTGCAGTTGAGGGTGCGCAGTTGTCTGCAGAATCGCCATGTGTCTCTGCACTCGGCGATGAGGTTACTGGGCTCCATGGTGTCAGTATTCGACATGGTGGAATATGCCCAGTTTCACTCCAGACCTCTGCAGCAATTGATCCTGTCCAAATGGAATGGACTGCCTCAGAGTCTAAAATCCCAGACGATGGTGCTCACTCCGGAGGTTCGCCTGTCCCTAGCCTGGTGGTTGCAGACGACCCATCTCAACAAGGGTCGTCCGTTCTGGGTGGCGAATTGGGTCCTGTCGCCAGTCTTCGGGGCTGGGGAGCAGTCACGGGTCCACACTTGTTCCAGGGCAGGTGGACTCGGGCGGAGGCAGAGCTTCCAATAAACATCTTGGAGCTCCGTGCGGTTTTCAATGCTCTCCAGCAGGCACATCGGGTTCTCCAAGGTCACCCAGTGCAGGTCCAGTCGGACAACGCTACCACCGTGGCCTACATAAATCGGCAAGGAGGAACCTGAAGTCGGACGGCTCTCGTAGAGGTGTCCCGAATCCTGGTTTGGGCGGAGCGCAATCTCCCGGCCATATCAGCACTATTCATCCCGGGAGTCCTAAACTGGGAGGCAGACTTTCTCAGTCGCCAGGACGTTCATCCGGGGGAATGGTTTCTGCACCAGGACATCTTTCAACTTCTGGTGGACGGGTGGGGTCTTCCAGAGATCGACCTCATGGCGTCACGGCACAACAACAAGTTGCCGGTGTACGGGTCTCGCACAAGAGACGAAAAGGCGTCTCTGGTGGATGCTCTGTCCGTCCGGTGGACGTTCCGGTTTGCTTATCTGTTTCCTCCGTTTTCCCTTCTTCCACGGGTAATCCGGAAATTCAAACAGGAAGGAGGAATGCTCCTGTTGATAGCTCCCGCGTGGCCCCGGAGGCACTGGTTCTCAGACCTCCAGGGACTGTCTGTGGACATTCCTCTGCGGTTGCCGTTACGCCCGGACCTCCTGTCACAGGATCCTTGTCTTCACCCGGACCTGACTCGGCTGTCTTTGACGGCGTGGCTGTTGAGACGGCCATGTTAAGGTCCAGGGGGTTTTCCAGCTCTGTAGTGCAAACAATGCTACGGGCTCAGAAACCGTCCTCTGCAAGGTTATACCATCATGTGTGGCATACGTTCTTCCAGTGATGTCGGCCGAGAGGTTATGCTCCTCGGGAGTTCCGTCTGTCTAGAGCGTTAGCTTTCCTACAGGCAGGACTGGACCATGGGCTTCGCCTTGCGTCTCTGAAGGTGCAGGTGTCTGCCCTGTCCGTCTGGTTCCATCGTAGGATTGCTGCAATCCCTGATGAGCGCACCTTTATGCAAGGTGTTCTCAGAATTCAGCCACCTTTTGTTACACCGGTGGCGCCTTGGGATTAAGCTGTGGTCCTGAGGGCTCTCCAGGGACCGCCGTTTGAACCACTGGGCTCAGTGGACCTCAAATGGCTGACAGCTAAAACAATTTTCCTTCTGGCCATTGCTTCGGCCAGACGTGTTTCTGACTTAGGGGCTCTCTCCTGTAGACCCCCTTTTCTGATTTTTTATAGGAACAGGGCGGTGCTGCACTTTCGTCCTGGTTTACTTCCTAAAGTTGTTGCCAGTTTTCACATCAACGAGGAAATTGTTGTGCTGGCTTTTAACTCACCTGATCTTTCAGTGGGTGAGGCCACTTTGGACGTTGTGCGGGCCTTAAGGATTTATGTTGACAGCACTTCTTCGTTTAGGAAGTCGGACGCCTTGTTTGTCCTCTATGGCTTCCGTAAAAAGGGTTGGCCTGCTTCAAAGCAAAGTTTGGCAGGCTGGATTCGTATTGGCCATTTCAGAAGCTTACCTTCATGAAGGCCTTCCGGTTCCTTCCTGTGTGAGGGCTCATTCCACTAGGTCTGTGGGTCCTTTGTGGGCTGCTCGACGTGGTGCCTCTGCAGTCCAGATCTGCAAGGCTGCCACATGGTCCTCGGTCCATACCTTTGTGAGGTATTACGCGTTTGACACCTTTGCCTCTCAGGATGCTTCCTTCGGGCGGCGGATTCTCCTTTCAGCACAGGAGCGTCCCCACCCTTAAAGGATACTGCTTTGGGACATCCCCAAGGTATCCTGTGGATACCCTATGGACCCTGATGTAGAAAATATGAGATATGGTAACAACTTACCTTTGTTATCTCTATTTCTACGAAGTCCATAGGGTTCCGCAGGACTCCCGCCCTGTTGCACCTGTGCTGCAGATGGGCTTTACTCTGGTCACCGGTTTTTCCGGCTCCCTCTGGTGAGAATGTGATTCTTGTGTGTATCCAGATCTTTTTTCTCTCTCTTCCTTATCTTCCTCCGGCCTATGGCTTGGTACGTAACTGAAATGCCTTGGCTCGGGGTGCGGGGTATAGGAGGGGGACCCTAGTGCATCTTGGGAGGCTGAAAACGTAACTCTGTGGTGCCCGATGCCTGACGTCATCACCTATACCCCAAGGTATCCTGTGGAACCCTATGTACTTCGTAGAAATAGAGATAACAAAGGTAAGTTCTTACCATATCTCATATTTTTTATCTAGTATTAAACTATTTATTTGTTGTCATTTAGCAGAATTCAAAAGCCCAATCCTGGGATTTCAGTTCCACTGCGTGAGCTGGCTACCTGCACACACATGGGCAAGTCATGCACCCATATGAACCCAGGCCTGTAGAGCGATAGAGTATGTAGTGATGCGGCCGCTGGTCTCAATGCCGACAGCGGAATCCCGGCAAGGGATGTAACATAGGCATCGAAATACCGACGCCTATGTTAATCCCGACGCCGGAACGCAGAGGCCGCCAGCCACCACTAAGGGAGGGATATGGTTACTTACCTACCCCAGTCGGGATCTCTTCATGTCGGGCATCCGCTGTCGGGATTTGAACCGCCGCCGGAATTTCAATCCCATTCCGAGAGATAGTATTGAGGCTGATCTACATTCTTAGATCAGCCTCATTTTTACTAGCCAGCTTTTTAGATTTTTAATAAGCTTAAAACAATTTAAATTGTGAGTAATGCTAAGGGATATTCTTATTAGAGATGTGCGGGTTCGGTTTAATTCGGTTCTTAACGAAAAAAATAATCACAAGTTCGGATTAGTTAGGGTTTATTTTATTGGCTATCCAAAACACGTGACAGGCGGATAGCCAATATGTTGTTGTTTTTGAGATCCGAACATATCCGAGTAAATCCAAGTAAAACCGAACCGCACATCTCTAATTCTTCTCAGTCCTAATAAATGGTCATAACAACAAAAGAAAGAAAACAACCTATGGTGCTATGTAAACCAATATGTAACAATAATGAGGTTTAAATTACAAATACAAAATAGAGGGACAGATACACCTAGCTGCTGTGATAAAAGTTGCCAGCAAAAGACCCAAATCCATATCCAAAACACACAGCGCTGGGGAGAATCTCTTAATCCCTTATTAATGGGTGTGTAACTAATCCACTGTACACATCACTACAATAAATTAATACATAAGTCAAATCAGTGAAAATAAATATAAAAATGCATATGTGCCATTAATAAACCAATCAATGCAAAATAATGAATCTAAATGATAAAAAAGATATAAAGATTTATACATAATCATGCATAATATAGGTCCAATACACATTGCACAGTATGCAGAGAATATTTTTCAGAAGCTGTGAACCCAAACACTAAATCAGTCTGACTGAGTGCCGGTGATTATGTATCGTATAAAAGTTATAGCTGGCAGTTCTTTAATATATCCCTGGTTGCAGCCGCAATAATGCTTCAGTTAGTAATTCCTGTCAACATTTGCCCACATTCATGAGAAATAGAAATTAGTCTTCCATGACAATTAGGAGAAATATGAAATAGACATAGAAATGTGATGGATGTGGCACTTGTTATCCACTAAACACTAAAAGGGTGGAATTCTACCTGGTTACTGCCTCTGGCTACAGTTGGTGGAATGGCAGATTGAACTGTGGCTGCAATATTTTACATACGGTTGCTGAATGCCAAAGATGCCAAGAAATGTTGCTGGCCAAATTCTAAACCAGCAAGTTTATTGTGTGTGCAAAACATGGTATGTGTTCAAACCCACCCAGTTGTAATGCTTATATTATGGTACTCACGTTATCAGAAATGACAAATACTGAGGAGAGTCTTAGGGGTATAATTACTAAAGTGTGGGTTTTTAGAAGTGGAAATGTTGCCCATAGCAACCAATCAGAATCTAGCTTTTATCTTCTAGAAGGTGCTAGATAAATGCATACTTGCCTACTTTTGAAAACTAGTTTCAGGGAGATGGTAGGTGGCAGCAGAATGTGCTGCGCGCCGCTCAGGGGGCGTGTCATGTTCCACCTAAATGGGCGTGTCTAGTTCCGCCTATGGGTGTGTCTATTGTCACTCAATATTAAATATTATGCCACAGTGCCCCCTACAGAATTAAATTATGTGCCCCAGTATTAAATATTATGCCCGAGTGCCCCTTCAGAATATTTTGCTCCGCAGTGCCCCAACATTAAATATTATCCCTAACAGTGTCCCCTCCAGAATTTTATGCCCAGTAGTAAATATTATGCCTCACAATGCCCCCAGTATGCCGCATATTACCCAAAGTATGAATAGTATGCCCTTAAGTATTAACATTATACCCCACAGCGCACTCTAACATTAATATTATGCCCCCAGTATTAAAAAGTATGCTCCATCAGAATTAATATGACAGAGTACTTACCTTTTGTGGCGGGCTCCTCTCCTGATGATAGCCCGGCGTCCCGAACATGCTGCCGCTGCTTCTGAGTGCATAGTGCATACAGAGCAGCTTCTGAGCACCTTAAGTATCACGGAAGTGATGTGAAACATAAGGGACTCGGGAGCCGCTCTGTATGCACTATGCATTCAGAAGTAGAATCCAAGCGCTGGGCTTGTGATGGTCGGGGTCGGTACCTGCTCTCAGGCATCGGAGGCTCAAACTGAGCCTGTCTGGGGGACCATTGCCCCGCCGTTATTCCAGCCCTGCTGCTTGCTAGACCGGCCACCGCTATCCACAACCCCGCGGTGGCCGGACTTTAAGTCATGATGTGCCCTTCGCAGACCCCGCCCTCCGTCCCAGTCTGGACTCGCGGGAGTTGAAGCATACATTGCGGGGCAGCAGGAGGATAAATTAAAAATCTGGAGCACTATGGATAAATGTTAAGTAGAATCTGATTCTGATTGTGTGCAGCTTTGCTGTTCTGTCTGAAGCTGACAAATGCCAGAAGGGCCGATGCGGCTGAGGTCAGGCTTACCGCCGGCACTGCAGTATTCACCCTGTTTTTTTTACATTCACTGCGGCTGCATCACTGTGTAATGACGTCAATACACGGCCGCGTCATGACGTCATTACGCGGCAGGCGGTCATGTGAACCTGTGCGTCTGGAGGCTATTTAGCCAGCTCCTATGAGCTGGCAACTTGCTACACTGCCCAATGTTATGTGCGGGCGCGTCATTACGCTGCTGCGTCATGACGTAATGAGACGCTGCCGGGTTTGAGGATGCGGGGCTCAGGGCCAGGGGTTATCAACGCCATTAGCTCCCCTCTGTCACTCAATTCGGCGGGCGGAGTTTCAAAAACCTGTGTACCGCACCACAAGGGAAAGGAAGCCATGGGCACACTAGATGAGATCCAGTCTCCCACATCCCAGCAGCAGTGGCTGGAGCTAAAGGGCTGCTCAGGAGGCTGCCGTGTGAGCGCTCAGTGCTGCAGCAAGTGTGCGGGGCCAGGCAGAAATGGAACAGCAGCAGGTTAGTGCTCCCATGCCAGTGTTTACCCTTTCTCCAAACAAGTGTTCCCCACCGTAACTGACCCCCCATCCCAGTGTCTCCCACCTTCCCTCCCCAACCATCCCACTGCACCCATCTCACTGCTCCCCACCTAGAACCCCCAAGCCAGTCACAGTGACCCCCTTCATTCAGCCTTGTGTTCCCACCTACCAACCTCATCTCTCTGCCCTTTCCCATCCTGCCCAGTCCCCCTAACCAATGGACACCTCATTGCAGTGACTCCCACCCTGCCAGCTCATTGTCTCTCCCCTTCGCTCCCCAGTCAGCCCACTGTCCCATCTAACTTCCCCTCAGCAAGAATACCCAGACTGTCCAGTCAGTGCCCCCCCCTCATTTAGTCCAGTGTACTGCCTTTTCCAGCCTAGTGTCCCCCTCCTTACCACCACCATCTCACTGCCCCCTTTCCATCTAGCCCAGTGCCCTCCTATATATCACCCACAGCCTCTCCCCATCACCCACTGCCTTTCACCCTCTACCAGGCGTCACCCACTACCTCTCCCTGTCACACACTGCCTTTCACCATCATACTCTGTCATCTACTGCCTCCCCTCTGTCACCCATTTCATGGTGTCGCCCATTGCCTCTCTCCATCACTTATTGCCTCTCACCATTACCTTCTCCCTGTCACCCTTTGCATCTCCCCACATCGACCACTGCCTCTACCTGTTACCTTCTCCCTGTCACTGAACTGCCTCACCACCTCCCACTATCTTTTTCTATCAGCCGCTGCCTCACCCTTTGCCTGTCACCCTCTGCCTCTTCTCGGAGTCACTATCTCCCCGTCACACTCTCCCTGTGACCCTCTACCTTACATCACCCACTGCCTCTCCCTGTCACCCTCTGCCTCTTCTCGGAGTCACTATCTCCCCGTCACACTCTCCCTGTGACCCTCTACCTAGCATCACCCACTGCCTCTCTCTCACTCCGTCACCCACTGCCTCTCCCTGTCATCCTCTGTCATCCACTGCCTTTCCCTGTCATCCGCTATGTCACCCACTGCCTCTCCCTGTCATCCTCTGTCACCCTCTGCCTCTTCTCGGAGTCACTATCTCCCCGTCACACTCTCCCTGTGACCCTCTACCTAACATCACCCACTGCCTCTCTCTCA
This sequence comes from Taudactylus pleione, assembly GCA_031769625.1. Taxonomy (NCBI): domain Eukaryota; kingdom Metazoa; phylum Chordata; class Amphibia; order Anura; family Myobatrachidae; genus Taudactylus; species Taudactylus pleione. The sequence goes on along the minus strand of JAUIMM010000213.1, from coordinate 16,214,288 downwards.
CTCCGTCACCCACTGCCTCTCCCTGTCATCCGCTATGTCACCCACTGCCTCTCCCTGCCATCCGCCATGTCACCCACTGCCTCTCCCTGTCATCCTCTGTCACCCACTGCCTCTCCCTGTCATCCGCTATGTCACCCACTGCCTCTCCCTGTCATCCGCTATCACTCACTGCCTCTCCCTGTCATTCTCTGTCACCCACTGCCTCTCCCTGTCATCCTCTGTCACCCACTGCCTCTCTCTCACTCTGTCACCCACTGCCTCTCCCCATCATCCGCTATGTCACCCACTGCTTCTCCCCGTCATCTTTTTTGTCACCCACTGCCTCTCCCCGTCATCCGCTATTCACCCACTGCCTCTCCCCGTAATCCGCTATGTCACCCACTGCCTCTCCCCATCATCTTTTATGTCACCCACTGCTTCTCCCCGTCATCCGCTATGTCACCCACTGCCTCTCCCCGTCATCTTTTTTGTCACCCACTGCCTCTCCCCGTCATCCGCTATTCACCCACCGCCTCTCCCCGTAATCCGCTATGTCACCCACTGCCTCTCCCCATCATCTTTTATGTCACCCACTGCTTCTCCCCGTCATCCGCTATGTCACCCACTGCCTCTCCCCATCATCTTTTATGTCACCCACTGCCTCTCCCCATCATCTGCTATGTCACCCACTGCCTCTCCCTGTCATCCTCTGTCACCAACTGCCTCTCCCCGTCATCCACTATGTCACCCACTGCCTCTCCCGTCATCCTCTGTCACCCACTGCCTCTCCCTGTCATCTGCTATGTCACCCACTGCCTCTCCCCGTCATCTTTTATGTCACCCACTGCCTCTCCCCATCATCCGCTATGTCACCCACTGCCTCTCCCTGTCATCCTCTGTCACCAACTGCCTCTCCCCGTCATCCGCTATGTCAACCACTGCCTCTCCCTGTCATCCTCTGTCACCCACTGCCTCTCCCTGTCATCTGCTATGTCACCCACTGCCTCTCCCCGTCATCTTTTATGTCACCCACTGCCTCTCCCTGTCATCCTCTGTCACCCACTGCCTCTCCCTGTCATCCGCTATGTCACCCACTGCCTCTCCCTGTCATCTTTTATGTCACCCACTGCCTCTCCCTGTCATCCGTTATGTCACCCACTGCCTCTCCCCATCATCTTTTATGTCACCCACTGCCTCTCCCCGTCATCCGTTATGTCACCCACTGCCTCTTCCCGTCATCCTCTGTCACCCACTGCCTCTCCCCGTCATCCGTTATGTCACCCACTGCCTCTCCCTGTCATCCTCTGTCACCCACTGCCTCTCCCTGTCATCTGCTATGTCACCCACTGCCTCTCCCCGTCATCATTTATGTCACCCACTGCCTCTCCCTGTCATCCTCTGTCACCCACTGCCTCTCCCCGTCATCCGCTATGTCACCCACTGCCTCTCCCTGTCATCCTCTATGTCACCCACTGCCTCTCCCTGTCATCTTTTATGTCACCCACTGCCTCTCCCTGTCATCCGCTATGTCACCCACTGCCTCTCCCCATCATCCTCTGTCACCCACTGCCTCTCCCCGTCATCTTTTATGTCACCCACTGCCTCTCCCCGTCATCCGTTATGTCACCCACTGCCTCTTCCCGTCATCCTCTGTCACCCACTGCCTCTCCCCGTCATCCTCTGTCACCCACTGCCTCTCCCCGTCATCCGCTATGTCACCCACTGCTTCTCCCCATCATCTTTTATGTCACCCACTGCCTCTCCCTGTCATCCTCTGTCACCAACTGCCTCTCCCCGTCATCCACTATGTCACCCACTGCCTCTCCCGTCATCCTCTGTCACCCACTGCCTCTCCCTGTCATCTGCTATGTCACCCACTGCCTCTCCCCGTCATCTTTTATGTCACCCACTGCCTCTCCCCATCATCCGCTATGTCACCCACTGCCTCTCCCTGTCATCCTCTGTCACCAACTGCCTCTCCCCGTCATCCGCTATGTCAACCACTGCCTCTCCCTGTCATCCTCTGTCACCCACTGCCTCTCCCTGTCATCTGCTATGTCACCCACTGCCTCTCCCCGTCATCTTTTATGTCACCCACTGCCTCTCCCTGTCATCCTCTGTCACCCACTGCCTCTCCCTGTCATCCGCTATGTCACCCACTGCCTCTCCCTGTCATCTTTTATGTCACCCACTGCCTCTCCCTGTCATCCGTTATGTCACCCACTGCCTCTCCCCATCATCTTTTATGTCACCCACTGCCTCTCCCCGTCATCCGTTATGTCACCCACTGCCTCTTCCCGTCATCCTCTGTCACCCACTGCCTCTCCCCGTCATCCGTTATGTCACCCACTGCCTCTCCCTGTCATCCTCTGTCACCCACTGCCTCTCCCTGTCATCTGCTATGTCACCCACTGCCTCTCCCCGTCATCATTTATGTCACCCACTGCCTCTCCCTGTCATCCTCTGTCACCCACTGCCTCTCCCCGTCATCCGCTATGTCACCCACTGCCTCTCCCTGTCATCCTCTATGTCACCCACTGCCTCTCCCTGTCATCTTTTATGTCACCCACTGCCTCTCCCTGTCATCCGCTATGTCACCCACTGCCTCTCCCCATCATCCTCTGTCACCCACTGCCTCTCCCCGTCATCTTTTATGTCACCCACTGCCTCTCCCCGTCATCCGTTATGTCACCCACTGCCTCTTCCCGTCATCCTCTGTCACCCACTGCCTCTCCCCGTCATCCTCTGTCACCCACTGCCTCTCCCCGTCATCCGCTATGTCACCCACTGCTTCTCCCCATCATCTTTTATGTCACCCACTGCCTCTCCCCGTCATCCGCTATGTCACCCACTGCCTCTTCCCGTCATCCTCTGTCTCCCACTGCCTCTCCCTGTCATCTTTTATGTCACCCACTGCCTCTCCCCATCATCCGCCATGTCACCCACTGCCTCTCCCTGTCACCCTCTGCCTCTTCTCGGAGTCACTATCTCCCCGTCACACTCTCCCTGTGACCCTCTACCTTACATCACCCACTGCCTCTCTCTCACTCCATCACCCACTGCTTCTCCCTTTCATCCTCTGTCACCCACTGCCTCTCTCTGTCATCTTTTATGTCACCCACTGCCTCTCTCCGTCATCCGCTATGTCACCCACTGCCTCTCCCCGTCATCCGCTATGTCACCCACTGCCTCTCCCCGTCATCCGCTATGTCACCCACTGCCTCTCCCCGTCATCCGCTATGTCACCCACTGCCTCTCCCCGTCATCTTTTATGTCACCCACTGCCTCTCCCTGTCATCCTCTGTCACCCACTGCCTCTCCCCGTCATCCGCTATGTCACCCACTGCCTCTCCCGTCATCCTCTGTCACCCACTGCCTCTCCCCATCATCCTCTTTCACCCACTGCCTCTCCCCGTAATCCTCTGTCACCCACTGCCTCTCCCCGTCATCCGCTATGTCACCCACTGCCTCTCCCCGTCATCTTTTATGTCACCCACTGCCTCTCCCCATCATGTCACCCACTGCCTCTCCCTGTCAGTTCATCACAGACGCCCGGAGGCAAGTTATCATTTGGTGCCCCCCCCATTCTCCATTCTATCATTTGGTGCCTCCCCCCATTCTTGCAAGCGGGTCGATGTTCCCCCACTGCGCATGCGCACGACGGAGGGAGCTCCGTCGTGCGCATGCGCGAGACCCGGCGAGCGACGGGCTCTCCATCGCTCCGGGTATCGCAGCAAAGGGAGCGTGCTGTCGATGTTGATTGACAGCACGCCCCCTTTGGTGGGCGTGCCGGGGGCGTGCGTGCCAGATGGAGGCGTTCCCATGGGAACGCCTACCGTCTGAAGCCGGCCCCACTGACATCACCAGGAGGCCGCTCCATTTTCATGGAGGAGGGCACTGATTCAGAGCGAGCGCTCTGGTCAGAGCGTTCGGCTCTGAATCAGGCCCTAAGTGTGGTGAATATATTGTGGGTGATTTGAGGTGGAGCCCCTTCAGTGCTGGCGCCCAGCGCCTTCATTGTCTCCCATAGTCCTCCTGCCCCTGTCTTATCACTGTCGTGTAAGGGGGGTGATATATTTAAAGAGCATATATTTTATCACTCTGTCATGTTAAATAATTTAACATGGCAGAGTGATAAAATATATGCTCTTTAAATAAATTGCGCACACTGGGTGCATGCACCCGGCATCCATTCACAGTGACCCTAGCGCTTGGGGGCTGCCCGGCATGTCCGTAAGTGCCGGCCACGCCCCCAGGAGTGATGAACAGGGGGCGTGCAATAAAGACACGCCCCCTTTTCTTTGGTCATGCACCCTTTTCGGCCGCACGTGCCAAAGGAGCGCGCAGAAGTGCCCTGTCTCTTGATCCGGCACCCTGCCTGCTGCCGGACCTAGGGCCTGATTCAGACACGCTCGCGAGCGCTATCGATGGTCGGCCAGTGGCGTGCGCGAGCCCCGGAGCGAGTGAGAACTTCACTCGCTCCGGGGCTCGCTACAAAACGGGGCGGCTGTCGATGTTGATCGACAGCTCGCCCCGTTTGTAGGCGGGGAGGGGGGGGTGGCTGCACAAACTGAGGCGTTCCCGAAGGAACGCCTGCCGTTTGTGGGCAGCAATACTGACATCATTCGTGATGTCACTAGTGGACTTCCTGCTCTATTAGAGCAGGGAGTCCACTCGGGCTTGCGAGACCTGAGACCCTAAGACAAGGGCCTCCTCGCGAGCCCGATGGTCGACATAAACGCAACCATCGCCAGGCCGCCCGCTAAAGCTGTGGGTGGTCACCCACAGCTTAATGAGCGGCCTGGAGGCCGGGCAAAAGAAAAAGCCGTCCCGTCCTGATTCAGAGCGAGCACTCGCAAATAGCGAGCGCTCTGAATCAGGGCCCTAGAGTGAACACTAGTGATAGCCCACATTTTACTAGCACTGGCATGTTTTTGTGCATAAAGTGCACAGCAGGAGCGCCTGTGTGCTTCAAATGCCAGGGCTGATTTTCAGTCCCAGTCCGGCCCTGTTCACAGATATATTGGACCTCATTCAGAGTCGGTCGAAGCGGCCGCACGGTCGTACGGGAAAAGGGGCCGGATATTCAAATGATTCCCTCGTAAGTTGCGTCCCTAAGTTCGGATCGGTAGCTGGCCGACCAAGGGGAGGAAGCGGTCGGAGGTCAAAAAAATACGGCCCCTTCTCGTACGCATTGCATGTCAATTCCAGGCATATAAGGATTAATCGAGACCATCGGGGACCATCGGAACTGGTCGTAGAGCTTAAGGTTGACCATACCCTCTCTTAAGCTCTACGATCATGTCAGTGTAAAAACCTCCCATGTCACATGTGCCATGATGCTACTTTGTTAATTATGCACTCCCATAATCCGTATGCACTCCCATAAAAGGCCGTTCGCATAATGAGGCACGCCTGCGTTCGGATCTCCACGCCTCCATCTGTCTCTGAAGCTACCGACCTGGCTGTGTTCAATGAGAGAGAAATTTCTGATCGTAGCGGCAAGTTTGCACACGCGCATTGCGAACTTTACGCATGCGCAGTATATCGAACATCGTTGGCGTACGACCATGCGGCCGCAACGACCGACTCTGAATGAGGTCCATTGTGTGTACAGTGCAACTGCTAAAGCATATGCAGACGGGCGATGATTGCGTACTGTGCATGCGTATGCTTCGCAGTGCGTGAAGGCACCACACAGTGATTGACAGGCAGTGAGCGTTTGGGGGTGGTGACGGGGGGTGGTCTGTCCGTTTGAATCCATTGCCTGGGCGTGCATACATTAGCCAGTGAGATTGCGTACGCAGCTTGAGTACTTACTGCGTGCAACTAGGTTAGCAATTTGTAATTAGGGTCAGAGTTGCTTTAATTTTGCGTGAGGGGCCGATGGTACTTGATGTTACCGATGTTTAAGGTTTGCAAGGTATTACGGATGTGAGATAGCGATAGTGGGAGGCAGTGAGCGTCTCTATGCTGGCAGTGTGACGGTATTACGATTGCAGTCATTAGCATATTTTTACAGCAGACCTGCGTGCGATTAAGGAGCTGCAATTGCAATAGCGATCCTTAATGAATCAGGCCCTTAATACATTATATTATAAAGGAGCAATTGGCACAGATGAACAGCTTTACCAGTTCCTGGAAGCTGAAGTCCCTGTCATCAATAGCGGTCTGCTCCTCACATGAAGAGAGTAATATGCAGCGCATGACTGTTTAAATGTGTTGCATATGATCCGGTTGCCATGGATCTTGGTGAAAATAGCATTGGTATTTGAAGATTAGTATGTGCTGAAGCTAATCAGTTTCTGGGCAGTAGGAATCCTCCCCCAAAGTGGGCATGTGCCTATCTTGGACTGTTGAATCAAATCTAAAAGAAACTGTAGCACTCTTGGGTCTATTTCTTATAGGGTACCATAGATAGTGCCACTTGTATTTAATCATTATGGCTGACCACTAATAATAATAATTCACTCAAGTGTGTTCCTTTGGTGTTATAACATACTGGGTCGTATTCAATTGGAAGCGAAAAGTCCGTTTCCATGATACTTTTTCGCCAATAATGTAATTTTCGCCCAGTTTGAACTTATCCCCGTATTCAATTATTCCGACTTTTCGCCAGTGCGAAATGTCAATGCATTAGACCTGGCGAAATAGCATCACCTATGAATAGGTGGCGAGAAAAAGTGCAGAATTGGGGTTTTGGGGTGCAGACTTCCTGAAACTACCCAGCACCCTTTGGACAGTTCACTAAAGGTAATCTGTGTCCAAAATTTTTTAAAGTACCTTAGGACACCCCAAAAAAGTACTTTCATTTTAGGGGTGAAAAAAAAAAATCAAGGTTGGGGGACAGACTTGAAAACTAGCGAAATAGACTCAGGGGGGGGGGTCCCCAAGTATGCCCCAGGTGTTTTTTTTTATTGCAAGTAGTTGCGTCAGGTGCATTTTTCAAGTTTGTTTAAACTTCATATTAGCAACTTCAAAATATGCTAGTACCCATTTTCATGTACCCCAAATTTGATGGGACTAGTTTTTTCCCCCCCCCCAAAAAACTCCAAAATGCTATTCTTCACCACATCTGTGAAAACGCTATATACCATTTAAAAACCCAAAATACTTGCAGCAGGGCTATTCGGGGGTATCCAGAATGATCCCCCCCCCCCCCCCATGTCAGAGCATCTTTTGGGAGGTGTCAGTCTGAATTCCCAAAAAATGACAGAACTTTTAGCTGATTTCAGTTTCCCTGGGTCCCATTTTTGCTGATTTGGAATTGAATACGGGGATAAGCGGGGACCCAGCACGATACTTTTTCGCACCCAAAAACTCAGATGATGGCGAAAATTCAGCCGACTGACTTTTTGCTTCTAATTGAATTAGGCCCATAATATACAATATATTTTTTATGAGCAAAATGAAAGGACAGCTCAGTGAGTGTAGGGTTTAGCATTACTGCTTCAGCGCTGAGGTCGTAAATCCAATGCCTGACCAAGGCTTTTTCTGTATGGAGTCTTTATGTTCTCCCTGTGTTTGTGTGGGTTTCCTCTGGATGCTGCATTTTCGTACTAACAAATTCGAAATCAGGATAATCATGAACTCCCCTCTCATTTATCACATTACCTGTCAATCACCAACAATCGCTTCCAGTTCCTCCTTCCTAGTAAATGCAGCCTTAAGTCCCTGGCACCTGGGGCAGCTCTGACCACTCATCAGCAGTGTTCTCCATTCCAGTCCTTTTAAGACACCAATTTGCGCCGTTGGGGAGCAAGGACAGGTGGGGTTAGTAGATGCCACTCTAAACAGTAATCGCTGGGTGAGAGAGGAAGCAGGTTAGCGTACTGTCGCTTAGGGAGTGGAGAGAAGAACCACCTGGTCAGACTGGGTGAGCCTGAGGAGAGGAAAGAGTGTGATGGAGCCCATCCCTGCGGTGTGTTAGGAGTGAATTGATTGCATCAGAGGTCACATTTACATCTTCCGGACTCCTGCGCATGCGCGGTCTACTGACCATGTGCAAAAGCCAATGTCATAGATGATGTTTTCCTATCCTATCCCTAGGAGGAGCCAGCTTAGCTTATAGGCACATCGAGCAGCTGCCCAGGGCCCCACAATTCTAGGGGCATTTAAGCAGGGGCAGGTTGGGCCAGGGGGTATCTTCATGGAGTGTTTGGCCACTCGCTCCGTCCATAGGGCAGCTGGCTGAAAGACAGGCAGAGAAAGATGCTCCCTGGCTGCTCTGCTTGTGATTTGCACACAATCAGATTGGGCAGGCAGTATTCTCTACCTGCCTTCCAGTCTGCAGCCACAGACCTGGATTTGGGGGAGGGGGGACTGATAGCACATCCCCCTGGGCTCCCCTTTCTCAGGGGCCCCCATACTTTAATCACAGTTGCAGTCATGGCTGAACTGGCCATCTAGCAGTTCTAGCACATGCCATAAGGGCTGATGGCCAGATGGGCCAGTCCAGCCGAGCAGCAGCAGTTTTCTTCTGAAGAAACGGCTTAGGAGCCAAGAAACTTGTTTAGCCACTTACCTTGAGGTATTCCCAAATGGACCACTGTCTCAGAGCCCCGTCCTCTAATGTGGGGGGGCGGGGCCTATGGCGCTGCTGCTTTCTGCAACGGGAGTACATAGGCAAACGCAGGGAGGGTTTCCGTCTGCCTGGAAACCCCCGTCCCCAGCCCACACCATGACCACAGTAGAAATAGTAACATAATAGTTCTTAGTATCACAAATGAAATAATTAGCACCACCTGTGGATCTTTTAACATGTATCAGCCAGTAATAAATAACTTGTGCACCAACTAGGAGATCTGGAAAACATGCATTGCTATAGAGCCCAATATGTACATATATGTCCAGGGCAGTGCTAGGTTCTTCTGCTGCTCCTCCAGGCTCCCAGACTTGCTCCAATACTCTGGAATGGTGTCCACATCTAAAATAAAAACATTCAACTCAGGCAGGATGGCACTACTGCTGCATCTAATGACTTCCTGTGATCCTGTATATGCTGGAATTATGACACACAATACACTTTGTATGATACATATTAAAGCTCGATTAATGCTAATTATGCCCTCTTCATGGACTGGTCACACTCGCTCTAAAATCAAGCATTTGGAAACCCCCTTCTTGAAATCCTGCATTTGCCACTGGAGTCCTCTAACATAAATCATGAGAGGCTGAGGCCACCCACAGCCTGTAATCAATTAATTAATATTTTATTTCTTTTTCTTTGCACTTTATTAAACAGTTATATTGACTTGATGAGAGTCCAGGTACTCGGAGGGGGCGGAGCCGTCAATGTGGGGGCGGAGCCTTCAGTGTCTAATGCAGGGCTGGACCACTGTGCACTGCTGCCTGCTGGGTATTCCGGTTGGTTGATCAGACAGGATGTCACAGGGGTGGAGCTCCTGCCAGTGACATCAGCATGGGAAATTTGTACATGGACCCGCAGCACAGCTAGGTTTGGACACCCAGAGCTGCTCCCTTTCACAGGGGGGGGAGAGCTACATCATACAGTCTATTTTATTGTGTACTAGGAGCAGGGCCGGATTAAGGCTATAGGGGGCCCGGCACATCAAACAGAGGGCCCTATTACAGAGGTAGGCAGATTAATTATCTCTCTCTCACTCTCTCCCTAATATGTATTTTGTTACCATATAATGTGTGTGTGTGGGTGTATGTTCTGCCGTATATGCTCCCAAATGGTATTACTATACCCCTCACCCCACATAGTGAGCCTGATTCCGAGGTGGGTGCAGCTATGGTTACCAACGGGGGACGCATATTGGAATTGCACGGAGATCCATGCAATTTCAATAGGTGTTCCTGGGCGTGGGGACGTAAATGGGCGATGGGCGTGTTGGTGTCGGGCGCAGTTTCACTGGCACCACTGCAGACATTCTGAGCAACCATAAGGTTGCTCTAATGTCTGATGGTGCAGTTGATGTTCAATTGATGGTGCGTCTTCATGTGGGCATTGGCGGATTTGTTTGCGGCCGGTGGGTGTCTCAATAAGGTGCCTACCGACCGCGGCATTAGCATCAAGCTGCTACTGCAAATCCATCCACCTCTGAATCAGGCCCAGTATTACTACACCCCCCACCTCATCACCCAGATGGCAATAATATACCACCCATAATATTACTGCACCCCACCACCCAGAAGGCAGTAATATCCCCCCATAATATTACTGCACACCACCCAGATGCCAGTAATGTACCCCCCATAATATATCTGCACTCCCACCCCACCACCCAGATGGTAGTAATATACTCCCCATAATATTAATACACCCCCCCATCCCATTAACAGTACCCCCACAGATAACATTAATGCACCCCACCCCCAGACTGTATTAATATACACCATACACCTTCTCATACACTGTACTTACCTCAGCAGGAAGATCATGGTGTCCCTGGTCTCAGCAGACTGTCACTGCAGAGCTCGGAGGAGGGAGAGAGACAGGCTGCCCTACACAGACAGGGGACACGAGGGAGAGAAGAGGACTGGGTGGTGGGTGAAGGCTAAACACAGGTTAGAGTGGGGGAAAGGGACGGGGCTTAACGGAGGGCAAAGGGGCGGAGTCCTCAGCCGGGAGGCCTCAGGGAAGAAAGAGGCTTCCTTACTGCAGCGCACTCACAGCCCTGCATAGTTTACTGCATACAGGGCCAGGACTGGCAATACAAATCCCGGTACACTGATATCTCTGGGGGACCCTCCCTCCCAATCATCTCTTACCTCCTCTCTCCCCTCAACCCGACCCCTGTGGATGGCTTAAAAAAAAAAAAAAAGATATAGATTTTATATATATATATATATACTATATATATACACACACACACAGGAATATCGTGGGCGGCACTCAAAGGACTTCAATATTTGAATAGTAAAAACAGGAGACACTACTCCAAGCGTAGCTTAACGTTTCAGTTGCTTTATCAACTTTCATCTGACGAAAGTTGATAAAGCAACTGAAACGTTAAGCTACGCTTGGAGTAGTGTCTCCTGTTTTACTATTCAAAATATTGAAGTCCTTTGAGTGCCGCCCACGATATTCCTATATACACCTGAGTTGTGTACTTGCGTCACTGCCCGGGAGGGATGGCACCAGGGCCAGCTGTCTTTGAACGGAATTGAGTGCCGGTATTGTGGAACTGTATATATATATGTGTGTATGTGTATATATATGTGTGTGTGCATATATGTATGTGTGTGTGTATAGATATATATATATATATATATATATATATATGAGTATATGTGTGTGCATATATATATATATATATACACACACACACACACATTATATATATACACATACATAGATATATATACACACACACACATACATAGATATATATATATATATATATATATATAAACACACATACATATACACACACACACACATAGATATATATATAAACACACATACATATACACACTCATAAATATATATATATATATATACATACAGACACACACATACATTATATATATACATGCATGCATACATACACACAACACTCATATATACATACACACTATATATATATATATATATATACACACACACACATATACATACACACATATATATGTACACACACATATACATACATACATACATACACACACACACACAACATCCACTCTGCTTATACTCATTTTTATATTGTATATAATTGGAAGTAGCAGCAAAAGGAAAAATAAGCTGACTTACTTACCAAACTGTCTGTTGGTTGCTGCGTTGCCAGTGGAACTGCAAGGGAGGGTGTTTGTAGTGGGAGAGGTGATGGTGCTGCAGGCCTGCAGTTGCTGTGCTGTAACTGACAGTACACGCGGGAGCCAGTTACTTTGTGCTCCCTGCCCTGGCTGGGGAGTCGGACTGCAGTCCCAGTGTTGCTCTTCTCAGGCCGCGACAGCAGGGAAGAGACGGTGCCTGGAGGGAGCAGCGTGATGACGTCGCGCGTCACACGCCAGTCATAAGCCCAGGCCAGTACAAGACTGCCGGACCAGACCAAGTGACAGCGGTAAGGGGGGTGTTGGGCGGCTTAATATTTTTTTTATTTTTGCCTATTTGGATGGGCAGATGGACCATTCAGTGTCTAAATAACTATTATGTTGGAGCCGACCACAAAGTTTTCTACAGGTCCAGGGGGGCCCCTTGTGAGAGGGGGGCCCGGGGTTACTTGCCCCCTTTGCCCCCCCCTTAATCCGGCTCTGACTAGGAGTCATCCCTGGCTGGCTGTGCTGTTTTACTTTTCTCTCTATCTTTTCCCCATTTCCCTGTCTCTCCCCATTGCCCCTCTCCCCCCTCCTCTCCCTGTCTCTCCCCATTGCCCCTCTCCCCCCTCCTCTCCCTGTATCTCCCCATTGCCTCTCCTCTCCCCATTGCCCCTCTCCCCCCTCCTCTCCCTGTCTCTCCCCATTGCCCCTCTCCCCCCTCCTCTCCCTGTCTCTCCCCATTGCCCCTCTCCCCCCTCCTCTCCCTGTATCTCCCCATTGCCTCTCCTCTCCCCATTGCCCCTCTCCCCCCTCCTCTCCCTGTCTCTCCCCATTGCCCCTCTCCCCCTCCTCTCCCTGTCTCTCCCCATTGCCCCTCTCCACCCTCCTCTCCCTGTCTCTCCATTGCCCCTCTCCCCTCTCTCTCTCTCTCTCTCTCTCTCATAGCTAGCAGTTGTTAAGCATCGGCAGGCGCTGGATTATTTATATTATTGTCATTGTATTGTGTTTGTGTTACACTCAGCAGAAAGGAAATGAGAATATTGCAGTGTTGTGTAGTTTCTCGTTAAATGTAGTTTTTCTTAATATGTTTTTCTTATAATGTTTTTTCTGTCACATATGTTTTTAGAATTGTTTATATATAAATTGTAGACTGTATATATTGTGTGTATTTCCATAAGCCCATATACACACATACATACAGCTGTATCTATTTATATAGATATAATATATGTGCGCAGTAGTGTGTACTGTATTGCCTAATAACAGCGCAGGGACAGTCTATGACCCCAACTGCCTGCCAGGTATATATATGATATATGATAATACATACCGGTGGAAAAGTATGAGATGTACATTGACATTGGAGCATAACAGCACGGTGCACATCACATTTAGAATAGGAACAATACATCCCACCCTTTCTCTTTTCCCATCGTTTTATATCTCTCTCTCCCTCTCCCCCCTTCCATCACTCTTCCCCATCTCTCTCTCTCCCGTCTCTCTCTCCCACCGCTATCCTCCCTCCGGTATAATTGGATTATTTCATTTATTTTCTTGATACTCTTCATTTTTCTTCTTTTCTTTTTCCTAATCATCAGTGTGATGTGTGTGTTACCTGTGTATAGTGATCAGTGTATATAAGTTGTGTGATATCAGTATAAACTGTGTATTGCGATTGGTGTATATTTGGTGTATAATGTCTGTGTTACCTGTGTATAGTGATCAGTGTATATAAGTTATGTGATATCAGTATAAACTGCGTATTGTGATTGGTGTATATTTGGTGTATGATGTGTGTGTTACCTGTGTATAGTGATCAGTGTATATAAGTTGTGTGATATCAGTATAAACTGCGTATTGCGATTGGTGTATATTTGGTGTATAATGTCTGTGTTACCTGTGTATAGTGACGTGTGTTATCACAGGTGAGCGATTATCGGCTGTCTGTGCTTGCTGCTGAGTTGCACTGCGCAGGTGTCAAAGTCCATTACAGTAGCCACAAGCAGCGACTTTTTACACAAAGAGTGACTGACAGCTAAGGACCGTTTGGGAGAGGTAACGGGTTGTGCCGCCAAAAGAACAGGCGTGTCCATCTCCTACACACAAACATGGCTCCGGCGTCTCAGTCCAGACAGCCATTCTGCGCGACCATAAGGTTACTCAGGAGGCCAGTTATCGATGGATCTGCGTTATTAGTATGCAGTTGCTTGGATGTATGATGACACCTGTGGACGTCTTAATATAAATCCTGTCGCCTGGGCCATTAGCATATTTCCTCATATCTTCTGAGAACAAAATCTCGCCAGCGACGGCAATATTGTATATTTCTGAATCAGGCCCATTGTGTGGATAAATATTCCTTTATGATAGAAGTGATCTGGCTGCCAGTACTACAGTATCAAGTGGATTGGTGGGGGCAGAGGGCAGCCTTACATGGGTTAAAATTATACCCCCACCCCTTTGACTGTGCCAGAAGGATAGAAAGGATAACTCAGGGGAGGTGACTGCAGTTATTCTTCTTTCCTTCTGCCCTCTGGCGGCTCGTCACACCTCTTAGGGTGGAATGTACTAACATTAGCGATGCGGTACATCCTGCCTGTCTTCGGGTACATACTGTGGTTCATTACCGCGGTATGTACCAAGAATATCGCAAACGACATCTCTCTTGACAAGAGCTATCATTTGCGATGCTGCCGGGCAGAGGGACTTCCGGGTTTAACACCCAGACGTCCCTCTGGCGTCCTTCTGTGCATGTGCAGAAGGCCACGGGGCTCATTGGAGGGATCCGATCAGATCCCTTCCAAGGGGGAGCGTCTTGAAAAGAAGCCCAAAGGCGTCTATTGGGTAACCATCGGGACGAAGCACTGCTAGTACATTTGCAGAAAGCGGTAAAACCCCAGAAAACTTGGGGGTTTACGGCTTTTTCACGTTTAGTACATCCCCCCCTTAAGCTTTTTTTCACCACCCTTCAGTGAGCCTCCACCACTGCATTCCCCCTGTGGGCTCTTTATGCGTCCGAGACTGTGTGTGGCATAATGTCTTATAAGGGGCATTACTATGTGTGGCATAATGTATTATAAGGGGCATTACTGTATGTGGCATAATGCAGGGCTCGACAAATCCCGGGAGCCAGGTCGCCATGGCGACCATGATTTTAGTCCTGGCGACTAACTTTTACAAGCCAGGTAACAAAGCTAATTGTTAAAAAAAAAAACGCTCCCCTGGAGGTAGTTACAGGCATGGGCGTTTCATTATGTGCTTGTCGTTGGCAGAGCAGCATGTTCCCGCCCCATTCAATCAGTGTGGCTCTGCTCCTCTAATCTGCCCGCGGGAAGTGTAAAGCGGAGATGGAGACCATGCTCAGATTGGCATCGGAAGCCGCGGGGACCTAGGTGTGAGGCTCCGAATATCACTTTTATACAGCTCGCTTCATAGACTCCTGCCCTCAGCTATGCTGCTGCCTGCAGTCTCCGCCAGTACCGGAGATGCCATGTCCTGCAACCACAGTGGAGGCGATGAGGGAGACTCAGTTCTGGATGAAGAGCAGCACCAGAGGGAGCGGCAGAGACCTCTACTATGGGATGAAGGATGTGGATTGTAGAGTCCAGATGGGGAAACCAGGTGCTTCTCAACTCCAACAGGGGGGATGGCTTGCTGCTGCTGGAGACAAGTTAAGGGCCAGGGGTGGTGTGGGGACCAGGGGGAAAGGCATCCAGGAGAGCTGCAGGGAGAAGCAGGAGGCAAGCATGAGCTTGTTGGGAAAGTCGCTGTCGTTATAACAGCAGCCAGTGCAGGAGGCTGCAAAACTAACTGTACAATGTGCAGGACAGACTCCGCGGCTGGGTTTTCATCTACCTCGTATTCATGTGAGTAAATATCATTTTCTGAGCTATTATGGATGCTGATGTACCTCTGACTGATGTGATATGTTGTCATTTTATGAGCTGGGCTGCACCTGGCCTAATGCACAATCACCTGGGATATAAGAATAATTGGCAAATCTTAGAGGTTATTAGCGTGGCTCTCATATTAAGTATTTACCCATTTACAGCATGTGTGCTGTAATAGTTTTTTTTCTTAAATGTGTGCACTGATTAAAGCAAAGTCCTAGTAGGTTTGCCCTTGAAGCCTGCTTAGTGACCTGTGATCATCACACTGTGGACTAGGGTCCCTGTGTGCAAGTATCAGCTAGTTACAGTAGCCTCTACTAGTGTGCCTCTGCCCCAACCCTCCCCAAGTGTGCCTCGGTACCGCTCGCCAAGTGTGCCTCTGCCACCATCCCACACTAAGTGTGCTTCTGCCACCATCCCACCCTAAGTGTGCTTCTGCCACCATCCCACCCTAAGTGTGCTTCTGCCACCATCCCACCCTAAGTGTGCCTCTGATCGTCCCTCCCAAGTGTGCTTCTTTTCTGCCAAATGACATGTCTCATCCTATGTACTTATATTACTAATCCCACATGAGCCATAATATGAATTTGGGTTTTATTTTATGGGATAATATACATTTGGGCCCTACTTCAGGGCTCAACAAATTTTCCTAAAATTTAGAGCCAGAATGAAAGTGTAGGAGCCAGATCACTGTCCCCCCCCCAAAAAAAAATTAAAGGAGTGAGTAAGGAGCACAGCTCTGAGTGTTATGTAACCTTTATACACACTATACTAGTCCACAAAATAGTCACAATTGAATGGATACAGTAAAATGGAGGCTCTGCACGGCTCTATTCACAGCACGGGGGGAAGCCTGGGGGCAGCCCAGCATCTCAGAGATGCTGGGCACGCCCCTTAGTGATGTAAACGAGGGCGTGTCACAAGGACACATCGCCTTTACGATCAGGCCACGCCCCCTTTTCGGGCGGGCGCAAGTAGGGTGGTATGCAATACTATAGACACGAATCTCCGCCAGAGCTGATGAGGATCTGCTTCCTCCCTCACTGCAAAATCTGGTAGCCAGGCAGCAAAATCTGGTAGCCATGGCGAGACCTGGCCCCTGGGATTTGTCGAGCCCTGCCCTACTTTATGGGATAATATAAATTTGGGCTCTACTTTATGGGATAATATGAATTTGGGCCCTACTTTTTGGGATAATATGTATTTGGGCCCTACTGTGTGGCTTATTTTGATACAGGGGCAGGAATGGGCATGTAGCATAATCTGATGACCATTGAGGGGGCATGTGTGGTGGTCTGATGGCATGTGGGGTGGTTGAGGAGCATTTTTAAGAAACTTAAAAAATATACTTATGAAGACGGATATTCCCCCATACTCCAGACAGGAACCACATATAAAAAACCGGGATGCTACAGATGTGCGTCTTGTGGGACATGCGGATACCTTGACTACCAGAATGTTTAAGGAACGCATGGCCACACACCGCTCCTCTATTAAATTAGTACTACAAGGAAGAGAATCGGACCAGCCGGTGGCACGACATTTTAAAGCTGCAAATCACCAACTTTCAAACCTCCATTATAAGATTATAGACCATGTACCCCCTTAACCCTTGGAGGCATTCGAGCAAATAAATTACCCCGCATTGAATCTAAACGGTTCTCCATTCTCGACACCATTGACCTGAAGGGCCTTAACAACAACGTTACATGGTCTGCTCTTTTGTGTTCCAAACGGACCAACGTTTATGGTGTTACGATCGAGCAGCATATAGACATATTATGATATGCATATAGCATCATTTTGTACAGTGACCTTTATAGAAGTTACTATATCTTGGTGGCAGATAAAGTAGACATACAATGTTGTCTCGCAGGAAAATACTGGACTCATACAATACTGTGATCCAGATAGGATTGTGTTTTTCATCCCTCATATTGCATAATATAACTAAGAAATGATCTTTAATATATGTAATGTAGTGTTCTGTTTTTTATTTGTGCATATTTATTCTTGTACATTCTATTTCCTCCAGCCGCGGTGTCGGGGAGCGTTGTCATGGGGTTGTCGGACAGCCGGGACCCGGTTGCATCTCTGGTTACCGCCACACAGTGCCTTGCTTTTGGTCTTAGCTTGATCATTGTCCCGCGGCGCCCGGCAGACGGAGGCACAAGAATGAACAAATGCACTTTACCTTCATCGGTGTCTTATATAAGGTAAGCACTTACACTGTTTGTATTTTCATTTCACACCCTGATGACAAAGCCATTCCGACTTTGAAACGTCGGCTTAAATAAAATATGCACTTTACTTTTTAACAAGTCCAGATGAGTGCTGCCTGCTTCTGTATTGGGAAGAACTGCTTGGTAAATATCCTCCTATATGAAGGCACCACGACAAGAGGATCTATTACCTAGAGTGCCCATCCACATGCTGCTATATATATATGTAAATAAATAAATAAACACACTGGTAAATTGGGAGGGTACAGGAGCTTGAGGTGCACGTAAGGGGGCCGATTCACAAGCCCGCCATGCATCGTATAGGGGGCCTGATTCAATTTGGATCGCAAGTCTGCGGACACTGGTACCTGGATGATGTTTGCGTTCTGCGCATGCACCACATCGTGCATGTGCAAACCTGCTACAGCGAGCGCGAAAGCGAATGCAGTGGATACGCAGAGCCAACGAGAAATGATTGACAGGAATTGCCGTTTGGGGGTGAATGGGGGGGTGGTTGAAGGAATGTAGGCGTGCCTGTGCATTTGAACGCCATTACAGGGTTGAGCATAATTAAGCCCCAGCTACGGCATACGCAGCAAAAGGTCTAGATGGTGACAGGAAGTTTTGCAGTTTGTGAATCAGGTCAAGCTCAGCCACAACTGTGCGTATAGGTCCGATGTTGTCGATTCTTTCGCTGACTTGCAGATGTATGTAATGGGAGGTGGGCGGGTTTATAAGATGGTGGGCTTCTTGGTATAATGCTGCCATCACGGTGCGATCATATTCATTTGCATAATTTCGCAGAGGCCAGGTGTGTGCGTCTGCAGTCTTGCGATCCAAGCTGAATCATGCCCAGAGTACCACCGTACCTCCTCTGTGCTGTGTGCTGTCACACCTTACCACTTCCAAAGGGACAGTACTAGTACACACAGGCAGAGCAGCAGGACCTGTATTAGGGTTCATCGGGGCACCAGTCATTTGGCTTGTGAGGGCCCCCTAAGATCCCACCCCCTTTCCCCGTGCTCACCATCCCATCCCCTTTACTGTCCATCCAGCCTCCACTGTGCTGTGTGGTTCTGTGTTAACATCTCAGGCATGCTGCTCTCCAAGTTCCAGCTATACTGCACAGGCGCGCCGTGTGCAGTCTCTCTCTCTCTCTCTCTCTCTCTCTCTCTCTCTCTCTCTCTCTCTCTATATATATATATTTTCTTTATTTGTATTTTTTTTCCTTGTGGCTGGTCTTAAAAAATATATTTATATATATCTTTTGATATATGTATCTACTATACGCATAGTAAGTATTCTCTAACCTATTCTACCCCCTAACCCTCCCTTAGGGGTGCCTAACCGTAACCTCCCCCCTAAGTGCCTAACCCTAATCCCCCCTCTCTGTGCCTAACCCTAATTCCCCCTTTTCCTAGCCTAAACCTAACCTCCCGGGGGGGTGCCTAACCCTAAGTGCCCCCCCGGGAACCCTAAACCTAACACCCCCCCCAGGCTGTCTGCGCCCGTCACCCGGCTTACCTTCGATCGGTAAGCCGGGTGTCGGGCTCCCGGCGTATGGAAAATGACAGGCGTCGGGATTTCGACGCCTGTCATTTAACCCTTGCCGGGATTATACAGTCGGAAAGCAGGTGGTCGGGATTCCGTCCATCGGCTTCCCGACTGTTTCCCATTGTGAATTCCTACCTATCTATACACACTAAATGTCACCATTTAGCGTTCTAAGTCGCACAAAAAATAATTGCTTTCCAGACCTTGATTGTGTTTCCAAAGTACAAAAAGATATTATTCACAAAAAAGCAGATAGTTACACGCTGTGATCTAAATACAATTAGCGCAAACAGATTCTACAATCACTGGGTACAGTCGAATACATACACATGCGCTCTGAATCCAGATTCCCGGCATCAACTATGAAACCTCCGTCAACAGCAAAGAAAAGATGACTGACCAGCAGATTCAGGGTGCTTGCATATAAACCCTTGCAGAGATAGGCAATACAATAGAACAAGTTGGCATAATCTCATTGGTTCTTCTTCCTGGTTCTCCTTTTATGATGCAGTTCATAGGTCAGTTTGTATTGTAATAGTTCAACCTAGAACAGCTTCTTTTTGTCCGTTTTCCTGCCGAAGAACAAGTCTAAACTGGCTAATTACATTACATGAACAGAGTACATTTCAATGCCTATCTCTCTATGATCCATAATTCCCAGACGCATGTTGCGATTTCCTTGCCGATGGAACCGGAAATGTGCAAATAAACAGTGGTTCAGAATGGCACCAAACAGGGTCTGCTTGTCATGTACTAAACCTGAGATCTTAAATAAAGTCGCTTTATTACATAATTAATAATGAATAAAATCTCGGATATTAACCTTAATGCTAGGGTGCAAAGTGTAAGTGTAAGGAAATTAAGAAAAGACGCTAGTTAGCGTTGTGGACTACGTGTTTGTGGAGTATACCGTGGTACATGTTTTGCAGGGTTGTTCATATTATATGTTTTAGTAAATGTATGTATTTATATAATGAGGACATTTAACATTTTTCTATTGCGTGGGAATCGCACGACGCTAAAAAATAGCATCACCGTATCTACTTATAATGTGTGAGATTCGCTAAAATGGCGCTGGGCGGCCATTCGCACAATGGCGTCTTGTTGCCATTTGCAAAATGGCTTTTTTGCAGATTTTAATTTTAACAGATTCTGTCTCAGCCAATCATCCGGCTTCGACATCGTCTAAAAAAGTGACCTACACCATGCATCCTTAAGCTTATCTGCAACTTTATATTATTATTATTATTATTATTATTATTATTATTATTATTATTATTATCCTTTATTTATATGGCGCCACAAAGGTTCCGCAGCGCCTTACACAGTACATAAATGAGCACACAAGAAAAACAGTTAATAGGAAAAAGTGTGCAGTACGGAAATCTTGGCAGGCGTCTCGGGCCATATAGCGCTATAGGTATAGGTGTATGATGACACAGCTGTATGGCACGTTGAGTAATGACATTACCTATTGTTGCTTCTGTCTTTGGCTGCACTAAAGAGCTGATTATTACAAACACAAATCCCTGGTTCTCCTTATGATGGATGATCACTGACTGATTGTCATGTGACATCCTGAGGAGGAAGGGAGTCTGGATGACAGCAGGGCACACGCTGCATACATAATCAATAACGCCCAGTGGCGCACACACAACCCTCCATAACTGCAGTTTTACACCATTGTGGGCCAGTGCAGTGGTCATGCCACCCCCAGGGTATCATGCTGTGGGAGATGGCACCAGCTGCACCACCCTCGCTACCTTCCTGGTTACATGGTCACTTCTTGTGCTGGCACCTAGGAGAGGAGAGCCCTGATGGGGTAAACTGGTGGGATCATTAGATTGAATTATCCATGGTATCTGTTCCATCAGGAGGCGCTGACACTGGTAGACGGCAGCGAATGAAGCTGGAGAGTAATATGAAATATGCAGGTTGATGTAAAGATCTGTAATAAGCCATTGGTGTGTGAGCTGTCATGTCTGCTGCTCACGCTTGTTTCTCACCAGCTATTTAGCCACTTCAAGCTGTGTTTTCCTGTTATGTGACTGAAGAGGAAATTCTCACACTATACTACTGTATAACAAAACTAATAAATCAATAAAGGCACATAGGGAGCATGTAAGCGCTCCCTATGTGCCTTTATTGGTTTTTTAGTTTTGTTCAGTACTGAGTATCTCCAGAAATACTCTTGGGAGCTGCTAAGTAGGATACATCTTCAGTTCATGTTTAATATTTTTGCGCCTGATTTAGATTTTTAGAATCTTTTGGTGAATCAATTTACTGTATAACAAAGCTGTAATGCAGAGTCAGGGGAAAACCTAGGGGTCTATTTACTAAGCAGTGTTAGGACAGAGTGAAAAGTGATAAGGTGCCAGCCAATCAGCTCCCACCTGTCATTTTTCAAACAGCCTGTGAGATGGAATTTAGGAGCAGATTGGCTGGTACCTTATCTCATTTCACTCTGTCTCCTAACATTGCTTAGAAAATAGACCCTAGTTTTGTATTTTAACTCCATTTCTCTTTGACAGTTTCCCGTCTAATTTCCACATTGGTACAAGAATGATGCTTTCCAGTGTGGAGTCATTGGGGCAGATGTGCTGTTATACATGTTTGCAGGTGCTTAATAAATGCTGTTTAACAAATACTGTAGAGGTAAAAATGGGTTTTAATACTTAATTGTTGTCTCTTCAGGTCTGCTTTTAACAACAACCTAAGCGCTGCCTATGACTGCCTCAGTGCTGGGGGGAGGAAGATAAAGCCTGGTGTGACTGGAAAGAGTTATTGTGAGTTGCTGACCAGTATTTGCCAGGAAGGTGATATCCCTGGTGACATTTCTTCTTTTCCATAACAGGGTGGTTCTGTTACACCAGGTCACTATGTTAGGCTAATACACAGGGTTTTACTTGTCTGGGCTGCTCCTGACCAGTGTGGGTTCAGCACTGCTCTATGCTACTTCATCTAGTCTGTATTAGGCAGGCCTTGGTGTTGTCATTGCCCCTCCTCTGTGATATTCCAACTCATGTGGAATGGAAAAGTCACAAGGGATAGGCATTGCCGACACTACTGCCTGTATAGCACTGGCCGTCACTTAGATACATAGCAGATGTCCATCAAAATAAGAACTTTGAGAATAACCCCCCCCCCCCCCCCATCCCCTGCCCTTCTGGGTCAGTGCATTATATCCCTGTCATTCAGGAGAATCTTCCTCCTAGCAGTTAACAGATTGTTCTCCTGCCAGGAGAACAATCAGATTTTAAATTCCACCCTTTCTCCTTCATGCACTAGGGGACACTGGAGGCTTCAGACAGTATGGGGTATAGACGTGTGCCAAGTGGGAGCTGGCACTTTAAATTTTTAAGTGTGACTAGCTCCTCCCCCTCTATACCCGCCTACAAGCCCAGTCTTAGTTATTCACATTTTCAGGGTATTTAAATAGAGGGTTGCTGCGCTGAAGGTAAACAATATCTACATTGAGGAACAGACAGGCAGCAGCTGTGCTGCCTCTCGGCATCGATCGAGCTGCCAGGGGGACTCGCTCGCAACTGCACGCAGTTCGCCTTGGGTCCCCGACTACAGAGACTACAGTCTCCATATTGGAGGTCTCGCATGCCGCTGCTCGCAGTGCGCATAGCGGTCCTCCATTAGTCAGCGGAGCAGCGTTGTGAGTATGCCCTGGCTCCCCGTCTAGCGGGGTAGCCAGGTCAACATTAAGAGTTTTCATATACAGGAGCAGGCTGCTCCGATTAGCGGGGCAGCCAAACATATCACTAGCACATCCTCCTCGTGCAGCAGACATAGCGCGCTTATAACCCAATTTAAGCGCAATAGTGGGGGGGGGGAGCCTAGCTCAAGAGTCCTGCTCCTTCCTCCCAGCGTCCATCAGCGCTTCCCTCGAGGGTGCTGGCGACCATTACACGGAGGAACATTCTGCTACATACGTTAAATGCTGCTGCATGGACTGTAAGTCTAACCTGGACTGTAAGTAAACAGTGGGTTTAGGCTGGTCAGGAGAGTATTTAAGGCAAAACTACTTAGTGGTTACTTCCTTCTTTGCCTAGTGTTTTCTGGCACTGCTAGGAGCTCTATTAGGGCAAGTGTGGCTCTCTCCTGCCTCTCTGTATCTCAGATTCTTCTTTTGACCTTTTTCACTACACTTTACTGTTGTTTGTGTGGGGTCTGTATGTATCATAACTGAAAGGGATGCTAAGGCGTCCCAAAAGTTATTTACCTGCAAAAAGTGTGCAGAAAAAATGTACAGGGGCATGGTAAATAACATGGTCATCTAACTCCCTACTAATGTGTGACCATGCAATCCTGAATAACAATCTTCAGGGATGTCATTTCCGCTGTCTTGAATGGCGCAGGTTACAATGTGCTCCAGTGGCGCAATCGTTCAGCGTGCTGTACTTATAAGATAGTATCGGTTGAGCAATACCGAGGTTGTGAGTTCACTCACCTGGAGCAAATGTAATTTTATGTCCCATCTCTCTGACGAGATGGAGGCTTCTCGGAAAGAAGAAGAGGTCTCCAGGTCAGCGGCTCTAGAAAAACCAGCATGGGCAAGGTCCTTAGCTGAATCCAGGGATGGGATCTCAAAAGCGTGACTATTTCTCGTACACAACTGGATCCTCTCCACAGGTCTCAAAGAGACTGTTGCCCTCAGTCCTCCAATTGGAGGAGGAGAATATGCCAGTTTTCCAAGGGCAAATATGCCCCAAATTCGCCTAAGGAAATCCAGTAGGAGCCTGAGCCGGTGTCCGGATAGAGGCTTTACTTTCTGCAATCCGCCAGGTATAGTAGTTACACGACAGTCTTTCTTTCTAAAGAAACAAAGACAAGCTTTTGCATTCAGTAGAGTGGGATTCTCTTGTGATGTCAGATTAGGAACATCCATTTTAAAAAAAATGCAGATGTCCCAGCGGTTGTTATCCTTTTATCCTACAGATAGTAGAAAATCTGGTGAGGAGCTCAAGTGGCTCACCTGATAAGGCGATTACACCAGTAACAGAAAGGTCCCAGGATCGAAAGCCAGTCTGGGACAGCATGCCACTTTGTTAGTTTACTCCCCCTACAGTAGTCTGTCTAGGAAGACTATGCTACCAGTTCCTGGGGCAACAGCTTTAAAAGAGAATACTATCAAGTCCCTTTAAACAGCTGCAGGCCTCTGCGTCCTGCGATTGTAAGCTGCTGGAAGCTTATTCTGTTAGCAATATAGGTGAAGCTGCGACTTACCTTGGAGAAATTGGTTGACGGGATGAGAGGTCGTCGTCCAAAGACATTTGCAATATTTTCAGCTCTGGTGTTTTCGGCGCAGAGGGCACTGTGGCTTAAAATATGGCAGGCGAATGCAAGATAGAAGAAAGCTGTGAAAGCACTTTCATTCACGGGAAGTGTATTTTTTGGGAACTAGATAAAAGGATTTCTCAAGCTACTGGGGGTAAATACACTTTTCTTCTGTCTGCGGCTCCTCCCTCTAGAAGATCTTACTCGGGACCTTCGTTTTGGTCCTTTCATGCTCCGGGACGTTCACGTGGTCGCTTCAGACGAGGACCATCAACTTCCCGTGGTTCCAGAGGACATGGCAAAGCCACAACAACATTTGATCAATAGGAGGTTAAGTCCACTACCAAGCCTCGGGCAGGATGGGCTTCCCTCTCACCTGGGGAACCACAGAGTGGGAGTGCATCTTTGGGACTTCAAAAAAGTATGGACTCATCACTCGGGGATGCAAGCTCATTTTTCAGCTTCAACCTCCACTTAGGTTTTTTACCAGGTTTACCAGTCTCCAATGACAGGAGTGTCGTTTTACAAGAAGCAATAGACAGGCTTCTATCCACAAGAGTGGGGTCCAGGTTCCCAGAAATCAGACCGGAAAGGGTTTTTACTCCAGTCTCTTCATGGTTCCGGACGGACAGCTCGATGAGACCTATTCTGAACTTGATGGATCTCAAGCCATACCTAAGGATTTTCAAGTTCAGGATGGAGTTCCTTTAGTCGGTGATTGCGGGCCTAGAGGAAGGCGAATTCATGGTATCTCGAGATATCAAGGACGCCTCCCCTCACATTCCTATCTGGCCGCCTCACCAAGTGTTTCTGAGATTCGCAGTTCGAAATTCACATTTCCAGTTTCCGGCCTTTCCCTTCGGCTTATCATCAGCACCCAGGGTATTCACAAGGGTCATGGCTGTGATGATGAGTCTCCTTCGAAAAACAAGGGATCACTATTATCCTTCACCTGGACAATCTCCTTCTGAAGACCCATTCCAGGGACAAATTACTGCACATCACAGTGACTCACAGCCCTCTCATTCGTCAAGGGTGGATCCTGATCTTTCCCTAGTCCCATCTGCAACTGACGCAGAGGCTACAGTTTCTGGGAATGATCATGGACATTATGTCAACAGATGTTCCTCCCTCAGGAAGAGGCAACTTCTATTCAGGAGATGGTGAGGATTGTCCTTCGACATCATCAGGTATCGATGCATGTTTGCATTCAACTCCTGGGGAAGATGGTTGCAGCATTCGCTGCCATTCCTTACGGAAGGACCTTTCAGCTTGCCCTCTTCTCAAAGTGGACAGGATCCCATCTTTTCCTTCAACAACAGGTAAGGTTAAGTCCCAGAACTCTGATATCCTTTCTCTGGTGGTTGGTGGTTGAACTCGGTACACCTAAATGGAGGAAAAGAGATTCGGAGTGTGGGAGGGGCTGGGGGGCTATCATTTAGGAAATTCACTTCCAAGGCCACCGGACATCACAGGAAGCGAGTCTGCCGATGAACATATTGAAATTAAAGACAGTGTTCTACGCTATTCAGACAGCAGATCACCTGTTGTGGGGCCGAGCAGTCAGGGTCCAGTCAGACAACGCTACAGTCGAATACCTAAACAAACCAGAAGTTGGCCGGCTATGAAAGAAGTAAGCCGGATTCTAATCTGGGCGGAAAAGTTTGCGATCGGCAGGACGTGCAGCCAAGGGAATGGGTACTACGTCCTCAGGTTTTTCACCAGCTTGTCCAACGGTGGGGGTCTTCCGCAGGTCGACCTCATGGCATCCAGATGAAATCATCAACTGCCTCTCTACTGCTCTTCGACGCGGCAGTGGCAGTGGATACACTGTCATCGCTGTGGCAGTTCCAATTTGTCTATCTGTTACCTCCGTTCCCTCTTCTCCCTGGATTCTACACATCAAAAGGGAGAAGGCCAATGTTTTATTGGTGGTTACGGATTGGCCTCGCAGAGCTTGGTATATTCCATCATTCAACTTGTAGTCTTCTCTTTTCGAATCTTTGGAGTCTATAGAGTTAAGATTTCTTTCGTAGACAGTAACACTTCTTCTCGCGCTGGCCTCAGCCAGGAGGGTGTCAGAACTGGGAGCTCTATCCTGCTATCCTCCATACTTGGTGTTTCATGAGGATAGAGCCGACCTCCGTACAAGAATGGATTTTCTAAGGTGGTTTCGGCTTTCCACATCAACCAACCTAGTGTGGTGCCTGTTTCTTCCACAGGATTCACCTTCGTCAAGATCCTTGGATGTTGTTAGGGTTCTTTGTATGTATGTAGAGAGGACTGTAGCCATAAGTAGAACAAACACTCTATTTGTGTTGTAGGATGCTGCTTGTCCTGGTTGGCCAGCTTCCAAACAGTAGCTGGCCCGCTGGATTTGTCTGACCATCAGATAGGCGTATATGGCCTAATTTAGGGAGCCTCTGCCTTCTCTTACAGCGCATTCCACTCGCTCAATGGGTTCCTCGTGGGTGGCTGCTCGCGGGGTTTCCATGGAGTTACTTTGCTGGGCGGCTACTTGGTCTGGCTGGCATACGTTTATTCGTTATTATAGATTTAACATTGTGGCCTCTGCAGCGCAGTATGGCTGGTCTGTTTTGCAGGGTTCTCAGTGCTCTCCCGCCAATGATGGGAGCTCTGGGATGTCCCCACTGTCTAAAGCCTCCAGTATCCCCTAGTGGATGAAGGAGAAAACAGGATTTTGGTACTTACCGATACATACCTTTCTCTGATTCTGCGCTGTTCCTTCCTGCCAGGGTTGTGGTAATTTTATGTTATGACTGTTAAAGAACTGTTTGACGTCTTTTCTCTTGTTGTGTTACTGTTATTTCAACCTTCTAAAATGTTCTGTGTACTTGCTTCGTCTCCTCGTCTTCCGTTTGTCTTTTTCTCAGCTCCCCTCGGGCACAGTTTCCTAAGACTGGGCTTGTAGGGGGGTATAAAGGGGGAGGAGCTAGTCGCACTTAAAATTGTAAAGTGCCAGCTCCCACTTAGCAAACGTCTATACCCCCTAATGTCTGAAGCCTCCAGTGTCCCCTATGGAATCGGAGAAAGGGATTTATCGATAAGTACCAAAATCCTGTTTTCCATACACTGCGGCTTGTATTGTGTTAGGCGCACTGAAAGTGCACATCAAATAATTATGTAATGTTGCTTTGCTTGGTTAATTACTGGCTGTCAGGGGCGTCAGAACGATTTATGTTGTAGGGTTATGAAATAGGTCCTGAGAATATGGAATCTACGTGATTTTGGCAGATTCGCGGCTAAATTTGTTTTTGCCATATAACTCATTGCCGCTTTATATTTAGCTGTGAAGTCGATGAAATCACGCCTGTTCTGTGATCTAGGAATCTATTACATAAGCCCCCATATGTTGTATAGTGTTACTTAAAATGCACTTGGGCAGTATAACTACTAAAAGATATTAGTGGAACTTATCTTAAATTAACTATCCTATCTATTCAGATGCTGATGTACCTTACGGTTTAATCATAGCTTGTCATATGTAGGGATGACTACTATACGCTTTCACGAGCGTATGGCTAATCACCGTAGCTCTATTCATCAGGCATTGCTGATGGATGTGTCCCACAAACCGGTTGCGAAACACTTTCTGGATGCGGGCCACCAGGTCGCTATGCTTAAATGCAGGATCATAGACTGAATACCGAAACCTTATTGTGGAGGTGATCGGGCATTGCTTCTGAAGAAACTTGAAGCCAAGTGGATATTTAGACTTGGGACCATGTCACTCCACGGATTGAATGAATATAGTACTTGAAATGTGTTTTTGCGCTGATAGGCTTTTCGGCATCATGATTTTGATGCACCTGTGCAGTGTGTGTATGTTTTTTCTTTGCGATACAATTTGTATGCATATTTATTTTTTGGGGTATATTTGTGTGTATATTGTATATTTGTTTTGTGCTTTATGTTATTGGTGTCTTGTGTATGTTAATATTTATGTATATATTTTTTTCTGGGTATTCATTTAAGTATATGGGTGTGTATTTTAATATAATTTTAACATGTCTGTATTTGTTTTCTTTTCTCTATTCGCCTGTAACCCTGGTCTTAGTACCCTTTGATGTAATGAGCTTGTGCCTATCGATATTTGCCCCACCTGATTGGACTTAGAAGTTTCTCTTTGCATGTGGAACACAGCCTAACATATCCTTATTCCAGACATATTTGTCTGCTGCACCCACTACTTCCGGTTCGGTGGAACGCGGAAGTTGGTGTAATCTTGGGGCAGAAGTGAGTTTCTGCTCCCTGGCTGGAACGCACTCTGGGTTGTAGCGTGTGGTACACGCTGCAAGTATGATTATACATGTGATGCGCTCTGAGCCTTTACAGGTGAGATCGCGTTTTTCTGATGTTTCTAGTGCATACTTTTAGCTTATACTCGGCGATGGTGATATGTTATGGTGTGTTCCTTACTTGATTACTTAATTAGTGTTATTATGCTATAGGTGTTGTATGGGTATTTATATAACCAAGGGGGCTGAATGTCCTCTCTGTAGGTGTTTTGGGCTTTTTGTTCATGCTGCGCTGTGTTGGCTGTGTTTCCTGATGAAGGGCTCATTGGAGTCCGAAAACGTTTGAGCAGTGTATTACCTCTGCCTATATGTGAGTAATAAATAGCAGCCTTTTTATATGCAAGAAGAATCTGGTGAGGCGCCCCCCCGGGAGAGTTAGGGTCAGGCTAGGGGAAGGGGGGTTAGAGTTAGGCACCCCCAGGGGGAGGTTAGGGTCAGGCACCCTCCCCCCTGGGAGGTTTAGGGTACGGGGAGGGGGGTTAGGTTTAGGCCCTTGCTGGGGGAGGAAAGGGTTAGGCACTAGGGGGGGAGGTTAGGGTTAGGCACCCCGAAAGGAGGGTTAGGGGGGGAGAGAGGGCTAGGTATAGTAAAAAATACTTACCTGTCGGGATCTTGTCATGCCGGTCTACCGGCGTCGGGATTTGAACCGCTGGACTTAGGTTCGGCAGTTAAACATACCGATTCCACAGAAGACTAATGTTGCACTACAAGTGTAGTAATATTCAAAATCATTTGTACATTAAACAATCGATAATTAAGCTAAATTATATTGTAGAGACTTGCACAGGTTTATATGCTGGACTGTAATAGTAGCCCAGAAATGACAATGCAGTGGCAGAACTTGTGACTAGTGGGCCCATGTACTGAAATATGTTTTGGGCCCTCCTCCTCTGCCCCACCCCAAGTTCATAGTGACATGGAGAGGTAGAGGGTGAAAGGGAGAGGCAAGAGGGTTACAAGGAGAGGGTGATAGGTACTGGGTGACAGGGAGAAGCAGTAGGTGACAGGGAGAGAGTGGCAGGCAGTGGCTGACGGAGAGAGTGACGGGCAGTGGGTGACGGGCAGTGGGTGACGGGCAGTGGGTGACGGGCAGTGGGTGACAGACAGTGGGTGGCAGGGAGAGGGTGACAAATATACTACTGTTTAGTTACGTGATCCCAGAACTGCAGCTCATTTGATCATCCTTGGGTTTTAATGTCGGGGACAGTCACAAGATCATGACATCTGTTGGTGGCAGTGGTAAGGACTACCTCAGAGAGGAAGAGCCAGGCCAGTCGGGGAGAAGCAGGGCGGGATTGGGGGAGCAGGTAGGAGAGAGGCTATGAGGGGAGGAGAGGAGGGCCCAGCCTCCTCCAGCCGGATTACATCCACAACCACAGCTCATCATTCCATGATGTTACCACTGGGACGGGTTGGCGGCACGTGGTGGCGTATAGTGAGTCAATCTGACTAATTATAATCCAGCCAGCTGCGGGTCCCGTTATTTCGGCGGGCCGCAGTGCAATTCACCAGCTGCACCACCGGTAGTTCCGCCCCTGGCACAATGGCAGGAGTGACTTTTTGTATCTCAGAGTTAGGATTCTCCATCTTCTTCATAGTCTTTGTAGTTTAGTCATATTCTGTTGTTTCTTAGGAACTTTGAAAACCAAGTATAAATGTACCTTTATTTTGAGAAGAAACATGTATGCAGTATACATGTAGTAGCATGTTTATTGAAAATAATATATGAAAATGACATTGATCCATAGTATGCAACCTCTGTGTTGTATATGATTTCCTCTTAAGAATTAAAAGTTCTCAAACTTGACAATTTTTAGGTAGTTTGAAGAGAAAACTTATTGGGAGATTTCTGCTGCTGTCTTTAGCCCCACACTGATAATTGGATAAATTGTATATCTGGTAATGGTTAATGACCAGTTGACACTTCAATTTGGAAAAGTTTAATGCCTTTCAAATGTGGTTTAAGTGCCAGAAGGGAAAACGCCTCCATTACGGGACTGATATATCTATAGCCAGCTAAGATATCCAAGGTTTCCAAAATAAAGTAACAAGTAATATGTCTAGGCTGTTATCTGTGTGGAGTTTGTATATTTTCCCTATGCTTCTGTGGGTTTCCTCAAGGGGCTCTGGTTTCCACCCACGATGGAAGGTCCTGGAAGGATAAGCTTGGTAATCATCCCACAGTGCTTCCTATAGAGCAACACCTCGTGTGGCCATGGTTACTATGATGACCTGTAGAATGCTTCCTATTCTTTTCCATGTAATAAATATCTAAATAACACTCAAATAAATGAATCCAGAACATCTGCTTTTTATAAATCATTTTCTTTTATTGAACATATAGTAAAAGGCATACAAGGTACAAGCAGAGGTAGACGATGTAACTCTGATACAGTAACACAGCAAGGTAACGATACAAACAATGGCAATAACACATGAGAACAGAACTAAAGGCCTCATTCAGAGGCGGTCGGAGGATGCAAGCGGTCGCTCAGAAACTGGGCGGCCGCTTGCTTCCTGACCGCCCGCCTCTGTTTCGGTCGTTAGGCTGTGGGTTTACACCCACAGCTCTAACGACCGCTAGGGTGATGGTCGCGATGGTCTCTGACCATCGCGACCATCGGGGCTTACGACGAGACCCTAGGGTAGGGTCTCACTTGTCGTAAGCCCCGGAGAGCTTCTGGCTCTGTCAGAGCCTGGAAGCTCTCCACTGACATCACTAGTGATGTCAGTGGGGCCTCCCCCAAACGGTAGGCATTCCCATGGGAACGCCTCAGTTTGGGCTGCCACCCCCCCGGCCTGCCTTCCAAACGGGGCGAGCTGTCAATCAACATAGACAGCTCGCCCCCTTTGGAAAGAGACCCGCTACAACCGGCGCTGTCGGTCGTAGCGGGTCTCATGCATGCGTACGAAGGAGCCGGCTCCCTCGTGCACATGCGCACTTGACAATCATCGATGCGGCCGTGCGTTCGTAGACCGTACGGCCGCCTCTGAATGAAGGCCTAAATGCTGTCCTAATAAGATATATAACATCAGGTATACATGCAGCGATACCATTATCATATAATGGGCCGGATTCAGATGTGGACACAATGCTGATATTTACGCAGTTGAGCAATTATCGTCCGACGGCGCATGTCTCATGGTCGCACTGCGCAAGCACCAAGATACCTCAGCAGTGAAGATTACAGGGAGTGGCAGCAAAAATGTGGGCGAGTCTTGAAGACGCTTCCAGCACTGCTTGAGTTTAAGATGACGGCGGCCCCGCCCCTTTATGCGAGACGTCATGTGCAAAAGGGACGAGGCCGGCATGGGGCGCTCAGAGCGCTAGCTACGGCTCTGCTCTTAAGTGTTTTTGTTCGGATACGGTTTTGGATCCCTTAAATATCAATGCAAATCTATAAAAAAAAATCATAAATCATGTAATTTGGACCTGTTTACATGCAGTTCAAAACCCGAGGTCGGTTTTTAAATCCGATTTCCAAACTGACTACAGAACCGAATCGTAACTTGATTTGTCTCGGAACCTACCCCAAAGTGATTTCGAACTAGGGAGCTCATTCAGAGCCGCTCGCTCGAGGGGATCGCTCGCACCCAGTGTATGCAAATTCGGCTAAGTGACGGCATGGCAGGCGCTCGCTCAGAAAGGCATAAGCACCCCACTTTGTGTTGGCGAGCGATCACTTTGTGTCTATAGATGCCCATTAGCGTATGTAGAGACTCCCATTAGCGCCCATCATCTCCAGGAAGTGTATTAAAATATTGGTACATCGAGGACCATCGGAAGGGCTCGTAGCGCTTGTGGTTGCCTTACCTTACCGCAAGCTCTGTGAGGACTTCAGTGTACAAAACAGGCAGGTGACATGTACTATGACGCTGCCTCTTAATTATGCACGCCGAGGAAACTACGTTGAAAAACATAGGCACGCCTGCGTTCGCACCTCCACTCCCCCGTTTCTAGTGGCCTGCCCCTGTTACCACCCACAAATGGCCTCTTCTGTCACTCAATCAACTGGGCTGTCTATGCTGATTCCCGGTCTATCGCAGTGGTTCGCATACGCGCAATGTGATGCATGCGCAGAATGCAAGAATTGGCCAACAACGAGCGAGCGCATCCTAGCGAGCAGGTATGAGTCAGGTCCAGAATCTTGTGGGAGACACAGCCAGAACAGAACAACCCACACAGGCCCAAGAGCCAGCACCTGATTAAAACTGCTGGTAACCAATCACAGTCGACCAGGCCAACGCGTAGGCTGACATAATCATAACTGGTAAACAAGTCAGCAACCTATCCAAGGATTCAGTCTAGACTCAACCAGCCGAGTACAGATATAACACCACCTTCCCTTCTAGCTGGAAAATCACACACCTTTCTATTTTGTTGTTACGATCTTATTAAGATTAAACTATTCTAATATACTAAATATTAATTGTACATGTAGAAAATTAAAAAAATCTAAATAGTATTATAGCTATCCGGCCCCCAACCTGCCCTTCTAGACGGCCAATCACACACCTTTCTATTGTGTTGTTATTGTCTTGTAAAAATTCAACTATACTAACATAGTAAATATTAAAATTTAAATGTAGAAAACTTTAAAATCATAAATAGAATTATTTATATCCGGCCTCCACCTGTTATGATACCTGATGAACTCCTGCACTGTCAAAACCTAAACAAAGTGCCCTTCACCAATAACAACCCCCTTTCCCGGAACACACACTTGTTCGTAGGTACTCGGCTGCCGCCTGGACTTCGCACTTAAAGTAATAACAGTGCAGGAAGCACAGGTATCAAAATATATACATAGAAATGTGACACTCTAAGACTTCATATTGGGAACTACACCTAGATTATCAGGAGGTCTCCCATTCACAAATAAACCCAAGCCCTTACTGCCTAGCTTCTTTCTCTCTATTTCTATTGTGTTATTACTGTCTTCTGAAACTATACTAACATACTAAATATTAAAATGTAATGTAGAAAAAGTGAATAACATAAATAGCATTTTAGCTATCCTGCCTCCAACCTCCCCTTCTAGCCGGCCAATCACACATATTTCTATTGTGTTGTTACTGTCTTGTTAATACTAAACTATTCTAACATACTAAATATTAATATATACATGTTGAAAAATTTAAAACAACAAAGGGTATGCAGTTATATTTTCACTACATTAGTAATATATACATGCTTAAGCAATAGTAATAATTCCGGAATAATCATTCAACAAACATGAGAGTATTTTCAAAACTCAGTGTATTCTTTAGATCAGGGGTTCCCAACCACGGTCCTCAAGGCACGCTAACAGTTCTGGTTTTAAGGATAGCCATGGATGAGCACAGGGGACTTAATTAGCACCTTAGCTATTTTGATTTAACCATCTGTGCTTAAGCATGGATATCACTAAAACCAGGACTGTTAGTGTATCTTGAGGACCGAGGTTGGGAATCACTGCTTTAGATATACAGCAAACTGCAGGATAAGAGAATTCAAAACGCATGAATAATCCAGAGTAGTATATTAGCCAGGTGTACATCTGCTAGCAATAATATGTAACAATGTATCCAGGATATTTAGCAGATGAAGAAACCAGCAATTCTTCTTGCAAATAGCTAGAACCAGGGACCAACAAGACATAGAATCCTGTTAGAGACACAGCCAAAACAAAACAACCCACACAGGCCCAAGAGCCAGCACCTGATTAAAACTGCTGATAACCAATCACAGTAAATCAGGCCAACACCCAGGTTGACATCATCATAACAGGTGAACAAGTTAGCAACCAATCCAATGATTCAGTCTAGACTCGACCAGCCGAGTACAGATATAACACCGCCTCCCCTTCTAGCTGGCCAACCACACACCTTTCTATTGTGTTATTACTGTCGTCTTCTGAAAATTAAACTATAGTAACATGCTAAATATTAAATGTAAATGTACAAAAAGTAAATAACGTAAATAGCATTATAGGTATCCAGCCACCAACCTCACCTTCTAACCATCCAATCACACACCTTTCTATTGTGTTGTTACTGTCTTGATAAAACTAAACTATTCTAACATACTAAATATTAAAATATACATGTTGAAAAATTAAAAACTATAAATAGCATTACAGCTATCTGGCCTCCAACTTCCACTTCTAGCCGGCCAATCACACACCTTTCTATTGTATTATTTTTGTCTTGTAAAAAGAAAACTATACTAACACACAGCGCCGTAGCTGGACGGCAGTGCGCCCTGTGCAGCACTGCCGCCCCTCTCACTCCCTCTCCGCCCCCCTCCTCCCCCCTGAGCGCTTACCTTTCCTTTCGAGAGCGGGATCCTGCGCCGACATTCACTGTGCGTCACGCACCACTCCCGGAGGTCTCTTCCTGCAGATCTCCGGCGCAGAGAAGTGTGTGGCCGGTGCCACTGGAGGATTCCGCACTGTGCGGAGGCATCGGCCGCACCACCCTCCCTACGGCCCTGCTAACATAGTAAATATTAAAATGTAAATGTAGAAAAAGTAAAAATCATGAATAGACCTTGTGCTATTCAGCCTCCACCTGTTATGATACCTGATGAACTCCTGCACTGTCAAAACCTAAACAAAGTGCCCTTCACCAATAAAAACCCCCTTTCCCGGAACACACACTTGTTCGTAGGTACTCGGCTGCCGCCTGGACTTTGCACTTAAAGTAATAACAGTGCAGGAAGCACAGGTATCAAAATATAGACATAGAAATGTGACACTCTAAAGGTGCATACACACTAGACGATATGCTCCCTGAGCGATATCGTCTAGTGTGTCCCCGGCAGGCTGTGCTCAATGTCGTTCATGACATTGAGCACAGCCGCTGAACGATATCATTAGCGATATCGTTCAGCGCCGTGCTCTCTCACCCATTCCCTGACATGCAGCAACCTGACGAGGTCGTCAGGTTGGCCTGCATGTCAGCACGATGAACGATGATGACGAACGACCCGCGGGAACGCGCGTCGTCGTCATCGTTCATCTTTTTTGTGTTAAAAATGGACGATAAAGTGGACGACTGAACGATAACGATATCGTTATCATTCAGTCGTCCACTTTAATCGCCCAGTGTGTACGCACCATAAGACTTCATATTGGGAACTACACCTAGATTATCAGGAGGTTTTCCATCTAGGAATAAACCCAAGCTCTTACTCCTTAGCTTCTCACTCTCTATTTCTATTGTGTTATTACTGTCTTCTGAAAATGAAACTATACTACCATACTAAATATTAAATGTAAATGTAGAAAAAGTGAAAAAAACATAAATAGCATTATAGCTATCCGGCCTCCAACCTCCCCTTCTAGCCGGCCAATCACACAGCTTTCTATTTTGATGTTATTATCTTATTAAAACCAAACTATTCTAACATAGCAAATATTAAAATGTAAATGTAGAAAAAGTAAAAATCATGAATAGACCTATTGCTTTTCGGCCTCCACCTGTTATGATACCTGATGAACTCCTGCACTGTCAAAACCTAAACAAAGTGCCCTTCACCAATAACAACCCCCTTTCCCGGAACACACACTTGTTCGTAGGTACTCGGCTGCCGCCTGGACTTCGCACCTAAAGTAATAACAGTGCAGGAAGCACAGGTATCAAAATATATACATAGGAATGTGACACTCTAACAACTCATATAGGGAACTAACCTAACCTAGAAAAAGTAAAAACATAAATAGCATTTTAGCTATCCGGCCTCCAACCTCCCCTTCCAGCCGGCCAATCACTCACCTTTCTATTGTGATGTTATTTTCTTATTAAAACTAAATTATTCTAACATAGTAAATATTTAAATGGAAATGCAGAAAATGTAAAAATAGAAATAGCTTTAAAGCTATCCGGCCTCCAACCTCCCCTTCCAGCCGGCCATCACACACCTTTCTATTTTTGATGTTATCTGATTAAAATCAAACTATTCTAACATAGTAAATATAAAAAAAGTAACACTTAAAAAATATATTTTCCTATCTATATCAACATTTATCATAAATTATCAAAATACTACAGGATCTAATGTCCTCTTTCCACACGTCTGATCTTGCACGTGTCTTCCATGTCCTGTATAATTAGAAAACAATATTAGTACATTGTACCGATTACACCATGTGCACTTAGTATCATTTATAACAAAATATATATAACATAATATACATTTTTGTTTCTATGTAGAAAAAATGTAGACTTTTTAAAACCTTTGGATTATTTACTAGTGTAACATTATGAGTCCACAGAGCATAAGCTGCTTTGTGACATTTCTTTTTGCACTAATGCGATCATTTATACAGTAAGCACCTGGACCTGTACATCAATGGGGCGACTTCTGTGGTGTGGTGCAACATCTTGGTGGGAGAAGATGGATATAACACAGTGTCTGTAGCTAATTATTGGTTGTTAGCACTTACAGGATAAAATATGTAAATGAGACTGAAGGGGTGGAGACTGAGAATCAGAGGCATTCTCTGGTTAGCGGGTGGTCGCAGAGTCTCTTCCCTGCTATAGGATCTTTTACAGGTTCCCAGAGGATGTCGGTAATTGGGAATTGCTCTATACTTTTAGTAGGACAGCTTTTGTATCACCCAGACACCTTTTATATAAGTGTCTTGCTTGGTGCACAAATACTTTCTGTAATAAAAGCACAATATATAACATGGAAACATACAGTAAAGACAGTCCACAGCCCTCACAGTCTCCTCACCCATGATTAATGTCACGTGATGCTCCTATTAAAAGGGGAATATGGGAAACTAACGAACAGTGATCACATTTAATAGTAGGCATATTTACTTTGTCAAACACGTGCACCCACCAAAGGCTGGGCTTAAGGCACACTTGCCTACCCTCCTGATTCGGCCGAGAGCCTCTCGGAAATTGGGTGCCGCTCCCGGCCCCCCGTAAAGGCAGGCAAACTGACTCCTCCTCTCCGTGCGGTTATCAGAGATTCCCCCGCAGCAGGAGTGGCCCATGACGTGATTCATGCTGAATTGCATCATTTTGGCCCGGCCCCCTGCTTCAGAATGCCGGTAATCTCTGCATTGTGTAGCGGGGGCGGAGCCACAATGATGCAATCACGTGCCCACGCCCCCACTCCATCTCCAATGCTGGCCACACCCCCTGTCTTTGCCGATCTGGCTGCCCCTTCCCAGAAAGTCCCAAGGAAAATGCAAATTGTAAAGACAGCGCTTTTTAACAAAAGATTTAATACATAATAACGACCTTACAAACAATTACTAAAACAATACATCACAATAGACAATTAAAAATTATTACTAAATCTACAAAAAACCGGCCGGTGTAGACCCTCATCAATCAACTAAAAAACCATACATTTTTGGACATCCAGAAAAAACAATATGTCATATGGTTTTGTGGATACACCTTGATTGGTGTTATAAAAAAAATGCAAGCATGAAAAAATCAATAGCATGAGACTTTGTCTGCTTAGAATAACAGATTGATTTATTCCCAAGATGAGGGTGTTAGTCAGTATTCATTGCAGGTGAATCCGTACAAAAATAATTTGTTTTGCAATTAATACATGCATGCATCCAAGTTTTCAGCTGTATAGATGTTAGTCTTTATGCCCCAAGTGTTAGTAAGCACGGTATTATGCCAAGAATGTTAGTAGGCAAAAGGACAATAATAATAGGCAGTGAAAACGGCTTTCAAACCCCTTATTCATGCAAGCCGGGATTTAAGGGAATTAACTCCTTTTAAAAACTCAGGAGCATAGCCTGAACGGCTTGTTTATCCCGTACTCACAGTCCTCCCGGGAGACGTGACAAGTGTTTGCAGCCAGCTGGTTTAGACTTGTCATGTCTCCCATGAATAAGGGATTTGAAAGCCGTTTTCACTGCCTATTATTATTGTCCTTTTGCCTACTAACATTCTTGGCATAATACCGTGCTTACTAACACTTGGGGCATAAAGACTAACATCTATACAGCTGAAAACTTGGATGCATGCATGTATTAATTGCAAAACAAATTATTTTTGTACGGATTCACCTGCAATGAATACTGACTAACACCCTCATCTTGGGAATAAATCAATCTGTTATTCTAAGCAGACAAAGTCTCATGCTATTGATTTTTTCATGCTTGCATTTTTTTTATAACACCAATCAAGGTGTATCCACAAAACCATATAACATATTGTTTTTTCTGGATGTCCAAAAATTTGTGGTTTTTTAGTTGATTGATGAGTGTCTACACCGGCCGTTTTTTGTAGATTTAGTAATAATTTTTAATTGTCTATTGTGATGT
Source organism: Taudactylus pleione (assembly GCA_031769625.1). Taxonomy (NCBI): domain Eukaryota; kingdom Metazoa; phylum Chordata; class Amphibia; order Anura; family Myobatrachidae; genus Taudactylus; species Taudactylus pleione. The sequence continues at coordinate 16,175,022 of JAUIMM010000213.1, read as the reverse complement.
ATTGTTTTAGTAATTGTTTGTAAGGTCATTATTATGTATTAAATCTTTTGTTAAAAAGCGCTGTCTTTACAATTTGCATTTTCCTAGGGACTTTCTTTTTAGGTAGTGGCATTTACCTATTTCTTGACAGCAGCTGAACAAAGATTAAACTAATTTTAATTTTAATAATTGTTATATAATTGGCTGGTTAAAGAGTGTCTGGTTCTCTTTTTTTTCCTTCCCAGAAAGGGCAGCCAGAATTTCGGCAACCCTGGCTTAAGGCCTAGAGCTGTGTTTGAGCTTAAGTTTGGGCCTGGGCATATGGATGAGGCCTGGGACTGGATGTGAGATTTTGCTGGGACAAACACTGACCAAACTGGCCAATAACCCGGCCCTGATGTACTGCTGGAGGCTCCACTCTGTTCCTGGAAATTACTGGTCCAGTTGCCACTACTGGCTTTTGTATATTATGCTAATCACTGAGACTGGATATTGTGTACTATTGTATAATATGCTGGATAGTGTATACTTATTCTCTTGCCTGCGTCTCTTCCTATATTTTGGAAAGCCTCCCTCTCCTACCTCTTTTTCATCTGTCTTTCCTCAACATCGCAGCCCACCACCAACAGAACCATGTCTAACATGCTTGCAAACAGTGGCGTAACTACCATGGGTGCATGAGGTGCAGCTGCTATGGAGGCCCACTGCTCCCCCTGCATCCAGTCATGCATACAAGGTAGGCTGATGTAGTCAGGGCCATCAAGGGGGTCCCGAGTGTCAGTGATGTTGATTTGGTGCTGGCCCACCAGCTGAGTACAGCTGGCTCACTGGCAGGCAGTCATGGAAAGACAGCTGCTCCAGTCGCGAGGCAATCAGAGCTTGCAGACCGACAGCCAATCAGCAGTGGCAGTTTCTGTTTGGCTGGAGGTCCGCGAGCTCTGCTTGGCTTGCGGCCAGTGCCAGATTCAAATTGCAATAGCGCTGTCTGTCCATGGGTGATGCTACCTGTCGGTTAGCCCGCTGAAATTAGCTGGCAGCCTGGCCCCAAATCCACACCTGCTGGCTGCTGATGGCACACAGGGGGAGGTGAGAGGCTGCTGGAGGGCATGGGGAGGTGAGTTGCTGGGGGGGGGGGGCATAATGTGTAACGGGCACTACTATTGTGTGGAATAATGTGTTATATGGGGGAACTACTACTATGTGGCATAATCTGTAAAGGGCATTACCGTGTGGTATAATGTGTAAGGAGTATTACTATGTAGTGTAAGGGGCATTACTGTGTGGCATAATGTATAAGGGGCACCACTACTGCGTGGCATAATGTGTATAAAGGGTACTACTATGTGGCGTAAACTGAATGGACTCTGTGTGGCATAACCTAAATGGGGTCTGTGTGGCATAACATGAATGGGCTCTGTGTGGGGGCAAATGTATGTTTTTTTTTTTACCTTTGGGGGGCCTTTTAAAATTTTGCTATGTGGACCCTATGTAGTTACGCCCTTGCATGCAAACACAAAGGCTCTGGATTTAATATGAACTTGCATGAGTCATCAAGTTTGTTCAGACTGAGGTGAAAATTATACTTCTGTAGCTATCTGTTACAAGCCCTGTCCAGGACTTGTCTCCTGCCAGTATTCCTCCTGCTCCTGACCATGCTTCTAGGTTGCCGGTTGTTAGGAGACGTCAGAGATTTCACATGTTTCCTCCTAGTGTTGCCTGATTGGCACCTGATCCTATTTGAACTTCCTGGACTATCGCCGCCCTGTCGGCTATAGAGTTTTCATGTGGAACTTTTGGTTATGCAAGCTGCTCTCTGTGCATCCAGACTTCCAGCTATATTTTCTACATGCTGCGTGTATTCTGCTCACCGGCTTTTAAGTGACCCAAGTACCCTGGGTCCAAGCAACGCTGTCTCCAGGGCCCTCCAGGCCATACAGCTATCCTGCTTCTATACCACGGTTCAAGCATTGCTGTCTACAGAGCCCTCCAGACCATACAGCTATCCTGCTTCTATACCACGGTTCAAGCATCGCTGTCTACAGAGCATCCAGGTCATACAGCTATCCTGCTTCTATACCACGGTTCAAGCATCGCTGTCTACTAAGCTCTCCAGGCCATACAGCTATCCTACTTCTATACCTCGGTTCAAGAATTGCTGTCTACAGAGCCCTGCAGGCTATACAGCCATCCTGCTTCTATACCACGGTTCAAGCATCGCTGTCTACTGAGCCCTCTAGGCCATACAGCTATCCTGCTTCTAAACCACGTTTCTAGCTACGCTGTCTACTAGGCCCTTCAGACCATACAGCAATCCTGCTTCAACACCACGTTTCAAGCACCACTGTTTACTAGGCCCTCCTGGCCATACAGAAATCCTGCTTCTACACCAGGTTTCAAGCATCGCTGTCTGCTAGGCCATCCAGCAATCCTTCTTCTTCACCACGTTTCAAGCATTGCTGTCTACTAGGCCTCCTGGCCATTTAACAACTTTAGTTTGGACTGTAAACCTACAGTATGTTCTATTGACTGTCCTATGGTTTCAGCTCCTTATTGCACCATTGACATGTTGTGTTTTCACTGGTCCATCATATCATTTATTTAGTAAACTGCCATGATTTAACTATACTTCTTGTGTTTGTTCTTCGATGTGCCACGTATCTCCAACACCTCCATCTCGGTCCTAGCAATTGCTAGAGGATCGTAACACTATCTCACAGGTTTTTGGTAGACCTCCAATTTCCACTGGAGCCAGCCCTGGAACCTGTGTAATTTAAGAGTGTCCCTATTTTTTAGAGATTTTGTGACTGTGTGACACTGACGAAGTTCAAACCTAGGCAAAAACCTAATCCTGGTCAAACTACACCACAATGCCACATTTGGTGAAGCTAGGTCCAAAACTCTGGCCGTGCATAAAGGACAAACAAGCGGACAGACAGACATGCTTTCTTGATTATTATATGGATGATGTGTGCATCATCTATTATAGAGCCATAAAATTATAAATGTTCCCACTATAAATACACTTTTTGTTGTCCTATTGCAGCACACGGGTATAACGGCAGATCCCCATCATCCACTGCACTGATCTATCCTATTACTGTACATACTATAACATCTAGAGCAGTGATTCCCAACCTCAGTCCTCAAGACACACTAACAGTCCTGGTTTTGGTGATATCCATGCTAAAGCACAGATGGCTTACTCAAAATAACTGAGGTACTAATTAAGTTGCCTGAGCTCAAGTATGGCTATCCTTAAAACCTGGACTGTTAGTGTGCCTTGAGGACCGTGGTTGGGAACCCCTGATCTAGAGTATATAACGTGTTCACTTCATGAGTGCTGGCATAAATCTTGCAGCGTTTGTTCCCCTTGGATCATAAACCATAAGGAAGCATAAAACAACTGATTGTGGGCCTGCACGGATCGCAATTGCAACCAAGTACGCAGATTGGCCGATTGTTGCGTACTGCACATGCATATACACTGCACATGCACGGCGATCGCACTGCGATTACTCACGCAGATAGGAATCCATCAAAGAGTGAGTGACAGGACGTGAGCGTTTGGGGGCTGTGACGAGCGAGTGGCTGCAGAAATGAAGGTGTACCGCTTCTTTGTACGCCATTGCATGGGTGTGCATAAATTAGCCACTGTGATTGCTTATGCAGCTTGAGTGCTCACTGCATGAGACGAGACTTGCAATTTTTGCGAAGGGTCAGACCTGCTGTAGTTGTGCGTGACGGGCCGATGTCCTTCGATGTTACTGATGTATACGCACAACTGCAAAGTATTAGAGATATGAGAAAGCAGTAGTGGGCGTCCCTATGCTGGCTGAGCGGTGGCCGGCATTCGCATATTCTCACTGCAACTTTGCTTACGATTACGCAGCTGAGATTGCGATCCGTGCTAAATCAGGCCCTATGTTTGGTTCTATTGCTTTTTCTGTGCATGCAGCAGGTACAGCTCACTCCTCCTACCCCTCCCTGCCTCCATTGTTCTTCCTCTGCTCACATCCCTGACATGCCCCTTCTCCTCCATTTCCCCCGCTATTATTTTTATATCTCTTAAGCTATATCTGTTTATGTAATAATCCCCAGCCTGCAATTATTTCTGCATTTCATCTTGCAAGAAGCTTATTGTCCGATATGAAAACTGATTATTATTGATCCTCAAATTACTATTATGCCCAGCTCTATCTCCCTTTTTCTTTCTTCATCTTTCCCTGGTTTAAAATTGAAATCTTCAATCAAACATGTTTAAAAAATAATAAATATATAATGTACATACATGCAGAGGTTCCCATTCTGGCACCCAGCAGTGCTGAAGCCTCAGCTCTATGTTCTTACAGGCCGGGTGGCTTTGGCAGGGTTCTCCAGGTGGAGGTGACGAATGAGAACCCTGCAAATCCTTCCTGCTCCTCGGCTGTAAGAGGCAGTTTACGGGCTTCTGCTGCCTCCATTCTTTCCAGATGTTTAGTTTTGGAGGCAGGCGGTGGAACGGTTGGCTAAAGAAAGAAGAAATAACATTTATACCAATGACTATTGCATCTTTTATTTGTAAGGTAGAAAAAGAGGCATTTACAACACTCCCTTTTGTAGAGATTTTGCACAATAGTTTAAATACTAGGTGCTTACAAGGAGGTACATTTACTAAGGTACAGGTTTTTAGAAGTGGAGTTGTTGCCCATAGCAACCAATCAGATTCTAGATATTATCTTCTAGAAGATGCTAGATAAATGATAAGTAGAATCTGATTGGTTGCTATGGGCAACAACTCCACTTCTAAAAACCTGCACTTTAGTAAATATACCCAAAGATGTCTATATAAAGCTGAAGGAAGTGGCATAAATGTTGCACAAAGAACTGTCAGTCAGACCATATATAACAGTATTGCAGTAGATGCAGTGCTCGAAGTGGGGCGGTATACAGCGGTATGACATATCGCCACTTCCTGCTGCCACTTAATTTTTGATACAGTAGAGAATGTACCAGTGCTGGAACAGCTGTGGCATTGTGTGGAGATGTGTCCATTGTGATGGAGCCGGGAGCATCAGCTCCTGGTTGCACTGCTGTTTACAGCTAGCAGTGGCTGCCAGCCAATCCTGGCTCGCAGACCAGCTACCAGTCAAAAGAAGGGACAGATTTTTTAATCTGGTACCTTCTGCTAGCCAATAGCGGCTTGCAGACCGCCAGCCAATGAGAAGCAGCAAAGTGGCTTTCTCATTGGCTCACGGCCGGTGCTGGATTTAAAAAGACTCTCCTTCTTTTGACTGAGTCACGCGTCCCCGCTGGTAACCGGCTTCGCGGATCCCTATTCCTTCTCTGACAGCTGGTTTAGGGGTTGGATTGTGGACATCTGCTGTCGGTTCTTGCTTCCCTTAGAGTAGCCTCAGCCATTCTCAGGACAGACAAGCTACCCATTGAGGAGACCCTGAAGGACAGTCCTCAGGTCACAGGTCTGGCAGGGAAGTGGCTGTTGTGTGCTGCGTGGGTGTGGGGTGTGTTTGTGGGGGGGGTAGAGGAGGGGTGGATTACATTTTTCATACCCCCACCTCTGAATTCCCACTTCGAGCACTGAGTAGATGTGAGATTGCTCTGGTGCGACTAAAGGTGTTGGCATACTCTATGCTCTCAGGAGAAGTCTATGTAACCTAGAAGTGCACCTTGATGTGCATAGAGGAGAATTCATTTCTAGAGGATAACTATGGAAAAGAGTAAACTGAGTATTAAAGTCCAACCTCCAACCACTTTATTTACACCCATTTATTAACATAAATAATTACAGTTTCCTTCCTAAAATACTGTATTATGTATGGTGCCACATGGTAGTAACGCTAGGAATGACTTTCTCCACTGATGTGCCATATGAAGGCTAAGAGGAGCCCCAATAACAGTGTAGGACAAGACCCAAAGACTATCACCTGGGTGCTGGTGCAATGGTCACATCTTATTATACAGCAGCAATGGTCCCTTAGGTCAGCAAGAAATGTACCATGTCTACCCCTTTACCTCATTGCCAAATTACTGTATCACTCTGAGGGCTCTATTTATTAACATTATTTTTATTAAAAATAAAGTGAAGTAAGGGGCTTTCACACTCTTTTCACATTATTTTAGTTTCACTTTAATTTACTAAAGGACGATTGGAGTAGAATTCGGAAAAATTCTACTCCAAACCCTAATTATCACATATTTTTAGTAAGCAAATCGCCTTTCCCATAATTATAATGGGATAGAACAGCTGACCACCAGAATCCCTGCAGTTAGTATTATGACCACATCCCATATACAGAGGTGGAGGCTAATGCATGCGTCAAGTTATTGCAGTCACAGCGGCAGTACTGTGCAAATGCTAGTTTCAGCTTCCCTCTTGTGTACAAGCGTATGACGGACTCTGCAAGCTCTGAGATGCCCACTTTCCTTGCTTGTGCCAGGGGTTGTATACACTCCACCATTAATGCACCATAACTTGCAATATCGAAATGACAGCCTATGGCAGCACAGTGCTTCCTTCTGAACATCTCCTAAACATGGCCTCTATGGTTGTGGATCTGCTTTTGAGAATGCTGCCTCATTCACTGACATGCCCCTGACTCTCCATAACATGCCTATGACTTTCCATAACACACCTGTGACTTTCCATAACACACCTGTGACTCCATAACACACCTGTGACTTTCTATAACACGCCTGTGACACCTTGAGACAGCCTTTTTTTGTATTCACTTTAGGCCATCTCCCGGTAACGCCCAGGAATACCTATGGCTTTCTGACGCCAGCTCAAATGGATGCGATACCATATGCAACAGAGGTGTCTGCATACACATAGAAGTGACAGCGGTGTCTGTGTACACATAGAAGTAACAGCAGTGTCTGCGTACACATAGAAGTAACAGCAGTGTCTGCGTACACATAGAAGTAACAGCGGTGTCTCCGTACACATAATGTACACATAGAAGTAACAGCGGTGTCTGTGTACACATAGAAGTAGATAGGACGTAGGGTTTGAGTCAGAGGTGGACGCAGTGTCAATGTTTGCACAGTTGTGATTATTTGGTACTGAGCATGCACAAATAGTCCTAATTATGTGAATGATAACTTTTATCTATATAGTTCTGCATAACTGGTGGCATTATATAAATAAACAAGGGATGTAGTTACCATGCCGGTGCTCGGGATGTCGGCGTTCAGCAATCGGAATCCCAACACCAGAATAACAACCGCTGGCATCCTGATGGTAAGTATTAGGGTTAGGAGGGGGGGTAAGGGTAAGACACTATGGGGAGGGTTAGGTTACGGGGAGGGAGGGTTAGGGATAAGCTGAGGGGTTAGGCTGCAGGAGGGAAGGTTAGGCTGCAGGGGGCGAGTTAGATTTCGGCTATGGGGAGAAGGTTTAAGCTGCGAGGGGAGGGTTATGGTTAGGCTGTGGGGGGAGGGTTAGGGTTAAGCTGCAGGGGGAGGGTTATGGTTAGGCTGCGGGAAAGGTGAGATAGGGTTAGAACACTTGTCTAATTGGGTCGAGATTCTGACTGTCTGGATGCCACTGTCGGTATTCTGACCACCGGCATCCCAACTGCTGGGATTCCGTATCCAACCCATAAACAATAATAAATGTCAATAATAGGTTGCGTGGCAGCTATAGCCTGGACCATACATGCACATTTGCACATCTCCTTAGCTCCATGTGTCTGACATGTATGTATTATCTGCTGACCAGCATTTAGTGACAGGTTGTCCAGTAGCTCATGGAACTTCTGTGCTATACTTACTGGTGCAGGTATGTATGGGGGTGCGGTGCTAAGGGCTTCAATGGCGACCCAGTCGATTGGCTGAAAGAAGGGATCACGGCATATGTTACCATTAACTCCGAGTCGTCTGGCTTGGTCTTTATGGAGGAGCTGAAAAAATTATTTGCATTTAATTTAATGGCTTACATACAGACATACATAATAGTAGCTCAATACAATCATTTTACAAACATTTCTGCTGCCCGGTACAGAGGAATATAAAGTGATTTGTCCATGGCCACAGCATGTTATACTGACATTCTATCTGGGGTATGTAGTATGTCTCCCATTATCATTCTCCATTCAAAGAACATCTACCCACCAAGCCATTTCTTCTCATATTGCTCCTAATTTGGATTTATCTGTGTAACAATGGGAGGTCAGTATGGGTGTTTCTATAATGGGTGCAGGGTGTACAGTGAGCACTGGCCCCTGGGTGTAACAATGGGTGGTCAGTACGGGTGTTTCTATAATGGGTGCAGGGTGTACAGCGAGCACTGGCCTCTGGGTGTAACAATGGGTGGTCAGTACGGGTGTTTCTATAATGGGTGCAGGGTGTACAGCGAGCACTGGCCCCTGGGTGTAATAATGGGAGGTCAGTATGCGTGTTTCTATAATTGGTGCAGGGTGTACAGTGAGCACTGGTCCCTGGGTGTAACAATGGGAGGTCAGTATGGGTGTTTCTATAATGGGTGCAGGGTGTACAGTGAGCACTGGTCCCTGGGTGTAACAATGGGTGGTCAGTATGGGAGTTTCTATAATGGGTGCAGGGTGTACAGTGAGCACTGGCCCCTGGGTGTAACAATGGGAGGTCAGTATGGGTGTTTCTATAATGGGTGCAGGGTGTACAGCGAGCACTGGTCCCTGGGTGTAACAATGGGTGGTCAGTATGGGTGTTTCTATAATGGGTGCAGGGTGTACAGCGAGCACTGGTCCCTGGTTGTAACAATGGGTGGTCAGTATGGGTGTTTCTATAATGGGTGCAGGGTGTACAGCGGGCACTGGTCCCTGGGTGTAACAATGGGAGGTCAGTATGGGTGTTTCTATAATGGGTGCAGGGTGTACAGCGAGCACTGGTCCCTGGGTGTAACAATGGGTGGTCAGTATGGGTGTTTCTATAATGGGTGCAGGGTGTACAGCGAGCACTGGTCCCTGGGTGTAACAATGGGTGGTCAGTATGGGTGTTTCTATAATGGGTGCAGGGTGTACAGCGAGCACTGGTCCCTGGGTGTAACAATGGGTGGTCAGTATGGGTGTTTCTATAATGGGTGCCGGGTGTACAGCGAGCACTGGTCTCTGGGTGTAACAATGGGAGGTCAGTATGGGTGTTTCTATAATGGGTGCAGGGTGTACAGCGAGCACTGGTCCCTGGGTGTAACAATGGGTGGTCAGTATAGGTGTTTCTATAATGGGTGCAGAGTGTACTGCGAGCACTGGCCCCTGGGTGTAACAATGGGTGGTCAGTATGGGTGTTTCTATAATGGGTGCAGAGTGTACAGCGAGCACTGGCACCTGGGTGTAACAATGGGAGGTCAGTATGGGTGTTTCTATAATGGGTGCAGGGTGTACAGCGAGCACTGGTCACTGGGTATAACAATGGGTGGTCAGTATGGGTGTTTCTATAATGGGTGCAGGGTGTACAGTGAGTACTGGCCCCTGGGTGTAACAATGGGTTGTCAGTATGGGTGTTTCTATAATGGGTGCAGGGTGTACAGTGAGTACTGGCCCCTGGGTGTAACAATGGGAGGTCAGTATGGGTGTTTCTATAATGGGTGCAGGGTGTACAGTGTGCACTGGCCCCTGCATCCAGGGAGCCTCACACCACACACTCTGCACGCATACAGTATTCTGGCATCGGCCTCACAGAAATCACTGGGAAAAAGGTGCTGCTGCATTTTCCCGAAGATCTGCACATGTGCAGTAGAGAAATCACTGGGAATATGGCACCATCGCTTTGTTCCCAGACTCCTGCATTCGCACAGTAGACACTGGCACAGTCCCAGAGGCTACTCTGCAAATTTGACGGAGAGAGAGGGGAGGAGCCATATGGAGTCAGCACATGGGCCCCTCCTCTCTTACACCACTCCTGGTGCTCAGGGTATTTTGGACATTAGAATATTACTTCTATACTTCTTATTAAACAAAGCATATGAATTATAAGCAGCATGATGGTGTACTATGCCAGGTGGGCACTGCCAGTGCTTTTCTATGACCTCACCTGTGATCACTAGAAATATATATTTATTGGGCTTTGTAAGAACCATACCTGCAATTATCTGTAATGTTTCCAATTGTCTCACTATACAAAAGTCTTCCATTACTTATGTAATAATTGTATTTCTGATTGCAGAGAAAACAGTTGGATGATGCAGGTAGCTGTGTATGTTTTGCCCTGAAATGCACTTTATATTTATTAAGTATATTTATCAAATGAGAAAAGCCATATCTCAATGAAACCGCCCCCATCTCTGCCTTAGCGGAGCCTAACCCTAAAACTCCCAGGGTGGTGCCTAACCCTAAGTTCTCCGGGGGGTGCCTAACTCTAACCTCCCCCCAGTGCCGCATAAACCTAACCCCCCCTTCCTTAGCCTAACCCTCCCCAGGGGGTGCCTAACCCTAATTTTTCCCCAGGGTTGCCATAACCTAACCCCCCCCATCCCCAGGTTAAGTAGTATACTTACCCAGCTGTTGATGATAGGGATGGTGGGGGTCGGGCTTCCAGCGTCAGGATTTAGATAGTCATTGGTATTTCGACACCGCTCTTAAGTCCCATGCCGGGCTTGTGCAGTCGGGATATAGACCAGCGGCAACTCATCCGCCGGTCTATTGACTGCATCCCGTGTGAGCCAGCTAGCCGCGGAGACTGGCCCAGAGAAGAAGTAAGATAAGCCTTACAGCTCCTGTCCAGTACTGAGAAGCATCTGAGTATCACTGACCAGGTGATATTGCATTAATAAATTGCATCAATACTGTCTTTCTAATGCAACAAAAAGGAGGGATTAAAATATCCCTATCACGGCTTGCTGATAAGTATCACTCTGCATGCCTGAGATTTCCCAAACATTGTGAGATCTCGTGCACAGCCGGACTTCCACAGAATCCATACCAGCAGGTAATTCTGCCAATATAAGGAATAATGATAAGCCACAAAAGAGCACTTATTGGTTTTAATAACATCTGAATGATTTTCTGCCTACAGCAAAATCGTTACATATTTGCATATAACCTACAGAATAGTAATTTTCTCTATGTTATCTGCTTTCATACATACCGATGTTCATTGTAAGTGTCAAATAGCGCTGGTTATAGTGCATTTAACATTTACCAAATTTTTTTTTTCAATTGAGTATTTTTATTGAGTTTTCGAACAAACACCCAACAACAATTAGAAAATGCAGAATATTCGAGTCAAGGCAGATGTGAAAGCACATAGAACATACATTGGGGAGAAACATATAGCAATGTACACAGGATTATAATATAATACATAAATATCAGGATACGTTAAGTACTCTGTAACCTAAAATCTTGAAACAAAAAATGACTTGAAGGCGCCAATCAAGCCAGTAAGTCCGGAGATATGAGACATACAGTGTATAATCCTTGAATCTCCCCCTTAAATATTACAGATACTTGGATCCCTTAAAAGTTAAAATACCCTCCCTATCCCCTTAAACTAACTAACACCAATCCGCCCCTCCACTAACTCTCCAGCCTAACCAGACATATAATTACTCCCACACATTAATACATAACAGGAGACAGACCCAACCCAGACAATAATTAGCAGATCAATCAGGATATACAGGTATAGACGTATAGACCTGAGCATCAAATTCAACAACATTAAATATATATATATATCAATGACAGTTATTAACAGGGCAACACACATAAAAACATCAGTAATGAGACAATATAGTCTAAAATCCCCTAAGCACACCCCCCCCCCCCACCCAAATAAAGGATTTTAATACCACATATAGGGGCAATATACTATAAGATCATGAGCCAGGTATGGCCCAGCTCCCAGGCACAAAAGGAGAATGAAAATTAAATCCCTCCAGCACATGAAAGCAAAACAGAGTCCAGACTGGACACTAGAAATATATATAAACAAAGCAACAGGATATACATGTATATAGAAAAAGAAAAATGGTTTCCAATATACTAATCAGGCCATGCTTCAGCCCCCTGTGAAATAATTAAAAGAGATAGAGTCCCGGACCAGCCTACCCAAAAACAAACATAATAGTATAAATCACGAATTTCCATCACAGCCGGTGGGAATAGATATCGAGCTTTTGGAAAAGCCACTGAAGAATTAAAATATCCAGAAACTGAGAGATCGTCAAACTTGGGAAAAAACACTTCAGATCCAGAAAGTGAAGGAGAAAATGGAGCACCAACGACACAGCCAGCAATGATGGCAGATGGTAACTGAGGCTTTAAGGTGGTTAGACAGCCATCATCTCCCCCCAAATCAGGATCACAGCCGTCATTTTCAAGAAGTTGAACTTCAGTATATGGAATGTCATAATGTAATGGAGAGAGTTCAAAGAGTAATTTTTCCACCCTGGCCACAAGCCTTTCTCTGGAGTTGGTGATGGCTTTATGGAGAAGTTCCATATTATTTATAGAAAGCATAACCACCTCAGGAGATATTCGTATAGTCAGGTATGTATCACAAACAGGAAAATAGAATAATACAATACTTCACTTCACTGCAGGGCACTTGACATAAACAACAGGAGATCCACCTTCAGCCTGCAGTGCTTTGCTGATGCAGAGTAGCGCTTCAAAATGGAGGCCGGGTTCGGAACCCACAAAATCAGAATGGTCACCAACAGTCTACTCACTGCAAGAAGACTGTTATCCACAACCTTAGTTCCACAGGGCACTGACCGGCATAAATATATTCCCAATCAGGGTATTGTAGCAAGAGCAGCAGCAATCATTTATACCGAATGTGAGATGGCAGTCGGGCCCGGTAGCCACAGGTCCTCAGAAGTCAACATAAATTTGTGAACTGACAGGAGCAACGTCCTCCACCCTCTCACCCACCCAGGACACCAGGCAGGAGGGCTGTGGAATCAGCGCCGAAGCTAGGATCCGGAGCAGCTACCAAAGCTGGATCCAAGATGGTGCCCGCAATGAGGAGACGCTGCAGGGGGAAAGAAAATTATCCCACAGCACCGCAGCCAGAGGAGACAGGCAGGTCGAGAGACTTCAGGAGCGAGGAGGGGTAAGTAGACCACAACGTGCCGAAGTAAAAGACCGGTCAAAGAGTTCAGGATATTAATAACGGATAACTGGGCCTGGGAGCTGTAAAATCAGCCTCCTTCTCCTAGCTCGTCCTGGCCACGCCCCCATTTACCAAATCCTTAGTTCCACCTTTGGGAAACCAGAGCTGAGCCCTTCATGTATTTATGTCCTGGTGCAGTGTATCCTGTAGTTCTCCTGGGGGAGAGTATAAAAGTGTGCCTTTGCTAACCCCATTACACAGCCATAGGACATAGCCATAACTATTACTTTATACATAACCTAGAAAATGTAGGAGAGTGGCACAGGGTTGGAGGGCTGTCTAGCATTTATTAAGGCTCAACAGCAGGGGTGAAACTAGCAGTGGTGCAAAGCACTGGGGCCCACCATAATGAAGGGAGCCCACTGTTGCCAGACAGCATTATCAGCAGGCCAGCCAGGTATTATTAATGAGCCAGACTGACTCATTATAGTACATCGGCAGCTGCCGGGATGAGAGCCATAACAAGGAGAGAGGAGGAACCAGTCTGGCCTCCCCTGATCTCATGGACATTTACATTATATTCTATACTAGCTGGGATACCAAGCATTGCCCTGGTTGAAGGCTGGACTGTGAAGTAACCTGCAGCCTTCATTTTGTTACATTGTCCTTACCTATAACCTGGATAACTATGCAAATTAGGAGTAAATGACAGTGCAGGCGGGTGTATTCTCATACCCTTTGGAATGGGGTATATCAGAAGCAGACTGACTTACAGAACAGCTATAGCTTCCAAAATCACTTTAGTTACAGAAATCACTGCAGAACAGAGGGGGTGATTCAGCTATGGATGGATATGCTTTTGCAGCTGCTAACATGTTAACAGCTGCGATATCTGTAATATGATAATGCAGCAGGAGGTGTTATGCCTCCTGCATACGTTACTGAACCCAGCTGCATCCAAGGACACAGCATCAAATTATCTACAATAATCAGGACTCTGCTTGATCCCTGTCACTGTGTCTGCAGCTGAATCACCACTTGAAATCACTGTGCAGTCCAACATTGAAGACCATGTCTAGCAGTGCTGCCATCCCTGGAATGCCGGGACTGGAGTCCCATTCCCAGAAGAAGGGGGCTCGCTCGCAGTGGCACTGTATGGCTGCGATCAATCTCCCCTGCTGTTTGTAATCTCTGTATGCTAAGCCTTGCCAGGATCAAAGATTGTGGCTTGATTATGCTGTTTGCCACAGTCTAAAAATCTTGAGTGCTGAGCTGCTCATAAGCCTGCCAGGTACTGTGTGTGTATGAAGCCAGCCCATCAGCCCCAGAACCTGTGTAATTAAAGAGTATCTCAGTTTTGTTGGATTCTGTGACAGTGTATGGCTCTGACGATGTTCAAACCTAGGAAAAAACCTATTGCTGGACAAACTACACCATCATGCCAAGTTTGGTGAAGCTAGGTACAAAACTCTGGCTGTGCATAAAGGAAAAACAGACAGGCACACTGTTTTGCTTATTATATAGATGTGTATCTATCATTTCCCTTTTGCTGTGTACAATATCATACAAAGTTATCTATAGCCATTAATATCACATACTTTACAGTTACAATGTATAAATGTAATCTTATTTACCTGTTCAATGATGTCTTTGACCGCAGTGCCTGATGCAGAAAGTCTTTTGGGATTGTATGTAAGACTTCCAGTAATCATTTGAGTTAAAATAACTCCAAATGAATACCAGTCTGCACTGGCATTATACTCCTCACCAGAACGCACCTACCAGAAGAGAGATATTCATTATCAGGCTGTTATCAATAATTTTTCCATTTTATCTTTTATTAATTGACCAAGTCCATCGCGCTGTATAATATGTGTTTATGTGGAGACAGAGGGCCTGATTCAGAGCCGGACGCTCTGACCAGAGCGCTCGCTCTGAATCACGGCCCTCCTACATGAAAATGGAGCGGCCTTATGGACGCTCGCATAGCTGTGGGTTACCACCCACAGCTTATGCGAGCGTCCATGATGATGGTCGCGATGGTCAAGACCATCGCGACCATCGGGCTTGCGATGGAGACCCTGCGGTAGGGTCTCGCTGCCGCAAGCCCTGGAGTGATTTTGGCTCTATCAGAACGCCTCCGTCTGAACGCCTCCGTCTGGCAGCCACGCCCCCGGCATGCCCACCAAAGGGGGTGTGCTGTCAATCAACATCGACAGCACGCCCCCTTTGGTGCGAGACCCGGAGCGACAGAGAGCCCATCGCTAGTCGGGTCTCGCGCATACGCATGATGGAGCTCCCTCCGTCGTGCGCATGCGCAGTAGGGCAACATCGACCCGCTTGCGAGCGTCCTGCGCTCGCGAGCGGGTCTGAATGACCCCCAGAACACACAAAAGTAGAATCATAAAACAATGCAGTGATGTGCGGTGAGGTCAATGGCTGGGGAAGCACACATGTATAAAAACTCAGTTTTTATATTAAAACTCTGGAGCATGACAGGGAGTATGATAGGGGAGGGAGTATGACAGGGGAGGCACTCCCTGCCTACCCCAACCGCACGTCTTTGATACAATGTAATGTGTCAATTCAGGAGACTGATGTGTGGCTTTGTGCCGCCTTGTAATCATATTGGCATATGCTGTGTTTCCTGGGGAAGACTACATGTATATTACCTTAGTGTTACTATAATTATTAAGGACTTTGGGCCTGATTCAGACCCACTCGCGAGCGGCTGTCCGCTCGCAAGTGGGTCGATGTTATGGACTGAGCATGCGCACGACGGAGGGAGCTCCGTCGTGCGCATGCGCCAGACGCGACGAGCGAAGGAAAGTCCTTCGCTCGTTGTGTCCGATCAAAGGGGGCGTGCTGTCAATGTTGATTGACAGCACGCCCCCTTTGGTGGGCGTGCCTCCCTGACGGGGGCGTTCCCACGGGAACGCCTCCCGTCAGAAGCCGGCCCACTGACATCACTAGTGATGTCAGTGGGAGTGATTTTGGCTCTGATAGAGCCAAAATCACTCCGGAGCTTGCGGTTGAAAACCTCAACCGCAGGCTCCGGCTCGCAATTTCGATGGTCGCGATGGTCTCGACCATCGCGGCCATCACAATGCACGCTCGTATAGCCTGTGGGTGGTGACCCACAGCTATACGAGCGTCCAGGAGGACGCTCCATGAAAATGGAGCCCGGCCCTCATTCAGAGCGTGCGCTCTGCTCAGAGCGTACGGCTCTGAATGAGGGCCTTTATTTCATTATTATTTGTAAAGCGTGGACATTTTCCTGGCCTGGAATCAGGGCCGGCCCAACCATTACTCAGGGTATGCGGCCGCGAAGAGCGCCACAGTGACGAGGGCGCTGCCATCACGCAGCCCGACAGTGGATGCGACGGGGTGGCCGGCAGGCGCAAAGTCCTAGGGGGCCAGGTCTGCGTATACCTTTCTGTGAGGGAAGGAGCGATAACGGTGCTCCGGCATACTTTACTCACATGAGGCAGCTCCTTCCTGCTGCTTCTCTCTATGGTAAGACACCCCGGGGGTCAGAGGGTTGTGTGGTGAGCCCTGATTGGAGGAGCCATGTACACATGACTCGGGCAGGGGCGGAGCTACACCGTCTTGTTCTTCAACTCCTTAGTCCAGGGCTTCAGGCAGCCTGGAGGAACTACTAGAAGCTCCACATCAAGGTGAGAGGGGGTGAGACTACAGGGGAACATATTGCTTATGTCCTTCACTCTCTGTGTGTGACCCTGCCTGGATGTGTGTGTGTATGTATGTCTCTATGTAAACCTGTATGTCTCTATATGTAACCCTGTGTGTGTGTATGTATGTCTCTATGTAAACCTGTGTGTGTGTGTGAGAGAGAGAGAGAGAATGGGTAACTGCTGTGTATGTGACAATGTCTGGCAGCTGTGTATGTGACAATGTCTGCTGTGTATGTGACAATGGCTGCTGTGTATGTGACAATGTCTGGCAGCTGTGTGTGTGACAATGTCCGGCTGCTGTGTGTGTGACAATAGCTGCTGTGTATGTGACAATGGCTGCTGTGTGTGTTACAATGTCCGGCTGCTGTGTGTGTGACAATGTCTGGCTGCTGTGTGTGTGACAATGTCTGGCTGCTGTGTGTGTGACAATGGCTGCTGTGTATGTGACAATGGCTGCTGTGTGTGTGACAATGTCTGGGTGCTGTGTGTGTGACAATGGCTGCTGTGTGTGTGACAGGCTGCTGTGTATGTGACAATGTCCGGCTGCTGTGTGTGTGACAATGGGTGCTGTGTGTGTGACAATGGCTGCTGTGTGTTTGACAATGTCTGGCAGCTGTGTATGTGACAATGTCTGGGTGTTGTGTGTGTGACAATATCTGGCTGCTGTGTGTGTGACAATGTCTGGGTGCTGTGTGTGTGACAATGGCTGCTGTGTATGTGACAATATCTGGCTGCTGTGTGTGTGATTATGGCTGCTGTGTATGTGACAATGTCTGGCTGCTGTGTGTGTGACAATGGCTGCTGTGTATGTGTGACAATGTCTGGGTGCTGTGTGTGACAATGGGTGCTGTGTGTGTGACAATGTCTGGGTGCTGTGTGTGTGACAATGGCTGTTGTGTGTGTGACAGGCTGCTGTGTATGTGACAATGTCTGGGTGCTGTGTGTGTGACAATGGGTGCTGTGTGTGTGACAATGTCTGGGTGCTGTGTGTGTGACAATGGCTGCTGTGTGTGTGACAGGCTGCTGTGTATGTGACAATGTCTGGCTGCTGTGTGTGTGACAATGTCTGGCTGCTGTGTGTGTGACAATGGCTGCTGTGTATGTGACAATGTCTGGGTGCTGTGTGTGTGACAATGGGTGCTGTGTGTGTGACAATGTCTGGGTGCTGTGTGTGTGACAATGGCTGCTGTGTGTGTGACAGGCCGCTGTGTATGTGACAATATCTGGCTGCTGTGTGTGTGTGTGCGCATGTGAGACAATTGGTGACTGCTGTGGGTATACAAGACAACGTCTGACTGGTGTGTGTGACAATGGGTGACCTCTATACACCTGCATAGTAAAATGAAAAGGCGGGTAGCTGCTTTGAGCAAGCGGTGAATAAATACAGTACACATGCGCGCCGCATCTAATCACTGGAGAGAGGGACTGGGGGCATGTCCAGCAGATCCCGGAGTGCTGGGCATGCATCAAGTGTGACAAGAATGGGGGGTGGCTTGTGGGTATGGCTTTTCCCATGAGACCACAGCCCCTAAATTATTTTGGGTGCGCGCAACAATATGCTTAGGGGTGCCCAAAAATATATTCGCTTACCAAAAAATTTGGGCTAGGGCCGGCCCTGCCTGGAATATTAGGGAATATAATAATAGTTACTGTCTTGGTCTCCTACCTTGCTCGACATTTCTTAATATTTATTTAGTGACATCTTAAGACCTAACATAATAAATCACTTCATGCTGAAAAGCTAAATAAATAACAAATATGTAACCAGCGCCAGTGCTATAGCCAGTGCTTGGTGCTGTTAAAGCAGGGTGACTGGGTATGGAGACTAGCTCTCTCCAGTACTGGGCAGGCTTACCTACTCTCCGATTTGGTCGTGAGCCTCCCGAATATTGGGTGCCGCTCCGGACCCCGGAAAGCCAGGCAAGCCTCCCGGCTGCTGTCTGCCCCCCGTCCACTAATAGAAATCCCCGCAGCGGCAGGGGGCAATGACGCGATTCGCGCTGAATCGAGTCATCGCAGCCCAGCCCCCTGCTTCACAATACCTTTAATGTTGGCATTGTGAAGAGGGGGGCGGGGTCATGATGATGCGATCGTGCGGCTCCAACCTTGGCTCCGCCCCAATCTGGCATCAGTGTCTGGCCACGCCCCCCGCAGTGTGCAGGCAAGTATGGTGCTGGGTCACCAGTGGTCTTAAAAAATATAAAACAACGGTACATTTATAAGAAGGTATTACCATGTCTGAACCTGAATCGTAACTAAGAATTCCTGATAACGAGTAATATTTGTCTAATGTGAAGGCTTTGTCTGGGGGAGAAGCAGGGAGAGGAGACGCAGCTGCCCAAAATGCTACAAATCGCGGGTCTGTGGGGAGGGGGCGGAGCTAAAATTACACAATCCTGTCATTTTATCCCAGTCATCTTCCTACAGACCCAGGGCTGCCTAAGGCTGCCTAAGGGCTCCGGCTCCTGAGGGGCGCCGCTGAGGTGACTGAGGTCGCTAGCACAAACATGATAGAAGTCTCTAAAAGAGACACCCTTTTGTTACTTAGTACTGACAGCAGAAGCAGATTATATAGACAGCTGCTGCACCCGTACTTTCCCCCTTTTCTTCTATTCATGTATAACATGCCTGGCTGGTTCAGCATTGCAGGCAGGTAGCAGTGTCTATCCTCTTCCCCTCTCCCCCTCTTTGAAAGTACATAGGTGACCTGGGGTATTTATAACCATTTGTGGTATATTCAGCCCAAACTACAGTCAGACACTTTCTGGGGCAGCTCACACATGGGGTTATATTTACTAAAGTAAGAGTTTTTAGAAATGGAGATGTTTCCCATAGCAACTAATCAAATTCTAGCTAGTATCTTCTAGAGGGTGCTAGTTAAATGTTAACTAGAATCTGATTGGTTGCTATGGGTAACATTTCCATTTCTAAAAACTCTCATTTACATACATACATACACAGTGTAAATTCACACAACATATTCTAAACAGGTGCACATTCAACACCGCATCAGCACCATAGTTCATACTGAATATTAGATTGATCATGAAGTTATGATCCATCCAATGTTCAATACAACTTTTGTAATAATACTATTCCACATCATGGGGTATATTTACTAAAGTGAGAGTTTTTAGAAACAATCCAAAAAACGTTCAATACAACAAAAGTTGTATTGAACATTGGATGGATCATAACTTCATGATCAATCTAATATTCAGTATGAACTATGGTGCTGATGCGGTGTTGAATGTGCACCTGTTTAGAATATGTTGTGTGAAGTTACACTGTGTATGCTGTGAAAATGAACATGTGTAAAAGTGACTATGCACAGTCATGTGCACTTTGGACCCTTAAGCTTGCGAGCAGGGCCCTCTTACCCTTATGTATATGAATGTATGTCTGTCTTTTACAACCCAGTATAATGTTAATGTTGATTCAAATTGTAAAGTGCAACGGAACTTGCTGCGCTATATAACAAACTGTTAATAAATAAATAAATAAATAATACTGTCAAAGAGGGCCAGGCTAAAGCTTTGCCGAGGGTGCCAAGAAACCTTGCACTGGCCCTGTACAGACCAGTGATTCCCGTTATACTGCCCACTTCACTAGGAAATGGGGGCATGCGGGAGATCCGGCCACTCTTCAGGGGGTGCAGGGTACTACACGAATAATAGGGAGCCTCCCGTACCTTGTGTTAGAGTAGGTAAGTATGGATAATGTTACTAAATCCTCCATTTGTTTAAGGAATGAAAGCTACAACCTGCTAATCCCTTGTATCTGAGTTCTAGAAGGGCTCATCGTCCTTTCCTCTTCTAGTTACTCTTTCGCCTTAATATCTAAAATCTATAAACTTTAATATGTCACATTCCAGGGAATGTATCCTGGCTTATATTTTGGCTCCATGCATTACTTAAATTGTTTATTTTTATTAATATTGGAATTTATTGAAAGTTGGCAAATAAAAAGTTGCTAAATAATATAAAAATAATACATGAACAATAAAGTTAATTAATTCCGAGTCTGATGAATGTCGGCTATTTCTCTCCATACAAGAATTCAGAGTTCATTAATTCAGCTATTGGACTAAAGTTGGACAAACATGTCACAAGCCAATCCAATCATTTCATCTACTTAGTTGTTATAGGATTGTTAAAGATTCAAGAGTGTGGTGAAAATAATAGATTAAATGCATTCTAATGTAGATGGTTACATCGATCAATCTAATTGGATTAGTAATAACGCTTTATCCAAAAAGATTGTATTATATCTTAATTTTATGTATTGTAATTACACAATTAAAGTCTTACAGATGTTCTGTTACACTAAAATTCTGATGTGTATAAATTTACCAGCTGATAAAAGCAATCTTATTGTAATGTGTGTGCTTAAAGAATATATTGCCAGAATATGTATGGAAATCTATATATGCACTTTGCTTTGTGTCTTTCAGTTAGTAGGTGACACATAAAAAGCGTACTCTCCTCCCCAGACTGTGTAAGCCTGGGTGGTAATAGCAGCTGAATGACGGCTGCATTCCTAATGATATAACGGAAAGCTAATGCAATTACATGCGTGTCTTCATGCTTATGCATCACGCCGCCACACTGTGTTCTGTCTGCTTGCGTTGCTGTCATCATCAGTGTTGCCACTTACACCTACTGTACCCTATGCTTGGAGGAACAGATCGGTGTAAAATAGGTGTCCATCAGGCATATGCATGACTCTCCCATGACACTCACATAAGCCAGACTTCTTCTGTGCTTCCACACAGTTATCACCCAGAAACACTAACTCTTGTATGGAGAGAAATGGCCGACATCCATAAGATTCAAAATCACCCATAAATACGCAAAGATGTATTTGTGTACTACAGTGCATGCCCAGTTTGCTCAATTTGGCTAGATGCGGCCACATATGGGGTTACATGTAACTTATGCTGGGTACACACTGACATGACGGGTCAGTGAACAAACCGATCTGCCGTCAGAGCTGCCGATTGGTAACCTATACACACTTACCAATCGGCAGCTCAACATATCTGGGCTGCTTTCACAACTGGGTGGGCATTTAAATTTGCCCATCCAGTTGAGATGTCAGTGTTAGCGGTCCTTGCAGCAAGCAAATGGCGTGCCGGCTGCAGGTTTTAACCTGATATGTCTGTGAATGACATCGTCCACAGACATATCTGGTGTACAACTTGCCGATGCACTCGCGATTTATCGTTAATTGATCGAACACAACGATATATCGAAAAGTGTCTGCCCAGCATTAGAATCAGGCCCAACGTGTGTAGTAACCAGTAGGAAACCCATGTGCACCTCACCTCAGGAGCGATGTAGCCACGTGTCCCAACACAGCCAGTGGCTCTCCGGTCTCCGTGTATGTTCTCAATAGCGAGACCGAAGTCGGCGATCTTGATGTTGCCCGTTTCAGACACTAAGATGTTCTCTGGCTTGAGGTCTCTGTGAAGAAAATAAAATCTTTGTATGCACTATGCTTTCATACAAACATGATTTACTTTTATATATAGAATAATATTATACTTTATATGTGTATTTTCTAAATATCTGTAATTTTGAATGTATGGTTAGAAGCAAGGACTATAGTGTCAGCTCCTATTGTATTCAGTGTTAGGTTAGTGTCCTTGTGATCCCACTATTTCATGTACATTGGTATGTGTTCAGCAGCATTCAATGTTAATAATAAGTAGAGCCCTACTTAGACCATTAACATTGCAACACTAATTTGTGTGGGTACTGCATGAATAATTACGATATTAACATTTTAATATAAGCAGCCCAAAGAGTACCAAACTATGCTCAGCAGTGATGGGGTTACAGAGCCTTTGTGCCCTGCACAGGATTCCATTTATTGCTGCAAGCAGAGGTGGCAAAAGCTGTTTTTGGCACAAATTTAGTAGCATGCCTCTGCGCCCTCAGCAAGCCCAATTTACTATTCCCATCATTATTGTGCCTACTCCTATACATTAACTCAGTAGTGTCCCCACACATTATACCAGAAGTGTTCCCAGTACATTATCCCTAAACAGTGACCCCACATAATATATAACCAGTAGAGCCTGTCCTGTTTCTAGTGTAGGGGTTTATTTTCCCATCCTCTTGGCCACATATTCTCATCATATCTATAGGCTCTAATCCCATCTGTATAACACATGCATGTTTTATAACATTAATAAAATGCTTAAGTATAATGGTGTTGGTATGTGTGCCTTAGCACTTATGTGAAAAAATGTGATTATAACAGTGGCCAGCCTTCTGACCTTGCAAATCTTCTGCCCTTGGCCACCTTGCTGGCCAGTGTATACTGTTCTAACTCACAGATGTATTCACTGCATCTTATAGCTGCTATCAGCCTCTGTTGTTTTGGGCTCAGAGCATTTTCTTTTCTAATACCTTATAGAGACTTGGTACCAGTTTGGACTTTAGTGCAGGAAAAGAAATATAGCACTATTAGCTCATTGTATTTAATGGTTAGTTTTCTATCTTGTATTGGTATGCCCAAGGGGCCTATTCATCAACACTAAAATAACGTTTTTAAGGACATTTTCCTTAATTAACGTTATTTTAGTATTCATGAAGTATCTTAACACAGGATATATCACTGATATCTCCTTGCTAAGTCCCCCTTCATTAATTTCCACACTATGTGGAAATTATGGTATTCATCAAATTCCGAAAATTATGTATTTTCGGAACTTGATGGAGGTACTGTATCCGCCACTGTGAAGTCGTGAATAGCAGGTGAGACTTACCTGCTTCCAGCTGGAGAGGTCCCCCGGCGTCTTCCTCCGGCGCTCTGTTCCCTCCTCTGGCTCTGGTGGTTGATCGGACAACTGTGGTCTCCCAGCAGAACAGAATGAATAAAGTTTAGAAAAAAAAAAAAGTTTTTTTTCTAAACTGTACTGTGGTCTGCTGGGAGACCACGTGTCAGACCAGCAGGACGGAGCCGGAGGCTGCTGCGTGGGCAGGTAAGTGCGGGACGGATGGGAGTTGAGCGGAGGGGGGAGGAGGGAGGTGGGGTTGGGGGGCTACACAAAATTACCGTAGCTGTAGGTAGTGCTGCACATGTTCTGGGTTTACGAATGTAACAGCACATGCGCAGTATGGATTCCAGCTGCGGTAAGTTAGTGTAGAGAGGGAAAACTATCTATTTCCCAAAAAGCTGTCATCGCAAAAATGACAGCTTTTCGGAATAGATAGTTATGGAGAGAGGAATGATGAATTCCTCCAGTAATTAGGTAGAACTCCATGCCAGTTCTATACTTAATTACCTCCATTGAATTTTAAGTTATGATGAATAGGCCCCCAAGTCTTGTGGCATAGAGAAAGCTCTATCAGTCAGTATAACAGATGCTGGTAGCTCCTCCAGGACCAGGTGGGAGGTTTCTCAGCCCACTTTTCCCACAGTTGTTGGCAGAGAACTGAGCTGCTAGTAGCACAGAAAAGTACAAATTTTTAAAACTCTCCTCACCCAAAAATGATATGAAACTAATAAAACACTGCAGAAGGGAGGGAGTGTGTAAGATATAAGTGGGAATATGTGCCAATGATAAAAGTATAACACATAGACAGGGCCATAGAGAGCGGTGGTGGGCCCTGTTACTGTAGGGGCCTAAATGTGCAGGAGCAGCCATGTCCCCTACAACAAACTATGCAAAATATTATTTTCAAAATGGTGCTGTGTGCCACACAAGGGGGTGCAGTGCGCCCCTCTGCCAGGGGCAGATCAAGGGGAGGGGCATGGTCAGTTTGATTGCTCTTCCCCTACCTCCACATTAGGTGCAGGCAGAGGAGACTACAGCTCAGCGGCAGCGCTGATATGTAAGAGGGGGCTGGGAGGGTGGTGGACCTGGATCCCCACTGGGCTCCTCCAACAGCCTGGGCCTTAGCAATTAGTACCCACTACCCCCTTCCCTCGGGGCACCCCTGCACATAGAAAGTTGGGAACAGGCATGATAAGTATATTACATTCTGTATATTAGACTCTATAGTAATATCACTGTATTATACTATTGCTAAATTGTAACTATATAATTACCGATGGACTATGCCCTTAGCATGGAGGAATTGCAAACCACATACAATTTCTGCACTGTAGAACCTGGTGGATAGAAAATAAGTAAAGTTACATTGTTGGGACATTTAAATAATGTCCTAATTTTTTGTTTCATATTTACCAACTGCATAATATGATGTTTCTGTCTCTGAGCCTGATTCAGACCCGCTCGCGAGCGCTGAGCGCTCGCAAGCGGGTCGATGTTGCCCAAGTGCGCATGCGCACGACGGAGGCAGCTCCGTCGTGCGCATGCGCGAGACCCGAATAACGACGGCCAAACCGTTGTTATGGGTCTCGCACCAAAGGGGGCGTGCTGTCGATGGTGATTGACAGCACTCCCCCTTTGGTGGGCGTGCCGGGGGCGTGGCTGCCCAGACGGAGGCGTTCTCATGGGAACACCTACCATCTGGGGCCGGCCCCACTGACATCACTAGTGATGTCAGTGGGAGTGCATTTGGCTCTGATAGAGCCAAAAGCACTCCAGGGCTTGCGGCAGCGAGACCCTACCGCAAGGGTCTTGTCGCAAGCCCGATGGTCCATGACCATCGCGACCATCATTTTGGCCGCTCGCTATAGCTGTGGGTGGTCACCCACAGCTATGTGAGGGGCCAGGAGGCCGCTCCAAAAAGGAGGAGGGACGGCCCTGATTCAGAGCGAGCGCTCTGTCAGAGCGTCCGGCTCTGAATCAGTGCCTCTGTGCGTTGTTGCAAATTACTATATATTGAATACAGCTTATAACGGCGGGTACACACAGGAGCGATATTGGCACGATATGACGATTTTGTGCGAATCGGATTGACATATAGGCCGCGTCGCTCAGTGTGTATGGCCAATATGTGCGCTCCTGCGCCCACTTGCGACACTGTCCGGTTGGTGTGCTGCATGTCCAACCGGACGATATCGCAAGCGGCCCCATTGCGGCTAATGAAGGACAGAACTAGGTATTGCTCCGTCCTTCATTACCTCGTTCTGATGTGTACCCATGATCCGATACGTCGGCCTGTCAGACCGACATAGCAGCTGGGTACACATTGCTCAGTGTGTACCCAGAGTTTATTTAAGAGGAGTATTATTTATTTATGTTTATTATTTATTAACAGTTTCTTATATGGCGTAGCATATTCCGTTGCGCTTTACAATTTGAGACATTAATAGAAAAAAGACTGGGTTGTAAGAGACAGATATAAAGGTAAGAGGGCCCTGCTCGCAAGCTTACAATCTATACTGATGCCTGCAAGATGATGCTCAGAAAGTCATTTTCTTATAACACTCACCTTTATTTATCAGAATGGAAGGCAACGTATGGAATCAATTTCTTTTACCAATCTCTATCACTAATCTAATGGTGTTCATCTCTCAATTAGATAGGTGAGCTTGTATGTGCACAGGAAAACAGCACCTTCATAGAAATTCATCTCCACCGCAGCTCTATCCTAAGTTTCTGGTGTTAAACCCAATATTTCTTCTCCTTAACTCCAAACCAGACATCAATCTGCCCAATTTGAAACTATAACCCTAATAATTACAAATAATAACCATATAGATTAGGCTAGTATTAAGCTGCTCAAACCACATAGCCAATCAAGACTAGTCATAAAAAAGAAAGGTGTCTCTGACAGAGGCTAGACCCCAGGCCATTTGTGCTATCTTCTCTGTAGACTGAAAAAAAAAAATGGAGAAAAAATGATCAGGCCCCCGCAAGTTAAGAGTACCGGCCTAGGGACAATGGGCTCCACAACATTAGGGGCCAGGAAAATACTATAACATTATGGAAACTCTTGTAGAACTATAAGCAACAGTATGCACAGTTGGTGCTCTACAGATGTTGCCCCCGTAACAAATAAAATAAAAAGTATTACCCTGCACTAAATGAAATAGTTGTGCCCCGTAATGAATAAAAAGTAGCACCACTATAGTATATAAAATAAAGAAGAGAGCCCCGATAATAATTAATGAGTAGCACCCCCATAAAAAATAAATTAGTAGAGCAATGCAATAAATAAAATAGAGTAATGCCCCTATTATAAGCAATAATAGAGTAGTGCCACCGTAATTAACAAAATAAAGTGTAGTACCCCTATATTTAATAAAGAGTAGTGCCCCCGTAATTAATAAAGAGTAGTGCCCCCGTAATTAATAAAGAGTAGTACTCCTGTAATTAATAAAGAGTAGTACTCCCGTAATTAATAAAGAGTAGTACTCCTGTAATTAATAAAGAGTAGTGCCCCCGTAATTAATAAAGAGTAGTGCCCCCGTAATTAATAAAGAGTAGTGCCCCGTAATTAATAAAGAGTAGTGCCCCTGTAATTAATAAAGAGTAGTACTCCCGTAATTAATAAAGAGTAGTGCCCCCGTAATTAATAAAGAGTAGTACCCCATAATTAGTAAAAAGTATTACCCTGTGATAAATAAAGTAAAAAGTTGTGTCTCTATGGGAAATAAAAGAAATAGTAACGCCTTTAAGACCAGTTTTTCAGGTTCCCCCTTAGAGGACAGGGCCCAATCCTGTGTAGGCTGGGCTCTAACAGAATATAAGGACCTAATGCGATTTAAGCGTTTGAAAACCACCACAAATCTGGATGCAAATTGTTTCAAAACACAGATTAGTAAATGGGTTGGATCTAAAAATCACATTTGATGTGTGGCGGTTTCCCAACCACATACAAAACTGCCCCTTAGTAAAAGTCCACCTTCATGTCACTGACCATTATATGTATAGAATACCCAGCTGTGACCGGCGATGTGTTTGCCCACTTTGATGAAAGCAGCTGCACAATTATGTTACAACTAATGTTTGTCACTGCTAATAGTATTGCTATCCCAATCCTAAGCTACAGTATAAGACTTATACTCAGTGGCAGATGTTACCTAGGGGCTGCGAGGCTGCGCCCCCCCAGTAAAATCAGCAACTTCAATGAGCCAGTGCACTCCGTGACTGTACTGGCTACACTGTGACTGGAGGTGATTCCCTATTAGAGGTGCCTCCTGCCAGTCACGCTAAAGACAGGCAGCCCCTGGGGAAGGTGTCTCCTCCCCCTGGGACTGCCGGTCCGGGCTGCGATCAGCAGAGAGCGGCTTGCAGTGGAAGCCGATGCTCTGCCTTTTGGGCAGCCCTACAGGGCTTATTGAGGCTGCAACCAATGCATCCCTGAGAAGCTGGTGATATGCGCATGCGAGACGCCACCACCGCTTATGCGCATGCGCAGGTACTGATTCATTGAGCAGGCGCCAGGACCCAGGCCAGCAGCAGCGGCAGACCCCTCAGGTAAGAGGGCAGGAGCTGCTGCTGCATATAGTCCATGCTATTACATACTGTGTTATCTATTTCTATACATTAGGAGAACCCTTTCCACTGAAAACAATGGATAATTATAATATATCACCTATCATAAAGTCCTTCCTCTAACCAGTGTCTGTAACAAGATATTCTCCCATATCCTCACCTTGCACTGGGGATGGTAAGGCGGCCTTTCCTCTGCAGGAGACGATGGAAATCTCCGCCACATGCATACTCCATGCCGAGTAGTAAATGCTCCTGTGTATGGTAGAAGCAATAGTATCAGTATACATGTCAGAGAGGCCAGGAGGACATGGGGAATGTCATCTTTACACCATAAATAAGTAAAGATAAATTATATACATTATTAATTTATAAAAACTGTCCTTCGGTTATTTTCTCTTCATGGGAATATAATAGATGGTCATGGCGAAGACAAAGGGGCCTATTCATCAACACTAAAATAACGTTTTAAGGACATTTTCCTTAAATACCGTTATATTAGTATTCATGAAGTATCTTAACACAGGAGACATCACTGATATCTCCTGGTTAAGTCCCCCTGCGTTAATTTCCACACTCCCCGTACAATAGTATGGGGATATGGAAATTATGGTATTCATCAAATTTGATGGAGGTACTGTCCGCCACTGTGAGGTGGCAAATAGCAGGTAACACTTACCTGTGTCAGCGTGGGCAGGTCCCCCGGCATCTTCATCCGGCGCTTTGGTCCCTCCTCTGGCTCCGGTGTCTGCTCGGACACTGTTCTCCCAGAACACAATAAAGTTTAGGAAAAAACAAAACTTCTTTTTTTCTTCTAAACTGTACAGTGCTCTGCCGGGAGAACACGTCTGAACAGCCACCGGAGCCAGAGGCGCTGCAGCGGGCAGGTAAGTGTGGAACAGGGGGAAGGTATGCGGAGGGGGAGGGGGGTTGAGAGGGACACACAAAATTACCGCAGCTGTAGGTAGTGCTGTGCATGCACTGGTTTTACGAATGTAACAGCGTATGTGCAGCACAGATTCCAGATGCGGTAAGTTAGTGTAGAGAGGGAAAACTATCTTATTTCCCGAAAAGCTGTCATCGCAAAAATGACAGCTTTTCGGAATAGATAGTTATGGAGAGAGGAATGATGAATTCCTCCAGTAATTAGGTAGAACTCCATGCATGTTCTAAACCTAATTACCTCCAGAGAATTTTAAGTTATGATGAATAGGCCCCTATGAGAGCAGAGAGAGGGCAGGGGACACAAGGGGTAAAAAGAAGTATTACAGTTTATGGAACATGTTCTATAATGTTATTACAGTCTACACCAGTAACATTTTTATTTTTATACCAGAATATTATAATAGGTAGTAAATTGTCCTACATGCAAAGATTA
Organism: Taudactylus pleione; assembly: GCA_031769625.1. Classification (NCBI taxonomy): domain Eukaryota; kingdom Metazoa; phylum Chordata; class Amphibia; order Anura; family Myobatrachidae; genus Taudactylus; species Taudactylus pleione. The sequence continues at coordinate 16,145,579 of JAUIMM010000213.1, read as the reverse complement.
ATAGTAATTTTTGCATCTAAAACAAAAATAATGAATAATTGCAACTGTATTATCACTAGAAGCTGTTATCTGTAGCGCTGATCCTCAATCCACGGAGCACATGACAAGTAATATGTAGGGGAATGTATTACTGTATAGGTGGGGGGATGGGGAAGAAATACTGTACTACAGGTGAGATGGTAAATATATTACAGAGATTAGAGGGGATTGTATTACAGCAGTGATGGTGTTATAATCATATATCAGCAGTGGCGGAAGTTCATCCCAGATGCCCGGAGGCGAGATATCATTTAGTGCCCCCCTTATCCCCCATATTTACAGCCTTAAGTGGGGTGAATATATTGTTGGTGATGGAGGAGGTGCCACTTCAGTCCTGGCACCTGGGGGCAGGCGCCTCCATTGTCTCCCATACTTCTACCCCTGTATATCAGTAACAATATGATAAAAGGAATTATGGCCAGCTAGTTCTTAACAGTATTTCCAGGTTAGGATATCCCATCCTCATGACCTCCTATATACTCATAGCGTTCCCGCTAGGCTGTTTTAGCGGAGCGCGGCGCCCTGCCCTCCTTCTGGAGGGCAAAAAGCACCCTGCCCTCCGGGAGGAGGGCAAAAAGCGCCCTGCCCTAACAGCCTGCGGGAGCCGTTCTCACCCGCGGGACGCAGTGTCCCGCGGGTGGAGAAACATTCGGTGACCCGGTCACCGCCGGAGAATAGACGCCGGGCGCATGCGCCCGGCATCTATTCTCACTGTCTGCAGGGCTTGGGGGCTGCCCGGCGTGTCCGTAAGTGCTGGGCACGCCCCCAAGAGTGACGAAAAGGGGACGCGTCTTATAGACACGCCCCCTTTTCCAATGTCCACGACCCATTCTCGGTCGCGCGCGCCTTCGGCGCGCACACGGGCATGCCCTCTCTAGCTCCGGCGCCCTGCCTCCCGCCGGAGCTACAGGGAACACTATACTCCCATGTACTAGTCCAGTAAATGCCGCCCCTCAGATTACCCCACTATTAAATGACCATCGGCTAAGATCTGTGCTATATTTAAATCAAGTAAACAGCCCAGTTCTAGCAGTGGAGGAGTAGACGGGGCAGGAGATATTGCTGTAATGATATACTGGTAGGTTAATTGGCTCCCCACAAAATTGACCATAGTGTGTATGTTTGTGAGCATGTGGTAGGGAATATAGACTGTAAGCTCCACTGGGGCAGGGACAGATGTGAATGGTAAGATATTTTCTATAAAGCACTGCGGAATATGTGTGCGCTATATAAATAACTGGTAATAAATAAATAAAAATGAATATAATACAGAAGGCAGCACCCAATGGGAGAGATGTTACTGACACACTCAGGTACAGCATTTATTTCTGTTGTCTTCTCTATCCTCAATAATCCCTTTATCACCAAGTGGCCTATTCATCGTCGCTTAATTATTACAAAAGCAAATGAAAATGAAAATTTTCACCTGTAATTGTAAAAATTAATTTATCAGGCCATTCATCAAGATATCACAGATATCGCCTACTTACCTTCCACTGGCGGAATGGCCCGCTGTCCCCATACACTAGTATGGGGACAGAATTCATCAAGCTCCGAAAATACAATATTTTCGGAGCTTGAGTGCGGGAGCATTCGCCATCTTGTGTATGACAACCTGCTCTGGGTTGAGGTCTGGGTTGTGAAGAGGGATCCTTTTGTATCCCTCCGCCCCTGTCCACTCCTTCCGTCAGATGTCGGGACTCCTGTACGCATGTGTGACCTATAGGTTACACATGCACACTAGCAGCACTGCTTCAAAAGGAGTAGTGAAAAGATTCACGGCTCTCATAGGATCAGTGATGCCGCTCGCCAGACAGGTGATTTTCAGATCAGCTGTCACCGCATCGGAGCAATGCTGAATCGGCTAGTTAGAATGTTAATTATTGGGGGGCCCCAATAATGAACATAATGAATAGACCCCCAAGTGATGTAGATACCGTATACAAGCAGTTTTGAAAATTTATTATATATATATATGGTGCCAGCATATTCCGTTGTGCTTTACATCTAGATGAGATTTAATTGTTAAAAAGAAAAGTCACAGCAGAATATTAGCATATATGGTACGTGTGGCTATTAAGCAATAAAGAGGCAATCACAGCAGTACCTTGGTCTGCAGAGCAAAGTAGGCATGTGTGAGGAAGGCGCTCCCATGTGCAACTTCTAACACCCTCCGTTCCACAAACGCGAGTTCTTTGCCCTTGGCGAGCAGATCCCTCTTCTTGATGACCTTGACAGCCAACAACTGGCTGCTACGTGAGTCTGCTGCCAACAGGACCTAGAGGAAATATCACAGTGTCAGCCTCATAAACAACACAGGAACATGAAGGAAATGTGTTGTTGTCCAACAAGCAGTGGCGTAACTAGGGTATATGGAGCCCAGGGCAAATTTTAAAATGGAGCCCCCCCCTCCTATGTGGCGTGAAGAAAAAGAGGTGAGGTCACAAGGGGCATGGCCACGTAAAAATGGGGCATGTCAACATGACACAGCTCTCTCTCATCACTCTGAACATTCTTTTCCATTGCATATGCACCTTAATGCAGTGCCCCCAGTAGTGGTCCCCCTTATGCAGGCCCCCAGTAGTGTCCCTAATACAGTTCCCCCAGTATGCAATGTCCCCAGTAGTAATTCCTCTTATGCAGGCCCTCAGAAGTGCCCCTTATACAGTACCCCCAGTAGTGGTCCCCCTTATGCAGCCCCAATTAGTTCCCCTTATACAGTGCCCCCAGTAGTGGTCCCCCATATGCAGGCCCCCAGTAGTGCCCCTTATACAGTGCCCCCAGTAGTGCTCTCCCTTATGCAGGCCCCCAGTAATGATCTCCCTTATGCAGTGCCCCATGTAGTGGTCCGCCCTATGCAGTGCCCCCAATAGTGGTCCCCCTTATGCAGGCCCCCAGTAGTGCCCCTTATATAGTGCCCCCAGTAGTGGTCTCCCATATGCATGCAAGTAGTGATCCCCCTTATGCAGTGCCCCATGTAGTGGTCCCCCTTATGCAGGCCCTCAGTAGTGATCCCCCCTATCCAGTGCCCCTTATACTGTACCTCCAGTAGTGTTCCCCCTTCTGCAGTCCCCCAGTAGTCATCCCCCTATCCAGTGCCCCCTGTAGTGGTCCTCCCTATTCAATGCCCCCAATAGTCCCCCCCATGCAGTGCCCCCAGGAGTAGCCCCCTCCCCAGTAGTGCCCCCAGTAGTGGGTCCTCCCCCTGATGCAGTGCCCCAGTAGTAGCCCTCTCCCCAGAAGTGGTCCACCCCCACCCCGATGCAACACACGAGTTAAAGAAAAACCACTTACCTTAATCCCGGCTCCTGCTCCCAGCCGGATAGCAGGTAGCAGTGGTGCCAAAAGAGGGAGCGGGTACTGTTTACCGGGGCCTGGGCTTGTGTGAGGGTCCCGGTAGGGGCCCAGGGTTGCCCCCTTCCCCTGTAACATCTCTGGAGATCGCTACCGTTGTGACGTCTCTCCCATTACCCACTGCAGGAGCCGGAAGACCAAGCTCATGAGTGAGCTCCAGCCCGGCTCTTGCAGCAGGCACAGCAGCCAATGAGAGTCTAGCTGACTCTCATTGGCTAGTGATTAACACACACATTGCCGCCGGGTGGCGGCGATGTGTGTGCAGCAGCCAATGAGAGTCTGTCTGACTCTCATTGGCTGCTGGCTGGTTAACACACACATCGCCGCCGCGCTGGCGGCGATATGTGTGTAAATACACCAGCCGGAGCCCGCCTCCCACCCTCCACCTGGCGCTATTGGGTAGGCGCTTAGGGGGAGGGAAGGGGCTCGGCTGTGTGTGCAGCACAGGACCGGTGCTGGGCGCATGGAAGCCTAGCACCGGTCCTGAGTAAATGTGTAGCACTGACTGCACCCACTGCGGTCAGTGCTACACTGGCTATATAGGGCAGGTCGGTAACTTGGTTGGCGGTGCCCCCCTGCGCCACGGGTCCCACGGCATCCAGGGCACGTGCCCGCTCGCCCTGCCCTAGTTACCCCACTGCCAACAAGGATGATGTATCATTTACTATTTTATTAAATAAGACAGAACAATAAGAAACTTTTGGTCTGCACTGTCATTTTCCCCAACCCATAATACAATTTAGCTAAGGCCACGGACGTGAGGATGAGGCTACAAGTGCACCTGGGACATTACTTTGTATATGTACCTCCCTCCACCCCCTCTCAGCTTCTCTGCTGGACAAAAAGTTTGCAGCCACTGATGTGAGGAGTTGTATGAATGTAAATCAGTCTGTGCTAAGGCCCTGATTCAGAGCCGGACGCTCTAACAGAGCGCTCGCTCTGAATCAGGGCCGGCCTTTTTTTTTTTTAGAACGGCCTCCTGGCAGCTCGCATAGCTGTGGGTGACCACCCACAGCTATAGCGAGCGGCCAGGAAGATGGTCGCGATGGTCAAGACCATCGCTACCATCGTGCTTGCGACGAGACCCTTGTGGTAGGGTCTCGTTGCCGCAAGCCCCAGAGAGATTTCGGCTCTAACAGAGCCGGAATCTCTCCATTGACATAACTTGTGATGTCAGTGGGGCCGGCCCCAAACGGTAGGCGTTCACATGGGAACGCCTCCATTTGGGCAGCCACCCCCCTGGCCCGCCCACCAAAGGGGGCGTGCTGTCACTCAACATCGACAGTACGCCCCTTTGGTACGAGACCCGGAGCGACGGAGTGCCCGTCGCTATCCGGGTCTCGCGCACGACGGAGCCGGCTCCATCGTGCACATGTGCTCTGGGCCACCATCGACCCGGTTGCGAGTGCTCAGCACTTGCGACCGGGTCTGAATCAGGCCCTAAGTGTGCATTAGATGCAGTATTGTACCTAGTTTTCCCACTTTGCACATATAGACTTGAATTATCTATTATTTATTTTAACAAAGGATTTGCTGCTGCTCTTATACTGTATGTGATTGGCTGAGCAGTGTAAGAGATCGCTCCTGCTTAGCTACCTATTACCTTTCCCTACTCACTGGAGCTTAAATCATTTGGTGTAGGGACAGTCAGGTGCTTCTCGGGAGTGGACCATTCATTCGAAGGGGCAGATTCAATTAGCCGTGAGTCATTAAGTTTGTTTTGTTAGCTAAAGTACCCGGAACAATTCAGTTATAGACACTTGAGCAGCTCAGAGCCAGCAGGTAGCAGTGGTGCCAAAAGAGGGAGTGGGTACTGTTTACCGGGGCCTGGGCTTGTGTGAGGGTCCCGGTAGGGGCCCAGGGTTGCCCCCTTCCCCTGTAACATCTCTGGAGATCGCTGCCGCTGACCAGCACCAGCATCCTCTTTCTGAGTGATGTGTGAGGGGATGTGTATCTTTTCATTTGCTCCCAGGAACCAGGGGCATTTCTAGAGAGGAGGGGGCCCATGTGCAGTCTCCGACACGGGCCCCCTCCTCTCTGTCCGGCGACCGGTAGCGCACTGAGCTGTGTGCAGTCAGCACCGGAGTTATAGACTCTGCCCCCAGAATCTATAGAGTATGTGCTGGTCACCGGGAAAATGGCCACGGCGGCCATTTTCCCTGTACTGCGCATGCGCAAACGATGGTAAAATGACTGCTCCTGCCATTCTCCGGTCGTTTTTACGATGAACCCCCGCACCGACGTGGACTCCGGTAGGTAAATAATACAATAGGTGCAGGGTGTGTCCCGCGCACCCTGGACCTATTATGCAGACGCCCCTGCCAGGATCTCTTGTTGGCCCTGGCAGTTAATGCTAATTTCTCCTCGTACCTCTGGATGCTGGAAGTATAAATAAGCTTTAGCTGCTGTTTCTGGGCTGCTTGTGGGTTTGTAATTGAATAGCTCTGAGCACATTTGTAGGGGGACAGACCGCAAGACTCAATCTGTGGCTAATTTCATCTGCCCCATATGTTTTTTCTCTTTCCCATATGGATTACCATATTCCCCAGCATAAGAAAGAAAGAAGATGCTAGGTAGGTATTTATTATGGGCGCAGCATTGTTTTCTTGAACAACTAATTATTAGTTATGCTTTTCTGTATAATCAGTGACATGATTTATTTCTTTGTAATCAGTGACATGATTTATTTCCTTGTAATCAGGGACATGCTTTATGTCTTTATAATCAGGGACATGCTTTATGTCTTTATAATCAGGGACATGCTTTATGTCTTTATAATCAGGAACATGCTTTATGTCTTTATAATCAGGGCCATGCTTTATGTCTTTAGGCTCAAGAGCATACTTTATTTGTTTAGCCCTGTAGTTTTTATTCGATTATTGATGCAATATTTATTGTAATATATTTTCATAGTACTATCCTGGTATCCAATGGCCAGGGGTAAAAGGAGAGGCCTGGAAGCTTAGATATTAAACCCCTCATCTGATTTCTGTTTGCAAACTGCATTCTAATCCACAGTTTAGTACATTTACTCTTGTAATACTTTTAATGCCACAGATTTATACCTTGCAGGTTGTATTTCAGTGAAACAGCATTTCTTGTACAGTGTAAAGACAAACATCACACACATACAAAAGTGCCACATGTAATAAAGGCAATATTAATTGAAACCATAATTTATGCTGCGTGGCAAATTTATGAAAAAAATGGAAATGTTAAATTTAATAAAAGGGGTAATTCCAGAGTGGGATTAATAAATGGGGCGGGTGGAGCTGCAGGCCCATCGTGAAAATTGTCCCACCACCCAAAAGATTAGCTGGTAGCGTTGACAAAAAAAAAAAATCCTGTCACAGGCTGCCAGCTGCCGTGTTCTGCCTGTGGGGGAACATTAACTAAAGGTGCCCATCCACTAGACGATTAAGTGGAGCGATTGGACGATAACAATCGTTTGCAAATCATTTACAAAAGTGTCTAATACAACCAGCGAGGTGCGTGCCCACTGGTCGTTTAGACATCTATCATCTTGCAAACATGCTGATCAAACTGACGATAACATCAGGTTCAGCATGTTTGCAGATGATGATTGAGCCTGTACTGAACGACTGCTCGTTCAGTGCAGACTCATCACATACTGACAAACGAGTGCACGATTACAATGTCGTAATTGTGCAGTCGTTTTCATGTCTGCTAGTGGATGGGCAGCTTAAATTGAAGTGCTGCTGCTAGTGCTGTAGGATAAGCAGAGGGAGGGGGTGTGTTCTGAGGACAGGGGGCGTGGCTAAATGGACCATTGTACTGCCTCCTGCCTGCTTGTCTGGCTGCTCTGGTATCATGGAGCAGAGGGCGTATCTGTGACAACTAGAACAACCAGTACCTGACCTACAAGATAAGAGAGAGTTTAACTACTGTTGAAGTATGTGTACGTGTCTCAAACTATGGGTCTCATTCAGACCCGCTTGCAAGCGGGTCGATGGTGAGGACCTACGCATGCGCAGCGGCCGATGTGCGCATGCGCAAGCCCCGGAGCGAGTGACAAAATTCACTCGCTCCGGGGCTCGCTACAAAAGGGGCGGCTGTCGATGTTGATCGACAGCTCGTCCCATTTTGTAGGTGGGGAGGGGGGTGGCCGGACAAACGGAGGCGTTCCTGAAGGAACGCCTGCCGTTTGTAGGTGGCCCTACTGACATCAACAGTGATGTCAGTAGGTAGCTTCCTGCTCTGTTAGAGCAGGAAGCTACCTGGGGCTCTCGGTAGATCAGACCCTACCCCAAGGGTCTCGTCGCAAGCCCCGATGGTCACGATGGTCTCGACCATCGCGACCATCACCTGGTCACTCGCTAAAAGCTTAGCAAGTGGCCAGGAGGCCGGCAAGAAAAAGCAAAGCGGAGACTTCCGGTGGGCGGGGCATCAAGCATGGCCGCTTTTTAGTTCAGCTCCTCTCTGAAGGCTTAGGATCCAGTGCCATCCTGCAAAGCCTCTCGATTTATGGGCTTCTCCTGACAACACCATTAATTTGGAGACCCTGGAGATACCTTCATTGCCAAGGAGCGCCTTTTGATTGCACCGGAGTCCGGCCACCAACTTAGATGGCCTGCATGAGCGCTGGCAGCCTGTTTGGCGCGAAACACATCTGAGAGCTGGCGGCTCTCCCAGCGGAGTTTCCTGCATCTGCCCTCCGGCCCTGTCTAGGAGGAAACACTTACCTGCTACCTGTCGGCGACCCCAGACATCCTGCATCGGACACGCGCGGGTGTGCTGTGTAAACCTGGCGCCGGCGGGACCACGCGGTGCGGCTGTACGTAAAGCTCCCTTCTAACCGTCTGGTCCCTGGAGATAACGACTTTACACTGCGCTGTTGTCAGCCTGGAGGCTCCGACTGCTGGATCTGGCTGCAGGGAGATTTTACCTTCCGGCGGCGGGAGATGTACTCACCTGATAGCTTGCTGTGAAGCTGAAGACGTGGTTCCCTGCTCTCCCCGGTGATCGCGCTGTTTGTCGGACGCTGGACGGGCTCCTGTGTACCTGAGGGGCATTTGTGTGAGTACCGTTGGGGAGCGCTGCTACTATCTCGGAACATATCGCATAAACGACTGTGCCGGGGGAGACTCACATCAGGCATTATGCCTTTCATTGTCTCTAACTGTGGGATCTAATTAAGAAGGGCTGAGAGTACTGCCACTGTGACTTCCTTCAGACAGTCACATAATTGAGAAGCGGCCAAAGTTTACTGCCCTGATACTTACTTGGGGCTCGTCACGGCTGTGACTTTCGACTCTGACCCCTGGCTATTCAGCTTTACAAAAAGATACTGAGCCCTACCAGCCGAAAAATTTGGCTATTATAAAACAGTCTGGAATGCCAGTGTCTGCTGTTTGACCTATTGATCTTACTGGTTGGTGACCAATCGTAATAACTATCCGACTCCCCCTGCTTCTCCCCCAACGCCGGTTGCCAGCCAAGGTGTCAATTTTATCCCCATACCGCTGTCTCTGCGAGCTGAGGAGGATTCGCTGGTTCTGACCCTGGACTGCTGATGACCGGACTTTCTATTTTTGCTATCCTGGGAGAGGGTGGAGGCCGGGGTGCTTGGCTTGCTACACTTGGCTAATAATCCGGCTGATCCTGATCCTGGACTTTGTTGTACCGTACTGAAAATCTGATAAGTAACACAGCTAAATATATATACTTGCTGTTTTTCTTTATGTGAGCTTTTAGTATATTGTACTTTGAACAGTGAAGATATAATTGCGGCTATTATCTGTATTATATCTGATCTAATATTAGTACGTGGCTGCCATCTACTGGTCACAGTGACAAACAACAGTATCTAATTCTAGCCTCTAAGCTGATGGACATTTCACAAACTATCTATACAGCATTGTTACCACATACTAGCAGTAACGGAAGCAAATTTTGTTAGTTTTACTTTATAAGAACACGGTGTATCATGGAACCATATTAGGGCTTCATTATATAGAGGAATGTAGTTCAATTACTATTGTTCAGAATATAAGACATGGGTGTTCGACAGAGTGATGCATATTTTTGAATCTTCATAACATGTCTACAATTTACCGTGCTTTACCTCTTGTTAATTTAGTGTCCTGTTGAGGAATTTGGAAATTATCTGACCTTATTAACTGCGAAGGATCTACTTTGAGTAGAATTTTCAAGGGATCTCTCGTTAGGTTATGGACAGATACGTCCGTAAATCTACTCCCGCTACATCTTCACAAGGGTCGACAAGTAAAATGGGCAAAGTAACTAAGACTCCAGCTAAAGTTGTTCCTCCTTCTCCATCACGTAGTGACACTGCTGATGTGGAACCTGAGGAAGCTGCAAATTTCAGTCATCATTCTCAGGGTCCTTCATCGGTTGCTGAAACTGCTCAGGAAATTTCTAAAATACTAATGCCTCTAATAGATAAGAAACTGGATTCCCTCCTGTCATCTTTTGACGCTGCACTTGCCAAAATAGATTCAAACACCTCCAGACTCGCTACCTTAGAGCAGCGAGTTAGTGATGTAGAGGATCGCTCCCATGATATGCAACAAATTGTAGGTACTCAAGCAGAAAGCGTTCAATCGCTTTTAGTCAAAATTGATGATATGGAAAATCGGCTTCGAAGAAGTAATTTGAGGTTTATTGGGGTACCTGAGCAAATAACTGGTCACGCTCTGGTTCAACTGGTAGCCCACAAAATTCCTGCAGCCCTAAATTTGTCAGAGGATTCCGTTTTGCCCCACGTAGAGAGGGTTCATAGAATAGGTCCAGAAAGACCAGCACCTAATTCACGATCCAGACCGGTGATTGCAAAGTATCTAGACTTTCGAATGAAGGAAAGGATACTTGCTGAATATAGGAAGACACCCACACTAATGGTAGATGGTTTTAAGGTGCTCATATTCTAGGATTTTTCAGCAGCGGTAACACAGAAAAGACGGGAATTTTCAGATGTGTGCAAATTACTGTATGAGCGTAACACTAGATTTGCTTTATTATACCCTGCCAGACTAAGAGTGGAGGATGGGGGTCAAACATTATAATATATATTATCTTATAATCTATATAATATATATTATATAGATTATAAGATTGCTAAACGTCATTTTGGTGTGGGTATAGACAGGGAGCGCTCACCGCAACAATCACCAAACAGATGATTGGATAACTGATATAACACTAATTTAGGGTTTGGCTCTAATTTCTAAATAACCACGATCATCCCTGAGAGTAGATTATGCACTTATATTCGCTATTATTTTGTTAAATGTGACACTAATGTTGAATACCATAACGTCTAATTGACATGAAGGAGCATTCCTCGTTTTGGTGAAGATTTTCTACTGTACTGATATACGTTTTGTTTGCTACTTTATAAGTGATATTGAGTAGTTCAGGTGTGAATCACAGGTTGCAAGTGATGAACACCACATTGAAATGTTGGAGAGAAAATAAAGGAAAAGGGTGTAAGAGACATTGCGCAGAAGTGTATAGTGCATCTATTTTTTTATGGTTTGTTTTTCATTTTTATTATTTTTATTTACATTTTTTATTTTGTTGTCTCTCTCTCGTTTTCTCTCTCCCCCCCTGGGGGACTCCGGAGCCAGAAGGCTCGCATTCTTCAAAAAGGGTGGTCTCCGCTTGCTGGGACGGAGTGCCACGTTTTAACTTAATTTTGTTCTTAGACTGTTTTGTCCCACGGCAAGGTATTGGATAAGACATGTCTAACAATATGAGTACCGGTAACACTGGGTCGCAGGTTGATAAGTTAAAATTTTTATCCTGGAACATTGGGGGTTTGAACTCTACTATTAAACGCAAAAGAGTAGTAACTCATTTAAAAAAATTTAAGTCTGACGTAATGTTCTTGCAGGAAACGCACTGGGCAGAGGGAGATATTTCCACTTTGAGGGCCCCATGGATAGGGGAATGTGTTAAGGCTAGCTGTAATAGAAAGATCAGGGGGGTGGCCACACTATTTCAAAGGAATCTGCAATATTCTATTATAAATACCATTGCGGATCCCAATGGAAGATTTTTGATTATTGACGTAGAGATTCAGGGAACCTGTTATACTCTGGTAAACTTGTATGCACCGAATGTTTCACCTCAAGAATTTATAGGAAGGGTGATGGACATTTTGGCGCAACGTACTAACTATGCATTGATAGTGGCGGGTGATTTCAATTCAGTGGAGGATCCCTCATTAGACAGACAACCGACTCCCCAATCATCTAATATGGCAATATGGAGACAATTCCAATCTTTTAAAGCAAATCATCAACTTACAGATGTTTGGAGACTATTGAACCCTACAGATAAATCATACACCTTTTACTCTGCAGTCCATAGATCTTGGTCGCGATTCGATTTGTTTCTGGTCTCAGATAGCTTGGTATCTTGCATACAGGATTCCAGATTGCATTCAATTCTAATATCTGATCATGCGCCCATTACAATTTCTTTGAGTTTAACGCAGTCATCTAGGGGCTTGAAACATTGGAGGTTTCCGTCCTATATGTACAAATCCACTAAATTTAAAGATCACCTACTAGTACAGTGGATGAATTATCAAGACGATAATATAGAGGCATGGGATACACCAGCAATCTTTTGGGGTGCATCGAAGGCTGTAATGCGGGGACAGATCATAGCTTTTGTCTCTTCCCAACGGAAGGCAGAAGCTGCTGTGTATAAATCAATGTCAGAGGCCCTAACTTTAGCGTTACAAAATTATATAGCAGACCCTACTGATGTTTCTAGGGAAACGTATGTTCAGACAAAACAACTCTTAGAATCGCACCTTTTATCCCAAGCTAAAAAGGATGTACTGTTCACTAAGCATAAATTTTACAGGTGGGGGAACAAAGCTGGAAAGTTGCTTGCTAACATGTCTAAGCCCTGGCGTAGAAGAACGTATATCACAGCCATTAAAGATCCGTATACCAATGCTTTACTCACAACGAATAATGAAATTATAAATAAGTTTGAAGAGTACTATAAGGACTTGTATAGAGATCTTCCTTTTGATCAGTCTTGGTATGAAGCTTTGATCCCTGATGACTTGTTGCCTTTATTAGCTATAGAGCAACAGGAGGCACTTTCTGGGAAAATAACACCAGATGAAGTGCTGTCGGCTATTTCACAGTTACAACTCGGGAAATCACCGGGCCCAGATGGTTATTCAAACGAATATTATAAATTATTGCGGCACCAGGTAGCCCCGATTTTAGTGGATTTGTTTAATGACATGATAGACAACAATTCTCCATTCCCATATTTTACAAATACAACTACAATATTGATCCCTAAACCTCAAAAGGATGTACAAAAATTAGAATCGTACCGACCTATCAGTTTGTTAAATACAGACGCGAAGTTGTTAGCTAAAATTATGGCAAGTCGCTTACAAACTATTTTGCCAGAATTACTAACTCCTCATCAATTGGGTTTTGTAAAAGGGCGTCATTCAGTTCGAGGAGTTAGAGCGGCTATTGCTGCAGTGGCAGTGTCAGCAGGGGCATCTTCAATTTCTACTAACACTCTATTAAGTTTAGATACGACAAAGGCTTTTGACACAGTGTTATGGCCCCATCTATTTAATGTATTACAAATGCGTGGGTTCAACTCTTCATTTATCGGATTGATCAAATATCTTTATTTATCCCCAATGACGTCCCTAATGATAAATGGTTGTACTAGTGCACCTATAGAGATGTTCAGAGGTACTAGACAAGGGTGTCCTCTTTCACCCCTCTTATTTGATCTAGCTATAGATCCGCTGATTAGAATACTGGAGAAGGATGATCATTTTAAGGGAATAAAGATTGGTTCTAAAACAATAAAATTAACAGCATTTGCAGATGATATAATGCTTTACATTGCAAATCCTCATGACTGCCTAACGCATATACTGGGGCTTTTGAAAAGTTTTGAAGAAATATCAGGGTTCGCGGTGAACATAGGTAAATCAGAGGCACTTTATTTGGGTTCGCGCAATTCATTACCACGTCTGCCTAGTGATGTTCCACTTAAATGGGCCAAAGACAGGATTACATACTTAGGTATTGTGCTTCCTAGCAATTTGGCAAATTTATATCCTTTTAATTATAGACCCATTATAAAAAAAATTTCGGACGAATTGGATGGCTGGAGGAATATCACTCTGTCATATATGGGTCGCGCGAGCTTAATCAAAATGATTTCATTTCCAAGGTTAATGTACACGCTCCAAATCCTACCTTTGCTCATTACAGTTAAGGATCTGAGTCTTTTAAATAAAATATTTAGGTCCTTTATATGGAATGGTAAGCGGTCTAAGATTAGTTTGTTAAAATTGCAACAAACCAAATTGAATGGTGGAATAAGCTTTCCAGATATCAGATTATATAATAAAGCAGCTATGATCCGTTATTTGTCGGATTGGATAAATGGATCAGAGAATTATGCTAATACCTCACTTGAGCGAGAATTTTTAGACCAGGGCGATTTGATTACGTTTCTTCACTCCCGTGACCAGGAGTTACCAATCGCAATTAAAAATAATCCTTTATTGTGGAATACAAAACGAGTTTGGCACTTGATAAGACAAGAGGCGGGCCTTAACTCACACAAATCATTATTTCTTCCTCTAGTGAAAAATCCACATTTTCAGTCGGGGCAGGCGACATATCCATTCACAATATGGCGTGTGGGTGGCATTCAGAGAATAGGCTGTTTGGTAGATAAAGAAGCATGTCGGGTTTTATCTTTTAGCGAAGCGGCAGAACAGTATAATGCTTTGTCGGGGTTCCCCATGGCCTTCCTGCAGGCACAGCATTATATCAACTCAGTAATCCAGGTGTTTGTGGCGGAAGATTGGAATAATCCAGTAGATGACATTCTTTCCAGGCCTCCAATACTCAAGAAAGCTATTTCTAATTATTATCAGTATTTTAAAATATCTTTGGATCACGCGTCCAATGCTAGGGGACTTTCGCAGTGGGTTCAAAAATTTCCTCTGTATACACCGGAAGAGTTATTGACTGCCGTTAATTATTCCTGTAAAACTTTAACATCAACAATATATGTGGAGATGTTTCTAAACATTTTTCACAGAGCTTATTTGTCTCCGCATAGAAGTTTTTTAATGGGACGTTTGGCTTCTCATTCCTGTTATAGGTGCGGAGAAGATAATGCGGACTTATATAATTGTTTTTGGTCGTGCCCAATAGTCCGAGGATTTTGGTTACGGATCAAACGATATGCGGAGTCAGCTTTACTCAATTATGTCCCTTTCATTCCAGAGTGGGCTATTTTTGGCATTATACCTACAGATATGAGAGCTAGCAAAGGAAGCAGAAAACTGTTATTGGCAATTAGCGCGGCTGCTCGTAAAACATTATTGCAGGAGTGGATTTCGACCACCTCCCCATCTTTAGTGTTATTTAAGACAAAGTTATATAACATATTTCGAATGGATTGGGTAGAGGTAGTCTTAGAGAAGGAAAAGAAAGTGGAGACATTTTTTGATATGTGGGAATCATATATATCTACATTATCCCTCGACGTGCGACGCCAAATATATTATAGTGTGAAGGATACATCTTGGTTTTTACTCCAGACTGTTGGAAATAATACACCAATAGACATCAACTCTGCCACGACCTAATGTGTTTTCATCAGATACAGATGATTATGGATCCTTTGGGGGTGGGGGGGGAGGATTGGGAGAGAGCTCTTTTTGTTTTGTTTTTTTGTTGTAGTATTATTTATTTGTTTTTGGTTGTATTAGTCAGATGTTGAAAGTTTTAAATATTATCTGATATACATTATGTTCTGATAACTAGGACATATGCAGTGTTTATATGGTGGAGTACTGCTATCATGAGCTATATATATATGTCTATGTGGTTTTTGACTTTTTTTTTTTTTTTTTTCTTTTTTTTTCTTTTTTTTCTTGTTTTTTTTTGGGGGGGGGTTTCTTTTCTTCTTTGGTAGACACACTGTTACTATATTATGTTCACAACATTTATGATCTATATGTCTACTGTACTCTATGTATATTTATACTTTGCGTGATTGTTATTTTGATGTATCTGATTGTGCTTATGTGCGGTGTCTCAATAAAAGAAATTGTTTAAAAAAAAGTAAAAAAAAGCAAAGCGGCCGCCCTCATTCAAAGCGAGCGCTTGCTTTTTGCGAGCGGCTCTGAATGAGGTCCTATGTGTGCATGTATGATGCTCTGTATGTGTGACCCTGTATGTTTATCTGCATAGGAATGAGATCTGCTGCATATGTGACTGCATATGTGACCTGCTGCATGTGTGACTGCATTTGTGACCTGCTGCATGTGTGACTACATATGTGACCTGCTGCATGTGTGACTGCATATGTGACCTGCTGCATGTGTGACTGCATATGTGACCTGCTGTATGTGTGAGTGCATATGTGATCTGCTGCATATGTGACCTGCTTTATGTGTGACTGCATATGTTAACTGCTTCATGTGTGACTGCATATGTGATCTGCTGCATGTGTGACTGCATATGTGATCTGCAAGTGTGACTGCATATGTGATCTGCATGTGTGACTGCATATGTGATCTGCTGCATGTGTGACTGCGTATGTGATCTGCTGCATATGTGACTGCATATGTGAATCCCTGTATATGCATACATGTTACATACGTTTTTCTTATGTGATGGAATTGATGTGAAAGGCTCCTTGTATTTACCGCCTACTAGTAATTCCCTCTTACTATCTCTATCTCATTTATTGGGGGCAATTCCATTCAGCAATGTTGAATAGTCCTAGGAAGGAGTTCCTGGAGCTATTCAATTGACCACGCTGTTAGGTCCAACTAGAACCACTAAATGGCGCACATCCACTACACGACTAAAATGAGCGATTGAACAATAACGATATCATTATAGGTCAATTGTTCATTAATCGTTGTCAAATCGTTCATTAAAATGTCTAAAACGACCAGAGATGCGCGCTCCCGCTGGTCATTTTAGACATCTATCGGGCAAACATGCTGAACAACCTGACGATAAGGTCAGGTTGAGCATGTTAGGGGATGATTGATGTGACTACACTAACCGACTGCTCATTCAGTGTGGGCGCAGCACATACTGTCAAACGACTGCACGATTACAATGTCGCAAACCTGCAGTCGTTTTGAGGTCTGCTAGTGGATGTGTTCCTTAAGTTGAATAATGTTGGTTACAGCACCATAAGCTTGGTGTTTAGTCGTGGTAACCGGCATTCTCTGACTAAAGTGCCAGACGCGAGGCTGGTACCTCCGCGCTAAGCCAGAAAATAGCATTGTAGCCGGCACTGAAGTTGGATTTCTGTTTGCAACTCTGGAGGGTGCGAGCAGATATCCTGTAGTATGACTTAACAACACAGTGAATTGAATAGCTTTGGGAACTCCTTCCTGGGGCTATTCAACATCATGCTGAGCTGAATTGCCCCCATTATGACTATGCTATTAATTTTAGACTTTTAATTAATTTTAATATATATGTAGGGCGTGGTCTAAACTGATGTGAGACATTGAGGTCATCTGCTATCTCCAGAAGCAGCGCTGATCCGGAGGCTCCTATAGCGGTGGCGACTAAGAGATCTGCCAGCTGAGAAGAGCTGATTAATGGGCTGTGTACAAAGGTGGCGATTCAATCCAATGCAAATTGAATAGCGCCGCTATTCAATTCAGTGCGCTGTGTGGTCGGAGAATGACAGTTATCGCGCCTTAACAAGGGTGTTAAGGCGCGTTAACCGGCATTCTCTGACCAAAGTGCTGGGCGTGCGGTTGTTAGCGCCGCGTTAAGCAGAAAAACTGCTGCGCGCTCAGCACTTTGGTCGGATTTCTCTCCACATCCCCAGGGGGTGCGAGAAGAAATCCTTTAGCATCCCAAGCAGTGTGGTGAATTGAATAGCTGTGGGAGCTCCCTCCCGTAACTATTCAACATCACGTTGAATTTAATCGCTCCCATAGTTCTTAGCCTTGATGTATGTGAGCATTATTACAAGTAAAATTATACTTTTTATACTATTCTCATGAGTGCGCTATTCCTACTATCTGCATATATATATATATATGTAAATAATTTTTATATATATATGACATGGGACAGATCTTGGCGGATTATATATATGTCAATGATGGCGACACTCGGTAATAAAACTATGCTTAACTGCAGACAGTAGGAACCAACGTTTCAATACTTTATTGTATTGTCTTCAAGGAACCGTGAAGACGATGCAATAAACATTGGTATATAGTTTCTGCAGTTAAGCATCATTTATTAATGAGTGTCGTCGTCATTGGAATCTGTATTGTGGGTTCACTTGATGGACACCTGCGGAGGGCAAGTATATATGTGTGTGTGTCCAGGCATAAATGATTGTGTATATATACATATAATTATATATATTTATTATTATTATTATTATTATGTCATCACAGCGTACTGCAGTCAGGATAGGATGATGGGCAGCGTTCGGAATCACACATGGTGTCATAGGATATAAGGTGAGCTTTATTCTTTTAGTTTTGTGCATACTCCTGCTGAGCTGATAGGTGTGATATATTTTCTCAACAGTCAGAATGTCGACAGCATTATGTTCTGAATGACGACATTCAGGATGTTAACAATATAATGCAGGATTACATTATGTAGATGGATGCTCAGAGGTACCAATTATATGTGCTGCAGATTTATTGAGACTTTTTTCTTTTTAGATCTAGTTGATTTCTACATTTTCTATGATTAGGTCTCTAATGCAGTTGTTACATTCTCTTTATTATATATGTGGTTTATTGGCTTATTATGATTAGTGTATCATGCTCACAGTATCATTATGTTTGTATATGTGCTATTACCTACTTGCATGTACTTGGGATTATTTCTATTTATGTATACACTCTGTTTCTATAGTAACCAAGCAAACTCCGAAAAGGATGTGCCGAGGTGGACACAGCCGCCAATTGTAGCCTGACGGTCCAGTGCTAGAAACTCACATTTGAATATATAAGGTGAGTGTTTTATGATGTACATTGGGCCTGATTCAGAGTTGTACACAGTCTCTGGACGCAGCTGCTCTGCGATAATGTGTAAAAGTAGCAGGATGCTTTTGTGATCCACAGCTGCATGGCATCACCTGCATGAACATCGGTCATCTAAGTAACCCTCAGGTTACCCAAGATGGCTGTGAGTTTTACGCTTCCGGGGCCAGTGAAGCTGCGTCCAAGGATGCAGCCACTAACCTTGGTACGCCCAGAAAAACGGGGTTGACACACCACCACTTTCTGTAAAAACCACTTCCCCTTTCCCAAACAACCACAAAGAGCAAAATTTACTAAGCAGTGGGTTCTAAACCCTGGCGGTTTGGTGGCGGTTTGATGGCGGGTTCTAAACGCCGGGGATTTGGTGGCAGTTTTGCGGCGGTTTCTAAATGACAGCCCTGTTCTATTCTATTCTAAAATGTGTTATGACGGTGGTTTTGCAGCGGTTTTGGCCTTAGTAATTCTGCGGATAGCAAAACCGCCACCAAACCGCCGGAGGTTAGAACCCGCCGCTTAGTAAATTTTGCCCAGAATGTCAGTCATGCTGCGGTTTGGAGAGCACTGTGACCATTGTCACAGACACAGATCTGCACATGCGCAGTACAGATCCTACATATGTGCAGAATAACAAAGATCGGAGATGTACGTAAACTATCGGGCTTGCGTACAACTCTCAATCAAGCCCACTGTTCCCTGAGGAGATAATTACATTCTGAGAGATTGGAATGCAAGTGTTTACTGCTAACTCATCTGTTTAAAAGTTCCCTGAGTGCCGATTGCATCTGGGCAATAGGAGTGCCGGACACATAAGTGACATTGGCAAGGTTAGAAATAATGATTTTTATTTGAAATAATTTTGTCCTTCAAACTTTGCTTTCTCCAAAGAATGCTCCGTTTGCAGCAATTACAGCATTGCAGACCTTTGGCATTCTAGCTGTTCATTTGTTGAGGTAATCTGAAGACATTTCACCCCACGCTTCCTGAAGCACCTCCCACAAGTTGGATTGGCTTGATGGACTCTTGTGTTCCTTACGGTCAAGCTACTCCCACAACAGCTCAATGGGGTTGAGATCTGGTGACTGCTTTGGCCACTCCATTACAGACAGAATACCAGCTGCCTGCTTCTTTCCTAAATTGTTCTTGCATGATTTGGAGGTGTGCTTTGGGTCATTGTTCTGTTGTAGGAGGAAATTGGCTCCAATCAAGCGCTGTCCACAGGGTATGGCATGGCGTTGCAAAATGGAGTGATAGCCTTCCTTATTCAAAATCCCTTTTACCTTGTACAAATCTCCCAAATTACCAGCACCAAAGCAGTCCCAGACCATCACCTCCACCATGCTTGACAGATGGCATCCGGCACTCTTCCAGCATCTTTTCTCTTGTTCTGCGTCTCACAAATGTTCTTCTATGTGATCCAAACACCTCAAACTTCGATTCGTCTGTCCATAACAGTTTTTTCCAATCTTTCTCTGTCCAATGTCTGTGTTCTTTTGCCAATATTAATCTTTCCTTTTATTGGCCAGTCTTAGATATGGCTTTTTCTTTGCCATTCTGCCTAGAAGGCCAGCATCCCGGAGTCGCCTCTTCGCTGTAGACGTTGACACTGGCGTTTTGCCTGTACCATTTAATGAAGCTGCCAGTTGAGGACTTGTGAGGCGTCTATTTCTCAAACTAGAGACTCTAATGTACTTGTCTTCTTGCACAGTTGTGCACCAGGGCCTCCCACTTCTCTTTCTACTCTGGTTAGAGCCTGTATGTGCTGTTCTCTGAAGGGAGTAGTACATACAGTTGTAGGAAATATTCAGTTTCTTGCCAATTTCTCACATGGAATAGCCTTTATTTCTAAGAACAAGAATAGACTGACGAGTTTCACATGAAAGTTCTCTTTTTCTGGCCATTTGGAGAGTATAATTGAACCCACAAATGTTATGCTCCAGATACTCAACTAGCTCAAAGGAAGGCTAGTTTTATAGCTTCTCTAACAAGCAAACCCATTTTCAGCTGTGCTAACATAATTGCACAAGGGTTTTCAAGGGTTTTTTAAATATTCCATTAGTTTTCTAACGCGCTTAGCAAACACAATGTACCATTAGAACACTGGAGTGATGGTTGCTGGAAATGGGCCTTTATACACTTATGTAGATATTCCTTTAACAACCAGACGTTTGCAGCTAGTATAGTCATTAACCACATTAACAATGTATAGAGTGTATACCTGATTAATTTAATGTTATCTTCATTGAAAAAAACAGTGCTTTTCTTTCAAAAATAAGGAAATTTCTAAGTGACCCCAAACTTTTGAATGGTAGTATATATATATATATATTTTTTTTTTAGATATATATATATATATATGTGTGTGTGGGGGGGGTGAGGGGGGGCACAGCACAGGCCACACCCTCACACTAAGGATGGCCATTGGTGGGGTTACCGTCGATGACGATATAGCAAGTGGCCCCTCGATGGTTACCAACTATGCAATGGTGGGCCAATCAGAACCTGGGGACAGGGCTTCGCAGGTGTAGGGGAGGTGCTGTGCTCCGTGTCCTGGCACCTTGTAAAAAAAAAAAATTGTTTATGCTGTGCCATCGATGAAGGGAAACCATCTGATTCTCCCCCATCGATGGTAAAAGCATTCGACATCAGCCATAAACCATCAATGATTATGAATCATCAATGGTCGATGGCCATCCCTAGGTCACATCCATGACATCACTAGTCAGACCATAGGCCCTTTATATCTTTCAGCTCCAGGCATATGTGGACCTTAATCTGGCACTGGGTAATTTTAAAGTGGTATGAGGTTAAACTTTACACTTTTGCACTGTGGGCCTGATTCAGAGCGATGTTCGCACATCTGCGCATGAGTATGGGTCGTAATGCGCATGCGCCAACCAGTCAGTGCGGTCGGAAATCGTGTGTTCGCAAAATAGCGAGTGCCTGCTAATTTGAGTGACAGGATGAGGCGTTTGTGGGTGGTAACAGGGGAAGGTGCTTGAAAACGGGGAGTGGAGATCTGAACGCAGGCGTGCCAAACGGTCAAAACGGGCATTTAATGGGAGTGCATAATTAACAAAGCAGCGTCATCGAACACGTCACTTGGTTGTCTCTTAGCCTGAACTGTTCGCATGATTGCGGTAGGAAAATCCAACCACAAGCACTGCGAGCAGTTCAGACGCCTTTCGATGTACTCGATTAATCTAATAAATAGCGGAGATGACGTATGATGCGAACGGCCAGGGGGCGTCTTTACAAAATAGCGAGCGCATATTTCGTTCGCTCGCTCAGACATAGAGGCGTCAACAGACCGCAAAGAGCGAGCGCTCTATTTAAATAGCCGGCCCCTTTTTCTGAACGAGTGAGCGCAAATAGCGTCCGGCTCTGAATCAGGCCCTGAATGTCTACAGTATCTTTAGATGCTTTCTATAACCCCAAATACTGTCTCCTAATAATACACCAACAACCCCACAGAGCACAATGAATTGACACTATCACAGACCCAGCACTATAAATTACATATAATGCAGCAAGTACAGTGTGGAATAACATTAGGTGGATTGACAAATCAAAGCTACCATTGAATGAAATTGTGCTGTAGCTCTGTTCATCTGTACTAACATCCAAATTCAGACATACAGTAATTCCCCTGTGACAAATAAAACCTTATTACTTACCTTTCCAAAGCCACCCTGGCCTAGCTGACGGAAGAACGTTAGTCTCTGGATGGTGTGAGAGACTTCATTGCTGAGGCAGGATGACTGAGCACTGCTGGTTCCTAATGGAAAAGTGAGATGAGAACATTTCAATAACACCCATATATTATAGAACATTAAGGGGCCTAATTATCAAATGTTTTTATTTTCATATAATTATGTAGAAACTGCAGTTTCTACATAATTTTATGAATTGTTGCTATGTATTAATAGCCTAATGCATGGCATTTCATAGAAATCTCCTGCAGAAGGCTAATTAGCACTGCAGATCGCAGTCCCCATTATTATCAATGAGGACTATGATCTGACCCCTATGTCCCAAATTCCGAAAGGCAAATCATTTTGGAGTTTGGCCCCATTAGTTTACATCATTTTCAGATGGTGTAAACCGCTTTAAGTCTATGGAGGCTTTACTCTCAGGAGAGAGATCTTCCAATGCAGTGTCAGATTCCCCTGGAGGAGTTTTTCACAAACTGCTCCAAAATGCTGGGGAAATAACTCACAGGGACAGCGGTTATCACTACCGCTGTCCTTGCGGGTTCAGTTTAGTACATAGTGGGGCTACTTTCATTTGAAATAAAAAAAATTGTGCCGTGATATGAAGTGTTAATAATCGTGGCAGTGCCTAATTGAGCTCACATTTTTATTACAGCAGACAACCAGGGACAGCCAAGTTACATAAATATTTCCATTCATATATCCTACTTCCTACTGTGTGCCAATTGCAGTCAATCTAAGGCCCATATTCAATTAGCGTTGAAAAGCCGAGATCGGCAAAAAGTTTCCACCGATGCGCGGTTTTCGCCACTTTACGAAGTATCGCCCTATTCAACTCCAGGATGCTTTTCGCCGATCATGGCTTTTCACCTCTAATTGAATCCGGCCTTTAGGGGTTTTTTGGTCAGCTATATGTTTTGGGCACCAGATGGAGCAATTCAATTGTTGCTCCACGTGGGCATTATAGCCGCCAGCATTTCTGCTTGCACCCTCTGGATGATGCGAGCAAAAATGTGCAATAAACCGGTGGTTAGAGCATCCAAACAGCAGTTTGGGCGCCCTAACCAGGACTGTAGACGGGTTTATCCGTTTTACATGTCTAAACCTGGTCTAATAAGGCCTGATGACCGCAATAAGGCGTCCATTCATTTATTGTGAAAAACATTAAAACCATTTTATGCTAAACTTAACTCTAAAATAACGACACTGACAACAACTGCTTGGTTCGAATCAAATTAATGTATTTATTAATTGCATGAATTTATTTTAATAAAGGGTGGCAAAAGAAGGCGCTACCACAACCCAGCTCTAGCCAAATACTTCTCACCAAAAAATGGGGACGACTAAGATGCCCCCCTTTCAATATGCGTAACCTGCGCTGTGAAAGTCTCACCACCCCTTACTATGGCACAGTCCAGACGCTTCCGCAAAGAAAGCGCCCAATTGTCCACCCCGCATAGGTAGGACACACTCCCTGTCCTTCAAAGGGGCAAGTGCCCCACAGCGACCACTTATGCCACATGTGCCTGCTGGTTAGTATCGCCTTCCCGCCTACTGCTTTAAAATTGTTTAGTAAAGGACAAACACACGGTTTTGGGTAGGGATCGAGGGGCTTCCAACTGAAAAAGAGGCTGAACCTATTCAAATTTAGCCTTAAATAGAAAAACTCATTATACAAGCCCCCTTGAAACTCTAATTGGCTAACTGTCAACTAATGAAAAAAGGGCCTCAAAAAGGAGAAAACTGCCTAGCAAACAATTTCCCTATTACTAACCAATCACAAAAAACTGAGGACTCTTATATAGCCTCATGCCTATGAAGCCCTCAGCTAGTCTAATTAATTGGTACGCAAAATCATTAAATTGCAACCCTTGGCGCCCACTAATTATCACCGCCCACAAAACAATTAAATTGCCCCTATAGTATTTAATTCTGCTCATAATAACAGTATATACACACAATTTTTTCTAATTTCATCAACTATGTTAATCCAATAGCATCAGAAATCTAAAGTATGTGAACTAAATATTTCCTTTTGTGACAAACAGGACTGTCTGCAACATTTGTGTTTGCATTACATTTGCCTATAATGTGTGGTCACATGACAGCACTGCTACTATCAGGGCCGGATTAAGGCTTGTGGGGGCCCCAGGGCAACTAAATTGTGGGAGCTCCTCCAAGCCACACAGAGCCCACCCCCCTCCCTGAAAGACCCACACAGAGCCTACTCCCACCACATGAAGACAGGGACAAACATAGGATTTTTTTTTTTAGGGGGGGTAGGTCCTGAAAATAAATTTATATATGTATATATATATATAGGGGAGTTCAAGTCCCAGTAGCACTCATTAAAGAAGTCAATGAGGGAGTGCACGGTACATATAATAATGGTAGACAGCAGATCCAAAGAACCAGCACATCCAATAAGTTAAATGCAAAAAAAGGCTGTATTCAAAAAAATATCATAATAGCAGCAGAGAGCGGCAGCAGGAATGATAACAGTCACTGATAGAGTCCAACAAAGGTGAAGCATAACTTCATGATGATATACTTAATACAACCAGGGTGGTCACCAAACTGTCAGTGTGCATCTCACCGGACCCTAGAGCAGCAAGCCTAATCTCGACAGCTGTTTCGGCGCTGTGTGCGCCTTTATCAAGAGCAGAAAAGACTAAAGCACAATGAGCCATATAAAGAGCCACACACATTAGTGAACTCACCCACAGGTGCGCGCGTCCACCCCTCTGTACACAACGGTTCCAGGAAGTGGCTGGACGCACACGTGGGGAACAACGTGTAACCGATCCACGTGACAAGCCCGATCACATGACCGGGGATGACGTGATGGTATCCTAGACAACACCAAAGCGGTAACCACGGAGCCGCATATTCATGCAATTAATAAATACATTTCGCTACAGCTAAACACCTCATTAAGGATTTCAAATGTATGCCGATTGATTGCATTCTTCCCCTAAGACGAGGGGGCGACAGGAATAAGTTCCTACTACAGAGGGAAAGCTTTTGGATTGACCGATTGAACACTGTTGTACCCAATGGGCTTAATGAGGGTCAATATTTCAACTGTTTTCTTTGATTTTTGTAGTTGAGCTCCTGTAAATCTATATACCCTGTGCTCTCCATCATAGGTTTCTTTGTATATGTTTTTTGTTAGATTTTTTTAGTTTATTTATTTATTTTTGGGGGGGTATTTTGGGTATTGCTAGATGTGTTGTCTATTGTTATGTGTCGTTTATGTGTCATATTGTGTTTACTACTGGCATCCTGATATGTTTATAATGCACCTGAGCCATTAATAGCCACTTAATTTAGCGGATTGGTATGACCTAGTTTGGGTCATTATATTTCCCTTAGCACGCATCATTGGCTTTATTGCCTTGCCTATTTTTGGCTTTATTATGATTATGCGGCTCCGTGGTTACCGCTTTGGTGTTGTCTAGGATACCGTCACGTCATCCCCGGTCATGTGATCGGGCTTGTCACGTGGATCGGTTACACGTTGTTCCCCACGTGTGCGTCCAGCCTCTTCCTGGAACCGTTGTGTACAGAGGGGTGGACGTGCGCACCTGTGGGTGAGTTCACTAATGTGTGTGGCTCTTTATATGGCTCATTGTGCTTTAGTCTTTTCTGCTCTTGATAAAGGCGCACACAGCGCCGAAACAGCTGTCGAGATTAGGCTTGCTGCTCTAGGGTCCGGTGAGATGCACACTGACAGTTTGGTGACCACCCTGGTTGTATTAAGTATATCATCATGAAGTTATGCTTCACCTTTGTTGGACTCTATCAGTGACTGTTATCATTCCTGCTGCCACTCTCATACACTCACACATAAACAGTATACACACACTAATACATATATACCGTATATACTCGATTATAAGCCGAGCTTTTCAGCACATTTTTTGTGCTGAAAAAGTACCCCCTCGGCTTATACTCGAGTGAAGTGTAGCGCTGACCGGACGGAGTTCGGTTAGCGCTACACAGCACAAACACACAGCCGCCGGAGCCGGCAGCTGCGTGTTTGCTGTAATCAGCAGCCGCTGAGAGTCTGTGAAACTCTCAGCGGCAGCTGCTGCTCCCACTGCAGGAGCCATCTTCCGGCTCCCGCAGTGGGTAATGGGAGAGACGTCGTCATGACGAGGTCTCTCCCATACTGCAAAGCGGCCGGAGGAGCGGATAGCGGCGGGACCAGGAGCGGGGGGGTTTCAGGTTAGTGTTGATTTTTTTATTTTTATTATGCTCTCTCTACTAGGGGGGAGGACTACTAGGGGCACTACCAGGGAGCGATTACTACACGGGGCACTACCAGGGGGCGATTACTACACGGGGCACTACCAGGGGGCGATTACTACAGGGGGCAACTACCAGGGGGCGATTACTACAGGGGGCACTACCAGGGGGGGATTACTACAGGGGGCACTAAAAGGGGGGATTACTAAAGGGGGCACTAAAAGGGGGATTACCACTGGGGGAACTACCAGAGGGGGATTACTACTAGGGGCACTAAAAGGGGGGGGATTACCACTGGGAGCACTACCAGAGGGGGATTACTACTGGGGGAACTACCAGGGGGGGATTACTACTAGGGGCACTAAAAGGGGGGGGGATTACCACTGGGAGCACTACCAGGGGGGGGATTACTACTGGGGGCACTAAAAGGGGGGATTACCACTGAGGGAACTATCGGGGGGATTACTACTGGGGGCACTACCAGGGGGGGATTACTACTGGGGGCACTAAAAGGGGGGATTACCACTGGGGGAACTACCAGGGGGGATTACTACTGGGGGCACTACCAGGGGGGGATTACTACTGGGGGCACTACCAGGGGGAATTACTACTGGGGGCACTACCAGCTGCTACATTTCCCACCCTAGGCTTATACTCGAGTCAATAAGTTTTCCCAGTTTTTTGTGGTAAAAGTTGGTAGCTCGGCTTATATTTGGGTCGGCTTATACTCGAGTATATACGGTACATATTAACACATGGATACTAGAACATATATACACATACACACTAACACATACACAGTATACACATAACATACTGTATACACCATGACACATATACACATAGAATCACATACATACATACACACACACACACACTGAAACAGTACACAAACATACCTTCACTTAATGCAGCAGCTGCTACAGGACCAGTCCTGGTTGCAACAGGGGCCGGGCACCTCGATCCATTAGGCCCCGCCCCCTCAATGTAATGCAGTGATTTGCGGGTATATGGGGGCGGGGCTTGCCGTATTGGCTCTTTCCCCAATGTTGTGAGTCAGGGAGGGTTTCTATGTACGCAGAAACCCCCCTGCATCCGCAAAATGCGAGCGCAAGCTCTGAATGAGGGCGGCCGTTTCTCTGTAATGAGCCAGCATCCTGGCCGCTCGCTAAGCTGTGGGTGACCACCCACAGCTTTAGCGAGCGGCCAGGTTGATGATCATGAGTGATGTCAGTGGGGCCGCCCCCAAATGACAGGTGTTCCTTCGGGAACGCCTCTGTTTGGCCAGCCACCCCCCACCCTGCCCACAAAAAGGTGCAAGCTGTCTTTCACCATCGACAGCTGCCCCATTTGTAGTGAGCCCCGGAGCAAGAGAATTTCTCTCTCGCTCCGGGGCTTGCACACTCGCAGTGTGGCCACTGCGCATGCGCAGGGCCTCAACATCGACTTGCTTGCAAGCGCTCAGCGCTTGTGAGTGGGTCTGAATGAGACCCTCAACCCGGGAACAGGTGTCGCTTTGTGTGGGGGCCCCTGGACGACCACCCCTGTCGCCCCTCCCTTAATCGAGTCACTTTCTGCCGAGCATCGATGCAGGTTGTCATATACACAAGTGTGAAGCTCTGGAAGGAGATATAGCTAACAAGCTCCACAAATCGTATCTTGGCCCCAGATCCAGTTTAAAGTTTCCCTCTGCCCTCCTGTCTCAGGGCGCCCCCCAACTTTGATTACAGCTTCAGTGCAAAAGAGCACCACAACTAGAAGTTGAAAATGAGGATGGTGGAGACTGAGCAGGGGGACGGGGTTACATGGCACTATACAGCCAGTCAGTGCTAGCAGCAGCATGGGGGAACTGAGGGGAGGGGGGGGACTGAACAGGGGGACGGGGCTACATGGCACTATACAGCCAGTCGGTGCTAGCAGCAGCATGGGGGAGAGGAGGGGAGGGGGGGAACTGAGCAGGGGGACGGGGCTACATGGCACTATACAGCCAGTCGGTGCTAGCAGCAGCATGGGGAAGAGAAGGGAAGGGGGAACTGAGCAGGGGGACGGGGTTACATGGCACTATACAGACAGTCAGTGCTAGCAGCAGCATGGGGGAGAGGAGGGGAGGGGGGGACTGAACAGGGGGATGGGGTTACATGGCAATATACAGACAGTCAGTGGTAGAAGCAGCATGGGGGAGAGGAGGGGAGGGGGGGACTGAACAGGGGGACGGGGCTACATGGCACTATACAGACAGTGAGTGGTAGAAGCAGCATGGGGGGGAGGGGGGGAGAGGCAGCAGGAGCAGATACAGACAGTGGGTCTCATTCAGACCCGCACGCAAGTGCCTATTCGCTCTCAAGCGGGTCGATTCTCTCGCTCCGGGGCTCACTACAAAAGGGGCGGCTGTCGATGGTGATCGACAGCTCGCACCGTTTTGTATGCGGGGTTGGGGGGTGGCTGGTCAAATGGAGGCATTCCTGACGGAACGCCTGCCGTTTGGGGGCAGCCCCACTGACATCACTCATGATGTCAGTGGTGAGCTTCCGGCTCTATTAGAGCTGAAAGCTCACTGGGGCTTGCGGCAGACGAGACCCTACCACAATGGTCTCGTCACAAGCCCCGATGGTCGCGATGGTCTTGACCATCGCGACCATCAACCTGGCCGCTCGCTAAAGCTATGGGTGGTCACCCACAGAATAGCGAACGGCCAGGAGGCTGGCTCTGAACATAGAAGCGGCCGCCCTCATTCAGAGTGAGCGCTCACATTTTGCGAGCGGCTCTGAATGATGTCCAGTGTGCCAAATGATGATGTAAGGTAAGAGGGAGGAAGAGGAACACTATCTATATGTATATATGAATAAGGCCAAGATTTACTAAATAGGATAATGCTGTAAAACCCCAGAAAATGCAGTTTTCAGGGGTTTTACCGTATTCTCCATATGTACAAAGCACCGGCAAGCATCAACCCGATGGGTAACGCCACCTGTAGGTGGCATTACCCAATGGAAGCCAATGGGCTTCTTTTCGAGACACTCCTCCTTGGGAGGGATCTGATCGGATCTCTCCCATGAGCCCCCGCGGCCGTCTGGGCATGCGTAGAAGGACGCCTGAGGGATTTCTGGGTATTAAACTTGGAAATCCCTCTGCCCGGCAGCATAGCAAAGGACAGCTCTTATCGGGGTAGCTGTCCTTTGCGATATTCTAGGTACATACCACGGTAATGAACTGCAGTATGTACATGAAGACAGGCGGGATGTACCGCATCGCTAATGCAATGCTTAGTACATCCCTCCCTAAGTGTGTGATTATCTGTATGTATGTGTATGACTGTGTGTACCAGTATGATATATATGTGTGTGTATAAGTTTCTGACTACATGTATGTATGTGTGACAGTGTGTATGTATGTGTGTGTGACAGTATGTATGTATGTGTATAAGGGGCAGATGTAGTACTTAGTTTTGGAGAGAGATAAAGGACTTGAGTGACTTGTATGCACTGCAGTGCACGTGCATGAATTAGCATTACGATCGTACTGTGATCACTTATACAGATATAAAGCCATCGCAGACAGAGGGACAGGACATCAGCGTTTGGGGGTGGTGACAGGGGAGTGGTTGGAGAACCACAGACGTGCCTGTCCATTTGAATGCAATTTCCAGGGCGTGCATAAATTAGCCACTCCGACGGCATACGCAGCTTGAGTACATGCGATGACTTTTAAAATTTCTGAGTAAGGTCAGAGCAGCTGTAATTCTGCATGAGGGTCCGATGTTACTTGATGGTACCGGTGTATACGCAGGTCTGCGAGGTATTACAGATGTGAGACAGCGGTAGTGGGTGCCTCTATGTTGGCTTTGCGAATGCAAACATTAGCATATTTTCGCAGCAGATCTGCGTGCAGCTATAGCAATCCATAGTGAATCAGGCCTAAAGTGCCAACCAATCAGCTCTTAACTGTCATTTTTCAAAAATTACCTGTAAAATGACAGAAGCTGATTGGTTGGTATTTTATCTCTCTCCACTTTATCTCTCTCCAAGGCTTAGTAAATCTACCCCTGTACGTGTAACTACATATGTAGGTGTGTGACAGTATATATGTATATGTGTGTGACTGTATGTATGTGTATATGATGTGTGTGACAGTATATCTGTAAGTGTATATGTGTGTGACTGTATGTATGTGTATATGATGTGTGTGACTATATATGTATATGTGTGTGACTGTATGTATGTGTATATGATGTGTGTGACTATATATGTATATGTGTGTGACTGTATGTATGTGTATATGATGTGTGTGACAGTATATCTGTAAGTGTATATGTGTGTGACTGTATGTATGTGTATATGATGTGTGTGACAGTATATATGTATATGTGTGTGACTGTATGTATGTGTATATGATGTGTGTGACAGTATATCTGTAAGTGTATATGTGTGTGACTGTATGTATGTGTATATGATGTGTGTGACAGTTTATCTGTATGTGTATATGTGTATGACTATATATGTATACATGTCCTCCCAACCATCACAATGTTGCTGGGACCTGCTGTGCACATGAGCATAGGGGGCAGCCCAGCAGCTGTGGAAGCAATGTGTACGCCCCCAGTGTGAAGAAAAATGGGTGTGTGATATATGGCCATGTCCCCATTTATTTGCATGCAGAAGGCTCACACACTATGAGCCTGATCCAGAGTTGTACACAAACCTGATAATTTGCTTACAGCTTCGCTGATGGGTGATCGGCGCATGCGCAGGATCTTTACGGCTCATTTTCTGATAAGTGTCCATGAGATCGCTTGCAGTATCCCCTAAGCTGCAGCATGATTGACATGCTGTGGCCATTTGGGGGTGGGGGTGGTGACAGTGATTGATTTACAAAATGGGGACATGTTGCCCCCATTTTGTAGACATACCAAGGCCAGGATCTCCATCTTCTGATGCGGAATTCCTGGCCCCAGCAGAGGCGTTCCATAGGCCATTGTTAGTAAACTTAGGCTTACTTATACCCCTTTCACACTGCAAGCAATAACCCGGGTTATTGTGCAGTGTGGAAGGACCCAGTTGAAATAACCTGGGTCGAGTGACACGGGTTCATCCCGGCTCGCAGTGCAGTGTGAACGGATAACCTGGGTCGATGTGACTTGGGACCCGTTAGCAACATAGGAAGAGCCAGCGCTTGGAGATGATCTCACATGATGCCAGTGACATAATTGACCCTGCAATAAGCCGGGTCATGCTGCCAGTCTGAGATTCCAAAGTGAAAGGGGTATAAGATGGCCCGTGGCTGTTAGATGGTGATTTGATGCTGTGTCTTTGGATGCACCACTCTGAGCTGGAATGCCGGCAGTGAGAGTTTTCAGCCTCCAGACGTACAATTCTGAAACAGGCCCAATGACCAAAACTTTGTATCCCAAATATTGGTCTTTAGTGACCCCCAGCCTTAAGTGCCGGGCCCCTCAAAGCCTCAATCCAGCTCTGCTTGGTCCTGTTGGGTAATTCCATCTTCAGATGGGGAGAAGATGTAACAGATAATTACTGGCTGAGTACGTTATGTGGTCAGAGGATTTATCATATGGTTGGGTGGAGTCTGAGATCATTAGTAAATCATGGTATTGATTATTGACAAATAATGTACGAGACATGATTGGTATGGCAGGAAATTGGAACGGAGCTGCACAAATCATTTTTGACCCTAAAGTACAGTGTAATTCTTCTAATTCCCCAGATGTAATGGGTCACATGTTCTGGGAATAGCAAAATTAAGTTAAAAAAGTATTTTTATTTGTTTGTTTAATCTTGCATCAGACGTCTGCTTTAACACAATAAGGATTAAGGTGGCGCCTCTGTATCCTGTATTTTACAAATATGTATGTAAATATGTGTATGGGCTTGATACTCACAGATAGTGATCATCACAATTGCAATAGATATAATGACTACTAAATGACTGGACACTAATGTTAATATTAAGCTTTATTTACAGATCTCAATTCAGCTTTTAGATTTAAAGCGGGAATAATGTCTAATTACTGCTGCTTTAACTCTAGCGGGTAAGTCACCAAAATCTCGCAGCTGCCTGCAACCCACAGGCTATTACACTTAGGCCCTGATTCAGAGCCGGTCGCTATTTGCAGTCGTTCGTTCCAAAAAAAGGGGTGGCTATTCAAATGAACCGTTCGCTCTTTGCGGTCTGCTCACGCCTCTATGTCTGAACGAGCGTACAAAACTTGCGGTCGTTTTTTGGATAACTACGCCCCCCTGGCCGCTCGCATCCTACGTCATGTCCGCTATTTATTAGATTAATCGAGTACATCGACCAGCGTATGAACTGCTCGCTATTCTTGTGGTTGGTTTTTCCTACCACAAATTTGCGAGCAGTTCTGACTATAAAATAACCCAGTGACGTGGTCAGTGACGCTGCTGTATTAATTATGCACACCCATAAAACGCCCGTTTTGACCTTTAAGCACGCCTGCGTTCTGATCTCCACTCCCCGTTTTCAAGCACCTTCCCCTGTTACCACCCACATACGCCTCCTCCTGTCACTCATATTAGCAGGCATTCGCTATTTAGCGAACAAACGATTTTCGGCCGCACTGACTGGCTCGCGCAGGCGGATTGCGATCCGTACGCATGCGCAGTTGGGCAAACATCGCTCGGAACGAACGAGCGGCCGCTTACGAGCGGCTCTGAATCAGGCCCTTAGCCCATAATCTTTACTTCTTATTCACATTAGTCAGTACTTCCAATTACTACCCACACTGCAAGTGACTGAAGCCGCCTTGTCATTGGTAGTTCCCCATTAGCCTCTACACATCCAATTACATCACCCACACACTAAGGGGTCAATCCAAATGACTGCGAAGGGTGCATGTTACTGTTGCCATGACGTTAAAACACCAGGAATGGCGCTTCATTTCGCACCCCTCGCGGCCCGCTCTGAGCCTGGATTCACATAATTTTGCTTGGAGCCCTACGGAGCTGTGAACACTTAATGCGAATTCGGGATGCCGTCAAGTGCAGCCGTTGTCATGATGACTCGCACCCGGGAGTACATCGCATTTAATTGCACAGTAATACATGTGGTGTAAATGGTGCTTTACACATTACCAATACTCTTGGGGGAGATGTATCAAACATTGGAGAGAGATAAAGTGGAGAAAGATAAAGTACTAATCAATCAGCTCCTAACTGTCACTTTACAGGCTGTGTTTGAAAAATTACAAGTAGGAGCTGATTGGTTGGTACTTTATCTCTCTCCCCTTTATCTCTCTCCAAGATTTGTTACATTTCTCCACAATATTTAATAGTTTGGTTGTAGTCCTTGGGGCACAATATTTCAGCCCAGATATAGTGCAACCCCCTATTACTAATAAGTACAAACATTGTCATTTATAAGCATTCTTGGATTTACTATTAAGACAAATACCACTAAATTAGATTTTGATGCAAGAAACAGCATGATATAAATAAATACATGTAAATGTATTTTCAAATAATGGTATAGATATAGAGGCCTCAGCACTTGTCTACTATAGCACAGCCTACCAAAAGTCATTCATGGTGTTTGTATGATAACAGTTTGTATGTATGAGTCTCCCTTACCCTGTCTCTCTGCATCTACGTGATGTTCTTTGCTCTTCTTCTTATCTCCAGGCTTCTCCTCTGGGCAAGATGACAACTGCCTGCATCTCTTCTGTCTCTTGATGGAGACCTCCTGCTCTTCATCAGAGGGGTTAGAAATAATTCTCCTCTTGCTGTCATGTCCATTCTTGCTCTCCTCTGCGCTGGATGATAGCTTCCTCCATCTCTTCCTCCCCTTCTTGATGGAGACCTTCACCTCTTCCTTCGAGGAGGAGTCAGGTAGGATCCTCCTCTTGCTGTCATGTCCAGTATGTTTAAACTCCTCTGAGCTGGATGGTGGCTTCCTCCCTCTCTTCCTCCCCTTCTTGATGGAGACCTTCACCTCTTCCTCGGAGGAGGAGATGGAAATGATGCTCCTCTTCATGTCACGTTCATTGTTGCTTAACTCCTCTGAGCTTGATGATATCTTCCTGCACCTCTTCTTCCCCTTCTTGCTGGAATTGATGCTCCTCTCCATGGTGGCCTTCTTCATCCCTGGCTTCCAACGGTCGCTCTTCCACCAGTGGTTTGAAAGTAAACTGCCCTGACGCCAGCTGCAGCTTTGAAAAGTGGCATGTGCCATCAGTGGCAGTTACCTGCCCATATCCCTGTGCTACATACATGGTGTATGCTGGGCGAGCCTATATGCATGTAACATGAATAGGGAGGCATGTGTGAGATTATCACTGGATTAAATAGTGGTTTCCTAAATTATTGGGTGGGAGTCATTTTATCAATGTGGATTGATCTTGATTAAAATGTATCTATATTACGGTGCAAATTGAATTCTGTTTGTCACTATTTTATAAAAAAAAAAAAAAATGTATTATATATATATTCTGTATTACCAGTTATTTATGTAGTGCACACATATTAGACCATGCTTCCCAGAGAACATTTCAGTTACTGACATTAGTCCCTGGCAATCCTTGTCTAATAAAAACATGGACATTAATCCCTGCCCCAGTGGATCTTACAACATACATGCCTACCCTCCCGGAAGTTGCAGGAGGCTCCCGATTTTTCGGGTAACCCCCCGCACCCCTGGAAGAGTAGGCACTTCTCCCGCATTCTGCCCACCTCATAGTGAAGTGGGCAGAATAAGGAGATTTTTCTTGCGGACCGGCGGGTCAGCAAGTAGGGGGCGTGCCCTAATGACCTTATGATGCGTTATTTAAATATGCCCCGTTCACGGCAAATTGCAGCGAGGGGGCGGGGCTTAATGATGCGACCCATCCCCAACTCCTCCCACCTGCTTCTCCTCCCCAGGCTTCTCCTGGGTAAGAAAACTCCAATGTCGGCAGGTTTGGCTTACAATCTGTATTCCCTATCACATGGGCACACAGTTTATAACAATACAGGTTGAGTCTCCCATATCCAAATATTCCGAAATGCAGATTTTTTTTTTGCATGACTGAGATAGTAAAAACTTTGTTTTTTGATGGATCAATGTACACAAACTTTGTTTAAAGCACAACATTGTTAAAAATATTGTATAAAATTACCTTTAGGCTGTGTGTATACGGTGTATATGAAACATATACATTTCATGTATGTACACAAACTTTGTTTGAGCCTCAAAATTATAGAAAATATTGTATAAAATGACCTGCAGGCTGTGTGTATAAGGTGTATATAACACATAAATGCTTTCTGTGTATAGATTTGGGTCCCACTCCCAAGATATTTCATTATGGTGTGCAATTATTCCAAAATACGGAATATTCCGATATCCAAAATACCCCTGGTCCCAAGCATTTTGGATATGTGAGACTCAGCCTGTACCAAATAGTTATTGACAAGATAAACACAAAACACACAGGTGCAGTAGTCAGCCATGGACGTGTCACTTCTCATACATACTATTATTCCTACTGGGATACAATCTGTCACTTTCCTCATTGTCCTACATTGTGTCTTACAATTTGCATACTGTATCCAGTCTCATGGTCTCTCTATATAACTTTTATAAGCCAGGAATACCATGGTCTTAACTTGGGCGCGTATTCAATTTGAGGCGAAAAGTCCGGATCCGCGATACTTTTTCGCCGATGACGTAATTTTTGCCTGTTTGGCTTTTACCCCGTATTCAATTTGAAAGACTTTCCACCTAGGCGGAAAGTCAATGCAATGTAATAGGCGGAAAAGTTTCGCCTATGAATGGGAGGCGGAAAAAAGTGCAGAATTGGGGTTTTGGGGTGCAATATTGCGGGAACCCCCGTGCAGTCTTCAGACAGTCCCCCAAAGGTAATCTGTGTCAACATTTTTTTTAAAAACATTTAAGGACACCCCAAAAAAAAATCACTTTCATTTTGCGGGCAAAAAATCAAAATGTTGGGGGACAAAGTTAAAAACTAGCGAACCTGACTCTGGGGGGTCCCCAAGTATGCCCCAAGTGTTTTTTTGATTGCATGCTCTTGCGGCAGGTGGTTTTTTCATGATTTTTTCAACTTCACTTTAGCAACTTATAAATATGCTAACCCCCATTTTCAAGTTCCCCCAATTTGATGGGATAACTTAATTTCTGGAAAAAATATTCCTGAATACTCTTCTGCATCACGTATAGAAAAATACAATTTAGCAGCTATTGAGCCCGTTTAAAAACACCAAATACCTTCAGCAAGCCAAATCGGGGGTACCATAGGGAACCCCCATGTCAGAGCATCTTTTGGGGGGTGTCAGGCTGATTTCCCCACATCTGACAGCACTTTCCACCTGTTTAAGTTTCGCCGGGTCCCGTTTTCTCGTGCTTTCAAATTGAATACGGGGTAAAGCAGGCACGTGCGCGATACTTTTCCGCCTACAAAACAGGCGAAGTACGCGGAAAGTCCGGGCCGCGAAAAAGTATTGCGGCTCGGCTCAAATTGAATACAGCTCTTAGCTGGATGTAATATTACTAGTACAACTGATATATTGCTACTAGTGATGAGCTAAGCTATTGCAATTTAGGTCCTTAAGAGTTTTGTTTCAATAAAAAAAAATTGCCATAAAATACTGAAAAATGACTTTTTCAGGTGATAAATACACAGAAGCAGGGCCGGGGGCAGGCGGCCAGGTGCCCCCTAGGCCGCACCATCACCTAGAGTCCTGGGCTGCCTTCTCTGCAGTAAGCGCCCTGGTGGTCAAGTGGTTGATATAGCCGTGATCCACCTGTGGGATCTTACTACATCTTTCTGTTACTGCAGAGTGACAGAAGCCATGTAGGCTATAAGTTAGTAACAGAACAGGCTGTGATACTGGCGGCCGTATTACAGGGGAGACTGCTTGTGTGTAGCTGTGGCTGTGCTCCGTGAGTCACAGATGACAGCCTGAGACACAACAAGCAGGGCCAGCAGTGTGACCATATTAGTGACATGGCTGTACTGCATCTAGCGGCTGTGTCACCCAGGACCCTCCCCAGACTTCAGGTGCCCCACACCCAGATAACTTAATAAATATATAATAAATGGAAGCGTCATTCTTAGTAGGAGGCTCCCATAATTATTCATATTAAAATATATTCAACTGACTCATATGAATATATAACCCTATATAGTACCCTCTGCTAGTAGGAGACTCCCATATAGGCAGGCGGGCCTGGCAAAAGAAATCTTGGGGCCCAGAACACTCATGTTTTTGGGGCCCCCTATCCCTTAATAGCAAAAAATGCTCATTTCATTATTTCCATTTGAGGATGGGGATAACAAGAGACAGTGAATAAAGAAATGATTTACTTATATAAAGCTTTTTTTCTATATGTAATTTTATTAAGATATTTTAAATCCAAATATTTAAATATTGAAGTTTTAGTCAGAGTTTGGGGTACGTAAATCATGAAGGTGGACTACACATAGTGTCTGGTTTTTAATCTACTATAACAAGTTTAAGGCATAAAAACACTGTATAAACATTTGCTACATTTTATTTCAAAATAGACATTTTAAACAATGACCATAAAATGTATGAAACATAGTATATATTATGATATAGGATTTCATACTTGTGATGAGCAGTGTTGTTCTCAGTGGCATAACAATGGTCCCCGCAGACATTGCAGTGGCTTGGGGGTTCCGGAGGCCAAATTAGGGGCCAGTCGCAGGGGCAGGGTGTTGATATGAGAGTTGCACTCACAGCCAGCATCCCGCAGCAACCATTGAGACCATAGACACAGCGCCGCCATTTTCTAATGTGGCACCGGTCAAAAACCTATCAGAGCTCGCAGACCGGCAGCCAATTAGCAGCTCTGAGTTGCATCTGGCACCAGAATGACTGCGGCGTTGTGTATCTAGTCTCAAGGGTTGCTGCCAGTGCGACTCCAAATCAACCCTGCCACTTTCTGTGATCCACTGTTACATGAGGACGCAGCAATGGATCACTCTGCGTGACCATCGGCCATTTGAGGAACCCTCCGGTTACTCAGTATGACCGGTGTTTTCACGCAGCAGAAGCCAGTGGTTTAAACACACCCAGATAATGGGGCCGACCACTCCCCCCTCTGTTCTCTTAGAAACTGCCTGACACTTCGCCTGCTCTGCTCCCAATCAGGTTGCGGCGCCCGGACACTGAGGGCCTGATTGAGATCCGCATGCAAATGACATCGCAGCTGCCATATCTCACGGATCACAACTGCGAAAATGTGCTAATGTCTCCAAAACTTACCCCAG
This sequence comes from Taudactylus pleione, assembly GCA_031769625.1. NCBI lineage: Eukaryota > Metazoa > Chordata > Amphibia > Anura > Myobatrachidae > Taudactylus > Taudactylus pleione. Next base: position 16,106,911 of record JAUIMM010000213.1, on the reverse strand, counting down.
CATATGGATGCCCACTGCTACCTTCTCATACCCATCCGACAACGTGCAACAGCGCGTGACCATCGGTAACATCGATGCAGATCTGGCAGCCACGCAGCTTCTGAGTATGTCTAGGCTGCTGCAGACACAGCGGGTCTCCAGACACACAGAGGGCTCTCCTGCTGTGAGCAAGAACGCAGTGGCTAATTTATGTACGCCCAGAAAACAGTTATTAAATGGACCTAACATGCCTACATTTCTCTAGCCACCCCTGTTACCTCCCACAATCACTGATAACCTGTCTCTCACTTTCCATATGAATCCTCTGTGTGAGTGTAATCACAATATGATCGCTGCACATGCACAGTGCGGCTTACACACATGGGTAATGGCTAGCAATCGCTCAATCTACAGTATATGAACATCGACATTTGCATGCAAATTAGAATCAGGATGAGAGCAGTGTCGTAGAAGGAGACCCACACCATACATAACTACATGTGTGCAGATCTGCAGACATCTGAGTTGTACATAAACCATTGGGTAAATCAACCCCATGAGATAATTATTATGTATTTATTGGTCACACAGCTGAAACAGCATGGCGCTCACAGCCACCTCTATTGTGGTGTTTTATTCTGGCAGTATTTCAGGCCGATTCCAAACCCAATGCTGGATAAATGTGATGGCTAGTCTCTATGGGGTGTATAAACCCAATGCTGGATAAATGTGATGGCTAGTCTCTATGGGGTGTATAAACCCAATGCTGGATAAATGTTGTGGCTAGTCTCTATGGGGTGTATAAACCCAATGCTGGATAAATGTGGTGGCTAGTCTCTATGGGGTGTATAAACCCACTGCTGGATAAATGTGGTGGCTAGTCTCTATGGGGTATATAAACCCAATGCTGGATAAATGTGGTGGCTAGTCTCTGTGAGGTGTATAAACCCAATGCTGGATAAATGTGATGGCTTGTCTCTATGGGGTATATAAACCCAATGCTGGATAAATGTGATGGCTAGTCTCTATGAGGTGTATAAACCCACTGCTGGTTAAATGTGGTGGCTAGTCTCTATGGGGTGTATAAACCCACTGCTGGATAAATGTGATGGCTAGTCTCTATGAGGTGTATAAACCCACTGCTGGATAAATATGGTGGCTAGTCTCTATGCGGTGTATAAACCCACTGCTGGATAAATGTGGTGGCTAGTCTCTATGGGGTGTATAAAACCCACTGCTGGATAAATGTGATGGCTAATCTCTATGGGGTGTATAAACCCAATGCTGGATGATAAATGTGATGGCTAGTCTCTATGGGGTGTATAAACCCACTGCTGGATAAATGTGTTGGCTAGTCTCTATGGGGTGTATAAAACCCACTGCTGGATAAATGTGGTGGCTAGTCTCTATGGGGTGTATAAACCCACTGCTGGATAAATGTGTTGGCTAGTCTCTATGGGGTGTATAAAACCCACTGCTGGATAAATGTGGTGTCTAGTCTCTATGGTGTATATAAACCCACTGCTGGATAAATGTGGTGGCTAGTCTCTATGGGGTGTATAAAACCCACTGTTGGATAAATGTGGTGGCTAGTCTCTATGGGGTGTATAAAACCCACTGTTGGATAAATGTGGTGGCTAGTCTCTATGGGGTGTATAAAACCCACTGCTGGATAAATGTGGTGGCTAGTCTCTATGGGGTGTATAAACCCACTGCTGGATAAATGTGATGGCTAGTCTCTATGGGGTATATATAAACCCACTGCTGGATAAATGTGGTGGCTAGTCTCTATGGGGTGTATAAAACCTACTGTTGGATAAATGTGATGGCTAGTCTTTATGGGGTGTCCAGCTGCCTCTCTGCCATCTACTGTTAGATGTCCCAACAATGGTCCTGATTCAGAGGTGCAGGTAATGTCACAGCCGTATGCAAGTGGCTGATGTTTCCAGTCTATATTAATTTTTGGCCATACAGTACTTACCTACACTCCCGGAAGTCACGGGAGCCCCCCGCACCCCCAGAAGTGTAGGCAGATCTCCCGCATCCTTCCCACTTCCTAGTGAAGCGGGCAGGATGGGAAGATTTAAAGTGGAACTTGTGGGTCCATGAGGAGGGGGCGGGGCTAAATGGTATGATTTGCGTTATTTAGCCCCACCCCCTCACCGTGGATCCGCAAAGCGCAAACTTTTCCGACAAAGGGGCAGGGCCTAATTACGTCACCAGTCTGGGCCCGACCCCTGAACCAGCCTTCTGCTCCTGGAAAGGATGTATACAAAGTCGATAAGCGTGTTTTTGGCACTATTCGTAATGCATACAAGTAAACTAAGAGCTTATAAATCTTCCTCATTTATACTCATTTGATGGGCTGCAATAAAATGTAACTTAATTAAACATTTTACATTCAATTTACTAATGGTACTAGAAATCTCTTTTGCAGGTATGCCATAACTCTTAACATTGTTCTAAAGCAGGGGTGGGGAACCTTTTTTCTGCCGAGGGCCATTTTGATATAACATTATTCGCAGGCCTGGTGCTGGTTATGCCCCCTCCGTGTGATGTCACACAGGGGCAGGGCCACAATTGCCGATGATTACAACAATGCCCGGAGCATCCTGAGGATGCTCCGGGAGCTGTAAGGGCAGTGCTGTGACAGTCTGAGGCAGCACTGCTACATAGATTTTGGCTGCAGGGCGCTATTCTAAGAACCCTGCTAGCCAGATGAGACTAGCAGAAAGAAGCTCAGAGGGCCAAACCAAATGAATCTGGGGGCCTTCTACGGCCCCCGGGGCTGAGGTTCCCTATCCCTGTTCTAAAGCCTTTCACAAAAAAAGAAGAAAGTGGGGTGTTGTGTGTGGAGGCACAATGAGAATCCCTGATTGTAATATTATTTAAAATAAAAAATGAATATATCTTTATTGGTATTCCTTAAAATATATTGTTCAGGACATTTAGGGCAAAAAATGTTTGTTAAAATGATAGAATTACTTTGTGCAAAAAGATATGAAAAGTGTATTAAAAAGAAAGTTCCATATACCGCTGATCTGTTATATGTATTATTATTCTCTTCTCATGTGTCAATTTGTTAATGCTCCCAACATTTCAAATAATAGTGATTTAATTACAAGTATATCTATCTTATTATTACTGTATCATGAATATCCTGTCACTAAACCCAGATGAATCCCAGGTGGCCACCTAACCTGTGCACTGCTTAATATAGTGAATAAGTCAGTGTTGTTCAAGCCTGATGCAGTTTCAATATATAAATGTTACCAAATACACAGTAGCTTTCAATAGGTTTGTATCAGTGTCTCAACCTGATGTATTGTAGATTACACAAATATCCACACGTATTCTCCAATATGATTATTCAATAATGGGATATAATGACAGATGTTCTCCCAGTTAATATTTTCTTATTATTGCTACTAGTTGTTCTAGTTTAGATACATATTCATGTCAGTTTATTTAATAATTAAATGATTTCATTCCTGCACGTTAGATAAAACCTGTATTTTGGTAATTACAGCTGTGACTTTGTCTATAGCTGTGTCAGAAATTGTTATAATAACTTGTAACAAATGTAATATATCTTGCTACATCACAGGTTACACTTTGGCTGTAATCTTATACATTAGATAACTTTCCATGCTGTTATCTTATGCACCGCTCTCCCCTCTAATAACATTGTCAGCGCCAGCATGGAGAGCCGTGTTATCAGTCATTGTATTAGTGCTGCTGTGCGCGGCTTCACGTATAAGCTAGACCACTATTACTTTCATTATAATTGTCGGTGCATTGTAATGTACATAGTCCTGTTAAGTACGTTATAGTTTTAGACACATTGAGGCGGGTAGTATGATCGTGATCAGCGGTTCTATTGGAAACGCCAATGCGCGTTTCGCCTGCAGCTTTTTTAAGGCTATCCATCTATTTTTCTAAAGCCCATGGGAACAGATGTGTATGGCTACATGCAATAGGAGCCATGCCCCTCCACTGCATCACATTTCTCCGCACTCACTTCTCCCTTACTTACTCCCCCCAACTGTAGTAACACATTTGTCCTTTGCACCTGCAGTAACAATTCAAAGGCCAGAACCTCTGTAGTAATAAATCCCCCCCATCCCCAGCACCCCTACATTTTATCTTTGCAGTAACACATTGTCCCTACCTCTCACCCCTTCTTGGTAACCTATTCTCCTCACCTCCACCTCTTTATTAACTCATTACCCTCGATCAGCTCTGCAGTTGCACATACCTGTTAAAAATGATGTGTGTGCAGGTGGTGATATTACAGAGTTATATAGGCACACACCAATGGATGACTCAGATTATGAACAGCCCAGTTACTTAACCAGTGGTGATGGTTTATTTGGCTATAGCAGGAACAGCTGTACTCACTGTGGTATACACACTGGTGATAGAGTAAAGCTTGAGCAATGCGGCATTTCATACAGCTCACCAGCCATATGATGCTTTCGGGGTAGCAGTGCAGGATGCTGGAACAGCATAATAGTAGGTAATAACCAGGTCTCTTGTTAGGAGCTAAGTAGGAGACATCTCTCTCCCACCATGTCATTCTACACATTGGCAAGATGGTATGCGCAGCATGAAGTCTGGCAGCCATCTTGGTACAGGTAATGAAGCCTCCCTGGAGGGACAGTAAGATAGAGTCTGTCGAGTGGCGCACTCCACTTTCAACAATAACCCCTTCATCTTTTTAGTAACATATTTCCCTTCATCAGCTGTGCAGTAACACATTCTCCTCCATTCTCCATGAGTTAAACTGCCGGTAAGCTCGCAATGCCACTTTCATTACAAGATGCAAGTTATACAGAAGCCTTCACAGATCAATGAGACCTGTGAAGGCTTCTGTGTGAAAAAAACCCTGAAAAGTGTAAAAAAAACACGTGGGGTCCCCCCTGAAAGCACAACCAGCACCAGTCCTTTCTGAGCCAGTCCTTGTAAAATACAGGGGAAAAAATGTAGGGTTCCCCCGTATTTTCATCAACCAGCACTAGGCTCAGTGAGCCAGTCCTGGTTGTGGAAATATTGGAGACAAAAGGAGTAGGGGGTCCCACATATTATCCACAACTGGCACTAGACTCTAGCGGGTGGGGGGGGTGAGTAGGGGTCCCCCATATTATCCACAACTAGCACCGGACTATTTCTAGCGGCGTCTCCCGGCCAAAGTATTCACCTCATGCTAGTCAGCCTAGGCCGGGGATCCCTGGGGAGGTAGGGACCAGCTAAATGGGGTCCCCCTTTCCAGGTTACCCCAGGCCCAGGATGACAGCCCGTAGCTATTACCTACACCCCTGGTGATAAATAAATGCTTTGATAAATAGTTTGACTATTGTTTTTAACATGGGGACTACAAATCCCAAGGCTGCCCCGTTTGCTTACACTTGTAGAACCACAAGTACCAGCACACCCAGGTATTATGGGTCTGCTGTTACTTGTAGTCCTTTTAAATAAATAGTCCAAAATAACCCACACGACACACACACGGTGATAGTATTAACTTTATTAAGCATGGATTATAGATTTTAATTCCATGTATGGATTTGTTATTTTCACTAAACTATATTACTATTACACTCAAAAGTATATATATATATATATATATATATATATATATATATAGAGAGAGAGAGTATTGGCGCCAACTTAGATACCAAAGAATCTTAAAAATATGCTCTCCCTAAATATTACAGAGTGTCAGCTAGACCAAATGTATAGGTGCAATGGGTGTGCTCTTAGTGAAGGTATGTGTAAGTGTATAGAGGCCCTGATTCAGAGCCGCTCGTAAGCGGCCGCTCGTTCGCCCCGAGTGATGTTCACACATCTGCGCATGCGTATGGGTCGTAATGCGCATGCGCCAACCAGTCAGTGCGGTCAGAAATCGAATGCCTGCTAATTTGAGTGACAGGATGAGGCGTTTGTGGGTGGTAACAGGGGATGGTGCTTGAAAACGGGGAGAGGAGATCCGAACGCAGGCGCGCCAAACGGTCAAAACGGGCATTTAATGGGAGTGCATAATTAACAAAGCAGCGTCTTCGACCACGTCACTTGGTTGTCTTTTAGCCTGAACTGCTCGCATGATTGCGGTAGGAAAATTCTACCACAAGAATAGCGAGCAGTTCATTTGCCTTTCGATGTACTCGATTAATCTAATAAATAGCGGAGATGACGTATGATGCGAACGGCCAAGGGGCGTCTTTACAAAATAGCTAGCGCATGTTTCGGACGCTCGCTCAGACATAGAGGCGTCAACAGACCGCAAAGAGCGAGCGCTCAATTTAAATAGCCAGCCCCTTTTTCTGAACGAGCCAGCGCAAATAGCGTCCGGCTCTGAATCAGGCCCAGAGTCTTTTAGCGACTGGCATATTAACACTGTGAAAAATGTAATATATACAGTAAAGTGTCTAGTGCAGAGAGTTACCATAAACATAAAAACCATAGTATTTTTATCTTATTTAATTAAATTGAAAAGTTGACAAAACAAACATAAATATAAAATACAAGTATTGAACTTTCAAATGCTCAAACAGACTCTGTTAATGACCCACAGGTCTCACTGGTCCCTTGTGCAAAATATGCATGTAATAAAGTGCAAAATTCGTAAACAATGCAGTATGCCCCTTATACATATGATAAAATGTGGGGTATTGACAAAGGGATATAGAAATAAATAGAGAATAAAAAATTAAATATCAATTAAATAAGACAATGTCTGGTAAAAAGTAGGCACAGGAGAAACAATACTTTTTAAAAATGTATAAATAACATATAAAAAGTAAAAGCAAGAGTCTAAAAGCGAAATGTTGTTATCAGGTGCTTATCTTAATAGTTCATTGAGGCAAGAGGCAGCTTTCCAACGCGTTTCATCCACAGGGGACTTCTTCAAGGGCGCACCACTGTATAATTATTATTATTATTTTTTTTTAAATCTTATATTTTTTATTGATTTTATGAAACATACCCAAACAAAATATACATTTAGCTAATAATATCATATCAGCAGGCTTGAAATATACAACACAAAATATTGGTCCTGTGAGATAACACAGATAGAAATAGTGTAAATCAGGGTATATATTAGAAACATAGATCACAGCCATCTCAATTTGTGCGGATGATACCACGTGAACCCATAGGCGTCGTCTGAGCCCTCACGGCATAGAAGTTATCGAGGATAAGTTATCTAAACAGACATACTGTCTAAACATTATATAATCTACTCGAAATATCCCATCAGACCAATAAGCAGAAAGACAGAAACCCTTCCATGCCTGCCAACACACATAAATTATACAAATATATATAATACCTATCCCCCCAGAAAAACCCCAAACAAACCACCCTTAAACCCCCCACCCTGTATGAGCTAACCCCAATCTAGGTATACCTGGATCCCCTAAACCCTTAACCCGTTACTAACCTAATCTGTCTATCTAAACATCTAACCCCCCCCCCCCTACTGAAAATAATAAAACAGGGGCAAAAAACTAGATGGCCCTAAGCTAGTGGAGGCCGACCCCACCCCACAAGGCCTGAACAATAAATTCAATCAAAAACAGATCCGCCCCCCCTTGACATAAAGATAGGATCAGAAATATAAAAATCACTTGTATATCAGGATTAAACCCTATCACCTCCCAGCCTAAATACGAACAAAATAATATTTAAATATATATATTAATACAGACATATATAAATTGTACAGGATACATAATAATTGGCAGGGGCATTAGATTTAAGTAACTAAACAGTAGTCATGCCCCGGCTTCCAGATAACTAAAGAGGAATGAAATTCCTCATCTTATTGAAGCAAAATATGGTACTTTTGTGGCATGAAAAATATAAACACTTATAGAATCAGGATATATATTTGTATATCGGTACGGAAAATAAAAAAATTAAATAGATACCGCATCAAAAATAAAACAGGTACATTTAAACTAAAAGTTACTAATCCGGCCAAGCCTCAGGTTCTGGCAAAATATTAAAAGCAAGAGGAGCTTTGGACCAACCCACCCAAACATATGCAAAAGAGTACATATAATGCTGATATGTTGGAATCAGAATCTTCAGCTTAGCGTATATGGCAAAAAGATGGGCTTCCCGGAGAGGCATCACAGGTACAGAGGGCCCATAAGTTGCAAACCCAAGGATCTGGGATTTAGTTGCAGTCTCAATGGAGAATATATCCATATATTGAGCCGGAGAAGCTGCATACGATTCAGAATGTTCAGGAATCGGAAAAGAGTCAATCTTGGAAGAAAATGCAACCACTGAGGAGGATAGCTCCAGGAGCTGGTTGGTTGCTAACAAAGTGGGGTCGCCATATTCAGAGAACGAAGGAGAAATTGGAGAAACAGCGAAGTACCGATCACTGTCAGCAAATGGTATCTGAGACATCCCGCTCCGCAGCTTGATGGTGTTCAGGCAGCCATTCACAGAGGCATTGCTTTTCCCCACGTCATGATCACAGGCCACCTTTCCGGCTGTCTGAGAGACAATGTGCGGGAAATCATAATGTGAAAGAAATAACTCAGAATGTAGATTCATCACCCGTGCTACAAGCCTCTCCTCTGATCTGGTAATTGCTGTAATGAGAACTTCCATGATAGGATGTGAGGGCATAGCCGCTTCAGCAGCTGAATGTAAAAAACAATAATATATTATAACAGGAATTTCGTTGTGAGTAAGCTGCAATGTCGGGACTTTCAGCCTGCAGGCCATTAATAATTCAGGACAGTACTTCCAGATGGTGTCCGAGTCCAGAAACCACGGATTCAAAAAAGTCACCAGCAAACTTTACACAGCGAGAGGATGATCATCCGCCTCCCCAGCAACCCAGATCACTGAGCAGCAAAAATGTACTCCCATCAGAAGAAGCAGGAGCAGCAGGGAACACTGAGGCCAATCACAAGATGGCGGCCGGGTCCGTGCATCGCGGATCCACAGGAGCCTTCAGAGACCTCTGAGTGACCAGAGCAGGGCCCTCCACCTTCCTACCTGTCCAGGACACCGATCAGGATGAGAATAAACTCAACACCTAAGCCAGGAGCTGCAGCAGTCGCCGGAGAAAAATCCAAGATGGCGCCCCGCGGTGATGAGACGCTGCAAACTTCGCCCACAACACAGCCACCAGAGGGAACAGATCGTCCAAGGGGCTCCAGGAGCGTGGAGAGGTAAGTAACCAACAATGCACCGAAGTAGGAGTCCGGTCAGAGGGTACAGGATACTAATGCCGGATATTTAGGCCCAGGAGCTGCAAAGTCAGCCTCCTTCTCCTAGCTCATCCAGGCCACGCCCCCTCCTGTATAATTATTACTGTGCAAATAGACACTGATTGACTCCGTACACGGAGCCGCCAAGCTAGTGCAGTGCGGGGTGTTTGCAGGTCTGCGGGAGACCAGATATATTTTGTATGTGTATCCTGTTAGATGCGAGAGCTGTTTATTAGACATGTTAAACAGAGACAATCTCCCTAAGACCACCTCACTCTATATCTACACTGTAATACCCATATCTAGTGATACACTGATCCTGCTGGATGTCAGGTCCCTGACGGCAGTAATTATAGGAGCCGTGTAACATAATCTTCACTGACATATACATAGGATTGCCTGACCATATAAGAGTTGTTCAATCCATATGTATGACCATCCAACAATGATGGTATAAGGGTAATATTATCTGTGGTATAAGTGTATAATATCATTTTGTTAGGTGGTTATACCAAGAGCAACAGAACGTTGCTGTAACATCCAGTAATACACTTGGCAACTAAAGTGACAATTGTAACATAATAGTGTTACAATCAAAGGAGGAATTTCTGTAAGAGTTATATCACTGGTCTATTATAAAACAGCTGCACACAATATATTAAGAACAGCACTACCTCAACTTGAATTAACTATTATTTCATGGTGAAAGCACAGAAATATCTTGGATGCTAGTTTATTTAAACATCAGCGGAATCACATTTTAAACACTTGTTTATTTCTCTTCACATTCTTTTCTATGTCTGTTTTTATTTCGCTAGCTTCACATGTGCTAATTGCAATCAAATTTATTTTTTTTATTATATGATCAAATAAAAGTTATATTTTAACATTCGATACATTGCCAGAGTGCACCTAGCTTTAAGATTCTTTTTCCACTTTCCCCATTCCCTGGTTAGGTTTATGCATCTATATGTAATCTTTGGTAACACCCCTCTCTATTGGACTCTATAAATAGTATTATTCACCATCATATTATGACGTGTCTGATGGCAGGTAAAGCAATTAATCAAAATATCTAGACTCCAGTGCAGTGGAAATATCTATGGTTTCTATGTGAATGTTGATCTGTGTGCTCAGGTCATATTTGTGCTTTTGTGGGTTGTTAAAAGTCATTAAACCCCCAGAAAAATTACTGTATATTTACACATCCTTGGCGGTGGTAAAAAATTGGTCTATGCTTTCAGTGGTACTCCTTTTCCACCATCAAGAGTTATTTATATTTGGAATACAAAAATTAAATAAATATATTCAATAAATAAGACACCAGTGAGAAGTGTTTTGTGGAGGTGAGGGGGAATATAAAGTTATATTGAAATAGGTTGGTGGGCACAGTGGTCAATTGGGCAAAAGAAGCACCATGCACATCTGCATTTTGGCAACATTATAATATAACTCAGTAAGGGGTAATTTTTACTAAGAATCGCGTTTGGTCGAGATTACAATCTCGGGTGAGTTTAGGCATTTTTTTCAACTCGCAAATTTACTAAAGACAAACTCGGGTGAGTTTGGGAGAGATTTCTCTATTTCCACTGAAAAACTTGGGTGAGATTGCAAACGCGATTAAATTCTAAAGTACTTTCAATGAAAAAGATACAACTTGGGAATTTAAGAATCGTGATTAAAATCATGGGTATAATTGTAGCAAACTCGGAGCTAAAAATAGACCACCTCCTGAGCTGCGAGTTTGGCAGAAACATACACAGATCTGTGTGATTTGTGTATGTTTCTGCATGTTAACTACCTACTGTAAAGTGTTTTTTTTTGTTTTTCTTTAAATGACGTAGGGTCCCCCCCAAAACAGCAAGACCAGCCTCGGGCACCTCAGCCAGTCCTGGTTCCTAAAAATATGGGGAAAAAACGTGTAGGGTTTCCCCGTATTTTAGGAACCAGCACTGGGCTGCTAAGCCTGTCCTGGTTTAAAAAATATGGGGAAAAAATTGCGTAGGGATCCCCCTATTTTTAAAACCAGGACAGGCTCAGCAGCCCAGTGCTGGTTCCTAAAATATGGGGGAACCCTACATGTTTTTCCCCCATATTTTTAGTTAATTTACTTCACTTTACTACTTCACTAAATTTTTTCTGAATTTCTAACAAACTTTTAGCTTAGGGGCGCCGTTAAACAATTCTGATGCACTAGGGTGTCGCGATGCAAAAAGTTTGGGAACCACTGTACTAGATAAATGATAAGTAGAATCTGATTGATTGCTAACCCGCACTTTAGTAAATATACTCCTAGGTCATTAAGATTTGGGAAGTTACAACACTATGCCAACCATAGTTGTGACCACACTGCATCTCCAGCAGAATTCATAAGGTTTGAATAAAGGAATCTGATTTTAAATTTGACCCTGCAGGATAGTGACTCTCCCCGCAGTAAACTCAGAGATGAGGCACAGAAGACTTTGTACATAGTGCAGCACTTGTAGGTACCTAAAGAATTCTGTAGACCAAAAGATTCTCTAAACTGTAAGTAACTCGGGATCGAAAACAGCTCTGATCGCAGCAATGTCTCTATCTCTCCAAGGGGTCTATTTATTGTCACTTAACATTTTCACCTGCTTTTGTAGAAATTAAGTTTTGGGGCCATTCATTAAAAAGGCAAAGCGGGAGATATTACAGATATCTCCTGCTTACCTTTCTCTCCCGATGTGGCCCGCTGTCCCCATACACTAGTATGGGGACAGAAATTCATAAACTCCACAATATTTTCTGAGCTTGACTGCGGTGCGATACTGATGGGTATCAGGGACTGTATGCCATCTCAGAATGGCCGTACAGTATCACTCACAAGTTCCAAAAAAATGTTTTTTTGGAACTTGATGAATAACTAAAGTATGGGGACTGTGAAAATTTTCGGGGGAGAACCAGGAGATATCAGCAGGCTCGCGACGCCCATGGCCAATAAAGCTCCACCACTCGCAGGTCCCCGAAGCTCCGCCCACTCACAGGTGCACTAAGCTCCGTCCACTCGCGGGTTCACGAAGCTCCTACCGTTTATTTCCCACAGTAATCCATCAGCAAATGAGCTGACAGTTTGAGACTGCAGTTGACACTAAAATTATGAAAAAATTGGAGCAGCTGGGGTCTAAGCTACCCACAAAAGTATGGACAAGGGACATACTGAGCAGAGGAATACCACATGAATCCCCACAGGTATGTGTAATATCTGGTGCTGCTCTTTGAGAGCTTTCTCTGGGTATATATGTTTTAATATATATATATATATATATATAAATATATATATACATATATATTGTACCAGAGATGGCGCTGGTGAGCAGCAGATTCTGTGTGTGGCAGGAGAGATCCGTCCACACAGAATACAAAAGCATTCTGGGAGATTGTGTTAAGTGCTGCCTAGTGGATTCAGTCCAGGGAGGACTGAGCCAGAACAGTCAGACAGAGCTCATTGTGCCAGGAAGCCATTGGGGTCAGGAGGCCTGAGCCTAGATCTGTGAGATACAGGGAAGGCCATCGAACTCTGTTACTGAGCCTATGTTAACTGCAAGGAAGCAGGCCAGACTGTGAGGCTGTGGCAGCTAAAGACCAGGCCGGAGCCTGTGTCAGGACAGTGGACAATTGAAAAGCCAGAGGCCAAACCAGGCCAGGCTAATTCTCCCAGTGTTACTCTGTAGGAGGCAGAGAGAGACTTTGAACTATGGGCCTGATTCAGACCCGGTCGCAAGCGCTGAGCGCTTGCAACCAGGTCGATGGTGGGCCAGTGCGCATGCGCACGAAGGAGCCGGCTACTTTGTGCGCATACGCGAGATCCGGATAGCGACGGGCACTCCTTTGCTCCGGGTCTCGCAAACAAAGGGGGCGAGCTGTCGATGTTGAGTGACAGCTCGCCCCCTTTGGTGGATGGGCCGAGGGAGTGGCTGCCCAAACGGAGGCGTTCCCATGTGAATGCCTCCGTTTGGGGGTGGCCCCACTGACATCACGAGTGATGTAAGTGGGAGAGATTTCTGCTCTGTTAGAGCCGAAATCTCTCTGGGGCTTGCGGCAACTAGACCCTACCACAAGGGTCTCGTCGCAAGCCCGATGGTCGCGATGGTCACCCACAGCTATGCGAGCGGCCAGGAGGCCGTTCTAAAAAAAAAAAAAAGACCGGCCCTGATTCAGAGCGAGCGCTCTGTCAGAGCGTCCGGCTCTGAATCAGGGCCAATGTTTGCAGACTAGCTGCCCAAGGTTAGTTAGGGGCGAAGAAATGAGCTAGTGCCCTAAGAAAGGGCTAGGCGTTTATTATTTTCTGTTTACTGAAATGCCATGTGTGGAGTCTGATTCTGCACCTAATCACTGCACCACTGACACCAGTCTACGAAGCTAACTACCCCAAGTTGTCACAATATACATATGAGCAGTGGCGGGCTGGGCCGGGGGGCAGGGTGCCATGTGCCCCCCGGGCCGCAGCGTCATGCGGGCCGCGGGCCGGTGCAGTCTGTGTCACTGTGACACAGACTGCACCGCGTGTGTAGCGCTGACCGGACGGAGTCCGGTCAGCGCTACACAGCACAAACACACAGCCGCCGACGCCGGCAGCTGTGTGTTTGCTGTAATCAGCAGCCGCTGAGAGATTGACGACGTCTCTCCCATAATGCAAAGCGGCCAGAGGAGCCGGTGGAAGCGTCGGGACCAGGAGCGGGAGTTTCAGGTAAGTGTTTTTTTTTATTTTTTATTAAGTCTCTCTCTACTGGGGGGGGGACTACTGGGTGCACTACCAGGGGGGGATTACTATGGGGGCACTACCGGGGGGGATTACTATGGGGGCACTACCAGGGGGGGGACCACTACTACTGGGGGCACTACAAGGGGGGGACTACTACTACTGGGGGAACTACAAGGGAGGCACTACAAGGGGAGGGGACTACTACTAGGGGCACTGCATAGGGGGGAGGGGACTACTACTAGGGGCACTACATAGGGGGAGGGGACTACCACTGGGGGCACTGCGAGGGACCACTGCTGGGGGCTCTATATAAAGGGCAATACTGGGGGTACTGCATAGGGGGGAGACTACAACTGGGGCCACTATTTAAGGGACATTGCATAAGGGTTACCACTATTGGGGGCACTGCATGGGGGGGGTGGACTGCTACTGGGGGCACTGCATAAGGAGTACCACTATTGGGGGCACAAGGGGCACTGCATAGGGGGATCACTACTGGGGGCACTACTGGAGGCCTGCATAAGGGTGTTATCTCCTGTGGCACATGGGGGCACTGCATATGGGCACTACGACAGGGGGCTGCCCCTAATCTACATATATGTGTATCTGTCTATATGTATATGTATTGCAGAGTGATTGACAGGAAGTTAGTGTTTGGGGGTGTTGACAGGGGGGGTAGTAGGTGAAATGCAGGCTTGTCAGTGCATTTGAACGCCATTACAGGGGCATGCGTAAGTTAGTTACTGTGATGGCATACACCATACACAGCTTGAGCTACAGTATCACTGTGTGCGATGAGGTTAGCAATTTCTGAGTAAGGTCTGACTGTGTGCGTGAGGCTCCGATGGTTTCACAGAATTGCAAGGCATTATGGATGTGTATAAGGGGAAGTGGGTGTCCTTATGTTAGGCTGCATATGGTATTGTCATTACGATCATTAACATATTTTCGCAGTGGATCTGCGTAATCACAGCTGCGATCGCAATAGAGATCCGTAATGAATCAGGCCCAGAGTCCAGAAGAAGGCGGAAAGAACAAGACAGACACAGGCAGCAAACCAGTATCTCAAGCTTAATTAGAGTTGGGGACTAAGTATATTTTCTACTTCAGGGTCCATAGGGTATCCACAGGATACCTTGGGGTATAGGTGTGACGTCAGTCGCTGGGCACCATAGAGTTAAGCTTTTCAGCCTCCCAGGATGCACTAGGGTCCCCCTCCTATACCCCGCCCCCGAGCCAAGGCACCTCAGTTTAGTTTGGTGCCCGGCCGGCGTCGGGTGCACCTATCGGAGTGGGGGCTAGAAGAGCCCCTGAAGCTTTCAGTGCAGCTGTGGCTGCACATCTGGATGTACAGCATGGACAGTCAGTCCTGACGTCCATGCTGTCTTCCCTACACCCCCGCCGGTACCAGAACGCCGGTACCGATCCGGGGATGCTGGTGAGCATCTGGGGTCACACCTAGCGGTGACCCCAGATGTTCCGGACCATGGCCGGATCCAAGGGGGACAAAGGTAAGCAGCGGGGTCCCGCGGTGGGTCCCCGCTGGTCACATGGTCCTAAGTCCCCAGGCAGGGGGCTCCCTGGGGACTGGCTGCAGCGTGGAGCCAGGCGACCAACCTGCGCTTTCCACTACCCCCTGGGACAGCGGACCGCAGCAGAGCGGTAGTGCTGCGGCGTCCCAGGGGTTAAATGCATGCCAGGGGAGCGCGCCTTCCCTGTCTCACAGCCGGCGCCTCCCCCGCTGCACACAGCCCTCTCTGCACGCTGCCGACTGGTCCTGTGGCAGCGCTCCTCCCCCAGGCCAGCCTCCTCTCTGCTCCTCGGCGGCCATCTTCTCCAGAACGCATGGTGAACGCTGCTGGAAGCGCTGGATGGGAGCATCGTGGTCTGGGTCCCCCCGCATACCTCTCCTCCGCTATGGTCAGGTCTGTGTATGCAGCGCTGTGTCCTACCAGGCCCTGTGTCTGCGTAGTTGAGTGATCAGTGCTGTTAGTGCAGGAATTGATTTTCTTTGCATTGTATGTGACTGTGCTAGCGCTGCTGCCTGTAACTTTTCTCTAAACTGTCAGCTTTATTACTGTCCCTGTTCTTTCTGCTAAGTCCTTGCGGTGCGGTGCTGCAGGGTGGTCTCTCGCCTATTTAAGTTATAATTGGTGAGAGAGGTCACATACGTGGTGCCATCATGTCCGAAAGTGATTTTCCCCTCCGGCTACAGTGTACTACGTGTAAAGTATCGTTAGCGGAGGGGGAGGGTAGCGCGGAGGGCCTTTGCCGGCAGTGTTTGTCCATGACGCAGCCTCTTACGGTTACAGCACTGGTACAGGAGCCGCCCTGGGCTTGTTTCGCTCAGGCGCTTACAGCCTTAGTGGGCCAGTTAGCTCCGCAGCCTGCGTTTACACCGATGGGTTTATCCCAGCAGTCAGTGGTGTCGTCACCCATGCAGGGTTTCCCACGACAATTGGTGGCACCCCAGAGTCTCCCTATTTCCCCCCTCCTGGTTTCTCAGGAGCCAGCGTGGGTTAACTCCCTGACGAGTTCTGTACAGCACTTGTCGGATGTGTTGCAAGGGGAGTCTGTGATGCGGCCACATAAACGGCCGGTGGCGTCTCTGTCGGCTCCTTATGAGGATGACGAGGGGACGTCTGATGATGGGGAGATTCTGGATCCTTACGATCAGGAAAATCTAAGTATGCCTTTGTCAAAGATGTGAAGGGCGATGCAACATTCTTTCATCTTTCGGGTCAGTTGGTGGACCATTTAGAGGAGGCGTGGAAACAGCCTGGCAAAAGATACCAGCTGCAGAGACGCCTGGCGGTGGCTTATCCGTTCGCGGATAATTATTTTGCAAAGTGGGAATCCCCTCCACAGGTGGATTCTCACGTGACCCGTCTTGTCCGTAGTGCCACATTGCCGATGCCATCCATGTCCTCCCTTAAGGATGCTACGGACCGCAAGGTGGAGATCTGCCTGAAGTCCGCTTATTCCCTTGCGGGGGGGGCAGCACACCGGCTATGGCCATTTGCTGGGTTGCCAGAGCGATGGAGCGCTGGGCGGATTCATTAGAGGCTTCTTTTGATTCCGACTGTCCGGCCGAACAGGCGGAGTTGATTGGCAATCTCCGTGATTCGGCCACCTACATCAACGAGGCGGCCCTAGATATTAGTACTCTGGTGTCTAGGATTTCTTCAGCAGCGGTAGCTGCTCGTCGCACCTTGTGGCTGCGATCCTGGAAGGCGGACTTAGATTCCAAAAAGGGTCTGGAGGCGTTGCCGTTTACCGGAGAAGTTCTCTTCGGTCCGGATCTGGATAAGATTGTGGCCACGCTGGCGGCAGCCAAATCAGCTTGTCTCCCGTCGGCCGCTGCTCCTTCTGGTTGTGGACCATCGTCCTTTCGGTCATCTAGGGCCCAGGGCAGGCCCAAACCACAGTCGTTTCCTCGACAGGCTGGTCCAAGAAATCGGCCAAGCCCCGGAAGCAGGCATGGAGTACCAGACGTCCGGCCCCCAAGCCAGATGACAAGCCTGCGGCCTGACGGTCCGGGCCTCCCTTTGGGGGATCCCAGGGTGGGAGGCCGCCTGCTGCAGTTCGCCCAGTGTTGGTCGACCACTACGACAGACACTTGGGTTCTGGAGGTGGTTTCCCACGAATACGCCCTCTCCTTCCGGCACAGACCCCCGGCTCGATTCTTCACCATGGGTCTACCATCAGACCGGAACAAGGCTACGGAGCTGCGGAAGGTATTGCACACTATGCTCCAGGCTGGAGTTATAGTGCCTGTTCCATTCTCCCAGAGGGACCAGGGTTTCTATTCAAATCTATTTTTGGTACAGAAACCCAATGGGTCATATCATCCGATTCTCAACCTCAAAGCACTCAACAAGTCTTTGCGGGTCCCGAAGTTTCGGATGGAGACCCTACGGTCCATCATTCTGACGCTGGAACCTGGGCACTACATGGTGTCATTGGACATACAGGACGCTTACCTGCATGTCCCTATTCTTTTGCGCCATCAACAGTTCCTCAGGTTTGCAATCCGCAGCGACCACTTCCAGTTTCGGGCGTTACCTTTTGGCCTGGCGACAGCACCACGTGTTTTCACCAAGGTGATGGCGGTGATGGCGGTCATGGCGGCTTCTCTGCGGCTGCAGGGAGTCCGCATGTTGCCGTACTTGGACGACCTTTTATTGGTGGCAGGATCTCCAGAGCTCCTGTTACGCCACTTTGACCTGACCATTGCACTGCTGCAACGGCACGGCTGGCTAATCAACTGGCAGAAGTCCACTCTAATCCTGTCTCGGAGGATTCTGCATCTTGGAGCCTTATTGGACTCGGGACAGCAAAGGATCTTCGTGACGGAGGACAAGATCTCTGCTTTACAGTCCAGGGTGCGCAGTTGTCTTCACAGCCGCCGGGTGTCCCTACACTCGGCGATGAGGTTACTGGGCTCCATGGTGTCGGTGTTCGACATGGTGGAATACGCCCAGTTTCACTCCAGACCTCTGCAGCACCTGATCCTGTCCAAGTGGAACGGGCTGCCTCAGTCTCTGAAGTCCCAGACGATTGTGATCACCCCGGAGGTTCGCCTGTCCCTTGCGTGGTGGTTACAGACGACCCACCTCAACAAGGGACGTCCGTTCTGGGTTCCAAATTGGGTCCTGTTGACAACGGACGCCAGTCTTCGGGGCTGGGGAGCAGTTTCGGGTCCACACTTGTTCCAGGGCAGGTGGACGCCGACAGAAGCGGAGCTTCCAATAAATATCTTGGAAGTCCGTGCGGTCTTCAATGTTCTCCAGCAGGCACAGCGGTTTCTCTAGGGTCACCCGGTGCAGGTCCAGTCGGACAACGCTACCACCGTGGCCTACATTAACAGGCAAGGAGGAACTCGCAGTCGGGCGGCTCTCGTAGAGGTCTCTCGGATCCTGGTTTGGGCGGAGCGCAATCTTCCGGCCATATCAGCGGTCTTCATCCCAGGAGTGCTAAATTGGGAGGCGGACTTTCTAAGTCGCCAGGACGTTCATCCGGGGGAATGGTCCTTGCACCCGGACGTTTTTCAACTGCTGGTGGACAGGTGGGGTCTTCCAGAGATCGACCTCATGGCGTACCGGCACAACAACAAGTTGCCGGTGTACGGGTCTCGCACAAGAGACGAAGGGGCATCTCTGGTGGATGCTCTGTCCGTCCGGTGGACGTTCCGGTTCGCATACCTGTTCCCTCCGGTCTCCCTTCTTCCACGGGTAATCCGGAAATTCAAACAGGAAGGAGGGACGCTCCTGTTGATAGCTCCCACGTGGCCCAGACAGCACTGGTTCTCAGACCTTCACGGTCTGTCCGTGGACAGTCCTCTGCGGTTGCCGCTACGACCGGACCTTCTGTCTCAGGGTCCTTGCCTTCACCCGGACCTGACTCGGCTGTCTTTGACGGCGTGGCTGTTGAGATGGCCATGCTGAGGTCCCAGGGGTTTTCCAGCTCTGTGGTGCGTACCATGTTACGAGCTCGGAAACCGTCTTCCGCGAGGATATACCATCGCGTGTGGCATACGTTCTTCCAGTGGTGTCGACCGAGAGGTTATGCACCGCGGGAGTTTCGTCTGTCTCGGATTCTCGCCTTCCTGCAAGCGGGACTAGATCATGGGCTTCGCCTTGCTTCTTTGAAGGTACAGGTTTCGGCCCTATCTGTCTGGTTTCACCGTAGGATTGCTACAATCCCGGATGTGCGCACCTTTATGCAAGGTGTTCTCCGCATTCAGCCGCCCTTTGTTCCACCTGTGGCGCCTTGGGATTTGGCTGTGGTCCTGAGGGCTCTCCAAGGACCGCCGTTTGAACCACTGGGCTCAGTGGATCTTAAATGGCTAACAGCTAAGACTGTTTTCCTTCTGGCCATTGCTTCGGCCAGACGTGTTTCTGAGTTAGGGGCTCTTTCTTGTAGACCCCCTTTCTTGGTTTTTCATGGGAACAGGGCAGTGCTCCGCACTCGGCCCGAGTTTCTTCCCAAAGTTGTTTCCCCGTTTCATGTTAACGAGGAAATAGTTGTTCCGGCCTTTAACTCACCGGGTCTTTCCGTGGGTGAGGCCTCTTTGGATGTTGTGCGGGCCTTAAGGACTTATGTTGACCGCACTTCTTCGTTTAGGAATTCGGACGCTTTGTTTGTCCTCTATGGCTTCCGTAAAAAGGGTTGGCCTGCTTCAAAGCAAACTTTGGCAGCCTGGATCCGTATGGCTATTTCTGAAGCTTATCTTCATGAAGGCCTACTGGTACCTCCTTCTCTGAAGGCTCATTCCACTAGGTCTGTGGGTCCTTCGTGGGCAGCTCGACGTGGTGCCTCGGCAGTCCAGATCTGCAAGGCTGCTACATGGTCCTCTGTCCATACCTTCGTGAGGTATTACAGGTTTGACACCTTCGCCTCTCAGGATGCTTCCTTCGGGCGGCGGATTCTCCTTTCTGCACAGGAGCGTCCCCACCCTTAAAGGATACTGCTTTGGGACATCCCCAAGGTATTCTGTGGATACCCTATGGACCCTGAAGTAGAAAATATGAGATATGGTAAGAACTTACCCTTGTTATCTCTATTTCTACGAAGTCCATAGGGTTCCACAGGACTCCCGCCCTGTCGCACCTGTGCTGCAGATGGGCTTTGCTCTGGTCACCGGTTTTCCGTCTCCCTCTGGTGAGAATGTGATTATTGTATGTGTCCAGATCTTTTTTCTCTCTCTTCCTTCTCCTCCTCCGGCCTATGGCTTGATAACTAACTGAGGTGCCTTGGCTTGGGGGCGGGGTATAGGAGGGGGACCCTAGTGCATCCTGGGAGGCTGAAAAGCTTAACTCTATGGTGCCCAGCGACTGACGTCACACCTATACCCCAAGGTATCCTGTGGAACCCTATGGACTTCGTAGAATTAGAGATAACAAGGGTAAGTTCTTACCATATCTCATATTTTTTAAGACCAGTCTGGCATATACAAATATTCTACTTTCAAATTTCCTCATTTTTATTATTATTTTTAAAATAAGAATTGACAACACAATGTATAATTTTGGGCTATTTTGCCATATATTACAGGGTTAATCCAATTATACGTGATATATTCGCTGGTGTGAGTCATCGCGACAATTGCCGCACTATGCAAATTCGGGCTTGAGCGGGCCACTAGGGGTGTGAGATGCTGTGCCGTTTCCGGCGTTTTAATGTCATGGTATGCAATTCTGCTGTATTTGTTATTATTTTTATTATTAGTATGTACATCTATTTGGAACATATGCTGAGAAATACTGATTTGTATTAGATTCGTTTTAATATTGACAATATATATTTTTACTACAAATTGCTTTACTTTATTCAAATAACATATCTTAACACCTACATTAGCACTTTGAGAATATTTAGGGACATATTTATCAATTACAGGTTGAGTCTCCCATAACCAAAATGCTTGGGACCAGGGGTATTTTGGATATTGGAATAACAAAATCTAAACACAGATAGCATTTATGTTCTATATACACCTTGTACACACAGCCTGCAGGTCATTTTATACAATCATTTCAATAATTTTGTGGCTCAAACAAAGTTTGTCTACATATATGAAAATCATTTTTGTTTCATATACACATTATACACAAAGCCTGAAGGTGTTTTTATGCAATATATTTAATACGTTTGTGCTTTAAACAAAGTTTGTGTACATTAATCCATCAGAAAGCAAAGGATTTACTATCTCAGTCATGCTAAAAAACTTCCGTATTTTGGAATATTCTGTATTTCGGCATATTTGGATATGGGAGACTCAACCTGTATTGGGTTTTAGACCTGATAATTGAAATTTATTATCATTGATAGTTGCGGTAATAAGCAATTATTTAACGCCTGAATGTATAAAAAAACACAGGCAGGGACAGGTATTCCGAAAGTAGCCCATACCTGGGTCGGGAGGTAATTATGAGATCGGCGGCCGCAATGCCGCCGGTCTCAATACCGACAGCTGAAGCCTGACAGAGGACTTAAGATAGGCATTGAAATAAAGACGCCTATCTTCATCCCGACGCCGGAACGTACATATTAATGCCAGACACTGGGTACACCCACTTGGCAGATGGTTACACCCCTTCAGTGGGCCCCTACTATTGCAATCCTCTGGTGCGCCCTTCATGCCCCAGTCCAACCCTGGATATCAGTGTTATCTCCTGGGTTACAGTAATGATGAAGGAGCCTATAACTTAATTTCTACACAATAAGGTGGAAATGTTAATTTTCCCCTACCTTTGTAGAAATGAAGGGATGATGAATAGGCCCTAGGTGTAGAAATGAAGGGATGATGAATAGGCCCTAGGTGTAGAAATGTAAATTCACTCAAATGTTTTGCTCATATCTACATGCTAATTAGAGTCTGTGGCTGTGCATAGAGAGTTATGTATTCTTTTAAGACTGAAAATATGGGTCTGTTCTGAGCTGTATGTAGCTGCGATGTTGAACACAGTGTTTTTTGTATGCACATGTGTCTGAGTTGCACTGCACTTGTGTACCGTAGGTGTTTGTACAGAGGACGCAAAAGTCCGGGCTCATTTATGTATCTGCCTGACAGGTTACCGCAGTTCTGGGATTTGCGTTCCACACTGTGGAATGCAAACCGGAAGTTCTCATCGGCTCCTGGCTGGCAGGCACATCCGGGTGCCGTTAGCCGGGAGCAGCAGCATAGTGTTAGCGCTGCTGCTCCTTTGCCTTCATAGTGGCAGCGTCTCATCCTGCACATAGCATCCAGCACCAGGGACCCCTGTTCAACCTGCCGATAAGCCGGCGTCAGCAGCTTACGGAAGCAGTGCCTCTCCCCTCTGGTACTTGGCAGTGGCAGTGGACACTATAAGGCAGCAGAGTCGAGCCAGCTGTGCCCAGCATTTAGCCGCTTCGTACTCACCTCCTCAGGATGCCTGCTAGTTAGACCAGGTATATAGTTTCTGGTCCTTGTTACTAGAGCCGATTTTGTGAGACTTCTGGGGGTTAATAACTTGCAGCAGTGCAGTCACTCTAAACTGCAGGAAGCAAACAAGGGAAGAGTATGCACTGTGATTCTCTTGTTAGAGTAGACAAATGTAAATTTCTCTATTAAGACTGTCCTTGGTCCTCTTTTGAGTAAAGCTAGTGTGCAGGCAGAGGCAAAGCATTGTACACTAAACACCCTCCATCCCATGACATACTCCCCACCTTACCTCTCAGCCCCTAGACATAGTGTCCCCGAAACCCAGGGACATACACTATACACTAAATCCCCCCCTCCCGATACTCTTATGTCCCCAGGGGCATACACTCCCCACCCTACCTCCTGGCCACCAAACCACAAACCCCCCGATCAGGGACATACATTATACACCCTACCACCACCAGTCCCCTCCCTGGTCCCAGAGACAATACACTGTCCGCTATATCTTCCCCCCTCCTGGTCTACTCTACACCTCAGTCCTGGGAACAAACACTACTGCTCTACCTCCCCTAATGTCCATAGGGACATATACTCCCTGTATCCCAGTGCTAATGCTTGTTTTTTTTTTTTCCTGTGGGGTCCGATGTGTTTTAGTTTTTTCCGTGGAGGCCATTGTGTTTTATTTTCTCCTATTGAGGCCAATGTGTTTGCTTGTGCTATGTTTCTTGCCTGTGCTTGCGTCTGAGTTTCTCCACGCATGCGTTCCATACAGAGTTGCAGTACAGATTCAGATGCGCACAGCAAGAAGTAGATTAGAAATGTTTTCGGTTCTCACAGGGGGATGACTAATCAGACTCTGATGTAATGTAGTATGGGTGTGTTGCTGAAAGTGGTTGCGTATAGAGACACTGAATCACTGATACTGGAGGCCATACTCAGACGGATGATCTGCACCTAGCATAGGGCTTGTGAAAGTTTCAATGATGTGACTGATGGTGGCGCCTAAAGACGCACAGAGCATGATCTGTAGACACTGAAAGTGGGCCGATGTACACCAGGGAAGGGCATTGTAGCAGCATTAGTTTAAAGTCGCAGATACAACTGTTGCAAATGACACAAAGAAGGTCGCAACTATGTCATACTCATAAACACACTGAGGACAGTCCCGCCCCCTTGACAAACCCCGCCCCCATTTGGGCTGCTTTCATAAATTTCCCGGGCTGGTTTTCCATCCCAATCCGCCCCTGCTGACATATGTTGGGTGTTCCTGGGCAGCATCTGGCTGGCAACAGTGGTGTGTGACTAAACGGATGCACAGAGATTTTGCGTATTATGGGAGTGTCACAGGCATGTCGTGGCCAAGTTGCTGATAGTGGGTGTCTCATACCTTGCACAGTTATACATACGGATGTACACCAGGGAAGGGCATTGTAGCAGCATTAGCATAAAGTCACAGACCTGACTGCGGCAAAAGATGAAAGGACTCAGAAGCAGCCTATATGTGTCTTTATTAATATTAAAGAAAAAGCATATTTTATATCTACATTGTCAATTGTATTAAAAAAATTGCAGTAGCTGCTTATTTTCCTGCCATAAAGAGCAAATTATCACCAATAGACAGAAAAATAGTTGGCAAGATTAGAAATGACCGTTTTCTGCTGAGTAGATCATGTATGTAAGTCTGTCATGCTGTCTAGTCAGATTCTAGCGTACTGCAACTCCCTTCATAAACCTCCCCATCATAAACTACAGTATGAACTGAACAAAGCACTTATTACTTTTTATGAATGTTTATTCACTGATGTGTATATGCTGCACCTGACATGAATTTATGACATGTAAATATAAAATATATATATATAAAAAAACAACCTCAACAGAAATTCAGTTAATCTTTATTGATGGATCCTGCACAGTCTACCCTTCAACACCACCCTTTCCCAATTGATAGACTTCAGCCCTGCACTGATAATAATAGGTTGGCTATGACAAGGAGACCCTATGCTTTGTCTCTGGCGGTGGGACAACACTCTCGGTGTCCCTCTCCTTTAGAGGCAGGAGGCCATTGGTATCCAGCTTCTGGCTCTACCCACGGGCACTATGGGAGAGACGTCATGACATCTCTCCCATAGTTCCAAGGAGCAACCGGGTGGACCGGGCGGCGGCGGACGCAGGAGCGGGGTTTAAGGTAAGTATTGTTTTTTTGGTTTTGTGTAAGCAGCACTACAGGGGCATTACTATGGTGGCATTGTTACAGGGGCATTACCATTTGGGCACTACTACAGGGGCATTACTATATGGGCACTACTACAGGGGCATTATTATGGGGTCATTACCATATGGGAACTACTACAGGGGCATTACTTTATGGGCACTACTACAGGGGCATTACTAAATGGGCACTAATACAGGAGCATTACTATAGGGGCACTACTATTACACTTCTTCACCATTATCCCCCTCAACTCATATCATATTATGTCATGGGCCATATCCTTATTGGGTGGCGTAGACACAATACTGGAAACTCCCTCCCTTTTCTAAGATTATTGCCGATACTCATAGAAATAATGAAAAGGAATCTTTAGGCTTGAAATATTCAACATCTACCGTCTCACCTTTAGTTAAATGGAGCCCATTGTTTGAATATTATACCAAACATCTTAACCCATCCCATTCCTCCTCCAATCCCTAATTAGGTTCTGTCTCTCTTGTTGTATGCAGATTACCTTTATAGGCCTGATTAGAGAAAGAACAAGTAACTGTGGTCCTGATTCAGAGTTGGGAATAGAGAGAGACATAGCACTTAACTGTGAACCTAAACAAACCATATTGCAATGAAAGGGGTGTAAATACATACATTTGTTTGCATGTGGAGTAAATTCTGGCTACTTTTACATGTAGCCCACAAATACTGCACAGCTTTATTATTACTCTACAATTCAGATGTCAGTTTGGACACCTCCATCCCAAATCTAAATCTCTCTGTACATTTTAAATCTGCCCCACCTGCAGTGCAGCATGGTTTCACCAAGATGATCAGTTGAGAGAGATATCGCTCTCTGGGTCTGATTCAGAGCCGGACGCTATTTGCGCTCGCTCGTCCAGAAAAAGGGGCTGGCTATTTAAATTGACCGTTCTCTCTTTGCGGTCTGTTGACGCCTCTAGGTCTGAACGAGCGAACAAAACATGCAGACTTTTTTTGTAAAAAACGCCCCCTGGCCGCTCGCATCATACGTCATCTCCGCTATTTATTAGATTAATCGAGTACATCGAAAGGCGAATGAACTGCTCGCTATTCTTGTGGTTGCATTTTCCTACCGCAATCATGCGAGCAGTTCTGGCTAAGAGACACCCAACTGACGTGGTCGATGATGCTGCTTTGTTAATTATGCACTCCCATTAAACGCCCGTTTTGACCGTTTGGCACGCCTGCGTTCGGATCTCCTCTCCCCGTTTTCAAGCACCTTCCCCTGTTACCACCTACAAACGCCTCACCCTGTCACTCAAATTAGCAGGCATTCGCTATATTGCGAGCACATGATTTCTGACCGCACTGACTGGTTCGCGCATGCGTACTAAAACCCATACGCATGCGCAGATGTGCGAACATCGCTCGGAACGAACGAGCGGCCGCTTACGAGCGGCTCTGAATCAGACCCTCTATTCCCAAGTCTGAATCAGGCCCTGTGTATCTTAGTAAAACCACTGCAGGTGGAGAAGATGTAAAATGTGTAGATAAATTTAGATTTGGGAGTGCTGTGTCCAAACTGACATTTAAATTGCAGTGTAAAAATACCTCTTTCCAGCATGTGTGGGCTACATGCAAAAGCAGCCAGTATTTACCGCAAATGCAAAAATTTTTTATGTATTTGCACCACTTGCATTGTAACATGGTTTGATCAGGTGCACAGTTACTTGCTCTATATTAAGCTGGGTACACACTATGCGATGTGTGCCCTTACGATATGTCGAGCCGACGAGCAGCGTGTACACATCGAGCGATGTAATGAACGACGGAACAATCCCTCGTTCCGTCCTTCATTACCTGCAACGACGCCGCATGCGGTATTGTCTGGTTACCCGTGAAGCACAGCCGACCGGACAACATGGCATGTGATCGCGGGTGTGCGCAGATAGTCCGTACACACTTTGCGATCCGCACGATCCATCATTCGGATCCACGACAAAATGATAGAACGTTCAATGGATCGCATAGTGTGTACCCGGCTTTACTCTATTCCCAAATCTGAATCAGGCCCGTAGTTGTATGTCTGCAAGCTATATTGGCCTACTCTCATGTTTTTGTTTTACTACTTTAATACTATTGTCTTGTACTCCCTTCCCTCCCTCCTTCCTTTCTTTCCCTGGTTGTTTGTTCCCCTTTCAGTACTTTCTGGTCAATGATAACTACCTTGTATTGCACGTGGTTTCAGTGTTTTCAGCTGCTGCATTGAAAAATGTTTTAAATAAAAATGTATTGTTTAAAAAATAAATAAATCTCATGCACGTATAGGGATTATGACATATTACTGCATGCATTATGCACAACTGAGGTACCCAATTCTGGGATTCAGGGTTTACAGTTCATTATCTCGTTGGTAATTTTTTCATTGCCAAGAACATGGTTGTAAAAATTGGGGACCTGGGATTGGCTGTGGAGCAGTGTGAAAAGATCCCAGGGTAAGGATACCGTCCATGTTATATAACTGCTGAAGCATGCTTGTGATTTCCGCATCCTCAGACAGATGTGTTTTTCACCCCAGCGTCATATGTGGCACCCCAAACTACCTATCTCCTGAAGTTCTGGCCAAGGATGGTCACTCTTTCAAATCAGACATCTGGGCTCTTGGATGCATAATGTAAGAGATGTATGATAAAGTACTGAGATTTCTGTTTCCTTTCCCTGTACTACAAATGTCAAGGAAGCAACATAGCATTAAATTACATGACATAGTCAGCATGATAATACCATTAGAATAGTAGGTTCTGCTCACACCAGGCCCACAATCCAAGTATTTATATCATTCTACAAACCTTGAGAGAGCCATCCTATTTATGTATACAGATCTGAAAAACGGCAGCATATAGTCTATCATGTGCCATCATAAGCCATCCAGGGACGAACAATTCAGTTTTTGTAATAAATACTGTTTGTTGATTAAGTCATATGAATGTGACCTTGCAGGGTCAAGAATCTTAATTCCCAATGTACATATCTGAGATTCAGAGGATTAATTGCTGTAAATATGCACCCAAGGGCAAGAGCGAGGCCAGACCTCTTTTGGGACATAAAGGGAGATGCATCAAACTTTCTAATCAGGACAGGTGAGAAGTTACCCATAGCAACCAACCAGATTTCATAGAATGTAATAGATAAAATGATATATAGATCTGATTGATTGCTATTGGCAACTTCGCCACTTTTCTCTCTTAGAAGGTTTGATACATCTCATAACATCAGATATCAGGGGGAATTCAATTAGACTTGTTATTTTAACAGGTGTGAAAAAGGGTGGTAGCCTCTTGCTTTAATGCCCCAGGGTGAGATGTAGTTAAAATTCCAACAGTCAGGATGTCGGCGCTAGCTAGCACCTTCTAGAAGATAATATGTAGAATCTGATTGGTTGCTATGGGCAACATCTCCACTTCTAAAAACTCTCACTCTAAATTTACCCCTAAGAATGTGTTAAAAGCATAACAATCAAATCATAACACCTTTGTGTCTAAAGTTTGTTTTGCAGTACCAAAATGCTATTTATTGTACAGAAAGTAGCCTTAGCCTTTGATGGGAAACAGGATCAGCACTCCTTAAAGCATGAAGATTAAACAAATAAAATAGAATGGTTTAATGAGTTGCAAACATCCACTTCTGCACTTTGGGGCTGATACAGGGGGTGTAGTAGGTATTACCGTGGGCCACATGGCCAGCGGTTCAAATCCCATCAGCGGCAGCCTGGCAAGGGTGAAGATCCCAATCGTCCCTAAGGTAAGTATCGCTAACCTAATTCTACCCCCTAACCCTGCCTTAGGGGTGCCTAACCCTAACCTCCCCCCAAGTGCTTAAACCTAACCCCCCCTTCCCTGCTGCCTAACCCTTAATCCCCCCGGGAGGCCTTAACCTAACCCCCCTCCCCCACGGCTGTCCGCGCCCGGCTTACCTTTATTCGGCATGCCGGGCGTCGGTCTTCTGGCGTATGGTTAATGACAGGCGTCGAGTTTTCGATGCCTGTCATTAGTACCATGCCGGGATTAGAGAGTCTGGAAGCCAGCGGTCGGTATTTAGACAGTCGGCTTCCAGACTACATCCCGATACAGGGGTGTACACAGCCGAAACTGTCTATTGGCGGCCACCTATCTGCAACTTTATGCAAATACCACCACAAAGCCCTTTCCTGGTGTACATGAGTATGAAGGTGCAAGGACTGAGACACCTACTGTCAGATTCTGTAAATTCTTTAATTAGATAATGAATTCTACTGTGCTCCTTTGGATAAAATCACTATACTTCACAAATGTCAACCAATGCGTTTCTTCTTCCTGCACTAACAACATAATGTTTGCTAATGTCCTTTGTCTGCTTGTAGCGCCAGGTAGCCAGCACTTATTATTAAGCACTTACTATGGTGCATCTTTCACCATGGAAACTTGCACATGTGGTATGGCAGGTACTCCATCTGTGTATGGCCGTCTATTTGAACGCCTATGTGCGCAACCACTTTCACAACACACCCACAACACTCTCATAACATGTCCATAAGATGGTTCCCCAAAACATTTCTGATACCATGCATCTCCATAGCTATTAGCAACAGCGCCTTTGTGTGAACACTGGGCCTGATTCAGAGCAGAGGAGTAGCATGGATCCATGGCGCCCAGAGAAAGTGCATGTCATACCGCCTCCCCCTTCCCTGTGCTGAAATGCGCCAGCTGGGCATGGCCAGCCCGTAGGGGAATACTGAAGTGAAGAAGAGCAAACAGTGGCAGTTTTACACTTGGCAGTGAGGTACCATTGGGGGAATGGAATGCTTTGGTGAGGCACTGTCGGACATTAAGGAGTAGCTCCTTTGGCACTGCTCTATTTATGTATAGAACCTAGGCTTTGACTTTTATCTCCTTTGAATCATTGTTATTAGTCAATAGAGGAGATTGTATTATATATTCTGATCATTTAACTTAAATTGATAAAATATATGTGCAAGAGTGAAATGTCACAGGGTGCAAAGCTTATTACTGCAATTACTGCCCCAAGCAGCTATCACTGATGTGGGAACACCTATGGGAAGCTCCCTTCTCAGCTATGCTACTACTTAGCAAATATACATTGCACCTATATTAATGTGAGTACTACTATTCATGTTCTGCCTGCCACCATTATTATTATATCAGGTCTCCTAATATTTTTTAAAAGACCTTTCAAATAACACTTTGTGGTCATGCCTGGGAACATCTAATTACTTTAAATAGCAAAGCAGTGCCTTTGTTTAATCTAATACCTTATAATTGAAGTTTAGGACTTTACCTCAGATGCGTCACTTTTAAGTCCATTGAAGCACAATGAATGAATGAGGAGAGGATGGAGGGGATCAAAGAAGAGAGAGGAGAGGAAAGTGCCGATCTGAGAGGGGAGGTGACAGAAGCCAATAAGAAAAAGAGAGGGTTGGTGACAGAAGCCAATAAGAAAGGAGTGGACAGGGGCAAAGAGCCAATCACAGGGTAGAGAAGGGAGGGAATTAAAGAGGTGAGAAGTGAATGTAATTAATCTGACAGGAAAGGGGAGGTGACAGATGATAATCACAGAGAAGGGAGGGCCGGATGGGAGGCAATCTGGGCAGCTTGAGAGAGCATGAAATGTAGAAACGGATCTCAGATCCGTAACTTATTTAGCATATAGAGCAAACAAACCGAGATAAAACTAACAAGGCGGCCGTCATACTGAGTAGCACCCATGACATCCGGAACCCCGGATGGCACCCTCTGTCCATTTTTGCACCCGGAGCTCATGCTCCACCAGAACCACCCTCGCTAGTCCCGATTCAGAGATGGACACTAATGTGATTGCAACAGCGTTCTTGTACGATTGCAGCTGCAAAAATATGTTAATGTCTGCAAAGATCTCCTGAGCATAGACGCCCACTGCTGCCTTCTTACCTGCATGCAACGACGCAAACCTGTGTAAATATCGGTAACATCAACGCACATTGAGTAGCCATCTTGGCCTTGCGGCAGGTCTGACCAGCCGCTGCCTTGGGAGCTCTTCAGACATGTAGAGCTGCGTATACACTCGCAGTGGATAATTTATGCACGCCCATGTAATAGTGTTTACACGTACAGATGGCTGTGTTTCTCAGACCACCCCCCGTCACCAACCCCAAATGCTGACAGCCTGTCACTCACAGTGCGGCTTATACGCATGCGCGATGGTAAACAATCACTCGATCTGCATGAAAATCGCATTAGCGTCCATCTCTGAATCAGGCCATGGTGTGTAACACAAGTGCCATAGGAGATATCAGGGATATTCGCACACGCGCAGCATCAAAAGTTGCTCAGGTATGTGACCTTCAGCATTGCGTGTAGCTCTGAATCAGGACCTTTGTGATATATGAAATAAAGCATTCGGCATTCCCACTTATAGCTATATTTATGGACATACAGTAGTAGCATCATATTTCATTCTCGTGGTGGCCTCACACTTGTGTGTTAGAAGTTGTGTACTTGTGCTGCTTACAAACCTCTTTAGCAGCATTGTCATGTGTTTGTGTGTGTTGGATCAGCTAGGGGACACATTGTTACTTCACACCGTACTTTAGTCATTTTTAACAGCTTTTTCTTTTACAGCTTGTGTTTGATAGGCTGCAGCATTTATAATTCATTTCAGTGGTCCTGGACCTTCAGCAGTTTTATCTGTTAGGGGAAAACACAACATATAGCCTTAGTAAGCTATAGAAGCTTTGGAAACATTAGAGGTCCAGCAAATAGCATATGCCATAGACTGTAGTGATAGGGATGATCAATAGATATTTGCTGCTTTTACTGACACTGCTGGTTACAAAACACAGATCTGACACCAACCCAATATGGGATTTGGTACACAGGTGGCTTATGTTGTTTCTGTATAGAGTGCAGACTCTGCGAGGGGGTATGTGCTGTTGTACTTACACAATACTAAGCTATGGGAAGTTACAGCTCTACTCTGTCACATTCAGGTACACAATGCTGTGTGAATATTCCCCTTTAAGAGCCCAGTCACAGAAAGAGATGTATTACTTCATCCGAGAAGGATTCTTTCCTGTACTGTCTTACATATCATCTAATGGCAGAAGACTAATCATCTCTTTACTTGTGAGCTGCCCCACCAATAGGCCATGTATAGAGGAAATCCTGGCCCATGATTTCTTCACCCAGGTATAGAACGGCCTCACTGGTGTACTGAGATAGGGGTATACTCACTATCCTAAGTGGGGATTTATACAAGTTTAGGTGTTGCCCATAGCAACCAATCAGATTCTAGCTATTATCTTCTAGAAGGTGCTAGATAAATGATAAATAGAATTTAATTGGTTGCTATGTGCAGCATCTCCTCTTGTATAAATCCGTACTTTAGTAAATATACCCCTTACAGTACATATTTGGAGGGCTGTCATAAGCAGCTACATGTAAATGCTGCACCCGTGCAATGGGATGTATTTACTAAGTTGTATGTAACCTAATAGAAAGCCATAGGACAAGCATAAAATGAGTCTTTTATCATCACTGAGTCTTTTCTTGTATTCAGGAAATCACACCCGAGAAGCTCTCATCTACCACCTGCCACACAGCTCCCACCCTGTCGCTTTCCATCCACCTCACCAGATTCTTCAGAAAGGCAGCTAAAGTTTTATATAGAGGAGTATTATACAGATCCTTATGCACAGGTATATAACTTGTCAGCTTCCAGCTATAGATAGCTAAGCATACTAACTTCATCTTGTACAAATGCTTGTGCTATGCTAGAAAT
This sequence comes from Taudactylus pleione, assembly GCA_031769625.1. Taxonomy (NCBI): domain Eukaryota; kingdom Metazoa; phylum Chordata; class Amphibia; order Anura; family Myobatrachidae; genus Taudactylus; species Taudactylus pleione. The sequence goes on along the minus strand of JAUIMM010000213.1, from coordinate 16,074,059 downwards.
GTTAGTGCAACTGGCATTCTTTTTATAGCATACAGTGTTTATATTAATAGTACCTTTGCCCTCTCTGTATAATGAATAATAATGATCATTTCTAATATTTCCTCTTAATTCACTTGGAGCATTATATAACAAACTTGCTCTTTTTTGATGGAGGGGGCAGCACTCCAAGAGGTGGGGGAAATAGTACAACAACCTGCAGTTGTCTGGTAATTAACCAATCAGATAAATAAACTACTGTAGTTCTTAGCCTATGTATGTGTTTGTCCTAAGCACAATTATATAGTAAAAAATTCAGATCCGTTATAAGTAGGGGTGAGCGGGTTCGGATTTCTGAAATCCGAACCCCCCCGAGCCCCCCCGATCCGAGTCCGATCCGAATCAGGCTCGACTTTTCCCGCCTGACTCGGATCTGAAATCGAGGCAAAACGTCATCATCCCGCCTTCCGAGTCTCGCGGGTTTTGGATCCTATATAAGGTACCCGCGTCGGCGCCATTTTCTCACTCGGCTGTGGACAGTGAAGAGGGAGGGTGGGAGTTAGGGCTGTGTAGTGTAGTGTAGTGTAGTGCTGCTGTTGTCCACTACTTCAAAGTCCATAGGGGCTGGCTGTGTTGTGCTGTGCTGCTGTTGCTAATAGGGGCTGTGTCCACTACTTCAAAGTCCATAGGGGCTGGCTGGACTGTGTTGTGCAGTCAGTTCTCCATAGGGGCTGTGTCCACTCCAAAGTCCTGTGCAGTGTCCCAGTCCTAAAGGGGTGCTGTAGTGTTGTCCAGGGGGTGCTCTGTCCATCAGGGGTGCTCCCCCCAAGTGCTAAAAAAATAATATATTTTCTGTGTTTGTGAATTGTGTGCGCAGTAGCCGCACGTGCATCAACAAAGTAGTGCCAAGCGTGCGCCTGTGTCATAAGTAAAGGGCCGGCTGGCTTGACCGTTAAGGGTGCTGTAACCCCCGAAAGTACACTCCAGTCCAAACCAAAAAAAAAATTATTTTCTGTGTTTGTGAATTGAGTGCGCAGTAGCCGCACGTGCATCAACAAAGTAGTGCCAAGCGTGCGCCTGTGTCATAAGTAAAGGGCCGGCTGGCTTGACCGTTAAGGGTGCTGTAACCCCCGAAAGTACACTCCAGTCCAAACCAAAAAAAAAATTATTTTCTGTGTTTAGCCGCACGTATATATCAAATCGATATAACATAAATGGAGGACCAAACTTTCTCCGATAAAAATAAAATAGAGAAAGATCAAGAACCACTTCCTCCTAGTGCTGAAGCTGCTGCCACTAGTCATGACATAGACGATAACATGCCATCAACGTCGTCTGCCAAGGCCGATGCCCAATGTCATAGTAGAGGGCACATACAATCCCAAATGGCAAAGTTCAGGAAAATGACCTTGAAAAAGACATTTAAATCAGCTGAAGAGAAACGTAAACTTGCCAATATGCCATTTACGACACGGAGTGGCAAGGAACGGCTAAGGTCGATCCCTAGTATGTTCATGACTAGTGGTTCAGCTTCACATGACGATGGAAGCCCTCCTCCCACTAAAAAAATCAAAAGAGTTAAGCTGGCAAAAGCACAGCGAAGAACTGTGCTTTCTAAGAAGATATCACAAATCCCCAAGGAGAGTCCAAGTGTGGTGGTGGTTGCGATGCCTGACCGTCCCAGCACTGGACGGGAAGAGGTGGCTCTTTCCACCATTTGCACGCCCCCTGCAAGTGCTGAAAGGAGCACCCACAGTCCACTTGCTGATATGCAAATTGAAGATGTCACTGTTGAAGTACAACAGGATGAGGATACTGGTGTAGCTGGCGCTGAGGAGGAAGTTGGCGAGGAGGATTCTGATGGTGATGTGGTTTGTTTAAATCAGGCTCCGGGGGAGACAGTTGTTGTCCGTGGGATGAAAAAGCCCATCACGGTCATGCCTGGACAGAAGACCAAACATTCCACCTCTTTGGTCTGGCAATATTTCTATCCAAATCCGGACAACAACTGTCTTGCCATATGTACCATATGTAAAGGTGAAATAAGTAGGGGTAGGGACGTCAACCACCTAGGAACATCCTCCCTTATACGGCACCTGCAGCGCGTTCATAAAAAGTTACTGTCAAGTTCAGAAACTTTGGCTAAGACCGTAAGCAGTCCAGGGACACCTAAATCCCGTTGTCCTGTTGTATCCAAGCGCCTGCAAACCACACCGTCAACTCCCTCCTCGTCAATTTCCTCCTTAGTCAGGATCGGAAGTAGTCCTGCAGGCCATGTCACTGGCATGACTGACTCTCCTATCCGGGATTCCTCTGGAGGATCCAGCATTGCTACGCCTACTGCTGCCGCTGTTGCTGCTGCTGGGAGTCGTTCATCATCCCAGAGAGGAAGTAGGAACACCACTACTTTTACTAAACAATTGACCCTCCAACAGTCCTTAGCGAGGAGGATGAAGTACGACAGCAGTCATCCTGAAGCAAAACGTATAACTGAGGCCTTGACTGCTATGTTGGTGTTAGACGTGCGTCCGGTATCCGCCATTAGTGCAGTGGGATTTAGACAATTGATGGAGGTAGTGTGTCCCCGGTTCCAAATCCCGTCTAGATTCCACTTCACTAGGCAGGCGATACCGAGACTGTACAGAAACGTCAGAAAAAGTGTCCTCAGTGTCCTGAAAAATGCCGTTGTACACAATGTCCACTTAACCACGGACATGTGGACAAGTGGAACAGGGCAGACTAAGGACTATATGACTGTGACAGCCCACTGGGTAGATGTATCACCTTATGCAGCAACAGCAGCAGCGTCACCAGTAGCAGCATCTCAGAAACGCCAGCTCGTTACAAGGCAGGCTACGCTGTGTATCACCGGTTTCAGTAAGAGGCACACCGCCGACAACCTCTTAGAGAAACTGAGGGAAATCATCGCCCAGTGGCTTACCCCACTTAGACTCTCCTGGGGATTTGTGATATCTGACAACGCCACCAATATTGTGCGGGCATTACATCTGGGCAAATTCCAGCACGTCCCATGTTTTGCTCACACAATAAACTTGGTGGTGCAGAATTTTCTGAAAAGCGACAGGGGCGTGCAGGAGACGCTTTGGGTGGCCCGAAAAATTTCTGGCCACTTTCGCCATTCAGCGACTGCGTGCCGAAGACTGGAGCGCCAGCAAACACTCCTGAACCTGCCCCGCCATCACCTGAAGCAAGAGGTTGTGACGCGGTGGAACTCAACCCTCTATATGCTTCAGAGGATGGAGGAGCAGCAAAAGGCCATACAAGCCTATACATCCACCTATGACATAGGCAAAGGAGGGGGTATGCACCTGACTCAAGTGCAGTGGAGAATGATTTCCGTGTTGTGCAAGGTTCTCCAGCCCTTCGAACTTGCCACACGTGAAGTCAGTTCAGACACAGCCAGCTTGAGTCAGGTCATTCCCCTCATCAGGCTTTTGCAGAAGCAGCTGGAGAAAGTGAAGGAGGAGCTAAGACGGAGCGATTCCGCTCGGCATGTGGGACTTGTGGATGAAGCCCTTCATTCGCTTTGCCAGGATTCCAGGGTGGTCAATCTGTTGAAATCAGACCACTACATTTTGGCCACCGTGCTTGATCCTAGGTTTAAAGCCTATGTGGTGTCTCTCTTTCCGGCCGACACAAGCCTGCAGAGGTGCAAAGACCTGCTGGTGAACACACTGTCAGCTGAAGCGGAACGTGACACGTCAACGGCTCCTTCTTCATTTTCTCCCGCAACTGGGGCTGCCAGGAAAAAACTTAGGTATCCTAAGCAACCCGCTGGCGGTGATGCAGGGCAGGCAGGACCAAGTTTGGACATCTGGTCCGGACTGAAGGACCTGGCAACAATTTCTGACATGTCTACTGTCACTGCATATGATACTGTCACCATTGACAGAATGGTGGAGGATTACATCGGTGACAGCATCCAAGTAGGCATGTCAGACAGTCCATACCTGTACTGGCAGGAAAAAGAGGCAATTTGGAGGCCCCTGTACAAGCTGGCTCTATTTTACCTGAGTTGCCCCCCCTCCATTGTGTACTCCGAAAGAGTGTTTAGTGCAGCCGGGAACCTTGTCAGCGAAAGGCGTAGGAGGTTGCTTCCACAGAATGTGGAGAAGATGATGTTCATCAAAATGAATTATCAGCTCTTCCAGGGAGACCAGCCTCCAGAAGGTACAGAGGGACCTGTGGTGGTGGATTCAAGTGGGGACGAGTTAATACTTTGTGAGGATGAGGATGTACACACTGAAGAGGGTGAGGAATCGGTGGATGAGGAGGATGAGGATGACATCTTGCCTCCGTAGAGCCAGTTTGTGCAGGGACACATTAATTGCCAGCTTGTTTTGTGGGGGCCCAAACGAACCAATCATTTCAGCCACAGTTGTGTGGCAGACCCTGGCGCTGAAATGATTGATTTGTTAAAGTGTGCATGTCCTGTTTATACAACATAAGGGTGGGTGGGAGGGCCCAAGGACAATTCCATCTTGCATTTCTTTTTTTTCTTTGCATTATGTACAGTTTGGGGCCTAGTTTTTCTAACTGCCATCCTGTCTGCCACTGCAGTGTCACTCCTAGATGGGTCACGTGTTTGTGCCGCCCACTCGTGTCGCTTAGCATAGTCATCCAGCTACCTCGGTGCAACCTTTTGGACATAAAAACACTATTGTGAGGTGTGAGGTGTTCAGAATAGACTGGAAATGAGTGGAAATTAAGGTTATTGAGGTTAATAATAGCATAGGAGCAGAACCCAAAACACGGAAGGGTGGTTTTGGCAAAACCAATCCAGATCCAAAACACGAAGAAGGATCCAGATCCAAAACCAAAACACAAAACACGAAAAGTGGCCGGTGCACACCCCTAGTTATAAGGTTGACTTAAAAAATACATATATTGTATAGTTATTCAGCTGTTAACATTTATGCACTACTGAAAAGTTATTAAAATGTATTAGACTTTTATTGTATAGTTCAGGTCTCATTATCAAATGATAACAATGGATACAGTAATATGTGCAGGTCATTAAATATATTATAGTAAGAAGGGAGCAAATATAATCAAACTAATGCATTCCCTGCTAATTAACAACATTGCTAAATATATCATAATAACATTATACAACGTCATAATATCACATTTGGATAAAACCATCCTTTGTGTTTGCCCTCATTAATCTCTATGTATCTGTATGCTTTCTCAGAGTTTCCAGAAGCAGGGGGACATAATAGCTCCATGATTGTCCCAACGCAGAGTCTGATGTCTCTCAATACAGATAAGATGTGTGAGGTATGAAGAAGAGGGTAGCTGGAGACGCCATGTGTTACAGGCATAGTTTTCCACATTTGGAGAGACCTCTTGTCTGTCTTTTGTCAGGGAGAAAAAAAAGGAGATGTTACAACAAGACCTGGTCATGAATCTTTGTACATTCTCATGAAAGGAAGAATGAGCCACAGGAGCAGATCGGCCTCCCAGAGTGAGCGCCAGTTTTACAAGTGGGATAATGCTAATAGTGCCTTGTATGACACCATGCTGGCTATATATACTTCATTATACAGACTCACAGTTATATCTCATCTCCTACTGTGCAAGTTACTGTGAGCAATGTGTAAGGTATCAGGTTTGGTTACAGAGAGAAATGTGCATATGTTTGTTCATTTTTAATAGAAAATTACTTTATTTACATAAAATGTATGAACAACAGGTATAAAAATAGGCCAGTCAGAAATGTAATGCACCCACATATATAATCCAGACATTAGAACACAATACACAACATACCATTTATGGTGTAAATACACATTACATCATATATTGCATTTTTCTGACAACACTGAAATCAAGAATGTTTCCTACTAAGCTGATTGTAAAGCTGAAATGGTATGTATCAAGTACCTAGATATCCAATCCTGGATACCATCAATTATTCTCCTCATGTATTTCTAAGTGTCATGTTTTAAACCTTTCCCTACTATATTTTTGATAATCTTAGATTACAGCTGTTTGTCACTGCATTGCTTTCGCCACCTTGCTTCTACCTATCATTTTATAGAATGTTCTTGATAACGCTACCTCACATCTCATTGTGTGCATAGGGTGGTTTTGGTGAGAAGTGAAATAGATATAATGATGTAGGTTGGGCAGGCGAAAGCTAAGAGGAATATCAGTTTTCTTACCTTCCTTGGCTTGTCCTTTGCTATAGTCTCCTATGTTATCAGTGTGAATAAGTCATCCTCTCAGCAGTACCCTTCTTAATCCATTAGGTGCCATCTCTGTAGATGTGTCTGGCCAATCCACAGAGATTGCAGGGCATCTACCTTGGACAGTCCCCATTCTTATTATGACCATCCTCTTGGCAACTCCTTTATGGTGCTATGCTAATGTCCAGAGAGAAGCTCTGTGGCAAGTGCTGGAGGCCATTGGCTGCTACCTGACAATGACAGATTATTTATAATCAATTATTATTAGTACATGGATACAATCCTCATTTTCCATTATATGCATTCGTCATTCTGGTATGACTTAGGTGTGTACCAAATAAATAGTTCCTGAGCAGACTAAGATACAGTATCACGTGATGGCTTTGAGATATGCTGCCTGCACCTTCAATAACACCTGCAATAAGTTTTGGTACAATCAACACTAGGAATAAGAATTGATCATGAACAATTAAGATTTTTTTATTAAAGATCAATTGGAAAACTGATTACTTCCACCATGTCCACATTCAGTTACAGTTCCCACTTTGATAACTTTGTAGCATGCTATGTTTTAACACTTTGCTCTGTCAGAAGCTCAGGCTTTGCTCTATGTGCTATTCTTTTCTTGCAGTGCAGACAGAGACCGTCACGGAGAGAGTGGTGGAAGGTGTCACACTTATATTAGAGAACTGTCTCTGCAACATCATACCAGGTGAAAGCAATAGAAATAGTATGAAAGCCCTTAGCGCTAAAACAGGGGAGTGAGGAAAGAGTACATATACTTCTCTTGTGGCATAATTTCTCTCAATAATAAAGAGGCGTTTCCAAACATAAAAGAGAAGACAATAATAATATAGTGTGATACTGTACGTAATAAATAGCTAATTCTAAAATCTAACAAATAAAGCAAATATTTTCAGAGATAAATCTGAGTAAGTTTTATCCCAGAATAATTTGCTCAAAAGAGAATATCATAAAAACTGATCAATTACTAATAAAACATTTTACAGACATATTCTGCATATTCAATACTAAAAACGTGATAAAAGCTCAAACATAGAGCAGTAGTAGTACAAATAAAGTTCTAAATGGCCAAATAGGCCTTTGTACCAGATAGAGGATATAAGTTCAGCGTTGTGTCACAGCCTTGAGGAAGAGATATCGCTCACAATGCACCAGTGCTGATGCCAGCTACAGAATACTTCTCTCCTGATGGGCCTTTGCCATTTACACATAGTAAGTGAAGTCCGGCATCACTTCTAGTGCAAAACAATGCTGAACTTACAACACCCATCTGGTTGGAAGGCCTATTAGGCCATTTGCTTGTGTGTATTGTAATGTAACACTATCACTTTGGACCAGGGCGCTGTTTTATCACATTAGCGAAAACTCTTTTGAACATTTTCAGTGGCCAATATATGCGCAATGGAGCCATGTGTGGCTTTTTCTGTCACAATGCCTGCTCATAAGATCAAACGCCAACACATCTTTGGGCATCAGGCAATGAGATTTCATAGAAAAGAAATTCATCCCTTGCACTATGCAAATGGGATTTTGTAAAGGGCTATAATAGGACATATTCCAACAAAGATTTGCTGCTTGAGCTGAGGTGGTGGTCTCATCCTCTGACCTGTAAAATAATATTAAATAATCAATATATTTATCTTCTTCTGCTAGTTTTGATTTCTCATTTTCCATCAAGCAGGTGAATTGGATCCCAGAGATCAGGTAACTTGCCCCATCCTGTGGGTGACCAAGTGGGTGGATTACTGTAATAAATATGGCTTTGGTTACCAGCTGTCAGACAACTGTACCGGAGTGCTTCTGAGTGACGGAACACACACTATTCTCTCCCCCCATTTGCAGTAAGTATAACAATATACTGCCATTTTTAATGACTTGGTTTTAGCGTGGCTAAGATGTATCCTTTCACTCTCTTCTTTCTTTCAGAAAAGTTTGTTATTCTACTAGCTTATACGAGCACATTACATTCCCTGAATGGAGTCCGCCCTGCAAGTTGGATGTAAAGATGAAGATATTGAGGTTCTTCTCTGAGTACATGCAGGAAAATATCTTGGAGGTGAGGACTTAGCAGCCATAGGAGAAGCATGTTGTTTGTGTAACATTTTTATTTTATTCCACATTGTATGAGAAGTTTGAGTAAAGGTGCGTACACACGCAGCAATTTTTTGGACGATTGAATGATAACGATGTCGTTATCGTTCAGTTGTCAAAAAATCGTTCAGCTTCTGCCCTAAAACGATGAACGATAACTACCAATGTGCGCTCCCACTTGTAGTTGGTAGTTATTGTTCATCGCCCGAACCTCTCCAACCTGACGAAAATGTCAAGTTGAACATGTTCGGGGATGAGAAAGGTATCCCAGGACTGAACGATAATCGTTCTTGACTTCATTCAGTGTTTCTGCTCAGTGTCATTATCGACACTGATCACACCCCTGCCGGGGACACACGGGATGGTATTGTTCATGGAGCAAATCGTCCCGTGTGTATGCACCTTAACAAGTATATGTCAGTGATTATGTGAGAAGATCCAATACAATAGGTTTGTTAAACTGATGGCACGACACACCTAAACAACTTACCTCTATTTTCTACTCTGAAGTATAATTCTATTCTGCATGTCCATTTGGAACCAGCAGAGGCTAGATACTTAATTAGAGTAAATATTAAGCTATTCACTATATCAATGCTGTCACCCTTTACATAACACGATAAATGGGGATGCCGTTTATAGACCGGCGGACTAAATGCCGCCGGTCTATATCCCGACACGACAAGCCCGACGGGGGACTTCACAGGCATCAAAATACCGACTCCTATCTGAATCCCGACGGCGGAACGCCGAAGGATGACAACCCGAATGAGGTGAGTCCGGGGCGTCTTTAGCGTTAGCTGCGGGGGTGGGGTTAGGTTTTGGGGGGGAAGGTTAGGGTTAGGCATTCCCCCGGTGAGAGTTAGGTTAGGGTGCGGGAAGGGGGGGTTAGGTTTAGGCATTCCCCCGGGGGGGACTTAGGGTTAGGCACCCTCAGGAGTTTTAGGGTTAGGCGCCTCTAAGGGGGGGAGAGGAGTACTCACCAGATGGCGTCGGGATCTCCTGTGTCGAGATTTGAACCAGCGGCTAAACAGACTGATTCCGATAAATGAATGGCTACATGTCATGTCTACAGTCCCTTCCATAATACATATTAAACTGGAAACTCTGCTTACAGGGTGGAGATCTCCGTGCAGCACCAAGCCCCAACGTCAGGACTTTGTGCCTCCTGCACTTCCTGAAGACAGACCAGGCTCATGTTGTTCAGTAACAGGACATTACAGGTAAGTAGGTCTAGTCAATGCAGTTCATGAATATTTACACTGTTGCCTGGATGCCACTAGAGTATAGGTATGAAATATAGGTCATTATTTTCCTTAGCGGAAACAAGTTCTTTATGCAATTCACATACTATAGAAACAGAGTTTGACGGCAGATAAGAACCACTTGGCCCATCTAGTCTGCCCACTATATACATCATCTCTGATGATTTTGATAGAATATTTAGATATGGGAAAATCAATCTAGTTTTACAAAGTAGTCTACATAGATTGATTTTATGCCATTTTTTAAAAAACATATTGCATGTGGCTTTCTGGGAACCATATCAGATTCACAAGTAATAGCATCACTGGAATGTAGCGGCAGTACACAGGGCATTCAGTTATTATTTGCATATGACCCCTAATATTAATGTGCTATATAATTTATCTTCATTGGTAGGTGAATTTTTACCATGACTGCACAACAAAGATCATCTTAAGCAGAGGACAGCAGTGTTATCTACTGAGTTTCATTGACCAAGACAGACAGAGCTGTACAGTGCCCCTGTCAGCACTGCAAACCAGTTGTCCTCCACTCATAATTCAGAGACTGGAATATGCCCTGAAAATGCTGCAAAGCCTGAAATGGGATTAGCCAATCCACAAAGACACATTTCTGACAGGTTTTATGGGACTGCCAAGTGTACACTGTAGTTACAACTTACAATAATACGGTAACCACTGAAAAGGAACAAGGCGTGTTATGAATTGTGGGCACATGTATGTGAATGTAGCACCTGTAAAGATTGTTGTCTGGTGGGGAAGTCATGATAAAGCATTTCATTAAAGTTGTATACTTGGTTAGCCGGGAGCGAGGCAGTAAGCCAGGTCAGGTTCTGTGCCAGATACAGTAGCTGTCAGGGTACAGAAATATCAATATGGTAGTAGTGAGAAAAGATGCAGCACAGTCTGGTAATATGGAGGTCTAAATTTGCATCAAATGAGAAAAACAAGAGTTCTGGAGTACATTGTAGCAACTCAGATTTCATACTGGATCATCTTCTACTTTATACCAAAGAGATATTTTGTAATCAATAAAGGTCATTAATGAAAGTGCAAAACATTTGTCAATGCATAGTTTCTCATTGTGTGCAAATGTACCTGTTCGTTCATATTCTGTAAGCCTCAGCTTACTCTGCCTGGTCAGCATGCGAGCCCCGAAGACTGCGTACGTCCATGCAGTTCCCGGGCTGGCCACTCCCAGAAAACGGGGCGGACACATCCTGTTTCCGGGAATGGCCGAATACCCCATACCTCCACCCCACAAAAATCAGTGATCACAAGGATTTGCTCGACCCCCTAAATGGAGCCCATGGTGCTTAGTGCTGCTCTTGATTACATGACATAATTTAATAAATATCCTTTTCTATGATTTTAAACAGGAAGGGGTGATGCCATATAGGTTTGTAACTTAAATAAAAGAAATACACATCAAAACAATGAAATAAATAAGAATAAACAAGAAAACCAAGTCTCTCGTCCAGCCCTCCGGAAGAACCCCACACACTCCGTCTTTAAACAGAGTTTGAATAGAAATCAATGGGCGGATCATTGTCGATTATTCGCAATAAATACCAAGAAGTGGTACGTAAGCCAAGTGTACAAATATACTTTCCCACATGTTAAAAAACATTCTACTTTATGCTCCTTATCCATAGCTACTTATGTAACAGACCCTAGCTGTGCCATGTTCTCCCGTTACAAAGCCAACAATAAAGCAATTTTTTTCAAATTGATCTTATATGTTTTCACTCGGTTCAAGATGTTTTCACTCGGTTCAAGATGTTATCACACTGTTCAAGATGTTATCACGCGGTTCAAGATGTTTTCACTAGGTTCAAGATGTTTTCACTCGGTTCAAGATGTTTTCACTCGGTTCAAGATGTTATCACACGGTTCAAGATGTTTGTTATCACACGGTTCAAGATATTATCACACTGTTCAAGATGTTTTCACTCGGTTCAAGATGTTTTCACTCGGTTCAAGATGTTTTCACTCAATTTCAAGATGTTTTCACTTGGTTCAAGATGTTATCACACTGTTCAAGATGTTTGTTATCACACGGTTCAAGATATTATCACACTGTTCAAGATGTTTTCACTCGGTTCAAGATGTTATCACACTGTTCAAGATGTTTTCACTCAGTTCAAGATGTTTTCACTCGGTTCAAGATGTTATCACACTGTTCAAGATGTTTGTTATCACACGGTTCAAGATGTTATCACACTGTTCAAGATGTTTTCACTCGGTTCAAGATGTTTTCACTCGGTTCAAGATGTTTTCACTCGGTTCAAGATGTTACCAATCACTGTGCACTTGTCATCATGCAGTAACGGCTGATAGATAAATGTAGCCTGTAGAAAAAGACAAGTGTGAGTTACCCATGTAATGCCACTTTCAGAAGAGGAAATGATTGTTCTTAATTATGTCTCGTATAGAGATTATAGGCATGTTATGGCATTGTAGAGTAGAACATATCTTCCATTAATAACGATTCAACTATTGCTCAAATGATAACTGTATATAGGAACTGTTTTTTGTCAATGTAAGATCATAGATGGCAGGTAATTTCAGCACCGTAACTACATTTACTGGTGCCTGGTGCAGGCAACGCCCCCTCCACATGACATGAGGGGCGCCCTGCTAGGCAATTGCAGGAACCATGGGTGAGCAGCGGTGCCGCCCACAGAGCTCTGCGCTGGTGCACTGCACGCACACCCCTAGTTATGGCCCTGGGTAGTCTGCCTGCTGTTTGAATGCCCCTTCCCCCTCCCCCCCCCCATTTTAGGAGACAGCTAGGTATTCTTACGTCATCTATATGCAGACACATGGGGCCCAAACATCAGAAATAAGAATGATTCACTGATTCTGCCAAATTAACACTAGAAAATCCCTGTGGTAGTAGCTGAGAATAAAAATGGTGCAGGATGCAGGCACCAAAAGGTGCATAATAATATGTTGCTGGTTCGGTCAACTTTTCCTGCAATGAGCTCCAAGAACCAGTTTGCATAACAGACAATTCCAATATCCATACATTTTGAAAATTAATCCCACTCCCCTCCACCTGAATAGTGGGTGGAGGAAGAAATAAGGTAACCAGTGACGACAGGAAGGAAGAGGGGGGTGGACCAGTGACGACAGGAAGGAAGAGGGGGGTGGACCAGTGAATGCAGGAAGAAAGAGGTGGGGATCCAGCGAATGCAGGAAGAATGGAAGGGGGATCCAGCGAATGCAGGAAGATTGGAAGGGGGGGATCCAGTGAATGTAAAAAGAGAGGAAGGGGGGAACCAGTGAATGCAAAAAGAGAGGAAGGGGGGAATCCAGTGAATGCAAAAAGAGAGGAAGGGGGGAACCAGTGAACACAAAAAGAGAGGAAGGGGGGAACCAGCGAACGCAGGGAAGAAAAGGGGGAACCAGTGAACACAGGGAAGAAAAGGGGGAACCAGTGAACACAGGGAAGAAAAGGGGGAACCAGTGAACACAGGGAAGAAAAGGAGGAACCAGTGAACACAGGGAGGAAGGAGGGAACCAGTGAACACAGGGAGGAAGGGGGGAACCAATGAACACAGGGAGGAAGGTGGGGACTAGTGAATGCGGGGAGGAAGGGGGGAATCAGTGAACACAGGGAGGAAGGTGGGGACTAGTGAATTGGGGAGGAAAGTGGGGAAACAGTGAACTCAGGGAGGAAAGTGGGAACCAGTGAATGCAGGGAGGAAGGTGGGGACTAGTGAATGCAGGAAGGAAGGGGGGAGACTAGTGAACGCAGGGAGGAAAGGGGGGAACCAGTGAATGCAGGGAGGAAGAGGGGGACCAGTGAACACAGGGAGGAAGAAGGGGGACCAGTGAACAAAGGGAGGAAGGGGGGAACAAGTGAACACAGGGAGGAAGGGGGGAACCAGTGAACGCATGGAGGAAAGTGGGAAACAGTGAATGCAGGGAGGAAGGTGGGGACTAGTGAATGCAGGAAGGAAGGGGGGAGACTAGTGAACGCAGGGAGGAAAGGGGGGAACCAGTGAATGCAGGGAGGAAAGGGGGGAACCAGTGAATGCAGGGAGGAAAAGGGGGACCAGTGAACACAGGGAGGAAGAAGGGGGACCATTGAACACAGGGAGGAAGGTGGGGACCAGTGAACGCAGGGAGGAAGAAGGGGGACCAGTGAACGCAGGGAGGAAGGGGAGAACCAGTGAACGCAGGGAGGAAAGTGGGAACCAGTGAATGCAGGGAGGAAGAGGGGGACCAGTGAACACAGGGAGGAAGGGGGGAACCAGTGAATGCAGGGAGGAAAGTGGAAATCAGTGAATGCAGGGAGGAAGGGGGGAGACTAGTGAATGCAGGAAGGAAGGGGGGAGACTAGTGAATGCAGGGAGGAAAGAGGGGAACAAGTGAATGCAGGGAGGAAGGGGGGAACCAGTGAAAGCAGGGAGGAAAGTGGGAACCAGTGAATGCAGGGAGGAAGGGGGGAACCAGTGAACACAGGGAGGAAAGTGGGAACCAGTGAACGCAGGGAGGAAAGTGGGAACCAGTGAATGCAGGGAGGAAGGTGGGGACTAGTGATTTGAGGAGGAAAGTGGGGAACAAGTGAATGCAGGGAGGATAGTGGGAACCAGTGAATGCAGGGAGGAAGGTGGGGACTAGTGAATGCAGGGAGGAAGGGGGGAGACTAGTGAATGCAGGGAGGAAGAAGGGGGACCAGTGAACACAGGGAGGAAGGGGGGAACCAGTGAATGCAGAGAGGAAGAAGGGGGACCAGTGAACACAGGGAGGAAAGTGGGAAACAGTGAATGCGGGGAGGAAGGGGGGAACCAGTGAACGCAGGGAGGAAGGGGGGAACCAGTGAATGCAGGGAGGAACCAGTGAACAGAGGGAGGAAGGGGGGAACCAGTGAACGCAGGGAGGAAAGTGGGAACCAGTGAACGCAGGGAGGAAGAAGGGGGACCAGTGAACACAGGGAGGAAGAGGGGGACCAGTGAACACAGGGAGGAAGAGGGGGACCAGTGAATGCAGGGAAGAAGGTGGGGACTAGTGAATGCAGGAAGGAAGGGGGGAGACTAGTGAACGCAGGGAGGAAAGTGGGGAACCAGTGAATGCAGGGAGGAAGGGGCGAACCAGTGAAGACAGGGAGGAAGGGGGGAACCAGTGAACGCAGGGAGGAAGAGGGGGACCAGTGAACACAGGGAGGAAGAGGGGGAACCAGTGAACGCAGGGAGGGAGTTGGGGACTAGTGAATGCAGGGAGGAAGGGGGGAACCAGTGAACACAGGGAGGAAAGTGGGGACTAGTGAATGTGGGGAGGAAAGTGGGGAACCAGTGAATGCAGGGAGGAAGGTGGGGACTAGTGAATGGGGGGAGGAAGAGGGGAACCACTGACCATAGGGAGGAAGGGGGACCAGTGAACGCAGGAAGAAGGTTGGGACCAGTGAACACAGGAAGGAAGGGGAGGCCAATATATGTGTGACAGGGGGTGCAGTGGAAGAAGGAAGGATGGGAGGAGCAATGGATGAAGAAAAATGGAAGACAGGGGGGGCAGTGAATAAAGGATGAGGGGATTAGTGGATGTAGAAAGGAAGGGGTAGTGGATACTAGAGACTCGCTGTCAGCTCTAAGGGCCTGATTCAGACCCGGTCGCTAAGCTGCGTTCGCACGCAGCCGTCAGGGGCCGGGTATGCAAATCCCACGATCGCATGGGATGGCTTAAGGGCACCCTCTATGTCATAGCATGCGGCGGCTGTGCGATCACAAGCCAGTCTAATGCCGCCCCCTTTCCCTTCTCAGCACGTCATCTCCAGGAAGTGTATTAAACCATCTGTAACATCGAGAACCATCGGAGGCATACGCAGTGCTTGTGGCAGAGCCTACCCTTCCGCAAGCACTGCGAGTGCTGCAGTAAAAAAAACAGCCAGGTGATGTGTACAATGACACTTCACTTTAATTATGCATGCCCAAAGAACGCTGTTTTGACGCTCAGAAATACCTGCGTTCGCACACCCACTCCGCATTTTTCCAGGTCCTTCCCCTGTTACCACCCACAAATGGCACATTATGTCACTCAACCTAGCAGGCCATCTATGTGTTCTGAGCGATCGCTTCCCAATCGCTATGAGAGGCTCACGCACGCGCACAGCGATGCATAAGCATGCGCAGACGGTGACAATCGACCAGCAGCGTTCGAACGTAGCCTTGCGATCGGGTCTGAATCGGGCCTTAAAGTTAAGAGCTGACGGCCAGTGTCTAGTATCCACTTCCCCTTCCTTCCTACATCCACTAACTTTCCTTCCTTAGACTAAGCCAGTGACTGTCAGCAATGGCTGCTGCAATAGGTGGCACTGTTATAGGGTTCCCTCATTTTCCTGCACCCAGGGCAGTAGAGTGCCTCAGTGTAACCTGCTGTACTAGGCTAATGCCGCAGTCTGTCTCCTCCTATGACCGGCAGCACTAGCAGCTATCCTGGCAGCAGGGGGAGAGGAGCTGTGTCAGCTTAGTACCAGAGTCCAGAGATTAAGTCCTGCACTGATCCCTGTGCCTTGCTCTGACCCCAGCCATACATGATGTCATCCTGCTACCTCTGCATCATACGAGCAGCAGCTGGAGTAAGGGGGTGGAGGGGGTAAGCATGGAGACAATGCAGGTGGGCATCCCGGATATTGCGCCGAATGACTTTAGTGCCATCACGGAATTCGGACAATGCGGCTCCGCTGGGTGCCGCGATGCGCTTCCTGATCTCCTGATAAGAGCCATTGCTGCCCCCGCCGTCATGTTTCTTGGCTTCTTACGTCACTGGCACCACCACAGTGTCCATGCGCCAAGGGCTCTGAGGCTGGTGTGCACACATACATGAAGTCCCCTCTGCTCTGGTGGCCATTTTGTTGTAAATAGAGAAGAGAACAAAGTAGCGCTTGGCCATTGAGGCTGCGCTGTCTGTGGACATGTTAACAAAAGTCAGTCATGGCTCATTATGTAAACACATGCCATAACGCCCACAGACAGACTTTGCTCTTGATGGACATCGGAATCCCGGCATCAAATGGTTGCTGGGCTAACTACATCAAATCCAGCGATGCGATGGCAACTAGCCGGTATGTACCTAGAAAATCGGTAAGTGCTGTTCTTTGTGATAGAGGGATTTCTGGGTTTATGACGTGCATGCCTCTCAGGGGCATCCCAAAAAGAGGCCCATAGCCTTCTATTAGGGTAACAACCCATTGAGTCGAAGCACCGTAATACATACAATATATGAGAAATGCAGTAAAATGCCCAAAACCTACAGAATTTTTCAGTTTAGTACATCCCATCCTGTGAATGGTGAGGTTTCCTCCTGGGTTGCTGGGCATTGGAATTCAGACAAGGGATGCCCATCAGTGGGCTGGCCGTTAGTGGTTATCATCGAGCATTTCATCTGTGATTTCCCCACAGATGGTTTTGCTCCATCAATGTTACTGTTGATAGTTTGCAATGCCACCGGAAGGCATGGCGTGTCGCAAGCCAATCAGAATTGGGGGTGGGCCTTAGCAGACCACTGGGAGGCTAAATTCCAGCCATCTGAGATAGAAAGAACTCATCAGGTCCTAGTCAGCTATAGATGGCAGGGAACCACTGGATCTCTGCCATCATTGACAAACCCATCGACCATCGGAAGTTAACCATTGATGGTAGTTAACTATCAATGGTCGATGGCCATCCCTAATTTAGACTCAACTTTAATAAGAATGATTACGGAGTTTATTATCATCATTTAACATTTTCACTTTTGTAGAGGGGTGACACCAAAATGCCAGCTCCTCTGCAGTGACAGGGAGCACACCACATGATGCTCCTTTTAGTTATTGGTGGGCTGTTAATGTAAACAGTGCAGTGATTACATCACCAGGGCTCCCTGCTGAAAGCAAACCAGTGATGCCAATAGCCATGATGGTGTGTGATACATGGATTCCCATCCTTGGTCAAAATGAGTATTTTGCAGCAGTGGCGTAAATAGGGTATTTGGAGCCCAGGGCAAGTTAAGTTTGTGCGTGAGAAAAGGGGTGTGGCCACTGAAAAATGGGGGCGTGTCAACGTGACTCCCCACCGTTTCCTGACACTCTAGGAACATTCCTTTCCATTCCATGTGCACCTTAATGCCTCAGTAGTAATGCCCCTTACAATACCCACTGTAGTAGTGCCCCTTATGCAATGCAATGTCCCCAGTAGCATTGCCCCTTATGCAGTACCCCCTGTAGTGCCACTTATACAGTGCCCCCAGTAGTGGTCCCCCCTATGTAGTGCCTTTTATACAGTCCCCCAGTAGTGGTCCCCCCTATGCAGCACCCTCAGTAGTAGTACCCCTATGCATTGCCCCCTATACAAGTACCCCAGTAGTGGTCCCCTCTATGCAGTGTCCCCAGTAGTGGTCCCCCCTATGCAGTGCCCCAGTAGTGGTCCCCCCTATGCAGTTCCCCTAGTATTGCCTCTTATACAGTGCCCCCAGTAGTGGTCCCCCAACATGCAGTGCCTCTAGTAGTAGTCCATTCATGCAGTGCCGCCAGTAGTGGGCCTTCTATGCAGTGCTGCCAGTAGTGGGCCTCCTATGCAGTGCTGCCAGTAGTGGGCCTCCTATGCAGTGCCCCCAGTAGTTCCCCCCTTTACAGTGCCCCCAGTAGTAGTCCCCCTATGCAGTGCTCCCAGTAGTGCCCCCTATACAGTGCCCCAGTAGTAGCCCCCCTATGCAGTGCCCCCAGTAGTGGTCCCCCCTATATAGTGCTCCCAGTAGTCTCCCCTATACAGTGTCCATTATATAATAAAGACACGCACACACAAAAAAACAACGCTTACCTGAATCCCCGCTCCTCCGTCCTCCCACTCAGCACTATGGGAGAGACGTCATGACATCTCTCCCATCACTCACTGTGGGAGCCGGAAGGTGGAGCACATGACTGAGCTCCAGTAGTGGGTGCAGCAGCCAATGAGAGTCTGTGTGACTCTCATTGACTGCCAAAACAAACACACCGCCGCCAGACAGTACGAGTGTAGTACCCAGTGCCGGCGTGTTTGTTACTGTGTACTCTGTCTGATCCACACTACACTGACTTAAAATCACTGTCCTGGACTGCGGCCAGTCCGATGGAGCCCAGGGCACGTGCCATGCTCGACCCTCCGTTTTGCCCCTGCTTTTCAGAGAGGGCATATACCAACAAGCTGTTGTGTAGTTGTTCCTGGATCCAGCACTAGCACCCGCTATACCCCAAGGGTAATGAAGTGTCATAAAGTAGCACAACTGCAAAATCAGGCCCTATTACATTTCCCTCAATATGTCTTCACCACTGTAAATCATTTATTATTATTGTACATGTGCATATAATAGTCTGGTGAATTGTAATCAATTGATGGAGTCTAAGACATAGTTACTTACTATTTAGATGTTCTTTGAAATTTTGAGCGCAGCCAGCTTAGGAATTTATTCTTGTTTTGTTTTCTGCAAAAAAAAGCACATATGTTGGTACATGCGGCAGGTTCTGGTTCTGCACCAATGTGTATGTTTTGTTTATCGGCCAGCATTGTCACAGAAGAAAAGACACTTGGGGGTAAATTTACTAAAGTGAGAGTTTTTAGTAGTGAGTTTTAAAAGTAATGTTGCCCATAGCAACCAATCAGATTCTAGCTATTATCTTCTAGAAGGTGTTAGTTACTGTAAATGTTAAGTAGAATCTGATTGGTTGCTATGGGCAACATCACTTTTAAAACTCACTTCTAACAACACTCACTTTCGTAAATTTACCCATTGATGTGTATGACTACTGTGTATGTGTCTCACATGTACATAGTTGTGTGTATATGACTACTGTGTATGTGTCTCACATGTACATAGTTGTGTGTATATGACTACTGTGTATGTGTCTCACATGTATATAGTTGTGTGTATGACTACTGTGTATGTGTCTCACATGTAAATAGTTGTGTGTGTATGGCTACTGTGTATGTGTGTATGACTACTGTGTATGTATCTCACATATAAATAGCTATGTGTGTAAGACTACTGTGTATGACTACATGTGAGACACATACACAGTAGTCATACACACACACAACTATTTACATGTTAGAGAGATGAATGTGTGTATTTTGGGGCTAATTGGTGTGAGGTTCTGGTTTTGTTGTGGACCCAGGGTGGTATTAGGAGCAGACACTGAAGTAGATTTAAAAGAGAACGTGGAACTTTTAATGAGTGGTTTAGTAGACATGGAAATGGCAACATAAAAGTCTGGGTAGTAATAAGGTGCACTTGAAACTGTAGTGAGGCAATGGGAAAAAGTCCAGGTAGTGACAGACAGGAGACAGTCCAGTATCCCAGGTTTGTGAGGCTGAAGTGAAGTGCAGGCTGAAGAAAACAAGATCCAGTGGAATGCAAGTGGAGGCAAGGTGCAGGGTACAGGAGACTCAGGTACTTAGACAAGGGAGAGGTAATTGGAGGAGGCAGAGGAATCCAGCAGAGTTAGAGCAGGCAAGGTGAAGCAGGCTAGACAGGGATTCCAACGACTGGTGTATGAGCACAGGAACTCTCTCTCAGCTTCCGCTGAGAAACACGTTGCACTGGCAATGAAAGGGAGCTCTGAACTCCCTTAAATACCCAGTGCTCTGCCATGACAGGCCAGAGAGAGAGCACGTGACACACCAGTATAGGGCGACTAGGTCACATGGCCAGAGGCAAGATAGCAGTGCCCATGCTGGAGCGGAACAGAAACACCGCCAGGCCTAACCAGCCCAGAATGACAACATGCCAGCACAGGACCAAGCACAGCCAATGCTCCCCGCCAGACAACAGCACCACCGCCAGACGCCCCTCGCCATAGCATCCTCACAGGTATCACCCGCTGACTGCCATGCCGAGAAACCCTGGTCGTGACAATTGGGACTTTAGTAATACACACTCACATTACTTCTCTATGCTATCATTGGATAGAAGTATATACAGTTGTCAGATGTAAATTAAGAGAGGAGAGGACCTGTGTGCAGCCTCCTTGCTAGCCCCTTCCTGTCTCTGGGACAATGGTGGCTGTGCTATATTCCTGATGATATCTGTACTGTGCATACGCAAATCTCCGGAAAAATGGTGGCCGCACCATTTTTACTATGACTGGCACAATGCTGACAAGTGACTCCAGAGAGGTAAGTATACTAAATGGGTGCAAGGTGTGTGGTGTGGGCCCCCCTGGTCACAGGGGCACCTGCACCCATTATAGATGCACCACTGACAGTTGTACACCTGACTAATGACTGGGGCAAGTGTGTCTCTCTGACTATTTACACATACAGTAAATACTCTTTTTTTTCTATGTCCCATAATACAACACTTTACCATGATATACATACTGAATAAACCAACGCGTTTCGTCGTGTGTGACTTTTTCAACCTTGAAAAAGTCACACACGTGACGAAAAGCATTGGTTTATTTACTTTCATCCAATACTGACGTCACAGACGTGTGACCAGAGAACTCTGGAAGCACAGACACCGGGAAGAACATACGCGGCTAACGTGATAGGGGCATCACTAAACAGGAATAGTGAAAAAGAGAGTTCCCGTCTCCGAGTGACCCGGCTTGCTGCTCCACTGTATAGCAGAGAGGAGATCCTGAAGTCGCTGCAAACAGGGACAGGTAGGGAGAGGGACGAGTTTAAAAATTTCTACCACTGCTGCTATAACCAGCAAGTATTTTATCAGTATTGGTTTATTATTACTACTTTATGTCTCAATACTGTGACTTTATTTTATTATACATAAGCTGTCATATTTACTTAGTAATTTATAAACTATTTGGTATCCTAAAGGGGGGTATCCACTACAAGATCTGAAAACGACTGCAAGATTACGACATTGTAATCGTGCAGTCGTTTGTCAGTTGTGTGATGAGCCTGCACTGAACGAGCAGACGTTCAGTGCAGGGTCATCAACCATCTGGTAACATGCTGAACCTGACGATATCGTCAGGTTGACCAGCATGTTGGAGAGATCATAGATGTCTAAAAGACCAGCGGGCACGCGCATCGCTGGTCGTTTTAGACACTTTTGCAAATGATTTTCCAGCGATCTGCAAACGATTGAACGATCAAACGATTGTGATCGTTCAATCGTTCCACTTAATCGTGTATTGGATACCCCCCCTTAAGGGTCACCAATGGGAGAGCTGCTAAAAACATTGGGCCTGATTCAGACCCACTCGCGAGCGGCTGTCCGCTCGCAAGTGGGTCGATGTTATGCACTGAGCATGCGCACGACGGAGGGAGCTCCGTCGTGCGCATGCGCCAGACGCGACGAGCGAAGGAAAGTCCTTCGCTCGTTGTGTCCGATCAAAGGGGGCGTGCTGTCAATGTTGATTGACAGCACACCCCCTTTGGTGGGCGTGCCGGGGGCGTGCCTCCCTGACGGGGGCGTTCCCACGGGAACGCCTCCCGTCAGAAGCCGGCCCACTGACATCACTCGTGTTGTCAGTGGGAGTGATTTTGGCTCTGATAGAGCCAAAATCACTCCGGAGCTTGCAGTTGAAAACCTCAACCGCAGGCTCCGGCTCGCAATTTCGATGGTCGCGATGGTCTCGACCATCGCGGCCATCACAAAGCACGCTCGTATAGCCTGTGGGTGGTGACCCACAGCTATACGAGCGTCCAGGAGGACGCTCCATGAAAATGGAGCCCGGCCCTCATTCAGAGCGTGCGCTCTGCTCAGAGCGTACGGCTCTGAATGAGGGCCATAGTTATTTATAGGGAGCACTGGATGATTGTTCCATTAGGATACTTACCGACAGGTGTCAGTATCCTAACCATGTGCCGGCATCCCGTACCCAAAACATTTATTACTTAAATGTTATTTCTATTATTACAGTTAGCAAGAAGATGATTGCCATTTGATGTTTAGAGGGGAAAACTTCAGATGTTAGTATTTATGTCATTTTGTTGGCATTTCTATTATATATGCAATTTTTATTTTAATTTCTTTTAATATTGAAACTGTGACTCTCACATATATTATTAACACTGTCATGACTATTATTTTGTATATGATATATAATTATATTAGTATATTATATAGAAACAAGGGAATGTGAGTACAGCAATTACTACTGACACAGTCGCACTACTGTTCTATACTCTATGCTATCATGGGATGTAAGTATAATACGGCTACTCCTGACTAATGCCTGAGGCAAGTGTTACTGTGACTGTGCCGGCCGCATACTGAGATGTGTCTGACTGAACATTTGCGCATATATACACATTTTCTTGCGTGCATCTTATATGCGTTCCATAATACAGAATATTATAATGATATACATACTCAGAATTGGGGACCTTCTAGAAGATAATAGCTAGAATCTGATTGGTTGCTAAAGGTAAAATACTTCAAAAGACTCTTACTTTAGTAAATATACCACTGAGGTGGTGATTCAGAGCTAAACACAAAAGGGATAGCTTCTGCCTCTTCAGTAGTAGCAGAACTGAGAACTTCTGCAAATGCTGCAGGTGGCATCTGAGAAACTGGCCCACTGCTAGATACTCAGATCTGCTGCATGTGTCCAAAGATGCAGCATTGGATCAACATTGGGAACATTGCGTGGACTATCAGATATCTGAGCAGGGCTGCCATCAGGCAGGACTGACGAGACTACTATACCGGGCTTGGACACTCCGACAGAAAAAGGGGCCCGGTCTGCTCCTACCACCCGTCCGCCGCTGTTGGGAGTGCAAATGAATGGGGACAGCACCACTACTTACCAGTGCAAGTGAAAGGGGTCCCCGTCTTAATACCCACCTGCCACTGCTACTGTAAGTGCAAATGAATGGGGCCCCTGGACGGTCTCCCCCAAACCCACCACTATTACCTCATCCCCAAGGTGAAAGGAGCCCATCGCCTGCCATGAATGAGATGCCCGTCCGCCCCTTCTGCTGTTGTACAATAAAGTTTATTTCCGGCGCATGTGATGTCATGGCGCCACTGAAGAGAGAAGCCACAGCACCAGCCTGGTAAGGTAAGATTTATATACTGCCTGGCTGAGGGAGAAGGGGGCTGGAAGAACACTTTGTGCAGGGCTGGGGAGACAGAGGATAACTCACAAACATAGAGATTATATATATATATATATATACACACACACACACATCTATATATCTATGATGTATATATATATATATATATATACACACACACACACATTTATTTGTGTATGTATGAATGAATGTATGAGAGATATGGTAAAAACTTACCTTTGTTATCTCTCTTTCTACTAAGTCCATAGGGTCCACAGGGAGACCTTGGGGTATAGGTGATGATCGGAGTCATCCGGGCACCACGCTGTTAATTTCTCTTCCCAGGGTGCACTGGGTACCTCTCTTATACCCCACCCCCGGGTCAGAGGTGACTCAGTTTCGTAACAAGCCAAAAGCCGGAGGAGGGTAAAAGAGAGAGAGGAAAGTCTGGAACACACCAGTCAGTCTCACACAGAAGGAGACAGAAAACCGGTGACCAGAGCGAAGCCCATCTGAAGCACAGGTGCTTCAGGGTGGGTGCCTTGTGGACCCTATGGACTTCATAGAAAGAGAGATAACAAAGGTAAGTTCTTACCATATCTATAATTTTCTACTTCAGTGTCCATAGGCTCCATAGGGAGACCTTGGGGATGTCCCTAAGCAGTACCCTCAAGGGTGCGGACGCTCCTGGGCAGAGAGGAGAACCCGCCGCCCGAAGGATGCATCCTGGAAGGCAAAGGTATCAAAAGCATAATACCTCAGAAAGGTCTGGACAGAAGACCACGTGGCCGACTTACAAAGCTGAACAGCTGAGGACCCATGGCGAGCTGCCCACGAAGGATCCACAGACCGAGTAGTATGAGCAGTAACAGAGGGCTGCACTGGAAGGCCCTCATGAGTGTAAGCCTCAGAGATCACCTAGCCAAAATTTGTTTATTGGCTGGCTAACCCTTCTTGTGAAAGCAGTAGAGGACAAACAAGGAGTCTGACTTCCGAAGGGTACTGTGGAACTGTACGGTCCACATAAATCCTGAGGGCACGTACCACATCCAATGAGGCCTCACCAGCCGAGAGGCCTGGGGAATTAAAGGCCGGCACAATAATTTCCTTACTAATGTGGAAACTAGAGACCACCTTTGGAAGGAAACCAGGGCGAGTCCGAACCCTGTTCTGGTGAAAAACCAGAAATGGGGAACGGCAAGAGAGAGCCCCCAAATCAGACACTCTTCTGACAAAAGCAATAGCCTGAAGAAAAACTGTCTTAGCAGTGAACCATTTGAGATCCACTGAGTCCAGGGATTCAAATGGAGGGAGCTAAGGACAACAGTCAAATCCCAAGATGCCACAGGAGGGACAAAGGGAGGCTGAATGTGAAGGACCCCTTGAAGGAAAGCGTGGATATCAGAGAGAGGAGCAATCCTTCACTGGAACCACACTGAAAGGGCAGAGACATGCACCTTCAGTGAAGCAGGGTGGAGACCAAGGTCTAAACCCACCCGCAGGAAAGCCAAAACTTTGGATACCCTGAACACTTGGGGGTTGTAACCTCTGGGACAACACCATTCAAAGTAGGTATGCCACACCCTGTGGTAAATCTGGCAGAGGCAGGTTTCTGTGCTCAGAGTATAGTGTTAATGCACACTAGTAATGGACACAATTTTAGGTAAGTCCTACAAATTATATACTGTACTGCAACTTTGGGTTGATTTTTGGGGCGTGGGTCCCCTGGATTGCCTTGGTTGGTCTGCTTCAGGGCATTGCATTATAACACTTTCATTTTTTGCACATTTTATACACTTTTACTGTTTGTTTTTTATTATATTTGTATTTTCACTTTTCTATCCTACACATGCAGCAGCAGCAGCTGCTCTTATCTTTCTTACTTTACACTTCACTTTTCTCATTAGAGCGATGCCCTGGGGTGGCTCGACTGAGCTGGTTTGGGTGTATCCTGCGCTCTAGATTTGAACCCTAGTATGTTAGGGACCTACCCTACAGAGGTTACCTGGATATGATGGGTAGGCCCATAACCTTGGCCATGATTATGCTAAAAACCTCTATTCATTGCAAAATTTTATTGCATAATGTATTTATATATAATCAGTAATTTGGAGTTGAGCACCTGTGATCTGTCCGTTTCTGTGCTTGCAATAATAGTCTCAACAAGTAGCACCTCCCATTATATATATTCAGGGTGTGCAGTCCAGGACCCTTTCTTATATACTATGCTGTATTGCCTCTGCCACTACTGTGAATTACATCTACGAACTTAGTGCGGCTAATAACCTTTTATAGTTATAGTCAGTGTGTCGACATATGATTCAAGTTTAGTACACAAGTACAGCAGCCACAGGGACGCCAACTTACGTTTCACCTGCGGCTGCTTTTTCAAGGCATCCTGAGGAACTTGTTCAGGGACTTGAGATTGAGGATAGGTCGGTGGGATCCGTTTGGTTTTTCAACCAGAAAAAGGCTGGAATAATAACCCGTTCCCATCTGGGATAACGGGACCGGTACAATGACCGCTGCCTGCAGCATGGATTGTACTGCCCTTTGAACAGCCAAGGCCTTGTCCTTGTTTGACAGGATATCTGTGCAGAAAAACTGATGGCGAGGCCGTCTGCAGAAGGAGAGGGCGTACCGCCGAGACCACTTCTCTCACCCAGGTGTCTGTAGTAGTGAAACACCACCGCTGGGTGATTTGAAGAAGTCGGCCTCCCACCCTGGGATAACGCCCCGTCAGACTGAGGGCTTGGCAGCTGGACGTCTCGCACTCTAGGCTTGTTTCTTAGGCTTGGTAATTTTCTTGGTGGTAGACAGCCTAGGAAAGGACTGGGTTCTAGCCTTACCTGGGGCCCGATAGGTCCGAAAGGATGAACTCCGTGACTCCAGGGGAGCAGGAGCAGATGGCAGACAAGCCGACTTAGCTGTAACAGTGTATGCACTATTTTGTCCAAATCCGGGTCGAACAGGACCTTACCATTATAGGGGAAACACTCCAAGCCCTTCTTGGAGTCCGCAGCTGCCCTCCAAGAGTGAAGCCACAGGGAGCGGCGAACGCAATTTCCGCCGTAGAAATCCTGGAATTCAATAAGCTGACATCTAAGGCCGCTTCATTTATATAGGTAGCTGAATTTCGCAAGTTGTCCACCAGATTCAACTCCTCCCTGATCGCATCTGAAGACAAGGACCCCTCAAGGTTGTTTGCACAGTATTCCATAGCCCGAGCCACCCAGCCGATAGCAATAGCTGGTCTGCATGCGGCACCTGAAAGGGAATAAATGGACTTTAGGCAAACCTCCACCTTCCTATCAGTGTCATCTTCAGTGATAATGTGGAAGGTATAGGGAGAGTGGCGCTTTTAACCAAGCGCGTGACGTGAGAATCCACTACCGGTGATGTTTCCCATTTTTAAAAAGTCCTCAGCGAAGGGATAAGCATGGGCCAGACGCTTCTGCGGCTGGTAACGCTTCCCAGGATTTTTCCATGCCACCTCCAGATGGTCCACCAGCTGGTCGGACAACGGAAATATGGCTTAAAAAGGGCATGTTTGGACTTAGGTACTGGAGGATCGTCCTTCTCTATGACCAAGGCCGCACGGACAGCTTGTATGAGACCCAGAATATATATATCTTGGACTTGGACTCCCTCTCCCGTGTAGAGGAGTTGTAGTCAGTCATCCCGGAGCGCCCCATCTTCAGATGAGACCTCGTCATCATCACAGAGTAGATTGGGACGACGGCAAAAACCTTTTAGACGGTTTGCCCTGAGGGGCCTCCAGCTGTCGCATTTCTGCAACATTTTGCAATGCAGTGGGAACTGTATTAACCTACTGGGGAGATAGCACCTGCATGGGTGAAGCAAGCTCTGAGAGGGCATAAGTTGCTGCTGCTGCTGCGTGAACTCCAGGGGGAAAAACACAGGAGGGGCAGCTAAACGTACCACAATGGCCATAAGTGCTTGTGCAAAGCACGCCCACAGAGGCTCCTGCGGATTGGCAGGGACCGTAGAGGGACCTGGGGGAGCATAGCA
The DNA here is from genome assembly GCA_031769625.1 of Taudactylus pleione. Classification (NCBI taxonomy): domain Eukaryota; kingdom Metazoa; phylum Chordata; class Amphibia; order Anura; family Myobatrachidae; genus Taudactylus; species Taudactylus pleione. Next base: position 16,046,471 of record JAUIMM010000213.1, on the reverse strand, counting down.
CCTCAAACATAATCCCTCCAGTACCATGTCTCCCACCCCTAAAGTCGCTGTACATTTTTTACAGGACAGCTGGGCAGGAGCCACATTAGGCATATCACTCTCACTGCCAGACATAGTGAAGAGGATAGAAATATAATGTATGTGACCCCCTACACAGAAAGAACAGACTGTGAGAGGATGTACCCCGACAACACCTGTTTATAAGAGCTCAGAGAGGACAGGCACAGGGAAAGCAAAATGGCGTACAGGTCAGAAAGTGAAACTCAGACAGACAGCGCTAGCACACAGTCACATACAAAGCAGAATAAAAATAATACCTGCACTAAATCACACTTACTAGTCAACTATGCAGACTTAGCGTCTGGTAGGACAAAAGTGCTACATACGCTGACCACCGACCAGGAGAAGAGGTATGTAGGGGGACCTGGACTCCGCACTGCCTGTCTGCGATGAGCGACACTCAGCCAGGAGAAGATGGCTGCCAGAGATCACTGAGGGGGCGGATCCAGAGGAGGGAAGTTGTCACAGCCCAGCCAGACTGCGGCGGCAAGGAGCACTGTGCAGCGAGGAGGAGCCGGCTGTTATACAGGGAAGGCTGCCTTCCCTGATCAGCGTTTAACCCCTGGGATGCTGGAGCGTTCCGCCAAACTCCAGCCCAATGTCCCAGGTGGCTCAGTGAGGACACAGGACTCAGTACCTGGCCCCACTTGCTGTCATCCCCAGGGAGTCCACCGCCCCCGGGGGAAAAGACTAACTGGGCGCACACCACTGCAGAGACATGCCACTTACCTTGTGTCCCCATAGTGTCCAGCCACATTCCAGGGATCCGGTGTCCCTGCAAACCAAAACCCCAGAGGACTGCCGAGATCCCTGAATCAGTACCGGCGTCTTGCGCCGGCGGGGTGATGGAGTGACAGTGCGGACATCCCCTGGACTGTCCTTGTTGTCACAATGTAGAAGGAAACTTCTTTAAAACAAAGAAATCTTCAGGGTCTGTGTTAACAGCCCCCCCTGCGCGTCAGTAACCCGACTCCGGCCGGGCACCCAACAAAACTGAGGCACATATGCTGCATGTGCAGATGTAGTTGTATACCGCAAGGAGGGGTTTGTGGCCGCACAGGGCGGGATTGCCTGGGGTGGCATTCGCTGTACCTACCGTCGGCTCACAGTGTCTATACTGTGGGGTGGGGGGGCTGGCTGCCTATTTTGTCAGTCCCAGGCCCCACAATTTCTGATGGCAGCCCTGCATCTGAGCAACCCTAAGGTTGTGACAATATCCTCCGCTAGTAAACTGCAGAGACCAGAGAATCTACATCAGAAGATGCAGTTGCAGGATTCGGCATGCCCATAAACTGGTGGTGACATGCCCCATCACCGCCCACAAATGCCTGAGAGATGTCAATCACACTGCGAGTAACACAACAGTGTGATCGGAGCCACAATACCATTACCGCATATGCGCACTGCGGCACTACGCATGTATACAACAGAAAACATAGGTCATTTGTGACCGAATCATAACTGCGTCCATCTCTGAATCACCCCTTTAGTTCTTTATCATTAGGGCTACATTATATGACGTTACTGCTGTTTACTCACATTAGTTAAGTGCCATTTCTATTAGGACAGTTGCAGAATAGAAGACTTCCGTTTGATTTTTAAAGTGGAAACCTTGTATGTTAGTATTTATCATTTTATTTTTGTTATATATGTGAATTTTATTCATTATTTTTATATTGAAAATGTGACTCATATATATTATTAACACTGTCATGACATTATTCTCTCTTTTGTGTATGATATATAATTGTATTAGTATATTATGTAGAACAGGGTAATAGGAGTACAGCAATTACTACTGACACAGTCACACTACTGTCCTACGCTCTCTGTACTACCATGGGATGTAAGTATAATACGGCTACTCCTGACTAATGACTGAGGCAAGTGTTACTGTGACTGTGCCGGCCGCATACTGAGGTGTCCGACTGAACATTTGCACATAAATACACTTTGTTTGTGTGCATCTTGTATACGTTCCATAATACAGCATAGTACAATGATATACATACTTAGAATCCGGGACCTCTTCCTCTGGTGGTCTATTATAAATACAGTGAAAAAAAAAAATATATATATATACATAATATCTGTATAACAGTGTTAATGATTTTCTGTTACATAACGAAGCCCTTTTCTCCTTGCTAGGTACTGATTACATGATGATTACATATAATATATATGCTGGCTGACAAATGTATCCTCATTAGCTACAAAGATCGCTACTTCTGAATTATTGCTAGTAAATTATTATTAATCTATATATTAATATTGCTAACATATTACATAGCTCTTTACATACTCATGTACAGCAGCCACTGTGTTAGTAGAACTTACAGTATTAATTCTCTACCACACTGCATCAGGGGGGGACTACTACTGGGGGCACTGCATCAGGGGGACCACTACTGGGGGCACTGTATAGGGGGGGTTATTACTGGGGGCACTGTATAAGGGGCACTGTATAGGGGGGACCACTACTGGGGGCACTGAATAGGGAGGACCACTACAGGGGGCAATGTATAAGGAGCACTACTGAGGGCACTGCAGAGGGGGGCAGTTATGAGGCATACTTAAAATTGTAGGAGGGGGCAGTTATGGGTCATAATTGTGTGAGGAGGGGGCAGAGTTTAAATACCGCAGTATAGCATAATGGCCCTCTGCTTTGTTGAATTTTTTTATGTAGCCCACACTGCCTTAAAAGGTTGAAGACGCCTGGTATAGATATATGCTGACAGTTAGGAAAAAAGACACAGACAGGCAGAATTTACACTGCAAATTGGCACTACAATCAACCACCCAGATTCAGGACCTCATTCTGAGTCGGTCGTTGCGTCGTAAGGTAAAAGGGGCCGGATATGCAAATGAAGCGCTCGCAAGTTGTGTCGTTAAGATGGGATCGTTAGCTGGACAAGCGAGGGGAGGATGCGGCCGTAAGACTAAAAATACGCCCCCTTCTCGTTCCCATTACATGTCATCTCCGGGCATATAAGGATTAATCGAGACCATCGGGAACCATCGTAGCTGGTCGTAGAGCTTAAGGTTGACCATACCCTCTCTTAAGCACTACGATCAAGTCAGTGTAAAAACCTCCCATGTCACATGTGCCATGACACTACTTAGTTAATTATGCACTCCCATAAAATGCCGTTTGCATAGTCAGGCACGCCTGCGTTCGGATCTCCACTCCCCCGTTCACAAGCACCTTCCCCTGTTACCACCCACAAACGCCTCTTCCTGTCACTCAAACTAACGACCTGGCCAAGTTGAAGGAGAGAGCAATTTCTGATCGTAATAGCTAGTTTGCGCACGCGCATTGCGAATTTTACGCATGCGCAGTTTAGCGAACATCGGTGGCTTACGACCATGCGGCTGCAAAGACCGACTCTGAATGAAGTCCTCAGTGTCTGGGGATGCTATAGCGCTACATACACTAACCCAAAAGAGAGGTATGCAGGATGACTGGACCACGCGCTGTCCTGAGAGATCTGCGTCTGTACCACCAAAAAAGTGGCCACCGGAGACATCAGAGGTGGCGTGGCTGCAGGAGGAAGCAGCTCAGAGAAGCCAGACTTTAGAGCAGGGATGGGGAACCTCAGGCCCGGGGGCCATATAAGGCCCCCGGAATCATTTGGTCTGGCCATCGGAGCTTTTTTCTGCTAGCCTCATCTGGATAGCAGGGTGCCTAAATGGAACCCTGCAACCAGAATCTATGCAGTAGTGCAGCCTGGAGCGCGTCCTTAGGAAACTTCAGATGGTCACACCGCTGCCCTTACAGCTCCCCGGAGCATCCTCAGTATGCTCCAGGCATTGCTGTAATCACTGGCGATTGAGGCCCCGCCCCCATTTGATGTCACATGGAGGAGGCATGGCCTGCACCAGGCCCGTGAATAATGTTATATATATCAAAATGGCCCTCGGCAGAAAAAAGGTTCCCAACCCCTGCTTTAGAGGAAAGGCTCCCTGAGCTGAGGGGAGGAGCCGCTTAAACAGGAAAGATGTCTCCCCTGGCTGATTGTTCAACCCCTGGGACGCTGGTTCCCACACCAAAATGTCCCTGGTGGTCTAGTGGAGCGTGAGGGCTGGAGTCTGCGTCAACACTCATCACCTCCGGGCTGTCCCCAGAGACCGGAGGTATGACTGGCAATGTGCCCGTCGAGATCCCCAGATCAGTACAGGCGTCGCGGCACCAGACGGCAGCACAGACGTGCTATGGACAGGCTGCTGCTGCGCGCTCTGAATTTAGTAGAATAAACTAACAAAAATCATAAAAGAAAATAGCTTTAGGGCTGCCCCCTGTGTTAATAGTTGACCCGACTCTGGCCGGGCACCAACGAACACTGAGGTGCTTCTGAGTCAGTGGGAGGATGGACCAGTGCTTCCGGGGAGCTGAAAGCTTTAACTGCGTGGTGCCCGGATCCATCACCTACACCCCAAGGTCTCCCTGTGGAGCCTATGGACCCTGAAGAAGAAATATATATTTATGGTACATGAATAAGTTACAGGATCATATATGACTCATCTGAAATAAAAAAGTAAAAAATACTATAGGTACATACATGAAGGGTACAACCCGGTTTGACGACATAGCACTGTTAGAAATATAAAAAATTATGAAAAAAAAAGTTAGTGGTTTTCTTAATCCAATTTGCTTTAACTTACTGGCATACAGCTCTGTATCTATTACTACATTGCTTTGTTTTTCTGCCTTTAATCTCTACTTTTGAACCAAATCTTTATATCATCTGGCAGAGTTGTTTATTTTGTTGCCCTAGGATACAACACAATGCTGTGATCTGTATACAACTATCTGATCTGTATCTGTAGAAATGTACCTGATGCATAAAGCACAGCAGAGCAGCATTGTATTCTATAAGAGCAAGATGAAACAACACTGCCTGACTATACAGAATAAAAACATGGGGCTTGGGGCCTGATTTCGTTTTTTTTAAGTCAAATCAACCTGATTTTGCCAAAATTGCTACTTTGAATTACAAAATCAGCCCTATTACACTTCCCTCCCAATGTATCTTAACCATTAAAAAGCATTTATTATTATTGTACATGTGCATATAATAGTCTGATGAATTTGAAGCAATTGATGGATTCTTAGGGGCATATTCAGTTAGGTGCGAAAAGTCAAAAACTTTTCGCATGCCGGACTTTTTTCCCTTCTTCGCTGGTTTTATTTGCGGAAAAGTATCGCGCGCATCCCTGCTTTTCGCCATATTCAATTAGGAATCGCCAAAAACGTCAGCCGGCGAATTCAGGCCTGGCGAAAAGTCTCGTCAGAAATGGGGAAAACTGCCTGGAACCCTGAAAAGATGCACTAACATAGGGGTTCACTATAGGGATGTTTTTAGTACCCCTAATAAAGCTATTCTGGGTACTTCAGGTTTTTCAAAAGCTTGCTATTAGCGTCTTTGCATAAGTGAAGAATGGCATTAAGCAATATTTTTTCAACAAAATAACTAGTCCCAGCACATTTGGGGTACATGAAAATGGGTGCTAGCATATTTAAAAGTTGCTAATGTTAATCCACCTGCCGCAAGCACCTGCAATCTTAAAAACACCGGGTGCATACTTGGGGACCCCCCTGGAGTCTATTTAGCTAGTTTATATGTTTGTCCCCGAAATTTGGTCTTTTCCGCCCCCAATTTGAAAGTGCTTTATTGGGGTGTTCTTATGTATTTTTTATTTGACACAGTTTAGCTGTGGGGCGCTGTCCCAAGGGTGCTGTGTGGTTTCCGCAAGTTTGCACCCCTAAACCCCAATTCTGCACTTTTTTTGGCCTGCTTTCATAGGCAAATCTTTTCCACGAATTCCAATGCATTGACTTTTCGCACCTGCGAAAAAAGTTTCCACAATTGAACACGGGGATAAGTTTTCACCTGGCGAAATGACGTCACCAGTGAAACTTTGTCGCCAAATACGGCTTTTCGCACCTAAATGAATATGTCCCTCAGATATAATTACTTATTAGCTAGCAGTTGCTGCAAATTTTGAATGTAGCCATCATACAACTTTATTTTTGGATTTATTCCTGCAAAGAAAAAAAACACATATGTTGGTACATGTAGCAGGTACTGGTTCTGCACCAATGTGTAAGTTTTGTTTATAGAACAGCATTGTCACAGAAGAAAAGACACTTTTCTGTGTATGACTACTGTGTATGTCTCACATGTATATAGTTGTATGTGTATGACTACTGTGTATATGTCTCACATGTACATAGTTGTATGTGTATGACTACTGTGTATATGTCTCACATGTATATAGTTGTATGTGTATGACTACTGTGTATGTGTCTCACATGTATATAGTTGTGTGTGTATGACTACTGTGTATGTGTCTCACATGCAAATAGCTGCGTGTGTATGACTACTGTGTATGTGTCACATGTAAATAGCTGTGTGTGTATGACTACTGTGTATGTGTATCACATGTAAATAGCTGTGTGTGTATATGACTACTGTGTATGTGTCTCACATGTATATAGTTGTGTGTGTATGACTACTGTGTATGTGTCTCACATGTAAATAGCTGTGTGTATGACTACTGTGTATGTGTATCACATGTAAATAGCTGTGTGTGTATGACTACTGTGTATGTGTATCACATGTAAATAGCTGTGTGTGTATGACTACTGTGTATGTGTATCACATGTAAATAGCTGTGTGTATATGACTACTGTGTATGTGTCTCACATGTATATAGTTGTGTGTGTATGACTACTGTGTATGTGTATCACATGTAAATAGCTGTTTGTGTATGACTACTGTGTATGTGTATCACATGTAAATAGCTGTGTGTGTATGACTACTGTGTATGTGTCACATGTATATAGTTGTATGTGTATGACTACTGTGTATGTGTATCCCATGTATATAGTTGTGTGTGTATGACTACTGTGTATGTCTCACATGCAAATAGCTGTTTGTGTATGACTACTGTGTATGTGTCACATGTAAATAGCTGTGTGTGTATGACTACGGTGTATGTGTCACATGTAAATAGCTGTGTGTGTATGACTACTGTGTATGCGTATCACATGTAAATAGCTGTGTGTGTATGACTACTGTGTATGTGTCTCACATGTATATAGGTGTGTGTGTATGACTACTGTGTATGTGTATCACATGTAAATAGTTGTGTGTGTATGACTACTGTGTATGTGTATCACATGTAAATAGTTGTGTGTGTATGGCTACTGTGTATGTCTCACATATAAATAGTTGTGTGTGTATGGCTACTGTGTATGTGTCTCACATGTATATAGTTGTGCGTGTATGACTACTGTGTATGTGTATCACATGTAAATAGTTGTGTGTGTATGACTACTGTGTATGTCTCACATATAAATAGCTGTGTGTGTATGACTACTGTGTATGTGTCACATGTATATAGTTGTATGTGTATGACTACTGTGTATGTGTATCCCATGTATATAGTTGTGTGTGTATGGCTACTGTTTATGTCTCACATATAAATAGTTGTGTGTGTATGGCTACTGTGTATGTGTCTCACATGTATATAGTTGTGCGTGTATGATTACTGTGCATGTGTCACATTTAAATAGTTGTGTGTGTATGACTACTGTGTATATGTCTCACATGTATATAGGTGTGTGTGTATGACTACTGTGTATGTGTATCACATGTAAATAGTTGTGTGTGTATGACTACTGTGTATGTCTCACATATAAATAGGTGTGTGTATGACTACTGTGTATGTGTCTCACATGTATATAGTTGTATGTGTATGACTACTGTGTATGTGTATCACATGTAAATAGTTGTGTGTATGACTACTGTCTATGTGTCTCACATGCAAATAGGTGTGTGTGTAGGACTACTGTGTGTGTGTGTCACATGTATATAGTTGTGTGTGTATGACTACTGTGTATGTGTCACATGTAAATAGCTGTGTGTGTATGACTACTGTGTATGTGTATCACATGTAAATAACTGTGTATGTATATATGACTACTGTGTATGTGTCTCACATGTAAATAGCTGTGTATGTATATATGACTACTATGTATGTGTCTCACATGTAAATAGCTGTGTGTGTATGACTACTGTGTATGTCTCAAATGTATATAGTTGTGTGTGTATGACTACTGTGTATGTGTCTCACATGTAAATAGCTGTGTGTGTATGACTACTGTGTATGTGTCACATGTAAATAGCTGTGTGTGTATGACTACTGTGTATGTGTATCACATGTAAATAGCTGTGTGTGTATATGACTACTGTGTATGTGTCTCACATGTAAATAGTTGTGTGTGTATGACTACTGTATATGTGTCTCACATGTATATAGTTGTGTGTGTATGACTACTGTGTATGTGTCACATGTATATAGTTGTGTGTGTATGACTACTGTGTATGTGTATCCCATGTATATAGTTGTGTGTGTATGACTACTGTGTATGTGTCACATGTAAATAGCTGTGTGTGTATGACTACGGTGTATATGTCACATGTAAATAGCTGTGTGTGTATGACTACTGTGTATGTGTCTCACATGTATATAGTTGTATGTGTATGACTACTGTATATGTGTCTCACATATATATAGTTGTGTGTGTATGACTACTGTGTATGTGTCACATGTATATAGTTGTGTGTGTATGACTACTGTGTATGTGTATCCCATGTATATAGTGGTGTGTGTATGGCTACTGTGTATGTGTATGACTACTGTGTATGTGTCTCACATGTAAATAGCTGTTTGTGTATGACTACTGTGTATGTGTCACATGTAAATAGCTGTGTGTGTATGACTACGGTGTATGTGTCACATGTAAATAGCTGTGTGTGTATGACTACGGTGTATGTGTCACATGTAAATAGCTGTGTGTGTATGACTACGGTGTATGTGTCACATGTAAATAGCTGTGTGTGTATGACTACTATGTATGTGTCTCACATGTATATAGTTGTATGTGTATGACTACTGTATATGTGTCTCACATGTATATAGTTGTGTGTGTATGACTACTGTGTATGTGTCACATGTATATAGTTGTGTGTGTATGACTACTGTGTATGTGTATCCCATGTATATAGTGATGTGTGTATGGCTACTCTGTATGTGTATGACTACTGTGTATGTGTCTCACATGCAAAGAGCTGCTTGTGTATGACTACTGTGTATGTGTCACATGTAAATAGCTGTGTGTGTATGACTACGGTGTATGTGTCACATGTAAATAGCTGTGTGTGTATGACTACTGTGTATGCGTATCACATGTAAATAGCTGTGTGTGTATGACTACTGTGTATGTGTCTCACATGTATATAAGTGTGTGTGTATGACTACTGTGTATGTGTAGCACATGTAAATAGTTGTGTATGTATGACTACTGTGTATGTGTATCACATGTAAATAGTTGTGTGTGTATGACTACTGAGTATGTCTCACATATAAATAGTTGTGTGTGTATGGCTACTGTGTATGTGTCTCACATGTATATAGTTGTGCGTGTATGACTACTGTGTATATGTCTCTCACATGTATATAGTTGTGTGTATGACTACTGTGCATGTGTCACATTTAAATAGGTGTGTGTGTATGACTACTGTGTATGTGTCTCACATGTATATAGTTGTGTGTGTATGACTACTGTGCATGTGTCACATGTATATAGTTGTGTGTGTATGACTACTGTGTATGTGTCACATTTAAATAGGTGTGTGTGTATGACTATTGTGTATGTGTCTCACATGTATATAGTTGTGTGTGTATGACTACTGTGCATGTGTCACATGTATATAGTTGTGTGTGTATGACTACTGTGTATGTGTCTCACATGTATATAGTTGTGTGTGTATGACTACTGTGTATGTGTCTCACATGTATGTAGTTGTGTTTATGACTACTGTGTAAGTGTCTCACATGTATATAGTTGTGTGTGTATGACTACTGTGTATGTGTCTCACATGTAAATAGTTGTGTGTATTACTACGGTGTATGTGTCTCACATATAAATAGTTGTGTGTATGACTACTGTGTATGTGTCTCACATGTATACAGTTGTGTGTGTATGACTACTGTGTATGTGTCCCACATGTATATAGTTGTGTGTGTATGACTACTGTGTATGTGTCTCACATGTATATAGTTGTGTGTGTATGACTACTGTGTATGTGTCACATGTATATAGTTGTGTGTGTATGACTACTGTGTATGTGTATCCCATGTATATAGTGGTATGTGTATGGCTCCTGTGTATGTGTATAACTACTGTGTATGTGTCTCACATGTAAATAGCTGTTTGTGTATGACTACTGTGTATGTGTCACATGTAAATAGCTGTGTGTGTATGACTACGGTGTATGTGTCACATGTAAATAGCTGTGTGTGTACGACTACGGTGTATGTGTCACATGTAAATAGCTGTGTGTGTATGACTACGGTGTATGTGTCACATGTAAATAGCTGTGTGTGTATGACTACTGTGTATGTGTCTCACATGTATATAGTTGTATGTGTATGACTACTGTATATGTGTCTCACATGTATATAGTTGTGTGTTTATGACTACTGTGTGTGTGTCACATGTATATAGTTGTGTGTGTATGACTACTGTGTATGTGTATCCCATGTATATAGTGATGTGTGTATGGCTACTGTGTATGTGTATGACTACTGTGTATGTGTCTCACATGCAAATAGCTGCTTGTGTATGACTACTGTGTATGTGTCACATGTAAATAGCTGTGTGTGTATGACTACGGTGTATGTGTCACATGTAAATAGCTGTGTGTGTATGACTACTGTGTATGCGTATCACATGTAAATAGCTGTGTGTGTATGACTACTGTGTATGTGTCTCACATGTATATAGGTGTGTGTGTATGACTACTGTGTATGTGTAGCACATGTAAATAGTTGTGTATGTATGACTACTGTGTATGTGTATCACATGTAAATAGTTGTGTGTGTATGACTACTGAGTATGTCTCACATATAAATAGTTGTGTGTGTATGGCTACTGTGTATGTGTCTCACATGTATATAGTTGTGCGTGTATGACTACTGTGTATATGTCTCTCACATGTATATAGTTGTGTGTATGACTACTGTGCATGTGTCACATTTAAATAGGTGTGTGTGTATGACTACTGTGTATGTGTCTCACATGTATATAGTTGTGTGTGTATGACTACTGTTCATGTGTCACATGTATATAGTTGTGTGTGTATGACTACTGTGTATGTGTCACATTTAAATAGGTGTGTGTGTATGACTACTGTGTATGTGTCTCACATGTATATAGTTGTGTGTGTATGACTACTGTGCATGTGTCACATGTATATAGTTGTGTGTGTATGACTTCTGTGTATGTGTCTCACATGTATATAGTTGTGTGTGTATGACTACTGTGTATGTGTCTCACATGTATATAGTTGTGTTTATGACTACTGTGTAAGTGTCTCACATGTATATAGTTGTGTGTGTATGACTACTGTGTATGTGTCTCACATGTAAATAGTTGTGTGTATGACTACTGTGTATGTGTCTCACATATAAATAGTTGTGTGTATGACTACTGTGTATGTGTCTCACATGTATACAGTTGTGTGTGTATGACTACTGTGTATGTGTCTCACATGTATATAGTTGTGTGTGTATGACTACTGTGTATGTGTCTCACATGTATATAGTTGTGTGTGTATGACTACTGTGTATGTGTCTCACATGTACATAGTTGTGTGTGTATGACTACTGTGTATGTGTCACATTTAAATAGGTGTGTGTGTATGACTACTGTGTATGTGTCTCACATGTATATAGTTGTGTGTGTATGACTACTGTGACTGTGTTTGACATGTATATAGTTGTGTGTGTGTGTGTATGACTACTGTGTATGTGTCTCACATGTACATAGTTGTGTGTGTATGACTACTGTGTATGTGTCTCACATGTACATAGTTGTGTGTGTATGACTACTGTGTATGTGTCTCACATGTAAATAGGTGATGGAGTAAAAAAGTGACCCCAGAGGATCTTTGCAGAAACTACTCTTACACCTAATTTAGAATGTAAAGAATCTGAAATAGGAACTTTGGGCCTGATTCAGAGCCGTTCGCTATTTGCGGTCGTTCGTTCAAAAACAAGGGGTGGCTATTCAAACGATCCGTTCGCAAATTGCAGTCTGTTCACACCTCTAAGTCTGAACGAGCGAGCAAAACATACGCTCGTTTATTTGATAAAAACGCCCCCTGGCTGCTCGCACCATACGTCATGTCCGCTATTTATTAGATTAATCGAGTACATCGTACAGCGTATGAACTGCTCGCTATTCTTGTGGTTGGTGTTTTCAACCACTATTTTGCGAGCAGTTCTGAGTTAAAAAAACCAAATGACGTGGTCAATGACGCTGCTGTATTAATTATGCACTCCCTTAAAATGCCCGTTTTGACCTTTAAGCACGCCTGCGTTCGGATCTCCACTCCCCGTTTTCAAGCACCTTCCCCTGTTACCACCCACATACGCCTCATTCTGTCACTCAAAATAGCAGGCCCTCGCTATATTGCGTACCAACGATTTTCAGCCGCACTGACTGGTTCGCGCATGCGTACTAAAAACCGTACGCATGCGCAGATGTGCGAACATCGCTCGGAACGAGCGTACTGCCGCTAGCGAGTGGCTCTGAATGAGGGCCTTTGTGTTGATCAGAGACAATTGAGAAGTGCAGCCTCACAAGAAACACAATACTCCTGGACATACCTGATGTAAATGCAAATATATGGATACCTGATAGGCACATTGTAATGAAGTTAACTGCTACACATAGGAATTCAGTTAAGCTGTGTACACACTTATAGATATATAGCCTGCTTGTTTTAACGAGCGATATATCTATAGTGCATTGCCGAGTGTGTACAGCAGATGTCTGTGGACGATATCGTTCACAGACATATCTGATCTGCTCACAGCATACGGCCGACATATCTGAAAGATATATCGACCATCTGCTCGTGTGTACGGGCGACCCGCCGATCACGCATACACATGCTGTGGCACCCGGGGGTGATTGACAGCTCAACTGGGCAGGCAATTTAAATGCCTGCCCATTTGAGCTGTCAAGCCTGGCACATCGGGCAGGAGAATTGGTAAGTGTGTATACAATTAGCAATTGTCAGATAGGTCGGAGGGTTGACCCAGCTTTATGTATCACAGGCGTCAATGAATGACGTCACAACACTAGTGATGTCAGTGGGAGTGCTTTTGGCTCTGATAGAGCCAAGAGCACTCCTGGGCTTGCGGCAGCGAGACCCTACCGCAAGGGTCTCGTCGCAAGCCCGATGGTCGCGATGGTCTTGACCGTCGCGACCATCACTTTGGCCGCTCGCTATAGCTGTGAGTGGTCACCCACAGCTATGCGAGAGGCCAGGAGGCCGCTCCAAAAAGGAGCAGAGACGGCCCTGATTCAGAGCGAGAGCTCTGTCAGAGCATTCGGCTCTGAATCAGGGCCATAGTCCATTACATCCTCCTATACAGCAGCCCCTGTGTCAGTGGAAGTAAGGAATACATTTGCTAAGTGGTGGCTTTTGCTAGTCACTGCTTCTGTGTTTTTTTAATGCCAAATTGTAACATGATAATTATGGTCAAAACTGTGTTTTGTGTTAAACATGATGGTCATTTTACATTTTGGGGTTAAACATGATGAAAAGTTGCGGTTTGCAAGCTTAGAACATTTACCCCTAACCAGGGCCGGATTGAGGGCCACATGGGCCTGGAGCTGAAAATGATTGAGGGCCTATTTTGAAAAGCAGATGAGGTGTGACCAGAGCTGTATGGTGTGGCCAGAGCCACATGGGCGTATGCACCCACTATAATGTCAACACCAATGTCTCCGTAAATATGTAAAAGAAAAAAAAATCTATTTTGTGAGGTGATACAAATTTACTACTTATGATTTATGGCTGACCATGTGGACAGCAGATGGTCAGTCAACATCATGCTGTCATGACAATGGGCCTATTTTTATTTGGAGGCCTGGAGCTGTAGCTCCATCCGCCCCATTGTTAATCTGGCCCCACCCCTAACAGTCTAAGGGATCTATTTACTTAGCAGTGTTAAGCTGGCCACACACTAGACCAACTTACATCCAACCAGCCAACTAGTTGATTGGTTGGAATGAAAATCTGGTAATGTATGGGAGTAACTGATGATCAGCAATTTGATCCTAAATGCCAGAAAACAGACGAAAATGGTCGTTCAGAGTTAAGTTTGTTAAATGTTTGATCTAAACTATTTGTTCATTTTCCAGCGTTTAGGAGCAAATTGCTGATTGTATTTCTTACCAGATTTTCATTCCAACCAATCAACTAGTTGGGTGGTTGATGTAAGTTGGTCTAGTGTGTGGCCAGCTTTAGGAGACAAAGTGAAAGGAGATAAGGTACCAGCCAATCAGCTCCCAACTGCCATTTGTGACATGCCAGTTAGGAACTGATTGGCTGGTACCTTATCTCATTTCACTTTGTCTCCTAACACTGCTTAGTACATAGACCCCTAAATTATTTTCATACAAACTAGTGTCCAGGGCAGGATTAAGGCTTGTGGGGGCCCTGGGGCAACTAAGTTGTGGGGGCCCCCACCAAGCCACATGGAGCCTACCCCTTCCCCCGCCACACGTTAAACACGGACACACACATATAATACATATGTAGCAAACATGTTTTCTATAACATACATACTAACACACACATGTACAGTATATACAAACACATACACACTAACACCAGGGCCGGATTGAGGGCCACATGGGCCTGGAGCTGAAAATGACCAAGGGCCTATTATGAGAAGCAAAGGAGGTGGGCCAGTGCTGTGTGGGTGTGGCCAGTGCCATGTGGGCGTGTACACCTATACTCTGAGCCACAATGTCTCCATAAAAAATGTGAAAATGAATATAAAAGCTTAATTTTGTGAGGTAAATAGAAATACAATTTTACTACTTATTTATCGCAGACCGTGTGGAGAGCAGATGGCCAGTCAACATCATGTTGTCATGACAATGTGCCTATTTTTATATGGAGGCCTGGAGCTGTAGCTCCATCCGCCCCATTGTTAATCTGGCCCTGACTAACACTACACAGTGTATACACACTAGCACATACTGTATATACACATTAACACATACATACACACTAACACATACACACTAACACATACTGTATATACAATAACACATACACATATACACACACTAACATATACAGTACTGTATACAATAACACATATATATATACTTAAACACATACATATACACATATAGACTATAGTAAACTTACATTCTATGCAGGCTGCTGCTCACTTCATTAGGCCCCGCCCCCTCACGCTGTACTGCCATGAATCTCGGGTCATATGGGGGCGGGGCTTGCCATGTTGGCTCCGCCCCCATTTTGGGAAAAGTAGAAGGGGGGACTGGTCGCCAGGGGGGTGGTTTCTAGCTGACCTGCAGCAGCAGCAGCAGGTGCAGGGAGCTGGCTGGATGGGCACTCTCCCTCCTCAGCGTGACACTGACACACCCCCCGGATCATGCACTGAGATGAGCAGGCTGTGGTTCAGCCTATGCTATGATCGGAGCCTGTGTAATGCGCTGCCCGCGCATTATACAGGCTCCGATCACAGCACAGGCTCAGCGCATGATCCGGACTGCGCTAGGGGGGGCGATCGCTCCAATCGCCCCCCCCCTGGATCCGCCACTGGTGTGTGGGCCCCCTGTGTGTGGGGGCCCAGGGACGACCGCCCCTGTCGCCCCCCCCTTAATCCGGCCCTGCTAGTGTCACTTTGGCCCAAAGCTAATGCTGGGTACACATTATATACAAATATAACTGCAGATGATGGTCGTTCATACACACTGAGCGGCCATCATCTGCTTCTGGCCGCAGGTCCCGGCAGCCGGGGGGTGGGGCGAGGGCATGTCCCTACCCCCTCCTTGTGGCTACCGCTATATGTGTACGGGCGGTCTGCAGACCACCCATACACACTTGCCGATGGACAGATATGTCTGCAGACCACCCGTACACACTTGCCGATGGACAGATATGTCTGCAGACCAGCCATACACACTTGCCGATGGACAGATATGTCTGCAGACCAGCCATACACACTTGACGATGGACAGATATGTCTGCAGACCAGCCATACACACTTGACGATGGACAGATATGTCTGCAGACCACTCGTACACACTTGCCGATGGACAGATATGTCTGCAGACATCTGCCAGTTGGCTATGCAGCACAGCCAATGCGATATGTCTGTGAACGATGCCATTCACAGACATATCGCGGATACACACTGGCCAACGGGCAGCAGATATATTGGCAGATCAATTGATCGGCCAATATACCTGTCAGTGTTTTCCCAGCTTAAGTAACCTAGCACTATATAATTTGAACTTTTGGGGAAGAAAGAACCTAGAAGAGTCCCACTGTATACAGACTGGGAAATACCATGTTACTGCATATGAGCCGTAAGTCAAAGCGCATTGTGCACTTCCACGTTGGCATTTTGCACTTACTTTTGCCAGAGCTTTTGCTCTTTTGTGCACATGTGCCATCTTTCTGATTATCACTGAGAAGATGGTGCAAGGGAGGAGGGACACACTTAACAGCACAAGGTACGATGCTGGGCTAAGGGGGGTACACTGCACAACGGCCCCCTCAGGTGTTAATATGCCCCTTCCGGACCTGTACAATTTGTAAGGTAAACATTGGGACCCTATGTGCATGTCAGAACAAATTGAAAGTGATGGAGTAGAAAGTAATTGGGGTGAAGGTGCTGGGTACAAATTACTTGAGTGAGATAATATAACTGAGTGGGAAGGAGCTGGAGTGCAAAGTAATTACCTAGTGAGCATTAATGGATATGAATGGGCTGCATGAATTGATCTGGGGGAGACATGAATTAGGCTCAGGGCATGCAGTGACTGGGGGTACCCATGAATTGAGCTGGGGGAGACATGAATTAGGCTCAGGGCATGCAGTGACTGGGGTAGCCATGAATTGATCTGGGGGAGATATGAATTAGGCTCAGGGCATGCAGTGACCGGGGGTAGCCTTGAATTGATCTGGGGGAGACATGAATTAGGCTCAGGGCATGCAGTGACCGGGGGTAGCCATGAATTGATCTGGGGGAGACATGAATTAGGCTCAGGGCATGCAGTGACTGGGGTAGCCATGAATTGATCTGGGGGAGATATGAATTAGGCTCAGGGCATGCAGTGACCGGGGGTAGCCTTGAATTGTTCTGGGGGAGACATGAATTAGGCTCAGGGCATGCAGTGACCGGGGGTAGCCATGAATTGTTCTGGGGTAGACATGAATTAGGCTCAGGGCATGCAGTGACCGGGGGTAGCCATGAATTGTTCTGGGGGAGACATGAATTAGGCTCAGGGCATGCAGTGACTGGGGGTAGCCATAAATTGTTCTGGGGGAGACATGAATTAGGCTCAGGGCATGCAGTGACTGGGGGTAGCCATGAATTGTTCGGGGTGAGACATGAATTAGGCTCAGGGCATGCAGTGACCGGTGGAAGCCATGAATTGTTCTGGGGGAGACATGAATTAGGCTCAGGGCATGCAGTGACCGGGGGTAGCCATGAATTGATCTGGGGGAGACATGAATTAGGCTCAGGGCATACAGTGACTGGTGGTAGCCATGAATTGATCTGGGGGAGATATGAATCAGGCTCAGGGCATGCAGTGACCGGGGGTAGCCATGAATTGTTCTGGGGGAGACATGAATTAGGCTCAGGGAATGCAGTGACCGGGGGTAGCCATGAATTGATCTGGGGGAGACATGAATTAGGCTCAGGGCATGCAGTGACCGGGAGTAGCCATGAATTGTTCTGGGGGAGACATGAATTAGGCTCAGGGCATGCAGTGACTGGGGGTAGCTGGGAGACATGAATTAGGCTCAGGGCATGCAGTGACTGGGGGTAGCCATGAATTGATCTGGGGGAGACATGAATTAGGCTCAGGGCATGCAGTGACCGGGGGTAGCCATGAAGTGATCTTGGGGACATGAATTAGGCTCAGGGCATGCAGTGACCGGGGGTAGCCATGAAGTGATCTGTGGGAGACATGAATTAGGCTCAGGGCATGCAGTGACCGGGGGTAGCCATGAATTGTTCTGGGGGAGACATGAATTAGGCTCAGGGCATGCAGTGACTGGTGGTAGCCATGAATTGTTCTGGGGGAGACATGAATTAGGCTCAGGGCATGCAGTGGATGGGGGTAGCCATGAATTTTTCTGGGGGAGACATGAATTAGGCTCAGGGCATGCAGTGACTGGGGGTAGCCATGAATTGTTCTGGGGGAGACATGAATTAGGCTCAGGGCATGCAATGACTAGTGGTAGCCATGAATTGTTCTGAGGGAGACATGAATTAGGCTCAGGGCATGCAGTGACTGGGGGTAGCCATGAATTGTTCTGGGGGAGACATGAATTAGGCTCAGGGCATGCAGTGACTGGTGGTAGCCATGAAGTGATCTGGGGGAGACATGAATTAGGCTCAGGGCATGCAGTGACAGGGGGTAGCCATGAAGTGATCTGGGGGAGACATGAATTAGGCTCAGGGCATGCAGTGACTGGGGGTAGCCATGAAGTGATCTGGGGGAGACATAAATTAGGCTCAGGGCATGCAGTGACTGGGGGTAGATATTAATTGATCTGGGGGAGACATGAATCAGTGCTCAGGTTATGCAGTGACTGGGGGTAGCCATAAAGTGATCTGGGGGAGACATGAATTAGGATCACGGCATGCAGTGACTGGGGGTAGCCATGAATTGTTCTGGGGGAGACATGAATTAGGCTCAGGGCATGCAGTGACTGGGGGTAGCCATGAATTAGGCTCAGGGCTTGCAGTGACCGGGGGTAGCCATGAATTGATCTGGGGGAGACATGAATTTGGCTCAGGGCATGCAGTGACTGGGGTAGCCATGAATTGATCAGGGGGAGATATGAATTAGGCTCAGGGCATGCAGTGACCGGGGGTAGCCATGAATTGTTCTGGGGGAGACATGAATTAGGCTAAGGGCATTGCAGTGACCGGGGGTAGCCATGAATTGTTCTGGGGAGACATGAATTAGTGCTAAGGTTATGCAGTGACCGGGGGTAGCCATGAATTGATCTGGGGGAGACATGAATTAGGCTCAGGGCATGCAGTGACTGGGAGTAGCCATGAATTGTTCTGGGGGAGACATGAATTAGGCTCAGGGCATGCAGTGACTGGGGGTAGCCATGAAGTGATCTGGGGGAGACATGAATTAGGCACAGGGCATGCAGTGACTTGGGTAGCCAAGAATTGATCTGGGGGAGATATGAATTAGGCTCAGGGTATGCAGTGACCGGGGGTAGATATGAAGTGATCTGGGGGACATGAATTAGGCTCAGGGCATGCAGTGACCGCGGGTAGCCATGAAGTGATCTGGGGGAGCCATGAATTAGGCTCAGGGCATGCAGTGACCGGGGGTAGCCATGAATTGTTCTGGGGGAGACATGAATTAGGTTCAGGGTATGCAGTGACTGGGGTAGCCATGAAGTAATCTTGGGGAGACATGAATTAGGCTCAGGGCATGCAGTGACTGGGGGTAGCCATGAAGTGATCTTGGGGACATGAATTAGGCTCAGGGCATGCAGTGACCGGGGGTAGCCATGAAGTGATCTGGGGGAGACATGAATTAGGCTCAGGGCATGCAGTGACCGGGGGTAGCCATGAATTGTTCTGGGGGAGACATGAATTAGGCTCAGGGCATGCAGTGACCGGTGGTAGCCATGAATTGTTCTGGGGGAGACATGAATTAGGCTCAGGGCATGCAGTGACTGGGGGTAGCCATGAATTGTTCTGGGGCAGACATGAATTAGGCTCAGGGCATGCAGTGACTAGTGGTAGCCATGAATTGTTCTGAGGGAGACATGAATTAGGCTCAGGGCATGCAGTGACTGGGGGTAGCCATGAATTGTTCTGGGGGAGACATGAATTAGGCTCAGGGCATGCAGTGACTGGTGGTAGCCATGAAGTGATCTGGGGGAGACATGAATTAGGCTCAGGGCATGCAGTGACTGGGGGTAGCCATGAAGTGATCTGGGGGAGACATGAATTAGGCTCAGGGCATGCAGTGACTGGGGGTAGCCATGAAGTGATCTGGGGGAGACATGAATTAGGCTCAGGGCATGCAGTGACTGGGGGTAGATATGAATTGATCTGGGGGAGACAAGAATCAGTGCTCAGGTTATGCAGTGACTGGGGGTAGCCATAAAGTGATCTGGGGGAGACATGAATTAGGATCAGGGCATGCAGTGACTGGGGGTAGCCATGAATTGTTCTGGGGGAGACATGAATTAGGCTCAGGGCATGCAGTGACTGGGGGTAGCCATGAATTGTTCTGGGGGAGACATGAATTAGGCTCAGGGCATGCAGTGACTGGGGGTAGCCATGAATTAGGCTCAGGGCTTGCAGTGACCGGGGGTAGCCATGAATTGATCTGGGGGAGACATGAATTTGGCTCAGGGCATGCAGTGACTGGGGTAGCCATGAATTGATCTGGGGGAGATATGAATTAGGCTCAGGGCATGCAGTGACCGGGGGTAGCCATGAATTGTTCTGGGGGAGACATGAATTAGGCTCAGGGCATTGCAGTGACCGGGGGTAGCCATGAATTGTTCTGGGGAGACATGAATTAGTGCTCAGGTTATGCAGTGACCGGGGGTAGCCATGAATTGATCTGGGGGAGACATGAATTAGGCTCAGGGCATGCAGTGACAGGGGGTAGCCATGAAGTGATCTGGGGGAGACATGAATTAGGCTCAGGGCATGCAGTGACTGGGGGTAGCCATGAAGTGATCTGGGGGAGACATAAATTAGGCTCAGGGCATGCAGTGACTGGGGGTAGATATTAATTGATCTGGGGGAGACATGAATCAGTGCTCAGGTTATGCAGTGACTGGGGGTAGCCATAAAGTGATCTGGGGGAGACATGAATTAGGATCACGGCATGCAGTGACTGGGGGTAGCCATGAATTGTTCTGGGGGAGACATGAATTAGGCTCAGGGCATGCAGTGACTGGGGGTAGCCATGAATTAGGCTCAGGGCTTGCAGTGACCGGGGGTAGCCATGAATTGATCTGGGGGAGACATGAATTTGGCTCAGGGCATGCAGTGACTGGGGTAGCCATGAATTGATCAGGGGGAGATATGAATTAGGCTCAGGGCATGCAGTGACCGGGGGTAGCCATGAATTGTTCTGGGGGAGACATGAATTAGGCTAAGGGCATTGCAGTGACCGGGGGTAGCCATGAATTGTTCTGGGGAGACATGAATTAGTGCTAAGGTTATGCAGTGACCGGGGGTAGCCATGAATTGATCTGGGGGAGACATGAATTAGGCTCAGGGCATGCAGTGACTGGGAGTAGCCATGAATTGTTCTGGGGGAGACATGAATTAGGCTCAGGGCATGCAATTACTGGGGGTAGCCATGAAGTGATCTGGGGGAGACATGAATTAGGCACAGGGCATGCAGTGACTTGGGAAGCCAAGAATTGATCTGGGGGAGATATGAATTAGGCTCAGGGTATGCAGTGACCGGGGGTAGATATGAAGTGATCTGGGGGACATGAATTAGGCTCAGGGCATGCAGTGACCGCGGGTAGCCATGAAGTGATCTGGGGGAGCCATGAATTAGGCTCAGGGCATGCAGTGACCGGGGGTAGCCATGAATTGTTCTGGGGGAGACATGAATTAGGTTCAGGGTATGCAGTGACTGGGGTAGCCATGAAGTAATCTTGGGGAGACATGAATTAGGCTCAGGGCATGCAGTGACTGGGGGTAGCCATGAAGTGATCTTGGGGACATGAATTAGGCTCAGGGCATGCAGTGACCGGGGGTAGCCATGAAGTGATCTGGGGGAGACATGAATTAGGCTCAGGGCATGCAGTGACCGGGGGTAGCCATGAATTGTTCTGGGGGAGACATGAATTAGGCTCAGGGCATGCAGTGACCGGTGGTAGCCATGAATTGTTCTGGGGGAGACATGAATTAGGCTCAGGGCATGCAGTGACTGGGGGTAGCCATGAATTGTTCTGGGGCAGACATGAATTAGGCTCAGGGCATGCAGTGACTAGTGGTAGCCATGAATTGTTCTGAGGGAGACATGAATTAGGCTCAGGGCATGCAGTGACTGGGGGTAGCCATGAATTGTTCTGGGGGAGACATGAATTAGGCTCAGGGCATGCAGTGACTGGTGGTAGCCATGAAGTGATCTGGGGGAGACATGAATTAGGCTCAGGGCATGCAGTGACTGGGGGTAGCCATGAAGTGATCTGGGGGAGACATGAATTAGGCTCAGGGCATGCAGTGACTGGGGGTAGCCATGAAGTGATCTGGGGGAGACATGAATTAGGCTCAGGGCATGCAGTGACTGGGGGTAGATATGAATTGATCTGGGGGAGACAAGAATCAGTGCTCAGGTTATGCAGTGACTGGGGGTAGCCATAAAGTGATCTGGGGGAGACATGAATTAGGATCAGGGCATGCAGTGACTGGGGGTAGCCATGAATTGTTCTGGGGGAGACATGAATTAGGCTCAGGGCATGCAGTGACTGGGGGTAGCCATGAATTGTTCTGGGGGAGACATGAATTAGGCTCAGGGCATGCAGTGACTGGGGGTAGCCATGAATTAGGCTCAGGGCTTGCAGTGACCGGGGGTAGCCATGAATTGATCTGGGGGAGACATGAATTTGGCTCAGGGCATGCAGTGACTGGGGTAGCCATGAATTGATCTGGGGGAGATATGAATTAGGCTCAGGGCATGCAGTGACCGGGGGTAGCCATGAATTGTTCTGGGGGAGACATGAATTAGGCTCAGGGCATTGCAGTGACCGGGGGTAGCCATGAATTGTTCTGGGGAGACATGAATTAGTGCTCAGGTTATGCAGTGACCGGGGGTAGCCATGAATTGATCTGGGGGAGACATGAATTAGGCTCAGGGCATGCAGTGACTGGGAGTAGCCATGAATTGTCCTGAGGGAGACATGAATTAGGCTCAGGGCATGCAGAGACTGGGGGTAGCCATGAAGTGATCTGGGGGAGACATGAATTAGGCACAGGGCATGCAGTGACTTGGGTAGCCATGAATTGATCTGGGGGAGATATGAATTAGGCTCAGGGTAAGCAGTGACCGGGGGTAGACATGAAGTGATCTGGGGGACATGAATTAGGCTCAGGGCATGCAGTGACCGCGGGTAGCCATGAAGTGACCTGGGGGAGACATGAATTAGGCTCAGGGCATGCAGTGACCGGGGGTAGCCATGAATTGTTCTGGGGGAGACATGAATTAGGCTCAGGGTATGCAGTGACTGGGGGTAGCCATGAAGTAATCTGGGGGAGACATGAATTAGGCTCAGGGCATGCAGTGACTGGGGTAGCCATGAATTGATCTGGGGAGACATGAATTAGGCAAAGGGCATGCAGTGACTGGGTGTAGCCATGAAGTGATCTGGGGGAGACATGAATTAGGCTCAGGGCATGCAGTGACTGGGTGTAGCCATGAATTGTTCTGGGGGAGACATGAATTAGGCTCAGGGCATGCAGTGACCGGGGGTAGACATGAATTGTTCTGGGGGAGACATGAATTAGGCTCAGGGCATGCAGTGACCGGGAATAGCAATGAATTGTTCTGGGGGAGACATGAATTAGGCTCAGGGCATGCAGTGACCGGGGGTAGCCATGAATTGATCTGGGGGAGACATAAATTAGGCTCAGGGCATGCAGTGACCGGGGGTAGCCATGAAGTGATCTGGGGGAGACATGAATTAGGCTCAGGGCATGCAGTGACCGGGGGTAGCCATGAATTGTTCTGGGGGAGACATGAATTAGGCTCAGGGCATGCAGTGACTGGTGGTAGCCATGAATTGTTCTGGGGGAGACATGAATTAGGCTCAGGGCATGCAGTGGCTGGGGGTAGCCATGAATTTTTCTGGGGGAGACATGAATTAGGCTCAGTGCATGCAGTGACTGGGGGTAGCCATGAATTGTTCTGGGGCAGACATGAATTAGGCTCAGGGCATGCAGTGACTAGTGGTAGCCATGAATTGTTCTGAGGGAGACATGAATTAGGCTCAGGGCATGCAGTGACTGGGGGTAGCCATGAATTGTTCTGGGGGAGACATGAATTAGGCTCAGGGCATGCAGTGACAGGTGGTAGCCATGAAGTGATCTGGGGGAGACATGAATTAGACTCAGGGCATGCAGTGACCGGGGGTAGCCATGAAGTGATCTGGGGGAGACATGAATTAGGCTCAGGGCATGCAGTGACTGGGGGTAGCCATGAAGTGATCTGGGGGAGACATGAATTAGGCTCAGGGCATGCAGTGACTGGGGGTAGATATGAATTGATCTGGGGGAGACATGAATCAGTGCTCAGGTTATGCAGTGACTGGGGGTAGCCATAAAGAGATCTGGGGGAGACATGAATTAGGATCAGGGCATGCAGTGACTGGGGGTAGCCATGAATTGTTCTGGGGGAGACATGAATTAGGCTCAGGGCATGCAGTGACTGGGGGTAGCCATGAATTGTTCTGGGGGAGACATGAATTAGGCTCAGGGCATGCAGTGACTGGGGGTAGCCATGAATTAGGCTCAGGGCTTGCAGTGACTGGGGTAGCCATGAATTGATCTGGGGGAGACATGAATTTGGCTCAGGGCATGCAGTGACTGGGGTAGCCATGAATTGATCTGGGGGAGATATGAAGTAGGCTCAGGGCATGCAGTGACCGGGGGTAGCATTGAATTGATCTGGGGGAGACATGAATTAGGCTCAGGGCATTGCAGTGACCGGGGGTAGCCATGAATTGTTCTGGGGAGACATGAATTAGTGCTCAGGTTATGCAGTGACCGGGGGTAGCCATGAATTGATCTGGGGGAGACATGAATTAGGCTCAGGGCATGCAGTGACTGGGAGTAGCCATGAATTGTTCTGGGGGAGACATGAATTAGGCTCAGGGCATGCAGTGACTGGGGGTAGCCATGAAGTGATCTGGGGGAGACATGAATTAGGCACAGGGCATGCAGTGACTTGGGTAGCCATGAATTGATCTGGGGGAGATATGAATTAGGCTCAGGGTATGCAGTGACCGGGGGTAGACATGAAGTGATCTGGGGGACATGAATTAGGCTCAGGGCATGCAGTGACCGCGGGTAGCCATGAAGTGATCTGGGGGAGACATGAATTAGGCTCAGGGCATGCAGTGACCGGGGGTAGCCAAGAATTGTTCTGGGGGAGACATGAATTAGGCTCAGGGTATGCAGTGACTGGGGGTAGCCATGAAGTAATCTGGGGGAGACATGAATTAGGCTCAGGGCATGCAGTGACTGGGGTAGCCATGAATTGATCTGGGGAGACATGAATTAGGCTCAGGGCATGCAGTGACTGGGTGTAGCCATGAAGTGATCTGGGGGAGACATGAATTAGGCTCAGGGCATGCAGTGACTGGGTGTAGCCATAAATTGTTCTGGGGGAGACATGAATTAGGCTCAGGGCATGCAGTGACCGGGGGTAGACATGAATTGTTCTGGGGGAGACATGAATTAGGCTCAGGGCATGCAGTGACCGGGGGTAGCCATGAATTGTTCTGGGGGAGACATGAATTAGGTTCAGGGCATGCAGTGACCGGGGGTAGCCATGAATTGATCTGGGGGAGACATGAATTAGGCTCAGGGCATGCAGTGACTGGGGTAGCCATGAATTGTTCTGGGGGAGACATGAATTAGGCTCAGGGCATGCAGTGACTTGGGGTAGCCATGAATTGTTCTGGGGGAGACATGAATTAGGCTCAGGGCATGCAGTGACTGGGGGTAGCCATGAATTGTTCTGGGGGAGACATGAATTAGGCTCAGGGCACGCAGTGACTGGGGGTAGCCATGAATTGTTCTGGGTGAGACATGAATTAGGCTCAGGGCACGCAGTGACTGGGGGTAGCCATGAATTGTTCTGGGGGAGACATGAATTAGGCTCAGGGCACGCAGTGACTGGGGGTAGCCATGAATTGTTCTGGGGGAGACATGAATTAGGCTCAGGGCACGCAGTGACTGGGGGTAGCCATGAATTGTTCTGGGTGAGACATGAATTAGGCTCAGGGCATGCAGTGACTGGTGGTAGCCATGAATTGATCTGGGGGAGACAGGAATTAGGCTCAGGGAATGCAGTGACTGGGGGTAGCCATGAATTGTTCTGGGGCAGACATGAATTAGGCTCAGGGCATGCAGTGACTAGTGGTAGCCATGAATTGTTCTGAGGGAGACATGAATTAGGCTCAGGGCATGCAGTGACTGGGGGTAGCCATGAATTGTTCTGGGGGAGACATGAATTAGGCTCAGGGCATGCAGTGACAGGTGGTAGCCATGAAGTGATCTGGGGGAGACATGAATTAGGCTCAGGGCATGCAGTGACTGGGGGTAGCCATGAAGTGATCTGGGGGAGACATGAATTAGGCTCAGGGCATGCAGTGACTGGGGGTAGCCATGAACTGATCTGGGGGAGACATGAATTAGGCTCAGGGCATGCAGTGACTGGGGGTAGATATGAATTGATCTGGGGGAGACAAGAATCAGTGCTCAGGTTATGCAGTGACTGGGGGTAGCCATAAAGTGATCTGGGGGAGACATGAATTAGGATCAGGGCATGCAGTGACTGGGGGTAGCCATGAATTGTTCTGGGGGAGACATGAATTAGGCTCAGGGCATGCAGTGACTGGGGGTAGCCATGAATTGTTCTGGGGGAGACATGAATTAGGCTCAGGGCATGCAGTGACTGGGGGTAGCCATGAATTAGGCTCAGGGCTTGCAGTGACCGGGGGTAGCCATGAATTGATCTGGGGGAGACATGAATTTGGCTCAGGGCATGCAGTGACTGGGGTAGCCATGAATTGATCTGGGGGAGATATGAATTAGGCTCAGGGCATGCAGTGACCGGGGGTAGCCCTGAATTGTTCTGGGGGAGACATGAATTAGGCTCAGGGTATTGCAGTGACCGGGGGTAGCCATGAATTGTTCTGGGGAGACATGAATTAGTGCTCAGGTTATGCAGTGACCGGGGGTAGCCATGAATTGATCTGGGGGAGACATGAATTAGGCTCAGGGCATGCAGTGACTGGGAGTAGCCATGAATTGTTCTGAGGGAGACATGAATTAGGCTCAGGGCATGCAGAGACTGGGGGTAGCCATGAAGTGATCTGGGGGAGACATGAATTAGGCACAGGGCATGCAGTGACTTGGGTAGCCATGAATTGATCTGGGGGAGATATGAATTAGGCTCAGGGTATGCAGTGACCGGGGGTAGACATGAAGTGATCTGGGGGACATGAATTAGGCTCAGGGCATGCAGTGACCGCGGGTAGCCATGAAGTGACCTGGGGGAGACATGAATTAGGCTCAGGGCATGCAGTGACCGGGGGTAGCCATGAATTGTTCTGGGGGAGACATGAATTAGGCTCAGGGTATGCAGTGACTGGGGGTAGCCATGAAGTAATCTGGGGAGACATGAATTAGGCTCAGGGCATGCAGTGACTGGGTGTAGCCATGAAGTGATCTGGGGGAGACATGAATTAGGCTCAGGGCATGCAGTGACTGGGGGTAGCCATGAATTGATCTGGGGGAGACAGGAATTAGGCTCAGGGCATGCAGTGACTGGGGGTAGCCATGAATTGTTCTGGGGCAGACATGAATTAGGCTCAGGGCATGCAGTGACTAGTGGTAGCCATGAATTGTTCTGAGGGAGACATGAATTAGGCTCAGGGCATGCAGTGACTGGGGGTAGCCATGAATTGTTCTGGGGGAGACATGAATTAGGCTCAGGGCATGCAGTGACAGGTGGTAGCCATGAAGTGATCTGGGGGAGACATGAATTAGGCTCAGGGCATGCAGTGACTGGGGGTAGCCATGAAGTGATCTGGGGGAGACATGAATTAGGCTCAGGGCATGCAGTGACTGGGGGTAGCCATGAACTGATCTGGGGGAGACATGAATTAGGCTCAGGGCATGCAGTGACTGGGGGTAGATATGAATTGATCTGGGGGAGACAAGAATCAGTGCTCAGGTTATGCAGTGACTGGGGGTAGCCATAAAGTGATCTGGGGGAGACATGAATTAGGATCAGGGCATGCAGTGACTGGGGGTAGCCATGAATTGTTCTGGGGGAGACATGAATTAGGCTCAGGGCATGCAGTGACTGGGGGTAGCCATGAATTGTTCTGGGGGAGACATGAATTAGGCTCAGGGCATGCAGTGACTGGGGGTAGCCATGAATTAGGCTCAGGGCTTGCAGTGACCGGGGGTAGCCATGAATTGATCTGGGGGAGACATGAATTTGGCTCAGGGCATGCAGTGACTGGGGTAGCCATGAATTGATCTGGGGGAGATATGAATTAGGCTCAGGGCATGCAGTGACCGGGGGTAGCCCTGAATTGTTCTGGGGGAGACATGAATTAGGCTCAGGGTATTGCAGTGACCGGGGGTAGCCATGAATTGTTCTGGGGAGACATGAATTAGTGCTCAGGTTATGCAGTGACCGGGGGTAGCCATGAATTGATCTGGGGGAGACATGAATTAGGCTCAGGGCATGCAGTGACTGGGAGTAGCCATGAATTGTTCTGAGGGAGACATGAATTAGGCTCAGGGCATGCAGAGACTGGGGGTAGCCATGAAGTGATCTGGGGGAGACATGAATTAGGCACAGGGCATGCAGTGACTTGGGTAGCCATGAATTGATCTGGGGGAGATATGAATTAGGCTCAGGGTATGCAGTGACCGGGGGTAGACATGAAGTGATCTGGGGGACATGAATTAGGCTCAGGGCATGCAGTGACCGCGGGTAGCCATGAAGTGACCTGGGGGAGACATGAATTAGGTTCAGGGCATGCAGTGACCGGGGGTAGCCATGAATTGTTCTGGGGGAGACATGAATTAGGCTCAGGGTATGCAGTGACTGGGGGTAGCCATGAAGTAATCTGGGGAGACATGAATTAGGCTCAGGGCATGCAGTGACTGGGTGTAGCCATGAAGTGATCTGGGGGAGACATGAATTAGGCTCAGGGCATGCAGTGACTGGGTGTAGCCATGAATTGTTCTGGGGGAGACATGAATTAGGCTCAGGGCATGCAGTGACCGGGGGTAGACATGAATTGTTCTGGGGGAGACATGAATTAGGCTCAGGGCATGCAGTGACCGGGAATAGCAATGAATTGTTCTGGGGGAGACATGAATTAGGCTCAGGGCATGCAGTGACCGGGGGTAGCCATGAATTGATCTGGGGGAGACATAAATTAGGCTCAGGGCATGCAGTGACCGGGGGTAGCCATGAAGTGATCTGGGGGAGACATGAATTAGGCTCAGGGCATGCAGTGACCGGCGGTAGCCATGAATTGTTCTGGGGGAGACATGAATTAGGCTCAGGGCATGCAGTGACTGGTGGTAACCATGAATTGTTCTGGGGGAGACATGAATTAGGCTCAGGGCATGCAGTGGCTGGGGGTAGCCATGAATTTTTCTGGGGGAGACATGAATTAGGCTCAGGGCATGCAGTGACTGGGGGTAGCCATGAATTGTTCTGAGGGAGACATGAATTAGGCTCAGGGCATGCAGTGACTGGGGGTAGCCATGAATTGTTCTGGGGGAGACATGAATTAGGCTCAGGGCATGCAGTGACAGGTGGTAGCCATGAAGTGATCTGGGGGAGACATGAATTAGGCTCAGGGCATGCAGTGACTGGGGGTAGCCATGAAGTGATCTGGGGGAGACATGAATTAGGCTCAGGGCATGCAGTGACTGGGGGTAGCCATGAAGTGATCTGGGGGAGACATGAATTAGGCTCAGGGCATGCAGTGACTGGGGTAGATATGAATTGATCTGGGGGAGACATGAATCAGTGCTCAGGTTATGCAGTGACTGGGGGTAGCCATAAAGAGATCTGTGGGAGACATGAATTAGGATCAGGGCATGCAGTGACTGGGGGTAGCCATGAATTGTTCTGGGGGAGACATGAATTAGGCTCAGGGCATGCAGTGACTGGGGGTAGCCATGAATTGTCCTGGGGGAGAGATGAATTAGGCTCAGGGCATGCAGTGACTGGGGGTAGCCATGAATTAGGCTCAGGGCTTGCAGTGACCGGGGGTAGCCATGAATTGATCTGGGGGAGACATGAATTTGGCTCAGGGCATGCAGTGACTGGGGTAGCCATGAATTGATCTGGGGGAGATATGAATTAGGCTCAGGGCATGCAGTGACCGGGGGTAGCCATGAATTCATCTGGGGGAGACATGAATTAGGCTCAGGGCATTGCAGTGACCGGGGGTAGCCATGAATTGTTCTGGGGAGACATGAATTAGTGCTCAGGTTATGCAGTGACCGGGGGTAGCCATGAATTGATCTGGGGGAGACATGAATTAGGCTCAGGGCATGCAGTGACTGGGAGTAGCCATGAATTGTTCTGGGGGAGACATGAATTAGGCTCAGGGTATGCAGTGACTGGGGGTAGCCATGAAGTAATCTGGGGGAGACATGAATTAGGCTCAGGGCATGCAGTGACTGGGGTAGCCATGAATTGATCTGGGGAGACATGAATTAGGCTCAGGGCATGCAGTGACTGGGTGTAGCCATGAAGTGATCTGGGGGAGACATGAATTAGGCTCAGGGCATGCAGTGACTGGGTGTAGCCATAAATTGTTCTGGGGGAGACATGAATTAGGCTCAGGGCATGCAGTGACCGGGGGTAGACATGAATTGTTCTGGGGGAGACATGAATTAGGCTCAGGGCATGCAGTGACCGGGGGTAGCCATGAATTGTTCTGGGGGAGACATGAATTAGGCTCAGGGCATGCAGTGACCGGGGGTAGCCATGAATTGATCTGGGGGAGACATGAATTAGGCTCAGGGCATGCAGTGACTGGGGTAGCCATGAATTGTTCTGGGGGAGACATGAATTAGGCTCAGGGCATGCAGTGACTTGGGGTAGCCATGAATTGTTCTGGGGGAGACATGAATTAGGCTCAGGGCATGCAGTGACTGGGGGTAGCCATGAATTGTTCTGGGGGAGACATGAATTAGGCTCAGGGCACGCAGTGACTGGGGGTAGCCATGAATTGTTCTGGGTGAGACATGAATTAGGCTCAGGGCACGCAGTGACTGGGGGTAGCCATGAATTGTTCTGGGGGAGACATGAATTAGGCTCAGGGCACGCAGTGACTGGGGGTAGCCATGAATTGTTCTGGGGGAGACATGAATTAGGCTCAGGGCACGCAGTGACTGGGGTTAGCCATGAATTGTTCTGGGTGAGACATGAATTAGGCTCAGGGCATGCAGTGACTGGTGGTAGCCATGAATTGATCTGGGGGAGACATGAATTAGGCTCAGGGCATGCAGTGACCGGTGGAAGCCATGAATTGATCTGGGGGATATATGAATTAGGCACAGGGCATGCAGTGACCGGGGGTAGCCATGAATTGTTCTGGGGGAGACAAGAATTAGGCTCAGGGAATGCAGTGACCGGGGGTAGCCATGAATTGATCTGGGGGAGACATGAATTAGGCTCAGGGCATGCAGTGACCGGGAGTAGCCATGAATTGTTCTGGGGGAGACATGAATTAGGCTCAGGGCATGCAGTGACTGGGGGTAGCCTTGAAGTGATCTTGGGAACATGAATTAGGCTCAGGGCATGCAGTGACCGGGGGTAGCCATGAAGTGATCTGGGGGAGACATGAATTAGGCTCAGGGCATGCAGTGACCGGGGGTAGCAATGAATTGTTCTGGGGGAGACATGAATTAGGCTCAGGGCATGCAGTGACCGCGGGTAGCCATGAAGTGATCTGGGGGAGACATGAATTAGGTTCAGGGCATGCAGTGACCGGGGGTAGCCATGAATTGTTCTGGGGGAGATATGAATTAGGCTCAGGGCATGCAGTGACTGGGGGTAGCCATGAAGAAATCTGGGGGAGACATGAATTAGGCTCAGGGCATGCAGTGACTGGGGTAGCCATGAATTGATCTGGGGAGACATGAATTAGGCTCAGGGCATGCAGTGACTGGGTGTAGCCATGAAGTGATCTGGGGGAGACATGAATTAGGCTCAGGGCATGCAGTGACCGGAGGTAGCCATGAATTGTTCTGGGGGAGACATGAATTAGGCTCAGGGCATGCAGTGACCGGGGGTAGCCATGAATTGATCTGGGGGAGACATGAATTAGGCTCAGGGTATGCAGTGACTGGGGTAGCCATGAATAGATCTGGGGGAGATATGAATTAGGCTCAGGGCATGCAGTGACCGGGGGTAGCCTTGAATTGTTCTGGGGGAGACATAAACTAGGCTCAGGGCATGCAGTGACCGGGGGTAGCCATGAATTGTTCAGGGGTAGACATGAATTAGGCTCAGGGCATGCAGTGACTGGGGGTAGCCATGAGTTGTTCTGGGGGAGACATGAATTAGGCTCAGGGCATGCAGTGTCTGGGGGTAGCCATGAATTGTTCTGGGGGAGACATGAATTAGGCTCAGGGCATGCAGTGACTGGGGGTAGCCATGAATTGTTCTGGGGGAGACATGAATTAGGCTCAGGGCATGCAGTGACCGGGGGTAGCCATGAATTGTTCTGGGGGAGACATGAATTAGGCTCAGGGCACGCAGTGACCGGGGGTAGCCATGAATTGTTCTGGGTGAGACATGAATTAGGCTCAGGGCATGCAGTGACTGGGGGTTGCCATGAATTGTTCTGGGGGAGACATGAATTTGGCTCAGGGCACGCAGTGACTGGGGGTAGCCATGAATTGTTCTGGGTGAGACATGAATTAGGCTCAGGGCACGCAGTGACTGGGGGTAGCCATGAATTGATCTGGGGGAGACATGAATTAGGCTCAGGGCATGCAGTGACCGGTGGAAGCTATGAATTGATCTGGGGATATATGAATTAGGCTCAGGGCATGCAGTGACCGGGGGTAGCCATGAATTGTTCTGGGGGAGACATGAATTAGGCTCAGGGAATGCAGTGACCGGGGGTAGCCATGAATTGATCTGGGGGAGACATGAATTAGGCTCAGGGCATGCAGTGACCGGGAGTAGCCATGAATTGTTCTGGGGGAGACATGAATTAGGCTCAGGGCATGCAGTGACTGGGGGTAGCCATGAAGTGATCTGGGGGAGACATGAATTAGGCTCAGGGCATGCAGTGACTGGGGGTAGCCATGAATTGATCTGGGGGAGACATAAATTAGGCTCAGGGCATGCAGTGACCGGGGGTAGCCATGAAGTGATCTTGGGGACATGAATTAGGCTCAGGGCATGAAGTGACCGGGGGTAGCCATGAAGTGATCTGGGGGAGACATGAATTAGGCTCAGGGCATGCAGTGACCGGGGGTAGCCATGAATTGTTCTGGGGGAGACATGAATTAGGCTCAGGGCATGCAGTGACTGGGGGTAGCCATGAATTGTTCTGGGGGAGACATGAATTAGGCTCAGGGCATGCAGTGACTGGTGGTAGCCATGAATTGTTCTGAGGGAGACATGAATTAGGCTCAGGGCATGCAGTGACTGGGGGTAGCCATGAATTGTTCTGGGGGAGACATGAATTAGGCTCAGGGCATGCAGTGACTGGGGGTAGCCATGAATTGTTCTGGGTGAGACATGAATTAGGCTCAGGGCATGCAGTGACTGGTGGTAGCCATGAATTGTTCTGGGGGAGACATGAATTAGGCTCAGGGCATGCAGTGACTGGGGATAGCCATGAATTAGGCTCAGGGAATGCAGTGACCAGGGGTAGCCATGAATTGATCTGGGGGAGACATGAATTCAGCTCAGGGCATGCAGTGACTGGGGTAGCCATGAAGTGATCTGGGGGAGACATGAAGTAGGCTCAGGGCATGCAGTGACTTGGGTAGCCATGAATTGATCTGGGGGAGATTTGAATTAGGCTCAGGGTATGCAGTGACTGGGGGTAGCCATGAATTGTTCTAGGTGAGACATGAATTAGGCTCAGGGCATGCAGTGACTGGTGGTAGCCATGAATTGTTCTGGGGGAGACATGAATTAGGCTCAGGGCATGCAGTGACTGGGGGTAGCCATGAATTAGGCTCAGGTCATGCAGTGACCGGGGGTAGCCATGAATTGATCTGGGGGAGACATGAATTCGGCTCAGGGCATGCAGTGACTGGGGTAGCCATGAATTGATCTGGGGGAGGTATGAATTAGGCTCACGGCATGCAGTGACCGGGGGTAGCCATGAATTGTTCTGGGGGAGACATGACTTAGGTTCAGGGCATGCAGTGACCGGGGGTAGCCATGAATTGTTGTGGGGAGACATGAATTAGGCTCAGGGCATGCAGTGACCAGGGGTAGCCATGAATTGTTCTGGGGGAGACATGAATTAGGCTCAGGGCATGCAGTGACTGGGGGTAGCCATGAATTGATCTGGGGGATACATGAATTAGGCTCAGGGCATGCAGTGACCGGGAGTAGCCATGAATTGTTCTGGGGGAGACATGAATTAGGCTCAGGGCATGCAGTGACTGGGGATAGCCATGAATTGATCTGGGGGAGACATGAATTAGGCTCAGGGCATGCAGTGACTGGGGGTAGCCATGAAGTGATCTGGGGGAGACATGAATTAGGCTCAGGGCATGCAGTGACTAGGGGCAGCCATGAATTGATCTGGGGGAGATAAGAATTAGGCTCAGGGTATGCAGTTACCGGGGGTAGCCAAGAAGTGATCTGGGGGACATGAATTAGGCTCAGGGCATGCAGTGACCGCGGGTAGCCATGAAGTGATCTGGGGGAGACATGAATTAGGCTCAGGGCATGCAGTGACCGGGGTAGCCATGAATTGTTCTGGGGGAGGCATGAATTAGGCTCAGGGCATGCAGTGACTGGGGGTAGCCATGAAGTAATCTGGGTGAGACATGAATTAGGCTCAGGGCATGCAGTGACTGGGGGTAGCCATGAATTGATCTGGGGAGACATGAATTAGGCTCAGGGCATGCAGTGACTGGGGGTAGCCATGAAGTGATCTGGGGGAGACATGAATTAGGCTCAGGGCATGCAGTGACTGGGGGTAGATATGAATTTATCTGGGGGAGACATGAATTATTGCTCTGGTTATGCAGTGACTGGGGGTAGCCATGAAGTGATCTGGGGGAGACATGAATTAGGATCAGGGCATGCAGTGACTTGGGGTAGCCATGAATTGTTCTGGGGGAGACATGAATTAGGCTCAGGGTATGCAGTGACTGGGGGTAGCCATGAATTGTTCTGGGGGAGACATGAATTAGGCTCAGGGCATGCAGTGACTGGGGGTAGCCATGAATTAGGCTCAGGGCATGCAGTGACCGGGGGTAGCCATGAATTGATCTGGGGGAGACATGAATTTGGCTCAGGGCATGCAGTGACTGGGGTAGCCATGAATTGATCTGGGGGAGATATGAATTCGGCTCAGGGCATGCAGTGACCGGGGGTAGCCATGAATTGTTCTGGGGGAGACATGAATTAGGCACAGGGCATTGCAGTGACCAGGGGTAGCCATGAATTGTTCTGGGGAGACATGAATTAGGCTCAGGGCATGCAGTGACCGGGGGTAGACATGAACTGATCTGGGGGAGACATGAATTACTCTCAGGGCATGCAGTGACCGGGAGTAGCCATGAATTGTTCTGGGGGAGACATGAATTAGGCTCAGGGCATGAAGTGACTGGGGGTAGCCATGAATTGATCTGGGGAGACATGAATTAGGCTCAGGGCATGCAGTGACTGGGGGTAGCCATGAAGTGATCTGGGGGAGATATGAATTAGGCTCAGGGCATGCAGTGACTGGGGGTAGATATGAATTGATCTGGGGGAGACATGAATTAGTGATCAGGGTATGCAGTGACTGGGGGAAGCCATGAAGTGATCTGGGGGAGACATGAATTAGGATCAGGGCATGCAGTGACTGGGGGTAGCCATGAGTTGTTCTGGGGGAGACATGAATTAGGCTCAGGGCATGCAGTGTCTGGGGGTAGCCATGAATTGTTCTGGGGGAGACATGAATTAGGCTCAGGGCATGCAGTGACTGGGGGTAGCCATGAATTGTTCTGGGGGAGACATGAATTAGGCTCAGGGCATGCAGTGACCGGGGGTAGCCATGAATTGTTCTGGGGGAGACATGAATTAGGCTCAGGGCACGCAGTGACCGGGGGTAGCCATGAATTGTTCTGGGTGAGACATGAATTAGGCTCAGGGCATGCAGTGACTGGGGGTAGCCATGAATTGTTCTGGGGGAGACATGAATTTGGCTCAGGGCACGCAGTGACTGGGGGTAGCCATGAATTGTTCTGGGTGAGACATGAATTAGGCTCAGGGCACGCAGTGACTGGGGGTAGCCATGAATTGATCTGGGGGAGACATGAATTAGGCTCAGGGCATGCAGTGACCGGTGGAAGCTATGAATTGATCTGGGGATATATGAATTAGGCTCAGGGCATGCAGTGACCGGGGGTAGCCATGAATTGTTCTGGGGGAGACATGAATTAGGCTCAGGGAATGCAGTGACCGGGGGTAGCCATGAATTGATCTGGGGGAGACATGAATTAGGCTCAGGGCATGCAGTGACCGGGAGTAGCCATGAATTGTTCTGGGGGAGACATGAATTAGGCTCAGGGCATGCAGTGACTGGGGGTAGCCATGAAGTGATCTGGGGGAGACATGAATTAGGCTCAGGGCATGCAGTGACTGGGGGTAGCCATGAATTGATCTGGGGGAGACATAAATTAGGCTCAGGGCATGCAGTGACCGGGGGTAGCCATGAAGTGATCTTGGGGACATGAATTAGGCTCAGGGCATGCAGTGACCGGGGGTAGCCATGAAGTGATCTGGGGGAGACATGAATTAGGCTCAGGGCATGCAGTGACCGGGGGTAGCCATGAATTGTTCTGGGGGAGACATGAATTAGGCTCAGGGCATGCAGTGACTGGGGGTAGCCATGAATTGTTCTGGGGGAGACATGAATTAGGCTCAGGGCATGCAGTGACTGGTGGTAGCCATGAATTGTTCTGAGGGAGACATGAATTAGGCTCAGGGCATGCAGTGACTGGGGGTAGCCATGAATTGTTCTGGGGGAGACATGAATTAGGCTCAGGGCATGCAGTGACTGGGGGTAGCCATGAATTGTTCTGGGTGAGACATGAATTAGGCTCAGGGCATGCAGTGACTGGTGGTAGCCATGAATTGTTCTGGGGGAGACATGAATTAGGCTCAGGGCATGCAGTGACTGGGGATAGCCATGAATTAGGCTCAGGGAATGCAGTGACCAGGGGTAGCCATGAATTGATCTGGGGGAGACATGAATTCAGCTCAGGGCATGCAGTGACTGGGGTAGCCATGAAGTGATCTGGGGGAGACATGAATTAGGCTCAGGGCATGCAGTGACTTGGGTAGCCATGAATTGATCTGGGGGAGATTTGAATTAGGCTCAGGGTATGCAGTGACTGGGGGTAGCCATGAATTGTTCTAGGTGAGACATGAATTAGGCTCAGGGCATGCAGTGACTGGTGGTAGCCATGAATTGTTCTGTGGGAGACATGAATTAGGCTCAGGGCATGCAGTGACTGGGGGTAGCCATGAATTAGGCTCAGGGCATGCAGTGACCGGGGGTAGCCATGAATTGATCTGGGGGAGACATGAATTCGGCTCAGGGCATGCAGTGACTGGGGTAGCCATGAATTGATCTGGGGGAGGTATGAATTAGGCTCACGGCATGCAGTGACCGGGGGTAGCCATGAATTGTTCTGGGGGAGACATGAATTAGGTTCAGGGCATGCAGTGACCGGGGGTAGCCATGAATTGTTGTGGGGAGACATGAATTAGGCTCAGGGCATGCAGTGACCAGGGGTAGCCATGAATTGTTCTGGGGGAGACATGAATTAGGCTCAGGGCATGCAGTGACTGGGGGTAGCCATGAATTGATCTGGGGGATACATGAATTAGGCTCAGGGCATGCAGTGACCGGGAGTAGCCATGAATTGTTCTGGGGGAGACATGAATTAGGCTCAGGGCATGCAGTGACTGGGGATAGCCATGAATTGATCTGGGGGAGACATGAATTAGGCTCAGGGCATGCAGTGACTGGGGGTAGCCATGAAGTGATCTGGGGGAGACATGAATTAGGCTCAGGGCATGCAGTGACTGGGGGCAGCCATGAATTGATCTGGGGGAGATAAGAATTAGGCTCAGGGTATGCAGTTACCGGGGGTAGCCAAGAAGTGATCTGGGGGACATGAATTAGGCTCAGGGCATGCAGTGACCGCGGGTAGCCATGAAGTGATCTGGGGGAGACATGAATTAGGCTCAGGGCATGCAGTGACCGGGGGTAGCCATGAATTGTTCTGGGGGAGGCATGAATTAGGCTCAGGGCATGCAGTGACTGGGGGTAGCCATGAAGTAATCTGGGTGAGACATGAATTAGGCTCAGGGCATGCAGTGACTGGGGGTAGCCATGAATTGATCTGGGGAGACATGAATTAGGCTCAGGGCATGCAGTGACTGGGGGTAGCCATGAAGTGATCTGGGGGAGACATGAATTAGGCTCAGGGCATGCAGTGACTGGGGGTAGATATGAATTTATCTGGGGGAGACATGAATTATTGCTCTGGTTATGCAGTGACTGGGGGTAGCCATGAAGTGATCTGGGGGAGACATGAATTAGGATCAGGGCATGCAGTGACTTGGGGTAGCAATGAATTGTTCTGGGGGAGACATGAATTAGGCTCAGGGTATGCAGTGACTGGGGGTAGCCATGAATTGTTCTGGGGGAGACATGAATTAGGCTCAGGGCATGCAGTGACTGGGGGTAGCCATGAAGTGATCTGGGGGAGACATGAATTAGGCTCAGGGCATGCAGTG
Organism: Taudactylus pleione; assembly: GCA_031769625.1. Classification (NCBI taxonomy): domain Eukaryota; kingdom Metazoa; phylum Chordata; class Amphibia; order Anura; family Myobatrachidae; genus Taudactylus; species Taudactylus pleione. The sequence continues at coordinate 16,007,485 of JAUIMM010000213.1, read as the reverse complement.
ACTGGGGGCAGCCATGAATTGATCTGGGGGAGATAAGAATTAGGCTCAGGGTATGCAGTTTCCGGGGGTAGCCAAGAAGTGATCTGGGGGACATGAATTAGGCTCAGGGCATGCAGTGACCGCGGGTAGCCATGAAGTGATCTGGGGGAGACATGAATTAGGCTCAGGGCATGCAGTGACCGGGGGTAGCCATGAATTGTTCTGGGGGAGGCATGAATTAGGCTCAGGGCATGCAGTGACTGGGGGTAGCCATGAAGTAATCTGGGTGAGACATGAATTAGGCTCAGGGCATGCAGTGACTGGGGGTAGCCATGAATTGATCTGGGGAGACATGAATTAGGCTCAGGGCATGCAGTGACTGGGGGTAGCCATGAAGTGATCTGGGGGAGACATGAATTAGGCTCAGGGCATGCAGTGACTGGGGGTAGATATGAATTTATCTGGGGGAGACATGAATTATTGCTCTGGTTATGCAGTGACTGGGGGTAGCCATGAAGTGATCTGGGGGAGACATGAATTAGGATCAGGGCATGCAGTGACTTGGGGTAGCAATGAATTGTTCTGGGGGAGACATGAATTAGGCTCAGGGTATGCAGTGACTGGGGGTAGCCATGAATTGTTCTGGGGGAGACATGAATTAGGCTCAGGGCATGCAGTGACTGGGGGTAGCCATGAATTAGGCTCAGGGCATGCAGTGACCGGGGGTAGCCATGAATTGATCTGGGGGAGACATGAATTTGGCTCAGGGCATGCAGTGACTGGGGTAGCCATGAATTGATCTGGGGGAGATATGAATTCGGCTCAGGGCATGCAGTGACCGGGGGTAGCCATGAATTGTTCTGGGGGAGACATGAATTAGGCTCAGGGCATTGCAGTGACCAGGGGTAGCCATGAATTGTTCTGGGGAGACATGAATTAGGCTCAGGGCATGCAGTGACCGGGGGTAGCCATGAACTGATCTGGGGGAGACATGAATTAGGCTCAGGGCATGCAGTGACCGGGAGTAGCCATGAATTGTTCTGGGGGAGACATGAATTAGGCTCAGGGCATGAAGTGACTGGGGGTAGCCATGAATTGATCTGGGGAGACATGAATTAGGCTCAGGGCATGCAGTGACTGGGGGTAGCCATGAAGTGATCTGGGGGAGATATGAATTAGGCTCAGGGCATGCAGTGACTGGGGGTAGATATGAATTGATCTGGGGGAGACATGAATTAGTGATCAGGGTATGCAGTGACTGGGGGTAGCCATGAAGTGATCTGGGGGAGACATGAATTAGGATCAGGGCATGCAGTGACTGGGGGTAGCCATGAATTGTTCTGGGGGAGACATGAATTAGGCTCAGGGCATGCAGTGACTGGGGGTAGCCATGAATTGTTCTGGGGGAGACATGAATTAGGATCAGGGCATGCAGTGACTCGGGGTAGCCATGAATTGATCTAGACTGAGGTGTGTGAATTCTGTGTGTGATACACAAGAACAGATTGTGGCAAGGCATGAATTGTCACTGTGCAGAGGGAATCTGTACTACTGATGGAGCAGCCCACCTACGTGATCACTAGGTAACTCATCACAGAGGTGGGCTGCTGTCTCCGCAAGTTATGAAGTTACGGCACTCTGAGATGAATTCGATGATCATTTTGGATTTAGGGCCATATTCAATTAGCGTCGAAATTTGCTGATTTTCTCAAAAAAACAGGCGAAAAGTTTTCACCATCTCAGACCAGGTGGAAAAAATGCAAAATCCCTATTTTTGACTAAAGATTTAGGAATTTCTCTCAGAATCCTTCGGACAAACCGCCCTGCCCCCCCCCCCCCCCTCCTAATGATAAATGACCCTAACTGTTTTTTGAAAGATGCATCATTTTGCAAAAAAATTACCGGTCAAATTTTTGGAAAAAAAAAGTTGAAAATGGGTTGGGTATTGGGTCTGGAATTTCAGGGGGCGATATGGATGCGTCAAGTGTTTTAAACATTGCACGTGGTTACAGCAGGCAATTTTTTTATGTTTTTAAAAAGTGCGCTTTGATGACATGAAAATATACTTGCAGCCATTTTAACGTACCCCGATTTTATGTGGAACAGTAATTTTCTGGAAAAACAATAGCTTTCTATCATTTTTAAAAGAAAATTTCAGGCTTGCAAATTATCGCCAATCAACAGAATTTAAATGCCCTAAATACTTTTATTACAGCTAATAATACACTTCTAAATTGATTTCCAATGTACGTCAGGCATTTTTGGGGTACAGACGCAATTTCCTAACTTTTTTGCACCTCCCGTTTTCGCCAGTTTTTTTGTGAAAATCGGACGATTTTGCCACTAATTGAAGGTACATAATAGAGTTGTAGGATCATATGTGACTGATCTGTCAAAGAAATAAAAAATGTAAAGAAAAGAATGTAGATACAAAGAAAAGAATGTAGATACATACGTGGATGGTAAGGCTGGGTCTGGCCAGTCAGCACTGTTAGAGAAATAACAATAATAACAAAGTTAAAGGGGTTTTCTATATCCTATTTGCTGTAAGTTACTGGCATACCTTTCTGTATCTGTTACTTCACTGCTTTGTTTTTTTGTCTTTATATTTTTATATAATTTTTATATCATCTGGCAGAGTTGTTTATTTTTGTTGCCCTGCGATACCACACATGGATACAACTATCTGATCTGTATCTGTACAAATGTACCTGATGCACAAGCACAGCATAGCAGTATTGTATTTTAAGGCAACAAAATGATACAACACTTACTAACTATACAGAATAAAAACATGGGGCTCTATTTACTCAGCAATGTTTTTTGAAACTTGCTAATTCTCAGCCGGTTTGACTCTGAAATTTAAAGTAACAACAATATTAAATGTAAAACCTGCTATGATTTGCATTTAATATTACTGCAAATCCACCGAGAATTAACATCTTACAAAAGCCGCTGCTTAGTAAATCTAGCCCATGGTCTGACCACTGAACTTGCTGTATAAACAGGTAAGAAGATGCCTGATTCCCATTTTCTTCAGAGCTCTGAATGGAGACAGACATCGTTCCATAGGATTTTCTTTCCTATTTTCAAGCCATGAATGATTATGTGTACAAAGATGATCCAGCTGATCAAAAGAACTTAGGTGACCAATAAATGATAGACAGAGGTTTTACATGAAATAGTGATTATTTAGAGTAAAACATCTGTCTGTTACTGTAGGTGTCTGAATTTTTTCCATTCATTTCTACTTTGTTCAGTAAAGGTCCAAGTGGGCCCTGAGTAACAGAGCAAGCTGGCATGTGTGGTTCCTCATGCTCTGGCAGTCATGGGTATTCTGAAACTTGTAGTGCTACAATTGTCAGCATGTCCAACTAAGTAAAGGCAACCTGGACATGCTGTAACCTGTAGTGCTGTGGAAAATGTCAATATTAACATTTATTTAAACTAAAACAAAAATGATAAGTTATGCACTCTATATACAGGTGCTACAGTAAGCTAAAAAGGTCACCCAAAGAACCCTTTAGGAGTATACACATAAATGGACAATGGTTTTGCATAACCTGATTCAGGACATGGAAATATTCCACAACAGTAAGTATAAATATACCTTTTCTCTTTTAAATTCGCAAAACAGTCCCAAAAAAAACAATCACAGTTAAGTGTATCTACCGCACATGTTAAAGTTCCTTAGGTTCTTCTGAAATGATGGATCATCAGCAGCCCATTCATTTAACAAAGAACGTCACACTTTTCTCCTTGATATGGGTAGTACTCTGTTTCTGGTATATATACTTACTGTTGTGAAATATTTCCATACCTAGCGTTAGGTTGCACAAAACCCATGGGGGTAAACTTACTAAAGTGAGGGTTTTTAGCAGTGAGTTTTAAAAGTGATGGTGCCAATAGCAACCAATCAGAATCTACTTAACATTTATCTAGCACATGCTAGAAGATAATAGCTAGAATCTGATTGGTTGCTATGGGCAACATCACTTTTAAAACTCACTTCTAAAGACTCTCACTTTAGTAAATTTACCACCAATAGTGATCTTTAATGATAGATGCTAGTACAATGCAGTGCTACATCTTCAGTAGTAGCGGTTCTAAGAAGTTATGCAAATGCTGCAGGTGCCATCTACTGGAATGAGACGCCCACCAGCAGCTTCTCAGATCTGCTGCATGTGTACGAAGATGCAGCATCAGATCAACACCGGGAACATTGCGTGGACTATTGGAGATTTCATTAACCCTAAGGTTGCTGACAATGGGCCTTATTCAGCAATGCATGCTAGTGCACTGCTGAATGCAGTTTCCCGATGATCGGGAATCTGCACATGTGCAAAACGGGTATGTGATCCCGCATGTAGACTGGCAACAGGCTGTCAGTGATAGTCTGCTGTAATTTGTGGGCGGGGAGGGGGTGGCGATGGCCTCAGTTTCCCGAAAGGGAAGTGTGTCGCCACTGTTGGGGGGGAGGGAAGAAGCCATAATCTCTGACGACTGATGGAGAATTCCTGGCTCCTTCCTCTCATCTGCGGCGGCTGGCTGTGTGACCTCTTGGGTCACCTTAGCCGGCCGATGTTCCGCAGAGTCTCCGATGCTGCGTTGGACAACGCAGCTCGGATACATAATGTGGCAGGAGGCGTGATGGCTCCTGCTGCATTACCATATCTGCTTGCGAGCAGCTTTGCAATTCTATCCGTAGCTGAATAAGGCTCAATATCCATTGCAAGTGAGCTACACAGACCAGTGACCTGCATCCGCTGGGGTCGGCATGCCCCTAAATTGGTGGTAACACGTCTTAGTTTTCTACAACACTCCTCATCACCGCCCCCAAACGCCTGAGAGATGTCAATCACACTGAGAGTAACACAACAGTGTGACCGGAGCCACAATACCATTACTGCACATACGCACTGTGGCATTACGCATGCACACAACAGAAAACATAGGTAATTTGTGCCCAAATCGTAACCGCGTCCATCTCTGAATCACCCCTTTAGTTCATTATCATTATCTATTAGGATAGTTGCAGAATAGAAGTATATCCTGTCATTTTATTTCTGTTATATATGTGAGTTTTATATAATTACTTTTTATATTGAAAATTTACTTTCACACGGTCATGATGTTATTCTCTTCTTTTGTGTATGATATATATAATTATATTAGTATATTATATAATAACAGGGTAATGCGACCACAGCAATTACTACTGACACAGTCACACTACTGTCCTACGCTCTCTGGGCCCGACTCAGACACGTTCACTAGGCTGCGTTCGCTCATTCGTAGTTGCCCGACTTTTGCATGTATATAATTTACAGTGCGCGTGCGCGAGCCAGTCATAGCGATGGGGAAGCGATCGCTCGAAGTACACAGACTGGCCGCTTATTTGTGTGACAGAAAGTGCCGTTTGTGGGTGGTGACAAGGGCTGGTCTTTGAAAACGGGGGAGTGGATGTGCAAACGCAGGCGTGTCAGTGTGCTCTAACCACGTTTAATAGGCGTGCATAATTAACAAGGAAACCTCATAGTACACGTCACCTGGTTGTATATCAGCCTGCAGTGATCGCAGTGCTTGCGGCAGGGTAGGGTCTATCTCAAGGGCTGTGTTCAGCTCCAATGGCTCCCGATGTTACTGATAAAGCACACACTTCCTGGAGATGACGTGTGCTGTGAAGGGAAAGGTGGCGTCTTTAGACTGGCGTGCGATCACTCTGCCATCGCTCTCTAAGACATAGAGAGCGTGCTTATGCCTTGCCGTTCGATCGCCTGCCATGCCGTCACTTAGCCGAATTTGCATACTCTACGAAAGAACGTTCACATCTAGAGAACGGGTCTGAATCGGGCCCTCTGTACTATCATGGGATGGAAGTATAATACGGCTGTACCACTGACTAATGACTGGGGCAAATGTTACTGTGACTGTGCCGGCCGCATACTGAGGTGTCCAACTGAACATTTGCGCATATATACACATTTTCTTTGCGTGCATCTTGTATACGTTCCATAATACAGCATATTACAATTATATATATACTCATAATCCATGAGATCTTCCTCTGGGATCCTATTACATACACATACAGTAAAAGAAAATGTGTAAAAATCAAAAACATACCTACGATATAGCTGTATAACAGAATTATTTTCTGTTTCATTATGAAGTACTTTTTGTTTGCTAGGAATCTATTACATATAATATACAGGGCCAGATTAAGGGCAGGGCGACAGGGGCAGTCGTACTGGGGCCCCCACACATAGGGGGCCCCCACACACTGCCCCCATCCCCATAATAAACAATTTTTTAAACTCTTTTAATGGTGCCGAGGCCAGCAATTAGGCCCCACCCCTCCCACGATTTGGCTCCGCCCCCTTTTCAAACTGACCGGGCTACCTCCTTTATCGGCTCCTCTGCTCCTGTCCTTTCTTCTCCGCGAACACACATGGTGGCCGGGGCCCGGGATCTGCTTCCTCTGCTCTGTCAGTGGACGCAGTGAGCACCATGGAGGGAGCACAAGCAGTACCCTGCAGCTGGAAGGTAGGGGGGTGCCTGGGTGCTGGTAGTGTAGGAGGGGTGTGTTTTTAGTGTAGTTAGGGGGGTGTCTGTGTTTTTAGTGCAGTAGGGGGGTGTCTGTGCGTTTTTAGTGTAATTGGGGGGTGTCTGTTTTTAGTGTAGTGGGGGGGTGTCTGTGTTTTTAGTGTAGGAGGTGGTGTCTGAGTGCTGGTAGTGTACTAGGGGAGTGACTGGGTGCTGGTAGTGTAGTAGGGGGGTGTCTGTGTTTTTAGTGTAGGAGGGGGTGTCTGAGTGCTGGTAGTGTAGTAGGGGGGTGTCTGTGTTTTTAGTGTAGGAGGGGGTGTCTGAGTGCTGGTAGTGTAGTAGGGGGGTGTCTGTGTGTATTTAGTGTAGGAGGGGGTGTCTGAGTGCTGGTAGTGTACTAGGGGGTGTCTGAGTGCTGGTAGTGTAGGAGGGGTGTGTTTTTAGTGTAGTTAGGGGGGTGTCTGTGTTTTTAGTGCAGTAGGGGGGTGTCTGTGCGTTTTTAGTGTAATTGGGGGGTGTCTGTTTTTAGTGTAGTGGGGGGGTGTCTGTGTTTTTAGTGTAGGAGGTGGTGTCTGAGTGCTGGTAGTGTACTAGGGGAGTGACTGGGTGCTGGTAGTGTAGTAGGGGGGTGTCTGTGTTTTTAGTGTAGGAGGGGGTGTCTGAGTGCTGGTAGTGTAGTAGGGGGGTGTCTGTGTTTTTAGTGTAGGAGGGGGTGTCTGAGTGCTGGTAGTGTAGTAGGGGGGTGTCTGTGTGTATTTAGTGTAGGAGGGGGTGTCTGAGTGCTGGTAGTGTACTAGGGGGTGCCTGGGTGCTGGTAGTGTAGGAGGGGTGTGTTTTTAGTGTAGTTAGGGGGGTGTCTGTGTTTTTAGTGCAGTAGGGGGGTGTCTGTGCGTTTTTAGTGTAATTGGGGGGTGTCTGTTTTTAGTGTAGTGGTGGGGTGTCTGTGTTTTTAGTGTAGGAGGTGGTGTCTGAGTGCTGGTAGTGTACTAGGGGAGTGACTGGGTGCTGGTAGTGTAGTAGGGGGGTGTCTGTGTTTTTAGTGTAGGAGGGGGTGTCTGAGTGCTGGTAGTGTAGTAGGGGGGTGTCTGTGTTTTTAGTGTAGGAGGGGGTGTCTGAGTGCTGGTAGTGTAGTAGGGGGGTGTCTGTGTGTATTTAGTGTAGGAGGGGGTGTCTGAGTGCTGGTAGTGTACTAGGGGGTGCCTGGGTGCTGGTAGTGTAGGAGGGGTGTGTTTTTAGTGTAGTTAGGGGGGTGTCTGTGTTTTTAGTGCAGTAGGGGGGTGTCTGTGCGTTTTTAGTGTAATTGGGGGGTGTCTGTTTTTAGTGTAGTGGGGGGGTGTCTGTGTTTTTAGTGTAGGAGGTGGTGTCTGAGTGCTGGTAGTGTACTAGGGGAGTGACTGGGTGCTGGTAGTGTAGTAGGGGGGTGTCTGTGTTTTTAGTGTAGGAGGGGGTGTCTGAGTGCTGGTAGTGTAGTAGGGGGGTGTCTGTGTTTTTAGTGTAGGAGGGGGTGTCTGAGTGCTGGTAGTGTAGTAGGGGGGTGTCTGTGTGTATTTAGTGTAGGAGGGGGTGTCTGAGTGCTGGTAGTGTACTAGGGGGTGCCTGGGTGCTGGTAGTGTAGGAGGGGTGTGTTTTTAGTGTAGTTAGGGGGGTGTCTGTGTTTTTAGTGCAGTAGGGGGGTGTCTGTGCATTTTTAGTGTAATTGGGGGGTGTCTGTTTTTAGTGTAGTGGGGGGGTGTCTGTGTTTTTAGTGTAGGAGGTGGTGTCTGAGTGCTGGTAGTGTACTAGGGGAGTGACTGGGTGCTGGTAGTGTAGTAGGGGGGTGTCTGTGTTTTTAGTGTACTAGGGGGTGTCTGAGTGCTGGTAGTGTAGTAGGGGGGTGTCTGTGTTTTTAGTGTAGGAGGGGGTGTCTGAGTGCTGGTAGTGTACTAGGGGGTGACTGGGTGCTGGTAGTGTAGTAGGGGGGGTGTCTGTGTGTATTTAGTGTAGGAGGGGGTGTCTGTGTGTATTTAGTGTACTAGGGGGTGACTGGGTGCTGGTAGTGTAGTAGGGGGGGTTGTCTGTGTGTTTTTAGTGTAGGAGTGTTTTTATGTGTGTTAAAATATATATATGCGTGTGTGTGCATTATATATATATATAGCCATCACTCTGGCACTCACGGGTTCCACAGGTAACTGAGCTGGGTGCCCTCCACAGTCGGCCTCTATCAGCAGGGCAAACTGAACATATTGAACGCAGGGCGGCACTCCGTAATAAACATGTCCAAAAACAGAAGGTAGTTTTGCAACGTTTCAGCGCTTAATTCCTCGCTTTCGTCAAGCATACAAGACAGACGGGTTTGTCTCGTATGCTTGACGAAAGCGCGGAAACGTTGCAAAACTACCTTCTGTTTTTGGACATGTTTATTATGGAGTGCCGCCCTGCGTTCAATATATATATATATATATATGCAAATGGATATGTGTTGATTGGAATTTGAGTTGCTGGCACCAGGGTACTTTTAACTCTATCTAAGGGAGTGCCGACCTAATGGAACTTGTTTTTTATATATACATATATATATATATATATATATATATATATTATGATTTTCAACTTTTAATGATAGGGGCCCCCACATGTTTGTTGCCCAGGGGCCCCCACAGACCTTAATCCGGCCCTGATAATATATGCTAGCTGACTAATGTATCTCAATTGGCTACAAAGATCACTACTGTATGAATTATTGCTAGTGAATTATTATTAATCTATAAATTAATACTGCCAACATATTGCATAGCTCTTTACATAGTCATGTACAGCAGCCACTGTGTTAGTGGAACTTACGGTATTAATTCTCTACCACACAAATAAGGGTCACTCTGGTCCAAATCTATTACCCTACCACTATATCTTTATATGTTTGGGAGGAAACAGGAGAACCAAGAGAGTCCCACAGGAAGACTGTGAGATGGTGCAAACTACACACAGATATTGCCATGGTTACAACCACACCCATGGCCAAGCACTGTGAGGCAATAATATCAATCACTGTCCCATCCCCTCTTCTATTGGATGCAGATATAAGACTGCAGATACTGCAGCACTTCTTCAGGTTTCTAGTAATGCATATGACTTAGAGAAAGATATCCGAGGAATAACACTATAGGCATTTTTGTACTAGGTACAGAGGCCCTGATTCAGAGCCGAAAACACTCTGACAGAGCGCTCGCTCTGGATCAGGGCCGGCCTTCTGGTTTTTTAGAGCGGCCTCCTGGCCGCTCGCATAGCTGTGGGTGACTATCCACAGCTATAGTGAGCGGCCAGGAAGATAATCGCGATGGTCAAGACCATCGGGCTTGCGACGAGACCCTTGTGGTAGGGTCTCGTTGCCGCAAGCCCCAGAGAGATTTCGGCTCTAACATAGCCGAAATCTCTCCCACTGACATCACTCGTGATGTCATTGGGGCCGCCCCCAAACGGAGGCGTTCACACGGGAATGCCTCCGTTTGGGCAGCCACTCCCCTGGCCCGCCCACCAAAGGGGGCGAGCTGTCGCTCAACATCGACAGCTTGCCCTCTTTGTTGCGAGACCCGGAGCGACGGAGTGCCCGTCGCTATCCGGGTCTCGCGCATGCGCACGACGGAGCCGGCTCCATTGAGCACATGTGCACTGGCCCAACATCGACCTGGTTGCGAGCGCATCAGGCCCAGAGTTTGCGTTGCACACAGTGCCTGGGTTAAGAGGGCCCTGCATTGCACTCCCTAAACCAGGGATGGGGAACATCCGGTCAGGGGAACGTTTAAGGCCCTCGGAATCATTTGGTCTGGCTCTCTGAGCTTTCTTTTGCAAGCCTCATCTGGCTAGCAGGGTGCCCAGAATGGCACCCTGCAGCCAGAATCTATGTAGCAGTGCCACCTATAGCGTCCTTAGGATGCTTCAGATGGTCACACCGCTGCCCTTACAGCTCCCCGGAGCATCCTCAGGATGCTCCGGGCATTGCTGTAGTCACCGGTGATTGTGGGCCCGCCCATTGTGACATCAACAGAGAGGGGGCTGGTCTGCATCAGGCCCGCAAATAATGTTATATATATCAAAATGGCAGAAAAAAAAAGGTTCCCCACCCCTGCCCTACACCCAAAGAAACTTGTGCTGTCAGGAGAGTCCCTCCTCCTTGGTAGCAGTGCCTTATAAGTACCACAAGCTGACTGATTGCACCACTGGAGCACATTAGCAGTGCCATCTTCCTAGTAACATCTTTGGGAAGTTGGCACCACACAGTGAAAGCAAAGACTCTGGAACAGTGCTAGCACCTTTGCTCTCTTCTGCACAAGTGCCATCTTTCCAAATATCACTGGGAAGATGGCACCACAGAGGAGGAGAGACCCACTTTAAGATGCTGGGCTGAGGGGGCACACTGCACATAGGCCTGCTGAGGTATAATATGACCATTCCTGACTTGTACCATTTGGAAGGTCAACATTGGGACCTTATCTGTGTGTCAGAACAAATTGAAGGTTATAGAGTAGAAAGTAATTGGGGTGAAGGTGCTGGGTACAAATACATTTAGTGAGATAAAAATATTGAGCAGGAAGGTGCAAAGTAATTACTTAGTGCTCAGGTCATGCAGTGACCGGGGGTAGCCATGAATTGATCTGGGGGAGACATGAATTAGGCTCAGGTTATGCAGTGACCAGGGGTAGCCATGAATTGATCTGGGGGAGACATGAATTAGTGATCAGGGCATGCAGTGACCGGGGGTAGCCATGAATTGACCTGGGGGAGACATGAATTAGTGCTCAGGTTATGCAGTGACCGGGGGTAGCCATGAATTGATCTGGGGGAGACATGAATTAGTGATCAGGGCATGCAGTGACCGGGGGTAGCCATGAATTGACCTGGGGGAGACATGAATTAGTGCTCAGGTTATTCAGTGACTGGGGGTAGCCATGAATTGATCTGGGGGAGACATGAATTAGTGATCAGGGCATGTAGTGACCGGGGATAGCCATGAATTGATCTGTGGGAGACATGAATTAGGCTCAGGGCACGCAGTGACTGGGGGTAGCCATGAATTGATCTGGGGGAGACATGAATTAGGCTCAGGTCATGCAGTGACCGGGGGTAGCCATGAATTGATCTGGGGGAGACATGAATTAGGCTCAGGTCATGCAGTGACTGGGGGTAGCCATGAATTGATCTGGGGGAGATATGAATTAGGCTCAGGGCATGCAGTGACCGGGGGTAGCCATGAATTGATCTGGGGGAGATATGGATTAGGCTCAGGGCATGCAGTGACCGTGGGTAGCCATGCATTGATATGGACTGAGGTGTGTTAATTCTCTATATGATGCACAAGAACAGATTGTGGCAAGGCATGAATTGTCACTGTTCAGGGGCAATCTGTACTACTGAGGGGGCAGGCCACCTACATGATCACTAGGTAACTAATCACAGAGGTGAGCTGCTTTCTCTGCAAGTTAAGAGGTTACTGCAGTCTCAAGGGTGTCGAAGAGGGGGAAGCAAGTACTGTATACCCTGGTCCAGGCTTGTTGGAGGGACCTGGGTGAGATGTTAAAGATCTCGGAAATAGAGGACACGCTTGTGGCCACCACGCTACAGGTATCCAGCTCCCCCTGCAGTGCTCATGGCCCCTCCCCTCCTAGATTTTGGCCACCCGGGCTGTCCTCACTCATGATGGCCCTGTGTATGCAGAGATGCATTCTCCGATCCTGCTGTCAGATGTTGTATAGCAATGATAGCAATGACTTCCTCCTGACTACAGGGATAGTTGAGAGAAATACCCTGCTTCATGATTTTTATCTATATATATATTACATAATAAGCAGAGTAACATGATCATATGTGACTGATCTGTTAGAGAAGTAAAAAGTAAAAATGAATGTAGATACATACATGTTTGGTAGAGCTGGTCCTGCCCATGCAACCCTGTTAGAAAAATAATAATAAAGAGAAGTTAAAGTGGTTTTAGATCTCCAATTTGCTTTAATTTACTGGCATACCTTTCTGTATCTTTCTGACAGTCTGACAAATACTACATATCACTGTACATGCATAGTATGTATGGTAGTGTGCACGCAGGCAGCTCTGCAATTGTGATCCTTGCAATAATGCAAATGCAGCAGGAGGTGTATGGCAGGAGGTGTACGGCAGGAGGTGTACGGCAGGAGGTGTACGGCAGGAGGTGTACGGCACCCCCTGCTGCATGTGCGATCCAGGCACTGCGTCGGAGGACGCAGGCTGGGATTACTATTGGTGGTCGCGATGGTGGACGATGACGGGGGGCCGGCCAGCTGAGTAAGCCTCAGCTTACTCAGGCTGGCGAGTCCAGCAGACTGCGTACGTCCACGCCCCAATTCCGGGAGTGCCGGCAGCACCCACCCCACCTCTTAAATGCCTCTGCCTGTCAATCAGGAAGAGGCATTCAAGGATTTGCTTGTGTCTTAGCAGGACCTATTCTGCACACTTGCGTGCTATACTGAATCAGGCCCACTGATCCTCATAGAGAGATGCAAGGACAGTGCACAGAGCTATCTAGCCAAAGCGGATGATGGAAGAGATGAGACAGTTATATATGTGATTTTTCCTTTAAATTGCTTTTTCAATTAAAATTCAACTATCACATATATTAACATTGTCATGACTATTCTCTCCTTTGTGTATGATATAATTATCTACAAATGGTGTTGCGCTAATAAATATCTAATAAACTATATAGTCACAGATCATGGCAGAAATAAAGATGAAGATGCCAATTTAATATAATGAATCAATATATCCTTTATATAAACATGTGTCATATTAAATAATGACACCATAATAAAAAGCACTATACAATACTCACTCAAGTGACTATTTTTTGTCTCTTTTGTGGACTCACACAGGCCCATAGGTGTGTGCGGCTGTATTTAGTATACAGTGTATTAGCACCTTGCTCAGTGTTTTTTTCTATGATATAATTATATTAGTATATTATGTAGAAATAGGGTAATGGGACTTTAGCAATTACTACTGACACAGTCACACTACTGTTGTACACTCTCTATGCTTTCACTGTGTGTAAGTATATACAGCTGCACCCCTGACTAATGCCTGGAGCAAGTGTCACTGTGACTGTGCTGGCTGCACCCTGAGATCTTATCTACGTGCCATAATACAGCACATTACAATGATATACATACCGACGTTTGGGTATCTCCTCCTCTGGTGACATACTACACACACAGTAAGAGAAAATATGTGAATATCAAAAACATGCCTATAGTACAGCCGTATAACAGTATTATTTCCTGTTACATTAGTACATTTCTCCTTGCAAGGTACTAATTACATAATGATTACATATAATATGTACTGGCTGACTGTGATGTATTATAATTATTGCTAGTAAATTATTATTAATCTATAACTAAATAGAGCCAACATATGACATAGCTCTTTACTTACTCATGTACAGCAGACACTGCGTCAGTGGAACTTACAGTATAAATTCTCTACCACACAAATGAGGGCCACTGTGGCGTAAAGCTATTACCCTACCACTATATCTTTATATGTTTGGGAGGAAACAGGAGAACCAAGAGAAGTCCCACAGGGAGACTGTGAGATGGTGCAAACTACACACAGATACTGCCCTGGTTACAATCACACCCATGGCCAAGCACTGTGAGGCAATAATATCAATCACTGTCCCATCCCCTCTTCTATTGAATGCAGATATAAGACTGCAGATACTGCAGCACTTCTTCAGGTTTCTAGTAATGCATCATGACTTAGAGAAAGATATCCGAGGCCTAACACTATAGGCATTTTTGTACTGGGTACAGAGTTTGCGTTGCACACAATGCCTGGATTAAGAGGGGCCCTGCATTACACTCCCTATACCAGGGATGGGGAACCTCCAGTCAGGGGAACGTTTAAGGCCCTCTGAATCATTTGGTCTGGCAATCTGAGCTTTTTTTTGCTAGCCTCATCTGGCTAGCAGGTGCCCAGAATGGCACCCTGCAGCCAGAATCTATGTAGCAGTGCCGCCTCTAGCATCCTTAGGATGCTTCAGATGGTCACACCGCTGCCCTTACAGCTCCCCGGAGCATCCTCAGGATGCTCCGGGCATTGCTGTAGTCACCGATGATTGTGGCCCCGCCCCTTGTGACATCAACAGAGAGGGGGCTGGTCTGCATCAGGCTCACAAATAATGTTATATATATCAGAATGGCAGAAAAAAGGTTCCCCACCCCTGCCCTACACCCAAAGCAACTTGTGCTGTCAGGAGGGTCCCTCCTCCTTCATAGCAGTGCCTTATAAGTACCACAAGCTGACTGATTGCACCACTGGAGCACATTAGCAGTGCCATCTTCCTAGTAACATCTTTGGGAAGTTGGCACCACACAGTGAAAGCAAAGACTCTGGCACAGTGCCAGCACCTTTGCTCTCTTCTGCACAAGTGCCATCTTTCCAAATATCACTGGGAATATGGCATCACAGAGGAGGAGAGACCCACTTTAAGTGATATAAAAGTATTGAGCAGGAAGGTGCAAAGTAATTACTTAGTTCTCAGGTTATGCAGTGACTGGGGGCAGCCATGAATTGTTCTAAAGTGAGGTGTGTGAATTCTGTGTTTGATGCACAAGAACAGATTGTGGCAAGGCATGTATTGTCACTGTGCAGGGGGAATCTGTACTACTGAGGGAGCAGCCCCCTACATGATCACTAGGTAACTCATCACAGAGGTGGGCTGCTGTCTCCCCAAGTTATGAGGCTACAGCACTCTGAGATGAATTCGATGATCATTTTGGATTTAGGGCCATATTCAATTAGCGTAGAAAGTGGCAGATTTTCTCCAAAAAACAGGCGAAAAGTTTTCACCATCTCAGACCAGGTGGAAAAAATGCAAAATCCCTATTTTTGACTAAAAATGTAGGGATTTCTTTCAGAACCCTTCGGACTACCCCCCCTCCCAATGATAAATGACGCCTAACTGTTTTTTGAAAGATGCGTCATTTTGCAATAAAGACCGGTCAAATTTTTGGAAAAAAAAGAAAAGTTGAAAATGGGTTGGGTATTGGGTTTAGAATTTCGGGGGGTGATATGGATGCGTCAAGTGTTTTAAACATTGCACGTGGTTACAGCAGGTAATTTTTTTATGTTTTTAAAAAGTGCACTGTTATGACATGAAAATATACTTCCACCCATTTTAACGTACCCCGATTTTATGTGGAACAGTAATTTCCTGGAAAAACAATAGCTTTCTATCATTTTTTTAAACAAATTCATACATGCAAATTATCGCCAATCGACTGAATTTAACTGCCCTAAATAGTTTTATTACAGCTAATAATACACTTCTACATTGATTTCCAATGTACATCAGCAATTTTTGGGGTACAGACGCAATTTCCTAACTTTTTCACACCTCCCGTTTTCGCCTGTTTTTTTGTGAAAATCGGACGATTTTGCCACTAATTGAAGGTACATAATAGAGTTGTAGGATCATATGTGACTGATCTGTTAAAGAAATATAAAAGTAAAGAAAAGAATGTAGATACATACGTGGATGGTAAGGCTGGGTCTGGCCAGTCAGCACTGTTAGAGAAATAACAATAATAACAAAGTTAAAGGGGTTTTCTATATCCTATTTGCTGTAAGTTACTGGCATACCTTTCTGTATCTGTTACTTCACTGCTTTGTTTTTTGTCTTTATATTTTTCTATCATTTTTATATCATCTGGCAGAGTTTATTTTTGTTGCCCTGCGATACCACACATGGATACAACTATCTGATCTATACAAATGTACCTGATGCACAAAGCACAGCATAGCAGTATTGTATTTTAAGGCAACATAATGATACAACACCTACTAAACTCTACAGAATAAAAACATGGGGCTCTATTTACTCAGCAATGTTTTTTTTGAAACTTGCTAATTCTCAGCAGGTTTGACTCTGAAATTTAAAGTTACACCAATATTAAATGTAAAACCTTCTATGATTTGCATTTAATATTACTGCAAATCCACCGAGAATTAGCATCTTACAAAAGCCGCTGCTTAGTAAATCTAGCCCATGGTCTGACCACTGAACTTGCTGTATAAACAGGTAAGAAGATGCCTGATTCCCATTTTCTTCAGAGCTCTGAATGGAGACAGACATCGTTCCATAGGATTTTCTTTCCTATTTTCAAGCCATGAATGATTATGTGTACAAAGAGGATCCAGCTGATCAAAAGAACTTAGGTGACCAATAAATGGATAGACAAAGGTTTTACATGAAGGAGTGTTTAGAGTAAAACATCTGTCTGTTACTGTAGGTGTCTGAATTTTTTCCATTAATTTCTACTTTGTTCACTAAAGGTCCAAGTGGACCCTGAGTACTAGGGCAAGCTGGCATGTGTGGTTCCTCATGCTCTGGCAGTCATGGGTATTCTGAAACTTGTAGTGCTACAATTGCCAGCATGTAAAGGCAACCTGGACATGCTGTGACCTGTAGTGCTGTGGAAAATGTCAAAATTAACATTTATTTAAACTAAAACAAAAATGATAAGTTATGCGCTCTATATACAGGTGCTACAGTAAGCTAAAAAGGTCACCCAAAGAACCCTTTAGGAGTATACACATAATAGGACAATGGTTTTGCATAACCTGATTCAGGACATGGAAATATTCCACAACAGTAAGTATAAATATACCTTTTCTCTTGGAAATTCGCGAAACAGTACCAAAAACACCAATCACAGTTAAGCATATCTACCGCACATGTTAAAGTTCCTTAGGTTCTTCTAAAATGATGGATCATCAGCAGCCCATTCATTTAACAAAGAACGTCACACTTTTCTCCTTGATATGGGTAGTATTCTGGTTCTGGTATTTATACTTACTGTTGTGAAATATTTCCATACCTAGCGTTAGGTTGCACAAAACCCATAGGGGTAAATTTACTAAAGTGAGAGTTTTTACAAGTGAGTTTTAAAAGTGATGTTGCCAATAGCAACCAATCAGATTCTACTTAACATTTATCTAGCACATTCTAGAAGATAATAGCTAGAATCTGATTGGTTGCTATGGGCTGCATCTTCAGTAGTAGCGGATCTGAGAAGTTATGCAAATGCTGCAGATGCCATCTACTGGAATGAGATGCCCACCACCAGCTTCTCAGATCTGCTGCATGTGTACGAAGATGCAGCATCAGATCAACATCGGGAACATTGCGTGGACTATTGGGCATTTGATTAACCCTAAGGTTGCTGACAATGGGCCCTATTCAGCAATGCATGCTAGTGCACTGCTGAACGCAGATTCCCGATGATGTGCAGAACGGGTATGTGATACCGCACGTAGACTGGCAACAGACTGTCAGTGATTGACAGTCTGCTGCCATTTGTGGGCGGGGAGGGGGTGGCGATGGCCTCAGTTTCCCGAAAGGGAGGTGTGTCACCACTGTTGGGGGGGAAGGAAGAAGCCATAATCTCTGACGACTGATGGAGAATTCCTGGCTCCTTCCTCTCATCTGCGGCGGCTGGCTGCGTGACCCCTTGGGTCACCTTAGCCGGCCGATTTTCTACAGTGTCTCTGATGCTGCGTTGGACAATGCAGCTCGGATACATAATGCGGCAGGAGGCGTGATGGCTCCTGCTTCATTACCATATCTGCTTGCGAGCAGCTTTGCAATTCCATCCGTAGCTGAATAAGGCTCAATATCCATTGCAAGTGAGCTACACAGACCAGTGACCTGCATCCGCTGGGGTCGGCATGCCCCTAAATTGGTGGTAACAAGTCTTAGTTTTCTACAACACTCCTCATCACCGCCCCCAAACGCCTGAGAGATGTCAATCACACTGAGAGTTACACAACAGTGTGACCGGAGCCACAATACCATTACTGCACATGCGCAGTATATTCAATATATATAATTATATTAGTATATTATATAGAAACAGGGTAATGCGACTACAGCAATTACTACTGACACAGTCACACTATTGTCCTACGCTCTCTGGGCCCGACTCAGACACGTTCGCTAGGCTGCGTTCGTTCGTAGCTGCCCGATTTTCACATGCGTATAATTTACAGTGCGCGTGTGTGAGCCAGTCATAGCGATCGGGAAGCGATCGCTCTAAGTACACAGACTTGCCGCTTATTTGAGTGACAGAAAGTGCCGTTTGTGGGTGGTGACAGGGGCTGGTCTTTGAAAACGGGGGAGTGGATGTGCAAACGCAGGCGTGTCAGTGTGTTCTTTCTAACCGCGTTTAATAGGCGTGCATAATTAACATGGAAACCTCATAGTACACGTCACCTGGTTGTATTTCAGCCTGCAGTGATCGCAGTGCTTGCGGCAGGGTAGGGTCTATCTCAAGGGCTGTGTGCAGCTTCGATGGCTCCCGATGTTACTGATAAAGCACACACTTCCTGGAGATGACGTGTGCTGTGACGGGAAAGGGGGCGTCTTTATACTGGCGTGCGATCACTCTGCCATCGCTCTCCAAGACATAGAGAGCGTGATTATGCCATGGCGTCACTTAGCCGAATTTGCATACTCTACGAAAGAACATTCGCATCTAGAGAACGGGTCTGAATCGGGCCCTCTGTACTATCATGGGGTGTAAGTATAATACGGCTGTACCGCTGACTAATGACTGGGGCAAATGTTACTGTGACTGTGCCGGCCACATACTGAGGTGTCTAACTGAACATTTGCGCATATATACATTTTCTTTGCATGAATCTTGTATACGTTCCATAATACAGCATATTACAATGAAATACATACTCATAATCCATGAGATCTTCCTCTGGGATCCTATTACATACACATACAGTAAAAGAAAATGTGTAAAAATCAAAAACATACCTACGATATAGCTGTATAACAGTATTATTTTCTGTTTCATTATGAAGTACTTTTTTGTTTGCTAGGAATCTATTACATATAATATATGCTAGCTGACTAATGTATCTCAATTGGCTACAAAGATCACTACTGTATGAATTATTGCTAGTAAATTATTATTAATCTATAAATTAATACTGCCAACATATTGCATAGCTCTTTACATAGTCATGTACAGCAGCCACTGTGTTAGCGGAACCTACAGTATTAATTCTCTACCACACAAATTAGGGTCACTGTGGCCCAAATCTATTACCCTACCACTATATCTTTCTATGTTTGGGAGGAAACAGGAGATCCAAGAGAGTCCCACAGGAAGACTGTGAGATGGTGCAAACTACACACAGATATTGCCCTGGTTACAATCACACCCATGGCCAAGCACTGTGAGGCAATAATATCAATCACTGTCCCATCCCCTCTTCTATTGGATGCAGATATAAGACTGCAGGTACTGCAGCACTTCTTCAGGTTTCTAGTAATGCATCATGACTTAGAGAAAGATATCCGAGCCCTAACACTATAGGCATTTTTGTACTGGGTACAGAGTTTGCGTTGCACACAAGGCCAGGGTTAAGAGGAGCCCTGCATTGCACTCCCTACACCAGGGATGGGGAACCTCCAGTCCGGGGGGTTCATCTGGCTAGCAGGTGCCCAGAATGGCACCCTGCAGCCAGAATCTATGCAGCAGTGCCGCCTATAGCATCCTTAGGATGCTTCAAATGGTCACACCGCTGCCCTTACAGCTCCCTGGAGCATCCTCAGGAGCTGTGTGTAGCCAGGGTGCCCGAAGAACGTGCGTGCTACGGCACCCCCCCCCCTCAAGTGTTCCAGGGAGGAGGCGGGTCCATATGGGATTAAAGTAGGGGTGAGCGGGTTCGGATTTCTGAAATCCGAACCCCCCCGAGCCCCCCCGATCCGAGGCAGGCTCGACTTTTCCCGCCTGACTCGGATCTGAAATCGAGGCAAAACGTCATCATCCCGCCTTCCGAGTCTCGCGGGTTTTGGATCCTATATAAGGTACCCGCGTCGGCGCCATTTTCACACTCGGCTGTGGACAGTGAAGAGGGAGGGTGGGAGTTAGGGCTGTGTAGTGTAGTGTAGTGCTGCTGTTGTCCACTACTTCAAAGTCCATAGGGGCTGGCTGTGTTGTGCTGTGCTGCTGTTGTTAATAGGGGCTGGGTCCACTACTTCAAAGTCCATTGGGGCTGGCTGGACTGTGTTGTGCAGTCAGTTCTCCATAGGGGCTGTGTCCACTCCAAAGTCCTGTGCAGTGTCCCAGTCCTAAAGGGGTGCTGTAGTGTTGTCCAGGGGGTGCTCTGTCCATCAGCGGTGCTCCCCCCAAGTGCTAAAAAAATAATATATTTTCTGTGTTTGTGAATTGTGTGCGCAGTAGCCGCACGTGCATCAACAAAGTAGTGCCAAGAGTGCGCCTGTGTCATAAGTAAAGGGCCGGCTGGCTTGACCGTTAAAGGGTGCTGTAACCCCCGAAAGTACACTCCAGTCCAAACCAAAAAAAAAATTATTTTCTGCGTTTGTGAATTGTGTGCGCAGTAGCCGCACGTGCATCAACAAAGTAGTGCCAAGCGTGCGCCTGTGTCATAAGTAAAGGGCCGGCTGGCTTGACCGTTAAAGGGTGCTGTAACCCCCGAAAGTACACTCCAGTCCAAACCAAAAAAATAATATATTTTCTGTGCCGCACGTGCATCAACAAAGTAGTGCCAAGCGTGCGCCTGTGTCATAAGTAAAGGGCCGGCTGGCTTGACCGTTAAAGGGTGCTGTAACCCCCGAAAGTACACTCCAGTCCAAACCAAAAAAAAAATTATTTTCTGTGTTTGTGAATTGTGTGCGCAGTAGCCGCACGTGCATCAACAAAGTAGTGCCAAGCGTGCGCCTGTGTCATAAGTAAAGGGCCGGCTGGCTTGACCGTTAAAGGGTGCTGTAACCCCCGAAAGTACACTCCAGTCCAAACCAAAAAAAAAATTATTTTCTGTGTTTGTGAATTGTGTGCGCAGTAGCCGCACGTGCATCAACAAAGTAGTGCCAAGCGTGCGCCTGTGTCATAAGTAAAGGGCCGGCTGGCTTGACCGTTAAAGGGTGCTGTAACCCCCGAAAGTACACTCCAGTCCAAACCAAAAAAATAATATATTTTCTGTGTTTGTGAATTGTGTGCGCAGTAGCCGCACGTGCATCAACAAAGTAGTGCCAAGCGTGCGCCTGTGTCATAAGTAAAGGGCCGGCTGGCTTGACCGTTAAAGGGTGCTGTAACCCCCGAAAGTACACTCCAGTCCAAACCAAAAAAAAAATTATTTTCTGTGTTTGTGAATTGTGTGCGCAGTAGCCGCACGTGCATCAACAAAGTAGTGCCAAGCGTGCGCCTGTGTCATAAGTAAAGGGCCGGCTGGCTTGACCATTAAAGGGTGCTGTAACTCCCGAAAGTACACTCCAGTCCAAACCAAAAAAATAATATATTTTCTGTGTTTGTGAATTGTGTGCGCAGTAGCCGCACGTGCATCAACAAAGTAGTGCCAAGCGTGCGCCTGTGTCATAAGTAAAGGGCCGGCTGGCTTGACCGTTAAAGGGTGCTGTAACCCCCGAAAGTACACTCCAGTCCAAACCAAAAAAAATATTATTTTCTGTGTTTGTGAATTGTGTGCGCAGTAGCCGCACGTGCATCAACAAAGTAGTGCCAAGCGTGCGCCTGTGTCATAAGTAAAGGGCCAGCTGGCTTGACCGTTAAAGGGTGCTGTAACCCCCGAAAGTACACTCCAGTCCAAACCAAAAAAAAAAATATTTTCTGTGTTTGTGAATTGTGTGCGCAGTAGCCGCACGTGCATCAACAAAGTAGTGCCAAGCGTGCGCCTGTGTCATAAGTAAAGGGCCGGCTGGCTTGACTGTTAAAGGGTGCTATAACCCCCGAAAGTACACTCCAGTCCAAACCAGAAAAAAAATAATTTTCTGTGTTTGTGAATTGTGTGCGCAGTAGCCGCACGTGCATCAACAAAGTAGTGCCAAGCGTGCGCCTGTGTCATAAGTAAAGGGCCGGCTGGCTTGACCGTTAAAGGGTTCTGTAACCCCCAAAGTACACTCCAAACCAAAAAAATATATATTTTCTGTGTTTGTGACTTGTGTGCACTGTGGCTGCACGTGCATCAACAAAGGAGCAGCGCCAAGCGTGCACCTGTGTCCCATAAGTAAAGAGCCGGCTGGCTCATTTCTTAAAGGGTGGTGTAACCCACAAAGTGCACTACTCTCCAGCAAAAATAAAAAAATATTTTCTGTGTTTGTGTGCGCTTTAGCCGCACGTATATATCAATATAACATAAATGGAGGACCAAACTTTCTCCGATAAAAATAAAATAGGGAAAGATCAAGAACCACTTCCTCCTAGTGCTGTTGCTGCTGCTGGGAGTTGTTCATCATCCCAGAGAGGAAGTAGGAACATCACTACTTTTACTAAACAATTGACCCTCCAACAGTCCCTAGCGATGAGGATGAAGTACGACAGCAGTCATCCTGAAGCAAAACGTATAACTGAGGCCTTGACTGCTATGTTGGTGTTAGACGTGCGTCCGGTATCCACCATTAGTGCAGTGGGATTTAGACAATTGATGGAGGTAGTGTGTCCTCGGTTCCAAATCCCGTCTAGATTCCACCTGCATCCTCAAAGCAGCAGCGACAAGCGTGCGTCTGTCTGTTAAAGGGTGGTGACACCCTCAAAGTGTGCTACACAAACAATTAAAATATTGTTCTTTTTTTTTCTGTCTTTGTGAAATGTGTGGGCTGTAGCCGCACCTGCATCCTTAAAGCAGCAGCGACAAGCGTGCGTCTGTCTGTTAAAGGGTGGTGACACCCTCAAAGTGTGCTACACAAACAATTAAAATATTGTTCTTTTTTTTTCTGTCTTTGTGAATTGTGTGGGCTGTAGTCGCACTTGCATCCTCAAAGCAGCAGCGACAAGCGTGCATCTGTCTGTTAAAGGGTGTTGTAACTCTCAAAGTGCTCCAAAAAATAAAAAATTTTTTTTAATGTGTTTGTGACTTGTGTGCGATGTAGCCGCACTTGCATCCTCAAAGCAGCAGCGACAAGCGTGCGTCTGTCTGATAAAGGGTGGTGACACCCTCAAAGTGTGCTACACAAACAATTAAAATATTGTTCTTTTTTTTCGGTCTTTGTGAAATGTGTGGGCTGTAGCCGCACCTGCATCCTTAAAGCAGCAGCGACAAGCGTGCGTCTGTCTGTTAAAGGGTGGTGTAACTCTCAAAGTGCTCCAAAAAATAAAAAACTATTTTTTTTAATGTGTTTGTGACTTGTGTGCGATGTAGCCGCACTTGCATCCTCAAAGCAGCAGCGACAAGCGTGCGTCTGTCTGATAAAGGGTGGTGACACCCTCAAAGTGTGCTACACAAACAATTAAAATATTGTTCTTTTTTTTCGGTCTTTGTGAAATGTGTGGGCTGTAGCCGCACCTGCATCCTTAAAGCAGCAGCTACAAGCGTGCGTCTGTCTGTTAAAGGGTGGTGACACCCTCAAAGTGTGCTACACAAACAATTAAAATATTGTTCTTTTTTTTTCGGTCTTTGTGAAATGTGTGGGCTGTAGCCGCACCTGCATCCTTAAAGCAGCAGCGACAAGCGTGCGTCTGTCTGTTAAAGGGTGGTGACACCCTCAAAGTGTGCTACACAACAATAAAAATATTGTTCTTTTTTCTGTCTTTGTGAATTGTGTGGGCTGTAGCCGCACTTGCATCCTCAAAGCAGCAGTGACAAGCGTGCGTCTGTCTGTTAAAGGGTGGTGTAACCCTCAAAGTGCGCTCCACAAACAATAAAAATATTCTTTTTTTTTTTCTATCTTTGTGAATTGTGTGGGCTGTAGCCGCACTTGCATCCTCAAAGCAGCAGCGACAAGCGCGCGTCTGTCTGTTAAAGGGTGGTGTAACCCTCAAAGTGCGCTCCACAAACAATAAAAATATTCTTTTTTTTTTCTGTCTTTGTGAATTGTGTGGGCTGTAGCCGCACTTGCATCCTCAAAGCAGCAGCGACAAGCGTGCGTCTGTCTGTTAAAGGATTACATCGGTGACAGCATCCAAGTAGGCATGTCAGACAGTCCGTACCTGTACTGGCAGGAAAAAGAAGCAATTTGGAGGTCCCTGTACAAACTGGCTCTATTTTACCTGAGTTGCCCCCCCTCCAGTGTGTACTCCGAAAGAGTGTTTAGTGCAGCCGGGAACCTTGTCAGCGAAAGGCGTAGGAGGTTGCTTCCACAAAATGTGGAGAAGATGATGTTCATAAAATGAATTATCAACTCTTCCAGGGAGACCAGCCTCCAGAACGTACAGAGGGACCTGTGGTTCCAGCAGGGACGAATTAATACTCTGTGAGGATGAGGATGTACACACTGAAGAGGGTGAGGAATTGGTGGATGAGGAGGATGAGGATGACATCTTGCCTCCGTAGAGAAAGTTTGTGCAGGGACAGATTAATTGCCAGCTTGTTTTGTGGGGGCCCAAACGAACCAATCATTTCAGCCACAGTTGTGTGGCAGACCCTGGCGCTGAAATGATTGGTTTGTTAAAGTGTGCATGTCCTGTTTATACAACATAAGGGTGGGTGGGAGGGCCCAAGGACAATTCCATCTTGCACCTCTTTTTTTTCTTTGCATTATGTACAGTTTGGGGCCTAGTTTTTCAAACTGCCATCCTGTCTGCCACTGCAGTTTCACGCCTAGATGGGTCACGTGTTTGTGCCGCCCACTCGTGTCGCTTAGCATAGTCATCCAGCTACCTCGGTGCAACCTTTTGGACATAAAAACACTATTGTGAGGTGTGAGGTGTTCAGAATAGACTGGAAATGAGTGGAAATTAAGGTTATTGAGGTTAATAATAGCATAGGAGCAGAAAAACCTACAAATTCTGTGATTTTAGCTGTTTTTATGCTTTTTTTCAAAAAAATACAGATCCAAAACACAAAACCCAGAACCCAAAACACGGAAGGGTGGTTTTGGCAAAACCAATCCAGATCCAAAACACGAAGAAAGATCCAGATCCAAAACCAAAACACAAAACACGAAAAGTGGCCGGTGCACACCCCTAGATTAAAGTAAAGTAAAAATAAAGATTAGGGGCAGCCCCCTGTCGTAGTGCCCATATGCAGTGCCCCCCTGTGCCCCAGGAGAGGACCCCCTTATGCAGGCCTCCAGAAGTGCCCCCAGTAGTGATCCCCCCTATGCAGTGCCCCTTATACAGTGCCCCCAGTAGTGCTCCCCATGTGCAGTGCCCCTTGTGCCCCCAGTAGTAAGCCCCTTATATAGTGCCCCAGTAGTGGTCCCCCCTGTGCAGTGCCCCTTGTGCCCCCAGTAGTAAGCCCCTTATATAGTGCCCCCAATAGTGGTACCCCTATGCAGTGCCTCTTATATAGTGCCTCCAGTAGCAGTCCACCCCCCATGCAGTGCCCCCAATAGTGGTAACCCTTATGCAGTGCCCCTTAAATAGTGGCCCCCATTGTAGTCTCCCCCCTATGCAGTACCCCCAGTATTGCCCTTTTTATAGAGCCCCCAGCAGTGGTCCCTCGATGCAGTGCCCCCAGTGGTAGTCCCCTCCCCCCTATGTAGTAGTCCCCTCCCCCCTATGCAGTGCCCCTAGTAGTAGTCCCCTCCTCTTGCAGTGCCCCTAGTAGTAGTCCCCCCCCTTGGAGTGCCCCCAGTAGTAGTAGTCCCCCCCATGTAGTGCCCCCAGTAGTAGTAGTCCCCCCCTTGTAGTGCCCCCAGTAGTAGTAGTCCCCAGTAGTAGTAGTCCCCCCCTTGTAGTGCGCCCATTAGTAGTAGTCCCCCCCTTTGTAGTGCCCCCAGTAGTGGGCTCCCCCTAGTAGTGCCAGCCCCCCCCCAGTAGACACATGTAATGAAAAAAATTAACAAAAACCCACTTACCTGAATCCCCGCTCCCGCCACCATCCGCTCTTCCGTCTGTCCTCCCGGGCCGAGCCGCTCTGCATTATGGGAGAGACATCCTGACGCGTCTCCCATTGCCCACTGCGGGAGCCGGAAGATGGAGCGGCTCCTGCAGTGGGCGCAGCAGCGGCTACTGAGTCTGTCAGACTCTCATTGGCTGCTGATCAAAACAAACACACAGCTGCCGGAGCTGGCGGCTGTGTGTTAGTCAGTGTAGCGCTGACCGAACTCCGTCCGGTCAGCGCTACACACGCGGTGCAGCCTGTGTCACAGAGACACATACTGCCAGCGGCCCGCATGGCGCTGCAGCCCGGGGGGCACATGGCACCCTGCCCCCCGGCCCAGCCCGCCACTGGTGACTGATCTGTTAGAGAAGTAAAAAGTAAAAATGAATGTAGATACATACATGTTTGGTAGAGCTGGTCCTGCCCATGCAACCCTGTTAGAAAAATAATAATAAAGAGAAGTTAAAGTGGTTTTCGATCTCCAATTTGCTTTAATTTACTGGCATACCTTTCTGCATCTTTCTGACAGTCTGACAAATACTACATATCACTGCACATGCATAGTATGTATGGTAGTGTGCACGCAGGCAGCTCTGCAATTGTGATCCTTGCAATAATGCAAATGCGGCAGGAGGTGTATGGCAGGAGGTGTATGGCAGGAGGTGTACGGCACCCCCTGCTGCATGTGCGATCCAGGCACTGCGTCGGAGGACGCAGGCTGGGATTACTATTGGTGGTCGCGATGGTGGACGATGACGGGGGGCCGGCCAGCTGAGTAAGCCTCAGCTTACTCAGGCTGGCGAGTCCAGCAGACTGCGTACGTCCACGCCCCAATTCCGGGAGCACCGGCTGCACCCACCCCGCCTCTTAAATGCCTCTGCCTGTCAATCGGGAAGAGGCATTCAAGGATTTGCTTGTGTCTTAGCAGGACCCATTCTGCACACTTGCGTGCTATACTGAATCAGGCCCACTGATCCTCATAGAGAGATGCAAGGACAGTGCACAGAGCTATCTAGCCAAAGCGGATGATGGAAGAGATGAGACAGTTATATATGTGACGTTTGGGGATCTCCTCCTCTGGTGACATACTACACACACAGGGGCCTATTCATCAACACTAAAATAAAGTTTTTAAGGACATTTTCCTTAAATAACGTTATTTTGGTATTCATGAACAGACTAAACACAGGAGATATCACAGATATCTCCTTGCTAAGTTCCCCTGCGTTAATTTCCACACTCCCCTTACATTAGTATGGGGATGTGGAAATTGTGGTATTCATCAAATTCCGAAAATTATCAATTTTCGGAATTTGATGCAGTTACTATTCGCCACTGTGAGGTGGCGAATAGCAGAATCCACTTACCTGTATCAGCGTATGCAGGTCCCCCGACGAGTCCCTCCGGCGCTCTGCTCCGTCCTCAGGCTCCGGAGGCTGGTCTGTCATGTGTGCTCCCCAGCAGAGCACAAGAAAGTTTAGAAAAAGAAAAAAAAAATTATTTTATTTTCTAATCTGTCATGTGGTCTGCTGGGAAACCACATGACAGACCAGCAGGACGTGCCGGAGGCTGCTGTGCGGACAGGTAAGTCGGGGTGAAGGTGAGTCGGAGGGGGGTGGGGGAGGATCGGGGGGGGTACGAAACTTAACGCATCTGTAGGCAGTGCTGCGCATGCGCTGGTGTTACAGATGTAACAGCGCATGCGCAGCACTGTTTCCAGATGCGATAAGGTAGTGTAGGCAGGGAAAAGTATCTATTTCCCGAAAAGCTGTCATCGCAAAAATGACAGCTTTTCGGAATAGATACTTATGGAGAGGTGGAATGATGAATTCCACCTATAATTAGCTAGAACTCCATGAGAGTTCTAAAGCTAATTATCTCCAGAGAATTTTAATGTTTACTGAATAGGCCCCACAGTAAGAGAAAATATGTGAATATCAAAAAACATGCCTATAGTACAGCCGTATAACAGTATTATTTCCTGTTACATTAGTATATTTCTCCTTGCAAGGTACTAATTACATAATGATTACATATAATATGTACTGGCTGACTGTGATGTATTAGAATTATTGCTAGTAAATTAGTATTAATCTATAACTAAATAGAGCCAACATATGACATAGCTCTTTACTTACTCATGTACAGCAGACACTGCGTCAGTGGAACTTACAGTATAAATTCTCTACCACACAAATTAGGGTCACTGTGGCTTAAAGCTATTACCCTACCACTATATCTTTCTATCTCTGGGAGGAAACAGGAGAACCAAGAGAGTCCCACAGGAAAACTGTGAGATGGTGCAAACTACACACAGATACTGCCCTGGTTACAACTACACCCATGGCCAAGCACTGTGAAGCATGCTCAGGGGTGCCAAGAGGGGAAGCGGGTGAAAACTTGTTGGAGGGGCACAGGTCAGCTGCTAAGGGGGGACATCTGCAGTGGGTGGTGCTGTGAAGTATAGTGATCTACTGTCTGCTAAGGGGGAATCACATGGTCTACTTTCGCAGCGCAGCTCGGCCTCTCCCCCGAGGACCAGATTGGCCAATCGCTGGGAGCCATAGATAATGTGGTAAAAGAGGCATTTGCAGAGTAGTAGATCATCCATGGGGGTATCAGCAATTGGGGCCACCACTCCACATATACCCAGCTTTACTGGCATACCTTTCTGTATCTTTTACTACATTGCATTATTTTTCTGTCTTTTTGATCTACTTTGAACCATATCTTTATATAATCTGGCAGATATTTGTTGGCCTGCAATACAACACAATGCTGTGATCTGGCTACAACTATCTGATCTGTATCTGTACAAATGTACCTGATGCACAAAGCACAGCAGAGCAACAAAATGATACAACACTGCCTGACTATACAGCCATCTGGCCAAAGCGGATGATGGAACAGGAATGAGACATTTATATATGTACTGTATATATATCTGTACCCCTGACTGATGCCTGGGGCAAGTGTTACTGTGACTGTGCTGGCTGCATACTGAGATTTGTACATAAATATAGTTTTCTTTGAGTGCATCTTATCTATGTGCCATAATACAGCACATTACAATGATATACATACCGAGGTTTGGGGATTTCCTCCTCTGATGATGAACTACACATACAGTAAAAGAAAATGTGTAAATAACAACATGCCTACAGTATAGCTGTATAACAGTATTATTTTCAGTTACATAATGATCCCACAATCATTGACAGTAAGAATCATTTTCAGGCTTTCTATCTGATTTCCATATACCTTGCAGATACAAAAAACTGCCTGAAATAGTACAATGTGGGGAACACACTTGAATGACAAATCATTAGATTGCTAACCCACTGACCGATCTAAATATTTGGCAAGGTTATGCACAAACGGCCTTGTGCATACACATTTACCAATCGGCCGCCCTATATGTCTGGCCAGAATAGCCAGCTATGATGTCATTATCGCTGGTATCTGTGTCCAGCATATGACTTGGTTGGTCAGGCGTGTGTATACATAAGCTATCTTATAGATATATTACATCTGCCGTGCAGCATGCCTGATGCAATATGTATGTGACAGACATTGTTCACAGATATATTGTGTGTATATACTGCCAGATGGACTGAATGATATATCGTTCCTCAACTGTACAATATCCCCTAGTGTGTACCCAGCCTAAGGTGGGTGTCTGGACTTTAGAGGACAATACCTTTAAGAAAAGAGAAGTCACATAACCATTAGCGGATGGGCAATGTTGTGCCCACCATTGTCAGACAGTGATATTCTTGCATACCTCCAAACATGACATAGCGAAAAAGAATAAGGTCATGTCTAGAATCCAATCAGACAATATGCCAATCTACCTATGGCACACCCTTTGCTGTGAGACCATATCCTTTTATGCCCACTGCTATGAAGGACAGTGCCATGAAAATCAGGACAGTTGGGGAATATGTTCTTGCCAATGGGACATAGGAAGATCAATCATGTAAATCTGTCCATGAGAACATCATGTGGTTTATAATAACACCCAAAATGCAGTAACATTATCACGGAGGATTCAAAGTTTATTCAAGTGATATAAACACAATTTATGAAAGGTCATCCAACAATATTATCAGCTTGTATAGAATGTGCTTATATTAATGGGTTTTAGTAGACACTAATTGTACCAGTTTTAAAATAAAATAATATAATTACCATTCCTCGGGCGAAACCTCTGCAAAAAAAAAATAAAAATAAAAATATATATATATTTTAGAATGTTTATTTTTTTTACTTTTGCATAAAATAAAACTGATGTAGTAGTGTTGGCTGGTATAACTGACCGTAACAGCAGCATAACAGCTCAGGACTTTGATATGTTCGGATCTCAAATACTGCATTTTATTGGCTAATTGCTTCATGTGTTTTGGATAACCAATAAAATAAGTCCGAACTAATCCAAACTTTCGATAATTTTGGCGAAAATAACTGAGTAAATCTGAGAAAAACCAAACCCGCACATCTCTACTTTAAATACATACATTTCATATATATATATATATATATATATATATATATATATAATATCTTGTTATATAACTTACAAGTTTTTTCCCCTTCCTCCCTCTAATCCTCCTCTTCTTCCTCTTCCGCATTTTACTACAAGCAGAAAATACAGAATGTTCTAATACACAGAAATGTACATCACATATTACATATTATTATTATCATATATTTATATGGCGCCACAAATGTTCCGCAGTGCCTTACAAAGTAACATCACATATATGGGCGCCATAAGGGTTGTGCAGCAGCATTTTGTGTTAAGGCCAAGTGGGATTTGTTACAATTGCAGCACTGTAATCCCCAGGTAAAGAGGAGGCCATATAAAGTAATGGGCATAACAAGCCATCTAATGCTTTATTTGTCTAGGTGAACAACATTGAGCATGCTTATATATAAGATAGACCTGTAATATACAAGTCCAATAAGAATACATTCATATAAAAACAAATGTATCAATAGATGCACAATGTTATAGAACAGACAAGTCTGCAATAAACAGAAGGAAAAGTACATTTAGATTTAGGTAAAAATTTACTCTACATCACTGGAAACAGACAGAAATGCTCGTTCAGGCAAATTGGTTACCTCAAATGGATTTAAGAAATCTGAACAATAGTTTTTGTCCATAGACCATATGGTCGATTGTCATTTGTTCCAATACATTACCAGGTTGTCATTCCAACCAGCCAGATTGGACAGATATCTGGCAGCTAATTGTATAGTGTATGCACAGCATAAGGCTAAAGATAGATTTCATTTATAAAAGCCCAAGCAAATCACATGGGAGACCTATGTCAGAAGAAACCATTTGGGAATAAGGGGACCTGGACCTTGGAGGCTACCAGATGGAAATAAGAGGACACGAGTAATAAGAATTATGAGGGTAATAGAGGGTGAGTTAGGGTGGCTCAGGGAAAACTGACATACTACTGCTAGAAGGAATCAGGATGGACAATTATAGAGGCGATGAAGGGGCAATGTATGTAAGCTGGGAACAGGTGCAAATTACTGCTGTGTAACGTATGTGAAATATAAAATATTAAAAACAGTGAGATAAACAAGAACCCTTAGGGCCATATTCAATTAGCGTTGAAAACGGACATTTTTGCCAAAGAAAACGGCAAACAGGTGAAAATGGAGAAAAAAACTGGAGAAAAGTTTTCCCCATCCCAGACCAGGAGAAAAAAAAGGCAAAATCCCTTTTTTGGCTAAAATATGGGGATTTCTTTCAGAACCCCTTAGACACCCCCTCATGATAAATTACCCCAAATTTTTTTTGTAAGTTGCGTACTTTGCCAAAATACCACCGCGCAAGTCTTGGGCAAAAAAAACCCGTTGAAAATGATAGAAAGCTATTTTTGTTTCCAGGAAATTACTGTTCCACGTAAATTGGGGGTACATTAAAATGGGTGCAAGTATATTTTCATGTCGTAAAAAAATGTCAAAACCGTAAAAAAACACCTGCTGCAAACACGTGCAATGTTTAAAACACTTAACGCATCCATACTGCCCCCCCCCTGAAAAATCAGACCAAATACATAAAAAAGAAAAAAATTTGGGGGCGATATGGATGCGTCAAGTGTTTTAGAAAGCCTAATGGGGATGCCAGTGATGAGGGAATCATACAATGTGTGATTGCTGGTAAGAGCTGGTCTATAGCTGAGATATGGATAGGACATGATCACAGACTGGCTTTCAGGTTACTGTTATAATAAACCCTTACTAATCTGCATACATATAACACAAGTACAAGGTAAAAACCATCACTCACCTCTTACTCGCTCTGACTTTTTCCACAAACTCCTAAAGATTGAAAGAAAAAAATTTTACTTTTGTTAACTAAAACTATACATATCCATCTGCAAGAGCTGGATCAGTGCAGTTTATTGATAGCAACAGAACAGGACCTATGGTTTCCACTCCTGTGTGCTGCACATATAAAACTGATCACTATGTCCGTGTGTACGAGCACCTATGTACAAGCAGGACAGTAACTAGGGATGTGTGAGCAGTGAAGGCAGAGAATGTGGGACCATCACTGTACCTATATTTGGCTTGTAGGGTGGATTGGCACCCTGCAGCCTGGAAAGCAACCTGAGTCCTAAGGATGCACAGAGCACCCAGATCCCTGGTCCAGACCTCCGTCTTTGTGACATCATTACACCTCTTATATATGTGTGTGTGTGGGGGGCCCAAGCAGTATTTCCATGTTTGTGTTTTTTTCCTGTTTTTTTTGCTTTGCAGCATCCTGTCAGTGGGGTGGAAGCAGTCGGGAAGCCGGGCGCCAGGTGTGGCCCGCCATTTTATTAGGTTAGGGGCTGCCAGGGGGGGACTTAAGGTTAGGCATCCACCAAGAGGTTAGGGTTAGGCTAGGGGAAGGGGGGGGTTAGGGTTAGGCATGGGGTGGTTAGGATTAGGCTAGGGGAATGGGGGGGTTAGGGTTAGGCACCCCCGGGTGGAGGTGAGGGTTAGGCACACCCCGGGAGACTTATGGTTAGGCTGAGGGGAAGGGGGGGTTTAGGCACTTAGAGGGGGGTTAGAGTTAGGCATTTGGGGGGGAGGTTAGGGTTAGGCACCCCTAAGGGAGGGTTAGGAGGTAGAATTAGGTTAGTTTATACTTAGCTTAAGGACGATCGGGATTTCCTCCTATGTCGGGCTGCGACTGTCGGGATTAGAACCTACTGATTCCATGCAGGGGAATCTGCAGTGTTAAGGTATAGTGTTCACATTTTTGGATTTTTATCCTGATCGGATAGAATTTCCTTTTCAGTTTCCAATGTATGTTATCTGTAGTGAGTTGTGTTAGCTCTCCTGTTATGTATTTGCCACATAGTTATTACTGCAAAATTAGACAGGTAATGTACCCAGGAAAACTAGGAAAAGACAGGAAGAGACTAGGAAAGGTGACAGTGGAAACCCTGAGCCCAGGGCACTGCCCGGTTACAGCACTTTGATAACACTTCACAATGATGGTTCGGTCTGATATGAGTGTTACTGTAATCCAATCAGATCAGATCATGCAGTGATATGGAACAGATACCCTATGAGACAAATGCACCTGTATAAATATTCCCAACTCGGTATAGCGTGACCAATACAAAGCTGGGGAGCAATACCAGGTCCCCCAGGGGTATGTAGTCAGGAAGCCGGCGGTCAGTTCCCGACTGTCAAATCCCGGCATGGGACTAATGATAGGCGTCGAAATACCGACGCCTATCATTATCCTATCCGGGAGGATTAGGTTTAGGGTGCTGGGAGGGTGGGTAGGTTTAGACACCCCTAAGGGAGGGTTAGGGATAGGGAGGGAAAGGAGTAGGGATAGCCTACTTACCTCCACTGTTGGGATCTTCACCCATCGGGATGCCGGCATTGGGATTTCAACCGCTGGCCTGACAGCCGGCGGTCATTCATACCGATTCCCCCCAGGAGAGAGACACATAGTAATGATACAGACTCCTCTCCCACTCAGGTCACATGGGGCCATTCCTGCTATTATTTTATACTCCTACTTATTACAGATACAGTACATCCGGAAAGTATTCACAGTGCTTCACTTTTTCTACATTTTGCTATGTTACAGCCTTATTCCAAAATGGAATAAATTCATTTTTGTCCTCAAAATTCTACACACAATACCCCATAATGATAATGTGCAAAAAGTTTTTTTGAGATTTTTGTAAATTTATTTGAAAAAAAAAACAAAACCTAAGAAATCCCATGTACATAAGTATTCCCAGCCTTTGCTCAATACTTTCTTGATGCACCTTTGGCAGCAATTACAGTCTCAAGTCTTTTGAATATGATGCCACAAGCTTGGCACACTTATCTTTGCACAGTTTCGCCCATTCCTCTTTGCAGCACCTCTCAAGCTCCATCAGGTTGGATGGGAAGCATCGGTGCACAGCCATTTTCAGATATCTCCAGAGATGTTGAATCGAATTCAAGTCTGGGCTCTGGCTGGGCCACTCGAGGACATTCAGAGTTGTCCTAAAGTCACTCCTTTGATAATGTGCTTAGGATCGTTGTCCTGCTGAAAGATGAACCCGTCACCCCAGTCTGAGGTCAAGAGCGCTCTGGAGCAGGTTTTCATCAAGGATGTCTCTGTACATTGCTGCATTCATCTTTTCCTCTATCCCGACTAGTCTCTCAGTTTCTGCCGCTGAAAAACATCCCCACACCATGATGCTGCCACCACCATGCTTCATTGTAGGGATGGTATTGGCATGGTGATGAACGGTGCCTGGTTTCCTCCAAACATAACGCCTGGCATTCACACCAAAGAGTTCAATCTTTGTCTCATCAGACCAGAGTTTCTTTCTCATGGTCTGAGAATCCTTCAGGGGCATTTTGGCAAACTCCAGGTGGGCTGCCATGTGCTTTTTACTAAGGAGTGGCTTCCGTCTGGCCACTCTACCATATAGGCCTGATTGGTGGATTGCTGCAGAGATGGTTGTCCTTCTGGAAGGTTCTCCTCTCTCCACAGAGGAATGCTGTAGCTCTGACAGAGTGACCATTGGGTTCTTGGTCACCTCCCTGACTAGGTCCCTTCTCCCACGATTGCTCAGTGTAGATGGCCGGCCAACTCTAGGAAGAGTCCTGGTGGGTCCGAACTTCTTCCATTTACAGATGATGGGGGCCACTGTGCTCATTGGGACCTTCAAAGCAGCAGATATTTTTCTGTACCATTCCCCAGATATGTGCCTTGAGATTATCCTGTTTCGGAGGTCTACAGACAATTCCTTGGACTTCATACTTGGTTTGTGCTCTGACATGCGCTGTCAAGTGTGGGACCTTATATATACAGGTGTATGCCTTTCAAAATCATGTCCAAACAAATGAATTTACCACAGGTAGACTCCAAATAAGCTGTAGGAACATCTCAAGGATGATCAGTGGAAATAGGATGCACCTTAGCTCAATTTAGAGCTTCATGGCAAAGGCTCCAAGTACTTATGTACATGTGTTTTCTAAGTGTTTTTTTTTATTTTTTTATTAAATTAGCAAAAAGAATTTTGAGGACAAAAATGAATTTATTCAATTTTAGAATAAGGCTGTAACATAACAAAATGTGGAAAAAGTGAAACGCTGTGAATACTTTTCGTATGCACTTTATATCGCTGAATGTTACTATAAATATTCTCTTCAAATTAGATTTCATATTAATGTACGTAATATATGTTATCTTAGTGTAAAAAGTATTTAAATAACATATTAGTTATTTTACAAGATGTCTATTCCTTAATAAAACCATATATTCTTACTATACACCATGTTGTCTCACAGGGATGTAGAATCACAATACTACAGAATATTATTTATATTTTTCCTTTAAGTCTAATAACTGATCACTGAATATAGTGACACCGTCCCATGTGCCAAGTCACTGACTTGTGGTGAAAGTGGACAGGTAACTGTGGAATTACACTCAATTCAACAGAATCAATAAAAGAGTATACATTACCCTAAATACATTATTACATTTTTAGTGTAGCCTCTTCCTATACATTATAACAAGTACAAAACATAACAAATGTATATTTCTACAATGCTCTGTAATACAGATACAGCGTGGCAAATTGCCTACCAAAACTTATCATTCACATATAGAGATGTTCCCTATGAACTAAGAGCCTGATTCACTACGGATCTCAATATAGCGTACGCAATGCACACTCAGCACTACATAAAGACGCTCACCTCACCTACATGCACATTCGTAATGGTTAGCAAGACTGTAAAAACATCGGTACAATCGAGTACCATCGGACCCATACACAACATTAAGGCAGGTCAGACCTCACTCAGGTATTGCTAACTTCAGCACACGCTATGAGGCCTCAGGCTGCGTATGGTATTACACTGGATAATTTATGCACGCCCATGCAACAGCGTTGAAACGCACTGGCATGCCTGTGCTCGCCCGATTACCCCCCCGTCGCCACCCACAAACGGCACTTCCTGTCACTCACTCTGCGATGGGTCTGTGTAGTCACTGTGATCACAGTCCCGGTCACAGTGGAGTGTTTGCGCATGCGCACTGCGATGCATAGGCATGCGCAGAACGCAACAATCTTCCGATTGCGTGCGTATTAGCAACTGCGTTTCCTTCCTGAACCAGGCCCTAAATCTGCACTTCCAAGATATGCTGGGTGTATTATAACAACCAATTACCAATCTTCTTCCATATTTACAAATAGGATTTTAATATAGTATAAATATGACTTAAACATGACTATATTCCCAGCCACAAATGAGAATATAGTTATATTTTTTTTCCCAAAATCTGTTTATTGAACAGCATAAAGAAAATGTACATCATACACCTCAAGAATTAAATAAAATACAACATTTCAATATATATTTAAAGACAATGTCCTGATTGACTCACGGACTCCTCATAATTGGGTGACAAAGCAACATAGGCCAGGTGCTGCGGGACTGTAAGCTCATTGTCTGGGTGGAGGGGCGGCTGCAGTGCTGGGGCTGCAGCACAGTCCAATATTCTAATAGGGGCAGCCACACCAACTGCCAGTGATGTCTGGCAGCAGCTGGGGTGGCAGTTGGTGTGACTCCCCCTATTAGAATATTGGACTGTGCTGCAGCCCCAGCTCTGGAGTCATAATACTGCTAAGGACACAGCACTGGGCTTTTTCCATTGGTGGGATACGTCACTTGCTTTGGATGAGAATGAGCGTCTGAGGGGGCAGAAGGGGAGAACAGGACAGGCGGAGGAATCAGAGAGGGAACGGTGAGGTGATGTAGGAAAAGACAGAGGGAGAGGTTCTATGAAACTGAGGTAGGAGGCATCCTGGATAAGATGCCTTTATACTAATATGTTTTTTCTGTTTTTTTGCTCTAAATGCCAATAAAAAATTTTGCAAAAAACATATATATCAGTGAAATGTTTAGATTTATATCAAATAACATGTAAGTGCTTAAGAGTCTTTTGACAGACCCGTTTCCTATATTGTTTCCTCTAGCAAGTCATCATTTAAGGATCTTTCTATCTGGAATATGGTAAGTAATGGAAAAGCCAATTGTTTAATCAACATATAGGGGCATATTCAATTACCCGCTGTGCTTACTGTACAGGTAAAGCTCCGGCTATAACGCTCAGACCTATTGAATATATTGTCACTTTCCCCACACGGTAAACAAGCAGGAGGCGCGCGCTAACCCACAGATCGTGCACTAAGCGCTGGAAGTTATAGGTTTCCCCGCGCACTAAGCCCCAGAGGGAGCAATGTAACACACATTTCTCCTCACAGCTCTGAGGAAAGATACAAGTTATGGTCACTGGTTCTTACTGAGTCTGCCCCATAGTTTTGCTATTGTTATTCAGGAATGATAGAATGGAAAGGTGATCATGTCATTAGGAAGAGAAAGCAAACGTGTACACCTAATAAGGATGACGTTTGGAGAGAACAGAAAGTAATAATAAAGGACAGGATTAGAGCCTCAAATAAAACATACCTCCATTATGCAAGTCGTACTGAGAAGTGAGGATTCCACGGGGGTGATGTCATAATGTGCAGCCTGACTGCCTGTGACATCACCAACAGCCATTATCACCTGCTGCAGAGGTTCATGGGACATTATTACAGTGAGAGGCCTATCAACAGTTAGAGCGGGGAGTAAATAGAGGTCGTGGGACAATAAGGGGTGTTTATTTTTTACTTTTTCTTTTTTTTTAAGATAAGCTTTTAAAAACAAAAAGTGATAAAAATT
The DNA here is from genome assembly GCA_031769625.1 of Taudactylus pleione. Classification (NCBI taxonomy): domain Eukaryota; kingdom Metazoa; phylum Chordata; class Amphibia; order Anura; family Myobatrachidae; genus Taudactylus; species Taudactylus pleione. Next base: position 15,968,863 of record JAUIMM010000213.1, on the reverse strand, counting down.
GCTATTTTTCAATGATTTCAAGGTTAATTCCCAAATCTTTGCATCCATTTGTGAAATAGACCTATAAATGAACAGTTTTCCAAACCCATGAAAACAACTTGTCATACACTGAAAAAATGATTCATTCAGTTAATGCAATTTGGGAATTAGTAATAATGTTTTCACTGGTCTTAGACACTCAGGTGTAAATTCACTAAGAATCGAGATAGGGCGAGCTGACCATCTCGGGTGATTTATTTATTTTTTTCCTGCTTGCAAATTTACTAAAGGCAAAAGTCAGGCGAGTTAAGGTGCCCATACACGGGATGATTTTTAGCACGATTTTTTCAGTTTCTACAGGTTCGACAGACCAATTGTTTAAAAATAGTTGTATATTGAGTCTTCTGCGACCCCGATGCGCATCCCCGCCGTCGTCTAGTTGGATCGCAGATCAGATGGTTTTGCAGAGAGATCTACGATCTTTTGAGTACAACCTGAATCACTTCTGTGCATCTTATCCTATGATCGTAATGATCAATCGTACACCATTTGACCACATCTTTTTCAAGGGAAGAATTTCAAGGGATCTCGTACAACTCATCTTACCAACTTTGAATCTCACCGTGTATGGGGGCCTTTAGAGAGAGATTTCTCATATCTCACTCGTAAAACTCGGGTGAGATAGCAATCTCGAATCAAATCACCATCGGGCCAAATCGAAAGCACTTTTCACCTAAAACATACATCTCTCAAATTTACCAAGAATTGGGATGACAAGCTCGGGTGAGATAGGAGCAAACTCTCTGTCAAAATCACTTTTCAATCTCTCAACCCCCTGAGCTGCAAGATGGTCAGAAACATACACAAATCATTGTGACTTGTGTAGGTTTCTTCCTGTAAACGGTTAAAAATGGGTTAATGTTTAAAAAAAAAAATACGTAGGGTCTCTCACCTCCAAAAGACTAACCAGCCCAGGACTTGCCAGCCAGTCCTGGTTTTTAAAATTACAGGGAACAAAATGTGTAGGGTTCCACAGTAATTTAAGAACCGGCAGCAGGGTCAGACCTGGTTTTAAATATAGGGAGAAAAAAATTGGCGTGAGGTTCCCTGTATATATAAAATCAGCTCCGGACCCTTTCTAGCGGGGGACTGATGCCACAGCCAGGGGATGATGCCTTTCACCGGGTCCCCCAGCCGCAGCATCAGCCCTGACCGCTAGTCAGCCCTTAATAAAGGGGTCCCCTCTCCAGGGCACCCCTGGCCTAGGCTGATAGCCCAGGGCTATACCCGCCACCCCTGGGCGGCGGGTTAATAGTGTATGTTTAGTGTTACAAATATAATTATCAACATTGCCTTTACAGTGGAACTACAGGTCACAGCAAGCCTCCCCCGCATACTGGTACTTGGTGAACCACAAGTACCAGCATGCGGGACATTAAGGGTCCACTGATACGTGTAGTTCACCTGTAAAGAAATGTGTAAAAAACACAACACACACATACCGTGAAAATAAAGATTTATTACATCTATACACACTCACACATACTCACCTGCTCCCACATGTTCACGTCCCCTTCTCAACGTAAAGTATCCTATGGAAGTACCTGAAAAAAAGATCCAATACTCATCTTTTATCCCACGATGTTCGCCGCTGAAAGCCAATCAGGGCCACGGACACACTGTAACAACACGTTATAGCATTGTTACAGTACGCGAATGACAGCTCATGGAGAATGAGCTGTCATTAGTACTGGGCCGCGAGCCAATTAGCGGCGGCTTAACATTAGCGGTCGCTCAATGGCTGGGACCCACATGGACTTAGCCAATAAGCGGCTCCTCCACGCTACACCTCTGATCAGACCCCTCTACATGCTTCTTATTTGCCATCAGACTCCTCCACATTCTCCTTATATGCCAGCAGAACCCTCCACATGCTCCTTCTATGCCATCAGACCCCTCCACATGCTCCTTATATGCCAGCAGAACCATCCACATGCTCCTTATATGCCAGCAGACCCCTCCACATGCTCCTTATATGTCAGCAGACTCCTGCACATGCTCCTTATACACCAGTAGACCCCTCCACTTGCCCCTTATATGCCAGCAGACCCCTCCACATGCTTTTTATATGCAAGCAGACCCCTGCACATGCTCCTTATATGCCAGAAGAATCCTCCACATGCTTTTTATAGGCCATCAGACCCATTCACATGCTTTTTATAGGCCATCAGACCCCTCCACATGCTCCTTATAGGCCAGCAGACCCCTCCACATGCTACTTTTATGCCAGCAGACGCTTTCACATGATCTTTATATACCAGGAGCTACATGCTCCTTATATGCCAGCAGACCCTTTCACATGATCTTTATATACCAGAAGAAAGACTCCTCCACTTGCCCCTTATATGCCAGCAGACCCCTCCACATGCCCCTTATATGCCAGCAGACCCCTTCACAAGCTCTTTATATGACATCAAACCCCTCCACATACTACTTATATGCCAGCAGAACCCTCCACATGCTTTTTATAGGCCATCAGACCACTCCACTTGCACTTTGTATGCCAGCAGACCCCTCCACATGCTCCTTCTATGCCATCAGACCCCTCCACATGCTCCTTCTAAGCCATCAGACCCTTCCATGTGCTCCTTATATGCCAGCAGACCTTTTCACATGGTTTTTATATACCAGAAGACCCCTCCACTTGCCCCTTATATGCCAGCAGACCCCTCCACATGCTCCTTATATGCCAGCAGACCCCTCCACGTGCTCCTTATATGCCAGCAGACTTCTCCACATGCCTTTAACAGCTTAACAGTGAGCATGTATAGGAAGATGCATTTCAGAGTCTTTTATAGAGGTTATTTGTCTCCATCCAGGAGATTTGCTATTGGAATGCACACTACACCTCACTGCACAAAATGTGCCTGTACTAATGCCTCCCTATATCATTGTCTATGGAATTATCCACCGATAAAAAAAGTTCTGACTCCACGGTAGACATTAATCACTGACACACTTGGTTAATTTTGTACCGATCTCACCTGAATGGGCAATATTTAGGGTCTCCTTTTAAATTTTGAAAACTATGCATAGTTGCAAGAAATTACTTTTATCTATATCTGGCGCGGCAACAAATGTGTCCTGCACCAAACCAAACTGTTTTATTCTAAAGCTGCCCTTTTTGAAATTTGGGAGAGTCTCATAGAGATATTCCCATGGGTATGAAACTCCAGCTCCAAACTTGTCATACAACTGATTGGTATGAGACCAAGATATTGCTGCATGGTCGCCCCTATTCAATAAATGCTCCTCCCTTTCATACATGCTGAACGACCTGTTGTCTTAATTTTCTTTATGTCCCCACCCCCTCCTTCTACCCTCCCTGCTGCTCCCTTGGTTCTAGAGATTATTTGTTTGTACTTTGTACATTATCACTTGTTCAGTTTTTCATGATTAAAAGAAAAAAGGTAAAAAAAAAAAATGTACTTACTGCTTTTTCTTTGTTCTAAGGTTATCTATGTCTCGGGCTTCTATTTACTATGTCCCGGTACTTTGGTTTATGTTAGACACTTATGAATAGTCATTATATAACATGTTAAACATGCCATGTACATGTTTCTCCACATATATGCTCCTATCTCCTTCCTTTTCACTTTATGTTCCTTTTTACTAATTTTTATAGTAAACATATTTGGAATAATAATATTCAAGCACTAAATAAAGTGTATTACTTTAGGGGCTGTGCTATATACTAGGGCAAAATATGGCTCTCCAGTTATTTTGGAAGGAGAAGTCCCAGCTTGCCCTCTGGCAGGGCATATGGTGCGCTGTATAATATCACAACACTGAAGAGCCAGAGACATCAATGAAAGTAGTGTCATAGACTGAGAGCCACCTACCTTCTAGCTTGTATTCAGTCCTCTCCTCCTCATCAACGGAGCAGCGCAGGGTGCGGAGTTCATCAGTACAAAGGAAATATGCTTGGTTATAACTGACCAATTTTGAACTGGCTCACCGGATTTGGTCTTTAAGTTGTACTAAATTGGATGATGATAATAATAATAATAATAATAATAATAATATAGAAGTCTATAAATACATAAAATTGACTAAAACAAAATTAAAATGTTAGGAGATCGTTATTCCTAAAAAAAAAAAAAAAAAAAAAGATCCGTTAATTTAACGAGTGTGAAAAAGACTGGTAGCCTCGGGCTTTACGTCCGGGGCTGTTCAATTAGAGCCCCTTTTTCTTCTGAGACCCTTTTTTAACACTGTTAAAAAGTGTTAAAGGTCACACATGTTAACGACTTTCAATAAGTAGGATCTGCGAAAAGTTCACAGACTTATGCGTTAACAGGGTCTTATCACCCGTTAACAGGCAATTTATCGGGGGCTTCTTTTCGGGTCTGATAAGACATGAAAAAAAATCCCCATTAAGTGCAGCCTGTGTAATTACTGTGGCTATTTGAATTCCCCCCTAAACGATATTATTCTGAACAGATATTGTGGCAATGCCAGTAACACCATAATACGTGTGCAATTCATATGGAAAAGCCTACACTGACAAAGGCTGGAGAATCTTCCTGACATAAGGCTCTTACCTGCCATCCTCAGGTTCTCCCATGTTGCTTCTGATTGGTGCCCAGCAGGACTCAGGCGACTTCAGCAGCAGTGGAGGAAGAAGGTAAGGGGTGGAAGAGGGCAGAAGGGAAAGAAAACAGGGGTGGCTGGGGTGCAGGGAAAGAGGAACACTGGGGAGTGAGGTGCATATAGGAAAGGGGGGAGGTGTGGGCAAAGAAAGAGGTAGATGGTGTACAGGTGAGAGGGAAATAGACATAGACATAAAGAGAAGACAAATTAGGAGCAGTGGATACAGACAGTAAATGGTGTTTAGGGGCCTATCCACTAGATGATTTAAATGAGCGATTGAACAATAATGATATCGGTATCGTTCAATCATTCATAAACCGTTTGCAAAAGTGTCTAAAACGACCAGTGATACGCGTTCCCGCTGGTCGTTCAGACATCTATTATCTTGCACCATGCTGGACAACCTGACGATAACGTGAGCATGTTTGCAGATGATGGATGAGCCTGCACTGAACGACTGCTAACCCTGGGTGAAGGGTATGCTATAACCTAACGTTCTGGCAGCAGCACCAGAACCGTGGAGCTAGTACACCATGAGGCTATGATACTTAACAGGCTAAGATATCAGGCCAATAGATTAAGCTAGGCGCCCTTTGTTACTGAACGAAGGGGAGCCTGACGGGGTAAAACCAAGCGGCGCTGCAATTGGCAGGACTGTGTCTCGTCAGCACATTGCTTCTAGACGTGATGCATCGGTTGAACCACTGGCCTCTTTCCGAACCGCCTAAAGCGGTGTTATAGTGCAAAAGGGGGATTGGGCTAGCGTCCCTACCGCTAGCAACCAGCTATCCACTCTAGCTAGCATTAAACCCCTGTCATCAAGGACAGGCAACCCTTACCTTTTGTGCTGAAGCACTCACAGTGTGGTTGTGTCTAATAAGTTTGCTACCAAGTGCACCATTGTAAATAATAATAGGTCCCCCGAACGGGCGCCGTAGATATAGAATGACGGGAACCAAACTATAACCCCAGGAGGGTGTAAGCACATATCTTTATATACATGTGTGGTGCAGGTAGTGCACTGAGCTATACTGCCTGTGTTATGAAATACCTCGCTGTGTATGCGCGAACTGTTACACACCAGTCGTCAGCACAGCGCTAGTCCCCTTAATAGTGTGGAGTAGTTGAAGGTCCGGTCAGTGGCGGGAATACAGGGAGCATTCAAGGCTCCTGACGCAAAGCCACGCATTAACCAACATCTCTCCTGCAAGACAGGAGAGGGGCTAACTCACGGGAACACTGATGTGCTGCTGTGCCAGCAGCATGACGTCATACAGGCATAGGTATAACGTAAGGCTATTTGCTTTATGCTATAGAGCAGTGATTTTCAACCTTTTTTAACTCGCGGCACACTACACAAGATTTTAAAATTGCCAAGGCACACTATCCGGCGATGCGGTGTGCGCGGACTATGAAAAAACACACTACATTAGTTCCCACAGGAACAAAACACACTACATTGGCCCCCACAAGAATAAAAAATACACTACATTGGCCCCCACAAGAATAAAACAATCCCATTGGCTGGCCTAACAGAAAAAAAAAACCACATTGCTCCCCACAAAAAAAACAACCATACCACATTGCGCCCCACAGAATTGCTCCCCACAGAAAAAGAAACCTATGGCTGACCCCACAGAAACAAAAAACAAAACAAAACACATTGTTCCCCACTAAATAGGCAAATATATGGCTGGATAACATATGGCTGGTTCTCACTAAAAAAAAAATTACATGACTGGTTCCCACGAAAAAATAAACTATGGCTGGTACCCACGAAGAAGAAAAAAATGTCTGGTCCCCACAAAACCCACATTTGTTCCCCCCTTGTCACTCACACTGCAGCAGGATCGCGTGCGGGCGGGCTTCCAGGCAGGCTGCAGAGCCTGCCTGGACAGAGCGCAGGTTGGCTGATTGGCGCAGGGCGTTGGCTGGCAGAGCGGGCTGGAGGGCAGTGGACAACGCGGCGTGCGTGACCTGTGATGTCAAGCCGCCGCATCTTTGCAGGTCACTAACCGGTCGAGTCTCCCAGAGGAGCTCAGTGGCCCGGGATGCTGAAGTACAGTAAAATGTGCCCGGTGGCTCTGACAGCCCCGCGGCACACTTCACAACCGGCCACGGCACACTAGTGTGCCGCGGCACACCGGTTGAAAACCGCTGCTATAGAGTATCTAACAGGGAAGCCTGCCCAGCCCAGCCAGGAGCTACGGGACACGGTGTCTCCTCCTGAGATTTAGATGAGGGGAGTAGCTAATAGCTAAGGCAGAACATACAAACTCCACACATTAAGGGCCGTGGTGGGATCCGAGCCTTGCGCTGGTACTTAAAGGCTATTAGCCTGTTATTATAGGGATGACAGTCACTCAGCACAGCTAGGAGCTACGGAACGCGGCGTCTCCTCCCGTGAGGAGAGCTGCTAACAGCCAAGGCATGTAGTGATACGATGGCAAAACCGCTGCTCTATGTCCAGCCAGTCTGCTCTGGCGGTGGGTGGTGCCTCAGCTGCATATATCTAGCCCGCATGTTATGGTGGGCATAGCCCCGTAGCGCTGATTTTTCCACCTGTCATGGAGGAAATGGCAGGCGTTCGCGCATGGACAATGCATAGCAGGAGTACAGGGTGGGTGCAGAGCAACGCTTAGCGCTGCCATCGCACCACTCCCCATAATCAGTAACCCAGACACTGACCTCTACAAGCTGTGGTGGGTCTCTCTCAACAGCTCCCGCTAATGGTGGGCATTCAGCGCGCCTACCACAGTGATACACATCCACTTTCCTTGCTGAGTGTAGGGAGGAGGACCCGGACCCAGCCAGTTTCAGCTGCGACAGGCCCCTTAATTGGCAGAAGAGGGAGAGCCCGACTACAGAAGGCGCCGCTTGATATGCAGGACGCGCCGGTAATAAGCTCCACCCCCCGCTAGCCTTGGCGGATTTCAGCTGCGACGGGCCCCTTCATTGGTTTCTGGCAGCAGCGCCTGAAGAGGGAGAGCCCAACTGCCGATGGTGCCGCTAAATATGCAGGACGCGCCTTTTAATTTCACCCCCGCTACTAGGGATAAGCTAAGAGACCCGGACGCTGCCTGCTGAGGGCCGCGGCGGGTCTAGTCTAATGTTCATGGAGGGAGCTATGCAACAGACCCTGCAGCATGCCTTTTACCAGATAAGAGACTCGGTGCGTGCGGGGGGATGGTCGGGTCTCCTAACAGTGACATTCTATGTCACTGAGCCCAGCAATGCTTCCACTGCTCCTGCTATCAGGAGCAGTGGTTATACTTACAACTGCTGCGGCCGGGATGCTGGGCTCAGGGGGCGGCGAGGAACCCGGCACATGCCGGTGTCAGCAGTGGTGGGTCCTTGCAGGGTCTGATGACTCCATGTTTGTGCCCCCTCCTCAGGGTCACCGGACACAGGCTGCAGTAGCCATGGCGGTGCCCTTCCCGGCGGCTCCCATGTAGCAGGCAGACTGCCACAGTAAGCAGCCTGCATGTCCTCAGTGCTTGTTAATAAAAAACACTAAAAATAAAATGAAAAAGGCTGGAGACAGCCTGATGTGCGACCGGCTTTCTCGGGCACATTCTAAAAACTGGGGCTGATGGGGCATAGAGGGGGAGGAGCCAGTAACACTTCTAAATTATTTAAAGTGCCAGGCTCTGTTCTACCACCGTCTATACCCCACTGTCTTGAACTCGTGTCCCCTAGTGGATGAAGGAGAAATTGTAATTAAATGTGGGGTGCCTAAACTAACGAAACAGTTGACCGTCCTTGGTACTCCGATCTTCAGAGCCTTTCCATCGACGCTCCGTTCCTTCTGCCTCAACGTCGGGACCTGTTGTCTCAGGGACCCTGCCTTTACCCGGATCTGAGTCGTCTGTCCTTGACGGCGTGGCTCTTGAGACATCAGTCTTATGGTCCCGGGGTTTTTCCATCTCTGTCATCAGCACGATGCTTCAGGCGCGCAAGCCGGCTTCCGCCAGGATTTACCACAAAGTGTGGCATACATATTTTCAGTGGTGTGAGTCCAGAAACTACGATCCGCAGGTGTTTCGTGTTTGTAGGGTTTTGGCATTCTTTCAGTCTGGTTTGGAACTAGGCTTACGCCTAGCTTCTTTGAAAGTTCATGTGTCTGCACTATCTGTGTGGTTCCAGCGTAGGATTGCTACTCTGCCAGATGTCCGCACCTTTTTCCAGGGGTTTCTCAGGATTCAGACTCCCTTTGTTCTTCCTGTGGCTCCTTGGGATTTGGCGGTGGTGCTTCGGGCCCTACAGGGTCCTCCATTTGAACCTCTTGAGTTGGTGGAACTCAAGTGGTTGACGGTTAAAACTGTTTTTCTCCTGGCAATTGCTTCGGGCAGGAGGGTGTCAGAATTGGGAGAACTTTCCTGTCGTCCTCCTTTTCTGATTTTTCACCTGGACAGGGCGGTGCTTCGCACCCATCCGGGTTTTCTACCTAAAGTGGTTTCTAAATTCCACATTAATCAGGAAATTGTTGTGCCTGCTTTTCAGTCACCTGACCTCTCGGCTGGTGAGGCTTCTTTGGATATCGTCCGTGCTCTCAAAGTTTATGTAGACCGGACTAGTTTCATTCGGAAGTCGGATTCCTTGTTCATCCTCTTTGGTTTTCACTAGAGGGGTTGGCCTGCTGGCAAACAAACTTTGGCCCATTGGCTTTGTTGGGTTATTTGTGAGGCTTATGCACTGGAGGGTTTGCCTGTTCCGGCCTCTGTTAAGGCTCATTCTAATCGGTCTGTGGGTCCTTCGTGGGCTGCTAGCTGTGGCGCCTCGGCTGTTCAGCTGTGTAAGGCGGCCACATGGTCTTCTATCCAGACTTTTCTGAAATTCTATGCGTTTGACACCTTCGCCTCTCAGGATGCATCCTTCGGGCACCGGATTCTCCTTTCAGCACAGGAGCATCCCCGCCCTCAGTTGAACTGCTTTGGGACATCCCCAAGGTCAACCCCCTATGGACCCTGAAGTAGAAAACAAGAGATATGGTAAGAACTTACCTTTGTTATCTCCTATTCCTACGAAGTCCACAGGGCGCCCGCCCTGACGCACCTGGCTTCATATGGGGTATGTGGCTGGTCACCGATTTTCCGTGTGCCTATATGTGAGTATGGCTCTTGTGTGTTCCAGTCTTCCTTCTATCTGTTTTTCCTCCTCCGGCCTTGGCTGCTTACCAGCTGAGGTGCCTGTGGCTCGGGGGCGGGGTATAGAGGAGGATGGACCCAGTGCATCCTGGGAGCAGCAAATCTTTAGCTGCGTGGTGCCCGTGAATCCAGATCCAGCTATACCCCCAAGGTCAACCCTATGGACTTCGTAGAAACAGAGATAACAAAGGTAAGTTCTTACCATATCTCTTGTTATATACATATATACACTACTGGTGAAAAGTTTTCAAGTTTTTATGGAAATGTAAATAATTTAATGTCTCAGAGGGGGGAATTAAATTCTCTGCGCTGGGATGTAGCTCCCGAGTTAGGTGCCCGGAGATATTCAATTGATTGCATCAGGCCTTCTCTCAAGTCGATGCAGTTTACCACGGCTAATACCCGGTGCATAGTTGCTATAAACTGCATTTTCTGACTTGGGTGCCAGGCGCGATACGGTCACAAAATTCGGCAACACCGTGATTAGCCCTGAGCCACTAGATACTGTAGCGTAGATATCTGCTTGCACCCTAATGACAGTGTGAGCAGAAATCCGTTAGTCGCTGGTTTGCAGCGCTTGCAATTTTAGTGTTCATTCTACGTCCGACGCCGAACCTAGAAAGAAGAACACCTGTGTGCACCCGAACAGGGGGCGTGGCAATGAGAAAAGGGGTGTGTCTTTAAGACGTGCCCCCTTTTCAACACTCTTGGGGGTGTGCCCGGCACTTACGGACATGCCGAGCTGCCCCAATCGTTCCTATCTCAGTGAATAGAAGCCGAGCGCATGCGTCTGGCATCCATTCACCGGCAGCGATCGCTCCATCACTATTTTCCCCACCCATGGGATGCTGCGGCCCACGGGTGGGACGGTACCCGCAGGCTGTTTTAGCAGGGCTCAGCTATGAGGGCAGGGTGCATTCTGCCCTTTAGAAATCGGGCAGGGCGCGGCAACCCGCTAAAACATCCTAGCAGGAACACTACAATTGAATAGCTCCGGGCACTTACCTCGGGAGCTACTTCCTTGCGCAGAGAATTAAATACCATCCCATGTGTACTCCGAAATTAAAGCATAGAACAAATAAGCAGTTGAAGATAAAATAAATGATAGAATAGTTTTGTTTGAGAAAAAGTAATCTGAATTTGTGACACCTCTAAGTAGCTGCCTTTTGCAGATATAACCACTGAACACCCCTGTGGCATTCTTCCTACAATGGAAATCACATATTGTTTGGAAATTCTTCCTGACACTGTTACAGAAGTTCCTACAAATGATGTTGCACATGTATGTTGCTTTGCTTCCACCCTTCTGTTCAGTCCATCCTAACTCAATGGGGTGTAAGTGTGGAGACTGTACTGGCAATAACATGATTTGAAGCCAACTGTCTTGTTCTATTCCCACTGTAGTTTTGTAAAAAAATTGGTAGCCCTTTCGGTTGTTGGTGGCAGCCAAATATCGCCAACTCAAGATCCATCAAAAGGGCCCCATCACACTTCCTCCTCCATGTGACAGGTGGTGTCACAGGGGATTAAGGGCCTGATTCAGAGGCGCTCGCAAATAGCAAGCGCTCGCTCTGAATCAGGGCGGCCTGTTTTTTTTTCTTTTACCTGGCCTACAGGCCGCTCGCTAAGCTGTGGGTGACCACCCACAGCTTTAGCGGGTGGCCAGGTGATGGTCGCGATTATCACAACCGTCGGGCTTTCGAGGAGACACTTGTGGTAGGGTTTCAGGTCTCGCAAGCTCGAGTGGACTCCCTGCTCTAATAGCGCAGGAAGTCCACTACTGACATGACGAGTGATGTCAGTAGGGCCGCCCACAAATGGCAGGTGTTCCATCGGGAACGCCCCCGTTTGTCCAGCCACCCCACCTACCCGCCTACAAAACGGGGCGAGCTGTCGATCATCATCGACAGCCGCTCCGTCTTGTAGCGAGCCCCGGAGTTCTCACTTGCTACGTGGCTTGCGCAATGGCCCACCATCGACCCACTTGCGAGCGGGTCTGAATCAGGCCCTAAGTGTTGACTTGTAAAAGCAGCCAGTTCTCAATTTATTTAAGCCTGAAATTTTAAAGGGCAACGCTTTTAATAGCAAAACATAGGATGTTTTGCTATTCCAAGCATTGCCCTTTTAAATTTTGAACCACTTAGTAAATCCCACACACTGAGGAACCATCCTTTTGGCTACTCGTCAGCGTGCAAATACCCTGCATGATAAACCAAAGACTTCACATTTTGATGAATTGGTCCATAAGACCTTCTAGTGGTCAGTAGGCCACTGGTGGGGCTTCATGGATCAGGGAAGCCTCTCTTTTATTGCTGCAAAACAGCTGTAAGGCCTTAGCCCATTACTTCTTCCCTGAAAAAGGCCTTCTTATGACTCTGAAGTGTACCTTATTTTTCAGTGTTTGTTACCATAGGCACCTTATTTTATCCTCTAGCACAGGCGTGGCCAACCAGTCAGAGGGAAAGAGCCAAAATATATCTGTAGTCAAGCTAAAGAGTGGATGGCTTGCGCACGCCTTTGGTATGACATTTGCAGTAATTAACATTGTGTCACACCCCCGTTTTTAATCACACTGGGGGCGAGCCCAGCACATTGAAAATACACAGTTTACATAATATTCCCAATATACTTTTTCACTGTTGAAAAACAGTGTTGCCCCACAATGCCCCCAGTATGCCACATAATACCCCAAGTATGAACAGTATGCCCTTAAGTATTAACATTATGCCCCACAGTGCCCTCTAACATTAATATTATGCCCCAGTATTAAAAAGTATGCCCCATCAGAATTAATATGACAGAGTACTTACCTTTTGTGGCGGGCTCCTCTCCTGATGATAGCCCGGCGTCCCGAACATGCTGCCGCTGCTTCTGAGTGCATAGTGCATACAGAGCAGCTTCCGAGCACCTTATGTATCACGGAATGTATGCACTATGCATTCAGAAGCTGAATCCAAGCGCTGGGCTTGTGATGGTCGGGGGGAGGCAGCTCAGGCATAGGAGGCTGAAACTGAGCCTGTGTGGAGGACCATTGCCCCGCCGTTATTCCAGGCCTGCTGCTTGCTAGACCAGCCACCGCTATCCACAATCCCGCGGTGGCCGGCCTTTAAGTCATGATGTCCCCTTTGCAGACCCCGCCCTCCGTCCCATTCTGGACTCGCGGGAGTTGAAGCATACATTGCGGGGCAGCGGGAGGCTAAATTAAACTTCGGGAGCCTCCTGCTAAAATCGGGAGGGTCGGCAACTATGGATAAATGTTAAGTAGAATCTGATTCTGACTGCGTGCAGCTTTGCTGTTCTGTCTGAAGCTGAATCACCCCCATAGGTCACATATATATTGTGTGTACAGTGCAACTGCTAAAGCATACGCAGATGGGCGATTATTGCGTACTGTGCATGCGTATGCTTCGCAGTGCATGAAGGCACCACACAAATTGACAGGCAGTGAGCGTTTGGGAGTGATGACGGGGGCGTGGTCGGTAAAACACAGGCGTGTCTGTCCGTTTGAATCCATTGCCTGGGCGTACATACATTGGCCAGTGAGATTGCATACGCAGCTTGAGTACTTACTGCATGCAACTAGGTTAGCAATTTGTAATTGGGGTCAGGGCTGTTGTAATTCTGCGTGAGGGGCCGATGGTACTTGATGTTACCGATGTTTAAGGTTTGCAAGGTATTACAGATGTGAGATAGCGATAGTGGGAGGCAGTGGGCGTCTCTATACTGGCGGTGTGACGGCATTACGATAGCAATCATTAGCATATTTTTACAGCAGACCTGCGTGCGATTAAGGAGCTGCAATTGCAATAGCGATCCTTAATGAATCAGGCCCTTAATACATTATATTATAAAGGAGCAATTGGTACAGATGAACAGCTTTACCAGTTCCTGGAAGCTGAAGTCCCTGTCATCAATAGCGGTCTGCTCCTCACATGAAGAGAGTAATATGCAGCTCATGACTGTATAAATGTGTTGCATATGATCCGGTTGCCATGAATCTTGGTGGAAATAGCATTGGTATGGGAAGATTAGTATGTGCTGAAGCTAATCAGTTTCTGGGCAGTAGGAATCCTCCCCCAAAGTGGGCATGTGCCTATCTTGGACTGTTGAATCAAATCTAAAAGAAACTGTAGCACTCTTGGGTCTATTTCTTATAGGGTACCATAGATAGTGCCACTTGTATTTAATCATTATGGATGACCACTAATAATAATAATTCACTCAAGTGTGCTCCTTTGGTGTTATAACATACTGGGTCCTATTCAATTAGAAGCGAAAAGTCCGTTTCCGTGATACTTTTTCGCCGATGACGTAATTTTCGCCGGTTTCTACTTATCCCCGTATTCAATTATTCTGACTTTTCGCCGGTGCGAAATGTCAATGCATCAGACCTGGTGAAATAGCATCACCTATGAATAGGTGGCGACAAAAAGTGCAGAATTGGGGTTTTGGGGTGCAGACTTCCCGAAACCACCCTGCACCCTTTGGACAGTTCACTAAAGGTAATCTGTGTAAAAAAAAAATGAAATTACTTTAGGACACCCCAAAAAAGTACTTTCGTTTTAGGGGTGAAAAAAAAAATTCAAAGTTGGGGGACAGAATTGGAAAACTAGTGAAATAGACTCGGGGGTGGGGGGGTCCCCAAGTAAGCCCCAGGTGTTTTTTTTTATTGCAAGTAGTTACGTCAGGTGCATTTTCCAAGTTTTTTTTAAACCTCATATTAGCAACTTCAAAATATGCTAGTACCCATTTTCATGTACCCCAAATTTAATGGGACTAGTTATTTTCCCCCCAAAAAAACTCCAAAATGCTAATCTTCACCACATCTGTAAAAACGCTATATACCATTTAAAAAAACAAAATACCTTCAGCAGGGCTATTCGGGGTATCCAGAATCATCCCCCCCCCCATGTCAGAGCATCTTTTGGGGGGTGTCAGTCTGATTTCCCCAAAAATGACAGAACTTTTAGCTGATTTCAGTTTCGTCAAGTCCCGTTTTTTTCCGATTTGGAATTGAATACGGGGATAAGCGGGGACGAGCGCAACACACCCAAAACATCCGATGACGACGAAAAGTCCGGCGACTGACTTTTTTCGCTTCTAATTGAATTAGGCCAATAATATACAATATATTTTTTATGCTGAAAATGAAAGGACAGCTCAGTGAGTGTAAGGTTTAGCATTACTGCTTCAGCGCTGAGGCCGTAAATCCAATGCCTGACCAAGGCTTTTTCTGTATGGAGTCTTTATGTTCTCCCTGTGTTTGTGTGGCTTTCCTCTGGATGCTGCATTTTCGTACTAACAAACTGTAAATCAGGATAAATGAACTCCCCTCTCATTTATCACATTACCTGTCAATCACCAACAATCGCTTCCAGTTCCTTCTTCCTAGTAAATGCAGCCTTAAGTCCCTGGCACTTGGGGCAGCGCTGACCATTCAGCTGCAGTGTTCTCCATTCCAGTCCTTTTAAGACACCAATTTGCACGATTGGGGAGCAAGGACAGGTGGGGCTTGTACATGCAACTCAAAACAGTAATCGCTGGGTGAGAGAGGAAGCAGGTTAGCGTACTGTTGCTTATGTGCTGGAGAGAAGAACCACATGGTCAGACTGGGTGAGCCTGAGGAGAGGAAGAGGAAGAGTTTGATGGAGCCCATCCCTGCGGTGTGTTAGGAGAGAATTGATTGCAGGTGAGCGATTATCGGCTATCTGTGTTTGCTGCTGAGTCGCACTGCGCAGGTGTCAAAGTCCATTACAGTAACCACAAGCAGCGACTTTTTACTCAGAGTGACTGACAGCTAAGGACCGTTTGGGAGAGGTAGCGGGTTGTGCCGCCAAAAGAGCAGGCGTGTCCATCTCCTACACACAAAACATGGCTCCGGCGTCTCAGTCCAGACAGCCATTCTGCGCGACCATAAGGTTACTCAGGAGGCCAATTATCGATGGATCTGCGTTATTAGTATGCAGTTGCTTGGATGTATGATGAAACCTGTGGACGTCTTAATACAAATCCCGTCGCCTGTGCCATTAGCATATTTCCGCATATCTTCTGAGAACAAAATCTCGGCAGCGACGGCAATATTGTATATTTCTGAATCAGGCCCATTGTGTGGATAAATATTCCTTTATGATAGAAGTGATCTGGCTGCCAGTACTACAGTATCAAGTGCATTGGTGGGTGCAGAGGGCAGCTTCACATGGGTTAAAATTATACCCCCACCCCTTTGAATGTGCCAGAAGGATAGAAAGGATAACTCAGGGGAGGTGACTGGGCAGTTATTCTTCTATCCTTCTGCCCTCTGGTGGCTCTAGCACAACCCCACACACACCCGAATGGCTACCACCACAGCAATGGGACAGATCAGGGGCATACTGTATCTATAATGAGTGCAGGGTGTGCGGTGCACATGGGCCCCTGAGTCCAGGGGGGGCCCACACCGCACACCCTGCACCCATATTTTCTTATACTTGCTTAATACTTGGCCGCCACGGCCATTTTCCCGGTGTTTTTTGCGCATGCGCAG
Source organism: Taudactylus pleione (assembly GCA_031769625.1). Taxonomy (NCBI): domain Eukaryota; kingdom Metazoa; phylum Chordata; class Amphibia; order Anura; family Myobatrachidae; genus Taudactylus; species Taudactylus pleione. Next base: position 15,952,561 of record JAUIMM010000213.1, on the reverse strand, counting down.
TGGGAAAATCACCAGGAAAATGGCAACCGTGCCATTTTCCCAGTGACCTGCACATGCACAGTGCCTAGAGTTTACTGCAGCATTCAGTCCACTGCTGGCCACCGGAGAAAGAGGAGGGGGCCCCAGACGGGGAATGCACATGGGCCCCCTCCTCTCTTATTCGGCCCCTGGGACAGATCATCAGGAGAGGACCATTGCACCAGCAAAAGGGAGTAAGACTAGCAGAGCAGGGTCATGTGCTGAAACCACACACCCTGAACCCATTTAAAATATACTTACCTGTCCGTTGGCCCAGCACTGTCTGCTGAGCTGCAGAAATTACCAGGAAAATGGCCACTGCGGCCATTTCCGGTGATTCGTGCATACGCAGTAGAGATGTTCCGGGACTGCGACACTGTCGCCATGTTCCCGGAGACCTGCATATTGCCAGAGTCCACTGCACCGCCGGAGAGGGTCCCATCGGAGCCTGTTTGATGTTTCCATCACGCACCTGCTCCTGCTATAGTCTATGAGGATGGGGGGGTTTGAGGAATGTCGCGTGGGGGGTTATTTGCGGCAAACATATGAAGACTGTCTTCTCGTGCTCTGTGAATGTATAATAAATTAATTAGTGTGTGTCAGCAACTGGTGTCAGTAAGTGATGTCAGTGTGTGTGTGTCATTAAGTGTGAGTGTGTCAGTAAGTGTATGTGTTTGTGTCCGTAAGAGGTGTCTGTGTCAGTAAGTTGTATCTGTGTCAGTAAGGGATGTCTGTCAGTAAGTATGTATGATAATGTGCCAATAAGTGGTGTCAAGGGTATCTTTCATTATGTGGTATCTGTGTCAATACGTTTGTTTGTATCAGTGTGTATTTATCAGTAAATGGTGTCTGTGTCAGTAAGAGGTATCTGTGTAGGTATGTCTGTCAGGAAGTGGTGTCTGTGTTAGTAAGTGTGTGTGTTAGTATGGTGTGTCAGTAAGTGTGTCTGTATCAGTGTCAGAAAGTGGTATCTGTCAGTAAGGCTGTGTGTGTGTTTGTATGTTTGCGGCTATGGGACTGTGTTTGCGTATGTATGTGGCTATGGGACTGTGGGCCTGACTCAGATCCAGTCGCAAGCGCTGAGCGCTATCAACTCGGTCGATGTTTGGCCACTGGGCATGCGCACGAAGGAGCCGGCTCCGTCGTGCGCATGCGCGAGACCTGGCTAGCGACGGGTGCTCCGTTGCTCCGGGTCTCGCACCAAAGGGGGCGTGCTGTCGATGGTGAGTGACAGCTCGACCCGTTTGGTAGGCATGGCCGGGAGGTGGCTTCACAAACTGAGGCATTCCCAAGCGAACGCCTGCCGTTTGTGGGCGGCCCCACTGACATCACCAGTGATGTCAGTGGGAGAGCTTCCGGCTCTGTTAGAGCCAGAAGCTCTCTGGGGCTTGCGGCCACGAGACCCTACCACAAGGGTCTCGTCGCAAGCCCGTAGGTCGCGATGGTCTTGACCATCGCGACCATCAACCTGGCCGCTCGCTATAGTTGTGGGTGGTCACCCACAGCTATGGGAGCGGCCAGAAGGCCGCTCCAAAAAAAAAATGCCCTCATTCAGAGCAAGCGCTCTTTCAGAGCGTCTGGCTCTGAATCAGGCCCTGTGTGTGCGTATGTATGCGGCTATGGGGGCAGTGTGGGTGTGTGTGTGCAGCTATGGGGGCCGTGTATATGTGAGACTTTGGGGGCAGTAATATATGTGTGTGTGTATGTGGTTATGGGTCAGTGTGTATGTGTGCAGCTATGGGGGCCGTGTATATGTGAGACCTTGGGGGCAGTATGTGTGTGTATGCGGCTATTGGTCAGTGTGTGTGCGCGTGGCTATGGGGCATTGTGTCTGTGCGGCTATGGAGCAGTGTATTTGTGCGGCTATGGGGGCAGTGTGTCTGTGTAAAATTGCATACAGTTGAGGGAAGGGGGCCCCAAACTGATATCTTGCTTAGGGCCCCATGAGGTCTAAATCCGCCTCTACTGACAGAACATATAAGGAGCGCAGCATAAAGGTAAGGCATGGAATTTGAACATACCCGCGAAAACCCTAGGAGAACACGAGCCCCAACAATAAGTCCATAAATGAAAGGGGAGAGGCAATATCCCCTAACCAGTAGAAGGGCAAATGTTTAATATTGTTACGCTTCGACAAATTGAATGCAAATCAAGGGAAGTCCTTGTAGTGTAGAATTCGGCCAAACCCAGGACCTTGGAATAAATAAAGCTGATTAGTGCGCAAATAATTCAGGTCACTCGATGGTCTATAGCATCACTTAAGACTCTTTGCCGGATGCTCAACGACCTGCCATATTTTGTCGTACATCTATAATGCGGGTGGAATTGATCTTATGGTCGAATCATTCCAGTCTGGGAACTGGGGAGGAGTAAAGATAGGGAAATTCGATGAGCTGTTTTCCATGGTGCGTTACCTGAAGGCTGAAAGAGAAGCCCCATCTATAGTGCAAGTTGAGATTACATAGTTCCTCCGAAAGGGGCCTGGGGGCTCTGTGGTTCTAAAGAGTAAACATGATAAAAACTGAAAAATCTGATCCCCTGACCATCAATATCAATGGATTTCGCGCAAAATCTCCTCCTTCTGTGTAAAATAATGGAGGCGGCAGATGATGCCCCTAGGCTGGTCTTCTGATGCACTGCAGCGCCATAGTGCACTGTGAGCCCTGTCAAAGGGAATCGGTATGATATCCCGGCAGCCGCATGGCTGGGAGTTCGAGTCACAGCAGCGGCAGCCCGACAAACCAGCAGAGCCCGGCAGCGGAAGCCCGACAGCGCTGGAAATCCCGATCGTCCTAAGGTAAGTATCTACTAACCCTAACCCTCCTTAGGGTTGCCTAACCCTAACCTTCCCCCCCAGTGCCTAAGCCCCCCTTCCCCGCTGCCAAAACCTAAGTCCCCCTTGGGGGTGCCTAACCCTCCCCTCCGGGGTGCCTAACCCTCCCTCCCCCTAGCCTAACCCTAACACTCCCTGGGGGGTGCCTAACCCTAAGTCCCCCCCGGGTGCCCTAAACCTAGCCCTCCCCCCCTGCGTCTGTCCGCTTGCGGTGTCCGGCATCCCTTCGATCGGGATGCCGGGTGCCTGTCTCCCGGCGTTGTGGAAATGACAGGCGTCTACATCTAGACGCCCGGCATTTCACACTCGCCAGGATATGACAGTCGGGAAGCCGGCTGCCGGTATTAAGGCAGCCGGCTTCCCGATTGTATACCCTATCAAAGATAATAGAGGATTTGAGATCTTTACCCAGGATGTCATTGAAAATTGTGGTGAGACAGTCAGCCAGGCTATTCGCAGGATATCCTCCAATACGCCCTGGATCATGAGGTTGTTATGCCTGCAGGTAGGCATAGAGGAGAAGAGTTGTAGGACTTGTAGAAAAAAACTCTCATAGGAAGCCCGGGCAGACTGAGAAACAGTTGTAGAGAGGTCAGGTTCAGCAGAGGGCATAGTCATTGGTGAGGGCAGGGAGCAGGAGTCCTCACTGGGCGATGACTGGCCCCTTGGCATAAGGAATTGCTGCATATCTAATCTGGAAGGCGTAGAAGGAGGAGGACAGGTCCTTTTCAGCAGTAGGCTTTTTATTCTTCCCCATGGCGCACAGAAAATGGTTGACACAAAAAGAAACACTCTCCTGAAAATGAGGAGATGTGCACGCTGACAGCGGTGAGGTGATTGTTGGCCACGTTCCCCCTGTATACAGAGAGGCTAGGCAGTCATACTTTTTATTCATCACGTCAAACGAGCACATCCCGGGGCCGTGTCCAGACCCAGCAGGTTTATTGAACAGGTAGTTAGTTACTCAGCTAAATGGGGTCACACTAAAAGTGCTCATAACAATGGTCCTATTCAACACCATGGTTTTTGTGGCAACGGAATGAAGAAACCTAACAAAGTCCTGCAATTATTAAAGATCCCACTAGATGGCAAAAAAATATCTCAGAGAGTTCAGGGACACAGATTGTTATATATGTAAAATAAACACCTCACAGTAACTGATCTACAGCAGCATATAGATGTGTGACAGTAGAAAAGACCACTGGTCTGTAATAGATGCATAGAAAGGTATCCCAGAAGAGTGACACAGATAGGATGATTGGTCCCACCAGGTGTATACAGCAGGATCTGTAGGCAGGGTATGAGGGGGTAATCCCCTGATGTAGGGCTCTTGCATACTTGCCTACTATATTTTTCTCCTCCCCAGGAGAAGCAGGTGGGTTGTGACGGGGGCGGAGCCTGATGGTTTGCATCATTAAGCACCATCCCTTCACGGTAAATTGCAGCAAATGGCGCATATTTAAATAGGGGGCGAGGTTAAAATATGCGATTCTTGAAGAATCCTGTCATTAAGCCCTACCCCCTACACAGAGACCCACGATTGCCGTGGAAAGTCTCCCCATGCGGGAGAAATGGCTACTCTACCAGGGGTGCGTGGGGTTACCTGAACAATTGGGAGCCTCCCGTGACTTCCGGGAGAGTAGGCATGTATGGGCCGCTCTTGTAATGAAACAGCTGGGTGTTCTGCTATGTAAAGTGCAAGTAGCAGGTAACTCACCAACACCAGGGAATCATATAGGAAAATAGGAGTGATCAGTCACTCAGCCCCCAGGATGTAAGCTGCAGTTGCTGAGGGTTGCAGAGTCCAGGTCACAAGGACTCTATGGGATCGCACCACAGGCCACCACACTGTCTCAGATGGACTTCAGCCGTGGCTCTAGGGGAAGAGATCACCAAGATGCAGGGGGGCCCAGCTGTGTTGGTAGCTAGCTGGGCGCCGTCACCAGGGACCACCAGGCAATAGAAGCAGGCCGCAGCCCACTCCAGTCTTAGGGAGGCCTCAGAGAACTTTTATTTAAGGCCGAGGCAGGGGTAGGATTCACCAGGATACTGGGTGTCCCAGCCGCAATACAAAGGGAGAGGCGCTGTCACCAGGGTCCTACAGCAAGGGAAGCAATTTGCAGTAGATCCTAGAATGCCAGTCCAGACTCCCGGTGGCAGATTGATAAGGACCTTGGAGCCACCAGGGAGGTTTCAGGGATAGGCAGAAAACAGGGTGTGGTTGAGGCCCCCCTGGGAGAGCTTAATCCAGCTGCCTGACACAGAGTTCTAACTAAACATGTCTGACCACCATGGCCGTCAATCCCCCCCCCAAAAAATATTCTGATTATTAAATATACTTCAAAATTGTTGCCCCCTTCTTACCCAGGGGAGCAGCATGGAATGTATATTATTAGTTTTTTGAACAATTCACTATGACCATCTTGATCATAACTTCACCTGCTATATATATATATATATATATATATATATATATATATAGGCAGCATTCTGAGGCTATGGATTAGTCATCGGTGTGATAGGGAGAAAAGTCCTATTCAGCATTATCACCAGAGGTGGGGGCTTTTTTTTACGTTACTACCAATAAAGGGGTTAGCTGCACAGCTATCGCTGGAGTTACCCTTACTAACATTAAGATTTGCAGGGGTTCTCTGGAGATAGTTTCCCCGCTTTGCATAGGAAAGCCTAATTAATATCATGGTGGTGTATGTAGTGCCAGAATCTTTCTGATCAATGGAAAATTGCTTCATTTATCAAAAGCAATATTTCAGTTTAGAATCATTTTCAAATTTTAGTTTTCTACATCAGGGTCCATAGGGTATCCACAGGATACCTTGGGGTATAGGTGATGACGTCAGGCATCGGGCACCATAGAGTTAAGTTTTCAGCCTCCCAGGATGCACTAGGGCCCCCCTCCTATACCCCGCCCCCGAGCCAAGGCATCTCAGTTTCGTTTGGTGCCCGGTCGGAGTCGGATGCACCTGTTTAGAGGGGGCTAAGGATAGCCCCTGAAGTTTTCTTCAACAAGCAGCTGTGGCTGCTCATCTGGATGTACAGCATGGACAGTCAGTACTGACGTCCATGCTGTCTTCCCTACACCCCCGCCGGTACCAGAACGCTGGTACTGATCCGGGGATCAGTACCGGGGATGCTGGTAAGCATCTGGGATCACAGCTAGCGGTGACACCAGATGTTTGGGACCATGGCCGGATTCAAGGGGGCAGCAGGTAAGCAGCGGGGTCCCGCGGTGGGACCCTGCTGAAACATGGTCCAGAGTCCCCAGGCAGGGGGCTCCCTGGGGACTGGCTGCAGCATGGAGCCAGGTACCTAACGTGCGCTTCCACTACCCCCCTGGGACAGCGGACCGCGGCTGAGCGGTAGCGCTGCGGCGTCCCAGGGGTTAATTGCATGCCAGGGGAGCGCGCCTTCCCTGTACACAGCCGGCGCCTCCCCCGCTGCACACAGCCCTCTCTGCTCTAGCTGACTGGTCCTGTGGCAGCGCTCCTCCCCCAGGCCGGCCTCCTCTCTGCTCCTCGGTGGCCATCTTTGCTGGAAGCATGGTGAGCGCTGCTGGACGCTGAAGATCGGTGGCATCGCGGTCTAGGTCCCCCGGCATACCTCTCCTCCGTTGGCTTAAGGTCTGTGTATGCAGCGCTGTGTCCTACCAGGCTCTGTGTCTGTGTAGTTGAGGATCAGCGCTGATAGTGCAGGAATTGATTTCTTTGCATTGTATGTGACTTCTGCTATCGTCTGCTACCTGTACTTTCACTTTCTACTGTCAGCCATTTCTTTTTCTGCTAAATCCCTTGCGGTGCGATGATTGCAGGGTGGTCTCACACTATACTAACAAGTATCAGTGAGAGGAGTCACATACTTACCATCATGTCTGAGAGTGACTTTCCCCTCCAGCTTATGTGTACTACGTGTAAGGTACCAATAGCGGAGGGGGAGGGTAACGCGGAGGGGCTATGTCGGCAGCATTATTTATTGGTGCGGCCAATTACTGTCACGGCTCTGATACAGGAGCCACCCTGGGCTTGTTTCGCCAAAGTGCTTACAACCCTCGTGGGCCAGTTAGCTCCGCAGCCTGCGTTCTCACAAATGCGATTGTCCCAGCAGTCAGTGGTGTCGTCACCCATGCAGGGTTTCCCGAGACAGTTGATGGTACCCCACAGTCTCCCTATTTCCCCTCCCCAAGTCTCTCAGGAGCCTGCGTGCGTTAATTCACTGACAAGTTCTGTACAGCACTTGTCGGACGTGTTACAAGGGGAGTCTGTGTTGAGGCCACATAAGCGGCCGATGGCGTCTCTGTCCGCTCCTTATGAGGATGACGACGTGACGTCTGATGATGGGGGGATTCTGGATCTTTCTGACCAGGAACCTCTCCGTACTAAAGAGTCGGACGCTAGGTCCAAGGTTTATATTCCTGGCCTTATTCGGGCAGTCCGCACAGCTTTCCGGTGTCCAAATCTAAATATGCCTTTTTCAAGGATATTAAGGGTGACGCCACAGTGTTTCCTCTTTTGGGTCAGTTAGTGGACCATTTAGAGGAGGCGTGGAAACATCCTGGCAAACAGTATCAGCCTCAGAGGCACTTGGCGGTGGGTTATCCGTTTGTGGATAATTATTTTTCTAAGTGGGAATCCCCTCCACAGGTGGATTCTCATGTGACACGCCTAGTCCGTAGTGCCACATTGCCCATGCCCTCCATGTCTTCCTTGGAGGATGCTACGGACTGTAAGGTGGAGATCTGCCTAAAGTCCGTTTAGGGGGGGGGGGGCCAGCTAGGCCGGCTATGGCCATTTGTTGGGTAGCCAGAGCTATGGAGCGCTGGGCTGATAGTTTGGAGGCGTCTTTCAATTCCGACTGTTCGGCTGAACAGACTGAGTTGATAGGCAATCTCCGGGATTCGGCCACTTATATCAATGAAGCGGCCTTGGATATCAGTACCCTGGCATCTCGGATTTCTTCGGCAGCTGTAGCTGCTCGTCGCACCTTATGGTTGTGATCTTGGAAGGCGTACGCTGATTCCAAGAAGGGCTTAGAAGCTTTGCCTTTTAATGGTGAAGTCCTATTTGGTCCGGATCTGGACAAAATTGTAGCCACGCTGGCGGCAGCCAAATCGGCATGTCTTCCGTCTGCTGCGGCTCCTTCCGGTTCAGGTACGTCGTCCTTTCGGCCTTACAGGGCCCAGGGTAGGCCTAAGACACAGTCCTTTCCCAGACAGGCTGGCCCCAAAAAATCGTCCAAGCCCCGGAAACAGGCCTGGAGTACCAGACGTCCGGCCCCTAAGCCAGATGACAAGCCCCCGTCTCGATTCTTCACCACGGGTCTTCCATCAGACTGGCACAAAGCCATGGAATTGCGGAAGGTTTTGCACACTATGCTCCAGGCTGGAGTTATAGTGCCTGTTCCATTCTCCCAGAGGGGCCAGGGTTTCTATTCCAATCTGTTTTTGGTGCAGAAACCCAATGGGTCGTATCGTCCGATCCTCAACCTCAAAGCACTCAACAAGTCTTTGCGGGTGCCGAGGTTTCGGATGGAGACCCTACGGTCCATCATTCTAGCGCTGGAAGCTGGGGATTACATGGTGTCGTTGGACATACAGGACGCTTACCTGCATGTCCCTATTCTTTTACGCCATCAACAGTTCCTCAGGTTTGCAATCCGTAACGACCACTTTCAGTTCCGGGCGTTACCTTTTGGGCTGGCGACAGCACCACGTGTATTCACCAAGGTGATGGTGGTCATGGCGGCTTCCCTGCGGCTGCAGGGAGTCCGTATGTTACCGTACTTGGATGACCTTCTGTTGGTGGCAGGATCTCCAGAGCTCCTTCTACGCCACTTGGACCTGACCATTGTGGTACTGCAATGGCACGGCTGGTTGATAAATGGGCAGAAGTCCACCCTGATCCCGTCTCAGAGGATTCTGCACCTCGGAGCCTTATTGGACTCCGGACAACAAAGGATCTTTGTGACGGGGGAAAAGATCTCTGCCTTGCAGTTGAGGGTGCGCAGTTGTCTGCAGAATCGCCATGTGTCTCTGCACTCGGCGATGAGGTTACTGGGCTCCATGGTGTCAGTATTCGACATGGTGGAATATGCCCAGTTTCACTCCAGACCTCTGCAGCAATTGATCCTGTCCAAATGGAATGGACTGCCTCAGAGTCTAAAATCCCAGACGATGGTGCTCACTCCGGAGGTTCGCCTGTCCCTAGCCTGGTGGTTGCAGACGACCCATCTCAACAAGGGTCGTCCGTTCTGGGTGGCGAATTGGGTCCTGTCGCCAGTCTTCGGGGCTGGGGAGCAGTCACGGGTCCACACTTGTTCCAGGGCAGGTGGACTCGGGCGGAGGCAGAGCTTCCAATAAACATCTTGGAGCTCCGTGCGGTTTTCAATGCTCTCCAGCAGGCACATCGGGTTTTCCAAGGTCACCCAGTGCAGGTCCAGTCGGACAACGCTACCACCGTGGCCTACATAAATCGGCAAGGAGGAACCTGAAGTCGGACGGCTCTCGTAGAGGTGTCCCGAATCCTGGTTTGGGCGGAGCGCAATCTCCCGGCCATATCAGCACTATTCATCCCGGGAGTCCTAAACTGGGAGGCAGACTTTCTCAGTCGCCAGGACGTTCATCCGGGGGAATGGTTTCTGCACCAGGACATCTTTCAACTTCTGGTGGACGGGTGGGGTCTTCCAGAGATCGACCTCATGGCGTCACGGCACAACAACAAGTTGCCGGTGTACGGGTCTCGCACAAGAGACGAAAAGGCGTCTCTGGTGGATGCTCTGTCCGTCCGGTGGACGTTCCGGTTTGCTTATCTGTTTCCTCCGTTTTCCCTTCTTCCACGGGTAATCCGGAAATTCAAACAGGAAGGAGGAATGCTCCTGTTGATAGCTCCCGCGTGGCCCCGGAGGCACTGGTTCTCAGACCTCCAGGGACTGTCTGTGGACATTCCTCTGCGGTTGCCGTTACGCCCGGACCTCCTGTCACAGGATCCTTGTCTTCACCCGGACCTGACTCGGCTGTCTTTGACGGCGTGGCTGTTGAGACGGCCATGTTAAGGTCCAGGGGGTTTTCCAGCTCTGTAGTGCAAACAATGCTACGGGCTCAGAAACCGTCCTCTGCAAGGTTATACCATCATGTGTGGCATACGTTCTTCCAGTGATGTCGGCCGAGAGGTTATGCTCCTCGGGAGTTCCGTCTGTCTAGAGCGTTAGCTTTCCTACAGGCAGGACTGGACCATGGGCTTCGCCTTGCGTCTCTGAAGGTGCAGGTGTCTGCCCTGTCCGTCTGGTTCCATCGTAGGATTGCTGCAATCCCTGATGAGCGCACCTTTATGCAAGGTGTTCTCAGAATTCAGCCACCTTTTGTTACACCGGTGGCGCCTTGGGATTAAGCTGTGGTCCTGAGGGCTCTCCAGGGACCGCCGTTTGAACCACTGGGCTCAGTGGACCTCAAATGGCTGACAGCTAAAACAATTTTCCTTCTGGCCATTGCTTCGGCCAGACGTGTTTCTGACTTAGGGGCTCTCTCCTGTAGACCCCCTTTTCTGATTTTTTATAGGAACAGGGCGGTGCTGCACTTTCGTCCTGGTTTACTTCCTAAAGTTGTTGCCAGTTTTCACATCAACGAGGAAATTGTTGTGCTGGCTTTTAACTCACCTGATCTTTCAGTGGGTGAGGCCACTTTGGACGTTGTGCGGGCCTTAAGGATTTATGTTGACAGCACTTCTTCGTTTAGGAAGTCGGACGCCTTGTTTGTCCTCTATGGCTTCCGTAAAAAGGGTTGGCCTGCTTCAAAGCAAAGTTTGGCAGGCTGGATTCGTATTGGCCATTTCAGAAGCTTACCTTCATGAAGGCCTTCCGGTTCCTTCCTGTGTGAGGGCTCATTCCACTAGGTCTGTGGGTCCTTTGTGGGCTGCTCGACGTGGTGCCTCTGCAGTCCAGATCTGCAAGGCTGCCACATGGTCCTCGGTCCATACCTTTGTGAGGTATTACGCGTTTGACACCTTTGCCTCTCAGGATGCTTCCTTCGGGCGGCGGATTCTCCTTTCAGCACAGGAGCGTCCCCACCCTTAAAGGATACTGCTTTGGGACATCCCCAAGGTATCCTGTGGATACCCTATGGACCCTGATGTAGAAAATATGAGATATGGTAACAACTTACCTTTGTTATCTCTATTTCTACGAAGTCCATAGGGTTCCGCAGGACTCCCGCCCTGTTGCACCTGTGCTGCAGATGGGCTTTACTCTGGTCACCGGTTTTTCCGGCTCCCTCTGGTGAGAATGTGATTCTTGTGTGTATCCAGATCTTTTTTCTCTCTCTTCCTTATCTTCCTCCGGCCTATGGCTTGGTACGTAACTGAAATGCCTTGGCTCGGGGTGCGGGGTATAGGAGGGGGACCCTAGTGCATCTTGGGAGGCTGAAAACGTAACTCTGTGGTGCCCGATGCCTGACGTCATCACCTATACCCCAAGGTATCCTGTGGAACCCTATGTACTTCGTAGAAATAGAGATAACAAAGGTAAGTTCTTACCATATCTCATATTTTTTATCTAGTATTAAACTATTTATTTGTTGTCATTTAGCAGAATTCAAAAGCCCAATCCTGGGATTTCAGTTCCACTGCGTGAGCTGGCTACCTGCACACACATGGGCAAGTCATGCACCCATATGAACCCAGGCCTGTAGAGCGATAGAGTATGTAGTGATGCGGCCGCTGGTCTCAATGCCGACAGCGGAATCCCGGCAAGGGATGTAACATAGGCATCGAAATACCGACGCCTATGTTAATCCCGACGCCGGAACGCAGAGGCCGCCAGCCACCACTAAGGGAGGGATATGGTTACTTACCTACCCCAGTCGGGATCTCTTCATGTCGGGCATCCGCTGTCGGGATTTGAACCGCCGCCGGAATTTCAATCCCATTCCGAGAGATAGTATTGAGGCTGATCTACATTCTTAGATCAGCCTCATTTTTACTAGCCAGCTTTTTAGATTTTTAATAAGCTTAAAACAATTTAAATTGTGAGTAATGCTAAGGGATATTCTTATTAGAGATGTGCGGGTTCGGTTTAATTCGGTTCTTAACGAAAAAAATAATCACAAGTTCGGATTAGTTAGGGTTTATTTTATTGGCTATCCAAAACACGTGACAGGCGGATAGCCAATATGATGTTGTTTTTGAGATCCGAACATATCCGAGTAAATCCAAGTAAAACCGAACCGCACATCTCTAATTCTTCTCAGTCCTAATAAATGGTCATAACAACAAAAGAAAGAAAACAACCTATGGTGCTATGTAAACCAATATGTAACAATAATGAGGTTTAAATTACAAATACAAAATAGAGGGACAGATACACCTAGCTGCTGTGATAAAAGTTGCCAGCAAAAGACCCAAATCCATATCCAAAACACACAGCGCTGGGGAGAATCTCTTAATCCCTTATTAATGGGTGTGTAACTAATCCACTGTACACATCACTACAATAAATTAATACATAAGTCAAATCAGTGAAAATAAATATAAAAATGCATATGTGCCATTAATAAACCAATCAATGCAAAATAATGAATCTAAATGATAAAAAAGATATAAAGATTTATACATAATCATGCATAATATAGGTCCAATACACATTGCACAGTATGCAGAGAATATTTTTCAGAAGCTGTGAACCCAAACACTAAATCAGTCTGACTGAGTGCCGGTGATTATGTATCGTATAAAAGTTATAGCTGGCAGTTCTTTAATATATCCCTGGTTGCAGCCGCAATAATGCTTCAGTTAGTAATTCCTGTCAACATTTGCCCACATTCATGAGAAATAGAAATTAGTCTTCCATGACAATTAGGAGAAATATGAAATAGACATAGAAATGTGATGGATGTGGCACTTGTTATCCACTAAACACTAAAAGGGTGGAATTCTACCTGGTTACTGCCTCTTGCTACAGTTGGTGGAATGGCAGATTGAACTGTGGCTGCAATATTTTACATACGGTTGCTGAATGCCAAAGATGCCAAGAAATGTTGCTGGCCAAATTCTAAACCAGCAAGTTTATTGTGTGTGCAAAACATGGTATGTGTTCAAACCCACCCAGTTGTAATGCTTATATTATGGTACTCACGTTATCAGAAATGACAAATACTGAGGAGAGTCTTAGGGGTATAATTACTAAAGTGTGGGTTTTTAGAAGTGGAAATGTTGCCCATAGCAACCAATCAGAATCTAGCTTTTATCTTCTAGAAGGTGCTAGATAAATGCATACTTGCCTACTTTTGAAAACTAGTTTCAGGGAGATGGTAGGTGGCAGCAGAATGTGCTGCGCGCCGCTCAGGGGGCGTGTCATGTTCCACCTAAATGGGCGTGTCTAGTTCCGCCTATGGGTGTGTCTATTGTCACTCAATATTAAATATTATGCCACAGTGCCCCCTACAGAATTAAATTATGTGCCCCAGTATTAAATATTATGCCCGAGTGCCCCTTCAGAATATTTTGCTCCGCAGTGCCCCAACATTAAATATTATCCCTAACAGTGTCCCCTCCAGAATTTTATGCCCAGTAGTAAATATTATGCCTCACAATGCCCCCAGTATGCCGCATATTACCCAAAGTATGAATAGTATGCCCTTAAGTATTAACATTATACCCCACAGCGCACTCTAACATTAATATTATGCCCCCAGTATTAAAAAGTATGCTCCATCAGAATTAATATGACAGAGTACTTACCTTTTGTGGCGGGCTCCTCTCCTGATGATAGCCCGGCGTCCCGAACATGCTGCCGCTGCTTCTGAGTGCATAGTGCATACAGAGCAGCTTCTGAGCACCTTAAGTATCACGGAAGTGATGTGAAACATAAGGGACTCGGGAGCCGCTCTGTATGCACTATGCATTCAGAAGTAGAATCCAAGCGCTGGGCTTGTGATGGTCGGGGTCGGTACCTGCTCTCAGGCATCGGAGGCTCAAACTGAGCCTGTCTGGGGGACCATTGCCCCGCCGTTATTCCAGCCCTGCTGCTTGCTAGACCGGCCACCGCTATCCACAACCCCGCGGTGGCCGGACTTTAAGTCATGATGTGCCCTTCGCAGACCCCGCCCTCCGTCCCAGTCTGGACTCGCGGGAGTTGAAGCATACATTGCGGGGCAGCAGGAGGATAAATTAAAAATCTGGAGCACTATGGATAAATGTTAAGTAGAATCTGATTCTGATTGTGTGCAGCTTTGCTGTTCTGTCTGAAGCTGACAAATGCCAGAAGGGCCGATGCGGCTGAGGTCAGGCTTACCGCCGGCCCTGCAGTATTCACCCTGTTTTTTTAACATTCACTGCGGCTGCATCACTGTGTAATGACGTCAATACACGGCCGCGTCATGACGTCATTACGCGGCAGGCGGTCATGTGAACCTGTGCGTCTGGAGGCTATTTAGCCAGCTCCTATGAGCTGGCAACTTGCTACACTGCCCAATGTTATGTGCGGGCGCGTCATTACGCTGCTGCGTCATGACGTAATGAGACGCTGCCGGGTTTGAGGATGCGGGGCTCAGGGCCAGGGGTTATCAACGCCATTAGCTCCCCTCTGTCACTCAATTCGGCGGGCGGAGTTTCAAAAACCTGTGTACCGCACCACAAGGGAAAGGAAGCCATGGGCACACTAGATGAGATCCAGTCTCCCACATCCCAGCAGCAGTGGCTGGAGCTAAAGGGCTGCTCAGGAGGCTGCCGTGTGAGCGCTCAGTGCTGCAGCAAGTGTGCGGGGCCAGGCAGAAATGGAACAGCAGCAGGTTAGTGCTCCCATGCCAGTGTTTACCCTTTCTCCAAACAAGTGTTCCCCACCGTAACTGACCCCCCATCCCAGTGTCTCCCACCTTCCCTCCCCAACCATCCCACTGCACCCATCTCACTGCTCCCCACCTAGAACCCCCAAGCCAGTCACAGTGACCCCCTTCATTCAGCCTTGTGTTCCCACCTACCAACCTCATCTCTCTGCCCTTTCCCATCCTGCCCAGTCCCCCTAACCAATGGACACCTCATTGCAGTGACTCCCACCCTGCCAGCTCATTGTCTCTCCCCTTCGCTCCCCAGTCAGCCCACTGTCCCATCTAACTTCCCCTCAGCAAGAATACCCAGACTGTCCAGTCAGTGCCCCCCCCTCATTTAGTCCAGTGTACTGCCTTTTCCAGCCTAGTGTCCCCCTCCTTACCACCACCATCTCACTGCCCCCTTTCCATCTAGCCCAGTGCCCTCCTATATATCACCCACAGCCTCTCCCCATCACCCACTGCCTTTCACCCTCTACCAGGCGTCACCCACTACCTCTCCCTGTCACACACTGCCTTTCACCATCATACTCTGTCATCTACTGCCTCCCCTCTGTCACCCATTTCATGGTGTCGCCCATTGCCTCTCTCCATCACTTATTGCCTCTCACCATTACCTTCTCCCTGTCACCCTTTGCATCTCCCCACATCGACCACTGCCTCTACCTGTTACCTTCTCCCTGTCACTGAACTGCCTCACCACCTCCCACTATCTTTTTCTATCAGCCGCTGCCTCACCCTTTGCCTGTCACCCTCTGCCTCTTCTCGGAGTCACTATCTCCCCGTCACACTCTCCCTGTGACCCTCTACCTTACATCACCCACTGCCTCTCCCTGTCACCCTCTGCCTCTTCTCGGAGTCACTATCTCCCCGTCACACTCTCCCTGTGACCCTCTACCTAGCATCACCCACTGCCTCTCTCTCACTCCGTCACCCACTGCCTCTCCCTGTCATCCTCTGTCATCCACTGCCTTTCCCTGTCATCCGCTATGTCACCCACTGCCTCTCCCTGTCATCCTCTGTCACCCTCTGCCTCTTCTCGGAGTCACTATCTCCCCGTCACACTCTCCCTGTGACCCTCTACCTAACATCACCCACTGCCTCTCTCTCACTCCGTCACCCACTGCCTCTCCCTGTCATCCGCTATGTCACCCACTGCCTCTCCCTGCCATCCGCCATGTCACCCACTGCCTCTCCCTGTCATCCTCTGTCACCCACTGCCTCTCCCTGTCATCCGCTATGTCACCCACTGCCTCTCCCTGTCATCCGCTATCACTCACTGCCTCTCCCTGTCATTCTCTGTCACCCACTGCCTCTCCCTGTCATCCTCTGTCACCCACTGCCTCTCTCTCACTCTGTCACCCACTGCCTCTCCCCATCATCCGCTATGTCACCCACTGCTTCTCCCCGTCATCTTTTTTGTCACCCACTGCCTCTCCCCGTCATCCGCTATTCACCCACTGCCTCTCCCCGTAATCCGCTATGTCACCCACTGCCTCTCCCCATCATCTTTTATGTCACCCACTGCTTCTCCACGTCATCCGCTATGTCACCCACTGCCTCTCCCCGTCATCTTTTTTGTCACCCACTGCCTCTCCCCGTCATCCGCTATTCACCCACCGCCTCTCCCCGTAATCCGCTATGTCACCCACTGCCTCTCCCCATCATCTTTTATGTCACCCACTGCTTCTCCCCTACATCCTCTATGTCACCCACTGCCTCTCCCCATCATCTTTTATGTCACCCACTGCCTCTCCCCATCATCTGCTATGTCACCCACTGCCTCTCCCTGTCATCCTCTGTCACCAACTGCCTCTCCCCGTCATCCACTATGTCACCCACTGCCTCTCCCGTCATCCTCTGTCACCCACTGCCTCTCCCTGTCATCTGCTATGTCACCCACTGCCTCTCCCCGTCATCTTTTATGTTACCCACTGCCTCTCCCCATCATCCGCTATGTCACCCACTGCCTCTCCCTGTCATCCTCTGTCACCAACTGCCTCTCCCCGTCATCCGCTATGTCAACCACTGCCTCTCCCTGTCATCCTCTGTCACCCACTGCCTCTCCCTGTCATCTGCTATGTCACCCACTGCCTCTCCCCGTCATCTTTTATGTCACCCACTGCCTCTCCCTGTCATCCTCTGTCACCCACTGCCTCTCCCTGTCATCCGCTATGTCACCCACTGCCTCTCCCTGTCATCTTTTATGTCACCCACTGCCTCTCCCTGTCATCCGTTATGTCACCCACTGCCTCTCCCCATCATCTTTTATGTCACCCACTGCCTCTCCCCGTCATCCGTTATGTCACCCACTGCCTCTTCCCGTCATCCTCTGTCACCCACTGCCTCTCCCCGTCATCCGTTATGTCACCCACTGCCTCTCCCTGTCATCCTCTGTCACCCACTGCCTCTCCCTGTCATCTGCTATGTCACCCACTGCCTCTCCCCGTCATCATTTATGTCACCCACTGCCTCTCCCTGTCATCCTCTGTCACCCACTGCCTCTCCCCGTCATCCGCTATGTCACCCACTGCCTCTCCCTGTCATCCTCTATGTCACCCACTGCCTCTCCCTGTCATCTTTTATGTCACCCACTGCCTCTCCCTGTCATCCGCTATGTCACCCACTGCCTCTCCCCATCATCCTCTGTCACCCACTGCCTCTCCCCGTCATCTTTTATGTCACCCACTGCCTCTCCCCGTCATCCGTTATGTCACCCACTGCCTCTTCCCGTCATCCTCTGTCACCCACTGCCTCTCCCCGTCATCCTCTGTCACCCACTGCCTCTCCCCGTCATCCGCTATGTCACCCACTGCTTCTCCCCATCATCTTTTATGTCACCCACTGCCTCTCCCCGTCATCCGCTATGTCACCCACTGCCTCTTCCCGTCATCCTCTGTCTCCCACTGCCTCTCCCTGTCATCTTTTATGTCACCCACTGCCTCTCCCCATCATCCGCCATGTCACCCACTGCCTCTCCCTGTCACCCTCTGCCTCTTCTCGGAGTCACTATCTCCCCGTCACACTCTCCCTGTGACCCTCTACCTTACATCACCCACTGCCTCTCTCTCACTCCATCACCCACTGCTTCTCCCTTTCATCCTCTGTCACCCACTGCCTCTCTCTGTCATCTTTTATGTCACCCACTGCCTCTCCCCGTCATCCGCTATGTCACCCACTGCCTCTCCCCGTCATCCGCTATGTCACCCACTGCCTCTCCCCGTCATCCGCTATGTCACCCACTGCCTCTCCCCGTCATCCGCTATGTCACCCACTGCCTCTCCCCGTCATCTTTTATGTCACCCACTGCCTCTCCCTGTCATCCTCTGTCACCCACTGCCTCTCCCCGTCATCCGCTATGTCACCCACTGCCTCTCCCGTCATCCTCTGTCACCCACTGCCTCTCCCCATCATCCTCTTTCACCCACTGCCTCTCCCCGTAATCCTCTGTCACCCACTGCCTCTCCCCGTCATCCGCTATGTCACCCACTGCCTCTCCCCGTCATCTTTTATGTCACCCACTGCCTCTCCCCATCATGTCACCCACTGCCTCTCCCTGTCAGTTCATCACAGACGCCCGGAGGCAAGTTATCATTTGGTGCCCCCCCCATTCTCCATTCTATCATTTGGTGCCTCCCCCCATTCTTGCAAGCGGGTCGATGTTCCCCCACTGCGCATGCGCACGACGGAGGGAGCTCCGTCGTGCGCATGCGCGAGACCCGGCGAGCGACGGGCTCTCCATCGCTCCGGGTATCGCACCAAAGGGAGCGTGCTGTCGATGTTGATTGACAGCACGCCCCCTTTGGTGGGCGTGCCGGGGGCGTGCGTGCCAGATGGAGGCGTTCCCATGGGAACGCCTACCGTCTGAAGCCGGCCCCACTGACATCACCAGGAGGCCGCTCCATTTTCATGGAGGAGGGCACTGATTCAGAGCGAGCGCTCTGGTCAGAGCGTTCGGCTCTGAATCAGGCCCTAAGTGTGGTGAATATATTGTGGGTGATTTGAGGTGGAGCCCCTTCAGTGCTGGCGCCCAGCGCCTTCATTGTCTCCCATAGTCCTCCTGCCCCTGTCTTATCACTGTCGTGTAAGGGGGGTGATATATTTAAAGAGCATATATTTTATCACTCTGTCATGTTAAATAATTTAACATGGCAGAGTGATAAAATATATGCTCTTTAAATAAATTGCGCACACTGGGTGCATGCACCCGGCATCCATTCACAGTGACCCTAGCGCTTGGGGGCTGCCCGGCATGTCCGTAAGTGCCGGCCACGCCCCCAGGAGTGATGAACAGGGGGCGTGCAATAAAGACACGCCCCCTTTTCTTTGGTCATGCACCCTTTTCGGCCGCACGTGCCAAAGGAGCGCGCAGAAGTGCCCTGTCTCTTGATCCGGCACCCTGCCTGCTGCCGGACCTAGGGCCTGATTCAGACACGCTCGCGAGCGCTATCGATGGTCGGCCAGTGGCGTGCGCGAGCCCCGGAGCGAGTGAGAACTTCACTCGCTCCGGGGCTCGCTACAAAACGGGGCGGCTGTCGATGTTGATCGACAGCTCGCCCCGTTTGTAGGCGGGGAGGGGGGGGTGGCTGCACAAACTGAGGCGTTCCCGAAGGAACGCCTGCCGTTTGTGGGCAGCAATACTGACATCATTCGTGATGTCACTAGTGGACTTCCTGCTCTATTAGAGCAGGGAGTCCACTCGGGCTTGCGAGACCTGAGACCCTAAGACAAGGGCCTCCTCGCGAGCCCGATGGTCGACATAAACGCAACCATCGCCAGGCCGCCCGCTAAAGCTGTGGGTGGTCACCCACAGCTTAATGAGCGGCCTGGAGGCCGGGCAAAAGAAAAAGCCGTCCCGTCCTGATTCAGAGCGAGCACTCGCAAATAGCGAGCGCTCTGAATCAGGGCCCTAGAGTGAACACTAGTGATAGCCCACATTTTACTAGCACTGGCATGTTTTTGTGCATAAAGTGCACAGCAGGAGCGCCTGTGTGCTTCAAATGCCAGGGCTGATTTTCAGTCCCAGTCCGGCCCTGTTCACAGATATATTGGACCTCATTCAGAGTCGGTCGAAGCGGCCGCACGGTCGTACGGGAAAAGGGGCCGGATATTCAAATGATTCCCTCGTAAGTTGCGTCCCTAAGTTCGGATCGGTAGCTGGCCGACCAAGGGGAGGAAGCGGTCGGAGGTCAAAAAAATACGGCCCCTTCTCGTACGCATTGCATGTCAATTCCAGGCATATAAGGATTAATCGAGACCATCGGACATCGGAACTGGTCGTAGAGCTTAAGGTTGACCATACCCTCTCTTAAGCTCTACGATCATGTCAGTGTAAAAACCTCCCATGTCACATGTGCCATGATGCTACTTTGTTAATTATGCACTCCCATAATCCGTATGCACTCCCATAAAAGGCCGTTAGCATAATGAGGCACGCCTGCGTTCGGATCTCCACGCCTCCATCTGTCTCTGAAGCTACCGACCTGGCTGTGTTCAAGGAGAGAGAAATTTCTGATCGTAGCGGCAAGTTTGCACACGCGCATTGCGAACTTTACGCATGCGCAGTATATCGAACATCGTTGGCGTACGACCATGCGGCCGCAACGACCGACTCTGAATGAGGTCCATTGTGTGTACAGTGCAACTGCTAAAGCATATGCAGACGGGCGATGATTGCGTACTGTGCATGCGTATGCTTCGCAGTGCGTGAAGGCACCACACAGTGATTGACAGGCAGTGAGCGTTTGGGGGTGGTGACGGGGGGTGGTCTGTCCGTTTGAATCCATTGCCTGGGCGTGCATACATTAGCCAGTGAGATTGCGTACGCAGCTTGAGTACTTACTGCGTGCAACTAGGTTAGCAATTTGTAATTAGGGTCAGAGTTGCTTTAATTTTGCGTGAGGGGCCGATGGTACTTGATGTTACCGATGTTTAAGGTTTGCAAGGTATTACGGATGTGAGATAGCGATAGTGGGAGGCAGTGAGCGTCTCTATGCTGGCAGTGTGACGGTATTACGATTGCAGTCATTAGCATATTTTTACAGCAGACCTGCGTGCGATTAAGGAGCTGCAATTGCAATAGCGATCCTTAATGAATCAGGCCCTTAATACATTATATTATAAAGGAGCAATTGGCACAGATGAACAGCTTTACCAGTTCCTGGAAGCTGAAGTCCCTGTCATCAATAGCGGTCTGCTCCTCACATGAAGAGAGTAATATGCAGCGCATGACTGTTTAAATGTGTTGCATATGATCCGGTTGCCATGGATCTTGGTGAAAATAGCATTGGTATTTGAAGATTAGTATGTGCTGAAGCTAATCAGTTTCTGGGCAGTAGGAATCCTCCCCCAAAGTGGGCATGTGCCTATCTTGGACTGTTGAATCAAATCTAAAAGAAACTGTAGCACTCTTGGGTCTATTTCTTATAGGGTACCATAGATAGTGCCACTTGTATTTAATCATTATGGCTGACCACTAATAATAATAATTCACTCAAGTGTGTTCCTTTGGTGTTATAACATACTGGGTCGTATTCAATTGGAAGCGAAAAGTCCGTTTCCATGATACTTTTTCGCCAATAATGTAATTTTCGCCCAGTTTGAACTTATCCCCGTATTCAATTATTCCGACTTTTCGCCAGTGCGAAATGTCAATGCATTAGACCTGGCGAAATAGCATCACCTATGAATAGGTGGCGAGAAAAAGTGCAGAATTGGGGTTTTGGGGTGCAGACTTCCTGAAACTACCCAGCACCCTTTGGACAGTTCACTAAAGGTAATCTGTGTCCAAAATTTTTTAAAGTACCTTAGGACACCCCAAAAAAGTACTTTCATTTTAGGGGTGAAAAAAAAAAATCAAGGTTGGGGGACAGACTTGAAAACTAGCGAAATAGACTCAGGGGGGGGGTCCCCAAGTATGCCCCAGGTGTTTTTTTTTATTGCAAGTAGTTGCGTCAGGTGCATTTTTCAAGTTTGTTTAAACTTCATATTAGCAACTTCAAAATATGCTAGTACCCATTTTCATGTACCCCAAATTTGATGGGACTAGTTTTTCCCCCCCCCCAAAAAACTCCAAAATGCTATTCTTCACCACATCTGTGAAAACGCTATATACCATTTAAAAACCCAAAATACTTGCAGCAGGGCTATTCGGGGGTATCCAGAATGATCCCCCCCCCCCCCATGTCAGAGCATCTTTTGGGAGGTGTCAGTCTGAATTCCCAAAAAATGACAGAACTTTTAGCTGATTTCAGTTTCCCTGGGTCCCATTTTTGCTGATTTGGAATTGAATACGGGGATAAGCGGGGACCCAGCACGATACTTTTTCGCACCCAAAAACTCAGATGATGGCGAAAATTCAGCCGACTGACTTTTTGCTTCTAATTGAATTAGGCCCATAATATACAATATATTTTTTATGAGCAAAATGAAAGGACAGCTCAGTGAGTGTAGGGTTTAGCATTACTGCTTCAGCGCTGAGGTCGTAAATCCAATGCCTGACCAAGGCTTTTTCTGTATGGAGTCTTTATGTTCTCCCTGTGTTTGTGTGGGTTTCCTCTGGATGCTGCATTTTCGTACTAACAAATTCGAAATCAGGATAATCATGAACTCCCCTCTCATTTATCACATTACCTGTCAATCACCAACAATCGCTTCCAGTTCCTCCTTCCTAGTAAATGCAGCCTTAAGTCCCTGGCACCTGGGGCAGCTCTGACCACTCATCAGCAGTGTTCTCCATTCCAGTCCTTTTAAGACACCAATTTGCGCCGTTGGGGAGCAAGGACAGGTGGGGTTAGTAGATGCCACTCTAAACAGTAATCGCTGGGTGAGAGAGGAAGCAGGTTAGCGTACTGTCGCTTAGGGAGTGGAGAGAAGAACCACCTGGTCAGACTGGGTGAGCCTGAGGAGAGGAAAGAGTGTGATGGAGCCCATCCCTGCGGTGTGTTAGGAGTGAATTGATTGCATCAGAGGTCACATTTACATCTTCCGGACTCCTGCGCATGCGCGGTCTACTGACCATGTGCAAAAGCCAATGTCATAGATGATGTTTTCCTATCCTATCCCTAGGAGGAGCCAGCTTAGCTTATAGGCACATCGAGCAGCTGCCCAGGGCCCCACAATTCTAGGGGCATTTAAGCAGGGGCAGGTTGGGCCAGGGGGTATCTTCATGGAGTGTTTGGCCACTCGCTCCGTCCATAGGGCAGCTGGCTGAAAGACAGGCAGAGAAAGATGCTCCCTGGCTGCTCTGCTTGTGATTTGCACACAATCAGATTGGGCAGGCAGTATTCTCTACCTGCCTTCCAGTCTGCAGCCACAGACCTGGATTTGGGGGAGGGGGGACTGATAGCACATCCCCCTGGGCTCCCCTTTCTCAGGGGCCCCCATACTTTAATCACAGTTGCAGTCATGGCTGAACTGGCCATCTAGCAGTTCTAGCACATGCCATAAGGGCTGATGGCCAGATGGGCCAGTCCAGCCGAGCAGCAGCAGTTTTCTTCTGAAGAAACGGCTTAGGAGCCAAGAAACTTGTTTAGCCACTTACCTTGAGGTATTCCCAAATGGACCACTGTCTCAGAGCCCCGTCCTCTAATGTGGGGGGGCGGGGCCTATGGCGCTGCTGCTTTCTGCAACGGGAGTACATAGGCAAACGCAGGGAGGGTTTCCGTCTGCCTGGAAACCCCCGTCCCCAGCCCACACCATGACCACAGTAGAAATAGTAACATAATAGTTCTTAGTATCACAAATGAAATAATTAGCACCACCTGTGGATCTTTTAACATGTATCAGCCAGTAATAAATAACTTGTGCACCAACTAGGAGATCTGGAAAACATGCATTGCTATAGAGCCCAATATGTACATATATGTCCAGGGCAGTGCTAGGTTCTTCTGCTGCTCCTCCAGGCTCCCAGACTTGCTCCAATACTCTGGAATGGTGTCCACATCTAAAATAAAAACATTCAACTCAGGCAGGATGGCACTACTGCTGCATCTAATGACTTCCTGTGATCCTGTATATGCTGGAATTATGACACACAATACACTTTGTATGATACATATTAAAGCTCGATTAATGCTAATTATGCCCTCTTCATGGACTGGTCACACTCGCTCTAAAATCAAGCATTTGGAAACCCCCTTCTTGAAATCCTGCATTTGCCACTGGAGTCCTCTAACATAAATCATGAGAGGCTGAGCCCACCCACAGCCTGTAATCAATTAATTAATATTTTATTTCTTTTTCTTTGCACTTTATTAAACAGTTATATTGACTTGATGAGAGTCCAGGTACTCGGAGGGGGCGGAGCCGTCAATGTGGGGGCGGAGCCTTCAGTGTCTAATGCAGGGCTGGACCACTGTGCACTGCTGCCTGCTGGGTATTCCGGTTGGTTGATCAGACAGGATGTCACAGGGAGGTGGAGCTCCTGCCAGTGACATCAGCATGGGAAATTTGTACATGGACCCGCAGCACAGCTAGGTTTGGACACCCAGAGCTGCTCCCTTTCACAGGGGGGGGAGAGCTACATCATACAGTCTATTTTATTGTGTACTAGGAGTCATCCCTGGCTGGCTGTGCTGTTTTACTTTTCTCTCTATCTTTTCCCCATTTCCCTGTCTCTCCCCATTGCCCCTCTCCCCCCTCCTCTCCCTGTCTCTCCCCATTGCCCCTCTCCCCCCTCCTCTCCCTGTATCTCCCCATTGCCTCTCCTCTCCCCATTGCCCCTCTCCCCCCTCCTCTCCCTGTCTCTCCCCATTGCCCCTCTCCCCCCTCCTCTCCCTGTCTCTCCCCATTGCCCCTCTCCCCCCTCCTCTCCCTGTATCTCCCCATTGCCTCTCCTCTCCCCATTGCCCCTCTCCCCCCTCCTCTCCCTGTCTCTCCCCATTGCCCCTCTCCCCCTCCTCTCCCTGTCTCTCCCCATTGCCCCTCTCCACCCTCCTCTCCCTGTCTCTCCATTGCCCCTCTCCCCTCTCTCTCTCTCTCTCTCTCTCTCTCTCATAGCTAGCAGTTGTTAAGCATCGGCAGGCGCTGGATTATTTATATTATTGTCATTGTATTGTGTTTGTGTTACACTCAGCAGAAAGGAAATGAGAATATTGCAGTGTTGTGTAGTTTCTCGTTAAATGTAGTTTTTCTTAATATGTTTTTCTTATAATGTTTTTTCTGTCACATATGTTTTTAGAATTGTTTATATATAAATTGTAGACTGTATATATTGTGTGTATTTCCATAAGCCCATATACACACATACATACAGCTGTATCTATTTATATAGATATAATATATGTGCGCAGTAGTGTGTACTGTATTGCCTAATAACAGCGCAGGGACAGTCTATGACCCCAACTGCCTGCCAGGTATATATATGATATATGATAATACATACCGGTGGAAAAGTATGAGATGTACATTGACATTGGAGCATAACAGCACGGTGCACATCACATTTAGAATAGGAACAATACATCCCACCCTTTCTCTTTTCCCATCGTTTTATATCTCTCTCTCCCTCTCCCCCCTTCCATCACTCTTCCCCATCTCTCTCTCTCCCGTCTCTCTCTCCCACCGCTATCCTCCCTCCGGTATAATTGGATTATTTCATTTATTTTCTTGATACTCTTCATTTTTCTTCTTTTCTTTTTCCTAATCATCAGTGTGATGTGTGTGTTACCTGTGTATAGTGATCAGTGTATATAAGTTGTGTGATATCAGTATAAACTGTGTATTGCGATTGGTGTATATTTGGTGTATAATGTCTGTGTTACCTGTGTATAGTGATCAGTGTATATAAGTTATGTGATATCAGTATAAACTGCGTATTGTGATTGGTGTATATTTGGTGTATGATGTGTGTGTTACCTGTGTATAGTGATCAGTGTATATAAGTTGTGTGATATCAGTATAAACTGCGTATTGCGATTGGTGTATATTTGGTGTATAATGTCTGTGTTACCTGTGTATAGTGACGTGTGTTATCACAGGTGAGCGATTATCGGCTGTCTGTGCTTGCTGCTGAGTTGCACTGCGCAGGTGTCAAAGTCCATTACAGTAGCCACAAGCAGCGACTTTTTACACAAAGAGTGACTGACAGCTAAGGACCGTTTGGGAGAGGTAACGGGTTGTGCCGCCAAAAGAACAGGCGTGTCCATCTCCTACACACAAACATGGCTCCGGCGTCTCAGTCCAGACAGCCATTCTGCGCGACCATAAGGTTACTCAGGAGGCCAGTTATCGATGGATCTGCGTTATTAGTATGCAGTTGCTTGGATGTATGATGACACCTGTGGACGTCTTAATATAAATCCTGTCGCCTGGGCCATTAGCATATTTCCTCATATCTTCTGAGAACAAAATCTCGCCAGCGACGGCAATATTGTATATTTCTGAATCAGGCCCATTGTGTGGATAAATATTCCTTTATGATAGAAGTGATCTGGCTGCCAGTACTACAGTATCAAGTGGATTGGTGGGGGCAGAGGGCAGCCTTACATGGGTTAAAATTATACCCCCACCCCTTTGACTGTGCCAGAAGGATAGAAAGGATAACTCAGGGGAGGTGACTGCAGTTATTCTTCTTTCCTTCTGCCCTCTGGCGGCTCGTCACACCTCTTAGGGTGGAATGTACTAACATTAGCGATGCGGTACATCCTGCCTGTCTTCGGGTACATACTGTGGTTCATTACCGCGGTATGTACCAAGAATATCGCAAACGACATCTCTCCTGACAAGAGCTATCATTTGCGATGCTGCCGGGCAGAGGGACTTCCGGGTTTAACACCCAGACGTCCCTCTGGCGTCCTTCTGTGCATGTGCAGAAGGCCACGGGGCTCATTGGAGGGATCCGATCAGATCCCTTCCAAGGGGGAGCGTCTTGAAAAGAAGCCCAAAGGCGTCTATTGGGTAACCATCGGGACGAAGCACTGCTAGTACATTTGCAGAAAGCGGTAAAACCCCAGAAAACTTGGGGGTTTACGGCTTTTTCACGTTTAGTACATCCCCCCCTTAAGCTTTTTTTCACCACCCTTCAGTGAGCCTCCACCACTGCATTCCCCCTGTGGGCTCTTTATGCGTCCGAGACTGTGTGTGGCATAATGTCTTATAAGGGACATTACTATGTGTGGCATAATGTATTATAAGGGGCATTACTGTATGTGGCATAATGCAGGGCTCGACAAATCCCGGGAGCCAGGTCGCCATGGCGACCATGATTTTAGTCCTGGCGACTAACTTTTACAAGCCAGGTAACAAAGCTAATTGTTAAAAAAAAAAACGCTCCCCTGGAGGTAGTTACAGGCATGGGCGTTTCATTATGTGCTTGTCGTTGGCAGAGCAGCATGTTCCCGCCCCATTCAATCAGTGTGGCTCTGCTCCTCTAATCTGCCCGCGGGAAGTGTAAAGCGGAGATGGAGACCATGCTCAGATTGGCATCGGAAGCCGCGGGGACCTAGGTGTGAGGCTCCGAATATCACTTTTATACAGCTCGCTTCATAGACTCCTGCCCTCAGCTATGCTGCTGCCTGCAGTCTCCGCCAGTACCGGAGATGCCATGTCCTGCAACCACAGTGGAGGCGATGAGGGAGACTCAGTTCTGGATGAAGAGCAGCACCAGAGGGAGCGGCAGAGACCTCTACTATGGGATGAAGGATGTGGATTGTAGAGTCCAGATGGGGAAACCAGGTGCTTCTCAACTCCAACAGGGGGGATGGCTTGCTGCTGCTGGAGACAAGTTAAGGGCCAGGGGTGGTGTGGGGACCAGGGGGAAAGGCATCCAGGAGAGCTGCAGGGAGAAGCAGGAGGCAAGCATGAGCTTGTTGGGAAAGTCGCTGTCGTTATAACAGCAGCCAGTGCAGGAGGCTGCAAAACTAACTGTACAATGTGCAGGACAGACTCCGCGGCTGGGTTTTCATCTACCTCGTATTCATGTGAGTAAATATCATTTTCTGAGCTATTATGGATGCTGATGTACCTCTGACTGATGTGATATGTTGTCATTTTATGAGCTGGGCTGCACCTGGCCTAATGCACAATCACCTAGGATATAAGAATAATTGGCAAATCTTAGAGGTTATTAGCGTGGCTCTCATATTAAGTATTTACCCATTTACAGCATGTGTGCTGTAATAGTTTTTTTTCTTAAATGTGTGCACTGATTAAAGCAAAGTCCTAGTAGGTTTGCCCTTGAAGCCTGCTTAGTGACCTGTGATCATCACACTGTGGACTAGGGTCCCTGTGTGCAAGTATCAGCTAGTTACAGTAGCCTCTACTAGTGTGCCTCTGCCCCAACCCTCCCCAAGTGTGCCTCGGTACCGCTCGCCAAGTGTGCCTCTGCCACCATCCCACACTAAGTGTGCTTCTGCCACCATCCCACCCTAAGTGTGCTTCTGCCACCATCCCACCCTAAGTGTGCTTCTGCCACCATCCCACCCTAAGTGTGCCTCTGATCGTCCCTCCCAAGTGTGCTTCTTTTCTGCCAAATGACATGTCTCATCCTATGTACTTATATTACTAATCCCACATGAGCCATAATATGAATTTGGGTTTTATTTTATGGGATAATATACATTTGGGCCCTACTTCAGGGCTCAACAAATTTTCCTAAAATTTAGAGCCAGAATGAAAGTGTAGGAGCCAGATCACTGTCCCCCCCCAAAAAAAAAATTAAAGGAGTGAGTAAGGAGCACAGCTCTGAGTGTTATGTAACCTTTATACACACTATACTAGTCCACAAAATAGTCACAATTGAATGGATACAGTAAAATGGAGGCTCTGCACGGCTCTATTCACAGCACGGGGGGAAGCCTGGGGGCAGCCCAGCATCTCAGAGATGCTGGGCACGCCCCTTAGTGATGTAAACGAGGGCGTGTCACAAGGACACGTCGCCTTTACGATCAGGCCACGCCCCCTTTTCGGGCGGGCGCAAGTAGGGTGGTATGCAATACTATAGACACGAATCTCCGCCAGAGCTGATGAGGATCTGCTTCCTCCCTCACTGCAAAATCTGGTAGCCAGGCAGCAAAATCTGGTAGCCATGGCGAGACCTGGCCCCTGGGATTTGTCGAGCCCTGCCCTACTTTATGGGATAATATAAATTTGGGCTCTACTTTATGGGATAATATGAATTTGGGCCCTACTTTTTGGGATAATATGTATTTGGGCCCTACTGTGTGGCTTATTTTGATACAGGGGCAGGAATGGGCATGTAGCATAATCTGATGACCATTGAGGGGGCATGTGTGGTGGTCTGATGGCATGTGGGGTGGTTGAGGAGCATTTTTAAGAAACTTAAAAAATATACTTATGAAGACGGATATTCCCCCATACTCCAGACAGGAACCACATATAAAAAACCGGGATGCTACAGATGTGCGTCTTGTGGGACATGCGGATACCTTGACTACCAGAATGTTTAAGGAACGCATGGCCACACACCGCTCCTCTATTAAATTAGTACTACAAGGAAGAGAATCGGACCAGCCGGTGGCACGACATTTTAAAGCTGCAAATCACCAACTTTCAAACCTCCATTATAAGATTATAGACCATGTACCCCCTTAACCCTTGGAGGCATTCGAGCAAATAAATTACCCCGCATTGAATCTAAACGGTTCTCCATTCTCGACACCATTGACCTGAAGGGCCTTAACAACAACGTTACATGGTCTGCTCTTTTGTGATCCAAACGGACCAACGTTTATGGTGTTACGATCGAGCAGCATATAGACATATTATGATATGCATATAGCATCATTTTGTACAGTGACCTTTATAGAAGTTACTATATCTTGGTGGCAGATAAAGTAGACATACAATGTTGTCTCGCAGGAAAATACTGGACTCATACAATACTGTGATCCAGATAGGATTGTGTTTTTCATCCCTCATATTGCATAATATAACTAAGAAATGATCTTTAATATATGTAATGTAGTGTTCTGTTTTTTATTTGTGCATATTTATTCTTGTACATTCTATTTCCTCCAGCCGCGGTGTCGGGGAGCGTTGTCATGGGGTTGTCGGACAGCCGGGACCCGGTTGCATCTCTGGTTACCGCCACACAGTGCCTTGCTTTTGGTCTTAGCTTGATCATTGTCCCGCGGCGCCCGGCAGACGGAGGCACAAGAATGAACAAATGCACTTTACCTTCATCGGTGTCTTATATAAGGTAAGCACTTACACTGTTTGTATTTTCATTTCACACCCTGATGACAAAGCCATTCCGACTTTGAAACGTCGGCTTAAATAAAATATGCACTTTACTTTTTAACAAGTCCAGATGAGTGCTGCCTGCTTCTGTATTGGGAAGAACTGCTTGGTAAATATCCTCCTATATGAAGGCACCACGACAAGAGGATCTATTACCTAGAGTGCCCATCCACATGCTGCTATATATATATGTAAATAAATAAATAAACACACTGGTAAATTGGGAGGGTACAGGAGCTTGAGGTGCACGTAAGGGGGCCGATTCACAAGCCCGCCATGCATCGTATAGGGGGCCTGATTCAATTTGGATCGCAAGTCTGCGGACACTGGTACCTGGATGATGTTTGCGTTCTGCGCATGCACCACATCGTGCATGTGCAAACCTGCTACAGCGAGCGCGAAAGCGAATGCAGTGGATACGCAGAGCCAACGAGAAATGATTGACAGGAATTGCCGTTTGGGGGTGAATGGGGGGGTGGTTGAAGGAATGTAGGCGTGCCTGTGCATTTGAACGCCATTACAGGGTTGAGCATAATTAAGCCCCAGCTACGGCATACGCAGCAAAAGGTCTAGATGGTGACAGGAAGTTTTGCAGTTTGTGAATCAGGTCAAGCTCAGCCACAACTGTGCGTATAGGTCCGATGTTGTCGATTCTTTCGCTGACTTGCAGATGTATGTAATGGGAGGTGGGCGGGTTTATAAGATGGTGGGCTTCTTGGTATAATGCTGCCATCACGGTGCGATCATATTCATTTGCATAATTTCGCAGAGGCCAGGTGTGTGCGTCTGCAGTCTTGCGATCCAAGCTGAATCATGCCCAGAGTACCACCGTACCTCCTCTGTGCTGTGTGCTGTCACACCTTACCACTTCCAAAGGGACAGTACTAGTACACACAGGCAGAGCAGCAGGACCTGTATTAGGGTTCATCGGGGCACCAGTCATTTGGCTTGTGAGGGCCCCCTAAGATCCCACCCCCTTTCCCCGTGCTCACCATCCCATCCCCTTTACTGTCCATCCAGCCTCCACTGTGCTGTGTGGTTCTGTGTTAACATCTCAGGCATGCTGCTCTCCAAGTTCCAGCTATACTGCACAGGCGCGCCGTGTGCAGTCTCTCTCTCTCTCTCTCTCTCTCTCTCTCTCTCTCTCTCTATATATATATATTTTCTTTATTTGTATTTTTTTTCCTTGTGGCTGGTCTTAAAAAATATATTTATATATATCTTTTGATATATGTATCTACTATACGCATAGTAAGTATTCTCTAACCTATTCTACCCCCTAACCCTCCCTTAGGGGTGCCTAACCGTAACCTCCCCCCTAAGTGCCTAACCCTAATCCCCCCTCTCTGTGCCTAACCCTAATTCCCCCTTTTCCTAGCCTAAACCTAACCTCCCGGGGGGGTGCCTAACCCTAAGTGCCCCCCCGGGAACCCTAAACCTAACACCCCCCCCAGGCTGTCTGCGCCCGTCACCCGGCTTACCTTCGATCGGTAAGCCGGGTGTCGGGCTCCCGGCGTATGGAAAATGACAGGCGTCGGGATTTCGACGCCTGTCATTTAACCCTTGCCGGGATTATACAGTCGGAAAGCAGGTGGTCGGGATTCCGTCCATCGGCTTCCCGACTGTTTCCCATTGTGAATTCCTACCTATCTATACACACTAAATGTCACCATTTAGCGTTCTAAGTCGCACAAAAAATAATTGCTTTCCAGACCTTGATTGTGTTTCCAAAGTACAAAAAGATATTATTCACAAAAAAGCAGATAGTTACACGCTGTGATCTAAATACAATTAACGCAAACAGATTCTACAATCACTGGGTACAGTCGAATACATACACATGCGCTCTGAATCCAGATTCCCGGCATCAACTATGAAACCTCCGTCAACAGCAAAGAAAAGATGACTGACCAGCAGATTCAGGGTGCTTGCATATAAACCCTTGCAGAGATAGGCAATACAATAGAACAAGTTGGCATAATCTCATTGGTTCTTCTTCCTGGTTCTCCTTTTATGATGCAGTTCATAGGTCAGTTTGTATTGTAATAGTTCAACCTAGAACAGCTTCTTTTTGTCCGTTTTCCTGCCGAAGAACAAGTCTAAACTGGCTAATTACATTACATGAACAGAGTACATTTCAATGCCTATCTCTCTATGATCCATAATTCCCAGACGCATGTTGCGATTTCCTTGCCGATGGAACCGGAAATGTGCAAATAAACAGTGGTTCAGAATGGCACCAAACAGGGTCTGCTTGTCATGTACTAAACCTGAGATCTTAAATAAAGTCGCTTTATTACATAATTAATAATGAATAAAATCTCGGATATTAACCTTAATGCTAGGGTGCAAAGTGTAAGTGTAAGGAAATTAAGAAAAGACGCTAGTTAGCGTTGTGCGACTACGTGTTTGTGGAGTATACCGTGGTACATGTTTTGCAGGGTTGTTCATATTATATGTTTTAGTAAATGTATGTATTTATATAATGAGGACATTTAACATTTTTCTATTGCGTGGGAATCGCACGACGCTAAAAAATAGCATCACCGTATCTACTTATAATGTGTGAGATTCGCTAAAATGGCGCTGGGCGGCCATTCGCACAATGGCGTCTTGTTGCCATTTGCAAAATGGCTTTTTTGCAGATTTTAATTTTAACAGATTCTGTCTCAGCCAATCATCCGGCTTCGACATCGTCTAAAAAAGTGACCTACACCATGCATCCTTAAGCTTATCTGCAACTTTATATTATTATTATTATTATTATTATTATTATTATTATCCTTTATTTATATGGCGCCACAAAGGTTCCGCAGCGCCTTACACAGTACATAAATGAGCACACAAGAAAAACAGTTAATAGGAAAAAGTGTGCAGTACGGAAATCTTGGCAGGCGTCTCGGGCCATATAGCGCTATAGGTATAGGTGTATGATGACACAGCTGTATGGCACGTTGAGTAATGACATTACCTATTGTTGCTTCTGTCTTTGGCTGCACTAAAGAGCTGATTATTACAAACACAAATCCCTGGTTCTCCTTATGATGGATGATCACTGACTGATTGTCATGTGACATCCTGAGGAGGAAGGGAGTCTGGATGACAGCAGGGCACACGCTGCATACATAATCAATAACGCCCAGTGGCGCACACACAACCCTCCATAACTGCAGTTTTACACCATTGTGGGCCAGTGCAGTGGTCATGCCACCCCCAGGGTATCATGCTGTGGGAGATGGCACCAGCTGCACCACCCTCGCTACCTTCCTGGTTACATGGTCATTTCTTGTGCTGGCACCTAGGAGAGGAGAGCCCTGATGGGGTAAACTGGTGGGATCATTAGATTGAATTATCCATGGTATCTGTTCCATCAGGAGGCGCTGACACTGGTAGACGGCAGCGAATGAAGCTGGAGAGTAATATGAAATATGCAGGTTGATGTAAAGATCTGTAATAAGCCATTGGTGTGTGAGCTGTCATGTCTGCTGCTCACGCTTGTTTCTCACCAGCTATTTAGCCACTTCAAGCTGTGTTTTCCTGTTATGTGACTGAAGAGGAAATTCTCACACTATACTACTGTATAACAAAACTAATAAACCAATAAAGGCACATAGGGAGCATGTAAGCGCTCCCTATGTGCCTTTATTGGTTTTTTAGTTTTGTTCAGTACTGAGTATCTCCAGAAATACTCTTGGGAGCTGCTAAGTAGGATACATCTTCAGTTCATGTTTAATATTTTTGCGCCTGATTTAGATTTTTAGAATCTTTTGGTGAATCAATTTACTGTATAACAAAGCTGTAATGCAGAGTCAGGGGAAAACCTAGGGGTCTATTTACTAAGCAGTGTTAGGACAGAGTGAAAAGTGATAAGGTGCCAGCCAATCAGCTCCCACCTGTCATTTTTCAAACAGCCTGTGAGATGGAATTTAGGAGCAGATTGGCTGGTACCTTATCTCATTTCACTCTGTCTCCTAACATTGCTTAGAAAATAGACCCTAGTTTTGTATTTTAACTCCATTTCTCTTTGACAGTTTCATGTCTAATTTCCACATTGGTACAAGAATGATGCTTTCCAGTGTGGAGTCATTGGGGCAGATGTGCTGTTATACATGTTTGCAGGTGCTTAATAAATGCTGTTTAACAAATACTGTAGAGGTAAAAATGGGTTTTAATACTTAATTGTTGTCTCTTCAGGTCTGCTTTTAACAACAACCTAAGCGCTGCCTATGACTGCCTCAGTGCTGGGGGGAGGAAGATAAAGCCTGGTGTGACTGGAAAGAGTTATTGTGAGTTGCTGACCAGTATTTGCCAGGAAGGTGATATCCCTGGTGACATTTCTTCTCTTCCATAACAGGGTGGTTCTGTTACACCAGGTCACTATGTTAGGCTAATACACAGGGTTTTACTTGTCTGGGCTGCTCCTGACCAGTGTGGGTTCAGCACTGCTCTATGCTACTTCATCTAGTCTGTATTAGGCAGGCCTTGGTGTTGTCATTGCCCCTCCTCTGTGATATTCCAACTCATGTGGAATGGAAAAGTCACAAGGGATAGGCATTGCCGACACTACTGCCTGTATAGCACTGGCCGTCACTTAGATACATAGCAGATGTCCATCAAAATAAGAACTTTGAGAATAACCCCCCCCCCCCATCCCCTGCCCTTCTGGGTCAGTGCATTATATCCCTGTCATTCAGGAGAATCTTCCTCCTAGCAGTTAACAGATTGTTCTCCTGCCAGGAGAACAATCAGATTTTAAATTCCACCCTTTCTCCTTCATGCACTAGGGGACACTGGAGGCTTCAGACAGTATGGGGTATAGACGTGTGCCAAGTGGGAGCTGGCACTTTAAATTTTTAAGTGTGACTAGCTCCTCCCCCTCTATACCCGCCTACAAGCCCAGTCTTAGTTATTCACATTTTCAGGGTATTTAAATAGAGGGTTGCTGCGCTGAAGGTAAACAATATCTACATTGAGGAACAGACAGGCAGCAGCTGTGCTGCCTCTCGGCATCGATCGAGCTGCCAGGGGGACTCGCTCGCAACTGCACGCAGTTCGCCTTGGGTCCCCGACTACAGAGACTACAGTCTCCATATTGGAGGTCTCGCATGCCGCTGCTCGCAGTGCGCATAGCGGTCCTCCATTAGTCAGCGGAGCAGCGTTGTGAGTATGCCCTGGCTCCCCGTCTAGCGGGGTAGCCAGGTCAACATTAAGAGTTTTCATATACAGGAGCAGGCTGCTCCGATTAGCGGGGCAGCCAAACATATCACTAGCACATCCTCCTCGTGCAGCAGACATAGCGCGCTTATAACCCAATTTAAGCGCAATAGTGGGGGGGGGGGAGCCTAGCTCAAGAGTCCTGCTCCTTCCTCCCAGCGTCCATCAGCGCTTCCCTCGAGGGTGCTGGCGACCATTACACGGAGGAACATTCTGCTACATACGTTAAATGCTGCTGCATGGACTGTAAGTCTAACCTGGACTGTAAGTAAACAGTGGGTTTAGGCTGGTCAGGAGAGTATTTAAGGCAAAACTACTTAGTGGTTACTTCCTTCTTTGCCTAGTGTTTTCTGGCACTGCTAGGAGCTCTATTAGGGCAAGTGTGGCTCTCTCCTGCCTCTCTGTATCTCAGATTCTTCTTTTGACCTTTTTCACTACACTTTACTGTTGTTTGTGTGGGGTCTGTATGTATCATAACTGAAAGGGATGCTAAGGCGTCCCAAAAGTTATTTACCTGCAAAAAGTGTGCAGAAAAAATGTACAGGGGCAGTCATCTAACTCCCTACTAATGTGTGACCATGCAATCCTGAATAACAATCTTCAGGGATGTCATTTCCGCTGTCTTGAATGGCGCAGGTTACAATGTGCTCCAGTGGCGCAATCGTTCAGCGTGCTGTACTTATAAGATAGTATCGGTTGAGCAATACCGAGGTTGTGAGTTCACTCACCTGGAGCAAATGTAATTTTATGTCCCATCTCTCTGACGAGATGGAGGCTTCTCGGAAAGAAGAAGAGGTCTCCAGGTCAGCGGCTCTAGAAAAACCAGCATGGGCAAGGTCCTTAGCTGAATCCAGGGATGGGATCTCAAAAGCGTGACTATTTCTCGTACACAACTGGATCCTCTCCACAGGTCTCAAAGAGACTGTTGCCCTCAGTCCTCCAATTGGAGGAGGAGAATATGCCAGTTTTCCAAGGGCAAATATGCCCCAAATTCGCCTAAGGAAATCCAGTAGGAGCCTGAGCCGGTGTCCGGATAGAGGCTTTACTTTCTGCAATCCGCCAGGTATAGTAGTTACACGACAGTCTTTCTTTCTAAAGAAACAAAGACAAGCTTTTGCATTCAGTAGAGTGGGATTCTCTTGTGATGTCAGATTAGGAACATCCATTTTAAAAAAAATGCAGATGTCCCAGCGGTTGTTATCCTTTTATCCTACAGATAGTAGAAAATCTGGTGAGGAGCTCAAGTGGCTCACCTGATAAGGCGATTACACCAGTAACAGAAAGGTCCCAGGATCGAAAGCCAGTCTGGGACAGCATGCCACTTTGTTAGTTTACTCCCCCTACAGTAGTCTGTCTAGGAAGACTATGCTACCAGTTCCTGGGGCAACAGCTTTAAAAGAGAATACTATCAAGTCCCTTTAAACAGCTGCAGGCCTCTGCGTCCTGCGATTGTAAGCTGCTGGAAGCTTATTCTGTTAGCAATATAGGTGAAGCTGCGACTTACCTTGGAGAAATTGGTTGACGGGATGAGAGGTCGTCGTCCAAAGACATTTGCAATATTTTCAGCTCTGGTGTTTTCGGCGCAGAGGGCACTGTGGCTTAAAATATGGCAGGCGAATGCAAGATAGAAGAAAGCTGTGAAAGCACTTTCATTCACGGGAAGTGTATTTTTTGGGAACTAGATAAAAGGATTTCTCAAGCTACTGGGGGTAAATACACTTTTCTTCTGTCTGCGGCTCCTCCCTCTAGAAGATCTTACTCGGGACCTTCGTTTTGGTCCTTTCATGCTCCGGGACGTTCACGTGGTCGCTTCAGACGAGGACCATCAACTTCCCGTGGTTCCAGAGGACATGGCAAAGCCACAACAACATTTGATCAATAGGAGGTTAAGTCCACTACCAAGCCTCGGGCAGGATGGGCTTCCCTCTCACCTGGGGAACCACAGAGTGGGAGTGCATCTTTGGGACTTCAAAAAAGTATGGACTCATCACTCGGGGATGCAAGCTCATTTTTCAGCTTCAACCTCCACTTAGGTTTTTTACCAGGTTTACCAGTCTCCAATGACAGGAGTGTCGTTTTACAAGAAGCAATAGACAGGCTTCTATCCACAAGAGTGGGGTCCAGGTTCCCAGAAATCAGACCGGAAAGGGTTTTTACTCCAGTCTCTTCATGGTTCCGGACGGACAGCTCGATGAGACCTATTCTGAACTTGATGGATCTCAAGCCATACCTAAGGATTTTCAAGTTCAGGATGGAGTTCCTTTAGTCGGTGATTGCGGGCCTAGAGGAAGGCGAATTCATGGTATCTCGAGATATCAAGGACGCCTCCCCTCACATTCCTATCTGGCCGCCTCACCAAGTGTTTCTGAGATTCGCAGTTCGAAATTCACATTTCCAGTTTCCGGCCTTTCCCTTCGGCTTATCATCAGCACCCAGGGTATTCACAAGGGTCATGGCTGTGATGATGAGTCTCCTTCGAAAAACAAGGGATCACTATTATCCTTCACCTGGACAATCTCCTTCTGAAGACCCATTCCAGGGACAAATTACTGCACATCACAGTGACTCACAGCCCTCTCATTCGTCAAGGGTGGATCCTGATCTTTCCCTAGTCCCATCTGCAACTGACGCAGAGGCTACAGTTTCTGGGAATGATCATGGACATTATGTCAACAGATGTTCCTCCCTCAGGAAGAGGCAACTTCTATTCAGGAGATGGTGAGGATTGTCCTTCGACATCATCAGGTATCGATGCATGTTTGCATTCAACTCCTGGGGAAGATGGTTGCAGCATTCGCTGCCATTCCTTACGGAAGGACCTTTCAGCTTGCCCTCTTCTCAAAGTGGACAGGATCCCATCTTTTCCTTCAACAACAGGTAAGGTTAAGTCCCAGAACTCTGATATCCTTTCTCTGGTGGTTGGTGGTTGAACTCGGTACACCTAAATGGAGGAAAAGAGATTCGGAGTGTGGGAGGGGCTGGGGGGCTATCATTTAGGAAATTCACTTCCAAGGCCACCGGACATCACAGGAAGCGAGTCTGCCGATGAACATATTGAAATTAAAGACAGTGTTCTACGCTATTCAGACAGCAGATCACCTGTTGTGGGGCCGAGCAGTCAGGGTCCAGTCAGACAACGCTACAGTCGAATACCTAAACAAACCAGAAGTTGGCCGGCTATGAAAGAAGTAAGCCGGATTCTAATCTGGGCGGAAAAGTTTGCGATCGGCAGGACGTGCAGCCAAGGGAATGGGTACTACGTCCTCAGGTTTTTCACCAGCTTGTCCAACGGTGGGGGTCTTCCGCAGGTCGACCTCATGGCATCCAGATGAAATCATCAACTGCCTCTCTACTGCTCTTCGACGCGGCAGTGGCAGTGGATACACTGTCATCGCTGTGGCAGTTCCAATTTGTCTATCTGTTCCCTCCGTTCCCTCTTCTCCCTGGATTCTACACATCAAAAGGGAGAAGGCCAATGTTTTATTGGTGGTTACGGATTGGCCTCGCAGAGCTTGGTATATTCCATCATTCAACTTGTAGTCTTCTCTTTTCGAATCTTTGGAGTCTATAGAGTTAAGATTTCTTTCGTAGACAGTAACACTTCTTCTCGCGCTGGCCTCAGCCAGGAGGGTGTCAGAACTGGGAGCTCTATCCTGCTATCCTCCATACTTGGTGTTTCATGAGGATAGAGCCGACCTCCGTACAAGAATGGATTTTCTAAGGTGGTTTCGGCTTTCCACATCAACCAACCTAGTGTGGTGCCTGTTTCTTCCACAGGATTCACCTTCGTCAAGATCCTTGGATGTTGTTAGGGTTCTTTGTATGTATGTAGAGAGGACTGTAGCCATAAGTAGAACAAACACTCTATTTGTGTTGTAGGATGCTGCTTGTCCTGGTTGGCCAGCTTCCAAACAGTAGCTGGCCCGCTGGATTTGTCTGACCATCAGATAGGCGTATATGGCCTAATTTAGGGAGCCTCTGCCTTCTCTTACAGCGCATTCCACTCGCTCAATGGGTTCCTCGTGGGTGGCTGCTCGCGGGGTTTCCATGGAGTTACTTTGCTGGGCGGCTACTTGGTCTGGCTGGCATACGTTTATTCGTTATTATAGATTTAACATTGTGGCCTCTGCAGCGCAGTATGGCTGGTCTGTTTTGCAGGGTTCTCAGTGCTCTCCCGCCAATGATGGGAGCTCTGGGATGTCCCCACTGTCTAAAGCCTCCAGTATCCCCTAGTGGATGAAGGAGAAAACAGGATTTTGGTACTTACCGATACATACCTTTCTCTGATTCTGCGCTGTTCCTTCCTGCCAGGGTTGTGGTAATTTTATGTTATGACTGTTAAAGAACTGTTTGACGTCTTTTCTCTTGTTGTGTTACTGTTATTTCAACCTTCTAAAATGTTCTGTGTACTTGCTTCGTCTCCTCGTCTTCCGTTTGTCTTTTTCTCAGCTCCCCTCGGGCACAGTTTCCTAAGACTGGGCTTGTAGGGGGGTATAAAGGGGGAGGAGCTAGTCGCACTTAAAATTGTAAAGTGCCAGCTCCCACTTAGCAAACGTCTATACCCCCTAATGTCTGAAGCCTCCAGTGTCCCCTATGGAATCGGAGAAAGGGATTTATCGATAAGTACCAAAATCCTGTTTTCCATACACTGCGGCTTGTATTGTGTTAGGCGCACTGAAAGTGCACATCAAATAATTATGTAATGTTGCTTTGCTTGGTTAATTACTGGCTGTCAGGGGCGTCAGAACGATTTATGTTGTAGGGTTATGAAATAGGTCCTGAGAATATGGAATCTACGTGATTTTGGCAGATTCGCGGCTAAATTTGTTTTTGCCATATAACTCATTGCCGCTTTATATTTAGCTGTGAAGTCGATGAAATCACGCCTGTTCTGTGATCTAGGAATCTATTACATAAGCCCCCATATGTTGTATAGTGTTACTTAAAATGCACTTGGGCAGTATAACTACTAAAAGATATTAGTGGAACTTATCTTAAATTAACTATCCTATCTATTCAGATGCTGATGTACCTTACGGTTTAATCATAGCTTGTCATATGTAGGGATGACTACTATACGCTTTCACGAGCGTATGGCTAATCACCGTAGCTCTATTCATCAGGCATTGCTGATGGATGTGTCCCACAAACCGGTTGCGAAACACTTTCTGGATGCGGGCCACCAGGTCGCTATGCTTAAATGCAGGATCATAGACTGAATACCGAAACCTTATTGTGGAGGTGATCGGGCATTGCTTCTGAAGAAACTTGAAGCCAAGTGGATATTTAGACTTGGGACCATGTCACTCCACGGATTGAATGAATATAGTACTTGAAATGTGTTTTTGCGCTGATAGGCTTTTCGGCATCATGATTTTGATGCACCTGTGCAGTGTGTGTATGTTTTTTCTTTGCGATACAATTTGTATGCATATTTATTTTTTGGGGTATATTTGTGTGTATATTGTATATTTGTTTTGTGCTTTATGTTATTGGTGTCTTGTGTATGTTAATATTTATGTATATATTTTTTTCTGGGTATTCATTTAAGTATATGGGTGTGTATTTTAATATAATTTTAACATGTCTGTATTTGTTTTCTTTTCTCTATTCGCCTGTAACCCTGGTCTTAGTACCCTTTGATGTAATGAGCTTGTGCCTATCGATATTTGCCCCACCTGATTGGACTTAGAAGTTTCTCTTTGCATGTGGAACACAGCCTAACATATCCTTATTCCAGACATATTTGTCTGCTGCACCCGCTACTTCCGGTTCGGTGGAACGCGGAAGTTGGTGTAATCTTGGGGCAGAAGTGAGTTTCTGCTCCCTGGCTGGAACGCACTCTGGGTTGTAGCGTGTGGTACACGCTGCAAGTATGATTATACATGTGATGCGCTCTGAGCCTTTACAGGTGAGATCGCGGTTTTCTGATGTTTCTAGTGCATACTTTTAGCTTATACTCGGCGATGGTGATATGTTATGGTGTGTTCCTTACTTGATTACTTAATTAGTGTTATTATGCTATAGGTGTTGTATGGGTATTTATATAACCAAGGGGGCTGAATGTCCTCTCTGTAGGTGTTTTGGGCTTTTTGTTCATGCTGCGCTGTGTTGGCTGTGTTTCCTGATGAAGGGCTCATTGGAGTCCGAAAACGTTTGAGCAGTGTATTACCTCTGCCTATATGTGAGTAATAAATAGCAGCCTTTTTATATGCAAGAAGAATCTGGTGAGGCGCCCCCCCGGGAGAGTTAGGGTCAGGCTAGGGGAAGGGGGGTTAGAGTTAGGCACCCCCAGGGGGAGGTTAGGGTCAGGCACCCTCCCCCCCTGGGAGGTTTAGGGTACGGGGAGGGGGGTTAGGTTTAGGCCCTTGCTGGGGGAGGAAAGGGTTAGGCACTAGGGGGGGAGGTTAGGGTTAGGCACCCCGAAAGGAGGGTTAGGGGGGGAGAGAGGGCTAGGTATAGTAAAAAATACTTACCTGTCGGGATCTTGTCATGCCGGTCTACCGGCGTCGGGATTTGAACCGCTGGACTTAAACATACCGATTCCACAGAAGACTAATGTTGCACTACAAGTGTAGTAATATTCAAAATCATTTGTACATTAAACAATCGATAATTAAGCTAAATTATATTGTAGAGACTTGCACAGGTTTATATGCTGGACTGTAATAGTAGCCCAGAAATGACAATGCAGTGGCAGAACTTGTGACTAGTGGGCCCATGTGCTGAAATATGTTTTGGGCCCTCCTCCTCTGCCCCACCCCAAGTTCATAGTGACATGGAGAGGTAGAGGGTGAAAGGGAGAGGCAAGAGGGTTACAAGGAGAGGGTGATAGGTACTGGGTGACAGGGAGAAGCAGTAGGTGACAGGGAGAGAGTGGCAGGCAGTGGCTGACGGAGAGAGTGACGGGCAGTGGGTGACGGGCAGTGGGTGACGGGCAGTGGGTGACGGGCAGTGGGTGACGTGCAGTGGGTGACGGGCAGTGGGTGACGGGCAGTGGGTGACGGGCAGTGGGTGACAGAGAGAGGTGACAGACAGTGGGTGGCAGGGAGAGGGTGACAAATATACTACTGTTTAGTTACGTGATCCCAGAACTGCAGCTCATTTGATCATCCTTGGGTTTTAATGTCGGGGACAGTCACAAGATCATGACATCTGTTGGTGGCAGTGGTAAGGACTACCTCAGAGAGGAAGAGCCAGGCCAGTCGGGGAGAAGCAGGGCGGGATTGGGGGAGCAGGTAGGAGAGAGGCTATGAGGGGAGGAGAGGAGGGCCCAGCCTCCTCCAGCCGGATTACATCCACAACCACAGCTCATCATTCCATGATGTTACCACTGGGACGGGTTGGCGGCACGTGGTGGCGTATAGTGAGTCAATCTGACTAATTATAATCCAGCCAGCTGCGGGTCCCGTTATTTCGGCGGGCCGCAGTGCAATTCACCAGCTGCACCACCGGTAGTTCCGCCCCTGGCACAATGGCAGGAGTGACTTTTTGTATCTCAGAGTTAGGATTCTCCATCTTCTTCATAGTCTTTGTAGTTTAGTCATATTCTGTTGTTTCTTAGGAACTTTGAAAACCAAGTATAAATGTACCTTTATTTTGAGAAGAAACATGTATGCAGTATACATGTAGTAGCATGTTTATTGAAAATAATATATGAAAATGACATTGATCCATAGTATACAACCTCTGTGTTGTATATGATTTCCTCTTAAGAATTAAAAGTTCTCAAACTTGACAATTTTTAGGTAGTTTGAAGAGAAAACTTATTGGGAGATTTCTGCTGCTGTCTTTAGCCCCACACTGATAATTGGATAAATTGTATATCTGGTAATGGTTAATGACCAGTTGACACTTCAATTTGGAAAAGTTTAATGCCTTTCAAATGTGGTTTAAGTGCCAGAAGGGAAAACGCCTCCATTACGGGACTGATATATCTATAGCCAGCTAAGATATCCAAGGTTTCCAAAATAAAGTAACAAGTAATATGTCTAGGCTGTTATCTGTGTGGAGTTTGTATATTTTCCCTATGCTTCTGTGGGTTTCCTCAAGGGGCTCTGGTTTCCACCCACGATGGAAGGTCCTGGAAGGATAAGCTTGGTAATCATCCCACAGTGCTTCCTATAGAGCAACACCTCGTGTGGCCATGGTTACTATGATGACCTGTAGAATGCTTCCTATTCTTTTCCATGTAATAAATATCTAAATAACACTCAAATAAATGAATCCAGAACATCTGCTTTTTATAAATCATTTTCTTTTATTGAACATATAGTAAAAGGCATACAAGGTACAAGCAGAGGTAGACGATGTAACTCTGATACAGTAACACAGCAAGGTAACGATACAAACAATGGCAATAACACATGAGAACAGAACTAAAGGCCTCATTCAGAGGCGGTCGGAGGATGCAAGCGGTCGCTCAGAAACTGGGCGGCCGCTTGCTTCCTGACCGCCCGCCTCTGTTTCGGTCGTTAGGCTGTGGGTTTACACCCACAGCTCTAACGACCGCTAGGGTGATGGTCGCGATGGTCTCTGACCATCGCGACCATCGGGGCTTACGACGAGACCCTAGGGTAGGGTCTCACTTGTCGTAAGCCCCGGAGAGCTTCTGGCTCTGTCAGAGCCTGGAAGCTCTCCACTGACATCACTAGTGATGTCAGTGGGGCCTCCCCCAAACGGTAGGCATTCCCATGGGAACGCCTCAGTTTGGGCTGCCACCCCCCCGGCCTGCCTTCCAAACGGGGCGAGCTGTCAATCAACATAGACAGCTCGCCCCCTTTGGAAAGAGACCCGCTACAACCGGCGCTGTCGGTCGTAGCGGGTCTCATGCATGCGTACGAAGGAGCCGGCTCCCTCGTGCACATGCGCACTTGACAATCATCGATGCGGCCGTGCGTTCGTAGACCGTACGGCCGCCTCTGAATGAAGGCCTAAATGCTGTCCTAATAAGATATATAACATCAGGTATACATGCAGCGATACCATTATCATATAATGGGCCGGATTCAGATGTGGACACAATGCTGATATTTACGCAGTTGAGCAATTATCGTCCGACGGCGCATGTCTCATGGTCGCACTGCGCAAGCACCAAGATACCTCAGCAGTGAAGATTACAGGGAGTGGCAGCAAAAATGTGGGCGAGTCTTGAAGACGCTTCCAGCACTGCTTGAGTTTAAGATGACGGCGGCCCCGCCCCTTTATGCGAGACGTCATGTGCAAAAGGGACGAGGCCGGCATGGGGCGCTCAGAGCGCTAGCTACGGCTCTGCTCTTAAGTGTTTTTGTTCGGATACGGTTTTGGATCCCTTAAATATCAATGCAAATCTATAAAAAAAAATCATAAATCATGTAATTTGGACCTGTTTACATGCAGTTCAAAACCCGAGGTCGGTTTTTAAATCCGATTTCCAAACTGACTACAGAACCGAATCGTAACTTGATTTATCTCGGAACCTACCCCAAAGTGATTTC
The DNA here is from genome assembly GCA_031769625.1 of Taudactylus pleione. Classification (NCBI taxonomy): domain Eukaryota; kingdom Metazoa; phylum Chordata; class Amphibia; order Anura; family Myobatrachidae; genus Taudactylus; species Taudactylus pleione. The sequence goes on along the minus strand of JAUIMM010000213.1, from coordinate 15,907,995 downwards.
GAACTAGGGAGCTCATTCAGAGCCGCTCGCTCGAGGGGATCGCTCGCACCCAGTGTATGCAAATTCGGCTAAGTGACGGCATGGCAGGCGCTCGCTCAGAAAGGCATAAGCACCCCACTTTGTGTTGGCGAGCGATCACTTTGTGTCTATAGATGCCCATTAGCGTATGTAGAGACTCCCATTAGCGCCCATCATCTCCAGGAAGTGTATTAAAATATTGGTACATCGAGGACCATCGGAAGGGCTCGTAGCGCTTGTGGTTGCCTTACCTTACCGCAAGCTCTGTGAGGACTTCAGTGTACAAAACAGGCAGGTGACATGTACTATGACGCTGCCTCTTAATTATGCACGCCGAGGAAACTACGTTGAAAAACATAGGCACGCCTGCGTTCGCACCTCCACTCCCCCGTTTCTAGTGGCCTGCCCCTGTTACCACCCACAAATGGCCTCTTCTGTCACTCAATCAACTGGGCTGTCTATGCTGATTCCCGGTCTATTGCAGTGGTTCGCATACGCGCAATGTGATGCATGCGCAGAATGCAAGAATTGGCCAACAACGAGCGAGCGCATCCTAGCGAGCAGGTATGAGTCAGGTCCAGAATCTTGTGGGAGACACAGCCAGAACAGAACAACCCACACAGGCCCAAGAGCCAGCACCTGATTAAAACTGCTGGTAACCAATCACAGTCGACCAGGCCAACGCGTAGGCTGACATAATCATAACTGGTAAACAAGTCAGCAACCTATCCAAGGATTCAGTCTAGACTCAACCAGCCGAGTACAGATATAACACCACCTTCCCTTCTAGCTGGAAAATCACACACCTTTCTATTTTGTTGTTACGATCTTATTAAGATTCAACTATTCTAATATACTAAATATTAAATGTACATGTAGAAAATTAAAAAAATCTAAATAGTATTATAGCTATCCGGCCCCCAACCTGCCCTTCTAGACGGCCAATCACACACCTTTCTATTGTGTTGTTATTGTCTTGTAAAAATTCAACTATACTAACATAGTAAATATTAAAATTTAAATGTAGAAAACTTTAAAATCATAAATAGAATTATTTATATCCGGCCTCCACCTGTTATGATACCTGATGAACTCCTGCACTGTCAAAACCTAAACAAAGTGCCCTTCACCAATAACAACCCCCTTTCCCGGAACACACACTTGTTCGTAGGTACTCGGCTGCCGCCTGGACTTCGCACTTAAAGTAATAACAGTGCAGGAAGCACAGGTATCAAAATATATACATAGAAATGTGACACTCTAAGACTTCATATTGGGAACTACACCTAGATTATCAGGAGGTCTCCCATCCACAAATAAACCCAAGCCCTTACTGCCTAGCTTCTTTCTCTCTATTTCTATTGTGTTATTACTGTCTTCTGAAACTATACTAACATACTAAATATTAAAATGTAATGTAGAAAAAGTGAATAACATAAATAGCATTTTAGCTATCCTGCCTCCAACCTCCCCTTCTAGCCGGCCAATCACACATATTTCTATTGTGTTGTTACTGTCTTGTTAATACTAAACTATTCTAACATACTAAATATTAATATATACATGTTGAAAAATTTAAAACAACAAAGGGTATGCAGTTATATTTTCACTACATTAGTAATATATACATGCTTAAGCAATAGTAATAATTCCGGAATAATCATTCAACAAACATGAGAGTATTTTCAAAACTCAGTGTATTCTTTAGATCAGGGGTTCCCAACCACGGTCCTCAAGGCACGCTAACAGTTCTGGTTTTAAGGATAGCCATGGATGAGCACAGGGGACTTAATTAGCACCTTAGCTATTTTGATTTAACCATCTGTGCTTAAGCATGGATATCACTAAAACCAGGACTGTTAGTGTATCTTGAGGACCGAGGTTGGGAATCACTGCTTTAGATATACAGCAAACTGCAGGATAAGAGAATTCAAAACGCATGAATAATCCAGAGTAGTATATTAGCCAGGTGTACATCTGCTAGCAATAATATGTAACAATGTATCCAGGATATTTAGCAGATGAAGAAACCAGCAATTCTTCTTGCAAATAGCTAGAACCAGGGACCAACAAGACATAGAATCCTGTCAGAGACACAGCCAAAACAAAACAACCCACACAGGCCCAAGAGCCAGCACCTGATTAAAACTGCTGATAACCAATCACAGTCAATCAGGCCAACACCCAGGTTGACATCATCATAACAGGTGAACAAGTTAGCAACCAATCCAATGATTCAGTCTAGACTCGACCAGCCGAGTACAGATATAACACCGCCTCCCCTTCTAGCTGGCCAACCACACACCTTTCTATTGTGTTATTACTGTCGTCTTCTGAAAATTAAACTATAGTAACATGCTAAATATTAAATGTAAATGTACAAAAAGTAAATAACGTAAATAGCATTATAGGTATCCAGCCACCAACCTCACCTTCTAACCATCCAATCACACACCTTTCTATTGTGTTGTTACTGTCTTGATAAAACTAAACTATTCTAACATACTAAATATTAAAATATACATGTTGAAAAATTAAAAACTATAAATAGCATTACAGCTATCTGGCCTCCAACTTCCACTTCTAGCCGGCCAATCACACACCTTTCTATTGTATTATTTTTGTCTTGTAAAAAGAAAACTATACTAACACACAGCGCCGTAGCTGGACGGCAGTGCGCCCTGTGCAGCACTGCCGCCCCTCTCACTCCCTCTCCGCCCCCCTCCTCCCCCCTGAGCGCTTACCTTTCCTTTCGAGAGCGGGATCCTGCGCCGACATTCACTGTGCGTCACGCACCACTCCCGGAGGTCTCTTCCTGCAGACCTCCGGCGCAGAGAAGTGTGTGGCCGGTGCCACTGGAGGATTCCGCACTGTGCGGAGGCATCGGCCGCACCACCCTCCCTACGGCCCTGCTAACATAGTAAATATTAAAATGTAAATGTAGAAAAAGTAAAAATCATGAATAGACCTTGTGCTATTCAGCCTCCACCTGTTATGATACCTGATGAACTCCTGCACTGTCAAAACCTAAACAAAGTGCCCTTCACCAATAAAAACCCCCTTTCCCGGAACACACACTTGTTCGTAGGTACTCGGCTGCCGCCTGGACTTTGCACTTAAAGTAATAACAGTGCAGGAAGCACAGGTATCAAAATATAGACATAGAAATGTGACACTCTAAAGGTGCATACACACTAGACGATATGCTCCCTGAGCGATATCGTCTAGTGTGTCCCCGGCAGGCTGTGCTCAATGTCGTTCATGACATTGAGCACAGCCGCTGAACGATATCATTAGCGATATCGTTCAGCGCCGTGCTCTCTCACCCATTCCCTGACATGCAGCAACCTGACGAGGTCGTCAGGTTGGCCTGCATGTCAGCACGATGAACGATGATGACGAACGACCCGCGGGAACGCGCGTCGTCGTCATCGTTCATCTTTTTTGTGTTAAAAATGGACGATAAAGTGGACGACTGAACGATAACGATATCGTTATCATTCAGTCGTCCACTTTAATCGCCCAGTGTGTACGCACCATAAGACTTCATATTGGGAACTACACCTAGATTATCAGGAGGTTTTCCATCTAGGAATAAACCCAAGCTCTTACTCCTTAGCTTCTCACTCTCTATTTCTATTGTGTTATTACTGTCTTCTGAAAATGAAACTATACTACCATACTAAATATTAAATGTAAATGTAGAAAAAGTGAAAAAAACATAAATAGCATTATAGCTATCCGGCCTCCAACCTCCCCTTCTAGCCGGCCAATCACACAGCTTTCTATTTTGATGTTATTATCTTATTAAAACCAAACTATTCTAACATAGCAAATATTAAAATGTAAATGTAGAAAAAGTAAAAATCATGAATAGACCTATTGCTTTTCGGCCTCCACCTGTTATGATACCTGATGAACTCCTGCACTGTCAAAACCTAAACAAAGTGCCCTTCACCAATAACAACCCCCTTTCCCGGAACACACACTTGTTCGTAGGTACTCGGCTGCCGCCTGGACTTCGCACCTAAAGTAATAACAGTGCAGGAAGCACAGGTATCAAAATATATACATAGAAATGTGACACTCTAACAACTCATATAGGGAACTAACCTAACCTAGAAAAAGTAAAAACATAAATAGCATTTTAGCTATCCGGCCTCCAACCTCCCCTTCTAGCCGGCCAATCACTCACCTTTCTATTGTGATGTTATTTTCTTATTAAAACTAAATTATTCTAACATAGTAAATATTTAAATGGAAATGCAGAAAATGTAAAAATAGAAATAGCTTTAAAGCTATCCGGCCTCCAACCTCCCCTTCCAGCCGGCCATCACACACCTTTCTATTTTTGATGTTATCTGATTAAAATCAAACTATTCTAACATAGTAAATATAAAAAAAGTAACACTTAAAAAATATATTTTCCTATCTATATCAACATTTATCATAAATTATCAAAATACTACAGGATCTAATGTCCTCTTTCCACACGTCTGATCTTGCACGTGTCTTCCATGTCCTGTATAATTAGAAAACAATATTAGTACATTGTACCGATTACACCATGTGCACTTAGTATCATTTATAACAAAATATATATAACATAATATACATTTTTGTTTCTATGTAGAAAAAATGTAGACTTTTTAAAACCTTTGGATTATTTACTAGTGTAACATTATGAGTCCACAGAGCATAAGCTGCTTTGTGACATTTCTTTTTGCACTAATGCGATCATTTATACAGTAAGCACCTGGTCCTGTACATCAATGGGGCGACTTCTGTGGTGTGGTGCAACATCTTGGTGGGAGAAGATGGATATAACACAGTGTCTGTAGCTAATTATTGGTTGTTAGCACTTACAGGATAAAATATGTAAATGAGACTGAAGGGGTGGAGACTGAGAATCAGAGGCATTCTCTGGTTAGCGGGTGGTCGCAGAGTCTCTTCCCTGCTATAGGATCTTTTACAGGTTCCCAGAGGATGTCGGTAATTGGGAATTGCTCTATACTTTTAGTAGGACAGCTTTTGTATCACCCAGACACCTTTTATATAAGTGTCTTGCTTGGTGCACAAATACTTTCTGTAATAAAAGCACAATATATAACATGGAAACATACAGTAAAGACAGTCCACAGCCCTCACAGTCTCCTCACCCATGATTAATGTCACGTGATGCTCCTATTAAAAGGGGAATATGGGAAACTAACGAACAGTGATCACATTTAATAGTAGGCATATTTACTTTGTCAAACACGTGCACCCACCAAAGGCTGGGCTTAAGGCACACTTGCCTACCCTCCTGATTCGGCCGAGAGCCTCTCGGAAATTGGGTGCCGCTCCCGGCCCCCCGTAAAGGCAGGCAAACTGACTCCTCCTCTCCGTGCGGTTATCAGAGATTCCCCCGCAGCAGGAGTGGCCCATGACGTGATTCATGCTGAATTGCATCATTTTGGCCCGGCCCCCTGCTTCAGAATGCCGGTAATCTCTGCATTGTGTAGCGGGGGCGGAGCCACAATGATGCAATCACGTGCCCACGCCCCCACTCCATCTCCAATGCTGGCCACACCCCCTGTCTTTGCCGATCTGGCTGCCCCTTCCCAGAAAGTCCCAAGGAAAATGCAAATTGTAAAGACAGCGCTTTTTAACAAAAGATTTAATACATAATAACGACCTTACAAACAATTACTAAAACAATACATCACAATAGACAATTAAAAATTATTACTAAATCTACAAAAAACCGGCCGGTGTAGACCCTCATCAATCAACTAAAAAACCATACATTTTTGGACATCCAGAAAAAACAATATGTCATATGGTTTTGTGGATACACCTTGATTGGTGTTATAAAAAAAATGCAAGCATGAAAAAATCAATAGCATGAGACTTTGTCTGCTTAGAATAACAGATTGATTTATTCCCAAGATGAGGGTGTTAGTCAGTATTCATTGCAGGTGAATCCGTACAAAAATAATTTGTTTTGCAATTAATACATGCATGCATCCAAGTTTTCAGCTGTATAGATGTTAGTCTTTATGCCCCAAGTGTTAGTAAGCACGGTATTATGCCAAGAATGTTAGTAGGCAAAAGGACAATAATAATAGGCAGTGAAAACGGCTTTCAAACCCCTTATTCATGCAAGCCGGGATTTAAGGGAATTAACTCCTTTTAAAAACTCAGGAGCATAGCCTGAACGGCTTGTTTATCCCGTACTCACAGTCCTCCCGGGAGACGTGACAAGTGTTTGCAGCCAGCTGGTTTAGACTTGTCATGTCTCCCATGAATAAGGGATTTGAAAGCCGTTTTCACTGCCTATTATTATTGTCCTTTTGCCTACTAACATTCTTGGCATAATACCGTGCTTACTAACACTTGGGGCATAAAGACTAACATCTATACAGCTGAAAACTTGGATGCATGCATGTATTAATTGCAAAACAAATTATTTTTGTACGGATTCACCTGCAATGAATACTGACTAACACCCTCATCTTGGGAATAAATCAATCTGTTATTCTAAGCAGACAAAGTCTCATGCTATTGATTTTTTCATGCTTGCATTTTTTTTATAACACCAATCAAGGTGTATCCACAAAACCATATAACATATTGTTTTTTCTGGATGTCCAAAAATTTGTGGTTTTTTAGTTGATTGATGAGTGTCTACACCGGCCGTTTTTTGTAGATTTAGTAATAATTTTTAATTGTCTATTGTGATGTATTGTTTTAGTAATTGTTTGTAAGGTCATTATTATGTATTAAATCTTTTGTTAAAAAGCGCTGTCTTTACAATTTGCATTTTCCTAGGGACTTTCTTTTTAGGTAGTGGCATTTACCTATTTCTTGACAGCAGCTGAACAAAGATTAAACTAATTTTAATTTTAATAATTGTTATATAATTGGCTGGTTAAAGAGTGTCTGGTTCTCTTTTTTTTCCTTCCCAGAAAGGGCAGCCAGAATTTCGGCAACCCTGGCTTAAGGCCTAGAGCTGTGTTTGAGCTTAAGTTTGGGCCTGGGCATATGGATGAGGCCTGGGACTGGATGTGAGATTTTGCTGGGACAAACACTGACCAAACTGGCCAATAACCCGGCCCTGATGTACTGCTGGAGGCTCCACTCTGTTCCTGGAAATTACTGGTCCAGTTGCCACTACTGGCTTTTGTATATTATGCTAATCACTGAGACTGGATATTGTGTACTATTGTATAATATGCTGGATAGTGTATACTTATTCTCTTGCCTGCGTCTCTTCCTATATTTTGGAAAGCCTCCCTCTCCTACCTCTTTTTCATCTGTCTTTCCTCAACATCGCAGCCCACCACCAACAGAACCATGTCTAACATGCTTGCAAACAGTGGCGTAACTACCATGGGTGCATGAGGTGCAGCTGCTATGGAGGCCCACTGCTCCCCCTGCATCCAGTCATGCATACAAGGTAGGCTGATGTAGTCAGGGCCATCAAGGGGGTCCCGAGTGTCAGTGATGTTGATTTGGTGCTGGCCCACCAGCTGAGTACAGCTGGCTCACTGGCAGGCAGTCATGGAAAGACAGCTGCTCCAGTCGCGAGGCAATCAGAGCTTGCAGACCGACAGCCAATCAGCAGTGGCAGTTTCTGTTTGGCTGGAGGTCCGCGAGCTCTGCTTGGCTTGCGGCCAGTGCCAGATTCAAATTGCAATAGCGCTGTCTGTCCATGGGTGATGCTACCTGTCGGTTAGCCCGCTGAAATTAGCTGGCAGCCTGGCCCCAAATCCACACCTGCTGGCTGCTGATGGCACACAGGGGGAGGTGAGAGGCTGCTGGAGGGCATGGGGAGGTGAGTTGCTGGGGGGGGGGGGCATAATGTGTAACGGGCACTACTATTGTGTGGAATAATGTGTTATATGGGGGAACTACTACTATGTGGCATAATCTGTAAAGGGCATTACCGTGTGGTATAATGTGTAAGGAGTATTACTATGTAGTGTAAGGGGCATTACTGTGTGGCATAATGTATAAGGGGCACCACTACTGCGTGGCATAATGTGTATAAAGGGTACTACTATGTGGCGTAAACTGAATGGACTCTGTGTGGCATAACCTAAATGGGGTCTGTGTGGCATAACATGAATGGGCTCTGTGTGGGGGCAAATGTATGTTTTTTTTTTTACCTTTGGGGGGCCTTTTAAAATTTTGCTATGTGGACCCTATGTAGTTACGCCCTTGCATGCAAACACAAAGGCTCTGGATTTAATATGAACTTGCATGAGTCATCAAGTTTGTTCAGACTGAGGTGAAAATTATACTTCTGTAGCTATCTGTTACAAGCCCTGTCCAGGACTTGTCTCCTGCCAGTATTCCTCCTGCTCCTGACCATGCTTCTAGGTTGCCGGTTGTTAGGAGACGTCAGAGATTTCACATGTTTCCTCCTAGTGTTGCCTGATTGGCACCTGATCCTATTTGAACTTCCTGGACTGTCGCCGCCCTGTCGGCTATAGAGTTTTCATGTGGAACTTTTGGTTATGCAAGCTGCTCTCTGTGCATCCAGACTTCCAGCTATATTTTCTACATGCTGCGTGTATTCTGCTCACCGGCTTTTAAGTGACCCAAGTACCCTGGGTCCAAGCAACGCTGTCTCCAGGGCCCTCCAGGCCATACAGCTATCCTGCTTCTATACCACGGTTCAAGCATTGCTGTCTACAGAGCCCTCCAGACCATACAGCTATCCTGCTTCTATACCACGGTTCAAGCATCGCTGTCTACAGAGCATCCAGGTCATACAGCTATCCTGCTTCTATACCACGGTTCAAGCATCGCTGTCTACTAAGCTCTCCAGGCCATACAGCTATCCTACTTCTATACCTCGGTTCAAGAATTGCTGTCTACAGAGCCCTGCAGGCTATACAGCCATCCTGCTTCTATACCACGGTTCAAGCATCGCTGTCTATTGAGCCCTCTAGGCCATACAGCTATCCTGCTTCTAAACCACGTTTCTAGCTACGCTGTCTACTAGGCCCTTCAGGCCATACAGCAATCCTGCTTCAACACCACGTTTCAAGCACCACTGTTTACTAGGCCCTCCTGGCCATACAGAAATCCTGCTTCTACACCAGGTTTCAAGCATCGCTGTCTGCTAGGCCATCCAGCAATCCTTCTTCTTCACCACGTTTCAAGCATTGCTGTCTACTAGGCCTCCTGGCCATTTAACAACTTTAGTTTGGACTGTAAACCTACAGTATGTTCTATTGACTGTCCTATGGTTTCAGCTCCTTATTGCACCATTGACATGTTGTGTTTTCACTGGTCCATCATATCATTTATTTAGTAAACTGCCATGATTTAACTATACTTCTTGTGTTTGTTCTTCGATGTGCCACGTATCTCCAACACCTCCATCTCGGTCCTAGCAATTGCTAGAGGATCGTAACACTATCTCACAGGTTTTTGGTAGACCTCCAATTTCCACTGGAGCCAGCCCTGGAACCTGTGTAATTTAAGAGTGTCCCTATTTTTTAGAGATTTTGTGACTGTGTGACACTGACGAAGTTCAAACCTAGGCAAAAACCTAATCCTGGTCAAACTACACCACAATGCCACATTTGGTGAAGCTAGGTCCAAAACTCTGGCCGTGCATAAAGGACAAACAAGCGGACAGACAGACATGCTTTCTTGATTATTATATGGATGATGTGTGCATCATCTATTATAGAGCCATAAAATTATAAATGTTCCCACTATAAATACACTTTTTGTTGTCCTATTGCAGCACACGGGTATAACGGCAGATCCCCATCATCCACTGCACTGATCTATCCTATTACTGTACATACTATAACATCTAGAGCAGTGATTCCCAACCTCAGTCCTCAAGACACACTAACAGTCCTGGTTTTGGTGATATCCATGCTAAAGCACAGATGGCTTACTCAAAATAACTGAGGTACTAATTAAGTTGCCTGAGCTCAAGTATGGCTATCCTTAAAACCTGGACTGTTAGTGTGCCTTGAGGACCGTGGTTGGGAACCCCTGATCTAGAGTATATAACGTGTTCACTTCATGAGTGCTGGCATAAATCTTGCAGCGTTTGTTCCCCTTGGATCATAAACCATAAGGAAGCATAAAACAACTGATTGTGGGCCTGCACGGATCGCAATTGCAACCAAGTACGCAGATTGGCCGATTGTTGCGTACTGCACATGCATATACACTGCACATGCACGGCGATCGCACTGCGATTACTCACGCAGATAGGAATCCATCAAAGAGTGAGTGACAGGACGTGAGCGTTTGGGGGCTGTGACGAGCGAGTGGCTGCAGAAATGAAGGTGTACCGCTTCTTTGTACGCCATTGCATGGGTGTGCATAAATTAGCCACTGTGATTGCTTATGCAGCTTGAGTGCTCACTGCATGAGACGAGACTTGCAATTTTTGCGAAGGGTCAGACCTGCTGTAGTTGTGCGTGACGGGCCGATGTCCTTCGATGTTACTGATGTATACGCACAACTGCAAAGTATTAGAGATATGAGAAAGCAGTAGTGGGCGTCCCTATGCTGGCTGAGCGGTGGCCGGCATTCGCATATTCTCACTGCAACTTTGCTTACGATTACGCAGCTGAGATTGCGATCCGTGCTAAATCAGGCCCTATGTTTGGTTCTATTGCTTTTTCTGTGCATGCAGCAGGTACAGCTCACTCCTCCTACCCCTCCCTGCCTCCATTGTTCTTCCTCTGCTCACATCCCTGACATGCCCCTTCTCCTCCATTTCCCCCGCTATTATTTTTATATCTCTTAAGCTATATCTGTTTATGTAATAATCCCCAGCCTGCAATTATTTCTGCATTTCATCTTGCAAGAAGCTTATTGTCCAATATGAAAACTGATTATTATTGATCCTCAAATTACTATTATGCCCAGCTCTATCTCCCTTTTTCTTTCTTCATCTTTCCCTGGTTTAAAATTGAAATCTTCAATCAAACATGTTTAAAAAATAATAATATATAATGTACATACATGCAGAGGTTCCCATTCTGGCACCCAGCAGTGCTGAAGCCTCAGCTCTATGTTCTTACAGGCCGGGTGGCTTTGGCAGGGTTCTCCAGGTGGAGGTGACGAATGAGAACCCTGCAAATCCTTCCTGCTCCTCGGCTGTAAGAGGCAGTTTACGGGCTTCTGCTGCCTCCATTCTTTCCAGATGTTTAGTTTTGGAGGCAGGCGGTGGAACGGTTGGCTAAAGAAAGAAGAAATAACATTTATACCAATGACTATTGCATCTTTTATTTGTAAGGTAGAAAAAGAGGCATTTACAACACTCCCTTTTGTAGAGATTTTGCACAATAGTTTAAATACTAGGTGCTTACAAGGAGGTACATTTACTAAGGTACAGGTTTTTAGAAGTGGAGTTGTTGCCCATAGCAACCAATCAGATTCTAGATATTATCTTCTAGAAGATGCTAGATAAATGATAAGTAGAATCTGATTGGTTGCTATGGGCAACAACTCCACTTCTAAAAACCTGCACTTTAGTAAATATACCCAAAGATGTCTATATAAAGCTGAAGGAAGTGGCATAAATGTTGCACAAAGAACTGTCAGTCAGACCATATATAACAGTATTGCAGTAGATGCAGTGCTCGAAGTGGGGCGGTATACAGCGGTATGACATATCGCCACTTCCTGCTGCCACTTAATTTTTGATACAGTAGAGAATGTACCAGCGCTGGAACAGCTGTGGCATTGTGTGGAGATGTGTCCATTGTGATGGAGCCGGGAGCATCAGCTCCTGGTTGCACTGCTGTTTACAGCTAGCAGTGGCTGCCAGCCAATCCTGGCTCGCAGACCAGCTACCAGTCAAAAGAAGGGACAGATTTTTTAATCTGGTACCTTCTGCTAGCCAATAGCGGCTTGCAGACCGCCAGCCAATGAGAAGCAGCAAAGTGGCTTTCTCATTGGCTCACGGCCGGTGCTGGATTTAAAAAGACTCTCCTTCTTTTGACTGAGTCACGCGTCCCCGCTGGTAACCGGCTTCGCGGATCCCTATTCCTTCTCTGACAGCTGGTTTAGGGGTTGGATTGTGGACATCTGCTGTCGGTTCTTGCTTCCCTTAGAGTAGCCTCAGCCATTCTCAGGACAGACAAGCTACCCATTGAGGAGACCCTGAAGGACAGTCCTCAGGTCACAGGTCTGGCAGGGAAGTGGCTGTTGTGTGCTGCGTGGGTGTGGGGTGTGTTTGTGGGGGGGGTAGAGGAGGGGTGGATTACATTTTTCATACCCCCACCTCTGAATTCCCACTTCGAGCACTGAGTAGATGTGAGATTGCTCTGGTGCGACTAAAGGTGTTGGCATACTCTATGCTCTCAGGAGAAGTCTATGTAACCTAGAAGTGCACCTTGATGTGCATAGAGGAGAATTCATTTCTAGAGGATAACTATGGAAAAGAGTAAACTGAGTATTAAAGTCCAACCTCCAACCACTTTATTTACACCCATTTATTAACATAAATAATTACAGTTTCCTTCCTAAAATACTGTATTATGTATGGTGCCACATGGTAGTAACGCTAGGAATGACTTTCTCCACTGATGTGCCATATGAAGGCTAAGAGGAGCCCCAATAACAGTGTAGGACAAGACCCAAAGACTATCACCTGGGTGCTGGTGCAATGGTCACATCTTATTATACAGCAGCAATGGTCCCTTAGGTCAGCAAGAAATGTACCATGTCTACCCCTTTACCTCATTGCCAAATTACTGTATCACTCTGAGGGCTCTATTTATTAACATTATTTTTATTAAAAATAAAGTGAAGTAAGGGGCTTTCACACTCTTTTCACATTATTTTAGTTTCACTTTAATTTACTAAAGGACGATTGGAGTAGAATTCGGAAAAATTCTACTCCAAACGCTAATTATCACATATTTTTAGTAAGCAAATCGCCTTTCCCATAATTATAATGGGATAGAACAGCTGACCACCAGAATCCCTGCAGTTAGTATTATGACCACATCCCATATACAGAGGTGGAGGCTAATGCATGCGTCAAGTTATTGCAGTCACAGCGGCAGTACTGTGCAAATGCTAGTTTCAGCTTCCCTCTTGTGTACAAGCGTATGACGGACTCTGCAAGCTCTGAGATGCCCACTTTCCTTGCTTGTGCCAGGGGTTGTATACACTCCACCATTAATGCACCATAACTTGCAATATCGAAATGACAGCCTATGGCAGCACAGTGCTTCCTTCTGAACATCTCCTAAACATGGCCTCTATGGTTGTGGATCTGCTTTTGAGAATGCTGCCTCATTCACTGACATGCCCCTGACTCTCCATAACATGCCTATGACTTTCCATAACACACCTGTGACTTTCCATAACACACCTGTGACTCTCCATAACACACCTGTGACTTTCTATAACACGCCTGTGACACCTTGAGACAGCCTTTTTTTGTATTCACTTTAGGCCATCTCCCGGTAACGCCCAGGAATACCTATGGCTTTCTGACGCCAGCTCAAATGGATGCGATACCATATGCAACAGAGGTGTCTGCATACACATAGAAGTGACAGCGGTGTCTGTGTACACATAGAAGTAACAGCAGTGTCTGCGTACACATAGAAGTAACAGCAGTGTCTGCGTACACATAGAAGTAACAGCGGTGTCTCCGTACACATAATGTACACATAGAAGTAACAGCGGTGTCTGTGTACACATAGAAGTAGATAGGACGTAGGGTTTGAGTCAGAGGTGGACGCAGTGTCAATGTTTGCACAGTTGTGATTATTTGGTACTGAGCATGCACAAATAGTCCTAATTATGTGAATGATAACTTTTATCTATATAGTTCTGCATAACTGGTGGCATTATATAAATAAACAAGGGATGTAGTTACCATGCCGGTGCTCGGGATGTCGGCGTTCAGCAATCGGAATCCCAACACCAGAATAACAACCGCTGGCATCCTGATGGTAAGTATTAGGGTTAGGAGGGGGGGTAAGGGTAAGACACTATGGGGAGGGTTAGGTTACGGGGAGGGAGGGTTAGGGATAAGCTGAGGGGTTAGGCTGCAGGAGGGAAGGTTAGGCTGCAGGGGGCGAGTTAGATTTCGGCTATGGGGAGAAGGTTTAAGCTGCGAGGGGAGGGTTATGGTTAGGCTGTGGGGGGAGGGTTAGGGTTAAGCTGCAGGGGGAGGGTTATGGTTAGGCTGCGGGAAAGGTGAGATAGGGTTAGAACACTTGTCTAATTGGGTCGAGATTCTGACTGTCTGGATGCCACTGTCGGTATTCTGACCACCGGCATCCCAACTGCTGGGATTCCGTATCCAACCCATAAACAATAATAAATGTCAATAATAGGTTGCGTGGCAGCTATAGCCTGGACCATACATGCACATTTGCACATCTCCTTAGCTCCATGTGTCTGACATGTATGTATTATCTGCTGACCAGCATTTAGTGACAGGTTGTCCAGTAGCTCATGGAACTTCTGTGCTATACTTACTGGTGCAGGTATGTATGGGGGTGCGGTGCTAAGGGCTTCAATGGCGACCCAGTCGATTGGCTGAAAGAAGGGATCACGGCATATGTTACCATTAACTCCGAGTCGTCTGGCTTGGTCTTTATGGAGGAGCTGAAAAAATTATTTGCATTTAATTTAATGGCTTACATACAGACATACATAATAGTAGCTCAATACAATCATTTTACAAACATTTCTGCTGCCCGGTACAGAGGAATATAAAGTGATTTGTCCATGGCCACAGCATGTTATACTGACATTCTATCTGGGGTATGTAGTATGTCTCCCATTATCATTCTCCATTCAAAGAACATCTACCCACCAAGCCATTTCTTCTCATATTGCTCCTAATTTGGATTTATCTGTGTAACAATGGGAGGTCAGTATGGGTGTTTCTATAATGGGTGCAGGGTGTACAGTGAGCACTGGCCCCTGGGTGTAACAATGGGTGGTCAGTACGGGTGTTTCTATAATGGGTGCAGGGTGTACAGCGAGCACTGGCCTCTGGGTGTAACAATGGGTGGTCAGTACGGGTGTTTCTATAATGGGTGCAGGGTGTACAGTGAGCACTGGTCCCTGGGTGTAACAATGGGTGGTCAGTATGGGAGTTTCTATAATGGGTGCAGGGTGTACAGTGAGCACTGGCCCCTGGGTGTAACAATGGGAGGTCAGTATGGGTGTTTCTATAATGGGTGCAGGGTGTACAGCGAGCACTGGTCCCTGGGTGTAACAATGGGTGGTCAGTATGGGTGTTTCTATAATGGGTGCAGGGTGTACAGCGAGCACTGGTCCCTGGTTGTAACAATGGGTGGTCAGTATGGGTGTTTCTATAATGGGTGCAGGGTGTACAGCGGGCACTGGTCCCTGGGTGTAACAATGGGAGGTCAGTATGGGTGTTTCTATAATGGGTGCAGGGTGTACAGCGAGCACTGGTCCCTGGGTGTAACAATGGGTGGTCAGTATGGGTGTTTCTATAATGGGTGCAGGGTGTACAGCGAGCACTGGTCCCTGGGTGTAACAATGGGTGGTCAGTATGGGTGTTTCTATAATGGGTGCAGGGTGTACAGCGAGCACTGGTCCCTGGGTGTAACAATGGGTGGTCAGTATGGGTGTTTCTATAATGGGTGCCGGGTGTACAGCGAGCACTGGTCTCTGGGTGTAACAATGGGAGGTCAGTATGGGTGTTTCTATAATGGGTGCAGGGTGTACAGCGAGCACTGGCCCCTGGGTGTAACAATGGGTGGTCAGTATAGGTGTTTCTATAATGGGTGCAGAGTGTACTGCGAGCACTGGCCCCTGGGTGTAACAATGGGTGGTCAGTATGGGTGTTTCTATAATGGGTGCAGAGTGTACAGCGAGCACTGGCACCTGGGTGTAACAATGGGAGGTCAGTATGGGTGTTTCTATAATGGGTGCAGGGTGTACAGCGAGCACTGGTCACTGGGTGTAACAATGGGTGGTCAGTATGGGTGTTTCTATAATGGGTGCAGGGTGTACAGTGAGTACTGGCCCCTGGGTGTAACAATGGGTTGTCAGTATGGGTGTTTCTATAATGGGTGCAGGGTGTACAGTGAGTACTGGCCCCTGGGTGTAACAATGGGAGGTCAGTATGGGTGTTTCTATAATGGGTGCAGGGTGTACAGTGTGCACTGGCCCCTGCATCCAGGGAGCCTCACACCACACACTCTGCACGCATACAGTATTCTGGCATCGGCCTCACAGAAATCACTGGGAAAAAGGTGCTGCTGCATTTTCCCGAAGATCTGCACATGTGCAGTAGAGAAATCACTGGGAATATGGCACCATCGCTGTGTTCCCGGAGTACTGCATTCGCACAGTAGACACTGGCACAGTCCCAGAGGCTACTCTGCAAATTTGACGGAGAGAGAGGGGAGGAGCCATACGGAGTCAGCACATGGGCCCCTCCTCTCTTACACCACTCCTGGTGCTCAGGGTTTTTTGGACATTAGAATATTACTTCTATACTTCTTATTAAACAAAGCATATGAATTATAAGCAGCATGATGGTGTACTATGCCAGGTGGGCACTGCCAGTGCTTTTCTATGACCTCACCTGTGATCACTAGAAATATATATTTATTGGGCTTTGTAAGAACCATACCTGCAATTATCTGTAATGTTTCCAATTGTCTCACTATACAAAAGTCTTCCATTACTTATGTAATAATTGTATTTCTGATTGCAGAGAAAACAGTTGGATGATGCAGGTAGCTGTGTATGTTTTGCCCTGAAATGCACTTTATATTTATTAAGTATATTTATCAAATGAGAAAAGCCATATCTCAATGAAACCGCCCCCATCTCTGCCTTAGCGGAGCCTAACCCTAAAACTCCCAGGGTGGTGCCTAACCCTAAGTTCTCCGGGGGGTGCCTAACTCTAACCTCCCCCCAGTGCCGCATAAACCTAACCCCCCCTTCCTTAGCCTAACCCTCCCCAGGGGGTGCCTAACCCTAATTTTTCCCCAGGGTTGCCATAACCTAACCCCCCCCATCCCCAGGTTAAGTAGTATACTTACCCAGCTGTTGATGATAGGGATGGTGGGGGTCGGGCTTCCAGCATCAGGATTTAGATAGTCATTGGTATTTCGACACCGCTCTTAAGTCCCATGCCGGGCTTGTGCAGTCGGGATATAGACCAGCGGCAACTCATCCGCCGGTCTATTGACTGCATCCCGTGTGAGCCAGCTAGCCGCGGAGACTGGCCCAGAGAAGAAGTAAGATAAGCCTTACAGCTCCTGTCCAGTACTGAGAAGCATCTGAGTATCACTGACCAGGTGATATTGCATTAATAAATTGCATCAATACTGTCTTTCTAATGCAACAAAAAGGAGGGATTAAAATATCCCTATCACGGCTTGCTGATAAGTATCACTCTGCATGCCTGAGATTTCCCAAACATTGTGAGATCTCGTGCACAGCCGGACTTCCACAGAATCCATACCAGCAGGTAATTCTGCCAATATAAGGAATAATGATAAGCCACAAAAGAGCACTTATTGGTTTTAATAACATCTGAATGATTTTCTGCCTACAGCAAAATCGTTACATATTTGCATATAACCTACAGAATAGTAATTTTCTCTATGTTATCTGCTTTCATACATACCGATGTTCATTGTAAGTGTCAAATAGCGCTGGTTATAGTGCATTTAACATTTACCAAATTTTTTTTTTCAATTGAGTATTTTTATTGAGTTTTCGAACAAACACCCAACAACAATTAGAAAATGCAGAATATTCGAGTCAAGGCAGATGTGAAAGCACATAGAACATACATTGGGGAGAAACATATAGCAATGTACACAGGATTATAATATAATACATAAATATCAGGATACGTTAAGTACTCTGTAACCTAAAATCTTGAAACAAAAAATGACTTGAAGGCGCCAATCAAGCCAGTAAGTCCGGAGATATGAGACATACAGTGTATAATCCTTGAATCTCCCCCTTAAATATTACAGATACTTGGATCCCTTAAAAGTTAAAATACCCTCCCTATCCCCTTAAACTAACTAACACCAATCCGCCCCTCCACTAACTCTCCAGCCTAACCAGACATATAATTACTCCCACACATTAATACATAACAGGAGACAGACCCAACCCAGACAATAATTAGCAGATCAATCAGGATATACAGGTATAGACGTATAGACCTGAGCATCAAATTCAACAACATTAAATATATATATATATCAATGACAGTTATTAACAGGGCAACACACATAAAAACATCAGTAATGAGACAATATAGTCTAAAATCCCCTAAGCACACCCCCCCCCCCACCCAAATAAAGGATTTTAATACCACATATAGGGGCAATATACTATAAGATCATGAGCCAGGTATGGCCCAGCTCCCAGGCACAAAAGGAGAATGAAAATTAAATCCCTCCAGCACATGAAAGCAAAACAGAGTCCAGACTGGACACTAGAAATATATATAAACAAAGCAACAGGATATACATGTATATAGAAAAAGAAAAATGGTTTCCAATATACTAATCAGGCCATGCTTCAGCCCCCTGTGAAATAATTAAAAGAGATAGAGTCCCGGACCAGCCTACCCAAAAACAAACATAATAGTATAAATCACGAATTTCCATCACAGCCGGTGGGAATAGATATCGAGCTTTTGGAAAAGCCACTGAAGAATTAAAATATCCAGAAACTTAGAGATCGTCAAACTTGGGAAAAAACACTTCAGATTCAGAAAGTGAAGGAGAAAATGGAGCACCAACGACACAGCCAGCAATGATGGCAGATGGTAACTGAGGCTTTAAGGTGGTTAGACAGCCATCATCTCCCCCCAAATCAGGATCACAGCCGTCATTTTCAAGAAGTTGAACTTCAGTATATGGAATGTCATAATGTAATGGAGAGAGTTCAAAGAGTAATTTTTCCACCCTGGCCACAAGCCTTTCTCTGGAGTTGGTGATGGCTTTAAGGAGAAGTTCCATATTATTTATAGAAAGCATAACCACCTCAGGAGATATTCGTATAGTCAGGTATGTATCACAAACAGGAAAATAGAATAATACAATACTTCACTTCACTGCAGGGCACTAGACATAAACAACAGGAGATCCACCTTCAGCCTGCAGTGCTTTGCTGATGCAGAGTAGCGCTTCAAAATGGAGGCCGGGTTCGGAACCCACAAAATCAGAATGGTCACCAACAGTCTACTCACTGCAAGAAGACTGTTATCCACAACCTTAGTTCCACAGGGCACTGACCGGCATAAATATATTCCCAATCAGGGTATTGTAGCAAGAGCAGCAGCAATCATTTATACCGAATGTGAGATGGCAGTCGGGCCCGGTAGCCACAGGTCCTCAGAAGTCAACATAAATTTGTGAACTGACAGGAGCAACGTCCTCCACCCTCTCACCCACCCAGGACACCAGGCAGGAGGGCTGTGGAATCAGCGCCGAAGCTAGGATCCGGAGCAGCTACCAAAGCTGGATCCAAGATGGTGCCCGCAATGAGGAGACGCTGCAGGGGGAAAGAAAATTATCCCACAGCACCGCAGCCAGAGGAGACAGGCAGGTCGAGAGACTTCAGGAGCGAGGAGGGGTAAGTAGACCACAACGTGCCGAAGTAAAAGACCGGTCAAAGAGTTCAGGATATTAATAACGGATAACTGGGCCTGGGAGCTGTAAAATCAGCCTCCTTCTCCTAGCTCGTCCTGGCCACGCCCCCATTTACCAAATCCTTAGTTCCACCTTTGGGAAACCAGAGCTGAGCCCTTCATGTATTTATGTCCTGGTGCAGTGTATCCTGTAGTTCTCCTGGGGGAGAGTATAAAAGTGTGCCTTTGCTAACCCCATTACACAGCCATAGGACATAGCCATAACTATTACTTTATACATAACCTAGAAAATGTAGGAGAGTGGCACAGGGTTGGAGGGCTGTCTAGCATTTATTAAGGCTCAACAGCAGGGGTGAAACTAGCAGTGGTGCAAAGCACTGGGGCCCACCATAATGAAGGGAGCCCACTGTTGCCAGACAGCATTATCAGCAGGCCAGCCAGGTATTATTAATGAGCCAGACTGACTCATTATAGTACATCGGCAGCTGCCGGGATGAGAGCCATAACAAGGAGAGAGGAGGAACCAGTCTGGCCTCCCCTGATCTCATGGACATTTACATTATATTCTATACTAGCTGGGATACCAAGCATTGCCCTGGTTGAAGGCTGGACTGTGAAGTAACCTGCAGCCTTCATTTTGTTACATTGTCCTTACCTATAACCTGGATAACTATGCAAATTAGGAGTAAATGACAGTGCAGGCGGGTGTATTCTCATACCCTTTGGAATGGGGTATATCAGAAGCAGACTGACTTACAGAACAGCTATAGCTTCCAAAATCACTTTAGTTACAGAAATCACTGCAGAACAGAGGGGGTGATTCAGCTATGGATGGATATGCTTTTGCAGCTGCTAACATGTTAACAGCTGCGATATCTGTAATATGATAATGCAGCAGGAGGTGTTATGCCTCCTGCATACGTTACTGAACCCAGCTGCATCCAAGGACACAGCATCAAATTATCTACAATAATCAGGACTCTGCTTGATCCCTGTCACTGTGTCTGCAGCTGAATCACCACTTGAAATCACTGTGCAGTCCAACATTGAAGACCATGTCTAGCAGTGCTGCCATCCCTGGAATGCCGGGACTGGAGTCCCATTCCCAGAAGAAGGGGGCTCGCTCGCAGTGGCACTGTATGGCTGCGATCAATCTCCCCTGCTGTTTGTAATCTCTGTATGCTAAGCCTTGCCAGGATCAAAGATTGTGGCTTGATTATGCTGTTTGCCACAGTCTAAAAATCTTGAGTGCTGAGCTGCTCATAAGCCTGCCAGGTACTGTGTGTGTATGAAGCCAGCCCATCAGCCCCAGAACCTGTGTAATTAAAGAGTATCTCAGTTTTGTTGGATTCTGTGACAGTGTATGGCTCTGACGATGTTCAAACCTAGGAAAAAACCTATTGCTGGACAAACTACACCATCATGCCAAGTTTGGTGAAGCTAGGTACAAAACTCTGGCTGTGCATAAAGGAAAAACAGACAGGCACACTGTTTTGCTTATTATATAGATGTGTATCTATCATTTCCCTTTTGCTGTGTACAATATCATACAAAGTTATCTATAGCCATTAATATCACATACTTTACAGTTACAATGTATAAATGTAATCTTATTTACCTGTTCAATGATGTCTTTGACCGCAGTGCCTGATGCAGAAAGTCTTTTGGGATTGTATGTAAGACTTCCAGTAATCATTTGAGTTAAAATAACTCCAAATGAATACCAGTCTGCACTGGCATTATACTCCTCACCAGAACGCACCTACCAGAAGAGAGATATTCATTATCAGGCTGTTATCAATAATTTTTCCATTTTATCTTTTATTAATTGACCAAGTCCATCGCGCTGTATAATATGTGTTTATGTGGAGACAGAGGGCCTGATTCAGAGCCGGACGCTCTGACCAGAGCGCTCGCTCTGAATCACGGCCCTCCTACATGAAAATGGAGCGGCCTTATGGACGCTCGCATAGCTGTGGGTTACCACCCACAGCTTATGCGAGCGTCCATGATGATGGTCGCGATGGTCAAGACCATCGCGACCATCGGGCTTGCGATGGAGACCCTGCGGTAGGGTCTCGCTGCCGCAAGCCCTGGAGTGATTTTGGCTCTATCAGAACGCCTCCGTCTGAACGCCTCCGTCTGGCAGCCACGCCCCCGGCATGCCCACCAAAGGGGGTGTGCTGTCAATCAACATCGACAGCACGCCCCCTTTGGTGCGAGACCCGGAGCGACGGAGAGCCCATCGCTAGTCGGGTCTCGCGCATACGCATGATGGAGCTCCCTCCGTCGTGCGCATGCGCAGTAGGGCAACATCGACCCGCTTGCGAGCGTCCTGCGCTCGCGAGCGGGTCTGAATGACCCCCAGAACACACAAAAGTAGAATCATAAAACAATGCAGTGATGTGCGGTGAGGTCAATGGCTGGGGAAGCACACATGTATAAAAACTCAGTTTTTATATTAAAACTCTGGAGCATGACAGGGAGTATGATAGGGGAGGGAGTATGACAGGGGAGGCACTCCCTGCCTACCCCAACCGCACGTCTTTGATACAATGTAATGTGTCAATTCAGGAGACTGATGTGTGGCTTTGTGCCGCCTTGTAATCATATTGGCATATGCTGTGTTTCCTGGGGAAGACTACATGTATATTACCTTAGTGTTACTATAATTATTAAGGACTTTGGGCCTGATTCAGACCCACTCGCGAGCGGCTGTCCGCTCGCAAGTGGGTCGATGTTATGGACTGAGCATGCGCACGACGGAGGGAGCTCCGTCGTGCGCATGCGCCAGACGCGACGAGCGAAGGAAAGTCCTTCGCTCGTTGTGTCCGATCAAAGGGGGCGTGCTGTCAATGTTGATTGACAGCACGCCCCCTTTGGTGGGCGTGCCGGGGGCGTGCCTCCCTGACGGGGGCGTTCCCACGGGAACGCCTCCCGTCAGAAGCCGGCCCACTGACATCACTAGTGATGTCAGTGGGAGTGATTTTGGCTCTGATAGAGCCAAAATCACTCCGGAGCTTGCGGTTGAAAACCTCAACCGCAGGCTCCGGCTCGCAATTTCGATGGTCGCGATGGTCTCGACCATCGCGGCCATCACAATGCACGCTCGTATAGCCTGTGGGTGGTGACCCACAGCTATACGAGCGTCCAGGAGGACGCTCCATGAAAATGGAGCCCGGCCCTCATTCAGAGCGTGCGCTCTGGTCAGAGCGTACGGCTCTGAATGAGGGCCTTTATTTCATTATTATTTGTAAAGCATGGACATTTTCCTGGCCTGGAATCAGGGCCGGCCCAACCATTACTCAGGGTATGCGGCCGCGAAGAGCGCCACAGTGACGAGGGCGCTGCCATCACGCAGCCCGACAGTGGATGCGACGGGGTGGCCGGCAGGCGCAAAGTCCTAGGGGGCCAGGTCTGCGTATACCTTTCTGTGAGGGAAGGAGCGATAACGGTGCTCCGGCATACTTTACTCACATGAGGCAGCTCCTTCCTGCTGCTTCTCTCTATGGTAAGACACCCCGGGGGTCAGAGGGTTGTGTGGTGAGCCCTGATTGGAGGAGCCATGTACACATGACTCGGGCAGGGGCGGAGCTACACCGTCTTGTTCTTCAACTCCTTAGTCCAGGGCTTCAGGCAGCATGGAGGAACTACTAGAAGCTCCACATCAAGGTGAGAGGGGGTGAGACTACAGGGGAACATATTGCTTATGTCCTTCACTCTCTGTGTGTGACCCTGCCTGGATGTGTGTGTGTATGTATGTCTCTATGTAAACCTGTATGTCTCTATATGTA
This sequence comes from Taudactylus pleione, assembly GCA_031769625.1. Taxonomy (NCBI): domain Eukaryota; kingdom Metazoa; phylum Chordata; class Amphibia; order Anura; family Myobatrachidae; genus Taudactylus; species Taudactylus pleione. The sequence goes on along the minus strand of JAUIMM010000213.1, from coordinate 15,884,574 downwards.
ACCCTGTGTGTGTGTATGTATGTCTCTATGTAAACCTGTGTGTGTGTGTGAGAGAGAGAGAGAGAATGGGTAACTGCTGTGTATGTGACAATGTCTGGCAGCTGTGTATGTGACAATGTCTGCTGTGTATGTGACAATGGCTGCTGTGTATGTGACAATGTCTGGCAGCTGTGTGTGTGACAATGTCCGGCTGCTGTGTGTGTGACAATAGCTGCTGTGTATGTGACAATGGCTGCTGTGTGTGTTACAATGTCCGGCTGCTGTGTGTGTGACAATGTCTGGCTGCTGTGTGTGTGACAATGTCTGGCTGCTGTGTGTGTGACAATGGCTGCTGTGTATGTGACAATGGCTGCTGTGTGTGTGACAATGTCTGGGTGCTGTGTGTGTGACAATGGCTGCTGTGTGTGTGACAGGCTGCTGTGTATGTGACAATGTCCGGCTGCTGTGTGTGTGACAATGGGTGCTGTGTGTGTGACAATGGCTGCTGTGTGTTTGACAATGTCTGGCAGCTGTGTATGTGACAATGTCTGGGTGTTGTGTGTGTGACAATATCTGGCTGCTGTGTGTGTGACAATGTCTGGGTGCTGTGTGTGTGACAATGGCTGCTGTGTATGTGACAATATCTGGCTGCTGTGTGTGTGATTATGGCTGCTGTGTATGTGACAATGTCTGGCTGCTGTGTGTGTGACAATGGCTGCTGTGTATGTGTGACAATGTCTGGGTGCTGTGTGTGACAATGGGTGCTGTGTGTGTGACAATGTCTGGGTGCTGTGTGTGTGACAATGGCTGTTGTGTGTGTGACAGGCTGCTGTGTATGTGACAATGTCTGGGTGCTGTGTGTGTGACAATGGGTGCTGTGTGTGTGACAATGTCTGGGTGCTGTGTGTGTGACAATGGCTGTTGTGTGTGTGACAGGCTGCTGTGTATGTGACAATGTCTGGCTGCTGTGTGTGTGACAATGTCTGGCTGCTGTGTGTGTGACAATGGCTGCTGTGTATGTGACAATGTCTGGGTGCTGTGTGTGTGACAATGGGTGCTGTGTGTGTGACAATGTCTGGGTGCTGTGTGTGTGACAATGGCTGCTGTGTGTGTGACAGGCCGCTGTGTATGTGACAATATCTGGCTGCTGTGTGTGTGTGTGCGCATGTGAGACAATTGGTGACTGCTGTGGGTATACAAGACAACGTCTGACTGGTGTGTGTGACAATGGGTGACCTCTATACACCTGCATAGTAAAATGAAAAGGCGGGTAGCTGCTTTGAGCAAGCGGTGAATAAATACAGTACACATGCGCGCCGCATCTAATCACTGGAGAGAGGGACTGGGGGCATGTCCAGCAGATCCCGGAGTGCTGGGCATGCATCAAGTGTGACAAGAATGGGGGGTGGCTTGTGGGTATGGCTTTTCCCATGAGACCACAGCCCCTAAATTATTTTGGGTGCGCGCAACAATATGCTTAGGGGTGCCCAAAAATATATTCGCTTACCAAAAAATTTGGGCTAGGGCCGGCCCTGCCTGGAATATTAGGGAATATAATAATAGTTACTGTCTTGGTCTCCTACCTTGCTCGACATTTCTTAATATTTATTTAGTGACATCTTAAGACCTAACATAATAAATCACTTCATGCTGAAAAGCTAAATAAATAACAAATATGTAACCAGCACCAGTGCTATAGCCAGTGCTTGGTGCTGTTAAAGCAGGGTGACTGGGTATGGAGACTAGCTCTCTCCCGTGCTGGGCAGGCTTACCTACTCTCCGATTTGTCGCGAGCCTCCCGAATATTGGGTGCCGCTCCGGACCCCCGGAAAGCCAGGCAAGCCTCCCGGCTGCTGTCTGCCCCCCATCCACTAATAGAAATCCCTGCAGCGGCAGGGGGCAATGACGCGGTTCGCGCTGAATCGAGTCATTGCAGCCCCGCCCCCTGCTTCACAATACCTTTAATGTTGGCTTTGTGAAGAGGGGGGCGGGGTCATGATGATGCGATCGTGCGGCCCCAACCTTGGCTCCGCCCCAATCTGGCATCAGTGTCTGGCCACGCCCCCCGCAGTGTGCAGGCAAGTATGGTGCTGGGTCACCAGTGGTCTTAAAAAATATAAAACAACGGTACATTTATAAGAAGGTATTACCATGTCTGAACCTGAATCGTAACTAAGAATTCCTGATAACGAGTAATATTTGTCTAATGTGAAGGCTTTGTCTGGGGGAGAAGCAGGGAGAGGAGACGCAGCTGCCCAAAATGCTACAAATCGCGGGTCTGTGGGGAGGGGGTGGAGCTAAAATTACACAATCCTGTCATTTTATCCCAGTCATCTTCCTACAGACCCAGGGCTGCCTAAGGCTGCCTAAGGGCTCCGGCTCCTGAGGGGCGCCGCTGAGGTGACTGAGGTCACTAGCACAAACATGATAGAAGTCTCTAAAAGAGACACCCTTTTGTTACTTAGTACTGACAGCAGAAGCAGATTATATAGACAGCTGCTGCACCCGTACTTTCCCCCTTTTCTTCTATTCATGTATAACATGCCTGGCTGGTTCAGCATTGCAGGCAGGTAGCAGTGTCTATCCTCTTCCCCTCTCCCCCTCTTTGAAAGTACATAGGTGACCTGGGGTATTTATAACCATTTGTGGTATATTCAGCCCAAACTACAGTCAGACACTTTCTGGGGCAGCTCACACATGGGGTTATATTTACTAAAGTAAGAGTTTTTAGAAATGGAGATGTTTCCCATAGCAACTAATCAAATTCTAGCTAGTATCTTCTAGAGGGTGCTAGTTAAATGTTAACTAGAATCTGATTGGTTGCTATGGGTAACATTTCCATTTCTAAAAACTCTCATTTACATACATACATACACAGTGTAAATTCACACAACATATTCTAAACAGGTGCACATTCAACACCGCATCAGCACCATAGTTCATACTGAATATTAGATTGATCATGAAGTTATGATCCATCCAATGTTCAATACAACTTTTGTAATAATACTATTCCACATCATGGGGTATATTTACTAAAGTGAGAGTTTTTAGAAACAATCCAAAAAACGTTCAATACAACAAAAGTTGTATTGAACATTGGATGGATCATAACTTCATGATCAATCTAATATTCAGTATGAACTATGGTGCTGATGCGGTGTTGAATGTGCACCTGTTTAGAATATGTTGTGTGAAGTTACACTGTGTATGCTGTGAAAATGAACATGTGTAAAAGTGACTATGCACAGTCATGTGCACTTTGGACCCTTAAGCTTGCGAGCAGGGCCCTCTTACCCTTATGTATATGAATGTATGTCTGTCTTTTACAACCCAGTATAATGTTAATGTTGATTCAAATTGTAAAGTGCAACGGAACTTGCTGCGCTATATAACAAACTGTTAATAAATAAATAAATAATACTGTCAAAGAGGGCCAGGCTAAAGCTTTGCCGAGGGTGCCAAGAAACCTTGCACTGGCCCTGTACAGACCAGTGATTCCCGTTATACTGCCCACTTCACTAGGAAATGGGGGCATGCGGGAGATCCGGCCACTCTTCAGGGGGTGCAGGGTACTACACGAATAATAGGGAGCCTCCCGTACCTTGTGTTAGAGTAGGTAAGTATGGATAATGTTACTAAATCCTCCATTTGTTTAAGGAATGAAAGCTACAACCTGCTAATCCCTTGTATCTGAGTTCTAGAAGGGCTCATCGTCCTTTCCTCTTCTAGTTACTCTTTCGCCTTAATATCTAAAATCTATAAACTTTAATATGTCACATTCCAGGGAATGTATCCTGGCTTATATTTTGGCTCCATGCATTACTTAAATTGTTTATTTTTATTAATATTGGAATTTATTGAAAGTTGGCAAATAAAAAAGTTGCTAAATAATATAAAAATAATACATGAACAATAAAGTTAATTAATTCCGAGTCTGATGAATGTCGGCTATTTCTCTCCATACAAGAATTCAGAATTCATTAATTCAGCTATTGGACTAAAGTTGGACAAACATGTCACAAGCCAATCCAATCATTTCATCTACTTAGTTGTTATAGGATTGTTAAAGATTCAAGAGTGTGGTGAAAATAATAGATTAAATGCATTCTAATGTAGATGGTTACATCGATCAATCTAATTGGATTAGGTAATAATGCTTTATCCAAAAAGATTGTATTATATCTTAATTTTATGTATTGTAATTACACAATTAAAGTCTTACAGATCTCTATGTTCTGTTACACTAAAATTCTGATGTGTATTGTGTGTGCTTAAAGAATATATTGCCAGAATATGTATGGAAATCTATATATGTACTTTGCTTTGTGTCTTTCAGTTAGTAGGTGACACAAAGAAAGCGTACTCTCCTCCCCAGACTGTGTAAGCCTGGGTGGTAATAGCAGCTGAATGACGGCTGCATTCCTAATGACATAACGGAAAGCTAATGCAATTACATGCGTGTCTTCATGCTTATGCATCACGCCACCACACTGTGGGCCTCATTCAGAGCCACGTGGGCCTCATTCAGAGCCACTCGTAAGCGGCCGCTCGTTCGCTCCGAGCGATGTTCGCACATCTGCGCATGCGTATGGGTCGTAATGCGCATGCGCCAACCAGTCAGTGTGGTCGGAAATCGTGTGTTCGCAAAATAGCGAGTGCCTGCTAATTTGAGTGACAGGATGAGGCGTTTGTGGGTGGTAACAGGGGAAGGTGCTTGAAAACGGGGAGTGGAGATCCGAATGCAAGCGTGCCAAACGGTCAAAACGGGCGTTTTAAGGGTGTGCATAATTAACAAAGCAGCGTCATCGGCCACGTCACTTGGTTGTCTCTTAGCCTGAACTGTACGCATGATTGCGGTAGGAAAATCCTACCACAAGCACTGCGAGCAGTTCAGACGCCTTTCGATGTACTCGATTAATCAAATAAATAGCGGAGATGACGTAGGATGCGAGCAGCCAGGGGGCGTCTTTACAAAATAGCAAGCGCATGTTTCGTTCGCTCGCTCAGACATAGAGGCGTCAACAGACCGCAAAGAGCGAGCGCTCAGTTTAAATAGCCGGCCCCTTTTTCTGAACGAGCGAGCGCAAATAGCGTCTGGCTCTGAATCAGGCCCTGTGTTCTGTCTGCTTGAGTAGCTGTCATCATCAGTGTTGCCACTTACACCTACTGTACCCTATGCTTAGAGCAACAGATCGGTGTAAAATAGGTGTCCCTCAGGCATATGCATGACTCTCCCATGACTCTCCCATAAGCCAGTCCTCTTCTGTGCTTCCACCCAGTTATCACCCAGATACACTCATTCTTGTATGGAGAGAAATGGCCGACATCAATAAGATACAAAATCACCCATAACTACGCAAAGATGTAATTGTGTACTACAGTGCATGCCCAGTTTGCTCAATTTGGCTAGATGCGGCCACATATGGGGTTACATGTAACTTATGCTGGGTACACACTGAGATGACGGGTCAGTGAACAAACCGATCTGCCATCAGAGCTGCCGATTGGTAACCTATACACACTTACCAATCGGCAGCTCAACATATCTGGGCTGCTTTCACAACTGGGTGGGCATTTAAATTTGCCCATCCAGTTGAGATGTCAGTGTTAGCGGTCCTTGCAGCAAGCGAATGGACAGTCGGCTGCAGGTTTGACCTGATATGTCTGTGAATTACATCCTCCACAGACATATCTGGTGTCCAACCTGCCGATGCACTCGCGATATATCGTTCATTGATTGAACACAACGATATATCGAAAAGTGTGTGCCCAGCATTAGAATCAGGCCCAACGTGTGTAGTAACCAGTAGGAAACCCATGTGCACCTCACCTCAGGAGCGATGTAGCCACGTGTCCCAACACAGCCAGTGGCTCTCCGGTCTCCGTGCATGTTCTCAATAGCGAGACCGAAGTCGGCGATCTTGATGTTGCCCGTTTCAGCCACTAAGATGTTCTCTGGCTTGAGGTCTCTGTGAAGAAAATCAAATCTTTGTATGCACTATGCTTTCATATAAACATGATTTACTTTTATATATAGAATTATATTATACTTTATATGTGTATTTTCTAAATATCTGTAATTTTGAATTTATAGTTAGAAGCAGGGACTAGAGTGTCAGCTCCTATTGTATTCAGTGTTAGGTTAGTGTCCTTGCGATCCCACTATTTCATGTACATTGGTATGTGTTCAGCAGCATTCAATGTTATTTAATAAGTAGAGACCTACTTAGACCATTAACATTTGCAATGCTAATTTGTGTGGGTACTGCATGAATAATTACTGATATTAACATTTTAATATAAGCAGCCCAAAGAGTACCAAACTATGCTCAGCAGTGATGGGGTTACAGAGCCTTTGTGCCCTGCACAGGATTCCATTTATTGCTGCAAGCAGAGGTGGCAAAAGCTGTTTTTGGCACAAATTTAGTAGCATGCCTCTGCCATGCCCTCAGCAAGCCCAATTTACTATTCCCATCATTATTGTTCCTACTCCTATACATTAACTCAGTAGTGTCCCCACACATTATACCAGAAGTGTTCCCAGTACATTATCCCTAAACAGTGACCCCACATAATATATAACCAGTAGAGCCTGTCCTGTTACTAGTGTACAGGGTTTATTTTCCCATCCTCTTGGCCACATATTCTCATTATCATATCTATAGGCTCTAATCCCATCTGTATAACACATACATGTTTTATGCCTTTTAATGGTGTTGGTATGTGTGCCTTAGCACTTATGTGAAAAAATGTGATTATAACAGTGGCCAGCCTGCTGACCTTGTAAATCTTCTGCCCTTGGCCACCTTGCTGGCCAGTGTATACTGTTCTAACTCACAGATGTATTCACTGCATCTTATAGCTGCTATCAGCCTCTGTTTTTTTGGCTCAGAGCATTTTCTTTTCTAATACCTTATAGAGACTTGGTACCAGTTTGGACTTTAGTGCAGGAAAAGAAATTTCTATTTCAGGGTCCATAGGGTATCCACAGGATACCTTGGGGTATAGGTGTGACGTCAGTCGCAGGGCACCAAAGAGTTAAGCTTTCAGCCTCCCAGGATGCACTAGGTCCCCCTCCTATACCCCGCCCCCGAGCCAAGGCACCTCAGTTTAGTTTGGTGCCCGGCCGGAGTCGGGTGCACCTGTTGGAGTGGGGGCTAGAAGAGCCCCTGAAGCTTTTTCTTCATGCAGCTGTGGCTGCACATCTGGATGAACAGCATGGACAGTCAGTCCTGACGTCCATGCTGTCTTCCCTACACCCCGCCGGTACCAGAACGCCGGTACTGATCCGGGGATGCTGGTGGGCATCTGGGGTCACAGCTAGCGGTGACCCCAGATGTTCCGAACCATGGCCGGATTCAAGGGGGACAGAGGTAAGCAGCGGGGTCCCGCGGTGGGTCCCCGCTGATCACATGGTCCTAAGTCCCCAGGCAGGGGGCTCCCTGGGGACTGGCTGCAGCGTGGAGCCAGGCGACCAACCTGCGCTTCCACTACCCCCTGGGACAGCGGACCGCAGCAGAGCGGTAGCGCTGCGGCGTCCCATGGGTTAAATGCATGCCAGGGGAGCGCGCCTTCCCTGTCTCACAGCCGGCGCCTCCCCCGCTGCACACAGCCCTCTCTGCACTGTGCTGACTGGCCCTGTGTCAGCGCTCCTCCCCCAGGCCAGCCTTCTCTCTGCTCCTCGGCGGCCATCTTTTCAGAAGCATGGTGAACGCTGCTGGAAGCCTGCATTGGAAGCATCGTGGTCTGGGTCCCCCCGCATACCTCTCCTCCGCTGTGGTCAGGTCTGTGTATGCAGCGCTGTGTCCTACCAGGCCCTGTGTCTGTGTAGTTGAGTGATCAGCGCTGTTAGTGCAGGAATTGATTTTCTTTGCATTGTATGTGACTGTGCTAGCGCTGCCTGTAACTTTACTTCTCAAGACTGTCAGCTTTATTACTGTCCCTGTTCTTTCTGCTAAGCCCTTGCGGTGCGGTGCTGCAGGGTGGTCTCTCGCCTATTTAATATATAATTGGTGAGAGGGGTCACATACGTGGTACCATCATGTCTGAAAGTGATTTTCCCCTCCAGCTACAGTGTACCACGTGTAAAGTACCGTTAGCGGAGGGGGAGGGTAGCGCGGAGGGCCTTTGCCGGCAGTGTTTGTCCATGGCGCGGCTTCTTACGGTTACAGCACCGGTACAGGAGCCGCCCTGGGCTTGTTTCGCTCAGGCGCTAACAGCTTTAGTGGGCCAGTTAGCTCCGCAGCCCGCGTTTACTCTGATGGGTTTGTCCCAGCAGTCTGTGGTGTCGTCACCCATGCAGGGTTTCCCACGACAATTGGTGGTACCCCACAGTCTCCCTATTTCCCCGCTCCCGGTTTCTCAGGAGCCAGCGTGGGTTAACTCCCTGACGAGTTCTGTACAGCACTTGTCAGATGTGTTGCAAGGGGAGTCTGTGATGCAGCCTCATAAACGGCCGGTGGCGTCTGTGTCCGCTCCTTATGAGGATGACGAAGGGACGTCTGATGATGGGGAGATTCTGGATCCTTACGATCAGGAACCTCTCCATACTAAGGACGCTGATGCTAAGTCCAAAGTATATATTCCTGGACTTATTCGGGCGGTCCGCACAGCCTTGGTGATTGAGGACGAAGTTCCCCCAGCGGCTACGTCTAAGTATGCCTTTTTCAAAGACATGAAGGGCGATGCCACAGTCTTTCCTCTTTCGGGTCAGTTGGTGGACCATTTAGAGGAGGCGTGGAAACAGCCTGGCAAAAGATACCAGCCGCAGAGACGCCTGGCGGTGGCTTATCCGTTCGCGATAATTATTTTGCTAAGTGGGAATCCCCTCCACAGGTGGATTCTCACGTGACCCGTCTTGTCCGTAGTGCCACATTGCCGATGCCATCCATGTCCTCCCTTAAGGATGCTACGGACCGCAAGGTGGAAATCTGCCTGAAGTCCGCTTATTCCCTTGCGGGGGGGGCAGCACGGCCGGCTATGGCCATTTGCTGGGTTGCCAGAGCGATGGAGCGCTGGGCGGATTCACTAGAGGCTTCTTTTGATTCCGACTGTCCGGCCGAACAGGCGGAGTTGATTGGCAATCTCCGTGATTCGGCCACCTACATCAACGAGGCGGCTCTAGGCATTAGTACTCTGGTGTCTAGAATTTCTTCAGCAGCGGTAGCTGCTCGTCGCACCTTGTGGCTGCGATCCTGGAAGGCGGACGCAGATTCCAAGAACGGTCTGGAAGCGTTGCTGTTTACCGGAGAAGTTCTCTTCGGTCCGGATCTGGATAAGATTGTGGCCACGCTGGCGGCAGCCAAATCGGCTTGTCTCCCGTCGGCCGCTGCTCCTTCTGGTTCTGGACCATCATCCTTTCGGTCATCTAGGGCCCAGGGCAGGCCCAAACCACAGTCGTTTCCTCGTCAGGCTGGCCCTAGGAAATCGGTCAAGCCACGGAAGCAGGCATGGAGTACCAGACGTCCGGCCCCCAAGCCAGATGACAAGCCTGCGGCCTGACGGTCCGGGCCTCCCTTTGGGGGATCCCAGGGTGGGAGGCCGCCTGCTGCAGTTTGCCCAGTGTTGGTCGGTCACTACGACAGACACTTGGGTTCTGGAGGTGGTCTCCCACGGGTACGCCCTCTCCTTCCGGCACAGACCCCCTGCTCGATTCTTCACCACGGGTCTACCATCAGACCGGAACAAGGCTACGGAGCTGCGGAAGGTATTGCACACTATGCTCCAGGCTGGAGTTATAGTGCCTGTTCCATTCTCCCAGAGGGGCCAGGGTTTCTACTCAAATCTTTTTTTGGTACAGAAACCCAATGGGTCCTTTCGTCCGATTCTCAACCTCAAAGCACTCAACAAGTCTTTGCGGGTACCGAAGTTTCGGATGGAGACCCTACGGTCCATCATTCTGGCGCTGGAACCTGGGGACTACATGGTGTCATTGGACATACAGGACGCTTACCTGCATGTCCCTATTCTTTTGCGCCATCAACAGTTTCTCAGGTTTGCAATCCGCAGCGACCACTTCCAGTTTCGGGCGTTACCTTTTGGCCTGGCAACAGCACCGCGTGTGTTCACCAAGGTGATGGCGGTCATGGCGGCTTCTCTGCGGCTGCAGGGAGTCCGCATGTTGCCGTACTTGGACGACCTGTTATTGGTGGCGGGATCATCAGAGCTCCTGTTACGCCACTTGGACCTGACCATTGCCCTGCTGCAACGGCACGGCTGGCTAATCAACTGGCAGAAGTCCACTCTAATCCCGTCTCGGAGGATTCTGCATCTTGGAGCCTTATTGGACTCGGGACAGCAAAAGATCTTCGTGACGGAGGAAAAGATCTCTGCTTTACAGTCAAGGGTGCGCAGTTGTCTGCACAGCCGCCGGGTGTCTCTACACTCGGCGATGAGGTTACTGGGCTCCATGGTGTCGGTGTTCGACATGGTGGAATATGCCCAGTTTCACTCCAGACCTCTGCAGCACCTGATCCTGTCAAAGTGGAACGGGCTGCCTCAGTCTCTGAAGTCCCAGACGATTGTGTTCACCCCGGAGGTTCGTCTGTCCCTTGCTTGGTGGTTACAGACGTCCCACCTCAGCGAGGGACGTCCGTTCTGGGTTCCAAATTGGGTCCCGTTGACAACGGACGCCAGTCTTCGGGGCTGGGGAGCAGTTTCGGGTCCACATCTGTTCCAGGGCAGGTGGACGCCGACAGAAGCGGAGCTTCCAATCAATATCTTGGAACTCCGTGCGGTCTTCAATGCTCTCCTTCAGGCACATCGGTTTCTCCAGGGTCACCCGGTACAGGTCCAGTCGGACAACGCTACCACCATGGCCTACATAAACAGGCAAGGAGGAACCCGAAGCCGGGCGGCTCTCGTAGAGGTGTCTCGGATCCTGGTTTGGGCGGAGCGCAATCTTCCGGCCATATCAGCGGTCTTCATCCCGGGAGTGCTCAATTGGGAGGCGGACTTTCTAAGTCACCAGGACGTTCATCCGGGGGAATGGTCCCTGCACCCGGACGTTTTTCAACTACTGGTGGACAGATGGGGTCTTCCAGAGATCGACCTCATGGCGTCCCGGCACAACAACAAGTTGCCGGTGTACGGGTCTCGCACAAGAGACGAAGGGGCGTCTCTGGTGGATGCTCTGTCCGTCCGGTGGACGTTCCGGTTCGCATACCTGTTCCCTCCGGTCTCCCTTCTTCCACGGGTAATCCGGAAATTCAAACAGGAAGGAGGGACGCTCCTGTTGATAGCTCCCGCGTGGCCCAGACGGCACTGGTTTTCAGACCTTCAGGGTCTGTCCGTGGACAGTCCTCTGCAGTTGCCGCTACGACCGGACCTCCTGTCTCAGGGTCCTTGTCGTCACCCGGACCTGACTCGGCTGTCTTTGACGGCGTGGCTGTTGAGACGGCCATGCTGAGGTCCCGGGGGTTTTCCAGCTCTGTGGTGCGTACCATGTTGCGAGCTCGGAAACCGTCTTCCGCGAGGATATACCATCGCGTGTGGCATACGTTCTTCCAGTGGTGTCGACCGAGAGGTTATGCACCGCGAGAGTTTCGTCTGTCTCGGATTCTCGCCTTCCTGCAAGCGGGACTAGATCATGGGCTTCGCCTTGCTTCTTTGAAGGTACAGGTTTCGGCCCTATCTGTCTGGTTTCACCGTAGGATTGCTACAATCCCGGATGTGCGCACCTTTATGCAAGGTGTTGTCCGCATTCAGCCGCCCTTTGTTCCACCTGTGGCGCCTTGGGATTTGGCTGTGGTCCTGAGGGCTCTCCAAGGACCGCCGTTTGAACCACTGGGATCAGTGGATCTTAAATGGCTAACAGCTAAGACTGTTTTCCTTCTGGCTATTGCTTCGGCCAGACGTGTTTCTGAGTTAGGGGCTCTTTCTTGTAGACCCCCTTTCTTGGTTTTTCATGGGAACAGGGCAGTACTCCGCACTCGGCCCGAGTTTCTTCCCAAAGTTGTTTCCCAGTTTCATGTTATCGAGGAAATCGTTGTTCCGGCCTTTAACTCACCGGGTCTTTCCGTGGGTGAGGCCTCTTTGGATGTTGTGCGGGCCTTAAGGACTTATGTTGACCGCACTTCTTCGTTTAGGAAGTCGGACGCTTTGTTTGTCCTCTATGGCTTCCGTAAAAAGGGTTGGCCTGCTTCAAAGCAAACTTTGGCAGCCTGGATCCGTATGGCTATTTCTGAAGCTTATCTTCATGAAGGCCTACCGGTTCCTCCTTCTCTGAAGGCTCATTCCACTAGGTCTGTGGGTCCTTCGTGGGCAGCTCGACGTGGTGCCTCTGCAGTCCAGATCTGCAAGGCTGCTACGTGGTCCTCTGTCCATACCTTCGTGAGGTATTACAGGTTTGACACCTTCGCCTCTCAGGATGCTTCCTTCGGGCGGCGGATTCTCCTTTCTGCACAGGAGCGTCCCCACCCTTAAAGGATACTGCTTTGGGACATCCCCAAGGTATCCTGTGGATACCCTATGGACCCTGAAGTAGAAAATATGAGATATGGTAAGAACTTACCCTTGTTATCTCTATTTCTACGAAGTCCATAGGGTTCCACAGGACTCCCGCCCTGTCGCACCTGTGCTGCAGATGGGCTTTGCTCTGGTCACCGGTTTTCCGTCTCCCTCTGGTGAGAATGTGATTCTTGTATGTGACCAGATCTTTGTTCTCTCTCTTCCTTCTCCTCCTCCGGCCTATGGCTTGGTAACTAACTGAGGTGCCTTGGCTCGGGGGCGGGGTATAGGAGGGGGACCTAGTGCATCCTGGGAGGCTGAAAGCTTAACTCTTTGGTGCCCTGCGACTGACGTCACACCTATACCCCAAGGTATCCTGTGGAACCCTATGGACTTCGTAGAAATAGAGATAACAAGGGTAAGTTCTTACCATATCTCATATTATAGCACTATTAGCTCATTGTATTTAATGGTTAGTTTTCTATCCTGTATTGGTATGCCCAAGAGGCCTATTCATCAACACTAAAATAACGTTTTTAAGGACATTTTCCTTAATTAACGTTATTTTAGTATACATGAAGTATCTTAACACAGGAGATATCACTGATATCTCCTTGCTAAGTCCCCCTGCATTAATTTCCACACTATGTGGAAATTATGGTATTCATCAAATTCCGAAAATTATGTATTTTTGGAATTTGATGGAGGTACTGTATCCGCCACTGTGAAGTGGTGAATAGCAGGTGACACTTACCTGCTTCCAGCTGGAGAGGTCCCCCGGCGTCTTCCTCCGGCGCTCTGTTCCCTCCTCTGGCTCTGGTGGTTGATCGGACAACTGTGGTCTCCCAGCAGAACACAATGAATAAAGTTTAGAAAGAAAAAAAAAGTTTTTATTTCTAAACTGTACTGTGGTCTGCTGGGAGACCACGTGTCAGACCAGCAGGACGTAGCCGGAGGCTTCTACGCGGGCAGGTAAGTGCGGGACGGGGGGGAGGTGGGGTTGGGGGATACACAAAATTAACGTAGCTGTAGGTAGTGCTGCACATGCGCTGGGTTTACGAATGTAACAGCACATGCGCAGCATGGATTCCAGCTACGGTAAGTTAGTGTAGAGAGGGAAAACTATCTATTTCCCAAAAAGCTGTCATCGCAAATATGACAGCTTTTCGGAATAGATAGTTATGGAGAGAGGAATGATGAATTCCTCCAGTAATTAGGTAGAACTCCATGCCAGTTCTATACTTAATTACCTCCATTAAATTTTAAGTTATGATGAATAGGCCCCCAAGTCTAGTGGCATAGAGAAAGCTCTATCAGTCAGTGATCACAGATGCTGGTAGCTCCTCCAGGACCAGGTGGGAGGTTTCTCAGCCCACTTTTCCCACAGTTGTTGGCAGAGAACTGAGCTGCTAGTAGCACAGAAAAGTACACATTTTTAAAACTCTCCTCACCCAAAAATAATATGAAACTAATAAAACACTGCAGAAGGGAGGGAGTGTGTAAGATATAAGTGGGAATATGTGCCAATGATAAAAGTATAACACATAGACAGGGCCATAGAGAGCGGTGGTGGGCCCTGTTACTGTAGGGGCCTAAATGTGCAGGAGCAGCCATGTCCCCTACAACAAACTATGCAAAATATTATTTGTGGTGTGTCAAAGTGGTGCTGTGTGCCACACAGGGGGATGCAGTGCGCCCCTCTGCCAGGGGCAGATCAAGGAGAGGGGCATGGTCAGTTTGATTGCTCCTCCCCTACCTCCACATTAGGTGCAGGCCGAGGAGACTACAGCTCAGCGGCAGCGCTGATATGTAAGAGGGGGCTGGGAGGGTGGTGGACCTGGATCCCCACTGGGCTCCTCCAACAGCCTGGGCCTTAGCAATTAGTACCCACTGCCCCCTTCCCTCGGGGCACCCCTGCACATAGAAAGTTGGGAACAGGCATGATAAGTATATTACATTCTGTATATTAGACTCTATACTAATACTAATATCACTGTATTATACTGTTGCTAAATTGTAACTATATAATTACCGATGGACTATGCCCTTAGCATGGAGGAATTGCAAACCACATACAATTTCTGCACTGTAGAACCTGGTGGATAGAAAATAAGTAAAGTTACATTGTTGGGACATTTAAATAATGGATGAATGATTTCCAGCCAACAGTCCCCACAATTTGTGCAAATGTCCCCATTCTTTGTTTCATATTTGCCAACTGCCTAATATGATGTTTCTGTCTCTGGGCCTGATTCAGACCCGCTCACGAGCGCTGAGCGCTCGCAAGCGGGTCGATGTTACCCAAGTGCGCATGCGCACGACGGAGGCGGCTCCGTCGGGCGCATGCGCGAGACCCGAATAACGACGGCCAAGCCGTTGTTATAGGTCTCGCACCAAAGGGGGAGTGCTGTTGATGGTGATTGACAGCATGTCCCCTTTGGTGGGCGTGCCGGGGGCGTGGCTGCCCAGACGGAGGCGTTCCCATGGGAACGCCTACGGTCTTGGGCCGGCCCCACTGACATCACTAGTGATGTCAGTGGGAGTGTGTTTGCCTCTGATAGAGCCAAAAGCACTCCAGGGCTTGCGGCAGCGAGACCCTACCGCAAGGGTTTCGTCGCAAGCCCGATGGTCTTGACCATCGCGACCATCATTTTGGCCACTCGCTATAGCTGTGGGTGGTCACCCACAGCTATGCGAGCGGCCAGGAGGCCGCTCCAAAAAGGAGGAGGGACGGCCCTGATTCAGAGCGAGCGTTCTGTCAGAGCGTCCGACTCTGAATCAGGGCCTCTGTGCGTTGTTGCAAATTACTATATATTGAATATAGCGGCGGGTACACACAGGAGCGATGTCGGCACGATATGACTATTTTGTGCGAAGCAGATTAACATATCGGCCACATCGCTCAGTGTGTATGGCCAATATGTGCGCTCCTGCGCCCACTTGCTACACTGTCCGGTTGGTGTGCTGCATGTCCAACCGGACGATATCGCAAGCAGCTCCGTTGCAGCTAATGAAGGACAGAACTAGGTATTGCTCCGTCCTTCATTACCTCGTTCTGATGTGTACCCATGATCCGATACGTCGGCCCGTCAGACCGACATAGCAGCCGGGTACACATCGCTCAGTGTGTACCCGGAGTTTATTAAGAGGAGTATTATTTATTTATGTTTATTATTTATTAACAGTTTCTTATATGGCGCAGCGTATTCCGTTGCGCTTTACAATTTGAGACAACATTAATAGAAAAAAGACTGGGTTGTAAGAGACAGACATAAAGGTAAGAGGACCCTGCTCGCAAGCTTACAATCTATACTGATGCCAGCAAGATGATGCTCAGAAAGTCATTTTCTTATAACACTCACCTTTATTACAGTCACCATTATTTATCAGAATGGAAGGCAACGTATGGAATCAATTTCTTTTAACAATCTCTGGGCCTGATTCAGAGCCGTTCGCTATTTGCGGTCGTTCATTCAAAAGCAAGGGGTGGCTATTCAAGTGATCCGTTCGCAAATTGCAGTCTGTTCACACCTCTAAGTCTGAACGAGCGTGCAAAACATACGCTCGTTTATTTGTTAAAAACGCCCCCTGGCCGCTCTCACCATACGTCATGTCCGCTATTTTTTAGATTAATCGAGTACATCGACCAGCGTATGAACTGCTCGCTATTCTTGTGGTTGGTTTTTGCTACCACAATCTTGCGAGCAGTTCTGGCTATAAAATAACCCAGTGACGTGGTCAATGACGCTGCTGTATTAATTATGCACACCCTTAAAACGCCCGTTTTGACCTTTAAGCACGCCTGCGTTCGGATCTCCACTCCCCATTTTCAAGCACCTTCCCCTGTTACCACCCACATACGCCTCATTCTGTCACTCAAAATAGCAGGCATTCGCTATATTGCGAGTACATGAATTTCGGCCGCACTGACTGGTTCGCGCATGCGTATAACGATCCGTACGCATGCGCAGAAGTGCGAACATCGCTCGGAACGAGCGTACTGCCGCTAGCGAGTGGCTCTGAATGAGGGCCTCTATCACTAATCTAATGGTGTTCATCTCTCAATTAGATAGGTGAGCTTGTATGTGCACAGGAAAACAGCACCTTCATAGAAGTTCATCTCCACTGCAGCTCTATCCTAAGTTTCTGGTGTTAAACCCAATATTTCTTCTTCTTAACTCAAATCCAGGGGAAGCAATCGGGAAGCCGACTGCCTAAATACCGGCAGCCGGCTTCCCGACTGTCATATCCCAGCAAGGGTGAAATGCCGGGCATCTAGATGTAGACGCCCGCATTTCCCCGGCGCCGGGAGACCGGCGCCCCCGGCATCCCGATCGTAGTGATGCCGGGCGCCGCGAGCGGACAGCCGCGGGGGGGGGAGGGTTAGGTTTAGGGCTCCCGGGGGGGACTTAGGGTTAGGCTAGGGGGAGGGAGGGTTAGGGTTAATCACCCCCGGGGGGGACTTAGGGTTAGGCTAGGGGGAGGGAGGGTTAGGGTTAATCACCCCCGGGGAGGACTTAGGGTTAGGCACCCCCCCGGGGGACTTAGGTTTAGGCAGCGGCGAAGGGGGTGGTTAGGGTTAGGCACTTGGGGGGGAAGTTAGGGTTAGGCACCCCTAAGGAGGGTTAGGGGGGTTAGGTTAGGTTAGTAGATACTCACCTATCCACGATCGGGATTTCCAGCGCTGTCGGGCTTCCGCTGCTCGGAACTCTACTGATGTCGGCCTGCCGCTGACGGGAATCGAACCCATTCCCCAAACCAGACATCAATCTGCCCAATCTGAAACTATAACCCTAATATTTACAAATAATAACCATATAGATTAGGCTAGTATTAAGCAGCTCAAACCACATAGCCAATAAAGACTAGTCATAAAAAAGAAAAGTGTCTCTGACAGAGGCTAGTCCCCAGGCCATTTGTGCTATCTTGTCTGTAGACTGAAAAAAAAAAATGGAGAAAAAATGATCAGGCCCCCGCAAGTTAAGAGTACCGTCCTAGGGACAATGGGCTCCACAACATTAGGGGCCAGGAAAATACTATATCATTATGGAAACTCTTGTAGAACTATAAGCAACAGTATGCACAACTGGTGCTCTACAGATGTCCCCGTAACAAATAAAATAAAAAGTATTACCCTGCACTAAATGAAATAGTTGTGCCCCCATAAAATAAAAAGAGCAGTGCCCTGTAATGAATAAAAAGTAGCACCACTGTAGTATATAAACTAAAGAAGAGAGCCCCTATAATAATTAATGAGTAGCACCCCCATAAAAAATAAATTAGTAGAGCAATGCAATAAATAAAATAGAGTAATGCCCCTATTATAAGCAAAAATAAAGAGTAGTGCCACCGTAATTAACAAAATAAAGTGTAGTGCCCCCGTAATTAATAGAGTAGTACTCCCGTAATTAATAAAGAGTAGTGCCCCCGCAATTAATAAAGAGTAGTACCCCCGTAATTAATAAAGAGTAGTGCCCCCGTAATTAATAAAGAGTAGTGCCCCATAATTAATAAAGAGTAGTACCCTGTGATAAATAAAGTAAAAAGTAGCGTCTCTAGGAGAAATAAAATAAATAGTAACGCCTTTAAGACCAGTTTTTCAGGTTCCCCCTTAGAGGACAGGGCCCAATCCTGTGTAGGCTGGGCTCTTACAGAATATAAGGACCTAATGCGATTTAAGAGTTTGAAAACCACCACAAATCTGGATGCAAATTGTTTCAAAACACAGATTAGTAAATGGGTTGGATCTAAAAATCACATTTGATGTGTGGCGGTTTCCCAACCACATACAAAACTGCCCCTTCGTAAAAGTCCACCTTCATGTCACTGACCATTATATGTATAGAATACCCAGCTGTGACCGGCGATGTGTTTGCCCACTTTGATGAAAGCAGCTGCTCAATTCTGTTACAACTAATGTTTGTCACTGCTAATACTATTGATATCCCAATCCTAAGCTACAGTATAAGACTTATACTCAGTGGCAGATGTTACCTAGGGGCTGCGAGGCTGCGCCCCCCCAGTAAAATCAGCAACTTCAATGAGCCAGTGCACTCCGTGACTGTACTGACTACACTGTGACTGGAGGTGGCTTCCTATTAGAGGTGCCTCCTGCCAGTCACGCTAAAGACAGGCAGCCCCAGGGGAAGGTGTCTCCTCCCCCTGGGACTGCCGGTCCGGGCTGCGATCAGCAGAGAGCTGCTTGCAGTGGAAGCCGATGCTCTGCCTTTTGGGCAGCCCTACAGGGCTTATTGAGGCTGCCACCAATGCAGCCCCGAGAAGCTGGTGATATGCGCATGCGCGACGCCACCACCGCTTATGCGCATGCACAGGTCCTGATTCAATGAGCAGGCGCCGGGACCCAGGCCAGCAGCAGCTGCAGCCCCCTCAGGCAAGAGGGCAGGAGCTGCTGCTGCATATAGTCCATGCTATTACATACTGTGTTATCTATTTCTATACATCAGGAGAACCCTTTCCACTGAATACAATGGATCATTATAATATATCACCTATCATAAAGTCCTTCCTCTAACCAGTGTCTCTAACAAGATATTCTCCCATATCCTCACCTTGCACTGGGGATGGTAAGGCGGCCTTTCCTCTGCAGGAGACGATGGAAATCTCCGCCACATGCATACTCCATGCCGAGTAGTAAATGCTCCTGTGTATGGTAGAAGCAATAGTATCAGTATACATGTCAGAGAGGCCAGGAGGACATGGGGAATGTCATCTTTAGACCATAAATAAGTAAAGATAAATTATATACATTATTAATTCATAAAAACTGTCCTTCGGTTATTTTCTCTTCATGGGAATATAATGGATGGTCATGGGGAAGACAAAGGGGCCTATTCATCAACACTAAAATAATGTTTTTAAGGACATTTTCCTTAAATACCGTTATTTTAGTATTCATGAAGTATCTTAACACAGGAGACATCACTGATATCTCCTGGTTAAGTCCCCCTGCGTTAATTTCCACACTCCCCGTACAATAGTATGGGGATATAGAAATTATGGTATTCATCAAATTTGATAGAGTTACTGTCCGCCACTGTGAGGTGGCAAATAGCAGGTAACACTTACCTGTGTCAGCATGGGCAGGTCCCCCGGCATCTTCATCCGGCGCTTTGGTCCCTCCTCTGGCTCCGGTGTCTGCTCGGACACTGTTCTCCCAGCAGAACACAATAAAGTTTAGAAAAAAACAAAACTTTTTTTTTTTCTTCTAAACTGTACAGTGCTCTGCCGGGAGAACACGTCTGAACAGCCACCGGAGCCAGAGGCGCTGCAGCGGGCAGGTAAGTGTGGGACAGGGGGAAGGTATGCGGAGGGGGAGGGGGGTTGAGAGGGACACACAAAATTACCGCAGCTGTAGGTAGTGCTGTGCATGCACTGGTTTTACGAATGTAACAGCGCATGTGCAGCACAGATTCCAGATGCGGTAAGTTAGTGTAGAGAGGGAAAACTCTCGCAATTGCAAAAGAAAAGAAATCGCAAAAATGACAGCTTTTTGGAATAGATAATTATGGGGAGGAGGACTGATGAATTTCTCCAGTAATTAGGTAGAACTCCATGCGAGTTCTAAACCTAATTACCTCCAGAGAATTTGAAGTTATGATGAATAGGCCCCTATGAGAGCAGAGAGAGGGCAGGGGACACAAGGGGGAAAAAGAAGTATTACAGTTTATGGAACATGTTCTATAATGTTATTACAGTCCAGTTATTATTACATAACACCAGTAACATTTTTATTTTTATACCAGAATATTATAATTGTCCTACATGCAAAGATTAATAGTAATTTTTGCATCTAAAACAAAAATAATGAATAATTGCAGAAGAGCTGCACAACTGTATTATCACTAGAAGCTGTTATCTGTAGCGCTGATCCTCAATCCACGGAGCACATGACACAAGTAATATGTAGGGGAATGTATTACTGTATAGGTGGGGGGATGGGGAAGAAATACTGTACTACAGGTGAGATGGTAAATATATTACAGAGATTAGAGGGGAATATTTTACAGCAGTGATGGTGTTATAATCATATATCAGCAGTGGCGGAAGTTCATCCCAGATGCCTGGAGGCAAGATATCATTTAGTGCCCCCCTTATTCCCCATATTTACAGCCCTAAGTGGGGTGAATATATTATTGGTGATGGAGGAGGTGCCCCTTCAGTCCTGGCGCCCGGGGCAGGCGCCTCCATTGTCTCCCATACTTCTACCCCTGTATATCAGTAACAATATGATAAAAGGAATTATGGCCAGCTAGTTCTTAACAGTATTTCCAGGTTAGGATATCCCATCCTCATGACCTCCTATATACTCCCATGTACTAGTCCAGTAAATGCCGCCCCTCAGATTACCCCACTATTAAATGACCATCGGCTAAGATCTGTGCTATATTTAAATCAAGTAAACAGCCCAGTTCTAGCAGTGGAGGAGGAGACGGGGCAGGAGATATTGCTGTAATGATATACTGGTAGGTTAATTGGCTCCCCACAAAATTGACCATAGTGTGTATGTTTGTGAGCATGTGGTAGGGAATATAGATTGTAAGCTCCACTGGGGCAGGGACAGATGTGAATGGTAAGATATTCTCTGTAAAGCGCTGTGGAATATGTGTGCGCTATATAAATAACTGGTAATAAATAAATAAAAATGAATGTAATACAGAAGGCAGCACCCAATGGGAGAGATGTTACTGACATACACTCAGGTACAGCATTTATTTCTGTTTTCCTCTCTATCTTCAATAATCCCTTTATCACCAAGTGGCCTATTCATCGTCGCTTAATTATTACAAAAGCAAATGAAAATGAAAATTTTTACCTGTAATTGTAAAAATTAATTTATCAGGCCATTCATCAAGATATCACAGATATCTCCTACTTACCTTCCACTGGCGGAATGGCCCGCTGTCCCCATACACTAGTATGGGGACAGAATTCATCAAGCTCCAAAAATACATTATTTTCGGAGCTTGAGTGCGGGAGCATTCGCCATCTTGTGTATCACAACCTGCTCCTTCCCTATGGAAAGGAGGTCTGGGTTGCGAAGAAGGATCCTTTTGTATCCCTCCGCCCCTGTCCACTCCTTCCGTCAGATGTCGGGGCTCCTGTGCGCATGCGTGACCTATTGGTTACACATGCGCACTAGCTGCACTGCTCCAAAAGGAGTAGTGAAAAGATTCACGGCTCTGATAGGAGCAGTGATGCCGCTCGCCGTAAAGCTGATTTTCAGGTCACCTGTCACCGCACCGGAGCAATGCTGAATCGGCAAGTTAGAATGTTAATTATCGGGGGTCCCCAATAATTAACGTCATGAATAGACCCCCAAATGATGTAGATACCGTTTACAAGCAGTTTTGAAAATGTATTATATATATATATATGGTGCCAGCATATTCTGTTGTGCTTTACATCTAGATGAGATTTAATTTTTAAAAAGAAAAGTCACAGCAGAATATTAGCATACAGTCAGGTGCATAAATATTGGGACATTGACAGAATTCTCATATTTTGGTATCTATTCACCACCACAATGGCTTTGAAATGAAACAAACAAGATGTGCTTTAACTGCAGACTTTCAGATTTAATTTGAGGGTAATTACATCCAAATCAGGTGAACGGTGTAGGAATTACAACGGTTTCTATATGTGCCTCCCACTTTTTAAGGGGCCAAAAGTAATGGGGCTATCAACTCAAAAGCTATTTCATGGACAGGTGTGGGCTATTCCCTCGTTATTTCATTATCAATTAAGCAGGTAAAAGGTCTGGAGTTGATTCTAGGTGTGACATTTGCATTTGGAATCAGTTGCTGTCGACTCTCAATATGAGATCCAAAGAGCTGTCACTATCAGTGAAGCAAGCCATCATTAGGCTGAAAAATCAACACAAACCCATCAGAGAGATAGCAAAAACATTAGGTGTGGCCAAATCAACTGTTTGGAACATTCTTAAAAAGAAAGAACGCATCAGAGAGCTCAGTAACACCAAAAGACCCGGAAGACCACGGAAAACAACTGTGGTGGATGACAGAAGAATTATTTCCCTGGTGAAGAAAAACCCCTTCACAACAGTTGGCCAAATCAAGAACACTCTCCAGGAGGTAGGTGTATATGTGTCAAAGTCAACAATCAAGAGAAGACTTCACAAGAGTGAATATAAAGGGTTTACCACAAGATGTAAACCATTGGTGAGCCACAAAAACAAGAAGACCAGATTAGAGTTTGCCAAACAACATCTAAAAAAGCCACTACAGTTCTGGAACATCATCCTATGGACAGATGAGACAAAGATCAACTTGTACCAGAGTGATGGGAAGAAAAGAGTATGGAGAAGGAAAGGAACTGCTCATGATCCAAAACATACCACCTCATCAGTGAAGCATAGTGGTGGTAGTGTCATGGCGTGGGCATGTATGGCTGCCAATGGAACTGGTTTCCTTGTATTTATTGATGATGTGACTGCTGACAAAAGCAGCAGAATGAATTCTGAAGTGTTTCGGGCAATATCATATGCTCATATTCAGTCAAATGCTTCAGAACTCATTGGACGGTGCTTCACAGTGCAGATGGACAATGACCCGAAGCATACTGCAAAAGCAACCAAAGAGTTTTTTAAGGCTAAAAAGTTGAATGTTATGCAATGGCCAAGTCAATCCCCTGACCTGAATCCGATTGAGCATGCATTTCACTTGATGAAGACAAAACTGAAGGGAAAATGCCCCAAGAACAAGCAGGAACTGAAGACATTTGCAGTAGAGGCCTGGCAGAGCATCACCAGGGATGACACCCAGCGTCTGGTGTTGTCTATGTGTTCCAGACTTCAGGCTGTAATTGCCTGCAAAGGATTTGCAACAAAGTATTAAAAAGTGAAAGTTAGATTTAGGATTGTTTAGTTTGCCCCATTACTTTTGGCCCCTTAAAAAGTGGGAGGCACATATAGAAACCGTTGTAATTCCTACACCGTTCACCTGATTTGGATGTAATTACCCTCAAATTAAATCTGAAAGTCTGCAGTTAAAGCACATCTTGTTTGTTTCATTTCAAAGACATTGTGGTGGTGAATAGAGGCCAAAATATGAAAATTCTGTCAATGTCCCAATATTTATGCACTTGACTGTATATGGTATGTATGGATATTAAGCAATAAAGAAGCAATCACAGCAGTACCTTGGTCTGCAGAGCAAAGTAGGCATGCGTGAGGAAGGCGCTCCCATGTGCAACTTCTAACACCCTCCGTTCCACAAACGCGAGTTCTTTGCCCTCGGCGAGCAGATCCCTCTTCTTGATGACCTTGACAGCCAGCAACTGGCTGCTACGTGAGTCTGCTGCCAACAGGACCTAGAGGAAATATCACAGTGTCAGCCTCATAAACAACACAGGAACATGAAGGCAAATGTGTTGTTGTCCAACAAGCAGTGGCGTAACTAGGGTATATGGAGCCCAGGGCAAATTTTAAAATGGAGCCCCCCCCTCCTATGTGGCACGAAGAGAAGAGAGGCGTGGTCACAAGGGGCATGGCCACGTAAAAATGGGGTTATCAACATGACACACAGCTCTCTCTCATCACTCTGAACATTCCTTTCCATTCCATATGCACCTTAATGCAGTGCCCCCAGTAGTGGTCCCCCTTATGCAGGCCCCCAGTAGTGTCCCTAATACAGTTCCCCCAGTATGCAATGTCCCCAGTAGTGATTCCTCTTATGCAGGCCCTTAGTAGTGCCCTTTATGCAGCCCCATTAGTTCCCCTTATACAGTGCCCCCAGTAGTGGTTCCCCTTATACAGGCCCCCAGTAGTGCCCCTAATAGAGTACCCCCAATATGCAATGTCTCCAGTAGTGATTCCTCTTATGCAGGCCCTCAGTAGTGCCCCTTATACAGTACCCCCAGTAGTGGTCCCCCTTATGCAGCCCCAATTAGTTCCCCTTATACAGTGCCCCCAGTAGTGGTCCTCCGTATGCAGGCCCCCAGTAGTGCCCCTTATACAGTGCCCCCAGTAGTGATCTCCCTTATGCAGTGCCCCATGTAGTGGTCCGCCCTATGCAGTGCCCCCAGTAGTGGTCCCCCTTATGCAGGCCCCCAGTAGTGCCCCTTATACAGTGCCCCCAGTAGTGGTCTCCCGTATGCATGCAAGTAGTGATCCCCCTTATGCAGTGCCCCATGTAGTGGTCCCCCTTATGCAGGCCCTCAGTAGTGATCCCCCCTATCCAGTGCCCCTTATACAGTACCCCCAGTAGTGTTCCTCCTTCTGCAGTCCCCCAGTAGTGATTTCCCTATCCAGTGCCTCTT
Organism: Taudactylus pleione; assembly: GCA_031769625.1. Classification (NCBI taxonomy): domain Eukaryota; kingdom Metazoa; phylum Chordata; class Amphibia; order Anura; family Myobatrachidae; genus Taudactylus; species Taudactylus pleione. Next base: position 15,859,848 of record JAUIMM010000213.1, on the reverse strand, counting down.
ATATAGTGCCCCCTGAGGTGGTCCTCCCTATTCAATGCCCCCAATAGTCCCCCCCATGCAGTGCCCCCAGTAGTGGTCCCCCTTATGCAGGCCCTCAGTAGTGATCCCCCTATCCAGTGCCCCTTATACAGTACACCCAGTAGTGATCCCCCTATCCAGTGCCCCCTGTAGTGGTCCTCCCTATTCAATGCCCCCAGTAGTCCCCCCATGCAGTGCCCAAAGGAGTAGCCCCCTCCCCAGTAGTGCCCCCAGTAGTGGGTCCTCCCCCCGATGCAGTGCCCCAGTAGTAGCCCTCTCCCCAGTAGTGGTCCCCCCCCACCCCGATGCAACACACGAGTTAAAGAAAAACCACTTACCTTAATCCCGGCTCCTGCTCCCACTGCCGTCCAAACCACCGTAGTCCTCCTGGGCTTTCGCGCTCTGCATTATGGGAGAGACGTTGTGACGTCTCTCCCGTTAGCCACTGCAGGAGCCGGAAGACCAAGCTCATGAGTGAGCTCCAGCCCGGCTCTTGCAGCGGGCACAGCAGCCAATGAGAGTCTGTCTGACTCTCATTGGCCAGTGATTAACACACACATTGCTGCCGGGCGGCGGCGATGTGTGTGCAGCAGCAGCAGCCAATGAGAGTCTGTCTGACTCATTGGCTGCTGGCTGGTTAACACACACATCGCTGCCGCGCTGGCCAGTGGCGGAACTCCCGGAGACAATGGAGTCAGTTGCCGCCGGGCGCCCAGCCCTGAAGGGGGCATCTGGCTCCATTGTATCCAGGGTCCCGGCCGTTCCACTTCCTTCCACCGCATCTATACCTACCCCTATATCGCTACCGCCGGCTTCACTAGTCTGTAAATAAAAGAGAGAGGAGCCGCCGAGCTGAGCGCCAATCAGCATCAGCGGCGCTCCTCCTCCGGCTCCACTACACACTCTGTGCTCTCGGCGGGCCGCGGACGTCACCACGTATCATGTGACCGCCCGCGACCTCATCCTGCGCCTGCCCCGTGCTCCTCTGAAGAGCCGCCCGACACTGCAGAGTGCAGACGGACCGTGGTGGTGGAGACACTGTCTGTGGAGAGTGCGGCTGGGACCCGGGAGACAGGATCTGCGTGGTGGACCACCTCCCGGAGAAATAAAACTGGCTGATCGGGAGCCGGCAGCCCCTGCTGTCTGAGAGCTCAGCCACAGGTAAGAGCTCCCCTCCCTTTGCCCCCCAGAACTATCACCTCCCTCTCCCTTTGGGTTCTGCCATGTTGCCCACTCCTATTACCCTGTACCTCAGCTTTTGCATGTCCCCGAATATTAGCAATGCCCCCTCTCTCTGCTAGTCCATGATAAGTTTCTGAAGCCCCCTCTATTGCCAAGCCCCTGCCTCGCACCCTCTTGCCAGTCACAGTCCTGAATCACCCTCCTGGCAGCTACCAGCAGTCCCCATTGGAATGGTCTTCTCCTCTCTATGCGTCCCCTAAACCTGGGAGGGGGCGGTAGGAGACAGGATGGATGGAGAGGCGGCCCGGAATAGCTGTTTACCTGCACCGGGGACGTGGTACAGCACCTTTCTGCGAGGGAAGGAAAATTGTATCCGTGGCGTAGTGTAAAATCCATCAAAGGCTGGAGAGGAGGAGAAGATGAGAGGGCGGGCAGCAGCAGCAGCAGCACACATAGCTATCTACTGTATGTGCAGGACAGGCTGATGATCTATACTTACTATATATTATATGTGTGGCACGGAGATTATATATATATATACATATCATGGGCAGGGTTATGATTAATCTTTATACTGGAGAACCGAATATAACTGTTCTGGGTGCGCCAGGACGTATTGTGATACATACTATAGGACAGTGACAGATACAGGGGCAGAACTATGGGAGACAATGGAGGCGCCTGCCGCCGGGCTCCAGCTCTAAAGAGGGCACCTCCTCCATTGTCCACAACATATTCACCCCACTTAGGGCTGTAACTATGTACCATCATGGCCCTTCATGGCACCTGATAAGCCACCATACACTAGTGGAGAACTCTGTGTCAGACCATCAGCTGCTGTCTTAGTCTATCTATAGCCTGTCTGCATGAGAATTGCTACATTACAGTGTCAGCGGCTGTGACGGGGGGGCACCAAATTATAACTTGCCTCCGGGCGTCTGGGATGAACTTATGCCACTGGCGCTGGCGGCGATATGTGTGTAAATACACCAGCCGGAGCCCACCTCCCACCCTCCACCTGGCGCTTTTGGGTAGGCGCTTAGGAGGAGGGAAGGGGCTCGGCTGTGTGTGCAGCACAGGACCGGTGCTGGGCGCATGGAAGCCTAGCACCGGTCCTGAGTAAATGTGTAGCAGTGACCGCACTCACTGCGGTCAGCACTACACTGGCTATCTAGGGCAGGTCGGTACCGTGGTTGGCGGTGCCCCCCTGCGCCATGGGTCCCACGGCATCCAGGGCACGTGCCCGCTCGCCCTGCCCTAGTTACCCCACTGCCAACAAGGATTTTACTATTTTATTAAATAAGACAGAACAATAAGAAGCTTTTGGTCTGCACTGTCATTTTCCCCAACCCATAATACAATTTAGCTAAGGCCGCGGACGTGAGGATGAGGCTCCAAGTGGACCTGGGACAGGTACTTTGTATATGTACCTCCCTCCGCCCCCTCTCAGCTTCTCTGTCTGCTGGAGAAAAAGTTTGCAGCCACTGATGTGAGGAGTTGTATGAATGTAAATCAGTCTGCTAAGGCCCTGATTCAGAGCCGGACGCTCTGACAGAGCGCTTTTAGAACGGCCTCCTGGCCGCTCGCATAGCTGTGGGTGACCACCCACAGCTATAGCGAGCGGCCAGGAAGATGGTTGCGATGGTCAAGACCATCACGACCATCGGGCTTGCGACGAGACCCTTGTGGTAGGGTCTCGTTGCCGCAAGCCCCAGAGAGATTTTGTCTCTAACAGAGCCGGAATCTCTCCACTGACATCACTTGTGATGTCAGGGGGGCCCAGCCCCAAACGGTAGGCGTTCATATGGGAACGGCTCTGTTTGGGCAGCCACCCCCCGGCCCGCCCGCCAATGGGGGCGTGCTGTCACTCAACATCGACAGCACGCCCCCTTTGGTACGAGACCCGGAGCGACGGAGTGCCCGTCGCTATCCGGGTCTCGCGCATGCGCATGACTGAGCCGCCCCTGTCGTGCGCATGTGCTTTGGGCCACCATCGACCCGGTTGCGAGCGCTCAGCGCTTGCGAACGGGTCTGAATCAGGCCCTAAGTGTGCATTAGATGCAGTATTGTACCTAGTTTTCCCACTTTGCACATATAGACTTGAATTATCTATTATTTATTTTAACAAAGGATTTGCTGCTGCTCTCATACTGTATGTGATTGGCTGAGCAGTGTAAGAGATCGCTCCTGCTTAGCTACCTATTACCTTTCCCTACTCACTGGAGCTTAAATCATTTGGTGTAGGGACAGTCAGGTGCTTCTCGGGAGTGGACCATTCATTCGAAGGGGCAGATTCAATTAGCCGTGAGTCATTAAGTTTGTTTTGTTAGCTAAAGTACCCGGAACTATTCAATTATAGACACTTGAGCAGCTCAGAGCCAGCAGGTAGCAGTGGTGCCAAAAGGGGGAGCGGGTACTGTTTACCGGGGCCTGGGCTTGTGTGAGGGACCCGGTAGGGGCCCAGGGTTGCCCCCTTCCCCTGTAACATTTCTGGAGATCGCACCCACTGAGCAGCACCAGCATCCTCTTTCTGAGTGATGTGTGAGGGGATGTGTATATTTTCATTTGCCCCCAGGACCCAGGGGCATTTCTAGAGAGGAGGGGGCCCATGTGCAGTCTCCGACACGGGCCCCCTCCTCTCTGTCCGGCGACCGGCAGCGTACTGAGCTGTGTGCAGTCAGCACCGGAGTTATAGACTCTGGGCCCAGACTCTATAGAGTATGCGCTAGTCACCGGGAAAACGGCCGCGGTGGCCATTTTCTCTGTACTGTGCAAACGATTGTAAAATGGCTGCGCCTGCCATTTTCCGGTCGTTTTTACAACGATGAATCCCTGCACCGACGTGGACTCCGGTAGGTAAATAATACTATGGGTGCAGGGTGTGCCCCGCGCACCCTGGACCTATTATGGAGACAGCAAGAGGTCCTGGCAGTTAATGCTAATTTCTCCTCGTACCTCTGGATGCTGGAAGTATAAACAAGCTTTAGCTGATGTTCCTGGGCTGCTTGTGGGTTTGTAATTGAATAGCTCTGAGCACATTTGTAGGGGGACAGACCGCAAGACTCAATCTGTGGCTAATTTCATCTGGCCCATATGTTTTTTCTCTTTCCCATATGGATTACCATATTCCCCAGCATAAGAAAGAAAGAAGATGCTAGGTAGGTATTTATTATGGGCGCAGCATTGTTTTCTTGAACAACTAATTATTAGTTATGCTTTTTTTTATAATCAGGGACATGATTTATTTCTTTAAGCTCAAGAGCATACTTTGGGCCTGATTCAGACCCACTCGCGAGTGGCTGTCCGCTCGCAAGTGGGTCGATGTTATGCACTGAGCATGCGCACTGAGCATGTGTCCCACTGACACTAGTGATGTCAGTGGGAGTGATTTTGGCTCTGATAGAGCCAAAATCACTCCGGAGCTTGCGGTTGAAAACCTCAACCGCAGGCTCCGGCTCGCAATTTCGATGGTCGCGATGGTCTCGACCATCGCGGCCATCACAAAGCACGCTCGTATAGCCTGTGGGTGGTGACCCACAGCTATACGAGCGTCCAGGAGGACGCTCCATGAAAATGGAGCCCGGCCCTCTTTCAGAGCGTGCGCTCTGCTCAGAGCGTACGGCTCTGAATGAGGGCCTTTATTTGTTTAGACCATAGTTTTTATTCGTTTATAGATGCAATATTTATTGTAATATATTTTCATAGTACAATCCTGGTATCCAATGGCCAGGGGTAAAAGGAGAGGCCTGGAAGCTTAGATATTAAACCCCTCATCTGATTTCTGTTTTCAAACTGCATTCTAATCCACAGTTTAGTACATTTACTCTTGTAATACCTTTAATGCCACAGATTTGTACCTTGCAGGTTGCATTTCAGTGAAACAGCATTTCTTGTACAGTGTAAAGACAAACATCACACACATACAAAAGTGCCACATGTAATAAAGGCAATATTAATTTAAACCATAACTTATGTTGCGTGGCAAATTTATCGAAACAATGGAAATGTTAAATTTAATAAAAGGTGTAATTCCAGGGTCGGATTAATAAATGGGGCGGGTGGAGCTGCAGGCCCATCGTGAAAATTGTCTCGCCACCCAAAAGATTAGCTGGTAGTGTTGACAAAAAAAAAAAATCCTGTCACAGGCTGCCAGCTGCCTTGTGCTGCCTGTGGGGGGACATTAACTACAGGTGCCCATCCACTAGACGATTAAGTTGAGCGATTGGACGATAACAATCGTTTGCAAATCATTTGCAAAAGTGTCTAATACAACCAGCGAGGTGCGTGCCCACTGGTCGTTTAGACATCTATCATCTTGCAAACATACTGATCAAACTGACGATAACGTCAGGTTGAGCATGTTTGCAGATGATGATTGAGCCTGTACTGAACGACTGCTCGTTCAGTGCAGGCTCATCACATACTGACAAACGACTGCACGATTACAATGTCGTAATTGTGCAGTCGTTTTCATGTCTGCTAGTGGATGGGCACCTTTAAATTGAAGTGCTGCTGCTAGTGCTGTAGGATAAGCAGAGGGAGGGGGTGTGTTCTGAGGACAGGGGGCGTGGCTAAATGGACCATTGTACTGCCTCCTGCCTGCTTATCTGGCTGCTCTGGTATCATGGAGCAGAGGGCTTATCTGTGACAACTAGAACAACCAGTACCTGACCTACAAGATAAGAGAGAGTTTAACTACTGTTTAAGTGTGTGTGTGTAAGTGTCTCAAACTATGTGTGACTCGCAAGCGGGTCGATGGTGAGGACCTGCGCATGCGCAGCGGCCGATGTGCGTGTGCGCAAGCCCCGGAGCGAGTGACAAAATTCACTCGCTGCGGTGCTCGCTACAAAAGGGGCGGCTGTCGATGTTGATCGACAGCTCGTCTCATTTTGTAGATGGGGAGGGGGGTGGCCGGACAAACGGAGGCGTTCCTGAAGGAACGTCTGCCGTTTGTAGGTGGCCCTACTGACATCAACAGTGATGTCAGTAGGTAGCTTCCTGCTCTGTTAGAGCAGGAAGCTACCTGGGGCTCTCGGTAGATGAGACCCTACCCCAAGGGTCTCGTCGCATGCCCCGATGGTCTCGACCATCGCGACCATCACCTGGTCACTCGCTAAAAGCTTTGCGAGTGGCCAGGAGGCCGGCAAGAAAAAACAAAGCGGCCGCCCTCATTCAGAGCGAGCGCTCGCTTTTTGCGAGCTACTCTGAATGAGGTCCTATGTGTGCATGTATGATGCTCTGTATGTGTGACCCTGTATGTTTATCTGCATAGGAATGAGATCTGCTGCATGTGTGACTGCATATGTGATCTGCTGCATGTGTGACTGCATATGTGACCTGCTGCATGTGTGACTGCATATGTGACTACATACGTGACCTGCTGCATGTGTGACTGCATATGTGACCTGCTGCATGTGTGACTAAATATGTGACCTGCTGCATGTGTGACTAAATATGTGACCTGCTGCATGTGTGACTAAATATGTGACCTGCTGCATGTGTGACTGCATATGTGACCTGCTGCATGTGTGAGTGCATATGTGATCTGCTGCATATGTGACCTGCTTTATGTGTGACTGCATATGTTACCTGCTGCATGTGTGACTGCATATGTGATCTGCTGCATGTGTGACTGCATATCTGATCTGCTGCATGTGTGACTGCATATGTGACCTGCTGCATGTGTGACTGCATATGTGACTACATATGTGACCTGCTGCATGTGTGACTGCATATGTGACCTGCTGCATGTGTGACTAAATATGTGACCTGTTGCATGTGTGACTAAATATGTGACCTGCTTCATGTGTGACTACATATGTGATCTGCTGCATGTGTGACTGCATATGTGATCTGCTGCATGTGTGACTGCATATGTGACTCCCTGTATATGCATACATGTTACATACGTTTTTCTTATGTGATGGAATTGGTGTGAAATGCTCCTTGTATTTACCGCCTACTAGTAACTCCCTGTTACTGTCTCTATCTCATTTATTGGGGGCAATTCCATTCAGCGCAATGTTGAATAGTCCTAGGAAGGAATTCCTAGAGCTATACAATTGACCACGCTGTTAGGTCCAACTAGAACCACTAATTGGCGCACATCCACTACACGATTAAAATGAGCGATTGAACAATAACGATTAATCATTGTCAAATCGTTCATTAAAATGTCTAAAACGACCAGCAATGCGCGCTCCCGCTGGTCATTTTAGACATCTATCGGGCAAACATGCTGAACAACCTGACGATAAGGTCAGGTTGAGCATGTTAGGGGATGATTGATGTGACTACACTGACCGACTGCTCGTTCAGTGTGGGCGCAGCACATACTGTCAAACGAGTGCACGATTACAATGTTGCAATCCTGCAGTCGTTTTGAGGTCTGCTAGTGGATGTGTGCCTTAAGGTGAATAATGCTGGTTACGGCGCCATAAGCTTGGTGTTTAGTCGTAGTAACCGGCATTCTCTGACTAAAGTGCCGGCCGCGAGGCTGTTAGCTCCGCGCTAAGCCAGAAAATAGCATTGCGGCCGGCACTGAAGTTGGATTTCTGTTTGCAACTCAGGAGGGTGCGAGCAGATATCCTGTAGTATGACTTAACAACACAGTGAATTGAATTGCTTTGGGAACTCCTTACTGGGGCTATTCAACATCATGCTGAGTTGAATTGCCCCCATTATGACTATGCTATTAATTTTAGACTTTTAATTAATTTTATTATATATGTAGGGCGTGGTCTAAACTGATGTGAGACGTTGAGGTCCTCTGCTATCTCCAGAAGCAGCGCTGACCCGGAGGCTCCTATAGCGGTGGCGACTAAGAGATCTGCCAGCTGAGAAGAGCTGATTACTGGGCTGTGTACAAAGGTGGCGATTCAATCCAATGCAAATTGAATAGCGCCGGGAACGAGCTCCCGGAGCTATTCAATTCAGTGCGCTGTGTGGTCAGAGAATGACAGTTATTGCGCCTTAACAAGGGTGTTAAGGCGTGTTAACCGGCATTCTCTGACCAAAGTGCCGGCTGCGCGGTTGTTAGCGCTGCGTTAAGCAGAAAAACAGCTGCGCGCCCGGCACTTTGGTCGGATTTCTCTCCACATCCCCAGGGGGGTGCGAGAAGAAATCCTTTAGCAGCCCAAACAGTGCGGTGAATTGAATGGCTGTGGGAGCTCCCTCCCGTGGCTATTCAACATCGCGTTGAATTTAATCGCCCCCATAGTTCTTAGCCTTGATGTATGTGAGCATTATTACAAGTAAAATTATACTTTTTATACTATTCTCATGAGTGCGCTATTCCTACTATCTGCATATATATATAGATTTTTTTTTTAAAGAATTTTTATATATATGACATGGGACAGATCTTGGCGGATTATATATATGTCAATGATGGCGACACTCGGTAATAAAACTATGCTTAACTGCAGACAGTAGGAACCAATGTTTCAATACTTTATTGTATTGTCTTCAAGGTACCGTGAAGACGATGCAATAAAGTATAGAAACATTGGTATATATTTTCTGCAGTTAAGCATCATTTATTAATGAGTGCCGTCGTCATTGGAATCTGTATTGTGGGTTCACTTGATGGACACCTGCAAGTATATATGTGTGTGTGTACAGGCATAAATGATTGTGTATATATACATATAATTATATATATTATTATTATGTCATCACAGCGTACTGCAGTCATGATAGGATGATGGGCAGCGTTCGGAATCAGACATGGTGTCATAGGATATAAGGTGAGCTTTATTCTTTTAGTTTTGTGCATACTCCTGCTGAGCACAAGGTGTGATATATTTTGTCAACAGTCAGAATGTCGACAGCATTATGTTCTGAATGACGACATTCAGGATGTTAACAATATAATGCAGGATTACATTATGTAGATGGATGCTCAGGGGTACCAATTATATGTGCTGCAGATTTATTGAGACTTTTTTCTTTTTAGATCTAGTTGATTTGTACATTTTCTATGATTAGGTCTCTAATGCAGTTGTTACATTCTCTTTATTATATATGTGGTTTATTGGCTTATTATGATTAGTGTATCATGCTCACAGTATCATTATGTTTGTATATGTGCTATTACCTACTTGCATGTACTTGGGATTATTTCTATTTATGTATACACTCTGTTTCTATAGTAACCAAGCAAACTCCGAAAAGGATGTGCCAAAGTGGACACAGCCGCCAATTGTAGCCTACCGGTCCAATGCTAGAAACTCACATTTGAATATATAAGGTTAGTGTTTTATGATGTACATTGGGCCTGATTCAGAGTTGTACACAGTCTCTGGACGCAGCTGCTCTGCGATAATATGTAAAAGTAGCAGGATGCTTTTGTGATCCACAGCTGCATGGCATCACCTGCATGAACATCGGTCATCTAAGTAACCCTCAGGTTACCCAAGATGGCCGTGAGTTTCACGCTTCCGGGGCCAGTGGAGCTGCGTCCAAGGATGCAGCCACTAACCTTGGTACGCCCAGAAAAACGGGGTTGACACGTCACCACTTTCTGTAAAAACCACTTCCCCTTTCCCAAACAACCACAAAGAGCAAAATTTACTAAGCAGCGGGTTCTAAACCCTGGCGGTTTGGTGGCGGTTTGATGGCGGGTTCTAAACGCCGGGAATTTGGTGGCGCTTTTGCGGCGGTTTCTAAATGACAGCCCTGTTCTATTCTATTCTAAAATGTGTTATGACGGTGGTTTTGCAGCGGTTTTGGCCTTAGTAAATCTGCGGATAGCAAAACCGCCACCAAACCGCCGGAGGTTAGAAGCCGCCGCTTAGTAAATTTTGCCCAGAATGTCAATCATACTGCGGTTTAGAGAGCACTGTGACCATTGTCACAGACACAGATCTGCACATGCGCAGTACAGATCCTACGCATGTGCAGAATGACAAAGGGCCTGATTCAGAGCCGCTCGTAAGCGGCCGCTCGTTCGTTCTGACCGATGTTCGCTCATCTGCGCATGCGTACGGATTGTAATACGCATGCGCGAACCAGTCAGTGTGGCCGAAAATCGTTTGTTCGCTATAAAGCGAATGCCTGCTACTTTGAGTGACAGGAGGAGGCGTATGTGGGTGGTAACAGGGGAAGGGGCTTGAAAACGCGGATTGGAGATCCGAACGCAGGCGTGCTTAAAGGTCAAAACGGGCGTTTTAAGGGTGTGCATAATTAATACAGCAGCGTCATTGACCACGTCACTGGGTTATTTTATAGTCAAAACTGCTCGCAAGATTGCGGTAGGAAAAATCAACCACAAGTATAGCGAGCAGTTCATACGCTGGTCAATGTACTCAATTAATCTAATAAATAGCGGACATGACGTATGGTGCGAGCGGCCAGGGGGCGCATTTTTCAAAATTACAACCGCAAGTTTTGCACGCTCGTTCAGACTTAGAGGCATGAACAGACCGCAATGAGCGAACGGTTCATTTGAATAGCCACCCCGTGTTTGGAACGAACGACCGCAAATAGCGAGCAGCTCTGAATCAGGCCCAAAGATCGGAGATGTACGTAAACTATCGGGCTTGTGTACCTCTCTCAATCACATATATATATATGTGTGTGGGGGTGGGGGGGCACAACACAGGCCACACCCTCACATGACCATTGGTGGGGTTACTGATATAGCAATTGGCCCCTCGATGGTTACCAACTATGCAATGGTGGGCCAATCAGAACCTGGGGACAGGGCTTCGCAGGTGTAGGGGAGGTGCTGTGCTCCGTGTCCTGGCACCTTGTAGAAAAAAAAAAATTGTTTATGCTGTGCCATCGATGAAGGGAAACCATCTGATTCTCCCCCATCGATGGTAAAAGCATTCGACATCAACCATAAACCATCAATGATTATGAATCATCAATGGTCGATGGACATCCCTAGGTCACATCCACGACATCACTAGTCAGACCATAGGCCCTTTATATCTTTCAGGGTAATTTTAAAATGGTATGAGGTTAAACTTAACACTTTTGCATTATGTGTCTACAGTATCTTTAGATGCTTTCTATAACCCCAAATGCTGTCTCCTAATAATACACCAACAACACCACAGCGCACAATGAATTGACACTATCACAGACCCAGCACTATAAATTACATGTAATGCAGCAAGTACAGTGTGGAATAACATTAGGTGGAGTGACAAATCAAAACTAACATTGAATGAAATTGTGCTGTAGCTCTGTACATCTGTACTAACATCCAAATTCAGACATACAGTAATTCCCCTGTGACAAATAAAACCTCATTACTTACCTTTCCAAAGCCACCCTGGCCTAGCTGACGGAAGAACGTTAGTCTCTGGATGGTGTGAGAGACTTCATTGCTGAGGCAGGATGACTGAGCACTGCTGGTTCCTAATGGAAAAGTGAGATGAGAACATTTCAATAACTCCCATATATTATAGAACATGAAGGGGCCTAATTATCAAATGTTTTTATTTTCATATAATTATGTACAAACTGCAGTTTCTACATAATTTTATGAATTGTTGCTATGTATTAATAGCCTAATGCATGGCATTTCATAGAAATCTCCTGCAGAAGGGTGATTAGCACTGCAGATCGCAGTCCCCATTATTATCAATGAGGACTATGATTTGACCCCTATGTCCCAAAGGCAAATCATTTTGGAGTTTGGCCCCATTAGTTTACATCATTTTCAGATGGTGTAAACCGCTTTAAGTCTATGGAGGCTTTACTCTCAGGAGAGAGATCTTCCAATGCAGTGTCAGATTCCCCTGGAGGAGTTTTTCACAAATGTGAAAGACTGCTCCAAAATGCTGGGGAAATAACTCACAGGGACAGCGGTTATCACTACCGCTGTGCTTGCGGGTTCAGTTTAGTACATAGTGGGGCTACTTTCATTTGAAATAAAAAAAATTCTGCCGTGATATGAAGTGTTAATAATCGTGGCAGTGCCTAATTGAGCTCACATTTTTATTACAGCAGACAACCAGGGACAGCCAAGTTACATGAATATTTCCATTCATATATCCTACTTCCTACTGTGTGCCAATTGCAGTCAATCTAAGGCCCATATTCAATTAGCGTTGAAAAGCCAAGATCGGCAAAAAGTTTTCACCGATGCGCGGTTTTCGCCACTTTACGAAGTATCGCCCTATTCAATTCCAGGACGCTTTTCGCTTATCATGGCTTTTCGCCTCTAATTGAATCCGGCCATTAGGGGTTTTTGGTCAGCTATATGTTTTGGGCAATTCAATTGTTGCTCCACGTGGGCATTATAGCCACCAGCATTTCTGCTTGCACCCTCTGGATGATGCGAGCAAAAATGTGCAATAAACCGGTAGTTAGAGTGTCCAAACAGCAGTTTGGGCGCCCTAACCAGGACTGTAGACGGGTTTATCCATTTTACATGTCTAAACCTGGTCTAATAAGGCCTGATGACCGCAATAAGGCATCCATTCATTTATTGTGAAAAACATTAAAACCACTTTATGCTAATCTTAACTCTAAAATAATGACACTGACAACAAGTGCTTGGTTCGAATCAAATTAATGTATTTACTAATTGCATGAATTTATTTTAATAACCGGTGGCAAAAGAAGGCGCTACCACAACCCAGCTCTAGCCAAATACTTCTCACCAAAAAATGGGGACGACTAAGATGCCCCCCTTTCAATATGCGTAACCTGCGCTGTTAAAGTCTCACCACCCCTTACTATGGCACAGTCCAGACGCTTCCGCAAAGAAAGCGCCCAATTGTCCACCCCGCATAGGTAGGACACACTCCCTGTCCTTCAAAGGGGCAAGTGCCCCACAGCAACCACTTATGCCACATGTGCCCGCTGGTTAGTATCGCCTTCCGGACTACTGCTTTAAAATTGTTTAGTAAAGGACAAACACACGGTTTTGGGTAGGGAGCGAGGGGCTTCCAACTGAAAAAGAGGCTGAACCTATTCAAATTTAGCCTTAAATAGAAAAACTCATTATGCAAGCCCCTTGAAACTCTAATTGGCTAACTGTCAACTAATGAAAAAAGGGCCTCAAAAAGGAGAAAACTGCCTAGCAAACAAATTCCCTATTGCTGACCAATCACAAAAACTGAGGACTCTTATATAGCCTCATGCCTATGCAGCCCTCAGCTAGTCTAATTAATGGGTACCCAAAACCATTAAATTGCAACACTTGGCCCCCACTAATTATCGCCGCCCACAAAACAATTAAATTGCCCCTATAGTATTTAATTCTGCTCATAATAACAGTATATACACACAAATGTTTCTAATCTCATCAACTATGTTAATCCAATAGCATCAGAAATCTAAAGTATGTGAACTAAATATTTCCTTTTGTGACAAACAGGACTGTCTGCAACATTTGTGTTTGCATTACAACTGCCTATAATGTGTGGTCACATGACAGCACTGCTACTATCATGGCCGGATTAAGGCTTGTGGGGGCCCCAGTGCAACTAAATTGTGGGGGCCCCTCCAAACCACACAAAGTCCACCCCCCTCCCTGAAAGACCCACCCAAAGCCTACCCCCGCCACATGAAGACAGGGACAAACGTAGGATTTTTTTTTTGAAGGGGGGGTCCTGAAAATAAATTTATATATATATATATATATATATATATCAATCATACACTCACACATAAACAGTATACACACACTAATACATATATACATATTAACACATGGACACTAACACATACACAGTATACACATAACATACTGTATACACCATGACATATATACACATAGAATCACATACATACATACACACACACACACACTGAAACAGTACACAAACATACCTTCACTTAATGCAGCAGCTGCTACAGGACCAGTCCTGGTTGCAACAGGGACCGAACACCTCGATCCATTAGGCCCCGCCCCCTCAATGTAATGCAGTGATTTGCGGGTATATGGGGGCGGGGCTTGTCATATTGGCTCCGCCCCAAAATTTGTGTGTCAGGGAGGGTGTCTATGTACGCAGAAACCCCCCTGCATCCGCAAAATGCGAGCGCTCTCTCTGAATGAGGGCGGCCATTTCTCTGTAATGAGCCGGCCTCCTGGCCGCTCGCTAAACTGTGGGTGACCACCCACAGCTTTAGCGAGCGGCCAGGTTGATGATCATGAGTGATGTCAGTGGGGCCGCCCCCAAATGGCAGGCGTTCCTTTGGGAACGCCTCTGTTTGGCCAGCCACCCCCCACACTGCCTACAAAACGGTGCAAGTTGTCAATCACCATCGACAGCCGCCCCTTTTGTAGTGAGCCCCGGAGCGAGAGAATATTTCTCTCGCTCCGGGGCTTGCACACTCGCATTGCGGCCGCTGCACGTGCGCAGGGCCTCAACATCAACCCGCTTTCGAGCGCTCAGCGCTTGTGAGCGAGTCTGAATGAGACCCTCAACCCGGGAACAGGTGTCACTTTGTGTGGGGGGCCGTGGACGACCACCCCTGTCGCCCCTTCCTTAATCGAGTCAGTTTCTGCCGAGCATTGATGAAGTTGTCATATACACAAGTGTGAAGCTCTGGAAGGAGATATAGCTAACAAGCTCCACAAATCGTATCTTGGCCCCAGAACCAGTTCAAAGCTTCCCTCTGCCCCCCTGTCTCAAGGGGCCCCCCAACTTTGATTACAGCTTCAGTGCAAAAGAGCACCAGAACTAGAAGTTGAAAATGAGGAGGGTGGGGACTGAGCAGGGGGACGGGGCTACATGGCACTATACAACCAGTCAGTGCTAGCAGCAGCATGGGGGAGATGAGGGGAGGGGGGGGACTGAGCAGGGGATGGGGCTGCATGGCACTATACAACCAGTCAGTGCTAGCGGCAGCATGGGGGAGATGAGGGGAGGGGGGGGACTGAGCAGGGGGATGGGGCTACATGGCACTATACAGACAGTCAGTGGTAGAAGCAGCATGGGGGAGGGGAGGGGGGGACTGAGCAGGGGGACGGGGCTACATGGCACTATACAGACAGTCAGTGGTAGAAGCAACATGGGGGAGAGGAGGGGAAGGGGGGACTGAGCAGGGGGACGGGGCTACATGGCACTATACAGACAGTCAGTGCTAGCAGCAGCATGGGGGAGAGGAGGGGAGGGGGGTACTGAGCAGGGGGACGGGGCTACATGGCACTATACAGACAGTCAGTGGTAGAAGCAGCATGGGGGAGAGGAGGGGAGGGGAGGAGAGGCAGCAGGAGCACATACAGACAGTGGGTCTCATTTAGACCCGCTCGCAAGCACCTATTCGCTCTCAAGCGGGTCGATTCTCTCGCTCCGGGGCTCACTACAAAAGGGGTGGCTGTCGATGGTGATCGACAGCTCGCACTGTTTTGTAGGCAGGGTGGGGGGTGGCTGGCCAAATGGAGGCATTCCTGACGGAACGCCTGCCATTTGGGGGCGGCCCCACTGACATCACTCATGATGTCAGTGGTGAGCTTCCGGCTCTATTAGAGCTGAAAGCTCACTGGGGCTTGCGGCAGACGAGACCCTACCACAACGGTCTCGTCACAAGCCCAGATGGTCGCGATGGTCTTGACCATCATGACCATCAACCTGGCCGCTCGCTAAAGCTATGGGTGGTCACCCACAGAATAGCGAACGGCCAGGAGGCCGGCTTTGAACATAGAAGCGGCCGCCCTCATTCAGAGCGAGCGCTCACATTTTGCAAGCGGCTCTGAATGAGGTCCAGTGTGCCAAATGATGATGTAAGGTAAGAGGGAGGAGGAGGAACACTATATGTATATCTGAATAAGGCCAATATTTACTAAATAGGATAATGCTGCAAAACTCCAGAAAATGCAGTTTTCAGGGGTTTTACCGCATTCTCCATATGTACAAAACACCGGCAAGCATCAACCCGATGGGTAACGCCACCTTTAGGTGGCATTACCCAATGGAAGCCTATGGGCTTCTTTTTGGGACACTCCTCGTTGGGAGGGATCTGATCTCTCCCATGAGCCCCCGCGGCCGTCTGGGCATGCGTAGAAGGACGCCTGAGGGACTTCTGGGTATTAAACTCGGAAATCCCTCCGCCCAGCAGCATAGCAAAGGACAGCTCTTATCGGGGTAGCTGTCCTTTGCGATATTCTAGGTACATACCACGGTAATGAACTGCAGTATGTAGAGGAAGACAGGCGAGATGTACCGCATTGCTAATGCAATGCTTAGTACATCCCGCCCTAAGTGTGTGATTATCTGTATGTGTGTAAATGAATGAATGTATATGTATGACTGTGTGTACCAGTATGATATATATGTGTGTGTATAAGTTTCTGCCTACATGTATGTATGTGTGACAGTGTGTATGTATGTGTGTGTGACAGTATGTATGTATGTGTATAAGGGGCAGATGTAGTACTTAGCTTTGGAGAGAGATAAAGGACTTGAGTCACTTGTATGCACTGCAGTACACGTGCATGAATTAGCATTACGATCGTACTGTGATCACTTATACAGATATAAAGCCATCGCAGACAGAGGGACAGGACATCAGCGTTTGGGGGTGGTGACGGGGGAGTGGTTGGAGAACCACAGACGTGCCTGTCTATTTGAATGCCATTTCCAAGGCGTGCATAAATTAGCCACTCCAGACGGCATACGCAGCTTGAGTACATGCGATGACATCTAAAATTTCTGAGTAAGGTCAGAGCAGCTGTAATTCTGCATGATGGTCCAATGTTACTTGATGGTACCCATGTATACGCAGGTCTGCAAGGTATTACAGAGGTGAGATAGCGGTAGTAGGTGCCTCTATGTTGGCTTTGCGATTGCAAATATTAGCATATTTTTGCAGCAGATCTGCGTGCAGCTATAGCGATCCATAGTGAATCAGGCCCAAAGTGCCAACCAATCAGCTCTTAACTGTCATTTTTCAAACATTGCCTGTAAAATGACAGGAGCTGATTGGTTGGTATTTTATCTCTCTCCACTTTATCTCTCTCCAAGGCTTAGTAAATCTACCCCTGTTCGTGTAACTACATATGTAGGTGTGTGACAGTATATATGTATATGTGCGTGACTGTATGTATGTGTATATGATGTGTGTGACAGTATATCTGTATGTGTATATGTGTGTGACTGTATGTATGTGTATATGATGTGTGCGACAGTATATCTGTATGTGTATATGTGAGTGACTGTATGTAAAGTGTATATGATGTGTGTGACAGTATATCTGTAAGTGTATATGTGTGTGACTGTATGTATGTGTATCATACTTGCCTACTTTTGAAAACTAGTTTCAGGAAGATTTTAGATAGTGGTTGGACTGCCATCAAGGGGGCGTGTCCAGCTCCACCCAAAGGGTGTGTCTAGCTACACCTATGGGTATATCTATTGCCACTCAGGGATTTGTCCTGCAGTGGAAGTTGAAAACTATAGCACTATGAGCAGCTTGCTGCCAGAGCAGGTCTGTGTATGGGTAGTAACTAAGGACATATGAAATAATGGAATTTATACATCAAAAATATTAAAATCATAAGCATAAAAAAGTGTATCTGTGTATGCAATAAATTCCAACCACAACCCTGCTATATGCATCAACTGATATCAAATCATATAAGCCTATATTCTGACATTTACATGAAAAGCCTGTGTCGCCAATTTCAAATTTCTATAGACAAATTCTCCCATTGACTACACCCAAATGTCTGTTTAGCTTCTGTATATAGTAATTACCCGCACTGAATCTACTTAATCCAGAGTTCCACTCCCTACCAGGGGCTGGCTGGCAAGTTTTAGCCTTGTGGAAAAATACAAGCAAGTGGCCCTGGTTTTCTACAAGTGCTCAACAGCAAAAAAACACCTGCGATCTAACAGCAGTCTATACTACCAGGAACTCGGGGGTACTGTATACATAACCAAAGTCAGCAGAATAGATATGAAAAAGGGGTCCTAGAAAATGGAAGCCCCCCTAAATCACTGCAAGTGGTAATCTCAAGTCTGACAAACGCCCCCTCCCCTCCTCATTAAAAATTATTTCACAGATCTGATACACCCTTCCGCCATAGTTTAAAATCAGACCCCACATCAGCCTCTCTCAATTATGATCATATGGTACCCCACACTTGACAAACCCCCTCCCTCCATTGGAAACATACCCCAGTCCTGATTATCTTCCCGGCCTTTCTCAATGTACTCTATAATCATTCTCAAACCTGACAACTCCCTCAATTAAAATCACATCCCAGTACTGCCCCCCAGACCTAACAACCTATCCCCCCTTAATTAATAACATATTTTAGAAGTGTCCCCCCTCATACCTGACAACCCCCCCTTCTCCCTCAATTAACAGCATGTTCCAGAAGTGACAACCCCCTCAAACCTGACAACCCCCCTTCTCCCTTAATTAATAGCATGTTCCAGAAGTGACAACCCCCTCATACCTGACAACCCCCCCTTCTCCCTCAATTAACAGCATGTTCCAGAAGTGACCCCCCCTCATACCTGACAATCCCCCCTTCTCCCTCAATTAACAGCATGTTCCAGAAGTGACCCCCCCTCATACCTGACAATCCCCCCTCCTCCCTCAATTAATAGCATGTTCCAGAAGTGACAACCCCCATAACTGACAACCCCCCCTTCTTCCTTAATAGCATGTTCCAGAAGTGACCCCCCTCATACCTGACAACCTCCCCTTCTCCCTAAATTAACAGCATGTTCCAGAAGTGACAACCTCCATACCTGACATTCCCCCCTTCTCCCTTAATAGCAAGCCCCAAACTGTTCTTCCCTTCCCTGCCCCCCCTCCCCTTCACCTTCAATAAAAATCATTTACCAACTGCCTTAAATCTGATAAAAGAAAATGCATTTTAAAAATAAGACCTCAAATCAATGGGGGAAGTGCAATACTCACCAGTCTCCTGCTGCTGTTGTCCCTCCTATCTCCGGCTCTCTCTCAAAGTCTGCATAGCCGTTTGCAGCCTTCCACCAGCCATCCACCAATCAGCGTTCAGATACTCCAGCCATCCACCAATCAGCGTTCAGATACTCCTATCACTGTGATTGGTGGATGGCCAGCGCCACCCACCAATGAGGCTGCAGACAATGTTACTTGGCTTCTGCCATCGCGGCCGCGGACCCGAATCCTTTACAGTGTACCGGCCGGGCCGGCCCGGGGGAAGATGCCTTCCTGCACAGCTCACCCTCTACTTATATTTTTTTTACTAACGAGGTGAGCAGACTTGGGACAGCAGCCGGGGAGGAGGAGAGGACGCTGCAGCCGCCGCCAGTCCCGCACCCTGCAGTCAGAGATCAGACAGACTCGGGAGGCAGTGACACCTAGGCGGCCAACGTTACTCACAACTCCGTGGTAGCCGGCCTATCATATTACATTACAGTAAATGACGTTGCATGTCGTGACGTCCTCAAGCCAGGCCCCTCCTCTTTCACATCCGACTCGCGCATGCTTAGTGTGGTGCTTTGACAGGTCAGTGGGAAATACCGGGGGATTCTCTTTACTTTCCGGGGTAGCGGGAGCTCCCAGCTTATAGCGGGAGGCTCCCGCGGAATGCGGGAGGGTAGGCAAGTCTGATGTGTATTTGATGTGTGTGACAGTATATCTGTAAGTGTATATGTGTGTGACTGTATGTATGTGTATATGATGTGTGTGACAGTATATCTGTATGTGTATGACTATATATGTATGTGTATATGATGTGTGTGACAGTATATCTGTATGTGTATATATGTGTGACTATATGTATGTGTATATGATGTGTGTGACAGTATATCTGTATGTGTATATGTGTGTGACTGTATGTATGTGTATTTGATGTGTGTGACAGTATATCTGTAAGTGTTAATGTGTGTGACTGTATGTATGTGTATATGATGTGTGTGACAGTATATCTGTATGTGTATATGTGTATGACTATATATGTATACATGTCCTCCCAACCATCACAATGTTGCTGGGACCTGCTGTGCACATGAGCATAGGGGGCAGCCCAGCAGCTGTGGAAGCAATGTGTACGCCCCCAGTGTGAAGAAAAATGGGTGTGTGATGTATGGCCATGTCCCCATTTATTTGCATGCAGAAGGCTCACACACTATGAGCCTGATTCAGAGTTGTACACAAACCTGATCATTTGCTTACAGCTTCGATGATGGGTGATCGGCGCATGCAGAGGATCTGTACGGCTCATTTTCTGATAAGTGTCCATGAGATCGCTTGCAGTATCCCCTAAGCTGCAGCATGATTGACATACTGTGGCCATTTGGGGGTGGGGGATGGTGACAGTGATTGATTTACAAAATGGGGACATGTTACCCCCATTTTGTGGACATGCCAAGGCCAGGATCTCCATCTTCTGATGCGGATTTCCTGGCCCCAGCAGAGGCGTTCCATAGGCCATTGTTAGTAAACGTAGGCTTACTTATACCCCTTTCACACTGCAAGCAATAACCTGGGTTATTGTGCAGTGTGAAAGGACCCAGTTGAAATAACCTGGGTCAAGTGACCCGGCATTTCAACCCGGGTAACGAGCAGGATTGAACACGGGTTCATCCCGGCTCGCAGTGCAGTGTGAACGGATAACCTGGGTCGATGTGACTTGGGACCGCTTGCAGCATAGGAAGAGCCGGCGCTTGGAGATGATCTCACATGACGCCAGTGACATAATTGACCCTACAATAAGCCGGGTCATGCTGCCAGTCTGAGATTCCAAAGTGAAAGGGGTATAAGATGGCCCGTGGCTGTTAGATGGTGATTTGATGCTGTGTCTTTGGATGCACCACTCTGAGCTGGGATGCCGGCAGTGAGAGTTTTCAGCCTCCAGACGTACAATTCTGAAACAAGCCCAATGACCAAAACTTTGTATCCCAAATATTGGTCTTTAGTGACCCCCAGCCTTAAGTGCCGGGCCCCTCAAAGCCTCAATCCAGCTCTGCTTGGTCCCGTTGGGTAATTCCATCTTCAGATGGGGAGAAGATGTAACAGATAATTACTGGCTGAGTACGTTATGTGGTCAGAGGATTTATCATATGGTTGGTGGAGTCTGAGATCATTAGTAAATCATGGTATTGATTATTGACAAATAATGTAAGAGACATGATTGGTATGGCAGGAAATTGGAACGGAGCTGCACAAATCATTTTTGACCCTAAAGTACAGTGTAATTCTTCTAAATCCCCAGATGTAATGGGCCACATGTTCTGGGGATAGCAAAATGAAGTTAAAAAAGTATTTTTATTTGTTTGTTTAATCTTGCATCAGACGTCTGCTTTATAGGTGAACACAATAAGGATTAAGGTGGCGCCTCTATATCCTGTATTTTACAAATATGTATGTAAATATGTGTATGGGTTTCATACTCATAGATAGTGATCATCACAATTACAATAGATATAATGACTACTAAATGACTGGACACTAATGTTAATATTAAGCTTTATTTACAGATATCAATTTAGCTTTTAGATTTAAAGCGGGAATAATGTCTAATTATTGCTGCTTTAACTCTAGCGGGTAAGTCATCAAAATCTCGCAGCTGCCTGCAACCCACAGGCTATTACACTTAGCCCATAATCTTTACTTCTAATTCACATTAGTCAGTACATCCAATTACTACCCACACTGCAAGCGACTGAAGCCTCCTTGTCATTGGTAGCTCCCCATTAGCCTCTACACATCCATTTACATCACCTACACACTAAGGGGTCAATCCAAATGACTGCGAAGGGTGCAAGTTGCTGTTGCCACGGCGTTAAAACACCAGCAATGGCACGGCAACTCGCACCCCTCGCGGCCCGCTCTGAGCCTGGATTCACATAATTTTGCTTGGAGCCCTACGGGGCTGTGAGCACTTATTGCGAATTCGGGATGCCTTCAAGTGCAGCCGTAGTCATGATGACTCGCACCCAGGAGTACATCGCATTTAATTGCACAGTAATACATGTGGTGTAAATGGTGCTTTACACATTACCAATACTCTTGGGGGAGATGTATCAAACCTTGGAGAGAGATAAAGTGGAGAAAGATAAAGTACCAACCAATCAGCTCCTAACTGTCACTTTACAGGCTGTGTTTGAGAAATTACAGTTAGGAGCTGATTAGTTGGTACTTTATCTCTCTCCCCTTTATCTCTCTCCAAGATTTGTTACATTTCTCCACAATATTTAATAGTTTGGTTGTAGTCCATGGGGCACAATATTTCAGCCCAGATATAGTGCAACCCCCTATTACTATAATAAGTACAAACACATTTATAAGCATTCTTGGATTTACTATTAAGACAAATACCACTAAATTAGATTTTGATGCAAGAAACAGCATGATGTAAATAAATACATGTAAATGTATTTTCAAATAATGGTATAGATATAGAGGCCTCAACACTTGTCTACTATAGCACAGCCTACAAAATGTCATTCACGGTGTTTGTATGATAACAGTTTGTATGTATGAGTCTCCCTTACCCTGTCTCTCTGCATCTACGTGATGTTCTTTGCTCTTCTTCTTCTTCTCCTCATCTCCGATCTTCTCCTCTGGGCAAGATGACAACTGCCTGCATCTCTTCTGTCTCTTGATGGAGACCTCCTGCTCTTCATCAGAGGGGTTAGAAATAATTCTCCTCTTGCTGTCATGTCCATTCTTGCTCTCCTCTGCGCTGGATGATAGCTTCCTCCATCTCTTCCTCCCCTTCTTGATGGAGACCTTCACCTCTTCCTCGGAGGAGGAGTCAGGTAGGATCCTCCTCTTGCTGTCATGTCCAGTATGGTTCAACTCCTCTGAGCTGGATAATAGTTTCCTCCATCTCTTCCTCCCCTTCTTGATGGAGACCTTCACCTCTTCCTCGGAGGAGGAGATGGAAATGATGTTCCTCTTCATGTCACGTCCGTTGTTGCTTAACTCCTCTGAGCTTGATGATATCTTCCTGCACCTCTTCTTCCCCTTCTTGCTGGAATTGATGCTCCTCTCCATGGTGGCCTTCTTCATCCCTGGCTTCCAACGGTTGCTCTTCCACCAGTGGTTTGAAAGTAAACTGCCCTGATGCCAGCTGCAGCTTTGAAAAGTGGCATGTGCCATCAGTGGCAGTTACCTGCCCATATCCCTGTGCTACATACATGGTGTATGCTGGGCGAGCCTATATGCATGTAACATGAATAGGGAGGCATGTGTGAGATTATCTCTGGATTAAATAGTGGTTTCCTAAATTATGGGGTGGGAGTCATTTTATCAATGTGGATTGATCTGATTAAAATGTATCTATATTAAGGTGCATATTGAATTATGTTTGTCACTATTTTATAAAAAAAAAATAATAATGTATTATATATATATTCTGTATTACCAGTTATTTATGTAGTGCACACACATTAGCCCGTGCTTCCCAGAGAACATTTCAGTTACTGACATTAGTCCCTGGCAATCCTTGTCTAATAAAAACATGGACATTAATCCCCGCCCCAGTGGATCTTACAACATACATGCCTACCCTCCCGGAAGTTGCAGGAGGCTCCCGATTTTTCAGGTAACCCCCCGCACCCCTGGAAGAGTAGGCACTTCTTCCACATTCTTCCCACTTCATAGTGGGCAGAATAAGGAGATTTTTCTTGCGGACCGGCGGGTCAGCAAGTAGGGGGCGTGCCCTAATGACCTTATGATGTGTTATTTAAATATTCCCCGTTCACGGCAAATTGCAGCGAGGGGGCGGGGCTTAATGATGCGACCCATCCCCAACACCTCCCACCTGCTTCTCCTCCCCAGGCTTCTCCTGGTTAAGAAAACTCCTATGTCGGCAGGTTTGGCTTACAATCTGTATTCCCTATCACATGGGCTCACAGTTTATAACAATACAGGTTGAGTCTCCCATATCCAAATATTCCGAAATGCAGATTTTTTTTTTGCATGACTGAGATAGTAAAAACTTTGTTTTTTGATGGATCAATGTACACAAACTTTGTATAAAGCACAACATTGTTAAAAATATTGTATAAAATTACCTTTAGGCTGTGTGTATACGGTGTATATGAAACATAAATTTCATGTATGTACACAAACTTTGTTTGAGCCTTAAAATTATTGAACATATTGTATAAAATGACCTGCAGGCTGTGTGTATAAGGTGTATATAAATCATAAATGCTTTCTGTGTATAGATTTGGGTCCAACTCCCAAGATATTTCATTATGGTGTGCAATTATTCCAAAATACGGAATATTCCGATATCCAAAATACCCCTGGTCCCAAGCATTTTGGATATGTGAGACAGCCTGTACCAAATAGTTATTGACAAGATAAACACAAAACACACAGGTGCAGTAGTCAGCCATGGACGTGTCACTTCTCATACATACTATTATTCCTACTGGGATACAATCTGTCACTTTCCTCATTGTCCTACACTGTGTCTTACAATTTGCATACTGTATCCAGTCTCATGGTCTCTCTATATACCTTTTATAAGCCAGGGATATCATGGTCTTAACTTGGGCGCGTATTCAATTTGAGGCGAAAAGAACGGATCCGCGATACTTTTTCGCCGATGACGTCATTTTTGCCTGTTTGGCTTTTACCCCGTATTCAATTTGAAAGACTTTCTGCCTAGGCGGAAAGGCAATGCAATGTAAGAGGCGGAAAAGTTTTGTCTATGAATGGGAGGCGGAAAAAAGTGCAGAATTGGGGTTTTGGGGTGCAACTTTGCGGGAACCCCCGTGCAGTCTTCAGACAGTCCCCCAAAGGTAATATGTGCCAACATTTAAAAAAAAAAAACACTTGACACCCCAAAATAAAATCACTTTCATTTTGGGGGTGAAAAATAAAAATGTTGGGGGACAAAGTTAAAAACTAGCGAAATTGACTCTGGGGGGGTCCCCAAGTGTTTTTTTGATTGCAGGGGCTTGCGGCAGGTGGTTTTTTCACGATTTTTTCAACTTCACTTTAGCAACTTATAAATATGCTAACCCCCATTTTCAAGTTCCCCCAATTTGATGGGATAACTTAATTTCTGGAAAAAATATTACTGAATACTCTTCTGCATCACATATAGAAAAACACAATTTAGCAGCTATTGAGTCCGTTTAAAAACACCAAATACCTTCAGCAAGCCAAATCGGGGGGTACCATAGGGAACCCCTATGTCATTGCATCTTTTGCGGGGTGTCAGGCTGATTTCCCCAAATCTGACAGTACTTTCCGCCTGTTTAAGTTTCACTGGGTCCCGTTTTCGCGTACTTTCAAATTGAATACGGGGTAAAGCAGGCACGTGCGCGATACTTTTCCGCCTACAAAACAGGCGAAGTACGCGGAAAGTCCGGGCCGCGAAAAAGTATTGCGGCTTGTCTCAACTTGAATACAGTTCTTAGCTGGATGTAATATTACTAGTACAACTGATAAATTGCTACTAGTGATGAGCTAAGCTATTGCAAATTAGGTCCTTAAGAGTTTTGTTTCAATAAAAAAAAAATTGCCATAAAATACTGAAAAATTACTTTTTCAGGTGATAATTACACAGAAGCAGGGGCGGGGGCAGGAGGCCAGGTGCCCCCCAGGCCGCACCATCACCTAGAGTCCTGGGCTGCCTTCTCTGCAGTAAGCGCCCTGGTGGTCAAGTGGTTGATATAGCCGTGATCCACCTGTCGGATCTTACTACATCTTTCTGTTACTGCAGAGTGACAGAAGCCATGTAGACTATAAGTTAGTAACAGAACAGGCTGTGATACTGGCGGCCGTATTACAGGGGAGACTAATTGTGTGTAGCTGTGGCTGTGCTCCGTGAGTCACAGATGACAGCCTGAGACACAACAAGCAGGGCCAGGAGTGTGACCATATTAGTGACATGGCTGTACTGCAGCTAGCGGCTGTGTCACCCAGGACCCTCCTCAGACTTCAGGTGCCCCCACACCCAGATAACATAATAAATATATAATAAATGGGAGCGTCATTCTTAATAGAAGGCTCCCATAATTATTAATATTAAAATATATTCAACTGACTCATATGAATATATAACCCTATATGTAGGAGACTCCCATATAGGCAGGCGGGCCCGGCAAAAGAAATCTTGGGGCCCAGAACACTCATGTTTTTGGGGCCCCCCCATCCCTTAATAGCAAAAAATGCTCATTTCATTATTTCCATTTCAGGATGGGGATAACAAGAGACAGTGAATGAAGAAATGATTTACTTAAATAAAGCTTTTTTTCTATATGTAATTTTATTAAGATATTTTAAATCCAAATATTTAAATATTGAAGTTTTAGTCAGAGTTTGGGGTACGTAAATCATGAAGGTGGACTACACATAGTGTCTGGTTTTTAATCTACTATAACAAGTTTAAGGCATAAAAACACTGTATAAACATTTCCTAAATTTTATTTCAAAATAGACATTTTAAACAATGACCATAAAATGTATGATTATTATTATTACCAGTTATTTATATAGCACATACATATTCCGCAGCACTTTACAGAGAATAGTTGACCATTCACATCAGTCCCTGCCCCAGTGGAGCTTACAGTCTATGGCCCTCATTCAGAGCCGCACGTTAACAACAGTACGCTCGTTGCGTTCCGATGTTGACTAACCGCGCATGCGTCGGTGTTACACTGCGCATGTGCGTACGGCAGATTGCGAGTTTTTTTTCTCTCGTTCCTAAAATAGCGTACAGGAAGTGACATGTCAAATGTGATTGACAGAACAGGGCGTTTTTGGGTGTTGACGGGGGTGGAGATGAAAAAACGCAGGCGTGGCGAGGCGTTTTTGGGGCGTACATACATTAGCAGATGCGAACGTCAAATGTGTTCGGACCGTCTCATACGTCACTGGAACATCCGCTTTCCCTTCAAAATGCTCGCACAGCTTAGGGTCAGGATTACTCGACCACATTGGCGATGGCCTTCTCCTCCGTCCCTGGACTCAAGGATGGTGCTGC
Source organism: Taudactylus pleione (assembly GCA_031769625.1). Taxonomy (NCBI): domain Eukaryota; kingdom Metazoa; phylum Chordata; class Amphibia; order Anura; family Myobatrachidae; genus Taudactylus; species Taudactylus pleione. Next base: position 15,832,784 of record JAUIMM010000213.1, on the reverse strand, counting down.
GATTAATCGCGGCTGGTCAGTAAAGTAATTAGTGTTGGATTGAAAACCGGCTTGGTATGTGTTTGGAAAGCAGTTTATTGGGATAGCACAAAAGCGTACGCAGGTGGAAATCAGAGCTGCTAATGTCATGATTACACAATCAATTAGCGTACATTTTTGGTGTTTTATTTTGGCCACAATTTGTTGGTTATGGCCTATTGTAACAATAATGTCATCATGTTTTAATTAGCTCCCCTTTTTTTTGGTTTACTGTGGAATTTGCATCGCTATGTGATTTTTTAAACGTTCCTTAAAGAGGCCTTTTTTTTTTTTTAAGAGGGTCAGTTTTTGCCTTTAGGGCCAGGATTAAATGTAACCCATTTGTACAATAATGTCACAATACAATGTCAGTTTTTTGTTTTAAATTTATTGTTTAAACACAAACAAATTGGCCTAATATTTTGTTGCCTTTTTTTTGTGGCAAAGATATGTGTTAAAAAAAAAAAAAAAGCCTTAACTGGTAACATAAACGTAAATACCAAATTTAAAAATATTTCACAAGAAAGGAGAGGGAAGTTTTGACCAGAAAGGAATATGAGCCAAGCACAGAAGGAGTGTGGGAAAAGTCGCCATTGCTGTCACCGTTTTCTCGCCCGTTTGGCTGGGTGAGGGTGGGCGCCAGACCGGGTCCGGGATGCCATCGGGCTGGCCTGTCCAGAGGCAGATGTTGTGGCCTCTGGACTAGGCACAGGGCTAGGCACATTTGGAGGATTGGCTGATGTTGTGCCAGAGGTGGAGGATCCGGATGTTCCGGCAGGAAGGGAGGTCGGCTCCACCATGTGCTGGCGAACGAGCTGCTCCAGGGCATCGGTAATGCGGATGTTGGCCCTGGTATTTTCCGCCAGGGCCTGAGCAATGGTCACGTTGGCCGCAGCATTTTGCTCCAGGGCCTCAGCCACCCGTATCAGACTGGCGTGCATCCTCTGCAGAATCTCCGTATGGAAATCCGATTTAAAATTGAGTTCTGTGAGGAGGCCCACTGCCTGCGAGGGGGCACGCCCTGGACTGGCTTCTGCAGGGTCCTCAGCCGGATGTACTGGTTCCTCCCCTGCAGAGCCAGCAGAAATTCTGCGACCAAGGCTCCCCTCTGGAGCAGACTCATCCGCCTCTGTCTCTGTTAGGAAAAATGCAAAAAGACTCACATTAGAATCTACATATTGGCACAATAGCATTTCATAGTTGGTGACATCACAAGACTTACCTTGGCCAACATGAGGAGCCGCAAAGTCTGGCATGTCCGTATCCATGTTGGACACGCCAAACACCTCCACAGCCTGCACACACCCCTGTGCCAGCTCTTCTAAGTCTGTCAACTCCAATGACACAGGGGTGGGACCCCCACCTGTCCCCCTTGCATGCCTAGCCCTGTCGGCAAGTTTTTGCTTGAGACGATATTTGAAGTCTGCCCATCTGTGGAATGAAATTGGAACCATTATCCTTTTTTTTACAATGGGGTTTGTTTATAGGATGGGAAAGTGTTTACTTACCGCCGTTTGACATCCCGGGCTAGACGGACATAATCACCCACCCTATTGACAGCAACGGCGACCTCCTCCCACATTCTCCACTTCTGGCTTTGGCTCATATTCCTGGCTGCCTGGGGCAGGATGTCAACGCACTTCTGGATCAAAACCTCCATCTCCTTGCTTGTGAAATGTGGCTGCCTTTTTTTTTTGGCAGCTTTGGCGGGTTGACTGGGGCCAGCAGTCTCTTCCATGTCATCCTCCTCACCTATTTGGGTAAATATGCAGATTTAGCCACTTCACAACTTGCACAATATTATGTTTTAAAAGAATCATTGAGACAAAATGCATGAAGGCCTTACCGCCGGATTTTTGGCCATTGTTTCCCTGGTCTGAAGCCATGTCTCTGCTTCCAGAATGCAATCAACCAGAAATTAAATGTGATTTCGTGACGTATTTATACATGCGTCCTTAGTTTGCGGCCGCATCATTGATTGTGCGTCCCTATGATTCATCCTTAATTTGTGCGGGAAAATAAACACTATTTATGGCTTGGTGTGTGTGGAGTCGAGGTTGCGTTGTTGGATTGTTGGCGGTTAAGTTGGTTGGATTTGGTTGTTTGCGGTTGGAGGATTTGGCGGTGTTTGTATTTTTTTTGTTTTGCTACAGTTGTTTTGGTTTTCCGTTCGCATTTTTTTGGTTTATTTTTTGCTATCGTTTCCTGATTTGGTAAGTTTTGTGCAGTCTAATTTGTGGCCAATTGGTGTCTACTTCTGGTTTTTTGTTTTATATATTTTTTTTAACACTAATTTCATCTATTTTAGTTTGTTTTGGCTTTCGGACCCAAAGACCTTTTTGTTGGAAATCTTATATATTCGATTTTGGTAAGTCCATTATTTTTCTTGCATTTGCGAACTAATTAACGCATTTTTGACTGTTGGTGTAGTGACTTGCATTTGCGAACTAATTAACGCATTTTTGACTGTTAGTGTAGTGACTTGCATTTGCGAACTAATTAACGCATTTTTGACTGTTGGTGTAGTGACTTGCATTTGCGAACTAATTAACGCATTTTTCGAGGCTTATTCATCATGTAAACCAGTTTTGCTTTTCCCTTTTCCATTTTTGGGGTCCATTTGACCCCTATTTGACGTACGGTGTGCAATGTCGTTTTCATCAATGGCCAAATGTGTGTTTCGCCTATTTTATGTGTTGGCTTGCACCAATTTGACAAACATAAAATCACCCTCTAAATTTTTGATGTCTCATTTTTGGCTTTTTTACAGTTTATACGTATCATGACAATACCCCGGCATGTAAGCAGCTATGGATGGTATCATAAAGCTAAGTTGTTTTATGTTACTTTTGGGGTGGCTCAAAAGCCTTACATTGTAAACTTTGAATTTCAGGTAGATCTGGGGCGAATTGTTCTGGCCCTGCTCCCGGAAGACGACCAACCTCAAACTCGTCCCAGGCGTAGGCATCGTAGGCATGCAAGGCCCCAGATATTTCGAACACGTGTCACCCTTTTTGGAATGCCCGATGATGAGGTTTTAAGACGCTACCGTCTACCTCCCAAAATCATCATAGACACTCTCTCATTAATAGAAAGTGATCTTGAGCGGCAAATTGACAGTCCAACAGCAATACCACCACTGACGCAATTTATGGCGGTGTTACATTTCTGTGCCTCAGGATCATTTCAAACAACGGTGGGAATAGTGGCGGGCATCTCCCAATCCTCCTTTTCCCGGATCCTGAGGGCAGTGATGGAGGCACTTTTCAAGCACCTCCATCATTTTATTAAAATGCCTTTGGATATGGGTGCCCTTAGTGTGGCCAAGGCCAATTTTTACCAAATAGCTGGCTTCCCACACATCATAGGGGTTGTGGATGGTACTCACATACCACTTCAGCCTCCAGCACGGCTGGAGGCAATATTTAGAAACAGGAAACACTATCACTCCCTGAATGTAATGGTGGTATGTGATGCCTCCCTCCAGATCCTGTCCCTGAATGCTAAATTACCAGGAAGTGCTCATGACTCCTTCGTCATCCGGCAATCAGGGATATGGCAGAAATTAACCAACCTACAAGCTGGTGATGCGTGGCTTCTGGGTAAGTGGAGACCTTTAGTACATAACAATGTTAAGCTTGATACACAGTGTTCCTGATGTTGTCTATTTTTTTTCACAGGAGACAGTGGATACCCTTGCATGTCCTGGCTGCTCACTCCTTATTTGGCTCCCACACCAGGGCCACAAAGTGCGTATAATTCCGCACTTACAGCCACCAGGCAAGTGGTGGAGCGCTGTATCGGCCTTTTAAAAGGCCGATTCAGATGCCTCCACCGCTCTGGTGGCGAGCTCATGTATGTGCCGGATATGGTGTCTAAAATTGTGGTCCTGTGTGGGATATTTCACAACATTGCCATAAGGAGTGGTGTCCCAATGCAGCCAGAGGATGCCTTACCTGAGGATGGCCCCCCCGAGGTTGGTCGGAGGTCAGTATGTGGGGGGGCCATACGCGATGATGTGGTGGCCAGATTTTTTAGGTAAGTTGTAACAAAACTACAGTGTTTATACCTAATGTGTTTGTGTTTGTTTGCGAACATCTAATTTTGTGTTTTTTTTCTCACCATCTTCTGTTTGTTCACATAATCTTTGGCACTCCAACGCTCACTACTTCCTGCTACCCTTACCAAACCTGGATCTGGTCCTTTTGGGCATATATTCTGGAACCCATATTGCAACGCCATGTTTGTGGAATCATGTTGGCATGGTCCTTCGTCAACCAGTTCTTGATTTTTTGTTTTTATTTAATTATTTCTTGGTATGTGTTGTATTTGAATTTATCACTGTGTTCTTTTTTTGGGAGTGACCACTTTGTTTTCTCTGTTATGTTGTGAATAAATGTTTGGAGAGTGAAATGGTCTTCCTTTTTTGGGACGTTAACAGCAAGTGTAACCAGGTTAACACAAGTTACATTTGACTAAGGGGTAATCCAGTACTGACGCCAGTTGAGCTAAACTGAAATATGTTTTCAGCTTCCCAACCCACACCAAAAGGAAGCCTGGCCCAACCTTGGGATTTGTAAGATTGGCCTAAGCAGCTTGCGCACCAACTAGGAACCTGTAAAATGTAGAAATATGTAATTGACACTACACCCAAAAACGGAAATGACATTGTTACTGTTATGTGTTTCTTGTGTCTGTTTGACATACAAAGACAAAACACAATCTAACTTTTAAAAAAGGGAAATCCTTGCAGGAACAGTCTACTTATGTCATGCTAAACTATCTTGGTTTTGGATTTAAAAAATGAGCCAGAACGTATATTTGTCAGAATAAATTTATTTTGAAACGTTAACAAAAAAAAAAAAACTACTGGCGAAGGAGGCCAGACAGCCGGTCGAGGGCCACCAGAATGCCAATTACATGTTGGCGCATCTGGCCAACACAATCCGCCACCTCTTGCCGACGCCTCTGTTCCTCTGTGGGTGAGAAAAGTGTGTGGGTTAATACAACAATAGGGAATCCACATTAAAAAAACAAAAACACAACGAAATCACTCCTAAACCTAAAAAAAAAAAAAAAAAGGGGGTGCTGCCAAAAATACAAGGCCTATGTACAAATTCCCACAGGTGTGATATGTGTATGTTGAAATCACCAGGAAGAGGTAAAGGCAAACTGCAAAATCACCAAAAGTCAAGCCACAAAAACACGAAGAAAGGCACGACACATGATTACATACAAACAGTTTGTGCTTTAAAAAAATAAAAAATAAAAACATACCGGGAGCCAAAACGGGAGCTCCGGAAATGCCTCCATGATCCTCCTCGGAGGATCCGTCATTCCCCAAAGAATGGGGAGGAGTTATGATGGACTCCGGGGAGGGGGTAATTGGAAGAGGGGTGGGTGGAGGAGAGGGGGAAGTGGGACGGAGGGGAAGGAGGCCCGACATTTCCGGGAGAGGGTCTGGGAAGGATGGGGAGGAGTGAGGAATAGGGGAAATATTTGGGGTGGAGTGTTGGCTGGGGGTTGGGGATAGTGGCCGGGAACGCCGTCTGGACGGACGGTGACGGCGGAGTCTTGGCTGTCCCCCTAAAATATGTCAAAGAAATTGCGGTTAGTTTATGGACAAATCCGGGGACCAAAACTAAAAAAAAAAAACAACCCAAAAAATAAGCCAAATAGGAGGAGAATGAAAAAAACAGAAATAGAGGGAAAACATGCACACGCAGATATGAGTACAAATAATAAATAGGACAGACAGGAAAACATGCACACGCAGATATGAGTACAAATAATAAATAGGACAGACAGGAAAACATGCACACGCAGATATGAGTACAAATAATAAATAGGACAGACAGGAAAACATGCACACGCAGATATGAGTACAAATAATAAATAGGACAGACAGGAAAACATGCACACGCAGATATGAGTACAAATAATAAATAGGACAGACAGGAAAACATGCACACGCAGATATGAGTACAAATAATAAATAGGACAGACAGGAAAACATGCACACGCAGATATGAGTACAAATAATAAATAGGACAGACAGGAAAACATGCACACGCAGTTTGCCCCACAAACACAAACATTAAAACCACAATACATAACACTTACTTTCCAGGATCTGCATGCGAAAGCATGCCAGCAAGCGGGGCGTTCGCCGTTGCAGGTCGGACCACCTGCGCTCCAGCTGCCCGATGTTGCGGCGTGAGCCGAAGGACCGCAGGCGGGACCGTGCCTCCGCATACGTGGAGCGCTTCTGCCGGTTGGTGATGGGTTGAGGTTGGCTGGTGATCCGGCGATCCATGACCTCCGTAAGCACCAGCAGCTCGCGCCTGGTGAATGCGGAGGCTCTCATGATGGCAATGGTGTTTTTCTTAAAAATCATTTTTGATAAAGTGTGTAAAAATTTTCTGATTGGCTAATGTATTTTGGAAATTAACAGGAGCAATTTTATTGGTTAGTGTATGAGTCATGTGTTCGACAGGGCCAGAAATCTCTGGAGAGTTATGATAGGCTTGATGCAGTGACATGCGTAAGCAAATTTAAATAAAGAAATGAACCCAGGGAAATATGCGGGGATCCACAGCAATAGTACAATTGTTTAATTGTGGTTCACATGTTTTTTGAACAATAAAAGCGAATGTTTCATCCGTACGTATTCTGCGGGTAAACACAAACACGGACAAGAGTAAAATTTCTTGCATTGTGTTGAAAAAAACAAACAATTAAGCTAATTGATACATTGATTGGCATGATACGATTGATGGAGGTAGGCAGAATAAAGGAGCAGGTAATCGACATCTGACAAGGCCACTTCCTGTTTATACTTGTGCGTGCGTTCCTTTCAAGCCATTTCGGGGATGTACGCTCGCTATTTCGTACGCTCGTTAGTTAGAGGAGGGGTCGTCAGAGTTTAGGGAGGAATTTTAGATGCGAACGAAAATACGAGCGAGCCATTGAATTTAAATATTTTTGTACGTACGCCTAACGTACGTGCGCCCGCTTGCGAGTGGGTCTGAATGAGGGCCTATATTCCCTATCACATGCTCACACACATACACACTAGGGTCAATTTTTTTTTTATGTTTGGAGCCATTTAACCTACCAGTATATTTTTGGAGTGTGGGAGGAAACTGGAGTACCCGAAGGAAACCCACACAAGCAGAGGGAGAATATACAAACTCCACACAGTTAGGGCCGTGGTGGGAATCGAACCCACGACCTCCTTGCTGTGAGGCAGTAATGCTAACCATTACACCATCTGTGCTTCCCCCAAATATGATATATAGTATGTATAGTATGATATAGGATTTCATACTTGTGATGAGCAGTGTTGTTCTCAGTGGCATAACAATGGTCCCCGCAGACATTGCAGTGGCTTGGGGGTGCTGGAGGTCAAATTAGGGGCCGGTCGCAGGGGCAGGGTGTTGATATGAGAGTCGCACTGGCAGCCAGCATCCCGCAGCAACCATTGAGACCATAGACACAGCGCCGCCATTTTCTAATGTGGCACCGGTCAAAAACCTATCAGAGCTCGCGGACCAGCAGCCAATTAGCAGCTCCGATTTGCTCGCATCTGGCACCAGAATGACAGCGGTGTTGTGTATCTAGTCTCAAGGGTTGCTGCCAGTGCGACTCTAAATCAAACCTGACACTTTCTGTGATCCACTGTTACATGAGGACACAGCATTACTCTGCGTGACCATCGGCCATTTCAGGAACCCTCCGGTTACACAGTATGATCGGTGTTTTCACGCAGCAGAAGCCAGTGGTTTAAACACACCCAGATAATGGGGCTGACCACTCCCCCCTCTGTTCTCTTAGAGGCTGCCTGACACTTCGCCTGCTCTGCTCCCAATCAGGTTGCGGTGCCCGGACACTGAGGGCCTGATTGAGATCCGCATGCAAATGACATCGCAGCTGCCATATCTCACGGATCACAACTGCGAAAATGTGCTAATGTCTCCAAAACTTACCCCAGCATATGGATGCCCACTGCTACCTTCTCATACCCATCCGACAACGTGCAACAGCGCGTGACCATCGGTAACATCGATGCAGATCTGGCAGCCACGCAGCTTCTCAGTATGTCTAGGCTGCTGCAGACACAGCGGGTCTCCAGACACACAGAGGGCTCTCCTGCTGTGAGCAAGAACGCAGTGGCTAATTTATGTACGCCCAGAAAACAGTTATTAAATGGACCTAACATGCCTACATTTCTCTAGCCACCCCTGTTACCTCCCACAATCGCTGATAACCTGTCTCTCACTTTCCATATGAATCCTCTGTGTGAGAGAGGAATCGCAATATGGTCGCTGCACATGCACAGTGCGGCTTACACACTTGGGTAATGGCTAGCAATCGCTCAATCTACAGTATATGAACATCGACATTTGCATGCAAATTAGAATCAGGATGACAGTGAAGTCGTAGAAGGAGACCCACACAATACATAACTACATGTGCGCAGATCTGCAGACATCTGAGTTGTACATAAACCATTGGGTAAATCAGCCCCATGAGATAATTATTATGTATTTATTGGTCACACAGCTGAAACAGCATGGCGCTCACAGCCACCTCTATTGTGGTGTTTTATTCTGGTAGTATTTCAGGCTGATTCCAAACCCACTGCTGGATAAATGTGATGGCTAGTCTCTATAGGGTGTATAATAAACCCACTGCTGGATAAATGTGATGGCTAGTCTCTATGGGGTGTATAAAACCCACTGCTGGATAAATGTGATGGCTAGTCTCTATGGGCTGTATAAAACCCACTGCTGAATAAATGTGGTGTCTAGTCTCTATGAGGTGTATAAACCCACTGATGGATAAATGTGGTGGCTAGTCTCTATGGGGTGTATAAAACCACTCCTGGATAAATGTGGTGGCTAGTCTCTAAGGGGTATATAAACCCACTGCTGGATAAATGTGGTGGCTAGTGTCTATGGGGTGTATAAACCCACTGCTGGATAAATCTGGTGGCTAGTCTCTATGGGGTGTATAAAACCCACTGCTGGATAAATGTGGTGGCTAGTCTCTATAAGGTGTATAAACCCACTGCTGGATAAATGTGGTGGCTAGTCTCTATGGGCTGTATAAAACCCACTGCTGAATAAATGTGGTGTCTAGTCTCTATGAGGTGTATAAACCCATTGCTGGATAAATGTGATGGCTAGTCTCTATGGGGTGTATAAATCCAATGCTGGATAAATTGATGGCTAGTCTCAATGGGGTGTATAAACCCAATGCTGGATAAATGTGATGGCTAGTCTCTATGGGGTGTATAAACCCACTGCTGGATAAATCTGATGGATAGTCTCTATGGGGTGTATAAAACCCACTGCTGGATAAATGTGGCTAATCTCTACGGGGTGTATAAAACCCACTGCTGGATCAATGTGATGGCTAGTCTCTATGGTGTATATAAACCCACTGCTGGATAAATATGGTGGCTACTCTCTATGGGGTGTATAAACCCAAGCTGGATAAATGTGGTGGCTGGTCTCTATGGTATGTATAAACCCACTGCTGGATAAATGTGGTGGCTAGTCTATGGGGTGTATAAACCCACTGCTGGATAAATATGGTGGCTACTCTCTATGGGATGTATAAACTCACTGCTGGATAAATGTGGTGGCTAGTCTCTATGGGGTGTATAAACCCACTGCTGGATAAATGTGGTGGCTAGTCTCTATGGGGTGTATAAAACCCACTGCTGCATAAATGTGGTGGCTTGTCTCTATGGGGTGTATAAAACCACTGCTGGATAAATGTGGTGGCTAGTCTCTATGGGGTATATAAACCCACTGCTGGATAAATGTGGTGGCTAGTCTCTATGGGGTGTATAAACCCACTGCTGGATAAATATGATGGCTACTCTCTATGGAGTGTATAAACCCACTGCTGGATAAATGTGATGGCTAGTCTCTATGGGGTGTATAAACCCACTGCTGGATAAATGTGGTGGCTAGTCTTTATGGGGTGTATAAACCCACTGCTGGATAAATGTGATGGCTAGTCTCTATGGGGTGTATAAACCCACTGCTGTATAAATGTGGTGGCTAGTCTCTATGGGGTGTATAAAACCCACTGCTGGATAAATGTGGTGGCTAGTCTTTATGGGGTGTATAAACCCACTGCTGGATAAATGTGATGGCTAGTCTCTATGGGGTGTATAAATCCACTGCTGGATAAATGTGGTGGCTAGTCTCTATGGGGTGTATAAACCCAATGCTGGATAAATGTGGTGGCTAGTCTCTATGGGGTGTATAAACCCACTGCTGGATAAATGTGATGGCTAGTCTCTATGGGGTGTATAAAACCCACTGCTGGATAAATGTGATGGATAGTCTCTATGGAGTGTATAAAACCACCGCTGGATAAATGTAGTGGCTAGTCTCTATGGGGTGTATAAAACCCACTGCTGGATAAATTTGGTGGCTACACTCTATGGGGTGTATCAACCCACTGCTGGATAAATATGGTGGCTAGTCTCTATGGGGTGTATAAAACCCACTGCTGGATAATTATGGTGGCTAGTCTCTATGGGGTGTATAAACCCACTGCTGGATAAATGTGGTGGCTAGTGTCTATGGGGTGTTTAAAACCCACTGCTGGATAAATGTGATGGCTAGTCTCTATGAGGTGTATAAACACACTGCTGGATAAATGTGGTGGCTAGTCTCTATGGGGTGTATAAAACCCACTGCTGGATAAATGTGGTGGCTAGTCTCTATGGGGTGTATAAAACCCACTGCTGGATAAATGTGGTGGCTAGTCTCTATGAGGTGTATAAACACACTGCTGGATAAATGTGATGGCTAGTCTCTATGGGGTGTATAAACCCACTGCTGGATAAATGTGATGGCTAGTCTCTATGGGGTGTATAAAACCACTGCTGGATAAATGTGATGGCTAGTCTCTATGGGGTGTATAAACCCACTGTTGGATAAATGTGGTGGCTAGTCTCTATGGGGTGTATAAACCCAATGCTGGATAAATGTGGTGGCTAGTCTCTATGGGGTGTATAAACCCACTGCTGGATAAATGTGGTGGCTAGTCTCTATGGGGTGTATAAAACCCACTGCTGGATAAATGTGATGGATAGTCTCTATGGAGTGTATAAAACCACCGCTGGATAAATGTAGTGGCTAGTCTCTATGGGGTGTATAAAACCCACTGCTGGATAAATTTGGTGGCTACACTCTATGGGGTTTATCAACCCACTGCTGGATAAATATGGTTGCTAGTCTCTATGGGGTGTATAAAACCCACTGCTGGATAAATTTGGTGGCTTCACTCTATGGGGTGTATCAACCCACTGCTGGATAAATATGGTGGCTAGTCTCTATGGGGTGTATAAACCCACTGCTGGATAAATGTGGTGGCTAGTCTCTATGGGGTGTATAAACCCACTGCTGGATAAATGTGGTGGCTAGTGTCTATGGGGTGTTTAAAACCCACTGCTGGATAAATGTGATGGCTAGTCTCTATGAGGTGTATAAACACACTGCTGGATAAATGTGGTGGCTAGTCTCTATGGGGTGTATAAACCCACTGCTGGATAAATGTGATGGCTAGTCTCTATGGGGTGTATAAACCCACTGCTGGATAAATGTGATGGCTAGTCTCTATGGGGTGTATAAACCCACTGCTGGATAAATGTGGTGGCTAGTCTCTATGGGGTGTATAAACCCAATGCTGGATAAATGTGGTGGCTAGTCTCTATGGGGTGTATAAATCCACTGCTGGATAAATGTGGTGGTCTAGTGTCTATGGGGTGTATAAACCCACTGCTGGATAAATGTGATGGATAGTCTCTATGGAGTGTATAAAACCACCGCTGGATAAATGTAGTGGCTAGTCTCTATGGGGTGTATAAAACCCACTGCTGGATAAATTTGGTGGCTACACTCTATGGGGTGTATCAACCCACTGCTGGATAAATATGGTGGCTAGTCTCTATGGGGTGTATAAAACCCACTGCTGGATAAATTTGGTGGCTACACTCTATGGGGTGTATCAACCCACTGCTGGATAAATATGGTGGCTAGTCTCTATGGGGTGTATAAACCCACTGCTGGATAAATGTGGTGGCTAGTCTCTATGGGGTGTATAAACCCACTGCTGGATAAATGTGGTGGCTAGTGTCTATGGGGTGTTTAAAACCCACTGCTGGATAAATGTGATGGCTAGTCTCTATGAGGTGTATAAACACACTGCTGGATAAATGTGGTGGCTAGTCTCTATGGGGTGTATAAACCCACTGCTGGATAAATGTGATGGCTAGTCTCTATGGGGTGTGTAAACCCAATGCTGGATAAATGTGATGGCTAGTCTCTATGGGGTGTATAAAACCCACTGCTGGATAAATGTGGTGGCTAGTCTCTATGGGGTGTATAAAACCCACTGCTGGATAAATGTGGTGGCTAGTCTCTATGAGGTGTATAAACACACTGCTGGATAAATGTGATGGCTAGTCTCTATGGGGTGTATAAACCCACTGCTGGATAAATGTGATGGCTAGTCTCTATGGGGTGTATAAAACCACTGCTGGATAAATTTGGTGGCTAATCTCTATGGGGTGTATAAACCCACTGCTGGATAAATGTGATGGCTAGTCTCTATGGTGTGTCCAGCTGCCTCTCTGCTATCTACTGTTAGATGTCCCAACAATGGTCCTGATTCAGAGGTGCAGGTAATGTCACAGCCGTATGCAAGTGACTAATGTTTCCAGTCTACATTCATTTTTGGCCATACAGTACTTACCTACACTCCTGGAAGTCACGCGAGCCCCCCGCACCCCCAGAAGTGTAGGCAGATCTCCTGCATCCTTCCCACTTCCTAGTGAAGCGGGCAGGATGGGAAGATTTAAAGTGGAATTTGTGGGTCCATAAGGAGGGGGCGGGGCTAAATGGTATGATTTGCGTTATTTATCCTCACCCCCTCAACGTGGATCCGCAAAGCGCAAACTTTTCCGACTAAGGGGCAGGGCCTAATTATGTCACCAGTCCGGGCCTTACCCCTGAGCCAGCCTTCTGCTCCTGGAAAGGATGTATGCAAAGTCGATAAGTGTGTTTTTGGCACTATTCGTAATGCATACAAGTAATCTAAGAGCATATAAATCTTCCTCATTTATACTCATTTGATGGGCTGCAATAAAATGTAACTTAATTAAACATGTTATATTCAATTTACTAGTGGTAATAGAAATGTCTTTTGCAGGTATGCCATACCTCTCAACATTGTTCTAAAGCAGGGGTGGGGAACCTTTTTTCTGCCGAGGGCCATTTTGATATATAAAACATTGGGCCTGATTCAGAGCCGGACGCAATTAGCGCTCGCTCGTCCTGAAAATAGGGGTGGCTATTCAAATGAACCGTTCGCTGTTTGCGGTCTGTTCACGCCTCTAGGTCTGCACGAGCGAACAGAACTTGTGGACGTTTTTTGGGAAACTACGCCCCCTGGCCGCTCGCATCCTACGTCATGTCCGCTATTTATTAATCGAGTACATCGAACAGGGTATGAGCTGCTCGCTATTCTTGTGGATGGTTTTTGCTACCACAATTTTGCGAGCAGTTCTGGCTTAAAAAAATCCCAGTGACCTGGTCAATGACGCTGCTGTTTTAAATATGCACACCCATAAAACGCCCGTTTTGACCTTTAAGCACGCCTGCGATCGGATCTCCACTCCCCGTTTTCAAGCACCTTCCCCTGTTACCACCCACATACGCCTCATCCTGTCACTCAAATTAGCAGGCATTCGCTATTTTGCGAGCACATGAATTTCGGCCACACTGACTGGTTCGCGCATGCGTATAACGATCCGTACGCATGCACAGTTGGGCAAACATCGCTCGGAGCGAACGAGCTGCCGCTTACGAGTGGCTCTGAATCAGGCCCATTATTCGCAGGCCTGGTGCAGGTTTATAAAAGGTAGATTAATAACTTCCTGCGATCCAAATACTAAAAAATGCAGCTGGTATAAATCTGGTGACCTACACACGTCACCCGGTATACAATATGGAAAACAAAGGAAAATGCCAGCGCTCCCTTTAGGAGATATATATCCGGGAGCTGTAAGGGCAGCGGTGTGACAGTCTGAAGCGGCACTGCTACATAGAGTTTGGCTGCAGGGCGCTATTCTAAGAACCCTGCTAGCCAGATGGGACTAGCAGAAAGAAGCTCAGAGGGCCAAACCAAATGAATCTGGGGGCCTTATACGGCCCCCAGGGCTGAGGTTCCCCATCCCTGTTCTAAAGCCTATCACAAAAAAAGAAGAAAGTGGGGTGTTGTGTGTGGAGGCACAATGAGAATCCCTGATTGTAATAATTATTTGGTAATATTATTTTAAATAAAAAATGAATACATCTTTATTGGTATTCCTTAAAATATATTGTTCAGGACATTTAGGGCAAAATGTTTGTTAAAATTATAGAATTCCTATGTGCAAAAAGATATGAAAAGTGTAGTAAAAAGAAAGTTCCATATACCGCTGATCTGTTATATGTATTATTATTCTCTTCAAATGTGTCAATTTGTTAATGCTCCCAACATTTCAAATAATAGTGATTTAGTTACAAGTATATCTATCTTATTATTACTGTATCATGAATATCCTGTCACTAAACCCAGATGAATCCCAGGTGGCCACCTAACCTGTGCACTGCTTAATATAGTGAATAAGTCAGTGTTGTTCAAGCCTGATGCAGTTTCAATATATAAATGTTACCAAATACACAGTAGCTTTCAGTAGATTTGTATCAGTGTCTCAACCTGATGTATTGTAGATTACACAAATATCCACACGTATTCTCCAATATGATTATTCAATAATGGGATTATTCCTGCACGTTAGATAAAACCTGTATTTTGGTAATTACAGCTGTGACTTTGTCTATAGCTGTGTCAGAAATTGTTATAATAACTTGTAACAAATGCAATATATCTTGCTACATCACAGGTTACACTTTGGCTGTAATCTTATACATTAGATAACTTTCCATGCTGTTATCTTATGCACCGCTCTCCCCTCTAATAACATTGTCTGCGCCAGCATGGAGAGCCGTGTTATCAGTCATTGTATTAGTGCTGCTGTGCGTGGCTTCACGTATAAGCTAAACCACTATTACTTTCATTATAATTGTCGGTGCATTGTAATGTACATAGTCCTGTTAAGTCCGTTATAGTTTTAGACACATTGAGGCGGGTAGTATGATCGTGATCAGCGGTACTATTGGAAACGCCAATGTGCGTTTCGCCTGCAGCTTTTTTAAGGCTATCCATCTATTGTTCTAAAGCCCCGTGGGAACAGATGTGTATGGCTACATGCAATAGGAGCCATGCCCCTCCACTGCATCACATTTCTCCGCACTCACTTCTCCCTTACTTACTCCCCCCAACTGTAGTAACACATTTGTCCTTTGCACCTGCAGTAACAATTCAAAGGCCAGAACCTCTGTAGTAATAAATCTCCCCCAGCCCCAGCACCCCTACATTTTATCTTTGCAGTAACACATTGTCCCTACCTCTCACCCCTTCTTGGTAACCTATTCTCCTCACCTCCACCTCTTTATTAACTCATTACCCTCAATCAGCTCTGCAGTTGCACATACCTGTTAAAAATGATGTGTGTGCAGGTGGTGATATTACAGAGTTATATAGGCACACACCAGTGGATGGCTCAGACTATGAACAGCCCAGTTACTTAACCAGTGGTGATGGTTTATTTGGCTATAGCAGGAACAGCTGTACTCACTGTGGTATACACACTGGTGATAGAGTAAAGCTTGAGCAATGCGGCGTTTCATACAGCTCACCACTCGTATGCTGCTTTAAGGTAGCAGTGCAGGATGCTGGAACAGCATAATAGCAGGTAATAACCAGGTCTCTTGTTAGGAGCTAAGTAGGAGACATCTCTCTCCCACCATGTCATTCTACACATTGGCAAGATGGTATGCGCAGCATGAAGTCTGGCAGCCATCTTGGTACAGGTAATGAAGCCTCCCTGGAGGGACAGTAAGATAGAGTCTGTCGAGTGGCGCACTCCACCTTCAACAATAACCCCTTCATCTTTTTAGTAACATATTTCCCTTCATCAGCTGTGCAGTAACACATTCTCCTCCATTCTCCATGAGTTAAACTGCCGGTAAGCTCGCAATGCCACTTTCATTACAAGGTGCATATTATACAGAAGCCTTCACAGATCAATGAGACCCGGGAAGGCTTCTGTGTGAAAAAAACCCTGAAAAGTGTAAAAAAAAAAGACGTGGGGTCCCCCCTGAAAGCACAACCAGCACCAGTCCTTTCTGACCAAGTCCTTGTAAAATACAGGGGAAAAAATGTAGGGTTCCCCCGTATTTTCATCAACCAGCACCAGGCTCAGTGAGCCAGTCCTGGTTGTGAAAGTATTGGGGACAAAATGAGTAGGGGATCCCACATATTATCCACAACTGGCACCAGACTCTTTCTAGCGGGGGGGGGAGTAGGGGTCCCCCATATTATCCACAACTAGCATCGGACTATTTCTATCAAGGTCTCCCGGCCAAAGTATTCATCACCCCATGCTAGTCAGCCTAGGCCGAGGATCCCTGGGGAGGTAGGGACCGGCCAAATGGGATCCCCCTTTCCAGGGTACCCCAGGCCCAGGATGACAACCCAGAGCTATTACCTACACCCCTGGTGATAAATAAATGCTTTGATAAATAGTTTGACTATTGTCTTTAACATGGGGACTACAAATCCCAAGGCTGCCCCGTTTGCTTATACTTGTAGAACCACAAGCACCAGCACAGCCAGGCATTATAGGTCCACTGTTACTTGTAGTCCTTCTATTAAATAAATAGTCCAAAATAACCCACAAGACACACACGCGGTGTTAGTATTCACTTTATTAAGCGTGGATTATAGATTTTAATTCCATGTATGGATTTGTTATTTTCACTAAACTTTATTACTATTACACCCAAAAGTATAATATATATATATATATATATATATTATATATATATATATATATCAGTGGCAAATGCAGGATTTCTAGAGGGGGGTTTACCTTGGGTATAGGTGTGACGTCAGTCGCTGGGCACCATAGAGTTAAGCTTTTCAGCCTCCCAGGATGCACTAGGGTCCCCCTCCTACACCCCGCCCCCGAGCCAAGGCACCTCAGTTTAGTTTGGTGCCCGGCCGGCGTCGGGTGCACCTGTCGGAGTGGGGGCTAGAAGAGCCCCTGAAGCTTTCTTCAGTGCAGCTGTGGCTGCACATCTGGATGTACAGCATGGACAGTCAGTCCTGACGTCCATGCTGTCTTCCCTACACCCCCGCCGGTACCAGAACGCCGGTACCGATCCGGGGATGCTGGTGAGCATCTGGGGTCACAGCTAGCGGTGACCCCAGATGTTCCGGACCATGGCCGGATCCAAGGGGGACAAAGGTAAGCAGCGGGGTCCCGCGGTGGGTCCCCGCTGGTCACATGGTCCTAAGTCCCCAGGCAGGGGGCTCCCTGGGGACTGGCTGCAGCGTGGAGCCAGGCGACCAACCTGCACTTTCCACTACCCCCTGGGACAGCGGACCGCAGCAGAGCGGTAGCGCTGCGGCGTCCCAGGGGTTAAATGCATGCCAGGGGAGCGCGCCTTCCCTGTCTCACAGCCGGCACCTCCCCCGCTGCACACAGCCCTCTCTGCATGCTGCCGACTGGTCCTGTGGCAGCGCTCCTCCCCCAGGCCAGCCTCCTCTCTGCTTCTCGGCGGCCATCTTCTCCAGAACGCATGGTGAACGCTGCTGGAAGCGCTGGACGGAAGCATCGTGGTCTGGGTCCCCCCGCATACCTCTCCTCCGCTGTGGCTCAGGTCTGTGTATGCAGCGCTGTGTCCTACCAGGCCCTCTGTCTGTGTAGTTGAGTGATCAGCGCTGTTAGTGCAGGAATTGTTATTTCTCTGCATTGTATGTGACTGTGCTAGCGCTGCCTGTAACTTTTCTTCTCTAAACTGTCAGCTTTATTACTGTCCCTGTTCTTTCTGCTAAAGCCCTTGCGGTGCGGTGCTGCAGGGTGGTCTCTCGCCTATTTAATACTTAATTGGTGAGAGAGGTCACATACGTGGTGCCATCATGTCTGAAAGTGATTTTCCCCTCCGGCTACAGTGTACCACGTGCAAAGTACCGTTAGCGGAGGGGGAGGGTAGCGCGGAGGGCCTTTGCCGGCAGTGTTTGTCCATGGCGCGGCCTATTACGGTTACAGCACCGGTACAGGAGCCGCCCTGGGCTTGTTTCGCTCAGGCGTTAACAGCTTTAGTGGGTCAGTTAGCTCCGCAGCCCGCGTTTACTCCGATGGGTTTGTCCCAGCAGTCTGTGGTGTCGTCACCCATGCAGGGGTTCCCACGACAATTGGTGGTACCCCACAGTCTCCCTATTTCCCCGCTCCCGGTTTCTCAGGAGCCAGCGTGGGTTAACTCCCTGACGAGTTCTGTACAGCACTTGTCAGATGTGTTGCAAGGGGAGTCTGTGATGCGGCCTCATAAAAGGCCGGTGGCGTCTCTGTCCGCTCCTTATGAGGATGACGAAGGGACGTCTGATGATGGGGAGATTCTGGATCCTTACGATCAGGAACCTCTCCATACTAAGGACGCTGATGCTAAGTCCAAAGTATATATTCCTGGACTTATTCGGGCGGTCCGCACAGCCTTGGTGATTGAGGACGAAGTTCCCCCAGCGGGGGCGATGTGAAGGGCGATGCCACAGTCTTTCCTCTTTCGGGTCAGTTGGTGGACCATTTAGAGGAGGCGTGGAAACAACCTGGCAAAAGATACCAGCCGCAGAGACGCCTGGCGGTGGCTTATCCGTTCGCGGATAATTATTTTGCTAAGTGGGAATCCCCTCCACAGGTGGATTCTCACGTGACCCGTCTTGTCCGTAGTGCCACATTGCCGATGCCATCCATGTCCTCCCTTAAGGATGCTACGGACCGCAAGGTAGAAATCTGCCTGAAGTCCGCTTATTCTCTTGCAGGGGGGGCAGCACGGCCGGCTATGGCCATTTGCTGGGTTGCCAGAGCGATGGAGCGCTGGGCAGATTCATTAGAGGCTTCTTTTGAATCCGACTGTCCGGCCGAACAGGCGGAGTTGATTGGCAATCTCCGTGATTCGGCCACCTACATCAACGAGGCGGCTCTAGACATTAGTACTCTGGTGTCTAGAATTTCTTCAGCAGCGGTAGCTGCTCGTCGCACCTTGTGGCTGCAATCCTGGAAGGCGGACGCAGATTCCAAGAAAGGTCTGGAAGCGTTGCCGTTTACCGGAGAAGTTCTCTTCGGTCCGGATCTGGATAAGATTGTGGCCACGCTGGCGGCAGCCAAATCTGCTTGTCTCCCGTCGGCCGCTGCTCCTTCTGGTTCTGGACCATCGTCCTTTCGGTCATCTAGGGCCCAGGGCAGGCCCAAACCACAGTCGTTTCCTCGACAGGCTGGCCCTAAGAAATCGGTCAAGCCCCGGAAGCAGGCATGGAGTACCAGACGTCCGGCCCCCAAGCCAGATGACAAGCCTGCGGCCTGACGGTCCGGGCCTCCCTTTGGGGGATCCCAGGGTGGGAGGCCGCCTGCTACAGTTCGCCCAGTGTTGGTCGACCACTACGACAGACACTTGGGTTCGGGAGGTGGTTTCCCACGGATACGCCCTCTCCTTCCGGCACAGACCCCCGGCTCGATTCTTCACCACGGGTCTACCATCAGACCAGAACAAGGCTACGGAGCTGCGGAAGGTATTGCACACTATGCTCCAGGCTGGAGTTATAGTGCCTGTTCCATTCTCCCAGAGGGGCCAGGGTTTCTATTCAAATCTATTTTTGGTACAGAAACCCAATGGGTCATATCGTCCGATTCTCAACCTCAAAGCACTCAACAAGTCTTTGCGGGTCCTGAAGTTTCGGATGGAGACCCTACGGTCCATCATTCTAGCGCTGGAACCTGGGGACTACATGGTGTCATTGGACATACAGGACGCTTACCTGCATGTCCCTATTCTTTTGCGCCATCAACAGTTCCTCAGGTTTGCAATCCGCAGCGACCACTTCCAGTTTCGGGCGTTACCTTTTGGCCTGGCAACAGCACCACGTGTTTTCACCAAGGTGATGGCGGTCATGGCGGCTTCTCTGCGGCTGCAGGGAGTCCGCATGTTGCCGTATTTGGACGACCTGTTATTGGTGGCAGGATCTCCAGAGCTCCTGTTACGCCACTTGGACCTGACCATTGCACTGCTGCAACGGCACGGCTGGCTAATCAACTGGCAGAAGTCCACTCTAATCCCGTCTCGGAGGATTCTGCATCTTGGAGCCTTATTGGACTCGGGACAGCAAAGGATCTTCGTGACGGAGGACAAGATCTCTGCTTTACAGTCAAGGGTGCGCAGTTGTCTGCACAGCCGCCGGGTGTCCTTACACTCGGCGATGAGGTTACTGGGCTCCATGGTGTCGGTGTTCGACATGGTGGAATACGCCCAGTTTCACTCCAGACCTCTGCAGCACCTGATCCTGTCCAAGTGGAACGGGCTGCCTCAGTCTCTGAAGTCCCGGACGATTGTGCTCACCCCGGAGGTTCGCCTGTCCCTTGCGTGGTGGTTACAGACGACCCACCTCAACAAGGGACGTCCGTTCTGGGTTCCAAATTGGGTCCTGTTGACAACGGACGCCAGTCTTCGGGGCTGGGGAGCAGTTTCGGGTCCACAGTTGTTCCAGGGCAGGTGGACGCCGACAGAAGCGGAGCTTCCAATAAATATCTTGGAACTCCGTGCGGTCTTCAATGCTCTCCAGCAGGCACAGCGGTTTCTCCAGGGTCGCCCGGTGCAGGTCCAGTCGGACAACGCTACCACCGTGGCCTACATAAACAGGCAAGGAGGAACTCGCAGTCGGGCGGCTCTCGTAGAGGTCTCTCGGATCCTGGTTTGGGCGGAGCGCAATCTTCCGGCCATATCAGCGGTCTTCATCCCGGGAGTGCTAAATTGGGAGGCGGACTTTCTAAGTCGCCAGGACGTTCATCCGGGGGTATGGTCCCTGCACCCGGACATTTTTCAACTACTGGTGGACAGGTGGGGTCTTCCAGAAATCGACCTCATGGTGTCCCGGCACAACAACAAGTTGCTGGTGTACGGGTCTCGCACAAGAGACGAAGGGGCGTCTCTGGTGGATGCTCTGTCCGTCCGGTGGACGTTCCGGTTTGCATACCTGTTCCCTCCGGTCTCCCTTCTTCCACGGGTAATCCGGAAATTCAAACAGGAAGGAGGGACGCTCCTGTTGATAGCTCCCGCGTGGCCCAGACGGCACTGGTTCTCAGACCTTCAGGGTCTGTCCGTGGACAGTCCTCTGCAGTTGCCGCTACGACCGGACCTTCTGTCTCAGGGTCCTTGCCTTCACCCGGACCTGACTCGGCTGTCTTTGACGGCGTGGCTGTTGAGACGGCCATGCTGAGGTCCCGGGGGTTTTCCAGCTCTGTGGTGCGTACCATGTTACGAGCTCGGAAACCGTCTTCCGCGAGGATATACCATCGCGTGTGGCATACGTTCTTCCAGTGGTGTCGACCGAGAGGTTATGCACCGCGGGAGTTTCGTCTGTCTCGGATTCTCGCCTTCCTGCAAGCGGGACTAGATCATGGGCTTCGCCTTGCTTCTTTGAAGGTACAGGTTTCGGCCCTATCTGTCTGGTTTCACCGTAGGATTGCTACAATCCTGGATGTGCGCACCTTTATGCAGGGTGTTCTCCGCATTCAGCCGCCCTTTGTTCCACCTGTGGCGCCTTGGGATTTGGCTGTGGTCCTGAGGGCTCTCCAAGGACCGCCGTTTGAACCACTGGGCTCAGTGGATCTTAAATGGCTAACAGCTAAGACTGTTTTCCTTCTGGCCATTGCTTCGGCCAGACGTGTTTCTGAGTTAGGGGCTCTTTCTTGTAGACCCCCTTTCTTGGTTTTTCATGAGAACAGGGCAGTGCTCCGCACTCGGCCCGAGTTTCTTCCCAAAGTTGTTTCCCAGTTTCATGTTAACGAGGAAATCGTTGTTCCGGCCTTTAACTCACCGGGTCTTTCCGTGGGTGAGGCCTCTTTGGATGTTGTGCGGGCCTTAAGGACTTATGTGGACCGCACTTCTTCGTTTAGGAAGTCGGACGCTTTGTTTGTCCTCTATGGCTTCCGTAAAAAGGGTTGGCCTGCTTCAAAGCAAACTTTGGCAGCCTGGATCCGTATGGCTATTTCTGAAGCTTATCTTCATGAAGGCCTACCGGTCCCTCCTTCTCTGAAGGCTCATTCCACTAGGTCTGTGGGTCCTTCGTGGGTAGCTCGACGTGGTGCCTCGGCAGTTCAGATCTGCAAGGCTGCTACGTGGTCCTCTGTCCATACCTTCGTGAGGTATTACAGGTTTGACACCTTCGCCTCTCAGGATGCTTCCTTCGGGCGGCGGATTCTCCTTTCTGCACAGGAGCGTCCCCACCCTTAAAGGATACTGCTTTGGGACATCCCCAAGGTATCCTGTGGATACCCTATGGACCCTGAAGTAGAAAATATGAGATATGGTAAGAACTTACCCTTGTTATCTCTATTTCTACGAAGTCCATAGGGTTCCACAGGACTCCCGCCCTGTCGCCCCTGTGCTGCAGATGGGCTTTGCTCTGGTCACCGGTTTTCCGTCTCCCTCTGGTGAGAATGTGATTCTTGTATGTGTCCAGATCTTTTTTCTCTCTCTTCCTTCTCCTCCTCCGGCCTATGGCTTGATAACTAACTGAGGTGCCTTGGCTCGGGGGCGGGGTATAGGAGGGGGACCCTAGTGCATCCTGGGAGGCTGAAAAGCTTAACTCTATGGTGCCCAGCGACTGACGTCACACCTATACCCAAGGTATCCTGTGGAACCCTATGGACTTCGTAGAAATAGAGATAACAAGGGTAAGTTCTTACCATATCTTATATTATTTCTATTGTGGTCATGGTGTGTGCTGGAGAGGGGGTTTCCAGGCAGACGGAAACCCCCCCCCTGCGTTTGCCTATGTATGTATATATATATATTTCTACTTCAGGGTCCATAGGGTATCCACAGGATACCTTGGGGTTTACCTTGGGGTATAGGTGTGACGTCAGTCGCAGGGCACCAAAGAGTTAAGCTTTCAGCCTCCCAGGATGCACTAGGTCCCCCTCCTATACCCCGCCCCCAGGCCAAGGCACCTCAGTTTAGTTTGGTGCCCGGCCGGAGTCGGGTGCACCTGTTGGAGTGGGGGCTAGAAGAGCCCCTGAAGCTTATTCTTCATGCAGCTGTGGCTGCACAACTGGATGAACAGCATGGACAGTCAGTCCTGACGTCCATGCTGTCTTCCCTACACCCCGCCGGTACCAGAACGCCGGTACTGATCCGGGGATGCTGGTGGGCGTCTGGGGTCACAGCTAGCGGTGACCCCAGATGCTCCGGACCATGGCCGGATTCAAGGGGGACAGAGGTAAGCAGCGGGGTCCCGCGGTGGGTCCCCGCTGATCACATGGTCCTAAGTCCCCAGGCAGGGGGCTCCCTGGGGACTGGCTGCAGCGTGGAGCCAGGCGACCAACCTGCGCTTCCACTACCCCCTGGGACAGCGGACCGCAGCAGAGCGGTAGCACTGCGGCGTCCCAGGGGTTAAATGCATGCCAGGGGAGCGCGCCTTCCCTGTCTCACAGCCGGCGCCTCCCCCGCTGCACACAGCCCTCTCTGCACTGTGCTGACTGGTCCTGTGTCAGCGCTCCTCCCCCAGGCCAGCTTCTCTCTGCTCCTCGGCGGCCATCTTCTCTGCAACGCATGGTGAACGCTGCTGGAAGTCTGGAAGGAAGCATCGTGGTCTGGGTCCCCCCGCATACCTCTCCTCCGCTGTGGCTCAGGTCTGTGTATGCAGCGCTGTGTCCTACCAGGCCCTGTGTCTGTGTAGTTGAGTGATCAGCGCTGTTAGTGCAGGAATTGTTATTTCTCTGCATTGTATGTGACTGTGCTAGCGCTGCCTGTAACTATTCTTCACTAAACTGTCAGCTTTATTACTGTCCCTGTTCTTTCTGCTAAAGCCCTTGCGGTGCGGTGCTGCAGGGTGGTCTCTCGCCTATTTAATACTTAATTGGTGAGAGAGGTCACATACGTGGTGCCATCATGTCTGAAAGTGATTTTCCCCTCCGGCTACAGTGTACCACGTGCAAAGTACCGTTAGCGGAGGGGGAGGGTAGCGCGGAGGGCCTTTGCCGGCAGTGTTGTCCATGGCGCGGCCTATTACGGTTACAGCACCGGTACAGGAGCCGCCCTGGGCTTGTTTCGCTCAGGCGTTAACAGCTTTAGTGGGCCAGTTAGCTCCGCAGCCCGCGTTTACTCCGATGGGTTTGTCCCAGCAGTCTGTGGTGTCGTCACCCATGCAGGGGTTCCCACGACAATTGGTGGTACCCCACAGTCTCCCTATTTCCCCGCTCCCGGGTTCTCAGGAGCCAGCGTGGGTTAACTCCCTGACGAGTTCTTTACAGCACTTGTCGGATGTATTGCAAGGGGAGTCTGTGATGCGGCCTCATAAAAGGCCGGTGGCGTCTCTGTCCGCTCCTTATGAGGATGACGAAGGGACGTCTGATGATGGGGAGATTCTGGATCCTTACGATCAGGAACCTTTCCATACTAAGGACGCTGATGCTAAGTCCAAAGTATATATTCCTGGACTTATTCGGGCGGTCCGCACAGCCTTGGTGATTGAGGACGAAGTTCCCCCAGCGGCTAAATCTAAGTATGCCTTTTTCAAAGATGTGAAGGGCGATGCCACAGTCTTTCCTCTTTCGGGTCAGTTGGTGGACCATTTAGAGGAGGCGTGGAAACAACCTGGCAAAAGATACCAGCCGCAGAGACGCCTGGCGGTGGCTTATCCGTTCGCGGATAATTATTTTGCTAAGTGTGAATCCCCTCCACAGGTGGATTCTCACGTGACCCGTCTTGTCCGTAGTGCCACATTGCCGATGCCATCCATGTCCTCCCTTAAGGATGCTACGGACCGCAAGGTAGAAATCTGCCTGAAGTCCGCTTATTCCCTTGCAGGGGGGGCAGCACGGCCGGCTATGGCCATTTGCTGGGTTGCCAGAGCGATGGAGCGCTGGGCGGATTCATTAGAGGCTTCTTTTGAATCCGACTGTCCGGCCGAACAAGCGGAGTTGATTGGCAATCTCCGTGATTCGGCCACCTACATCAACGAGGCGGCTCTAGACATTAGTACTCTGGTGTCTAGAATTTCTTCAGCAGCGGTAGCTGCTCGTCGCACCTTGTGGCTGCGATCCTGGAAGGCGGACGCAGATCCAAGAAAGGTCTGGAAGCGTTGCCGTTTACCGGAGAAGTTCTCTTCGGTCCGGATCTGGATAAGATTGTGGCCACGCTGGCGGCAGCCAAATCTGCTTGTCTCCCGTCGGCCGCTGCTCCTTCTGGTTCTGGACCATCGTCCTTTCGGTCATCTAGGGCCCAGGGCAGGCCCAAACCACAGTCGTTTCCTCGACAGGCTGGCCCTAAGAAATCGGGCAAGCCCCGGAAACAGGCATGGAGTACCAGACGTCCGGCCCCCAAGCCAGATGACAAGCCTGCGGCCTGACGGTCCGGGTCTCCCCTTGGGGGATCCCAGGGTGGGAGGCCGCCTGCTGCAGTTCTCCCGGTGTTGGTCGTTCACTACGACAGACACTTGGGTTCTGGAGGTGGTCTCTCACGGGTACGCCCTCTCCTTCCGGCACAGACCCCCGGCTCGATTCTTCACCACGGGTCTACCATCAGACCGGAACAAGGCTACGGAGCTGCGGAAGGTATTGCACACTATGCTCCAGGCTGGAGTTATAGTGCCTGTTCCATTCTCCCAGAGGGGCCAGGGTTTCTATTCAAATCTATTTTTGGTACAGAAACCCAATGGGTCATATCGTCCGATTCTCAACCTCAAAGCACTCAACAAGTCTTTGCGGGTCCCGAAGTTTCGGATGGAGACCCTACGGTCCATCATTCTGGCGCTGGAACCTGGGGACTACATGGTGTCATTGGACATACAGGACGCTATGGCGGTCATGGCGGCTTCTCTGCGGCTGCAAGGAGTCCGCATGTTGCCGTACTTGGACGACCTGTTATTGGTGGCAGGATCTCCAGAGCTCCTGTTACACCACTTGGACCTGACCATTGCACTGCTGCAACGGCACGGCTGGCTAATTAACTGGCAGAAGTCCACTCTAATCCCGTCTCGGAGGATTCTGCATCTTGGAGCCTTATTGGACTCGGGACAGCAAAGGATCTTCGTGACGGAGGACAAGATCTCTGCTTTACAGTCAAGGGTGCGCAGTTGTCTGCACAGCCGCCGGGTGTCCTTACACTCGGCGATGAGGTTACTGGGCTCCATGGTGTCGGTGTTCGACATGGTGGAATACGCCCAGTTTCACTCTAGACCTCTGCAGCACCTGATCCTGTCCAAGTGGAACGGGCTGCCTCAGTCTCTGAAGTTCCAGACGATTGTGCTCACCCCGGAGGTTCGCCTGTCCCTTGCGTGGTGGTTAAAGATGACCCACCTCAACAAGGGACGTCCGTTCTGGGTTCCAAATTGGGTCCTGTTGACAACGGACGCCAGTCTTCGGGGCTGGGGAGCAGTTTCGGGTCCACACTTGTTCCAGGGCAGGTGGACACCGACAGAAGCGGAGCTTCCAATAAATATCTTGGAACTCCGTGCGGTCTTCAATGCTCTCCTGCAGGCACAGCGGTTTCTCCAGGGTCACCCGGTGCAGGTCCAGTCGGACAATGCTACCACCGTGGCCTACATAAACAGGCAAGGAGGAACTCGCAGTCGGGCGGCTCTCGTAGAGGTCTCTCGGATCCTGGTTTGGGCGGAGCGCAATCTTCCGGCCATATCAGCGGTCTTCATCCCGGGAGTGCTAAATTGGGAGGCGGACTTTCTAAGTCGCCAGGACGTTCATCCAGGGGAATGGTCCCTGCACCCGGACGTTTTTCAACTACTGGTGGACAGGTGGGGTCTTCCAGAAATCGACCTCATGGCGTCCCGGCACAACAACAAGTTGCCGGTGTACGGGTCTCGCACAAGAGACGAAGGGGCGTCTCTGGTGGATGCTCTGTCCGTCCGGTGGACGTTCAGGTTCGCATACCTGTTCCCTCCGGTCTCCCTTCTTCCACGGGTAATCCGGAAATTCAAACAGGAAGGAGGGACGCTCCTGTTGATAGCTCCCGCGTGGCCCAGACGGCACTGGTTCTCAGACCTTCAGGGTCTGTCCGTGGACAGTCCTCTGCGGTTGCCGCTACGACCGGACCTTCTGTCTCAGGGTCCTTGTCTTCACCCGGACCTGACTCGGCTGTCTTTGGCGGCGTGGCTGTTGAGACGGCCATGCTGAGGTCCTGGGGGTTTGCCAGCTCTATGCTGTGTACCATGTTACGAGCTCGGAAACCGTCTTCCGCGAGGATATACCATCGCGTGTGGCATACGTTCTTCCAGTGGTGTCGACCGAGAGGTTATGCACCGCGGGAGTTTCGTCTGTCTCGGATTCTCGCCTTCCTGCAAGCGGGACTAGATCATGGGCTTCGCCTTGCTTCTTTGAAGGTACAGGTTTCGGCCCTATCTGTCTGGTTTCACCGTAGGATTGCTACAATCCCGGATGTGCGCACCTTTATGCAAGGTGTTCTCCGTATTCAGCCGCCCTTTGTTCCACCTGTGGCGCCTTGGGATTTGGCTGTGGTCCTGAGGACTCTCCAAGGACCGCCGTTTGAACCACTGGGCTCAGTGGATATTAAATGGCTAACAGCTAAGACTGTTTTCCTTCTGGCCGTTGCTTCAGCCAGACGTGTTTCTGAGTTAGGGGCTCTTTCTTGTAGACCCCCTTTCTTGGTTTTTTTCATGGGAACAGGGCAGTGCTCCGCACTCGGCCCGAGTTTCTCCCCAAAGTTGTTTCCCAGTTTCAGGTTAACGAGGAAATAGTTGTTCCGGCCTTTAACTCACCGGGTCTTTCCGTGGGTGAGGCCTCTTTGGATGTTGTGCGGGCCTTAAGGACTTATGTGGACCGCACTTCTTTGTTTAGGAAGTCGGACGCTTTGTTGTCCTCTATGGCTTCTGTAAAAAGGGTTGGCCTGCTTCAAAGCAAACTTTGGCAGCCTGGATCCGTATGGCTATTTCTGAAGCTTATCTTCATGAAGGCCTACCGGTCCCTCCTTCTCTGAAGGCTCATTCCACTAGGTCTGTGGGTCCTTCGTGGGCAGCTTGACGTGGTGCCTCGGCAGTTCAGATCTGCAAGGCTGCTACGTGGTCTTCTGTCCATACCTTCGTGAGGTATTACAGGTTTGACACCTTCGCCTCTCAGGATGCTTCCTTCGGGCGGCGGATTCTCCTTTCTGCACAGGAGCGTCCCCACCCTTAAAGGATACTGCTTTGGGACATCCCCAAGGTATCCTGTGGATACCCTATGGACCCTGAAGTAGAAAATATGAGATATGGTAAGAACTTACCCTTGTTATCTCTATTTCTACGAAGTCCATAGGGTTCCACAGGACTCCCGCCCTGTCGCACCTGTGCTGCAGATGGGCTTTGCTCTGGTCACCGGTTTTCCGTCTCCCTCTGGTGAGAATGTGATTCTTGTATGTGTCCAGATCTTTGTTCTCTCTCTTCCTTCTCCTCCTCCGGCCTATGGCTTGGTAACTAACTGAGGTGCCTTGGCCTGGGGGCGGGGTATAGGAGGGGGACCTAGTGCATCCTGGGAGGCTGAAAGCTTAACTCTTTGGTGCCCTGCGACTGACGTCACACCTATACCCCAAGGTAAACCCCAAGGTATCCTGTGGAACCCTATGGACTTCGTAGAAATAGAGATAACAAGGGTAAGTTCTTACCATATCTCATATTATATATATATATATATATATATATATATATGGGATGCGCTTAAGGAAGTTACACACACACATATTTTGTTTTCAGAGATTAGACGGCTTGTAGTACCTCTAAACTTCCTGAACAGCATTAATTGCTCCCTAAGATTATATGAGTGCAGCCTAAACGCGTTATATTATCAATTGTTTTGTCCTGTTTTATCTTGTGATACTGTTTACATTTTATTTAAAATAATTTTTTGTTTGTTTTTCAGCAATTATTGGCCCTCATTCAGAGCCGTACGCTCTGAGCAGAGCGCACGCTCTGAATGAGGGCCGCCCTCCATAATTATGGAGCGTCCTCCTGGACGCTCGTATAGCTGTGGGTCACCACCCACAGCCTATACGAGCGTGCAGTTTGATGGCCGCGATGGTCTTGACCATCCCGACCATCGCCACTGCGAGCCGGAGCCTGCGGTTGAGTTTTTCAACCGCAAGGCCCGGAGTGATTTTGGCTCTATCAGAGCTCCCGCCGTCGTGCGCATGCGCAGTGCACAACATCGACCCACTTGCGAGCGGACAGCCTCTTGCGAGTGGGTCTGAATCAGGCCCATTATGTGCACTAAAGACAAACGTAATGTAATTAGTTTATCCAGTACAGTAGTTGTATTTTTTTATTCTATTAATTCATAAAAATTTACTAGTTATTTACATTTACACCTGGTCAGTCTCTTTTGGTAATTCCTCCTTTATAATATAGTTCACAGTGTGGGTAAATGGTTCATCATTATACGGATTAAAGCTGAGAAAATTATTGGCAAACGCAGGATTTCTAGAGGGGGGTTTCCAATGCTTGATTTTAGAGGGAGTGTGGCCAGTCCATGAATATTACATACTTAGCACTAATCCAGCTGTAATATGCATCATACAAAGAGTATTGTGCATCATAATTCCAGCATATACAGGACCAGTGATAACAGTAAGACAATAAATGCGTCAGTAGGGCCATCCTGCCTGAGCTGAATGTTTTTATTTCAGATGTTGGGCAGCACAGACGGTGTAGGGCAGCACAGACGGTGTAATGGTTAGCGTTACAGCCTCACAGCACTGAGGTCGTGGGTTCAATTCCCACTACGGCCCTAACTGTGTGGAGTTTGTATATTCTCCCTGTGCTTGCGTGGGTTTCCTCCGGGAACTCCGGTTTCCTCCCACACTCCAAAAATATACTGGTAGGTTAATTGGTTCCCTACAAAATTGACCATAGTGTGTATGTGTGTGAGCATGTGGTAGGGAACATAGATTGTAAGCTCCACTGGGGCAGGGACGGATGTGAATGGCCAAAATATTCTCTGTAAAGCGCTGCGGAATATGTGTGCGCTATATAAATAACTGGTAATAAAGTAATAAAGATGTGGGCTCCATTCCAGAGTATTGAAGCAATTCCGGGAGTCTGGGAGAGTAGCAGAAGAACTTAGCACTACCCTGGACATATACTGTATGTACATATTGGTCTTGTCATGCACTGGATAGTGCTGGATATTGTGTTAATAATTAACCTTATTGATGGACTATAGCAGTGCACCCCTTACAGTGCATGTTTTCCAGATCTCCTAGTTGGTGCACAGGTGTATTTATTATAGGCTGACACATGTTTAAAGCATACATGCCAACATTCAGCTCCCTCCTTTTGGGAGTGAGCTGAATGCCAGCATACAGCGGGGGGCGTGGCCGGGCTATGACACCGGTTTCGGGGGGGGGCAGGGCGTGACCGCACGAACACGTCATCACGGCCCCACCCCCTCTTCACAATGCCGAAAATAAAGGCATTGTGAAGCGGGGGGCGGAGCCACGATGACGCGTAGTTCAGGGGGCAGGCTGAAGCTGAGAGGGTCGGGATATTCGGGAGGCTCCCGACCAAATCGGGAGGGTAGGCAAGCCTGGTTTAAAGATCCACAGGTGGTGCTATTGATTTTATTTGTGATACTGAGAAGTACATGCAGCACTAGTAAAATTCTATTACTATATCTATCGAGGGCATGGTGCCGGTTGGGAAGGGAGTTTTCCAAGCAACCGGAACCCCCCCATCCCCTGCTTTTGCCTATGGGTTAGACACTGTATAGCTCTCATTTTAGGGGAGAGTAAGGGACAGTCTAGTAACAGTACTGTGTCACAGATACATTTTATCAGGTTATACTTATAACCAAGATTGTTGCTATACACTCCTCCAGCGCCGGAGATATTCATCTTTTTTCCTGCTATTCTATGAGGTTGGATGGGAATCCCTTTTCTCTACTTGGGCTGCAGGAGTAAGGGTATGTTATTGGGTGCTGCCCAGACATCCTCCTTTATCTAAATGCATACAGTAACGTTTGAAAGAAATAGGTACAGTATTGCGTGTACAGAACAGCCAGTTTTGATGTGTATTTTGGCCATTAGTAAACTGCACAGTTTAATTAAAACCACAGATCAGAGCATGTCAAACTGCACCGTAGTAAATCTCCCTTTTGAGTTTTTAATCTAACTCCATAGAAAGCTGAATATACACAGAATACAGTAGCCACGAGGTGGGAGTGTTGCTAACAGCTTGCGTTGCTGTGTTGTTCCTAGGACAAGTTGGACCTGTGACATGCAGCCATTCTCTGGCAGGCATACTCAGGCTGTTGTTTGCTCCGTGCTCCAGAAGTTAACATCTGCTGTGCGTGCCCAATCATGCGCAGAAAGCAACAATCGGCCGATTGCGTGCATATTAGCAACTGCAATTCTTGCTGAATCAGGCCCACTATCTGTCATTTTATATTAGAATATTGGTATATTCACATAAATTTTCTCCATTCATCTGCCTTCTGTTTCTGAGAGTCTGTTAAGAACTAGAAATAATTTGGTTTCACAGCACATTAATTATGAGCAGGGGTTGACTTTTTGCCTGCTTAGATCATATATAGCTGTACGCCACCCTCCACTTTTCATAACAGCTCATAACAATATTTTCTGCAAGGTTTTGCAGGACTGCAGCCCAGATGTAAATGTACATGGTGGAAAAAGAAAAACGTCACTTCAAAGTCGTACCTACTACTCACCTTCGTCATGAATTAAATCATGGGATACAGGGGACATTGGAGTTATTTCTTATTTTGCAGAAGTATATACAGTAATTTCAGCTCTGCTTGGTGTATAAAAGAGGAAAGTTGTAGAGGAAAGGGCCTTAGGAAGAAGTAGAGCGGGCAAATCATATATCACGATTCCCATGCAGGGCCATAACTAGGGGTGGATGAGTAGTCCCTGGGGGTGGCACCATATCTGCCCCATGGCACCTGTTTGGCTTGCAGTTTGCCTGGATCTGCAGCCAGTCCTTTGGATGCTGTGGGCATGTATCCTGTAGAGCTGGCTGAAGTACCCTCAGGATGCTCCAATCAGTGCTCTACTAGATAGTGCTGCAGCTCCGCCCCCTCAGCATTACATAATGACATCACCTGTTGGGGTGGCTGGGCTGGACCAGGGCCGCACAGTGGGCCTGATTCAGACCCGCTCGCAAGCGCTATGCGCTCGCAAGCGGGTCGATGGTGGCCCAGTGCGCACGCGCAAACCGGAGCGAGCGCAAAAGCATTCGCTCCGGCACTCACGTCCAAAAGGGGCAGCTGTCGATGTTGATTGACAGCTGCCCCGTTTGGAAGGCGGGGCGGGGGGGTGGCTGAGCAAATGGAGGCGTTCCTGCAGGAATGCCTCCGTTTCTGGGCGGCCCTACTGACATCACTAGTGATGTCAGTAGGTGGACTTCCTGCTCTAATAGTGCAGGAAGTCCACTGGGGCTTGCGGCAACGAGACCCTACCGCAAGGGTCTCGTCGCAAGCCCGATGGTCGCGTTGGTCTTAACCATCGCGACCATCATCATGGCCGCTCGCATAAGCTGTGGGTGGTAACCCACAGCTATGCGAGCGGCCAAGAGGCCGCAACAAAAAAAAAAAAAAACACGCCCTGATTCGCTTTTTGCGAGCGGCTCTGAATCAGGCCCAGAGCGCTGCTCCAGCACTGTTCCCACACTTGCAAGCTGATGAAAGATCATAAGTACTTATTTTATTATGTTATTTTAATGTAGTTTTGTGGGTATGAATGGTTAACTTTATTGGCGATGCAATATGTAATAATATTGAAATTAATTATTGTTATTTTCATATAACAAATAAATATGTTATTTGTCTAAATTAAGTGTTAACATATTCTTATAACTGCCGTATTGGGTGTGAAATAGTAACAAAATTCTGAATTAATCATTTTTAATATGTCCATATTTTAGGTTTTATTTTCTATATTCTTATATTTGTGCAAAATAAGTGGTTCCTTCATATTAAATATTTAAAAGCCGCATCTAAGCACATTTAAAAATCAAGTCCTTATCATATACCCAATAACACTGAAAGGCCCCGGTAATGGCACTTTCTCTACCCTTCGATCTTACATACCTTCTAGAAAATAAAATCTAGTTTTAGGCTACAGGCAAAATTAGAGATTAGCATGAGTACATTTATCCCGTATTTCACTAGCCCTCATATGCACAGTTTCTCCCTAACTTCTGCATACCCCATAGATGCCAACATCTCATACTTACCTACTTTTGAAAAAACGTTTCAGGGAGATAGTGAAAGCAGCACCTATGAGCGTGCGGTAAAGTGGACTATACTGCTACATCTGAGAGGTGTGCCAAAAAATTGCCTTACATCCAAATGAGAACAAGCCCAAAAGCAGATAAATAAGATCTATTTGTTGATGAAAACAAACTAATACTTTTCAGAAAATGTCTGTAGCCATAGGGATCATTGGGCCTGATTCAGAGCCGGACGCTCTTTCAGAGCGCTCACTCTGAATCAGGGCGGCATTTTTTTTTTTTTTAACTGGCCGCTCGCTAAGCTGTGGATGACCACCCACAGCTTTTGCAAGCGGCCAGGTGATGGTCGCGACCATCGGGCTTGCAACGAGACCCTTGTGGCAGGGTCTTGTCCATCGCAAGCCCCAGTGAGCTTCCGGCTCTAATAGAGCCGAGAGCTCTCTACTGAGGCCGCCCCCAAACGGCAGGTGTTCCTTCAGGAACGCCTCCGTTTGGGCAGCCACCCCCCCTGCCCGCCTCCAAATGGGGCGAGCTGTCAATCACAATCGACAGCCGCCCCATTTTGGTGCAAGACCCGTAGCGACGGAGCGACCGTCGCTGGCTGGGTCTCGCTCACGCTGGAGCCAGCTCCGGCGTTTGAACACGCAGTGGGGGACCATCGACCCGCTTGCGAGCGCGTCTCAATCAGGGCTATTGTGCCTTATAACCAATGCAGGGAAATTATACTAATGATTCCAATTGAATGTATATATCTCTGTTTTTTTAATATAACAACTTCATAATGGGGGTAAGGTACAATCAGGGAGATTGTCGGGCTCTTCAGGGAGACAGGGTGATTGATACTATTTCAGGGAGTTTCCCTGACAATGAGGGAGAGTTGGCAAGTATGCAACATCTTGATGTGTAGATCAATGTGCTTTCTATATAAACAGGGCCGGATTAAGTCTTGTGGGGGCCCCAGGGCAACTAAATTGTGGGGGCCCCTTCCAGCCACACGGAGCTTCACCCCCTCCCCCTAAGGCTTCTACCCTCCCACCCCCAAAGCCTCCGCCGCTGACTTACCTTAGAGCCGGCATGCGGGCGTGACCTCCTCCCGGCAAAACTGCTCGGGAGACGCTCTGCACTGTATGCAGCGGCACTGACTGTGCAGCTGTATACATTAATAGCGAATCGCGGCAATGAGCCTCAATCCGGGAACAGGTGTCACTAGACACCTGTTCTCGGCAGGGTCACACTGCCCTGTGTGGGGGCCCCTCCGGGTGTGGGGACCCCTCCGGGTGTGGGGGCCCAGGGACGATCGCCCCTGTCACCCCCCCTTAATCCGGCCCTGTATATAAACTATGCATTTGTGACACAATAGGCACAGGACATCACAAAATGTAATTTCCACTAAGAGCTTGTGACCTTTTTTATGTTCCTATGACATATTTCTCCAACATTCCAGGCCTAGTGTCTCCCATGTGCGCTGTTACTGACTACAGGTGCTCACTGTTGTTATTTCCCTGTTACAGTATGTCCCCAGCTCTCCCTGTGCTAATTGTATATGGCATTGGGCCTGTAGTGTTCTCCAACTCCACAAACATAACAAAGAATCAGTTGCACAGAGGCCTCAGGAGGATGTTCTGCACATATTACTGAGGCGTTGCTTCTGCAGATCCTCATGCTGTGACCAGGCTCTGACGTAACTGTGTGTGGAGAGTAAAATCCTATTCACAGTGAGTTCATGGTTCACATGTCTTGAAGGCATCAATATATATTCTTGACGATCTTGAAGTTTGGGACAGTTGCACTTGTCAGATACTCAAATATATTCACGGTGCATAAGGGGAAACTTGTTCTTATATACGTGCTTCACCTGTATGTCATAGCGCATCTCCTGTCCCATTATCCTCCTCCCCCAAATCTTTCCACGGATCACTGCACAGAGAGGGATGAGCAAAAATGATTTTATTATCTTATAAATGATTTTATTGTAACTAAAATGCATTTTGCATGGAGTTAGAAAGTAATCTGCTTAAATGTACTTTACCTCTTACAATACATGCTACCTGTACAGCACACTGATGTTATTGTGAGTTTCAGGATGCATGTATATATATTATTCAATATTCATATATATTACATGTATAAATACTGCATAAGCTATGGATATTGTTACAACATTAGCTTTAGTTCTGTTAGTGAATACTGTGGTCCCCATTTAAGGGAGTAATTTAATTATCCAAGATGTGTGATTGAGATGATATAATATGTGAAGAGATTTTGTGCCTGCTATGTGCCACTGTTATGGGCCATACTTACCTACTCTCCCAAACATGGGAGGAGGCTCTAGAATTTTCAGGGAGTCCCCCGCACCCCTGGAAGATTATCCGGATCTGCCGCATCTAGCCCTCTTCCTAGTGAAGTGGACAGGGTGGGGAGATAATTGCCGGGAATCGCGGCTCCGTATGGAGGAAGTGGGGCTAAATGATGTGAAACCGTCACATGGGAACCCGGTCCTGCCCCTAAAAGTGTCTGCTCTCCCGCGGAGCACATAAGAAAAGTCAGTAAGTATGGTTATGGGCACTGCCATGCCGTACCGATCATCCAAGATTTGGATAACTTCTTTCAATACAGTTAGATGAATCTAAATCCTAATTTGCATGTGATTTTAGTGTTTTAGTGCCTCCTGCCTAGTTACAGGGCTGGTTCTAGAGTTTGCGGAGTTCAGGGTGAGAGTTTCCTTTGCTGCCCTGCACTCAAGGGAGTGACCATGGGTGACCAAAAAAAGCATATAGAAAATAGTAATTGTTCTGCACGGGTGGAAGCGCCATTTACCAGGGTGGGAGCCATTTGCCTAAGACTTACCTTGTGAAGGCAGACATGTCCCTCCTCCTTGCTCCTCTGTCTTCTCTGTCCAGCGGCCGCTTCCAGAATGCCATACGCGACGACAGTGTCATTCTGGGAGACTGGGACTCCCAGTGGTATGGCGTTATGGCCATTTGTAAAAATGGTGGTGCCACGGTCGCCATAACTTATAAATGGAGGCAGGCGGGTGCCGTCAGATTAGACGGCTCCAAGGGAGTCATTCAGACTCGGTCATTAGCGCCGATGCGCTCGGACCGGGTCGATGGCCCCCCCGCAGAGCATGCGAATGACGGCGCCGTCGTGCGCATGCGTGAGACCCGCTACGACCGACAGCGCCGGTCGTAGCGGGTCTCGATCCAAAGGGGGCGAGCTGTCGATGTTGATTGACAGCTCGCCCCGTTTGGAAGGCTCTGTGCGACCGGCTCTGAATGAGGTCCTGACTGTGGCCGCGCCATCAGGTCACAGCACCCCGGGCGATAATTCTGCTTGCCCGCCCCTAGAACCGCCACTGGATATTTGTAATATGCCAAATAGGGTTAATTTATTGCCAGTTATTTATATAGCACACACATATTCCGCAGTAGAGCTTACAATATATGTTTCCTATCACATGCACACTCACATACACACTAGGGTTAATTTTGTTGGGAGCCAGTTAACCAGTATATTTGTGGATTGTGGGAGGCAACCGGAGTGCCTGGAGGAAACCCAGGCAAGCACAGGGAGAATATACAAGCACACAGAGAGTTATATGTGCAGAATGATAAACTGTGACATAGAAATGTATGTCTCTGATGTTCATAAATGTGCTTCTGAGTGCGGCCTATATATTAAGCCTAGCTTCACATAAGGTAAACTATTGGCCTGATTCACTACCGATTGCAACTGCGATTTTGCACGCAATCAGCCGATTGTTGCGTTCTGAGCATGCTTATGCATCACGGTGCGCATACGCGAGCCGGGGCAGTGACTAAGTAGACACATCGCAGAGTGAATGACAGGAACTGCTGTTTGTGGGAGGTGACGGGGGGTGTTCGGGGAAACACAGACGTGCCAGTCCATTTGAACGCCGTTGCATGGGCATGCATAAATTATCCACTGTGATGGCCTATGCAGCCTGAGGACTCATAGCGTGTGATGAAGTTAGCAATTTCTGAGTAAGGT
Source organism: Taudactylus pleione (assembly GCA_031769625.1). Lineage (NCBI taxonomy): Eukaryota > Metazoa > Chordata > Amphibia > Anura > Myobatrachidae > Taudactylus > Taudactylus pleione. Next base: position 15,795,314 of record JAUIMM010000213.1, on the reverse strand, counting down.
CAGAGCTTGTGCAACTGTGCGTGAGGCTGCGATGGTACTGGATTGTACCGATGGTTCTGCAGCCTTGCTAAACATTACGTATGTATGTATGGTAAAGTGGGCGTCCTTATGTTATGCTGCGATGGCATAGTGACCGCAATGGATTAGCATACTATCGTAGTTGAATTGCTTGCGTAATCACTATTGCAATCGCAGTTACGATCAGTAGTGAATCAGGTCCTATATCCGAAGATTATTTCCTTTTATATAAAATACTACTGTGGGAAATCAAACTGTTTGATGGCTATTGACATTTTTCTCTCCAGAAATAATGGGCCAATTTAGTTTTGAGACTTGGGTCTATTTTTAATATTCAACCATTTTTTCAGTTTTATGGATTCCATTTTTTAATCCCTATTGTATCCTGAATAGACGTATCCGCTCCCATTTTTCTGTTTCCATCATACACCTCCACCGTCCGTCTACCCCAATTTCTCATTTCCCCAGCACAATACTTTGTCCCCGCCTATATCCCACACTGTCTCTTATATCAGCCCCTTACAGGGGTGTATCTATAATGGGTGCAGGGTGTGCGGGGCACACGGGCCCTTGGGTCCAGGGTGGCCCCGCACCGCACACCCTGCACCCATTGTATTACTTACCTCTCCGGAGTCCCACGTCGGCGAGGGGGTTTAGCGCTGTAAAAACGACTGGAAAATGGCAGCCGCGGCCATTTTCCTGTCGTTTGCGCATGCGCAGTACAGACTCTGGGCGCACTCTAGTGCTCAGAGCCTATAACTCTGGTGCTGTCCGTGCACAGCTCAGTGCGCTTCCTGACGCCGGACAGAGAGGAGGGGGCCTGTGTCGGAGATTGCACATGGGCCCCCTCCTCTCTAGAAACGTCCCTGGCCCATATACTCTTTAAATCTCACACAATACAGATTGTTTCTTTTTGATAATCTCTGCCCAGGCTGCAGTTCTTTTTTACCCTCCAGAGATGACTTTCCAGTATAGTCTTAAATCAAGAACTTTTAGGACTAATTTGAGCATTTTCAAAAAGTTTTTGTGATGGACACTTTGAATTTAATGCAAAAAGTCGGATATGAATCTCTAGGTTTAATACAAAAGTCCAAGAAAACTGCTCTCTACTTAAAGTATGTGCAAAAATAAGATAAAAATGTTTGAAGTATTTAATCCAATTCTTCAGTTTCACCGTATTCCCAGTCCAAATAAAATAAGATCAATATAAATTATTATTTCCATTTGTATATATAGAACTAAAAATTGATTGGACCAAACAAAGAAATCCCAATAGCCCCTGAGAGCATTTGCCAAACTTGGAAGTTGGAACCACTGAAGTCCCTAAATAGCAGAGGGATTTTGAAGGAACAAATTAGTTCCTTTATTTTTGTACAATCAGTCCCCACTACCAGCACCCACTAATTATAACACAGAGCCTAAAGCTGGCCGTACACCAGACCAACTTACCTCCAATGTATGGTATGGGAGCAAATGACAATCAGCAATTTTCTCCCAAACACCACGAAAAAGGTCGTTCAGGCAAGTTGGTTAAATCTGTTTGATTTAAACAACTTGTCTTAATGATAGCTTTCATCCGTTTTCCAGTGTTTGGGAGCAAATGGCTGATTGTCATTTACTCCCATCAGAGCCGAATTTAGACCACATGGGGCCCTAGGCAATATACCGGTTTGCCCAACCCCCCCCCCAAAAAATAAAAAAATAAAAATAAATATATATATATATATATATATATATATATATATGTAAGCTCTCACAAGCAGGGCCCTCTTCCCTCATGTGCTTTTCCTTCATTTACTTATACTATCATATATGCCATACCCCCTTGGTCTCTGCTGCCCTGATGCAGAACATTTATAAAGTTTGTCCTTGTCCTGCTAAGTCTTATGTCGTACTGTGAGTCACGGCTTTCTTGTATTGCTTATTTGTTTATATACTGTCGAACCCTGGTGTTTAAGGGCTTCTGTAGTTTGTACACGGACCGGGGGGCCAAGGGCAGCGGGTGATAGGAAATGGGAAGGCAATACATAAGTCCTCTTCATATGTCTCTTCCAGGTGTTGGCGAGACCTACCCCAAGGCACAGAGTCTAGTCCACCTGATGATCTTCACCATTGACCCCTCCAATCAGGATGTGGGTTTCACTGCACCAGGTGAACAGGTCGCGGCCCCTGGGATAGGTACCTGGAGAAAACATGGAGATAGACATGGGAGGATTATACAGGCACTGATAATGTTGGAAGAATAGTTATAATAGATCCCGAAACCAGTGAGTGGAGAAAGGTACTTTGGAAATCGATGTGCTAGTAGTGAGGATAACCAGTACTTCATATGAGATGCTGAATAGCGATGGTAGGTTGTACTTGATATGAGATGTAGATTAGCGATGGTAAACTTCACTTGATGTGAGACGCTGAGTAGCGGTAATAACCGGCACTTGATATGACACGTGAAGTAGGGGTTGAATACCAGCACTTGATAAATTTATATGATAAGTAGTATTCCATATATCCTGTTATTCTATACCATAATATACTATTATGTTCAAATTTACACACTTGCTCATTGTATGCTATATTTTTTTCCATATTTAATCCTTATTAATTGCTGTATATTCTGTTTTTGTTCTGTATGTATGTTAAAAAATTTCAATAAAAAATTATTGAATTAAAAAAAAATTACCAGCACTTGATGTGAGATGCTGAGTAGCAGTAATAACCAGCCCTTGATATGACATGCGGAGTAGCAGTGTATACCAGCACTTGATGTGTGATGCTGAGTAGCAGTAATAACCAGCCCTTGATATGACATGCGGAGTAGCAGTGTATACCAGCACTTGATGTGTGATGCTGAGTAACGATGATGACAGCATACACGAGAGAGTACACAGGAAAAGGTACACTGCACACCCGGGAGATCGAACAACGATATCGTTATCGTTGTCGATCGTTCCTTGTGTACACACCTTAAGTCACTGATCATATGTAATGTATTGAAGCAGTTTTATTTTTTTACTCTAATCTTCTGTGGTAATATCTCCTTTTCAGTGGCATTGATTAAAATTGTATTCGGTCACAACTATTTTAAATGACTGCTGTTTGCAACATCTTGGAATCATTACAGAACTCTCTAAAGAAACCTGTCTGCCAGTTTGGCAAATCTCCCTATGGGCTTCTGGGAGAAATTTTTACAGCAATCCTTTTAGTGATTATATATACAAATGTAAATTTAAACTGGGAATATGGTGGAACTGGAGAATTTTCTCAAGTACTCCAATTATTTTACTCTTATTTTTATGCATACTGCTAGCCAGACCTCAAACGTTTTTTTTGGACCTACATATTAAAGGGTCAATACTATTCCGTGCAGTGATCTTGCCAGTGCGAGTCATCACGACAGTGGCCGCACTTTACAGCAGCCCGGATTCGCCAAACATTGCGCGTAGCCCCATAGGGCAGCGAGCAAAGTTTGGCAAATTTAGGGTCGAGTCGGGCTGCAAAGGGTGCAATGTGCCGTTGCAACGACGTTAAAATGCCGTCAACGGACCGGCACATCACACCCTTCGCACGGAATAGGATTGACCCCTAAACCTCCTGGTTTATATTTTACTCTTTGCACCAACTTCAAAAAACGCATTCATAAGTACTCATTTAAATGCTCTAAGGGGGTCATTCAGACCCGCTCGTGAGCGTCAGTACGCTCGCAAGCGGGTCGATGTTCCCCACTGCGCATGCGCACGACGGAGGGAGCTCCGTCGTGCGCATGCGCGAGACCCGGGGAGCGACGGGCTTTCCATCGCTCCGGGTCTCGCACCAAAGGGGCGTGCTGTCGATGTTGATTGACAGCACGCCCCCTTTGGTGGGCGTGCCGGGGGCGTGCCTGCCAGATGGAGGCGTTCCCATGGGAACGCCGACCGTCTGAAGCCGGCCCCACTGACATCACTAGTGATGTCAGTGGGAGTGATTTTGGCTCTGATAGAGCCAAAATCACTCCAGGGCTTGCGGCAGGGAGACCCTACCGCAGGGTCTCCGTCGCAAGTCCGATGGTCAAGACCATCGTGACCATCTTTTTGGCCGCTCGCATATGCTGTGGGTGGTCACCCACAGTTATACGAGCGGCCGGGATGCCGCTCCATTTTCATGGAGGAGGGCCCTGATTCAGAGCGAGAGCTCTGGTCAGAGCGTTCAGCTCTGAATCAGGCCCTAAGTGGCCTTAAAATTTATTGTCTTAAAATTCAGACTCTTGGGGAAAAAAATACACCCTGAGGAAAGATTATGACAATGAACTATGGGCTTCATTCAGACCCGCTCGCAAGCGGGTCGATGGTTGTGCATTGGGCACGCACGGCTTGCGCAATGCGCGTGCTCAAGCCCCGTAGCGAGTGAGAACTTCACTCGCTTCGGGGCTCGCTACAAACGGGGCGGCTGTCGATGTTGATCGACAGCTCACCACGTTTTGTAGGCGGGGCGGGGGGGTAGCTGGACAAACTGAGGCGTTCCTGAAGGAAAACCTGCAGTTTGTGGGCGGCCCTACTGACATCACTCGTGATGTCAGTAGTGAGCTTCCTGCTCTATTAGAGCAGGAAGCTCACAGGCTTGCGGAAGACGAGACCCTACCACAAGAATCTCGTTGCAAGCGCGATGGTCGCGACCATCGCGACCATCACCTGGCCGCTCGCAAAAGCTGTGGCACGAGGCCGACTTTAAAAAAAAAAAAGTGGCCGCCCTCATTCAGAGTGAGTGCTCACTTTTTGCGAGCGGCTCAGAATGAGGTCCTATGACTTATTATTCAGAGATTTGAAAAGGATATGATGCATCTCTATTATTTAACATAGGGAAGGAGAGTGACAAAATAGATGGTCATTATTAAAAATGCCAGAAAAAAGTTAATTCTCAATATGCACTTAGCTTTGTTTCTGGACTCATTCGGGAACCATAGAAAAATGGTGTCCATAATACAGAAAAATTGATGATTGGCCCATTATTTGAACTTCTGTTAATGAAAATGCCACATCTCATATATAAAATGTTTGTTTGTTTTATATCTGTTTGTTTGCCTGTCTGGTTATACATTCGGACACCCCTGCACCGTTTGGGATGAAACAAGCGAGAAGTGGTCCAGTTGGCCAGGTTTTAGGGGGGTTGAGGTCCCAGTCGGACCTCCCGTTGGTGTACACTTTGACCTGGGGAGCCTGTTCTGGGCCTTACACTGGATGGATTTGGACGAAAACTTCACAGAGTGGTAACATTGGATTCCAGAAGACATACTAGGGGGGTCGAGGTCTCATGGATTCTGTGTGGGGCTGGAGGAATCCAACCACACAGAGTAGAAAAACTAAGTTTGACCACACCTAGAGGCTGTCTTGTGGACAGAGCCCAGGTGTCGGCTGATGAGAAGGTAGACCAGTCAGGCTGCCAGTGGAGACAGTCTAAGTGGGACTGTGGCAGCCAGAGTTTGGCAGCGCTGTGACATATATATTTATATATATATATATTATATATATATATATATAATCCTTTAATCACTGTAATTATTATTGTATTCTTTCTTTTTGAAGACACCCCTTAGTAATTATATACATAAATTAATGGGGAGTTTCTGAGTTTGTGGACAGTGAGTAAGTGTAACAAGCTGTTGCTTTGGTAATAAGATAACTGTATTCACAGAGTGGCCCAGACCATAACTGGTCCAACCTGCCCCTCTCACAAAGAACGGGAGCTTTGAGCTATGTGTGCAAAGCCATGTGAACAGAGATCAACAGGTTCCCCGGCTCCCAGAAGACTCATTTATATTGTCCCTGGGAGAAAACATTTGTTGTTATAGAGATAGGATATTGTCACACACATTACATGTCTCTCATACTGACTGTACTCACCTGTACACAACAACAGTCCACATTTTTATGGCAACTGTACCTTCAACATGCCAAACTTACGACTGTAAGAAAAGTAATTTTTTTTGCATGTATTGTTTTTTACATTGAAATCCATTTATCCCTGGGAAAGCATATACATTGCAGATGGGCAGCTGAGTATGAAGATGAAGTGTGGTTTTTGAAATATTTAAATACGTTGTTTTCTTACACTGAACTGTTTCTAAGAAGAAAACAGATCTCTCAGGTAACTAAGTGATGATGTAAACCATTTCTACGTGTGTGCAGTTATTATTTAGTCTAACTATGACTCTGTTGCTAAATGGGTTTCTAAGAACAGACTGCTAACAATAACTGAGACGTATAGCCCTTCGACTGCAACGTAGCTGTAGTCATTCTTCTTATACTGTGCATGATGCAAAGATTTCATGCTGTAGGATGATATATTTAATGGAGCATAAAGGCAGGATATTAGGCATTTAGGGTTACATTCTGGTTGTAGTGGGTGGCCACACAGAGCATTTTGATGTTTACACATCCTCTGGGGTGGCAGTGATTTCCTATAGAAATGCATTGGCTGAGTGTTCATTGGCTGATAGAGGCGAGCCTCCGCCTCTCTCAGCCAATGAACGGTTCCCTCCATTGACTTCAATAGTGGGAACCGCTACCACTACTTCTACCACTGCCTGTACCCCTCTGATGGTGGCCCTGGGTATGTGCATCTTGGAAGCGGTATGTAATACCGCTGGCCGCATGGCCAGCAGTTCGATTCCCGGCAGCGTCAGGCAGACAGATGAAGAGATCCCGGCAGCGGCAGCCCGACAGTGCTGGAAATCCCGATTGTCCCCAGGTAAGTATGAACTAACCTACCCCCCTAACCCTTACCCTCCCTTATTGGTGCCTAACCCTAACCTCCCCCCCAAGGGCCTAACCCTAACCCCCCTCTAAGTGCCTAAACCTAACCCCCCCTTCCCCGGTGCCTAAACCTAAGTCCCCCGGTGGGGGTGCCTAACCCTAACTTCCCCCCGGGGGTGCCTAACCCTAACCTCCCCTTCCCCTAGCCTAATCCTAACCCTCCCAGGGGGGTGCCTAACCCTAAGTCCCCCCCCTGGGAGCCCTAAACCTAACCCTCCCCCCCCTCGCGGCTGTCCGCTCACGGTGCCCGGCATCCCTTCGATCGGGATGCCGGGCGCCAGTCTCCCAGCGTCGGTGAAATGAGCGGCGTCTACATCTAGACGCGGGACATTTCACCCTCGCCGGGATATGACAGTCGGGAAGCCGGCTGTCGGTATAATGTCAGCCGGCTTCCCGATTGCATCCCTGCATTTTACACTACACTTCTTGACTCTAGAACACTGCGTAGATTGAGTTTTATGCAGTGCACTTGTGTTTAGCTAGATAAAATATACTTAATTTATTCTATAAAAGCCCACCTGAAAGGCATGAATGGTTAGAAAAAATGGTCATACATGCTGGGAAAAGGTACTTCTTTTTGCCAGTGCATTGGTTAGTCATTGTGAGAAAACTACCAATATCATGATAACAAAGTATCTATATTTCTATTCATATAAACATGTTCTATGCAGCAAAATGGACCCAGGGACCATAAAGGACATACTCCAAGGAAAATCTGTAATTCTTCCCACCGAGCGATCCAACATTGTGCGTCTATTCATAAGCTCCACTTTTTCAGGTAAGAGCAATTGAGATCAAGTAAATGAGATGCACTGATCACAATCTACTGGGAGTTATGGTCGTTATACATTAACAATCATCTGCAGTGCTGTCCTATACCAGTTTGCAGTCTTAGATATTCACCCATTCTAAGGCTTAGGGCCTGATTCAGAGAGGAACACAATGACGATTACATATGCAGATCGAGCGATTGTTTGCCATCATGCATGTTTATAAGCCGCACTGCGTGTGCGCAGCGTTTGCAGTACGATTATGGATGCACATATAAATCCATTGCAAAGTGAGTGACAGGAGGATGCCGTTTGGAGATGGTAATGGAGGTGAACAGCAAAATGCAGGTGTGTCTTTGCGTTTAAACGCTGTTACATGGGCGTGCATAACTTAGCCCTTGTAATCTCCTACGTAGCATGAGAGCCCTCTGCGTGAGAGGAGTGCTGCCAAGTCTGCGGCTGGTCAGACCTACTGCAAGGGCAAGATGGCCGCTCGATCTGCATCAATGTTACCGATATTTATGCACATATGCGTCGTCGCATGCAGGTAAGAAGGCAGCAGTGGGCGTATTTATGCTTAGGTGATCTTTGCAGACAGTACCATATTTTCGCAGCTGAGTTGTGGACGAAAACGCAGCTGTGATCGCATTAGTGTCCATCTCTGAATCAGGCCCTTAGTGCACATGGGCACCACTAACCACATATGTACAGAGCGGCTGTTCTTATTGTTATTAGTTATGGAAAACTGACTTTCTCACCATCTCTCTATCAGTGAATCTCTGTTAAGGCCCACATAACGACATAATGGGTACACCATACTTGCCTACCTTTTTTTCTCTCTTCCTGTAAGAAACCCGTATAACAGAAGCAGGAGGGTGGCGTTAGGGGGGCGTGGCCTGATGATTCATGTCATTAAGTCCCGCCCCTCACTGTAAATTGACGCGATTGGCTTAAATTTAAATAGGGTGTGGGCCAAATTACGCAATTCATGAAGAATTGCGTCATTAAGCCCCGTCCTCTGCACGGAGACCCCCCGATCGCCGCGGAAGTTCTCCCCATTCTGCCCACTGCACTAGGAAGTGGGCAAGAATGCGGGAGAAATGCCTACTCTACCGGGAGTGCGGGGGGTTACCTGGAAAATCGGGAGCCTCCCGTGACTTCCGGGAGAGTAGGCATGTATGGGGTACACACTAGACAATTTTCATGATCTGTCATTCTGATCTGTCGGATTCGGGAAAATCATAAAAAAAAATCGTGTAGTGTTTACCCAGCATTACACATCTAGACATGCTAGTGCCTACTTTAGTAAGATAACATTGATGCCACTTCCTATGCTATTCACCAGGCCTCCTGTATCTACACAAGATAAACCTAAGAAAAGTAACTGGGAAATATGTCTGTCATTAGCTCACATCTTCGGGAGCATGCTACACTTACATTAACACACCCCTACTGTTCATAACATATGCTTGCCCACCCACTTTCCGCCATTCCAGGGGTGAGAACTGCAGATATATGGAAGTGTTTTGGCACACATGCACAGTATGGAAATGCTTATATTTAGTTGTTAAACTTTTACACACACCAAACTGTAAAAAAAAAGTCCATTTCTTTAAAAAAAAAAGTTGTACCTTTCTTTTAAATTAGATAATAATATCACTATTTATGTGTACCATTATTAATGTAACAGTAATAGACACATACAGTCAGGTCCATAAATATTGGGACATTGACAGAATTTTCATATTTTGTCCTCTATTCACCACCACAATGGCTTTGAAATGAGACAAACAAGATGTGCTTTAACTGCAGACTTTCAGATTTAATATGAGGGCAATTACATCCAAGTGAGGTGAACGGTGTAGGAATTACAACGGTTTCTATATGTGCCTCCCACTTTTTAAGGGGCCAAAAGTAATGGGACAAACTAAACAATCCTAAATCTAACTTTCACTTTTTAATACTTTGTTGAAAATCCTTTGCAGGCAATTACAGCCTGAAGTCTGGAATGCATAGACATCACCAGACGCTGGGTTTCATCCCTGGTGATGCTCTGCCAGGCCTCTACTGCAAATGTCTCCAGTTCCTGCTTGTTCTTGGGGCATTTTCCCTTCAGTTTTGTCTTCATCAAGTGAAATGCATGCTCAATCGGATTCAGGTCAGGGGATTGACATGGCCATTGCATAACATTCCACTTTTTAGCCTTAAAAAACTCTTTGGTTGCTTTTGCAGTATGCTTCGGGTCATTGTCCATCTGCACTGTGAAGCACTGTCCAATGAGTTTGACTGAATATGAGCATATAATATTGCCCGAAACACTTCAGAATTCATTCTGCTGATTTTGTCAGCAGTCACATCATCAATAAATACAAGGGAACCAGTTCCATTGGCAGCCATACATGCCCATGCCATGACACTACCACCACCATGCTTCACTGATGAGGTGGTATGTTTTGGATCATGAGCAGTTCCTTTCCTTCTCTTCTCTTCCCATCACTCTGGTACAAGTTGATCTTTGTCTCATCTGTCAATAGGATGTTGTTCCAGAACTGTAATGGCTTTTTTAGATGTTGTTTGGCAAACTCTAATCTGGTCTTCCTGTTTTTGTGGCTCACCAATGGTTTGCATCTTGTGGTGAACCCTCTATATTCACTCTTGTGAAGTCTTCTCTTGATTGTTGACTTTGGCACATATACATCTACCTCCTGGAGAGTGTTCTTGATTTGGCCAACTGTTGTGAAGGGGTTTTTCTTCACCAGGGAAATAATTCTTTTGTCATCCACCACAGTTGTTTTCCGTGGTCTTCTGGGTCTTTTGGTGTTGCTGAGCTCTCCGGTGCGTTCTTTCTTTTTAAGAATGTTCCAAACAGTTGATTTGGCCACACCTAATGTTTTTGCAATCTCTTTGATGGGTTTGTTTTCATTTTTCAGCCTAATGATGGCTTGCTTCACTTATAGTGACAGCTCTTTGGATCTCATATTGAGAGTCGACAGCAACTGATTCCAAATGCAAATGTCACACCTAGAATCAACTCCAGACCTTTTACCTGCTTAATTGATAATGAAATAACGAGGGAATAGCCCACACCTGTCCATGAAATAGCTTTTGAGTTGATAGTCCCTTTACTTTTGGCCCCTTAAAAAGTGGGAGGCACATATTGAAACTGTTGTAATTCCTACACCGTTCACCCGATTTGGATGTAATTACCCTCAAATTAAATCTGAAAGTCTGCAGTTAAAGCACATATTGTTTGTTTCATTTCAAAACCATTGTGGTGGTGAATAGAGGCCAAAATCTGAAAATTCTGTCAATGTCCCAATATTTATGGACCTGACTGTATATTCCTGTTAGTTAATTGCTTTTATTGGAATGAGTGTAAATTAAGCAGATTTCCTTTCTCTTCATAAATAACACAAATGGCTCTCTACTGCTAATTGTCGGTAAATTTTTTATCTCTGACATATGTCCTTATTGTAGTGATTTATCAATGTATATTCCTTTCAGATATGGCAGAGGAACGCAATGCATTGATGGAATTGGCCTACCCCGAGGTGCAAGCCTTCTGCCAGAAACATGGGCTGACATTTGAGGTAAAAGATTCAGCAATGTTTTTCTACACTGACTCATGGCCTGTTGCCGACAGCAGCTTGAAAAGCAGTTAATTAAAATACTCTATTTGTACAAGGCATACATGTAACACTGACTAATCTTTACCTTTCTGTGCTTCTAATGTCAATGGATGTTCTGTACAATGTGCCTTCCCATAGGTGGTGGACATGCGTTGGGGAGTCCGAGATTATGCTTCAGTGGATCATATAACTACAGATCTTTGCCTGAAAGAGATTGAAATCTGTCAGAGAACCTCTATTGGACCCTATTTTATTGTAAGTATTTTCCAGTTCTCTCTATTGCAGTCATTTTATTATATTTGTGTGTGTTTGTGTTTATGCATGTGTTTGTTTGTTTATGTGCCTGCATGTCTGACTGACTTTAGAAATATGAGATCTTTTTTTAAAAAAGACACATTTTTTGACAAAGAGCTGGTTTAGATTACATTACTACTGTACCTCCATCTTTCATAGATAGTTAACTTAACTTTAAATGAAATGAAAACATTAAAAAGAACTGATGAAAATAGAAAGATAATATATTCTGAAAGATCACATAACTCTTCCTGACTTTCCCATTTTAATACATAAGCTGTACACCTGCATTAAAGATCTATTTCACTATCAAGCCTTGGATTTGTAGGGGAGCTGTGCTTGATATAGATCATGTCCACACAATACATTTATCAGGAATGACTTTCATGAGCTCCCTATGGCAAATTATAGATGGTGTTAGAGTAACATAAATACAATGGACACTGTTATTACTATTTTTTTAATGTCTTATGGAATAGATGAAAAGTAGTGATGTTGGACAAGCATGTGAAACCTGGGGTTCAAATCCCAGATTCTGATTTTTGGGTTTCCTTATTGTCAGATATGTAAGTTATAAAATTGATATGAAACTCATGGCCCCATTTGTCAACAAGAGCTAACTAGAAATGAGCATTATTTGTCAGGATCTTGCTACAAATGACATATGTATAGATTGTTTTATGACTGTGATTCTCCCCACCTGTAAAGCGCTATAGGGTATGCTGGTGTGGTATAAATAAATGTTAAGAAACAATTGTTAATAAAAATCATAAGATAGCATGAAAGTACAACCACACAACCTTATGTCCCTGGTGGAAAGCTCCACCACCCCTTAGTGTGTGTGTACCTTAGCCTAGCACACCCTTCCGTCAGAGACCAGGAACCACTTTGTGACTTAACAAAAAAAATTGTTAACCTGCCCACAATCTAGTCTAGTATCAATACGTATAGAAGACACATTAAAATGTTCAAGACTGTAGTGAACAAAATTGTGCAATTACCTGCCCTTTCACATTACTGATGAAAGATAACAAACCTCTCTTGGGTATCTTTAACTTCATAACACAAACTTCAGCAAAACCTCCTCTGGGGATATTTCAAAAGCAATTGTATAAACAAATCTAATGTGTGGTTAGTCAGATATGTTTGGCAGCCGTGCTGGTGTATATAGGAATATGTGCAATAGGAGGCAAACTACAGTTAAGTCTGTCACCTTTAGAATTAGAGCGCACACATGGTCTAATTCAGAGGTGGACACTGCTGCGTCCGCTCTAGTGTCTGTTGCCAGAGTTGCGTTTGCAAAATATGCAAATTCTAGATTCATCCTTCTTCTTGTATACTAGCATGCGTTTTATTGTACAAGGCCCGAGACATCCGCCTTCTGCATCTGTCTACGCTGTAACACTGCCAGTGGTTCTAGGCAATTCACCATCAGCGCAATAACCTTATCCTCCCTTCTCTCCCTCCATTGTTTATCTCAACCTGCCCTGACCAAGCTGTTTGCCTATACAATGACTCCCTTATTCTGCACTTGACTGTTGCTCCCTTATTCTGTCACTACTCACCTTTGCAGGTCCATACCTCAACCTTTGCATTCCAAATGCACCATATACCTCCAAAAGTGTTCTTGTCAGCAGAGGAATTTGCCCTCCAGTGCAGATTTATTCCATTTCAAATGTATGCTCTCAACCTACAGTGCTGCCCTTTACCTCCAACTCCTGTCGCCTCTTCGCCATTTCAACTCCCTCCTCTGCCCCCATCCTCGTCTCCTCTCCTCACTTTCTGCCCTTGACTTTGCCACCCACTTTACATAAAAATGTAATCTATATGTCAGGACATCAAATCCCACCAGGCCCTCAGCACCCCACCCCCTTTTTTCCACCTTGCCTCTCCCCATCCTCACCCTCCTTTTTACTGGGGAGTTGCAGAATCTGGAGATTAAATTGTGGCCCTAATTCAGCTGCCTACCTCTTTCACTTCCCCCTTGACCATATCCCCTCCCTCCTGTGCTCCCTCTCTCCTGCTGCCTGTTCCCATCTTACCCATCCGTGTCTCTCCCTTTCATCTGGAAATTTCCCAACTGCATTCAACCATGCCCTTGTCTCCCCATTCTTAAAGACCTACCCTTGATCCTGACACTCTCTCTAGCTACTGCCACATCTCTCTTCTCCCCTTGCCTCCAAATTCTTTGTGCATATATTCTACAACCGCCTCACCATCTTTCTTTCCTCCCACTCCCTGCTTGACCCATTTGAGTATGGCCTTCGTCCTCTTCACTCCACAGAAACTGTCCTCTCTAAAGTCACCATTGACCTCCTTGCTGCCAAATCCACTGTTCTTTGCTCACTCTCCTTGACTTCTCTGCAGCTTTTGACACTGTGGACCACCCTCTCCTCCTGCAAATCCATGGCTGATGTCCTACCTTTCTGACCGTTCCTTCTCCTCTCATGACTCTCCTACCCCCCACTTCCTCTACCAGTAAGTGTCCCCCAAGGTTCTGTTTTTGGAACTCTCCTAGTCTCCCTCCATACTTCCTCTTTGGATGAGATCATCAGCTCTTTTGGCCTCCAATATCATGACTATGCTGATGACACTCAGAGCTACCTCCCCTCCCCTGACCTTTCCTCCTCTATCCACACTCATATCTCCAACTGCCTCTCTGCAATCTCTTCCTGGAAGTCCCAGTGCTTTGTTAAACTTAACATGTCTAAAACGGAGCTGACAATCTTCCCACCCTCCTGAATATCTTCACCTCCCTCAATTTCTTTATCTATTAACAACACACCATCTCCTCTAGGAGTTATCCTTGACTCTCTTTCAAACCACACACCCAATACCTCTCACAGTCCTGCGGTTTCCAACTGAAAAGTATCTACAGAATCAGAAACTTTCTCACCTTGGAGGCAATTAAGACCATCATCCACTCACTGGTAATCTCCAGGCTGGACTACTGTAACCTCCTCTTATATGGCCTGCCTGACTTCCATCTCGTTCCACTACAATCTGTCCTCAGTGCTACTTCCCGGCTCATCTTCCTCTCCAAATGCACTAAATTTGCATCCACTCTCCTACAAGTCCTACATTGGCTCCCCTTCCAATACAAAAAGAAACCAAGTCAAACTTCTCACACTCGCTTACAAGCCTTCACCTAATCCTCTCCTATTTACATCTCTAGCCTTATATATCTTGATACACATGAATGCCACCTCTTCTCCCAACTGATTACTTCTTCCCACTCTACCCTCCAAGATATTGCCCGTGCTGCTCCTTACCTATGAATCTGTATTCCCCTCCCTATTAGGCTCTCCATCAACGGGCTCTCAAGACCCAGTACTTTCTACTTCAGGGTCCATAGGGTATCCACAGGATACCTTGGGTATAGGTGTGACGTCAGTCGCAGGGCACCAAAGAGTTAAGCTTTCAGCCTCCCAGGATGCACTAGGTCCCCCTCCTATACCCCGCCCCCGGGCCAAGGCACCTCAGTTTAGTTTGGTGCCCGGCCGGAGTCGGGTGCACCTGTTGGAGTGGGGGCTAGAAGAGCCCCTGAAGCTTATTCTTCATGCAGCTGTGGCTGCACATCTGGATGAACAGCATGGACAGTCAGTCCTGACGTCCATGCTGTCTTCCCTACACCCCGCCGGTACCAGAACGCCGGTACTGATCCGGGGATGCTGGTGGGCGTCTGGGGTCACAGCTAGCGGTGACCCCAGATGCTCCGGACCATGGCCGGATTCAAGGGGGACAGAGGTAAGCAGCGGGGTCCCGCGGTGGGTCCCCGCTGATCACATGGTCCTAAGTCCCCAGGCAGGGGGCTCCCTGGGGACTGGCTGCAGCGTGGAGCCAGGCGACCAACCTGCGCTTCCACTACCCCCTGGGACAGCGGACCGCAGCAGAGCGGTAGCGCTGCGGCGTCCCAGGGGTTAAATGCATGCCAGGGGAGCGCGCCTTCCCTGTCTCACAGCCGGCGCCTCCCCCGCTGCACACAGCCCTCTCTGCATGCTGCCGACTGGTCCTGTGGCAGCGCTCCTCCCCCAGGCCAGCCTCCTCTCTGCTCCTCGGCGGCCATCTTCTCCAGAACGCATGGTGAACGCTGCTGGAAGCGCTGGACGGAAGCATCGTGGTCTGGGTCCCCCCGCATACCTCTCCTCCGCTGTGGTCAGGTCTGTGTATGCAGCGCTGTGTCCTACCAGGCCCTGTGTCTGTGTAGTTGAGTGATCAGCGCTGTTAGTGCAGGAATTGTTATTTTTCTGCATTGTATGTGACTGTGCTAGCGCTGCTGCCTGTAATCTTTTCTTCTCTAAACTGTCAGCTTTATTACTGTCCCTGTTCTTTCTGCTAAAGCCCTTGCGGTGCGGTGCTGCAGGGTGGTCTCTCGCCTATTTAATACTTAATTGGTGAGAGAGGTCACATACGTGGTGCCATCATGTCTGAAAGTGATTTTCCCCTCCGGCTACAGTGTACCACGTGCAAAGTACTGTTAGCGGAGGGGGAGGGTAGCGCGGAGGGCCTTTGCCGGCAGTGTTTGTCCATGGCGCGGCCTATTACGGTTACAGCACCGGTACAGGAGCCGCCCTGGGCTTGTTTCGCTCAGGCGTTAACAGCTTTAGTGGGCCAGTTAGCTCCGCAGCCCGCGTTTACTCCGATGGGTTTGTCCCAGCAGTCTGTGGTGTCGTCACCCATGCAGGGGTTCCCACGACAATTGGTGGTACCCCACAGTCTCCCTATTTCCCCGCTCCCGGGTTCTCAGGAGCCAGCGTGGGTTAACTCCCTGACGAGTTCTGTACAGCACTTGTCGGATGTGTTGCAAGGGGAGTCTGTGATGCGGTCTCATAAAAGGCCGGTGGCGTCTCTGTCCGCTCCTTATGAGGATGACGAAGGGACGTCTGATGATGGGGAGATTCTAGATCCTTACGATCAGGAACCTCTCCATACTAAGGACGCTGATGCTAAGTCCAAAGTATATATTCCTGGACTTATTCGGGCGGTCCGCACAGCCTTGGTGATTGAGGACGAAGTTCCCCCAGCGGCTAAATCTAAGTATGCCTTTTTCAAAGATGTGAAGGGCGATGCCACAGTCTTTCCTCTTTCGGGTCAGTTGGTGGACCATTTAGAGGAGGCGTGGAAACAACCTGGCAAAAGATACCAGCCGCAGAGACGCCTGGCGGTGGCTTATCCGTTCGCGGATAATTATTTTGCGAAGTGGGAATCCCCTCCACAGGTGGATTCTCACGTGACCCGTCTTGTCCGTAGTGCCACATTGCCGATGCCATCCATGTCCTCCCTTAAGGATGCTACGGACCGCAAGGTAGAAATCTGCCTGAAGTCCGCTTATTCCCTTGCTGGGGGGGCAGCACGGCCGGCTATGGCCATTTGCTGGGTTGCCAGAGCGATGGAGCGCTGGGCGGATTCATTAGAGGCTTCTTTTGAATCCGACTGTCCGGCCGATCAGGCGGAGTTGATTGGCAATCTCCGTGATTCGGCCACCTACATCAACGAGGCGGCTCTAGACATTAGTACTCTGGTGTCTAGAATTTCTTCAGCAGCGGTAGCTGCTCGTCGCACCTTGTGGCTGCGATCCTGGAAGGCGGACGCAGATTCCAAGAAAGGTCTGGAAGCGTTGCCGTTTACCGGAGAAGTTCTCTTCGGTCCGGATCTGGATAAGATTGTGGCCACGCTGGCGGCAGCCAAATCTGCCTGTCTCCCGTCGGCCGCTGCTCCTTCTGGTTCGGGACCATCGTCCTTTCGGTCATCTAGGGCCCAGGGCAGGCCCAAACCACAGTCGTTTCCTCGACAGGCTGGCCCTAAGAAATCGGTCAAGCCCCGGAAGCAGGCATGGAGTACCAGACGTCCGGCCCCCAAGCCAGATGGCAAGCCTGCGGCCTGACGGTCCGGGCCTCCCTTTGGGGGATCCCAGGGTGGGAGGCCGCCTGCTACAGTTCGCCCAGTGTTGGTCGACCACTACGACAGACACTTGGGTTCTGGAGGTGGTTTCCCACGGATACGCCCTCTCCTTCCGGCACAGACCCCCGGCTCGCTTCTTCACCACGGGTCTCCCATCAGACCGGAACAAGGCTACGGAGCTGCGGAAGGTATTGCACACTATGCTCCAGGCTGGAGTTATAGTGGCGGTTCCATTCTCCCAGAGGGGCCAGGGTTTCTATTCAAATCTATTTTTGGTACAGAAACCCAATGGGTCATATCGTCCGATTCTCAACCTCAAAGCACTCAACAAGTCTTTGCGGGTCCCGAAGTTTCGGATGGAGACCCTACGGTCCATCATTCTGGCGCTGGAACCTGGGGACTACTTGGTGTCATTGGACATACAGGACGCTTACCTGCATGTCCCTATTCTTTGGCGCCATCAACAGTTCCTCAGGTTTGCAATCAGCAGCGACCACTTCCAGTTTCGGGCGTTACCTTTTGGCCTGGCAACAGCACCACGTGTTTTCACCAAGGTGATGGCGGTCATGGCGGCTTCTCTGCGGCTGCAGGGAGTCCGCATGTTGCCGTATTTGGACGACCTGTTATTGGTGGCAGGATCTCCAGAGCTCCTGTTACGCCACTTGGACCTGACCATTGCACTGCTGCAACGGCACGGCTGGCTAATCAACTGGCAGAAGTCCACTCTAATCCCGTCTCGGAGGATTCTGCATCTTGGAGCCTTATTGGACTCGGGACAGCAAAGGATCTTCGTGACGGAGGACAAGATCTCTGCTTTACAGTCAAGGGTGCGCAGTTGTCTGCACAGCCGCCGGGTGTCCTTACACTCGGCGATGAGGTTACTGGGCTCCATGGTGTCGGTGTTCGACATGGTGGAATACGCCCAGTTTCACTCCAGACCTCTGCAGCACCTGATCCTGTCCAAGTGGAACGGGCTGACTCAGTCTCTGAAGTCCCAGACGATTGTGCTCACCCAGGAGGTTCGCCTGTCCCTTACGTGGTGGTTACAGACGACCCACCTCAACAAGGGACGTCCGTTCTGGGTTCCAAATTGGGTCCTGTTGACAACGGACGCCAGTCTTCGGGGCTGGGGAGCAGTTTCGGGTCCACACTTGTTCCAGGGCAGGTGGACGCCGACAGAAGCGGAGCTTCCAATAAATATCTTGGAACTCCGTGCGGTCTTCAATGCTCTCCAGCAGGCACAGCGGTTTCTCCAGGGTCGCCCGGTGCAGGTCCAGTCGGACAACGCTACCACCGTGGCCTACATAAACAGGCAAGGAGGAACTCGCAGTCGGGCGGCTCTCGTAGAGGTCTCTCGGATCCTGGTTTGGGCGGAGCGCAATCTTCCGGCCATATCAGCGGTCTTCATCCCGGGAGTGCTCAATTGGGAGGCGGACTTTCTAAGTCGCCAGGACGTTCATCCGGGGGAATGGTCCCTGCACCCGGACGTTTTTCAACTACTGGTGGACAGGTGGGGTCTTCCAGAAATCGACCTCATAGCGTCCCGGCACAACAACAAGTTGCCGGTGTACGGGTCTCGCACAAGAGACGAAGGGGCGTCTCTGGTGGATGCTCTGTCCGTCCGGTGGACGTTCCGGTTCGCATACCTGTTCCCTCCGGTCTCCCTTCTTCCACGGGTAATCCGGAAATTCAAACAGGAAGGAGGGACGCTCCTGTTGATAGCTCCCGCGTGGCCCAGACGGCACTGGTTCTCAGACCTTCAGGGTCTGTCCGTGGACATTCCTCTGCGGTTGCCGCTACGACCGGACCTTCTGTCTCAGGGTCCTTGCCTTCACCCGGACCTGACTCGGCTGTCTTTGACGGCGTGGCTGTTGAGACGGCCATGCTGAGGTCCCGGGGGTTTTCCAGCTCTGTGGTGCGTACCATGTTACGAGCTCGGAAACCGTCTTCCGCGAGGATATACCATCGCGTGTGGCATACGTTCTTCCAGTGGTGTCGACCGAGAGGTTATGCACCGCGGGAGTTTCGTCTGTCTCGGATTCTCGCCTTCCTGCAAGCGGGACTAGATCATGGGCTTCGCCTTGCTTCTTTGAAGGTACAGGTTTCGGCCCTATCTGTCTGGTTTCACCGTAGGATTGCTACAATCCCGGATGTGCGCACCTTTATGCAGGGTGTTCTCCGCATTCAGCCGCCCTTTGTTCCACCTGTGGCGCCTTGGGATTTGGCTGTGGTCCTGAGGGCTCTCCAAGGACCGCCGTTTGAACCACTGGGCTCAGTGGATCTTAAATGGCTAACAGCTAAGACTGTTTTCCTTCTGGCCATTGCTTCGGCCAGACGTGTTTCTGAGTTAGGGGCTCTTTCTTGTAGACCCCCTTTCTTGGTTTTTTATGGGAACAGGGCAGTGCTCCGCACTCGGCCCGAGTTTCTTCCCAAAGTTATTTCCCAGTTTCATATTAACGAGGAAATAGTTGTTCCGGCCTTTAACTCACCGGGTCTTTCCGTGGGTGAGGCCTCTTTGGATGTTGTGCGGGCCTTAAGGACTTATGTTGACCGCACTTCTTCGTTTAGGAAGTCGGACGCTTTGTTTGTCCTCTTTGGCTTCCGTAAAAAGGGTTGGCCTGCTTCAAAGCAAACTTTGGCAGCCTGGATCCGTATGGCTATTTCTGAAGCTTATCTTCATGAAGGCCTACCGGTCCCTCCTTCTCTGAAGGCTCATTCCACTAGGTCTGTGGGTCCTTCGTGGGCAGCTCGACGTGGTGCCTCGGCAGTTCAGATCTGCAAGGCTGCTACGTGGTCTTCTGTCCATACCTTCGTGAGGTATTACAGGTTTGACACCTTCGCCTCTCAGGATGCTTCCTTCGGGCGGCGGATTCTCCTTTCTGCACAGGAGCGTCCCCACCCTTAAAGGATACTGCTTTGGGACATCCCCAAGGTATCCTGTGGATACCCTATGGACCCTGAAGTAGAAAATATGAGATATGGTAAGAACTTACCCTTGTTATCTCTATTTCTACGAAGTCCATAGGGTTCCACAGGACTCCCGCCCTGTCGCACCTGTGCTGCAGATGGGCTTTGCTCTGGTCACCGGTTTTCCGTCTCCCTCTGGTGAGAATGTGATTCTTGTATGTGTCCAGATCTTTGTTCTCTCTCTTCCTTCTCCTCCTCCGGCCTATGGCTTGGTAACTAACTGAGGTGCCTTGGCCCGGGGGCGGGGTATAGGAGGGGGACCTAGTGCATCCTGGGAGGCTGAAAGCTTAACTCTTTGGTGCCCTGCGACTGACGTCACACCTATACCCAAGGTATCCTGTGGAACCCTATGGACTTCGTAGAAATAGAGATAACAAGGGTAAGTTCTTACCATATCTCATATTTTATCAAAGCCATCCAGCTCTCATCCTAACCCACTGCTCTATGCTTTTGCTCACTGTCTCTCTCCACTGTTACCCCGGAATCGGTATTTAATGCCGGCGGCTGAATAGCCTCCGGATAAAATACAGACAGCAGAACAGTGACGGACCTAATTCCCGACTGCGGCTGGTAAGTATCCTAACCCTCCCCTCTCCCCCCCCACCTAACCATAACCCTCCCGTAGTGGTGCCTAACCCTATCCTCCACCCTAGTGCCTAACGCTAACCTCCCCCCATTAGTGCCTAAACCTAACCCCCGCTCCCCGCACCCTAAACCTAACCCTCCCGGGGGGTGCCTAACCCCCCCTAGTGGTGCCTAACCCTAATCCCCCCTTTCCCTACCCTAACCCTCCCAGGGGGGGTGCTTAAACCTAAGTCCCCCCGGGGGTCCCTATACCTAACCCTCCCCCCACCCGCGCGGCTAGATGCTAAGACACCCGGCTTACCTTCGTTCGGTATGCCGGGTGTCGGGATTTTGTAGTGGGGCTAATGATAGGCATCGGGATTTTGACACCTATCTTTAGTTCCCTGTCGGCCTATCATTGTCAGGATATCGGCGGGCAGTATAGCACCTGCCGGTATCCTGACTGTATCCCGTTACCCCTGTCTGTCTACCCCTCCGCTTTAGATTGGAAGCTCTCACAAACAGGGCCCTCTTCCAACGTTTTTTTCTTTCCCTCACTTTTTTTTTTTTTGCATTCACTTCAGGCCACCCTCCAATCAACGCCCAGGAACACCCATCTTTTGACACTCAATTTCTGATACTGTCCAAGTCAATCTCAGTAGCACATTTATACATAACTCAGGGTAATATAAGCGCCTTCTGGGTTTTCTGAATCTTTCATGTATGGGCAGTAGCGAATAATCACAACTACGTAAACATTGCCATTGCGTGTAGTTTGCATATGACTCAGAATCAGACCTCCGGTGTAATCTGGACTCCTGATATTCCAATCAGAGATTCTGTTGCTAATCATACACATGGAATGCCTGACAAGGAAATGTCCTTAATAAGTGTTATGAAAGAAAAAGGAAAGTGTCACATATACCAGCACACTTATCTGGCTAGTTAAATTCTCCAACTAACAGGTAAATTACTATGGAGCTGATTCAGACTCACTCGCTAGGATGTGATCGCTCGTAGCTGGCCGATAGTTGCAATCTGCGCATGCGTATGCATCACGATGCGCGTGTGTGAACCAGTGCAAGCGCTCGGGAAGCAATCGCTTGCTGCGCATAGACAGCCCAGCAGAGTGAGTGACAGAAGAAGCCGTTTGTGGGTGGTAACAGGGGCAGTCCACTAGAAACGGGGGAGTGGAGGTGCGAACGCAGGCATGCCTATGTGTTTCAATGCCGTTTCAGAGGCGTGCATAATTAAAAGGCAGCATCATAGTACACTTCACTTGGTTGTATTTCACATTGAAGTGATCGCAGTGCTTGCGGCAGAGTATAGTCAACCTCAAGCGATTGCTTCCGATGGTGCTCAATGTACCAATGTTTTCATGCACTTCCAGGAGATGACGTGCACAAGTGGGCGTCTTAGGAATTGCTGGTGGGCGTTTTCATACACAAAGTGACCGCACGCCAAGACATAGTGGGCATGCTAATGCCTTGCCGTGCGATCGCCTGCCTTGCTGGGCGTGTGCTGGATTTGCATATGCAGGGTGCGAGCGAACATATCTAGCGAGCGGGTATGAATGAGCTCCTATATTTATAATAACTGTCATTACATACAAGTATGTAAGGGGAAGGGTAAAGTCATCTATATATAGATCAGTGATTATATGTGCTCAAACAATAAAAAAATTGTATACATAAGAAAGCTATGAATAGGTAGGACACAAAATCGAAGCAACTATGTGGCTTAAAACAAAATAGAGATAATCATTAGTTTTATAATTAAATGTAAAAAAAAAAAAAATTAACATGTATTTATTAAATATCTGTAGTTTAAATTATTTAATTTACACATTACTTTAAAAAATAAAGTTTACATTGAAGTGCCAAAAGTCATGGGATAGATGCCTAGTATCGCGTAGGACGCCCTCTAGCCCGGCGAAGTGTAGCAACTCAACGTGGCATCGATTCCACAAGTGGACAGAAGACCTTTGGAGAGATGTTGATGCATACCTTCTGAATAGCTTCCCACAGCTCCCTGATATTTGTAGGTGTAGGGTCTTGGGTGCGAATGGACCTCTCCACCACATCCCATAAATGCTCGATTGGATTCATGTCGGGTGAACGTTGTGGCCACACCATTCATCGGAGCTCTCCAGAATGCTCCTGTTATGGCTCAGTGGTAGCCAAGAGGAAAGTCCTGCTCAGCCTTGAGGCCTGGAATTCCTTGGCTGGATGCGGCTGGGTGGTTGCCTGAAGGGCTGGAAGAGCTGGCTCCAAATGTAGCTTAAAAGCCAATTGGTTGTGGTGCAGCCTTTGGGGCCAGTAGCAGCCCCTGGGCTGGATGGGCGTGTGGGCCAATAAGTGGTGATGCATGTAGCAGCCTTCGGGCTGGACGAGGCCAGTGGCCCTATTAGATAAGATGAGGCCTTTGGGCTGGTAGCAGCCTCTGGGCTGGATGAGGCCTGTGGCCTATTAGATGACATTCATTCATTTGGGCCGGTAGCAGCCTTTGGGCTGGATGAGGCCTGTGGGCCTATAAGTTGAGATGCGGCCTTTAGGCCGGTGGCAGCCTCTGGGCTGAATGGTTTCCGATGGAATGTGCATACTGACTAGACAAGATTTACCTGTGTCGCCTGGTTGACACTGGTGGTGGTGCACAGGGCGACGCACTCTGGACGCTGAGTTGCTACCAGCGCCACTGGGTTGACACTGGCGTTGGTGCGCCGGATGATGCACTTTGGACGCTGAGTAGCTACCAGTGCCACCGGGTTGACACTGGCGTCGATGCGCTGGATTGTGCAGTAGGGACGCATGGATGCAACCAGTGTCGCTGGGTTGACACAAGCCGCCTGACGCTGACGTGCACCTGGGATGGTAGTGCACTTTTAACTACTGAGATGACACACACGGCTGTGGCTAGGGTGCACACCGTGCTGCCTTGATGATACAAGCAGCACGCGGCAGATGAAATGCAAAGCGTGCCGCTTGGATGGAGCAAACGGCAGAGAAATAACACAGCAGACTGGACTCTGGAACTCGACTGTAGAACAGGAGACTGACATAACCGGAAGCACGAGTAACTCTATCACTGGCATGGAGTGCAGGGCTGGCTGGAATTTAACAGAGACACAGCCCAATCAGAGCAAGTCTCCCTTGATGACAGACGTTGGCTTTGCACATACAGGAGAATCAATGCCTGCACCTTATACTGCACACAGCAGGTAGTAATTAGTGCAGAACCACAACAGCAATCAAGACTGGAACTGCAAACAATATGCTGCTACCACAGATCCTAACAGGAGGTAGCAGCATCCCGACATAACTGGAACCGTGACTCATCGGACCATGCCACATGTTGCCAGTCCTCCAGAGTACATTTAACAACATCACAAGCCCAGATGAGGTGTCATAGTGTAAACAGGGGTACTCTGTTGGGTCTTCTGCTTACATATTCCAAGGAAGCTGAAGAACGCTGCACTGACCTGCTGGATATGTATCTAGTACCTCCTGCATTGAATGTGGATGTGATATGAGCCAGTGTTGCTTATGCTGTTACCATGGACAATTCTGGCCAGACGCCGCTGGTCACGATCATAGTCACGATCATTAAGCACCCATGGTCACTGCACTGTCTATGGTGGGTGGTAATGCTGTTCATTAGGTATTGCCGGTAAACACTTGACACCATAGATTGAGGAATGTTAAATGTCCACATATTTTCGGAAGTGCCATGTCCCATCCGCGGGCACCTATTATCATGCCCCATTCAAACTCTGATAATTCACGGCACCGTATAATGAGCAGCCTAGCTGGTGTTCAAACTGACTTACAAGATGTCAGATTATAACTGATGCAGGTTTGGGCATTTCCAAGACATCACAGTATGGTGACGCCATCTACCATTGTCTTAACATACTGCAATCCAATGACTTTTGGCACTTCAGTGTATTTAATATAGGATAAAGAAAACCTAAATTGAGTTTTAATTTTAAACAGTGCATTGTACATGGATACTGTTTTACTTAATTAAAGTATAGGATGAGAACTCACCAGCTCTGAGCTGGTTCAGAATTCAAGTGCTTTTGTTTAGGTGTAATGGTCAAGCACAGCAATACTAAGGCAAACTACTGCACCTCTGCAATTGTGGACATCTTGTTCCCAGTGGGAGTCTAGTCCCATTTGCACAAGGTGCATGGTGGGTCCAAGCTTTATAGACTACAGAGTGGTTGTTTTGCATTTTATAAATGACCTCCATAATCTCCCTCTTGTCACATCCTACCATGTTTACTGTACCACCGCATGCCTGGTCTTCCCAAATTAATATTTTGTTTCTGTAAACATTTATTAGCTTGAATTGAAATTAAATTGTAAATCTAAAAATACAGAAAGCAAATGATATATTACACTGACTAACTTAAGGGAAGTTATTCACATATAACTGTTAGTAGCAAGAAGAAAAAAAAAGGAAAAATTAGAAAAATGTCAGTGACACCAATTGTGTTTAAGATGCAGTGGAAACTAACATTTAAAAATGCAGGCGGGAGTTTATAATCTTAGTTGAATCGTGAAATAAGATTATAACATAATTATATACGGATATATGTTGTTCTAGAAAAGTCTAATGTATTGATTACTTGTATGTAAGTCATTTGTTATGCCACTGATTTATACTGATTGATGTGACAAAATTGGTGTATGGTGTTCTTTGCTTCCACAAATAAAGTTTTACAAAAAAAAAAAAAAAATGCAGTCGGGACTCTGTGAAAGAAATTAAATAGAGCATTCAACATCTAAAAGCAGCTACTGAAACCAAATGCCTTTTGACTTATAGGGCTCTATTTATTAACATTATTTTTACTAAAATAAAGTGAAAAAGGGTGTTTTCACACCCTTTTCACATTATTTTAGTTTCACCTGTAGTTATTACAGGGCAATTGGAGTAGAATTAGTAAAATTCTACTCCAAGCCCTAAGTATCACTTATTTTTAGTAAAGCAGATCGCATTTCCCATAATTGTAATGGGAAATGTGATCCGACCAGAGTTACTAAAAATAAATTGTAAAAAAATACCGGGGGAAGCCCTGTGATAATAACGCCACCTGGAGGTGGCGTTATCCAGGGTCTCCCCCAGTTACCGGGCTCCCACTCTGCTCTAACGGGGAGAGCAGAGGCGGGAGCCGGTACCAGTAATCAGCTATGTGGTCTAAACAGACCGTAAGCTGATTGCTGTAAAAAAAAAAAAATTTAAACATTTTTTTTTTACTTACCTGAATCCAGGGACCGGTGATCGGGCCTCCGGTGATGGCTCCTCTCCGGTCAGCTGGTCTCCCATAGTGCACTGCGGCTCGGTCATCAGGTGATCGGGTCCCAGTGCAGTATGGGAGATCACCTGATCGGGAAGCCCGGAGAAGATCACCGGAGGCCAGGAGGATGCAGGTAAGTGTAATGAAGGGAGGGGGGGGGTCGCGAGGGTCCGCGATCGCGGGGGGTGGGGCTTAGCGTCGGTGGGGGTTAGCAGCGACGGTGGGTCGGCGCATGCGCGGGCTCTTAGTCGCGGTACTTTTTCCGAAAATACCGCGACTAGAGTGCGGATGGGATCCGCAGGGACAGAGCTTTATCACAAGCTCTGTCCCTGCAATGGATTTATAGTAAATCCCAGTGATATTGCCTCGGTAATATCACACTACAATCTGCATTCAATATGCGGATTGTAGTAAATAGAGCCCATAGACTTAAGCGCAAATCTGTGTGGGTTTATTAAAAATTATATTTTCCATCCCTACATCTGTTAATATGATTTTACTAGTGTTTAAAATATTATAGTAAAAGCATGATATTTGGATAAAGGGACAAAAATCTAAACATATCCTCAGAGCTGAATTCTGAGATGAGAATCAACAAAGTAGCCTATCTTTTATTGCCAGATTTCCCGTACATTTACAGGAGGAACACTACTATTTTAAATGGATTGGACAATCTGTCTTTTAGGGGTAAATTTACTAAGGGTCGATTTGACTTTCGTTTTGAAGTTTGATTTAGCTCACCTAAAACCGACTCAAATCAAAAGTTCAAATCCCTCATTTACTAATAATTTATTTAAGAAGCATTTCTCAAATCGAATTCGATTTGGTTTGGTTTTGAACGGTGATTTGCTGTTCGATTTGTACGGTGTGTGTGTGTTTAATTCAACATTTCATTACAGGTGAACTACAGGTACCAGTGGGCCCTTAATGCCCCGCATGCTGGTACTTGTGGTTCTCCAAGTACCAGCATGCGGGGGAGGCTTGCTGGGACCTGCTGTTCTACTGTAAAGACAATGTTTTTATTCTTCTATTTTTACACTACATTTACACAATCAACCTGCCGCCCAGGGGTGGCGGGGATAGCCACGGGCTATCAGCCTAGGCTAGGGGTGCCCTGGAGAGGGAGACCCCTTTATTGGGGGACCCCAACTCCCCATGGATCCCTGGCCTGGGCTGACTAGCGGTCAGGGCTGATGCTGCGGATGGGGAGCCCGGTTATAGGGCTCCCCTGGCTGTGGCATCAGTCCCTTGCTAGAAAGGGTCCAGTGCTGGTTTTGGGAATTACAGGGAGACCCTACGCAATTTTTTCCCTGTAATTCCAGAACCAGGACTGGTTCCCAGAGCCCAGTGCTGGTTGTATTAAGTACAATGGAACCCTACGTATTTTTTTCCGTGTACTTAAACAACCAGAACTGGCTTTGCAAAGTCCAGGGCTGGTTCTGTTTTTGGGGGGGGGGGGGGTACCTCATGTAATTTTTTTTCTACATTTAACTCTTTATTTGATTTTTACAGTCAGATACATGCAGGCATCTCACTGATGTCTGCATGTATCTGTGTCAATCCGACCTGCTCATGTTCAAATTGAAAGCATGAAGCAAGTCTATTCATTTGGGGATTTGAAGTTCGATTTTGTGTTCGATTTCAAATCGAATGATAGTAAATAAGGGATTTGTGTGTTGGTCTATGTAAAAGTACCAATGTTTTCTCGATGTTCGATTTGAGGTCGATTTTACTAAAATTTGATTTGAAATTCGATTTTACATTCGATTTGGCCTTTAGTAAATACCCAAATGCAAAATCGAATGCAAATGGAATACCAAATCACTCAATATGCAAAATCGAACCTTAGTAAATTTACTCCTTAGTGTGCCCACTGTGCTAATCTCACATGTAACCCTGATTAATACCAACTGAATGGACTTTGAGAGTTTGTTTTGTGCCCACTACTACAGTATGTATCTCTCTATCTCTCTCTCTCTATCTATCTATCATCTGTCTATCATCTATCTTTCTATCTATCTACCTACAGTATCTATCTATCATGGTTGTTCTTTTTCCTCCCAAAAGGGTTTAATTGGTAACCGCTATGGCTTTCGACCCATTCCTCGAGTTATTGATGAAGAAGAATTTAACATCCTTTACAAGAAGATACTCAAGGATGACGCCGAAGCACAGCTTGTGGCACACTGGTTTTGGAAAGACATGAATGCTGTTCCTCCTTGTTATGTATTTCAACCAATCACAGTTCATCTGCCTTACTTTTCTGATACTAACCCATCCCATGCAGAGCTTCAGGCAAAGGAGGTCAAGGAGTGGAGAGAAATAGAGAGACGACTGTCTTGGGCACTGCGCTTAGCTGCACAAGATGCACATAGAGAAGGATTAATTACACTGAAGCAAAAACACAAATATTATAAATCAGGTTTGTTTTTACATATCTATAGTATTCATGTATTATTAAGTTTTGTTTTATATCTCCTATCACAGTATTCACAATACCGTAACAACAGTACTACACTGTTTATTTGCATAATCTGTTTAGGCTTGTGAACCTTTGACTGAGTACCTCCCTTAGCACATTGGTTGATTTGGTCCATTAGAAACAGTAGTCACATATGGTGAGTAGCTGTCTGTAAAGATATACATAATTGTTAGCAAAGACATATTTACAGTCATTAAGCCCATTGCACACATTCAGCTAATTTATGAATTTAGAAGCCTCTAAATTAATTTGTGCATGTATCTACTATTTGTCATTTGTACTGGTCTCAGTTGCTGAGAGCTTTGAGCAGTTGAACTGATCCATAAAGTAACCTGTGTGTAAGAGGTTACATCAGGGCATGGAGCTTGCTAAAACATGCATGGAATGTACTTATCTAGTAGCTAAAGAGCACTGCATGTGAAACCTGGTAATGGAAAATTCTTTCTAACTGCTCACATTTTCAGTTCACATTGCAACATTGCATGCCTGTATGGGATACGTTCTGATTCTGGCGATCAAAGATGTCCTGTACTCTAGTATCATTACACTTCTTTGAAATGTTGAGAAACACTTTATGAAAATGAGGTCTGAATATCTTCCTGATGTCCTATTGGTGGTAAATTAGGCAAAAATTAGTCTTCTGCATACTGTAACTATTCTCTGGTGATAATGGGCCTGCATACTGTAACTATTCTCTATTAATTGGTGATAATGGGCCTGCAAAACGGCTAATCCCAATGAAGAATCGTTGGACATAGGAGAAGCTACAAAGGAAGAGATCCCAAGCTTTATATACAATTCCCATTTTGAAGATACACAGGATTCCTTCTTCTGCTTGAGGCACCTTTTTGTACTAATTTTTGTTAAGTGGAAGAGTATAATCAATATTACTTGTGCCAATTTTTTTTTTATTTATAACAACCTTGTGAGGTTTGCCCTCAGATTAATATATTAGAGCATAGACATTCCTAGCTGTCTATTGGCACTCACTTGAGGTGAAGAACAACCTAATTTGTTGCTGAACTATACTGCTAAACAAGATCTATTTTTATTTATGATACCTGACAATATTTTGTTGATTTGTAGCTCAGTTAGTCCAAAGTGTGGTTCCTATTTACTGTTCTTCATGCTATGTTTCAGTGACAGAATGGGAGATTGACTGTGGACTCTCGGAATGTGGTACCACTGAGGCAGGCTCTACTATTTTCTTCAGAGAAGTGAAAGATATGAATTTCTGTGGAGATAAGTCACTTATCGATGTTAGAGAAGATGGAAGCCCAGATACAGAAGCTCGAGAACTTTTAGGAGATCTAAAATCCTGGATTCTACAGGAGCACCCAGAGAAAGTAAAGACGCATACTGTTGAGATAAGTAACCAGACGTCTAAGACAACTTACCTGCAGGAGCTCTGTGACCAAGTCATTGCTGTGGTTAATCACCAGATACTAAGTTGTTTATCCAGAAATGAAATGGACCTACCAGATTCACAGGTAATAATGGAAAACTGGAAGTGCAATGCACTGAATACTGTAATATTTATCATTTAAATGAGGACAATGAAGCAACTGGCTTTGGTAAAGAAAGAAAAATGAAAAAACAAGGCTGATTTTTATCTATTTTCAAAGGCAAGTTGTAAATAAACCTATTAGAAGGGGTGACAGTGATGGACTTGGTACTATTTAGAGTTAAATTCAATTTTGTATAGTGAACTTATTTGAAAAATGCAGACTAATAAATTGTGCTCTTACTCCTTTTTTCAGCTGCAGGTATCTTAAGCATCTTGATAAGGATGACTTCCATCTTACATGTGTATAAAAAATTTAAGAAAGTAAATGAAAAAAGTCCGGCATAAGTTGTTCCTCGAATATGAGCCCCTTTGGTCATAGCCTGGGCTGGTGGGGGGGACAAAACAGACTATGGCAGGCTGTTCATCCACATAGTAGGACTGGGCTGGATTCTCTAGGGGTATTGAACCCACAGGGAAAAAAACTGCTTCCACCAAGGAAATACAAGCCCCGTACTGGACTTCCTCCCAAAACTCCTGGAGGGTGCGTGTTGGAGTAATAATGTAAAAATAGTATTTTAGAAAGTGGCACTAATGGTGACAGCAGACTCTTGCAGCCATTATTTACTTTTGTCTTTGGCCCTACTAGAACTACACAACCAAAATATCTATGGCTGTCCCAGCATATTGGCACCTGTAAAATTATAGAACCAGGGCTGTATATGCCACCCTTCCACCATGCCCAGTCTACCCCTGATCTGTTTTCATAAAGGAGATAAAAATACTAGGAAATGGGTTTGTAGCAATAGCCCATCCACACCATTAAATATTTCTTGTATAAAATAGGAGAGATGTAGTCATGGCTAAACAACATTGTAACAGATAAAGTACTCTGGCTCCCTGGCATTCACCTACGTGTACTAAATTAAGTGAATAAATTAATAGACCTCTGTTCATTAAAGTTATGGACTTCTACATAACTGGGTCTGTGGCACAAGACTGATGGAAAGTAGATGTCGTACCAATTGTTAAAAGGGAATTAAATACTTACCTTGAAATTATAGACCCTGGATTCTGACTTCCGTCTTGGGTAAATTATTTGAGGCGATCCTGAGAGATGCAATTATAAAATGTATTGTAGTAAATAATTTCCTAACACATTGTCAGTATGGTTTTATGAGGGACCAATCATGGCACAAATATGATTAATTGTATGAGCTATATGTCAAACTGGATATTGGTAGATTGGTGTGCTATTATTGGATTTTGCAAATGCACTCGATATTGTTCCACATACTAGTCTGGTACATAAGATGAGAACTCAGTAGTATGTCCATGGTAGAGAACTGGTTGAAGTACAGAAGACAAGCCTACCTTTTGTCTTGCATATATGTCCAACATTAAGACTGGGCTAAAGTTATTACTAGTGTACCACAGGGATCAGCATTTGATTTTTTTATTACTGACCTTGCAGATTCTTAGAATGTGTCAGCATTTTCTGACTGCACTAAGCTATGTAGGGTTATTAACACAGAGGATGACAAAGACTTAAACAATATAGCAAACTGTGTTGTTAAAAAGGTAGTTGTAAATGAATGTAGATAAATATGCCATTTTGCACCTAGGCCGTGGTCTTACCTTTACTATGTACCCATTAAATGGTATGAAAATGTGTAAAGGGGGGCATCCACTACACGATTTTAGCAGGCGATTGATTGATAACGACGTCGTTATCGTTCAGTCGTTTAAAAATAATTTATAAATCGTGCAGTGTTTGGTCGTTAACGATCAACGATGCGCGCTCCCGCTGGTCGTTTGATCGTCTCGTCAGTCGACTGAACATGCAGGTCACTTTCACTTGATCTATTGAAGATCGTTTGCAAATCGTTTGCAAATCGTTCAGACTGAAAAATAAAATTTCAAGGGAAAAAAATCAAGGGAAAATCGTTTAGAGATTGGACAGGGAGTAGATAGTCTAGTGAATGTGCCCCTTAACACTGACATAGAAAAGGACTTAGTATTACTAGTTGGCAGAAAACAGAGTAGCAACAGTGTCAGGCAACCACTGCACAGACAAAAAAAATTGGGGATGGATCAACACAATTAGTATATATTAAAGATTGATTTCAACCTATGTAAAAATCTAAAGTGTACTTTTAGCAGATTTGGAAAAAGTGTATGAGGAAATATCAAAATAAATAAAAAATTAATTATTTTAAAAATAATTTTCTTTTAAAAATGTATTTAAAATATCTAAATGTATAAATTACTCTGAAATGCTGTTTAAGGTTATCCATAAAACTTATTTTACTCCTGAAAGATTACACAAAATCTGTCCCACTTCCTCTAACCTTTGCCGGAGAAATTGTGTTATAGTGGGCTCTTTGATACATACTTTAATACATACATATGGTTGCTGCAGAGTTATTGCTCCTCCTCCCAGAGATAGCCCTTCTGCATCAATGCCCACCTTCCATCTCATCCCATACTAAATACGTTATTGGCCACATTGTAATAGCCACAAGAGCGGCAATAGCCCAACATTGGAAGAGACCTGATCAGACTTCAAATCGTCTTTAATATCCAACGTAGCTATAATATGGAAACACTGAGTTTTAAATATTTCACAAAATCCTCTTCCCCGTTTCTAAAATGCAGCCTTTTGTATGATTACCATATTACTCATTCTACCACATCTTGTAGTTCTTTACTTCCTTTAGTCAGAATAATCTGTTGGTGTTTTAGAATCAAGACATTTCTCATTTTGTGCCCTTCATTAATGTTTTCCTTTTTTCTTTCTTTTCTTCTCTCCAATTGTTCATCCGTCTCACATTTATTATATGAAAATATCTTAGTTTGTATGTTTTGCATAATTTGTACAGTTTTTTTCTCCCAAAAAATGTATTAAGTAAAAAAAAAAAAATACTAATAATTTTCTCATTGGCTTTCAGAAAAAACATACTTGGTTAGCAGGGTTGATGCAGGAGGTAACTCATCACCAGGGCCTGTCTCGTGAAAAGTCGGAAGTATTTTGTGGACGTCAGGAGATGCTACAAAGTATCTTAGGACAAATTAAAGAGAGGGGTGACCATGTGCGACCTCCTCTTGTCATCTATGGAGTGTCTGGGTCTGGAAAAACTGCATTGATGTGTAAGGCTTTTGAGATGCTTAGACAGTCCAGCAATGGGCATCATGTGTTGGTACAGCGACTTCTAGGAACATCACCTCAAAGCTCAGAAATCCATGATGTTCTCAAGAGTATTTGCTATCAGGTGAGTATGCTAAAATATTTTTCCTGTCTTTATATATTTTTTGGAGACTGCTGTGGTCTTATGACATCTCCTTGTTTTTCTACTAAGGTATGCTTAGGTTTTGATCTGCCACCACCTACTGCCCAGGTCACTAATATTTACAATGAGACAGTAAGATTTTTTCATCAAATTATCACAACAGTATCTCACAGAAAGACAGAGACTTTGGTGCTGTTCCTGGATTCACTAGATCAACTCTCCCCATCAGAAGGTGCCCATCACCTTCACTGGTTGCCAAAAGAGTGTCCTACCAATGTACACATCGTGTTGTCCACATTGCCTGAAGAGGGAGGCATACTGAACACTTTACGAGAGAACATCATAGATGTAACTTCTTATTTGGAAGTTCAACCACTCACCACTGAACAAGGTGGCCAGGTGATTGAAATGCTTATGACTTCAGCTGGGCGCAAATTAACACCTGCTCAACATAAAATTGTCTTGGACAGTTTCAGAAAATGTGGACAACCACTGCTCCTTAAACTGGCATTCGATGAGGCCAAGAGATGGTTATCTTACACGCCCTCCTCAGAGCTTCATATTGCAACCAGTACAAAGGAAGCTGTGCTACATTTGTACCAGCGGCTGGAAAAGCTTCATGGCAAACTATTGGTGTCTCACGCATTGGGTTATATTGTGGCATCCAGGTTGGTTACTGCACATTACAATTCACGTGAGTCATTGTCTGAATGGATGGGGTTCAAAAACCTTCTTTCAAATGCTAAAAAGTAATCATTTAAGTCATATTCTGTCCCTTTTATCTTTATTTCCGTAAGGCGGCAAATGTACAAATTCTTGTATTTTTCTTCGATTTTAAACTCCAACAAAGTAAATTAGAACCAATAGAGTTGGAAATATGTACTGAAACACAGCAGGAAGGGAGAGAAGGGTTAAAGTACTATACTGTAAATTAAAAGAACAAAAAACACTAAAAGTACACGGTTTCTTTGAGTGCCTTCACCCTGGCCATATCTGCTGTTAATGCACTTTTAACCTCTAACTACTGCTACAAATGGCATTAATAATAGAAAGAATATTTTTTTTATAAGCTTGTTCCCACCCACCTGTGATAAATAGATCCCTTGTGAACGCAATCAACTTTTAAGAAAGATTGTATTAATAGTGATTAATGATCACTAAAACATTTATACTGCAGTAAACGCAATGCACTAAAACACTTGTCAGTTTTCATGTGTTACGCATTTTTCCAGCGATTATGTGTGAACGAGTCTTCACTCTAGTATGTTTGTATATCTTAAGGCCCTGATTCAGAGCCGGATGCTCTGACAGAGCTCTCGCTCTGAATCAGGGCCGTCCTTATCTTTTTTAAGAGTGGCCTCCTGGCCGCTCGCATAGCTGTGGGTGACCACCCACAGCTATAGCGAGCGGCCAAAATGATGGTCGCGATGGTCAAGACCATCGCGACCATCGGGCTTGCGACGAGACCCTTGCGGTAGGGTTTCTTTGCCGCAAGCCCTGGAGTGCTTTTGGCTCTATCAGAGCCAAAAGCACTCCCACTGACATCACTAGTGATGTCAGTGGGGCCGGCCCCAGACGGTAGGCGTTCCCATAGGAACGCCTCCGTCTTGGCAGCCACGCCCCCGGCACGCCCACCAAAGGGGGCGTGTTGTCAATCACCATCGACAGCACGCCCCCTTTGGTGCGAGACCCATAACGACGGCTTGGCCGTCGTTATTCGGGTCTCGCGCATGTGCACGACGGAGCCGCCTCTGTCGTGCGCATGCGCACTTTGGCAACATCGACCCGCTTGCGAGCACTCGCGAGCGGGTCTGAATCAGGCCCTAAGTTCATAACATATTTAGAAACGTCAATATCACTCTTTATTACAGCATGATGGTTTTCAAAGTTAAATTAGTGTGGGGTTTACACTTTAATGACAAATTGTTCATCTATCTAACAGTTTGGTAAGGTTATGCACAAACGACTTTTTGCATACTCACTTACCAATCAGCTGAATGCTATGTCTGGCCAAAAGAACCAACTGTGATGTAATTATCACTGGTTCCTGTGGCCAGCATTTTGGTCGGTCGGTTGTGTGTACACACAAGCATATGTGAAATATATACCTTTCAGATATATTGCACCTGCTGTGCAGCGCAGCCAATGCAATATATCTATAAATAGGTCAATCACAGATATATCATATATACAAAGGGCCATCAACAGAAATCTTGAGGCACACTCATGTTTTTGGGGCCCCCTATCCCCTCCCAGTAGGTATATGCAGGTTGGCATTTGGCTCATCCCCTGTGTCTCTCCAGCCTCATCCGCAACTGTGTCTCTCAGCCTTATCCTCGCCTGTGTTGCACCAGCCTCAACCCTCATCTCTCCAACCTCTTCCTCACCTGTGTCACTCCAGTACCATCCCTGTCTCCAGCCTCATCCCCCTGTGCCTCTACAACTGCAGCCATCCACTCATGTCTCCTGTATCTCTTAGCATTGTTATACCCCCACCCACGTCTCTCAGCTTCATCTGCGTCTTTCATATTGATTTCCAAGCCCCCGTGTCTCTCATCTTTATTCCCGGGACCCTGTGTCTCTCAGCTTCATTTTCCCCAGCCCCGTGTCTTTCAGCTTCCCAGCCCCTGTGTCTCTCAGCTTCATTTTCCCTAGCCCCGTGTCTTTCAGCTTCATTTTCTGCAGCTGTGTCTCTCATGTTTTCCCTAGCCCTTGTGTTTCTAAGCTTGATTTACCGCAGCCCCTGTCTCTCAAATTTATTTCCCCCAGTCCCCCTCTTCCCCAGCCCTTGTCTGTCACACCCCCCTCTTCCCCAGCCCCTGTGTCTGTCACACCCCCCTCTGCCTGTGTCTGTCACACATATTCCTCTTCCCCTGTGTCTGTCACCCCCCCCTCTTCCTCTGCCTGTGTCTGTCACACATATCCCTCTTCCCCAGCCCCTGTGTCTGTCAACCCCCCTCTTCCTCTGCCTGTGTCTGTCACACATATTCCTCTTCCCCTGTGTCTGTCACCCCCCCCTCTTCCTCTGTCTGTGTCTGTCACAAATATACCTCTTCCCCAGCCCCTGTGTCTGTCACCCCCCCTCTTCCTCTGCCTGTGTCTGTCACACATATCCCTCTTCCCCTGTGTCTGTCACCCCCCTCTTCCCCAGCCCCTGTGTCTGTCACCCCCCCTCTTCCTCTGCCTGTGTCTGTCACACATATCCCTCTTCCCCTGTGTCTGTCACCCCTCCTCTTCCCCAGCCCCTGTGTCTGTCACCCCCCCCCTCTTCCGCTGCCTGTGTCTGTCACACATATCTCTCTTCCCCTGTGTCTGTCACCCCCGCTTTTCCCCAGCCCCTGTGTCTGTCACACATATCCCTCTTCCCCTGTGTCTGTCACGCCCCACCTCTCCCCCAGCGTTTGATAGAAACACCCCCTGTGTCTGTCACCCCACCCCTTCATTCATCTGCATCTCCTCACTACCTGCCCCGTGATACTCTAGCCCAGCCTGGCCCTGGATAACACTTGCCTGCTGCGCTGCCTGTTTTACTTCTCTTCCCTGGTGGCTCAGACCTGGCCGGCGGCTTCCCCCTGATTAAGCGGAGCTATGCCATGATGTCACACACACAGTGCCGGCTGCTATACTCTTGACTGTGCCGCGCTAGTGGATAGATGTAGCCCTGACTGCCTGCGCCAGCCCCAGTGGAACTAGCTGGGTGCCCTGCTTACTACTGTTGCCTCTGCCACCTGCTGTGTAAGCAGTTTACACAGCAGGTGGCAGAGGCAAGGGGGACACATGAACTGGGCTCCCGATATTCCTGAGGGGTCCCCTTTGTAACCCCCTGTCGCCAGGCATGTATGTACACACAGCCAGATGGACTGAACAATATATCGTCCATCAGCTGAACAAATGATATATCATCTAGTGTGTACCCAGCATAAAGATGGTAACTCTATGCTGCCATGCACGCAACTACTGTGGTATTACCATTGTTAATAAATATGACTTTCAAAAAGCAATTCCAATACATTGCAGTGTAAAGTGATTTACAGGAAGTCAAGCATAAATACATGTA
Source organism: Taudactylus pleione (assembly GCA_031769625.1). Lineage (NCBI taxonomy): Eukaryota > Metazoa > Chordata > Amphibia > Anura > Myobatrachidae > Taudactylus > Taudactylus pleione. The sequence continues at coordinate 15,757,754 of JAUIMM010000213.1, read as the reverse complement.
CATGGGAAGACTCAATTACCAGCCCCTGCAATGTAGCACTGATGGAACTGGATCAACAGTAGATACTGTACTATATTAGCTACTACTAGACCATTTTTAGATTCATTGTTGCAGAGTGAAAACCAGAAAATGAATATGGTGATTGAGTTGGAATAAAACTCTGTTTTTGAAAAGAACTCCCTAAAATTCCATTTATTTTACCTCCATATAAACAAAATGCTGATAGCATTTACACTTCTACCCACTTACATCCTAATATATAACATAATTATTCAAACTTTATACCATGCAATAACTTCTGTTAGTCCTCCCTCAGTGTTACAGAGCTTATGACTCCCTTTTATATTCCATTGAAACATTCTGCTACTGATCCTTGCAGCTACTATAAGAGATGTATGTATGAAATATAACAGCTTTCCTATATGTTTAATACTAATTATTACTCCTCCTGTAAGTGACAACTTACTTATATTCTTATTTGAATGTTAGGAGCGGCCTGTCAGAAGCAGAGTTAAAGGATATCCTCTCTATAGATGATGATGTTCTTTCAGACATTTATCAGTATTGGGCTCCTCCAAGCAAAGATGTGATACGTATTCCCTCCTTATCATGGATTCACCTCCGCCATGACTTGGAGGGATATTTAGTGGAGAGGCAAGCAGATGGGAGAACAGTGCTAGGACTATACCACAGGTATGACAGTAAACTCCAATTTAGGCATGTATAAAGCTAAAAAACCTGAAATATACATATAGTGCCTATTCATGATATGGCTTTATTTAAATGATGAAAATAATTTATGAGAACTTGTATATAAAGACACATAGATTAAATAGCTTTGTTTTCTTATTTGAGACAGGATGTACTAGCATTGCATCGTGGAAGCGATACATCTAGCCACTTATCTGGTACATACCGGCGTTGCTTACCCTGGTATGTACCTAGAAATACGATTGAAATCTTAATTGACAGCTCTCCCGATACGAGCTGTCCTTTGCAATAGTAGGACTTTGGTGTTTAAGACCCAGGAGTCCTTCTGCGCTTGCACAGAATCACATGCACAGAGCAAGGGACACTGGGAGGGATCCGATTGGATCCCTCTCAGAAGGAAATTCAAAAAGAAGCGCATAGGCTTCTATTGGGCAATGCCATCTAAAGAAAGAGTTACCCACCGGGTCCAAGCTCCGGAATGTACCGCATTCCGGAGTTTAGTACATATAGGAATGCGGCAAAAACTTAATTTTCGGAGTTTTAGCTGCATTTTCAGCTTTAGTACATCCCGCCCTTGAACTAAACATGCTTTTTGTAATTAATGTAACTGCTTATTTATTAATTAACCTAGCTAGACATCTGCATAGCATAGTCCTATCCTAACTCCTAACTTAAAAGATGCATGCTGAGAGCATGTCATACCATTACACAAGAAATGACCACAAAGCTTAATACAGTTATACTACATACTCTTTATTTCCTGATGATATAAAGCTCATAGACAAACTCTGCACCTGTAAGTAGCTTCTTACAATAACACCTTTTACAACCCTTTCCACACCCTCAAAGAACCATTGAGAGTGCTGTCTGTTTTATATCTCATGGTGCACCTCAACATCATGGATATGTACTAATTTGCAATTACATAAAGTCCTTGTGCCTGAAAATGAGTCTGTTTTTAATTGTTCCTTACATCCGACATGTATTTTGTGTGCAGAAAGTGGGGTGATAATAATGGTTAATCTACTTCCCATGTATTGCACATTGTAGCACTTCCCTGCTTCTTCCCGGTGTAAGGTGGCATAAACAGGTATAGAGCAAAGAACTTCCATGTGCCACTGCTTCCTTTATATTTACTTTAGTATATAAACCCTTAGGCTTTTCTCAAGGAGCTGGTCCTAGGTATATGCGTTATAGGCAAATGCCTAGGGGCATCTGGAATGCCTAGGGACATCCCAAGCCTAGGGCCAGCAGCGGATTGTGGTAACAGGATGGTGGCGGGCCCCTACCGCGATTGGAGCTCAGCTGCAGCAGCTCCTTCCATTGGCGTTTGCGTATTGTGAGTCACACCTCATGGCTCTGCCCTTAGCATGCTTTATTCCACACACCAAGGAGTCGGGAAAGGCATGGGCGGCCGCGGTTGCCTGTACTTACTATCCCTGTGTCCTGCGAAGAGTCTTAAGTAAGTCAGCTGTACTGTGAGTGATGGGTGCTGACTGTGCTGTGAGGGGTGCTGTGCTGGGTGAGTGGTGATGAGTGCTGTGATTTGTGCTGTGCTGAGAGAGGGGTGCTTGGCTGCTGGGAGAGGGGTGCTAGTTAGGGGCGCTTTGCTGGGAGAGGGGTGCTGTTCTGGTGGGCGAGTGGTGTTGTGCTTCTGGGAGAGGGGTATTTGCTGGGGGAGAGGTCCTGGGTGATGGGTGCTGTGCTGGATGAGGAGTGCTGTGCTGCTTGCTGGGAGAGGGGTGCTAGGTGAGGGGTACTGTACTGCTAGGAGAGGGGTTCTTGGTGAGGGGTGCTGTGCTGGGAGAGGGGTGATGTGTGCTGTTCTGGGATCTGTGCTGTGCTGGTGGGTGAGAGGTGGTGTGCTGCCAGGAGAGGGTGCTGGATGAGGGCTGCTGTGCTGCTGGGAGAGGGGTGCTAGGTGAGGGGTACTGTACTGCTAGGAGAGGGGTTCTGGGTGAGGGGTGCTGAGCTGGGAAAGAGATTCTGCACTGGGAGAGGGGTGATGTTTGCTGTGCTGGGATCTGTGCTGTGCTGGTGGGTGAGAGGTGGTGTGCTGCCAGGAGAGGGGTGCTGTGAGAGGGTTGTTGTGCTGCTAGGAGAGGGGTGCTTGGTGAGGGGTGCTGTGATGGGTGAGGGGTGCAATGCAGTGAGAGAAGAGGGGAGAGCCTGGAGTGCTGTGCTGTGAAGTGAGAATGTGCCGTATAGAATGCCTTCTGAGGTGGGGGTATAAGGGTCTTTCCCCTAAAACCTGTCCCTTTTTTCTTTAGTTATAGCAGGGAGTTGTGAGTTGAGAGCCTGGGTGCTGTACTGTGATGGGCTAGGGGTGCTGTGCTGAAAGTGGCGCTGTTCTTTGAGGAGGGCAGTGAAGGGAGTAGTATATATAGTGCTGTTAGGTGGGCAGTGAAGGGGGCAAAATGTATTGCTATGAGGGCGGCAGTAGGTGGTGCTGTAAGGAGGGTTAGTGAGTGATGTGAAGTGAGCAATAACTGGGTCAGTGAGTGTGCTGTTTATATGTATATATACTGTATATGTGTGTAAAGAGCACCACCAGTCAGAATCTTGCCTAGGGCATCAAATTGGTCAGGGCCAGCTCTGCTTTATCCTATGCCCAAAACGAAATGTATAAGGCATCCATTTACGGGGGCAACTCATTTGTTTCATAGGGGACCTAAACTAATGAGTGACTGACGGAGCAATTCAATTATGGCTTCGTTCAGGTGCACATAGATGCGGTTAAATGCATTTTTGCTCGCAGCCTCCTGGGGTGGCGAGCAGAAATGTGCGATGTCAGCTGTTTGGGCACCCAACTGGGGACTTTAGATGGGGTTAGCGGCTATATGTGACTATACCCTGTGCTTGTGGGTGCACATACAAGGCATGGGTGCACAAACGGAGCAACATTTGAATTGCTCCACTGGGTGTCCAAAAAACGATTTAATCGCCCCCCTATATGTCTAAAAGTCAATTGGTGTTATACCTTTGATCTCTCTCCAAGCAAGTTTGGACAACATACAGCCCTAGGGCCACATAAGTTCCTTGAACCATTGCCTGCAGCCCCAAACACCTTCCTGCTTTGTTTAGATTTGTTGACAGATAGGTGTCTCTTACATTGATCAAATATATTGATTTAATTTATTTCTGAAATTAAAGGTAATTTGCTGCCCTTGAAGTGTATTAGGTTGTCTATCACTGAGATAGATTGTGAGAAGTGCAGTGAAAGGGTCTGTCAGAAAACTTTCCTATCCACTGAAATTACTGGGAATGTTTCCAATACACTCTATGGGGTAAATTCAATTGGCCACGGTGTTTGCCATTCAGGTAAATCTCCATGTTTAACTTCGAAGCCAGGGCCAGATTAAGCCTTCTGGAGGCCCAGGGTCCTTAAGACAGGACTGCCCTCCACCTCCTTGCCTGCTGTGTGTGTGCCTCCTTCCCCCGCACCTCCATGAGGCAGCAGTGCAAGTCCTTCCTGCACTCCTGCAGCGGAGGCAGATTCCAGAGCCTCCGCCCAGGCAGCGCAGGGGCAGAGTCTGCTTGTCCTATCCTCAGCCATCAGCAGCAGCTCTCCCAGCATCTGTGAGTAAAATTCTGCTTTAAGTGCACCCTCTGGGATTTAACGCGTGGGGTAGCGAACTTTGGTCGGATAGCTTATGGGGTAATTGAATCTGCCCCTATAGGTTATAGCTACGCACAAATTGTATTTAAATATCTCAGTCCAAAGCAATAGAGAAGACTAGCGCTTGCACAAACCACATAATAGACCCAGGATGCAAAACATGTAACCTTATCCATGCTGCTGTCAGTAGAAATTAGTGTCCTCTATTATTGTCCTTCTGACATTGCAGCAAGTGTAAAATTGTTACAGAGACACTGGTATAATTCAGAATGGGGAAAAAATTTGAAGATACTTCAGGAATTTGAAAATGATTATAGAAAAAGCTTTACAGATAATATGATTTATGAAAAGATGTTACCAAATCTGAAGAGGTAATTTACAAAGAGGCATCCAAATCTGAAAAATTATGTTAGCGACACTCAGCGATATTGTAATAAGGAACCCACTTTTAATAAAACTTCAACCATTCCATTCAATGATCAATTTAGTACTTAAATTAATTTTAGACATTCAAAATAAAGAAAACATAAATACTACTAAAATACTATCACAATAATGTAGCTTCAAAACTGGGGCGTATCTACAATGGGTACACCCTGCACCCGGCGGCCGTTTTCCCTGTACTGCGCTTGCGCAAACGACGGGAAAATCGACACCGCGGCCATTTTCCAGTCGTTTTACAGTGCCAGAACCCCGCGCCGACATGGGACTCCGGAGAGGTAAGTAATATTATGGGTGCAGTGTGTGCGGTGCGGGGCCCCCCTGTACCCAGGGGCCCGTGTTCCCCGCACACCCTGCACCCATTGTTGATACGCCCCTTAGTGAGACCTTCGCACACGCGCATTGCGATGCATACGCATGTGCAGAACAATTGGCCGACAGCGTGCGTAATCGCAGTTGTGATTGGTAATGAATCAGACACGTTATACAAAGGTGCAGCAGTATATAGTGCTAGAAATTTGGTGAGTTTTGATCAGGGGTGTGTGAAAAAGGTAGACAGGGGAGGCAGTGCCTCACCTGCCAAACAGTTTTTCTCCAGAGTTTTGACTATAAAAATGATTACAAATAATACAAAGAAGATATTTAGAATATTTTCTTTACATTTTTATTATAATTTTTATAGTCAAAACTCTGGAGTATACCTATGTATGCCTCACCTGACTGCACATCACTGACCTTCTGTCGTAAACCTGCCGCATATGCCAGTCTCGCAGTGCTGGATGCTTCTTGAGATGCGCCAACTCAGATAACACAAGTAATAGCTTCTTTTTTTTAACTGCATTTTATACCTGTGTTTTTACGAAAATGCTCCAATATCTTTACCACTGTGCCGTTTGGTTGTAAATGAATCCATTTGTATGTGCTCACCTAGGCATATGCTCTCAACCACTTTCACTTTGGTCTTTACTCTGGCTGCAGGCAGTTCATTGAAGTGGCACAAGACACTTACCTAAGTGGTGCAGAAAAGAAGACGAGACATCACACGTTGTCTGATTATTTTATGGGTACCTGGAGTTTGGGCGCTAAACGTCCTATACAGCTACCACTCATTAAGGTGTCCCTGAGCGCTGACAGGAAGGTACACAGCCTGAGTTTTCATCTCAGTAGTCTATTACTTTTAACTGTACTATAAAACAGTAGATGATTATGTTAAATATTTCTAGCTCATTATATTTGTGCAAATGTGTCTATGCATTTTCAAAGTTTCCCCAGGCACTTGATGCAGCCAGGTACAGGATTGGGGTAGAAGAGAGAACTATGCGTGATGGGTAGAGTAGAAACATATCTTCTAACTTCCTAATAGTCAGGATAAACGTGCCAATTGGCAGCAAGATGGCGCAGTCCCATCAGTCGTGAAGTATGGTTTTCCATCTCCTGACTTTGACCCCTGTATTTACACTGTCTTTTTATTCCCCTTTCCAATATCTTGTAAAGCAAAATGTGATAAAGAAGGAAAATACTTGGGAAAATAGAAAAATGTGGTTGTTTCTTGACATAATTTTTTTGGGGGAATGAGCTTTTTATTGTCATTTTATACAAAATATTGTTACTAATATGATCACAACAAATTGTGGCAAATATTCTTATGGTATTTATACTTATATTTTTACATGCACGCTCCATTTGCACCTTCAGTAAACACAACCATCTTCCCTTTTGTTTCATGTATATCTCTCAGCTGTCCTGATGTAGACAGGACAGTCCCAATTTGAGTGAACTGTCCCACCATCATGACATTAATTATGTGTGTGTTCCTTTATTGTTATTAGTGTATGTACCGTCTTCCCGATTGTACAGCTCTGCAGAAACATAACTATTCTGTGAGCAGCATTTCACACTATTCTGCATTCAAACTCTTCATAGGTAGCTCCACAGCCATTGTGGTTTTCAGAAGAAATGCCCAATCTGAGAAAAATGAGTGAGCTGCCTTACCATCTTCTTAATGCAGGTTGTCTTGATGAACTCCAGAGGATAATTTTAGGTATGCCTAATTCTCATCATAGGTGTGTCTGGCTTTTTCTCATCTATATCATTTAAATTTTGAATAATTTTTAGTATATATAATTTCTGATTTTAAATTGAAACACCTTTATCATTGAAGGATTTGTAAAGTTAAATGTTTGAAAGAAGTGGAGAAGTTAAGAGTCTTGGAATGGAGATGATAACAAGTGACTGGATGTGTGCAGGGACACCGAGAGCTGAATGGGGCCCGTGTACTTGGAGACGTGTCCAAATCAGAATGACGTGGCCACACCGCCTCCCAAAAAATAAAAAAATACTATGCAAAGTGGAGCCGTGCGCCGCAAAAGGGGGACATTTGTCCCTCTTAGCAGCTGAGGCCGGAGTTCCTACCAGGCCCCTCCTGCAAGCCTGGGCCTGGGTAATCAGTAAATGCCTTTCAGGAGATCGATGCAGTACAGTAACATTGCAGCTCCATAAAATTCTATGGGGACTACAGTGCCACAAGTCTGCTGCAGATATCTCCAATACCTGCTGGGGGCCTTTTTGGAACAATATGTATTGTGGTAAACCTCAGAAAATGTCAGTTTTAGGAGGTTTTACTGCATTGTTATACTTGATAGATCCCGCCCTAAATGAATTATCACTATAATATATTTATATATACAGTATATACAAATAGATATATAAGCTGAAGTATCCTGCGTTGCGTGGGTTTAAATCTTCAAGTTATTAAGTTTTACTATGTGATGTCATCCAAATCCATCCAGTGGAATGCCCAGAAAAGGCTCACTGGGTCAAAGTTCTGCCCGGCGCACTCCGCCATGAGGTCCGACCAGGACCTCAACCAATTCATTAGGCATCCCAGACCAATTTCCACCCCTCTGTGAAGTTTTCATCCAAATCCATCTCTCCCATCATGCAGAGCGGGCCGACCCGGGAGTACGCCGGACGGAGGAGCATGCCGGAGCGGGGATAAAGGTAAGTGGGGTTTTTTTTTTTTTTCCGTGTGTGTGTGTGTGTCTGGCGGGGGGACGGATGGATTACTGCTGGGGTACTACTAGGGGCACTGATGGGGGTACTACTTGGGGCACTGTTGGGTGGGGGCAGGGGGGGGGCGTAAGGCTGAAGAAATGCCTAGGGTGCCAAAAAACATTGCACCGGCCCTGTTGATAGGAAATAGATAAAACAGTGGTGTGAAAGTGGCAACTTTTGAATTATTTGGATTTGTAGCAGCTACTGTGTAGCTATTACCATTTTAGAAATAAGTATCTCCAAAACTAATAATATTAATCATAGTAAAAGCTTATACCTTGAGCATTTATGACACATCATAAGACACACAGTGGTTGTTATAATATTAGTAACAGGCTATACTGTACCTTATACATTGGTAAGAGGTTGCATTTTGGAACATAGGTGACACATCATAAGGTAAATGGTAAGCGGTAATTCTATTGTCAACACTGTTTATTAATATTGTGTGTCATTTATGATTATAGTAGCTACTGGGGGCTGTATTCAATTTGAGGCGAAAAGTCCACTTCGGCGAAAAAGTATCGTGGGTGACATCATTTCGCCAGGTGGAAACTTTTCGCCTTATTCAATTTCAAAGACTTTTCGCCTAGGCGGAAAGTCAATGCAATGGACCCAGCGGAAAAGTTTTGCCTATGAATAGCAGGCAGAAAAATGTGCAGAATTGGAGTTTTGGGGTGAAACGCTGCGGGATCCCCCGTGCAGCCTTAAGACAGTCCCCCAAAGGTGTACTGCGTCAAAATGAAAAAAAAACCACTTAAGAACCCCCCAAAAAAGTACTTTCGTTTTGGGGGCGAAAAAACCAAAGTTGGGGGACAAAGTTAAAAACTAGCGAAATAGACTCCACGGGGGTCCCCAAGTATGCCCCAGGTGTTTTTTTTTATTGCAGGTGCTTGCGGAAGGTGAATTTTTCACGAGTTTTAAAACTTCACTTTAGCAACTTTTAAATATGCTACCCCCCATTTTCAGGTAACTCAAAATTTGCTGGGACTAGTTATTTTCCCCCCAAAAAACTGCTAAATGCTATTCTTCACCACTTATGCAATACGCTAATTAGAACCTATTGAGAACATTTAAGTACAAATAGGCCTGCTGAAGGTATTTGGGGGTATCCATAGTGATCCCCCATGTGAGTGCATTTTTTGGGGGGGTGTCAGGCTGATTTCCCCAAAACTGACAGGACATTTTGCCTGTTTCAATTTTGCCGGCTGCCGTTTTCGCGTCCTTTGAAATTTAATACGATGAAAAGCACGCGAAAAAGTGTTTTCTCCAAAAACACGTGATGTATGCAGAAAGGCCTCACAGGCGAAAAGTCCAGGACTTTTCGCCTCAATTTGAATACGGGCCTGAGTAGCAAAAGATGAAACTTCTGTGTAATGTCCTATGGACAATAATACAGGAGCACAATAATGTGAGTAATTAGCTAACATGAATTCTAACGTGCCTGATTTAATACTAACTAATGCTTCCTGCATGCAGCTCTAAGCACTCCATGTGTAAGGAGCTGCTTACTGTGTAATGTCGAACAGGATTTGAGACTCTGACCTTTACGGGATAAAAATGTTAAGGAATACATTCAACCTGTGTGCTAGTTTGTTTATTTTTGTACTTGTGTTTTAGCATACATTTACAACTAGGGAAGCCAATCCCGCCTTATTTTTTCAAAATCCAAGATTCGGGGTTGAAAAACTTTCTGTCACACGTTCACTTCACTCACCCTCCTCCAGTCCAGAATGGCAGGCTTCAGCAAGTTTTGCAGAGTGCCGGGACAGCCCAGGGCTCAGTCACTGGCAGGCAACAGCAGGCACCGACTCCTGTCCCTCCCGAGTCCCGACCGTGGTCCTCTCACAGCGGCCAGTCACTCACCTTCAGTCCTCTTCCTCTGACCGCAGGCGGCGCTCATACAGAGAGGGTCAGCATTTAGCAGTCAGCCTCCACTTATACAATAGCCAATAGCCATCCGCCCACAGCAGATTCCACATTGCGGGCTGGCGCAGTTCTATAAGGGGCTGGCTGGCATGAGGCTGCACAGCGTGACCCCATGACCTCACACACAGCCGCACGGCCTTTGGAAGCCCAGGAGCCCCGTCTGTGCCGAAGGAACTAGTGCTCAGCATTGCCAGGGTTGAATTAAGATGCGCAGCCTGCCGCAGCTTAATTCCAAAAATCCCAGGATTGGAGGCACCAATCCTGGGATTCAAATTCTGGTGTATTTTTATGCTGAATCGCAGGATCCTGCCAATCCTGATTCCGGGATTGGCTTCCCTATTTACAACCTTAATAAAAGTTAAGTTTAAAAATGTCCCAGGCATGCTGCCCTCAAGAGTGCCCTTCCCATAGAGCCTTTTCCTTTCCTCTTTACTTAATAATGTTATAGCTGACTTTGCAGGAGCATCACCACCACCATTATTTTAGAATTCATTTTGACATCATCATGAGAGTTGCTCATTAGATGGTTGTTAGTATTACAACACTTCAGCGGTTCCCAATCTGTGCGCTACGGCTCCCTGAGGTGCCGCAGCGCTGTCATTGGGGTGCCGCAGCCGATAGCTGATCAAGGCTGCCCAGAAGCTGCCTGATTTCTTTTACTTTTTCCACTGTGGAAGAGGATCGGGTTGGTGAGGTGAGAAGAAGTGAGCGGAGCGGGGGGATTGCAGCGTGCGGGTGTGTGTGAGAGCTGTCAGTAGTAAGCAACGGGTAAAGAGGCTGCCTGTTGCTGATTGGGGTCTTGGCTGATCCGAAGAGCTGAATGGCGCTGGCAGTCGTCGCAACTAAAGGTAATTAACGGGGGAGCTGCAATGAGTGATAGCTATACTATAGTTAGGGGGCCGCATAGGGAATTATAGAGGTAAGGGTTGGGTTGGTGAGTGGAGCCAGGTAGGGGGGCACACATAGTGCTGAGTGCCACAGTGTTCTCTAGGAAGGGGCCGCATAGAGAACTATAGGGGGGATGGGAGGGCTGCAATGAGAGACATGAAGGAGGGGGCTGCAATGGAAGACTGGAGCCACAAGGAGGGGGCTGCAAAGGGAGGTTGGAGACACATGGAGGGGGCTGCAATGGGAGACACATGGAGGGGGCTACAAAGGGAGACTGGAGACACATGGAGGGGGCTTCAAAGGGAGAGACATGGAGGGGCAAATGGAGAGACACGGAGGGGGAAAATGGAGAGACATGGAGGGTGCAAAGGGAGAGACATGGAGGGGCAAAGGGAGAGACATGAAGGGGGCAAAGGGAAAGACATAGATGGAGGTTGCAAAGGGAGAGACATGAAGCGATCAAAAGAGAGACATGGGGGGGCAAAGAGAGAGACATGGGGAGGGAGAGACATGGAGGGGGCAAAGGGAGAAATATGGAGGGGGCAAAGGAAGAGACATGTAGGCAGCAAAGGGAAAGACATGGAGGGTGTAAATGGAGAGACATAGATGGAGGGTGCAAATGGAAAGACATGTAGGGGTCAAAGGGAGAGAGACGGAGGATGCAATTAAAGAGATGGAGGGGGCAATGGGCAAGAATAATGCAGTTTTTCTCTTTTTTAAATACAGTACTTATTACATTATTTTGACCCAACTACTTAAAAAACAGGACTGTTCGATAATTATTTTGGATCAGGGGTGCCTTGAAAAATTTATGGAAACCCTAAGGGTGCCTTGAAAGTTTTGGAACTACTACAATACTCAGATACATATTACCAGTGCAGTAAACAAATACCCCCTTTTTCTACTGTCCTGATAGGAACTTATACAGACAAAAATAATTGAAAAGAAAACTAATTGGCGCAATAACTGCCGCACAACAAAACTCTAAAGGATTCCTTATAAACCCTTAACCAATTGACAATAAAAAAAGAGTTCTGAATAGGCGCTGTTAATAGTTCAAACAAGAGGTAGATGGAGTAATGGTCTCTTACTTTCTCATTAAAAAAAAAAAATTTCTTTCAGAGTCCATAAATTAATATTTCTTCTTTATATCCTTTGTCCTTCAATGTACCTTTTTCTTTCCTCAAAGGGAACAAGAAAATATATATAGTGTAACTCCGTAGACAATATCAATTAAAAAACAAGCTTTAATTACACTCACATGGTTAAGAAATAAACAAACATATAGCATCGCCAAGTTGATACAATATAGGGATTCACATGGATACTGGTACCAGAAGATGGAAACAAATGCAAAGATGGGGGTTCCGGACACCCGACCCAATCCTTGGATAGTCCTTTTACTCTTTAAGTCCACAGATCCACGTCCCTTCCACTCTCACACCAAGCTTAACGCGTTTCGGATAACGATCCTTCCTCAGAAGCATAAGGAACTTATACAGGTCATAAAACTGAGTTACAGTACTGATATGGCTGGAAAGAGAAGATCTGTTAAATACAGTATATACTCTACACATTATTACCTGACTCATAAATCCAATTGTTTTGTTGAATTGTTAAAAAATCAATACATCTGTGGGTAACAACAATACATCCATTACAATCATACATATGGCAAATTGGTCAGTAATCTAATAACGTTTTGTGCAAAATTCTTATCCTAAAGTGAATTGATTGAAGAGTGTTTTATGTATGAATACAGTCTAACAATCCTGCAATCATCTTATCTAATACATGCACAGAAATTACCTTTCTGCTCTGCTAGATTCAACCTGTAATATAGCCTATAGGTAACGCAATTTCTCCTTTCTTATATATATGGTCAGATAAATGAAATGCTTGGATTTAAATGCAGGTAAATAATTTTTACTCTTGGGATTCTGACCATTTCTGTATCAATATACGGTAATCTGTAGCGAATGAATGTCTGATTATCACTGTATACAAAATTAACACCTGCAGGCAATATGCAGTGGATATCTAGCAAAATTGTCTCCTGTGGAATCAACAGTGTGATCAAAGACTTTGATATGTGTGTGAAACATCTTATTAATGACCAGGCTAAACTTGTACGTGACACCCTGCGGCTCTTCCAACCCACCATTCATTTCATTGAGGGTCGCATTGGTGAGTTCTAATCTGCATGTACTGTATGCCTTATTTTCTTGACTATCTTGCACTCAGTATTGTGGCTCACTACAGATAAACGATGATGATCTTTCTTGCCTTAATTGTACCTTATATAAAAAAAAACAAAGCACACACCAAAGGACAAAATGACATTTGTCTTTTAATGCCACTCAGTTCCCTTTAAAGTCAATTCTGGCAACAACCTTTAATTGCAATAAGAAATTATATTATGTATTCTTTTAGCTTTGTGACGACTTTCTAAAATGAAATAAACACCCTAACCTAGCAAGGTGACATACAAATGAAAAATAAGAGATTACATAGTTTTGTATATGTAGAAACATGAATTTCTAGAAAAAAAATATAGACAAACGTAAGTGCCCCTTGATTTTGGGAGCTTACTTTGGTTAAAGTAATGGAACAATTCTACCAAAATATATTATTACTATTTTTATATTAATAGTAGTGTTTTAATATTATTCATGATTAAACACAGGTGTCTGTGTAAAATTTTGACTAAAATGTCTAATTTTCCTGTGTTTTCGGTGGAAAGTTGTCCCTACTATATATGTTGCCACTTCAGATGTATGTAATCTCTATAGATGTCCTCCTTCATTCTCAAAGTTTACCTTGCGTTGCAAAACAATAAGACAGACTAATGTGTGAATGCAATAGAGGGGCGCTACTGAAGCTGTTCATACATTCTGCAATACAGTATTTCAAGCGATATTGGACAGTTTGCCTGATATTGCAGTGTGTATGGACAACTAAATGCATTAACTTTGAAGGCTTTTTTACCCCAATAAATGTTTGCTGCTGTCTCAATACAGATCCCTGCATTATATACATAGAGCTTTTGGCAAGGCTGCATTTCCTTAAATTCACCTGTCCATCTCTTATCGGTGAGCTCTGCCAGCAATGTATCACTTGGTTTGATCAATATCCACATCCAACCTTCATTCCTATGAGTGGATTTTTCCAGCCACCTGGTGGGCCTCTGAAGACCACCCTTACAGGATTCAAAAAAGGTACATAATGATATGTTGTGGCAAGGGCTAGATGGCAGGTATCCCCTCTACAATGGGCAGTGGGTTTTTACTCTCCATGAAAGCCCAAAAAATGTCACTGTAGACCTGTTATTCCCAGATAAAACTACACTTTTGCTTTTAAATGATCAAATAAGACTTGTTGATTACATTTTAAGTTACTGAGTACGCCTACTTTGTGATATGGTTCTACTATATACAGCAGAGTTACCATATAATTTAATAGTTTGCTCTTTGGTAACTTCATTGATCAAAACACGTTACGTAGGTCCCAAAAAGAACAACAACTGGAGATAGTTGAGTCCAACATTACAGAAATATCCTTGTGTTTATATTTTCATAGAGATCTATATCAATGTTATCCTTTGTCTACTAACAGACAATGCTAAATTATGGAGACTGTACTATCATCAAACTGCTTATTTTTAAAAAACTATTGTTTGGTGGGATCTCCAAGGGCACAAACTCATGGACCTAGAGAACGTAACAGAAGATGCAATAATATCATGTATTGTAATCATATGATAAAAATAAATTTTCAGAATAACATTCATGAAGACTAATCCACTGGATGTCCCAGTTATCAAAGTTTGTAAATAGCCATTGACACTGATTGGATACCAAATATTCCATGTATTTCTATTATATATCTATACATATTAACCACTAATATTAACTGGGATATGATATGTTTAAAAAATATACATAATTATATTTCTTTATTGATTCATTTGATTAATATGATATGGAGTACACCTTGGACCAGAGGCTGAGAATTAATGCTTAATGTTTTAATTTACTCTTCATCTACTTAGGTATCACTGTAATGGAGGTCTGCCTGGAAAAAGATCTTCTTGTGGTGGGATCTGAGGATGGGACCATGATAGTGTGGAACATCAAGGATATTGTGCTTATCCACACTTTAAATGGCCATTCTGGTGGGTGTCTATTGTCTAAATACGGAGAAAAAAAATATAGAATGAATATTGAAAACAACCACCAATTAAAGAGTATTCTGTACTTTCAATAATTTCAAATGGCCAAATATGAGCTTTGTGTGTATTGAAGGGAAGAGCATAGATCTCTGGAGAATTATTGTGCCTCTAAACATACACACACACTAAAGCAATAACACGTCTAGTACTACATAGAAATATTTATATTCATAAAAGTCTTGAGCCTGGTAGTCACTTTTTGGAGTCCGTTCTGTACCATTATAGATGTCAGACCCAAAAACAGGAAATTAGGAAGGATAGAGGGATACCCAGGTTTTTGTATCTAAAAGATGGATAGTAGGGATAATTGGAATAAATATCTAATATTTCTATCTAACAAAATTCTAAACCACACAGGGTATATTACATTTGAAGATTATTGATAAATATGGATCAAAATCCTAACACATAACTACGGTAATAAATATTTTTCTTTTAAACTCTTAAATTAGTTGCTGTATATTTATTTTGTCTAATGTGCCCATGACAACATGCTCTTACATTGTCAATTTTGTGGAGTGCCTTTTGGAAGCATTTGGGGTCCTGGTAAGTTATCTCTCCATTGAAAAATACATGAATGTGTGACCCTGTATAGAGACTCTCATTGTTTACCATTACTACCACTCTTAGCAGATGTGCAGTGCAGGATTACACTTACATATAATGAATTTGTTCTAACAATCTCACAACTAGCATAAGATTCTAAACCTTACAAATCTAATTGCCGGCCAAGCAGTGGAGATTTATATTAGCATTGAATATATAAATATTCTTTTTGCTTTGTACATTGATAATAAGATAAATGTTTTATTCAAGGAGAACAGTTGCATAAAAATTGAAACAAGGTTCTAACTAGTTACTCTTATTAAACATCATACTATATACATACACTATGTAGACAAAAGTGAGTGGACACACCCGGGCATGCAAAATGCGTACCATGCATGCCATTGCACACGAGTTCCAAATGGCTACTAATGTGGTGGTTACACAAGAACACTTTGTAGGGAGGCCCATGCACTTGCAGTTCTACAGAAACAAACATTTTTATCAGGATGACAATGCCACCTGTCATGTTTCCAGGGCGACGCTGGACAGGTATACAGAAAATTTGGTAACCCGGATGGACTGGCTAGCTCAGAGTCCAGATCTTAACCCCATTGAGAACCTCCGGAACGAATTAGAGCGATGGGTGCATTCTAAGCAAACTTCACCTTCTTCTTTGTCACAGTTGGTCACTTTACTTAAGGCAGAATGGCAAAACATACAGTACTGCCTGCTGTCGTCCAGGAACTTGTGAGCAGTTTGCTAAGAAGGGTGTCTGCAGTAATCACTGCATGGTGTGGACCTACAAAGTACTGACGTCAATAAAATCTCGTTGATCTATTTGCTGTAGTGTCCAATCACTTTTATCTACATAGTGTACCTATACATGGAGGACTTAATTTGTTATTAATTATACAAGCCACTAACACCAGTAAAACTAAGCTTAATGTTAGGACATTGCTTAAATAGCGCATACAGGGCAGCTTTAGAGGTCGCGTTTTCAGAGTGGTACTCAAACCACCTGAACCACTTCATTAATGAGGATGTGCTTGCAATTGTGACTCCCGGGAGCATCAGTGTTTGTTTATTTGTGTAGATTTCTAATAATATAACACCAGCAATTAATATGGGTAATACCTACTCAGATTTTGTGCTTTCTTGCAGCTGGAATACGATGTGTAAAGATTTTTGGTGTAGGAACCCGGGCGGTCTCTAGTTCTCTGGACCATACCTTGCTCTTGTGGAATCTGGTAACAGGCAAAGCATATTTGTGTATTGAAGATCCTTCGAATTATGAAAATACTTATCTGTATGTAGATGAGAAGATTGGGATCATTTATTCAGCAACTGGATCTCAGGTGTGACCACTGTTTTATACTGATAATCAGACCACATAAGACTATGCTACTAAAGCATAGGATATGTGATCATTATATGTAATGTTAAAAAGTAATAAAAAAAGATTATCAGATCCACAAATCTGATAACTGCTTAATCTTCATACTTTTATTTCACCGAAATCTCTTGCAAAAGGTTCATTAGTGCTGCAGACTGCAGTTCCCATTATTGACCCCGTTGGTTTATGACATCTTTAGATACCTATGGAGGCATTCTTACAGGAGAGGGATCTTACGATCTCGCTGCCTCCATCCGGGTCAGGAGGAGTCTTTAGAAAATCAGAAATGCTATAGGCTATGTGCGAGGCTTTAATATTTAGTAAACTTCTCTTGGGTATATTCTAACATAATTCTAAAGGAGAACATTTATTCTAAAAATTATATATATTCTGTTTTACACTTAACATGTTATCATCCTAACGACAGACAGGGCTCTGCGTAGTCCAGAAACGTTGATGAAGGTTTTCTGGTTATAAAGCAACTTTTACAAAATCCTGGGTTGGAGTGCACTAGCGTGTACTACCATATGGATGTATACAGTATATACATAAATATATATATATATATACTGTATAAATGTCCTCTCCTTCAACTCCTTGTTAGGTTCCCTTTACCCTACAGAGTCAAGTTTACCGCCCCCACCTCTCCTTCCCCACACACACATCTCTGACCCCATCCACACTCCCTCTCGTCCTGCATACTAGCCTTCTCACATGGCACCCTCCTTTTCTTCTTCAGGGTCCATAGGCTCCACAGGGAGACCTTGGGGTATAGCTGGATCTAGATCCCGGGCTCCACGCAGTTAAGAGCTTTGCTCCCAGGATGCACTGGAACCATCCTCCTCTATACCCCGCCCCTGAGCCAGAGGCACCTCAGTTCTAGTTGGTGCCCGGCCAGAGTCGGGTCACTGTTTTGCGCAGAGGGGCTGATTAGCAGCCCCAAAGCTGATTTTATTTTATGAGTTATTAGTTTTTCCTTTTGATTCTTCAGAGCGGGAAGTGGCAGACTGTCCATAGGACGTCTACACTGCAGCTCCGTCACCCTGGCGGCCCCGCGACGCCAGTACAGATCTGGGGATCTCGGCGGGACCCTGGGGTCTGTGCTAGCCGGGCCCCGTGGGACTCCCAGGACTGCTGCCAGACATACCGGAACAGGCAATAGCGGTTCACCGCTTGCGGTGATCCGCATAATAGCAGTCCATGCCTCCGGTCTCTGGGGACAAACAAGAGGTGCTGGCTGTGGCGGCAGCCCCCCCATACCCTGAACGTCCAATAGACCACCAGGGAGTTGAAGTTGGTGCGGGAGCCAGCGTTCCATTGGTTAATTGCCGGCCAGAGGAGGCAGCCTTCCCTGTTTAGCAGCTCCTCCCCTCAGCTTAGCACGCCTTTCCGCTTAGGTCTGGCTTTACTGAGTTGCTCTCCTCCTACGGCCACTACCCCCCTCTGAGGTCTCCGGTGGCCATTTTATCTTGGTGTATCGCAGATCTCTCCGAGCAGCGTGCAAACCAGTCCCCCTGTATACCTCTCCCCTGAGGTTAGAGTATACAGCACTATAAGTCTTCCCAGACACTGAATCTGGGTGGATGATTGTAGTGCCAAGTTGCAGTAGGTGATTGGTTGATTTTAGTGCCAAGTTGTAGTAGGTGATTTCTATCTGCATTGTATGTGACTTATGCTAGCGCTGACTGTCCGTGTCTTTTTTCCGATTCTGACAGTCTATAGCTATCCCTTTCCTTTTCTACAGCCCTAACAGGTGTATGTAGGGAGGTTTTTTGGAATCGGTATGAATTATCGCTGGACCCCTGGCCGGCGGTTCAAATCCCGACAGCGGCTGGCCGACAGAGGAGGAAATCCCGATCGTCCCTAGGTAAGTATAAACTAACCTATTTTTCCCCCCTAACCCTTTAGGGTGCCTAACCCTAACCTCCCCCCTGTGCCTAACCTTAATCCTCCCTCTAAGTGCCTAAACCTAACCCCCCCTTCCTCGCCGCCTAAACCTAAGTCCCCCGGGAGGGTGCCTAACCCTAACCCTCCGTCCCCCTAGCCTAATGCTAACCTTCCTGGGGGGTGCCTAACCCTAAGTCCCCCCTGGGAGCCCTAAACCTAACCCTCCTACCCCCCCCCCTGCACGGCTGTCTGCTGCGGCGCCCGGCATCTGCTCGATCGAGATGCCGGGCGCCGGTCTCCAAACATTGGTAAAATTACAGATTTAGATGCCTGTCATTCGTCCCTCGTCGGGATTAAATTGTCTGGAAGCCGGCGGCATTCCATCCGCCGGCTTCCTAAACGTATACCGGTTTATTTGATCTCACATATATAGACTCAAGTATTTTTGAGGTCTGTCACATACGGTTGTGTGCTACATGGTGCCATATTGTGGACCAGTGATTTGCATACATTGTGTTTAGTATTGCGCTTCCTGATCTCTATATACATATATATATATATATATATATATATTATATTGTTGGACATGTCTGACGAGGAGGTTGAGTGCACGGCTGCACCCACTGTGCTCTCCTGCCAAGGGCTGTGCTGCAGGGGTAGGAAAGGAGGATTTACTGTATCTCAGGATGGGTTATGTGTGAGGTGCTATCGGTTGCCTGGCCCCTCAAACCCCCCAATAATGGGACAGGATTCCCCTTGGACGTTTTTTTCTCAGGTACTGGCCCCCATTGCGGATCGCCTGATGGTCCCAGCTGTATTGCCCCATATAGGGTTACCCCAACCAGCCATCCTTCCCTCTCAGGGTATCCCGCAGTCGTCTCAGTCTACTCCTGTGCCACAGACTGTCACTCCCTACCAAGGGTTACCACTCTGTATGCAATCCCCCCTGGTACCACAACAGTCTATCATTCCCTTCCAGGGACTTACGCAAGCTGTACATCCTGGATGGATGTTTTCTCTAGTTCAGTTCAGAGTTTGGCAGCTTTGTCTACAGCCTTTCAGACCATGTTGCGGAATGAAATACCTCAGAAGGCATCTAAACATCTCTGTATTGTCATCCCGGTCTACGCAGCTATCGGACACAGACGTATCATCAGATGATGGGGTAGTGGCTGAGGGGTTGGATTCTGATTCCCCTGCACAGGAGGTGGAGCCTAAATCAAATATTAATATTCCAGCCTTGGTAAGGGCGGTCCGATCCATATTTGATATTGAGGATGATGTTCCTGCCCCTAAATCCAAATACCCTCAGTTTAAACAGGCAAAGGTGACTTCGGCAGTTTTCCCTCTCGCAGACCAGCTGGTAGACCACATGGCGGACGCCTGGTGGTTGCCTGGTAAGCGGTATCAACCGCAGAATGTTTGGCCTCATGTAATCCGTTCCCTGAGGGTCATTGCAAGAAGTAGGAATCACCGCATGTGGTAGATTCTCATGTTACTTGCCTGATTAAAAGTGCTACGCTGCTTATGCCTGTCATTTCTTCCCTGAAGAAATCTACAGACAGGAAGGTGGAGACATGCCAGAAATCGATTTACTCTCTTTCAGGAGCTGTGGCCCGTCCGTCCATGGCTATCTCATGGGATTTCCAAGGCAATTGAAAGCTGGGCAAATGTTCTGGAGGACACCTTCCCTGAGGAGGCTCCTGAGGCTCAAAGGTCTTTAGTGGGCCACTTGAAGGATACAGCTGCTTATATTGGTGAGGCTGCTTTGGATACCCATCTACTGACCTCCAGAGTCTCGCCGCAGCCATGTCTGCTCACCGCTTCCTGTGGTTACGCTCCTGGAGGGTGGATGCTGATTCCAAAAAGGGCCTAGAGGCCTTGCCCTTCAATGGGGAGATATTATTTGTCCCAGACCTGGACAAAATTGTAGACCCACTGGCGAAATCTAAGTCAGCTTTTCTGCCATCGGCATCTGCGCCTTCAAAGGCTAGAACCTCTTCCTTTCGGTCCTTTCGTTCTCAAGGAAAGCCCAAAGGACAGTCTTTTGTTAGATAATCAGCAGCCATGTTGATCTAAGAAACAGGCCTGGAGTGCCAAACGTCCTACTTTCAAGCCAGGGGATAAACCCTCAGCCTGATGGGACAGGCTTCTCTCTGGGGGATCCCAGAATGGGAGGCTGACTTCTTCAGTTTGCCCAGCGCTGGTGCCTCACCTCCAAGGATGCTTGGGTATAGGAAGTGGTCTCTCAGGGGTACACCCTCTCATTCCGTCGAAGGCCTCCCGACCAGTTTTTCTGCACGAGCCCTCCTCTGGAAAAGTACAAGGCCTTGCATATCCAGGAACCCATAGAGTCCTTGCTGAAACCAGGGGTACTCAGATCTTCGGAGTCTCTCCATCGACACTCCGTTCCTGTTCCCTCAATGTCCGGACCTGTTGTCTCAGGGCCCTTGCCTTTACCCGGACCTGGGTCCTCTGTCTTTGATGGTGTGGCCCTTGAGACATCAATATTAAGGTCCAAGGTATTCTCTAGCTTGGTCATTAGCACGACGCTTCGACCACGTAAGCCTGCCTCAGCCAGGATCTACCACAGAGTGTGGCATACATATTTTCAGCGGTGTCGCACAAGGGGTTACGACCCTCAAGTGTTTCATATTTCCAGAGTATTAGCATTCCTTCAAACTGGTCGTGTTGAAACTGCATGTCTCTGCACTGTCTGTGTGGTTCCAATGAAGGATAACTCTGCTCCCGTATATCCACTCCTTTTTCCAGGGGGTTCTCCGGATTCAACCTCCCTTTGTCCCTCCGGTGGTTCCTTGGGATTTGGCGGTAGTTTTTCAGGCCCTCCTGGGCCCTCCATTTGACCCACTAGATTAGGTGGAAATTAAGTGGTTAACGGCTAAGACTCTATTTCTTCTGGCAATTGCATCTGTCAGGTGGGTGTCAGAAATGGGGGCGCTCTCCTGTCATCCTTCCTTTCTGATATTTCACCAGGATGGGACTGTGCTTCGCACTCGCCCTGAGTTTCTTCCTAAGGTGGTTTCTAATTTCCACATTAATCAGGAAATTATAGTACCGGCCTTTCAGCACCTGACCTCTTGGCGGGTGTGGCCTCCTTGGATATGGTCCGTGTTCTCAAAATTTATGTGGACCGGACCAGTTCCCTTCAGAAATCGGAAACCTTATTTGTGCTTTTTGGATTTCACAAGAAGGGATGGCCAGTCAACAAACAAACATTGGCTAGATTGCTTCGTATGACTATCTCAGAGGCTTACACACAAGCATACCTGCCTGTTCCGGCTTCTGTTAAAGCTCATTCTACTCGGTCTGTGGGCCCCTCATGGGCAGCTCGCCGTGGCGCCTCGGCTGTTCAGCTTTGTAAGGCCGCCACGTGGTCTTCTATCCAGACCTTTCTGAGGTTCTATGCATTTGACACCTTCGCCTCTCAGGATGCTTCCTTTGGGCGCCGGATTCTCCTCTCAGTGCAGGAGCATCCCCACCCTAAAAAAGGACTGCTTTGGGACATCTCCAAGGTCTCCCTGTGGAGCCTATGGACCTTGAAGAAGAAAATGAAAGTTATGGTAAGAACTTACCTTTGTTAACTCTCTTTCTTCGAAGTCCAAAGGGTCCACAGAGCACCCGCCCTGACTCACCTGACTTCATATGGGCTCTCGTACTGGTCACCTTCTCTGTGAGTGTGATTCTCAAGTGTTCCAGTCTTCCTTCTCTCTTTTTCCTCATCCGGCCTTTGGCTACTTACCAACTGAGGTGCCTCTGGCTCGGGGGCGGGGTATAGAGGATGGTTCCAGTGCATCCTGGGAGCAAAGCTTTTAACTGCACGGTGTCCGGGATCCAGATCCAGCTATACCCCAAGATCTCCCTGTGGACCCTATGGACTTCGAAGAAAGAGAGTTAACCAAGGTAAGTTCTTACCATAACTCTCATTATCTGGAACTCACTTCCCTTCAGTGGCGGGCTGGGCCGGGGGGCAGGGTGACATTTTCCCCCCCGGGCCGCTACAGTTTTAAAGTTAAGGGGCCGCCGGGTGGCTGCAGCTGAACGCTGCACCACATACCCTGCGGCCGGGAGACAGAGAGAAGATGCTCCCCGACCGCTCCATTTATGTTATTCACACAGTCAGAGCGGCCAGGAAGCATCTTCTCTCTGTCACCCGGCCGCATGTGTCACATACCTGTGATCATGATGCAGCCGCACTGTGTCCGTCAGTATTTGTCAGAATGTTGATTGGTGGATGGCTCTAGTCCCATCCACCAATCACAGTGGTGAGATGTCTTTCCACATTGATTGGTGGATGGCTGGAGCTATCCACCAATCAGAATTCAGAAGGCTGCAGGAGGACTACGCAGGTAAGAGTGGCTGGGCAGAGTCATTGTCTGCGGGCATAGTGTATGGTTAGAACCAGACTATACAGCGCAGATGGACCTGTGACGTCACAGCCACGTGACCCGGCCTGAAAGGGGGAGGGGCGGGGATGCTAACGGGGGACCAAAACTGGCCCCTCGCGGGCTCGCTGCGCTCGCCACGCTTCGGGCACGGTGGCTTGCTGCGCTCACCACAAATATTAATCCTCCCTCTATGCCCTAGTGGATGGTAACGCAGGAGCGGTCCAGCCTCCTGCAGCGGTCACGTGCTGGATACGTCACAGAGGTCCTTTCTCCAACTAGGAAATAGCAGCAACCCATAGTGTATGAGTCTCCCCCGGCTGTCGGTCACAGTGGGGGTTGGTGGGGATGGGGTGGTGGCTGAGGCACATTGTTTTTGAACTTATTTTATTCAACTACTGGCAGGAGCACTGCGCACTTCCTGCATGCATGTACCTCTCCAATCCAGTCCCAAGCATGTGGCCCCACTTTCTGCACAGCTCACCATGGTGCATGTCACTTACATGCAGCAGCTGCTCCCAGTGCCCCATGTGAGCACTGCTGGAATAACTCTGGCAGGCAAAATCTATCAGACGATGGCTCAGTGGCTGGGCTGTAATCGGGGACAATATATATATATATATATACATATATATATATATATATATATATATATATATATATATATAATTTTTTTAAATAAGTTTAAAAGAAACCGAACTAGGCACTGGAGTGGTTTTGCAATAATCCACTCAAGTACCACACCAGAATTCTGGCATATTTAATCTGGAGAAGGGGAAGGGGTCACCTCATAACTTAATGCCAGCCCCTGATCTCTTATCATCTACTCCTCCACCAGCCTGTGATGTCCCCTGCTTCTCCTCCCTCCTGTAAGAATAATGACTGAAGGAAAAAAGTATCTTCCTGACCCTTTTTATTTATCATTCTCCTCTTTGTGTTCCTGTTTAAATCAGCATTATGTGCTATGAGGTTGGGAGGAAATACAGATTTGTGGTATCATCTTTAATAAAAAGGAGTATGATTTTTAATGTGAAAGAAGAGACAGAAGTTGGGTCTGTTTTATTTAGTGAGAGTGCTTCAGATATGGGGTATTATTTTCAATAAGATAGGTGTGTGAGTGTATTGAATACGATTTTTAAAAAAGTAGGTTGGAGTCGGTAAAATCTGGGGTCTAATTTAAAAAAGGGGGAAGATCTGGCATCTGATTTTTATTGAGCAAGGGGGGCGGTCATATTGTGGATCTGATTGTAAGTCTAATTATTCTACATTGGTCACTGTATTCAACAGAGGACACTAGTATAGTTTTTTATTTATTACCAGTTATTTATATAGCGCACACATATTCCGCAGCGCTGTACAGAGAATAGTTAGCCATCTGTCCCTGCCCCAGTGGAGCTTACAATCTAAGGGCCTGATTCAGAGCCGCTCGTAAGGGGCAGTACGCTCGTTCTGAGCGATGTTCGCACTTCTGCGCATGCGTACGGTTTATAATACGCATGCGCGAACCAGTCAGTGCGTCCGAAAATCATTTGTTCGCTATATAGCGAGTGCCTGCTACTTTGAGTGACAGGATGAGGCGTATGTGGGTGGTAACAGGGGAAGGCGCTTGAAAACGGGGAGTGGAATTAAGAACGCAGGCGTGCTTAAAGGTCAAAACGGGCGTTTTATGGGTGTGCATAATTACAACAGCAGCATCATTGACCACGTCACTTGGTTATTTTATAGCCAGAACTGCTCGCAAGATTGTGGTAGGAAAAACCAACCACAAAAATAGCGAGCAGTTCATACGCTGGTCAATGTACTCGATTAATCTAATAAATAGCGGACATGACATAGGATGCGAGCGGCCAGGGGGCGTATTTTTCCAAAAAACGACCGCAAGTTTTGTTCGCTCGTTCAGACCTAGAGGCGTGAACAGACCGCAAAGAGCGAACGGTTCATTTGAATAGCCACCCCTATTTTCTGGACGAGCGAGCGCTAATTGCGTCCGGCACTGAATCAGGCCCTAAGTTCCCTACTACATGCTCACACACACTAGGGTTAATTTTTGATGGGAGTCAATTAACCTACCAGTATATTTTTGGAGTGTGGGAAGAAACCGGAGCACCCGGAGGAAAACCACGCAAGCACAGGGAGAATATACAAACTCTACACAGTTAGGGTCATAGTGGGAATCGAAACCATGACCTCACTGCTGTGAGGCAGTAACTCTAACCATTACACGTATGTGTTTTTGCTTTGTTAGATACGGCTGGTAGGTTATGTGTTTGTTTATAGCTCTTTGGCATAACAAGAAATTTCTATGATTATTTAAACCACACTCACGTTAGATATACCACGCCGACGAGAAGATTATTATGCTATTTTTTCCGTCGCAGTTATTTGGTAGACTATTGAGGGCCACATGCTAGTGTTTGCTCCCCAGGCCTAAAGTTGCCAGCCAGCCCCTGCTTCCCTTCAATATCTGACTGTTTACCAGCTTGCATAGTTTCATATGTGCCGTGAAAATCCATCTGTTCCTTAAAGCCTACCAGTTTGAAGACGGACACAGAATTTCCGCAGCTGTAATCAGTGCTGCGCATGCGCTGTCTTTGTGAATGTAACAGCGCATGCGCATCACTGATTACAGCTGCGGTAAGTTAGAGTAGAGAGGGAAAAGTATCTATTTTCTGAAAAGCTGTCATCGCAAAAATGTATTGTTGGTTTATGTGCAGTTGGCATGTTTATAAGGACAAACACTACATTTATTCCTTTTCCTTGTAGGTCTGTGGCTGGCATATAGAATCTGGAGCTCCAGTTCTGCATCTCTCGCCTGGAGTTCCTGAGTTTCCAGTGCAAGCTGCTGTATTTACCCCACAAAAGATCATAATGACAGTGACAGAAGGTGGCACAGTTCACTTTTGGGACAATGTAACAGCAGAACTGCGGTCGTCACGACAGCTACCGGGAATAGATGGAGAGGCAGCATCTCCTAACTGTAGCTGCGCCATTCCAAAATATGGAAAGATGGTGGTAGGATTCAAAAATGGCTTCTTAGCACAGGTATGAAGCAGCTACGTTATTTTTTTGTTTACTTCTTATCAGTGGCGACTCCAGGGGTGGGGCTGCAGCACAGTCCAAAATTCAAATAGGGGAGCCACACCAACTGCCAGTGAGTCCCAGCCATCTGTGTTTGACAGCGTGTGAAATGACAGTTGATTTGAATATTGGACTGAACTGCAGCCCCACCTCTGCAGCCTCCACTGCTTCTTATTTATTTTTGCAGATGTGTCCCCATACAATGTTGCTCAAGTCGTGCCAAATAGCGTTTCTGTCGGTGCGCCAGGCAGGGCCGGCTCTAGGGGTGTTCGACCAGTGCGGTCGCACAGGGGCGCCACCCATAGAGGGCGCACCCCTCCCCAACATCCCAATTTCAGCGGGACTGTACTGTCCCGCTGTTCCACCCGTGGGCCGAAGTGGCCCACTGGTGGTCAAATCGGGAGGTCGGTGACCGGACTCCATGCGGGCACGCCTCCAGATAATGTCATATAGGGGACGTGGCCTATGGCACCCATTTTCACGCGATGTAAGGACGCTATCTCAGTAGCCGGCACAGGGTGCTCCGGCCCCTGGAGCTGTCCCTGGCGCCAGGTCCCCCGTGCTGTGAGGATTTTTATTCAAAATGTGCATCCTATATGCACAAATAAAACACTGTAAGTGACAAAACTGTTTTGCTAGTGTACACAGGGCCTGATTCTGTAAGGATCGTAATTGCAAAGCTGCACTCAGGCAGCTTTGCAATTGCGATCCTTTGCAGATATGGTAATGCAGCAGGAGGCATCAAGCCCCCTGTGCATTACTTAACCGAGCTGCATTGTTCAACGCAGCATCAGTTAATCTGCATACTATGGGGTCCCGCAGCCGGCTGCCGCAGTTTAGAGGAAGAGGCCTGGAAATCACCATCACATGACGGAGATCCTGGCCTCTTCCCTCCCCCCCAACGGCGGCGTCACACCTCCGTTTCGGGTAACTGAGGCTGTCGCCGCCCTCTACCCGCCCTCAAACGGCAGCCGACTGTCAATCACTGACAGTCTGCTGCCAGTTTGCAAGCATACTCGCAGACCCATTCTGCACATCCGCAGAACGGGTTTGGCGCCTGCACAGATTCCCAAACATCGGGAATCTGCGTTCAGCAGTGCACGCTAAATTAGGCCCACAGACCACTATGATTTGCAGTATTTGTGCATCTGTGAGCGACTGAGTCTGAGAGGTCTATTTACTAAGCCTTGGATGGAGATAAAGTGAACAGAGATAAGGTATCAGCCAATCAGCTCTTAACTGCCATGTCACAGGCTGTGTTTGAAAAATGGCACGTAGGAGCTGGTTGACTGGCACCTTATCTCCGTCGACTTTATCTCCATCAAAGGCTTAGTAAACAGACCCCAGAATAAAGTGCTTAAACTGGTCCTAGAGAAGTGGTGTAGCTCACCACCCCCCCTCAGTGTTTTTTTACAATAAAGGAAAAGTGCGCGCGTTGGAAAAGGGGTGTGACCTCAAATGAAAGGGGGTGTGGTCACAAAGGGGGCATTGTCACAAAATGGGCGTGGTCACACAATAGTATTTCCAATTCAAATTACGCCACACAGTAGCACAATTTTGATTCACATTACACCTCCCTTATTCATGTATGACACACAGCAGTGTCCCTTTTACGCAATGCCCTCATTTATGCCCCTTATACACAATGCCCACAGTAGTAGTGCCCCTTACACAATGCCCACAGCAGTGGTGCCCCTTATGCAGTGCCCCCAGTAGTGGTAGTGTCCCTTATGCAGTTCCCACAGTGGAAGTGCCCCTTATGAAGTGCCCTCAGTAGTGGTGCCCCTTATACATTGTCCCCAGTAGTGCTAGTACCCCTTATGTAGTGCTAGTGCCCCTTATGCAGTGCCCACAGTGATAGTGCCCCTTATGCAGAGCCCACAGTAGTGGTAGTGCCCCTTATGCAGTGCCCCAGAAGTGGTGCCCCTTATGTAGTGCCCCCTATGCAGTGCCCCCATTAGTATTCCCCCTGTAATAGTGCCCCCAATAGTAGTGCCCCTCATGCTGTGTCCTCAGCAGTGGTGCCCCTTATGCAGTGCCCCCAGTAGTGGTAGTGCCCCTGCAGTGCCCAACGTGGTAGTGCCCCTTATGCAGAGCCCACAGTAGTGATACCCCTTATGCAGAGCCCCCCTTATGCAGTGCCCCCAGTAGTGTTAGTGCCCCTTATGCAGTGCCCCAGGAGTGGTGCCGCTTATGCAATGCCCCCATTAGTAATCCTCCTGTAATAGTGCCCCCAATAGTAGTGCCCCTAGTAGTAATGCCCCCTGTAGTAGTGCCTCCTTGGTAATGCCCCCAGTAGTAATGTCCCCTAAGTAATGCCCCCAGAAGTAGTGCCCCCCGAGTAATGCCCCAAGTAGTAGTGCCCCCTGAGTAATGCCCCCAGTAGTAGTGCCCTGAGTAATGCCCTCGGTAGTAGTGACCCCTGAATAGTGCCCCCTGAGTAATGCCCCCAATAGTAGAGCTCCCTGAGTAATGCCCCCAGTAGTAATGCCCCCCGAGTAATGCCCCCAATAGTAATGCCCCCAGTAGTAGTTCCCCACATAATGCCCCCAGAAGTAGTGCCCCCTGAGTAATGTCCCCTGAGTAGTGCTCACAGTAGTAATACCCCCAATAGTGAAGCCGCTAGCTTACAGCAAAAAAAAAAATCTAATACTCACCTTAAGCCCCGCTCCTGCGTCCGCTGCCGCCTGGCTGCTTCTCTCTGAACTATGGGAGAGACGTCATGACTGCTCTCCCATAGAGTATTGTGGGAGCCGGATGTTGGAGCACAGCAGTGAGCTCCAGCCTCCGGCACCGCTGCGGTCCCCCTGGCTGCTCCGCTGAACTGTGGGAGAGACGTCATGGGGCGGAGCCGTAAGCCAGAGCTCAGGAGTGAGCTCCAGCCTCCGGCTACTGGCGCAGCGGGGAAGAAGCCGAGCCCCCACTGGTAACAAAATCTCAGCGGGCGCTCGGCAAATGGGGCGTCCCTGCAGGGCCAGGATTGGGTGGGCCGGCGGAGGCGGAACTGGTTCCGTCTACAAATAGAAGTGAAAAGGGCAGGGCCGGCAACAGAAAACTTGGGGCCCGGTACACTAAAGGCTCTGGGCCCCTCCAACCTTAACAGACCCCCCACCCAACCTCAACTCCCACACCCACACATACCTCCACTGCATGTGCCAACGGCCCATTAAACCTTCTGCAATGCTCACAGAATCTGAGGCTATGCAGAGATAAAAATAAATTTGCACGGTGTCATGAGGAAAAGAGGCGGAGCAAGCGCTTTACACGCTTGACTTGAGTTATTACATCATATATATTAGAGATGTGCGGTTCGATTTTACTCGGATTTACCCGGATATGTTCGGTTCTCATAAACGGCATCATATTGGCTACCTGGCTCTCATGTGTTTTGGATAGCCAATAAGATAAATCAAAACTAGTCTGAAAAGCTCCGGGGCTTTGCAGACATGTGGTCACGCTGCTTGTCCCAGATTGGGGGGGGGGGGGAAACAGACACCTGTGGATGGAGAGGGGGGGTTGGTCGGAAACCTGTGGGGGGGGGCAGTGGGGCACTGAGACACTGGAGGATGCAGCCGGGACAGTGAGGGGGAGGCATGACATGGGGAGAAGAGGCAGCCAGTGAGAGGGGAGATGCAGGGAGCAAGTAACGGCAGGTGTAGGGAGATAGGAGACACTGGGGGATAGGAAGGAGGCAGAGGCTGCGGGTTGGGAGAGGGGAGACACAGGGCAGAGGCTGCCAGCCGGGAGGGGAGACACAGGGCAGAGGTAGCTGGCTGGGAGGGGAGATACAGGGCAGAGGCAGCCGACTGGGAGCGGAGACACCACTGATAAATGGGAAAAGTATAATTTTTCCGAAAAGCTGACTCTGCAAAAAGAGCTTTTCGGAAGTGATACTTCTGTTAGGGAGGCATTTTTTAAACTCGCAGCGAGTTTGAAACATAATTATCACTAGTGATAATTATGTAATGATGAATAGGCCCCATCATGGCTCAGGCAGCCATCGGTCTATATAGAGGTGGAGGAGCTTTAGTTAATCCACAGAACTGATGTTTACTGTGGGTATTTTGCACTTTGTGTTTCATATTTTGTATTCGCACACTGCAACACAGCCCCTGGGTGATGTTAGACAGACCCATATGAGGTGATAGACATGCCCCTGGGTGGTGATAGACATGCCCCTTTGGTGCACACCCTAATGAAATGTGCAGACAACGCCTATGATTTGTATGTAATGCCTCTATTACCAATTGTGGATCCCTACATAAAATGTTGGCATGCTAAACATAATGGTTACTGTGCAATCTACACCTTAGATCAGTGATTTTCAACCTTTTCAACTCCAGCTATGCGGTGTGCATGACCAATGAAAAAACATAAACATTGGCTTCCACATAAAAACATACACACATTAGCCTCCACAGGAATAAAACACACTACATTGGCCTCCTCAGGAAAAAAACACACTACATTGGCCTCTTCAGGAATAAAACACACTACATTGGCCTCCACAGGAATAAAACACACTACATTGGCCTCCTCAGGAATAAAACACACTACATTGGCCTCCTCAGGAAAAAAACACACTACATTGGCCTCTTCAGAAATAAAACACACTACATTGGCCTCCACAGGAATAAAACACACTACATTGGCCTCCTCAGGAAAAAAAACACACTACATTGGCCTCTTCAGGAATAAAACACACTACATTGGCCTCCTCAGGAATAAAACACACTACATTGGCCTCCTCAGGAATAAAACACACTACATTGGCCTCCACAGGAATAAAACACACTGCATTGGCCTCCTCAGGAATAAAACACACTACATTGGCCTCCACAGGAATAAAACACACTACATTGGCCTCCACAGGAATAAAACACACTACATTGGCCTCCTCAGGAATAAAACACACTACATTGGCCTCCTCAGGAATAAAAGACACTACAATACAAGTGCGCTGAGCTGACCACCGCGGTACACTTGACAACTGCTCGCGGCACACTAGTGTGCCACGGCACAGTGGTTGAAAAACGCTGCCTTAGATTATGAACCCTTCCCAAGACATACCTGACAATAGTGGCAGACTGCAATGTATTGGTATTAGGTCTGGGATAACCATTAAGCAAAATAAGCACATGCTTCGGGCATCAAGGGAAGGGGGGACCACTTACATTTTCCATTGCCAGATTTACCATGGACATATGGTGCAAAACTGCAAATGGTGCAGTTGAACCAGGTTCCACAAAAGGGGCTATATACAATAATAAAGATAATAATACAATAGTAATAATAGAGCTTAAATATACATAATCTTGGGAATACAACAAAATTAGAATCTGGTAACTGGTAAACTGCCACATGGTCCACCGAGGCTCACGTGATCGTTCTTGTCTTGGTCATGTTGGCTGTCCCATTCACTCATCCACTGAGAGTGAATACAGCGGCGCCCAGTACAGTGTTGCCAGATGGGGGGAGTACTCCAAATTTGGAGGTTTTTAAAGGCCTTGGTGAGAATTTTGGAGATACATTTTCTTTGGTGGGAGCAAAATATATATGAAGGCACCAAATCTTTTAAGTGCTAAGGGTGTCTAAATGTCTTAATCTGGCCCTGATTAGTGTAAATAAACATTGCAGAGTCTAAAGTCCGCAACTTGAAGGGAAGTGACATTTCGCTTTGCTTTCTGAGGTGAGAGGATATTTGGAGTCAATCTGAGTTCTCGCTCAGATTGTTAAAACTCAGAACTGTTGAATTCAATCTAACATGCACTGTTTATCTCTACTGTAAACATTACAAAATCTAGGTGCTTGGCATATAATGATACAATTGTGCAGTCACATATTATTGCTGACCACAGGTTGCAATCTTTGAAATCATTGAATTGGTGATTAGTTTGGCTACACACTTAAAAGACTGAATAGCTAAGACACTGTCATTCAGCTACACATGCTGGTTTTACTACTACTCCCTGGTTTGCCAGTTGCCTCCAACACATGCAATGGGAGGATCATTAGTTTACTTCTCTTCTATTTTGCCAGACTAAGGGCCTAATTCAGCAGTGCCCTGCTGAACGCAGATTCCCGATGCATATGTGCAGAACAGGTATGCGACCCCGCTCGCAGACTGGCAGCAGACTGTCAGTGACTGACAGTCTGCTGCCATTTGTGGGCAGGGAGGGGATGGCGATGCCCTTCGTTCCCCGAAACAGAGGCGCGACGCCACCGTTGGGGGGGGGGGGGGGGAGCCAGGATTCTTCCTGGCTTCTTCATCTCAACTGCAGTGGCCGGCTGCTTGACCCCTTGGGTCACCTTAGCCGGCCGATGTCACGCAAAGTATCTGATGCTGCGTTGGACAACACAGATCGGATACGTAATGCAGCAGGAGGCGTGATGCCTCCTGCTGCATTACCATGTCAGCACAGACGGAATTGCAAAGCGGCTTACGAGCAGCTTTGCAATTCCGTCTATAAGTCCAATCCGATCAGTGCCTGACTAACCAATAGGCTAATTAGGCAGCAGTCTAGGTCGCCAGAACTTTTGGGGGCGCCATTCAGGTGGCAGCTCGGGATTAAAATTAAGACCTTATTCATTCCATGTTGGCAGTGACTGCAGCAATCATTACAATAACTTCCTTAATCCCTAAACCCGGAAGTCAAATTCAAAAGTCAAAAAAGTGTGCAGGGCGCTGGGATATGCTAAAACTATTCCCAAGAAATAGATATTCCAGCATCTCCATGGAGGATATTGGATCTAGAAGGCTATATTTCTACTCTCAATTTGGGAGTAAAGACTTCACAACTCTCAGGACCTCATTCAGAATCAGTCGTTGCGGCCGCTCGGTCGTAAGGGAAAAGGGGTCGGATATGCAAATGAAGCGCTCGCAAGTTGCGTCGTTAAGATGGGATCGTTAGCTGGACGAGCGAGGGGAGGATGCGGCCGTAAGACTAAAAACACGCCCCTTCTCGTTCGCAATACACGTCATCGCCAGGCATATAAGGATTAATCGAGACCATCGGGAATCATCGGAGCTGGTCGTAGAGCTTAAGGTTGACCATACCCTCTCTTAAGCACTACGATCAAGTCAGTGTAAAAACCTCCCATGTCACATTTGCCATGACAGTACTTAGTTAATTATGCACTCCCATAAAATGCCGTTTGCATAGTCAGGCACGACTGCGTTCGGATCGCCACTCCCCCGTTCACAAGCACCTTCCCCTGTTACCACCCACAAATGCCTCAACCTGTCACTCAACTAACGACCTGGCCAAGTTGAAGAAGAGAAAAATTTCCGATCGCAACAGCTAGTTTGCGCACGCGCATTGTGAAACTTACGCATGCGCAGTTTTGCGAACATCGCTGGGTACGACCGAGCGGCCGCTTACGACCGACTCTGAATGAGGTCCTCAGTCTTTAATGTTCCAAAGTGAGACACACACAGATGGAGGCTGCTCCTGGAGGGAAATGCCAGGCCCAGCGGGGGCGTGGTGCGGCATGGGAAGTGTGGCTGGGGACATTACTCTGTATTAGGGATGGAGCGGTGGAGCAAGACCGCGTGATTGCGCCATCGTTGCCCTGCCCCCACTACATAATGCCAATATTACTGGCATTGTGATGCAGAGTGAATCGTGTCATGGCCGGCTGGAAGAATTGTGTGCTTTTCCGGGCGGCCGGTAGCACCACCCAATTTTAAGGAGCCGCACGGCTGTACCAGTAGAGAAGGCAAGTATGGATAGGGAAGACGGGAAGGTTAGAATACTGACCGACAAGTGTCGGTATTCTAACCCCGTGGGGATGCCGGTGTTGGGATTCTGACCACCGGGGTCCCGAGTGCCGGCATCCTGTACTCATATCCCAAATAATGTAGGAGATATGAAACCTTATAGACTGCTGTTTAAATCAAACGCCTACCATTTTTCAGACGATTTGCATAAACTTTAGTAAAATTGGAGATAGCGATATATCCTGAAAGTAAACAAACATATTCCTTTGTTCTAGATATCCTCAGGAGGAGGAGTTTCAACAGAAAAGATGTGCTGTGCCCTGATCTTTGTAATAGCGGCTGATGATGAGTCCTTGTTTGCTGCAGGTAAGCAGAAGGTCATCTGTTCATGCTCTTTGTATGGAGGTGCCATAAATTAGTACCTGGGCACAGGGCTGTAATCAGGGCTCTGCGGGCGGCACTGTCCATGCCCCACAGTCCCTGAAGCTGGCTAACAGGGTACCTGGAATTGCAGCCTGCAAACAGTGTCACTGCTGTATCGCCGCCGGAGCGTCCTTTGGACACTTCAGACATGCACCCTGCAGCCTTTACAGCACCTCGGAGCACCCTAAGGATGCTTCCCCATTGTTGCTGTTCTTTCCATCGATGCGGCCTCGTTCCCTCGTCATGACAGCATGTAATCGGGGGACGTGGCCATGGCAGGGTGCCGAAAGCCATTACAGTGCTGCCTGGGCGCACCTACCTTTCTCAAGATATACACATTATTATTATACACATTTTGTTTAGATGGTTGCACGGCTCATACAAGATTCATGCCCCTGTACAACACCCTGAAGAAAAGGTCAGCTGCGGCCTTGAAATGTCGGCTATGTATGTATGGGTTGGGTACGGGATGCTTGTGCTCAGAATCCCGATGCCGGCATCCCGACAAGGTTAGGATACCAATACCTGCTGGTAAGTATCCTAACCCTCTCTCCCCGCAGCCTACACCTAACCCTCCCCCTCACAGCCTTACTCTAACCTATCACCCCCAGCAGCCTAACCCTAACCCCTCTCAGCACACAATCCCCCTTCCCTCACAGGCCCCTCTTTCCTCATATCATTGACCCCTCTCAGCACGGACCCCACCTCATAATACAAAACCTCTCTTTCCCCACATCACTGACCCCTCTCAGCACAGACCCCCTATTTCCTCGCATCATTGACCCCACAGCACAGTACCCCCTCCCCTCACAACACAGACCCCCTCTTTCCTCACAGCACTGACACCTCTCAGCACAGACCCCCCCTCAGTGCAACCCCCCTCCCCTCACAGCACAAACCCCCTCTTTCCCTACATCACTGACCCCTCTAATCACAGACCCCCCCCTCCCCTCACATTACTGACCACCTTCCCCTCACTGATTCCTGTTTCCTCACATCACTGACCCCCCCCTCACAGCCCAGACCACTCTTCCCTCCCCTTCTCTCACCTCTCACAGCACAGCACATTTCTCCCTTCCACGCTAGCTCCATCAAACGTACCTGCTGGCCGGGGTCCAGGAACATTATTTGCACCGCGGACCTGTCCTGAATGGGTCGTCGCGCTCCGGCTCCCAGTAAGTATTTACTGCGACGTAACTTGATGATGTTTCGTCGCCCTCACGGAGCAGTGCTCCTGAATAGGGATGGGGATGTTCTCAGCCGGCCACATACCCTGTGGGCTGGCCCTGTCCTGAAACTCTGCTTCCTCCTCCCCCCACCTGGTAGGGGCAGGCTCTCGATGTGCTGCTGCTGCGTATCCTCTCGCCGGCCAGTGCCAGCTGAAAATGCAGGTTCTCTTCAGGATAAATCCGGCCCTGCGCTACTATATATATATTAGTAATGGTGCAGTGTGCGGAGCCTGGCTCTTTGAAGTGGGTCCCGGCTGCACTGCAGTAGTAAGCAGAAGCGCTGACAGCCAGCCAATCGCGGCTCACAGAGCACCAGCCAATAAGAAGCTACCAAGTGCCACAGTGTAAAAGGGGTCTGCCCAGCTCTGATGTGTTCCAAATCCCAGGTCAGACTCGGGACTTTGGTGTAAAAGTGATATTAGTTACCGTACTGATGTATGCTGTTCTTTGTTATGCCAGATGTTCATATCATTCAGTAGCTACAGGCTATACATCTTTGGGCGGAATTCAATTGATTTCGCGGCCCGCATCTCCCATCTAAAGCGACAGGAGATCGTGGGCCGCTATTCAAATGTGCCAGCGTTTCACGCTGATCGCTCCCAAAGTGGTCGGGTTTAGCCGCGTAAAACGGCTAACCCCGACCAAAGTGCTGTTGGCGCGATCGCGAAAAGTGATGTTTGGGCACCCAAACATGTCACTTTTCGCACATTTCAGCTCTCATCCCCCAGGGGCTGCGAGCTGAAATGTAGCGCTTGGCAGCTGATCGCGCCCGACAGGAGCA
The DNA here is from genome assembly GCA_031769625.1 of Taudactylus pleione. NCBI lineage: Eukaryota > Metazoa > Chordata > Amphibia > Anura > Myobatrachidae > Taudactylus > Taudactylus pleione. The sequence goes on along the minus strand of JAUIMM010000213.1, from coordinate 15,721,418 downwards.
AGAATAGAATAGCTCCGTCGGGCGCGATAGGGGATGAAAAGAATTGAATTCCGCCCTTTGTGTTCTTTGATGACAGGGAAAACATTCTTGTTTAGGATGACCTTTTTCACCATCCATATCTAATTTTTTCATTCAGGATTTGGGAAACAAGTCCAGGTGTTTCGGGCTGATTCTAACACTTTAAGGACATTCTTAGGCTCGTGTCTAGAACATGAAGATCTTGTAAATGCTGCTGTGATTAACAGTGAGAAGAATATTATAATAACTGGATCACAAGATGAAACTATCCGGGTTAGTGAGACGTACTGTGCAATGTTACTATCTTTGGGCCTGATTCAGCACCCGCCCGTTGTGAAATTATGCAAATGAATGCAATCACACTGCCGCCGCAGCATGAGATACACACGCCCAGCACTACATAAAGCCGCCCTCTACACTTTATTTACATCTGCATTAGTTAGCAAGACAGCGAAAACATCGGTAACACCGACAATCATCGAACCCATACGCACAGCTGTGGTTGACCTGCCCATTTACGCACCAACTGCTAAATTTCCTGCACGCAATGAGTACTCAGGCTGCGTATGCAATCGTATGGGGCTTAATTATGCGCGCCCCTATAATGGCGTTCAAACTCACAGTCACCACCCCCAAATGGTCACTTCCTGTCAAACACTCTGCCATTCCTGTGCGTGCTCACTGCAATCGCATCTGATCGCAGTGGCTGGTTTGCGCAATGAGATGCATACGCATGCGCAGATTGCAAGCATCGGCCGGTGGGCGTGCGAACGCAGCATTGCAATCTGTGCTGAATCAGGCCCTTTATCCTCTTAGCAAGGAATTATAGAGAATACACTCAGGGGTATATTTACTAATGTGAGAGTTTTTAGAAATGGAGATGTTGCCCATAGCAATCGGCAAGATTCTACTTAACATTTAACTTTCACCTTCTAGAAGATACTAGCTAGAATCTGATTGGTTGCTATGGGCAACATCTCCACTTCTAAAAACTCTAACTTTAGTAAATATACCCCTTAGACTTTACATTGTACAACAGAGCTCATACCCCATATTATGAAATATATCATCTGTATAGCACACGTTGTGCCGTTTTCTAAAATTTAAAGTGACCATTAGGAAAGTAGATTATTATTTATAATTTGCAGGTCTGGAATTTGTCTAAGAGGGGTACTCTACTACATTCCTTTTATGGGATGGGAGTGCCAGTCACTGGCTTGGCCCTGATGGGAAGGACATTGGTCTCGTCTTCCAGTATAGCCTATTACCTCAAGTTATGGAATCTGGATTATGATGAAAAGCACAAGACACTACCTCCTTTCCAGGACTGTAGCGGGTGTGTTGCATTATCAAAAGCAGGAGATCGGGTTTATTTCCCTAAGATTGGTAACATACACAAGATTGTGGTCTGGGACACCGTGCATGGTAAATTATATAGTATTGCTTTCCTGAAGAAATAATAGGTTCATGATTTTTTTTCTCTCTTTTATGTGTATATTTATAATTATGTTTAATCTCCAAAATTCATTTTAAATTTAAACAAAGGCATATATGCAGATTTTCTGGTTCCAATGCATAATTTAAAATCAGATCTAAATAACCTTGTATAATTTAATTTCTAGATATACAGAGTTACTTTGCATCAGTGTAGCATATGGTATCCTTTCACATTGTATACTGCTATATAGTTGTAATGGGAGTGAAGAACATGGCTGCTGATAGCCATGCTGTGTGCAGTGATTTTATCAATGTATTAGGCATTGGATAATGGTCAGACATTAGGAGGTGGTCAAACATTGCATTAGGTGTTTTTGACAGAGATAAGCTAAGAAAGGACAAAGGGCATGATTCAGACCCGCTCGCGAGCGCACAGCACTCGCAAGTGGGTCGATGTTCCCCCAATGCGCCGCCACCGAGCGAGCGATGGCAGCTCCGTCGCTCCGGGGCTCACTACAAGACGGGGTGGCTGTCGATGTTGATTGACAGCTCACCCCGTTTTGCAGGCGGGTAGGGGGGGTGGCTGCACAAACGCAGGCGTTCCCTTGGGAATGCCTGCCGTTTGAGGACGGCCCTACTGACATCACTCGTGATGTTAGTAGTGGACTTCCTGCTCTATTAGAGCAGTAAGTCCACTCGGGCTTGCGGAAGCCGAGACCCTCCTGCAGGGTCTCGACGCAAGCCCATAGGTCGCGATAATCGCAACCATCACCAGTCCATTCGCACTAGCTGTGGGTGGTCACCCACAGCTTTGCGTGTGGCCTGGAGACCGAAAAAACAAAACAAAAAACGCCCTGATTCAGAGCGAGCGCTCCCAAACAGCGAGCGCCTCTGAATCAGGCCCACAGATCACTGTTACCAGACATATTTAATCCTGAGTCATTATTGTCTTACCTTCAGTTTACTAAGATACACACCATAAATAGTTGTTGAGATTTCCAACATTCATAATTGAGGCCACAATGCCCCCTACTTTCTATTAATATTTATGTATATTCCAAACATGACCTGTATACCTGTTAAAATGCTTATATAGGGGTTTTTCTCTTAGAGAGCAGCCTATATAAGCTGTAATTTGTCAGTTTAGAATCAGCCTATGCCATTCTCTCGATGTACGAGATTCCATCTCCAAGGTGTTGGAGGGGCTCCTGGGAATGAAACCATTTATGTCCTGAGTAGATGATCTGACAAGCAAGTTACGTGTTAATAATTTACTTTTTCCTTTACTTTGTAAGAAATGTCTTTTTAACTGATATTTGTTTGTGTGGTTTGATTAACGTCTTTGTATCCAAAAATCTTTTCTCGTTCCACCGAGAACAAGACTATATTATATGAACATACAGGTTGCATTATTACACTATATATAGGTCAATCTTTTTCCCTTTTGGCCATTATGCCATTGTCTGTATAGAATAAAGGACTATTTGGAGGGTCTGAATCTTCTTTACGTGTTTTTACAGGTCGCATGGCAGATATCTTGGAGGCTTCTTCTGAAGTAACTTGTCTTGAAGTTGCAAATTGCAAGAGAATTTTGTTCTGTGGGCTGACTTCTGGCACTATACTAGCATTTCCATTAGACCAGAGACAGGATGTTGCTTGTATTCCTCCTCCTGATCATAGTTCGGCTGTGATTTGCCTGTCACTGAGCAAACAGGAAGGCTACATGGCTGTGGCTTACTGTGACATTATTCTAGTGTATGAAATTACAAAGGGAGATCCACTCCCGATGCTTGATGGCCCCATGTTCTCAATAAGTCCAGAAGTCCCCAGTCATGTGAGTAGAGTAGCCATATTTGAAGACCAAAGGGTAATTTATGGGATGGTGGGAGGAGAGCTCTGTCTCTTTTCCCCTGAAAAAAATGAGAACCACCAATTGGATTCTCATGGAAGTAAAGTAACTTGCTTGGAAATAAGTACAAAGGAAACCTACGCACTTAGTGGCAGTGAGGACTCGGTCCAGCGTCTGTGGAACATGGAGACAGGTCACTGGGAATATGAGATGTGTTACGAGGTAAACAATATAATTTAGCAGGCAAAAAAGTAATTTTACTTCTACATGTGGAAACATATCCAAGCAGTTTAGTTAGTTTACGGGTAGTTTTTCAATATTGAAATAATGAATCTTGTTTCTGCAGAACAATGTGTTCAGAATCCACAATATATTTGCATAACTCACCCATATTTTTACAGTCATATAGTCATATGAAACGCATCCATTGTTCTTATTGTTGTGTAAGACAACATTATCTAACATTAAAAAAAGGAGCTTGGCAGCTAAAAGCATGAACAGGATGGGACCTCAGCAGTGACAATGAACTATCTAAGAGCCTGGTTCATTATACCATAATACTAAAAACAAAGTAAGGGATTGTTGTGCATGAAATCAACACAATTTCCGAAAAAATTCTACCTTACATTCTCTAATTTCAATGAAATTTGGTATAATAAATCCTGCATTGGGTGTAAAGAAAACCCCCAATCTTAGGCTGATAAGTACATTGGTTTTGAAGTTATATGCCTTTAAAACGGTAATTTTTTAAATGAAAAATTGTGTTTAAATTGCACTTGCAGCTCACCTAATTGAGCTAGAGAGATGGGCAAGGTCTCATTTTAAACCTCCTTTTATGGTCTTTCTTATTATATATAATACAGTGGTATGTTTCAATAAAAAATAAAAAATGTAACATTTTTAAAATCCAAATTTAAATTTTATCAAAAAGCCACATTTTTAAATGTTTGAAAAAACTTTCAAAAATTCTTCATACTGTTGTTAATAAATTCTCAAAGTTTTATTTTGGGATCATGATGTGATCACATGTTATAAGAGCTTTAATTTTTTAGTGATTCATGAAAATTGTATTTATTGAGGAACTACACATCTGAGAAAATCAACAAAATAATATTTTTCCAGGTCACTTCATTAGAAGAATGCACGTTCCTCTTCAGGTGTGTTTGGGGATGAGATTCTACAGACAGCACCTGCTCCCACTTTTGCGCATACGCACAAAATTAAGTGTAATGATACTTCATGTGGAAAGACACTCAGTTATGTTGAATAGGCCTTCCTCTTACATTTCCATGGAGGACTACAAGTGGTCCAGGGACAAGTGAGGTTTGGGTGGGCTTTAATTAGTGAAAAAAAAGAAGCCTCTTTCACCTGGCCAGACATAGAAGAGAAGGCACAGCCCATGGGGCTCTGCTGATCTGCTGGTCAGAGGAGCATGTAATGGGCTCCTGCAATCAGAGTCTCATGGGAATTATTTCCCATTAGTGCATTGCCCCAGTAACTGCTGGACCCCAATAACCCTCCAGCCACCTGCAGCCACTACCGGAACAGTCAAAACAGCCATGATGACTAAACAACTGCACTGCACCCTGCACTCTGATTAAGCGACCATTTATTATTGAAACATACTGCTGTGTTATATATCATATGAAAGCCCATAAAAAGAAGTTTACAATTAGTTCTTACCCAACTCTCTAGCTCAATTAGGTGAGCTGCAAAAGCAATTTAAAAAACTGTTAATAGCAATTTTTTCATTAATAAATGGCACCTTCAAAGGCATATAACTTCAAAACCAGTGTACTTGTCAGCCTAAGATTTTGAATTTATATTCACACCCAAGGCATTAATTAATATACCAAATTTCATTACAATCTGAAATGGTCAGGATGAAACCCTGTGTTGATTTGGTGTGGAATGACCCTAAGTTTAATTTCATAAAACACCCCCAAGGTTTTATTTCCCACTTTATTAAATGAAAAATAATATATTTGTGCTTGAACTATCATAGTCTAATGGTAAATACATTTGTATTCTTATTTTCCAAATAGGGCTTCTTCTTTAAAGGTGTGGACTGTGCCTGCTTCTCACCAGATGACTGCTACGTTTATACCGGATCTCGGGACAGAGCCATTAAAGTGTGGGATGTAGCTAATGGTGAGCTGCCATTCTGTGTGACTTCTGTACACTTTTGCTCTCCTTATAAATAATGTAAATGTGTATAGAGACTAGGGGCCTGATTTAGAGATGCTATCGCAATCACAGCTGCAATTCTGCGAAAAACGCAATTGAGAAAACATGCTGATGTTTCTACAGCTTGTCTGAGCATAGGGATGCCCACTGCTGCCTTCTCAGATTTGTCCGACGTGGCGTACCAGCGTAAACATCAGTAACATCGATGTAGATCGGACAGCCATGCAGCATATGCAGCAAGTCTGAACTATCTGAAACACAGCGTCTCTCCTGACACGCAGAGAGCTCTCCTGCAGTGGCTAATTTATGAACGCTCATGAAACAGCGCTTAAACGGTCAGGCGTGGCTAGGCGTTTGGAGCCTCTGCAGCTCCTTACAACTTTACAGAGGATCACTAGGGCACTCTCAGAAAACGGTCAGACGTGTGTGTTTTTGCAGCTACTCCCGTTACCTCCCCCAAACGCTGACTACCTGTCACTCACTTTGCCATTGACTCCTCTGTGTGAGTGTAGTCACAAAACAGTTGTTGCTTACACATATGCGCAATTGCAAACAATTGCCATAAATATCGGCATTGCATATATCTCTGTATCAGGCCTTCTATTTGTTACTATGCTACTACTGAACTTAGCCCTAATACAGTGCTGTGAGAAAATAACTGCTTTCTGCGTGATTTTCTGTATTATTCCATATATATCCAAGTAAGTGTGGTCCACTGGGTTGTACATAGCGGAGTTTCTGAGAGAAAATTGTACAAACGTTTAGTGCAAAAGGTAATTAATCATGTATTCATTATTAGGAATCAAAAGGTTATTGCTCCAGGATTGCACCCAATTAGAGTAATAGCTCTGTGCCAAGGACGGCCAACAAATAGACTTGATATAGGGAAGCCCTACACAATATAGATCCAAAATAAATCTGACCACCTTTAAACCTCGTAATCAGTGCAAAAAAATTCTGAAATAAGTTGCTAATGTTAGTCAGATACTCTGGAGATACGGTGAACCACTATTACCCCATTTACACCGACCTAAAAATCCCGGGTTGATGCTCATCACCCGGGATTTTTGTTGGTGTAAATGGATCCATCCGGGTCCAGGAACCTGGTGATCCAACTCAGGTATTTTGCAGGGTTGGCCACGGGTCATTCCCGTGCCACCCTGCACTGTAAACGGCGCAATCTGGGTCACGATGATCCAAATCGTGCTGCATGCCACCCGGTTGGCCGGCTTCATTGGGGCTGGGAGATGATGTAATCTCCAAGCGTCCTCTGCTACGTCAGAAGAGCCGGGTCACTGCAGACTCAGCTTCGGTGTGAACAGCGCCGACTAAAGAATATCCTAGGTCGGCGCCGCACTATGAAATGGGCAAGTTCCGGGTCTGATCCAGGTTTGGAACCCTGTTCCAACACCCCAGGTCAGACCCGGAACTTTGGTATAAAAGTGGTATTAGAGAAACATAAGTCTATGATACCATGGGGCAAATGTATACATTATTTTGTTTTAGGCCTTATAGCTTATTGCGGCAATAAGATATTAAGTAGCGAACACATTTATTAACAAACACATGCAGGGACAGGGGATCCGATAGGAGCAGGTCCATGAAATGTGTTAGAAGTGAATACAATCACTTCACTAATGAAGGAAGCAAAGCAAAAAATAGGAGCAACTTTGCTCATGGACAAATCATGTTGCAAAGCATTTACTTTTTGTCACACTGGAAATAGTGCAAGGACACCTCCTCCCAGATCTTAATCTGTCCAAAACTTTTACATTTTACCCCCCTTCAGTGCAACATGGTTTCATCAAACTGCAAACTGGATCATTTCTTGCTTTGCTCCCAACTGCTGTGTGGGCTTTGTGTTGCTGCAGACAGTTCCTCATGCGCATGTGTATAAGGAGGAGGAAATCTGCCCAAGTACCATGCATACAGGATAAGCAGAAATGAGAGGAGCAGAGTTGGGGTCAGGGGGCAGGCATGTGCACTGGAAGAAGCTACCTCCCCTGTGTGAAGGAATGGGTGTGGTCGTGCTGGCTTCTTCAACGTTCACCAGTGATGCAGCATCATTATCTGCACTAGTTGGTCTGGCGCCTTAAGGAAAATATAATAATAAAAAAAGAAAAATAATCCTGACCCACAGAATTAGCTCATGAGCCACGCAGAAATACCTTGGAAAGTTCTTAAACCAGAAGTTTATGCTTGAAAACCCACACATTTTCTGGATGTAAAGCAGGCCTGCAGAGAGACAGGTAAAAATACTCCATACTATTGTGGGAGACTGAACAATAACAATAGGAATGGCCTGAGAGGTGGACGAAGTAACAGTAGCAAATTTATGCTAATGATGCAGCCGATGGGCTTCCTACTGAAATTTCCTCTGGCTGAGGCTCTAATCCGACGATGTGTGCAAATAATCACACCATTTTTCAGACATCGGCTGCACCATCAGACATTAAAGTAACCCTGTGGATGTTTAGAATGTTGCATGGTACAGCGACATTGGTGTACTTTCCCTGACATCGACATGGCCTTTGCCTATAGCCACTCCCGCTAGTCACCACTCAGGAATGCCCATCTGATTTGCATGAATCTATATGCAATTCCAAACTGCGTCCCCCGGTGATAACCATTGGGAACACAAGTGGAGAATCAAAACATAAGCAACTTGTATCCACTGTTTTAATTCCGTCCCTTACTGAATCAGGCCCAAAGTGTCTAGGTACATTAATTGCTGCAAAAAAAGTAGTTATTAAGAGCATGAGGGCAACTACTTAAATAAGTACATCATTTTGTGTTATTTGTACACATTAATTTGTTCATTTTAGTTAATATTTATCTAATATTAGTTTTGTTTAAATATCTGATAACATTCACTTGAACATAAATATATCAGAAACTAGCTGAAGTGCCCGGGTCTAAATCTTCAAGTTATTAAGTTAAGCATCCTAGACCAATTGCCACCCCTCTGTGATGTTTTCGTCCAAATCCATCCTGGAAGGCTCAGAACAGGTCCCCGGGTCAAAGTTCTTCCCAGCGTACACCATCAGGAAGTCCAACCGGGACCCTAACACCCCCTAAAACCTGGCCAGGATCCAACTGGATCACCTCGCGTTGGTTTGATCCCAATCGGTGCAGGGGTGTCCGAATGCATAACCGGAGAGACAAACAAACAGACCAATGAATTTTATATATAAGATAATTAAGAAAATCTCAAAGGGCAAATACTGTTTTATAGCACTGTACAGGGCTGCCATCAGAAATTGTGGGGCCCGGGACTGTCAAAATATGCAGCCCCCTCTCCCCATGTTTCTGCAACTCCAACCCCACTGTGTCTCCCCAGCCATCACCTCTTCTGTCTCTCCACCCATTCTGTCTCTCTAGACAGCACCCATTCTGTCTCTCTAGACAGAATGGGTGCCACTTCTATCTCTCTAAACAGCACCCCTTCTGTCTCTCTAGACAGCACCCTTTCTGTCTCTCCAGAGAGCACCCCTTCAGTCTATCCAGCCAGCCCCTGCATCCAGCCCCATATAGCCCAGAAACACTTACCTTCTACTGTGTCTTCCGACTGCTCCTCTCCATGCTGCGGCTGGTTCCTTTGTTGGTGGTTCAGCGCGCGTCATGTCATGTCATCACGTGGGCCTTGTCTCAATAGGAAAAAAAACTTCATTGTACCAGGCAGCCACAATCCTCCACCACATTTCTCTCTCAGTGATCCCCCCTACATTCCCCTCTCTCTCAGCAATCCACCCACATTCTCCCGTCTCAGTGACTCCCCCATACATTCCCCTCTCTGTTTCAACAATCCCCTCCAGTATTTCCTCTTGTCTCAGTGATCCCCCCACATTCCCCTCTCTCTTCGATCCCCTCCACAATCCTCTCACTCTGGCCCTCATTCAGAGTCGGTCGTAAGTGGCCGCTCGGTCGTACGCCTAACGACCGCAAAACTGAAATAGGAAGCAATCGCACTGCTGGTCGCAACCAAGGTGACGCCCATACGTGAACAATGCACCTCCTCTAGCTAGAGAGTGATAGCAGCTAGCGATCGAGTCAATCGTTGTCAGTCGCTGTATGTTAATTTTCTTCTCCTCTAACCTGCTCGCAGAGTGACGTTTTACTACTTCCGGCCTTCTATGTCGGTCGTAGCAGGAAATTTATGTACGCCCCCAAAAACGCCCTGAAAATGGTGAGGAACATCTGCGTTTTCAGTCCACCACCCCCGTCAACACCCACAAACAGCCTTTCATGTCAATCAACTCTCGGAAGCCACTTCCTGCTCGTAAGCTGTACGATCGACAGCATTTTGGATCGCAAGGTCTCGTACACACATGCGCCCAACTAACCGTACGCATGCGTGGTTTGGAAACATCGGATGTGTACAACCGAGCGGCCGCTTACGACCAACTCTGAATGAGGTCCTCTGTCTCAGCGATCCCCTCGACATTCCCCTCTCTCTCAATGATCCCCTCCACATTCCTCCCTCTCTCTCTCTCTCTCTCTCTCTCTCTCTCAGTGATCCCCTCCACATTCCCCCTCTCTCTCTCTTAGCGATCCTCTCCATATACCCCCTCTCTCTCTCTCTCTCTCTCTCTCAGCAATCCCATCCACATTCCCCTTTCCCTCTCAGCGATCTCCTCCACGTTCCCCTCTCTCTCTGTGATCCCCTCCATATTCCTCTCTCTCTCTCAGCGATCCCCTCCACACATTCCCTTTTCCCTCTCAGCGATCCCCTCCATATACTCTCTCTCAGTAATCCCCTCCACATTCCCCTTTGCCTCTCAGCGATCCCCTCCACATTCCCCTCTCTTTCTCTCTCAGTGATCCCCTCCATATTCCCCTCTCTCTCTCAGCGATCCCCTCCACATTCCCCCTCTCTTTCCCTCAGCGATCCCTTCCACATTCCCCTTTCCCTCTCAGTGATCCTCTCCACATTCCCCTCTCTCTCTCAGCTATCCCCTCCACATTCCCCTCTCTCTCAGCAATCCCCCCATTCCCTTCTCTCTCTCTCTCTCTCTCTCTCTCTCTCTCTCTGTGATCCCCTCCACATTCCCCTCTCTTTCTAAATGATCCCCTCCACATTCCTCTCTCTCTGTGATCCCCTCCACATTCCCCACTCTCTCAGTGATCCTCTCCACATTCCCCTCTCTCTCAGCGATCCCCTCCACATTCCCCTCTCTCTCTCTCTCTCTCTCTCTCTCTGTGATCCCCTCTACATTCCCCTCTCTTTATAAATGATTCCCTCCACATTCCTCTCTCTCTCTCTGTGATCCCCTCCACATTCCCTACTCTCTCAGCGATCCTCTCTACATTCCCCTCTCTCTCTCTCTCTCTCTCTCTGTGATCCCCTCTACATTCCCCTCTCTTTATAAATGATTCCCTCCACATTCCTCTCTCTCTCTCTGTGATCCCCTCCACATTCCCTACTCTCTCAGCGATCCTCTCTACATTCCCCTCTCTCTCAGCGATCCTCTCCACATTCCCCTCTCTCTCAGCGATCCTCTCCACATTCCCCTGTCTCTCAGCGATCCCCCCCACATTTTCCTCTCTCAGAAATCCCTCCACATTCCACTCTGTGTGTGATCCCCCCTCAGTATGTCAGTGTACCCCCCCCACACACATTCCTGTCTCTCTGTGATCCTCACACACAGTCCCCTCTGCCTGCCAGTGACCTCCACACACACACACACTCCCCCCCCTCTCTCTCTCTCTCTCTCTCTCTCTCTCACCGATCACCTCCACATTCCCCTCTCTATCAATGATCTCCTCCACATTCCTCTCTCTCAGCGATCCCATCCACATTCCGCCCCCTCTCTCTCTCTCTCTCTTAGCGATCTCCTCCACATTCCCCTTTCTCTCAGCGATCCCCTCCACATTCCCCTCTCTCTCAATTATCTTATCTACATTCCCCTCTCTCTTTCTCGCAATGATCTTGACCATCGCGACCATCAACCTGGTCACCCACAGCTATGCGAGCGGCCAGGAGGCCGCTCCAAAAAAACCCAAAAAAACGCCCTGACTCAGAGCGAGCGCTCTTTCAGAGCGTCCATCTCTGAATCAGGCCCTGTGTGTGATTTGCCCTCTGTATTTCAGTGTACCCCCCGCGCACACACATTCCCCTGTCTCTCTGTGATCCTCACACACATTCCCCTCTGCCTGCCAGTGACCCTCACACACACACTCCCCTCTACCTGCCAGTGACTCCTCTCACACACACACTCCTCTCTCTCTCAGTGATCCCCTCCACATTCCCCTCTACCTCAATGATCCCCTCCACCTTCCCCTCTCTCAGCGATCCCCTCCACATTCCCCTCTCTAGCAAATGATCCCTTCCACATGCCCCCTCTCCGCAATCCTTTTCACATGCCCCTCTCTCTCAGCAATCCCCTCCACATGCCCCTCTCTCTCAGCAATACCCCTTTCTCAGCGATTCCCCCTACAATTTTCTCTCTCTCTGAGATCCCTCCACATTCCACTCTGTGTGTGATCCCCCCTCTATATGTCAGTGGACCCCCCCCACACACACATTCCTCTCTGTCTTTCTGTGATCCCCACATACATTCCCTTCTGTCTGCCAGTGACCCCCACACACACTCCCCTCTGCCTGTCAGTGACCCCCACACACTCCCCTCTGCCTGTCAGTGACCCCCATACACACTCCCCTCTGCCTGCCAGTGACCCCCCACACACACACACTCCCCTCTGCCTGTCAGTCACCTCCCCCACACACACCCCTCTGCCTATCAGTGACCCCCCATACACACACACTCCCTTCTGTCTGTCTCAGTGTGCCCTCCAGCACACGCTCCCCTCTGCCTGCCAGTGCGCCCCCCCCCCCACACACACACACACACACTTATTCCCTTCTGTTGTTCTGTGCTCCCATCCCCCATTTACCTCTGTCTCAGTGGCTTTGGAGTACTCACTGCTGCCTGTTGCAAGGGGGAAGTCCCAGGAGGAGTCCAAGTAGCAGAGTGTGCAGGGGAGGAAAGAGTGTGCTGATCACGTCTCAGGCATATGCCATTCTGGCTGCTCTGAGCTCATGGTAAGATGGCTGGTCCGGGGAAGGGGCCAGCCACCAGGAAGTATAGCTCTCTGCTCTCAGGGTAGATCTACAGAAGGGGAACTATCTGCAACCCTGACAGCTATCAGCTGCCCAGCGCTGCGGATCTACAGTCATGATCCGGTATGCACTGGGGCCCCTGTTGCATCACCAGTAAGTCCGTCCCTGGGTGGTCCCCTCTCTCTGTCCAGGCCCAGGACTCTAGACCTGGCAGCCCCACACCCACCTGGATTTTGCAAAGCCGTGCTGGGATCAAGTGGCTGATCCCAGCATCAGCACAGCTGCAGGGGCAGGCAAAGGACATGTGTCCCCAGCCGGACACATCCCTGGCCTGCACTGGGATGCTGTTTCTGCTCCCAGTGCCAGGTAAGCAGAAGCTGCTGGTATCTGGTGAAGGGACCGCCTTGTCCCTTTCACCAGCGCCAGCGGTAAAGTGGCGGCGATCAGGACTTGGCTCTGGGTGCAGGCATACTGTTAGCCCGCTACCCGGTTGCCTTGATACTACGGCGGGTGTTTGGCTCTGGTTCGCGGACCAGCAGCCAATAGGAGGCAGACGCGATGAGCCAATCACAGCCCTGCCCCCTTGTATTAAACGCCGCTGAGCGGGAAAAAGCAGTGCGGAGGGGGAGGATACAAGAAATCCCGAAGAAGACAGAAGTTTTCCGGTGGCCGCGGAAGAGGACAGAACACGCCGTGAGCAAGAAAGAAAACAGGAGACGCCGGCTGAAAGAAGAGGCAGCTGAGGACCGGAGAGGACTGCGGGAGTGGAAAGTGAAAGAGCTAACGAAGCTACCCCCCCACAGCCTCTTCCACCATAGCAGGTAGGCTCTCTGTGAGGCCTACTATTAACCCCTCCCTAGATCACCAGGGTTGTCAGGCACTAGGTCCGTTGGGTAAATCAGGCAATAGGCCTGTGTGCATCTTGGCGGGCACAAGGCCCGGGCTACATAGGGTGCATTAGGCCCAATATAAGGTATCTGCCCCCCAAAATAGGTGTGAGTGACCTGGGCGTTAGGCAGATGGGGTAGTGTTGCAAGGTTTTGGGTTGGGGCGATTTTAGAAAAATTTGTAGAGCCCTGGTATAACACATTCGTACTAAATGAACTACCAAGTTAGGAGGTTATTAAGGTAGGAAAAACTTGCACATTTTTGCACAAACAAAAGCGAGCAAGGTTTTCTTACTGGACAACCAGCATTACATAGTGCGGGAGGTTCCCTTGCAAACTCACCGATAAAAGAATGTCACCCCATTAGTTACATAGAAATTTCTCTTTCTTCTTCAGATTTTTTTTACTTTTTTCTGTTTACTAGAAGCTATTTTAAATACTGCAATATAAAAAAAAAATTTAATTGGGCATATGAATGATTTTTCAGTTCATATACAGTATGTAGTAAATGTATCCCCTAGGTATATTTGGTGGTTGTTGCATGAATAAAGTCCCTTGCATAAATTTGGCTAGATCTGTCTAACTATTTAATCTGTGGTTATGTAGGTTCACTGCTTGCCGTACAATATGTATATGCAACCGTCACTCGTATTGTCTCCACTCCTGATGGATTTATGGGCACCACAAGACTGGGATATGTGATCAGGGAGAAGTTTCAGTGTCCGCAAGTCATACGCCCTCAGTATAACCCTCTACAGAACATCAAAGCCAAGTGCACTGTCAAGTCTAAGAAAGCAAAAGACACCATCACAAAAACTCTCCGATCTGAGACGAAAGCAGGAAAAAAATGGTGGAAATGCAAGGAGCAAACATCCAAAACCTCACAAGTATGTCACATTGTGTGATTGACAAGGACCTATACCTCTTTCATAGAGGTGCAAGAGATGGACTAGAATACAACTTTGCCCTCTACTGGAACCACCCTGACGGCAGTTTGAAGCACTTATCTTAGAACAACGAATCGAGTAAATTTTTTACCTGGGGAGAGATATGTCCTTTAATAATGATGGCAAGAAAATGTTACAAGCCAAACAATGACAGAGGCTCAAAAGTATAGAGTACGTATCATAGTAATATGCCTTTTTTTATTGATAACTTTTATTTTTTACAATACCAACATATTGCACTTTTCAGAAGAATTTTTAGTCATTCAAATCATTCCATGGAGTCTATCTTACAGTCTAAATTATCTACCACACAGACATTAGGGTCAATTTCATCCAAAGCCAATAAACCTACCAGTATGTGTTTTTGGACTGTGACAGGAAATTGGAGTACCCGTAGAAAATGCACTTGAACACAGAGAGAACATACTAACTCCATTCATATAGGGCCCTGAACAGAATGGGACCCACTGACCAATGCTGTGAGTCAGCAATGCTAACCACTGAGCCACCACGTCATTCAACATATCTGCAATAGTTTTTTTAATTAATGAAATGTATAATTTAAGGAAAGAAAACTGTAAATCCCTAAAATATTGCTTATAATAAAACAAACAAATGAAATAAAAACTTTTGAAAATAATTAGAAGAGGGAAGGGGCAGCACAAAGGTTACTCAGCAATCTGGGTACAGCAGATTATCCCACAGAGGCAGTGCGGTACTTTATATGAGAAGTAGTTTGCCAATGTTGACAGAGGTGAGTGATTTATTTAGGGTTGGGTACGAGATGCCAGTACTCGGGATCCCGGTGGTTAGAATCCCAAGGCCGACATCCCTACAGGGCTAGAATACCGACACTTGTCGGTCAGTATCATAACCCTCTCTCTCTCCCTACACCTAACCCTCCCCCCCTAGTGCCTAAACCTAACCTCCCCCTCACAGCACCCTAAATCTAATGCTTCCCTCTTAGTGCCTAACCCCAACCCTCCCCCTAAGCGCAGTACATTTACTGTCGGGGTCCCGGTGGCTAGGATGCTGGCTCCGGGATTCTAATAGGTGTCGGAATTCTAAACGCTGGCATCCCGACTGTCGGTATTTTGACCGCATCCCTTTATTTACTCCTGCGCATGTGTGAAAATCCCTAGAAACTCCTACTGCACATGTGTTACATAGAGTGTACGCACAAAGGTGCTGTTGTGATTGCGATGCATGCTATCAGAGATGTCTTGGAAATGTGCTGGGCGGTGACAGGGAGGTGGCTAAACACACGCACAGAGATGGTCCCTCATATGGGCGTGTTATGGGAGTGTCGCTAAAGTGTTTGCTTACACAGCTACTCAACCGCTCACATTGGTGGTCATACTCAGATGGTAAATCTGCACTTACCATAGGGCTGGTGCAAGACCGATGGTGGTGTCTAAAGATGCACAAGCAGAGCCAGCCCTAACCAGTTTGATGCCCTAGGCAAGATATTAGGTGGTGCCCCCTAGCACCATCTCTAGTTCCGCCTCTGACCCAGCACCCCTCTCCCAGCACAGCACCAATTATCCAGCAGCACAGATCACAGCAGCAGCCAGCTCACCCATTGCAATCCTCATCCACAGAGCTGGAACTAGACATTTTGGTGCCCTGTGCCAGCAAGAGCATTGGCGACCCCAGCCCCCTGTTTGTCTCCCTGCAGACAGGCCTAGGCTACTGAACTCCACAAAGGTCCCTGGGAGGTGGAGCTACTGCAAGTGGGCATGCCTAGCAGCCCTCCTCCAGCTGCAATTTTTGTTGCTGCCCGCTGCACCCATTGTCCCTGCGCCCTGCTTCCGCTGCTGCCGGCTGTATGCGCTACCGCCCGATCAGAGCTGAGCTGAGAGCTTCGATCACTGTAAGACAGCAAGAGCAGAGGTGCCGTCTGCCTGTCCCGGTCCCACCATTGCCGGCTGTCAAGCTGAGCTGGACCTAGGCTTGGAATGCATACACCTGGACATTCCAAATGCCCTAGGCATTTGCCTAGTTTGTCTATGCCTAGGGCCGGCTCTGTGCACAAGGCTGTACAACAGCATCTACAGATGCACAATGTGGGCATCTCAGTCCTTGCACATTCATACACAGATCTACACCAGGAAAGCCGGACAGCCTGCATAAACTGAGGCTTACTCAGCTGGCCGACGCCGTCCACCATCGCAACCGATGCAATGTTTGTCCCAGTGCTGAGATCTCAAATGCAGCAGGGGGTGTCATATTTGCTGGAGTGCAGATTTACAATTCCGTCCTCTGCTGAATTAAGGGCCTGATTCAGAGCCGCTCGTAAGCGGCTGCTCGTTCGTTCTGACCGATGTTCGCACATCTGCGCATGCGTACGGATTGTAAAACGCATGCACGAACCAGTCAGTGCGACCGAAAATCGTTTGTTCGCTATATAGCGAATGCCTGCTATTTTGAGTGACAGAAGGAGGCGTATGTGGGTGGTAACAGGGGAAGGTGCTTGAAAACGGGGGTGTGGAATTAGATCGCAGGCGTGCTTAAAGGTCAAAACGGGCGTTTTAAGGGAGTGCATAATTAATACAGCAGCGTCATTGACCACGTCACTTGTTTTTTTTTTACCCCGAACTGATTGCAAAATAGCGGTTGAAAAAACCAGCCACAAGAATAGCGAGCAGTTCATACGCTGTTCGATGTGCTCGATTAATCTAATAAATAGCGGACATGACGTAGGATGCGAGCGGCCAGGGGGCGTATTTTTCAAAATTACAACCGCAAGTTTTGCTCGCTAGTTCAGACTTAGAGGCGTGAACAGACCGCAATTAGCGAACGGTTCATTTGAATAGCCACCCCTTGTTTTAGAACGAACGACCGCAAATAGCGAGCCGCTCTGAATCAGGCCCTAGGGCCTGATTCAGAGCCGCTCGTAAGCGGCCGCTCATTTGTTCTGACCGATGTTCGCACATCTGCGCATGCGTACGGATTGTAATACACATGCGCGAATCAGTGCGGCCGAAAATCGTTTGTTCGCTATATAGCGAATGCCTGCTATTTTGAGTGACAGAAGGAGGCGTATGTGGGTGGTAGCAGGGGAAGGTGCTTGAAAACGGGGGTGTGGAATTAGATCGCAGGCGTGCTTAAAGGTCAAAACGAGTGTTTTAAGGGAGTGCATAATTAATATAGCAGCGTCATTGACCAAGTCACTTGGTTTTTTTTTTACCCCGAACTGATCGCAAAATAGCGGTTGAAAAAACCAGCCACAAGAATAGCGAGCAGTTCATACGCTGTTCGATGTGCTCGATTAATCTAATAAATAGCGGACATGACGTAGGATGCGAGCGGCCAGGGGGCGTATTTTTCAAAATTACAACCGCAAGTTTTGCTCGCTCGTTCAGACTTAGAGGCGTTAACAGACCGCAATTAGCAAACGGTTCATTTGAATAGCCACCCCTTGTTTTAGAACGAACGACCGCAAATAGCGAGCGGCTCTGAATCAGGCCCTTAGACTCTTAGATTGGATGTATTGACTATGGGCCTGATTCAGAGACGGACAGTAATGCATGCGTAACTGCATTCTCTCAAGGACCGCAGTTGCTAAAATATGCTATTGCCTCCCAAAACACATCCGAGCATAGGGACGCCCACTGCTGCCTTCTCATATCCGTACGCCGGCGTTCATCAGCATAAACATCTGCGGCAGGACTGACCAGCCGCAGACTCGGCAGCTCTCCTGACACGCAGAGAGCTCTGTTCCTGCTAAAGAGATCGCAGTGCCTAATTTATGCACGCCCATGAAACAGCGATTAAACGGGCAGGCACACCTGCGTTTTTCTAGCCACCCCCCGCTACCACTCCCAAACGCTGACTACCTATCACTCACTTTGCGATTGGGTACTCTGTGCGTGCATAATTGCATTGCAATCACAGTGCATGTGCAGTACACCAGTACGGCATTCGCACATTAGCAAATAATCGCTCGATCTGTGTAAAAATTGCCATTGCGTCCCGTCTCTGAATCATCCCCTATGTTTTATCGATGAAAGTCATATTATTCATTTACTGGACTAGTCTATTTATTTGCTAGCATTGTGCATTCATTCACTGGTAATTTCTACACCTCTCCTGTTTTTGGTTGTAAAATTCTAACTTCCTTCAATCTTTAAACCAAAAATTTATTTTAAATGTATACATAGTAATAATGAAGGTACATGTCTCAAAATAGTTTTTATGTCGTATCTCCTACATACACCATCCCCTTTAATATGAGAATTCCCTTAACCGTTCTACGATTCGCCCTAGAAACCAGAGAGGAGAGGAAGATGACAGTTTCGGGGGTCAGACCCCTCTCTTGTCATGGCAAAATACTGTTTTTCTCAGGTCCACGGGTGGGGGAGGAGCTGAAATAAAACAATCTGCATAATTTTAGCCCGCGGGACCCCTCCATACGGACCGAGATCCCACGTATTATCTCCCCACCCTGCCCAATTTCACTAGGAAGTGGGCGGGATGCGGGAGATCTGTCTACTCTTCTGGGGGTCCCAGGGACTACCCAAAAAATGGGGTGCCTCCTGCCACATCCAGGAGAGACAGCAAATATGATTTTATTGAACATACTATACTTGCATCCTTATTCAAATGTATCTTACATAGTAAATGCAACTTAGGAGCTGTTTCTGAGTTGGAAGCAATAGAAAAAATACCAGTAACTTTGCACCTGGATAAACCATGTTGCAATGCAAGGGGTGCAAATACATTAACTTTTTTTGCATGCATGGTTAATACTGGCTACTTTTGCTTTTATTGAATGTGAATGTGATTTGATTTTATGAGAGAATCCCCTGCAGTGGGGGTGGCCCATGATGCAATTCACGCTGACTCACGTCATTTTGGCCCCGTCCCCTGCTTCACAATGACGGTAATCTTGGCATTGTGTAGCGGGGTGAGGCCAAAATGACGCGATCGCGTGGCCACGACCCGCTCCTCCCCAATGCTGGACACGCTCCCTTGCTTTGCCGATTTGGCTTCCCCCTCCCAGAAGGGGCAACCAGAATGTCGGCAACCCTGAACTGATGCAGGTCTCGGCATTGCCAAGGTGTCACAGTATTGTGATGCCACATGCTATTATCTTTACATACTGCTATCCCACAACTTTTGGCACTTCAGTACATATAGAAATGCAGAACAGTTAATTAGTAAAGTTTGGCAATCACAAGTAAAAATACATAACAAAGCAGAGCTTGGAAAATGTAGTCACAAATTGTGTGTTAGTTTGATGTCATCCATGAAACGAGCTCTGACAATCTGAAAGACAAGGAACATATTATAGCCAATTTTCTATTTTAATACATATGAAGCTTTTGCTGCCTCCAATATAATAATACTATGTTAGTGCAAAAATGTTAGTGCACAATGCCATGGATCCTTGCATGATTTCCTATTCTTTGAAACAGGGCAGTAGAGAGCAATGGGGGAGAGATGGCCAAATCCTGGGGGCATGGCTAGGGATGGCCATTGGTGGGCTGTCCATTGATGGTTCCATCAGTGATTACCATCAATGGCACAAAACAAGGGGTGTACTTATAATGAGTGCAGGTTGTGCGGTGGGGCCTGCAATACACACCTTGCACCCATATTATACTTACCTCTCCGGAGTCCCACGTCAGCACCAGTGTCATCACTGTAAAAATGCCTGGAAGAAGTACAGGGGATTAGCCGCACTTTGCCTACTGGACAGGATGGTCTAGGAGCGGACTATTACAAAATACTAACATCCCAGTATCCCCTCACTTAACCGCTCTTTACAATTTCATAATTTTGGGAGGGGAAGCACCCCCTGACTTTAAGATGGCACGTATTCTTATCCTCCCAAAACCGGGCAGAGATCCCACTTCAGTATCATCCTTTCGCCCCATCTCACTCCTTCAAGACTTAAATATTTTTTCTAAACTCATAGCTCAATGCTTAGAACCAATTCTGGCCAAATGAATTCACTCGACACAACTGGATTCATAAAAGGGCGACATTCTGTCCTCAAAATTAGAACGCTTGCGGCGGCAATGACACATACCTTTAAAGCTGATGAAAAACAGAATTTCTACTTCAGGGTCCACAGGGGGTCCACAGGGTTGACCTTGGGGTATAGCTGGATCTGGATCCACGGGCACCACGCAGTTAAAGCTTTGCTGCTCCCAGGATGCACTTGGGTCCGTCCTCCTCTATACCCCGCCCTCGAGCCACAGGCACCTCAGTTTTAGTTGGTGCCCGGCCGGAGTCGGGTCACCCTGCGCGGTGGGGCTGCATAAGCAGCCCCTAAGCTTTATTTTTAAAAGAAGATTTTATTCTTATTTTTACTATCTTCAGAGCGGCAGCAATGGACTGTCCATCTGGATTTCCACGCTGCCAATCCAACAGCCCCGCTGGCGCGACGCCAGTACTGATCTGGGGATCGCAGCGGGACCCCGGAGTCAGTACTAGCGTGGCTCCGGGACCTCCCAAGGACTGCTGCCGGATTCCACGGGGCCAGGTAAGCCGCGCGCAGCGGCTTACCTGGCCCCGTGGAACAAATGCAGTCTTTTAGCTGCCAGTCTCAGGGGACAGACCGGCGGCGCTAGTAGCGGCGGCGGGCTCCCCCACTCTGGTATACCCCGCGTGTCTGCTGGCCTCCAGGGTGTAAGTACCGGTGGGGAACCGGCTTCCCTGGGGGTTTAATACTAGCAGGGGAGGCAGCCTTCCCTGCTTTAGTGCTCCTCCCCTCAGCCCAGCGCGCCTTCTCTCATGTGTGCTGGCGTCACTGGGCTGTTATCTCCTGGCCACTCCTCAGTGCTCTCCGGCGGCCATCTTCCAGGCAGCATCGCAGAGCTCCCAGGCGGATACAGTGGACCAGTCCCCCTGCGTACCTCTCCCCCTGCAAAGGACAGTGTTCGCAGCGCTATAGCCCTCCCAGACACTGAATCTGGGAGGTTGATTGTAGCTGAAGGTGCAGTGAGTATAACCTCCTGCATGGTATGTGACTTTTGCTAGTACTTCCTGTCTGTGCTTATTTCTTCTTGCTGTTAGCTTATACCTATCCCTTTCCTTCTCCTACGGCCCGCAGGTGCGTGGGGGAGGGGCGTTCTTTCTGTGTACCTCACTTATATAGATCTATGTATTTGTGAGGTCCGTCACATACTGCGGTGGGCTACTCAGTACCAGATTGTGGGCTGTTTGTGTTGCATACTTGGGAGTGCGTAGGTGTTATATACGCCTTACCTCTTTTCGGTGATACATTTTTTATTGCAAAAGTTTTGTGTCATGTCGGATGAGGAGAATGAGCGCTCCGTGGCTCCTGTGTTGTTTTCCTGCCTATGCTGTTCGGCAGGGGTTGACGGGGCGGATTTGTCTCAGGACTGTCGAAGCTGAATAATTGAGTAAGACAAGTTCAGTTTAAAATTCAATCACAGCGACGCCATCTTGCGACTGGCCGCAAGACTCCATTTTAGAAATGCGATCGCAAGACGCCATTTTGCGAATGGCCGCCTAAGCGCCATTTTAGATAAACTCACATTTTAGTACATGTGGCGATAATACCATTAGCATCATGCCAAGGCATCTGTGACCATTATCATATGAAGCAAGTGGCCAGGTGACAACTGGCTTGGGTAGATAAGTTTCCTGCATAGTGTTTGTTCACTACGGGTGGTCTGGCTAGAATAAATAAGCAAGCTTCCTGCAGTGACACAGGAAAGGTGGGAGGGCCTGCTGACAGGAGATGTAGAACTATCTGGCCCAGCATGCTAAAATGTTAGAGACAAGGCACTTATCCTCACACACACATTAAATATGTCTTTATATCAAACCCCAAATACTCACACATTTCATATTCACACATAAGGTTCCATAAGCATCAAAATGTATGATTCAAGTTGGTTAAGTTAGTTTAAATGCTAAGAAATAAAGGTTTTTGATAACTAAGGTATTATACATGATAAGCAAGGTGTGTTTGGTCTCGTTCTGATGCATACGCTTTTTACAGCATCCCGGTGTTATCGGTGGAGAGATCGCATCATGCAAACTCAAGTTATGGATCGCAGAACTTACAAGAAACAAAATGTTTAGCTGATGAAATGTTACAGGAGGCGTTACCAGAAAGACTCCGGCTGTTAGAGGCAGGGAAAGTCTATTTGAAACAACCTGTTAAATGTGCCGTAACATATGCTTCTACTATGCTTCCAATGATATCAGCAGGAAATTTCCCCTTTGTCCTGTTTTAGTCTGGGGGGAATAAATACATGTGCCCATATACTGGTTTAGGAGTCCATGCTGAAGGTTGTATGTACTAGGGGTCTCTAGTCTGAGGTCTATCTCTGGGTCCGGAGGCGCAAGCGTATGTATACTGTACTTGGGTCTGTATTATTTCCTTTTTACGCCTAAATTATGTATGTATAGATTGCGTGTAACTGACTGTACTTTTACCTGAATAATACTTGTGCGTTGGAACCACAGATTCCACTCCTGTCTTTATTTGCAGTCATACTGCGTATGCAATTAGCGTTGTGTTTAGAGGTTTATAGGAAGGTTTTCAGAAGGTATAGGCAGGGGTATATAGAGGTTCATTTCTAATATTGTTAGTTGGGGGCTCGTGAAGAAGTCACTTACCTGCTCACACGGTACATACGGTCATCGATATTTCAGCAAAGGGTGGAGTGGCCACATGCAGGGTTTGCCTGCAACCGCTTTGTGCTGAAAGATCGCTATCCATCTCCGTGTGAACTAAGGAAGCTGACTAGAATCCAGGGACAAGAGAGGAAAAAGTTTGTTTTCCTCTGTTGATAGAACCTTGTGTTTACAGGGGTGCCGCAGTATTGCGTATGCGGCTAAAACGCATTTTTGCGTACGCAGTTAAAAAAGTAATTATACGGTTATGTGGTAGTCGCATAATTGTGTATGCGGCCGTTTGCACAATAGCGTATACGCACTTCCGGTTCTGCTGCCACGTGTTTGAACAAAGCCACTGAGGTTTACATTTTTTTTTCTATTACCAATATCTGGGTTAAACGTGTATTTTTCTGCGCAGGAAAAAGTGTGTAACAGTGAGTGTATTGTTGGTAGGGGTAATTTATTCCCTAAAGTTAAGGGTATCGTATGATCCTTAAGGGCTAGGTGCAAGGGTTAGCCTAGTCGCTCGGTAAGCAGCTTACCGTTCTAAACACAGTAGCAGGTGTACATGTTGTCTTTGTTGTATAGAGGTGCGTGAGAGTGGCCGACATATAAACTCTCATAGGTCTGGAAGTTACCTTACTAAAGCTTATCCGGGTGTGGAAGTGGCCTGCTTCAAATCTTATCCAGGTGTGGAAGTTGCCTTACTAAATCTTATCCAGGTGTGTGGGCGCCGCCGACTTAAATCGTCCACAGGTAAGTGAAAGTGTCTTGATTGTCTTTCACCAGCTTAAATTTTTATTGAAAAGCGTAGGAGTTGTCTCAGAATGGGAGCCACGCAAACAGTAGACATGTTACGGCCCGTCGTATCATGCATACCAAGTACGGTACTTATGCAATAAGGTATTGTGATATATGGTTTAATATGACGAGGAAGAGTGTTAGACCGTTTCCCAGAATTGGTAGTTTTGACAAAAATGTGTTAGATAATGTCCAGGATCACATCAGTATGGTGCGATCCCGAGAGAAAAAGATTAAGTATTTTGAATGTTTAAAACTATGGCAGCATGAAGGGGATGCTTGGCTTAAAAATGTGCAAACGAAGCAAACTAGCGTTGTGAACGCATTGCCAGAAAATACATCCATGACGCTGAATTGCAATACGGGCGAGCCGCAAATTGGCACGCACTTGCGGCAAGGTAGCGTCGTGGAGAGTATTGCCAGCAGTTCACGCTCACCTCCCCCACCTTATGTGGACGGAGGTGCAAGTACAGTTAACAAAAATACCAACAAAAATGTAACAAGTAATTTGTACCCCCTCTTAAGTAACCATAAAGAAAATGTTTATGACGTAGATAATGAGCCTATTGTAATGTCTGCCATTTCCCATGCTGTGCAAATGATAGATGCTGCATCACCACAATCACGGGTGGTGCCGCCATCTCCATCGGTAACAGCAAGGGAAGTGTTAATACACTCTGCACCCATTGAGGAAGTTGTTGATACCATACGTAGCAGCAGCAGATTAAACCCCCAGCCAGGTAATCAGGTCAGAGGTAGCAACGCTGCCGGTCTGCATCCCATTCGGACAATAACTGTTCCGAATGGAAATGCGGATGCAAACGGTGTAGTGCCCACTAGGGAAGTAGTAATGCATTGTCCATGGACAAGGGCAGAACTAAATTCCATCATAAATGATTTCCCTGATCCAAAAAAGGAATTAGCCAAATCTCAAAGATTTTTGAGAAATTTGGGTAGTTCTCATGAGCCCACTAATAAAGATTGGCGTGTAGTGTTAAGGGCCTGTCTACCACGCAATACCGATGTGACAAAATTTATCACGGATTGTGTATTGGATGGCGACGTTCCCTTAACAGACCAAGTAAACGAAGGTAACATTTCCCGCATTGTGACTCAATTGGGTATATATTTTCCAGTAGTAGTTAACTGGAACAAAATCTTCACAATCAAACAAAAGGAGAGTGAAACTGCAGAAGACTATTGCGATCGGGCTCTGCAGGCTATCACCCAGTACACTGGGATAGAAGATATTAAAGATAGCATTCACCACAGGGGAATGATAGTCACGATATTGATGGACGGTTTAAAAGAGAATTTAAATACTCGGGTTCAGACCTCACAGCCTGGCTGGAGGGGACTTACAATAGATAACCTCATAGAGTCTGCCATAGAACATGACAAAAACATCTAAAAAAAATAGGGAGACCCAGAGCGAAAAATTAATGGCTGTTAGTATACAAGCTCTGGAGGGAATGACGGTAAAACCACAGCCAACAGACACGCTTGCACTTGCACACACACTCATGTCAGAACAAGTTGCTCTCACTAACCCCACTCAACAACAAACACAACTCTATCCCACTGACCCAATGCAACCACAGGTCCCAGGATATCCACCTACTTCTTATCCCCCACAATATCCTTACCCATATCCACCACCTTTACCCTCTGCTCAAACTCCACAACAACACATGCTTTCACCTGAATCACGGACATGTTTTAATTGCAAACAAACAGGACACTTAAGTAGAAACTGCACAGTAAAAAGAGTATGGACCCCACACCAAGGGAAACCTGGATATCCCCATAAGGGATATGCACAGAGAACAGCAAATATTCAGCAAGCACCAGCTCCAATTGTAGCTGTAAATGCTTTATTGGAGAATGGTAGCCAACGCTAGGGGTCAGGTCATACCTGTAGTCTACAGATAGTCAGGTTAACGGGAAGTACTAGGGAAGAACCGGTCTTGATGGTTGATGTAGCTGGTACTGAATATCCTTTTCTTGTAGACACAGGGGCGACCAAGTCAGTGATGAAATCTCCCGTTAATTTACAGGTGACCAACGAGACAATACCAACAATGGGTGTGACAGGTAGAGTGGAACGTTATCCTTTAACAAAGTCCGCAGAGGTTAGTATTGGGCCGTTGCATTCCAGACATTCTTTTCTCCTGGCTGCCGCGGCTCCTACTAACCTGCTGGGCAGAGACTTGTTATGTAAAATGGGATGTGTCATATATTGCACCCCTGATGGTGTATATTTAGATATCCCAGAGAGAATGGTATACGAGGTGCGGGATATGTTAGACACTCCTCAAAGGATAATGTATCATTCTGCCGTTTTAAAAGAAAATCCATCACAAGTAGATGAAATGTTGTCCCAAATTCCAGATTCCCTTTGGACAAAAGATGGACAGGACACTGGATTAATGGCAAACGTAAGCCCGGTAATGGTAAACTTAAAAAGCGGTAGGCAAGCTCCAAAAATTCCCCAGTACCCACTAAAACAGGAAGTAGAACTAGGGGTATTTCCAATAATCGAGCGATTATTGCAACAGGGAATTTTAGTTCGTACAGCTAGTGTAGCCAACAGTCCCATCTTTCCAGTAAAGAAGAGTGGTGGGAGGGGTTATAGGCTGGTGCAAGACCTTAGAGGTGTTAATAAGGTAGTAGAGAGCCAATTCCCTGTAGTGCCGAATCCAGCTGTCATCCTGATGCAGATCCCACCAAATGCAACCCATTTCACTGTCATTGACCTCTGTTCTGCTTTCTTCTCTGTGCCTCTCCACCCTGACTGTCAGTACCTATTCGCATTCACATACAGAGGTGTGCAATATACATGGACACGATTTCCCCAAGGTTTCATAGACAGCCCCAGTATTTTCTCCCAGGCATTGCATGACTGTTTACAAGCTTTTCAACCTGCCAATGGATCAGTTCTAATTCAATATGTGGACGATTTATTGCTATGTTCTGACTCTTTTATGTCATGTGTGAATGATACTAAACTTTTGTTACTTCATCTCTCGCATACAGGACACAAAGTGGCTAAGGACAAGTTACAGCCGTGCCAGCCCAGAGTAAAATATTTGGGACACTGCCTAACCCAGGGGTTACGACATCTCACAAATGATGGAATCCAGGCCATACAAAACATGACACTGCCGCAGAATCAACAGCAAATTCATACCTTCTTGGGAATGTGTGGATATTGCCGAATGTGGATCCCAGGTTTTTCTATTTTGGCCTTGCCTTTACAGGAACTAGTCTCTTCCTCAAAGCCCAATCGCGTCACACACACTGAGGAATCAGAACAGGCTTTTCTTAATCTTAAGGATAGCCTGACAAAAGCTCCTGCATTGGGAATACCCGATTATGAAAAACCTTTTGATTTATATTGTACGGAAGCTGAAGGTTGTACTGCAGGTGTCCTTACACAAAAACATGGTGATGCCAGTAGGCCCGTAGCATACTACAGTGCCCAATTGGACATGGTAGCAAGATCACTCCCCACCTGTTTGAGAAGTGTAGCAGCTACCGCTTTATTGGTGAGTAAAAGTGAGGACGTAGTATTGGGCCATGATATGATTGTCTACACTCCCCATGCTGTATCTGCTCTGTTGAACTCAGCTCAAACCAGACACGTCTCCTCGGCTAGGCTAACCAAATGGGAACTAGCCCTAATTGCTCGTGCAAATATTACTGTTAAACGTTGCAGTACGCTGAATCCAGCAACATACCTACCATATGTACAACATGATGTACAAAGGGTGGAAGGAGAGGAGTTGCTGGTGGGAGGTGAGTTCAGCAGACATGATGACACTCACGATTGTATGACATATCTGAATCAGACCTTTACTGCTAGACCTGACATACATGACACACCTTTAGAGAATGTGGATGTGACTTTCTATACGGATGGGAGTTGTCATAGACAAACAGACACAGGTGAATTATGTACAGGTTATGCTGTTGTAAATGACACAGACATCATGGAAGCTAAACCTCTCGGTCCTCCTCACTCAGCCCAGGTGGCAGAGTTAGTAGCACTGACTAGAGCATGTGAACTGGCAGCAGGCAAATCTGCTAACATTTACACTGACTCGAGGTACGCGTTCGGGGTGGTGCACGATTTTGGGGCTCTGTGGCGTCTGAGAATTTTTATGACAGCAGCAGGCACACCAGTTGCACACTCCCGACACATAAAACACCTCTTAGAAGCAATCCAACTGCCCAAGGCAGTGGCAGTAATTAAATGCAAAGCCCACACATGTGAGGATGACCCGGTGTCACTGGGCAACAACAGAGCTGATGAAGCTGCAAAATGGGCAGCAGGGTTAAAAATGTCTTCCCCGATTGAAACAATTATGTCATTCCAAACCATTGATATGCTGAAATTAATTGAGATGCAAAATTTGTGTTCAATTCAGGAAAAATCCATATGGAAGTCCAAGGTGTGTGGGCAAGAGTCCTCTGGGCTCTGGAGGGATGGACATGGTAAGCCAGTAGCCCCCAAGGCATATTACCCCAGCCTGGCTGAGGCAGCACACGGTCTGACTCACCTGGGCAAACAGAGTATGTGCAAGTTGGTGAGGGCATACTGGTGTGCACCAGGTTTTTCTTCACAAGCAGAGAAGATAGCAATGTCCTGTCTGACCTGCTTGAAAAAGAACATAGGGAAAGCGATCCCTACCGAACCGTCCCCCATTCCACCGACTGATGGACCTTTCCAGGTGATACAAATTGATTTCATCCAATTACCACCCTGCAGGAACCTTAAGTATGTACTAGTGTGCACAGACGTTGGGTTGAGGCGTACCCAGCGGCCACTAATACTGCTGCGTTTACTGCCAAGAAAATAGTTCAGGAATTTGTATGCAGGTACGGTATCCCTAGAATCATTGAGAGTGATAGGGGTACCCATTTCACAGGTGATGTTTTTCAAAATATGTGTAAGCTGATGGGTATTAATAGCCGACTTCACACCCCCTACCGACCGCAGGCCAGTGCCAAGGTAGAGAGGATGAACGGAACTATTAAAAATAAGCTAAGTGAAATCATGGCAGAGACTGGACTAGGATGGCCAGAAGCGTTACCTTTGGTCCTACATAGCATAAGGACCACTCCTAGGTTTCCTCTGAATCTGTCCCCATTTGAAATACTATTCGGCAGACAACCTCATTTGATTATAAGTCCCCAGGAAGACTTGAAGGGTAACAACGAGGTAACTGTAAAGTACCTTATATCAATGAGTAGGCAGTTAAAGCAACAGCAGCAGAAATTGAAATTGTTGTCTAATGATATGCCTGAAACTAACTGTCATGATGTTGAACCAGGAGAATATGTAATGATCAGAAATTTCTTGCGTTCAGGTTGTTTGACTGATCGGTGGGAAGGTCCATACCAGGTGCTGCTGACGAGCACTACATCTTTGAAGGTGGCCGAGAGAGATACCTGGGTCCATTCCACTCACTGCAAAAAGGTCAATCAACCGGTGGAGAAACAAGGCGGAGACAAGGCTGATAGTGTGGACCTGTCGCTCGCGAACTTGTTCCGGGAGGATTGAAAAGGTTGTAGTGAGATACCTGAACCGAGAGAAATTTTGCAGGACTTGTTGAAATGGACAGGCCTGCTGTGTTCATTCTCATATTCTCTTTTACAGTGTTCACCATCCTGGTCAGTTCGGGAATATCCAGTGTCTGTGATGGGGGACCGATTGAGGAAACAGGAGCTGATGGCAGTGCTGATGGAGTGGAGAAAGGAGGAGTGCAATGCCAATCAGGGGAGTGTCTGACCAATCTTAGTACTGTTATTGTTAAGAGAGCTGTCATTCCGGATACTCGGGGAAGGTGTGGAGGTTTATCGTCTGAAGATTCCTGTATTTGTGAGTCTTGTGGGTCCCTAGTTGATGAGAACTGTATCCAACGTTGCCAACCTAAATATAACCCGTACTGGGGAGGGTATCCTTTAGAGGATTATCACAGCATGGTAGGCAAAGTGTTAAATCAAACTGATTGCTGGGTGTGTTCACATGTGCCACAGGGACAGCATAATGTAGGGTTGGTGCCATTTCCGCTGAATACCACGGAAATTTTAGATTTACAAAAAGGGAAAACTTTGGATGGAAAATTCCTCTCATCCAAACCACCTCATTTCAAACTCTATCAATTCCAAGTAGATAGATCACTTTTGTGTTTAAACATAACCAACCCCAATAAACCTGGAGGTTGGGAAGTGACGGGGAATAACCAGACGATGACCTTCTCACAAAGAGCTGATAATAAGTCCATAAACTATGATCTGTTACACTCAATTAAATCAAGTGGGAAACATTTTAGGTACCGGTATACATTGAGTTCCACCAAAGAAATGATTGGTAAAGTACCAGATGGTTATTGTGCTAAAATAATACAACCCGAAACTTGCATATACCAAATGGAAGAGCCTGAGATAGGATTGTTTGCAAGAGAAATGTGTTTAATGATAATGATGCATACTATTCCTTATGTTCTCCCTGATAATGTATATTTTATATGTGGAAGAAAAGCGTATAAATGGCTCTCCCCGAGTTCCGAAGGTTTGTGTTATCTGGGAAGAGTAGTCCCAGAAGTTATGACCCTCACACATGTTGAAATGTTGGGAATACATAAAAACACACTGTCACCATATCTTCACACGCAATATGAACACAGAGGCAAGAGAAATATGATACCTGGTGATATGCATAAAGCCGCTCAGTTAATCAGTGAGACAACTGGCTTCCAAGTTTTATTCACCCTGGATCCCACCAGAATTGCTAGGGGTAAATTTTAGATATATCCAGGAACTTGCTAAATTAATAGATAATATCACCGAGATGTACGATGACACATTCAGGTACACGGGGAGAGAATTGCAACCGTACAAGAAAGAATTAGTGCAACACAGGCTAGTGTTGAATTATTTAACCGCTGTTACTGGAGGGTATTGCGTAACATTAGCCACCCAATTTGGAGTAAAATGTTGCACTTATGTCACCAATGATACCAGCGACCCTAAGGAGGTGATAGACCAGAAGATGGATGAGATTCTGCAGCTAAAGTGGGAATTTCGTAAGAACCATAATGCATCAGTGGCTGAAGCAGGGGAAAAAATAGAAGGATGGGTGTCATGGCTGAACCCAGTTAAATAGTTCTCTGGTCTAGGGGAATGGGTCCAGGAAGTGATCGCCAGCATAGGCAAATTCTTGATTCTTATACATAATAATTGGCATATGCGTCCGGTGTGTTCCTATTGTGTTGAAGTGTGGAAAATGTAAAAATAGAGTAAAACAAAAGAATGAAATTATGATGGTGGTCACAAATGATAATATGTATACCGAGGTAGATACAGAACTGCATTACAACCCTGAGCTAGGAAGTACCATCATTTAAATGTATAATATTTAGACATGCATAGAAGATATTATTGAAATGTTATTTATAGAACACCTCAGATAATGTAAAGTCTCAAATTCCCCTTCAAGACTGCTGTTATAAGACTGGTGCATTCCCACACCTGTCACATGATCTCCCAAGATCCGCGGTGTGCGTATAATAGTAGTTTTATGTCCCCACCCAGAGACACATTATTGATGGATTAAGGAACACCTTGTGCCATCCCAGAATAACACTAAATAATATGTAAATGTAAGCCTAAAATAAATTTATATAACAGATTGTGATAGCATGTTGTTTGCTATCAAAGGGTGGACTGTCGAAGCTGAATAATTGAGTAAGACAAGTTCAGTTTAAAATTCAATCACAGCGACGCCATCTTGCGACTGGCCGCAAGACTCCATTTTAGAAATGCGATCGCAAGACGCCATTTTGCGAATGGCCGCCTAAGCACCATTTTAGATAAACTCACATTTTAGTACATGTGGCGATAATACCATTAGCATCATGCGAAGGCATCTGTGACCATTATCATATGAAGTAAGTGGCCAGGTGACAACTGGCTTGGGTAGATAAGTTTCCTGCATAGTGTTTGTTCACTACGGGTGGTCTGGCTAGAATAAATAAGCAAGCTTCCTGCAGTGACACAGGAAAGGTGGGAGGGCCTACTGACATGGGAGATGTAGAACTATCTGGCCCAGCATGCTAAAATGTTAGAGACAAGGCACTTATCCTCACACACACATTAAATATGTCTTTATATCAAACCCCGAATACTCACACATTTCATATTCACACATAAGGTTCCATAAGCATCAAAATGTATGATTCAAGTTGGTTAAGTTAGTTTAAATGCTAAGAAATAAAGGTTTTTGATAACTAAAGTATTATACATGATAAGCAAGGTGTGTTTGGTCTCGTTCTGATGCATACGCTTTTTACAGCATCCCGGTGTTATCGGTGGAGAGATCGCATCATGCAAACTCAAGTTACGGATCGCAGAACTTACAAGCAACAAAATGTTTAGCTGATGAAATGTTACAGGAGGCGTTACCAGAAAGACTCCGGCTGTTAGAGGCAGGAAAAGTCTATTTGAAACAACCTGTTAAATGTGCCGTAACATATGCTTCTCCTCTGGGAACCAATGATATCAGCAGGAAATTTCCCCTTTGTCCTGCTTTAGTCTGGGGGGAATAAATACATGTGCCCATATACTGGTTTAGGAGTCCATGCTGAAGGTTGTATGTACTAGGGGTCTCTAGTCTGAGGTCTATCTCTGGATCCGGAGGCGCAAGCGTATGTATACTGTACTTTGGTCTGTATTATTTCCTTTTTACGCCTAAATTATGTATGTATAGATTGCGTGTAACTGACTGTACTTTTACCTGAATAATACTTGTGCGTTGGAACCACAGATTCCACTCCTGTCTTTATTTGCGGTCATACTGCGTACGCAATTAGCGTTGTGTTTAGAGGTTTATAGGAAGGTTTTCAGAAGGTATAGGCAGGGGTATATAGAGGTTCATTTCTAATATTGTTAGGACGGTCTGTGCGGACGGTGCCAGCTGGTACCTGGTTCCTCTAAACCCCCAGTGGCGCACGATCCTCCGTGGGCGATGTTTACACAAGTGCTGGCGTCGATCGCGGACCGGCTGGAGGTCCCGACTGCGGTCCCTTCTAGGGCGTTGTCCCAGCCTGCCATCCCCCGTGCGTGATGTGTCTGGTGCTGTCTCCTCCCGGGTCTCAGACTGTGGGTCCTTATGCGGGTTTGCCTGTATACGTGCAATCTCCCACGGTACCGCAGCAGTCGATGGTACCGTTTCAGGGGTATCCTCAAGCGGTACCCCCTTCCTGGGTGGATGTCCTCTCCAGCTCTGTTCAGAGCCTGGCGGCTTCGTCATCGGACTTTCAAACTATGTTGCACAGTGATTTGCCACCAAGGGCGTCCAAGTGACCCGTTCCGGCTTCATCGGCGGCACAGTTTAGGGACACGGACGTGTCTTCGGATGACGGGGAGATCCATGAAGACTCTGACTCGGATGCCGGGGCCCAGGAGGTGAGGCTAAGTCCTTCATTAATGTGCCGGCATTAGTTAGGGCGGTGCGGGCCATCCTTCATATAGAGGAAGACAAAATTGTGGATACTCTGGCTAAGTCTAAATCAGCCTTCCTCCCTTCGGCTTCTGCACCTACCAAGGTACGGAGCTCTGCTTTTCGGTCCTTTTGGGTTCAGGGCCGGCTCCCAGGTTGGAGTACCCTAATTTTAAGAAGGCCAAAGTAGCTTCGACGGTTTTTCCCCTGTCCGACCAGTTAACGGATCATATGGCAGGGGCCTGGCAGTTGCCCAGCAAGAGGTTCCAACCGCAGAAATGGTTGGCTCCAAACTATCCTTTTCCTGAGGCTCATTGCAGGAAGTGGAAAACTCCGCCTGCGGTGGATTCCCACGTTACCCACTTAATTAAAAGCGCTACGCTGCCTTTGCCGTCGATCTCGTCCCTGAAAGATCCACGGACAGGAAAGTGGAGACTTGTTTAAAGTCTATCTACTCTCTCTCGGGGGCGGTTGCCCGTCCGTCCATGGCCATCTCTTGGGTGGCTAAGGCCATCGAGAGCTGGGCCAACGCTTTGGAGGATACCTTTCTGGAAGATGCTCCGGAGATCCAGAGAGCGTTGATAGGACAAATGAAGGATGCGGCTTCCTACATTGGGGAAGCATCGTTAGATGCAAGCCTGCTGACGTCTTGGGTGTCAGCTGCAGCTGTGTCGGCGCGTCGGTCCTTGTGGCTGAGGTCTTGGAGAGCTGACGCAGACTCCAAAAAGGGACTGGAGGCTTTACCTTTTAATGGGGAGTTGCTTTTTGGTCCAGACTTGGACAAAATTGTGGATACTCTGGCTAAGTCTAAATCAGCCTTCCTCCCTTCGGCTTCTGCACCTACCAAGGTACGGAGCTATGCTTTTCGGTCCTTTCAGGTTCAGGGCAAGGCCAAAGGTCAGTCCTTCCCGAGGCAGTCGGCGACCAAGGCCGCTTCTAAGCCCAAGAAGCAGGCCTGGAGTGCCAGGCGCCCTTCTTCCAAGCAGGAGGATAAACCTTCTGCCTGATGGGACGGGCCTCCCTCTGGGGGAACCCAGAGTTGGAGGCTGACTTCTTCTATTTTCCCAGTGCTGGCACAATACCACCACGGATGCCTGGGTTCGAGAAGTGGTCTCCCAGGGGTACGCCCTGTCTTTTCGGCACAGACCGCCCCACCAGTTTTTCTGCACGAGTCCTTCTCAGGATATGACCAAGACTTTACAGATTCAGGAAGCTATAGAGTCCTTGCTGAAAGCAGGGGTCATTGTTCCCGTTCCTCAATTACAATGAGGGACGGGGTACTATTCTTCCCTGTTTCTGGTGCAGAAACCCAATGGTTCTCATCACCCTATCCTCAACTTGAAGTCTCTGAACAAATTCCTCAGAGTTCCCAAGTTCAGGATGGAAACGTTACATTCCATCATTCTGGCGATGGAACCGGGGGATTACATGGTGTCCCTGGATATCCAGGACGCCTACTTCCATGTTCTGATAGCACCTTCGCACCAGCGGTATCTGAGGTTCGCTATCCTTCAACATAATTTTCAGTTCCGGGCGCTACCCTTTGGCCTCTCCACGGCACCGAGGGTGTTCACGAAGATTATGGCGGTCATGGCTGCACATCTTCGGAACCAGAATGTACGGCTGCTGCCGTATCTGGACAACCTCCTGTTGCTGGCGAGCTCCCCGGAGGTACTGCTTCAACATCTCCACCTGACGATCGCTTGCCTGCAAGCGCACGGGTGGCTGATAAATTGGAAAAAGTCCTCCCTGATTCCATCACAGCGGATTGGTTCATTTGGGAGCCCTGCTGGATTCTCGTCAGCAACGGATTTTCCTGACTCTGGAGAAGGTCTCCTCCCTGCAGCTGCGGATACACAGTTGCCTGAGCAGTTGCCGCCTGTCGGTCCATTCGGCTATGAGAGTTCTGGGGTCCATGGTGTCGACATTCGACATGGTGGAATTTGCCCAGTTCCATTCCCGGCCCCTGCAGGGGCTGATTCTATCGGAATGGAACGGGTTACCTCACCGGATCCGCTCTCAGATGCTGGTGTTGTCCTCGGAGGTTCGGCAGTCTTTGGCTTGGTGGCTTTAGACAGCGCATCTGGTCGAGGGGCACCCCTTTTGGATCCCGGACTGGGTCCTGCTCACGACGGATGCCAGTCTCCGGGGTTGGGGGGCAGTGACCGGCTCATTATCGCTTCAGGGTCGTTGGTCCGCGGAGGAAGCACTTCTCCCCATCAACATCCTGGAACTGCGGGCAGTATACAGGGCCCTGCAGTCATCCGGCCCCGCTCTTCACGGAAGGGCGGTTCAGGTGCAGTCCGACAGTGCCACCACGGTGGCGTACATAAACCACCAAGGAGGAACTCGCAGTCGGGCAGCGATGTCGGAGGTGTCTCGCATTCTTGCTTGGGCGGAGTGTCATATTCCAGCGGTCTCGGCAGTCTTCATTCCTGGAGTCCTCAATTGGGAGGCGAACTTCCTCAGCCGTCATGACGTGCATCCCGGGGAATGGTCGCTTCACCCAGAGATGTTTCAGCTACTCGTGGACAGGTGGGGGCTGCCGGAGCTGGACTTGATGGCCTCCCGTCACAATCACAAGTTGCCGTTTACGGGTCAAGGACAAGAGACGCAGGCGCCTGTCTGGTAGACGCACTGTCGGTGAAATGGACGTTTCACCTGGCATATCTGTTTCCTCCGATATCCCTGCTTCCTCGGGTTCTGCGGAAATTCAAGCAGGACGGCGGCACGCTCGTGCTGGTAGCTCCGGCGTGGCCCAGACGTCCTTGGTACTCCGATCTGAGGTGCCTCTCCATTGACGCTCCGTACCTTCTCCCTCAGCGTCGGGACCTGTTGTCTCAAGGGCCCTACCTTTACCCGTATCTGGGTCGGCTGTCTTTGACGGCGTGGCTCTTGAGACAGCCGTCTTGAGGTCTAGGGGTTTCTCCAGTTCGGTCATTGGTACCATGCTTAGGGCACGCAAGCCTGCTTCCGCGCGGATTTACCACAGGGTGTGGCACCCTTATTTTCAGTGGTGTGAATTCAGAAACTATGATCCGCAGGTGTTCCGGGTTTCCAGAATCTTGGAGTTTCTTCAATTGGGTTTGGATCTCGGCTTACGCCTGGCCTCTCTGAAGGTTCATGTGTCTGCTTTGTCCGTGTGGTTTCAGCGATGGATTGCTACACTGCCAGATGTTCACACCTTTTTCCAGGGTGTTCTCAGGATCCAGCCTCCCTTCGTGCCTCCTGTGGTTCCTTGGGACTTGGCAGTGGTACTACGGGTCTTGCAGGGTCCTCCTTTTGAGCCGCTTGATTCGGTGGAACTCAAGTGGCTGACGTTTAAGACCGTTTTTCTCCTGGCAATTGCTTCTGCCAGGAAGGTGTCAGAATTGGGGGTGCTTTCCTGTCGCCCTCCTTTTCTGATTTTTCACCAGGACAGAGCGGTGCTCCGCACTCGTCCTGAGTTTTTGCCCAAAGTGGTCTCAAAGTTCCACATTAATCAAGAACTTGTTGTGCCAGCTTTTTAGTCACCTGATCTTTCCGCTGGTGAGGCTTCCTTAGATGTAGTCCGGGCACTTAGAATCTGTGTGGACCGGACTGCTTTGGTTAGGAAGTCGGATTCATTGTTTGTCCTCTTCGGTTTTCACAAGAGGGGTTGGCCTGCCAACAAGCAAACGTTAGCCCGTTGGCTTCGTTCAGTTATTTGTGAGGCTTATGCACAGGAGGGTTTACCTGTGCCAGCCTCTGTTAAGGCTCATTCCACTCATTCTGTGGGTCCCTCTTGGGCTGCTAGACGTGGCGCCTCGGCTGTTCAGCTGTGTAAGGCGGCCACTTGGTCTTCAATTCAAACGTTTTTGAGGTTCTATGTGTTTGACACCTTCGCCTCTCAGGATGCATCCTTCGGGCGCTGGGTGCTCCTTTCAGCACAGGAGCATCCCTGCCCTTAGTTGAACTGCTTTGGGACATCCCCAAGGTCAACCCTGTGGACCCCTATGGACCCTGAAGTAGAAAACAAGAGATATGGTAAGAACTTACCTTTGTTATCTCTGTTTCTACGAAGTCCATAGGGTCCACAGGGCGCCCGCCCTGACGCACCTGGCTTCATATGGGCTGTGTGGCTGGTCACCGGTTTTCCGTCTCCCATTTCTGTGAGTATGGTTTCTTGTGTGTTCCAGTCTTCCTTCTCTCTGTTTAGTCTCCTCCTCCGGCCTTGGCTGCTTACCAACTGAGGTGCCTGTGGCTCGGGGGCGGGGTATAGAGGAGGACGGACCCAGGTGCATCCTGGGAGCAGCAAAGCTTTAACTGCGTGGTGCCCGTGGATCCAGATCCAGCTATACCCCAAGGTCAACCCTGTGGACCCTATGGACTTCGTAGAAACAGAGATAACATAGTAGTTAGTTGTGCCGCTGACAAGGCGTTTGATAGGGTTAGTTGGTCCCATCTTATACGCATTTTTAATTTTCAAGGTTTTGGTCTCAAATTTATCCAGATTTTTCAGACATTATACAAATCCCCTACTGCTTATTTAACCATTAATACACTAAATACTAGACGGTTTTTCTATATAGGTGGACTAGGCAATGCTGCCCGCTATCATCATTACTTTTCAATTTAGCGATAGATCCGCTAATTCGACATTTTCATCAGCTCTCTGACTGGCAGGGTATTTGTATAGCTAATCAGGAAATTAAAGTTTCTTCTTTTGTGGATGACCTTTTATTATATTTTCATAATCCGAAAGAGACTGTTCCCTTGTTAATGGATATAATATAGCAGGATTTAAGTTCAATACCATCAAAACAGAAGCACTGGCATTTTATCCTGCTGCTCGAACGGGCTGGGATAATGCGGGCGAACTCCACTTTAAAATACCTGGGTGTATTGAATTCCCTCACATTTATATTAGGTGAATTATAAGAAACTCCTGACACAGACATTAGAAGATTTTCACAAGTGGAGTGCTTTTCCCCTTTCTTATATAGGCAGATGTCATGTAATAAAATGGTTGGTTTTCCTTGTATACGACGTTATTCTATAGCGGCCAACTATTGTTTTGCTATGGATTGGATTAGTGGAGCCAAAAATTACTCGGACCTTCCTTGATGCCAAAAGCAGTCAAGTACAATCTGCTTCTTTCAACTACTTGCAGTGCATGGAAGCAGCTCCGATCTCTTTTAAAACTCTCCCCATCTCTCTCCCTTTTTCTTCCATTAGTGAACAATCCTGCTTTCCCTGAAAGTCGTTCATCACACTTTATTAGAGGTCAGCATCTCAGGGGTCTGAAATATCAATTTCTTGATGTCACTACAGTAACACCTTATACAGTTAGCCAATTGCAAGACAATTTCCCACATCTTACTATCCCGTTATTCCCTTATTTACAAGTGTCAAGCTATCTCCAAACAACACTTAGATTGATGTCCGATGAGGAGAGTGTCGATTGGATGGTGTTTTACGCCTCAGGCCGCAGGAGCCTTCTCATCTTCTTATATTTATACATTTATTCATTCCATTATTGATTTGGAGACTATTTCAGGGGGTTTGGCCCAGTGGTGGATCCAGGGGGGTGTTTGAAGCGATCGCCCCCCCTAGCACAGTTTGTCCGACCATTATCATCTCTCTCCTCTGCATCATTAAGTTCAGAGGAGAGAGATGATAATGGCTGGGCTGTGCTGTGATCGAAGCTCCCGTCTCCCAGTTAGGTGGATGTGTTAGTGACAGGCTGTCACCTGACCTGGGAGCCGGGGAGGAAGCGACCACAGTCGGCTCCTCACACCCTGTGATCAGCTGTGTGGTCTAAATAGACCACATGCTGATCACTGCTAAACAAAAAAACAACTTACCTTTGTCCAGGGACCGAATGTTCTGGGCTCCGGTGATGTCCTCCCTCCAGTCAGCTGGTTTCCCGGCTCCTGCACTGTGACCCTGGTCAGCTGCTGCATTAAACAGCTGACCTTGTCACAGTGCAGGATGGGAGAGCAGCTGACCGAAGCCCGGAGGGAGAACATCACTGGAGCAGCGGAGGTAAGTGAAATCAAAGGGGGGGGTTGCCGCGAGGGAGGGTCACGGGGGGGTTGCCTCAAGGGGGGGTTGCTGCGAGGGGGGGCGGAATTAATCATTAACTCGCCCCACTTAATACAACAGTCTAAATCCGCCCCTGGTTTGGCCAAGTGGAAAGAGGTCTTCCCAGACTTACCCTATCCCAAAAGACAACAGCCAGTCAACAATTAAATAAACAGCTAATAGCCGTATCATATGCAGAAATTAATTATAAGATTTTGCACCATACATACTGTACTCCCAGACTTAAATTTTTAACAAGGCAATCTGATCATTCTAATTGTTATTAGTGTGGTTCACCTGGGGCAGATATATATCATTGTCTCTGGTCATGTCCAATAGTAGTGGCATTTTGGAATCAAATCCAACAAACTTTAGAAATAGATGTCCCCCTTTTACCAAACTGGATATTCTGAGGAAGATTCCCTAAAAACCCTTCTTACAATATTACTAAAGGTAATAAACTGCTTTTGGTTAAAATCGCAGGAGCAGCTAAGAAAACCATTTTATCGCAATGGATAGAACCCACGACACTCAGCCTTACGCTTTTCCTGCATAGAATTTCATATGGACTGGAAAACTATGGGCCTGATTCAGAGCCGCTCGTAAGCGGCCGCTCATTCGTTCCGAGCGATGTTAGCCCAACTGCGCATGCGTACGGATCGTTATACGCATGCGCTAACCAGTCAGTGCGGCCGAAATTCATGTGCTCGCAAAATAGCGAATGCCTGCTATTTTGAGTGACAGAAAGAGGCGTATGTGGGTGGTAACAGGGGAAGGTGCTTGAAAATGGGGAGTGGAAATCAGAACGCAGGCGTGCTTAAAGGTCAAAACGGGCGTTTTATGGGTGTGCATATTTAAAACAGCAGCGTCATTGACCACGTCACTGGGTTATTTTATAGTCAGAACTGCTCGCAAAATTGTGGTAGCAAACACCAACCCCAAGAATAGCGAGCAGTTCATACCCTTGTCGATGTACTCGATTAATCTAATAAATAGCGGACATGACGTAGGATGCGAGCGGCCAGGGGGCGTAACTTTCCAAAAAACGAACGCAAGTTTTGTTCGCTCGTTCAGACATAGAGGCGTGAACAGACCGCAAAGAGCGAACGGTTCATTTGAATAGCCACCCCTTGTTTTAGAACGAACGACCGCAAATAGCGAGTGGCTCTGAATGAGGGCCTATGTCCACTCATAGAGAAGGTATGGCCGAGATATTTTTCTCCATTTGGTTGCCGTTTATAGTGACCCAGTCTCCTGAATTGAAACAGACACTTAGAAAATTTTTCCAGTTAACCACATGGTACAATTTGATGGTCTTGGATGGAGGTGCCCCCTTTTAAAACTGGATGCAAATACTACTCTATTCTACTTTGTGAGAGTTCCACCTGCTTACTGATTAATGTTGTGTATGGTTTTGACAATGTGTGTCATTTATATAATTGAAAGGTCCTGTAAACAAAAGGAGCCGTGATGTACTTTTGTTGACATTATGTTTTTGATTTTTTTTTTATATTTTGTGAATGTAATTTAAAAATGCATTACACCACGTGTGTGTATATACCATTTAAGCCAATAAAAATTGTTATTACAAAAAAAAACTGTGTGCAAGTGTACCTAGAAGAATTGAGGCTGTTTTGAAGGCAAAGGGTGGTAACACCAAATACTGATTTGATTTAGATTTATCTTCTGTTCATTCACTTTGCATTTTGTCAGTTGATAAAAAATAACCTATTAACACTTCTATTTTTGAAAGCATTCTTACTTTGCAGCATTTTTTCCACACCTGCCTAAAACTTTTGCACAGTACTGTATATATAATACAGTATATGCCAGGTACTGTATACAATAGGTTCAAATAACCTGGTTGAATATTCACCTCAACATGCTGATCCCTGTTCCACATGGCTTCTGGAAAGCATATGCCTGTCAGCATCCTGGTTTCAGGACACAGGTTTAGGTGCTAAAGAGATTTTTCTGATTAGGGCAAGAGAAGACAAACCATCCTGATATCACAGCGGTGAAACGCGTGAACCTTCCTAGACTGCTTTGCCTATTACTAATATATAAGATCTATTCCTGTGCTGTATATTTTTTTTAGGTTATTTTTTTTTATTTCTTTTATAAATTGTTACCTTTATATAGTCGTTCTGACTTTTCTGAAATACAGACACCAGAGGTTGCTATATATGTACATATACAGTCAGGTGCATAAATATTGGGACAGTGACAGAAATGTCATATTTTGGTGTTCTTAAACACTTAAGAACACCCCAGAAAATGACTCATTTTGGAGGCAAAAAAAAACAAAGTTGGGGGACAAAGTTAAAAACTAGCGAAATAGACTCCAGGGGGGGAGGCCCTACTATGACCCAGGTGGTTTTTTTTTTATTGCAGGTGCTTGCGGCAGGTAGATTTTTCACAATTTTTTAAACCCCACTTTAGGAACTTCTAAATATTCTAAACCCCATTTTCAAGTACCCCAAATTTGCTGGGTTGTTATTTTCTTTAAAAAAAACCCTCCAAAATACTAATCTTCACCACTTATACAAAAACGCTATTTACCACCTATTGAGCCCGTTTAAAAACACCAAATACCTTCAGCGAGCCAAAATGGGGGAAACCATAGTGAACCCCCATGTCAGAGCATCTTTTGAGAGGTGTTAGGCTGATTTCCCCAAAACTGACAGTACTTTCCGCTTGTTTCAGTTTCGCTGGGTCCCGTTTTCGCGTCCTTTCAAATTGAATACGGGGAAACGCAGGGGCGCACGCGATACTTTTGCGCCTGCAAAACAGGCAAAATAGGCGGAAAGTCCGGGAGGCGAAAAAGTATCACGGGTGCGATTCAAATTGAATACGGGCCTAAGTAGCACCTGATTGGTTTTATAAATGTTCTTTATTCAAACTTTTTCCACATTGATATTCGCCCTGTATTTGTATGTTGTCCTTATGTTATATTTATGTTCTGTAGGTGATCCAGTCTTCTACAGTTCAAGCACATACTGGTATGGTATGATAGGTGTGTTCTGTGTGCCTAGGAAGTTACTTGCAAATAGTAAGTTCAATTTGGACGGGGATACATGTTTTTGCATAAAAAAATATTGTTATTGTATTGTTCTGTGTTAATGCTATATAAATAAAACTTAAATTATCCCAGTATTTTTTTTTTGTTAATGTCGGCATCAAATAGGGAAATATATTAAGTAGGCTA
The DNA here is from genome assembly GCA_031769625.1 of Taudactylus pleione. Taxonomy (NCBI): domain Eukaryota; kingdom Metazoa; phylum Chordata; class Amphibia; order Anura; family Myobatrachidae; genus Taudactylus; species Taudactylus pleione. The sequence continues at coordinate 15,678,870 of JAUIMM010000213.1, read as the reverse complement.
AATAAGTTATGATAGCAGCAACACTCAGTGGCCAATTCACAACATTGCAATTAAAATCTTTGACCATAGATAAAATTAAAACACTTAGTAATGCTTTCTTCAACCCTGCATTGGGTCATTCTATGCCAAATCACCACAGCTTCCAACCCGACCGTCTCAGATTTTCATGAAATTTGGTAGGATGATAGACGGCATAACGTAACGGGGGGTATCCACTTAGATATTTAGCCAAGCGATTGCACGATAACGTCGTTATCGTGCAATCGCTTGCAAATTGGGCATGTTTTGGTCGGAAGCGACTAGCAATGCGCGTGCCCGCTGGTCGCTTCCTACATTGCCTGTACATGCTGGTCAACCTGACGATCTCGTCAGGTTCAGCATGTGCAGGGATGAGGGATGTGCCTGGACTGAACGAGTGAACGTTCAGTCTAGGCACATCACTAGATATACAAACGAGAGCACGATTGCAATGTCGTACTTGTGCTCGCGTTTGTATATCTATTTGTGGATACCCGCCTTAACTTTCGTATGTAAAATTTTAGCCCTCAGTGATACACGGTATTCATGCTACTGGGTTGCAAAAATGACAAAAATTTAACATTTCTGTTTGTAAGGTCAACTAAAACGAATCATAACTTTGCTACTAATTGTCGTAGAGCTTTCATGATGATCTTGTTTTGAAGCTAAGGGACCAGTTTTCATAAGAAAAAGCTTTATATTTAAATATTGACTTTTACATTTCAAGGTCACATGATGTGACCTTTGACCTTGAATGTCTAAAAAAAAAGTGTCTTAAATTTTTTTGTAAATAAAGTGTGTTATACATTTAAATACAATCTCTCTTTGGTATAACAAACAGTAATATTGGATCCGGCGCTAGCAGTGGTGTATTGCAAAAAAGTGACACAATGCTGCACACCTACACGAGAGGTGATGCCAATCTCTCAATCAAAACAGAACAAAGAAATGGTGTGAGGTGGCGCTTATCAGACACAAGGCAATAAGGATTATTTTAATCACAATAAAAATGCAACATACACATATCCCCAAAAAAAAACATTTATATGTACATATTAAATATCCAAACAGTAAAATGAATCTCCAGGGCCTAAAAGATGGCCTATATATCCTGATTCCACACGGTACTAAACAAATTGGTGCCTTTGTTGTTTCAAATAATTGAAAGTTGATATTTATGTAGCCACAATTCTATAATGTAGCAATGTTGCAGTAAAGTTAATATGTTACTGTACTATAGTTCTAGCAACACACTTCTAAAAGCTCCTTTTTATAGACTGTGTCCTGAGTGGATTTCATATACTCACAATCCTGGATTAGTATAATGTAGGGAAATTATCCAGCTCCTCACTAATTAGGCTGTACAGTATGTGTGAGTGAGCTGAAGTGTGCAGATCATCCGTATGCACCAGACAAACTGTGCGGCTCTCTGTCAGGAGACCCAGCGTATTCCAGCAGTTGCCCAGCGTCTCCAACAAAGTAATGAGAGCAGGGTCCGTGTCCACAATAAATTGCAGTGGAACAATGGTCTGAATACAGCGACTGGGTATTCACTCTCAGGTAAAGCAGCATGCACCCTCTAATAACGGCTTCAATAATAATTGTAATCAGGGGAGGGGCAAACAGAGCAGCGGAGTCTGGCACTTGTATTATCACCCTGAAATGGAATGTCCGCACTTTCTGTGGTTTAAATCCAAGGTGCAATAAGAAATAAGTTGAATCTCAGGTCCAGTGAGTATACCTTAAACCACAGGTTCTCAAACTCGGTCCTCAGGACCCCAAACAGTGCATGTTTTGCAGGTCTCCTCACAGAACCACAAGTGAAATAATTAGCTCTACCGGTGGAACTTTTAAAATGTGTTGCTGAGTAATGACTGCACCTGTGCACCTGCTGGGTGACCTGGAAAACATGACCTGTGTGGGGTCCTGTTACAATTTTATCTCTCTCACAACTTTGATGCATAGGCCCCTTGGTCATCCTCTCACTTTGCAATAAACAAGTTTGCTTAGCTAGTTGCAAAGGATGTTCCCATGGTGATCCTTTTGATTTTTATGTAACAGTCTCCTTTGTAGTTGTGGTTTAGTATATGTTCTATAATATCCATTATGAAATTGATTTGCTGATTGGGAATGTCGTTTTGGTTGATAAGTAGTGTCTAGTATGCTCACACTCACAATCTTTGTAATTTTTAATACGTTTAACACTTGTACTCAAAATATAACTCTTTCCATTGAAATTGGTTAATGAGATATACAATGTATCAGGTAAAATGCTAAATAAATGTACATTTCTATACCTTGAGGTGATGTAAGCGCAGTATGGACTGCCCTTAAATTAGCAGTCAGCAGATAACTGCATTGGACAGTCCACACCATATGCCAGGGCTCGACAAATTTTTGTAAAATCTAGGAGCCATCTTAAAAGTTTAGGAGCCAGACCATTGTCCATTACCAAAATATATGAAAGCTTGTATAGACCACCACACATGCCCTTTCAGTGCCCCTCAACCTCCCCACATGCCATCAAATCACCACACATGCCTCTTGGTCATCGGATTCTGCAACATGCCCATACAAGCCCCTGTAATAGTGCCCCCAAAAGTAATGCTTCCTGTTTTAGTGCCCCCAGTAGTAATGCTCCTGTAACATTTTCCCCAGTAGTAATGGCTTCCTGTAAAAGTGCCCCCAGTAGTAAGGCCCCTGTAATAGAGCCCCCAGTAGTAGTGTCCCTGTAAAATTGCCCCTTGTAAAAGTGCCCCCAGCAGTAAGCCCCATAAAATTGCCTTGTAAAAGTGCCCCCAGTAGTAAGCACCTTGTAAATGTGCTCCCAGTAGTAAGCCCCCTGTAAAATTGCCCCTTGTAATAGTGCCCCCAGTAGTAAGCCCCTTGTAAAAGTGCCCCCAATAGTAAGCCCCCTGTAATACTTACCTTAAGCCCCGATCCTGCGTCCGCCGCTCCTCATAACTATTGGAGAGACGTCATGACGTCTCTCCCATAGTGCCCAAGGGGGAAGCCGGACCTCAGGAGTGAGCTCCGGCTGCTGCTGTGGGGAGTTGGGCGCCCGCTGGTAAAATCTCAGCGGCCAATGAAGCCTCCCTGCGGCGGCCAGGGAAGGAGTGTGACGCGTGGGGGACCCTTGGAAAACTTTTAGTCACCAGGACTAAAATCTTAGTCACCATGGCGACCGGGATTTGTGGATCCCTGCCATATGCACTAGGTAAGGAAACATCATGAACAGCTGTATGACCACCTGCCAGTACAAACTATCTCATGTTTTGTGTTATATATACACAATAATGCATATAGATGTAATCATTTTGCTATATGAACATGCAATAAGGCACTTCTCACGTTGCACTCACAGGTAACATTACAGTGTGTTTGTACCAAAAAATAATGACTCTAAAAAGTGCAGTGTTTTGTATATTCTTCTCATGTTAGGTCAGTTTCATCTTTGTTTCCACCCACAATTTATAGATATTGGTTGGATTGGATTAGGACACAATGGGCCGTATTCAATTAGGTGCGAAAAGCCCGCTCCTGTGGAAAAGTATCGCTGGTGACGTCATTTTGCCAGGCGTAAACTTATCCCCGTATTCAATTCCAAAGACTTCGCCAGTGCGGAAAGTCAATGCATTGGAATAGGCAAAAAAGATTTGCCTATGAAAGCAGTCGAAAAAAAGTGCAATTTTGGGGTGCAAAACTTACAGGAACCCCCCTGCAGCCTTGGGACAGCCCCCCAAAAGCTAACTGCGTAAAAAAATGCTTAAAAACACCCAAAAATAGACTTTGAAAAAGGGTGTAAAAAAGTATAAAGTTGGGGAACTTAAAAACTAGCGAAATAGACTCTAGGGGGGTCTCCAAGTATTCCCCAGGTGTGTTTAAGTTTGCAGGTGGTTGCAGCAGGTGGACTTTTTACGTTTTTTTAAAACTTCCCTTTAGCAACTTTAAAATATGCTAGCACCCATTTTCATGTACCCCAAATTTGCTGGGTCTACTTATTTTCCCAAAAAAATCCTGCAAATGCTATTCTTCACCACTTGTGCAAAGAAGCTAATTAGCAGCTATTAACCACTTAACTGATGAATTATTTTTCCAAAAACCACTCCAAAATTGTCGGTTTCTTTTATGATTGAATTAGGTCTCGAACATAATTTTAAACTTATCCATCACTATTTTATTTAAAAAAAATATTTTTTTAAAACACAGTATACCATAAAAATAGCAAATTTTTATATTATACTGTAGTGATGGCCATTGACGGCTGTACCATCGATGGTTCAACCATCGTTAGAAGCCATCAATTGTTTTGCGACTGGTCGAGATCTGTGTACACCACAACTGCCGATGTTTCCTAAACATCGATTGAGGGTTGCCATTGATGGTGCAACATTGATGGCCACCAGCAATGGCAAACCACTTGTTTTCAGTCAGACCATCGATGGTTTGCAAACCATCTATGGTCAGTTGCCATCCCTAATCAGAGGCTCTGCGATATCCATCGATCGAGATTATATATATATATATATATCGATCGAACATTATATATTTTATAATTGTTCAATGATATATTGCCCGATCACTGTGGCCAGCAGTGATCGGGCACATGGGGACGGGGAGGCGGAGCTGAGGCCGGAAAAGAGTGGGCGGGAGCGCCGGGGGAACATGGCAGCAGCCGCGGCTACCAGAGCCGCTGCTGCTCCTACAGTGATTTTACTGATCACTGTGTTCCGGAGCCGCAGCGGGAGCGTGTCTCGCTAGCGGCCCGGAAACATAGCAGCGGCGGCGGCTACCAGAGCCACCGCTGCTCCTACACAGTGATCACCTAGTGATCACTGTAGTGCCGGAGCCGCAGCGGGAGCGTTTCCTGCTGGCGGCCCGGATACAGAGCAGCGGCGGCGGCTACCAGAGCCGCTGCTCCTACACAGTGATCACCTAGTGATCACTGTAGTGCCGGCGATGCAACGGGAGCGTCTCCCGCTGGCGGCCCAGATACATAGCAGCGGCGGCGGCTACCAGAGCCGCCGCTACTGCTGTTTGCTGAAGGGGGTGGAGATGGCTGCCTGATCACTGCTGGCCACAGTGATCGGGTCACAGCAGCAGCACTGCTGCTTCTATGGGAGGGGGGCTGCCGACGGTGCCCGATCACTGTGGCCAGCAGTGATCGGGACACGCTAGAGAGGCAGCCACGCTTGCAGAGGGACCAGAAGTTCCCTCTGATGTAGATGGCTGCGGGAAGATTAGCTTCCCACAGCCGCCTAGTGGGCATTTCTGACTGGTCGTATCATATACGACCATGTCAGGGAAAGCCCAGCCTGGTGCGGTCGTATCTGATACGACCGTGCCAGGCAAGTGGTTAAGAGCATTTAAGTACACCAAATACTTTCAGCAGGCCTACTCGTTGGTATCTATAGTGATCCCCAATGTCAGTGCATCTTTTGGGGGGTGGCAGGCGGATTTCCCCAAATCTGACAGCACTTATCGCCAGGTCCGAATTCGCCTGGTCCCGTTTTCGCCGATTTCTAATTGAATTCGAGCGCGATACTTTTTCACATGGAAAACCAGCAATGTCGGCGAAAAGTACGGCATGCGAAAAAGTTCAGGACTTTTCGCACCTAATTGAATATGCCCCAATAAAGTGCAGAGTGATAAGCGACCAACCAATCAGCTCTCAACTGTCATGTTACAGGCTGTGTTTGAAAAATGACAGTTGGGAGCTGATTGGTCGCTTATCACTCTGCACTTTATCACTTTGCAGAGCTTCATACATCTGCCCCATTGGGAGCGCTGAAGAATAGCTGGGCGCTATAGTATAGTATATATAAGTTAATAAATAAGGAAACATCTCCTCCTAGCCCTCAGTTGCCTATCCTACAGTCTCTAGTCTCTTTCTGACTCTGTGTGATGATGAGTGAGCTGCTTTCTTTGTCGTCTTCCTATCCTTCTGACAGTCAGGTATGGGCAGTGGGCAGTGGGCAGTGGTTACTGGCAGCAACAGCTCCCTCCGGCCAGTGTTCCCAGAAGCATAGGGTCCCGACTCCACCACACTGAGTGAGTCTCTGCCCAGGCCCCTCCCCATTCCCGGCCTGTGCGTGCCTCAGTTGGAGCTGATGTGCGAGCTGACGTCACGCTGCGTCTACTGTCGGCGGCGGATTTCCCGTCGTACCTTGTGTCAATTTGGAAGCCTACGATCGGTTCCCGGTGTCAGCGGGGAGTGCGTTGAAGATGGCGGCTCCGGTAATAAATTTTGCAGGAGCAGCAGAGAAACACAATAGGTGACAGTAGAGGATGGGAGACGGTAGCAACGCACCAAGCAGTGACACAGGCAGCGGGACACATACACACACCAGGGAGGAGAAAGATGGAGGACAGTCACAAAGCGGCGAGATGGAGCCCAAACACCGGGACTCTGCGGGAATTTGAGGCGGGGAAGTGACGAGGGGAGATGAGTAGAGGATGGCAGCATACCCCGGGGCACAGGGGCACCAGGTGACATGAGGATACCACAGAGGACAGTACGATGGGCAGAGGCTGAAGGAGGAGGAGGGGGCGGCACGTACTGGGCTGGGGGAGTCACTGGGCACCACCGCCGGTGTAATAATGGGGAAGGAGGGGTATAATAGCAAATAGAGGCGAGAGGACAATAGTCACTGATGTCAGTATGGACCAGCTGTGTGTAACATATTGTACATACCGCTGGGCAGAAGGAACAGTTTAGTACAGGCAGAATGGGCACTTGGTATAATATGCGTCTGTCCTTGTCCTGCATTGTCTTGTACTGTAAGTCACTGGGCACCTATTTATCTACTTTGCAAGGTGCTGCGGAACACTTGTGGTACCATATAAATAAATGATAATACAATAAAATGGCATGATGTGCAGTGATTATCATTGCTTCTATAATCTAACCGCAGTGGGGCACTAATAGGGGGTGGCATGGTAATACAATGGAATGGGGCAACACAGTGGGAATGATTAAGTGCAGTGGTTTAATTACAGTGATATTTGAGAGAGTGCATTATGAAATAGGAAACGGTCATCAATTCCTCGGAAAGCAGAATTGGAGGTGGCAACAAGAGCTTAGAAAAGAAAAAAATGGCTTTCCTGAGAGTAGCCACACAGTACAGCACTGATTCATTACTGGCATTTCATGTGTGTTATGTATGATCATGGCAGGGCTATAGATTTGGCTTTTATTGAACTAGGTACTTTTTTATATTTACTATAGTATTTTAATGGGCTTATGTCTGTTAAATGAAGATTCAGGATTTATTTGACAACTGCTTCAGGTAAAGATAAAGCCAAATACTACATATCTTCAATTTAAGTACCACTACATCTGAAATACTACTTGATTTATATTTAAGGGAATTCACATGTTTATATATAAATGTTCTCATACATTACAGAACTTTAGTTTGGCATTGTACAGAGGCAGCACAATGTATTGTGAATAACTGTGTAATTCGGGACCGCCTCTGCTGTGGTGCACACATCCAATTCCTCTGCCTAATCTGGTCCATTTAAAAAGTAAAGAATTTGTGCTCCTAAAGTACTTGTGAGAAGCACTGCTACTCAAATTGTTGAGGGATGTATTGACACGTGGAGTGTGAAGAGATAATATAAATCTAAAGTACACATTGGTGGGCAAAATATACTTGTTATATTGTCTATAACAAAGTAGAAGTAGTTAAAATGAGAATTGCTATTAGATATTTTGTAATAACATGCTTTTAGCCCATTTAAACACTTAGATTTTTGTAATAAAATAAACAATCTTTTGTAGTTTTATTGTTATGAGATAACAAAGCAATGTAAAGACAAAGCAACATGAGGCATGTTACCATAAAAGTTTTATTGGTTACTGTTATGTTAAAATATTGTGATCACAGAAATCTTAAAGTGTGGCTTAAAATGTCCATACATGTGGGATAGTTATGGAAACCTGTCCAGGGAAAGGAGTTATCTTGAGTATAACTTTTTTTTTTTTTTTTTTTTTAAACCTTGTTTAGAAAATGTAAACTTGTGATTAATAACTACTGTAATTTTTTTCTAGGTTTCACAAATGTCCCTAATTATTTTAGTATTTCCTGCAAGTGGACTTGTCAGCATGGAAGACATGCATGATTTTTTTTATATTTAATGTAGTGTACCCAGTATACCAGAACTGCAAAGTAGTATTCCAAATTGGCTGGGCTTGGCTGCATCCTGCTCTATTCTGAGCTGCACCTTCACCGTTCATCATGAATTCCCAGTCCTGAAATCCAGCTAATGCTATCTGTACATTAGTGTACAATTACTTGCCTGTTGAGGAAATCCCATTTTATAATGCAAACAAAATTCCATGGTAAGAAATGCATCCCTCTTCTATTGGGCCAGCTTGATGCTTTGTTGTGCCATGTAAATAGCATGATGCTTCATAGAAGTACAAAGACAAGTATTCATCTCTCTGCCTTCGCCTCAGAGATTAGATTTGGATTAATCTGATAATATTCGCCAGTAAGTCGTCATTTGTTTTGTTCTGTGCAGATGATGCCTTTACTTATGGGTAAAGGTAATAGTGCCAGTTAGTGATATCATTTTTTTTAGGTGTTTCCCGACAACTCTTATTTATTGTACTATTTATATATGTGACTAAAATTAATATATTAGCTGTATTTTATCCTGACATTACATTATATGCCTTCTGGTTATAACTGTGTAAATAAAAAGCTCATCAAAGATTCAATGAGCTATTCAATTCAGCGTGCTGTTAGGTCGGAGAATGCCCGTTCTCCCGCCCCTCGTGCCTTAAACATGGTGTTTAGTCGCGAGAACGGGCATTACTCCGACTAAACTGCCCGGCACGATGCTGTTTCCTCCGCACTAAGGGCAGAAAACAGCATCGCACCTGTACTTTTGTCGTATTTCTGCTCGGCACCCCTGGAGGGGTGCGAGAAGAAATGCTTAACAGCGCGCTGAATTGAATAGCTCCAGGAGCTTCCTCTTGGCGCTATTTAATTCCAGTTCAATTGATCGAGCCCAGTGGCTACTTCACATAAAATGACAAAAATTTTTTAATTTGAATGATATTTTCCATGCTCTGGGTGATTTGCATAGTGATGAAAAGAAATGGTATCCGGATAGAAGATCAACAATGTAAAGGTCGACAGGTTGAAAGTATCGACACATTTTCTATGGTTTTTAAAATTTTTTAGGGTTAGGCACTTGGGGGTGGGTTAGGGTTAGACTGCCGGAGGGGACGGTTAGGGTTAGTTTAGGCTCTTGGGGGAGGGCTAGGGTTAGGTGTCAAGGGGAGGGTTAGGTTTTTAGGCACTAGGGGGAGGGTTAGAATTGGGGTTAAATTGACACAAAAATGGTCAATACTTTTTTTGTAAACTTGAACTGGGTTCTTTTCCTGTCAACCATCTAGTGTCGACCTATTGACTTTCGACCTTTACATTGTCAATTTTTCATACCACACCCAAAAGCAATGTGTGTAGCCGCAGGATCTCAGAGACCCAAGGGGTACATAGAACAGAGAATGGATACTAGCTCAGACAAAGACACATGTTGGAACAGTCTCTCCTCTATCTGCTGACTTTGGCTCTCACTATGGGCATGTTATCTGTATTTGGCGTATGTTTGTTGTTTTTTTAATGAATACAAATGTTCCTTCTGTTTTAGTGCTGACTGTACCTAGTAGCTAAATGAATAAGTAAGCTGAGCACCATGTTTTCTGAAATCTGAGGACTCCAACATTAAATCGGTTCTGTTGTGGAGAATTCAGTTTTACCTGGTGACAGGTATTCATTTCAGAACCAAAAATGGCAAGTAGCAGTGGAGGTGAGAGTTGTAAGCCGAGCTCGAACAGCTGGTGCAAGCCACAAGAAAAGCTTCCCGTTCATGTAAGTGTAATAATGGAGAACCTTTATGCATGCCTTATTTGAGAAGTAACAGAATGGCCTTGTCATTGTCCTTTGCAGGCTTTGCTGTAGGATTTCCAGTTTGCAAATTTTTTTTCGGATTTGTGTAGTGTTAATCTACGTATAGCTTTAAACATTATGTACTTATAACTGCATTTTAAGGTAATATATCACCCAATGGAAGCTGTATTATTTATATTCTTTCCTTATTAGTAATTATCAATATTCCAAGTTACAAAGGGTTCTAGAAAAAAGAAAAGGGGAGAACAAAGGCAGTGATATACAAGCTGTTCACAATATGCAATATTCCAAAGCACATGTTATCTCTATACATAGTTTAAAGAATACCTTTATAACAAGATGTTAAGGCCATTCCCATAAAGGTCTCCTTTTTTTGTTTGCTACTAGCTGTATTGTATCCCCAAATAAATACAGGAACATGTAACTAAAAGCTCTCATCAACTAAATAATTGTTCTAGCAGAACCATTTCATTTAAGCAAAGAAGACCAAGGTGGTGTATTCACAACTCACAGATTCTAGTTCATTATATCTGTGCACTTTTACCTCAGTGACGACCAAACTGGGAATGCCATAATTGTGCAATTGCTGCTGTGGTAATCAATGTGTCCCATCACCTAATGATTACACACAGCCATATCACATGAGCTCACATGAAAGAGGGACAATTGTGGGCTAGGGGTAAGGGATACTCATGTGACCTATTTAAGCGGTGAAAAAACCCTCCATCCACTAGAACCTAATAGCTGGGTAATCCCAGATAGCATGATATATATCCATCACCTGGCCACAGTTCCTCCCAACAATATTTAGATAAAGAAGTCCAAAGTCTATGTAAGAGAATAAAAAACATTTCTGCATGACTAATGCAGTGTGACATTTTTAAACAAGTGAAAAAAATCTTGCCCCAGTCCTCATCTCTGAACGTTAGTGATAAGTCAGAATCCCATTTCAGCTGAGCTGAAAGCTTTCTGGGTTTTTGGTCCGCCATGAGTTACCACCAGGTATGCTAGATTTGTGATTACAACAAGATCATTTTGCTAAAATGTATTTCGGAATAGCTGTTGGATTATGTTATGGGGGGCATAGGTCCTGTAGCCAGTGGTATATTTGTGTATTCTAATAATCCAGTTGGAAGGAGTCTTGGGAGTGTGAAAAAGGCAGGAGGGTTCCTTCAGAAGAAATATTCTATGAAGTGACTGCGCCCTCATCCCGCCAAGTAGTTAATTGTAAGTTCCAATTTAGTCTAGCTATACCTAGAAGAGATGTTGAGAGAAGGCAAATGTACATCTTTTGAGTTACAAACCAATTTGTACCAAACTCTCTCAGTTGCAAAACTGCTCTCAAAGTGGTTAGAGAATGTAATGCAACAGCCTCAGGGAGTAATAGCAAATCTACCAATGAATGTGAGTATGTCAAGCCTGTGTCTATAAAGATCATTAATTATATTCTAAAGAAAACCTTGCTTATGACCCCTTGTTATGCAACTTACCTTTACTTGATCCATCGTTCATTAAGTATATTATGACTTGTGAATTGTGCCTCCTATTAACACTGGCTGTAAAGCAACATATTCTGTATTTGGTGGGTTCAAGGCTTCAGTGTGTCTCTACCATAGCACATTTGCCATAGTGATAATTGATTACTGTGTGGTTGCATGAGATTATGTTCACCTTGTTTTTACTTGTGTTCTCCAAATGATGTTTGACCAAAAATATGTTAACAGCTATTGTTGTACACAAAGTACATGTTCTAATGAATGACCCTGCCTTTATGTATAATAATGAAACATATTGCAACTAATGTCTTCTCTAGGTTGAGGATGCCTTATCCTATCTGGATCAGGTGAAAATTCGTTTTGGCAGTGATCCAGCTACATATAATGGTTTTTTGGAGATTATGAAGGAGTTTAAATCTCAGAGGTAAGCAAGATTGCAGATATTTGTTATGCATACAATTACTGGTCAATGGTTTTTCAAAGGTTATCTCGTGATTGCTCTCTATATCAATGTTTTCTTCCTTCATTTTTACATCTGCTCTCTGTAGCTGTCTCACTTTTCTTTCCTTCTCAGGGGCTTCTTATGTTCTTACTGCCCATCCTTCTTCTTGCTAGCTCTTCAAACTTTCCTGTTATTGATCCATTGCTCCCTGTCTCTTTACTGCTGGCTCCTCATTCCTCTCCTGTTTCCAGTCTGTCCAATTCTAGGTTTTCCTCTACTTTTTTTCATCCTTCTCTTTCTGTTCTGTCACCTTCATGTAGCTGACTGTGCTGAAGTAATGCTAGTTACCATCCTGGTGCTTTGCATGGATCTGTCAGTTGAAAATTCAAGCTTGTTTGTCATTGGCTTACTTGGCGGAGTGGCTGGAGGCTTGTCCTATACGCCTGACGCAGGAAAGGGTTCCAGCATGACTGGCCCTGATAACCACACTGATTTTGTCTGCTCTTCACCAATTTCAGGTTTAATAGTTTTAACATTTACTACCACTCTCTATAATTGTACGAATACATTTTTTTTTATATTTTTACATATTTTGTTCTTTTAATCATACATATCCTCCATATATAATTCACCGCCTCTTTCTTAGAGAAACTTTATTATAAAATTTTGCTACTATCTTCTTGTTCAAGCTGCTTCACAATGCAGCTGCTGCTTTTTCCGTGTACAAGTATGCAGCCAGAACCTTCATGACCAGGATACAAAGCTGAGCTCTTTCTAGCAGCTAATTTACAAAGAGGATCTATTACTAGTATACAGAAGCCGATTACAGGCATGTGACTACCTATGTATTTAAATAAGTTAGTGTACAGACAACTCTCTTTTAGGGGACAGATAGGAAATTTTCCATTACAGTAAATATACATTTATATGTAACTGGTCACAAATATAGTAATCAGGACCATGATATTGTGACTAGAATAGATACCGGAGCCATAATCAGGGGACAAATATAGAGTATTGAGCCATACTCTGTTGGCAGTTCTAGATAATGGAGCCAGAGTCTGGCGACGAATAGGACAGGCTCTGTTTTCTGGGAATGATCATGGGAGAAATTACATTGTTATAAATATACAAAACTAAACCAAAATCTAATGACAAGCATGTAAACCTGTTGACATCTATAATGACATATATAATACCTGAGCCATAATGTGACCATCCTAGAAAGCTTATAGTGCTAATTTTCTATTGATCTCAAGCTGCTAGGACATTATTTTTTGGTTTATAACAAAATCCACCATGTTCACTTTCTTGCAGTATTGACACTCCCGGTGTTATCCGCCGTGTTTCCCAGTTATTCCATGAGCATCCGGATTTGATGCTGGGTTTTAATGCTTTTTTACCACTTGGCTATAAAATTGAGCTTCCAAAAAATGGCAAACTGGTGGTACAGACATCATTGGCCAGTCCGGTAAGTGCATAAAATATGTTTCTGGGTATTTCTATTCCCCCCTCTAATATTGCAGACAAGATAGATGGTGAGATTGTCTTGGCCTGTATCTCACTAGGTATCTTCTGATGCAACCACCAGCAACTTACCTAGCACTCGTGTAGTAGTTCCTCCTGTGCCTGAAAATTCACTTACTGAAACAGCCCAGGAACCTCGGCCACATGATAAGGAGAAGACCCAGGCTCAACCAGAATCTGATTCTCTAGAGTTTCACAATGCCATCAGTTATGTCAATAAAATCAAAACCCGGTTCCTCGATCGACCTGAGATCTATCGGTCGTTTTTGGAAATTCTCCATACTTACCAGGTAATTTATTAGCATATTCATAAATTAACATTTTATCATGTGGGGATATATACTGATGGCTTTCCATTCATTCAGTTTGTGACAATCAAACACATCTTAGTCTTTGTAGTTATTTCTAATGCCATGTCCTATTCATGGAAAAGCTGTATTTTAATTTATAGCAAGTCTGGTCATTGTACAGGTTATCAATGAGCCATGGAAGTGGTACACCTGATAAGGTCAAAAGTAAATTTCCCAAAATCTCGCATGCAAGCAGTGCTTTCTAGATATAGTGGCTTGCTTCTCAAAGTTGTATCTAGATTCCCTGTACCAGTACTTGTGAGTAACAAAAAGATATATATTAGTAAACGACGAGGATTTTTGTACTGGCATGGTAAAGGCACAAAGAATACAGTACCATCTGTTATGTATATTTTTTTTATATTAGCCACCATGTGATTGATAAGTGTAATTTATATGTGATAATTTCTCTTTTCTGTTAGAAGGACCAACTAAATCCAAAAGGCCGCCCGTTTCGTGGTATGTCGGAAGAGGAGGTGTTCACAGAAGTGGCCAATCTTTTCCGTGGACAGGAGGATTTGCTTTCTGAATTTGGCCAGTTCCTTCCAGAGGCAAAGAGATCACTGGTATGGGAGTTAAATATGTGATTTTTCAGACCTGTGCGATTTGGAATCCCCTTTATGTTCCTGAATAGAAATAATGCTTTCTTTAGATGCTTTTGACTGTTGTGTAGTATGGCTAGATATTTTCCAGAACTGGTATGTATAGTCTTTTGAAATGACAGACAAAGCCAGAATGTAGCAGTAACAATGTGCCCTGCTTCCTTCATAGTTCACTGGAAATGGAGCATGTGACCTTAGTAGTGCCAGAAAACTTGAGTACCAGCGGAACCTGGAACAAAACCGAAAACGGTCAAGATCTCTCTTGTTACGCCCTATGTCTTGTCCTTCCAAGGTACTGTGCTTAGATTATTTCATTATAATCCGTAATAGCATGATGGTAGCTTTCCACATCTGAAAACTCTCCTCGTCTCTTATACATGTTTTACACAGAAAAAGATGAAGATGCGAAAGTCCAAGGACCAGTCAGTGGCAAGTGTGGGAAAGTATGGTACACTGCAGGAATTCTCCTTCTTCAATAAGGCAAGTTAAACACCGCATTTATATGTAAAGAAAAGTGTAATTAAACGTCCAAATTCAGTTAAGCTGTTTGTGTTGGACTTTCCATTCTGCCAGGATATTGAATATGGTTCTTCTGTCCCACGATTTGATAAGGTTGTGTGTGTTTCACTTATGTGTTGATGTTGTGTAGTTTGTTCCTCTAGTTGTGCTGAGGCTTGTATACAAAACATGTCTACTACTTTTATCTCTGTCTGATTTCTTTTTTTTTTTTTTATATATATAACAATATTTTTTTATTGAGACAAATTTCAAATATTTCTTAACCTCCACCACACCATCCAGTAAAATGTATGTTTCATGGTTTATGCATGGGAACTTGCCAAAAGCATATTCTTGTGCCACCTTGTATCCTCAACCAACTATGCCATGCCCCACAAGTACTTCAGGCAGTATGCTCTATAGTTCTGTGTAAAGGTTTGCACAGTGATAGTCATAAAAGCATTATAGGTGCATCTACCACTACTCTCACTATAGTCCTTTTAAAAAAAATAAAAAAATTGATATATATAAAATCAAAAATCTTCTCGCTGATTGTGTGGAAATATACTTGCATATACATTTTGGAGAGGTTGTTGATCTTATAAGGGACAAAAGTATGTTATGCAAATAGGCATGCGTTATATTGGAGTGGACGAGATGAGCGGATTGAGATGAAACTTTGGGGTCTATTTACTAAGCCTTGGATGGAGAGATACCTTATCTCCGTTCACTTTATCTCCACCCAAGTCTTAGTAAATAGACCCCATTGTGACAAGTTTCAGTTGTGAAGAGAAAAGGGAACAGTAGGCATCCCTGCCTGGTACCATTGTTTTGTGTGGGATGTAGTGAAGTATCAAATGCCATGCAGTATCTTGGTATCTTCAGAAAGGTATAAAGATCAGGTAAGGAGATTAGAATTATCTGGCATAGACATAAGCTAGGTACACACTGAACAGATCTATCTGCAGATCGAGTGATCTGCAGATGATGATGGTCGTTCAGTGTGTATGAATCAACATCAGTTTCTGGCCGCGGGTCCCGCTGACTAGGGGGCGGGTCCCCCTCTCCGTGGCCACTGCTGCCGACCGCCCGTACACACTGCCCGATGGACAGATATATCTGCCATCAGCTGTGCAGCCGACCCGATGCGATTTGTTTGTGAACAACATTGTTCACAGACATATCGCTGGTACACACTGGCCAACGGGCATCCAGTATATTGGCCGACCAGTTGATCGGCCAATATATTTGTCAGTGTGTACCCAGCTTTAAAAAAATGCACATTGGATATCTAACATACGCCCACAATATTCCAGAAAATGCATTCTTTGGTATGCCCAAATTCACCTTAATCAATCCGATTTAGATGTAACAAATGTGCTACGTAAGATTCTGTGTGCTTTTTCCATGTATCTGTGTAACTGTTTTGTGACCTCAAATTATGTTATGCTCTCTTCTATGTATTATTGTTTGCTCCTGTCCCTTTCTGTTTTGTACACTCTCCTCCATAAAATACAATAAACACTTATGTACATTGCTGTGCAAAAGTTTTAGGCAGGTGTGCTGCAATGTAATAATGCTATCAAAAATAGAAGTGTTAATAGTTTATTTTTATCAGTTAACAAAATGCAAAGTGAATGAACAGAAGAAAAATTTTAATCAAATCAATATTTGATGTGACTACTCTTTACCTTCAAAACAGCATTCTTCCAGGTACACTTTTCACAAAGTCAGGGATTATAGTCAGCTGTATGATTAACCAAACAGGTGATAATCGTCATTTTCATATGTAGGTTGAAATAGTCATTAACTGTACCAGAAACACCTGTATAGGAGGCTTAAAATTGGGTGCGGAACAGCCAAACTCTGCTACAAAGGTGAGGTTGCGGAAGACCATTTCATGTCACAGGTCATACACATTGGCAACACAGTAACAAAACACAAGGTAGTTATACTGCATCAGCAAGGTCTCTCCCAGGCAGAGATTTCATATCAGACTGGGGTTTCAAGATGTGTTCAAGCTCTTTTGAAGAAGCACAAAGTAAAAGGCAACCGTTGAGGACCGTAGATACAGTGGTCGGCCAAGGAAACTTAATACATCAGATGAAAGACACATCATGCTTCCCTTCGAAATGGGAAGATGTCCATCAGTGCCATCAGCTCAGAACTGGCAGAACCCAGTGGGACCCAGTTACACCCATCTACTGTTTGGAGAAGTCTGTCTAGAAGTGGTCTTCATGGAAGAATTGCGACCAAAAAACCATTCATTCAGCGTAGAAACAAGGCCAAGCGACTCTGCTATGCACAAAAATATAGAAAATGGGGTACAGAAAAAAAATTGGCAGTTGCTCTGGACTGATGAGTAAAAATTTTAAATATTTTGCTCTAACGGAAGGCAGTTTGTTCGCCGAAGAGCTGGAGAGCGGTATAATGTGTGTCTACTGGCAACAGTGGAGGTTCCTTGCAAGTTTGGGACTGCATTTCAGCAAATTGAGTTAGGGATTTGGTCAGGATTACTGGTGTCCTCAATGCTGAGAAATACAGGAAGGTACTTATCCATCAGGAAGATGTCTGATTGGCTCCAAATATATTCTGCAACAGTATAACGATTCCAAATTTACAGCCAATGTCATTAAGAACTATCTTCAGCGTAAAGAAGTACAAGAAGTCCTGGAAGTGATGATATGGCCCCCACAGAGCCCTGATCTCAACATCGAGTCTGTCTGGGATTACATGAAGAGACAGAAGGATTTGAGCAAGCCTACATCCACAGAAGATCTGTGGTTAGTTCTCCAAGATGTTTGAAACAATCTCCCTGCTGAGTTCCTTTAAAAACTGTGCAAGTGTACCTAGAAGAATTGATGCTGTTTTGAAGGCAAAAGATGGTCACACCAAATATGATTTGATTTAGATTTCTCTTCTGCTCATTCACCGGGCATTTTGTTAATTGATAAAAATAAACTATTAACACTTCTATTTGTAAATCATTCTAACTTTGCAGCATTTTTCTTCTTCAGGGTCCATAGGGCTCCACAGGGATACAATGGGGTGTAGATTGTACTTGGAGGACTGGACAACTCTTTCCCCCGCCCCCCCATATAACCCGCCCACAGCCTGAAGGCAACTCCGTTTCATTGGTGTCTGGCAGGAGCTGGATCACCGTTAGAACAACACCAACGGCGCAGATTACTCCAGTCGCCGAGTGTCAATACACTCTGCAATGCAGACCTTGGGATCCATGGTGTCTACCTTCAAAATGGTGGAGTTTGCTCTGTTTCAATCCAGGCCCCTATAACACCTGATCCTCTCCAGGTGGAACGGGCTGCCCCATCTGCTCAGATCCCAGGGTTTAGGGAGTCAATTGGGGTTAAGGTGCGTATCCACTACAAGACTAATGAACAACTGTACAATAACGTAATCGTTCATTACACTGTGTAGTGGTTGTACCCACACTGAACGATATGTCGTTCAGTGCAGGCACCCACCCTCATCCTCGAACATGCACAACAATGTTCAGGCGATGACAGATGCCGACAACGACCACAGATGCCGACAGCGGGAGCGCGCATCGCTCAATGCATGATTAATGGACAAGGTGGATATGCGCCTTTTAGGTTTGAGTGGGGAGAGATCAGGGTTAGGCACCCCTACGGGAAAGGGTTAGGGATAGGCCCCCCCCTGGGAAGATTAGGTTTAGGGAGTGGTGAGAGGGGGTTAGGCACCCCTGGCGGGTGGTTAGGCACTAGAGGGGGAGGTTAGGCACCACTAAGGGAGGGTTAGAGTTAGCCTGTCTCCATCCAGACCTGGTCCATCTGTCTTTAACAGCTTGGCTCCTAAGGTCTAAAGGGTTTTCTAGCTCTCTGGTCCAGACCATGCTCAGAGCGCGTAGACCAACTTCTGCCAGGATTTATCACTGGGTGTGGCATACAGATTTCCAGTGGTGTGATACTAGAAACTATGACCCTTAGGTTTTTTGGGTTTCTAGAATCGTTTCCTGTCTTCAAGCTGGATTTGATCACGGACTCCGCCTAGCCTCTCTGAAAGTGCAGGTCTCTGCTCAGTCCATCTGGTTCCAGCGTAGATTTGCTCCTCTACCGGATGTTCACACCTTCCTGCAAGGTGTTCTACGTATACAACCTCCCTTTGACCCTTCTGTGGCTCAGCGGGATTTGTCAGTGGTTCTCTAAGCACTGCAGGAACCTCCATTTGAACCCCTGGATTCAGTAGATGTCAAATGGCTCACTGCGAAGACTGTTTCTTTTGGCTAGAGTATCTGCCCGTAGGAGAGAAAAGGGGCTTCCTGTGCAATTTAAGTGTGAGTAATGAATTCACATACAGTCAGGTCCATAAATATTGGGACATTGACAGAATTTTCAGATTTTGTCCTCTATTCACCACCACAATGGCTTTGAAATGAAACAAACAAGATGTGCTTTAACTGCAGACTTTCAGATTTAATTTGAGGGTAATTACATCCAAATCAGGTGAACGGTGTAGGAATTACAACGGTTTCTATATGTGCCTCCCACTTTTTAAGGGGCCAAAAGTAATGGGACAAACTAAACAATCCTAAATCTAACTTTCACTTTTTAATACTTTGTTGCAAATCCTTTGCAGGCAATTACAGCCTGAAGTCTGGAACACATAGACATCACCAGACGCTGGGTTTCATCCCTGGTGATGCTCTGCCAGGCCTCTACTGCAAATGTCTTCAGTTCCTGCTTGTTCTTGGGGCATTTTCCCTTCA
This sequence comes from Taudactylus pleione, assembly GCA_031769625.1. Taxonomy (NCBI): domain Eukaryota; kingdom Metazoa; phylum Chordata; class Amphibia; order Anura; family Myobatrachidae; genus Taudactylus; species Taudactylus pleione. Next base: position 15,659,264 of record JAUIMM010000213.1, on the reverse strand, counting down.
GTTTTGTCTTCATCAAGTGAAATGCATGCTCAATCGGATTCAGGTCGGGGATTGACTTGGCCATTGCATAACATTCCACTTTTTAACCTTAAAAAACTCTTTGGTTGCTTTTGCAGTATGCTTCGGGTCATTCTCCAACTGCACTGTGAAGCGCTGTCCAATGAGTTCTGAAGCATTTGACTGAATTTGAGCATATAATATTGCCCAAAACACTTCAGAATTCATTCTGTTGCTTTTGTCAGCAGTCACATAATCAATAAATACAAGGGAACCAGTTCCATTGGCAGCCATACATGCCCACGCCATGACACTACCACGACCATGCTTCACTGATGAGGTGGTATGTTTTGGATCATGAACAGTTCCTTTCCTTCTCTTCTCTTCCCATCACTCTGGTACAAGTTGATCTTTGTCTCATCTGTCAATAGGATGTTGTTCCAGAACTGTAATGGCTTTTTTAGATGTTGTTTGGCAAACTCTAATCTGTTCTTTTTGTTTTTGTGGCTCACCAATGGTTTGCATCTTGTGGTGAACCCTCTATATTCACTCTTGTGAAGTCTTCTCTTGATTGTTGACTTTGACACATATACATCTACCTCCTGGAGAGTGTTCTTGATTTGGCCAACTGTTGTGAAGGGGTTTTTCTTCACCAGGGAAATAATTCTTTTGTCATCCACCACAGTTGTTTTCCGTGGTCTTCCGGGTCTTTTGGTGTTGCTGAGCTCTCCGGTGCGTTCTTTCTTTTTAAGAATGTTCCAAACAGTTGATTTGGCCACACCTAATGTTTTTGCTATCTCTCTGATGGGTTTGTTTTGATTTTTCAGCCTAATGATGGCTTGCTTCACTGATAGTGACAGCTCTTTGGATCTCATATTGAGAGTTGACAGCAACTGATTCCAAATGCAAATGTCACACCTAGAATCAACTCCAGACCTTTTACCTGCTTAATTGATAATGAAATAATGAGGGAATAGCCCACACCTGTCCATGAAATGGCTTTTGAGTTGACAGTCCCATTACTTTTGGCCCTTTAAAAAGTGGGAGGCACATATTGAAACTGTTGTAATTCCTACACCGTTCACCTGATTTGGATGTAATTACCCTCAAATTAAATCTGAAAGTCTGCAGTTAAAGCACATCTTGTTTGTTTCATTTCAAAACTATTGTGGTGGTGAATAGAGGCTATAATCTGAAAATTCTGTCAATGTCTCAATATTTATGGACCTGACTGTAGTCAATAAATTATATTCAAAGTATTGCGTTTTTATTTCAAAAAAAAAAGGGAGGGCCTATGCCAAAGCAAAACAGTAATATACAATCAATTAATAACTAGTGCTAGTAAAACACTAAAAAACAAAATACCTAGTACCGGTATACCACATATATACACACAACATATAACTGACGCAACAAATAGAAGAAACAATACAGCAATGTGCAGAAAAGCGCTAAGGAAGCGAATTACTGGCTGCACAAAAAAAAACCCTTATGTAGGGATTTAATTGAATAGAATAGTGATGAGTCAATTCTTATTGATATTCAGAAAAAGTTGCTGTGTTAAATCCAAGTCCACATCAAAGATATTCCATGTAGGGGGAAAAACACCTATTGGTGCTATGCGCTCTACCTCAGGTTCCTTCAAAAATGACAGCCTCCCAGCTTCAAATCTGGAGTATTCAAAGGGTTACCTTTCCTGATTGTTTTTTCTTGTTAAGTGGGGGGAATGACACAGATGTAGGGTCTGCCGGCAGACTCGGTGCTTCTCATTTCGACTTTTCACCCTAAGAAGGGCTACCTCAGGACAAATCTTTCCTGTCGGTCCCAATTTCTAATCTTTCATCCGGGCAGGGCTGTTCTTATAATGCGCCCTGGATTCCTTCCCAAAGTGGTTTCTCGTTTCGACCTCAATGAGGAAATTGTGGTTACAGAATTTCAATCACCAGACCTCTTGGCAGGTGAGGCCTCTTTGGATGTGGTCCATGCTCTGAAGATCTACGTGGACTGCACTAGTTCCATCAGGAATTCGGGCTCCCTCTTCGTCCTATATATATTCCACAAGAAGGGATGGCCAGCCAACAGACAGACTCTGGCCAGATGGCTTTGCATGACTATCTCACAGGCTTATACGCAGACTAGCCTTCCTGTGCCGGCTACAGTATGCTCATTCTACTCGCTCTGTGGCTCCCTCGTGGGCAGCCCGCCGTGGCACGTCTGCCGAACTACTATGCAAGGCGGACAAGTTGTCGTCTTTCCACACCTTTCTTAGGTTCTATGCCTTTGATACATTTGCCGCTCAGGATGCTTCCTTCGGACACCGGGTTCTCCTCTCAGCTCAGGAGCATCACCCGCTGCTTTGGGACATCCCCATTGTCTCCCTGTGGAGCCCTATGGACCCTGAAGAAGAAAAGGAGTGTCATGGTAAAACTTGTCCTTGTTAACTCTTTTTCTTCGAATTCCACAAAGCACCCGCCCTGACGCACCTGGCTTCTATGGGTTTCTTATCTTGGTCACTTGTTTCCTTCTCTGTGTGAGAGTGTGGTTCTTCAGTGTACCAGTCTCTTTTTTTTTTTTTTTTTCTCCCCTATCCTGCTCCTGCCTTGGGCTTGTTAACAAAATTGAGTTGCCTGCGGGCTATAGGGGGAAAGACCGGAGCATCCTAGAAAAGAGCTTTGCTGTTGATGTGCGGTCCTCCAAGTACCACCTACACCCCATTGTCTCCCTGTGGACCATATGGACTTGGAAGAAAGAGAGTTAAGTTTTACCATAACTCTCCTTTTTCCACACCTGCCTAAAACTTTTGCACAGTACTGTACATATGCAACCTTATGCTGTATGTGTATTTAAAATCAACCTTTTTTACAGTGAAAAATAAATAAATCTTGTGGTCTTGTTCCCAATCTGGACAGGTTTAATGGCAAGAATGTAAGATGTTGTGTTTTTTTTTATTTTTTTATTTTTTAGAGACATGCGAGGTCGATTTTATTCGGTTCTTATCGCCAAATTATCACAAGTTCGGCTATCTCTTATTGGCTATCCAAAACACGTGACAGCCAGATAGCCAATATGATGCCGTTTTGAGATCCAAACCTATTCAAGTAAATCTGAGTAAAACTGAACCGCCCATCTCTAGTTTTTTTTTTTTATTTGTGTACTCAGTTGATTTTCATTTCTCAGCTAACGCATTTTCTTGCGTGGTGCATTGATGCTAGAGAGGGACTACATGTGTGCCATCTATTAAGGATCCATTTAATTTTAAGGTTCGTCGCGTATTGAAGAGCCAGGAAGTTTATGAGAATTTTCTACGATGCATCGCCCTCTTCAACCAAGAACTAGTATCTGGTTCGGAGCTTTTGCAACTGGTCACACCTTTTTTGGGGTATGTTAAAAGAACACTGAGAGAATTGGCGTTTAACACTACTTTATTTATTGCAAGGGGTTTCATTTAAACTGTATTTTCAATGCATTACATTTTGCCATGTAACTTTTTCATAGCTGTTACTACAGGGCATGTGGTAAAAATTAGTATAGTACATCTCTCAACACATGAAAGTTAAATGAGAGTCTGCAACCAATGTACAGAACTTTTGTGAAAAACGGTATTTGAAGCAATTAGAGAGAAAACATACTGGCTATTGCTTTTATAAACAAATGATTATTGCCAAAGACAATATGTTGCTCAATACTATACCCTTTTGTGGGGTTTATTTCATTGAGATGAATGTATTTCTCTAAATTGACTCTTAGGCGCATATTCAGTTAGCCGAGATAAGCCATTTTCGGCGAAAAGTTTTCGCTGGTGACGTAATTTCGCCAGGCGAAAACTTATCCTGTATTCAATTCCAAAGACTTTTCGCCGGTGCGGAAAGACAATGCATTGGAATAGGCAAAAAAGATTCGCCTATGAAAGCAGGTGAAAAAAAGTGCAGTTTTGGGGAGCAAACTTGCGGGAACCCTCTTGGGACAGTCCTCAAAGGTAAACTGTGTAAAAAAAAAAAAAAAAAAAATTTGAAAATAAACTTAACATCCCAAAAAATTACTTTGAAAAAGAGGTCAAAAAGTACAAAGTTGGGGGACCAACTTAAAAATTTGCGAAATAGACTCCAGGGGGGGGGGGGGGCGGGGCAAGTATGCCCCAGGTGTTTTTAAGTTTGCAGGTGGTTGTGGCAGGTGGATTTTTAAAAAAATCTTTAAAACTTCACTTTATCAACTTTCAAATATGCTCACACCCATTTTCATGTACCCCAAATTTGCTGGGACTACTTATTTTCACCAGAAAAAAATGCTAAAACACATTCTTCACCACTTGTGCGAAGATACTAAATAGCTATTGAGAGCATTCAAATACCCCAAATATCTTCAGCAGGGCTATTCGGGGGTATCTATAGAGATCCCCAATGTTAGTGCAACTTTTGGGGGGTGTCAGGCTGATTTCCCCAAAACTGACAGTACTTTTCACCTGTTTGAGTTTCGCCGAGTCCTGTTTTCGCGTCCTTTGGAATTGAATACAAGGATAAGCGGTGATGCGTGCAAAACTTTTCCACAGGTAAAACCCGTGAGCGACTTTTCGCGGCTAATTGAATTTGCCTTTTAGAGCCATAAGTATAATGTGATTTTGGGTGTGCATGAGATCTAAAAATGAATTTAGATTTTTCCAATGATTGAATGGTTCACTGTAAAATTTGAGCTAATGTGCAGATTAGCAAATGCGCAGTGGATTTCTTATACATTGCATGACTGGTCAGTGTTTTGTTTTTATGTTTTTTAAACTTATTTTGTTAATCACAAATTAAAGGCATTAGTTAAGGGCCTGATTCAGAGTTGGGAATAGAGTGAGATATCTCTCTCAACTGTGAACCTGAACAAACCATATTGCAATGAATGGGGTGTAAATACATAATTTTTTTTTGCATGTGGGGTAAATACTGGCTGCTTTTGTATGTAGCTCACAAATACTGCACAGCTTTATTATTACTCTACAATTTAGATGTCAGTTTGGACACACTCCTCCCAAATCTAAATCTCTGCACATTTTAAAACTGCCCCACCTGCAGTGCAGCATGGTTTCACCTAGATGATCAGTTGAGAGAGATATCGCTCTATTCCCAAGTCTGAATCAGGCCCTTAGTGTAGTCCGTTTTGAATTTAAATTGTACAACTTTAACACCATAAATTTCAAGACACAAAGTATTTTCCAGAATTTAGTTCACTAAAACTGTATGACTAATCCACACATTCCAAAATGTGAGTAGATATGAATCCATTGTATTACAGGAGATTGTTAATATAAGAGGTGGTTTCTGAAGTTATTCACCTCAGGTTGCGCTCACATAGACATATGGATAAATGTAATACTGTAAAATATTTAATTAAAATTACACAATAGTGTATATATTTATAATAAACATTTATATATCAACATCTATATGGCCATTCTTGCATATCCTTCATATTATTATCAATAATAATGTGTGTGAACAATCATGGGTCCACTTATATAGATAAATATATTGGTTTCCTTAAAGAATGTTTTTATGTCCAAATCGGACAATAATGCTCTCCAGTCCCGTCAATAGTTAAAACTCCTGATTAAGAAGGGATAGTGAAATTTCCACGCAAGTTTCAGCTGTTAAATGTCCACTCCAGTGTGCCTGAAGTAATCAGTCAACACTCTCTGCAGCCAACCAAGGATGGTTTAAGGTAGCTATTTCAAAGAGGGTTATGATATAGTAATACAGTCTCTGTATATTTACCCAGCTCTCCGCTCCCTGACGTCTGTAGGGGCACTGCTGGTCTGTAAACACTACTGGTATCTTGCTTTTCCAAAGGTGTGGAATCTCTTTCTCAGTGTAATTACAGGGAGATAGATGTTTGTGTGTGCTCTCACCTCACACAGCGGGTACTCGTTCTCACTGCCTCCGCAGTCTTGGACAGGAGGCAATATTGTAGTCCGGATATGAGAGAGTATCTGGTCTCTAACGCGTTTCCCCGTCACGTGACTGCTTCTTCAAGTGGGTGGTATAATAGAATCTCTGTTGGGGCACCTTATATCACCCATCTAATTAATCTTAAGCCAATAAGATCGCTGATTCATTAAAACCGGTGTATCCTGAAGTCATTTTTTTCAGACATAAATATATTGGTTTCCTTTTAAAGAATGTTTTTATCTATATAAGTGTGGACCCTTGATTGTTCTCACACGTTATTATTGATCCAAATATGAAGGATATGCAAGAATGGCCATTTTAGATGTTAATTTATAAATGTTTATGATATGTTTACTATTGTGTAATTTTAATAAAATATTTTACAGTATTACATTTATCCTTATGTCTATGTGAGCACACCCTGAAGTGAATAACTTCAGAAATCACCTCTTATATTAACTGTTTATTGGTAAGTAGTAACATCAGAGCTATTTATTGGGTAGCGACTTTTTATAAATTTTTTACAAACAACTTTATATTTCAAATAGCGCCTGGTGTTGTATGTTTATTACAGGATATTAGAAGATCTGGTGTGTGTGTGTGTGTAAAATATATATATATATATATATATATATATATATATATATATATATTTTATGAAGTTGGAAACCATATTATTGTTTTTACTTCTTTATTTTTCAAATTTTTAAATGCCTTGTTTGTTTAGTTGCCACTGGTGACACACTACACTATCCTTGCACCTGCTTGGGTGTTAGTTTATTCGTTTTTAGATACAGTACTGACTTATTTGCTTGCATGTTAAGTCACAATACTCTTTCCAGGTTTAGATTGAGTTCTGGCTTCCCTGTTATGTCAAGATCAAGGTTGACTGGTTTAAACCAAACTGTTTTTTTTAAAAAACAAAACCTTTTTTTTATTATGCTTTTACTACTGGCAAAGCCTATTCTAAAGGAATCCACCTGGTATTATTCTTGTTTGTGGTTTACTTTTTAGTGAGCTAAACCAATACAGTAAATTCACAAAGAAATAGGGAGGGTGAACCAGATCAGAGAGGTACTAAATCTGCCTAGCATCAGCTTTGACTCCACAAATTCCTGCCCTAATAATCCAAGGACAGGAGAAAACCATAACTGATGCGGCCCATCTAGGCAATTAAATTGAGCAATTTAACAATATAGTTCAATCGTTCATTAATAATTTGCAAATCGTTCACTAAACGACCTGCGATGCGCGCTCCCCCTATTCATTTTGGACATCTATCATCGGGCAAACATGCTGGACATCCTGACGATAATGTCAGGTTGAACATGTTAGCAGATGATTGATGTGTCTACACTGAACGACTGCTCGTTCAGTGTAGGCACATCACAGACTGACAAACGACTGCACGATTACAATGTCGTAATAGTGCAGTCTTTTGCTTGTCTTCTAGTGGATGGGCAGCATAACATTCTTTATCTTAAAAGATAAACATGTCCATCTCATTAAAGAGGCCATACACAAAGAAACACTTAGGAAGCTTTCTCTGCCTTTTGCATGAATCCATCTGCAGCTATTAGCCTATTAGATAATATAGTAAAAATAAATAAATGAATGAATATAATAAAAATAAATGAATGAAGGTTATCAGAAAATGTACATTAAGCTGCCACAGCAACATAGACCTCTTTCTGAAGCTAAAAAGACTAATAAGAGCAGATTTCATCGCACATATTTTGCGGCAAGAAAAGAGCACTGTGTACAGACTCCCATGGACACAGCGGATGTTTCTGCAGCTCCAGCGGAACACCTCCACCGCATACAGCTCCCTCTGGGAGTACTACTAGTCGGCCTTCTCTGAAAAGTGCAGGCTGCTCATTTAACTCTGGGATTTTAAGTCCAGTGGTATAAAGGCCAGTTTGGTAGCGATGCAGCTCAGCCATGGCAGCCAGAAAAAAAGCTTGCTGTAGTGTGGGCAGCATATAAGATGCAGGTGCCCAGCTGCCATTGCACTGCAGAAAAGAACAGGGTGCATGTTTACATTTACAGAATGGGTACACTGCAGCACCTTGCTAAAGCAAGCTGTAGGGAAGTATCTCTGGCTGGGTTATGATTGCATAGGGATTGTGGTGGTTTTTTACCAGTTTTCTGCTAGGTTCAATGTCTGTACTTATGTATTCCATATCTGCCCTTCTTTTCTCTTTTTCCTATCATTATGGTTAGAGTAATTCCAGTTCTAGGACAGGCAGAACTTCCTATGTGACCATCAGACTATTGTGTAACATTTACACACATGCACTAAGTGGAGGCTTTGTATGCAGTGCGGTGAACAGTAAGATATTGCACCTGTCAAATGCTACACTTCATGTCAGAAAATTGGATGATCTGCTGGATCTCTGTGATGCCCGTAGAAAGGGGTGGTGTGTCTCCAAACAACTGATTGCTTCATGGATTCGGCACACCCGCATTGTTGTAGAAAAACCCATTCCTTACAGTATGAATGACCAGGTCACCCCCGCTGTTTTTAATTTGTAGCCTTGCATATCTAGCCATTTTTATTTTATCCTATGGGGATTCAATCCTAAGTGATAAACGTTCTGTGCCGTCGGAACGGCGTAGGAACACTCAGAGTGGCTGCACCTCTGTTGTGGTGTGCAGTAAAATTAGCAATTTGCTCTATTGTTGTTCTGAATGATGTGGCAGAATGCTATCTCTCGCAATTACATTGTCCACTAGGACTATGACTTGCACATTTTTTTCACTGCTGATAGTAGTAATGAGTGTTTTTTTTTTATTAATCTGATTCATGAAGCATCAGAACAATGCACTAAATATAACTTAAACTATTGTAAGTTTATCTACTGAAATGTTACTTTTTTAACTAGATTTTTTACATATTTCATTTTCGCTTTGTTTTTTCCAACAGGAAGTTTCTAGAGCTCTTTGCTCAATTTAAGTCTTTTTTGGGGGTTAAAGAACTCTCTTTCGCCTCACCGGTAACCAATGATCGTTCTAATGAAGGAATAGGACGTGAAATTGATTACGCATCTTGTAAACGAATCGGTTCCAGCTACAGAGCACTTCCTAAGACCTATCAGCAACCAAAATGCAGTGGTAGGACTGCTGTCTGCAAAGAGGTGTGCATCGTATACACATAAGCAAACATACTGAAAGTAGTAAATGCTGCTGAGAAAAACCATATCTGTCAAAAGGAGAGGCTGGTAGTTGTTAGACCTCAGGCTGCCAGCATTTAGGGATCATTGTATAAGTAGTAACTGATAACTAACATTTTTAGTGTTCATTCTAGCACCCTGCACTTGTCACAACCCATGCAGTTCCTTTTTCTTGCCTGGGATGTTCGCGCTCTGCTCTGTTGCTTCTAGCACACTTTGGTCTGTATCTAAGCAGTTTGTTGCATCATTTGAGTGTGCTAGAAGCACCAGAGCAGAGAGCTACTCTCCAGACAGAAAAGAGGAACTGCACGGATAGTGAAAGGTGCATGGTGCTAGAATGAACATATATATATATATATATATATATATATATATATATATATATATATGTGTGTGTGTGTTAATTGAAGAAAAAGTTGCGCGGCAGGCATGTGAACAACATGATGTAGTATTTGGGCATGTGCATTGCCACCTCTTTTCCCGACCACAAGTCCATGTCCACCTATAGATGTTGTCTTATTTGTTTACAAATAATGGTAACAATTTGAAGTAAAGTCATATCTGGGTAGCTGTTTATATGATTAATATGTATGTATACAACATTATATATTTAAATATAACCTCAATATCTGGTATTGATTTCCTACTGGCTACCCGTCCACAACATTGCATTCTTTTTAATAAAAAATAAGTAGTCGATCTCTATTTCACAAAATAATTTGTAAATCAATTCTCTTCTACAGGTCTTAAATGATACCTGGGTGTCTTTTCCTGCTTGGTCTGAGGACTCTACTTTCGTCAGCTCTAAGAAGACCCCATATGAGGAGCAACTTCACCGTTGTGAGGATGAGAGGTTTGAGGTGTGTTGCTATTTGTCCTCTGAAATCCAGTTGTGCATCATTGTACAAATGAGAGTACTGCAGAACATTAGACAACTAAGTAATTCACCTTTCATTGCACACATGTTGGTGCTTATGTGCCAAAGTCTAACCAAAAATTAAAAAACGACAATTGACTGTCAGTGGATCATAGCTCTCATGACAATGTTTTTGTATCTTGACTTTCCCTTAACTCTGTGTTGCTGCCAGGAGCTTCTCTTCTTAAACAAGCATGTATAGTTGTAAACAGTAGAACCAAATTGGAGCGCCCTAAAGTGCCACAAGTATATGAAAGTGCCTGTGTTAGTAGTGCATAAATCCATCTTGTTGTTAAAACATCTGAGCATGAACTCTTGGCCCAATTAGCAATAAGATATATATGTATTTCTACTTCAGGGTCCATAGGGGGTCCACAGGGTTGACCTTGGGGTATAGCTGGATCTGGATCCATGGGCACCACGCAGTTAAAGCTTTGCTGCTCCCAGGATGCACTTGGGTCCGTCCTCCTCTATACCCCGCCCCGGCCACAGGCACCTCAGTTTTAGTTGGTGCCCGGCCGGAGTCGGGTCACCCTGCGCAGTGGGGCTGCATAAGCAGCCCCTAAGCTTTATTCTTTATTTAAAAAAAATAAAAAAAAGAAGATTTTATTATTTTATTTTTACTGTCTTCAGAGCGGCAGCATCAGACTGTCCATCTGGACGTCTACGCTGCCACTCCAACAGCCCCGCTGGCGCTGCGACGCCGGTACTGATCCGGGGATCGCAGCGGGACCCCGGAGTCAGTACTGGCGTGGCTCCGGGACCTCCCAAGGACTGCTGCCGGACTGAAGGGGCCAGGTAAGCCGCGTGCAGCGCTGTCAGCGCTGCACGCGGGGAAAATGCAGTCTTCATGCCGCCGGTCTCTGGGGACAGACCGGCGGCGCTAGTAGCGGCGGCGGGCTCCCCCTCTTCAGGAATACCCCGCGTGTCCGCTGGCCCCCGGGGTGTAAGTACCGGCGGGGAACCGGCTTCCCCGGGGGTTTAGTACTAGCAGGGGAGGCAGCCTTCCCTGCTTCAGCGCTCCTCCCCTCAGCCCAGCGCGCCTTCTCTCGTGTGCTGGCGTCGCTGGGCTGTTCTCACTCAGCCACTCCTCCTCAGAGCTCTCCGGCGGCCATCTTCAGGCAGCATCGCAGAGCTCCCAGGCAGGCTTCCAGTGGACCAGTCCCCCTGCGTACCTCTCCCCTTGCAAAGGACTGTGTTCGCAGCGCTATAGCCCTCCCAGACACTGAATCTGGGAGGTTGATTGTAGCGGAAGGTGCAGTGAGTATAACTTCTCTGAATGGTATGTGACTTTTTGCTAGTGCTGCTGTCTGTGCTTATTTTCTACTTACTGTCAGCTTTTTACCTATCCCTTTCCTTCTCCTACGGCCTGCAGGTGCATGGGGGAGGGGTGTTCTTTCTGTGTACCTCACTTATATAAATCTACGTATTTGTGAGGTCCGTCACATACTGCGGTGTGCTCCTCAGTACCATATTGTGGGCTGTTTGGGTTGCATACTTGGGAGTGCGTGGGTGTTATACGCCTTACCTCGTTTCGGTGAGACACTTTTTTTGCAAAAAAGTTTGTGTCATGTCTGATGAGGGGAATGAGCGCTCCGAGGCTCCTGTGTTGTTTTCCTGCCGACGCAGTTCGGCAGGGGTTGACGGGGCAGATTTGTCTCAGGACGGTCTGTGCGGGCGGTGCCAGTTGGTACCTGGACCCTCTAAACCCCCGGTGGCGCAGGATCCTCCGTGGGCAATGTTTACGCAAGTGCTGGCGTCAATCGCGGACCGACTTGCGGTCCCGACTGCGGCCCCTTCTAGGGCGTTGCCCCAGTCTACCATGCCCCGTTCCCCGGGTGTGACTCGTCTGGTGCAGTCTCCTCCCGGGTCTCAGACTGTGGGTCCTTATGCGGGTTTGCCGGTATACGTGCAAACCCCCACAGTGCCGCAGCAGTCGATGGTACCTTTTCAGGGGTATCCTCAGGCAGTACCCCCGCCTTGGGTGGATGTCCTCTCCAGCTCTGTTCAGAGTCTGGTGGCTTCGTCATCGGCTTTTCAACATATGTTGCACAGTGATTTGCCCCCACGGGCGTCCAAGCGTTCCGTTCCGGCTTCACTGGCGGCTCAGTTCACGGACATGGACGTGTCTTCGGATGACGGGGAGATCCATGAAGACTCTGACTCGGATGCCGGGGCCCAGGAGATGGAGGCTAAGTCTTCCATTAATGTGCTGGCATTGGTTAGGGCGGTGCGGGCCATCCTTCACATTGAGGAGGATGTGCCCGCCCCCAGGTTAAAATACCCAAATTTTAAAAAGGCCAAGGTAGCTTCGACGGTTTTTCCCCTGTCCGATCAATTGATGGATCATATGGCAGGGGCCTGGCAGTTGCCCAGCAAGAGGTTCCAACCGCAGAAGCGGTTGGCTTCGAACTATCCGTTTCCGGAGGCTCATTGCAGGAAGTGGGAAACTCCTCCAGCGGTGGATTCCCATGTTACCCGCTTAATTAAAAGCGCTACGCTGCCTTTGCCGTCGATCTCCTCCCTGAAGGATCCCACGGACAGGAAGGTGGAGACTTGTTTGAAGTCTATTTACTCTCTCTCGGGGGCGGTGGCCCGTCCGTCCATGGCCATCTTTTGGGTGGCTAAGGCCATCGAGAGCTGGGCCAATGCTTTGGAGGATACCTTTCCGGAAGATGCTCCGGAGATCCAGAGAGCGTTGATAGGTCAAATGAGGGATGCGGCTTCCTACATTGGGGAAGCATCGTTGGACGCAAGCCTGCTAACCTCTCGGGTGTCGGCTGCAGCTGTGTCGGTGCGTCGGTCCTTGTGGCTGAGGTCTTGGAGAGCTGACGCTGACTCTAAAAAGGGACTGGAGGCCTTACCTTTTAATGGGGAGTTGCTTTTTGGTCCAGACTTGGACAAAATTGTGGACACTCTGGCTAAGTCTAAATCAGCCTTCCTCCCTTCGGCTTCTGCTCCTACCAAGGTACGGAGCTCTGCTTTTCGGTCCTTTCGGGTTCAGGGCAAGGCAAAAGGTCAGTCCTTCCCGAGGCAGTCGACGACCAAGGCCGCTTCTAAGCCCAAGAAGCAGCCCTGGAGTGCCAGGCGCCCTTCTTCCAAGTAGGAAGATAAACCTTCTGCCTGATGGGACGAGCCTCCCTCTGGGGGACTCCAGAGTGGGAGGCCGACTTCTTCTATTTGCCCAGTGCTGGCACAATACCACCACGGATGCCTGGGTTCGAGAAGTGGTCTCCCAGGGGTACGCCCTGTCTTTTCGGCACAGACCGCCCACCCAGTTTTTCTGCACGAGTCCTTCTCAGGATACGACCAAGTCTTTACAGATTCAGGAAGCTATAGAGTCCTTGCTGACAGCAGGGGTCATTGTTCCCGTTCCTCCATTACAACGAGGGACGGGGTTCTATTCTTCTCTGTTTCTGGTGCGGAAACCCAATGGTTCTCATCGCCCTATCCTCAACTTGAAGTCTCTGAACAAATTCCTCAGAGTTCCCAAGTTCAGGATGGAAACGTTACGTTCCATCATTCTGGCGATGGAACTGGGGGATTACATGGTTCCATCCTTCAACACCATTACCAGTTCCGGGCGCTACCCTTTGGTCTCTCTACGGCACCGAGGGTGTTCACGAAGATTATGGCGGTCATGGCCATAATGCCATAATGGTCGGAACCAGAATGCACGGCTACTACCGTATCTGGACGACCTCCTGTTGCTGGCGAGTTCCCCGGAGGTACTGCTTCATCATCTCCACTTGACGGTCGCTTGCCCACAAGCGCACGGGTGGCTGATAAATTGGAAAAAGTCCTCCCTGATTCCATCTCAGCGGATGGTTCATTTGGGAGCCCTGCTGGATTCTCGGCAGCAAAGGATCTTCCTGACCCCGGAGAAGGTCTCCTCCCTGCAGCTGAGGATACACAGTTGCCTGAGCAGTTGCCGCCTGTCGGTCCATTCGGCTATGAGGGTTTTGGGCTCCATGGTGTCAACATTCGACATGGTGGAATTTGCCCAGTTCCATTCCCGGCCTCTGCAGGGGCTGATTCTATCGGAATGGAACGAGTTACCTCACCGGATCCGCCCTCAGTTGCTGGTGTTGTCCCCGGAGGTTCGTCAGTCTTTGGCTTGGTGGCTTCAGACAGCTCATCTGGTCGAGGGGCGTCCCTTTTGGATCCTGGACTGGGTCCTGCTCACGACGGATGCCAGTCTTCGGGGTTGGGGGGCAGTGACCGGCTCGTTGTTACTTCAGGGTCGTTGGTCTGCAGAAGAAGCTCTTCTTCCCATCAACATCCTGGAACTGCGGGCGGTTTATCGGGCTCTGCAGTCGTCCGGTCCCGCTCTTTATGGACGGGCGGTTCAGGTGCAGTCCGACAACTCCACCACGGTGGCGTATATCAACCACCAAGGAGGAACTCTAAGTCGGGCAGCAATGTCGGAGGTGTCTCGCATCCTTGCTTGGGCGGAGTGTCACATTCCAGCGATCTCGGCAGTCTTCATTCCCGGAGTCCTCAATTGGGAGGCGGACTTCCTCAGCCGTCACGACGTGCATCCCGGGGAATGGTCGCTTCACCCAGAGGTGTTTCAGCTACTCGTGGACAGGTGGGGGCTGCCGGAGCTGGACTTGATGGCCTCCCGTCACAATCACAAGTTGCCCGTTTACGGGTCAAGGACAAGAGACGCAGGCGCCAGTCTGGTAGACGCGCTGTTGGTGAAATGGACGTTTCACCTGGCGTATCTGTTTCCTCCGATATCCTTACTTCCTCGGGTTCTGCGGAAATTCAAGCAGGACGGCGGCACGCTCGTGCTGGTTGCTCCGGCGTGGCCCAGACGTCCTTGGTACTCCGATCTGAGGTGTCTCTCCATCGACGCTCCGTACCTTCTTCCTCAGCGTCGGGACCTGTTGTCTCAAGGGCCCTGCCTTTACCCGGATCTGGGTCGGCTGTCTTTGACGGCGTGGCTCTTGAGACAGCCGTCTTGAGATCTAGGGGTTTCTCCAGTTCAGTCATTGGTACCATGCTTAGGGCACTCAAGCCTGCCTCCGCACGGATTTACCACAGGGTGTGGCGCACTTACTTTCAGTGGTGTGAATCCAGAAACTATGATCCTCAGGTGTTCCGGGTTTCCAGAATCTTGGAGTTCCTTTAATCAGGTTTAGACCTCGGCTTACGCCTGGCCTCTCTGAAGGTTCATGTGTCTGCTTTGTCCGTGTGGTTTCAGCGACGGATTGCTACACTACCGGATGTTCACACCTTTTTCCAGGGTGTTCTCAGGATACAGCCTCCCTTCGTGCCTCCTGTGGCTCCTTGGCGGTGGTGCTACGGGTCTTGCAGGGTCATCCTTTTGAGCCTCTTGAGGTGGTGGACCTCAAGTGGCTGACGTTCAAGACCGTTTTTCTCCTAGCAATTGCTTCTGCCAGGAGGGTGTCAGAGTTGGGGGCGCTTTCCTGTCGCCCTCCTTTTCTGATTTTTCATCAGAACAGAGCGGTGCTCCGCACTCGTCCTGAGTTTTTGCCCAAAGTGGTCTCGAAGTTCCACATTAATCAGGAACTTGTTGTGCCAGCTTTTCAGTCGCCTGATCTTTCAGCTGGTGAGGCTTCCTTAGATGTAGTCCGGGCACTTAGAATCTATGTGGATCGGACTGCTTCGGTTAGGAAGTCGGATTCTTTGTTTGTACTCTTCGGTTTTCACAAGAGGGGTTGGCCTGCCAACAAGCAAACGTTAGCCCGTTGGCTTCGTTCCGTTATTTGTGAGGCTTATGCACAGGAGGGTTTACCTGTGCCAGCCTCTGTTTAAGGCTCATTCCACTCGTTCTGTGGGTCCCTCTTGGGCTGCTAGACGTGGCGCCTCCGCTGTTCAGCTGTGTAAGGCGGCCACTTGGTCTTCAATTCAAACGTTTTTGAGGTTCTATGCGTTTGACACCTTCGCCTCTCATGATGCATCCTTCGGGCGCCGGGTACTCCTTTCAGCACTGGAGCGTCCCCGCCCTTAGTTGAACTGCTTTGGGACATCCCCAAGGTCAACCCTGTGGACCCTGAAGTAGAAAACATGAGATATGGTAAGAACTTACCTTTGTTATCTCTGTTTCTACGAAGTCCATAGGGTCCACAGGGCGCCCGCCCTGACGCACCTGGCTTCAAAAGGGCTGTGTGGCTGGTCACCGGTTTTCCGTCTCCCATTTCTGTGAGTATGGTTTCTTGTGTGTTCCAGTCTTCCTTCTCTCTGTTTAGTCTCCTCCTCCGGCCTTAGCTGCTTACCAACTGAGGTGCCTGTGGCCGGGGCGGGGTATAGAGGAGGACGGACCCAAGTGCATCCTGGGAGCAGCAAAGCTTTAACTGCGTGGTGCCCATGGATCCAGATCCAGCTATACCCCAAGGTCAACCCTGTGGACCCCCTATGGACCCTGAAGTAGAAATACATATATATCTTATTGCTAATTGGGCCAAGAGTTCATGCTCAGATGTTTTAACAACAAGATGGATTTATGCACTACTAACACAGGCACTTTCATATACTTGTGGACCCTATGGACTTCGTAGAAACAGAGAAAAACAAAGGTAAGTTCTTACCATATCTCTTGTTATAATATACATGCATGCTCTTGGTCAGCGTGCTGAACGGATGACGAACAGGAACTTGTCTTGATAAAGACCAGGATGGGTCGAAACGTCGATGATTAAGATGACCGTACTGCTTTACTGAGATGAAGTAACTATTAAAAGCTAAACCTTTTTTTTCACTAAACTATGGTCAGTGCCCTCTTTTGACTGAAAAGTCGCCAATGGATAGATATATATATATATATATATATATATCTATATCCATCCAAATGTGTCCTGCACTCTCATCCCAGCGAATACATCATCTGGGTGCTTCTAGTGACCTGATCAGTCATCTAAACAGTAATAAATATCCACTGAAGGAAGGAGGCACTCTCCATTTATTCAGACAAGTTTTATTCGTGATTAAACATCACCCAAATAAACCAAAAATATGGTATTCAAGATCCGGTCGATGTTTCAGTTCTAACATGAACCTTTATCAAGGTTATACAATATTGATAATAAGTCAGTGATCTGAATGTGCACTGGAACCAACGTCCAATGCCCCACACTAGTGTATGATATTCATTGCGGTCAAATAAAAGCCTTGAACCTGCGTCAATGTTCTAAGTGACCTGGTCAAAAAATGACCAGATGCCAGGAGTCAGCCGCCGCAATGTACCAGATCTTGAGTACCATATTTTTGGTTTAATCACGAATAAAAATTGACTATAAATGGAGAGTGCCTCCTTCCTATTACTATATATATAATGCTCATCTCATATTAGATTTGTAGAGGATCATAATCTCGGGGGGCTGCAGGTACCCAACGTGTTTCATCTTGTGGTAGACTTCTTCAAGGGGATAGTTATGCATGTGGGACGCTATGTATTTATGCCCTGCTAATTTAAGTGATTCCCCGCACATGGATTCAATCGTGATGTCCCTTCCGGTGACATATCTTCCTGTGTGCCGGGAACGTGATTCTTGAGCTGTATTTTATTATGTTTATATGGGAATTACTGCTGTAGTGCACTTTGTAAGTCAATGTGTTAATGGGGCAGGAAACTTTAGTGGATCGATAGTTCTGGCGGGCTAGTAGAGGATGTCTATCGTACTTTAACTTCCGCCCGTTTAGCATGAATAGTTCATTGTCATTTCATTTGGCACTGTTAGCTTCTGTTTTGTAAAAGTTTACAATAAGTTAATGCTCTGCAATGCTTGAGCCAATTTTCGCTTTCAGTGGTAATTCTAGCAAGAGGTGAAGTGGAAGCTGACGCAAACTTTAAATCTGCCGTTCAGGTACATATGTCACCAGCACTCCTATCACACTGATTATGAAGGGAGGTGTGCATGATTAAGCATCCCCCTCCTCTGTACTTTTATTGCAGGCCTACGAATGTGCATCATACACTGATCTCTTGCCACACACATCCTCACATATCACTGTGAGGGGCCCTGAAACAGACATTTGGGAAGTTGGTATTGTGGATACAGTAGTTTTTAAATAGCAAAAATGCTAATTTTAGATTGACATTTCCACAATAATTAATGTATTCAGTATGTTATGAGCAGGACATGTTTCTAAATGTGAGATGAAAACAATAGGTCAATTCTTTCAACGTCCCCCTGAGCTAATTCTTTGAAGGATTTAACATTTTTAGGTTTATTGATGAGGTCTCCACACCTTCCAAAAAAACATAAATCATAAAATTCATATTATAATCAAACCAGCTCTCTTAAATTTATATCAGCTGGACGTTGTGTTGGAGACCAATTTGGCAACCATACGTGTCCTGGAAAGCATCCAGAAGAAACTCTCTCGCATGTCCGCAGAGGATCAGGAGAAATTTCGACTTGATGATTGCCTAGGTGGGACATCGGAAGTTATCCAACGACGTGCTATCTACCGTATTTATGGGGACAAAGCTCCAGATATCATAGAGAGCCTTAAGAAAAACCCAGTCACTGCGGTGCCGGTTGTGCTAAAGAGGTGAGTGATGAGTTCATGGAAGCCACAATATCCTATTCAAAATGACATTATGTGAATATTAGTTTACTGGTTATGAAGTTTTGTCTGCAGCAAACTTGAAAGCAATTTTCACCTGCAGCACATCAGAATTTTTTTTAATATTTTTTTTTAACCCAAGCTTAATTTTTTTTTTTTTTTTCATCAAGTGTAATACTGGGTACACAGGAATTGTTTGTGTAGTGTGAGCTGCATCCAGAAGGAGGTTGGTGAGTAAGTAAAAAAAATGATTTATAAGCGAGTATAATCTGCCAAGCCTGTTACCCTCTCTAAGGCTTAGCACGGGTTGCTCTAAACCTGAGCCATGTCATTCATTTGTTTCATTAACATGCCACTGGTAGAGTATATGTTTCTGTCTGGAGTTCTGACGTGACCCCTGTGTTTTACAAGTTGGTGTTTACAGTCCTTGCCCTTAGGACTTGCCATATTAGAGGCCCATGCTTAACAGCCCATTCCTCTTCATTCATGCTGGGAGACACTTGCAATGACGTTTGGTAGAGGGGCTAGTGCAGGAGTATAGGCACTGAAAGGTTAATCTAAGCTCCGCCCTCCTCTATCCCCTATAACTCGTCCAACCTCCACCAGACCTCAGGCATTTTTATGTGCCTAAGACAGAGGTTCCCAAACTCTGGCCTCAAGGCTCCCTAACAGTACAGGTTTTAAGGATATCCATGCTTGACCACAGTTGACTTAATTAGTACCTCAGTCAATTTGATTTAACCACCTGTGCTCAACCATGGATATCTCTAAAACCTGAAGTGTTGGGGAGCTTTGAGCACCCAGGTTTGGGAACCTCTGGCCTAAGGAGCTAGCAAGAATTTTAGCAGTCTCTGATGGCAATTGTGACAGACTTGGAACCTCCTTGTTCTATTGCAGCAGGAGCGGGCTGTTCATCAGGAGATCTGTGTGGAAAAAATGGGATTTGTTTTTTACTTGCCATTAAATAATATTCCCTGATTCCATGGAGGACACTGGAGACTCTGATTTGAAAAGTGACACCAGCTATACCCCCCAAACTGTCCCCCTCTATACCCCATCAACTGTCGAGGCTAACAAAGCCATAGGATAGGTGCCGAGGCCATAGGCGAGAGAGGAACAAGAAGGTATTGTGTAACAAATTAACTAAAATATTAGGATATACAACGCTTCAAATTAATTACAAGGTGCTATAATGAAGAGGGCATCCAGTGTCCCCCTCGGAATAAAAAAATCTTATTTTCTACTTCCTGTAAGGAACACAGGATGGATCTAGCTGAGTGGGCTCCCACATTTTCCCATATTGGCTTATTAGCCAACATGTATGCTTGTCTTATTACAGCCGTAAACCAACTGGCAGTGGATTGTTTAGAGGCTGGACAACCTTGCTTAGAAAACCTTACAAAACAAAAAGGTCATCAGAATGACGGATCTCTTTTTGTTCTGTGGACGTGGCCTGACTACATGTATTGATTGAAGAGAGCTCTCTGAGAATAATTTGGTAAGGATGCAATCACAATTTCCTGATTTAATATAGAATCGTGAAACTTACTTTTGGCTGAAAAAGGAGGATTTGTTCTTAAAACAGCCAGATCCCTCATGGAAGACTAAGAAAGTAGGCGACTGACTGAAAAATTATTTTTGTAGGTCCACCTACCACGATGGTAAAAAAAAAATTGGAAGTTGCAGAGCTTTAAGAACTAAATTCCAGTCCCACGGGACTACCAGGGGAGTAAAAGTTGGTTGTTTATGCTGTTCACCCTTTTGGAAAGTCCTGTACTTCTGAGAGATCTGCAAATTGCTCCTTCAAGGAATTTAGATGTGTATCAGATTCCAATCCATAAATAAAAGTCATCTGGATAGACCGAATGAATGTTTTCTCTTCGCACCAGGAAAAATTGGTCAAGGTTCTATGGTATATGCTGGCTGAGAACAGCTTTCACCCCATTCATACTGTCTTGACCACATTGTCTGCAAAACCCATGGCTTTAAGAATGGCTTTTTTAATAGCCACCTTGTTAAAACCAGGCAAGGTAATGCCATGTGCAGGAATAATGATCCTTGGCTGATATAGAGGAGGAGTTTGTGCTGACAATTGGAATGAAAAGTGGCCACACTCCTGCCCTTATCTCTAAAGATAGGAAAGGAGATGTCCCCCTTTGCAGCCCGGGTCAGTTTCTGTGCAGCATGAGGCACCCACTTAGCAGCAGTTTTTGTTTAAGTGTGTGCAGCCACTCCTGCTGGATTTAGCCGGGTCCACTCTTGACTGCCCTACTCCTGGATAGACTTGAATTGCTCACTCAAGCCTGACTGGATGATAAAAGCCTCCGTGTACTCTTGGTAAAAGCTTCTATCAGGTAATTATAAAGGGTCTCATGGGCAGCCTCCAACTAAAAACTTGGAATGTGTTTGAAGTACAATGTTCTTCTTGTCCTATGAAGCACCAAATTGTTTAATTCTGTCCCTGTTGTACAGATTGAAAGCAAAAGAAGAGGAGTGGAGGGAAGCTCAGCAAGGATTTAACAAGACTTGGCGGGAACAGTATGAGAGGGCATACCTAAAATCTCTAGACCACCAGGCTGTCAACTTCAAGCAGAATGACACAAAGGCTCTGCGCTCTAAGAGTCTGCTCAATGAGATTGAGAGTGTCTATGATGAGGTGAGATGTTCCACATTGTATTATCAGCATTTCAAAGTATATTTTCATACTGTAGTATGTAATTCGTTACAGGTTTAGGTCTTTTGGAACATAAAAAGCGAGTTGTTAGTCATGCTCTACAATTATTTACTTTATTATTTCCAGAATTGAGACAATACTGTCTTTAAAATTCTTGTTGTACACGTAAGACTTTAGACTATAAAAGATCCTTTCTATTGGAAATATGCAAATAGCAACAGTCTTAATGTCCCTCTTTGTCTACTCTAACAGCACCAGGAACAACAACCAGAAGGCAGGACGACCACATCCAGTGGACCACACCTCATTTACACATATGAGGACTGGCAGATTCTGGAAGATGCAGCATCATTGATCAGCTACTATGTGAAAAGGCAGCCAGCAATTCAGAAGGAAGACAAAGACACTATCCGGCAAGTCCTAAATCAATTCATCCCTGAGTTGTATTTTTCCTCCTCCTCCTCCTCTACTTCCTGCCAGTCCCTACTCAGCGCCACCACTGAAGATACTCCAGCAGAGACTGTCCCAGAACCTTCTGTAACGGAACTTCCTGAGCGCCGGAGAAAAGCCGCAAACCCTGGAGCATCTCCAGAACCAACTACCCCAACCCGGTCATCCCCTGAGCCTCCACCCAAGACAACAGAAGAAATGTACAGCTTATTTTTTACAAATAATAACTGGTATTTTTTCTTTCGGCTGCATCACACACTGTGCTCCCGGCTTCTAAAGATCTATCGCCAGGCACAGATTCAATTGCTGGAATATCGGACTGAGAAAGAGCGGGAAAAATTGCTGTGTGAGGGCAAGAAAGACAAGTCTAATGGGCCTGCCATGGAGCTCCGATTGAAACAGCCCAGTGAGCATTGTTTCATTTTTTTTTAAATTGCTGCTTCTAAGGTTTTGGGGTTTTCTTATGCTGTATCGAAGATGAACGGAAAGAAATATGCTTTGAGCGTCAAGAGTGTGTGTTCATGTTGATCTTCTAGTATTTCGTGGGACTTCCATCTCCAGTGTCAGGGCGACCCCTTAGAAATTTTAATCTAAAGAACGAATATGCAGAGCAGGGTGTGTCTGTCAGGGATTTCCAGCATTGCTTCATTTTGGCGATATTGACAATTGACTTTCATATGTGTTCTGCTTTGCCAGAATGGAGCAATGGCATCCCATGCGAACAGATCTCTGCACCCAGGTCTCCATATTTGTTCCCTATATTATTTCTACTTGATTTTTTTTTGTGCTCCCCACTAGAGCAGAAGGAGGAATTACTATGCAGGTATCAGGGATAGGTGATTGTGTAATATTGCTTGCATGATATGTCCTTCTATTCCCAAGTATGACAAAATATGTTGACTGTCAACACATCCCTTCTGCTGCTGTGGAACTTGGGTTGCTTCTTAATATACGGTGTTTAAAAGAAAAAAAATGTATTGAGATGGAGTTTAGCACTATAGCTAGAATCAAACTACCCCCTCGGTTCCCTTGTAACAATTATCAATCCAATATTCCTTGAGAGAAACGAATACCGCATGAGTAGGTTTTAAACCGGATGCTTTTGTATTTCAAACCATCGTACTTCAGTGCTGCAGCAAACAGCTTCTCACCAGTTGTCAAGCGTCCTGTGGAAAGGGTGCTTAGATGCCCTGAAATATTGACTTCTGGGAAGCTGCTTTCTGTAACACTGATGTAACATGCTATACATGATAGATTGAAATGCAATAGCGCCCTATTTAAAGCTTACGAGCATCACGTTTGTTTCTCTCAGGAAATGGAGTAGTTTAGGCACAGAATTTTCCAAACGTTCAGGTGCTAGAATGTTGTGCATGCGGGATTAAATAAGACCTCTGAAAAGCTATATGGTGGAGTCAGGAAAATCTTGCAAAAATGGAGATATGTGGACAAGAAAAGAAATAGTGTATGCCATCTTATTACGGTGTTATGATAAAGTGCTCATGCTAAATATTTAACTGTGTACCAGCTATAAATGAAATGTAGGCTTATCTGACAACTTTCAGCTTAAGTTAGATCCTCAGGAGAAATTCTCTGCTCAGCTCATACAATGAGAGGTAAATATACATTGGGCCTAATTCAGAAATGGACGCTACAGTGATGCAAAAAAATGCTAATTCAACAGGAGGCATCTAAAGGCAAAGACGCCTACTGCCGGCATTCCGGATCTGAGTGCTACGTCCAAAGACGCAGCATCGGCTCACCATTAGACAGTCATCGCCCATCTGTGTAAGCCCAAGCCTACTTGGAAAGGCCTCCATAACTCCTGCTTGGGCCAGGAAATCTGCATCAGCCTCTGCATGCCTCCCCCCCCCCCCCTCCCCATTTTGTTAAACAGACACTGTCCCCGCCCCCAAATTAACAGACTGTGGAGTCCATGGCAGATGCATGCAGATCTGAATCAGGCCCACAGTGTAGTGTGTTTTGTAAAAGGATTTCAAGTCACAAATTACAAAAACATACGTACAATGTGAAGAAGTAAAAAGCTTATCTGTAGCGAAGTCCCACTTCAATGGTACTGAATAGCCATATCTGCAATGTTTGCGTTATGGAAGGTGGTATCCACTATAGTAAGGGTAATGTGCGGTATAAAAGTATATCTCAGGGTTTTCCTCTGTATAAGAAATGGGTAATATCAAGCATGCAATAGGATTGACCCACATGTGACCACTTTTTTTTTTTTTCACTAATGCTGGGCATACACATACAGAAAATGCCTGTCAGACCAACAGGCACTTTATCTGACAGCCTGATATCGTGCCCATATACTGAGATAACCTGGAGTATATGGCCCACAATATCTGGCTTCCTTCCCTGAGCAGGAGACATTCTCCAGTTCCTACCCTGTGAAGGAATAGGGGAAATGTCTGTTGATTGGCCGTACAAGTGCATACAGTGTCAGATGCGGTTGACTTGGAAAATTTTGCATCCAATGGGCATGCTGGACGATCCAGCATGCCCGACTAATTGCTATTTTCATACACTGTACAATTATCTGGCCAATATCTGCCAGGTATTTGTATAGTGTATGCCCAGCATAAGAAATGTCTTCTCTCACCATCTGCACATACATAATGAAGTGATAACTGGTGTGTCTGTGTTTTGTTTGTTTTGTTGTTGGTTTTTTTTATTACACTTTTTTATAATGGATTTAAATGTTTCTCTCAACTGTTTTTTTTTTTTTTTTTTTGAGCTTGTAATAAAGGAGAAACGTCACCAGCACAAACACTTTGGCCTGACAAGCCCAGTACATGTCTTTTGTTGATATCCTCTGTAATACAGACGTGGTTGTGTTGATTTTTCAGGTGAGGTGGAGTTAGAAGAATATTACCCTGCATTCTTAGATATGGTGAGGAACCTACTTGTTGGAAATCTAGACCCCACACATTATGAGGACACGCTACGGGAAATGTTCACAATACATGCTTACATTGGCTTCACGATGGATAAGCTGATCCAAAACATCACACGGCAGGTGAGTACACTCCCTATATGGCAACAAGCAAAATAGTTTCTAATATACATCATACTTTTTCTTTAGTGCCTTTGTGTAAGACATATCACTTCTGCGCTACCGTAACTGCCCTGTTTTGACTCTCATTCTCATAGCTCCATCATCTGGTGAGTGATGAGATCTGCTTGAAAGTGGTGGAGTTGTACCTGAGTGAGAAAAAGAGGGGGGCAGCTGGAGGAAGTCTTGTCACCCAGTGTGTCCGCACAGCCAAGGAGACCAGTTATCAGTGGAAAGCAGAACACTGCATGGCAGATGAGAATTGCTTCAAGGTAATTAAAGGAACATCTGACATCAATTCCTCGGTACCCCAGACAGCATCTGTAATGACTGGCAGAGAAGAGAACCACTAACTGTAAAGCTTATTGGTCTGATGCTCTGTGTGTACTTGTATTACTCACACTTGGTGCCAACACAACATTGTGGTCAGCTCCTACCAACCATATAATAGCTACGCTTTGGAGCATTGCACTGCTCCAAAGGGTTACGGTAACCAAACACACTAAGCTTTGGGCCA
Organism: Taudactylus pleione; assembly: GCA_031769625.1. Classification (NCBI taxonomy): domain Eukaryota; kingdom Metazoa; phylum Chordata; class Amphibia; order Anura; family Myobatrachidae; genus Taudactylus; species Taudactylus pleione. Next base: position 15,634,005 of record JAUIMM010000213.1, on the reverse strand, counting down.
TATCTGTATCTAGCTTTGCCCAACATTTGGATTTCCATCGCTTTTAACTATTTTTGGTAGTCAGTGAAGACCCCGTTGCTCAACACACACCTACTTTTTGGGTTAAATTGGTACTAAAAGCTTGTGTTGCCAGCTTTGGTGTAAGAAATGTATCATGTTAAATGAAACTTACACTAATAAATCCATATTACCAGTATCTGAAATAACTCTGCTTTGTTTCTTATTTCACTCCGCTCTTTGCCAGGTGATGTTCCTGCAGAGACAGGGCCAGGTAATAATGACAATTGAACTGCTTGACACAGAAGATGTGCAGACAGAGGACCCCGCTGAAGTGCAGGTGAGATCTTATTGTCACACTACATCTCACTGATGTGTAAAAGATTGTTTTGTAAACTTGTTCATTGGTGAAACAATTTCTAGTAAGAGGTATTGTCCAAATACAATAGTCAAATTAGATGCTGGATATAGAAATATAGTTCTGGTTATACTTCTTATACAAAAGGCAATAAATATAAAGGTCAGGAATAATTTTTTTTATTGTTTTTCAAATAAATATTTGCATAGAGTAAATCGATTTCCCATAAACAGCAATAAATCCGTGTGAGACACTTACCAAATGGTAGGGAACAATGACCACTATTATCAGTTTCTGCAAAGCATTCAGATCTAGGGAGGCCCTTTCATCTCTCTATTTCTGCTATTTGTTACACTAGTAAATGGACCTTCCATACTCTGGGTCACCTCCGTCTGCCCCCTCTCTGTCATGTCCTGTCTTTGCAAGACCTTATTATATACATCCTGGGTGCCTATGCCAGTCAAGTGGAAATGTACAATTCACATCCGCCAGTATTTATCCTGTTTTCTAGGGCAGGAGCAGGCAACCATTGGCACTTGTGCTGTAAGGTGGCACACAAGGTGGTTTTGAGTGTTATTTTCAGGGTCCATCCATCTCCTACATAGGCACTCTGATCCTCCCCTCCTACTCCCTCTTTCCCTCAAAGAGGACACCTTTTCGGTATGCTAGACCACCTTCTCCAAACCGAAAATCCCAAGTGTGGCCTGTTTACCCAGTGAGGCCTGGGCCTCTAGGGAGTTAAGCCTGCCATATTTAGTCCTGCTCATAGCAAGTAATGAAAAATAATGCATGTAGCCCAAGAGGGGAGTGGTCTTATAAAGATCTAATGTAAATGACAGTGCAAGGTGATCATTTCCAATGGAGACCCGGCCTAAGCCCTTCATGGGATACTTGATAAATCTAAAAATAGGCTTATTGAGAATGTACAAAGTCTGGTGTTTGGTCCAACTAAACAGCAGATTTTTTCTTTCTTGCCCATAGTAAGCATTGTTACTGCTACAGGTAGACATTTTGCATGCAGCTAATAGTTTATTGCTTGATAAATGTACATTTTGTGTTGCCCTATAGTTTTGTGTGTATAAGGAGCACAGCATAACAATGACACAAAGCCACTCCTCTATCTCTTCCAGCACTTGTCCAATTACATGGAGCAATTCATTAATGTGGGAGGAGAACAACATAGCCAGAATGAGGGATTTGTATTGAAGCCGGTGCTTTTGCAGAGGTAAGTGGGAACACTCGTACTGATTCTACCTCTGTAGGTATTGGACAAAACTTGTCATGGAATTATCCTTCGCAAGGATGTTCACTTCTATATTTGGGGAAAAGGAGGGTCACTTAGATATTTTTATATTGCGGAATATTCCCCCTCTCTGCAGGAATATTAGACATTTTCAAAGATGGCAGTGCAGGACCATGCGAATGATGAAAGACGAAGTGAAAAGCTCATGGAAAAGACTTATGGGAGTAGAAAGTGCCAGCAATATGGATTGCCGTTTCAGGCTCAACAGTCACAAGATGATGTTCATAGTGAACTCTGAAGATTACATGTACCGCTGGGGAACACTGACTAGAGCCAAAGAGGTGAGCACATTAATAATGGTACAGAACTCAAGGGAAGAAATGATCTACAACACCCCTTCCCCCTCCCATAGAGTCTGTGACACGGGAACCACCTGTGCCAGTAATGACCACTTCTCCATGAATGAAAGGAAGGTTCACTAGCTCATTGAATTACTGTCAGGACAGCCAATGGATAGCTGGTGCAGTTTATGTATATTTATATGTATGTACCTTCCACAGCAGTTATTTAACGTTTCTGTGCTTTTACACTTTTGTTAGGAACTTTGTTTGTTAAAGGTGCATTTGAAGTTTAGAGTAGTGTATGTTTTTGCTTTAATTTTTTTATTTAATCTTTTAAAAATTAATTTTGTTTGAAATGTTTCTTGTTTCTCCTTAGTTCCAGCCTATGGTCTTCCAGAGGCACCATGAGAAATTTGCTGCCTGGCACAAGAGCTGGTTGCAAGAAAATGTTAGTCCAAGAGCAGCGGAATTGGTACAAGACTGGCTGACTGGTGAAGAAGATGAAGAGATGGTTCCCTGCAAGACAGTATGTGAGGTCTCTGAGGTTCATGGCATGACAGTCACCAGATACAGAGTGCAGTACACACGCCGAGCGTCCTCTCCCTGACATACGCACACCGATCCCCTGTCTGCATTTGCTGCTCAATAACTTTTTTACAGGGCTTTATTTTGCTGTTGTTCTTAAAGGGGAACCTGACTGACACTAGACGACGGTTAATACCAGTGCCATTATTGCTCAGTTTTGTGCTGTGGACTCCAACTTTCACCCCCTGGCTCACCATTACCAAATATGGGGTGAAAAGAGCCTTCAAGTGATCTTCAACATGCACTCCCTTCGCCAAACCCAGCAACCTGTCAAGACAAATACAACTGAAATTTTGTGTACACAATTTCTAATGAAGTGATTTATTGGCTATTGATGGTGTCAATTACCCCATCCCTGGGCTTTTCGGTTTGAACCCAAAGTTAATCACGGTTCTGGGAGATATGCCACCTTTGTATTTAAGGAAAAAAAAAAAAAAACCCAGTAAATGAAATTTGCTGTCTGTTTAAGACTATTTGTTTGACCAAACTGGAGAAAGTTAGTTTTCCTTCAGTAAAATGTACCATTTATCAGGCCGACTCTGAAAAGGTTAACTGTGGTTCATGAAGTTAAAGCACTTGGAATGATCTAGAATCTGAATTAGTATTACTTGTTTCCCATAAACCTTTTGTTCTGGTCTGGCACTGCCCACACAGTATTTTAGTCCCAGGAAATCTGAGAATGAAGGGTTCGGACGGTTTGGTTATATGTCTATGGTATTCAATAATGCCACAAACTACTTTTGTCTATACTGACCCACATAAAACTTATATTAAATAAATCAAGTGCTGTAAAACTGTGGTGTGTGTAATGTATTCTATTCTAATTTAAAGGATCAATGTTCACTACCCCTTGTATCGACTATTTTGTTATCTATGTACATGAAGGGAAACTTCTGATTCTGCAAATTTAGAGATAAAGAAAAACCTTTTGGCCATATTCACAAACCATTTTCTACAGTTTGACTTGCAGGCTTTAAATCCACAATAATATTGATTGCAAAAAAAAAAAAAGTGTGGTTCAACTTCCATATCGTTTCAAGTCCCAGGGTTTGAAAAATATAATATACAATCTGTGTGTTTTTGTATGTATACTTGTACAGTACCAGTCAAAAGTTTGGACACTCCTTCTAACTCAATGGTTTTTGTTTATTTAAGTTATTTTCAACATAGTAGATTAAAACTGAAGACATCACAACTATGAAAAAACACATATGGAATTATGTTGTAAACAAAAGTTTTAAACAAAATGTTTTATATTTTAGATTCCTCAAAGTAGCCCCCTTTTGCTTGGATGACAGCTTTGCACACTCTTGGCATTCTCTTAATCAGCTTCATGAGGTAGTCTCTTGGATTTTTTTTTAATTAACAGGTGTGCCTTGTCAAGAGTCAATCTGTGGAATTACTTGCCTTCTTAATGTGTTTGAGACCATAAGTTGTGTTGTGCAGAGGTAGGGTTAGTACACAGTCTGGACACCACTATTTGACTACTGTTGTAATCCATATTATGGAACCAACCACTCAACTCAGTAAAGAGAAATGACAGTCCATCATTACTTTAGGACATGAAGGTCAGTCGATACGGAAAATTTCAAGAACTTTGAATGTATCCCCAAGTGCAGCTGCAAAAAACATCAAATGCTATGATGAAACTGGCTCTCATGAAGACTGCCCCAGGAAAGGAAGACCAAGAGTTACCTCTGCTGCAGAGGATAAATTCATTAGTTACCAGCCCCAGAAACCACTACTTAACAGCACCACAGATTAGAGACCACATAAAGTCTTCACAGAGTTCAAGCAGCAGACAAATCTCAACATCAACTGTTCAGAGGAGACTGCGTGAATCAGGCCTTCATGCTCGTATTGCTGTGAAGAAGCCACTACTGAGGATGAACAACAAGAAGAAGAGAATTGTTTGGGCCAAGAAGCACAAGGAATGGACATTGACCAGTGGAAATCTGTACTTTGGTCTGATGAGTATAAATGAGATTTTTGGTTCCAACCGCCGTGTCTTTGTGAGACGCAGAGAAGGTGAGCGGATGGTTTCTGCATGTGTGGTTCAAACTGTGAAGCATGGAGGAGGAGGTGGTGTGATGGTGTGGGGGTGCTTTGCTGGTGACACTGGTGATTTATTCAAAATTCAAGGCACACTTAACCAGCAAGGCTACCACAGCGTTCTGCAGCGCCATGCCATCCCATCTGGTTTGTGCTTGCTGGGACCATCATTTTGTTTTTCAACAAGACAATGACTTCAAACACCACTCCAGGCTATATAAGGGCTACTTGACCAAGACGGAAAGTGATGAGTGCTACACCAGATGACCTGGCCTTCACAATCACCTGACCTAAACCCAATTGAGCTGGTTTGGGATGAGTTGGACAGCAGAGTGAAGGAAAAGCAGCCAACAAGTGCTCAGCACCTCTGGGAACTCCTTCAAGACTGTTGGAAAAAAATTCCAGGAGACTACCTCATGAAGTTGATTGAGAGAATGCCAAAAGTGTCATCAGGTAGCACCTCCCATTATATATACAGTCAGGTGCATAAATATTGGGACATTGATAGAATTTTCATATTTTGGCCTCTATTCACCACCACAATGGCTTTGAAATGAAACAAACAAGATGTGCTTTAACTGCAGACTTTCAGATTTAATTTGAGGGTAATTACATCCAAATCAGGTGAACGGTGTAGGAATTCCAACGGTTTCTATATGTGCCTCCCACTTTTTAAGGGCCCAAAAGTAATGGGACTATCAACTCAAAAGCTATTTCATGGACAGGTGTGGGCTATTCCCTCGTTATTTCATTATCAATTAAGCAGGTAAAAGGTCTGGAGTTGATTCTAGGTGTGACATTTGCATTTGGAATCAGTTGCTGTCGACTCTCAATATGAGATCCAAAGAGCTGTCACTATAAGTGAAGCAAGCCATCATTAGGCTGAAAAATCAAAACAAACCCATCAGAGAGATAGCAAAAACATTGGGTGTGGCCAAATCAACTGTTTGGAACATTCTTAAAAAGAAAGAACGCATCGGAGAGCTCAGCAACACCAAAAGACCCGGAAGACCATGGAAAACAACTGTGGTGGATGACAGAAGAATTATTTCCCTGGTGAAGAAAAACCCCTTTACAACAGTTGGCCAAATCAAGAACACACTCCAGGATGTAGGTGTATATGTGTCAAAGTCAACAATCAAGACAAGACTTCACAAGAGTGAATATAGAGGGTTCCCCACAAGATGTAAACCATTGGTGAGCCACAAAAACAGGAAGACCAGATTAGAGTTTGCCAAACAACATCTAAAAAAGCCATTACAGTTCTGGAACAACATCCTATGGACAGATGGGACAAAGATCAACTTGTACCAGTGTGATGGGAAGAGAAGAGTATGGAGAAGGAAAGGAACTGCTCATGATCCAAAACATACCACCTCATCAGTGAAGCATGGTAGTGTCATGGCGTGGGCATGTATGGCTGCCAATGTAACTGGTTCCCTTGTTTTTATTGATGATGTGACTGCTGACAAAAGCAGCAGAATGAATTTTGAAGTGTTTCGGGCAATATTATATGCTCATTCCGTCAAATGCTTCAGAACTCATTGGACGGCGCTTCACAGTGCAGATGGACAATGACCCGAAGTATACTGCAAAAGCAACCAAAGAGTTTTTAAGGCTAAAAAGTGGAATGTTATGCAATGGCCAAGTCAATCCCCTGACCTGAATCTGATTGAGCATGCATTTCACTTGATGAAGACAAAACTGAAGGGAAAATGGCCCAAGAACAAGCAGGAACTGAAGACATTTGCAGTAGAGGCCTGGCAGAGCATCACCAGGGATGAAACCCAGCGTCTGGTGATGTCTATGCGTTCCAGACTTCAGGCTGTAAGCCTGCAAAGGATTTGCAACAAAGTATTAAAAAGTGAAAGTTAGATTTAGGATTGTTTCGTTTGTCCCATTACTTTTGGCCCCTTAAAAAGTGGGAGGCACATATGGAAACCGTTGTAATTCCTACACCGTTCACCTGATTTGGATATAGTTTGTTTCATTTCAAAGCCATGGAGGTGGTGAATAGAGGCCAAAATATGAAAATTCTGTCAATGTCCCAATATTTATGCACCTGACTGTGTATGTATATGTGTGTGTGTGTGTGTGTGTGTGTGTGTGTGTGTGTGTATATATATATATATATATATATATATATATATATATATATATATATATATATATATATATATATATATTTCAGGGTGTGCAGTCCAGGACTTTTTCCTATACACTCCATTTCATGTGCTTTATTGCACATCTGAAGGAAAGGAGACGCCTTCAGTCTGGACTAGCACCCCTCTCTTATTGGTTTGAAAGCATGGAGTCTGGTATAGTATATGCACACTATTAATAGGCACAATTTTAGGTAAGTCCTACAAGTTTATATACTGTAATGCAATTTTGGGTTGATCTTTGGGGCGTGGGTCCCCTGGATTGCTTTGGTTGGTCTCCTCCAGGGCATTGCATTATAACACATTCTTACTTTTCTGCACAATTTTAATACTTTGTTTCATTATATTTGTAATTTCACCTTTCTATAAAGCCATAGCTGCTCTTACATTTTTTACTTCACTTTTCTCACTATGGCAATGCCCTGGGCTGGCTAGGCTGTGCTGATTTAGGGGTGTCCTGCGCTCTGGATTTGAAGCCTAGTATGTTAGGGACCTACCCTAAAGAGGTTACCTGGATGTGGTGGGTAGGCCCATAACCTTGGCCATGATTATGCTAAAAACCTCTATTGATTGCAAAATTTTATTGCATTTATATATTATCAGTAATTTGGAGTTGTGCACCTGAGATCTGTCTGTTTCTGTGCCTGCAATTAGTCTCATCGGGTAGCACCTCTCATTAATATTCAGAGTGTGCAGTCCAGGAATCTTTCCTATATAATGCCAAGAGTGTGCAAAGCTGTCATCAAAGCAAACGGGGACTACTTTGAGGAATCTAAAATTTAAAACCTATTTTGATTTAACATTTTTTTTTGTTTACAACATAATTCCATATGTGTTCTTTCATAGCTGTGATGTCTTCAGTATCAATCTACTATGTTAAAAATAATTTAAATAAACAAAAACCATTGAGGTGGTGTGTCCAAACTTTTGACTGTTACTGTATGTATATATAATGTGTGTATGTATGTATGATGTATGTATATATATATATGTATGTATGTGTGTGTGTATATGTATATATATATATATATGTGTGTGTGTATATGTATATATATATATATATATATATATATATATATATATATATACATACATACACACACACCAATATAGATTAATCTATGGGTTTCTAGACTTTAACCTTTATCAGCATCCAATATATTCAGGCCTGTGACCACAAAATAATATCAAAATGATAAAATTATTTAAATCAAAATTTAACATGTCCGGATGCACCATGGGTTCCAACGTGGCACCTACGTATGCCAACATCTACCTGTTTATCCAGGAGCAGCGTATCTTTTTCAGTAATCCCTCTATAAGTCATCATATTTTAATATATTTACGATACATTGACCACTTATTTTGTAGACTGGTTCATCAGAAATGTTTACTACATTTAAAGAACAGATCAATACCCAAGAAGGTTCCATCAAGTTTTCATACAAGTGTAGTTATCAGAAAATAGACTACCTGGATGTTAAAATGTCTTGCTCTAACATTCTGGAGACTACAGTCTATCACAAGGAAACAAGAATTATCTACTGCGGTACACAAGTTTCCACCCTGTAGCATTAAAAACTGAGCTACCATACTCTAAGATGCTCAGGATCATTTATTTTATTTATTATTTATTTATTATCAGTTATTTATATAGCGCATACATATTCCGCAGCGCTTTTACAGAGAATATTCGGCCATTCACATCAGTCCCTGCCCCAGTGGAGCTTACAATCTATATTCCCTACCACATGCACACGCACTTACGCACACTAGGGGTCATTTTGTTAGGAGCCATTTAACCTACCAGTATATTTTTGGAGTGTGGGAGGAAACCGGAGTACCCGTGGGAAACCCACGCAAGCACAGGGAGAATATACAAACTCCACACAGTTAGGGCCGTAGTGGGTATCGAACCAACGACCTCAGTGCTGTGAGGCAGTAATGCTACCATTACACCATCTGTGCTGGAGATATAGAAACCGCTTGATCATAACAGATATTATAGCTTCCTTTACACTACGTGTTTAGTCTTCATCAGGAGTATCTTTTTAGTGTGAAGAAAGAAAAGGGGTGTCTTAATAATAGGCATAATTGTCAATACAACAAATATTTCTTGTGTTAATTATGGAGAACTTAGTGAGTGCAGAATTATTATTCAGTGCAGAGTATGATCAATTAGTAGTGACAGACGATGATGCTGCACGTGTGTTATTTGATACCGATGATTTTAGCACATTATCTGTTGAAAGTCCTCTGGATTTGTACCATAGATTATTGCATTTAGAGAAAAAAAGATATAGATCTTTTACTACATGAGCAATTTTTATCAGATTATTTCCGTAATAAACAATTGCCCCGGGGCTTCAGACTGAAGAATGTACCCACAATTGGCCGCAATAATCCCACATTCTGTAGCCAGTGGTGCTCAGTCTTGATTAAATGCTCATTTGATTTACTTTAACCAGTTATCGAGGAGGTGGGAATTGATATTAAGAAAGTAGGAGCAGAGATTGCGTCCATTCGCCCCACAGTTCTGACACTTGGGTGGATAAGCTAAGTAATCAGGTGGACAGGTATCGCAAAGATCTGATTTGCTTTCAAACTAGTTAAATTGGAGAAAGTTAAACGTGACTACCAAGAACATGTAGGATAGGGTATACTGGTGGCTCACAGGTAGTGATAATTCTATACCAAGATTTAGAAACCGTGGATACCGTGCAAATCAATCATATGTAGATAATTACTCCTCAGCGTCCTTGTGAACGTAATTTTTCTGATGCACAGAGTAGAAAAAAAACCTCCATTACTAAGAGCCAATACACACTCACAACTATCCAATACACCTTTAAAGGCAGAAGGCCTCACCTCAGGGCAAGTACAAAAACTAAAGGGACAAAAACAGTGAAGAATTGATAATTAATTACAAATTGGATGATAGTGAGAGAAGCTTGTTGGCAAAAAATCTATCTTTTGTTCCTACTGTTCCATTTGATGAACTTAGGTGGTCCATTGATAGATATAAGATGTCATGAAAATTACGATTAAAGGAGAGATTTCATGATATTTCGAGTATTAAAACTTTCTCTCGCTTGGTCCATTAGAGTATACATACTTCACTTCAAAAACATAGGAGATTGCGGTATAATTTGATTCCAGCAGGAAAGATTGCACTCACCAAATTTAATAACAATGTTAATGTGACCATTAGACATGCGCATAAGGGCGGAGCGGTGGTCCTACTTAATACCAGTGACTATGACAAAGGTGAGACTGCAATTAGCAGATAGGGTGACATACCAGAGGTTAAGGGGTGACCCTACTACACAGTTTAAAAACTTGATGTATTGTTGGCTACAGCGCTGAATAATTAGATGGACAGATCAGACCACACATGAGTTTTTGATTATCCAATCTGTTCAATAATTTGTTACCAAAAATCCACAAGACCCTTGAGTGTTCGCCCGGTTAGGCCTATAATCTCAGGCCGTAATTCATTATTTGCCCTGGTGGCCCAGTATCTTTCTTCAACCATGTGTAAGGGGCATTGGTAGCTATATTAAGGATACCGTACTAATGATTTTATAGTGGGAATTTCTACTTTGCCTAAGCAGGATTAGTCAATATAGGTGACTATGGATGTATCATCCCTGTATACTGTTATTCCCCATATGGATGGTATTGCCACAATCAGGTCAGCCCTCTTGGAATCACATCTGACCAACCCACCACTTGATTTTTTTTTTTTTGACTGAAATGCTTGGACTAGCATTGACGTGTAATTATTTCAAATATGGAGAACAGTACTATATTGGGATCGTGATGGGAAGTTCTATTGAACCATCATATGCAAATCTTTACATGGATTCCTTTGAGAGGGCCCACATTATCCCACAGTTTGGAGATCATATTGTATACTACCGTTTCATTGACTACGTCTCTATGTGGAGGGGGACATCACAGATGTTGCAACACATCTGAATGGCTTAGACACTCCAATTAAATTTACCATGAATTCTAATCCAGAATGTATTGATTTTCTTGATGTAACAGTGTTCACCACCAGCGTCAGTTATGGTGACAGATCATACAGTATAGGAAAAACACAGATCAGAACATATTATCATTTTATAGTTTTCACCCACAGTCCATTGAGACGTAGCTTGCTGGTGTCCCAATTTCATTATATAATTCATTACAGGTTGAGTCTCCCATATCCAATATTCCGAAATACGGAATAATTTTGGCATGATTGAGGTAATGAAACCTTTTGATTTTTGATGGTTTAATGTACACAAACTTTGTCTAAAGCACAAATTATTAAATTTATTGTATAACATTACCTTCAGGCTGTGTGTATAAGGTGTATATGAAACATAAATGAATTTCATTTATGTACACAAACTTTGCTTGAGCCACAAAATTATTGAAAATATTGTATAAAATTACCTGCAGGCTGTGTGTATAAGGTGTATATATAACACATAAATGCATTCTGTGTGTATATTTGGGTCCCATTCCCAAGATATTTCATTTTGATATGCAATATGTCTGTTATTACCCAGTTTTGTTCTATTTATGTTTCCAATTGTAAAAGCACAACAGAATATGCTGCGCTATATAAGAAACTGTTAATAAATAAATAAAATATGGAATATTCCATTATCCAAAATACCCCTGGTCCCAAGCATTTTGGATATGGGAGATTCAACCTGTATTTTTTTATATATTTTTTTTTCAATAAGGCATCTTCTCATGAACAATTTCAATATATACCTTACCAGCAGGGACTGACCAGGGCTGCTAAGCAGCCCTGGGAGCCCCCCTGTAGCATGCCTGCAAAAGGGGCGTGGCCACACCTCCGTCTTTCAGTATCCTCGGCCCGAGCAGAGCACCGGGAGGCGGAGCTGCTCGGCCGGGGTTTGACACCGTACCTGCCTACCCATCTGGTCATCGGCCCTTCTGGCATTTGCCCTGCTTACCAGTAGTACATAATGGAAAAAGATTGTGAGGTGTTGGAACATATAAATCAAGCTGGTAGTCCACCACATAATAGACTACCAGCTTGATTTATCTGTTCCAACACCTCACAATCTTTTGTTTATGAGATGCCTTACAAAATTTTTTTTTTTTATAAAAAAAAAAGTATGCAATGAAATATTTGTTGTATTGACAATTATGCATATTAAGAGAGACAATTTTGTTTTATTCACACTAAAAGACACCCCTCATGAAGTCTCATGTGGAGACTAAATATAATATCTGTTATGAGGAGCCTCAATTGAATGGCAGCACCCTTCTATTAGGGGCAAAAATAATTTTTGACCTCTGGATTGGAAAAATTGTACAGCTATGTATCACAAATCTGTAATATGTTTATAACTGCTATTGTGTGAAATTGTAATTTTTTTTAAAGATATTTTTTTACATTTTGATATCTTCTGGCCACAGGCCTGAATATATTGGGTGTTGATAATGGGTCAAGTCTAGAAACCAGAGATGGTTGGATAAAGCTGGGTACACACTGGCAGATACAGTGCATCCGGAAAGTCTTCACAGCGCTTCACTTTTTCCACATTTTGTTATGTTTACAACCTTATTCCAAAATGGATTAAATCAATTTTTGTCCTCAAAATTCTATACACAATACCCCATAATGACAACGTGTAAAAAGTTTTTTTGAGATTTTTGCAGATTTAATAAAAAAAAAAAAAAAATAAATCCCATGTACGTAAGTATTCACAGCCTTTGCACAATACTTTGTTGATGCACCTTTGCCAGCAATTACAGCCTTGAGTCTTTTTGAATATGATGCCAAGCTTGGCACACCTATCTTTGGGCAGTTTTGCCCATTCCTCTTTGCAGCACCTCTCAAGCTCCATCAGGTTGGATGGGAAGCGTCGGTGCACAGCCATTTTCAGATCTCTCCAGAGACGTTCAATCGAATTCAAGTCTAGACTCTGGCTGGGGCTCTCAAGGACATTCACAGAGTTGGCCTGAAGCCACTCCTTTGATGTCTTGGCTGTGTGCTTAGGGTCGTTGTCCTGCTGAAAGATGAACCGTCGCCCCACTCTGAGGTCAAGAGTGCTCTGCAGCAGGTTTTCATCCAGGATGTCTCTGTACATTGCTGCATTCATCTTTCCCTCTATCCTGACTAGTCTCCCAGTTCCTGCTGCTGAAAAACATCCCCACAGCATGATGCTGCCATCATCATGCTTCACTGTAGGGATGGTATTGGCCTGGTGATGAGCAGTGCCTGGTTTCCTCCAAACAGAACTCCTGGCATTTACGCCAAAGAGTTACATTTTTGTCTCATTAAACCAGAGAATTTCATGGTCTGAGAGTCCTTCAGGTGCATTTTGGCAAACTCCAGGTGGACTGCCATGTGCTTTTTACTAAGGAGTGGCTTTCGTCTGACCACTCTACCATACAGGCCTGATTGGTGGATTGTTGCAGCGATGGTTGTCCTTCTGGAAGGTTCTCTCCACAGAGTAATGCTGTAGCTCTGACAGAGTGACCATCGGGTTCTTGGTCACCTCCCTGACTAGGGCCTTTCTCCCCCAATCGCTCAGTTTAGACGGCTGACCAACTCTAGGAAGAGTAATGGTAGTTCCGAACTTCTTCCATTTACGGATGATGGAGGCTGCTGTGCTTACTGGGACCTTAAAAGCAGCAGGTATTTTTCTGTACACTTCCCCAGATTTGTGCCTCGAGACAATCCTGTCTCAGAGGTCTACAGACAATTCCTTGGACTTCATGCTTGGTTTGTGTTCTGATATGCACTGTCAAGTGTGGAACCTTATAGAGACAGGTGTATGTCTTTCAAAATCTTGTCCAAACAACTGAATTTACCACAGGTAGTCTCCAATTAAGCCGGTGGAACATCTCAAGGATGATCAGTGGAAACAGGATGCACCTGAGCTCAATTTTGAGCTTCATGGCAAAGGCTGTGAATACTTATGTACATGTGATTTCTTATTTATTTTTTATTAAATTTGCAAATATCTCAAAAAAAACTTTTGACACGTCATTATGGGGTATTGTGTGTAGAATTTTGAGGACAAAAATGAATATTTCATTTTGGAATAAAACTAACATAACAAAATGTGGAAAACATGATGCGCTGTGAATACTTTCCAGATGCACTATATTTTGGCCGATCAATTGATCGGCCAATAGATCGGTTGCCCGTCGGCCAGTGTGTACCAGCAATATGTCTCTGAACTACATCGTTCACAGACATGTCGCAGCGGCACTGCTGCACAGCCGATGGACAGATATATCTGCAGACACTGTATATCTTCCATCGGGAATTTATATATAATAAAAAAAATGTGTGTGTGTGTATATATACACTGATCAGCCATAACTTTGAGACATCGGACAGGTGAAGTGAATAACTGATTACATTGTTGGCACTTGCCAAGGGGTGAGATATATTGGGCAGCAAATGAATAGTCTGTTCTTGAAGTTTGTGTTGGAAGCAGTAAATAAAAAAAAATGGGCAAGTGTAAGGATCTGAGTGACTAACAAGGGCCGAATTGTGATGGCTAGATGACTGGGTCAGGTCATCTGGAAAATGGCAGGTCTTGTGGGGTGTTCCTGGTATGCAGAGGTTAGTACCTACCAAAAAAGTGGTCCAAGGAACGACAACCGGTGAACCAGCGACCGGGTTATGGGTGCCCAAGGCTCATTGATGCACATGGGGGAGTGAAGGCTAGCCTGTATGGTCCTATCCGACAGACGAGCTACTGTAGCACAAATTGCTGAAAACGTAAATGCTGGCTATGGTAGAGAGGCGTCGGGACACACAGTGCATCGCAGCTTGCTCTGCATGGGGCCGCATAGCTACAGACTGGTCATGCTGACCCCTGTTCACTGCCGAAAGCACCCACAATGGACACGTGAGTCAGAAATGTACCATGGAATAATGGACAAAGGTCTGATGGATCACATTTTCTCTTTCATTATGTGTCCCAGTAAGCTTTTAGTACAAAACAACTGTGGGTTTTCATTTTCTGTTACTTCTACCTTTCTTCTTTCTTATACCCCTTTTACACCAAAATCCCGGGTCCGACCCTGGAATTTGAACACTGGTCAATCCCGAGTCGAACTCTGCTTCAGACCCCGTTTACACTGCAACTCGACCCGGGTTATTCCCGGGTTTGCCCCGTTTACACTGAACCCAGGTAATCCCTGCTTTTCTCTATAGAAGTCATTAAAAATGGTCTGTTTTAAGGTCTGACAAAGATGGTCACAAAAGGCAACAAAAGAGAGGGGTGGGGACTGCTTACAGCATTGCTACAGGTTGCTGTTCTGGCTGTGGCAGGCTGTGTATCATCCTGCGTTTGTGGTTGCTGGTCAGGCTGCAGTTCTGGCTTTGGCAGGCTGTGTGCTTGCCTGCTTTTGTGGCTGCGGGTCAGGCTGCTGTGGTGCAGGAGGTTAGGCAGGCAAGCGATGGCTTCACGTGCGTCTCTCTCTGCAGTGAACTGACAAATTACATCATCTGCCGGTGCCCCAGAAGCTCCAATCAGCATCTTTCGGAGCTAGCCGGGTCAAATAATCAGGGTAACACCCATTTACACTGCCTCATGACCCAGGAACAACCCGTTTTCAACCCTGCTCTCAACCTGAGTAAGATTGCCCGGTAAATCGACCCGGGTTATTTTTTTGGGAGCCGTTCACACAGAGCCTCAACCCGGATCGACCTGGCAATAACCCGGGTTATTTGTTTGGTGTAAAAGGGGTATTAGATGAAATAGTAGGCTCTTCCTCAGCTAGTGACCTGCTCAATTCCCTACCTGAACCCTCTGGCACATTCTCCTCATTTGATCTCACAAACGAAGATGAAGTATCTACACTCTTCTCATCCTCCTACACTATTACCTCTCCTCTAGATCCTATACCCTCACAAATCAGTAAAGCTTTGTCTCCTGTGCTTATCCCAACCCTAACTAAAATCTGTAATCT
This sequence comes from Taudactylus pleione, assembly GCA_031769625.1. Taxonomy (NCBI): domain Eukaryota; kingdom Metazoa; phylum Chordata; class Amphibia; order Anura; family Myobatrachidae; genus Taudactylus; species Taudactylus pleione. Next base: position 15,618,297 of record JAUIMM010000213.1, on the reverse strand, counting down.
CTCTCTGTCTACTGGCAACTTTCCATCACTGTTCAAGCACGCAGTGATTACTCCCATTCTGAAAAAACAAAATTCTGACCCTAGTACTCTCTCAAATTACCGTCCTATCTCCCAGCTCCCATGCCCCTCCAAGCTACTTGAGAGACTTGTCTACACCCGCCTCACACACTTTCTTAACTCGCACAACTTATTGGACCTACTTCAGTCCGGCTTTCGTTCCCAACACTCCACAGAGACAGCACTGACTAATACCCCTTTTACACCGGAGCTAAAACCCGGGTTTTTGAAGGGTTAACCCGGGCAGCTCCCTGGTGTAAAAGGGCAGAGGGTTGGATCGCCGGGTCGAGTGACCCGGCAATCCAAACCAGGTAACTAGCAGGGTTTAACACGGGCGTAGCCCGTGAAACCCTGCTATGGGAACAGCGCACTCCGGGTCACGAAGAACTGGAGTGCGCTGCTAGCCGGCCGATTGGTCCGGCTTCAGTGGCGCTTGGAGATGACGTCATCTCCAAGCGTCCACTTTCACTCCGCAAAAGCCGGGTCTATGCAGACCTGACTGCGGTGTGAGCGGCGCTGACTCGGGAATATCCCGAGTCAGCGCCGGCAAAATTCCAGGTCTGATCCGGATAGGAACTTTGTTCCAACTCCGGGTCAGACCCGGAATTTAGATGGAAAAGGGGTATAAGGTAGTAAATGATCTTGTCACTGCCAAGGCTAAAGGCCATTACTCACTCCTAATTCTTCTAGATCTCTCTGCTGCTTTTGACACTGTTGACCACTCTCTTCTCATACAAACACTGCAATCCCTAGGTCTTAAGGACACAGCTCTTTCTTGGTTTTCCTCCTACCTATCTGATCACTGTTTTACTGTTCGTTTTTCTGATTCTGCCTCCTATCAGTTGGAGTACCGCAAGGCTCTGTCTTAGGTCTTCTACTATTCTCAAACTATACCACCTCTCTTGGCAAACTAATCAGCTGTTTTGGATTTCAGTACCATCTGTATGCGGATGATACTCAAATCTACCTATCTTCTCCAGATTTATCTTGATCTGTATTGGTCCGTGTCACTGAATGTCTTTCTGCCATTTCATCTTGGTTGTCATCTCACCACCTGAAACTTAATATTTCTAAAACAGAATTAATTATATTTCCGCCGGCCAATAACAGTTACCAACCTGATCTCTCTATCACTGTTGATACCTCGACCATCCACCACGCCCCACAAGCTCGCTGCCTTGGTGTCATCCTTGACTCTGAACTGTCCTTTGTTCCCCACATTCAATCTGTCTCAAAATCATGTTACATACATTTAAAAAACATTAAAAATTCGACCATATCTCACACAAGACACTGCAAAAACTCTAATCCATGCACTTATTATTTCCCGCATTATTGCAAAAGCCTCCTTACCGGTCTTCCCAAAAACAGGCTTTCACCATTACAATCCATTATGAATGCAGCTGCAAGGCTTATCTTCCTTGCGAAACGTTCTTCTGCTGCCCCGCTCTGTCAGTCCCTCCATTGGTTGCCGGTTTTCTACCGTATTCAATACAAAATACTGTCACTTACACATAAGGCTATTAACCAAACCACACCAACATACATCTCTTCACTCATCTCAAAATATCTCCCAACCCGACCTCTCCGCTCAGCACAAGATCTGCATCTCTCATCCCCATGCATTACTTGCTCCCATTCACGGTTACAGGACTTTCTTCGCGCTGCACCTACTCTATGGAATGAACTACCTCGCACAATTAGACTTTCCTCTAGTCTCCAATCCTTCAAGCGATACCTGAAAACTCAACTCTTCAGGCAAGCTTATCAAATTCCAGAACCTCCCACATAACCTTCATAGCTTCCATATCTAATTACATCCCCTTTTTACAGTCCACACACAATCTCACACATTGTCTTTCTCTCACATCCTCATGACATTTGGTCGACATTCCTGTGTGACTGGATCATGCAGCCAACCAAGAAACTGTGCATTCTGGCTGGACCTATCCTTGTGTATCAATGCCTATTTCCCTATAGATTGTAAGCTTGCGAGCAGGGCCTTCCTACCTATATATCTGTCTGTTATTACCCAGTTTTGTTCTATTAATGTTTACAATTGTAAAGCGCAACGGAATATGCTGCGCTATATAAGAAACTGTTAATAAATAAAATAATAAATGATTTGTCATCCTGTAGCAACCTTTTAGCTATATTTGTACCTTTTCTCTCCGCATCTCTGGACACAAGATGGCGCCGTTACTCCATTTATATGGGAAAATAATGTCAGGTAGTGGTCTTGATCTTTTATATTTCTCACATCAGTCAAGCAAGTGCATTAGGGAAGAAAGGCAAATGAGACCAACCTTTTTAGTGACCCACAAGTGGTGACTGGGATACTAATTGATATTTAATCACTGACATTTTTTTAAATGAAAGACCAACAGTTGTTCTTAAATGTGAAATTAGAAAACATTATGACAAAGAATCTGAGCGATGGGGTCAGCAACATTACCCATTTAGTAAATAGTACCATTAAATATGGGGTGCTTTGCTAGTTAAGTGTTGTCCTTTTAATTTTGGGTTTAAACACTCCATTAAGCAGCAACTGCTATAAGCCACCGCTTATTAAATTAATCCCTTGTGTGTTCCACCTCTCTGCTGCTTGTCCTGTCTCTGGTGTTCCAGGTAACCACTGGTGCTATGCATTTTATACACCCTCTGCACATGTTCAAGGGGGACAGTATTTAAGTCTGTTACTCGCCACATTGTTGTTCTTGCAATAACACTAATATTGAAACCACAACTTTCCTCTACCTTGCAAGTCCATTATAATTTCTTCCACATTTCCTCAGAAGTGTTACTATAAACATTGATATAATTAAATGTGTAATAAAACTTGTTGCTTCCTTGTCCTTGAATTCAAGCCCATTTCTGGTATATAATGTACACTTTCCGTTTGTGTTCGTTTCTCCATTTCTTCTATGTCTAAGGAATTTGAGTGTAACGCTTCTTTACTAGAACTGTAGTCCATGATCCTTTCGCAGAGTAGAATACCTCTTTTCCACCAAAAACCCAGGTCCGACCTAGGTCAGACACCGTTTACACAGCACCATCGATCTGGGCTATTCTCAGGTCAGCCCCGTTCACACTGAACCTGGGTCTGCCCTGCTAAACTTGTGAGGTCACAAAAAGTGGGAGGTGACTGCTTGAAAAGGTAATTAGCCTTTTCAAGGAGAATTCTGTGAAATCTCTTGCATTAGGCTGTTAGTCCAGATGTGTCCACATACATCTAGCCTCCTTGCATGTTAAACTGCCTTTATAGTTGCGCCATGCTGTGGTGCGACTCGGTAGCGCTGAGCGACTTCGTGCAACTTTTTCACTTTAAAATGCGTCTTATTCACAAAGTGATGTGAATAGCACGCACATGCAGCTTATGCTGATTAAAATGATATTCAGCATACCTATTGAGTCTCATGTCACTCAAGAGTTATATGTAATGCGGTTCGTAGCACACGGAGGATAGATGTATGCGGACACATCTGTACATTGCGGGAATTCAAAAAATTATGCAGAAACTGCTGTTTTGCAAAAAATTAAAAAAATGGGCTTGATAAATAGGCCCCTACACTTCATTTACAGTATCAGCATATCATTGTTTAATTACTGCATGAATGTGCTATCATCATTTGCATTCACATATTTCATATTTTATTGTCTTAGAAAAGTATTAACTGAACAATTGTGCACATCATATTCAAATATTTTGTATAAGTATCTAATTGTAATCTGGGGGTAAATTTTCAACTATTAGAAGATGAATCTACTTGTTATATACTGCCAATACTAATTGGCTTCAGGCTTTTATATAAATGTGCCAAGATATAGCCTAGGCGCTGGAGAGTTTAAGAAACCTTCCAATCTCAATACGGGTGAATGAGGTAGTCACCTTCACAAATTGTCAGAATATATGCATAGAAAGCAGCCGTAGAGTTGGAAGTATAAATTTATCACACTCAAATCAATTTGTATAAAATAAACATTTAGACAACTAACATCAGACCTGCATAAAAATTTTGTTACAAATGTAAACATTTAGAAGTAGCTAAAATTGTAGCACTCTTATGCTGGCCATACACGCTACAATTATCAGGGGCGATCCGCCTGATATCGGTGGATCGCCCCGATAATTGTAGCGTGTGGGGGGGCGACCGAGGGTTAAATATTGCACGGTCGGGCTTGCCGGATTGTCCAGCATGCCTGTTCGATGCGATATTTCCCGGTAAACTGTCGGCCGCATCGGGCTGTGTATGCCCAGCCGCGGCCGACAGACAGACATTTCCTGTGTTCCTTCCTACGGAAGGAACACAGGAAATGTCTCCTCCCCCGGGGGCGGAGCGCGGATGTCGGGCTGATACACTGTGAGAGAAATCTCACAGTGTATGCCGGTGACATCTGCGGCTGGCAGCTGGCCAGATAAAATGTCTGTCGGTCTGACAGACATTTTATCTGGCCGTGCATGCCCAGCATTAGATTTATCCCGAGATATAAACCACTGCAGTGTTATGGATTTAGTTGTTTCTAAACAAAGTAACTTGCAGTCTCTATAAAAGTCAGTGATGTACTGGATAACTGATGGACCCGTAACGTGAAACGGTGTGTTTCCAACATATAATTTACCTGCAAACTCTCGTTTCAGGTTTAAGGAGGAGTGTGGCTATAGTAGATGGTTTGGGCAGCACAGATGGTGTAATGGTTAGCATTACTGCCTCACAGCCAGGCCCGTCAAGAGCCACGGCGGGCCCCGGTAAAAAGGGGGCATGGCCTAATTGTGGGAGGTGTGGCCACGCCCCCTTAGGACAAAAAAAAAGTTTTGCAGTGGCGCTGCCAGCTGGTGGGGGGGTGCAGTGAGCCCCCTCAGCCCGGCGCATAACCAGTGGGGGGCGCGGTCAGCTTGATCGCTTCCCTCACAAGCATGGGAGACTGCTGTGGCTGCTTCTTAGCAGCCGCGAGCAGTCTCCCAGTGCAGCCCAGCACACAGCAACAAGTGCTGGGCTGCTGTGATGTAAGAGGGGGGTAGTGCCAGGCCCCTCCAGCAAGCTAGGGCCTGGGTAATTTGTACCCGCTCCCCCCCACTCGGTGCCCCTACTCACAGCACTGAGGTTGTGGGTTCGATTCCCACTATGGGCCTAACTATGTGGAGTTTGTATATTCTCCCTTTGCTTGCATGGGTTTCCTACGGGTACTCCGGTTTCCTCCCACATTCCAAAAATACTGGTAAGTTAATTGGCTCCCAGCAAAAATTGACCATAGTATGTATGTTTGTGAGAGCATGTGATAGGGAACATAGATTGTAAGCTCCACTGAGGCAGGTACTGATGGGAATGGCTAAATATTCTCTGTAAAGCGCTGCGGAATATGTGTGCGCTATATTAATAACTGGTAATAATAATAATATTGGTAAACGTCTTGTCCCTATGTGGTGGTTTGCTCGACCCGACTAATGGGGAGAAACAAGGGGTAGTTGGATGCCGCTCTGGTGTATCGTAGAACCGTGTTTAGGGCAGTACAGATGCTTCCCCCTTAGGTCGGGTGAAACTCCAGCTGTATTGATGAAAAAAGGAAGCCACTCAGATGTTGCGTGGGACCGCGTGTGTTTCGGTGATGGTGTTCCCACTAATGGCTTGCTGCAGCTCCAGCTTGCTTGATGGTGGAGCAAAGCCGCATCCACAGGTGGCAGGCAGAAGTCCTCAAACATTGATAGGGGAGCAAGTGCAGTTGCAACTCCAGAGTCCATGTAGCTGAATGTGAGCCAGGAGGATCGCAAAGTCCCGGGTGCAGGGATGAGAGTTAGGGCAAATGGTTTCCACAGAAACAAATAAATTTAGGTATAGATAAATATATAAATTCAAGGATGTCGAAACGTGTAGGCGCTATACCTGAATTTATTTGTTTCTGCGGAAACCATCTGCCCTAACTCTCATCCCTGCACCTGGGACTCTGTGATCCTCCTGGCTCACATTCAGCTACACGGACACTGGAGCGGCAACTGCACTTTAATTGACCTTGCCAAATTCTTTAAATAACCTGCTCCTGGGTCTCATAGTTTAGTGCGTAATCCCCAGCTTCTATCACATTGGTTCTTAGCCTTTTCCTCAGGCTTTAACATCCGCGCGTACATGTTGTGGATCTCACAAGAGTACAGCATAAATAATTGGTGTCCCATCGATCTGATCATCCCACCTGTTCTCCTACAACAAGAACCACAACATCAAGAACACGTACCACCCCTTCTTAAGATGGCCACACATCTAAAGATTATCTGTCCAACCAGCCAACTAGTTGATTGGTTGGAATGAAAATCTGGTTGGATGGTTGGACAGATAATCTTTAGATGTGTGGCCAGCTTTACAGCCTTTGCCAGTAGCTCACTACAGACTCCTATGCTCGCTCAAGGCATAGCTGGCCCATGTAGTGGAATTGGGCAAGTGACAAATTTAATATTTGTCATACATGTTGGTCCAACACGCAAAATGAGCACCTGGCCACATGTTGCATCACCTCCATTTCCTTTAAATTATAATCTCTAGGAAACAGGATCTTTTCATTTGTTTCAATGTGTTTATATTGTTTTCAAATGGTCTCCCTGTAGTGTACTAGTAGTGAGTCCAATTTCTTATTTTCTATAGTGCTGTGTTCATTAATGCTTGCTAAAACGCCCATTTGTTTTATTATTTTATAAAATGTATCCACAGAAAATAATATTAAGCAGTCTAATGCACAGGTTCTCAAACTCCATCCTCAGGACTCCAAACAGTGCATGATTTCCAGGTCTCCTCACAGAATCACAAGTGAAATAATTAGCTCCATCTGTGTGGATCTTTTAAAATGTGTCAGTGAGTAATGAGTACACCTGTGCTCCTGCTAGGTGACCTGGAAAATGTGACCTGTGTGGAGTCCTGAGGACCGAGTTTGAGAACCACTGGTCTAATGCTATTACTGATTCTGCTGTCCCCTGATGGAGATTTTCTGTGACATGTTACTGTCATTAAGTCACACTGGTTGTAAATGAAACCATTCCCATTCCTAGCTGCGTCCCCACTGTGTCTGCAGATCTGCCTCTTACAGTTACCAGACCCCTCTCTCTCTCCCTGATGGATCCTGCCTGAGCTGACGCCTTGCTCTGTACCCGACCCTGCAGGGCCATGACTCATTCAATAAACCATTAGTTTTTAAAGGATACCGAGGGATTGTTAAGTCACTGGTATCATCTGTTTCCACACAGGCGGGTTTTGTATACAATGTGAGTGCTAGAGAAAACGGCCCCGCTGAGACCCAGCTCATACAAACAGGCCTTTGTTAGGCACTACAGGGGGTGGATTTACAACACGCTGGTCTGGTTTAGATTAGAGTCTCCTTGTCATAAATTTATGTGACACTCATTCCAACAGTTAGAGCCAATCTAAAACAAAATGACCAAGCAGTATTTTATAAGAACAGGATAATGTTTAATAGGTATACTGTAGTTTTGTTATTCTATCTCTTTAACATCACTAATATAAAGTTGTGTAGTATGTTTAGTTTGCCTTTTACAGATCTAGGTACATTCCTAAGACTGCTCAAAATAAATGTACTGTATAACACTTTGTATTTCAAATGTAATCTGTCTTTTAGATGACTGATGTAACAAGCAGTGAGGCCCTGTAAACATATGTATGTGGATTGGTAATTTGTCCTGGGGTCCTGGCAACTTAGTTTCAAAGCTAATTACGGTACATTTACCTTATTTTCTCTGTACAACCTCTTTATATTGCCATTTCTATAGCTGCATTGATAGGTTTTAAAGTTGTAATATTTTCAGGCCATTTACCTGCATATGCCTGTGCCTACCTAAATAGACTAAGGTCCACCTTTGCATAGTCTCTGCTAAATAAACCCTGTCTCCAGCCACCACTAATGGTGCGTATCCACTACACGAGAAAAATGAGCGATTGAATGATTACGACATCATTATCGTTGAATCGTTCATTAATCGTGCAGTGAATATGCCGGCAACAAACGATGCGCTCTCCTGCTGGTCGTTGCCGGTATCTGTCATCGCCTAAACATGCAGGCCAACCTGCCGATATCGACAGATAGTGCATGTTCAGGGATGAGGGAGGGTGCATGCACTGCACAACATATCGTTCAGTGTGGGCACATTAGCAACTGCACAGGATGATGAACGATTACAGTGTTGTAATCGTACAGTCGTTCCACTCTCGTGTAGTGGGCACGCACCTTATCCCCTCCTGTTACGTAGAGTGGAGTCTGACTGCATGTTATCATTTGAAAACAATTGTATTACAAGCCCCCCACACTGATTTATTTAGCTCTATGGGAGAATTTCTGCAAAGCAACTAGGGATGTGAGAGCCTGAGCTCAGGTTAGTCCTAAGCTTCTTCCAATAGGTTATTGAGGGGTGGCGGAAGGTGACAAGATACTAAACAACTTGTTCAATTTTGGGGACATCCTCCCTTTTTGTCCTTCCCCTCCATGTTAGCAAATAGGTGGCCTTCAGTGCAGAAGGATGATATTCTTCGCTTTTTTAAGCTACCACTGCTGTATGGTTACCAGTAGGGGCGGAACTGCCGAAGACAATGAAGGCGGTCACTGCCGGGAGCCAGCCCTGCAGGGGGCACCTCTCCTCCATTGTCCCAGCCAGCGTCCTCTGCCCCCTATTAGTTTTGCCTGCAGCGCCATGGTTGGATTGGCCCGCTGGGCATAGTGCAGCTGCTTGCCGGTGGCGGGCTTTATGTGTGTGATTCACGGGGCTGGAGGAGACAAGCTGCTGCAGGGTGCTCAGAGCACCTTGCAGCGACGGGCAGGCACAGCCACAGATGAACAGCTCCCTAACAAGCGCCCCTCCCCTCCCACGCTGTGCGCATGCAGGGGCGAAGCCCATATGGCTAGCTCTGCACATTTCCCCGTGATTTGCAGGATTATTCCCACCCACCCCTGTCAGCAACTACATTGTTGTATGTAAAATTTTATATCTAAGTGTGTGTGTGTGTGTGTGTGTGTTTCATTATTTATTTCTTTTCTTTGAGTGATGTGTTTTAATACTGTATGTGGTGGTGGGATGGTGTATTAATATTGTGTGTTGTAATGTACAGTATTCACATTATCTGTGTTAAACGTGGGTCACTGCTGATGATCTCTGTGTTATATGGCGGTCACTGCAACACTCTCTATATTACATAGTGGGCACTACGACACTGCAATACATGCCGAGCACTGTGACAGTCTGCATTATATATGGGGGTCATTACAACACTCCCTGCATTACTTGGAAGGCATTGGAACACTCTGCATTATATGGGGGTCACTGCAACATTCTGCATTATATGGGGGTCACTGCGACACTCCCTGCTTTACATGGAAGGCACTGTGACACTCTGCATTTTATGGCAGGAAATGTGACACTCTGCATTATATGGTGGGCACTGTGACACTCTGCATTATATGGCGGGCACTGCAATGCTCTGCATTATATGGGGGTCACTGCGACACTCCCTGCTTTACATGGAAGGCACTGTGACGCTCTGCATTATATGGGGGTCACTGCAACATTCTGCATTATATGGGGGTCACTGCGACACTCCCTGCTTTACATGGAAGGCACTGTGACACTCTGCATTTTATGGCAGGAAATGTGACACTCTGCATTATATGGTGGGCACTGTGACACTCTGCATTATATGGCGGGCACTGCAATGCTCTGCATTATATGGGGGTCACTGCGACACTCCCTGCTTTACATGGAAGGCACTGTGACACTCTGCATTATATGGTAGGTATTATGACACACTGCAAACTCTGCATCATATGGCGGGCACTGCTACACTCTCTGCATATGGTGGGTACTGATGGTCTCTGTTTTATATGGCAGGCACTGATGCTCTTTGCATTATATGGCAGTCACTGCGATGTCCTCTGCATTTTATGGTGGTTGTTCTCTGCATTATATGGGGGTCACTGAGATACTCTCTGCATTACATGCCGGGCACTGTGACACTCTTTGCATTATATGGGGGCACTGCAACACTCTGCATTATATGAGGGCCATTGAGACACTCCCTTCATTCCATGGAAGACAGTGCAACTCTGTGCATTATATAGCTGTCATTGTGACACTCTGCATTATATGGTGGGCGTTATAACGCTTTCTAAATTACATGGTATTATATGGCAGGGACTGCAATACTTTCTGCATTATATGGCAGTTGCTGATGCTCTCTGCATTATATGGTGATTGCTGTGATGTTCTCTGCATTATATGGTGGTCACTAAACTGCTTTCAATGGTGTATGGCAGTCATCAAATTGCTATCAGTATAGTTAATAATAACAAAGAACCAGCCCTAATCAATTGTCGATTAAAAAATATGTCTAAAAAACGGATGTGTCAATAAAAACAGTAATTTATTAAACCTTTATCAAATTAAAAGAGCTTTTGTAATTATAAGAAAATATTGATAGCAAACATCCTGTAGGTGATAAATGTCTCTCCTGTATAGTTGATGGTATTAGGACTTGCTCCCAAATGACTGAAAATCTGAACACAAAAATAGTTACCAAACAGTGGATTGACGTGATAACAGTCCTCTTAGCGTATCCTGCGCAATTTCCTGGGGCTGTAGGGTTGTCCACTTGTAGCTGCTAGTCCAAAGTCTAGAATAAAAGCTTGTTTAAATGTCCAAAGAAATCCATGGAGAGTCCAAATGTCCCAGGTTACTTGTCAACCTAACAGGTGTTTGTGATGGAGCTTGTAGAGCTCCACAAGCTCCACCACAAACACCTGTTAGGTTGATTAGCACTGGTTCTTTGTTATTTGTATTTTTATCTAGGGATTGACAATCCCCTACCGGCTGCTATGTGGTAGCGCACTGTAATGCCAATTTATTGCTATCAGTATAGTACTCATTAAAAATGCTCACTGTATTGTCTGGCAGTCACAAAGATTGCAAAATGAATGAGCGATTATTACACTACTCCACATGCATCATTTTCTGAGATCTCAATCTGCGCATGCGTCAGACTAGAATTCCAAAATCACATGGATCTGCATCAATCTGTGAACGCGAGCAGTAACAGGTTAGCGGGAAATGAGCTGTAGCTGGATGGGAAGTACTGAGTCACATTATACAACTTATTTTCATATGGATGTCAACCACATGTAATTTGTTTTACAATGTTGCTGAGTCGGCATGGGGAGGGAACGACACACACGCCAACATCTATCTTGCCTCTGGGCGACTGGGATGAAATTATGCCACTGTATATGTACTAATATTAAATAAGGCAGAATGAGAAAGAATATGCGTGTGCATGCGCTGTAGAAGAACTGCAATTGGCAGAAATAAATTCCAACTTTAGCTGAGCCCCATAATATATATTTCTTCATATAGGATTTATGTCCTAATCATCTGATAAATGCATTAATCAGTCTTATTCCTGCTCTCGGGCAGACCACTGTAGGAGAGTGGATAGAGAATGTAGAGTATCCAAGGATCATACATATCTCAGTGTCATTACATGAAATCTCTTGTCACGGGTGCTTTTATTTCTGATTTTTCTTTAGGAACATAAACATATTTTAAATCTTTTTGCAACTCGATATGAGGTTCAGCACTCACAACATTTGTACTCCTTCGCATTGGCTTAGCATATACTGGGCAGGCTTGTTCCTACACTGACACTTGCAATTGAGATAGGACAGAGATTAACAGCCTCATTTATCAACGAGTTTATAACTCAAAACTAGTGATAAATATCACTTTTTCTGATAAATGGTGCTCCAGCCAATCAGCTCCCAACTGTCATTTTTCTAACAGTTGACAGTTGGGAGCTGATTGGCTGGAGCACCATTTATCAGAAAAAGTGATATTTATCACTAGTTTTGAGTGATAAACTCGTTGATAAATGAGGCCCTAAGGGGCATATGTATCAAAGCTTGATGTGAGATAAAATTGTGCGATATATATCACCAACCAATCAGCTTCTAACTTACATTTTGCAGGCTGTGTTTAAGTAATGATAGTTTGGAGCTGATTGGTTGGTGATATATACTTCACAATTTTATCTAACATCAAGCTTTGATACATATGCCCCCAAATCTCTAAATTTGTCTTCTCATTTTACCTTTGCACCCCTGCAGTGCAACATGGTTTTGCCAAGATGCAAGTAGCAGTACATAAAGGAATATGTAGAATGCTGCAGTATGATTTTGCAGCAATTTGAAATTAACTTAATTAGATGAAGTTGTAGAAGCAGTTAATTCAGGATTATGATGTCTTCAATATGATTAAGCAGCAACTTGGGATGATGCAGAAAATAGTGGAATGCTGCAGTCTGATTATGGAAAAACTTGAAGTAGCAGTGAATGCAGCAATAGGTGGAATGCTGCAGTGTGATTAAATGGCAACTTGAGATGAACTTGTAGTAGCAGTGAATGTTGAAATTGGTGGAAGGCTGAAGTCTGATTAAGCAGCAACACGAGATGGACCTAAAGAAGACGTCAACACAAGAGTAGGTGGGATGCTGTAGTCTCATTAAGCAGCAATTTGAGATGAACTTGAAGAAGCAGTAAAGGCAGGAATAGGTGGAATGCTGCGATTTTATTAAGCAGCAATTTATGATGAACCTGACAGGGCCAGTTCTAGACCAAGTTGAGTCCAGGGCAAAAGTCAGTTTGGTATTTCACCAGCCTGGTGTAATGCCAATATTTACTGCTTTGTTTCCTTTAGAATTCAAAAGATACAACATAGGTCTCTCCATGTTCTCTGCGGAATGCACAGGCTGCGGCACAGAGGACAATCCTGCCTTACTTGGATCCACTGTGCAATGCAGAGGGGATGGAATAGATGTCTGCATGGTAAACCTGTAACCTACTCCCCATTCTCAATCCAATATACAAATTAAATACAATTATTTGAACTAGGTGCAAATAAATATATATAAAATCTAACCAATTATATATTAAGATCAAAGCAGCCTCCCAATAAGTAACTCTGAATTACCAGTTGCAGCATAACCTGTGAAGCAGCCGGAGCAGAGGATAAAGACCGGACCAGTATTCCCCTATGTGATCTGTTGGGAGGAGGCTGGGTAAATATACCGGGACACTTAATGCTCACAATCGTGCTGCTGGCTACTTGGTCTTAAACAGAATTGGAAAGCTTTTTTGCCAACACGCTCTGCAATCCAACTCATCTGGATGTGGGTCTAATACTTTTAGGGCTAATCACACAGACTCTGCCTAGATGTGGAAGGGGAAATAAACACTCCCTTTATTTCAGCTAAAGCAAATCATATGCTTATATATAGAGGAACTTTTCCTAAATGGACCCTACAGTATTTCTATTGATAAATTGTTTCATCATTTCCTCTATTTAGGCGGTGTGTATTTTTGAAGCATAAATTGGCTTTTTATTATATATATTTTATGTATTAATTTAGTGTAATAAAATATTCTTTGTTTTTTGTATTTATGTGTCTATTTAACAATATATAACAATATATAAGCGCCCCCATTGCTATGACATGCTATAACATGTTTACATATACAAATATATATATATATATATATATATATATATATATATTTCAAGTATGAACCGGCACTCTCAAACGTCAAAAATGTAAACCAGGGTGCCTTCTGTAGAAATTGGATATCCTAAAAAGGAGACCAGCGGCACTCCAGGATTTTAATCGTAGTAGAAAATAGTTTTAATGCATGCCTTACTGCCAACATTTCAGGGCCATACCAGACCCTTTTCTCAAGGCAGGCGTTGCAATGGTAAGTTACATCACTATAAACAGCAAACATAGACATGTTCATTCTTACCTTTAAATAACAGCGTCCCTCCTGTGTGCTGGCGTGGACCGGGCAGGCAGGGGGAGGAGATGGCGCGCAGCAGCCGCTGTCCTCCAAAGATGACGTCACTCCCATGTTTGTGGGTTGTCAAGGTAACAAGCCACAAAGCGGGTGTCCTGTCTCCCCGGTCCGCGGCAGCTACAAAGAGAGGAATAATAAATTGTAATAATTAGTGCAGCGATGACAATGTTAAAACCTACTATATATAGCAAGTCATCAAATGTCATAACAAACAGCTCAACAATAGACAAACATACTACACAAAACACGGAACGACAGTGCACATATATGGATCATGATAAATATAAATGCTTAAACCATGACTCTCCATAAGTGTATCTAATATGGCTAATTGCTCCGTAAGCCAAATTACAACTATTTGATCTTTATAAAAATGCATTCAAGGACAATTTTTCATTAAGTCCCGAAGGATATATGGTATTAAGCCGATGTATCCAGGTTGCTTCAAGACGTAATAGTTTGTTCCCTCTATTTCCTCCACGTAATGAAGTCGGGACATGATCTATTAAGATGTGTTTTAAGGCAGACAAAGAGTGGCCAGCCTGTAAGAAGTGTCTTGCGACCGGTTGTTCAGCTATTTTCTTCGTTAGAGCTGATTTAATAGCAGACCTGTGTAAGGCCATTCGTTCTCTCACGGTCCTAACGGTTTTGCCGACGTAATAATAGCCACAGGGGCACACTATCAGGTAGACTACAAATGATGAAGTGCACGTAAGGACATGGTTTATATGGTAAGTGTACTCGCGATGTGGATGCTTAAAAGTTGATCCTGTCAACATATGTTGGCAGGTGGTGCATTTTGTGCATTTGTAACATCCGGGTGCTTTAATTCGTACAAATTGGCCCTCCTGTTTTGTTTGAAGGAATCCAGTAATGTCCGTATGGACCACCATGTCCCTAATATTTCTGCCCCTTGTAAAACAGGCCATAGGTCGTTTGCCTGTAAAACAAGGTAAGTCCTTATCTGTTGCTACAATTGGCCATAATGCCCGTGTGGCTCGCTGGATCACAGGGCTGCTGGTTTGATGTTCAAGTTTCCAAGGTATTTTATTACCAGTATCTTTTATTTTGGACTGTAACAAAGTGTCCCGTTGTAATGCCAACACTTCATCTCTTTGTTTCCTTAGTTGTGAAAGGGAATACCCTCTTATTACAAATTTGTCTATTATGTTATTCAACTCTGCTAAGATGTTTAAAGGATCACTTATGATTCGTACGATCCTGAGCATTTGTGGTTTGGGGAGACCCTTCACCAGTGATTTAGGATGGTGACTATTGGCTGCAAGCAAGGTGTTGCGGTCAGTTGGTTTGGAATAAACCCTAGTTTTAATATGACCATCTTCAATAGTTATTAATACGTCCAGATAATTCAATGTAGATGAACTGATTTGATACGTGAGTTTGATGGGTGAATCTCGAGCATTTATTTGTTGAATAAGCATCTGGAACGCGTCCGTGCCATCGGTCCATAACATGAACAGGTCATCAATATATCTCATGTAAATGAGAATATGTTTACTGATCTCCTCATTTATGAAAAACATGTCATGTTCTTCCCTGAACATGTAGACATTGGCGTAGCTAGGAGCTACGTTACTGCCCATGGCACAGCCGGACGTTTGTTGGAAAAATTTACTGTTATACATAAAATAGTTACGCGATAAAGTTAGTTCGAGTAATTGTAGAAAGAGAGTCTTATCAAAAGTAGACATCTGTTGTTGTTCTATGAATATTTTCATGGTCTCTAATCCCTTATTATGGGGAATAGACGTATACAAACTCGAAACGTCCAGGACACAAATAAGGGTGTCGCGTGGAACCGTTGTAACTGTTTGTAGTGTTAATAGAAAAGCTGTAGTGTCTTTTATGTATGAAGGCTGAGCCACGACCAGTGGCTGAAGGATTGTGTCCAGGAACATGGAGATGGGCTGATATAAAAAGTTCCTCGCCGATATTATCGGTCGCCCCGGAGGTGTTTGTAAACTCTTGTGAATTTTTGGTACCGTATATATTATAGGCACTACGGGAAACTCTTGGGTTAGAGCCTGTCTCACTTTGCCACTAATGATACCATCAAGTTCCGCTTGTACAAGAATCTGGTCAAGTTCCTTTTTATAATCACTGGTGGGGTCCCTTGCTAAACACTGGTATGTGTTGGTGTCGGCTAGTTGTCTTTCGATTTCACTCATGTAGTCCTTTAAGTCCTGTATCACTATCGCACCCCCTTTATCAGCGGGGCGGATAATGATGTCCCTGTATGCACTCAGATTTTTTAATGCTGATTTTTCTTTCAACGTTAAGTTGTAATGTTGGATGGTAGGTGCATTGATATATCTGGATATGGAATCGTCGATTAATCGGTTGAAGGTCTTCAACGAAGAATTCGTTGGTTGGGGGTCAAACGTGGATTTGCTGCATGTTTGCAGAAAGGTTTTAAATGGACTATTAGTTTCCATTGGTTCCTTAGTGTGGAAAAATTCTTTCAATCTTAAATTACGTGAAAACCGGTACAGATCAATCTGCCAAGTTAAGTTATTATGGACATTGGTGGGGACAAAAGAGAGGCCTTTGTTAAGGACATCTATTTCGCTGTCTGATAGTGTCCTCGATGATAAGTTACATATTAGGTTTTCTTTTTGGAGGACGGTCCTTTTATTCCTCTCGTTTTGACCCGCACGGCGGGTGGGAGTCCTTTTATAACAGTCTCTCCTGTAGACATAGCCGGTATCTCTAAAGGGACAGCTTGTGTTTCCACACTACCGTCAGAATCACGGATAGCAAACTCGCTATCGCTGTTAGATGTCATGATATCGGTATGTTTGTTTTCCCGTCTAGCTCTCCACCCTTTACGCGGCTATCTTTGATTTTGAAATGATTGCGGTCTAGTGTCGCCACTAGTTAACCAACGGTATACATGGTTATTTTCATAGTCCTCACAGACTGTTAATTTCTTGTTGCGTTTGAATTTAATCAATTCTTGGCGATAAGTATCGCTCTGTTTCTGCAATTTTTGAAGCAGTTCCACATTTCCCTCATGTTCAAAACAGGCTTGTGATGATGTGACTAATGTATCAATTTTTTCTCTGGTTTTAACCAATTCAAGCCCAGCTTCGTTGATAACAAGCAACATGAGGTCCATACTACATTTGTTCACCACTCCGACCCATTTCCTGCAGAATTCAGGATTATGTCTCCCAATGGTGGGAGCATTTTTCACACGGAAGCCCCGCGGAATCATTTGTTCTCTATAATATTCTGATAGGGCTATTCCGTACAAAAGATATTCGGTTTCCCTTTTCTTCAATTTGAGAATTTGATGATAGTAATCCTGAGCGTGATCTGTTCTGTCTGTTGTAGGCCAGTGTTCCTTAAATAGAATATGCTCAGCTTCTACATCTGAGAAGCTGTGTAGTATGCCCTTAGGTAAAGTGATTCCAGTGTACCCTGCAGGATTTACATGATCACTCTGTGAATTAGAGCTTTGCTGTTCCATGCTGTCCTGAGAAACTCTCCAAATGTGAGGAGGTTGCTGCCAATAAAACTTTAAAAGGTGCCTTGTTCCAAGCGGGACCTTTCAATCCCAAAGGTATACGTTTCAAGTATGAACCGGCACTCTCGAACGTCAAAAATGTAAACCAGGGTGCCTTCTGTAGAAATTGGATATCCTAAAAAGAAGACCAGCGGCACTCCAGGATTTTAATCGTAGTAGAAAATAGTTTTAATGCATGCCTTACTGCCAACGTTTCAGGGCCATACCAGACCCTTTTCTCAAGGCAGACGTTGCAATGGTAAGTTACATCACTATAAACAGCAAACATAGACATGTTCATTCTTACCTTTAAATAACAGCGTCCCTCCTGTGTGCTGGCGTGGACCGGGCAGGCAGGGGGAGGAGATGGCGCGCAGCAGCCGCTGTCCTCCAAAGTTGACATCACTCCCATGTTTGTGGGTTGTCAAGGTAACAAGCCACAAAGCGGGTGTCCTGTCTCCCCGGTCCGCGGGGAGACAGGAATAATAAATTGTAATAATTAGTGCAGCGATGACAATGTTAAAACCTACTATATGTAGCAAGTCATCAAATGTCATAACAAACAGCTCAACAATAGACATTACAATTACTCGAACTAACTTTATCGCGTAACTATTTTATGTATAATGGTATATTTTTCCAACAAACGTCCGGCTGTGCCATGGGCAGTAACGTAGCTCCTAGCTACGCCAATGTCTACATGTTCAGGGAAGAACATGACATGTTTTTCATAAATGAGGAGATTAGTAAACATATTCTCATTTACATGAGATATATTGATGACCTGTTCATGTTATGGACCGGTGGCACGGACGCGTTCCAGATGCTTATTCAACAAATAAATGCTCGAGATTCACCCATCAAACTCACGTATCAAATCAGTTCATCTACATTGAATTATCTGGACGTATTAATAACTATTGAAGATGGTCATATTAAAACTAGGGTTTATTCCAAACCAACTGACCGCAACACCTTGCTTGCAGCCAATAGTCACCATCCTAAATCACTGGTGAAGGGTCTCCCCAAATCACAAATGCTCAGGATCGCACGAATCACAAGTGATCCTTTAAACATCTTAGCAGAGTTGAATAACATAATAGACAAATTTGTAATAAGAGGGTATTCCCTTTCACAACTAAGGAAACAAAGAGATGAAGTGTTGGCATTACAACGGGACACTTTGTTACAGTCCAAAATAAAAGATACTGGTAATAAAATACCTTGGAAACTTGAACATCAAACCAGCAGCCCTGTGATCCAGCGAGCCACACGGGCATTATGGCCAATTGTAGCAACAGATAAGGACTTACCTTGTTTTACAGGCAAACGACCTATGGCCTGTTTTACAAGGGGCAGAAATATTAGGGACATGGTGGTCCATACGGACATTACTGGATTCCTTCAAACAAAACAGGAGGGCCAATTTGTACGAATTAAAGCACCCGGATGTTACAAATGCACAAAATGCACCACCTGCCAACATATGTTGACAGGATCAACTTTTAAGCATCCACATCGCGAGTACACTTACCATATAAACCATGTCCTTACGTGCACTTCATCATTTGTAGTCTACCTGATAGTGTGCCCCTGTGGCTATTATTACGTCGGCAAAACCGTTAGGACCGTGAGAGAACGAATGGCCTTACACAGGTCTGCTATTAAATCAGCTCTAACGAAGAAAATAGCCGAACAACCGGTCGCAAGACACTTCTTACAGGCTGGCCACTCTTTGTCTGCCTTAAAACACATCTTAATAGATCATGTCCCGACTTCATTACGTGGAGGAAATAGAGGGAACAAACTATTACGTCTTGAAGCAACCTGGATACATCGGCTTAATACCATATATCCTTCGGGACTTAATGAAAAATTGTCCTTGAATGCATTTTTATAAAGATCAAATAGTTGTAATTTGGCTTACGGAGCAATTAGCCATATTAGATACACTTATGGAGAGTCATGGTTTAAGCATTTATATTTATCATGATCCATATATGTGCCCTGTCGTTCCGTGTTTTGTGTAGTATGTTTGTCTATTGTTGAGCTGTTTGTTATGACATTTGATGACTTGCTATATATAGTAGGTTTTAACATTGTCATCGCTGCACTAATTATTACAGTTTATTATTCCTCTCTTTGTAGCTGCCGCGGACTGGGGAGACAGGGCACCCGCTTTGTGGCTTGTTACCTTGACAACCCACAAACATGGGAGTGACGTCATCTTTGGAGGACAGCGGCTGCTGCGCGCCATCTCCTCCCCCTGCCTGCCCGGTCCACGCCAGCACACAGGAGGGACGCTGTTATTTAAAGGTAAGAATGAACATGTCTATGTTTGCTGTTTATAGTGATGTAACTTACCATTGCAACGCCTGCCTTGAGAAAAGGGTCTGGTATGGCCCTGAAACGTTGGCAGTAAGGCATGGTTTGTGAGCGTCCACGATGCTGTGGAGATCGGCAACTGTCTCTAGCATTTTGCAGACGATTCATCATTTCAGATCTTCTCCATTCTGAACGCAGCCTCTCATCATATACGATGGGTTAATCTGAAAAGATTATATATATATATATATATATATATATATAATTATCCATAGATAACATGTAAACATCAAATTGTTGTTCAGTATCATGAACTACAGCTATAATAATTACATTTATTGGGCCTGATAGAGGGATAAATGTATGCTTGCTTGTGGAGGGGTTTTTGCATATATTCCTACTGCAAATGGTTAAGTACAGGCTATGCAAAGTGAGACATATCCTGATGGTGTGTACATTTTCAGGGAACATGGCTGGGAAGGAGCATTCTTGCAAAGGCAATTTATAGTAAGGGAGTGTGAGCACAATATATATTATCTAAACCTGTTGAAATCTGCTGATAGTTCCCCTCTTAGCACTATGTCACAAGGCTGATGTGTGATATTCAACCCCTCCAAGTGCAGAGCTCAGAGCTGATTGGTCCATCTGACAGACGCTCCACTGCCATCTGCATATATTAGAGGTGGAGGGGATATCTATGGTTACTGGGGGGGCCCACTTAAGCTGTAGATCTATTGGGGGACCTGTTATCGAGAGGGGGTAATGGTACAATACAGCTATATGTACACAGAGGTGTAGGCAGTGGCGGAACTCCCGGAGACAATGGAGTCATTTGCCACCGGGCTCCAGCCCTTAAGGGGGCACCTAGCTCCATTGTCCCCCGGGCCGTTCCGGTCACTGCCATGGAGATGGAGCGCCGCTGATCGGTGCTCCACCTCCAGCGGTGTCAATACAGGGGGTGCAGTCGCACCCCTATTTGCCGGGCGCCCGCTGAGTGTATTACCAACGGGCGCCCGGCTCCTTCGTTCCCCCCTGCGGTAGCCGGAGGAACGGAGCTCAGTGTGAACTCCGCTTCCGGGTCCCGCAATGCACTATGGGAGTGACGTCATGACATCACTCCCATAGTTCCGAGAAGCGGGCGCCGGGGACGGAAGGCAGCAGCACTGGAGCGGGGTTTCAGGTAAGTATTTTTATTTTTTTTATTTTTTGTATGTGTGTGCGCTCGCGGGGGAGGCTCACTACAGGCGGCATTATTGGTGGCTCACTACAGGGGGCATTACTGGGGGCTCACTACAGGGGGCATTACTGGGGGAATTACTGGGGGCTTACTACAGGGGGCATTACGGGGGCGTACTACACAGGACATTACAGGGGGCTTACTACAGGGGGCATTATGGGGGCTTACTACAGGGGGCATTACTGGGGGCTTTCTACAGGGGGCATTACTGGGGGCTTACTACTGGGGGCACTACAGGGAGTTTACTACTGGGGGTTTACTACAGGGGGCTTACTACTGGGAGCACTACAGGGGCCCTTAGTACTGGGGCACTGCAAAGGGGGACCACTAATGGAGGTACTGCATAGGGGGACCATTACTGGGGGGCACTACATAGGCGGCACTGCATAGGGGGACCTCTACAGAGGGCACTGCACAGGGGGACCACTACTGGGGGAACTGCATAGGGGGGTGGCAGCTGGGGCTGGCATAGGTGCTGGGGGGGTGGTACATCTTAATTTGGGGGGGCACCAACATTTATCTTGCCCCCGGGCACCTGGGATGAAGTTACGCCACTGGGTGTAGGGGTTAATTAATATTATTATTCTTTATTTATATGGAGCCACAAGTGTTCCTAATATAACTAGGGTGATGGGGATATAATGCTACAGGGTCATCAACACTACGGATGGGGGGTGGGGTCGATGTTATATTTGGGTCAATTACTACAAGGGTGATAGGAAATGCTACAGGGATGAGAGGATAATACAAGGATCTGCTAAGCATAATTTCTACTTCAGGATCCATAGAAGGTCCACAGAGTGACCTTGGGGTATAGGTGATGCAGAGTCATCCGGGCACCTTACGCAGTAAATTTTTCTCCAAGGATGCAACGGGTCTCTCTCTATACCCAGCCCCCGGAGAGCTGCTCAGTTTCGTTGGGTGCCCGGCCGGAGTCGGTCACTGAACATGCAGTGGGGGTGTGGCTAAACAACCGCTGAAATTTGAAGATTCTTCTAGTGCGGTAGCATGGACAGTCCAGTGGAAGTTCGCACTGCCGTGTCATCCACTGGCGCAGAGATGCTGGTACTGATCCGGGGATCTCAGTGGGCCTCTGGGGTCCTGGCTAGCAGAGGGAGACCCTGGAGGATCCCTAGACTGTGGCTGGATGTTATGGGGCAGCAGGTAAGCGACATGTACTGAGGTGGTGTGCTGAATCGCAGTCTTATTTCTCCAGGGCTGGGGACTCCCTGGGGTTGACAGCATGTGGAACCAGGCACTGAGTCCTGCGCTTTCACAAAGCCACCTGGGACAGTTGGCAGGAGCACTCCAGCATCCTAGGGTTTAAACGCTGGCCAGGGGAGGCAGCCTTCCCTGTCTAACAGCCAGCTCCTCCCCGCTGTACAGTGCGCCTTTCCACTGTGGTCTGGCTAAACAGTGACAGCTTCCTCCTTCCGGCTCCACCTCCCAATGAGTTTATCTCCTGGCTGCGTGTCGCAGATCTCGGTTGGCAGTGAGGAGTATGGGTCCCCGTACATACCTCTCCTCCTGTATGTAGCACTTTGTCCTACTAGGTGCTAAGTCTCTGTAGTTGACCAGTAAGTGCAGCTATTGTTATTCTGCATTTGTCTGCGACTGTATGCTAGCGCTGTCTGTCTGAGTTTCTTTCTAAAAACTGTCAGCCATTTTTTGCTATCCCTGTACTTATTCTGCTATTGTGAGCCATAGCACTGGTGTTGTGAGGGTATGGCTAAAAGTCGCAGGCGGTGACCTTATTATATAGTCACATCTATTGAGTGATATCCTCTTCACTATGCCAGTGAGAGTGATATGCGTAATTTGGCCCCTACTAAACTGCTCTGTAAGAAATGTACAGCGGTATTAGAGGCAGGGGACACAGCTTCTGAGGAGTTATGTTTGCGATGTTATACCCCTCTGTAACTTCTGCCACTCAGCAGGAGTCACCATGGGAGTGCTTTGTAAAAGCACTGACAACCATTGCTGGGCGTTTGGCAGGCTCTCCTGTGTTTCCACAGTTCGGTCTTCAACAGCAGTATCTTTTGCCAGCACAGAACTTGCTGCAACCATCTGTACCCACACAGGTGTTACACCCCCCACTGAGTTAATACAGTTCCCGCTGTATTACAAGGTGCGACTGAGGTATGGCATAATGACGCACCTGTCAGTAGACCAACTAAGAGGGTCCTGCTGTCATCACAATCTACTGTGTGAGGATAATGAGGTATCATCTGATGATGGACTTCTCCCCAATGAGTCTGACTCTGAGCCCCCTCAAGAGGTGGGTATCAGGTCCAAAATATATATTCCTGTTTGAGACAGGCTGTGAAGGCAGCCCTGATCATTGAGGATGAGCCTCCCGCCCCGAAGTCTAGGCATGCATATTTCATGGAAGGAACGGTGACTATGGCTATATTCCTGTTGCCTGACCAACTGGTGAATCACTTGGAGGTAGCATGTAAAATGCTGGGGAAGCGTTACCAGCCACAAAAGTGACTAGTCTCGACTTATCCTTTTTCTGAGAATTATTTTTCCAAGTGGGAGACTCCACTGGTGGTGGATTCCCATGTCACGTGCTTGGTAAAAAGTGCACCGCTACCTATGCCTTCCATGTTATCCCTGAAGGATCCTACAGATAGGAAGGTAGAGATCTGCCTTAAATCTGTTTATTCCCTTTCGGGGGCTGCATGCAGACCAGCTATGGCCATTCGCTGGGTGGCTCGGGCCATGGAATGTTGGGCTAACAGCCTGGAAACATCCTTAGCCCCAAATGCTACCAGAGACAAGGTGAGAATCTTGTGGGAAACCTCTGAGATTCTGCTACCTACATAAATGAGGCAGCATTGGATGTTGTATTTAGCAAGAAAAAACTGTGGTGATACCGCACTGACAATTATTTAAATATGCTCATTCAGAAGTTATAATTATATATTCATTTTCATGAGCCTCCTTTCGGTTTATACTTTTCTAGAATCATCTAGTAAATCTATACTTGGAGGTGCTACCAGACCATCTTATATACCTACTACATAATATTGTTTCAAAAGAAGAAAAGAATAAGATATGAAGTCCAGTGCACTTTCGTGGGTCTAATATGCCCATAGTGTGGTTTCTGAAATGATACTCTGCAAATTATTAATCTCTCTGACAGAATGTTAAGTGAACATCATATAAAAGTTCTATCCAAGGGAATGTCATTCTCTCCCACCAAAACTATGAATAGGTTCGAAATCAAGAAAGAAAGATCTTAATTTGTTTGCAAGAAAAATCCTGCTTTAAAAAATTCTACTCCAACAAAGAAAAAATAAGAGAAGATCTTCAGTCCTTATGGAAGAAACAATACTCAATGATGAAAAAGAAGAAAAAGCTTTAGAGATCTTGGAAGAACTATTGGAGGATAATTATAGCACACAAATGATGGTGACCAGAAAAAAATTATCTGAAGAAACAATCAACTTTCTTCCCCAACTCACAAATCTGCCCCCAAGTAAAGATATATACTGATCTGGTCTCAAGGAATCTAGACCAATTATATGAACAAAAGAACTGTAGATTTAAGAACAACCTCTCTAGATTGGAACATCTAGCCCTACAAGATATTGAGAAATGGGATGATATTGAAATCAAACCCTCAGACAAAGGGGGGAACATAGTCATATGGGACAAGCAAGACTATATATCAGAAGTTGACAACTCAGTGATATTCAATGCTATAAAACACTGATGTTTAATCCCACAGCAAACTTTGTAAATGAATATAAGAAGATCATTGAGGGAGGCTATAATCAAGGAATAATTACAAAAAATGAGAGAGAGTATTTATGGGTGGAGCACCTGAAGGTACCAACTTTCTAAGCTCTGCCAAAGATCCATAAAAATCTCCAACGACCACATGGGAGACCGATAGTATCAGGAAATAATAGTCTAACAGAAAGAGCTAGTATCTTTGTAGGCAAACATCTACAAAAGTTTGTTTTGGAATTACCGTCCTACACAAGAGACACCCTAGATATTTTGGGCAAAGTCCATAACATTACAGCGACTACCAACACATGGTTGTGTACATGTCATGTGGAGTCACTATATACTAGCATTAATCATGAGCAAGGTATAAAAGCAACCAAATACTTCCTGGATATGGAAGGAAACAGTGACTTTAATGGATTTGTTTTACAACTTCTCAGATTCATCTTACCAAAAAACTATTTTACCTTCAATGAGAGGTTCTATCTCCAAACCTGAGATACAGCGATGGGCACTACATGTGCTTCGACATATGCTAACCTATACCTCGGGTGGTGGGAGAAGGAGATGGTATTTTCACCAGATCATGATCGATATACCGAACATATAGTTGCATGGTTTAGATATATCGACGGTATACTTATCATATGGTAGGGTGAAAAGGGGGAACTAATAGAATTAATCGGAATATTGAATCACAATAACATCAACTTGAATCTAACCAGTGAGATCAACCAGGAGGTAATAACATTTCTGGATCTGAGAATCACAGTCTCGGAAGATAAGAGAATCGCAACAAACATGCTTTGCAAGGAGACAGCAACCAACAGTATCTCCATGCCAACAGTTCCCACCTCCCAGCAACTATAAAAGGAGTGCCCAGAGGAGAATTCCTCAGAACACAAAGGAACAGCTCAGAATTAAGTACATTTGAAGAAAGATTAAAAAAAAATGGATACATAAAGAAAACCATCAAATTGGGCTATGACCAGGCTAAAGAGAGAGAAAGAGACACTCTGATCTTTCCCATATAGCAGGATACAAAAACTATAATGGATGGGGGAGTAAGATTCATTAGTACATATTGCAATGGATGGAAAAAGATCAGATGAATTCTACAGAGATATTGGAAGATACTCACCTTGGATAAGGATCTGGAGAAGACTCTGGGAAATAGAATCAATGTCAGCTGGAGGAAATCAGACAATCTGAAAATAAGTTAGTACATAGTCACTTTAGGAGACAAGAGAAGAAGAAAACCATCACTGGGTCATCGGCTGTTTCAAATGTGGCAATTGTACAACTTGTAAATATATAGAGCCAAAGAAGGAATACACTGATATATATATGAATATAATTATAATAGAATTCATTAATTGTAAAACTTTGTGAGTCACAGAAATATGAAAAATGCAAGAACTGATCACATGAACTTTAAACCATTAACTAGTGTTGCCAGACATTTTAAAAAAACACAATCAAATTGGGAATAAGGGGAGGTGATATCACTAAAGAGCTCTTAAAAAGGGAATCCAGGATGATATTCCTTATGAATAGTATAGAACCATATGGGATGAATGAGAACATTCAATATGGCGCATTCCTGTAAAGATAGAGAATCATCTTATCTTACTGATTGTGACTACTCTATGTTGTGATACACTTCATGACCTATAAACAAGACTAAATATACCTACAGTATATCTTAGACATTATGAACCCTAGGTTCGATATTTCTGACAGTCTATATACAATGACCACTAACTCTTCCCAGGGATGAGAGACCAAATACTTAGGAAGAAGATCCATACCCAGCTAGATAAGATAGCATTCTGTAAGATAAGACATGGGATGATTATGATCATTCCTCATCTCTCAAGGTCCCCAGAACCCTAAATCCCAGACTTATAATATCAATATAGAACAAAAATGTAGGCAATTCTCAGAATATGTATTATTGCCCAAGACAGTGTGAATTATGAAGTTTTCATCATAATGACTAATAAGAAACACCCTTGTCAACTAAATACAAAGACAGATCCCCCAATGGATCAAACATAAATAATATATTGATTCTTAATAATTATAGAATAGGCATATCCTGGTTTGAGAGGTTAAGGATAAACTATACTTCTCACACATTTAGACAATAGCGTATTTTGAAACTACACACACTTTCTTAAACACATATAGGGGCATATACAATTGGGCACGAGGTTTAGCGAGTTAAAAACCTCGGGCACC
This sequence comes from Taudactylus pleione, assembly GCA_031769625.1. Classification (NCBI taxonomy): domain Eukaryota; kingdom Metazoa; phylum Chordata; class Amphibia; order Anura; family Myobatrachidae; genus Taudactylus; species Taudactylus pleione. Next base: position 15,591,286 of record JAUIMM010000213.1, on the reverse strand, counting down.
TCGCGCCCAATTCCAGAATACCGCGGGTATGCGCGCTCCCGCTACCCACAGTATTCAATTAAAAAAGTAGTGGTCATGGGGTTTTCAGCTCTGAAAACCCCACACCGTGTAAAATGCAAAAAAAAAAAAAACACCTACCTGGCAGGGGGTCTCCGTGGCTCCCAGTGGCTTCCCCTCTCTCTTCAAACTGGAGAGGGGGCTGCAGGGAGTACCAGGGGGCTGATGGGAGAAGCAAGGGCTGCTGGGAGATGTAGTTCTCCCAGTGCCCATTCTAGGGGGGCCACACACACCGCGCCGGGGGTCACACACACTCATGCACAAACACACACTCACTCACTCATACACACTTACATACAGCACACACTCTGACATACTCACCCTGCTGCAGAAGAGCCGGCTCCCGATGCTGGATGCAGAAGAAGATGCAGGAGACAGCGCTTCGGAAGGTGAGTAATTAAAGACTAATTAAGCTAATTGGATACTTCCAATTGCTTAATTAGTCCTCAGGGCTGGGTGCCGTGGGGGTGTCAGAGCAAGTCCCGGTGATTTTTCCTAAAATCATCGATTTTTGGAAAAATCACGCTTGCTCAGGAGGTGCGTGAAAAAAAACCTCCCGGTGCATGTTTTTCAAAAAACCACGCACCTAATAGAATAGCAAAAAACCCGCACCTGCAGGAAAAAACTCGTAGGTGCGGGTTTTTTGCTATTCTCTCACACAATTGAATATGCCCCATAGTATCCATTTTAATTGATGAATGAGTTAGATTTAATATTCAATCGTATTTATATACATTTATAGATTATTCACTAAGATATCATATAGGTTATAAATATTTTGATAATACTGTAACACAAAGTGAAACAAAACATTGATATAAAAATCGACACATGCTCTTTAACACTAGGATGCTAATTTATAATTAACACAACAAAGCTTATTTCATCACTAAGATAATAAATATTTAAGAACATTACAAATGGAGACTTACTTTAGATAGATTTATATTTTACAGAGGGGGACAGGTCAATTAAGGGGTACACTACCCAATCCTATAAGAGTGACCATCATATTTATGAAATTACATCTAAATAATGTAATATATTTAGAAATAGGAGATATATTAAACATGATAAGGACAACATATAAACAACATAACTGCACCTATCTATATATTTTGGAATATTAATAAACTTATAGAGATATACTCACTAAGTCAGGAGGTAAAATTTCTATGATGAGAGATTTATCCATTATTAGATTTATGTTACAGATTATATGAATTTCTTCACTAAATCTATCCCCAAACAAATATAATATAAGCCTGATGACGTCACTGCAATTAACATCCTATGTTCCTTATATAAAACCAAGGAAGAATAAGAACGACATGCTAATTCGATGTACATTTTATTTTTGTCCTTAATTCACAATTTTGTCCTTCATGATCTTTGCATGATAATAATGGATATGTTATGATACGTACTTTTATCTTTAGAGGGTATAGTAAAAAGTTATCTGATTATATCTTTACATCTGAATATATCTGACTATATTCTTCTAAAAATCCATTAGTTAGGATGATTTATCAATTATGGAACGATCTATATAGATGAGACATTGAAATGGTAATGCTATTTACAAAGGATATGATCCATCTAATAAATTATTGAGACGTGTATTAATTAGAGAATATAGGGATGTATACTATTAATAGCCCATTATGACATCACTACTAATCCCGGACTGTTATGGAGCAATGGAAGGCATTTGTGATTTAGCATTTTGATTGGTCACATTAAGCCTCAAAAACCAATCAGGGATGGACAAAAACGGAATGACAGAGATTGACGAATGGGAATGAAGTAGACAGGATGAATACCTGACACGAACAACATTCTGGTTGCACTGCCTTGACAAAGCAGCCCCAGGCGAAACGCACCTCGGCGTTCCCTGAGTGCTGCCAGACACTGCACAATTGTATACGGGATCTATTATTGAATATATGCTGTTGTGAATTTGATGTAAAGTGTGCATGTGCAGAGACATATATAAGAAGAAGATATTCGAGTTGGGACAGAACATTAATGAACCCATTCAGTCCTTTTACCATACTTGAAAAGCATCTTACTGTGAACACACGTTAGAGAAATTGCCCGGAATCACGGTTATCATTATGGTAAATCTAATTAACATATGAAACCTATACAGCATTCTATTATGAATGTCCTATTTAGATAGCAAATCACTTAACAATTAAGGGATCTGTGCCTGTGACAGGAATTATCAGTATAAATTGTTCTTTGCTACTAATATATCCCCTCCGAGTATCTACAAATGCAACACTTGCAAAGAGACATGGATACTGTTACAATTGTATGGGTTATTAAGTGTCCACTTAGAGAACTCGCTGGGTTAGAGACATATACCTTAGATAGGACATTCTATAGATCTATTAGCACCTTGCAATAGTGCTGTAAACACCAACAGCGTCATCACCTGACATTTGTATAGATAGAGAGATCAATTAGACCAGCAGCAACAGGAAATGTTTTCATCACTTATTTCATACCTCTTTTTGCACATTCTATTCTTTACAATTTTTAATTATTTTGCTGCATATCTATATATAATATTTTAAAGGAATATTAATAAAGGTTATTTTTTTATAATAATTCAGAAACCACAATACGGGCATATTAGACCCACAAAAGTGCACTGGACATCATATCTTTATTCTTTTCTTCTTTTGAAACAGCATTGGATGTTGGCTTACTAAATGCCAGGATTTCTTCGGCGGCCATTGCGGTTCGCTGCTCTCTGTGGCTCCATTCTTGGAGGGCCGACGTGGAATCCAAGAAGGGGTTGGAGTGTTTGCCTTATGACCGTAAAGTCTTGTTTGGCCCTGATCTGGACAAAATTGTGAATTCCTTAGCAGCAGCTAAGTCGGCTTGTCTGCCTTCTGCTCCAGCCTCTTCAGGGGCTCGGACTCCATCCTTTTGGACCTATCGGGCCCCAGGTAAGACTAGAATTCAGTCCTTTCCTAGGCAATCCACCACCAAGAATCTGCCAGGCCTAAGAAGCAGCCTTGCCAAGCCTGATGACAAGTCCTCTGCTTGACGTGATGGGCCTCCTCCTGGGGGACCCCAGGGTGGGAGGCCGACTTCTTCAGTTTGCCCAGTACTGGTGTCAAACTACCATGGATACCTGGGTGAAGGAAGTGGTCTCTCTGGAGTACGCCCTCTCCTTCCAGAGAAGGCCTCCCCATCAATTCTTTTGCACAGGACCTCCGATAAACTCGGACAAGGCTTTGGCTATTCAAGAGGTGGTACAATCCATGCTGCAGGCAGGGGTCATTGTACCGATCCCATTGTCCAAAAGGACAATGGGTTATTATTCCAGCCTTTTTCTAGTCCATAAACCAAACGGTTCTTACCATCCTATTCTCAATCTCATGTCCCTGAACAAATTCCTCAGGGTACCCAGATTCAGGATGGAAACCCCACACTCAGTTATACTGGCTACCGAACTTGGGTATTTTATGGTATCCCTGGATATTCAAGATGCATACCTGTATATTCCGATTGTTTCAGCTCACCAATGTTTTCTCAGGTTTGCTGTGTCACAACAACATTTCCAGTTTCAGGCTCTGCCGTTTGGCCTTGCCACTGCACCTCGGGTGTTTACAAAGGTCACGGCAGTAATGGCATGCCCATCTGCGGCTACAGGGGATCCACCTGTTACCTTACCTATACTACCTCTGCTACTAGCAGGTCCTTAGAGGTGCTTCACCTACCTGCGGCTAACAGTGTTTGTGCTCCAGGTACAACGGTTGGTTGATAAATTGAAAGAAGTCCTCACTGATTCCGTCTCACCGGTTGCTCCATCTGGGAGCCCTGCTGGATTCACAACAGCAAAGAATTTTTCTGACAGCAGAAAAGATCTCCACTTTGTAGACACATGTACACATGTGCCTTCACAATCGCTGAGTGTCAGTCCACTCAGCAATGCAGTTACTAGGATTCATAGTGTCAACATTCGACATGATGGATTATGCCCAGTTTCATTCCTGGCCTCTGCAGCAATCAATCCTCTCCAAGTGGGATGGATTTCCCCATCATATAAGGACTCAAATGATGAAGGTACACCTATCTCTGACTTGGTGGCAACAGATGATCCACCTCACCAGGGGGTATCCCTTTTGGATCTCTTGCTGGGTCATTCTGATGACGGATGCCAGTCTTCGGGGTTGGGGTGCAGTTACAGGTCCACACTCCTTTCAGAGAAGGTGGACCATAGAGAAATCTGCGCTTCCAATCAACATAAAGAACTTCAAACAGTTTTCAGGGCCCTACAACAATCAAGGCTGCTGCTCCACAGAAAGCCCGTGCAAGTGCAGTCAGGCAATGCCACGACCGTGGCTTACCTAAACCATCAAGTAGGAACTCAAAGTCAGGTGGCAATGACAGAGGTGTCATGCATTCTGATATGGGCGGAAGGCCATCTACCACCCATATCGGCGGTGTTCATTCCAGGAGTGCTGAATTGGGAAGTGGACTTCCTCAGATTTCACAACGTGCATCCAATAAGTGTTTCAGGTCCTAGTGGACAGGTGGTGCCTTCCAGACGTGGACCTCATGGCCTCTCGACTAAATCACAAGCTGCCTCAGTACGGGTCCAGGACAAGAGACGCCAGTGCTGTCTTGGTGGACACTCTGTCAGTCAAGTGGACTTTCCAGTTTGTGTACCTGTTTCCTCCAATCTCCCTCCTTCCTTGATTAATTTGGAAGTTCAAACAAGAGGGAGGCACGGTCCTGCTGGTGGTCCCAGCATGGCCCCGCTGACCATGGTACTCAGATCTTCAGATTCTCTCCATTGACACTCCGTGGCTGTTGCCTCAATGTCCAGACCTGTTGTCTCAGGGTCCTTGCCTCTACCCAGATCTGGGTCATCTGTCTTTGATGGCATGGCTCTTGAGACATCCCTCTTAAGGTCCAAGGGTTTTCCTGGCTCTGTGGTTAACACCATGCTCAGAGCAAGAAAACCTGCCTCTGCCAGGATTTACCACAAAGTGTGGCATACCTATTTTGAATGGTGTCATCCAAAAAGTTATGACCCCCAGGTGTTTAGGATAGCCAGAGTGTTGGCTTTTCTTCAGGTAGGTTTGTACCTTTGTCTCCGCCTTGCTACACTGAAGGTCCATATCTCGGCCCTTTCAGTATGGTTCCAGCGTAGGATTGCTCCTCTTCCTGACATTTGCACTTTTCTGCAGGGGGTTCTTCGCATCCAGCCTCTCTTTGTATCTCCTGTAGCGCCTTGGGATTTGGGGAGTTGTCCATAGGGCCCTCCAGGGCCCTCCCTTTGAACCACTGGGCTCAGTGAATCTCAAATGGCTTACCGCCAAGACTGTTTTTCTTCTGGCCATTGCTTCCGTCAGAAGAGTTTCTGATTTAGGGGCTCTCTCTTGTTGTTCCCCATTTCTAGTTTTTCACAGGGACAGGGCAGTGCTTCAAACTCGCTCTGGGTTCCTTCCTAAGGTGGTCTCTAGTTTCCACATTAATGAAGAAATTATTGTGCCGGTCTTTAATTCCCCAGACCTCTCAGCAGGGGAGGTCTCATTGAATGTGGTTTGTGCCCTCAAGATTTATGTAGATCGTACCAGTTCTCCTCCAGAAATCAGGCTCCTTGTTTGTTTTTTATGGTTTCCACAAGAGGGGATGGCCAGCCAATAAACAAACTTTGGCTAGATGCTTCGAATGACTATCTCTGAGGCTTACATTCACGAGGGCCTTCCAGTCCCACCCTCTGTTACTGCTCATTCTGCTCAGACTGTGGGCCCTTCGTGGGCAGCTCATCATGGTCTTCTATTCAGACCTTTTTGAGGTATTACTCTTTTGATACCTTTGCCACTCAGGATGCTTCCTTTGGGTGGTGGATTCTCCTTTCTACACAGGAGCATCCCCGCCCCTGTGGATACTGCTTTGGGAATCCCCAAGGTCACCCTGTGGACCTTCTATGGATCCTGACGTAGAAAAGTAGAGATATAGTAAGAACTTACCCTTGTTATCTCTTTTTTTTTACGCACCTGTGCTTCAGTTGGGCTTTGCTCTGGTTTTCCGTCTCTTTCTGTGTGAGAATGTGATTCTAGTGTGTTCCAGACTTTCTTCTCTCTTTTATCCTCCTCCGGCCTTTGGCTTGCTACGTAAATGAGGAGCCTCCAGCCCGGGGACAGGGTATAGAGGGAGACCTATTGCATCCTGGGAGAAGAATTTACTGCGTAAGGTGCCCGGATGACTCTGCATCACCTATACCCCAAGGTCACCCTGTGGACCTTGTATAAACAGAGATAACAAGGGTAAGTTCTTACCATATCTCTAATTTTTGTTACTAAAATGTTAATTTGAAATTTTTTTTAAATATTATTAACTTGATTAAGTAATACATTTGAATAATTATTTTGCTTTGTAAAAAGTATCCATCAGTTAAATGGTTAACTAAATACTCCCCAACAAATTCCTATTTTACCACATTATTGCTCACCTAGGGCCTGATTTATCATGGATTGCAGTGAGACAAGTAAAGAGTCCGCACTAGTTCAAAAAAGATTTTAGAAATAATTATTAACAGAACAATATGTACAAATTATTGTATACCAACATTGTGGTCCATCCCAAGTATTAAAATTTATGGATGACTCTCGGTTGGTGGTGCGCCCACGGGATTTGTGTAATACACATAAATAAGGACATTTTTTACAAGAAACAAAAAATTAGAGAAAAAACGACAAGAGAAAAAAAGAAGACAAATATGCTTTAGTTGGGGCACTCTTGGAAAAAGTATGATATGCAAATGATAAGCTGAAATATATTAAAACTTAGCGTTTAATAAATAACCTTAAAATAAGTTCTCTCCTATAGACAACTAACAATTTACATAAAATAAACAAATAAGAGGGTCAAAAAGCTAAAAAATAGCAGTTAAGACGAATCAGGATCAAATTGATAATTAATAGATGATATAACCTAGCTAATAGGAGCAAATGGTCACAGATAATATGGGTGTAACCCAATCTCAATGTAAAGATTGCACAAATGCAACAATTTATAGTATATGTATGGATTCTTAGTCACTCTATGAATAGAATTGACAATAAGAAAATTAATTTCAACATATATACTGTATGTTCCCATACATAAACAATTAATATTACAATGTTAGTAAGGTTTTTAAAGGCAAGAATATAAATATAAAGAACTCCCCAAGCACTCTTTTGAGATCTCAGAGGGCTGGGTGAAACACAGAAAAAATGTATTTGAACCAAATTGATCATGCTTATATATAATTTAAGAAGCACGGAATATTCTGTGAGATCTATCAGCTTACTGCAGCCAAACGGTCCAGAACAGCCATCATAAATAATGATGCCGCTAATTGGAATAATCAAAATGAATTATGAGACAGAAGGTCACAACAACAGTTCGAATAGACTTTGTACATACAGTGTAACAATCACATATCACCTATATCATGCGAGTTAGCAATCAGTGTACGCTGGTAATAAACAGTATACTGATATCACATAGGTAGGGAAAGGTTTCAAAGATGGTCTAGCTCTATGGGGAAGACACTCTCGTTGTGTGATAATTGATTACTAATTAGCAGGTAAGTAAGAAAATAATAATCATACAGTACCACAGCAAATAATATATAGGTAACAAAAAAGAATATATATATATATATAATATACACAAAAATAATCTGTCACACGGATGGAGATATTGAAAAGGAACTGCTGAAGGAAGTAAGGCCTGGGGTAAAAGATACGTGGAGTCACCTCTGCTTTCCCTTGTCTAGATCAAACAAGGGCTGAGAGAGTAAATTACACGTTTAAGCCAGGTGAAACAACAGACAGCGCTTCTGCTGTCTGAGATAATAGCTGCGTCTCTCCCCTGTTACCGACTGGCATTGCAGGGGGAGTTGTCCGCTAAGGACTCAGATGAGAGAGCGCCTTGGAGAGATAGATAAAGTACCTGTATGATAGGTTGATAGACCGAGCTGCAGTATGGTGTGCTAGGAGATCCTGTTGCTGTATGCAAATGTGAGGACGCGCGTTTCGCCAGGAAGGCTTGGTCACCTGATCACCGGGACTTGCTCTTGCTTACTGATAATAAAGGACATGTGCCCAATCATGAGGTTGTATTTAAGAGTGGCTGTGGGAGAAGCCTATCAGCGTGAGATAAGTGTTCTGCCAGTCAAAAAATGACAGAGATCCAGAGGAGTGTTCAGAATAGGGAAATTAGCATATGTAAACAAACATGAAACATTGTGGTTACTGATAATCTAGAACACCAGGGAATCTACTTAAATAACAAAATGGACATAACACATTACATATTAGAAATACAACTATGAAAAATTAAACCAAAAAGATAAGAGTAGCACAAAGATAATAAGTACAAATGAAAAAATAATAAGATTTGAATACAAGAATAAACATGTAGCGGCCAAAAGGCTCCTATAGAGTTAAAATAGTTCTAAGTAGAGAAACAGAAGATTGAGAATAAGGGAAAAGGGAAATGAGAATAAATTAGAAAGATATGATGAAAGATAAATAATAATAAAAAGAACAATAAAATGATAAAGAGAAGGGGAAGGTGGTGGCATTAAAAAAATGTGGGAGAAAGCAGTTAAGGGGAAGGGGAAAACTGAATAAAGGACAAATGAAAAAGGGAGAATAAATGGAAAAAACAGGGAACTGGATGATTAATAGAAATGGGGCATATATTTGACAAATAATGAGTAAGTTAAAATATAGAAGGACGTCTAAATACAAAAGTGTCACTAAGGTGAGATGAAGATATGTCAGAAGAAGTGACATAACAATATGGTGAAAGGTAGGATAAAAGTGAAGAAAAATATTATTTAAAATATATTCTGATGAACAGGGGCTGGCTGGCAACTTTTAGCCTGGGGGCAAGTACAAGACAGTGGCCCTGATGTACCGATAATCACTCCACTCCGTAAACTTTCGGTATTGCGGACAACTATGAATCAGGTCCTCTGCTAGTACTCTTATGCAGGTCTCCAGTAGTGCCTCCAGTAGTGATACCCTCTATGCAGTGCCCCTTCTGCCCCCAGTAGTAAGTCCCTTATATAGTGTTCCCAGTAGTAGTCCACCCTATGCAGTGCCCCCAGTAATGGTACCCCTATGCAGTGCCCCTTATATACAGTAGTTCCCCCAGTAGTAGTATCCCCCCATGCAGTGCCAATAGTGGTACCCCTTATGCAGTGCCCTTTAAATAGTGGCCTCAGTTGTAGTGTCCCCCTATGCAGTACCCCCAGTATTGCCCTTTATATAGAGCCCCAGTAGTGGTCCCCCGATGCAGTGCCCCCAGTGGTAGCTGCCCCTCTATGCAGTGCCCCTAGTGGTAGTCCCCCCCTTGTAGTGCCCCTAGTAGTAGTCCCCCCCATGCAGTGCCCCTAATAGTAGTCCCCCAATGCAGTGCCCCTAGTAGTTGTCCCTCCCTTGTAGTGCCCCCAGCAGTAGTTCCCCCCTTGTAGTAACCCCAGTAGTAGTCCCCCCCCTTGTAGTGCCCCCAGTAGTGGTCCCCCCCTTGTTGTGCCCCCAGTGGAGGTCCCCAATATGCAGTGCCCCTAATAGTAGTCCCCCAATGCAGGGCCCCTAGTAGTTGTCCCCCCCTTGTAGTGCCCCCAGTAGTAGTCCCCCCCTTGTAGTGACCCCAGTAGTAGTCCCCTGTCAGACTCTCATTGGCTGCTACTTAAAACAAACACACAGCTGCTAGCGCCGGCGGCTGTGTGTTTGTCAGTCACTGTGTAGCGCTGACCGAACTCCGTCCAGTCAGTGCTACACGCGCGGTGCAGCCTGTGTCACAAAGACACAGACTGCCCATGACCCTGGATAGTATATGGCGCTGCGGCCCGGGGGGCACATGGCACCCTGCCCCCCGGCCCAGCCCGCCTCTGCTAATTAAATATAGTCTAATTGACAGTGAATAAGTGTCACAGGTCCTGAGTAGTAAATCAAGGTGAAAGGATAAAGAAAGGATATGTGAGAAGCAGGGTGAGGTGGAGTGCGACTAAGGCATATTTGTCTTTTTTCTCTCATTTTTTGTTTCTTGCAAAAAATTTCCTTATTCATCATGAATTGCAACAGCGTGTGCAGATCAGCCGATGGTGCTTACCGCGCATGCGTATGCTTCGCAGTGTACGTGCATGAGATAGCATTGCGATCACCTACGCAGACAGAGGAATGGGACATCAGCATTTGGGGGTGGTGATGGGGGAGTGGATGGAGAAATGCAGGCATGCCTGTCCGTTTGAACGCCATTGTTTGGGCATGCATAAATTAGCCACTGTGATGGCATACACAGCTTGTGTACTCACTGTGTGGGACAGGTCTTGTATTTGTGTGTGAGGGGCCGATTTTACTAGATTTTCCTGATATACGCAGGACTGCAAAGTATTACGGAAGTGAGATAGCGGTAGTGGGCGTCTCTATGCTGGCTGTGTAATGGCTTTGTGATTGCATTCATTAGCATATTTTCACAGCAGATCTTCGTGTGTAATTATAGCCGCGATTGCAGTAGCGATCCGTAGTGAATCAGGCCCCTAGAACCAAGTTAGGGGGTTCCTCCTCTTTTTGATAAAATTTATGAAAGTAGTATATTATATAATTGTACATTATGTGTACTTCTAAGCAATCAGAATGGCTTTTCTCATGCTCTAACCAGTGAAGCCACTCTGCTTGATTAGAGGCACAAGGTTATAGACTGTCACTTAGTCTAGCATAATTACCTATGAAGTTTAGTGGGTTTTTTAGCACACAAAAGCATAGAAGAAGAAGAAATATCATGAGCCCCAACATGCCCAACAGTGTAGGCATGATGGCTTACTACTAATCAGGGGTGTTTGGGAAGGGTCCTAATTCTATCAGCATGGGGCTGGTTTCTCCTGGGCCTGGTGAGGTCGAGAGGGATTGGCTTGCCCAATTCCCTAGAGAATGTGCTGAATTGGCAAAGGCTGGTTGACTTTATTGCATATTGGTGCATATACTCAGGTTTTGTGTACACTTTTTTGATACCAAAATGCACTAATTTTGTGGCCAATTCTGCCTGAACGGAATCATTCAGTAAAACATGGACATTTTACTGACACCATACCTCCCAACTGTGATTACAGTGGTACAGTCCAATTTCCAGGGGGATGTCCAGTTGTCCCACTATTGTACCGTCAAGAGGCGTTAAAACAAATTGTATTTTTATAATAAAATCACCCATTGGGGGCATGGCAATTTGGAAACTTCCTAAAGTTGGGAGGTTTGTAAGCCAACAGTGATAATTCCTTCCACTTCATAGGACACCTGCTCTACAAATTATAATTGTTGCAGATTTGTAAGACACTACAGTGCTGCACAGCACCGGACAGTGGGGAAACAGGACACAAATAAAACAGGGCGCACAGAAAACAAAATAAATGCACACATGAAAGCAAAGGTTTGCGAGGGCCCTGCCCATAAGAGTTTACTATTTATTATTAAATGACACAATGACTAGGTGAACACAGTATCCCCAAATATTCAATGTATAAACTTGTGAGAATATCAAAAATGTGCGAGGTAGGATATAGAGCTAATGTGCAGCCAACATGCCACACTGATTGATCTAGATAGGTTTTACTGCCCTACACCTGTCACAGTTTACACAAACAAGACAAAAGGGAGCAATTCAATTGTTTTATCACGCCGGACTTCTGTCACAACCCGGGTCTGTTTCCCTGCCGCTGGGTCACTTACCGATTCTGCCAGCATTCTCTATCACATCCCAGATGCAAAGGCTTCAGTATTTCTCTGCCTGCTAGGCCTCAAGCAAGATCTATGCATACTTGCCTACTTTTGAAAAAGCATTTCAGGGAGATTGTGAAAGCAGCACCTATGAGCGTGGTGGTAAAGTGGGCAGTACTGCCACATCTGAGAGGCGTGTCATAGACCTGACTTATATCAAAATGTAAATGAGCCCCAAAGCAGTTAGTAAGATCTACTTGTTGATGAAAACACACTGATACTTCTCAGAAAATACATGTAACCATAGGGATCATTGTGCCTTATACCTAATGCAGGGCAGTTATACTAATGATCACATTTGAATGTATATATCTCTGTTTTTTCTTTTATATAACAGTGTCATAATGGGGGTAAGGTGAAATGAGGGAGATTGGTAGACTCTTCAGGGAGACAGGGAGATTGCTGCTATTTCAGGGAGTCTTGGCAAGTATGGATCTATGCCTGCTACAGAGTACTGCAGTGACAAGTCCCGATCATCTGTCTGCAACAGCCAATCAAGTGATAGCCTGAGCCTCACCGTACCACCTGTATCTGCTCAGCCTATCCCAGGTAATCCAGGGGTATATATCCCAGCTGCTGACTCTACCTAATTGCCAGTACTGTGTCTAACCTCAGTTCCCACTGAGTGAGCTATACTGAGCTCCTGTTACTTACCTGTTTCCTGTTGTGCAGTTTTGTTTCTATCTGGTGCATGGATTCCTGCAAGTGATCTACACCTGGGGCAGCTATCCCACTGGCTGCACAGAGAATCTCAACCTTTTTAGTTGCAAAGGAATTGGTACAAAATCACAGGTTAAACATAATGAAGCATTGCATGTCGCTCATATCTGACCTCTCAATTTAGAAATATATAAATGTATGTGCTATTATGTAGCAATGCCTAAATGTATGACACAAAGTGGGTGCTATGACCACCAAAAAGGTTACTACATCCTGTACTCTACCTGCAGCTCATCCCTCTCTACACATTACCGCCTCTTTAATCTACTCTACTATTATAAACACACATGAGCTTTTAACTTGTCTATACACATTGACAATAATATCTACAACCTGTCACCATAAATATCTTTCATACAAATCCCACAAATATATTTATATCTCTCTCCTGCTGCTTCTGTTAGCTGGTGGCATATCACCAAATCCAAACCCGACCCATATGCCCCACTCACAACGCAATATTAATTCAGCTAATCTCATAAACATTGCGTGCCTCCCTTCACCCTTCAAGTCACTAAAATGTGCCTTATGGAATGCACACTCAGGGCCTGATTCAGAGCCGGACACTATTTGCGGCCGCTCGTTCAGAAAAAGGGGCTGGCTATTTAAATTAAGCGCTCGCTCTTTGCGGTCTGTTGACGCCTCTATGTCTGAACGAGCGAACGAAACATGCGCTCACTATTTTGGAAAAAACGCCCCCTGGCCGCTCGCATCATACGTCATCTCTGCTATTTATTTGATTAATCGAGTACATCGAAAGGCGTATGAACTGCTCGCTATTCTTGTGGTAGCATATTCCTACCGCAATCATGCAAGCAGTTCAGGCTAAAAGACAACCAAGTGACGTGGTCAATGACGCTGCTTTGTTAATTATGCACACCCTTAAAACGCTCGTTTTGACCATTTGGCACGCCTACGTTCGGGTTTTCTCCGCTCCCCTTTTTCAAGCACTTTCCCCTGTTACCACCCACAAATGCCTCATCCTGTCACTCAAATTAGCAGGCATTCGCTATTTTGCAAACACACGATTTTCGACCGCAATGACTGGTTCGCGCATGCGTACTAAAGTCTAAAACCCATACGCATGCGCAGATGTGTGAACATCGCTCGGAGCGAACGAGCGGCCGCTGACGAGCGGCTCTGAATCAGGCCCTCTGTCTGTAATAAGCTAACATCCATCCATGACCTCTTTATTTTAACTAACCTCAACCTTCTGGCAATAACAGAAACATGGCTCACACAAACAGGCACTGTCTCCCCTGCAACACTTTCACATGGTGACCTACACTTCTCACACACCTCCAGTCCCGGAAATAGTAAAGGAGGTGGGGTAGGAATATTACTGTCCCTATCTTTCACATACACAGTTCTCCCACAGTGACCTTCACTCACATGTACATTCTATCACCCCTTACTCTCTGTTAGTTGCTGCTATCTATCACCCACCTGGGCCACGCCAACAATTTATGGAACATTTTTCTGCCTGGCTCTCTCACTTCCTATCCTCAGACATCTCCACCATCATTATTGGTGATTTTAATTTCCACATTGACAGTCCACAATCCCTAGGTCTTAAGGACACCGCTCTTTCTTGGTTCTCATCCTACCTATCTAATCATTCTTTCACTGTTAGTTTTTCTGATTCTGCCTCCTGCTTCCTACATCTATCAGTTGGAGTACCGCAAGGCTCTGTCTTAGGTCCTCTGGTATTCACAATCTATACCACCTCTCTTGGCAAACTAGTCCGCTCTTTTGGATTTCAGTACCATCTGTTTGCGGATGATACTCAAATCTACCTATCCTCCCCAGATTTATCACCATCTGTATTGGTCCGTGTCACTGTATATCTTTCTGCTAATTCATCTTGGATGTCATCTCGCCACCTGAAACTTAATATTTCTAAAACAGAATTAATTATATTTCCACCGGCCAATAACAGTTACCAACCTGATCTCGCTATCGCTGTTGATAACATCGACAATCCACCCTGCCCTACAAGCCTGCTGTCTAAGGGTCTCATTCAGACCCGCTTGCAAGCGCTTGAGCGCTCGCAAGCAGGTCGATATTGGGCCCTGCGCACGTGCAGTACAGTGCAGTGCATTGGGCACTGCGCGTGCGTAAGCCCCGGAGTAAGAGAGAAATTCTCTCGCTCCGGGACTCACTACAAAAGGGGCGGCTGTCGATGGTGATCGACAGCTCGTCCCATTTTGTAGGTGGGGTGGCTACACAAACGGATGCGTTCCCGACGGAATGCCTGCCATTTGGGGGCGGCCCCACTGACATCACTCGTGTAATATAGCCGAAAGCTCACTGGGGCTTGCGGTAGATGAGACCCTACTACAAGGGTCTCATCGCAATCCCCGATTGCGACCATCAACCTGGCCGCAGCCTAGCAAGCGGCCAGGAGGCCAGGTCACAAAACACATGCAGCCACCCTCATTCATAGCGAGCGCTCGCATTTTGCGAGCGCCTCTGAATGAGGTCCTAAGTGTCATCCTCGACTCTGAACTGTCCTTTGTTACCCACATTCAATATGTCTCAAAATCATGTTATATACATCTAAAAAAAAATACCAAAATTTGACCAGATCTCATAAGACACTGCAAAAATGCTAATCTATGCACTCATTATTTCCCACATTGACTATTGCAATAGTCTCCTTACTGGTCTACCCAAAAACAGGCTCTCGCCATTACAATCCATTATGAATGCAGCTGCGAAGCTAATCTTCCTTGGCAAATGTTCATCGTCTGCTGCTCTGATCTGTCAGTCCCTCCATTGGTTGACGGTTTTCTACCGTATTCAATACAAAATACTTTTACTTACACATAAGGCTATTAACCAAACCACATCAACACTTATCTCAAAATATCTCCCAACCCGACCTCTCCGCTCAGCACAAGATCTGTGTCTTTCATCCCCACACATTTCTTGCTCCCATTCACTATGGCAGGACTTTTTTCGGGCTGCACCCACTCTATGGAATGCCTTACCACACACAATAAGTTTTTCCTCTAGTCTCCAATCCTTCAAGCGTTCCCTGAAAAGTCACCCCTTCAGACAAGCTTATCAGATTCCAGAACTGCTCACATAACCTTCATAGCTTCCATATCTAATTACATCCCCTTTCACAGTCCACACATAACCTCACACATTCAGGGGTATTCAATATGGGTGCGATAACATCGTTTTTGCATTAATATCGCAATTATGACGTCATTATCGCAGGTTTTACTTTTACACCCTATTCAATTTCAAAGACTTATCGCAGTTTTGACAAGTCTTTGATAAAAAACGGTGATAACTTTTCACCATTGAATAGGTGTCGAAAAAAAGTGCAGAATTGGGGTTTAGGGGTGCAGGCTTAAAAAAAAATAGCCTGCACCCCTGAGAATGACATTTAAAAAAGAACTGTGTCAAAAAAAGTAAAAAAAAATAGGGACACCCCAAAAAATTAATTTAAAAATTGGGGTGCAAAAAAAAAAAAAGGGAAAAAATTGTTAAACAATAGGGAAATAGGTTCAGGGCTATTCTGCAAGTATGTGGCAGATGTTTTCTAGAATAGAATTATAGCGGCAGGTGCACAAATGCAGAATTTTTTAAAAAATACTTTAGGGACACCAAAATATGCTAGCACTCATTTTCATGTACCCCAAATTTGTGCTCTTCTGCATCACTTCTTCAATGTCGGGAAAAAAACACCTGCTGCGGCTATTTAACACCCGACTTTCAATTAAAGGCTAAAACGGGGGTACCCATAGTGTTCCCCCATGTTTTTACAACTTTAGGGGGGTCTTACAATTATTTTAAGGCAAAATTTGTAACTTTACGCAAATCCAACTTCGTTGTTTCCCGTTTTCGTTAATTTTATATTGAATAAGGGGATAAGCGGGAATGCGCACCAGACTTTAACGCAGGAAAAAACTCCGATATGAAACGTTAACTTCGACAGTGAAGTTAACGTTTCATATTGAATACCCCTCATTGTCTTTATTTCACATCCTCCTGAAATTTGTCCTACATTCCTGTGTGACTGGATCATGCTGCCCACCAAGAAACTCTGCATTCTGGCTGGACCAAAATGCAATATATAGCACCTATCCTTGTGTATCAATGCCTACTTCCCTATAGATTATAAGCTTGTGAGCAGGGCCTTCCTACCTATATATCTGTCTGTTATTACTCAGTTTTGTTCTATTAATGTTTCCAATTGTAAAGGGCAATGGAATATGCTGCGCTGTATAAGAAACTGTCAATAAATAAACTAATAATAAGCAGAGATGCCTTGGTGTGGCTGGTGGCTTAACCATATTATATGTACAGAGATGGAACTGCCAGAGACAATGGAGGTGATCGCCGCCAGGCGCTAGCCCTGCAGGGGGCACCTCTCTTCCATTGTCCCAGCCTGCTTCCTCCGTCCCTTATTAGTTTTGCCCACAGTTCCAGGGTCAGACTGGAATGTCGGGCACAGTGAAGCTGCTTGCCGGCATCGGGCCTTCTGTTTGTGTGCAGCTTCGTGGAGGGGAGGAGACAAACTGCTGCAGGGTGCTCAGAGCACCTAGCAGCAACAGGTAGGCACAGCCACAGACTAACAGCTCCCTAACAAGCAAGCGTGTGTGTGTGTGTCTGTGTGTTTCATTATTTATTTTCTGGGGGTGATGTGTTTTGATACTGTCTGCGGTGGTGTATTAATATTGTGTGTGTGTGTGTGTGTGATACACAGTATTCATATTATATGTGTTAGCCGTTGGTCACTGCTGATGATCTCTGTGTTATATGGCAGTCACTTCAATACTCTCTTCATTGCATAGGGGACACTGCGACACTGCATTACATGCCGGTCAATGTGACACTCTCTGCATTATATGGCCTGCACTGCGACATTGTGCATTATATGGGGTCACTATGACACTCCCTGCAATATATGGCGGGCACTGTGACACTCTGCATTATATGGTGGGCACTGCAACACTGCATCATATGGCGGGCACTGCAACACTCTCTGCATATGGTGGGCACTGATGCTCTCTGTATTATATGGCAGGCACTGCAATGCTCTCTGCCTTATATGGCGGTCACTGATGCTCTCTGCATTATATGACAGTCACTGCAACATCCTCTGCATTGTATGGTAGTTGGTGTGATGTTCTCTGCATTATATAAAAGTCACTGAGACACTCTGCATTACATGGCGGGCACTGTGACACTCTCTGCATTATATGAGGGTCACTGCGACACTCCCTTTATTACATGAAAGGCAGTGCAACACTCTGCATTATATGGCAGGCACTGCAACACTGCATTATATGGCGGGCACTGTGATGCTTTCTAATTTACATGGTGGGCACTGCAATGCTCTCTACATATATGGTGGGCACTGATGGTCCCTGTATTATATGGCAGGCACTGCGATGCTCTCTGCATTATATGGCGGTTACTGATGTACTCAGCATTATATGGCAGTCACTGCTACATCCTCTGCATTATATGGTGGTTGCTGTGATGTTCTCTGCATTATACGGTGGTCACTAAAATGCTTTCTGTATTGTCTGGCGGACACAAAAATGCTTTCGGTGGTGTATGGCATTGACTTAATTGCTATTCATATTGTATGGTACTCATTAAAAATGCTCAAAAGTATTGTCTGGCATTCACTAAAATGCTCTCTGTATTGTCTAGCATCACTAAAATGCCCTCCGTATTATCTGGCACTCGCAAAGATTTCATAAGGAATGAATGCAACAGTCACTGACTGTTCTGCAAGCTGTAGAGAAGAAGGAGGAGGCAGTCTGCAGAGGAGAGAAAGGGGCCCCTCCCCTTTGGCTACTTAGGGCTTGGTGCAGTTCCCAGCTCCCAGACAAGCTCCCTGTTTGTTGCGGCCGCAGCACACGTGTCTTTGCTGAACACTGGTAGAAGAGTCAGGAAGAGGAACAGCCAGCAGACACATTAGAAGAAGAAGAGAAGTGCAGAGGACCACTAAAGTAAGAACCGGAAGGGAGGGGGAAGGTGCTGGAGAGAGCCGAAGTACATGGGGCTGGAAAAAAAGGGTTGGGATAAAGAGAACTGGGAACAGTTGAAGAGAACAAGTAAAACAGGGAGGTTTAATATGAGATTTGGCAGACTTATTTTGGCCAATAAATTCCATATGTTTTAAAACATAATATTAAGTGAGGAGTGGCTATATTGTCTCCAAACAATTTAGTATCTGGCCAAGTTACAACTGAGTTCAAAACCCCAGCAGCAAAACTGTAAGAACAGGTAGGAGACAGCAGCACTCTCTAACATCTATTCCCGACTCTGGTGGTACTATCCCAAGCTGTCAAGACAGATGTCCCACGTCATGCTGCACTGCTGATAAAAGAGAACAGTGTGCAATGAAAAGTGGTTATTTACGCAACAGTGACATTTGTCTTTTTCATTGAATAACCTCTTGACTTAACAGTTTAAAATTATGACCTCTTTCCTGCAGCATTATAGGGGGTGTGACTAGTAGCCTGTATAAACACTGGGCCACATGCTTGGACTGTCGCTCCTGGTTAAGATGGCAGCCAGCCCAGCCAAACCAGACACACTGTTCTGGCATGTTGTGTTCATTGCTGCGCTATCTGCAGCAGAATTAAAAGTAAGGGGGCATGGCTTAGCAGCTGTGTGGACTGGACGTGGTGCGGCTTGGCATCTGCAGCCACGCCGATTGTTTGTGTTTCCCGAGACTCTCTCCCCCTTGGTGCCATCCTCAGAGGTGTCCACTGACTTCCTGCTGCCCGGTGATTATGCGGGTGGCTCCGGAGGCTGATCCACGGCCTCAATTTTCGGCACTCGAGCATTAGCCGCGGACCAGCTGGAAGTGCCTATATATAAGGGTGAGTGCCCCCACCCTCATTGAAGACCCCTGCAAGCTCCCCTTCTGTCTACTGCTCCTTCACATAAACCCCCTGGTGCTGGCCCAGCTACAGGAATCACAGAGAGGGGAGGCCGCTATCTTGGTGAAGCTGACTCCAGGAGAGGGACTGCTTGTTGCCACCTGGTAAGGTGGGACTCATCCCTGTACCCAGAGGGATTGCCTGTGCCTCCTGAAGTACCACTACTCTCTCTTCTACAGCACAGAGACTTCCTTCTTCTTGCATTTCTCTATGGGGCCTATTCATCATCACTTAATTTTTACAGAAGCATGTGAAAATGAAAATTTTCACCTGCAATTGTAAAAGTTATCGGGCCATTCATCAAGTAGGTAAAGCAGTAGATATAACAGATATCTCCTATTTACCTCTCTTTTGCGGAATGGCCCACTGTCCCCATACACTAGTATGGGGACAGAATTCATCAAGCTCCTATAATATTATATTTTCGGAGCTTGACTGTGGGAGCATTCGCCATCTTCAGATGGTGAATGCTGCTGCTCCGGGCTTGTTGCAACCTGCTCATTCCCTATGGGAAGAGGGTCCGTGTTGCGAAGAGAAGGATCCCTCTGTCCCTGTCCGGTTCCTTCCGCCGGACGTCGGGGCTCTTGTGCGCATGCGTGATCTGTAGGGCGCGCATGCGCAGTCCCGTCACTGCTCCTTAGGAGCAGTGAAAAGATTTGCTGCTCCGAAAAGGATCAGTGAAACCGCTCGCGGGGACAGGAGACGGGGATTTCGCGTCAGCTCTCACTGTGCCGGAGAAATAATGACTTGCTGCGGCGAGTTAGGATGTTAATTATTGGGTCCGATAATTAACATCATGAATAAGCCCCTATGTCTGCTGTCCTGCATTGATGGCCAAAGGGTGTATATAATATTCAGTTCACAGGGAGTGCTTTGCTGCACTATTGAAGTTTTCTGGCAGCGCCATCTAGTGGAACTCTGAATTAACACAAAGATTTCTCAGTACTCTCTTCTCAACGATCCACTTTTACATTTATTTCTGCTTTGCTTGGCGACATGACAGAATTTTCTGATGTGACCACCCACGAATAGCGACCATGGTTGCCTAGCCTCTCTATTTATGGGGGAACGTCGCCGAAAGACGACCTAACGCATATAACACAGTTGACATTTATATTTCTTGCTATGTTTCTCTGAAAGCCAGTTTTTTCTTTCTATGTCAACACCTCCTCTTTAATACATAATGGGGAAAAATAAGAAGTTCGCTGCTGAGAAAGAGTCCTGTCCCCCCACTCAAACTCCTTCCAGGTCTGACATGCGCCAGTTTTTTAAGTCGTCTGGTCCATCACCTACTAGTGAGGACTCCTGCTCCTTGCCATTACCTGCTCCTGACCTCTCTACCGACCTTGAACCTCCTGCTAATTCTCCTCAGTCTGCCCAACTCCCTGATGTTGGGGATCTTTCTCAAGTGCTTCATCTTCTACTGTCTATGCCTACTCGCCAGGACTCAGTGACACTATACACTCTGAACTGGCAGATATTAATCGGACATCTCCCATCTCTGTGAAAGGTGGCACAATGTGAGGACTTCCGGGATGTGTCCATGGAAGCATATAATGGCCTTCAGGAGGTGGTTGTTCGCCTGGCATCAATGCTAACTTGCATGTCCCAACGGTTAAACGATCTGGATAATAGAGGCAGACATAATAACCTCCAGATTCGAGGTGTGTCGGGAGATATTTCCACTAACAGCCTAGTTTACTATCTTACAAGAATGAACTCCTGGATAAAGATCCTGATTCCACCATCCTCTTTGACAGGGCTCACCAGCGTCTCAGACACCGTAGCACAGCGGCTGACCACCCCAGAGACGTTATGTTGCCTTCACTATTACACACAGAAGGAGGAAATTTTGCGCAAGGTTCGTAATCAGGACTCTGTCGAGATTGACAGCCAGAAAATTCAGATTTTCCAAGATCTATCGTGGTCTACTCTTCAACTCTGCAGGGCTCTCAGACCCCTCATAGCAGAACTACGCAACCTGAACTTGTGTTACCGTTGGGGCTTCCCGTTTAGCTTTCAGGTAACTAATCAGGGAAAACAGTTGATTCTGAAAGATCCATCAGACCTAACCACTTTCTGCTCCGCATTGGGATTTCCACCCCCTCAGCATCCTGACTGTCGAGATTTGGTTTCCAGTCCTATTCCACCCGCAATGAAGTTGGATGGTGAGCAGTTGCAGGTAGTTGAGCTTTCTGCAAAAAACCCAAAGCATCGCGGATGTCCTTCTGACGGCCAAGTTACCTGGACTTTCTGCGGTCTTCATCTTTTTTCCCCACTCTTCTAGTAGCTGGAATAACCCGGACTTCCGCTTATAGGTTTTTCTTCTTTCAACGCGGTTTCACTTGCTAGGTTTATCCGGAGTAGAATTCTCTGCCCTTTTGCTGGCGGTGTGATACTCCTTTAACCCCAATAGTTCACTGACTGTTTTTTGGACTTGTGTTTACCAGGGGTTCCGTGAGTATGCCATGTCTCTGTGCCTTATTTTTACAATTATATCCGATTTATAATTTGCTAGCCTTTTCGTTAGGGTCCAAGTTTTCAATGTATACGTATGAGTTTTATTATTTTTCATATCCTTGAGATGTGTTGATATGTTTTCTGTTTTATTTGTTTTCTATATGTATTTTTTATGCATAGCGCTTTTATTTTTTTGTTTAATCTGAACTACTGTGTTTGTGAGTATGTGTATTACACTTTACTTATACTGTTAGTACGGCAAACTGCATATGCTAGCCCTTACGTTCGGGCATGCTCCTTGGTTTACTTTGCATTACCTCACCGATTTTTGCATCTCCTATGCTGCACCTCCATTGAACCAATGACATGGTCAGATTATGCCCCAATAACTCTCTCACTTTTTACCTCTCAGACTTCCCCTAGGCCTTGCATTTGGTGGTTGAATGAGAGCCTTTAATCAGACACTTATTGCAAACCCCAGCATGGTCAAACTTTAACAGATTACTTTTATGTAATTGCTTCCACTGAGGTCTCCAACCTTACTGTATGGGAATCTCACAAATGTGTGATCCAGGGAAAATTGTTTCAGCTGGGTTCATATCTTAAAAATCAGTGTGAGTGTAGGAAGTTGCAGTTGTTACAGCAGTTCGGAGCTCTAGAACTAGCGCATAAGGCTTGTCTGTGGTAGATCCGGTGGCTTTAACATTGGCCAGGGCAGAACTGAATAAATTACTGAATGAGGGAGTGAAGCAAGATTTTTGTCTCTGTAGAAATTGCTATTTCCAATGGGGGAACAAACCGGGGAAATTGTTAGCGTGGGCATTAGCCACTTTTGATTGGTCCTTATTTAGACTACTTTATTTAAGGCCCGTATAAAGATCAATGGACCTCTTTCAGCGCCAGTTCGCTCACTACTAATGTGGGCTTTGTGTATAAGGGTCACTTCTGTGGACATTGTGTAAAAGGGCCACTTCTGTGGGCATTGTGTAAAAGGGCCACTTCTGTGGGCGTTGTGTAAACGGGGCACTACTGTGTGTCGTAACATAAATAAGAGACACTACTTTGTGAATCAGGGGCATTATGTGCGGTGTAATGTGAATAAGATTGTGCACTGTGACTCCTTGGGCCGTATCCCACTGTGTAAACAAGTACTGTGACTCTGCTGGCCGTACCCCACTAGGTGGGTGGGAGGGCACAAGGACCATTCCATCTTGCACTGCCTTTCATTTCTGCCACTGCTGTGTGGCAATGTTTCATAGATGTGCTTTAAACTGTGGTGTTTGTGTCGCTTAGTAACCAGCCAGCTCACTGCAGCCTTTAGCCAATAATGGTGAAAACAATATTATAAGCTGTGATATGGTCTAAATTGACTGGAAATTAATGTTATTGAGGTTAATAATACTCTAGGAAGAAAAAAAAGCCCAATTTATGTGATTTTAGCTTTTTTGTCAATTTTTGTAAAAAATCCAAATCCAAAGCCAGTCACCGCAGTTTGGCAAATCCAAATCCAAATCCAGACGTCGAATTAGAACCAAATCAAAATCCGGCAAAAATGGTGCGGCGCACATCCCTATAGTGGGTACACACTGAATAATTTACATGATTTGTCGTTCCGATGCGTCGGAATCGGCCAAATCGTGCAAAAAATCATCTAGTGTGTAACCAGCTTTAGAGTGACACTGATGGCATAGAACTATTTTTTCTTTATAAGTGACCTAACATTTGCGTCTCAGCTAGTGGCAGTAATGTGAAAAAAGCACATACGAATTATTTCACATCAAAGTCCCTAAAGTCTCTACTTCTAGGCAGCTCCTGACTTTTCATTTAAAATTGAACATCAACAACACAACAATGATGTTTTGCCTTGCTCGTTCGCTTCCCTAATTTGTTCCAGTGTGTGAGTACCAATGTAAATATTCAGCCTGACTTTTAAGAACATTTTTCAAACCGGCGCCATTTTCTTTATTTACCCTGGCCGCCATCAACTGTAGTTATGCCTCTGTACAGGCACAATTGCGTCATTGGGGTCAGTGTCACCCAGTTTGCCAAAAAAAGAGGGCGTGGCCTTGCAAGTCCCCATTTTCATCACGCTGTGGGTGTGTCCAGTACTCCCTGAGTTGCTGGGCTGCCCCCAGAGACTCTCCCCACACTGCTGGCTCATCCTCAGTAACAGAGAGCTGGGCGCAGCAGAATAACCTCATAGTGCAACGCCCGCCTCCCAGTCACTGAGCAGGAGACAACATTTTGGTGTCACTTCCTCAAATTGGGGAGACCTGGTGCGCTTCGCATCCCCCTAGTGATGCCACTGGTAAGGCCCCATCTCAGATTCCCTGCGCTGACTATACTGTTTAAATTTGTAGAAGGACAAGCAGCAACACAGGGCATGTGATGTTCCACCACCTCTCAAGGACCAATTTTAGCCCTGTGTATTTTAACTTTGCACCTACCAGAGGGGATGGGAACCAAGCCGCATGATATGTGTTGCCGGGCCTACCATTCAGGGCCATCACGATGCACTCAGCAGGGGAAGCATTACGGGGGACGCTGGGTTGGAGAACTAGTCTGCAGAGGCAACATCGGCCATCTATACATTGCCGCTGCACCTGTCAAACTGTGCACAACAGTGTCATGGTGGGTGGGCCTAGCAGGCACTTTGCCGTCGATCCACCCCCCTTCCCTCCCATGATCTGTGCTCACGAGTCACCACCATCTACCAAACAGACTGACAGGAGTGCAGTGCGTGCAGGACGTCAGGCATTCTGCGCTAATGAGAGCAGATAGCAGAACTGCTGCAGGAGGCTGGCTCTGTGATAGCAGACAGCCAAAGAGGAGCCTGACACAGAGAGAGTAACCTAAAAAGGATAGCCCTGGAGAAGACGGAAGAAAAAAAAAGTTGAAGAAAAAAGATAAGAGTTTTATTATAAATAGATATATAAATATCTATTTAATAAGGAATTATTTAGTACTTGTGTACTTTACGGACTCATTGCAGAAAGAAACCAATGAATGTTTTAAATGGTACTTGTGTACTTTACGTACACAAGTACCGAAAGTTGTCCCCACCTAAAGAAGAAAGTTGTCCGCTCGCCACGCTTTTGGCTCGGTGGCTCGCTACGCTAGCCACAAGGTTATGTTCCCCCTCTATGCCCACTTAGATGGTAGGGAATGACGCTGGACACTGGGAATGACGCTGGACAATGGCTGATGACGTCAGGGTCCTCTCCGTGAAGGGGATTTAGACATTACCATGATTGAAAATAATAACACTACACAACAATGAAAATGTATCCGATGTGAAAATAGTTACTTCTAATTGATTTCAGCATGCAAAGAATTAATATGACATTTAAAACTCTCAGCTCTGAGTTCTGAGATATAGCCCATTTATAATGATGTGGGGGTATTCCTAGTGATGTGGGCAGAATGGAGAGAATCTTACCAGCAATCTGTGTTCCGCGCAGAGGGGGCAGGGCCTAATGACCCAATTAAATGAATCAGTTATTTGCCCCCTCCCCTATTCAGATGTATGCGATTCATGGGATTACCCACACAAGATAACTGTGGTGCACTGAGTGACAAGCATAGTGAGCGATTCCACCAAGACATTTCAGCAATGCAACAAAGATATCAGGGCAGGTGAATCACTACTGTTGGACAGTGACAAGAGATGCCCCAGAAGAGGAGTACAAGCGACAAGCAAAGAGAAAGCACCCCCATTAATAGGCCACTATATTAGATAGTACTTTCGTATGCTGTATGTTTGTTTCGTATGCTGTATGTTTGTTTCGTTTTGTGTTCTTATTTGTGATTGATTGAATTAAAACAACTGTTATTTATTTTCTATAAAGAAAATATCAGATTTTAAAATAGCTTTTCACTGTGACTATATTACTAATGTACATACAGTATAGTGCAAATAGTGTAGCTAGTGTAGCTAGTAAAAACATTCTGAAATCATTTTAGTTTTTCTTGACCTCAAATTAGTAATGTATGACTATTTTTAGAAAGGGAAACAAATTAAAAGTATTAATTTGTTGTACAGTGTAATGAGTAGGACACGTGTGTACTTTACGGACTAATTGCAGAGAGAGCCCAAGTGCCAATTATTTAATTAAGGAAAACTGTTGTGGGTTAAAGATAATGGTATATATTTAAAAATATTACTTATGATTACTTATAATTAAGAATGTATACACATTAATTATATATAAAGATATTGTTAAAGTGATTGTGAGGTAAGTTTCTAACATTTCTTTTTTGTTATGTTATTAATGCAGTTTCTACAACATATAGGAGTGAAAAAAAATGGGGCATCCAATTAGGAGCGAATTACTAGCGGCATGAGAGATATGTCAAGAGGACATATTTGTAGGAGGGCACAAATTTATAGTTTGCAGGGTGGTGCTGAACACCTAGCACCAGCTCTGCTGGCACCTCTATGGAGCTTTAAATACTGGCCACTCCAGTAAATAATGGGTTATGGAGTGGTGTTCTGCATTATGTACTTCTCATATCATATAGTCGTCGTCAGGGGTGGGCTGGGCCGGGGGGCAGGGTGCCATTTGCCCCTTGGGCTGGTACTATTTCAGTCCTGGGGGCCGTCAACTGCCAAACGCTGCATGAATGGCTGTCTCACTAGCGGCCGTCCAAGGCACTGCCCATTGAAACACCGGCGGCATCCCCTCTCCCGATCGCCCGTCCACCCGCAGTTCAGACATCATATAGCGGCGTAGTGGAGTGGAAGGCTTCGCTGCCCGCCCCGGCCCTCACTGTGCCGCATAGTGTATTGGCGCCTCCTTGTGATGTCACCTAGGTGACGCCCCCACCAAAGCATCATCAACAACACAGCCAAGCATTAGCAGGAGCTCAGCATCAGCTCCGAGGAGGCTGCTCGACCACCTGGGTGACTGACTCCAGTGTCAGTCCTGCAGTGCTGCTGATTGGGGTGTCGTTTCTTGGTGGCTGTTGCTACTGATATGTAGGCACTTACAGAAAATATATTTTTGAAGCAGCATATATTTGTGGGTGTGAACACTGTTGTGTGTGTGTGTGTGTATATATATATATATATATATATAGTCTAAGCACCTGGTCTCCTCAGTCTCTGACACCCCAAACTCTCTGACCCCCCCCCTCCCTTGCTCTGCTCTACCTTTTGTCTGGATGGTCCCACTGCCCCTTTGCTGTCCTCCTCTTCCACCCCCCAACCCCTTCCCCGTAACGGCCATGTCCTGACCTCCACCCCATCATGGTTCCATCCCAACACCCCCCTTCCCCCCCACTGCTCCCATACTAACCCCTGCAGCCAGTCTTCTGCTTCTTAGACTGTCCTGTCTCCCTCACAGTGGGTGCCATTGGGGTCCACTGAGGAGATGTGGCAACCATTCATAATAATTATGTAGTATATACACTACCGTTCAAAACTTTGGGGTCACCCAAATTCGTGTTTTACATGAAAACTGACTTTTATTTATCAAATGAGTATCAAAATGAATAGAACATATAGTCAAGACATTGGCAAGGTTAGAAATAATGATTTTTATTTGAAATAATAATTTTGTCCTTCAAACTTTGCTTTCATCAAAGAATGCTCCTTTTGCAGCAATTACAGCATTGCAGACCTTTGGCTTTCTAGCTGTTAATTTGTTGAGGTAATCTGAAGAAATTTCACCCCACGCTTCCTGAAGCACCTCCCACAAATTGGATTGGCTTGATAGGCACTTCTTGTGTACCATACGGTCAAGCTGCTCCCACAACAGCTCAATGGGGTTGAGATCTGGTGACTGTGCTGGCCACTCCATTACAGACAGAATACCAGCTGCCTGCTTCTTCCCTAAAAAGTTCTTGCATGATTTGGAGGTGTGCTTTGGGTCATTGTCCTGTTGGAGGTGGAAATTGGCTCCAATCAAGCGCTGTCCACAGGGTATGGCATGGCGTTGCAAAATGGAGTGATAGCCTTCCTTATTCAAAATCCCTTTTACCTTGTACAAATCTCCCACTTTACAAGCACCAAAGCAGCCCCAGACATCACATTACCTCCATCATGCTTGACAGTTGGCGTCAGGCACTCTTCCAGCATCTTTTCACTTGTTCTGCGTCTCACAAATGTTCTTCTGTGTGATCTAAACACCTCAAAATTCGATTCGTCTGTCCATAACACTTTTTTCCAATCTTCCTCTGTCCAATGTCTGTGTTCTTTTGCCATATTAATCTTTTCCTTTTATTGGCCAGCCTCAGATATGGCTTTTTCTTTGCCACTCTGCTTAGAAGGCCAGCATCCCGGAGTCGCCTCTTCACTGTAGACGTTGACACTGGCGTTTTGCGGGTACCATTTAATGAAGCTGTCAGTTGAGGACTTGTGAGGTATCTATTTCTCAAACTAGAGACTCTAATGTAGTTCTCTTCTTGCACAGTTGTGCACCAGGGCCTTCCACTTCTCTTTCTACTCTGGTTAGAGCCTGTTTGTGCTGTTCTCTGAAGGGAGTAGTACACACCGTTGTAGGTAGTGTTCAGTTTCTTGGCAACTTCTCGCATCAAATAGCCTTAATTTCTAAGAACAAGAATAGACAATTGAGTTTAACATGACAGTTCTCTTTTTCTGGCCATTTGGAGAGTATAATCGAACCCACAAATGTGATGCTCCAGATACTCAACTAGCTCAAAGGAAGGCCAGTTTTAGAGCTTCTCTAACGAGCAAACCCATTTTCAGCTGTGCTAACATAATTGCACAAGGGTTTTCTAATCATTCATTAGTCTTCTAACGCACTTAGCAAACACAATGTACCATTAGAACACTGGAGTGATGGTTGCTGGAAATGGGCCTCTATACACCTATGTAGATATTCTTTTAAAAACCAGACGTTTGCAACTAGTATAGTCATTTACGACATTAACAATATATAGAGTGTATTTCTGATTAATTTAATGTTATCTTCATTGAAAAAAACAGTGCTTTTCTTTCAAAAATTTCTAAGTGACCCCAAACTTTTGAATGGTTGTGTGTGTATATATATATATATATATATATATATATATTATATATACATTCACACATATATATATATAATATACACAGTCAGGTCCATAAATATTGGGACATTGACAGAATTTTCAGATTTTGGCCTCTATTCACCACCACAATGGCTTTGAAATGAAACAAATAAGATGTGCTTTAACTGCAGACTTTCAGATTTAATTTGAGGGTAATTACATCCAAATCGGGGGAACGGTGTAGGAATTACAACGGTTTCAATATGTGCCTCCCACTTTTTACATACATAGTGGCAGGATCATTACAAATGTCTACACAAAACTGACAGATAAGAATAATCTTCTGCATGCCACCAGCCACCATCCTCCATCCTTAAAACGGGGGCTGCCAAAATCGCAGATGATGAGAGTGGCTCGAATAACGAGTGAGCGATCAGAGGTTGAACATGCCATTGACCAAATAGTGTCCAGATTTGGAGAGAGAGGCTACAGTCTTAAATTACTGAAACAACAAAAAGAGGAAGTCTTGGCACTCCCACGAGCATCCTTGCTACAGAAAACATCTAGAAAGAGGGATACAGTGGTACCCTGGAAAAACAAATTTTCAACATCTAGTCCAGTGATCCAGCATGCTAGAAAAGCCCTTTGGCCCATTGTTGCATCGGACAAAGAATTAACATGCTTTAAAGGCCAACGACCGATGGCGTGTTATCTGAGAGGTCGCAGTATTAAGGACCTAGTAGTTCGTACGGATATCACAGGACTGAACCAGATGAAGCCACATAGAATAGGTTTTCTTCAAAAACCTCCTGGATGTTATAAATGCCTGAAATGTACCACCTGTAGAAATATGATAACAGGTGCAACGTTTAAGAACCCACATAGTGGTGAAGAATACAAAACTAACTATATTCTGACGTGCACCTCCTCATTTATCATTTATATCATAATCTGCCCATGCGGATTTTATTATGAGGGAAAACAGTGAGGACGATGCGGGAAACAATGGCCCTACATCGTTCGGCCATAAGGTCGGCATTAGCTGGCAATTCAACGGACCAGCCGGTAGCAAGGCACTATGCGGAAAGGCATCACAGCTTGGCACAAATAATTGACCATATCCCGCTCACGTTGAGAAGAGGCGATAGAGCTGGACAATTATTACGAATGGAAGCGAAATGGATCATGAAATTAAATACAATCTATCCTAAAGGACTTAATGATAAAATATGCTGGAATGCGCTATGATCTGGGTAGAGAGTGCATTAACAGGAACTATCCCTTGTATATTGTATTATATGTTCTAGGTTCTCTTGGCGTTTCTGTCACATTTTTAACAAAAGATTGCTTCATGGATATGAATGTTATGCTATAGATTAGAACTATGCTGATTTAAGTGCTTAAGTGTTAGTTATGGGACCCCTATCAGTGGGTGAGACGTGGATGTATTAGGTACGATTTTGTAGCGGCAGTAGATATGTTTAGAGTAAAGTAATTTGTATCTAGTATCTATACTGTAGCATATGTGAGGTTTTAAGTGGTGGTGGTATATGACACTTATAGTAGTTGTAATTTTGTATGTCCTAGTGATGTGGTGGAGTTGGGCTGCGTCCCGTTACCATGGGAGCAGCAGTCAGCAGACTGGTACCACGTCATCAGAGGGAGACGCGCCCTGCAGCGTGCAGACGCGGGCGACTCCGGGGAGGTAGTGACACACACGGGTGCTATAAAGATAAGACGGTTGTCTTTTTACTTTTGATACCTTGACAAAAGGGCACTGTAGCCCTGAAACGTTGGTGGAGCAATAAACTACTTTATTATTAAAGACCTCGAGTGCCGCTGAATATTGGGACCATGCACAAACTTTTGCAGAGGGCACGGAGGCAGTGAGCCGTTGATTAGGAGTAGTGCCGGACCATTTGGGATCTGATATATATATATATATATATATATATATTACACTTACAGTATACATAGCCTGTATATGTGTGTGTGTGTGTATATATATATATATGTATATATATATATATATATATATATACACACATATACATAGTCTATATAATATATATTCATTCAAAAAAATTAGTCCTTGTCAGGCGTTGTTCGTAAATACGTTATGGCTGTTCCACTATCATTTTCTGTCACTTTTACTTTTTGGGAGAAAACCTGGGGCCACTCAGTTGGGTTGCCCCCCAGCATGAAACTTGCCAGCCAGCCCCTAGTTGTTGTTACCCATGAACCTTCTTATTTTCTTTTTACCTCAAAGAATAGTCCTCTGCATAATATACTGATATCCAGTGGGGCTATTTATTATATGCTTGTGATCAGGATAGGTCTCAGCATGGTGTGCTGGTATGCAGATGAGGTTTCCATCAGAGGTGTCACCTGGTCTGGTGACACCCGGTGCGCACTCTAATTATCCCTGCGTGCTGGAGGCGAGCCCACGTTTGAAAAGGAGGTGTGGTCTAAAATAAAGAGGCATGGCCTTGCGGGAGATCCTGATGACTTCACTCCGGGGGGAAGCCCAGCATTGCTGGAGATGCTGGGCTGCCCCCGGAGCCAGAGCTGTCAGCAATGTCAGTTCCTCTTCTATGACAGGAGCCATGTGCTGCAGGAGAATGTCACACTGCAACACTCTGCTACTGTCACTGCAGAGAAGCCAAATTTTTGTGTCACCCCCGCCAAGGGTGACACCTGGGTGTGGCCCGCACCTCCTGCACCCCCCTCATGACGCCACTGGTTTCCATTGCATACGGACCTTTAGATAAGGCTTTGCATTGCTTAGTGACCAGGAAAATAGGGTACTGTATGGTATACCACTGGTCTGCAGTTGCCTATTGTTGTCTTTAGGTGGTGCTCTGTCACGAGAACAGGACATACTACAATGTACACTAGCAAGCAGATCTTATTTTTATACTTTTCTCCAGATGGGTCGGCATTATTGTGGTCATCCCAAACAGGCTCTGTATGGGGTGATACACAACATGCTGATCTGCAGATGGGACTATGGGCCTGATTCAGAGCCGAACGCTCTGACCAGAGCGCTCGCTCTGAATCAGTGCCCACCTCCATGAAAATGGAGCGGCCTCCTGGCCGCTCGCATAGCTGTGGGTGACCACCCACAACATATGCGAGCGTTCATGATGATGGTCGCGATGGTCTTCACCATCGGGCTTGCAACGGAGACCCTGCGGTAGGGTCTCGCTGCCGCAAGCCCTGGAGTGATTTTGGCTCTATTGATGTCAGTGGGGCCAGCTTCAGACGGTAGGCGTTCCCATGGGAACGCCTCCGTCTGGCAGGCATGCCCCGGCACGCCCACCAAAGGGGGCGTGCTGTCAATCAACATCGACAGCACGCCCCCTTTGGTGCGAGACCCGGAGCAATGGAGAGCCCGTCGTTCGCCAGGTCTCGCGCATGCGCACGTCGGAGCTCCCTCCGTCGTGCGCATGCGCAGTGGGGGAACATCGACCCGCTTGCGAGCGGGTCTGAATGACCCCCTATGGCCCTGATTCAGAGCCGGACGCTCTTTCAAAAAGCTCGCTCTGAAGCAGGGCGTTTTTTGGGGTTTTTTTGGAGCCGGCCTCCAGGGCGATCGCTAAGCTGTGAGTGACCACCCACAGCTTTTGCGAGCGTCCAGGTGATGGTCACGACCATCAGGCTTGCGATGAGACTCTTGTGGTAGGGTCTCGTCTGCCGCAAGCCCCAGTGAGCTTCCGGGCACTCATGATGTCAGTAGGGCCGCCCCCAAACGGCAGGCATTCCTTTGGGAACGCCTCCATTTGGCCAGCCACCCCCCCCTCCCCGCTTACAAAACGGGGCGAGCTGTCGATCAACATCGACAGCCGCCCCGTTTTGTTGCGAGCCCCGGAGCGAGTGATTTCTTGCTCGCTCTGGGGCTCGCGTGTACACTGCCCGGCCATCGACCCGCTTGCGAGCGGGTCTGAATCAGGCCCTATATCTCGTCTTTGATTAGAACTTTAACACATACATGCCTACCCTCCCGGTTTTCGCTGGAGGCTCCCGATTTTTCGGGTAACCACCCGCACCCCCGGAAGGGTAGGCATTTCTCCCGCATTCTGCCCACTTCCTAGTGAAGTGGGCAGAATTAGGAGAATACCCGCGGCAATTGCGGGTCTCCGTGAAGGGGGCGGGGCTTAAGCTGTGATTCTGCATGAATCACAGCATTTGGCCCCGCCCCCTATGTAAATTGTGCCCAATTGCGGCAATTTTACAGCGAGGGGGCGGGGCTTAATGACGCGAATCGTCAAGCCCCGCCCCCGTCGGCCCCCTGCTGCTTCTCTTACCCGGGCTTCTCCCGGGAAGAGAATATTAAAGGTAGGCAACCCTGCTTTAACACTGCATTTTTTTCTTAAATTTATCCAGCTGCATACAACCACAGAAAACAATGCACTAGTACCTTGAATATGAAAAAGTTGAAAGTTCTATCAAAGTCCCATATCTTACCAATGTATGATGCAGAGCTCCATCCCTCCAATAGAATCCTGCTCTGTGTGCAGTGTCTAATGACCACACAGATGTTGCCAAAGTGGCATTTGTCGCTCATTTAATTAATTTTCGTACCAAGAAATGGTAATTACAACAAAGTAAACATTATTCTTGTAATGTTTCTATGTTGTATGAAGGGGGTGATTTCATCTGCAGTTTTTACAAAATATATATACATATATATATATATATATATATATATATATATATATATATATTTATATACATCCCCCTTATTCTCCAGTGTTTTCTCCATGTTGGGCAAAGGGTGATGGCATCATCACTGTGTTGTGCCCACATGGCCTGGCATCAGGGAGATTGCCAGACTCTCCAGAGAGTCAGGATCACCACAATTTCAGGGAGCCTCTCTGACATTCAGTATACTTTGGGCTTTATGCTTTGGATAAATTGGCTCCTAAGCGTCTGTCTTGAACTGACATGGAGGCAAGAAAGCAAATTTCAGTGACTGAAAAAAAAACAAAAGTAGGATAAAGATACATTCTACACACCCGCAGGTTAACAATTGCAGAACTAATTATAATGCATCATGTACATTTGAAATGTCTGATTTTAATTAAATTGTAGTGACATACTTTCTATTTATTTAAAAAGGCCAGTCATGCTAGAGGCAGATATTAGTGTTTGGGGAGGGATCCGTAGAAATAACAAGGTCTGGTTTGGGAATTGTCATTGTGTTGTTATCCTATGGATAGTATGAGTCAGGAGAAAGAGCCAGCAGTTTCCTGGCTGATCACTCCATGTTATCATTATAGGATGTATGCTGTAAGATGATAATGGTTATCTCAAAGCAGGAAACTATCATCCCCTCCTTAATATAATTAATGGCCTTTAGTGCATTAAGGGTCATTTATTGATGGTGAACTCACTCTTTATTCGCACATAACTACTGAGGATAACCTTCTTGTACTTTAATAACATTTATTCTTATAACTAAAATGTGGCTTGTTGTACTAATGCAAAGCAATAAACAAATATGTGACAAGTGTAACTAATTTCAAGAGTAGTTTAAATTAATTAAAAAATGTAATTAAAAGAACCTTTTGTGTCTGATGTAACGTCATTTCATAAGGTGCATACACACTTAACGATTTGTAATCAACGATTTTCTGTCAGATTTTCCTTTGCAAAAGTGAACGATTTTTTTGAAGTGTAATGAACGATTTTTTGAACAATGAACTAATAATGTTCCTTCCCTTAATGAAAATCATAATGTTGGACAGTCTGAAATGGACGATGAACGATAACTACAAACGGGAGTGCGCATTTGTGATTATCGTTCATCGTTATAACTCATAAACTGAACGATTTTTTTGAACGATAACGACTTCGTTATCGACAAATCGTTAAAAAAATTGTTACGGGTGTAACTATGCACCTATAGTGATGTGATAAGCTGCTCAATGACATTTGTCTTAAGCCCCATACAGACTGGACGATTTTTTTGAACGATATTGATTTCTCTGAACGATATACCGTTGAATTCGTCCAGTCTGTATGCACTTGCTGATGAACGATGCGTGCTCCAGCGGGTTATTAACGATATTCCCAGTCGTCTGTACATGCAGTCCAATCTGGGGATATCGTTAGCGATGCCATGCTGCCGAATGGCTTCACTCCCCCCTGTGCTTTTCGTTTGTCGTTGCTGGCATTCTTCCGGGTCGCCGCATCCTACTTCGCTGGGTACACACATCGTCTAGTGTGTACCCAAATTTATTCTGTATAGTTCAAGCTATTGTCGTCACCTGATCATATTATGTAAGTTAGTACAGCTGAGTGATACCGGTGGTATTGTCCTGGAGCAGTAAGGGAAACCTTGCCACCTGCAGTGGAACTAGTTAATCCATTAAGGTGTAGAGGCCTTCGTATGTACTTGCAGATACATTTCTACTGTCAATAAATTATATCTGCTTGCTTTTGAGGATAAACCATTATCGTCCATGCCCCACTATCACCATCCTGGAAAGAATAGCTGTTAGTGATGTCAAACTCCACAATTTGGAGCAGCTGTGATAGTGGGCATGTTGTATATAAGTTTTATTGCTGGATTTCATTCACCAATTGCATTTATATTTATTATATATGCATAATGACTTTAAGTATGAGCCTCCAGCCCAGTTTTTACTGTCATGGATGGCTGCAACATGCCACAGACAATCCTGGTGAAGGTAAAAGAAACATTGCTCTGGTGCATTCATAACTGTACAAACATCTGCACTATTCACAGGGAGCATCCAGTATATGAAAAGAGCCACACACCAAATTGCTGAATGAGGGACTGGCATATTTAGTAAATGATTACATGATCATTTAAGTACTGCCAAGGTATTACGCAGCACTACAGAGCGGAGATATAACACAGGATGCAATACTAAAACATTACTGACAGAAATGGCAAAAATGACCACTGAATTGCTTCAAAACTAAAATAGATCTCTCGTTATTAAAAAATACCATAAAAATGTTTCTTTATAGCTGCGTACACTCCTGTTGTTGTAAGATTATATGCTGCATACAGTAACTAAATTAGCTGTACATTTAAATCACTTGGATATGGGTATGGAAAAGAATGCGTCCTTGTGTGGTTATCTGCAGATATTCTGTAAATGGAAATGGTATAAAATAATCTGGAAGGTAGCATTCTATTTAATTGCATAATATGTACAATGTTGTCCTGTTGTTTGTTAAACTGCATACACACGGGATGATTTTCCTAAACGATAACTTATACATATTATTCATTTTTATGCAGTAAACGAGTTTTTACTTCAAAGATAATGATATCTATGGTCTCTCATGCATGCAGGCCAACAGATGATTTTGTAAAGATTTGCCTGTAAAAAGATAGCTTCACTGAAATATCTATCATAGATATCTATCAGTGTGTACAACCAAAATCGTTTGCCCTGCACTACAGAAAGTTGGAGGGAAATCTATCAACGATATCTATGGTTGTTCAAGTTGTACCATGTGTATAAACTATTAGTGGTTGAATTATAAAAGCTAAAACAAACAGGTGGAGGTGTTGACTGTAACAACCAGTCAGATCATGTCTATCATTTTCTAGAATGCAAGAGGGAAATGATAGCTATAATCTGACTGGTTGCTATGGGCATTTTCATTTTTAGAAGCTTAGGTAAATATACCCCTTAGATGCCAGTTGCACTGTCTCTAGCTCTTCCCTTTTTTAGTTTAGTACTTTTACTTCTTCATTCTCAGAAACATCTCTTTATGAAACACAACAAAATATTAGACAATGAATTGAAAAATACAGAATATATTTTGATAACTCATTCTGAGGATATAAAATCCATACATTTTCAGTACTTGTAAAGTAACATATAGAATCATATATGACTTTCAACATTCGTACAGTGTAGCACAAATGTTGGTTTGTGGCATAAGTGCCAACATTTGCACAGCATTTGTCAGGACGATTGGCAAATTGGCATAACATATAGACCAGTGGCCCTGATTCAGAGCCGGATGCTCTGACAGAGCATCATGGAGCAGCCTACGTGACCATTGGGCTTGCGACGAGATCCTTGTGGTAGGGTCTCGTGGCCGCAAGCCCCAGAGAGCTTTCGGCTCAAACTGAGACGAAAGCCAGTGGCGTAACTACTGCCCCCGCATCCCCCGAGGTGGCTTGGAAGTGCCGGGTAGCTTGGGGGTGACGGGGGCAGTGGTTACGCCACTGCAACTGTGAGCGCTGGCCTCTGAAATGAGTGGAGGCTAAGGAAGCCTCCGATCACTTCAGAGGCCAGCGTTCCCAGTAATGCAGTGCGCGGGTGACGTCATGACGTCACCTGCGACCTGGGGAACCTGCGCGGCCGCGTCTGCTGGATCTATTTAGATCCAGTCAGCGCGGCAGCGGGAGAGACAACGCGGATGACAGCGCGCAAAGTCAGGTAAGTGAGGGAGGGGGGAGAGAGGTTTGGGTAGGCCACAACTACAGGAGAGGTCACAACTACAGTGGGCACTACTAAAAGGGGCGCAAGTACCGAGGGCACTACAAGAAGGGGCACAACTACAGGGGGCACTACTAAAAGAGGCACTACTAGAAGGGGCACTACTTTAATGGGCTCAACTACCGAGGGCACTACAAGAAGGGGCACAACTACAGGGGGCACTACTAAAAGAGGCACTACTAGAAGGGGCACTACTTTAATGGGCACAACTACCGAGGGCACTTCTAGAAGGGGCTCAACTACCGAGGGCACTACTAGAAGGGGCACAACTACAGGGGGCACTACTAAAAGAGGCACTACTAGAAGGGGCACTACTTTAATGGGCACAACTACAGGGGGCCCTGCATAATTGGCACTACTACAGGGGACATTGCCTAATGGGCACTATTACAGGGGGCAATGCATAAGGGGCACTTGCTACAGGGGGCATTGCATATGGGGCACAACTACAGGGGGCACTACTTTACTGGGCACAACTACAGGGGGCCCTGCATAATGGGTACACCTGCAGGGGGCCCTGCATAATGGGTACACCTGCAGGGGGCCCTGCATAATGGGCACTACTACAGGGGGCATTGCATAAGGGGCACTAGTATAGGGGGCATTGCATATGGGGCACAACTACAGGGGGCACTACTTTAATGGGCACTATTACAGGGGGCCCTGCATAATGGGCACTATCACAGGGGGCATTGCATAAGGGGCACTATTACAGGGGACATTGCATAAGGGGCACTAGTATAGGGGGCACTGTATAAGGGGCACTAACTTGATACACGCAGTTTACAGGTTACAAACTATGTTCCCAATAATCTGGTTCTACACGGACATAAAATCTGTGCAACCTGTCTTGAGCTGAGGTGACAGACTGGCAGGAGCAGAGAGGAGGGTTGGTGATGTAGATCTGTCAGGGTGGGATGTAATGGGCATTACTGTTTGGCATAATGTGTATTTGGCATTACTGTGTGGCATAATGTGAAATAGGGGCATTACAGCGTGGCATAAATTTGTTATAAGGGCATTACTGTATGTCATCATGTGTTATTCGTGGCATTATTGTTTGGCATGTGTAAGGGGCATTGCTGTGTGGCATAATGTGTTGTAAGGGGCATTCCGGTGTGGCATACTGTGTTATAAGTGGCATTACTTAGTGTGTCATAATGTGTAAGGCACATTACTGTATCATGTAACCACACACCGTAAATGTCGTCTTTGCGTGTGTTTGATCTTTGGGCAGGGAAGGGGTGGGGAGGGGGCGCCTGAAACTTTTTTGGCATGGGGGAGCAAAATTTATAGTTACGCCACTGGCGAAAGCTCTCCCACTGATATCACTTGTGGCTCCGTCGTGCGCATGTGCTCTGGGCCACCATCGACCCGGTTGCGAGTGCTCAGCGCTTGCGACCGGGTCTGAATCAGGCCCAGTGTTCCCAACTTCAGTCCTCAGGGATCCCTACAGTGCATGTTTTACAGATCTCCTCAGTATTACAAATTAAATAATTAGCTCCACCTGTGGAAACTTCAAAATGTGTCATCCAGTAATGAATACACATGTGCACCAACAAGGAAATCTGATGCTACTTCAGAGACTCCTTTCAATAACCCAGTCATCCCTAGGCGTGTAGTTGTGCAGGTTGGAACAGCAGCAGCAGCAGCAGCTAGAGATAGCTGGCTTCCTATTCCTTCTGCATTGATATACACTAGTGGTTCTCAAACCCAACTCTCTCATTTTCCGAACGGCTCATGTTTTGAGGATTCCTGTCAGTTAAACAGGTGGGATAATTACTTACCCAGCAAAATAAATTACCTCACTGTGCATGATTAAAGAAATCCACAAAACATGAACTGTTGGGGCACTTGAGGACTGAAGTTGATAACCCTTGCTATACACTGCCAAGGAGCTGGTCATTCTTCATGGCTGGGAACATGCTCTCTGCTTTACTTTTCATAGACATTCAGACAAACTTCCAACTGGACAGCTTTTCCCAGTTTACTTATTTCTGTATCCCACAGGTAAATTCATACAGGCAAACTTATCCAAGTATGTAACTTCATTGACCACAAAACATTGGATCAAAGCCATTGATGGCAAAGAACCATCAAATCAAAGCCATAAATGGCAAAATCCTCTACCATCGAGTTAAGACCATTGATGTTTGGAAACCATTGATATTCAATGGACAGCCCCAAGCTGTGATAATTCCTGTTAGTGAGAACAGGGAAAGAAATTTCAGAGGGGGTCCAGTGAGGGAAGGGAATAATTCCTGGGGCCCTTTGGTGCCATAAATTGTTGTAGAGAGTGCGAGTCACCCCCAATTATGTTGTGAAGGGAAATGCCACACAGCCCAGACAGCCAGTAATGGGATAGGTCACTACAGAGGCAGCGTGGCTATACTACTGTCGAGTAAAATTTGGTCTCAGCCCTAAGGCTGAACAGTTAAATCTCTGAAACTGTGTTGCAAAGTCCAAAAAGTACCAAAATATCTACCTCAGTGAATTCATGGTATCACTAATACCACTTTTAGACCGAAATTCCGGGTCTGACCCGGAGGTTGGAACAGGGTGCCAATCCGGCTCAGACCTGGAATTTGCCCTGCGCCTAAATATTCCTGAGTTGGCGCCGTTCACCCCGGAGCCGGGTTTGCAGTGACCCGGCTTTTCCGGCGTTGAAGTGGATGCTTGGAGATTACGTCATCTCCAAGAGCCAATGAAGGCAGCTAATCGCCAGCCATGAGGCATGCAGCAGGATCCAGGTCACCGTGACCCAGACAGCTCCATTTACACTGCAGGGTTTCACGGGTTTTTCCACTGTTTAACCCTGCAAGTTACCTGGGTTGGATTGCTGGGTCACTCCACCCGGCAATCCAACCTGTTCCCCTTTTACACCAAGGAGCTACCCGGGTTAACCCTGCAATAACCTGGGTTTTAGCTCTGGTGTAAAAGGGGTATTACTCAGGGATATAGGAAAACTGCATGAACAATTGTTTCTTCATAGCCTTAGAAAGGGGACATGGGGGATCAGAATGTATGGAAGTGATTGATAATGTTTCCACTCTCCCAACTGACCCGTATTTGACTTTTTAAATTGAATTGTCAGCCATGATATAAGTGTAACTAGTGATATGCTTAAGAGTAGCAATAGTACTAAATAAGCTGTGACATGTAATTAGTGCTGCTCACAGCTGCTACCATGTGTGGGCTGGTCAATGCCTGTTTAAATTCATTGTAACTTACACAAAGATGTCTGACTTTTAGAAGAAAGACACCCATACATATGTTAATTCCAGACAACTAAATTGTTATGATGTTTCCATCTGATCCAAGTATATTGACTTATACAGAATTCAAAGCTGGAAGCTCCATGATAGAAGAAAAAGAAGGAGGAGAAGTCCTAAGTGAGGGTGGGCTTAAGCAGCAGAGGAGCCCCAACATCTGAGGGGAAGTGCTGCAGAGCTGTGATAAAGAGATGCAGAGCTGCAATAATTAAAGAGATCCAGGGGTCTATGTACTAATAATAGTAATCTCATTATTTAGCTAGTGCTTTGAGGGAAGATTGTTGTGTCGTACCCCTTGCAGGCATGCTCAAGCAATTCAGAATATGTTAGTCCAGAGAAGTCCACATTATTTACAGTGAATCTTTGTTAATTGTTGTGTTTCATCTTGGGTCCGTGTTCCTGACTATAGATAGACAGTAATTAGTTAGACAATGTCTAGAT
This sequence comes from Taudactylus pleione, assembly GCA_031769625.1. NCBI lineage: Eukaryota > Metazoa > Chordata > Amphibia > Anura > Myobatrachidae > Taudactylus > Taudactylus pleione. The sequence continues at coordinate 15,550,130 of JAUIMM010000213.1, read as the reverse complement.
AGACACCAGATGTTAGACAGTCAATAGTTAGACAAGGATAAAAGTTTGACAGAAAAAAGTCACACACTAAAGATAGACATATAAAAAGTTTGACAGGTAGAAAAGGTCGACAGGTTCAAAAGTACAACATGAAAATGATAGACACAAAAATGGTCGACACATTTTTTTTATTTTTTTAGGGTTAGTCACTTACCCCCACAGTTAGGGTTAGGCACTTACCCAGATGGTTAGGGTTAGGCACCAGGAGGGAGGGTTAGGGTTAGGCACCAGGAGGGAGGGTTAGGTTTAGGCACCAAGGGGAGAGTTAGGGTCAGGGCCATCTCTTCCATTGGGCTTGTTGGGCAGTTGCCCAAGGGCCAAAGCTTGTAGGGGCCCGACAATCCGCCCCCCTGCAGCCCCGGCCAGTTGGTAAATTTGTGATATTTTTATTAGCCGGCCGCCGGTGCACTGTATTATGATCTAACCTCCCCCACTTCATCCCCCCCACCTGGTGACAAGTACTCACCTCAGTCCCAGTTTCACTTCATCCGCCAGCTTCAGACCAGTCAGACAGAGTCTCTCTGCATGTGTGGGAGGTCTGAAGGGCATGCAGGAGGGTTTAATTTTATTGACCATTTACATTTTTACCCGTGAATGGGTGGGTAGGGGCCCTAGTCCATTGCTTTGCCCAGGGCCCACACTGCTGTTAAGACAACCCTGGTTAGGATTAGGCACCAGGAGGGAGGGTTAGGGTTAGGCACCAGGAGGGAGGGTTAGGTTTAGGTACTAAGAGGAGGGTGAGGGTTAGTGTGAAGATTAGGGCTAAAAAAACAAAAATAAAGTTGGCGACCATTTTTGTGGATTTTATTTGGCATTCCTGGGAAGTAATGGGGGTGGCTAGGCAGATACGGGTGTGTTGCTGAGAGCGTCTGCATTTACAGACGCAGAATGGCTTATACAGTACACCATACTCAGATGGAGAAACTGCACCTGCCATAGCGCTGGTGCACCGGTGGTGCATCTGAGGACGCAACAAGACGGATTTGCACCGCCACAAGACGCTGCAAGTGGTTGTCTCACTATTCACAAAATCGTCTGTGACATTAACATTAGCATAAAGACGCTGATGCTGCAAAAGACTCAGCCGCATTTGCATCTGCGTGTGACTCACAATCAGGAGTCGATACAACGGGTAAGGTAGGCCACCACTACCATCTAGGCCTGTATAAGGATAGGACAACATAATTACATAAGTAACATAATTACCTAAGTACTGCTCAAGGGGGCCTTTTAAATTAATGCCATTTACATTCCTTTTTATTATATTTTGCCTTTGCTTTTGCTGTGGAACAATTATATAAGAGGTGGACAACTGCTTATCTAAATCATAATTCAATAGTAAATACAGCCCATATTATTGCATATTGCATCTATAGTGTAATGCATGTTTTTACAAATGACCTGTTTCAGCATCTCCTGACGGCCTATTACAATATTCCCGGAATTCAGATCTTATACTGTACAAAAACAACCAAAGCTGACACAGGCATAAACAAGCACATCTAAGTATACAATTCACCTACATTCATCCTTAACATAGGACACAGTTATAATTCCAGAAGTTGCACTGTCCCCCCTTTGCCCACCTCCCTAATAGGAAATTACCCACATCTGCTCCACATAGACAACTCTCCCTCCCCCTGCTGTTTCCTCTCTGGGTCCTTTCAGTACATTTACAGACATAGGAAGTGGATAATCATCAGCAAAACAACATCCCAACTTTGTTTCTAGGTTTTAGCAGTTCATTAAGATCATGGGTTCCTCAGGCTGCTTGTGGCCATTCTACATCCCCATACTGCTGCTAGCCTCATGGGTCAGATCTTTTGCCACGCAAGACTATGATGGTATGTATTATATCTAGCCAGTCTGATGTAATACTCTCTGTGGATATTGTATTAGTCTGTCATCTGTATTAGCAATGCAAATAATAGGGGAAAATAAGCGCCTGTAATAGACAATGTATAATAAATACAGATTGTTAGGAGGTGATGATGAAAAAGGGATCATCTGCAAACATTGTACAGCCACTGAGTGGGCAGAATTTGCAAATGATTTATTTATTACAGTGTATTTAATGAAATATTGCTGTGTGTGTTGATGTGAATGTAAGGATAAAGTGATCATGTACTGGACAGATTCTTTCCCCCCTTTTAGACCTCATTCTGAGATGGATGACATTTCCTCTCCTTGTTGCATCTTTTTTTCTGGGCAAGTATGTTTACTACTCTGTTTGGGAAGTGGAAGTCTGTCCGTATATTTATCAGTGTTAGCATCTCATATGCTCCAATGACCTGGCTAATTATAATCTGCACTCTCCGGCCATTACTGTCTGTATGTAGTGTGTTCTGCGATTTTTGCATATTTTCTACTCAGAGTGAAGCCACGCCTTCTGTCATACTGCTGGCACACCTGCTCCAGCTATTTGTAGGGGGAGCAGGGCCGTCTCTACCTATGGGCTAAATGGGCAGTTGCCCAAGGGCCCCAGGATTCCAAGGGAACATGGCCAATAGCACCCCTACCCCCCATCGCATAGCTGCCACCGCTGATAGTCCTGCATGGGGATGAGGCAGAGACCGGTACTGGCTCAGGGGAAGAACTAGCGCCGGTGCAGCCAGTGCAGTGCACCGGGGCCCGCTGTGGTGCAGGGGCCCGTTGCTGCCGCTGCACCCCCGCTGGTGTTCCCTGGGCCCTAAGTGTAGGGCAGACCGTACTGAGAGCGGTGTGCCCTACACAGTTTATAAACAGCTATGTTTGTTATAGCAGCCAATGAGAGTCAGACAGACTCTCATTGGCTGCTGCGTTGTCCACGGAGGGAGCCAGCTGGAGCTCACTCTCCACCTTCCAGCTCCCCCCGCGGGTGATGGGAGAGACGTCATGACATTTCTCCCATCCCATAGTGCAGAGCGAGAGCGGGCCCGGAGGAGTGGACAGTGGCGGTCATCGGCGGGAGCGGGGATCAGGTAAGTTGTTTGTTTTTGTATGTGTGTAAGGGGGCAAGGGAACTCGCAGAGCATAGGGGGGACTCGCTACTGGGGGCACTGTATGGGGGGGGGACTACTACTGGGGCCTGCGCATAGGGGGGATTACTACTGGGGGCACTGCACAGGGGGATTGCTACTGGGGGCAATGCATAGGGGTGACTACTACTGGGGGCACTGCATAGGGGGGAGACTACTACTGGGGGCACTGCGTAGATCGGACCACTTCTGGGGGCACTGCATAGGAAATTTGTTGTACTGTACATGTTCAGACTGTGACTTATGTTTTTTTCCTGTAAATGACTCCCTCCCTCCTCCCTCCGCCGCCACAGCCTCCACCGATAGCATTCCATCCCCGGCAGAGGATTGTTTAATAGGGGCCCCAGTGTATTGCTTGTCCCAGGAGCCTGCACTTCTGTGAAGACAGCTCTGGCGGGGGGATTGGGGGCATTTACTGCCTATGCAGATTTGGCTGCATCTCATTTTTGCGTTTGCATCCAACTCTGACTGAGGTCCGTTATATATTATGGTTTATAATTATATAAGTATATTCTGTCATTAATGGTATACAAAATAATAATACAGAACTGTTGGGGAACGGATAGGCTGAAACACAGAAATGTCACCAATATTTGTACTGCATTTGGTACCTACTGGCAGTTATTAGACCTTTCATGATGCTGCATTTCATACTTACAAGCCAAAATCAGTCTTCATGTCAAGGTTCATACTGAATGGCTACAAAAGGGCCTCACATTATAAAGCTTTCAAAACATACATATATGCATACAATATAGGGAGACTAACGTATGGGCCTGGAGCTGAAATTTATGAAGGGCCTATTTTGTACTGTCTCAAGGGGAGTGACTAGTTATGTGGGAGCGTAACTCTCTCACTGCCGCATTTCTCTCTCTCTCTCTCTGATTGACCACAACCTCATTATGTTCCTGATTTCCCCTTCCTGCATATCTCCCTCATTGTCCCCCTCCATAGCTCTCTAATTACACCTCCCATAGCTCTCTCATTGCCAGTTCCATCCTATTCTCAATTGCCTCCCCACAGTTCACACTGCCCCTATCACACATCACTGCCCCCATTACATTAGCACCAGTTGCTGACATCCCCCATCTTGTAACCATTTAATTATCTGTCCCCAACTCAATATACAGTAATGTTCATAACCCCCAGTCAGTGTCCCCCCAAGTCCTATTCCGCTAGCACTTATCATGTACCCTATTGGGGAAAATTAAAGAGGCCCAAAAACATTGCAGCACCTGGCCCCAAGATTTCTGTTGCCGGGTCTGTGTTGGGCAGCTGATGGCCTACCCCCAGCCTTCTCCCACTACTGCGGCCAGGGGCAAATGCAGGATTTTTACAGGGGGGCTTCCACACACACATATATACTGTGATTGTTTTTATATATATATATATATATATATATATAACATACACACACATATAGATATACACACACACATACATATGCACACATACTTTACACACACATGTACTGTACATTATACACATAGTTACCTTGCAGCAGCTGTGGATCAATCAGGAGGGGGGTGGAGCCAAATGATGCGTTTCCAATGAAATCTTGTCATATTAGCTCCTCCTCCCGATTGACCAGTGAATCGTGGCATTTTGCAGCGAGGGGGCAAGGCTTAAGAAGATGGTTCCTGCTCTCCAGACTGTCAGGGGGGGTTTCTGGGTACTCAGAAACCCCCGCTGCATGCGCTAGTGACTGTGGCCCCAAGCGGGACAGTCCTGCTTAAATCGGTAGAGTTGGGAGGCATGCTGAACATATTTATAGATTTAACATTGCACATATTATGATATGTGAAACTTGAAACACAGCCACAGTGTTTGTTCCCATTTTTGCATATATGCAAAAGCCACAATTTTAAGTTTAACTCTAAGAGGCTTATTTAGAATGCAGTCATGGTGTGATCTTGGTGGGGTCTTGGTGTGATCTTTTCAACCATAATCACAATGTGGTCATTTAATTTACAGCTATAATTTACTATTATGGGAGGGCTGGGACAGAGCCTATGGAAATTCCTTGTGTTGGAGATGGTGGTTAGGCAGAGTTAATGTACACACCACCGGAATGTGTGATTGTCCCAAGGATAAGTCCAGTGTGGCTTAACCAGGCAGTGTGATTTATACAGCAAATGATAGTATAGCCGTACTCACTGTTACATCGGTTGAAGAGCATGTAGCAGAGCGGGGTTCAGACATATCACCAGTCAGTGACTGTCTCTTAGATGCTGTAGTGATGCGGATGTTGGAACAGTGGTATTGCGTGTAATACGTCGCAGGTCTTAGAAGCCAAGGGGAAGACGTTCCTCTCCCACTATGGGGCATATTCAATTGGGTGCGTGAATTGCAAAAAACCCGCACCTGCGAGGTTCTTCCTGCAAGTGCTGTTTTTTTGCAATTCAATTAGGTGCAGGGTTTTTTTTTTTTTTTTTGTCAGCCGGGAGCTTTTATTCCACACACCTCCAGAGCAAACGTGATTTTTCCTAAAATCGTTATATTTAGGAAAAATCAGCAGGACTTGCTCTGGCACCCCGGCGGCACCCGTTTCCAATTAGCTTAGTTAGTCCTTAATTACTTACTTTCTGCAGCGCTGTCTTCTTCATCCAGCGTCGGAGTCCGCTCTTCTGCAGCAGGGTGAGTATGTCAGTGTGTGTGGTGTTTGTAAGTGTGTAAGAGCGACTGTGTGTGTGCGTGTGACACCCGGTATATGTGTGGCCCCCTGAATGGGCGCTGGGAGAACTACATCTCCCAGCAGCCCTTGCCCCTCCCAAAAGCCCCTGAAGCCTACCAGCAGCCTCCGGGACTCCCAGAAGCCCCCTCTCCAGTGAGAAGATAGAGGGGAGGCCACCGGGAGCTGCGGAGACCACCGGAGACCCCTGGACAGGTGAGTTTTTGTTTTTTCTACTTCAGGGTCCATAGGGTATCCACAGGATACCTTGGGGTATAGGTGTGACGTCAGTCATCGGGCACCAAAGAGTTAAGCTTTCAGCCTCCCAGGATGCACTCGGTCAACCTCCTATACCCCGCCCCCGAGCCAAGGCACCTCAGTTTAGTTTGGTGCCCGGCCGGAGTCGGGTGCACCTGTCGGAGTGGGGGCTAGAAGAGCCCCTGAAGCTTTCTTCTATGCAGCTGTGGCTGCACATCTGGATGTACAGCATGGACAGTCAGTCCTGACGTCCATGCTGTCTTCCCTACACCCCCGCCGGTACCAGAACGCCGGTACCGATCCGGGGATGCTGGTGAGCATCTGGGGTCACAGCTAGCGGTGACCCCAGATGTTCCGGACCATGGCCGGATTCAAGGGGGACAAAGGTAAGCAGCGGGGTCCCGCGGTGGGTCCCCGGTGATCACATGGTCCTGAGTCCCCAGGCAGGGGGCTCCCTGGGGACTGGCTGCAGCGTGGAGCCAGGCGACCAACCTGCACTTCCACTACCCCCTGGGACAGCGGACCGCAGCAGAGCGGTAGCGCTGCGGCATCCCAGGGGTTAAATACATGCCAAGGGAACCCGCCTTCCCTGTCTCACAGCCGGCGCCTCCCCCACTGCACACAGCCTCTCTGCACGCTGCCGACTGGTCCTGTGGCAGCGCTCCTCCCCCAGGCCAGCCTCCTCTCTGCTCCTCGGCGGCCATCTTCCTCTGAACGCATGGTGAACGCTGCTGGAAGCCTGGACGGAAGCATCGTGGTCTGGGTCCCCCCGCATACCTCTCCTCCGATTTGGGTCAGGTCTGTGTATGCTGCGCTGTGTCCTACCAGGCCCTGTGTCTGCGTAGTTGATTGATCAGCGCTGTTAGTGCAGGAATTTATATTTCTTTGCATTGTATGTGACTGTGCTAGCGCTGCTGCCTGTAACTTTTCTTCTAAACTGTCAGCTTTATTACTATCCCTGTTCTTTCTGCTAAGCCCTTGCGGTGCTGCAGGGTGGTCTCTCGCCTATTTGATATATAATTGGTGAGAGGGGTCACATACTTGGTGCCATCATGTCTGAAAGTGATTTTCCTCTCCGGCTACAGTGTACTACGTGTAAAGTACTGTTAGCGGAGGGGGAGGGTAGCACGGACGGCTCTGCCGGCAGTGTTTGTCCATGGCGCGGCCTCTTACGGTTACAGCACCGGTACAGGAGCCGCCCTGGGCTTGTTTCGCTCAGGCGCTTACAACCTTAGTGGGCCAGTTAGCTCTGCAACCCGCGTTTACACCGATGAGTTTGTCCCAGCAGTCAGTGGTGTCGTCACCCATGCAGGGTTTCCCACGACAATTGGTGGTACCCCACAGTCTCCCTATTTCCCTGCTCCCGGTTTCTCAGGAGCCAGCGTGGGTTAACTCCCTGACGAGTTCTGTACAGCACTTGTCGGATGTGTTGCAAGGGGAGTCTGTGATCCGGCCACATAAACGGCCGGTGGCGTCTCTGTCGGCTCCTTATGAGGATGACGAGGGGACGTCTGATGATGGGGAGATTCTGGATCCTTATGATCAGGAACCTCTCCATACTAAGGACGCTGACGCTAAGTCCAAGGTATATATTCCTGGACTTATTCGGGCAGTCCGCACAGCCTTGGTGATTGAGGACGAAGTTCCCCCAGCGGCTAAATCTAAGTACGCCTTTTTTAAAGATGTGAAGGGCGATGCCACAGTCTTTCCTCTTTCAGGTCAGTTAGTGGACCATTTAGAGGAGGCGTGGAAACAGCCTGGCAAAAGATACCAGCCGCAGAGGCGCCTGGCGGTGGCTTATCCGTTCGTGGATAATTATTTTGCAAAGTGGGAATCCCCTCCACAGGTGGATTCTCACGTGACCCGTCTTGTCCGTAGTGCCACATTGCCGATGCCATCCATGTCCTCCCTTAAGGATGCTACGGACCGCAAGGTGGAGATCTGCCTGAAGTCCGCTTATTCCCTTGCGGGGGGGGGGGCAGCACGACCGGCTATGGCCATTTGCTGGGTTGCCAGAGCGATGGAGTGCTGGGCGGGTTCATTAGAGGCATCTTTTGATTCCGACTGTCCGGCCGAACAGGCGGAGTTGATTGGTAATCTCCGTGATTCGGCCACTTATATCAACGAGGCGGCCTTAGACATTAGTACTCTGGTGTCTAGAATTTCTTCAGCATCGGTGGCTGCTCGTCGCACCTTGTGGCTGCAATCCTGGAAGGCGGACGCAGATTCCAAAAGGGGTCTGGAGGCGTTGCCATTTACCGGAGAAGTTCTCTTCGGTCCGGATCTGGATAAGATTGTGGCCACGCTGGCGGCAGCCAAATCGGCTTGTCTCCCTTCGGCCGCTGCTCCTTCTGGTTCTGGACCATCATCCTTTCGGTCATCTAGGGCCCAGGGCAGGCCCAAACCACAGTCTTTTCCTCGACAGGCTGGCCCTAAGAAATCGGCCAAGCCCAGGAAGCAGGCATGGAGTACCAGACGTCCGGCCCCCAAGCCAGATGACAAGCCTGCGGCCTGACGGTCCGGGCCTCCCTTTGGGGGATCCCAAAGTGGGAGGCCGCCTGCTGCAGTTCGCCCAGTGTTGGTCGGTCACTACGACAGACACTTGGGTTCTCGAGGTGGTCTCCCACGGGTACACCCTCTCCTTCCGGCACAGACCCCCGGCTCGATTCTTCACCATGGGTCTACCATCAGACCGGAACAAGGCTACGGAGCTGAGGAAGGTATTGCACACTATGCTCCAGGCTGGAGTTATAGTGCCTGTTCCATTCTGCCAGAGGGGCCAGGGTTTCTATTCAAATCTTTTTTTGGTACAGAAACCCAATGGGTCGTATCGTCTGATTCTCAACCTCAAAGCTCTCAACAGGTCTTTGCGGGTACCGAAGTTTCGGATGGTGACCCTACGGTCCATCATTCTGGCGCTGGAACCTGGGGACTACATGGTGTCATTGGACATACAGGACGCTTACCTGCATGTCCCTATTCTTTTGTGCCATCAACAGTTCCTCAGGTTTGCAATCCGCAGCGACCACTTCCAGTTTCGGGCGTTACCTTTTGGCCTGGCGACAGCACCACGTGTGTTCACCAAGGTGATGGCGGTCATGGCGGCTTCTCTGCGGCTGCAGGGAGTGTGCATGTTGCCGTACTTGGACGACCTTTTATTGGTGGCAGGATCTCCAGAGCTCCTTCTACGCCACTTGGGCCTGACCATTGCGCTACTGCAACGGCACGGCTGGATAATCAACTGGCAGAAGTCCACTCTAATCCCGTCTCGGAGGATTCTGCACCTCGGAGCCTTATTGGACTCGGAACAGCAGAGGATCTTCGTGACGGAGGAAAAGATCTCTGCTTTACAGTCGAGGGTGCGCAGTTGTCTGCTCAGTCGCCGGGTGTCTCTACACTCGGCGATGAGGTTACTGGGTTCCATGGTGTCGGTGTTCGACATGGTGAAATATGCCCAGTTTCACTCCAGACCTCTGCAGCACCTGATTCTGTCCAAGTGGAACGGGCTGCCGCAGTCTCTGAAGTCCCAGACAATTGTGCTCACCCCGGAGGTTCGCCTGTCCCTTGCCTGGTGGTTATAGACGACCCATCTCAGCGGGGAACGTCCGTTCTGGGTTCCAAATTGGGTCCTGTTGACAACGGACGCCAGTCTTCGGGGCTGGGGAGCAGTTTCGGGTCCACACTTGTTCCAGGGCAGGTGGACGCCGACAGAAGCGGAGCTTCCAATCAATATCTTGGAACTCCGTGCGGTCTTCAATGCTCTCCATCAGGCACATCGGGTTCTCCAGGGTCGTCCGGTACAGGTCCAGTCGGACAACGCTACCACCGTGGCCTACATAAACAGGCAAGGAGGAACCCGAAGTCGGGCGGCTCTCGTGGAGGTCTCTCGGATCCTGGTATGGGCGGAGAGCAATCTTCCGGCCATATCAGCGGTCTTCATCCCGGGAGTGCTAAATTGGGAGGCGGACTTTCTAAGTCACCAGGACATTCATCCGGGGGAATGGTCCCTGCTCCCAGACGTTTTTCAACTGCTGGTGGACAGATGGGGTCTTCCAGAGATCGACCTCATGGCGTCCCGGCACAACAACAAGTTGCCGGTGTACGGGTCTTGCACAAGAGACGAAGGGGCGTCTCTGGTGGATGCTCTGTCCATCCGGTGGATGTTCCGGTTCACATACCTGTTCCCTCCGGTCTCTCTTCTTCCACGGGTAATCTGGAAATTCAAACAGGAAGGAGGGACGCTCCTGTTGATAGCTCCCGCGTGGCCCAGACGGCACTGGTTCTCAGACCTTCAGGGTCTGTCCGTGGACAGTCCTCTGCGGTTGCCGCTACGACCGGACCTTCTGTCTCAGGGTCCTTGCCTTCATCCGGACCTGACTCGGCTGTCTTTGACGGCGTGGCTGTTGAGACGGCCATGCTGAGGTCCCGGGGGTTTTCCAGCTCTGTAGTGCGTACCATGTTACGGAAACCGTCTTCCGCGAGGATATACCATAGCGTGTGGCATACGTTCTTCCAGTGGTGTCGACCGAGAGGTTATGCACCGCGGGAGTTTCGTCTGTCTCGGATTCTCGCCTTCCTACAAGCGGGACTAGATCATGGGCTTCGCCTTGCTTCTTTGAAGGTACAGGTTTCGGCCCTCTGTCTGGTTTCACCGTAGGATTGCTACAATCCTGTATGTGCGCACCTTTATGCAAGGTGTTCTCCGCATTCAGCCACCCTTTGTTCCACCTGTGGCGCCTTGGGATTTGGCTGTGGTCCTGAGGGCTCTCCAAGGACCGCCGTTTGAACCACTGGGCTCAGTGGATCTTAAATGGCTGACAGCTAAGACTGTTTTCCTTCTGGTTATTGCTTCGGCCAGACGTGTTTCTGATTTAGGGGCTCTTTCTTGTAGACCCCCTTTCTTGGTTTTTCATGGGAACAGGGCAGTGCTCCGCACTCGGCCCGAGTTTCTTCCCAAAGTTGTTTCCCAGTTTCATGTTAACGAGGAAATCGTTGTTCCGGCCTTTAACTCACCGGGTCTTTCCGTGGGTGAGGCCTCTTTGGATGTTGTGCGGGCCTTAAGGACTTATGTTGACCGCACTTCTTCGTTTAGGAAGTCGGACGCTTTGTTTGTCCTCTATGGCTTCCGTAAAAAGGGTTGGCCTGCCTCAAAGCAAACTTTGGCAGCCTGGATCCGTATGGCTATTTCTGAAGCTTTTCTTCATGAAGGCCTACCGGTTCCTCCTTCTCTGAAGGCTCATTCCACTAGGTCTGTGGGTCCTTCGTGGGCAGCTCGACGTGGTGCCTCTGCAGTCCAGATCTGCAAGGCTGCTACGTGGTCCTCTGTCCATACCTTCGTGAGGTATTACAGGTTTGACACCTTCGCCTCTCAGGATGCTTCCTTCGGGCGGCGGATTCTCCTTTCTGCACAGGAGCGTCCCCACCCTTAAAGGATACTGCTTTAGGACATCCCCAAGGTATCCTGTGGATACCCTATGGACCCTGAAGTAGAAAATATGAGATATGGTAAGAACTTACCCTTGTTATCTCTATTTCTACGAAGTCCATAGGGTTCCACAGGACTCCCGCCCTGTTGCACCTGTGCTGCAGATGGGCTTTGCTCTGGTCACCGGTTTTTCCGTCTCCCTCTGGTGAGAATGTGATTCTTGTGTGTATCCAGATCTTTTTTTCTCTCTCTTCCTTCTCCTCCTCTGGCCTATGGCTTGGTAACTAACTGAGGTGCCTTGGCTCGGGGGCGGGGTATAGGAGGGGGACCTAGTGCATCTTGGGAGGCTTGGGAAGCTAACTCTTTGGTGCCCGATGACTGACGTCACACCTATACCCCAAGGTATCCTGTGGAACCCTATGGACTTTGTAGAAATAGGGATAACAAGGGTAAGTTCTTACCATATCTCATATTTTTTTTACGCGGTGTGGGGTGTTCAGAGCTGAAAACCCTGCGACCACTATTTTTTAAATTGAATACCGAGGGTATTGGGAGCGTGCATACCCGTGGTATTCCTAAATTGGGCGCCCAATTGAATATGCCCCTATGTCACTCATACACAGTGGCAAGATGGCACTGCACATGCGCAGCAGTAAGGCCCAGCGGTCATCTTGGTAGAGAAAATGTGTTCTCCTATTTTGACACCCCCCTCACTACAAGTTTCTCTATGTTACACAAACTCACAATTGAAGCTTTTACATAGCAACTTAAGAAAGGTGAAGTTAGACATATAAAAGAACATCAACTTTTGTGGCTGTCAACATTTGATTACCAATTCCCTTGATTGTGATTGGATCACACTCACTTAGCTTAGTGAACCACTCCTCATTGCAGCTAAAAGGTCTTGTTACACTTGAATCGTTAATACAAACAATTTTCTGTGGTCATCTGTAAAACTCAAAGCCAACTGATCTGTTGATTTCGTTGTGACCTATCTTGTGACAATTATAACACTTGAACTTAAATTTTCAGAACTTCTCACTCTTTGCTTGTAATGCACTTATCTTAGCATTTGATTCACAGGGTACACATTCCTGAAATTGTAATAGCTTTGCTCTTACCCTTTGCAGTGTTTTCCTCTAAAGCCACAATTAAGAAGTCAAATCAGATTTTAGATTTTGAAGCATGGTCATTCTATTTCTTCATCATCTATTTGTACACCAACAGACATTAAATGCTGAGAGACATACATCATCCTGTCTATGTAATCACTCATACTTCTGTATGGATTATACAATGCACATCTTAAATAGATTCTCCTGATGAGACCTCCATCCTGATATGCCCTCTTGCAGTGCTGTCTACATGTCTCTAGCTAACATTTTCCCATGAATCATGGAGTATACATGTTGCTCCACACACAAGCCTAGGGTTCCCATAGCTCGCTCTACATCATCTGGACTTGGACTGTCACCAGGATCTACTGTTAGTCTCCACTTTCTTTCCTGCTTAAGTTACATTTCCATAGCAAACTTCCATGCAGTGTAGTTTTCTGCACCTTTAAATTTAATTTACCCCATTATAGGTGTAATTCCTGTATGTGTGCTCCTTACAACCATTATTATGTAGCTTCTGTGCTTTGCAATGTGGGCCTGATTCAGAGCCGCTCGCAAAAAGCGAGCGCTCGCTCTGAATCAGGGCGGGCACTTGTTTTTTAAGTTGAGGCCTCCTGGCCACTCGCATAGCTGTGGGTGACTCTGGCCCACCAACGACCCACTTTCGAATGCTATGCGCTTGCGAGCGGGTGTGAATCAGGCCCTCTGTTTGCTGTGACACTCTTTAGCTTAAACACACTCTGCTTGCTTCACTCTGTGGTGCTGCAGCTATCTGTGTCTTTACATGTGGCCAAGATGGTGCCTTAGCACTGCTGTGGCGATTGAAACAAACATCACAATGCGCCTGGGGCACTTGTGTGCATTTTGGGTCCTGTGTACATGTGTGTCCGTGTACTTTTTCACACTTCTGTGCAAAACCACCATCTGTACACACATTTCCATAGCCTAATGGAAATGTGTGTACAGATGGTGGTTTTGCAGAGTTAATGTACACACCAGTGGAATGTGTGATTGACCCCAGGTAGTCCAGTGCAGCTTTATCAGGCAGTGTGATTTATTGGTAGTACAGCCATACTCACTGTTACACTGGTTGAAGGGCATGAAGTGGAGCAGGGTTCAGACAGATCACCAGCCGGTGACTATTTTTTAAATGCTGTAGCGGTGTGGGTGCTGGAGCAGCGGCATTGTGGGTAATAGGTTGCAGGTCTTAGAAGCTAAGGGGGAGATGTCCATCTCCCACTATGTTACTTATACACAGTGACATAGGGCCTGATTCAGAGCCACTCGTAAGCGGCAGCTCGTTCGCTCCGAGCGATGTTTGCCCAACTGCGCATGCGTACGGATCATTATACGCATGCGCGAACCAGTCAGTGCGGTTGAAATTCATGTGTTCGCAAAATAGCGAATGCCTGCTATTTTGAGTGACAGAATGAGGCGTATGTGGGTGGTAACAGGGAAAGTGCTTGAAAACGGGGAGTGGAAATCCGTTCGCAGGCGTGCTTAGAGGTCAAAACGGGCGTTTTAAGGGAGTGCATAATTAATCCAGCAGCGTCATTGACCACGTCACATGGTTTTTTTTAACTCAGAACTGCTCGCAAAATAGTGGTTGAAAAAACCAACCACAAGAATAGCGAGCAGTTCAGACGCTGTTCGATGTACTCGATTAATCAAATAAATAGCGGACATGACGTATGGTGCGAGCGGCTAGGGGGCGTATTTTTCAAATTTACGTTCGCATGTTTTGCTCGCTCGTTCAGACTTAGAGGCGTGAACAGACTGCAAAGTGCGAATGGTTCATTTGAATAGCCACCCCTTTTTAGAAAACGAACGACCGCAAATAGCGAGCGGCTCTGAATGAGGGCCCTAGTACGGTTGGCAGCCATCTTGGTAGGAGAATAAAGTGTCATCCCTGGAGGAGCCATATTGGAGACTGCACAGTAATGGCTGTTGTACAATCAATGGGCGGCACAGGTCACTGCTTGCAGATGCACAAACCTCTGCATTAGTCATATGAGTTCTTACATCAGCAACAATCTGGCTTCCGCAGCCGGCCTCAACTAGCCATTTTGCTTGCACCTCAGAATCAGCCCCTTTGTGTGGTTTTTCAACTAGAGAGTAACTATTATGCTTTGTAAGTTACTTCAATTTTATTTTAGCTGGACAAGCCTCATGGCCACTAATTAATAAATGTGAATAGAACAGAGACTGCACAGTCGCGCTCTCCTATTCTAACACCTTGTCCCGGCAAATTTGTACCTTTTGTGAAGATAGCAGTCTTCTGCACCCTGTAGCCAGACACATTCTGCTTGCAGCATCTACATAGCAGTGTTCAGCCAGCCAACATTGCAGCACTCATCGTCACATATAACATGTACGTATACTACACTATGCAATTTATTTCTTTTTTAAACTTTCAGTATAATGTTGCATGCATCAACATGCTCACCATAATGTCCCAGGATCATTTCTGTGCTGGTGGCTGGAGCTCACTTATGCTGGATCAGCTGTGCAGGGGGAGACAGGCCAGAGGAGGAGAATGGAGAGGGATCTCAGGATATCTCTCTCTCTACAGGTTGAGTCTCCCATATCCAAAATGCTTGGGACCAGGGGTATTTTGGATAACGGAATATTCCGTATTTTGGAATAATTGCATACCATCATGATATCTTGGGAATGGAACCCAAATATACACACAGAATGCATGTATCTGTTATATACACCGTATACACACAGCCTGCAGGTCATTTTATACAATATTTTCAATAATTTTGTGGCTCAAACAAAGTTTGTGTACATACATGAAATTCATTTATATTTCACACCTTAGGCTTATACACACAGCCTGAAGGTAATTTTATACAATATTTTTAATAATTTGTGCCTTAGACAAAGTTTGTGTACATTGAACCATCAAAAATCAAAGGTTTCATTATCTCAATCATGCTAAAATAATTCCGTATTTTGGAATATTTGGTTATGGGAGACTCAACCTGTATTTGAAAATCTGAGGTAAGCCCCTCCTCACGCCATCTAAAGCTTTGGAGTGCTCCTTTCAAATAAAAATATAATTTGCACTTGGTAAATCTGGACTGTTCACATTTCCCATTAGAGGTATGGCAAATGAGATTAGCATTCAGAATGGATGCAATTTTTAGGGCTTGGAGGAGTTTTTTTTTTTTATTTCCTCCAAAAGCCCTTTAATAAATCATAGAAATACAATTTTTTTCAAATTGTAGCATAAACTTTTTGCACAATATTTGTCAAAACACAATTGATAAATATGCCCCTTCCACCTGATTGACAGCGCTATAGTAAATTGATTGGTTTGAGATTAAAGTGTACCAGCTTAAGTCATTTTTTCAATAAACATGCGCAGGTAGCGGGCAAGGAGTGTATGACCCCCCCCTGGAGCTGGCTGATATGCAGGATGGAGACACTTTCTGTAGTTTGGGGCTAACAAAGGTGTTTGTGAGTGCACACTCTGAAGACCCTATTACTGTATCAGGCCTGTCCAAAGCTTGTGCTTTTATTAGTCAAGATGAGCATCTGTCAACCTGGAATTTACTAATGAATCTTGTCCCTAGCACCAAGGACTCATGGTCCGTCTCAAGCACAGTGGTCTGAGTCACTTTGACTTTGTCAACTTATTTATTTATTTTACATTAAGAAATGTAATGAAAAAAACAGCACACCTGACCAATGCAAGGTGCAGGGCAAATCTGTGGGTGATACGAAATTCCTGGCTTTTGGGCAATCACGCTCCCCCGTAACATTTCTCTCCTGGCCACTATATAGCAGTACATCAGACAGGGAGAGAGCAGACACTTGCCATGACCTGCTGAGCAGCAATAGTCTCAACTTGCTCCTTGCCTGTTGTGCTGATGTCGGTAGTAGTGGGCAGGAGAAAAGTGGAACAGCCCCTGTCTGCTCCTGTTTTGTAGACAAGTTCATAATTATTTAGTAAACAAGAGTATTTGACTGCAAATAAATACTTTGGGGTCTATTCAATTAGCCGCAAGGGGTCGAGGTGCCGTTGCCATGGCATGGAAACGTTGCTCGGCAACTTGCCCCCCTTGTGGCCTGATCTCGCCCTTGACTCGTGTGTGTATGTACGCAGCCATTTCGTACACGATGTATAGTGTATATACCCGATCCATGGTTCATCAGTTCGTTCCATCTGCTGTCTTGCACAGCAGATAAGATGATGCAATGAACGACGCTGTGCTGTTACATGCAGTATGTAATGACACATTGCACACTGTTACATGCAGTATGTAATGACACATTGCACGGTCGTACACTGGTCAAGCTGTGTGTATAGTGTGTGCAATGTATCATTACATTGCATCGCACTATCGATGTGTGGCGCCAACACATGGTGTGTACCCAGCCTTACTGTCATTTGTTAGACTGTGCTAGATAAATGACAGAAGTTGGTTGGTTGCCATAGGCAGCTTCTCTACTTTAGCTTTCTCAAAGATTTGATACATCTCCCCTACAATCCTTAGTCTTCACATTGCCTGGAAAGAGGGATAACGTATACCTCCAAACATTGCCATGGTAAAAATCAGACAGACAATGGAGAATGGTCACATCAAGTTGGGGGCACGTTGGAGTGTCCTATGTGCGTATAACCTTGGAAGCACTAAGCTGCCCCAATGCTTCTCCCTCCCAAAAAAGACATTTTCATTGTCATGTACACCAGTGTTAGATGACTTGGTCCAAAAGACAAACCTCTCAACATTCTCGATAGTCATGACAGAGTTCATCACTGTCAACATGGCGGGACAATCTCCTGAAATAAGTGCTATCCTGCCAAAGTCAGAACAGTTGGTCGGTATTGGATAACCTAAAACTCTGCATAGCATTTACTGTATGTTCTCCTGTGCTAGGGATGTTTCTGTGAAAGGCAAAATCCTGACCTTGGCTTAGTTTAGTAACTCACCCTCTATAGATGTACTTTGGCCAAACCGATCTTCTGTGAAAGTGGGCGTTTCAGTGAGGCGATTGGGCAGCA
This sequence comes from Taudactylus pleione, assembly GCA_031769625.1. Taxonomy (NCBI): domain Eukaryota; kingdom Metazoa; phylum Chordata; class Amphibia; order Anura; family Myobatrachidae; genus Taudactylus; species Taudactylus pleione. The sequence goes on along the minus strand of JAUIMM010000213.1, from coordinate 15,532,588 downwards.
ACAATGCAATTGTACAAATCTGCCCTGACTTGTGGGAGTGTCATGTGGTATAGCTAAAGTGGGAATTCTGGGAAGTCTTTTTCTGATGGAGCTCTTGCACTGAGCATGGGGCTGATGGTAGCAGCGGCTGTAGCAAAATGAATGGGCGGCACGTGTTTCTGCTTGCAGATGCACAAAACTCTGAATTTGTCCTACGGGTTCTCACATCAGTAAAAAATCAGGTTTCCGCGTCTGGCCACAAATGCAGCCACTTTGCTTGCATCTCAGAATCAGCCCCTTTGTGTGCTTTTTGCACTTGAGAGTGTAACTATTGTGCTTTGTAAATTATTTCCATTTTACGTTGGCTGGACAACCCTCATGGCTACTAATTAATAAATGTGAATAGAAATAATGTCCATGTCAGTATCTTATTTCAGCTATTACATAAAAATAAATATTTTTGTTGACAGAAGAACGTGGTCTAACATGTTATTTCACATTTCCGTACAGATTATTCTGAGGAAGCTCAAGCTAATGAAACAAGTACAGTGGAGTATACCGTATGCCCACGCTCCTTTCCAGGGGAATTAAACAATACAATGTTGTCAATTTCACAATCATCCATGGATCACCTGAAAAGCTCCATCACAGTCGTTGTGATACCATCAATCTATACTGTGGTATTTCTGGTGGGTTTACCTGCGAATGGCCTTGCTTTGTGGGTTTTGATGACCAAAGTGAAAAAGATGACTTCTACTGTCTTCATGATGAATCTGGCAGTGGCAGACCTCCTGCTTATCCTGGTACTGCCCTTTAAGATGTTTTACTACTTTCTGGGGAACAACTGGATCTTTGGTGAGCTGATGTGCAGGGCTGTTACCAGCTTCTTTTATGGTAACATGTACTGCTCAGTCCTGCTCCTCATGAGTATCAGCATTGACCGTTACTTGGCTGTGGTTCACCCTTTCTTCTCCAGGACATTTAGAAGCAGGGACTTTGCTATTGGCATATGCTCCATTTCCTGGTTAATTGCCATTTTATCTACCCTTCCATTGGCAACCATGCAACAATCCTACCGTCTTCTGAACACTGAGTATACAGTTTGCCATGATGCCCTTCCCAGACATGAGCAAGCCATGTATTTATTTTATTACTTCATGTCCATCATTGTCCTGTGCTTTATTTTACCATTGGTAATTATCATTTTCTGTTACGTTTCTGTCATTCGGGCACTGGTTCTGAGTGGGGAGAAGTATGTCCATGCTGTGAAACTAAGTATCTTGGTTCTGGTCATAGTGATTGTCTTCTTGACACCAAGCAATGTGGTGCTTTTGATACATTACTCAGAGCACTGTTCTCAGCACTACAGTGACCTGTATGCAGTCTACATGGGCTGCTTAACTCTGAGCGCCTTCAACAGCTGTGTGGATCCCTTTGTGTATTACTATGTGTCAGAAGAGTTTCGTGATAAGGTGAGAGACAAGTTTAGGAAAAGATCCAAATTGACATTAATATCACTCAAGACATCTAAAGAGACTCTTCCAGCAAGTTGTTCCAACTCCCACTCTCATTCAATGCTGTGACATTTCTCTCTTCCCCAGCCTGCAACGTACCACATACAAAGCTATAAAATTGGACAAAATGTCTCCAGTTACCAAAATGGACTGAATGGGGGCATACACTGACCTTTCTAAGCCCCATAGCTACTAAATGATCCTGTGTGTGATCACCGTATTGTACACCGTAGCACATAGTTAGGCCTCTGACGTCATATACAGTTATCTATTTTTATATCTATTTATATACAGTATGGAGAAAGATGGGAAATAAACATTCATTTCAAGACAAGAAATAAAGTTTGAAATCCCATCATGTAAGACTGAATTAGTGATATTTCCTCCAAAGTAAATAATGCTACATACAGTAGGAGTGTTTACTAGTGCAATTGGTAATGAATGTTTCATGTACATTATTTTGCCTACAAGGGCAGTGAGCATTTGGGAAGGCTAAAGGCTAATAGTTTGTCATAATGTGGTGTGAGCAAACTATGACAGAGCTAAAGGACACTGCACCTACTCCGATTCATGGTCCTGACTCAGCAGTGCACGCTAGTGCACTGAACGCAGATTCCCGATGTTTGGGAATCTGCGCAGGATCCATTCTGCGAGTGTGCAGAATGGGTCCTGCTAACACGCTCGCAGACTGGCAGCGATTGACAGTCTGCGGCCGTTTGTGGGTGGGGAGGGGGCGGCGATTCCCAAAAAGGAGGTGTTTCACCGCCGTTGTGGGGGAGGGAAGAAGCCAGGATGACCGTCGGCTGATGGATATTTCCTGGCCTCTTACTTAAACTGCGGCGGCCGGCTGCGGGACCCCATGGGTCACCGCAAACGGCCGATGGTACGCATATTATCTGATGTTGCGTTGGACATCGCAGCTCGGATAAGTAATACACAGGAGGTGTGATGCCTCCTGCTGCATTACCATATCTGCAAAGGATCGCAAATGTCTGCGTGCATACATCATATATCTATAGCCTGCGTGCATACATCATATATCTATAGCCTGCGTCGTGCAGCTTTGCAATTACGATCCTTGCAGAATCAGACCCTATGACCGTAATATTAATACAAATCCCTCACTTCAGTTTTGTTTTTGTGCACAAGTGTGAGTGGATGTCAAATCACGTATACGCACACTTGTAGTTCCCCCAGAAGCAAAAGGTAGAAGCCGTCACTGGTTGTGACAGTAGAACAATAAATCATTTTGTAAAGGAATAGGGCATATAGATCGCCATAAAAAGTAAAATCTTAATTTCCATTAACTTTTTATACAAGTCCAAGCTCACAAAGGTCATTGCTAATTAATTAAAATTTTATATATTAGAAAAAAAATGTGAAATAAAATGAAGACACTAGAAAGTTTGTAAACCGTTTATTTTAACTTAAGAAAAGGGACGTGTGGGAACACTAACACTGCATTTATCAGATACAAAATCACATCCATTTATTATACATATCTACCGTAAACAATTGGTACAAGCTTATGCAATTCAGACAGTAACACAGGTACTAACATTAGCATCAGACCCTCTGCTGCTCAGCCACTAACATCACTGTGTGTAGCAAGTTGCTGCTGGGCACTGGACGTCAGGTGAAACTTATTTTTCAGTGTATAATTGAAATCCCCCCCTCCCTAAAAAATAGCGACTAAAAGATATGTTAATGCCATTTCTCTTACACACACCCTAGGCCATAAGAAAACCCCACAATCTTAAACAAATACAATCCCTTTGGCAAGAAAGAGAAAAAATATATAACCGTTTCTGTTTAATATTAAATTTATATACATGTATTAGGAAGAACTGTAGTATTATATATAATTTAACATACTATTTTTATACATTAAGTTATCTGTGGGGAGAGGGTAGTGTGGTGAATATTAGCAGTTGCAAGACATCAATGAATGCTGTAGGACAGACAGTAAGCAGGTTTGGCAATGCAAGGTTTCCTGTGTGGAACGTGACCCTAAGACAGTGTTTCCCAACCTCGGTCCTCAAGGCACACTAACAGTCCAGGTTTTTGTGATATCCATGCCTTAGCACAGATGGTTAAATCAAAATAACTAAAGTACTAATTAAGACACCTGTGCTTAACTGTGGCTATCCTTAAAACCTGGACTGTTAGTGTGCCTTGAGGACCGTGGTTGGGAACCCCTGCCCTAAGAGCTTCCATCCATATTGCGCTGTTGGGGATATTTGGTGGCCTCATTTGGCCAGCACGGGGTTAGGCCATTGACATTTCAAATGAAATATTAAAAGTACAAAGTTTTTTTCCCTTTGATGGACGACTACAGAGATGGATTGACTAAAATAACGCCATGAGGTGGCCTTCAAGTGTTTTGTCTTCAATAACAATTGAACATTTCATCAGGCATTCCTATGAAATGAGCCACGTGACAAATGATTGGGCAAGTGCAAATAGTGCTGCTCGTCTGTGACAAAACACACCATAAAATCAACTTTGTTGTACATGTATACAGCTTGGAATAAATGAATGATTCTAAAGTCAAATTTCTTTTCCCACAATTTGCACATAGACACTTCAAAATGACCTCAAACCTGTGACCTCCACAAGAGGTAGCCTCCAGCAACTAAGCTGGTGACCTCCTATCGTTAAACCAGAACAAAAATAATACCAAAAATAACGTGCCTCAAACTTGCAAAAATGTAAATGCAATACTCCATTAAACAATAAACATACATTAAAATTCTGTATCAACTGTTAACATGATTTTAATACATGTTTAGTGGAGTACTGCATTTACCTTTATTTTTACCTCATATTTTTTTTTTTTGTTTAAAGGGACAGTGTAAGTACAAGTCATGTAAAATTATATAAAATAAAACAATTTAATTTTAACATTATTTATCAATAATATTTGTTGACGCTGAGCACTAAATACAGGGCATAGTCTTTATTTTGGAGTCTGTATAAAAAATTTTTTGGGTTGGACTTCCCATCCTTCTCAACTAGCTGTGAGGCTGGGAATGGGAATGAGTTCCAACAACATGAATTAGCAACATTTACCTAAAACAATGATACATCATTTACTTATAAAATATTAAACAGCAGCAAGGTAGGCACATATGTAGCTGTTTTCTTATCTTGCAGAGGAAGGATGATAGAGGATTTGATGAATTCAGTAAACACTTAGGTGGCAATTTAATTAGCCAAGGGACTTACCACAAAGGTTTTAGCTCCTGGTTTAATTGCCTGGAGCTATTCAATTGTTTCCCGCGGCAAGCCATTGCACCAGGGCTAAGTGCCCGGAGCTATGCAATTACCACCTGGGGTAACATAGCGGCTAGCCCTGAGAGCACTAGTTAACGCAGATTCCTGTTCGCACCTCAGGAGGATGTGAGCAAAAATCTGCGCTAAGTGCACGCACGGGGCTCGTCGTGGGCAATAATTGAATAGCTGCAGGTGCTTAACCTGGGAGCTAAAACCCCTTGGTAAAACCCATGGCTAATTGAATTAACCCCCTTACTGCTACATTTACAAGGTATGGCTTTTCAAAGTATTTAATATTATTTCTCCAATAAATTCAGTGGCCAAAACTGCAGAAGAACAGGTGGCTTTGAAAAGCACTGCTTAGTAAATTTACTCCCTACTTATTCTGGCCTTAGACATTGTTTTATTTGCAAGATACATGTTCACCACGGTCCATTATTCTAGTTAGTGAGCCGTATTATGGTGTGTGTGGATTTAACAGAAAAGACAACACTGAACAAGACTAAAACATATTACTGTGTAATATGCCACACAGGACAGTCCTGGATAGTTCACACAGGGGTTACTACAGACATGGAAGAAGTGCTTTGATTGTACTGTTTTTAATGTGCTCCATATACAGTAAAGTGTAATGGGTACTTTTTTTTGTATGTATATAATATTAGACAAACACTGATTGACCACTTTAGGAGATATATAAAAGTGGAGTAAAACCTATACCTACTACACCACCATTTAAAAAGTCTAATATATTTTCACTATAATTTTTCCAACTAAATAAGCCTAAATTAAACCATTTATTGTCTTTTTTAATAAGTTGCTTATTTAGTCCAAGATGTTCAGTTTAATTTAATTAGTATTTTGTCTTTTCCTGTATGCCCTAGTCTGACTGAATAACTACACATAGCTAATGACTGAGTCATCTCATTCGCTAAATGACCCGTCCATCAATGAGGACTTGATATCACAAAACACCATTCCTTTATACCATGTACACCTGTTATATGTTCTGCTGTAACCTTTCATTACCTCCTTGATAATTATCCAAAACCTAGTTTGTAAATTTTACAATTTGTTTTTTGTAAATATAATATAACAAACTATCAGCGTATCTTTATTGTAGAACTACATCAATTATTTAAAACTGACTTTATAAAAAACAAACCAGGAGTGTGAGACTGTGAGTACATATGGACAAATTCTGTACACAATTTACACTTACATAAACAAAATCAGTTTTTGTAATTGAACCAAACTGTGACAAATTGCCAGAGGAATGTACAATTTGTGTCTGATAGGAAGATGAAACTGGAAGTGACAATGGCTGTTGTAGTTAGTCTAGGCTGTAGTCCTGAGGAGGACGCTCTGTTCTGCGGGCAGGAATGTCACAAAACCTGAACAGGAAGCCACAAACTGCTTATGAAGTCAAATATGGGAAAGGAAAGTATGACGGAGTTAGTGGAGTCAGAAGAGGCCAGCATGTGGCTCAGGAGATTAAATAGCTTTCTAAGTTACTGCTTTCAGGGCCGAATTATCATCTAGTTTTGTTACATCTGTGTTAAAAAGCAATCAAGCTGGAAAAAGGGAAGATATATAAAATAATACCAGAACCAGCTAGATCACTTCTGTTTTTTCCTGTGGTCTTCCGATACCAAAATTGTAAAAACTGGAATATGTCCATCTTGTGTTGGATACTTTTTTACAAAACGAAAACGAACTGTCTTGTGCGCTTTACTTTCTGTCGAGAAAAAGGAAAGAGAGAGGTCACACATGGGAGGTTTTGGTGCTTACATACTGCAGAGAGGGCTGCACAGTTCCAATATCCAGGGGACACATACATAAATGCTCCATTGTTAAAAAGCCTGTGTCTATGCACTTGGGCTATTACTGGCCTGTGAGCACTGGAGTTTGCAGCCATACACAGGTTTATTATAGAGCTGTGGTTCTAGTTACCATTCTGTGGTCGGCATTGCATCCACTTTGCCGGTGTCCTCAGCTAAGTTTGCGACTGTTGTGAGCTGCACTGCAATTTCAAGGCCATCCTCATTGTCGGCAGCATATGGATCTGATTCATACTCGTATGAATAGTACGAGTCCTCCTGCTGGTGAATAGGCATATCCTCCTCTGTGTGTGACAAGAAGATTACTGGGATACTTTGTCAATTGCTTCATGCATTCATCTTGTTATAATTATTATTGTTATTAGCAACATATATTTATATAGTACCAGCATAGACAGTTGTACTTTATAATTGGGCACCCCATTACACTTTATACAACATATGGGGGAAGTTGACTAGGCACTCACTGACTCTGATTGGTCCTCTGACAGCAGGTCTAGGGGTGATAGAAGTCTCAATTTTTCATACAACAGTATATAAATGGGATAGAACTGCACTCTATAGGATTCCCTTAACTGAAATGAGATGTAATGTGCTGATCAAGTTTGTTACAACCTTGTTTATACAAAATAGAGCTCCCTATAAAAGTAATGCAGCTCACTAACGTAACACGTAACGCAACACTCTGTGTATGGACTTTTATTATCTTATTTGTCATTTATGTCATCTAATTCCAGGTACCAGTCTGAATCAGCCACATACTGTATTATAGGCCTTTACACTGGACAGGTGTGCAGAAAGAAACAACCGGAGCAAATGCTCAATTAAGTCAATGGCTAGTATATATTAATCTGCGTCGAAAACATAGATTGTCAATTGCAGCAACAGAAAATCTGATTGTTACAATTTATTATTAATATATCGCCATAGCATATGCGCATGCGTGACCCATGCACAGTAGAAAATATTTATGGGGAGGGAATATATATTTGCCTTAGTACATAGACCACCAAGTTGATAAAATGACTAATTTGTGAACATCTCTGCAACCCAAGACAAAGATTAGATTAGAGCGACACCATAGCTGGTATCTGTCCCAATCCCCTCTCTCCTCTTTCTACTACCATCTCTTTAGCCCCTCACTCTCCTATTTCTAATGCCCCACATCAACCACAAACATCTCATCTGACATCACGCTCACAGTGCTGTCCAAGTCACAACTCCGTTGTTCCCAATAATACAGCATCTCATCAGTGAGCAAAATTGCAATCTAAAAGTTTTTATAGGAATTTGAAGATATTTTTATTAGTTTTAGATTTAGATTTACTCAGCAAAGAACCCTTACCTTATTGCTGGGAGGCTGTAAAAGAGAATTTTGGGGCTCTCTGATCTAAGTCATTTTCTTGATATAACACTCCAAGAAAAAAGTTTGGACACCACTTATATTAAGGACACAACTACTGTATGCATAACCCAACTTACTGCACTAAAGTAGACATCAACTTTTTTGTGTTTTTTTTTTAAATTCCATTTCTGTACTCAGACAGGAGTATAGAAAATAAAGTGAAGATTTAATTTTACTGCCAAAATGGACTGAAATCCCTTTGCTAAGTAGAGCCCCATACTTGTCTACTCTCCCGAAATGTCCAGGAGACGCCAGAATTTCAGGGAATTCTCCCTGACTCACTTGAGACCAGGGAAACCTACCAGATCATGCAACTTTCTTAGTAAAGTGGGTGGGAAGAGAGCTTGATGATGCGATAACTATATAGAATCATTAGAATTTGCACTGATGCCTGTACAGTTTGTACAGTTTTTGCCAAATATTATTATGTCAGCTGTACTAGAACTTGGAGTGCTCTGTATTATTTCAATGGAGGGGCTTCAGATGGCACCTGGTTGTTCAAGGAATGAAAGCATTCAAGCCCACAGGGTTTCATAAGTATCACATGGAGACTGCTGCCCAAGGGCCTGGTAGCATACATCTGGAGCTGATTTTGCCTTGGATGGGTTGCTAGATCCTGGAAGGTAGATTAGTTGAGAGAGTTACAAATAAAACTTCCAACACTTATTCATGTTACCATGTGGAGGCTGATGGACTGATGATAATGGTAGGCCATACTAATGGCCACCTGACTAGAAGTGTCTATAAATGTACCAGCACAGTATATGTAGTGTCCAGTAATGTGGCACAACAGTAGAAACAGCGACCATGAATTTGCTATTACTGTTTAGTAGAAGTGCTAGCAAAATGTACACCAGTATCAGTAATAAACTACCAGTATGTTTGTCATTATTTACTGCCACTTTGCTGATGCCTTCTTTCAATAATCCAGCTACTTGCATCATCAGAGTCACCTGCAGCGCTCACTTTCTCAACCTCTTATGTAAGGTTTGCACTGCAGGCTTCTTGTTGGCTAGCACCAGTAGGAGAAATCATTGACCTGTGTGAGCAGGTTGTGGTGAAAGGCACATGAAACATCTTTCCACAGCAGATGACAGAAGAGTTATGTGGAGGAAAGCAGAACATGCTCTCCTTTCCCTATGCCTGCTGTGCACTCTAATAGGTGCCTCTAGAAACCTTCTATAGGGTTTTAATTAATGCTAACAGCAGATGATGACTGGTATATACTGTATAGTATGAATGCATCAATATACTCTGATTAACTGGTTAAGTATTTTGAAGTGGCCACATTTTTACCAGGGCTGGATTATAGGTAATGCTGTACAGGTGGCCAGTTAGGGTCCAGCGGGACAATACGCCCTGCCACACTGCAAAAATTGTTCAGGAATGGTTTGAGGAACATGACAATGAGGAACATGATAGAGTTCAATATGTTGATCTGGCCTCCAAATTCTCCAGATCTCAATCCGATCAAGCATCTGTTGAATGTGCTAGAAAAACAAGTGCAAGCCATGGAGGCCCCACCTCGCAACTTAAAGGATCTGCTGCTAAAGGATCTGCTTAAAGGATCTTGGTGCCAGATACCATAGGACACCTTCAGAGGTCTTGTTAAGTCCAGAAAAGGATGGGTCAGAGCTGTCTTGGTGGCATGAGGGGGACCTACACAATATTAAGCAGGTGGTTTTAATGTTAAGGCTGATATATACACAGCGGAGGGCAACCCGATTTAGTACCTTGCCTAGTGCCCCAATGGGTCTTAATACGGCTATGATTCTTGCACACTGTTGTACTTCTTAAGATACATGCAACTGAAAAGAAACAGGTTTTGCAAATCGCACTCCACTCTTGGAAAGACCCTCTGTGTTTAGTTATGTATGCTACAGAACAAGAAACAAACTATACATATAACTCCATGTAATTTCACCTTAGAGTACAATCTACAAGGTACCCTTAATAAACCTATACCTGATGGCATTGTTTGTATGGTCTGTGGTGTACAAAATATGGTAGTTGCTCAATCAGCTTAATAATATACTACAGGTGCTTGTAAAGGGCAGGGTTTACACTGAACACAGAAAAGAGGAGGTGCTGAACCTTATAGTGCCATGTGGAGGTTTTTTGGGGTACCTCCAAGGTAAGTTAGCTCTCAGCTCATACATGTACTGTTATCATGCAGTACATCAATTTGTAACTATATGACCCAGAGTGGGTGCTACTATTATGTAGCAATAATTATTTTGGGGTGAGCGTTTGGGAGTGGGGCCCCCGGGGTTGTTTCTGGCTGGACCTTGCTTTTTTGGGGTGCCTTGCTTCTCGGACGTGAACCCCTTAATGTTAGGGACGCTGGTATAGAGGAGCCTTGACGTCGGCCCAGCGCTTATTCATATATTTGCAAATGTATGTAAACCAATACCTCTGAATTTCTATTATCATGTAGGATTCAAGTATTTTTGATTTATCTGCAGTGTGCTGGGGGGGCAATTTTCTTTTTTCTATGGTCTGTGGTGTGTTTATCTCTAGAACTGCAATTGGTTGAGCTATTTACCTGTTTTCTCTTGGGATGGCTCCTGCTCTGGTACTGTGGCAGAGTCAGCTTCCTCTTCTGATGTGTTCTCGTCTTTAGAAAATAGAAGTAATATAATATTGGTAACCAGGATGTAAACAAATGCGCATTTATTAAAGAGCACAAAACATTTATTTCTGATATATTGTGTTACAGAAGCTAGGGAGACATACAGGGCCTAATTCATGCAGTTGCAGCTGCTGGTGTGTATGTTTGTGGAGTCACGACTGCAATAATATGCAAATGCTAATTTCAGCCCTCCCCTTGTGCACCTGAATGTGCAAGTACTGAAACGCCTACTTTCAGCGGTGCTGCCTGGTGCAACATAGATGGTGATTCAAAACACTCTACCATCAGTGCACCATTATGTGCACCATCAACACTTGCACCTGCCTATGACAGGTACGGTGTCTCTGTCTGAACTTCTGCTAAACATGGCCTCTGTGGCTGCAGCTCTGCGCCTGAGTACGCAGCCGCTTTCACTGACATGCCCGGAACACCCCCATAACACGCCCACACAACAGATTTGTTTGCGTTCACTTCAGGCCACCTCCCAGTCATCACCTGGGAACACCCATGGTTTTTCCTCATCAGTGCTGCTACCATTGGTCCCGTATGCAACAGCGGATTTGTGCGTGCACTCAGGATTTTCTGGACTTTTTGCAAATAATCACTCAACTACATAAATATCGGCATTGGGTGTAATTAGCGTGCACCTCTGAATTAGGCCCACAGTCTCATCTTTCCTTCATTGTCACTACAACTATGATTACAAAACATTTATTTTCTGAACTGGATGCTGCCATGGCAATGGCAAAACAGCTCTAGCATGTGACACTTATTTATAGCAAGCTGCCACACTGAGCAGGAAGCGGCTTTCCCATCGCTATATGACGGAGGAGAGAAACAGGAGGCGTGGGCATCACTTGGTGCACTGAAAACTATACAAATTTATTCATGCTAAATGTGTTTCTAAGGGGAAATAATTGAAATGACTACAAAAAAAAATAATTCTCCTCCCCTGGTATCAATATTGTTTTAATGTTAAATAACTGGTATCCTCTTCTGTATGTTTTCAACAACTCCTCCATCTAAGTACAAGCCTCTCTTCACGTATATCCATAATAACTTACCTGGGGTGCACTGTGACATGGCCACACGCTCTATCCTGGTGTTATTCCTGCAGGCTGTAACCTCCATTTGGCACTGATTCTGGTAGAGGACACCATCAGATCCACACATGGGGTCCCCATCGTACCCACAATCTCGGTAGCACATGCAGCGTTCAAAATGATCTCCTCCAGGGCAGGGGTAGCCACCATTGCAAGGACCAGTGGGAGCAAAGCCTGTAGAGACAATACATACTACATTCACTGCATCTAAGTTGCTGGTGACTCAATTACTCTGACTCTGTGACACTGGGGGTGGGGGGAGGGGGGCAAATGAAATGTATGAGAAGTGAGAAGATAAACACACATGACATACTCTATGAATAAAAGACATTCATTTTCTCCCATTACTTCCCTGAGCTGTTAAATATGCATTGCAAAATGCAGGTTAAATGAGCAGTAAGTTGATATCAAGTTAAGGGGGAGGTAGGCAGTACTTAGATTGACTTTGAAAATACAGTGCATGGGATGTGCACAAATTCACTCCTATAGGGGCCACAAGACAATCTGAGAAGAGAATTTCTAATCATCTGTTTATTGTGTGTTTTAAGCACATGTAGTAGTATGGTAAGAGGCACATGTAGTAGTATGTTAAGAGGCACACATAGTAGTATGAAAAGAGGCACACCTAGTAGTATGGTAAGAAGCACATGTAGTAGTATGGTAAGAGGCACATGTAGTAGTATGGTTAGAGGCACACGTAATAGTCTGATAAGAGGCACACGTAGTAGTATGGTTAGAGGCACACGTAGTAGTATGGTTAGAGGCACACGTAGTAGTATGGTTAGAGGCACACGTAATAGTATGATAAGAGGCACACGTAGTAGTATGGTTAGAGGCACACGTAGTAGTATGGTAAGAGGCACATGTAGTAGTATGGTAAGAGGCACACGTAGTAGTATGATAAGAGGCACACATAGTAGTATGGTAAGAGGCACACGTAGTAGTATGACAAGAGGCACAAGTAGTAGTATGGTAAGAGGCACACGTAGCAGTATGGTAAGAGGCACTCGTAGCAGTATGGTAAGAGGCACAAGTAGCAGTATGATAAGAGGCACACGTAGCAGTATGGTAAGAGGCACACGTAGTATGGTAAGAGGCACATGTAGTAGTATGGTAAGAGGCACATGTAGTAGTATGATAAGAGGCACACATAGTAGTATGGTAAGAGGCACACGTAGTAGTATGACAAGAGGCACAAGTAGTAGTATGGTAAGAGGCACACGTAGCAGTATGGTAAGAGGCACACGTAGCAGTATTGTAAGAGGCACACGTAGCAGTATGGTAAGAGGCACACGTAGCAGTATGATAAGAGGCACACGTAGTAGTATTTTAAGAGGCACACATAGTAGTATGGTAAGAGGCACACGTAGTAGTATGTTAAGAGGCACACATAGTAGTATGAAAAGAGGCACACCTAGTAGTATGGTAAGAGGCACACGTAGTAGTATGGTAAGAGGCACACGTAGTAGTATGGTTAGAGGCACACGTAGTAGTATGGTTAGAGGCACACGTAGTAGTATGGTAAGAGGCACAAGTAGTAGTATGGTTAGAGGCACATGTAGTAGTATGGTAAGAGGCACATGTAGTAGTATGGTAAGTGGCACACCTAGTAGTATGGTAAGAGGCACATGTTTGCACCCCCGCATTTCTTATTTGGCAGTGAAGATACAGATGTTAGAGCCTCACCTGTCCACTGGTTAATGGAGCTCTCCACTTCATTACAGGTGGTACCATCGCACAGCTCTCGGGACAGAGGGCTGTTTTCACTTGCATTGTAGAATCGGGTCGCTTCAAATGCTGGATGATAACAGGAATGTTACACACACATAAGGACAAAATACACATACAGTACACATAATAATAATAATAATAATAATAATAATAATAATAAATATTATTAGACCTTCGAAAACAACTTCTAATCTCCCCAATGGTCTTGCTGTATGGGAAAAAAGATGGTTGTGAAGTAATGGGGTTTGGTACATATATTCAATGGTCACTATGTCGAAATTCATGATGTCGACATAGTCAGAATGTCAAATTGAGAGATGAACATTTTTTAGGCCAAGGGAGGAAGAGACACCTCCAAAAACAATAAAATATTACAAAAGAAAGAGAAGGGGAAAGAGAGGAGGGAGGATTAAAAAGAAAAAAAGAGAGAGTAACATTACAAATAACAATAGTGTCCCTAACCTAAGTATAGATGCTAATGAAGCTCCTTTACCCCAAAAAGATAATACATTTTTAATCTGAGTTCCCATACTTTATCTGAGGAAGAAACCTCGGTATTACAACGGGGACTTAAATACGCACCGGATAATAGGATCAATAAGTTCAATACTTATATAGATTTACAGAAATTCATTCGTAAGTTGTCATTGAAAAAATATTTTATTACACAAAAGGAAGCCAGTATGGAGGTGCGAGATATTTTTAGACCTAAATCCACATATATACGTGGATGTTTCTTGGAGACTTTCAACAAATTGGTGAATGAAGATTTAGAACGAATTACACCCAGATATAACAAATTCCCAAACATCACAAAAATAGAAAGAAAAGCTTTGGAAACTTTGGAAATGAATGAAGATATCATAATCAAACCAGCTGACAAGGGGGGAGGAATCGTTATCCAGAACAAAATAGATTATGATAAAGAAGTGATGCGACAATTAAAGGATAGAACCACTTACAAACTCCTACGAGGGGATCCCAGTGCCAAAACAGATAAAGAAATAAAAATGTTGGTAAAAAAATTTTTGATAAAGGCACGGTCACTGAGAAGGAAATTAAATTTATCATTAATGAGAATCCTACCTTACCCATTTTCTATACATTGCCTAAGATCCATAAAGATCTATCCAACCCCCCGGGGAGACCCATAGTAGCAGGAACAGAGTCAGTAACAGCGAACCTTTCCCAATATGTCGATTACCATCTCCAACCAGAAGTCTTGAAAATAAAATCGTATTTAAAAGACACTATAAATACTATTAATGAATTGAAAAACATTATTTGGTCTGACGATGACTTTCTGGTCACGGCAGATGTTAGCTCTTTGTATTCCATTATAGACCACCAAATTGGTGTAAATGCAGTACGGTAAACCCTCGAAAAGAGCAATATGGATATCAATAAAATAGAATTTTTATTAGAAGCAATAGACTTCATATTAAAAAATATTTTTTTCTGGTATAAAGATCAATTTTATCAACAAATTTTAGGTACTGCGATGGGTACCAAATTTGCACCAGCATATGCAAATATTTTCATGGGTTTTTGGGAAGACCATCATATTTGGAGAAATAATACCTATATATCGAATATTTTACTATGGAAAAGGTATATAGACGACATTATTTTCATTTGGCATGGCACTGAGGAGGAATTGAATTCCTTTTGTGAGGTTTTAAATAAGAATACTTTGAATACAACCCTGACTTTTAATATTCGTAAGGTAGAAGTTCATTTTTTAGACTTAAGTATTTATATTAAAGATGGACATATAGAGACAAAAAATTTCATTAAACCTACGGATAACAATACCTATATTCCCATAACTAGCAATCACCAACCAACTTGGTTAAAGAGTGTTCCCCATAGTCAAATCCAAAGGATTAGGAGAAATTGCTCTGAAATCCGGAATATGAAAGAACGTTTTGTGGAGAAAGGTTATAACAAAAAAGAAATAGATGAAACAGTTGAACAAATAAGAAATATAGATAGAAATAGTCTTTTGAAATATAAGGTAAAGAAAAATGAGGCAAAGATACCATTTATTTCAACCTTTAATAGTCAATATAAAGAGGTTGAGAAAACTATCAAAAAATATTGGCACATCCTAATCAAGGACCCCATATTGAAAAATATCCTCCCAAATCGACCTTCCTTTGTGTACAGAAGAGCCAAGAATTTTAAAAATTGTCTAGTTAAAAGTGCCATCCCAGAAAAACGTACTGGACGTATTAAAACAGTAGGCATTCACAGATGTGGTGATTGTATTATGTGTAGAACACATAAAGGAACCCCCAGTAAGGTTTCGGAATTTCTTTCTACTTCAAATAAACGTTGCTTCAAAATTGATGAATTCATCACATGTAACAGTAACAACTGCATTTATTTAATTCAATGTGAATGTGGTTTGCAATACATTGGGTGCACTTCCCGAACATTACGGGTTCGATGGAATGAGCATATTAGAAATATTAAGAAGGGTTTTGACAAACATAACCTTTCTAATTATTTCAAAGAAAAACATTAATGTTCAGTTAACTCAATCTCACTAGTGATAGGGATTAAGAAAGTTAAGGCCAATTGGAGGAAAAAAAATTTGGGTGATTTACTAGCACAAAATGAAATGAAATACATTTATGATGTTAACACGCTAGTACCTTTAGGCCTTAACGCAGAATTCGAACTCAAATGGTTTCTGTGACTCAAATGATTTTTGTGAATTTTTTAATATCTCATTTATTTATTTCTATAACATATTTGATGTTTTTATATGTATTATTATAATGCTTTTAATATGATTAGTAGTAAGGGTTGTATGTCCCACCCAAAATGGCGCCCGATAGGAGGTATGTTTATTATTTTTCCCAAAATGGCGCGTGTTTAATAAACAGTAGCCGATTTGTGCCGGGTAGACAGAATATTGACATGGGCGAACCACCGTTCTCTAGGACGCATGGACCCCGTCGAGTATCCGGGAAAGTGCGCGTCCGTGCAAATTGTGCCCACGTGGTCAGCAGATGGGGGAATACTCGGCGATGTGACACTTCCGGTTTCCGCATTGTGCGGACCGGATGCGCGTCATTGCTAGGGACATCACATTAGGGGAACTTTTCGGTTGAAACACACCTCCGGTATATAGGTACGCACAACCGGAAGTGCATCCTTATGGTCACTAGAGACCAAATAGAAGATCCCCGTTTGTTGATAGTATAGGCTAATATGATTGGTTGCCGTATCGGGTAACCATGGTTACATTTTCTTAACATATTTAATTATTAACATTTTATGTTAATTATGTATTATGCAGTTTGCATTTTAATTATTTATTGGATATGCATTATTTACAACAATTTTTTCATGAGTTTTAAGCACATCGATTGTAGCCCAATTAACACTTAGTGCCTAAGTGGGGCGGGACCTTACAGGGTATATATACCTCATTAGAACACAGTAGCATCATCACCTTGAAAAAGACGGTCTACGTCAAAACGCGTTGGTGGAATGGTGCTACAGGAACAGATCAACTAGTTACCAACATACTCTCTCCTACGGTAGGAACCAGATTGAGGCCCCTTTGTTGGTACTACTGTTTTGGAGCGAGTTTTTGCTTAACAGCATTTTGGTACTTAAATATTGTTTTTGTACATTTTGCCTGGTTTTTTGACGTTATAATAAAAGTTTTTTGTACATGAAGTAAGAGTGTCACCAGCGAATGGAATATTTCCGTAAAGAAACCTCTACAGGAATGTACAACATTTTTCATATGTAAGCATACATGTAAGCTTTTATTGTATACCTCACAGTGGATATATGATGAGTGCGATGTTCACCTTGAACGAGATGAAAGATACCTTTATTGGATTGCCATACATTTTTTGATGTAAGCTTTGGATGTAAGCAATATTAATTGCGAATTTGCACCCCAGGTGTTCTTCTCATCTTCATATTTTGACACGCGGCTGTGGAAGTAATTCAAGGGATTCCGTTTGGGACCTTTTCTTGCCCTATCCTCTTTGTATAACGTGAAACATATTTGTTTGGAAAACAGAGAACACTATTTTGTATTTTTTCTCCTTCTCTTTTATATGTGTAATTTGCTGGAGAGAATTTTCGGACTACGGGACTATCCTAAGAATTGGAAATATATAAGTATCCCCTTTTTTCCATATACGTAAATTATATTGTTGTAGCTGTACCCTACAGTGGAGCGCTAGGTTTTCTATTTATTCCTTTTTCTATAGTCAGAATGTCGTCACTGAACAAGAGGACATGTTCATGATGTCGACAATGACCAACATATGTTGTGTTTACATTGTTAGTATGTCAACTTCATGGTTTTCTTCTGATTCTGTCCCTAATGCGGCTAACCCTAATACAAATAGCAAATTTAACATTAACCCTGAACCTAACAATAACCATGACCCTCCCGGAATGTCAATGTCAACATTTTGCAGGCATCAACATTGATGTGGTCAACATTTTAAACATGTTGACATAATCATTGCCGATTTTCTGCCGTCGATATTCTAAATGCCGACATAATGACTGCATACCAAAGTAATGATGTTAAGCTACCAAGCGCATACAGTACCTCAGATACTTCGATAAAACTCTACAGAATTTGTAAGACACACATAAGGCATGAAGCTGAAACCTATTGCCTATTGCTGTAATTATATAAATATGTCCTATTAAATGTATTTTCTTTTTTACATGTATGCTATGTTCTTTGCTTGACTCAAAGAGCAGTATTTTAGTTAATGTGGGACCTCATTACACTACAGTATATCATCCCAGTATCTCAGTAATAAAAGCCACAAGGTGACCATAACGGGATGTAGTTATGAGACCGGTCTGAATACAGACATCCAAATCCCAACAAGGGACTTAAGATAGGTGTCGAAATACTGACGCCTATCTTAGTCCCAATGCCGGACCGATCGAGGTAAGTCCGGGGCGCCCTTAGCATTAGCCATGGGGGGAGTGTTGGGTCTAGGGAGCGTAGCGGATTAGGTTTTCAGGGGGGGGAGAAGGTTAGGGTTAGGCATCCCTAGGGGGGAGGGTTAGGCAGCCACGGGGGGAGGTTAGGGTTAGGGACCCCCCGGGAGGGATAGGTTTAGGGTCCAGTAAGGGGGGTTAGAGCTAGGCACCCCCGGGGGGAGGTTAGGAGGTTAGGGATAGGCACTAGGGGGGAGGTTAGGGTTAGGCACCACTAATGTCCCTAGTAGTGCCCCTTATGCAGTGCCACCAGTAATGCCCCTTATGCAGAGCCCCTTATGTTGTGCCCCCTCCCATTATAGAACAGGCCCCACTCACCTGTGCAGTACTTACTTTTCTTCATGATGGCCGCTGGGCACCACTCCAGTCCACGCCGTCTTCACCATCTTCACTTCCACCGTCCCACGTAGACGCTGCCACTGACTGGATCTAATTAGATCCAGAGCGGCAGGCGCAGGCTCCTCTCATCGCGGGTGACGTCATGACGTCACCCGCAAGCTGCATCACTAGGAACGCTGGCCTATGAAGTGATCAGAGTCTTCTGATCGCTTTGGAGACAAGCATTGCCAGCTTAAATGTAGTAAACACTGCCCAATCGGAGCTGAGCTCCGATCGTGGCAGGGATGTGGGCCGCATATTATATATATGTGGGCCCACACTGTTGGGCCTCACAAAATGTTTATTCGGGCCGCATGTTTGACATGCCTTACAGTCTGATACAGAGATGGATGGTATTGCACAGTCGCACACAAGCATCCATTTAAAATGCTAATGCTGCAGTAAGCTGCAGTAAGCACCTGGTCTCTCCAGACGCCTACTGCAGCATTAGCATTTTAGATGGATGCCTCCTGTCAACATCTGTGATCCCAGCGCTGCGACTCAGGTTGCAGCCTGGGATCACCATCACAGGCTGGCTGGCTCCTGGCTGCACAGGGCGTCCCCACCCCCCAAACGCCTCTGCCTCCAAACAGGCAGAGGCTTGTGGGAACTGTGCGCAGACTCCCAAACATCGGAGATGTGCGCTAACCATTGGGTTAGCGCATATCTCTGAATGGGTCATTATCATGCGGATGCATGGAACTGATGCATCTCATGGGAGTGTAGCCCGACCGTGCTTGTTTGAGGAACACAGATGGACAAGACAGGGCCACAATTAGGGGGGGGAGTGGAGGTGCACCTGCACCGGATGTGCCGCTGCACCCGCTGCCAGTGTCCTCCAGCCCGGCACCGCAGGTAGGCTACAAGCATGACGCCCGCTGACATTTTATTACCAGCGGGCGCCCGGCTCCTTCCCTGCAGCGCCGCGGTAGGGTAGTGACTATATCCCCTTCGCTGGAAGGACCTTTCTGACGTCAGGTGGTGGGCGGAGCTGAGGGTGGGTCCAAAGGCAGTGGCACCATGGCAGGAGTCTGAGCGGCAGAGCATCTGTGGCTCCGTGCTGTATGGCTAGTGACCAGGTGGAAGCTGGACTCCAGTGTGGGGGGGTATATAGCAGCGGTAGTGGGACCCCAGAGAGGAGGATGCGGCAGCAGAGCAGCGGGAACCCAGGAGCGGATGCGGCCAGTGACTGTCCAGCTGGCTGACAGTAAGTAGCTTGGGCTGCCTGGCAGTGGGGAGGAGGGGTGCTAGGACTGTCAGGGGGTACTATATCTGCCTGGCAGTGGGGTGGAGGGGTACTATAGCTGCCTGGTGGAGGGGTGCTAGGGCTGGCAAGGGGGTAGAGGGTTACTATATCTGCCTGGCAGTGGCGTGGAGGGGTGGTTTCTTAGTTCCCCTTCACCATAAGGACCAGGCAGCTGGAGGCTGGAGTTCTCTCTTGAACTCCAGCTTCCTGCTCTCCCCACAAACACAATGGAAGAGACGTCATGACATATCTCCCATAGTAACAAGGAGCAGTGGGGCGGACCAGACGTCGGCAGACGTCGGAGCGGGGTTTAAGGTAAGTAATGTTTTTTTTTTTTTTGTGTGTAAGCGGCACCACAGGGGCATTACTATGGGGGCATTACCATATGGGCACTACTACGGGGCATTACTATATGGGCACTACTACAGGGGCATCACCATATGGGCACTACTACAGGGGCATTACTATGGGGACATTACCATATGGGCACTACTACAGGGGCATCACTATGGGGGCATTACCATATGGGCACTACTGCAGGAGCATTACCATATGGGCACTACTACAGGGGCATTACCATATGTGCACTACTACAGGGGCATTACTATATGGGCACTACTACAGAGGTATTACTATATGGGCACTACTACAGGGGCATTACCTGAGGTAGGTGCACTGCTGAAGGGACATTACTATAGGGGCACTGCTGAAGGGGGCATTACTATAGGGGCACTGATGCAGGAGCCATTACTATGGGGGAATTACCAGGGGGGGCGCCAAATTACTGTCTTGCCCCAGGTGTAAAAAATCCTAGTTTTGGCCCTGGACAAGAGACTATACTTAAAAAAACAGCGCTGTGAAAATGAAAGAGTGTATCCACAGATAAATGAAATATATTTTTTAATTTAATAAAACATATATATTATCAACACTCTTATAATGAATGTTCAATATATACAAGACATCACATTAAATACGAATCATGTCAATACAGTAGCAATATGTAGCAATATTAAGTATAATTAAACTGCAACAATAAAAAAGTATCCAAATCCCCACAGCTCCAATATAGACTCCAGATAAATGTATCTGACAGAATCCTCACAGCGCAGGTTTTTAAGTATTTATTTTCTTTTTTGGTTTGCCACCATTCAAACAGCTGCGTGAAATGAAAAACTGAATCAGAGATTTTCCCTTTTAGCGCTGGAGCTACTATAAATCTTGGTTTTTGAGATGGACAAGAGACACCTGTTTCAGATGCATCTTTGGAACTCAGCATGGGATGAATGCAATTGCCGATATTAATGATGATGGGGCTGCAGCCTGAAAACAGTGGACTGTGCCACGCATAGGCATGAAACCGCACGGATACTCACATAAATGAATACTGGGATTAGCACAAGGTAGTAAATCTGGCTGCTGCTAACTTCCACACTTGCACCTGGAATATGTCAGAATCAGTTCCCTAATGTTTAAGAGCTGCACTGATAATACAATCTTCATCCATTTTTGTGGACTATCTCCGAACCACCAAAAGTCCAGTTTCCATGGGACACTACAACATGGGATATTACCAAGGCAGGTTCTGTTTGTGTAAAGGCTTTCAACATTGTGGCCTGTCACAATTTTTTTGCCATGTCTCTGGCCTTTGCGCACTTCACCACTGTCCCCATAGATTCTATGGGCATGGCGGCTTAACTTTATCTCTCAACAAGGAAAATCAGCACCATCTTGTGATGATGTTACCAATAACTGGAAATTGGGACCAGTGAAACCTCTCTTCCTTTACTGGATCCCAGTGGGGATAAAAAACTATATGCATGTCCACAAAATATACCTTTATCCTGCACCACTAAGTCTTAATAGGCTGTTCTTCTTAGTGAGGGCCTAAACAAAACATACAGACAAATCCACGAGAAGGCGCCTGGGCTAAAAAATGGTAACCCTTGTTACTTAGTCAAGTATTAGATTATTAATAAACAATTGGTATTATTGGCAGGCAACCAGTGCTAAGTTGTAACACACCTAAACCCTGACATACAGAGCTACACCCAAACTTTAAGGGTATTAACCCAATACTACACAACCAAAAGTAAATATTTTAAATTTACTATAACATATAAAATATAGCACTTTTCACAGAACATATTACATCACAGTTAGCTGCAGATATTCTACTCTTAAGGTGTAAGTTTTTTAACCCTTATTTCAGAGTTCAAAGTTCAATTGTGTGTCCTTAGTGTGGATCTCCAAGCCTTTTTACCCTATGCATTTAGGACCTCATTCAGAGCCGGACGCTATTTGCGATCGTTCGTTCAGAAAATAGGGGTGGCTATTCAAATGAACCGTTCGCTCTTTGCGGTCTGTTCACGCCTCTATGTCTGAACGAGCGAACAAAACTTGCGGTCGTTTTTTGGATAACTACGCCCCCTGGCCGCTCGCATCCTACATCATGTCCGCTATTTATTAGATTAATCGAGTACATCGACCAGCATATGAACTGCTCGCTATTCTTGTGGTTGGTTTTTCCTACCGCAATCTTGCGAGCAGTTCTGACTATAAAATAACCCAGTGACGTGGTCAATGACGCTGCTGTATTAATTATGCACACCCATAAAACGCCCGTTTTGACCTTTAAGCACGCCTGCGTTCGGATCTCCACTCCCCGTTTTCAAGCACCTTCCCCTGTTACCACCCACATACGCCTCCTCCTGTCACTCAAAATAGCAGGCATTCGCTATTTAGCGAACAAACGATTTTCGGCCGCACTGACTGGTTCGCGCATGCGTATTACGATCCGTACGCATGCGCAGTTGGGCAAACATCGCTCGGAACGAACGAGCGGCCGCTTACGAGCGGCTCTGAATCAGGCCCTTAATCTCCTTACTACAATCAGGGATTGTCTCAATAATCATAAAATGATTGAGATAGGGTGGAATACATCACCACTGATTATCCCCAGATTGGAATATTTTTCAATACAAGAATAGCAGAAAAGGCAACTAATTCCACCTCAATACAAGTGTATTTGCAACTTGAACTCGTCAAAATGGCGAAATATGGTCTTACGTCTGGTAGCTCTACCACTTGCCACTGTGATCCAAGCTTTTGCACTGCAAACTCTGAGATATACTGTGAGAAACTATATGCATGTGTGCATTTCACATTGACCTTTCCTCCACAGCATTAGGATGCTGGTAACCCACAATAGGACATCGTCGAGGAGTGGGATACCACAGCACGTCTCCAGACAAGTATGTATTAATGATTAATTGCAGTACTTTAATATGTATATGAGAAGCAGCAATACTGAATGAAAGGTGCCACTGGTTGCAATATAAGGAAAGTATTATGCTTTTAATTGTAAAGTTTTGTAATCAATGCTGCAAAAATAAAATCAAGTTAGTGTACAGTATATTGATTCCAAATCAGTTCAACAGACAGAAACTGCTATGTGCAGGCTATATATTGCTTTGGCACTTACTTGGCTCATAGTAGTCGTAGATTTTCACTGGGACCGGTGCAGTCTTCCCCACAATATATTCCCTGAACGCTTGCATCTGTACACAAGTCATACACTGGCTAGGTATCTGTAAGACAAATTAACTTCACGTTGGTGTGGTGTGCATCCTTCTAAATGTCTGATGGGTAAGACACAGTTTTCTATGTAAAAAGAAGGGTTGTAAGTGCACCTATGGACAAACCACTACACAACTAATTGAAATTGGCAGCTAACACAGCAGGTTCTGCTACCTACTATAGCAAGGGGTGCAAAAAGTGAGGGGAAAAAGGTGGAACATTTATTTAAAATAGTGATAAAAGATAATAATATAATATGTTTAATTGAATTATTGCAGCAATATACAAAATAAAATAAATATTATCAGAGTTCAATATGGGACTCCGTCCGAGTCCCTCTCCCAAAAATAATATGCAAATATAACAGTGTTCCATTTTAACTAGGGAAATCCCACAACTGCACGCAGTTGTTGAAGCAAATAATTTCCCACAAGTTGCTACAGCCCCCCTTCCCCAGTAAAAATCCACCATCCCCAGTGAGTGTTCCTGGCACTGGCTGCCTATGAAAAGCCTTCCCTGCTAATCACAGTCATACAGGCAGTTCTCTCCCCCTGGGACTGCCACTCTGGACTGCGGTCAGCAGAGAGAGAACTTCCAATGGGAAGTCACTCTCCTGCATTGCCATGAGCCATATCTGGCTTCTAGAGACCGCAACCGCTGCAGTCCCTAGGTGCTTCTGCACATGCGTCGATCGCGGGCCCTGCCAGATGCATTGCACATGGCGCACACTGTCCCAATTTAAAATATGTTTAGTTACGGCTCTGTTCCCTGCAAACTTTTCACGCTTTTAGCTAGGACACACAGCAAAGGTTTCTCCAAAGATGAAGAAGTAGGCATGCAGCTTGAAGTGCACTGGGTATACTATACAAGTGTATTAGTCGAAAACCAAACAATTTTTGGGTCACACTTGGTGCACCTATTGAATATTATATTCTGTCCTGAGATATTAGGTACCTATTTCTGTGAAAATGTACTGGTTTATTCAAGTATATATATACAAGTTACATAGCAGCTAGATAATGGGGTAAGGTGCAAAATGTAATGAGGCTGTGCTCTGAACTAAGCATTTAAGTTTTGTAAACCATGCAAAGATGTCACAGTAAAAAAATTGCAATGGACACAGATAGGTCACAATAAAGACGTCCCCTGCTGGGCGTCTATACTAATACTACAGAATTGAATTGTTACTCCCTTCATTCGCCCATTAGTAGTTATCGCGGCCACAAGCACCCGGTTTAGCTGCACACAGTGGCTAAACCCGTCTAAAGTAGTGGTTAGGGCACCCAAAAAAACTGGGCTTTGGACATATTTCTTCTCGCACCTCAGAGGCTGTGAGAAGAAATGTGTCCCCCCCACAGTTTTAGGCATCCGAACAGAGCAACAATTAAATTGCTCTATCAGGCACCTGTTCGTATAGACAACCAGCAGGAGGCGTCTATAACAACTGAATCGCCCCATAGAATTTGCATAGATGTCAAATAAGTCTGCTCGTTAGCCACTAACAAGAGATGGTTTACCATAGGCATCACTGTGCATTAAAAATATTCTACAAATTACCCCCTTTAACTCTCTGCTCTTCTTGTCAAAAAAAACCTGTAATTCATCACACATCCACTTTTGAAGCCATCTGTGTACGGGACAGTGGTGGCAATTTTCTTGTAGCACACATCTTATCCTTAGTGTTTCCTCTGTGATAGGTGGAGAGTGATGACTTCATCACTGTGTTGCATCCAACTGTGACCGGCCTTAGTTAGATTTTTAGACTCTCCTTGGAGCTAGGGGTATCACAACTCCTCCTGGGAGTCTCCCTTACATTCAGGGAAAGTTGGCAAGTATGATTAAGACAGAAGTTTCTGCAAAGGGTGCAAAAATGAATTCATGTAAGTCTTTCAAGCCACACATGTTATTCATCTTTCCCACATCTCATTTTTCATCACCAGGTCCATCATTGAAAACTACACCACCTTAGAACCTGGGTAAAACTGGCTCATAGAAAGGGTTTCATATAGTGTAGTTAAAACATTTTAAACACACCTTCTGTATGAGAATTAACCTGGTGGTGGCAATCTACATTTCTCCCTCTATAGAACCATACTTGCCACCTTTTAAACTCTCCTCTCTGGGAGAAGCCCAGAGAGCAGATGCAGCCATCCACTTTGGGAGATCATGCCACTTTTCCGTGCTAGCAGGGGACTACCTGAAAAATCAGATACCTCCTGCACCTTGCAGGAGAGTAGGTCAGTAGAACCGAAAAGGTGTAGATTAGAAACCTAATCAAAACTCTTGAATGTTTTAAAACACACTGACCTCATCAAAATAGAACAAGACTTTTCTTCCTTCCACCTCATAGCGTTTTAAGCCAATCTGCTTGTTCAAGAGCAACTGAAACAGAGAAAGACCATTTGTAATGATAGACAATATATATCAAAATCAATACAGACATCACATCTTGGACATTGTACTCCTCTGTGCTAGTCAAATACAGTACATTGCTAGAAATTATGATGGAGGGCATTTTGTTTGATTTAAGACCATTTTACCTTTAACCATAATGATTAAGGCAGTCTTAACAACATAGCACGAGTGTGTACAATAAAAGCAAAACAATAACAATCAACGGCCATTAAATCACCAAAATAAGAAAGTGATAATACAAAGAATAAGCATGTAATTAAAAGAAAATATACCTATTTTTTTGAAACATCAAGTCAACAAACAAACAAGATAGGCAATAGAAGCTCTACAAATATAAAGTAAAGTAATCTGATGTAGCACTGACATCTGGTGTAGTTACATGTATTTGTTCTCCTTTCCTAAATTTCGGATTTCCATTTCCCTCGCTATGAGATAATCTACTTTCCTTTACTAATGTCCCAGATATTCACTGACATTTCCTTCTTAATAACAGATTTGGATGATGGATGATGCTTTTATATCACTTAAGTATCCTTTTCAAAATGTAGCTAATTTATTTTATTTAGCTACAGTATGATGGTTGTATTTATTTGTTGTTGTCACTGTGATGTACTGCACATAAACTAATAGTGCCCCTAGTGACTATGAAACGCAGTATTGTGTAATGTAAACATAGATATTGGAGTATTTGGATCATGTGTAATAATAAATAATACATGATGACAGTTAGCTATTTCTTTAAGTTCATGAGCTGATTAACTAAAGTAATTTGATGGATTCTGCTATCTGGCCCCAAAGACTCCTAATGAGGCCAATAAAAAAAAATTCCTCTCCCTGCTGGGCACGCCACACATTTTCCGGATATATCTTTCAGAGAGGGCTCCGTCTGGGCTGTGGAATGCCCAGGACACATTATGCCATGGGGTGCTGGAGACACCAAACTGCCTCCACATAAATAGATTAAGTGTGATTTGAAACATGTAAAATCTTCAGTGCTGGACTAAGTTACTGATGTTATGAATTCAAATGAGAACCAGTCACACTCAATTAGGACACATTTGGCCGGAGTCCTAAATGTTGCCTCACTTTCAGCAGAACATTTAAAGATACAAAAATGTCAAGGACTAGAGAAAACATCACCAGAATGGAATTCAAATACATTATTTATTACTCTCACAGTTGGCCACAGAGTTATTAAAATATTAGGGTACACTCCCCAGTACCTGCACACCCAATACAATTTAAGCTGCACAGCCATATTGATATAAGGTAGAATCTGGGAAAAACAGGCCAGCCGGGATTCCAGTGCCGGTATATCGACCGTTGGCATCCCGCATGCCGGGATGCAGACAACATCCCCTCCAGAACATACAGTGCCTTGCAAAAGTATTCACCCCCCTTGGCTTTTTACCTTTTTTGTTACATTACAACCTGTAATTTATTTATTTTTTTAATCTGCATTTTATGTGATGGATCTGCACAAAATAGTCTAATTTGGTGAAGTGAAATGAGAAAAATATATATAAAAAAGAATCTTTATAAATAAAATTCTGAAAATTGGCATGTGCATATGTGATCACCCCCTTTGCTATGGAGCCCCTCGAAAGTTCTGGTGTAACCAATTACCTTCAGAAGTCACATAATTAGTGAAATTAAGTCCACCTGTGTGAAATCTGTCACATGATCTGTCAGTATAAACACACCTTTTCTGAAAGGCCCCAGAGGCTGCAACACCACTAAGCAAGAGGCATCACACCATGAAAACCAAGGAGCTCTCCAAACAAGTCAGGGACAAAGTTGTTGAGAAGTACAATTCTGGGTTGGGTTATAAAAAAGTATCCAAATCTTTGATGATCCCCCAGAGCACCATCAAATCCATCATCAACAAATGGAAAGAACATGGTACCACAACAAACCTGCCAAGAGAGGACCGCCCACCAAAACTCACAGACCGGGCAAGGAGGGCATTAATCAGAGAGGCAGCACAGAGACCAAAGGTAACCCTGAAGGAGCTGCAGAGTTCCACAGCAGAGACTGGTGTATCTGTGCATGTGACCACAGTAAGCCGTACACTCCATAGAGCTGGGCTTTATGTAAGAGTGGCCAGAAAAAAGCCATTACTTAGTGATAAAAATAAGAAGACACGATTTGAGTTTGCCAAAAGGCATGTGGGCGACTCCCCAAATGTATGGAGGAAGGTGCTCTGGTCAGATGAGACTAAAATTAACTTTTCGTCCACCAAGGAAAACGCTATGTCTAGCGCAAACCCAACACATCCCATCACCCCAAGAACACCATCTCCACAGTGAAAAATGGTGGTGGCAGCATCATGCTGTGAGGATGTTTTTCAGCAGCAGGGACGTCCCAGTCCCTGATTCAAGTTGAGGGAAAGATGGATGGTGCTAAATACAGGGATATTCTTGAGCAAAACCTGTTTCAGTCTGCCTGTGCTTTGAGACTGGGACAGAGGTTCACCTTCCAGCATGACAATGACCCTAAGCATATTACTAAAGCAACACTTGAGTGGTTTAAGGGGAAACATTTAAATGTGTTGGAATGGCCTCGTCAAAGCCCAGATCTCAATCCAATTGAGAATCTGTGGTCAGACTTGAAGATTGCTGTTCACAAGCAGAAACCATCCAACATGAAGGAGCTGGTGCAGTTTTGCCTTCAGGAATGGGCAAAATCCCAGGGGCAAGATGTGGCAAACTCATAGAGACTTATCCAAAGCGACTTGCAGCTGTAATTGCCACAAAAGGTGGTTCGACAAAGTACTGACTATAAGGGGATGAATAGTTATGTACGCTGAAGTTTTCAGTTATGTTGTCCTAAATGTTGTTTGATTCACAATATAAAAAAACAACTTCACAGTTGTAGGCATATTCTGTGAATGAAATGATGCACATCGTCAAACAATCCATTTTAATTCCAGGTTGTGAGGCAACAAAACATGAAAAATGCAAAAGGGGGGTGAATACTTTTGCAAGGCACTGTATGTAAATGTGTGCAAAGAAGCCCATTTATCTGCCAAAAATATTTGTATTTATTGAGACAGTAAAAAGATAAAATTACATAGATGAACAACAAAATATGCAATGATATCATGGAAGCACAAGTAAAGTTACAGTACAGACAAGCACTCAATACACCAGCAATGAACAATATCAACGCATATCATCATATAAATTGGAAAAAAAAAATTCATTCATATGCAAAGATACTTGGTTCGTAGTATGAGAAATGGAGAAAACATTAACAAAGGAGTACAGGAATAAAAAGAAATTTAAAACAAATAATATACATAACTGAAAAAGAAAAAGACAAAGGGCCTAATTCAGAGACGGATGCAATAGCAATATTTACGCAGATTGAGCGATTGTTTGCCAGTGTGCATGCATATAAGTCTCAATGCGCACACACCACGATTGCTTTGCGATTACATTCGCACAGAGGATTCACTCGCAATGTGAATGACAGGTAGTCAGCGTCTGGGGGTGGTTACAGGGGATGGTAAAAAAACTCAGGCGCAACTGCCCATTTGAATGTCGTTACATGGGCGTGCATAAATTAGCCACTGCAATATCCTACGCAGCATGAGAACCTTCTGCATGTCAGGAGAGCTGCCGAGTTGGTAGGTGGTCAGAATTTCCGCAAGGGCAAGATGGCCACTCGATGTGCGCCGATATTACCAATATTTACACAGGTAAGCGATATTTGGCATGCATAAATTAGCCATTGCAATCTCCTACGCAGCATGAGAGCCTTCTGCATGTCAGGAGAGCTGCTGAGTTGGAAGGTGGTCAGAATTGCCACAAGGGCAAGATGGCCACTCGATGTGCGTCGATATTACCAATATTTAAGCAGGTAAGCGATATCATACGCATATGAGAAAGCAGTGGTGGGCATCCTTATACTCAGGTAGGCTTGGATCTATTAGCATATTTCACAGCTGCATCTCGTGTGAAATCGCAGCTCTGATCGCATTAGTGTACATCTCTGAATCGGGCCCAAAGTCGAAACGAATACTGTGCTCTCTTAGTATACAATCAAAACAGAATAAGGTACAAAGTATGGTGCTGGTCTCCGGTAACTCCTGCCCGCATCCCTCAAACAAAAAGAGAGTATAATGTAATACAGAAAGGCCCAACACTCAGGAGAGTTGCCTACAGAAATACCAGGTCAGTGTTTCAAATAATTTCATGATATTAGATTGAGTAGTTTCACCTAACATCTCAGTTTACATACCACATTTTTTGATTCCTCTATATCTGGTAAGGTGGCTCTACGGTCAAAATACAAAATCTGAGAGAAATACAGAATTATGGTATAACATACCTTGGATAATTCTTTTTCTTCAAGGTCCATAGGGTCCACAAAATCTACATTAGGGTATGTAATTGGATCGCATCCAATGCACCAAACAGCAAAGCTTTGAAGCTCCCAGCATGCACTGGTCCTCCTCCCTATATGCCTCGCCCCCAGCCACAGGCATTCAGTTTGTAACCAAGCCTAACGGCAAGAGATGGAGAGTGGAGAAGGAAGAAAAATTGCACAAGAAACACTCAACATACGAAGAGGGAATCTGTGAAAAAAGGCTGAAGAACAGATCCCAACTGAGGCCAGGTGAGTCGGGGTAGGTGCCCTGTGGACCCTATGGACCTCAAAGAAAAATAATTATCCACGGTAAGTTATACCATAATTCTGTATTTCTTCTTCGGGTTCCATGGGGTACACAGGATCTACCTTGGGGACATCCTAAAGCAGTTCACTTAAGCTCCTGCGGAGAGAGGAGAATCCGCCATCCAAAGGAAACATCCTTGGAGGCAAAAGTATCAAAAGCATAGAATTTGATAAACGTATTAACGGAAGACCCAGTGGCTGCCTTGCAAAGCTGTTCAGCCGAGGTGCCATGTCTTACCGCCCACGATGGATCAACAGAGCGAGTGGAATGTGCTGTCACCTTGTTAGGAACAGGGAGACCAGCCTGTGTATAGACGTAAGAAATAGTCATACAAAACCAGCGAGCCAACGTTTGTTTGTTTGTTTGCTGGCCAACCTCGTTTGTGAAATCCATATAACACAAAGAGAGAATCTGATTTCCTGATGGAACTGGTCCGATCTACGTAAATACAAAGTGCTTGAACCACATCCAAGGAAGCTTCACCTGTAGACAGGTCTGAAGACTTGAAGGCCGTGACTACAATTTCCTCATTTATATGGAAACGAGAAACAACCTATGGGAGGTAGCCTTGGTACGGAGGACCGCTCTACTTTGATGAAAGAACAAATATGGAGAACGACATGACAATGCTGCAAAGTCAGAAACTCTGCCAGCTGAAGAGATGGCGAGAAGAAAAAGTGCTTCGCAGTCAGCCATCTCAAGTCTACCTTATCCGAGGGTTCAAAGGGATGCAACTGCAGTGCCCTGAGAAATAAAGACAAATCCCACGGTGCCACCAGTGGGATAAATGGACATTGCAGCCGCAAAACTCCCTGTAAGAATGTTCTAACATCTGGCAGAGGAGCAATCTTGCGCTGGAACCAAACTGTCAAAGCCGAAACTTGGATCCAGGGCCGCCATCAGGGGGGACTGCCGGTATTCGAGTCCCGGGCCCGGACACTGGCAGAAAGGGAGGGGGCCCGGTGCTGCTCCTGCAACTGCTGCATAGTCCCCCGCAGTGCCCGCACTACCCCCTTGAGTGAAAAGGGAGTGGGGTGCTGCTACCAACCTGAGAAACCCCTTCCTTCACGATTCCCCTACTTCCCCCTTCAGTCGGCTTGAAATGGGGGCGGAGCCAGTGTGAAACCCCGCCCCCCGAACATCCGCGAATCGCGTCGTTCCTTAGGGGCGGGGCCTAATAATGCAAGATGCCCGCCACCCATTAGCAACCAGGTGCTGTGCAGAAGTGTAAGTAATAAATATTTTTGTGTTTGTCTGTGTTAGTGTGTATATATGTGTATGTACTGTATATGTCTGTGTTAGTGTGTATATATATGTGTATGTACTGTATATGTCTGTGTTAGTGTATATATGGGTATGTACTGTAAATGTCTATGTGTTAATGTGTATATACTGTATATGTCTGTGTTAGTGTGTATATATGGGTATGTACTGTATATGTCTATGTGTTAGTGTGTATGTACTGTTTATGTCTGTGTTAGTGTGTATATATGGGTATGTACTGTATATGTCTGTTAGTGTGTATGTACTGTATATGTCTATGTGTTAGTGTGTATATGTGTATGTAGTGTACTGTATATGTCTATGTGTTAGTGTGTATATATGGGTATGTACTGTATATGTCTATGTGTTAGTGTGTATATATGGGTATGTACTGTATATGTCTATGTGTTAGTGTGTATATATGTGTATGTAGTGTACTGTATATGTCTATGTGTTAGTGTGTATATATGAGTATGTACTGTATATGTCTGTGTTAGTGTGTATATATGGGTATGTATTTCTGTATGTGTTAGTGTGTATGTATGGGTATGTACTGTATATGTCTGTGTTAGTGTGTATGTACTGTATATGTCTGTGCTAGTGTGTATATATGGGTATGTACTGTATATGTCTATGTGTTAGTGTGTATATATGGGTATGTACTGTATATGTCTGTGTTAGTGTGTATATATGCGTATGTATATATATGTATGTGTTCGAGTGTACATATGTGTATGTATGTTTGTGTGGATGTATGTGTATGTACATATGTTAGCGTGGATATATGTATATGTGTTATATATACATGTACATGTGTGTTATGCTGCATATATTATATGTGTATGTGTGTGTTTAACAATATATATATATATATATATATATATACACACAGTATATATATATATATATATATATATTTTATTTTAATTATTTTATTAGAAACCCCCTCCCTCTCCCTCAGAAAATCCTGTATTTGCCCCTGCACTTGTTTAATTAATTTTCTTTTCCTTTGGCGTTGGGGTGCACGACATCACGCCACTGGATGGGAGATGTCAGATGAGCCGCGGCATGTGAGGAGCAGCACCAGCCAGCCCTGGAGGAGAAGAAGCCAGAAGGAAGAAGCACAAGGCGATAAGGCAAGTCATAATTAATTAGACCTAGCAGTAGCGGGAGGGGGAGCCCAGGGGCCCTGCCTATTTTGTCAGTCCTGGGCCCCACAATATCTGATGGCAGCCCTGCTTGGATCTCAAGGTAGCCAGGCGAAGACCTAAGTCTAATCCAGCCTGAAGAAAACCCAGTATTCTCGATACCTTGAAAACTTTAGGGTCATATTTTCTGTGGGAACACCAAAGAAAAAATTAACGCCAAATGATGTGATAGATGCAAGCAAAACCAGGCTTCCTTGCTCTCAGCATTGTCTGAATCACAGAAGCAGAAAAACTCCTGGCCTTTAAGACGGACGACTCAAGAGCCATGCCGTCAAAGCCAGCCGAGGTAAATTCTGGAAAAGACAAAGATCCTGCATTAGCAAATCCTGTCTTAGAGTCAGAGGAAGTGGACTGTCTACAGATAGACATGTAAGATCGAAGAACCATGTCCTCCTGGGCCAGGCTGGGGCTATTAGTATCATCCTGTCTCCCTCCTGCTTGAACTTTCTGATGACTCTTGAGAGGAGGGAGATTGGAGGAAACAGGTATGCCAACCTGAAGTTCCACCTCACCGCCAGAGCATCCACGAAGGCAGCTGAGGGGTCTCTTATTCTGGGCCCGTTGGGACCTTGTGGTTGTAACGTGATGCCATGAGATCTACGTCCGGTAATCCCCACCTGTACACCAGGAGTTGAAACACCTCCGGATGAAGAGCCCATTCTCCGGCATGTATGTCCTGGGAACACCTGGGATGAATATTTCCGAGATTGCTGGAAGATGGCCCTCTGCCCACAGCAGAATCTTTGCCACTTCCCTCATGG
The DNA here is from genome assembly GCA_031769625.1 of Taudactylus pleione. Lineage (NCBI taxonomy): Eukaryota > Metazoa > Chordata > Amphibia > Anura > Myobatrachidae > Taudactylus > Taudactylus pleione. The sequence continues at coordinate 15,498,575 of JAUIMM010000213.1, read as the reverse complement.
CTGCCAGACTTTGTGTGCCTTTTTTTTTTCAAAAGTTTATTTTTAATTAAAGTATATAAGACATACATAACATAAGCCTTCAGATAAAAAAAAGGGAAAACAATCTGAAACAAAATAGACATCCGAAGGATATATTAATCATAGAAGATCATATATGATAATACAATCGGGTTTGCAGTGTTGTACCAGCGAGGCCTCCTACACCACCCCCACCACTTCTTCCTCTTTTCTTTTCTTCTCTTTTGTATCTTTCTTCTTCTTTGTAGCTAATGATATATATATAATTGATTACAACATTTTGTTATATCGTGTATACTTTTTGATGATTTATGTAGGCCACTGCTGTCACATTATCAGACTGAACCTGGACAGGCCAACCCTGAAGAAGGTCCTGCGCCAGATTGAGTGCTTTGTGCATTGCTCAAAGCTCCAATATATTTATTGGTAGGTGACTTTACTGGTCCGTCCACCTTCCCTGAAAGGTGTGATGACCCGTCACTGCTCTCCATCCTTGCAGACTTGCATCCGTGGTGATAACAGACGTCCCTTGTCTAAATGAGTCGCCTCCAGCCACCAAGCAAGGGAGAGCCAAACCTCTGGTGAGATGCGAATCATCTGATGCTTTATCCGATGATACTGACCATCCCACTGGGCCAAGATCCACAGCTGTAGGGACCTGGAGTGGAACTGGGAATAAGCCACCATGTCGGATGTGCCTACCATGGAGCCCAGTATCTGCATAGCCAACTGAACTGACACTCTTTGCTTGCAAAGTAGATTGTGCACACAAGACTGCAGTGCTACAATCTTGTCCTCTGGTAGAAGAATTCTCTGTCCCAGAGAGTCCAGCAGTGCCTCCAAATGCACCATCTGCTGAGTTGGAGAAAGCAAATACTTTTTCCAATTGATTACCCAGTCGTGCTCATGTAGGCAGACAATGGTCATCTGTAGATGACATTGTAACATCTCCTGAGATTGTGCTAATATCAGGAGGTCATCTAGATATGGCAGTATGCTGACTGTTTTCTGAGACGAGCCATCATGACTGCCATTATCTTGGTAAATACCCGAGGGGCTGTGGCCAGACCGAAGGGTAGAGCCTGAAATTGGTAATATTTCTGGTCTACCACAAACCTGAGAAAGGCCTGGTAGGATCTTGCAATAAGGACATGCAGATATGCATCCTGTATGTCCAGTGAGACCATGAAGTCTCCAGGCTCCATCGCCAGCATAATTGACCGTAGATTCAGGATAGGGCGGTGTGACCCATTTGGTTTTTGAATCAAAAATAAATTTGAATAATAACCCCTTCCCTGTTGCGTCACAGGAACTCCAATAGATTTCAGTAGGCCGAAGCTCTGACCAGGTCTGCACGAAGGTTTGTAGCAACCAACCTCTGAGGGGGATGCTTTAGGAATTTGATGGCATAATCCTGAGAGACCAGTTCTTGCACCCAGGCATCTGTAGTTGTTTGCTGCAAGGCCTGGGAGAACTGTAAAAGTCAGCCTCCAACCCTGACATACTCCAGGGGGAGGCCCGCCACATCAGACAGTAGGCGTACCCTCTGGCTTGGAAGCCGGGCGTTTAGTTGACCAAGATTTCTTGGGCTGTGGTTTCCTCTGAAACTGACTCTGTCTGGCCGAGGACTGTTTCTTTGTCCTACCCTGTGGACGAAAGGACCAAGATGACGACTGCCTCTTAGAGGTAGACGTAGATGGCAATTCAGCAGACTTCGGTGTTGCCAAAGAAGTCATTATGTCATCCAACCCTGGTCAAAACAGTACCTTCCCTGCAAAAGGCAAAGATTCCACAGCCTTCTTAGACCCTGCATCCGCCTTCCAGGTCTTTAGCCAAAGGGCTCTTCTGGCTGCAATCGAGTTAGCCGAGACACTAGACGCCAGGATGCCTGAGTCAATTCCCCCAAATCCCCCAAAGAAGAAAGCTAGATTTTAATGTGCCAAGAAAAGGTGGTATAGTAACCATCCAGAACTTTAGGATGACCATCCTAGCCATAGTGAATACAAGCATAAGCAAAGGAATAAACAAAGCACCCTTGAAGCCAGATCCCAATTTTCTCAATAGCAACTAAGCATTACTAAAGGCTCATTTAGATTGAGGAGAGTAAAGTGGGTATATTTACTAAAGTGAGAGTTTTTAGAAGTGGAGATGTTGCCCATAGCAACCAATCAGATTATACTTAACATTTAACTAGCACCTTCTAAAAGATAATAGCTAGAATCTGATTGGTTGCTATGGGCAACATCTCCACTTCTAAAAACTTTCACTTTAGTAAATATATCCCATTATGATGAAAAGGGAAAAAAAAAGAGACATTCTAAAAATTGTATGTTAGCTATAGCCTGTGCAAGGTATGTGAGACAGTGGAATGGTCAAATGAAGAGATAAAGATTTTTGTCTAGAGCAGATATATTAGGGCTTATGTAAGTTATATGCCAACATTGCATTTAGGTGCACAATTTGCACTGAACTACAGCAACCAATCAGAAATGAGAATTTTTCTGTCTCACGTCTGGTTGTTTTCCTTTGTGTAGTGCAACTTTTGCACCCTAAAGGCAAAGTACATAAGCCCATCAGTTGTACAGCAATCATAATTACACTGCCCAACATGTTCTTTCATTGTATAGAAAACTTACAGTTAAATTTGAGAACGCTACAAGATGCCGTTTCTTAATGGATCCACTTGAATTTAAAGCCCTTTAATCACTGAGTCAAGTCTATTACCAGCTTCCTGGGATTAAACCAAGCAATTACATATTACATCCAAATTAAACAAATTACAGCTTTAAAGCTAGTCACAAACAGGAGAATTCCAAGGTCAGTTGATTCAGACTCAATTAAATACAGATGTGAAAAGTCTTGTAGACCTCTAGGAAGTTGTAAAAACAGCTCCCACCACAGCGGATCAGTCACCCTAGTCCTTCTAAAATGCACATTAAATGCCTTTTGCCCATCAGGGGAGCCGGAGACTTTCGGACTAAATAGTCCACCTCCTGTAAAGAATAATCTTTCTCACTTTGGATATGTTCCAATGAATTCTCCAAATACCAGAATTTGAAAACATTTCTAGCAATTAGATGTATTATTTATTCTGATACCGCTGCCTGTAAACTATACAATACTGCAAATACGTATTGGTGCTGTTATGTCGCTAAAATAACTCTTTCTGCTGTGAAAAAAAAATTACTTATTGGGCTCTATTTATCAACATTATTTTTACTAAAATAATGTGAAAAAGGGTGTTTTCACACCCTTTTCACATTATTTTAGTAACACCTATAGTTATTACAGAGCAATTGGAGTAGAATTCGTAAAATTCTACTCCAACCCCTACGTATCACTTATTTTTAGTAAAGCAGATCGCATTTCCCATAATTGTAATGGGAAATGTGATCTGACCATAGTTACTAAAAATAAATGTGAAAAAAATATCGGGGGAAGCCCTGTGATAATAACGCCACCTGGAGGTGGCGTTATCCAGGGCCTCCCCCGGTTACCGGACTCCTGCTCTGCTCTAACGGGGAGAGCAGAGCCGGGAGTCGGTCCCTGCAATCAGCTGTGTGGTCTAAACAGACCGCAAGCTGATTACTGTAAAAAAAAAAAAAAAATATATAAAAAAAAAAAATTACTTATCTGACTCCAGGGACCGGTGATCGGGCCTCTGGTGATGTCTCCCCTCTGGTCAGCTGGTCTCCCACAGTGCACTGCTGCCCAGTCATCAGGTGATCGGGCCCCAGTACAGTATGGGAGATCACCTGACCGGAGGAATGGAGAACATCACCGGAGGCCCGGAGCATGCAGGTAAGTGTAAGTAAGGGAGGGAGGGTCGCGGGGGGTCCGCGATCACGGGGGCGGGGCTTAGCACCGGGGGCGGGGCTTAGCGCCGGAGGGGGGTAGCAGCGGCGACCGGTCGGCGCATGCGTGGGCACTTAATCACGGTATTTTTTGCGAAAATACCATGATAAGGCTCCGAAGGGGATTAGCAGGGACAGAGCTTTATCGCAAGCTCTGTCCCTGCAAGGGATTTGTATTAAATCCCTGTGATATTGCCTGAATTCGCAATGCGAATTCACTCGGTAATGTCACACTACAATCTGCATTACCAATGCGGATTGTAGTAAATAGAGCCCATAGTGAGGTACAATTACATGAAGTACAAGTTACCAGTAAGCAGGTATAGGAAATGTAAAGATTTTTACCCAAATTAATAGCATTACCTGTTCCAAGCTCTCGATGTCTGCTCGGAACCCTGAGAGCAGAGACAGCTCCAACACAGCCATGTTAGATGCACCAGAATGAAGCCATCTGGAACAAAGAGTAATAGCATAGATATCAATAATGCCCCTGGTAGAAGTCACTTTTATCCTTCTCGAAACTTCACACTAGTGGTTTATTATGCAAGGCCACAAATAAAAAAATTTTAACAAATCAGTTGAAATCCATAGGACTGTTTTAATTATTAAGGGCGGTATTCAATTAGTTTTGCGCCCGCGATACAGTTCCCCCTGCCGAACTTTTCGCCTACATCGCGTCTTTTGGCTGCGGAAACTTATCGTGCGCGTCCCCACTATTTGCCGTATTCAATTCCAAAAGACGCAAAGTCAGAACAGGCAAAAAGTGCTGTCAGAATCGGGGAAATCAGCCTGAATCCCCAAAAAAGATGCAGTAACATTGGATCAATATAGTATAGTATATTGGATCAATATGTCTCTAACGTGAAGTTTTAATAAAAGTGAAATTCCTCCATCATAAAAGTACCTGCAATCCCCAAAATACTTGGCCCCTTCTTAGAGCACCCCCAGAACCTTATTTCGCTAGTTTTTGAAGTTGTCCCCCCACTTTGTGCTTTTTCACCCCCAGAATGAAAGTACTTTTTTGGGGTTCTTAAGTTTTTTTCATGATTTTTTTGGACGCAGTTATCCTTTGGGGGGCTGTCCCAAGGATTCTGAGTGGTTTCCCCACCTTTCCACCCCAAAATAAAAATGATGCACTTCTTTTCTCCTGCTATTCAGAGGCAAATCTTTTTCGCCTATTACATTACATTGACTTTCCGCGTACACAAAAAGCGGGTGGAATTGAATACAGAGAGAAGTTTCCGCCGCGCAAAAGACGCAATTGGCGATACTTTTTCGCTGATCTCGGCTTTTCGCGTCTAATTGAATACAGCCCCAAGTTTGAAAACTAACTATGACATACTGACCTAATATTATATGAGGAACAAGAAGTTTGGTAGTGTATGCGGTCAATATCCCGACCGTTGGGATTCCGGCGGTCAGAATGCCGACATCTGGTATGTATTCCGTTTGGTAGAACTTTTATTTTTTTTGCTTAGGACCAGATCCTATTTAAATAACTGAGTTTTGGGTATTAGACAGATGGAGGTTTCATAATGTGGGAATTAAACTACACAATGATAAATAATTTTCCCAAACCTTCCATTTTCACAGCTAAAGCTCCCATTTGTGAAGTGAGCTGAATGTGCAGCACTGTTTGGTCTTTCTGTACAGCGCATATATCAAGGTACATGTCTGCTCTCCGCTCTCAACTATCCTAAACCTGCAAGTACTAGACTCACTTTAGATCCTTCAATAACATTGCTTCTTTATCCAAATAGTTTTTTGAGAAAAGCATCATGCCATACAGGAACAGAACTATAATGAAATCAGGTAACAAACAAGGTTATAAATCTAACACCAACATTATATGTCATAGTAATATAATGGTGATGGGATGAGCAAAAGAGTTAGGCTGGGTACACACTTAGCGATGAACGATATATTGGGCAGTAGGTACACACTGCACAATCTGGTGAACGACCTCCCGATATATATCGTTCACCGGCACCATTGATCATGCTGGCATCGGCAGCTGGGTTGCTCCATCGGCCTTGCATGCAGGCCGATGGAACAACCCTGATGAACGACCCATGGAAGCGCGCATAGTGGGCACACACTAGACAATGTGCCTGATATATCGGCCTGATCTGTGGTAACAAACAAGGTTATAAATCTAACACCAACATTATATGTCATAGTAATACAATGGTGATGGGATGAGCAAAAGAGTTAGGCTGGGTACACATTTAGCGATGAACGATATATTGGGCAGTAGGTACACACTGCACGATCTGGTGAACGACATCCCGATATATATCGTTCACCGGCACTATTGATCATGCTGGCATCGGCAGCTGGGTTGCTCCATCGGCCTTGCATGCAGGCCGATGGAACAACCCTGATGAACGATCCATGGAAGCGCGCATAGTGGGTACACACTAGACAAAGTGCCTGATATATCGGCCTGATCTGTGGGATCGGACGACATATCTAGTGTGTACCCGACTTTAAACAAGAGAAATTACTGTACAGGGGCAGAACTATGGGAGACAATGGAGGCGCCTGCCGCCGGGCTCCAGCTCTGAAGGGGCAACTCTTCCATTGTCCACAACATATTCACCCCACTTAGGGCTGTAACTATTACCCGGAGTGTACTGTCACGGCCGCCCAATACTTGGCGCCTGTTCCCGGCACCTGAGAAGCAACCATACACTAGTGGAGAGCTCCATGTCAGGCCATCAGCTGCTGCCTTCGTCTATCTATAGCATGTCTGCATGCAAATTGCTGCATTACAGTGTCAGCGGCCATGACGGGGGGGGCACCAAATTATAACTTGCCTCCGGGCGTCTGGGATGAATTTACGCCACTGTTACTGTAACACTGTGCTATGAATCCAACCAATAACAAAACAGTATGCATTACAATCTGAAACCCTCTATCACATGGGGTTCAAGAACACCTGAATTGGTAATGGGGAATGGCCTAAATAAAGCAACAAGGAAAAGGAGCCACAACAGTGACATAACATTGTCAATATGTTGTATAAACAGGACATGCACACTTTAACAAACCAATCATTTCAGCACCAGGGTCTGCCACATGAGTGTGGCTGAAATTATTGATTCGTTTGGGCCCCCACAAAACAAGCTGGCAATTAATCTGTCCCTGCACAAACTGGGACAAACCGGAGGCAAGATGTCGTCCTCATCCTCCTCATCCACCGATTCCTCACCCTCTTCAGTGTTGTGTACATCCTCATCCTCACAGAGTATTAATTCGTCCCCGCTGGAATCCACCACCACAGGTCCCTCTGTACTTTCTGGAGGCTGGTCTCCCTGGAAGAGTTGATAATTCATTTTGATGAACATCATCTTCTCCACAATTTGTGGAAGCAACCTCCTACGCCTTTCAATGACAAGGTTCCCGGCTGCACTAAACACTCTTTCGGAGTACACACTGGAGGGGGGGAAACTTAGGTAAAATAGAGCCAGTTTGTACAGGGGCCTCCAAATTGCCTTTTTTTCCTGCCAGTACAGGTACGGACTGTCTGACATGCCTACTTGGATGCTGTCACCGATGTAATCCTCCACCATTCTGTCAATGGTGACAGTATCATATGCAGTGACAGTAGACATGTCAGAAATTGTTGCCAGGTCCTTCAGTCCGGACCAGATGTCCAAACTTAGTCCTGTCTGCCCTGCATCACCGCCAGCGGGTTGCTTAGGATACCTAAGTTGTTTCCTGGTAGCCCCAGTTGCGGGAGAAAATGAAGAAAGATCTGTTTACGTGTAAGGTCTTTGCACCTCTGCAGGCTTGTGTAGGCTTTAAACCTAGGATCAAGCACTGTGGCTAAAATGTAGTGGTCTGATTTCAACAGATAGACCACCCTTGAATCCTGGCAAAGCGAATGAAGGGCTTCTTCCACAAGTCCCACATACCGAGCGGAATCCCTCCATCTTAGCTCCTCCATCACTCTCTCCAGCTGCTTCTGCAAAAGCCTGATGAGGGGAATGACCTGAGCTGTAAGTGTCTAACTGACTTCACGTGTGGCAAGTTCGAAGGGCTGGAGAACCTTGCACAACACGGAAATCATTCTCCACTGCGCTTGAGTCAGGTGCATACCCCCTCCTTTGCCTATGTCATAGTTGGATGTATAGGCTTGAATGGCCTTTTGTTGCTCCTCCATCCTCTGAAGCATATAGAGGGTTGAGTTCCACCGTGTCACAACCTCTTGCTTCAGGTGATGGCAGGGCAGGTTCAAGAGCGTTTGCTGGCTCTCCAGTCTTTGGCACACAGTCGCTGAATGGCAAAAGTGGTCAGAAATTTTTCGGCCACCCAAAGCGTCTCCTGCACGGCCCTGTCGGTTTTCAGAAAATTCTGCACCACCAAATTTATTGTGTGAGCAAAACATGGGACGTTCTGGAATTTGCTCAGATGTAATGCCCACACAATATTGGTGGCGTTGTCAGATATCACAAATCCCCAGGAGAGACTAAGTGGGGTAAGCCATTAGGCGATGATTTCCCTCAGTTTCTCTAAGAGGTAGTCGGCGGTGTGTCTCTTACTGAAACCGATGATACACAGTGTAGCCTGCCTTGGAACGAGCTGGCGTTTCTGACATGCTGCTACTGGTGACGCTGCTGTTGTTGCTGCATAAGGTGATACATCTACCCAGTGGGCTGTCACATTTATATAGTCCTTAGTCTGCCCTGTTCCACTTGTCCATGGTTAAGTTGACATTGGGTACAACCGCATTTTTTAGGACACTGAGGACACTTTTTGTGACGTCTCTGTACATTATCGGTATCACCTGCCTAGTGAAGTGGAATCTAGATGGGATTTGGTACCGGGGACACTCTACCTCCATTAATTGTCTAAATCCCACTGCTCTAAGGCCGGATACCAGACGCACGTCTAACACCAACATAGCTGTCAAGGCCACAGTTATCCGCTGTGCTTCAGGATGACTGCTGTCGCACTTCATCCTCCTCGCTAAGGACTGTTGGAGGGTCAATTGCTTAGTAAAAGAAGTAATGGTGTTCCTACTTCCTCTCTGGGATGATGAACGACTCCCAGCAGCAACAACAGCAGCAGCAGCAGTTGGCATAGCAATGCAGGATCCTCCCGAGGAATCCCGGACAGGAGAGTCAGTCATGCCAGTGACATGGCCTGCAGGACTACTTCCGATCCTGACTGAGGAGGAAATTGATGAGGAGGGAGTTGACGGTGTGGTTTGCAGGCGCTTGAATACAACAGGAAAAAGGGATTTAGGTGTCCCTGGACTACTTACGGTCTTAGCCACAGTTTCTGAACTTGACAGTAGCTCTTTATGAATGCGCTGCAGGTGATGTATAAGGGAAGATGTTCCTAGGTGGTTAACATCCCTACCCCTACTTATTCCACCTTTACATATGGTACATATGGGAAGACATTTGTTGTCCGGATTTGGATAGAAATATTTCCAGACCAAAGAGGTGGAATGTTTGGTCTTCTGCCCAGCCATGACCGTGAAGGGCTTTTTCATCCCACGGACAACTGTCTCCCACTGGTGCCTGATTTAAACAAACCACCTCACCATCAGAATCCTCTTCGTCAACTTCCTCCTCAGCACCAGTTACACCAATATCTTCATCCTGTTGTACTTCAGCAGTGACATCTTCAATTTTAATATCAGCAAGTGGGCTGTGGGTGCTCCTTCCAGCACTTGCACAGGGCGTGCAAATGGTGGAAGGAGCCACCTCTTCCCGTCCAGTGTTGGGAAGGTCAGGCATCGCAACCGTCGCCACACTTGGACTCTCCATGGGGATTGATAACGTATAAAACCTCTAATATCAACCTTAATGCTTAGGGAACCTTTTTATAACTTTTGGCATGTGTAAGTGTAAGGACATTGCGTGTAGTCGCTAATATGCGCGGTGCGTTTTATGTGCAGAGTGTTTTAATAAACAATGCAACTGTGAAGTGCATCTTGTATATTATATGTATTATTTAATGTGCGTATGGGGTATGGTAGGACTTTTAACAATATGCGGTAGCAATGCAGTCGCACGATGCTAATAGAATATTAGCATCGCACACAATGGTTTCATGCTGACGATGCAAGATGGCGTCGTCAGGGGCAACATAAAATGGCGTTGTGCAGATTTTAATTTTACAATTTAGGTCTCAGCCAACCATCCGGCTTCGACACCTTTTGTTGAATCCAAAACCCGCGAGAATCTGACAGCGGGATGATGACGTTTTGCCTCGATTTCAGATCCGTCAGGTGGGAAAACTCGAACCTGACCCGGATCCGGCTCGGATCGGGGGGGCTCGGGGCGGTTCGGATTTCAGAAATCCGAACCCGCTCATCCCTAACTGAAATGCATGAGTTGCTGTCCAGCATGAAGCACACTACAAGCATACCAGACAATTCACTAAAGTAATTAAGAAATTAGCTGGAAACCCTGGTATGTAGTAGCAGGAAGAATTTAGAGGACTGATGGGTATTTAGATAAAAAAGTCTCCACTGACTCCTCTCATCTTCCCCCACACAAATATTTCCACCCCGTTACGCCCGTACACTACTATTAATTTCTTTTCCCAAAGAATTCCTGAAAAGTGACCCTGGTGGTGGCAATCTCACCACATAAAAACTACACTGACTCATAGTGTAATATTAGTATACAGATCTTAATGTCCCAAGCTTCTTACTTGGGATGTTATTACTCAGCCTATTCTATATTTTTATTTTGATAAATAATTTTAAGTGTTTTGCAAGTGTGTAAGCATGCTCTTGTACATGTTAATGTTTGATTTTAAATAAAATGTGCATTTCTGGCAAAGTACGATGGAAAGTCACAAAGTGGCGAGAAGTGATCTCAGCCAGAGTGACAAAGGCTGCGCCCATCTATACAGCAAGGAAAAGTAAAAGATGTGCCAATAATCTCGTTTTTCCACTGCTCTGTACTTAGCATGGAATTCCCTCAGTGCTACCGATTTGTCCCATCACAATACTGTCCCCACTGTAAATGCGGAAGGTGACACTGCACCTGGGTCATTTTGATCTTTGTGAATGAGGCCCCCTAACAAGCTTATAAGAATACATTGCAGTGGTTATGATGATGGTAAAATAACATTTAAACTGCAGATGAATGAGGGCTGGCTGTTTATTGTATATTAAACGTTTTTCTGAGAAATTGTAATTTGGCAGGATACTCTACATTCTTGCTTCAGCAAAGAACAAATAATATGATAAACAAAAGTAATGTCTAAAGTACAGAAAACAAGCAGAACTAAAAAGGAGAGAAATAAAGAAAATAAGTCCTTCTGAAACAAAGGTCAAATTGAAGTGTTACACTCCCATGTTTGCATCTTTTACAGTTTAGGGGGTCTATGTACTGTATCAAGCAGTGAAAGTATGGAGAAGTGGACCAGTGTAGAAGTTGCCCATAGCAACCAATCAGCTCCTACCTATAATTTTATAGGCTGTACTTGATCAATGCTACTTCAAAGATGATTGGTTCCTATGGGCAACTTCTCCACTGGTCCACTTCTCCACACTTTTCACTGCTTGATACATAGACTAGGGATGTGCGCCGGACCATTTTTGCTGGATTTGGATTTGGCTCCGATTCGTTGTCTGGCTTTGGATTTGGATTTTTTTTTACAAAAATTGTCAAAAAAAAAGCTAAAATCACATAATTTGGGGCTTTTTTTGTTCCTCGAGTATTAACCTCAATAACATTAATTTCCAGTCATTTACAGTCAATTTAGACCACATCACAGCTCACGTATTGTTTTCACCATTATTGGCCAAAGGCTGCAGTGAGGTGGCTGGTTACTAATCAACAGAGCAGCGGCACAGACACCGCAGTTTAAAGCACATCTATGAAACATTGCCACACAGCAGTGGCAGAAATGAAAGGTAGTGCAAGATGTAACTGTCCTTGGAGTCATGGTGCTAATACACACAGAGGGCTATTGCTCACAGTGTTTATACACACAAATGGCTACTGCCCAAGGAGTCACGGTGCTTTTAATTTATACACAGATGGCTACTGCCCAAGCAGTCACTGTGCTTTTATACACAGAGAGCTAAGGCACAGGGAGTCACGGTGCTTGTATACACAGAGGGCTAAGGCCCAAGAAGTCACCGTGCCTTTATACACAGAGGGCTAAGGCCCAAGGAGTCACGGTGCTTTTATACACAGAGGGCTACTGCCCAAGGAGTCACGGTGCTTTTATACACAGAGGGCTAAGGCACAGGGAGTCACGGTGCTTTTATACACAGAGGGCTACTGCCCAAGGAGTCATGGTGCTTGTATACACACAGACGGATAAGGCCTAAGGAGGCACGGTACTTATACACACATATGGCTACTGCCCAAAGAGTCACAGTGCTTAATACACACAGAGGGCTATTGCCCAAGGAGTCTCGGTGCTTACACACACAGATGGCTATTGCCCAAAGAGTCACGGTGCTTATACACACAGAGGGCTATTGCCCAAGGAGTCACGGTGCTAATACACACAGACGGCTATTGCCCAAGGAGTCACAGTGCTTAAACACACAGAGGGCTATTGCCCAAGGAGTCACGGTGCTAATACACACAGACGGCTATTGCTCAATTGAGTCACAGTGTTTGTACACACAAATGGCTACTGCCCAAGGAGTCACGGTGCTTTTAATTTATACACAGAGGGCTACTGACCAAAGAGTCACGGTGCTTGTATACACAGAGGGCTAAGGCCAAAGAAGTCACGGTGCCTTTATACACAGAGGGCTAAGGCCCATGGAGTCACGGTGCTTTTATACACAGAGGGCTATTGCCCAAGGAGTCACTGTGCTTTTATACACAGAGAGCTAAGGCACAGGGAGTCACAGTGCTTTTATACACAGAGGTCTACTGTCCAAGGAGTCACGGTGCTTTTAATTTATACACAGAGGGCTACTGACCAAAGAGTCATGGTGCTTGTATACACAGAGGGCTAAGTCCCAAGAAGTCACGGCGCCTTTATACACAGAGGGCTAAGGCCCATGGAGTCACGGTGCTTTTATACACAGAGGGCTATTGCCCAAGGAGTCACTGAGCTTTTATACACAGAGAACTAAGGCACAGGGAGTCACAGTGCTTTTATACACAGAGGGCTACTGCCCAAGAAGTCACAATGCTTTTATACTACACAGACGGCTAAGGCCCAAGGAGTCACGGTGCCTGTAAACACAGTGGGATACAGCACCAAAAAATATATATATTTTTTTTCCGTTTAAACTTTTAACTTTCTTGAAAGTTTTGTTTATATTTTTTTACATTTTTTTTTGTTGTACACACAGCCCCTTGTGAGTCTCGACACTTTAATCAGCAGGGCATAGCGCAGCATACATCAGTGTGCAGTGTGCCCCCTATACACAGTCACTTTGCCAGCACAGCCACTTGTGAGTCCCTGTACACAGCCAGCTATCAGCAGAGCAGTGCGCAGCGTGCAGAGCGTGGGAGTGAAATGGCGCCGAGTCCTGGTCTCGGCGCCTTATGTAGATGCAAACTCTCGTGAGATTCCGACGTCAGGAGGATGACGTTCGGCCTCGCAGTGGGATCCGAGTCAGGCGGAAACACGGAGCGGTTAGTATTCCACAGAATCCGAACCGCTCATCCCTAACATAGACGTCTCATATTTGTCCCTCCAAACTGTTTTTACACGTACATATAAAACTTCATAGGTCCACAAACAGTCATACCTGGTGCAAGCTTCCAGGGTCACTTTATATTCCTCATGGTCCTGGTGGGACCCTGGGTCATCATCATCAGGGAGAGCTCTCTCTCTGAGAAGTGTCTCTGAACGTCCAGCTTGACGTCGATCCCTCCCTGGCTTTGGCTCTTTCAGATGGACCAGAAGCTGGAAGGCTGGCTTGACCACTGGGTCAGGTACATTGTAATGAACATCGATCTAGAAAGGATATTAAAAATGGCTGAATAACTAAAAATATTTGTGTTCATAGAACTATTTGTCAGCAGATGAATATTATTATAAAATATTTCACCAGAGCAATGTTATGTCCTGTAATGCAAGCCTGGCCAACCTGTGGCTCTCCAGCTGTTGTGAAACTACAAGTCCAAGCATTTTTTAGCATTCCCCAATAGCAAATGTGACTTGTATAGATATGTCCACATAAATCTAACCTCTTTGCGCATTAAATAGCCATTTTAGTCGCGCCATGCTGAAGAGCAACTCAGTAGCATAGAGCATTCTTTCGTGTGACTTTTCCCCTTAAAATGCAACTTATTGCAAAGCGATGTGAAGAATAGGACGCAAAAACAGCTTATGTGGCATGCTTATATTCCGTGTGCTTATATTCCGTGTGCTTATATTCCGTGTGTGACTGCGGCTGTATCTTCGTGAAAAATTATACATTACAGTGTCACAGCCGCTGACACTATAACGTAGCATTTCGCAAGTAGATATAGCCGCAGTCACACTCAGAATATAGGCATGCCATATTTTAATCAGCATAAGATGCTTGTGCGTCCTATGCGAATACTCATTTTAAGGGAAACAGATGCATGAAAAGGCACTCTGCACTACCGAGTCACACGGCGCTCACGAGTTATGTGTAATGCAACTTGTAGCACACAGAGGATAGCTGGAGAGCCACAGGTTGGCCAGGTCTGCTCTAATGTTATGTTTCCCAGTAACCTTTACAAATATATCCGCTAAAATATTTTTCTTTTTTACAACTTTTATTTTCATTTAACTGGCGTCCTCACATGTGATGCGACCGCAGCTAGCAGTGCTTCATCTGGCAAGGCTGCATCACATGCAACGGCGCTGCAGAGGAGATTTTCTATCTTTATAGAAAAATAGTCCGTTAAGTGGATAATAGCCAGCGCCAGCCACACTTATACTGTGTTTACATTAGTATAAGTGTTTATATTAGTTTGAAAGTACTTTTACTCCATGTAACAGCCAATGGCCACTATCAGAAGTTCAGAACTGCAATGTAGGCTGAAAACATCCTAGGAGGTAAATTTACTAAAGGATGTTTTTAATCGATTTTAAGCAATTAAAAATCGATCAACATCGATGTTATGTACAGTGGGTAAAGCACACATTTACTAACAGACAATTTTTTTATATCGATTTGTAAGTGTTGGTAAATGTTCGATTTAGCCCCTGAAACAGAACATCAATGTTGATCGATTTTTAAAATCGCCTTTTAGTAAATGTACTAATGTTTGGCCAAGCCTGGAGGGACAGCTATTTAGCACTGTAACCAAGTAAACCAAGTTCTCTTTGTTTGTCTGGAGATGTCAGTGCTGTTGGAAATGAGCATGCCCACAAGGCAAAGCATGTGGGGCCATTTTCCAACCACAAGTACCAATATGTTACATAATAATTTGATGTACTTTATTGTGCATCCCTGTCATTTTGGGGATTTAGCAAGTGAGATGTTATTAAAACAGTTGAAGTATTATTGTATTTAAAGTTGCACTTATTTCTCATTTAAGGAGAGATAATGAAGTTTTAATATGTACTACGTTTCAGTTTATGACTTTACCTGCATTAAACAGCAGCCTTCTCCTTTTGCACTGACAAACAAACCGGTTGGGATGGTGGGAATCTGCACATAAAACACACAGTAACATGTTACTAATCAGGAAAATATTATCCTGTGCCACCACTTTCAGCCAAGCATTCTCCATGAGCTCACCACCGCTGTCTGCAGGATCTTCTTGTTTAGCCTATGGAGCTCAAAAGTTTCCTGATAGTCCAAGTTGGTGGATGCCAGAGATATGGTGAGATTAACGCCACCGATATAGGAAAGGATGGCATATTCAGCAAGAGCCTGCAGCGCCACACAAGTGTCCTGGAAGTAAAGTGGTATAATCTGTATAATTCAATAAGTACACTCTATCACACAATTCTGAATACAATCATTAAATAGTATGTGCAATATATCATGTTTGGTAAATGTCTTTGTTTAAGGATTTACTCAACATTTTAAATGAAGTACTTGGAAAGTGAGGTAGTTCAAATCCCAGCGTCGGCATCCCGATGATAAGTAGTGGAGTTAGGGTTGTGTACTAGGGGGAAGGTTGGGGTTGGGCCTTAGGGGGTGGGTTAGGGTTAGGCACTAGGGGGGAGGTTAGGTTTAGGGTGCAGGGATGAAGAGGTAGGGTTGGGACACCTAACAACAGAAGTCGTATCCTTCCTAAATCTGTCGGCATACTGGTGCAGGGATTCTGACTACTGGGATCCCGAGTGCCCTCATCCCATACCAAGCCGTTTGGAAAATATTATGAATTATAGCTGAAGCATTTTTAGAAGGAAACTAATCTAGGACTGACTTACCTGCTCATCCCAGCCCAGCCAATTCTGCTAATTGTTCAACAACAGCTGTTCAATTATTTTAGTTCCCAAATGTGTTTTATTTGTGGCTGATTTAAGAACGGGTGCATATTTGATAATCTGTTATACATAGATAGTGACGTTTAAAGCAGATTACTGTGATCTTCAGATATTCATCTTCACATCCAATGAAAAGCTGAATGATTATTAGAGAAGGCTAGTGAATGAGTATACAACTGTACTAATGGTCTGCATAACAAAGCAGAATAGATTTTGACATCTTGCTTGTGACAGAATGGTGTGTTTACATCCACTTTAATGGAGCTAAAGATCAGCATATTTCGATCTGTAAAGTTAAAACGCCACATTCAACGCCAATCCAAGCCATGCCACTCGGAAGCAGTGTTCCAATGGGATGTAGTAAGGAAGGCGGTGGAAATGCCGACCGCCAAAATCCCGACAGTGAAAGCCCGGCATGGGACTAAAGATAGGCATCTAAATGCTGACGCCTATAATTAGCCCCATGCTGAAATCCCAACGCCCGGCATACCGAACGCAGGCAAGACGGGCGTCGGGAGCAATTAGCCACGGGGGGGGGAAGGGTTAGGTTTAGGGACTCCTGGGGGACTTGGGGTCAGACACTCCCCCTGGAGGGTTAGGCTAGGGGAAGGGGGGGTTAGGGTTACGCACCACCGAGGGCAGGTCAGGGTAGGCACCCCCCCGGGAGGGTTAGGTTTAGGGTGCGGGGAAGGGGGGTTAGGTTTAGGCACCCCTGGGGGGAGATTAGGGTTAGGCACTAGGGGGGGGGGGTTAGGTGGGAGAGGGGAAAGCTAGGGTACTTACTTACCCTAGTCGGGATCTTCATCTGCCGGCCTTCCGGCGTCGGGGTTTCATCCGCCGGGCTTAGATCCGGCGTTGTTACACACCGATTTCGTTCCAATGTATACCGCTATTTAGCTTGGCAGGTAGGTGACAGGGCAGGCATGTGTGCGTTTGTCAAACTAATAGGGGATATAGGGCCTGATTCAGAGTTGGGAATAGAACAGTGGTTCCCAAACTTTCTTGAATCATGGCGCCTTAGAGCATCAGCATTGTTTTCACATCACCCCAAGGCCAAAAGTTTCTTTTTGAGAAATTCTGCAAAAATTATTAAATTGTGCTTCAATATCATTCTTAGGTACAATTATACGGCCTTCAGTTATGTGGTGGTGGACAGGGTTGCGATCTGTTTACATGCATATTTTATGATTGCCTGCCACCAGCTCTGGTTTTCCCTATCACATGGACCATAAATAATGAGATTTGGGCGTACACCATCAACCTGTGGCACCCTTTCAAGTGCACCAAGACACCCCAGAGTGCCATGGGAACTACTGCAAAAGAGCAAGTAACTGTGTACTACTACCTGGACAAACTATTTTGCAATCATTAGAAGCTAGCAGACTAACAGTGTCCAATGAGATTGAGTCTGCATTTTGAACTTGATCTTATTGGCGGGGGCTCATCTGCAGGATCTAATGATTGGCTGCTGTCCTGGAGCTGCTGTGATTGGCCTAAGCAGCTTTGCCGCTTTATTTAGAAGTACAGGAAGGAGAATTTAGAAATCAGTTTGAGGGTAGAGAGGGACAGCAGCAGGAAAAGGGAAAAAAGTGGGGTAAGGGGAGGAGGGATTTGACAGGAGAGGAGTGAGCATTAGCCAGAACAGAGAGAGAGTGTTAGAGGAGTGGGGAGAGGAGAAGTATAACAGTAAGAGGGTAAATGAGGTAAGAGCTGGGAGAAAACAGACAGATAAGGGATAGAGCAGGAGATAAAGCTAAAGGATGGGGGAGACCTTCCCTCCAACATGATCACTTCCATCCGGTACAAAATGCTCTGCTCCTGGACTTCCTTCTTAATTAATGATTGCAGACACCTGTGTTAAACTAGTTAATAGATGAGACAAGTGTTTCACCACAGGTGTCTGCAATCATCAATTAAGAAGGAAGTCCAGGAGCAGAGCATTTTGTAGCGGATGGAAGGGGTCATGTTGGAGGGTCTGGGGAGAGAGCACATGGGACATAAGATAGCGGGAAGGTGGATATAACTGTTTGGTTGGGAGATTTGAAGTGAGAGCCCTGGATGGATATATATGTGCTGTCGCTGACATAACAATACAGAGTATGGCGGGAGAGGGCCTCCAGACCGAGTTCAACAAAATAAGGAATTTGATCAACCGACAGCACCGGAACCCGTGCAGTCAACGGTTTTAAAGTTGCTTGTGTTTGTTTTGTGTTTCCTTTTGATTTCTATTTGATTTGGCAGTGTATATTAGTCTGTGTGTCTATGTATGTATCAGGGCCGTAAATAGGGTGTGCGGCCGCACAGAGTGCAGGGCTCTGTGGGTGCAACATCTCCACCCCATGGCCCCTCCTTCTGGCTGCAGGGTGCCTGGAACAGCACTCTGCAGCCAGCATTGCTGCGGCAGTGCAGCCTGTAGCGTCCGTTGGACGCTACAGGCAGACACCCTTCCATAATTACAGCTGCTGCAGCTTCACTGTCGGCGGCGCCACCCCCTTATGAACGACATCATGATGTCATGCGCAAAGGGGGCGGGGATGGCACAGGGCACTCAGATCCGTAGTTACGGCTCTGGTATGTATGTATGTGAGAAGAGGAGTCAGGATTAATTTGTAAACTGCTCCCCCTAAAAGAAAAGGCTAGATCTGCCCCTGTCTCAGTGGCACTGCATGGTGAGAAGTCTTAATGATCCCTTCTGCAAACTGCTTTTTAGTCACAGGCAGACTTCAGTCTGTGACTAGGAAGCAGGTTGCTTTCCCGGGGCTCATCAGTGCTGCGGGCCCCCCTCCTCTGATACATCTCTGGGAGAAAACAGACAGATAAGGGATAGAGCAGGAGATAAAGCTCGGATGGGAGGAGGAGTAGCTGTGCTGAGCTAGGACATCCTTGGGACAAGGTCACGCCTCCTCCCAGCTTCAATGAGGAGACACGGAGCGGTGCGCCGGGCTCAGTAGTTAAAAAGATCTGGGCTAGAGGGTGGACTGGGGCGGGGGCACAGCTAGACCTATGGGGGCCCCGGGAAAATTTTGCTATGGGGCCCTCACACTTCTAGTTACGCCCCTGCTTATATAGCACAAAATATTCCATTGTGCTATTTGAGATTCCTGAACAGGTCAGGAATCTCAAATTGTGCTATGTGGCCATACCACCTTTTAATCTTCTTAAATTCAAGCTACGTCTAAAATGCACATTGATAAAGGAAGTTTGGTGGGGTGCCATTATTCTGTTGCGCAAAGCACCATCCACGGAAAGTCCTATCAGAAGGTGATAATCAAGAGAACAGCCGATTGGCATAACTATGAATTTGAAAATACAGTAGGTTGACAGAGGGAAGTTTAATTGGGGGTATTTTTCCCAAAGCTGAAAGAGGGTAAGAACCAAGGAGTAATCATGATCTAGAAATTAATAAACATAATGTCACCTCCGGAGATGCCAAGAACGCATAATACTACAGGTACTACCATCCTGGAAATCAGGGTTGGAAACAATTGGCAAAAAAAGAGAATGGGAAATGGTGAGGTTAAGTTGCTCCTAGTGGTCAGCATGTGTGGAAATCAATGGGTTGTCTGTAAGACAAGGTGGCAATCTGGAAGGATGTATGTGAAGTAAACAGACTAAAAATTTTATGTGGGCTAAACTCTTGTTCAACAGCCCTGTTAACAAAACTGTCTGGACCACCTATCCAAACCAAACAGTACTGATAAATAGCAGCCAATGCAATAGTCTTGCAAATTAGGGAGATTAACACCCCCAAGTTCTGGGGGCTGCTGAAATTTGAAGAGGGAGATACAGTACATGGGAGTTTATTAGCCATAGTTATAGTATGGTTGGTCTCGTTTGGTAAGTACAAATGGTAGTATCCATATGAGGTAGAGGAGACGGGGAAAGTTTTACACAAATGGCAGCAGAGATGCTTCTATTTCTGAAAAATGAGTCAACATTCGCTGAATACATTTTGGGAGGTTAGCTGAACATAATTGTGATGAATGGATGGTATGTATATATATATATATATATATA
Organism: Taudactylus pleione; assembly: GCA_031769625.1. NCBI lineage: Eukaryota > Metazoa > Chordata > Amphibia > Anura > Myobatrachidae > Taudactylus > Taudactylus pleione. The sequence goes on along the minus strand of JAUIMM010000213.1, from coordinate 15,478,317 downwards.
TATACACAGTACTAAATTAGCGTTGCAAGCTGTGGTCCATTTTAAGGGGAAGGAATTACTCCAACCCACCATAACATCCTCATGGAACGCCAGAGCCTCATGGAACACCAGAGAAAATAGTTGTGTATTGAATCCAACAGGGAGGGAACAGCAACACAGGGCACACTAAAGTATAATAATATATTGACTGCAAAAGCAGACACTTTTATTTTGTAATTACCATATCACAACCAAAGTGTCTAATTAGGGGATCAATGGCCAGGTTGAAAAGCATTTTGTGACAATTTTATTAGTAGGAGCCCCTTCAAATTTGTTGCATGGGGGCATAGGCATAATAATAATGGGTGCACCCAAAGTATACTTAACCCCCTTCGGCAGGTGGGTCCCTCCTCCTCGGCGGCGCTATCTTGAGTGATATCTTTGGGAACATGGCGCTGTGAGTTCTGGGGCCTCCACAAACCTTAATCCTGAAAATATGCGTAATATGTGTGCGCTAAGGGCCTGATTCAGAGCCGCTCGTAAGCGGCCGCTCGTTCGCTCCGAGCGATGTTTGCCCAACTGTGCATGCATACGGATCGTAATACGCATGCGCGAACCAGTCAGTGCGGCCGAAAATCGTTTGTTTGCTAAATAGCGAATGCCTGCTATTTTGAGTGACAGAATGAGGCGTATGTGGGTGGTAACAGGGGAAGGTGCTTGAAAACGGGGAGTGGAGATCCGAACGCAGGCGTGCTTAAATGTCAAAACGGGCGTTTTAAGGGTGTGCATAATTAATACAGCAGCGTCATTGACCACGTCACTGGGTTATTTTATAGCCAGAACTGCTCGCAAGATTGTGGTAGCAAAAACCAACCACAAGAATAGCGAGCAGTTCATACGCTGGTCGATGTACTCGATTAATCTAATAAATAACGGACATGACGTAGGATGCGAGCGGCCAGGGGGCGTATTTTTTCAAAAAACGACCGCAAGTTTTGTTCGCTCATTCAGACATAGAGGCGTGAACAGACCGCAAAGAGCGAACGGTTCATTTGAATAGCCACCCCTATTTTCTGGATGAACGACCGCATATAGCGTCCGGCTCTGAATCAGCCCCTAAATACAATTGGATTTTGGTACTAACCAATAAATCCTTTTCTCCGATTCCATGTGGACCGTGGAGATACATACTGGGGTATAGATGATGGTGACTGGGACCTGGCACTTTAAATCTTGTATGACTTGATGTGGCTCCTCAGCCTCCCTATCCTCAGTTAAGATTAACCAAGTCAAGTAGAGACGGAGAGGAGAGAGAAGGAAAAACTAGCAAAATACCCGGGGACACAGACCTCTCAACTAGAAAACAAACCATGCACAAATCAAATAACTTAACAGGCACACCCAATTGCATTTAGACCAAAAACAATAACAGCGCAGGTAGGGCCTCCAGTGTCCCCCATGGAATTGGAGAAAATAATTTATCGGTAAGTAACAAAATCCATTTTTCTCCTTCATCCACTGAGGGACACTGGACATATATACGCTGGGGATGTCCCAAAGCTGTACTCACTGACGAGTAGGTGCTGTGAAGACCTGCAGCACCCTGCATCCAAAATTTGGCTCCGTAGAGGAAAAGGGTATCAAATCTGTAAAATTTAACAAAAGTGTGCAAGGAGGATCAGGTGGCAGCATGAAAGAGCTGCGCAGCAGATGCACGCTGTCCCAACACTCACAAAGCACCCACCGACAGAGTAGAATGAGCTGATATCAAGGACGGGAGTAGCCTGTCCTGAGAAACAGGCCTGCCGAATGACCAAACGAAGCCTGCAGTAAAGAGTCTGTTTAGAAGTTTGCCAACCCTGCTTGTGGGAATCATACAGAATGAACAACCCCTCAGTTTTTCTAAGAGAGGTGGTACGAGAGACATACATTCTGAGAGCATGCACTACATCTAGTGAGAGACATGCTGGGTCATCAGAGGGAAAAGCCGAAACCACAGTCGGCTGGTTAAGGTGAAATCTGAAGACCACTTTTGGCAAAAACGATGGCCTAGTCTGGAGTTCTGTCCAGTCATCATGAAAATAAGGTAAGGGGAGTGGGTAGGATAGAGATCCAAGCTCTGAGATCTGTCTAGTAGATGCTATTGCTAAAAGGAAACAGTCTTCCAAGACAAGAACTTCAAAATCTGTGTCCAGAGGCTCAAACGTATCTGGCTGCAAGAAAGTCAAAATGAGGTTCAGGTCCCACGGTGTCGTTGGTGAAGAAAATGGGGGCTGGATATGGAGAATACCCTGCAGGAAAGTCTGCAGCTCCGGAATCAGGGATAATCAGCGTTGGTAGAAACCTGACAAGGCCGAAACCTGGACTTTTAATGACAGTTACTAATTTCCTCCAAGCACATTTTCATATGCCATGGTTTCCATTGTTGGTCTGCAACTAAAAAATGAAGGCTGCAGATGTACTTCAAGGTCCATTCTTCAACCCGGGCAACACCGGGTATCCCAGCTAGTTGAAAATAAAGGTCTTCACCACGCCTAATAGCGTACATATTTTTTCCAACTACTATTGAGAAAGTAACGTTGCCGCATACAGTAATTAGTATATTCTTATAGACTTTTACGGAATACAGAATTGAAGGCATGAATTAACAATAAATTCACCTCTTTACTGCTTTAGTAAATAGAAAAGGTCTAAATGTGTCAGCAGTCATTCACTGAGATGCAATGGAGTTGTGTGCTTTCATGCCAATACTGTGTACATTTATTGTAAAGTCCAGTATTCAACTAATCAGTCTACGGTGTAATGTGTTAGTGCAGCTCTCTAGTGATGTCTCTAAGAGCCTAAACACAATTTGGAATTTGTGAAAGCCCACATAGACCATAGCTAGGGTAGCAAAGTTGCAGCTCTGCTCTCTCTTTATGGCTTATTTTTTGTATTCTATATTTGGTTGATTATTAACATTATTTATATGAGCTCAGTTAGAGTTGAATTACTTGCTGGTGGGACACAGGGTAGGGGATGGGTTTGGACCCATAGAGGTTAATAGTGTTAGTAGTTTGGGCTCTGGGGCACCATAGAAAGTTCCATCCCCACCCTATCCTCCTTTCCATCTATCCTCCTACCCTGTCCCTGTTTATGTTTTAAACCACAGGTTCTCAAACTCGGTCCTCAGGACCCCAAACAGTGCATGTTTTCCATGTCTCCACACTGAATCAAGTGAAATAATTAGCTCCACCTGTGGAACTTTTAAAATGTGTCAGTGATTAATGATTACACCTGTGCACCTGCTGGGTGACCTGCAAAACGTGAACTGTGTGGGGTCCTGAGGACCGAGTTTGAGAACCACTGTTTTAAACAAAACGTAGACTTTGTCATTTGCACTCTTTTCTATCACTTTATCACTATAACATTTATAGCTATTATTTATGCCTTTGTGGTGTCAAAGTGTAAATCCAGGTCTTCCAAAACACTGTTACAGATAACTTGTTCTAGTAAAATACAATCCTGTGCATATGTGGTCTTACATACCTTGGTATAGCTTGATAGACACATATGTAATGTACTAGTGGCAGAGGGCGTAGATAGTGAAGTTCTTTGCAGTTGATAGTGTACATTAAGTCATACTTTACATAACAATATCTAACCTGTGTGGATGAGAAGCCCCCTAGAGCGTTTCGCTGCTGGGAAAGCCATTTCACTACTGGAAGAGCAGAGGCCACGTCTCCAAGAAGCGTGTAGGTTAGCAGGGCATATGCAGTCATTTCTACCTCTGCGGAGATCACTGAGAGAGTAAAAGAGACAGATTTAATCACCACCTCCATTTTAAAAGGGAATCTTTTCATGGTTTTTAGACATAAGTAACATGGAGATTATATATAGAATGTAATTAACAAATGGATTACTAAAACACATAAGACATTGGGTCGTATTCAATTAGAAGCAAAAAGTCAGTTTCCGCGATACTTTTTCGCCGATGATGTCATTTTCAACAATTTCATATATCCCAGTATTCAATTGTAGCGTATTTTCGCCAGCGCGATAACGCAATGCAATGTAATAGGCGAACATGGTTTTGGGGTGCAGAGGTACGGAAGCCACCCTGCACCCTTTGGACACCCCCCTGACACTAACTGCATCAAAAAAACGCAAAAAACCCCACAAAGGACACCCCAAAAAATCTATGTGGGGGTACAAATTTAAAAACTAGCGAAATAGCCTTTGGGGGGGGGGGTCTGCAAGTATGGGGGAGGTGTATTTTTGATTGCAGGCGTTTGCTGAAAGTGCGTTTTTGGCGCTTTTTAATGCTTGACTTTAGCAACTTTAAAATATGCTTGCACCCATTTTCATGTACCCCAAACTTGATGAGAATACTTATTTCCCTCCAAAAAAGTTGCAAAATGCTATTCTTCACCACTTGATGAAAGACGCTAAATAGCGCCTATTGAGACAATTTAAAACCCCCAAATACCTTTAACAGGGCTATTCGGGGGTACTCATAGAGACATAGTAAGCCCCCATGTCAGTACATCTTTTGGGGGGTGTCAGGCTAATTTCCCCAAAACTGACAGAACTTTTTGCCGATTTCAAATTGCTGGGTCCCGTTTTCGCACATTTGCAATTGGATACGCGGGGACGCACGCAATACTTTTTCACTGGCAAAACCAGCGATGACGGTGAAAAGTCCGGCAACTGACTTTTCGCTTCTAATTGAATATGGCTCATTGACTTTGGTTGCTTCAGATGGACTGTATTTTACAATAAACACGCGTGTATCTATACATAAGGATGGGTCAATGTAAATTGTATAAGAACTTAGAAAAACTACACAAAACAGACTATGCATGCATGATAAAACGTATAGGTGATACAAGCTGATACTGAGCTAAAAATATGCAAAAAATTATGTGTATAGACAAAAGTAAAACAGTATAAAAGAAAATACAACTTTTCAGAAACATATAACAAAGACAAGTTGATTTACTAATACAGGTGCACACTTGGCCATTGTAGTAATGCACAGTAAGCGTCATACACTGCCCAACAGTTGCAAAGAATAAAATAAAACAATCCACAAAATCACACCCCCATTGCAGTAGTTCATGCTTTTGGGTGACCCCAAAAACAAATCTATTTGGAACTATGGAATTTGCTTTGAATATTATAAGAGGGAAGGATAGGGGTAGAGATTTTGATTAGGGATAGGGGAGAAATACTCACCCGATTCCAGATCATCAGAGGTCTAACCCGGAAGTTACAGTCACATGACCGCCGGGACCTTCAAGACACCACTGGAGCCGTTGCAGCCGTCAGGAGCAGGTAAGCCACTGCTGGGCCACCAGGGATGATATGTCGACATTCTAACACGTTGACAATTCATCACTGTCGACATTATGACTATTGACATATCATAACCGACCCATTGTATAAAATACCAGCTAGTACATATTGACTATGTCAGATTATTATTATTATTATTATTATTATTATTATTATTATTATTATATTTGAATGGTTTGCATACTTCCTTATTTATCTTTAAGGGATCAAATTACATAAGTATCCCTCCAAGGTATGCAGTCAGGATGCTGACGGTCGAAATGCCGACCGCTGGCTTCCCGACTGTCAAATCCCGGCAGGGTACTAATGACAGGCGTCGAAATCCCGACGCCTGTCATTAGATGTATGCTGGGAGCCCGACGCCCGGCATACCGAATGAAGGCAACCCGGGCGCGGACAGCCGTGGGGGTGGGTGGGTTAGGTTTCAGGGCTCCCGGGGGGACTTAGAGTTAGGCACCCCCGCAGGGAGGGTTAGGGTAGGGGAAGGAGGAGTTTGCGTTAGGCACCCCCGGGGGGAGGTTAGGGTTAGGTACCCCCCCAGGAGTCTTAGGTTTAGGGTGCGGGGAAGCGGCGGTTAGGCTTAGGCACTAGGGGGGAGGTTAGGGTTAGGCACCCCTAAAGGAGGGTTAGGGTTAGGGAGGGGGAGAGGGTTAGCAATAGTTAGAATACTTACCATTGGGATTTTCAGGGCTGCCGGTCTTTGAACTGTCAGACATAGGTCCGGCGGTCATTCATACCGATCCCGTATCAAAGTATGGTTATGAAGGTATCTTGGATAGGGCACGGCAGTACAGTACACATTTATATTTGCAAAAATACTCCTTTTTTATGTTATCTTTTTGCATTCACTACTATTTTTTAAATGTAAATGAGATTCTACACTGGAGTTATTCTTTAAAACATTCACAACACTTTCACTTTCTTTCCAACTATATACATCATATAATTTTACAAAAATGTCTTTTTATCGATTTGAGTTGATGGACTCACCATATTGTTTAGGTTTAATATGGTTTAGGTACAAATTGACCTCTATGCTGATTGATTTGGACATGAAACAGTTACATGCTAGAATGAGAACTCTGCACAATGTATTTTCCTTTTCAGGATAGCTCAGTTTAAAAAGAACAATAATTATAACCAATAGTCCAATACTAATCATTAGTGAATTCAGTATTAACTGAATTGGTCCCTCTGTATATGGGGGGTGGTGGTGCATGTATTTTTTATCATTAATAGCTACCACACAAAACTTATACTACTTACCCGACTGTGATAGGCCATCACTGAAACCCATGAAGGTGTCCTCTTCTGTTGCTAAAGACCCAGTTAAACTCCAATGAGTGAAACCATCTAAAAGCAGGAGAAGAATTAAATGGTAGTAGGAAAGATAAATATTATATACAGGGGACAATTCTGATTTAAAGCAAAAAAAAAAAAAAGGAGTAACGTAGAATCTGGACAAACCATGTTGCAATGCAAGGGGTACAATTACATTTCATTTTTTGCAAACAGGGTAAAAACTGGCTGCAGTTGCATGTAGCCCACAAATGCTGGACAGTTTTATTTTTACACTGCAATTTAGATTTGAGCTAGGACGCGTCCCTCAAAAATCTCATACCTCCCAACTGTCCTGCAATCAGCGGGACAGTCCTGTCTTTCTGGGACTGTCCCACTGTCCAATCTGCGGGCCACAGTGTTCTGCGGTGGGGGGGACACACTGTTCACAGAAGGTGAACAGATGGCGTGCGCATGCGCACAGCATCTGTTCACCAGTATGGGGAGAGCCTGGGGGCTGCCCAGCATCTCGGAGAGTGCTCGGCACGCCTCCTATAGTGAGATAAACGGGGTTTGCTGCAATGCTCCGCCCCATTTTCAAGAGGCTCGCCCCTTTCCGCAAAGCCCCACCCCCTTTTCAGGCGCGCGTGCGTGCCTTCTGTGCGTGACGTGTCCCTCTTCATGGACCATAAAAGTTAGGAGGTATGCAAATCTAACTCTGTCTGCACATTTTACCTCTGCCCCACCTGCAGTTCAGCATGGTTTTACCAAGGTGCACAGTTACTTGTTTTTTTGTTTTTTCTTGCTGTGCTCCCAACTCTGAAGCAGGCCCATTGTCACTTCTTTGGTCTGGCCTTGTTAACAAGTCCCATTCACTGATCCAGGAGCTATCTTTATCAATGCAAATAATGTGGAAAGCTGTCCTGTATCTTATCAACATTGCAAATGGCCACTGAATGTCAACAGAGCTTGTGTTCTAGCATCACACATTCTCTGGTACACAAACATCTGTTTCTGCTTTTCCTAACTGTTTTCTTACTGTAGTTACCTGTGATTAATTAATTATTAGATGAAAAATGCATTTAACATCAATTAACTGATTCTTTACCTGTATTACCTAACCTAAAAAAAAAACAAAGTAAAAAGTTATTATAAAAGAAAAAACTTAATATCACTGGTGTTTTTTTTTTCATAAACAGTGTTTAGGAATCATTCACAAACAAATACCTTGTGTTATGGCCATGCTGTTTAGTCTCCTGAGAGCGACAGGAGCATATGTGCTACGCAGCAGAGTCAGGGCATATGTTGTCAGGGCTGTGGTATAGGGGTCATCTGCTGAATACAAGTGTGACTCCAAATACACCTTAGCTTTTGAGACAGCAACTCCTTCTTCCTGGGAAAACAAACACAGAGATAAGAACCAGCAGCTTAAGTCAATCGTAATGTTCTTTACGACAGATGTGCATTTTTATTTACATTATTTTCACATCATAATATGAAAATAGACAATTAGGGGTATATTTACTAGTGTGCAGATTTTTAGAAGTGGAGATGTTGCCCATAGCAACAAATCAGATTCTAGCTTTAATATAATAAAATGTGCTAGATTAATGATAAGTAGAATGTGATTGGTTGCTATTGGCAACATCACCACTTCTAAAAACCCGCACTTCAATAAATATACCCCTAAGAGAGTATTAAGCGATGTAAAAGTAATTATATTATGTATTAATTTTATTTTTATATGCCTTACACTTTATAGACTTTATTTTCACTACATTAGCTGTTCTTATTATAACCTTGTTCCAGTGCTGACTGCTACAGCTGCAGGTGCTGCCCTTTCCCAGGTCTTGGCTGTAAACTGATTACAGCAAATGTCAGAGTGCAGGCTTCACAGCAATCCCCTGCTGCATATAACTGACCTGAAAGTGTATTATTACTATAACTATAACGTTACTTCCGTATCTTTGCGGCCCCTTGGTTACGCTACTTACGTATCTTCACTATTCAGTGACGATACGTAAGTAGCGTAAACTTGAGGAAATACCATTTCCTTTGCTCGCCACGCTTCGGGCACGATGGCTCACTTCGCTCGCCACATGGATTTATTCCCCCTCCATGCCCACTTGGATGGTAGGGAATGACGTTGGATGGTAGGGAATGACGGACATTAGCGTAAAGATGAGCCAGCGTCCAACGTCATTCCCTACCATCCAACGTCATTCCCTACCATCCAAGTGGGCATGGAGGGGGAATAAATCCATGTGGTGAGCAAAGCGAGCCACCGTGCCCGCAGGGTGGCGAGCGCAGCGAGCCCGCAAGGGGCCAAATAGTATTTCCTGGTTAAGCTACTTACGTAGCGTAACCAGGGGGCCGCAAAGATACGGAAGTACCACTATAACTTCTGTGAAGACCTGTATTCTGAGTTATCCTCTAGTACAGTATGGTCTATTTTACAATATTGTGGGAGGGAAATGGTTTCCTAAGTGCATCAAGTTCTAACAGTGGCCATTACCTCAGATGTGATACCAGCCTCCAGGAAAGCAGCTGCAACATATGCAGTTAGAGCTATTTTTCCATGATTCCCACCCTGTAAGAAAGTTTGAGATAGACATTTTATTTTGATTATTATTATTATTATTAGACACCACACGGTGTACGGAGCGCTGTACATATGATAAAACAAATAACACAACAACAAGTACCATAAACCATTTCACAGGTACATAGCAAGAAAACAAGACATTACAAGAAAAATAAGGACGGGCGAGGACAGGGACATGAACAGGTGAATACGCTATACCTAATGGAAGTAGGCAGTGTGTGTGTGTGTGGAGGAGGGGGGTGGGTGAGGCAACATCTCTTAATGAACCCCTCACTACTGGTCAGCAAACAGCATCCATCAATGAAGGAGACAAAGACAGGGGGCATTGGTGGCATGGATATAGCTAGAGTGATTTAGGCTTTATAAGTGAAGTTGAGGAGTTTGAACTGGATTCAGAGGGGATTTGGGAGCCAATGAAGCTGGTTGAAGAGGGGTGAGGCAGATGCTGTACATGAAGAGAGGAAAATAAAATGAGCAATAGCACTGAGGTTAGATTAAAGTGAGAGAAAAGCCTGAAAGGAGGAGGCTGCAGTAGCCCTGATGGGAAATCATGAGTTGAGAAACACCTGGATCCTGGAGATGTTTTGGAGGTGGAATCGGCAAGATTGAGAGATGGCCTAAATGTGGGGAGAGAAGGAGAAATCAGAGGATATGGGGGACAGGAGAGAAGGTTATTTTATCCACAGAGATAGAGTGAGGGTGGGTGGAGTAGGGAACCTGAAAAGGGTGGGATACAATGAGTTTGGTCTTGGCTATGTTGAATCTCAGGAAGCATTGGTAAATTCAGGAGGAGATGGTAGAAATGCAGAGAGGATAGAGGGAGAGAGATCAGGGTAGGAGAGGTAGAACTGAGTGTCATCAGCATATAGGTGGTATTACAGGCTGAATGAGCTGATGAAATTTCCCCGGGAAGTGGTGTAGAAGGAGAAAAGGGGCCAAGAACGGACCGTTGAGGGAAAGCTACATATAGAATAAGGGAAAGAGGAGGTGGGGTCAGAAGTAGAGACTGAAGTTTATGCTGTTGTGCTTGTGAATGTTGAAAGTTTTGGTGCCTTAAGTTATATTTTAGATCATAAAATTGGGGCTAATAAATAGCAAAGGTTTTAACTTCATCAGCCTTTACAGGACAGTGGTCTGGTTGACTGAGATGGAGGCTCTCATGCCAGACTCTATTGCAAGACAGAAAGTCCCCTGTTTTAAAAGGTACAGAATAATTCTCCTTTATTAAAACAACCATTCTCCCAATTGGTATGCACTCAGCATCCTGGAGGTTTAAATGCCGACGCTTACCTTACCGGCGCCAGAATACCGACGCTGGTCAGTATCCCGATGCCGACATCCCGACCTCCGGGATGCCGAAGGTAAGTAGCAGGGTGGGGAAGAGGGTTAGGGTTAGGCACTAGGGGGAGGGTTAGTTTTAGGGTGCGGGGAGTGGGCGGTTAGGTTTAGGCACCAGGGAGGGAGGGTTAGGGTAGGGAGAGGGGGAGGGTTAGCATACCGATCACCAAGTTTCAGTATGTTAACCCTGTTGGGAGTCAGGCGTCGGGATTCTGACCGCCTGGATCCCGTCTATCGGTATTACATTTTGATTCCTCCCAATTTTACTGAAGAATCATGGAACCGTTTTCATACAAAGTCATAATACTTTTAATAGAGACGTGCATGGACCCACACGTTAAATCAACGTTGTGTTTTAGTTTTGGCAAAACCACCCTCAAGTGTTATGGATCGGTTTCGGGTTTCTTTAAAAATGTATAAAAACAGCTAAAATCATGTAAATCATGTAACGTGAACCTGTTTTTGTTCCTATAGTATTATTAACATCATTAACAATCATATCCAATCAATTTTGACCACCACACATCACGAGGGGGGAACTTACAATACAAATAAATGAGATCTGGTTTTTAGATCCACATTCTGGACTAGGCGAGAAGAGCAGAGTTGGAACCCATTCTAGTCAGAACCCCAAAGTGATCTGAGACGGGACTTGGCTGACTCGGAATCCCAAAGTTCCTGTGTGTTTGGTTTTCAGCAAAACCAAACGGCTCATCTCTAATATTAAACATATAATTGCTGCTTGACTATTCCAGAATTTAGGAGTGTTAAACGCCAATAATATTTATATCTTGTCATTATCTGAACTGCTTGTCCAACATCAGTTCTATAGCACCAATTCCTTTTCTTTTTTTTTTAAATGAAAAAAAAAAAAGAAAAGACATTTAGTGTACTGATAGAAAAAAAGTGTGCCAAATGCTTTTTGACAATATCATATGAAGATGAGTTTATTTGCCCCTTTGCTTACCAGGAGAGTGAATTTTTTATAGTTGGTCACTAATTGTGGTATTATATTCAGTAAAGTTAGTTATGGGTTATGAAACAAATAGCTAGGCTAGAATTTTAGGAACTTGAAGTTAACAGAGTATACTTGGGAGTTTGGGTTATTTTTTATTTCATCCCACATCGTGTGACATATGAGGGAACGGGACTAGTTTAGAAAAACACCTTTATTTCCTGGAAAAATTACAAAACTACTATTATCTTTCCAGATGACAATTAGTATTGAGCTTGTATATAGAGAACTGTAAACCTGAAAAAATACTGCACGGACTAATTCAGTGTAATGTACCTGGATATCTTTGTTTATAATCCGGCCCATAGCTGGGAAAGAGCCATCTTTTTTCTGGTGCTGGATGATCCAGTCTTTTGCTGCAGACAGCTCTAAAGGATCGATGAAGATGAAGCCACGGGACTGAGCAAATGATTTCAATACAAAAGCCGTTAGCCTGGTGAAAGGACAGGAGTAAAATGAGCCTACAGACATAGTGACTGAGCGAGCAATACTACTGTTGATTGCTATTAATTTTCTTACCACATACTTCCAGATGAGTCTCTCTCTCCAAAAGCACTATAGGAGCCATCCTGTCTTTTGTATGTTAGCTGACGTTGATAACCTGGTGTAGGAGAGAGGTGAGATATCAGTGTTGTCTTATTCATTAATATACAAACTGTTATGTAGATAACAAAAGGACACAATAAATAGTACATTGACCGTCATTTTTACAAATGGACATAAAGGATATTTATCCTGGCTTACCACGACAGGGGACCCACCTTTAGGTTACCTGGTAATGAAACCTGGATAGGAAAGGTCATGTTAAACCCTTGCGTTCTTGGTATACTACAGACTGCTTGATTTCAAGAGAGGAAACTTGTTTCAAATGAGTTGCTTATGATCGGTCAAATTAAATACAAAAATGGATAATTACAATGAAGAAAACTAATATTATAAACCATAGACTAATAGTAATAGTTTACACTACTCAACTCCTAAATCTGGTCTAAACCAGCCTTTGACTATAATCCAGTCCAAATATTTGGAAATGTCCAAATCCTAGCCTAAAGCATCTATCCTAACCTTGCAGAATGTGCATCCTAAAGACCTATATCCCTGTTTACGGTTTAGGTCCCTGCTAGAAGAGTTTACAGCCTAACCAAACCAGATTTATGCCTGGGAAATCATGCTTTCTAAACAGATGGGGAGATTTTGGGAATATCCCGTCCAAGAGAAAGTTCAATTGAACTCACTGATCATTAATGGTTCACTAGTGTCTCACAGATTAGAGACGCTAGTTGTTACTAGTATAACAAAATTAATACTGTTTGCTACAAGATAGATACTTAATTATTCTATAATACACGATCTATGTTAAAACTAGAATTGCAGGGAACTGTGGGCCTGATTCAGAGCCGCTCGTAAGTGGCCGCTCGTTCGCTCCGAGCGATGTTCGCACATGTGCGCATGCGTATGGGTCATAATGCGCATGCGCCAACCAGTCAGTGCGGTCGGAAATCTTGTGTTCGCAAAATAGCGAGTGTCTGCTAATTTGAGTGACAGGATGAGGCGTTTGTGGGTGGTAACAGGGGAAGGTGCTTGAAAACGGGGAGTGGAGATCCGAACGCAGGCGTGCCAAACGGTCAAAACGGGCGTTTTAAGGGTGTGCATAATTAACAAAGCAGCGTCATCGGCCACGTCACTTGGTTGTCTCTTAGCCTGAACTGTTCGCATGATTGCGGTAGGAAAATCCAACCACAAGCACTGCGAGCAGTTCAGACGCCTTTCGATGTACTCGAATAATCTAATAAATAGCGGAGATGATGTATGATGCGAACGGCCAGGGGGTGTCTTTACAAAATAGCAAGCGCATATTTCGTTCGCTCGCTCAGACATAGAGGCGTCAACAAAGAGCGAGCGAGCAGGCCCTGTATACAGTGTGAGATATATTGGTTTATTACTACTGATGAATAAATAACAAGCCTGCATGTGACAGGCAATTCATACTGCAATAACATTATAAACCAAACAACATTAAGAGGTCAATGCTATGAGTGATAGTAATTAGTTAACCAGCGGTACAGAGACATAGGGCCTGATTCAGAGCCGAACGCTCTGACCAGAGCGCTCGCTCTGAATCAGTGCCCTCCTACCTGAAAATGGAGCGGCCTCCTGGCCACTCGCATAGCTGTGGGTGACCACCCACAGCATATGCGAGCGGCCAAAAAGATGGTCGCGATGGTCAAGAGCATCGCAACCATCGGGCTTGCGACGAGACCCTGCGGTAGGCTCTCGCTGCCGCAAGCCCAGGAGTGATTTTGGCTCTATCAGAGCCAAAATCACTCCCACTGACATCATTACTGATGTCAGTGGGGCCGGCTTCAGACGGTAGGCGTTCCCATGGGAACGCCTCCGTCTGTCAGCCACGCCCTTTGGTGGGCGTGCTGTCAGCCACCATCGACAGCACGCCCCCTTTGGTGCGAGACCCCAAGCGACGTATTCTCGCGCATGCGCACGATGGAGCTCCCTCGGCCAACATCGACCCGCTTGCGAGCGTCCTTCGCTCGCGAGCGGGTCTGAATCTGGCCCTTAGTTTTAAAACACTATTTGTATTTCTTCCCTTACACATTATAATTTTTTCTTTCTGATTTGTGTGAATTTTAATATTTCGCCTTCATAATGGAATTCTGGAAAACATATAATTTTTAACAAGAAAATAATAAAGATTATAATCCTAACATCTTTATTGTTCTATACAGAAACAAGGACTGTGTGAATATCATTAAGTGCACCATATTAAACACTCTTGTTTTCTTGGTATTTTGGCTAATACCTAGTCTCTCCTGGTGCTTTGATGGAAATATGCAAAAGAATAACTACCATGTTAGCAGGGGGTGCCACTAATATGGAGCCTGCAGCTGGGGTCCCTGATTCCTGTGTGAAAGCCTTAAGTGAATATGTGTTTTCTTTTTCCTTAGGTGGCGCATAATAGCCCAATATAAAATTTACTATAGAGCCCACATATATCTAGTTACCCCACTGGAACCATGGTTTACATACACTCAGTGTCACACTGGAGCATGAAGGGCTCACCAGGGAATGCAATGGTAAAGGCCCAAACTTAAGGGGTGTGATCAGCCACCAGAGTGGGTATGGCCAGCCACATCAGATGGACTTGGCCAACCATTAGAGAAGACATGCATTCAGGACCACCCACTTTGCTTTCCATAAGGGTCTTGATGTAGTTTGCATAGAAACAAATCAAGCACCCAATTTCATCCATGATCCTGCTCCACCCCTTGAGGAGGGGATGGGGCCCTCAGGCAGTGGGGCCCACCAGGGATTTCCCCTGTACCCCTGTGGACCAGTCCAACCCTGCATACACTAACTAAGGGATTTAAAAGCTAGTACATTATGTTCTGATGTACATCACGCTTTTCTTTTTTTCTGGATGGTGGATTTTTTCGAGCTTTAATAAATAAAAAAAAACTGACTGTATTGTGAATGATATTCTAAGTGTGTATGCTTTTACTAAATGTGATTTTGAATATCCCCCCCATGTATGTACTGTTGTGCCAATAAAAGTTCTCTAATGAAAAACAAAGCTCTCATATCCAAAATGTAAATGTTCTACTCTCATGAGAAAACTTGATACTGTAATTCTTTTCGCATGGGGGCCCACTAATGTGATCTTTGTCCTTGGTACAATAATATCTTAAAGCAGCCGAGTGTCGTGGACTCCCTGCAGAAAATATTTCATGCAGAAAAGTAATATGTATATTGTTTGAACATCATTACTAAACCAAGCCAAGCACTTTGCGCAGATTATGTATTAGCCCACCTTGCAGCAGGTAGTCCACAGCCTCACTCTCCACTTCTATACACAGCTGCTGGGTTTTCTGGAGATACTTCAGCACAAACACATTTGGAGCAAAGTGGATCATATTTTGTTCCCCACATCCAAATGGGAGACGGAGAAGGTTGTCCAAATTACTGACAGTGGGACCCATCACATCTCCTAGGTGTAGAATTCAAGCACAATCAAGAAGGTACAGTAATTTCCATTGCTTCAAACATGAATCCTAGACCCCTGTCTTTACCCCAAACACTAGCAACAAAAATAAATAAATAAATAAGAAAGAAAACAAAATGTTTTACTTAATCGGACATCATTTCAAATTCTTCAAAAACTTTGGAGGAGCTGCTATTGAACTACATATACCCCGGCATCGTGATTTAGTTTTTATGACACAGGCACAATTTAGAGAACTAATTCCATTTATTATAGTCTCCAACAAAAACACCATCATCTGTTACAACAACTGGACAGGTCACAGATGAAGCCAAACAGCCACATGTATATTTACAGCTTTTGTGATAGTAATAGATCTGATCTCTATTTTAAATAGGGTTTCAGGAGAATTCAACTTTTGGTAAAGTAGAGTATTGCGTAATGGAGGACGGTAATCCACAAGTGAGTGTGTACCCAAGTGTTTTATCTCATATATTAGTTTTCAATCTCTTTTTATATTGTAGGGTAGCATTTACAGATGTAGGTTAAGCATTTATATTCACATGAAAATTATTTTTATGGTTATTTGAGGGGCACCTACAAAGGCACATTTTAGTTTAGAGATCCATGACATGTTCCTTGAAGAAGTGCAACGGTAATCTATCATACATTGCTACTACATACACACAGAGCTACTAACTACACTCAATTACAGTACAAACATATCTCTGCCACCATAAAGACTAATGCTGGGTACACACGATACAATTATCGGGCCTATTAGCCGATAATTGTATGATCAGCACGATAATTGTATATTGTGTATGCAGGAGTAATGCAGAAGCGTTAGCCGATAAACAGCTACAAACGGTCCTGCAAACGGTCGGATCAGGAGGTCGCATTTTATGAGCTGCACACCTGATCCCGCTGATCCCGCTCAAGATATCAAGGGAAAGTAACATAAAGGAAAAAATAACAGCGCTGTGGGACACCTGCTACCTAATTGATACTATGTAGAAAATAGTAAAATAAATCAGCTATATCAAAGGACAATTTTATATATTTTAATTGCTAAAAGTAATAATAAAAATTCCACTTACAACACACATCATTGGCCAATGAAACACATATAAAATTTTACAATGTACTATAATAAATAGTCAAACAAGATCAATCAATTATAATAATAAACATTGAAGCAAAAAAAAACGTTGGTTATAGTCCTTTGATATAGCTGATTTATTTTACTATTATCTACATAGTATCAATTAGGTTGCAGGTGTCCCACAGCGCTGTTATTTTTTCCTTTTTGTTTCTTTCATATGGCTAGCAATAGCAACCGCAACAGCAGCGTGGAACACCTATCACAACACTAATTTAGTGTGAGTGTATATACATAATTGGTGATCCTTTTTTGCAGCGCCAGTGGCTTTATTTCTGTTATACATCAAACAAAAGTCTACACTGAGCAGGAAATTGCTCAGTATGCACAGATGGCCACCAATCTGATAATCACTCCGTCGGAAGGGAGCACTTATTGATTTGGCGGCACCCGTCGCATAACGTGTACCTAGCTTAATCCCAAGCCCCTACTGGCTTTACATGTTTTTTATTCAAACAGACCTTTGTATGGCAGCAGAGAATAGGGACAATTGAAGGACTGCCGTGGGCAGGCTTCTTTCTCCAAAATAGCATGCAGCCAATGCATTCTCTATGGAAACACAACTCAGATGCCCCATTGACATATCATAATTCTAGCCTCCAGCTACACATAGCAAAACCACCTGGCAATCCTTCATTTCACCACCTTGCAAATAATCTCCTTCATCTTTTTGCCCAGTATTTGCCTATCACTACCTCTCATTCTACACTTGGCATCATTGAGCCAAACTAGATAGTCTGCCATCTTTCTTAACTATCCGCTAACCTTTTCATCAACATCTTCCTCTAAAAGTTCTCATCATATACTATACTGTCCTCTTTCCCTAGACACTTTTTCAACCAACTTGAGTTCACATTCGCCAGCCATCACAAATTCTATCTCTCTGCACACTTTTCATCTAAGACACACCTTACTCGTGTCTGGTTATACTTTTTGTTATATGTTCCTTCCCAATGCTAAGAAGAGCCTGGATTACTAATATTTTCCAACAGTTGTGCTTAAGTTTAACAGCAAGACAAACAGACCTCAGTTTTGAGCAAAATAAAAAAAATTAATACAACTTAGAATAACACATTTAGCCTAAAAAAACTAAGCTAGTTTGTGAACAAACATTATATAGCAGATTTTACTATTCTGACACAAATGCAGTCAATTAAAATAAGAATATTGACCTATAATAGAAGCCGTGGCTCTCTCGGACCCTGGGATGACATTGTGTGGGACCCCCAGGGTGAAAGCCTCATTGTGGTTCTCATCTGTCTCTTCCTTCCTCCAGATTTTAAACTCCCCCATGGAACCCCAGCCAGTCGAAAAGCCGATGAACTTCACGTCTGGCTGCTTAGCCGCCGACCACTCCACGATAACAGAGTCATTGGAGCCTTTGATGCCGTGTCCTACCTGGGGAAGGTGGAGACAGGGAAGAAAGGGAGGTGGGTGGTCTTCACCCTTAAAACTTGTCTACCATTTCAACATGTAGTTTTATTTATTACAAAAATTGATTAAAAATAAGCATATTATTGAATTTAAAACACAAGAAACAAGATAGATAAACAAAACACAAAAAGTTGCTTTCACTAATATTAAGAACAGCTCCTCCATTATAAAAAAAATATTGTTATGCCCAATTACAGCAATTTAAATGAGCAGACACATAAAACATTTTTGAATTTTAAATAGGTTTACCTGTATGAGGCCATTTTTCCAACTAATCCAGAATGCCCGAAATTCATCCCAAGACAAAACTGCGGCAGTGTTTGCACTGGAGACGGGCTCTCCCATCTTGCTGGTCGTTATCCATGTTCTTGTATTCTGCTGACCACCAATAACGATTTCTATCATTTCAGCCATGTCATGAGGTCCTGAAGAAAGTGCCACATGGGCGTCATTGTGGCCTTTCACAGTCAAGTCAAAGTGCGTCATCCTCTGTGGCTTCTGTACGTACTGATATTCAAACTTGTTGGGAGTAGAAATCTGAATTTTCTCTAGGCCAAAAAAGACACTGCATAAATTCACAAAAACATTACATTTCTGAAGTAGGATTGGTAAAAGAAAGTACTAAGTAATATGAAAATCGTATTGTGAAGAAGTGTGAGAGAAGACTGCTGTATATAAGCATTATATATTGTAGTGATATATGGATAATGACGGGAGTGTTTCACTGGGTTACTTTAATATGTTAGTTACACTACTGAATATTGGACTGTAAGTTGTCTGAAAGATTTTTAAAGGTGAGTTTGTAATGGTTTAACTTGAAGTGAGAGAGTAATACCACTTTCACACAGAAATGTCCCTAAACCCAGTTTTTACCTGGCGTTTTGCCTGTCCCAGACTGACCCCCCCTTCAGACAGAAAAGCAAATTACCCGGTCATTTCTACCTGGTAATTTGCTGATCAACACAGGGATTTTTTCTGTCTGAAAGGGTCAACCCGGCTCGAAATTCAGGGTCAGTGAAAAAGGACCCTTGTTGATCAGCAAATAACCGAGTAAAAGTGCTTTACCCGGTAATTTGCTTTTTTGTCTGAAAGGAGTATGTGTTACTAATGCAGAAATAATATGCATCAGACAACATTTTTTATGGAGTGTGGGAGGAAATCGGAGTACCCAGAGAAAATCCACAAAGCATGGGGAGATTATACAAACTCCACACAGTTAGGGCCTTGGTGTGATTCGAACCGAAGACCTCAGTGCTGTGAGGCAATAATGCTATATACACCATCTGTGCTGCCCTATAATAAGAGCACCTGTCTTTTGCACAAAGCAGATATATATAGGGTCAACTAACTATTCCCTCCTGTTTCACAAAAAAGCTGCAGAGAAATTAATGACAAACTGATAGCTAAGCTAAGCACTAGACGGCAAGTGAGTCATTGGCATATTCTCGCAATTGCGATCCATGAGAAATCGCATCGGCAATGGCATTTGCATGCAAATCTGAATCAGGCCAGTGCCTACAAATAGACACAATCCTAACTCACACGGGCATCCGAAATGTTCAAAATAAATTATTTATTTTTACTATTTATATTTTTTGTAATACTTACAATTTACCGCAAAACAGAAATGGTAATATATAATCAATAGTTACATTTAAGCATTTGGTTATTTGCTAGAAACCTTTAGATTTTCCTTGGTCATATTTCGCATCTTCTCGGATTTCATGTATGGAAAATGTCTAAATATGTTACATACAGTATATAATTTTACAAGATGTATTTTCCTATTGAACCAATGTGCATTTTATGCTTAGTGGCTGTTTCAGGACCAATAGAGTGCGTATGCTGTAAGGATGTTTATGTTTGACTTACCATTTGGGCATAAGAAGACACTGTATGTATATTCTCGGGCTAAACCCTCTGGCTGGAACAGAAGACAAAGGACAAAGATTTTTTTTTTAATGTGTGCATAAGAAAAATGTAATCAAGCATTATTGGGGTTTAATTTAAGGTTAAAAGGTGTCAAATAAGAACATGTCAATAAATACTGCTTATTCAGTCATTTAAAAAAAAAATTGGGTAAAAAAAAGAAATTTTTTTTTTTGTATTCACTATAAAATAAATTTCTCAGAGTCTATCTGGGGGACACTGCAGACTGTGGATTTAGAGGGGGAGCTGATAAGTAGGCACTGAATAGTTAAAACTATTGGAGCTGAAATTCCCCCCCCTCCTCCCAAGTCCTTCCACCTGCTTCAACAACTCAGTTATTTATCTAACAAAGCCAAAAGGGGACCTTAGCATGCAACAGCACAACCAACAATAACAACCAGGGATCGAATGCTGATGTACCCCAGATGGACTCGGAGGAATTGATTTTACGGCGAGTACAAATATCCTCTTTCGTCCGCTGTGAGGGGCACTGCAGACTGTGGGACTTGCCTAAACAAGCGTCAAGAAAGGAGGTCATGCACCGGCCGAGCCGTGCATGACCTCCAGATGAACTAGAAAAGGTCAGGGACGGTGACATCCATGATGGTAAAATCACCTGGTAATATTGCAAGTAGAACCTGCACCCAGGTGCACAACCACCAAACAATAAACAAATGTGTTATAACGCAGGCCTGCATCTACCCAGAAGTGTGCAACCAAGCCTGCATCCTCCTGAAACATTGGAACCGAAAAGAAGAGATTGCCCCACTTAGGTAAGTCCAGATCACCCTGCATAGGCAACTCCGTCTGACAATACTGGCTCATAGTACAGGCAGACAATAACTGAATATTCAAAGTGGTATCTAGATCTCCCACAGATATCACAAGACTACTCCAGGAAGCACAAGACCGAAAACTCAACCCAAAATACCAAACTAATGCTTCCAGAATTTGGATGGAAAAAGAACACTCTCGTCTGTATCCCAAGGGATAAAGACAAGGCTTAACTGGTCAGCCAGGGACAGAGGTAGTGCCCAAAAGACCAGAGAACTGAACCTTCAGGAAATAGAACAGGGCTAGGGACAGGACCCCCGTACCTACCAGTCGAGGGATGACCAACCACTACTTGTCCCCCAAATCCCTGTGTTAGGATCAAAATCCAGGGTACTGTGAGATGTAAGTCACAGGTCCAGGACACTGAAAAAATAGAGGGTAGGGGTTATGCACCCCTGTCATTATCGGCACTCCTATCTTCAAGATAGGGCGCCGATGTGCGGGCAGATGTATGAACAATCAAATTGTTTTTTTAATTACTCGCAGGTGCCGCTCGGGTAGTTTCTGACTAGTGCCGATCAGAAGCTGATAGAGGGGAGGGCAGGTGAGTTAATACTCTCCCTCTTCGGCAAAAGTTTTGTTAATACATGCGGCCGTCATCAGGACCCGCTTCACCACCCGGTGAAGCGGGTTCACACAAATAACGGCCATTAGCTGCTGGGTAATACCTCAGAACAAGGGTGTGTATGTATCAGGTGCGTATTTACAATGGTTGCAGGGTGTGCGGTGCACCCATATTGTACTTACCTCTCCGGAGTCCCATGTCGACACTAGTGTCAGAGCTGTAAAAACGCCTGGAAAATGGCTGCCACGGCCATTTTCCTGTCGTTTTGCACATGCACAGTACAGGGAAAATGGCCACCGCGGACATTTTCCCAGTGACCTGTGCATGCACTATAGACTCTGGGCACACTCTAGTGCCCAGATTCTATAAGTGCGGCGCTGGCCGCGCTACGCTCAGTGGGCTGCCGGCCACTGGACTGAGAGGAGGGGGCCCATGACAGAGACTGCACGCGGGCCCCTCCTCTCTTGAAACGCCCCTGGTATGTACTGTATATATATATATATATATATATATATATATATAAAAGATTGTTTGTTTGCAAATATCTTCCACAGCTCTCAAGGTAAAACTGCCAAATCTTACATAGTTATTTAGTATCAAAAAGTAAGCTATTAGACCACATAGCGACAATGCGACAAAGTGACATAGTGACAAAACTTATATATTATATTCATTAGTCTTTTTGTTTGTTTGTTTGTCTGTCAGTCCTATTAAGCATTTGGACACCTCTGCACTGATTGGGATGAAACCAACGCTATGTGGTCCAGTTGGATCCTGGCCAGGTGTTAGGGGGGTTCAGGTCCCGGTCGGAGACTCCCGTTGGTGTATGCAGGGCAAAACTTTGACCCGGGGAGCTTGGTCTGAGTTTTCCACTGAATGGATATGGACAAAAACTTGAGTGGTAACATTGGATCTCAGAAGACATACTAGGGAGTTGAGGTCCTGTTCAGACCTGTGTACGCTGACCAGAACTTTGTTTGGGGAGCCTGTTTCCAATAGATGGATTTGGATGAAAACTTTACATAGCGGTGGCAATTGGGATGCCTAATAGAGTGGTTTGGGTCCTGGCCAGGCCTCACGGCAGGGTGCACCGGGCAGAATTGTGACTCATGGAGCCTGTTCTAGACCTTCCACTGGAAGGATTTGGATGACATCACATAATAAAACTTAATAACTTGAAGATTTAGATCCGGGCAATGTATATTATATATACACATATACAATACAGTGCAAACGTTTTAGGCAGGTGTGGAAAAAATGCTGCAAAGTAAGAATGCTTTCAAAAATAGAAGTGTAAATAGTTAATTTTAGCAATTAATAAAATGCAAAGTGCAAACGGAAGAAAATCTAAATCAAATCAATATTTGGTGTGACCTCCCTTTGCCTTCAAAACAGCATCAATTCTTCTAGGTACACTTGCACAAAGTCAGGGATTTTGTAGGATTATAGTTAGATTTATGATTAACCAATCTGAATCAGGGCCGGTCTTTTTTTTTTTTTAGCACGGCCTCCTGGCCGCTCGCATAGCTGTGGGTGACCACCCACAACTATAGTGAGCGGCCAGGAAGATGGTCACGATGGTCAAGACCATCGCGACCATCGGGCTTGCGACGAGACCCTTGTGGTAGGGTCTCGTTGCCGCAAGTCCCAGAGAACTTTCGTCTCAAAAAGAGCGGAAAGTCAGTGGGGCCGCCCCCAGATGGTAGGCGTTCTCATGGGAGCGCCTCAGTCTGGGCAGCCACCCACCCCGGCCCGCCCACCAAAGGGGGCATGCTGTCACTCAACATCGACAGCATGCCCCCTTTGGTACGAGACCCGGAGCGACGGCTTGCCCGTCGCTAACCGGGTCTCGTGCATGCGCATGACGGAGCCGGCTCCATCGCGCGCATGCGCTCTGGGCCACCATCGACCCGGTTGCGAGCACTCAGCGCTTGTGACTGGGTCTGAATCAGGCCCAGAATCAGCTGTGTAGTAGGCTTAAAACTGGGTGAGGAACAGCCAAACTCTGCTACAAAGGTGAAGTTGTGGAAGGCAGTTTCATGTCGCAGGTCATACACCATGGCAAGACTGAGCACAGCAGCAAGACACAAGGTAGTTATTCTGCATCAGCAAGGTCCCTCCCTGGCAAAGATTTCAAAGCATACTGGGATTTCAAGATGTGTTCAAGCTCTTTTGGAGAAACACAAAGAAACGGGCAACGTTGAGAACCGTAGACGCAGTGGTCGGCCAAGGAAACTTAGTGCATCAGATGAAAGACACATCATGCTTACTTCCCTTCGAAATCGGAAAATGTCCAGCAATGCCATCAGCTCCGAACTGGCAGAAACCAGTGGGACTCAGGTACACCCATCTTCTGTGTGGAGAAGTCTGGCCAAATGTGGTCTTCATGGAACAATTGCGGCCAAAAAGCCATACCTTTGATGTGGAAACAAGGCCAAGCGACTCAACTATGCACGAAAACATAGGAACTGGGGTTCAGAAAAATGGCAGCAGGTGCTCTGGACTGACGAGTCAAAATTTGAAATATTTGGCTGTACAGTAACAGAAGGCAGTTGTTCGCCGAATGGGATGGAGAGTGGTACAATAATGATTGCCTGCAGGCAACAGTGAAGCATGGTGGAGGTTCCTTGCAAGTTTGAGACTGTGTTACAGCAAATGGAGTTGGGGATTTGGTCAGGATTAATAAAGAGAAATAAAGGCAGGTACTTATCCATCATGCAATACCATTAGGGAGGCGTCTGATTGGCTCCAAAATTATTCTGCAGCAGGACAACAACCCAAACATATAGCCAATGTCATAAAGAACTGTCTTCGGTGTAAAGAAGAACAAGAAGTCCTGGAAGTGATGATATGGCCCCAACAGGGCCCTGATCTCAACATCATTGAGTCTGTCTGGGAGTACATGAAGAGACAGAAGGATTTGAGCAAGCCTACATCCACAGAAGATCTGTGGTTAGTTCTCCAAGATGCTTGGAACAACCTATATATACATATATCTATATATCTATATATATATATATATATATATCTATAAATATATATATATATATATACATACACACACACACACACACACGTAGTATACCAGATATACTCAGAGGAGTGAAAGTGTACCACCCAACATACTGTTATACATATCTGACAATTTAATGTAACTGAATCCCCCCTAAAAGGACAGGTTATTGGGAAATACCTAAATCAATGGAAACCAAGGATATTTAAAATATGACATCCTGTATACAACCAGTGAGGGTAGCAAGAAAACAAGATTACATAGTTATATATTGAATGCACACAAAAAAATAGGTAACAACTGGGATAGGTATACCGTAGAATACCGAACACCAAAGGGGAAGGGAATAAACAGTACTGAAAACCCATAGACTGTATCTCAACCTAGTCAGTATAATAAATATAAACTGGTGAGTTCTTATAATGAAGTAAGTAACGCAAATTGTACCCATACAGTTCTTTCTGTGGAAGGAGAAGGAATTACAAGCATTTGATAGCACAACGCCTCTCTTCAGAAACTGTGAGCATGTTGTGGTGGGGGAGACAGACACCAGCTTCCAGCGCTGTCCTGTCACCCACTAACCCAGGGTCTGATCCCATAAGGGGATTTAGGCAACCTAGGATAGAAAGAAAACTTAGGCTAGAAGTAAATGAAAAATTCTTAGCTTCAATTCCTTGTGCCTCTATTGCAGGCACTAAATAAAAATCTGGGCTGCAGGGAGGGGGGTTTCAGCTCTAACAGCTATTTAGTGTCTACTCCTCAGCTCCCCTGCTAAACCCACAATCTGCAGTGTCCCCCAGATCGGACAAAAGAGGATTTACACAGATGGAAAATTGTACTGTATCACAATTACCATACGATATCCAAGAGTAGTTCAATGTGTCACATATGGCATAACATAATACATTACAATGAGGCCTGAATTTGTCGAAAGGCCACATAGACCCAGACTTAGGGTGACACTGCAGTAGGAGTGGGACTCTGCTTGTCATTATTTACATTTTTTAATTCTATACTCTATAGATACATTTTCCTATAATTAACATTAAAATGAGCAGTATTATTTTTGCATCACATCCATTTACTTTAGTTTAAAAGATGGTATGCTCTAGGAGTTAGACCATGGAACGCAATGGGGGGAGGTTGTACATGCTCTGTTGTGTGCTCGTGTGTATGGCTGAAGTGCATATGTTCTCAACACAGTGTTTTCCTTACTAAGAACTATTTTTGCTGAATGATTTGTGGGTTTACATTTCATACTATTGTCCTGTGTTCCAAAATATGACAAAGAAGCTCAGAACAAAATCCTGAAAGTAGTGAATGGTTCATCAAGTCCTCACCTCGACTATCACACTTCTACGGACAAAATCAATTCCAGATGGTGACTTCCTCTCGCTGTATACTTCTTCTGTATACCGGCTGTTCTTCACACTGCTGCTCCCCTCACTAAGGCAGTTTGTCCCTCCATATGCCAGACCTCTGGCTGGGGAATAAAGGCCCATAGGTCAAATACAATAGTGTATCAGCCACCATTTCCAAAGGACCCAGGTTACATAATAATGAATTAATATACTGTAGTATTCTCATTTGTTGTACTATGAAGAGAGACTGAGACCATTCTGCAGCATTTTTCCATTAAATGGAAATATACCAATGTAAAACCAAACATGTATTAATGGCCTTAGGGCCTGATTCACTACCGATCACAACTGCTAATCCATTGCGATCGCTATGCCGTCACAGAATAACATAAGGACGCCCACTTTACCTTACGGGTCCCAAGCTTTTTTGAACCACGGCGCCCTAGAGTAACAGCATTGTTTTCACGGCATCCCTAAACCAAAAGTTTGTTATTGAGAAATTAAAAAAAAAATAGCAAAGTGATGTAAATTGTGTTTACCGGTCACCCTAAGGTACAGTTATGCGATGGGGACAGGTTTGTCCACATAATTACAATACATTGACCATAAATAATTTCATTTGGTGATGGACCACCAACCTGAGGTACCCCTGCAAGTGTCCCGAGGCACACAGTTTGGGAACCACTGCCTTACACACAGCCATAATGTTTAGCAAGACTGCAAAACCATCGGTACAATTGAGTACCATCGCAACCTCATGTACGCTTGCACAAGATCTGACCTTACTCAGAAATTGCTAACTTCATCGCACGCTATGAGGCCTCAGGCAGCATAGGTCCTCGCAGTGGATAATTTATGCACGTCCATGCAACAGCGTTCAAACGCACTGGCACGCCTGCATTTTCCCGACCACCATTCCCCCTCCCCCTCGTCACCTCCTACAAACGGTACTTCCTGTCAATCACTCTGCGATGGGTCTGCGTAGTCACTGGCCGGTTCCCGCGCTGCGATACATTTGCAGTGCGCAACAATCGGCCGATTGCATGTGTAATCGCAGTTCCGATTGGTAGTGAATCAGGACCTTAGTCCTTTACAAAACTCAAACAAATTTAGGGTGAGTGCAGCTAAATGCAGGCTGAACACATGGCTCAAATGTGCCTTTTTCTTTCCATTAAAGGACCTGATTTCTATGGGCGCTCAGGAGATGCCAGAAATAGATGATATGTCTCCTTTAATGTGCATTTGATGCAGGTACATGTAATACAAATGTAAAAACACACCTTATGAATGTAATAAAGATAATCCTTATGTCTCATCAGACATACATTATGATGCTGGAAAACTGCAATATAGAATACATGGTTGCAGTGTAGGTGCAGCGTAGGTGTCCATTTACTATTGCTATGTATTTCCAGCTTTTACAAAGGGGTACACATTTTTTTTTAAACACGTCCATCTTCATGTCTGTAAGGTTGGCCATACGTGAGCTTGTCACAGTCAGCAGATAATTGCTCATACAGGGAGGCCAAGGTCATCTGCAAACCAGACTGTCAGCCATACCTGAAAAGGGTCTGATCTATTTAGTTGGCATGACTATTAAATATGTAAGTAGATTAAAGGAAATAATTATACAATTTCTGCTTGTTTAACTGGCATATGTTTATTGCAGTATTCTGAAGGGAATTGTTGAGTGCTTCTTGAGTGCTTCAGAGAGCGGATAATACAGATCAATCTTTTGCACATAGCTATATGGGAGCTACATAGTAGTGTGCATAAAATGTGCAATTGTGTAAATTCTGTTAGGGTAAGAAATCTGAAATAAATGGGCCTCATTTATCAACGAGTTTTATTATTAACAACGAGTGATAAAACTTTTTGCGTATGTTAAATGGTGCTCCAGCCAATCAGCTCCTAATTGTAATTTTTCAAGCAGATGACAGTTGGGAGCTAATTGGCTGGAGCACCATTATCATACGCAATGAGTTTTATCACTCATTGTGAATGATAAAGCCCATTGATAAATGAGGCCCATAGGAGGAATACAATTCCGAGCCATGTATGAGGAGTACCACAGGTATGGTTGGATGAAGGCACACTACAACTAATGTCTTTGCTCATTATTCCTCACACCCCATAGAGGTGAGCAGGAAGATGAGCGACGATCGCCTTCTGTAATAAATGGTAATGTGCACACCCAGATATCATGGCGATATCGATGGCATATCATTCAGAATGTAATTCCCCCCCTCCGCATAGTATATGTTACTACAAGTTATCAAATCTACCATTTGTATCTCAATTTGGCTCCCTTATTTGGAGCCATATTCACATGTACTCTTATTTTTCAGACTTCTCTTTTTTAGGTTTGATGCATAGGTTTGTACAAATGATCTATCGCTGAAATTTCCAATAGAACACACCCTGTATGCAATGACTTGTTTTTGAGGCTTCTGAGGGCTTAACAAACATGGGAAGATGTCATTTATTTCAACTTGTATCTTAAGTGTTGGCCATGGTGATGTGGTCTGTTCATCATACTTTAAAACATGCAATGCTGAACATTTAAATTGCTGCAAGGTATGTTCTCATATTGGACCGATATGTATTATATCTTATTTCCAATTAACTTAAATAGATGTTGTCACCTGAGATGTTCGCCTGTCCAAGCTCAGAAAATGAGAAGACCGCTGATGTAGGTTTGGTCTCTCCCGAAGCCACACAAAGCTTGCGTATGAGATACTGTTTCCCAGGATATCCCACAAACTTTACTCCTTTAGTGATCATGATCCTTATGTGCACCTGGCAGGAAACATAGTGTATGGAGTTATTTATGAAATAATCACTTAAAACTAATAATAATATTAAGATTTACTGGTAGCGGAAATGAGAAGCTGTTATGCAAAGTAAGAGGAATTTATATCCATGATGAAAAAGAGGACTTAAAGCTGACATTAGACTACAAAGTTATTGAGAGAGATCGAAGACAAAGAAATAAACTGTATAAAACTATATACACAGAATCATTTTGGACAAACAATAAGCTATATATATATAGATATATATAGATATATATATATATATATATATATACTGAATCCAGTATACACCAGAAGAAACCAGCACTCCAAAGAATTATGCCAAAAACGTTATTTTATTTTACGTAATTTTTCCCAAAGTAAACTCCATATAAGGCTCTTCGGTCACAAATAAAAAAGTGCAATGTGCAAAACACAGCAGCAAGAAGATACTTAACGGACATCATATGCCTGGAGTCAATACGACAGCAGAGCCCGACGGCCGTTTCGGTGCCCACTAGCACCTTCACAGTTTATTGAGAGTGCAAGATTTGTTTGCATTTTATATATAGATATATATAACATAATACATAAGATAATTCCCATGGAGTTTTAAAATGTTTCAGTTGCCTACACCACTACCATTTGAGCACTGTACTAATATCTAACCTAATGTATTCACTAGAAAAAATAATAAAGTGCTTAATGCAAGTATCTTCTCGTGACCAGTAATAAAGTGATTGGTTGCATCATTTGCATAAATATTTATTCACCACACAAAATGGCTGCTATCACTTTGTGCGAATAACAAATCTTAACTCCTCACCTCAACATTGACAGAAAGGTAATTGTAAACCGTTAGTGGTATTTTGACCTGCTCCCCTCGTATCACATGGTATGGCAGGGTGAAATCAATAAAGAATGGTTTGAACGTTTTCAAGTGTGCTGCTTTGGCCACTCCCAGTCCTGTTTCTTCAGACACACCAATGACCTCACTTATCCATGTAGTTATTGAGTCAGGAACCTCCAGTTGTAGTTCACCCTCCCCAGTAACATCACTGTGAAAACAATAACGGATAGAAACAAAGGCCTATAATCTCATAATAATGCTTGGTGGGAGTAAGCATTTTTGTAAATGTATCTATATTAATATTTGCTTTTTTCATTAAACTTGTAGGCAAAAAAATAACTTTAAAGCAAATATAACCAAAGTATTATTATAAAATCTTTTGTATACAGATAACAGTTATGATCATATCAAATATTTTTTTTCCAAAACTGAAATGGAAATTAGGTGAAGATTTTATATAATTTTCATCATAAAAAAACTCTCACAAAAATAAACATTATTTTATTATTTTTTAGAATGTTTTTGTAATAATTTGTCAACATTTTTCTTATTATTTTATATTACTCTATATTCAGGGACACATTTTTGTTCTTGGACTGAATTATAATTAGATCATTATCAGTGCAAATTATCTTTATTGGTTTTAAAGAGAATATAACAACAACATAAGCAAAAAAACAAAATCCAACATGGGTCATAATAAGCTGCAAGAGCATCAGGATTCATGAATACAGCCAAGACAATAAGAAAAACATAAAAAAATCTCACATCCAAATAATCAAGATAGAAAGGGAAGGGGAGATGTTGGCTCACATCAAAAAAATTAACTCAGTGTGTATGTGTTAGCATGTAGTGGTGAACCTAGATTGTAAGCTGCACTTGGGAAGGGACTAATGTGAATGGCTAAATACTTTCTGTAAAGCAGTGCAGAACAGGTGTGCACTATATAAATAACTGGCAATAAATAAATAAGTGTGGGTGGGTGCAGCGCGGAGGTGAATATATTGGCAATATGCATTGGGTAACAAGAGAAAGATATGAACGAGGTAATGAGCCAAAGAATAAGACGGGTCTGGCCCCAAAGGCAGCAGTCATGGGTGAAAGGTCAAGAGCTATGGACTGGGGAATGGAACCTATCAGAAGGCCAAGTATGTAATAGAGTACCATTATGGTTTGAAGGGGGTATAATAAGAGGAGCTATGTATGAGGCTGAAGGGGAGCTGGAAGAAAAGCAAAAAAGAGCAAGTAACTTTGAATCTTGGCAAAACCATGTTGCACTGCAGGTGGTTAATATGTGCAGAGAGATTTAGATTTGGGAGGGGTGCGTCCAAACACAAATCTAACTTGCAGTGTACAAATAAAGCTGTCAGGGGATGTAGTTATGCGGCCGTCGGTCTCAATCCCGACATCGGATTCCCGGCAAGGGATTTAAGATAGGCGTCGAAATACCGTAATACCGGTAAGATCTGTCCTTTGCGAGTGAGGGACTTCCAGATCTATGACCCAGAAGTCCCTCTGATGTCCTTCTGTGCATGTGCAGAAGGACGCATGACACGTGGGGGGTGCTGGGAGGGATATGATTGGATCTCTCCCATGCGTGGCGTTGCGAATAGATGCTCAAAGGGTTCTATTGGGCAACGGCATCTGAAGATGGCATTGCAACCTGCATTAAAGCCTTGATACATATAAGAAATGCGGTCAGACCCCCGAAAATGCTGTTTTCGGGGATTTGACCGCATTTCTTGCTTTGCTGCATCCCGCCCATAGTGTCGCAGAACTGCTCGTAATTTTCTCCTGGTCATAGAATGGGGTCATCCATGTCCATATAAAAAGTAATCTTAGAGAACTAGTCTGCAGCGGTGGGAGGGGGAGCACCAGCAGAACGGAATCATCTCTTCGGCGATGTTGTTAAGGTGCTTTAAAAGGGTCTTTTTCTAGTGAGACAGAGGCATAAAAAAGCCAAAATATGGGGACAGCTTCACCAAACATTATTTTATGGCTACTGTATGTTAACATTACAACTGTGAATCAGGATGAATATACTTTTAATATTTTGTACTTTCATAATAACAAATATTTAAAAACATAATTTGATGAAATTCTGAAAAGTACAGCAAACTGTGACTGCACCGCGTACATATTGACTAGTTTGGCCACCCAAAGGTGAAACATGATAAGATGGAAAACCTGCTGATTACTGCAGTGGTCATTTCTGACTGGCAGATGTATATTGTACAGTACGAAAAATTACCTGACATTGAAACAGTGCCAGATCCAGGTTTCTGGAAAGAATGTCCTTTTCCTCTTCTCAAATCTGTTCACAAAATGGACCATTTAGCACATACAAATATTACTAATATTTTCCTTTAAAACAATATATTGCGATTTAAATGACATTAGAAGATATGTATATTTGTTATACTATTGTGAGTTGTTGAGCGACTGCTGTGAATGTGTACGCAGCGGCTGTGCGAAAATATGCAAATGTCGCACACACCAGGACATGTATTAAGACGCCCACCTGTGGCTTTGCAAATGCAAGCATCTGCATACAAAGATGTAGCATTGATCACAGATGATATCATTATCTCAGTCCCGAGTGAGCCTATGGTCGCACAGAATGGCTGTGGGAACTGAGACGCCGAAGCCATATTTCTTGCGACTGAGATCGCAGACGCACAATGTGACACGTCCCCGAAACCGGTTGCAACTTGCCTGCATTCTTTGCTGCCACTGCCCGTTACCGCCACCAAATGCTCCCTGATTGTCAATCACGCTACAAGTAAAAAGTGGATGCATACGACTACGGTAATGTACCTTCACGCATGAGCAGTGCGACTTAGATGCATGCACAGTTTACTCATAATCGCTCAACTTTGTAAACATCGGCATTCCCGTACATCTCTGAATCTACATCTACATCTATAAACCCAATTTTTACTACAAATGGTGCCTGTTTGACACATAAGGCACCCTAATAAAGCAGGGGTTCTCAAACTATTTTGCTCTGGGACCCTGTCTGACAAAACATTTTTTTTACAGGACCCCAGCAATTGCGGTTAACAATGCCCCTATATGTTCATAGGTAACACACATAGCGATGCAGCTATAAGAGAAATGCGTTCAAACCTCCGAAAATGCTGTTTTCGTGGTTTTGACCGCATTTCTCATACTGCATGCAACAAGCAGTTGATAATGCCATCTTCAGATAACGCCTAAGTGCTAACGCCAGTCAGATCCTTCCCAACACCCTTCGCAGCGCACGTCATTCTGTGCATGTGCAGAATGACACCAGAGGGACTTCTGGGTCATAGACCTGGAAGTCCCTCATTTGCAAAGGACAGCTCTTACCAAGAGAGCTGTCCTCTGCGGACTCCTTCATGCATACCAGTGTAATCAACACCAGCATACATGTGACAGGTGGCTGGATGCATCCCACCCCTGTTGATTTCTCTCATTAAAAAAAATGATATACATAAATGTATAATGTCCATCGTCTTGCTTATATATATTTATGCCCATTATATTTCTTATATATTTGTATGCTATAAAAAGGAATATGGTGGGCATAAATATATATAAGAAAGATGATGGCATAATAATATATAAAGATGATGGGCATGGGGGGGGGGATGATGATGAGGCATAAAATGTATGCACATCACCCCCTTGCCCATCATCTTCCCTATACTTGTTTTAGGACCATCATCTTCCTTAGAGATTGTACGGCATACAATAAGAAAGCTGATGGGCATAAAACAAATATAGGGAAGATAATGGACAAGGGAGAGGATGTGGCATAAAATGTATACACATCATCCTACTTTAGTTTATGACCCTAGTTCTACATTTACTTTACTTACCATAAAAAAATGGTTCTTTCTTTTTAACACTATATTTAAAGCTGGCACTCGCTGTTGCTGGGGCAGGGCAGTGACTCCTACAACTACACAGGCTGCGCTGCGGCTCCTTCACTGTGACTGACACCCGGATGACGTCATGGTGCACGAACGTCGGGCCATCTCATGGGTGTCAATCACAGTGCAGGGAGGAGGACCCGGCGGAGGACTGCTGATGCACCTGCCGCCAGGGAGTGGGACTGGTCCAGGCATTTTAACTTGCTGTGGGTGAGTTGCGACCCCAATGCTGAGATGGTCGCGACCCACAGTTTGAGAACTGCTGTAATGAAGTATAGGCCAAGACTTCTTCTTTACCACCTCCAAACACCCATAAGAATCAAATCCTTTGACAGGTTGAAAAATAGTCTCTCCCCACCCGTTTCTGATAAATAATAATATTGTCCCACAATATGAAATCTGTTTAAGCATGAGGGCACAATATGATGCATACAAGCCTTCTTCCAGCAGGGACACTCTGACCCTCAGATGAAAAGATGCAAACTTTACCACCCCCACAAATGTACTGTAAACACCTTTAGACCCCTCTGCTGGCCTTATAAATAGGCACTTTTGTGTAAAAATAGGTGCATGAAGACTTCCGGTTGTGGTGAGGATGTGGTGAGACGCTTCAGCGCTCAGCTCCGTTACCACCCAGCTTCACACGGCGTGCACGGCTGTTTATCAGCCTCCATCGGAGAACAAACGCTTACCTCACTAAGCGGAGACACTCGTCCGGTGTATGGAAAAATATTTCCCCCCACAGATGCCCAGACGACACCAGACTCAGAAAGCTGAGAAGCTGCGCTCAGAATCCAAAATGGCGGCCGCGCCTGAATCGCTGGCGTCTCAGACGGAGTTGAGCAGTGTTATGTCTCAGTCTGATACTCAGCCTTCCCCAGCACTACTGCCTAATACAGCCACAGTGAGTACTCCAATCACCTATGACACTATGGTGAAAGCCATACAAGACACTATGAAACCCTTAATGCAGGAGCAAACTGCACACTTTACACAGGCAATCAAAGATATTAAGAATCAAGTACAGCAGCTTTCCACCAGAGTGGAATCCTCTGAGTGTAGATTGGGGGAGATTTATCAAGATGTATATACTTTGAAAGGTTCTGTCTCTCAAACTACTAAAATACAAAACCAGATTATTAATAAAATTGATGATCTGGAAAATAGATCCAGGAGAAACAACTTGAGAATACTAGGCCTGCCAGAAACCCTTAAAGGGGCTGAGCTATATTCTTTTCTTCAATCAACACTCCCTGAGTTACTGAAAATCTCTGACTCCTACCCTAAGATCATTGTGGAACGTGCACATAGAGTTGGTCCAATCCGAGATCATTCAAATCCTAGGCCACGGGTAGTGATTTTTCGCTGCTTAAATTATGCACATAAAGATGCACTATGGCTAGCATCTAGGAAAACCAGAAATTTATTGTGGAATGATAGCAGACTCCTCATTTTCCAAGATTTTTCTATTGAAGTTACTAAGGCGCGTAAAGCCTTTTCCCCGGTGTGTACTCGACTTATCAAAATAAGCCGCAAGTTTGCGTTAATATTCCCTGCACGTTTAAGAATCTACAGTGGTTCCTCGTTTATTGATTTTACAAGAGCTATGGATGCAGAGGCATATTTGGATGAAGAACAGACCGCAGAAGAGGCAAATGAATCCCATAATGACTACTCGTGATCTCCCTACAATCTCGCATGTTATTTCATACCTCACCTCGCTCTTACTTGTGACGACGGTGGCGGATGTCACCTCCATTTTTCTCTCTGGGACTCTAGTCAATTCATGACATCAGACACCGGTTTAGATTATATTGTTATATGGTTATATTAGTATTCTATGTTTCGTTCAAAGCATCTGTCATATGACACAATTTAATAGAATACTTTCTTTATTATGCTCCTACATTTTCAGAACATAATTTGTAATGTTTCTGACATTACCGCTATTGATAATGCTATTTGTCTTCAATGTTCTCTCATAACACTTAATATTCTTATATATTGAGTTTAAAAATGAAGTTGGATGTGGTTTAGGAGCGGATGTCGCAGAGTTTGTTATAACTTAGTTTAATAACTTACTTATTTGCTCTTATACTGGAAGTTATATATATATATCTACATAATTCTAATGTGGTTTCCTCTGTTCGAGACCATATTCTTATCATTTTTCTTTTTCTTTCAAAATTTACATTTTTTTTTTATTATTATGATCACCATCTTGGTAGTTCTGTGTGATAATGATTTTTTTTTTTTTTATAACAGTCATGTACTTCCATGGAAATTAATGTACCGTGAGTTCAATTTAATTATGCCTTGGTATTTTCAATGTCACAAATTAAAGTAGGAACTTTAAATGTAGGAGGCATCCACTCACCTATCAAGAGAAAAAGAATCTTGACATATCTAAATAAATTAAAAATAGATATTATATGCTTACAGGAGACCCATTTGTTAGATATTGAAATTCGTAAACTCGGTATGCTGAGGTGGTCAGTGGTTGCCTCAGCTCCTTACTCGACAAAATCAAGAGGTGTGGTGATTTTAGCACAACGACACCTTAATGTTCAACTACAAAATTCGTACAGTGATCCGTCAGGTAGATTAGTAATTGCCGATATGAAAATAAATGATACCCCCATTGTTTTGTGTAATATCTATGCCCCGAATGTATATGATAAAACTTTTGTGATGTCCCTATTGACAAAACTGTTCCCTTATTCTTCCTCTTCTCTGATTATATGTGGAGATTTTAATGTAGTTTCCTCCGCAAAACTAGATAGAAAATCACAGTCCAGACGTTGCACACAGACACCAAAATTTGGTATTCCGTATATAAATGAACAACTTAACCTTATTGATATATGGCGGGCTAAGCACCCAATTGATAAAGAATACACATGTTTGTCTGCGGCACATGGATCCTTATCCAGATTAGATTATATTTTAGTCTCAGATCATTTATTTACACGGATTAATACGACAGAGATAGAACCCATTTCTATATCGGACCATGCCTTGGTATGGTTTTCGTTGTCTATGGCTGCTGACTTGGGGTCGCATAGACAATGGAGATTTCCGTCATACTTAACACAATCTCTTAAATTTAGAAGTAAAATAGAAACTTTTTGGGAAGAATACAAGATTACTAACTCAACTCACGGATCAGAAGACCCACTTCTGTTCTGGCAGGCCTCCAAATCTGTACTACGAGGAAATATATTATCATACACTGCTTACACAAAAAAAGAATTCTCTAAATCTTACATGGCGGCTCAGAGAGACCTGACAGAGGCCTACCAAAAATACAAAGACACCCCTTCTACCATTCATAAGGCTGACTACCTCCAGAGAAAAACACAGTTTGAAGAAATTCTTAATCAGTTAGGTGATCGATCCTTATTCAATAGAGACTTCCAATTTCACAAATTAGGTAACAAATCAGGACGACTGCTATCCAACTTAATACGGGGCTCACTTCCTTCCACCACCATCAAACACATAACTAAACCTAATGGTACTATCACTTCAGTTAGCTCACAAATTTTATCAGTCTTCTCCTCATTTTATGAATCTTTATATACCCAAAAATCTTACGATGATAAAAATCAAACTTCTTTTTGGTCCAATATTAATATACCAAAACTACCTGATACTTTGGCAGAAAAATTGCTTTTACCAATCACAGTGGAGGAAATTCAGAATGCCATTAAAGCTTTAAAACCAGGGAAAGCACCTGGGCCTGATGGGCTTACAGGTGATTATTACAAAATTTTAGAACCAAAGATTATAAATATACTTGTTAATGTGTTTAATATTATATTGAACGATAAAATTATACCTAAATATTTTAATGCTGCTCTGATCAAATTACTTCCTAAACCGGGAAGAGACCCTACTTTACCAGGGTCATATAGACCGATTTCTCTGTTAAATACGGATTACAAATTATTCACTAAAATATTGGCAGAGCGTATTAAAATTTTAATGCCACAACTAATTCATAAAGACCAATCTGGCTTTATTTGGCAACGTCATTCAGTGACTAATATTCGTAAAGTACTGTCTGCAATTCACTACATAAAACTTCATAATC
Source organism: Taudactylus pleione (assembly GCA_031769625.1). Taxonomy (NCBI): domain Eukaryota; kingdom Metazoa; phylum Chordata; class Amphibia; order Anura; family Myobatrachidae; genus Taudactylus; species Taudactylus pleione. Next base: position 15,440,815 of record JAUIMM010000213.1, on the reverse strand, counting down.
CAGAGACTCCCAGTGTTCTTATTTCACTGGACGCCGAGAAGGCGTTCGACCTAGTATCATGGGTCCACCTATTTGACACAATGACAAGATTTGGCTTCCCTAATGAATTTGTTAATATTCTTAAATCCCTATACTCAAACTCATCTTCCCAAATTCTATGCAATGGATTTTTATCCTCCCCTTTCCCGATTCTTTGTGGAACACGTCAGGGATGTCCATTATCACCACTGCTATTTGCCTTAGCATTAGAACCCCTGGCGGTGGCCTTACGACAATCCAAATTATTCAGTGGTATCAAAATTGGACATTTAGAATTAAAAGTCAGTCTTTTTGCAGATGACATGATGTTACTTATTTCCAACCCATCACAATCCATTCCAAACATTTTAGATATCATTTCTGAGTTCGGGTCTTTCGCTGGTTATAAAATTAATGTTGATAAATCGGAGATTCTTACGGTCTCGGGATGCTCAACCCACAATCCCTTACCCTCACCCCTTTCTATATTCAAACGTGCTAACTCAAAACTGAAATATTTGGGTACCTTTATAACGTCAGACCTGAAACATCTATATACAAGCAATTTCACACCATTACTTAAAAAAATGTTCCATCTCTTAGACCTCTGGAAAAGCCTCCCCCTTTCCCTGTTGGGGCGAATTGCTTTAATAAAAAGTATAATTATCCCTAAAATAACATATATCATACAGATGTTACCCATATCACTTAACAAAACAGACCTTACATCCTGCACTCAAGCATTCACCAAATTTATCTGGCAGGGAAAAAAGGCCAGAATAAATATGAATAAATTATACCTTCCACGAGCAGACGGAGGGTTGGGTTTCCCAAATCTAAAAATTTTCTCGCAGACAATTTTTTTCAGATATATATCAGATTGGCTGCTTGACAGAGATCTATACACTGACATCTCTATAGACAAGGCTATATTAGCCCCTTTCTCACCAGCAGCATTACTACACTCTCCCCGTTCATTAATTCCTCGAGATATACTCCACAATCCTTTGTTTTTCGATACATACAATGCCTGGTTATTTATTAACCGTAAACTTAATAGAAACTTCAGTAGCTCTCATTACACTACATTTTGGGGAAATCCAGCTTTCACACCTGCCTTGGAAAATATCAGATTTTTACAATGGAGAGACAAAGGAATAATGAAAATAAAAGATATTTTTGATCCTGGAGGAAATCTGAGATCTTTTGGTGATCTTCGAATAGCTTTCGATTTACCTCACGCCCAATTTTTTATGTATTTACAGGCCCGACATTTTGCAAACTCCCTTCCTTCGTTAGGGTCTCTTGATGACTCCACAGACATCTTATCTGATTTACTTGTCTTTATTAAAAGTAACACATACCATACCAGACTTCTCTATGGAGACTTACTAGACAGAGATGTGAGGAAGATATGGAGGGTCACCAATGCTAGATGGGCATCAGATATGGCATGCAACCCAGAATCCTTGGATGTATTATCACGATTTGATTCCACCATGAAATACGCCCAATCGGCTCTTCTTCAGGAAGTCCACTTTAAATTTATAAATAGGGCATATATAACACAACAACAACGCAAACACATGGTTCAGGATGAATCTGGAGTCTGTCCTAAATGTCATCATTATCCAGCTACTTATTACCATAACTTTTGGGAATGTCCAAAGATTAGACTATTTTGGAATAAGATTGTGGCATATATTAACGTATTGTTTTCTATTAATGTTCATCCTGATCCTCTGGCACTCCTCTTTGTTATATTCTCGAATTGGGATCTAGGTCCCAATAAACGGGACATTATTCCCCTCCTTACAGTTATATTAACGGTAGCAAAAAAGATTATATTAAAAAAATGGATCTCTAAAAATTCTCCATTTCTTACTCAACTTAAGTCATGGCTATTAAAACTATTATATTTCGATAGGAGATCCACACTGCCTAATATAGAGAAAGGAGTTAAAACTTTCTATAAAAAATGGTCCTATTTTATAGACCAACTAGACAATCATACACAACATTCGATTTTAAAATTGTTTGAAGGTACCGAATGGTATGTAATAAGACAACTTATTAGCTCTTCTTAAGGATTACTGTGGTAGTGTATGCCGCAGTGATGCATTTTCTGGTCACATTAGCTTTTTTCTTTTTTTTCTTTTTTTTTTTTTTCTGATTTCTGGAATGGTGATATTTTGCCTACTTTATATATCTCTTGTGTTTTATGTTTTATATTATATTTGTCAAGATAGGATGCCCATATGGATACATGTGACAATTCATACACTCTTGATAAAAATTAAATGTACAATAGATAATAGGAATATGTGACTGTTCTTCTTCTTTTTCTTCTATTATTATTTTAATTCCTACTGTAATGCAAGGAAAAAAAGAAAATTATATATTATATTGTCTGTATAACTATGTCCTGGTCAACCATTAATAAAGAGATTTACAAAAAAAAAAAAAAAAAAATAGGTGCATGACATCACAAAAATATATACAGGTTGAGTCTCCCATATCCAAAATGCTTGGGACCGGGGGTATTTTGGATATCGGAATATTATGTAATTTTGGAATATTTGCATAAAATAATGAAATATCTTGGGAATGGGCTCCAAATCTGATCACAGGATGCATTTATGTTTTATATACACCTTATACACACAGCCTACAGGTAATTTTATACAATATTTTCAATAATTTTGTGGCTCAAACAAAATTTGTGTACATACATGAAAATTTATTTATGTTTCATATACACCTTATACACAGCCTGAAGGTAATTTTATACAATATTTGCAACAATGTTGTGCTTTAAAAAAAGTTTGTGCACATTGAACCATCAAAAAAACAAAGTTTTTACTATTTCAGTCATGCTCAAAAAATTCCGTATTTTTGGAATATTCCATATTTCTGAATATTTGGATATGGGAGACTCAACCTGTATTTGCAGTATTTGTTGTGAGTAAAATAACAATTTACATTTCTGTGAAATGTTCTATTCAATTGTTATTAAGTAGTAATTAAAAGGCAAGTGGTTTTCATTTTTACATGGTAATTAAGGTGGCACTGTTAATTTCTATGGATGAAACATAACAGTAACCCCTTACTGTCTACTAGCCTAACAAGAAGCATATGTTTTTGTAGAATTATTTATGACCAAGGGGTCTATTCATCATCACTTAATTTATACAAAAGCAAGTGAAAATTAACATTTTCACCTACTTTTGTAGAAATTAAGGATCGGGGCCATTCATTATAAAGGTAATACAGGAGATATCACTGATATCTCCTGCTTACCTTTCAGCCCAGATCTTGCCCGCTGTCACCATACACTAGTTTCGGGACCGAAATTCATCAATCTCCGAAAATACAATATTTTTGGATCTTAACTGCAGGAACATTCGCCATCTTCAGATGGCTTTTATTACTGCACCCTGCTCCTTCCCTATGGGAAGCCTCCCAAGGTTGCGAATGGATCCCTCCACCACTGCCCTGCTTCTTCTGCCGAACACCGGTGCTTTCTGCACTTGCATGAACCCTAGATCACACAGGCACACTGGCATTGCGGAGTCAGACTCGGCAGTGCTAAGTTTCACTGCTACCGAAGTATTAGTGAAAGGATTCGTGGAGACAGATGATTTTTGGATCAGATGTCTCCGCGCCGGAGCAATGATGAATTGCTCTGGTGTTCACTGCAAAATAGAATGCCACCCAGGTGAAACGTACATTGGAAGGGGCTATTTAGCCATGCCAGGGGCTCCCACCATGCAGTGAGAGGATCCCCTTCATCCATGCTCCAGGGATAACTTATACATCTTGGTTGAGCAGGTATCATTCTATACTTCTGTCTCTCTTTCTGTGCTCTCTCATCGGATTCATTTGGAGACAAGCATTGTAATTAGCCAACAGCAGAAGCACACTGCACTCGGGAGGAATGCACATAACCAGTAACCATTCCATGTCCCAATACATGATGACTAAAAGTAGAAGTCCAGTGCATTTCAACTAGAGCACTTATTTCCACTTACTATATTTCTTTTACTATCAGTGGTATAGCGTTGGATGTGCAGAATTCAGTACTTTACTATGAATTTTTATACTTTACCTTGAGTTTATTATTTATTATTGTTATTAAGTTATAAAACCACATAAGACTAGCATTCACCTCTACCTGTACTCTCATTAACCTGTGTAGTTTCAATAACACAATAAAGGTTAAAAGCAGATACAGGATTGTCGAAGCTGGATAATTGGCTGCGACAAGATCAGTTTAAAATTGGATCGCAGCGACGCCATCTTGCGACTGGCCGCAAGACACCATCTTGGAAATGAGATCGCAAGACGCCATTTTGTGAATGGCCGCCCAAGCGCTATTTTAGATAAATTCACACTTTAGTACATGTGGCGATATTACTATTAGCATCATGCGATTGCATCTTTCACCATTTCTCATATACACATTAATACGCACAATTGCGCTGTTAACTAGTCGCTTATTAGCGAATGCATAAGATCCTGTATGAAAACGCTGAATATTAGCTTCATGCACACGCATCTGCCCCAAGTTAACTAGCGTCTTTACATCAAACCCCACATACTCACACATTACATATCCACATACAAGGTTCCATAAGCTTTAAGGTATAAGATTCAAGTATGCAGATTTATTATAATCGCTAGGAAATAAAGATTATTTCGTAACTAAGGTTTTATACGTGATAAGTAAGCCATGTTTGGTATTGTACTGATGCGTACTCTCTCAACAGTATTCCGGTAATATCGATGGAGAGATCGCAACATGCATTCTCAACTTATGGACTGCAGAGACTTCAAGCAACAAAATGTACACTATATGACCAACTGTTAGGATTTGCATGAGTCCGGAAACTAGAGACCACCAGTTGTTAGAGGCTGGACTGTGTCTATTTGAACCAACCTGTTAAATGTTAAACCTTGTAACATATGCCCTCTCCTTTAGGACCAATGGTATTAGCAACAAACTTCTCTATTGTGTTGTTTATTTCTGGGGGGGTATAAAATAAATATGTGTGCTCTGACCCTGGGTGCCTGGTCTTCGTGCTGAATGCTGATTGACTAGGGGTTTCTTGCTGATGCCTACATCTGGTCCAGAGCGCTGCGTATGTATAACTGTACTTGGGTCTAATTCCTTTGCGCCAAATTGTACTTATAACTAGCGTGTAACTGACTGTACTTTTACTTGAATAATACTTTGTGCTTTGGAACCACAGGTTCTAGGTCTGGAGTCTTTATTTACTGTATAACTGCGTACGCAAAATAGCGTCATCCTTAGAGGCTTATAGGCAGGATATCAGAAGGTATAGGCAGGGGTGTATAGAGGTTCAAAGGCAGTATCGTTAGGATCTTTTTTTTGTTATATGCAGGGCTATTTTTCTGGAAAAATAGATTCAGGGGTGGAGCTTCTGGGAATGGAGCTGTAGAAAAACAATTTTATATATATATATATATATATATATTACATGTTATCTGGTTATAAGCACTTTGATATATGTTTTTTATATGTTTTTTATCTATATAATTTCTAATGTATTTCACTTAATTTTATGATGTCCATTGTATTTTATTCTGTAAAATACCATATTACATACAGTTATGTACTATCCAGTGTTTAAGAACCTTTTACGTCATTCATGAAATATGTTAATACCTGCTATGTACTGAAGATACAAGTGTAACCATATCTGGAGCACTGAAACAATGAAGTATGTCTTTATTCTATGTTGTTGTCCAGCAGTAATCGGTGCCGCTCAGGGCATGTATTGTTTACATCCGTAATATCACGCCCACCACACACCGATTGGCTGCCGAGTAAGGTAAATACAAGTTCAAGTGTCATCTATGGCAGCACTTAAAGTCTATCAACAAAACACGTTAGTGTGGCATATTGACGCAGTTCTGACACATCCATTGTCTACTCCGGTCCTGTGCTCGATCGTGGTCCCGACACGCTGCTGCCTTTTGGAGATTTTCACAGCATGTAGTGAAGAGTCCCGGTGGTTGCATGCGGGTGGTTGGTGTTTCGTTTGGATGCTTATATACTAAAATGGTACCCAGCCCACAGTGCCCTTGTGTATGGTACAAGCACACTTTATATGATCACCCACTGGAAATTTCTATTTATGTTTTATATTACTGTTCCTTTTCTTATATATATATTTATACAGTATATATATATATATATATATATATATATATACACAAAGAAACCTAGAGGGTGCAAATAAATTAAATGTCTTTCATTACATCAAGTAAATACTGAACAAGAATTCTTTTTAGTGTTGAGGATTCAGAGTCAATTCAAATTGTCACCAATAGAAAGTCTTAAAGGGATTTTTTACAGAAAATCCAGTTCACAATCTATTCCTCTGTTTAGAAATGTCATGAATCCGATAATGTTGATAGTAGATTCCATATGCTCCGAAACAATTTTCTAAAAAAGACCCGCTCACCAGAAAACACCCAAAAAATGGCACAATGGCCAACTGTTAGAAATGTTGAACAATAATTTTTATTAAAAAATTTTTTGTCAATCAGACATATAAAATGTGTACATAAAAATGCTTACATAACAATATCCTGCTATTCCCTTTATAGGACTAAAATCCAATGCACAGATATTTTTATTTCTGACTGATGGATTCACTCCGCAACCCAACGCGTTTCGTCCGTTAGGACTTCATCAGGGGTATACTTTGAAGAAAAGAGGGGTGAACTCTAAATAACAGCATGGGATCTTATTGTAAGGGATAACCTAAACACTAAAAAATCTCCATGTAATACAATCCAAACCAAAAGAAATGTATATCACAATATTGTCTGACCTTTAAAACAAATATCCCTACGATATGTTAAAAATCCATCATATATTGTAATACATTATAATACAAAGCCATCGTTCTACTGGAACAATGTTTTTTATACATAAAATAAATACAATATGAACCAGACCAAATTCATTATTTTCAATATGTACTGTATAAAGCTTCATTATTATAAAGTTTCATTATTGTTTTGTGAAACCCATGACTGAATTAAAGGATTTCTGTATTACATAATTATAAAATGGATTTTTTTTAGCCCTATTATGACTGATTTTTTAATTGGGTAGTCTTTTTTCACTTTAAATTGTGCACAATACTTACACTTGAGTGTTTAGGTCACCAATGGAGTTTTTTATAAGGTGCCCAATATATTAATATTATTGGAAAGAAGATTGTTATTGTGGTAGCTATCTGAATTCCTAGTGTGATTTGGGGTAATGTAGCAATTATTCCTCATATTTTTAAGTTTGTTTAAATTGAGTCACTGTAATATAAGCTAATGGCTGCCTAGAGACCACTCAGTATTTCAAGTTATTAAGATCCCCACAGCAGTAGGGTTAATAGTCATCTTAGTTTGCTGGAATGCTAACATATTGTTTGACGGGCAATTGCCCAGCAATGTTGGCGACTAAGTTATGGCTGCTGGAACGCAAGCAACTGAGTTGCTATGCGACCATTCGGAATGGTTGATGGGCATTTACCCAGCAATGTCGGCGAATAAATTATGGCCGCTGGAACGCAAGCAATTGACTTGCTATGCAGCCATCTGGAAATGCGAGTCAAGTTCCCTGGGACCAATTATACACTGTCATAATAGTTGCATTATACACAGGTAATGGTTGCAGTCATACACAGGTATGCAAGGTGGTCCTTGCTTCCGGTGATCAGGAGAATCTGTAGCCGTGTGACTTACCTAGATATGTGAGTCTTCCTTTATGTTTGTTATGCATACAAATTATGTTGCCTTGTGACCGGCCCCACAATATTAGAAGTTTATATGAGCCCGTAATCACACGAGGTGTTACGGTCCTTATTTTATGATATCAGGAGTTTTTGTTACTGGGGAATATGCCCGATAATATGAATTTCATTTAGCAGTGATCTATTGGTGATGCAGTGTTTCTTGGAACGCAGGCGTACCCACTGCTGAGTAACCTGTCCGGATTACATCTCATAATTACCCTGTTGGAACGCAAACACATTTGTTACCAAGCAACCTGCCCGGAAAATGTCAGGTCCCCACATGTGCCTGCAATTAGGGGGGCGGTGCAATTAAGTGTTAAGTGTATATTTTACTTTCAAATAGTTTGTACTAATATGGGATTTAAGGAGAGGAAGGCAGTAATTAGCCAGCTAATTTAAGGTATGTTAGAGTTAAGTGAACATATTCTAATGGGAGATATATCCTTTATAAGAGCACTGCTAGATAGGAAGTGACATCATCCCCTCTTGGGAATATAAGGGTGGAAGGTGGCAGCACCTCATTATAGCTTGATCTTCAGATCAGAGCACAGCACGATTTGGGAAGTGTATCCAGCAAATAGTAAGTATGTTGCAATCATTCAGTTCAATCTGGGTTGTATTTTTTTAACCTGTATCAGGAGTTATATTATTTAGGTTTAAATGAAGCTTTATACAGTACATATTGAAAATAATGAATTTGGTCTGGTTCATATTGTATTTATTTTATGTATAAAAAACATTGTCCCAGTAGAACGATGGCTTTGTATTATAATGTATTACAATATATGATGGATTTTTAACATATCGTAGGGATATTTGTTTTAAAGGTCAGACAATATTGTGATATAAATTTATTTTGGTTTGGATTGTATTACATGGAGATTTTTTAATGTTTAAGTTGTCCATAGTGACCTCAATTTGCCAGAGTCCTACTGATCTACATACATCAATTTGCCAAGTTCCTATTTTGAATTTTTTCCTTCAAAATTGGTATGTATAATAAACTGGATATTATAGGTATATCTCTTACAATAAGACCCCATGCCGTTATTTAAAGTTCACCCCTCTTTTCTTCAAAGTATACCCCTGATGAAGTCCTAACGGACGAAACACGTTGGGTTGCGGAGTGAATCTATCAGTCAAAAAGAAAAATATCTGTGCATTGGATTCTAGTCCTATAAAGGGAATAGCAGGATATTGCTTCTCAAAAAATTGATTATGTAAGCATTTTTATGTACACATTTTATATGTCTGATTGACAAAAAATTTTTTTAATAAAAATTATTGTTCAACATTTCTGACAGTTGGCCATTGTGCCATTTTGTGGGTGTTTTCTGGTGAGCGGGTCTTTTTTAGAAAATTGTTTCGGAGCATATGGAATCTACTATCAACATTATCGGATTCATGACATTTCTAAACAGAGGAATAGATTGTGAACTGGATTTTCTGTAAAGAATCCCTTTAAGACTTTCTATTGGTGACAATTTGAATTGACTCTGAATCCTCAATACTAAAAAGAATTCTTGTTCAGTATTTAATTGATGTAATGAAATACATTTGAACCGGTTCAACTTGAGGTGCAGCAATCTCTATTTTTAGCGCAAAATAAGGGCATTCTTATTTGTGTTTATATATATATATATATATATATATATATATAGTATTTAGAAAAGAAGGCACTCAAAAGGGCCTTTAAAATAATACTTGTCTATGGAAAATACATTTTGGCCCAGGACATTACGTCACAGTTAATGAGAGGTTCAGGAATGGAGTTCCTGCTGAAAAAAGGGCACTGGTTATATGTGTGTGTACATTAAAACGCCCTCTCATTGGAGGTTCAATGTCGTGTGACAAACTCCCAAAAGTAGAAACCCGGTACACTCCATATAACAACTTTCTTCTCACTAATTTATCTCTATTACAATGCTGATACCTGTATATCAACTTAATAGAGGAACTGTGTATAAATAAATAGATGCACATAAACATGACTAATCACAGCCTCTGATTTTATATGCTTTCTTGGTGACATTGTTCTTGGTCATACCATGTTTGAAGGTGAATGAATATTGAAGATCCTAAATCTAAATTTTGAACCAACGGAGTATGATAATGTGAATGATATTCCGATCTAACATATGAAAAAATAACAAACCACAACTTCAGATTGTATATTTTTTTCATCAAATATTTATTGGATATACTTCATTTAGAGATAAACTTGTCTACAAGTAAACAAAGATATGACATATTTGTAATTTGTGACCTATAGGTGATGCTGAATTACATAGAATAATATAATTATTTTATTCTAGTGTGCATACTCACCAGATATACATATTCACTATAGCTAGTCCACAGGGACGTAACTAGATATTTGGAGCCCCCATACCAAAAGTTTGTAAGGGCCCTTATGTACTACCCAAAGGTAGAAAATGTATATAACACATGTAACCCCATAGCAGCTTGCACCTTTGGTAGTTCTGCCCATGCTAGTCTATGATTTCAATGTTTTATGTATGTTTGTAATTTGTGAGTCCCATATATCAAAAGTTAAGTTTTAAATATTTATTTCAAGAGTGGCTCAAACAAAAGAGTTCTCTTTTTTCCTTTTTATTACTCTCAGTGGTGCAGAGAGAGGGGGAGAAGAGGGTACTAATTACCCTGGTCTGTTGGAGGGGCCTGGTGGGGGCCCGGGTTTAACACCGCTCCCTGGCCCTCTTATAGTCAGCTGTCAGCAGCTCAGCACACGCTGCTGTGTGCGGGGCTGCAATGGGAGACCAGGGAGAATGCTGCTGCAGCTGAGCAGCAGTTATATCCTCTCCAGTGGTATAGTGAGGGTGGTTCCAATGTAGCATGTGCTCCGGGTGACAAAATGGACAGAGGGTGCCATCCAGAGTTCTGGAATTCATGGGGCATTGCTCAGTATGAGCCGCCTGTTAGTTTTATCTCGGTTTGTTTGCTCTATATCCTGAATAAGTTATGGATCTGAGATCCATTTCTACATTTCATGCTCCTTCAAGCTGCCCAGATTGCCTCCCATCCGGCCCTCCCTTCTCTGTGATCATCTTCTGTCACCTCCCCTTTCCTGTCAGATTAATTACATTCACTTTTCACCTCTTTAATTCCCTCCACTCTCTACCCTGTGATCGGCTCTTTACCCTTGTCCACTCCTTTCTTATTGGCTTCTGTCACCACCCCTCTCTGATCGTCTCTTTGTCCCTCTACTCTCCTTTTCTTATTGGCTTCTGTGACCACCCCTTTTCTCTCCTTTTCTTATTGGCTTCTGTCACCACCCCTCTCCTCTTTTTTTATTGGCTTCTGTCACTGGCCCTCTCTGATTGGCTTTGCCCCTCTCCTCTCCTTTTCTTATTAACTTCTGTCACTGGACCTCTCTGATTGGCTTTGCCCTTATCCTCTCATTTTCTTATTGGCTTCTATCACTGGCCCTCTCTGATTGGCTTTGCTCTTCTCCTCTCATTTCATATTGGCCTCTGACACATCCCCTCTCTTATCAGCACTTTCCTCTCCCCTCTCCTCTTTGATCCCCTCCCTCATTCTCCCCTAATTCATTAATTGTCCTAAACTTCTATTAAAAGTATGAGTTTAAAAAGAGTCACTGCTTTGCTATTTAAAGTAATGAGATGTTCCCACACTGTATTATTTGAAAGGTCTTTTAAAAAAAATATTAGGAGACCTGAAATAATAATAATGGTGGTAGACAGAACATGATTATTAGTACTCACATTAATATAGGTGCAATGTATATTTGCAAAGTAGGAGCATAGCTGAGAATGGAACTTCCGATAGGTGTTCCCACATCAGTGAGAGCTGTTTGGGGCAGTAATTGCAGTAATAAGCTGTGCACCCTGTTGAATCTCTCTCTAGCACATGTATTCTGTCAGTTTAAGTTAAATGATCAGAATATATAATACAATCTGCTCTATTGAGTAATAACAATGATTCAAAGGAGATAAAAGTCAGAGCCTAGGTTCTATACATAAATACAGCAGTGCCAAAGGAGCTACTCCTTAATGTCAGATCACCGAAGCATTCTATTCCTCCAATGGGACCTCCATACCCCAGCATGACACTGTCACTGTTTGCTGCTTTTCTCTTCACTTCAGTATTCCCCTACAGGCTGGCCATACCGCACTGGCACCGGTCAGTACAGGGTGGGCGGGCGCTATGACATGCACTTTCACCGGCACCATGGTTCCATGCTACTCCTCTGCTCCTCTTGCCTGCCAGGGCCGCCGCTGGGGGGGGGAAGGGGCGGGTACTAATTGCCCGGGTTTGACTGAGGGGCCTGAGTCCGACACCGCCCCCCTTCTCCCTGTCAGCTGGGCTGCAAAGGGAGACTACTTGCTGCTGCAGCACCAGTCCCCCCTGGATATGCACTGGGCTCAGGGGCGCACACGCCACCCCCTCCCCAGCGCCGCTTCGCGGCACTGCAACAATGCTTTTTTTTTCTTAAGGGGGCGTGACCACGCCTCCCGTGATTAGGCCACGCCCCATTCACCCGGGCCCAGCCCGGCTCTTGGCAGCCCTGCCCCCCTCCTGGATTTGCACTGGGCTGAGGGACTCACAGCACTCCCCTCCCCTGCACACAGCTCAGCAGTAGGTGTTTTTTTATTTTTAAATTGTAAGGGGGCATGGCCACAGCCCTCATCAGTAATAGGGCCCGGCTCTTAATGGCCCTGATTACTCTAAGGAGCACCACTGGTAATCCCTATTTCTTTAGAAATGTTCACAATGGTATGCATCACTTCTACATATATATTACACTATATATCGGTCTATTACATATAGTCTATAACTATTGTAGTGTTAAACCAGTGTGACCCCCAAAACAACCCTGCCTTATCCAATAAACTTGTTTTGGGTCAATACTGTGTGTGATCCTATGTACTAGCATGCAGATTATACTCTATACTGGTATGGACAGTGAAATACATAGTGGTATGGGCTACAGTATATACTGTACGTTGTCCTGCTAGTGTGACCTCTTACCTTAGAACAGCTGTTTTTTTATTACAATAAACTGAAGGTTATATGCGCAGTTTTGCATAACATTTTTTTGTTATAAATAAAAAAGATATTCTGTTAACTCACCGGGGTATTATTTTGTTATGGGAAGATGTGACTAGTGTTCCTGTGTGTGGCTGGAAGGCTGGAACTGCCTCATCTGTGTACATACCGCCACTTTGCTGGTGATTTAGACTTACAATGTCTGTCATTACAACCAATCCTGTTTCCTGTGAAATACATCCAGAAAAAGCAACATCAAAATAATAATAATAATAATAATAATAATAATAATAAAAATAATAATAATAATAATAATAATAATTTCAAAATATTTTTTAATGCTCTTTCAGAACCTGATATTCTAAAAGTTTTCAGAGTAGTCTACAAAGCACCATCTTATTATTCATCATGAGGCTGAGATTATGTTACTATAATAATACATGTCAATGGACTTTGCCCATTGACTTTTCTGATTATAATGTGACATTTGTTACCAGTGGATGCGCCAGGGCTCTGCCAGCGTTGTTTAACAGGAGTTTAAAGACAATGACAATCACAATGCCAATAATAAAGGGATTGCAAAGTGCAATGCACATATCATATTATGGCATATAAAATACCCCAGTGATAGTGAATGAGTTCAGAAGTACCAGACCAAGGGACTGTATAAGCAAGATGCTGATAAGTCAGCCATATGAATTATAAAAAAAGAAGGCTCTGGCACCATGGGTGAGGGAGGGGGTTTAAGCCAGTGGAGAGCTCCTGATCTATTGCATAAAGGGAATCTAATTATTTACACCAGATTTTTTTCAAATTTAGGCAAAACATTTCCTGCTATCATAGACAAAATGTTCCTGTGCTATTGTGGAATTGACCAAAGCAATCCAATCAGAAAGAGTCTGAGAATGAGGAGCCATCCCAATGGCAAGCACCTTGTCCAGGCAGGGAATCTGCAATGCTAAGGTCAGCGTGCTCTTTTATTATTTCTATGTCTTTTTTTAATTCAAATTTCTTTATCCTTTTTTAACTAGAATGTATATATTATAAAGAATAACATATTCTCTACAGTAAATTATCACACAGTTCCATCACCTGCAGCTACATGCTTTTATATGGTTAAGGAACTCTTTAGTGACATATACCATCCACATAATTACTGCACCGTATGGAGAACATAACTTTGGATACATCTACACTCCCTTATTAAACCCTGGCCCAGTCCCTTGTTGTATGGAGTCGCACATGCAGGTTGCATGATAAAAAAAATATGTGCTTTCCAAAAAGACACACAAAAAAGAGCAAATTACTGCAGAGGAAAACCTGAAACTTGTATTGATGTCCAACTCTATAAACATATAATTTGCTGAATTTTTAGCCCATAAATAGAGCTGGAATGATGCTAGTCAGCTTATTCTAAGATAGGAAGGGTAGAGAGCAAAGCAAAGCATTGCAAGAACAATTCATACAGCATATCTGCAGCACATAGTTAGAGTACATATAAAATTTAATTCAACCAATTTATTAGATCTTCATTTGATGTACCACAATTAATATAATTACTGGTGATGATTAGTTAGATTTATTGGCTAGTAGCAGGCAACACATCTTTTGATCAATGCAAGAAAATTGCTCTAGTGCATTTAGTAATTCTCATTTGCAAAGAGGTGTTTGCGGTCAGTCGCAATATTGTGATATTTTTATTTTTTAGCTTGTATTGTGCTTTTATAACCTGCTGAAACATAAAAAACATGGAGAAGGAGTAAAGGTGCCCATCCACTAGACCAGGGGTCTTCAACCTTGGCCCTCCAGCTGCTGTGGAACTACACATCCCAGCATGCACTGCCACCTTTTTGATAATACTGCATGCTAAAACTATAGCAGTGCATGCTGGGATGTGTAGTTCCACAGCAGCTGGAGGGCCAAGGTTGAAGACCCCTGCACTAGACAATTAAGTTGAGCGATTGAACGATAACGATCGTTCAATCATTCATAAATCGTTTGCAAAAGTGTCTAAAACGACCAGCGATGCGCGTGCCCGCTGGTCGTTTAGACATCTATCATCTTGCAAACATGCTGGTCAACCTGACAATAACGTCAGGTTGAGCATGTTTGAAGATGATGTCGTAATCGTGCAGTCGTTTTCATGTCTTCTAGTGGATAGGCCCCTTAAGACCTGAAAATAAGAAGGATTTAATGCCCCATGTAATGCCCCTTTTGTCATTGACATAAACTCAAATGCAGTAGAAACAGGAGGATTCGGTAAAAAGCAAAGCATTTACTTTTGTAAATGAGAAAATATGAGTTTCCAGAAGGGAAGATCGTAAGCACCTGTGAATGAATAAAGTGTTATCTGCTCCCCATTGCAAACTGTATGGGAATGTTGGAAAATAAATAAATATTAAGTAAAGTGAAATTAACAAAATAGCACCCAAAACCTTCTCAAGTAGAAATGTTATTATTTTCAATACCTATACTAGTTTTGTTATGGGAAGACTATTATAAGACTTTTGGCCTTCTCAGTAATTTTTACTGACATCTCCATCACCAGACAGACTCGGCAGTTGGGCTTAACAAATATGGGGTTATAAATTGTCAGTATTATGTAGAGTGAAAATTACATTACTTATTTGGGTAAATGACTCTTGACATAGTTCTACTTTGGCTCATTTTTACATATTGCATCATTCTTGTGTTTCCATATTACTCCCTTATCTCCATGTTTGTTAGCTGTTCTTTCTATTCTCTGACACAATCAGTAGAACTCTAGATGCTACAATCATTATAGATCCCTCCTATACCCCGGTTACCCACTTACTGTGAACGCGAACCGTGCATCTTTAATGATGTCCCAGTGCCATGGGAAAATTGATGAACGCCGCCTCCTCTGGGAGCCCAGTCCTGGCCACCAAAAATGTCCTTCATCCTTTCCTGTCCCAAAAGCATCTGAAACATCAAAGGCAGCTACTTCCTGGAATATCTGTAGAAGCCAAGGCACATATTAAATTTTATTATCTCAAGTGATACTATTATTATTACTATTATTATCATTAGTATTAGTAGTATTATTATTATTATTATTATTAATAATAATAATAATAATAATAATAATAATAATAAAATGTTTTGTATACCTTAAGCAAAGAGGAGCTCACTTGATGTGAATGTGATAGGTTGCATCCTTCTGCAACTTTTACAAAATCATTGTTTTTTTTTCTTTGTAGCTTACTTCTGTACTTTTCAGCTATGTACTTATATAATAACTAAGTAATAACCTTTATAAGGTTTATGACAGCTCTGCTATGCTGTGCAATGGATACAACTGTTACTACTTCTTGCTGTTTTATGTATGTGCAATAGACATAAACCATATAGCTGAAAAGCATTGAAGGAAGCTGCGATAGACATTATGTTTAGTATTTAGGCCAACCAATAAATGAACCATCTGAACATGACATGTGAGTTATATAAATATATATAAAAACAAGAATCATAGGATACACCGTATTTACACCATACACCATATTTAAAACCTCCATTTATTTTTGTCTGTAATAGTAAATTAGGTTGTCTCTGTACAATATATATTATTTACAGGAGATAATATTGATATGGTACTTGCGTATTATAACCTACATTACTTAACATAAATAATTGTCCTACAGTACAGACAACCAAGAAACCACAAAGGTAAACGTTTACAACAAGAATGTTTGATTAATTGCTGCGGTAAAGCCAAAAAAACATATTACTTGAAACAGATACAGTATCTGACTTTGCTACATTATACGCCAAGAAGAGCAGCTAACCTGTTCAGGAGTAATCTGGAAGCCGTTGCGCAGGAGGTAGACGCTCTTATCCACACTGGACACACAGACACAGCTTCCTCTGGTAGCTTTCACTTTAATATCTATCACATCACCTGGTCTAGAGTCATTAGAGGACAAGGTTACAGAGACCTGTAAAATATTTTTTAAAAGGTGTGAGGAGACATTCTTATAAGATATAAATGTTGTAGGCAATAGCCAGGACTAAAGTATAATGTTAAATGTTTTGGTTATGCAGAAAAAACATATGAGCGAATGCATGATATTGTAAATACAATTAGCGGAATTCTGAGACATATATATATATATATATATATATATATATATGAGGTGCGGCACTCAGCTACAGAAATTCACAACTCAGTTCCGATAAGGAGTTATGATGTTACTTTTGTGAGTGCCGGACCTCTGCAATATATAGCGGGTGCATCCACGTAGCGTCAACAGCCATAGGGAGATTTAAACAGGATTCCACAATATACACATACACATACAATGTATGGGGACATTGTGGTTGTACTATTTATCAAGTTTTTTCTATTTAGAGCTTTGCTGCATGAACTAACGGGTTGCATCTTCAGATGTAGTTGACCTGCTCCTACCTTTGGGAAGAGGGGCTGGAGTGCGAAGAGGGATCCATTTGGATCCTTCCACCAGCATCTTGTCCTATCCTTACAGCTGGGGTGTATCTACCCCTTGGCCAGGGTACCACTCGCGGCCAGGGGTTAAAATCACACAGTAGTTCTGTGGAGATGTACTCCACTGCAGCAGCCGGTGCTGGGATCAAGTGTATGATCCCAGCGCCTGAAGTACAGAGGCGGGTAGAGGAGCCAGCCATGAGTCATTTCTGGCTCTAGGACCAGCAGCTAAACAGGGGTGGCCGGGGCGAGCCAATCGTGGCTCACTGTATTATAACGCCTCGCACTCGTGTCTGACATAAGACGCCGACGAGCGGAGCAGTCAGTTTGGCAGCGGTGGGCGGTAAGGATGGATGTCACATCAAGAGCCCCACTGGCCGCAGAAGAGGCCAGAAGAACATGCGGACAAGAGTGAAGATGCCCAGCGACGCCTGGAGGCAGACAAGAAGAGGAGGGTCCGCTGGCCAGGACGGGCCAGCACCGGATGAGGGAAGCTGAGAACGGTAGAGTGCTGCTAGTGGGGGAAGCAAAAGAGCTTAAAAAGCTCACCACAACAGCCTCTCCCAGCTTAACAAGTAGGCTTACTATGAGGACTATCTATAATTAACTCCAGGACCACCAGGGTAGCCGGACAACAGGTCCTTTGGGTTAGTCAGGCCTCAGGCCTGTTGCACTGATAGGTGGACATTTGGCCCATGCCACTGCAAGTGACCCTGGACATTAGGCCTAGGGCATTATACATCTAATTAGACAGACTCAAAAGTATGAGTCCCATTATCATAAATTGACTCTGGGCATTAGGCCCAGGTCACTTGTATGTGCCCTCAAGTAAGCAGGCCAAGGCCTGAGCCACCTGTAAGTGACTGTGTGTTTTAGGCCCAGGTCATTGACTATTAATTAGGTATATGCCTCCTGTTATTAACCCTGAGCATTAGGCCCAGGGCACTGAGCTCTTATAAGTGATCTGGGCATTAGGTGTGCGACTGCTTAGGTGCACCGGCCACTGGAGGGCACTGCAGAGTCCACAAAAAAAAGTATGTCTCTTTCATTCCCAGAGAGGTTGGTTTAGTGTGTGTGGGGTGGTTTTATTGAGTGCTGACAGGGTTAGTGTATGTGTGTGAGGGATTGATGAGTGCTGGCGGGGTGAGTGTGTGTGTATGTGGGAGCGGGTTAATGGGTACTGAAATATACTGGAGCAGAGATGTGTGGCATAAATATATTGGGGCATGGATGTGTAGCATAATGTATTGGGGCACAGCTGTATGGCATATAAAAAATGTGGGGCACATGTGTGGCATATGTAGTAGGGGCAATATTTGGCATAATTCATGGCTATATGGCATACAGTAACTTTGATGCACAGCTGTGTGGCATATGTATTTGGGGCACAAACGTGTGGAATATATATTGGAGGGGTTGATGTGTAGCATAATTATGAATTGGGGATAGAACTGTGTGACATAATGAATTGTGGAACATAACATATTAATGAATTGGGGGCAGTGTTATGAGGCACAGTATGATTTGGGGCTCTGCTGTGTGGCATATTATAAATTAGCACTAATATGTGGCATAGTATGAATTGGAGGGAGCAGGGGTGGTGGGTGAAATGTTGCCTAGGGTGCCCAGACAACTTGCACCGGACCTGGAGACAGAGGGCCATATTCATTTAGGCTGCGAAAATTCAGAATCGGATAATTTATCGCAGATGACATCATTTTCGCATGTTCGAATTATCCCTGTATTCAATTTCAAAGTCTTTGAAAAAAAACGGGTATAAGTTTTCACCATGTTTCACATGGTGAAAAAAAGTGCAGAATTGGGGTTTAGGGGTGTGGGCTATTTTTTTTAAGCCTGGGAATAGTCCCTAAAAATGAACTGTGTCAAAAAAAGTAAAAAAAAAAAAATGGCACCCCAAAAAAATAATTGACATTTTGGGGTTAAAAAGAAAAAATCTGGGGAACAAGTTTTTAAATAACGAAATTAAATTCAGGGGGGGTTCCCAAGTATGCGGCAGGTGTTTAAAAGAATGCGGGTGGTAATGGCAGGTGCATTTTCGAAGAATTTTCTAAATGCACTTTAAGGACTTACAAATATGCTTGCACCCATTTTCATGTACCCCAAATTTGATGGGCATAGTTAATCTTTGCCCCCAAAAAACCTAGTGCTATTCTTCATCACTTCTTCAAAGTCGGGAAAAAACACCTGCCACGGCTATTTAAAAATCCCGACAATATGCAGAACATATTTTGGGTTGTGCCTCGATCAATTCCTGAAAATTCACAGGACTTTTCGCCAGTCAGTTTTTCACCGGGTCCCAATTCCGCACCTTTTTAAATTGAATACGGGGATAAGCGGGCACGCGCCCGATACTTTATCCCCACTCAAACCTCCGATGTGGAGTGAAAAGTCCAGAACGGACTTTTCGCTCCCATATTGAATATGCCCCAGAGGCTCCCTTGCAGTTGCATACCCTACTCACACACTCTTGCAGTCTTTTTATGTCTACAGTTAACAAGGACTGCTGATTACAGATCAAATTGGAGTAATATTCACTTTGTTCCCAAGAAGGAACAAACTTTTATGAAGTTAGCTTCTCTATAATCTTACAATACTCCAGGTTAGAACAGTGCAAGAGACAGTTTTGAGAAACTTTTTATGATGTTTTTATTCATGTATTTGTGTGTGAAAGTAATCTTTGTGATACTGTTTATTTATTTGTGAATAGTGTATGTTTATAGTGCAGGTTCTCTAACATGACCTCTCCAGCTGATACAAGTTACCTCTGCAGAATTGATTAATTAATTTGCTGGGTGTTATTTAAAACATAAGTTAATTAATACAGCAATGGTAAATTGTGAAAGTGAGATGCTTGGGAGCAAAGCATTATGTGTTAAGTGGAACATATTAGGGAATCTGATAATGTAGTATATCTATAATAGTGCATTCAATTTCCACAAAACCCCCCCGCAAAACTTGCATTTGCAGTTAAATATCTTCTGGAATCTAAGGGGTAAATTTACTAAAGTGAGAGTTTTTAGAAGTGAGTTTTAGAAGAGATGTTGCCCATAGCAACCAATCAGATTCTACTTAACATTTAACTAGCACCTTCTAGAAGATAATAGCTAAAATCTGATTGGTTGCTATGGGCAACATCTCTTCTAAAACTCACTTCTAAAAACTCTCACTTTAGTAAATTTACCCCTAGGGCTCTAATCAGCAATTAAATATTTACTTAAATAATGCGGAATCGTTGAAATTAAATGATCTTTTCCATTAATATCCATCTCGCAGAGTATCACGTTGCAGAGAGCAAGCCATTGCTTTAATGTTTTTTGCTATCCAGCAAGCACAAAAAAAAAAGTTTAACTATTCCATAAATCTTTATTTTACATAATGCCATATCAGAATGGCATTATCTGAAGAAAATCCTTAATTATCACAAAAACTGCAGGGACAGAAGGAATTTTCCCATCAGCCCTTGTAGGATTTGAAACTCCAGATATGTCTGTGACTGTCAGGTATGTATGTGGCCTGTCAGGTATGTATATGTACTATCAGGTATGTCTGTGGCTGTCCGGTATGTCTGTGGCTGTCAGGTATGTATGTGTACTGTCAGGTATGTCTGTAACTGTCAGGTATGTATGTGTACTGTCAGGTATGGCTGTGACTGTCAGGTATGTATGTGTACTATCAGGTACTGTATGTATGTGTTCTATCAGGTATGGCTGTGGATGTCAGGTATGTATTTGTACTATCAGGTATGTCTGTGGCTGTCAGGAATGTCTGTAACTGTCAGGTATGTATGTGTACTGTCGGGTATGTATGGGTATGTATGTGTACTGTCGGGTCTGGCTGTGACTGTCGGGTCTGGCTGTGACTGTCAGGTCTGGCTGTGACTGTCGGGTATGTCTGTGGTTGGGTATGTATGTGTACTGTTGGGTATGTATGTGTACTGTCGGGTCTGGCTGTGACTGTCGGGTCTGGCTGTGACTGTCGGGTCTGGCTGTGACTGTCGGGTCTGGCTGTGACTGTCGGGTCTGGCTGTGACTGTCGGGTATGTCTGTGGTTGTCAGGTATGTCTGTGACTGTCAGGTATGTCTGTGGCTGTCAGGCACTATGAGGAAAATTACATCTTGGGGCATATGGTGCACTAAAGTGCTGTAACATTTTGGGGTATTTCTGTGGGGGGCATGTCTGATATTTTTGTAGGGGTCATGTGGCGTATGCACAGTGTCATATTTCCCCGGAGGAGTTTTTAACAAGGACTCCTCCAAAATGCAGGGGAAGTAACTTGCAGGGACAGCTGCCCTGCATGTTCAGTTTAATACATAGCGGGAATATTTTCATACAAAATGAAAATATTCACCACGATACAGCAGTGCCGCGATTATTAATTATTTATTACCAGTTATTTATATAGCACACACATATTCCGCAGCGCTGTACAGAGAATATTCGTCCATTCACATTGTCCCTGCCCCAGTGGAGCTTACAATCTATATTCCATATCACATGCTCACACACACTAGGGGTAATTTTGTTAGGAGCCAATTAGCCTACCAGTATATTTTTGGAGTGTGGGAGGAAACCCACACAAGCACAGGGAGAATATACAAACTCCACACAGTTAGGGCCGTAGTTGGTATCGAACCCACGACCTCAGTGCTGTGAGGCAGTAATGCTAACCATTACACCATCTGTGCTGCCCAGATGTGATTTTTAATATATAGGCTCCATATACTCGGGAGAAGGTATAGTATATGCCTATTCTGCAGTATTGGGAATCAGTTTAAAATTAAACTTTACAGCCATAGAGCAGGTCTACCTCTTATTACAAGGCTCACGTCTCTGAATAATGTAAACTATAGATAAAAGAAGTGCTGTTTACATATATTGAACTATTTTATTGTATGGGTTTTTATGCATCTTATTATAGAATAAATTCTATACCTGATGCGAGAAGCGAAGTCACAATAAATAGCCAACATATTCGCCGTAAGTGACCAGATGACATGACTGGCAGGCAGGGGAAGGGTGTTGGGCCGGATCCTCCTATCTGCCCTGACATGGTTCCCGCACTGGAAAATGGATCCCCGGCTGCCAGGCGGTTAGAGCAGGACCACCTTAGCACCCAGTTACTCAGGAGGCAGAGGGGAAGAGCCGAGGAGGGTCCCTATGCTCCTCCTCCATCCTGATCCCATCCTCCCTCTTTGTCACGGCCAATGTAGCGGCTAATGATTCACTCTGACTCATTATAATGCCACAGTCTGCGGCCCCCTTCATAGCAGTTTTATCCCGGTGAATAGTTCCACCAGTGAAGAAGACGTTTACGTTAAATATTACCCTGTGTCAGATGCTGAGCATGGTCCCACAGATATGGGCTGCTCTCCAGGGCCGGCCTGAGACGATTTTTTGAGGTAAGCAAAAAATAATGTCAACGCCCCCAGAGGTACTAAGCGCGCGCGCCCCCAAAAAATAAGGGGGCGTGGTCCCATGGGAAAAGCCATGCTTGGTGGTCACACACTCAGTGCCACACTCCCAAGAGCCTCTGCTGTATCTACTGTGTGTATAATATATTTATATATATATATATATATATATATATATAGTCGGGTGCATAAATATTGGGACATTGTCAGAATTTTCATATTTTGGCCTCTATTCACCACCACAATGGCTTTGAAATGAAACAAACAAGATGTGCTTTAACTGCAGACTTTCAGATTTAATTTGAGGGTAATTACATCCAAATCAGGTGAACGGTGTAGGAATTACAACGGTTTCTATATGTGCCTCCCACTTTTTAAGGGGCCAAAAGTAATGGGGACAAACTAAACAATCCTAAATCTAACTTTCACTCCTCTTCAAGCTGACCAGCCCCAGCCTTTTCTGCGCACTGTGAGTGCGACGTGACATCATGTCACCTTGCCAACCTGTCCAAAGATACCGTGGGAGTAATAGCCACGACGCGGCTCCAGCTAGCCTCTAGTAATAGAATGGCAGGCAGCTGTGTCACAGTTGCCATCCACCAGCCTAACCTGCATGGTGCTGGCCGCAGCCGGGTCAGGATGACCTCCTGTATGTGGCGCCCTACTCGACAGCGTAACCAGCGTATTGGTAGAACAGGCCATGACTGTAGCCTCCGCTGTCACATTATGCCACACTGTACAACCCTCAGTATATAACATTATGCCCCAACAGGTCACATTATGCCATGCTGTAATGCTCCTAGTAGGTCACATTATACCACTCTGTAATACCCCCAGTGGGTCACATGCCACTCTGTAATGCCCACAATAGGTCACATTTTACCATTTTGTAGTGCCCACAGTTGGTCACATTATGCCATGGTCTAGTGCCCCCAGTAGGTTCCATTGTGCTACACTGCAGTCTCTGTTGTAAGTCACATTATGCCACACTGTAGTGCCCCCAACAGGTCACATTATGGCACACTGTAGTGTCCCCAGTAGATCACATTATGCCATGGTCTAGTGACCCAAGTGTCATTATTCCATGTTGTAGTCTCCGCTGTAAGTCACATTATACCACACTGTAGAACCCCTAACTGGATTATCCCTTAATGTGAAGGTAGGCTGTATTTCCCCTTCACGCTAGGGACCTGGAAGTGACGTGAGTGAGGGCGGAAGTGCAGTTCCTGCCCATCACAGCCGGCTACAGAAGTACTTTGTCCCCACTTACACAAGTTTGTTGTCCCCTCGTGGGCTCGCTGCGCTCGCCACGCTTCGGGCACGGTGGCTCGCTGCGCTCGCCACATGGTTATATTCCCCCTCTATGCCCACTTGGATGGCAGGGAATGACGCTGGGCACTGGCTGATGACGTCAGGGTCCTCTTGGTGAAGGGGATTTAGACATTACCTTAATGTGAAATGTGAATACGCATAAAACTAAAAGCAATAAAAAAAATTAAATAAATGTCAGAATAAAAAAAACTATACACATAAATAAAAACCTGCACTAATGTCCTACTGAGTACAATAATATAACTAAAATTAACATATATATGTAAAAAAAAAAAAGGTACTTCCATATCTTTACGGCCCCCTGCTGGATGTGTGTTGAAGATACGGAAGTAGCGTAAACTTCAGGAAATACTATTCGGACCCTTGCGGGCTCGCTTCGCTTGCCACATGGATTTATTCCCCCTCCATGCCCACTTGTATGGTAGGGAATGACGTTGGATGGTAAGGAATGACGTTTGACACAAGCTAGTGTCAAACGTCATTCCCTACCCTCCAACGTCATCAGAGCCGTAACTAGACTTTTTGGTACCCTGTGCCAGAAAGAGCATTGGCGCCCCTCATTTTTCAAAGGGACATAATTGCACCCAAAAAAGGGCCATGGCTTCATGGGGAAGGGCCAGGGAAGAGATAGGAGAGGCCAGGAGATGCTGGGGAAGAAATAAGAGGAAACTACAAGCAAGAATGATAATAAACAGAAATATGACAGGCCCAAACAACGCCCCCTGACCTGTGGTGCCCTGTGCGATGGCACCAGCTGCACTACCCTAGCTACGGCCCTGAACGTCATTCCCTACCATCCAAGTGGGCATGGAGGGGAATAAATCCATGTGGTGAGCGAAGCGAGCCCACAAGGGTCCGAATAGTATTTCCTGAAGTTTAAGCTATTTCCGTATCTTCACTGAAAAGTGAAGATACGCAAGTAGCGTAACCAGGGGCCGCAAAGATACGGAAGTACCAAAAAAAAATTAATTATCACATAATTACACTATAAAAACAATCCCCCTCCGAACCACAGGTAAGGGTACTACGGCTTTTCTACGCCCTAAACCTTCCACGACCCTAGAGCCTCTTGACAGTACCATTACTGTGGTGTATACAGGGATGGGGCGGGTCTCGAGCCCGTGGACGTGGCCATTTCAGGTGGGCACTTACGCCCCGCGCCACTGTGCCAGCCATTAAGCAGAGTGTGCAACTTGTCTTGAAGCCGAGGGGGTGAGTAATTGGAGGTGAGCAGGGGCGCCACCTGGTGGCAGCTGCTGGAAGTGCAGGAACATTATTGCGATTTCTTCACATTGCTCCGAGTCCCGGCGCACAGACCACACTATGGGCACACTCAGCAAAGCCTGCATAGCAGGGAGGTGCCAGGCTGAAGAGGCGCTCTCTCTGCCTGCTGCAGCTGAGTCTAGTGTTGCTGTCACACTCACCAGCAACACCGCCTGCCTGTGCGCCACCTGGCCGGGTCCCTCCCTTCAGAGATTGACACAACTGGTGCCTGCCCGCTTGTAGCGCCGGATACGCGGCTGCGCTGCCACCGCCAATGTCCCGCTACCGCCGCCAGTGCAGGACCCCGCTGGTAAGTTTTCTACTGAGGGAGAGAAGGGGGCTTTGCTGTCACTCTGTGCCGTGCTCTGTGTCTGCCCCTGTATAGTCGGTATGGGGACTGCCGTGCAGGGGCGGGCTGGAGGAGCAGGGCGCTATGTGCTCCATGGGCTGCACTTTGAAGCTGTTTGGCCGGTATTAAACCAGCCTAATAGAGGCCCTGATTCAGAGCCGGTCGCTATTTGCGGTCGTTCGTTCAGAAAATAGGGGTGGCTATTCAAATGAACCGTTCGCTCTTTGCGGTCTGTTCATGCCTCTATGTCTGAACGAGCGAACAAAACTTGCGGTCCTAATTTTGAAAAATACGCCCCCTGGCCGCTCGCATCATACGTCATGTCCGCTATTTATTAGATTAATCGAGTACATCGAACAGCGTATGAACTGCTAACTATTCCTATGGTTGGTTTTTCCTACCGCTATCTTGCGAGCAGTTCTGACTATAAAACAACCAAGTGACGTGGTCAATGACGCTGCTGTATTAATTATGCACACCCTTAAAACGCCCGTTTTGACCTTTAAGCACGCCTGCGTTCTAAATTCCACTCCCCGTTTTCAAGCACCTTCCCGTTACCACCCACATACGCCTCCTCCTGTCACTCAAAATAGCAGGCATTCGCTATTTAGCGAACAAACGATTTTCGGCCGCACTGACTGGTTCGCGCATGCGTATTATAATCCGTACGCATGCGCAGATGAGCGAACATCGCTCATAACGAACGAGCGGCCGCTTACGAGCGGCTCTGAATGAGGGCCAGAGTTTGATGCTGCGATGAGAGGGGAGCAGCAGATAGTGGGGCCAATCAGGAGCATTGCTGAGCAGATAGGGGTGGAGGAGGCGGAGTTGAGCTGTTCTGACCTGAGTCAGTGACTGATACCCCTTTTACACCAAAGTCCCCGAGTCTGACCCGGGATTTGGAACACGTTTCCAACCCGGATCAGACCTGGGAGAACCCCCTCTTACACTGCGGCACCGATCCGGGCTATACCCGAGTCGGCACCATTCACACCTGACCCGGCTGTCTGACGAAGGTGACCAGCGCTTTTTCCGCTCCCTCCCCCTCCGCGACCTACTTACCTTATCCTGCAGTGGTCCGGAGGCAGGGAGAACAGGTGGGGTGCGCTGCTTCGTGCCGCTCGGGCAGGCGCTGCTTGCAGTGGGTGCTTGGAGGTGATGTCATCTCCAAGCGCCACTGAAGCTTGGCCAATCAGGCGGCATGCAGCGCGAACCGGGTCATCGTGAGGCGGGCCGCGCCATTTACATTGCAGGGTGACACGGGAACAGCCCGTCCTCAACCCTGCAATCAAGCAGGGTCGGATCCCCGGGTCACTGGACCCGGGTTGATCCGTTTACACCGACTAAAATCCCGGGGTTATGCGCGTTCACGTGCATCAACCCGGGATATTTCAGTCGGTGTAAAAGGGGTATGATTGTAATGCCGGCGGCTGTGAGTGAAAGCCCAGCAGTGGGCCATAGGAGATGACGCCCTTATAGCTTGGTGCCGTACGCAGCTGCGTACCTGGCGTAGTGGGCTGGCCGGCCTTTGCTCATGTCAGCAAACTGTGCCAGATCTTCATTGTACCCAACAAAATAATTGACATTAACTCCTTCATCCCCATTGATAATTAAACCCTACACCATCAATTAGATTTATATTCATTAACGCCTAATTCTCTCCCTCTCCTTAAACCCCGTCATCCTCATAATCAAGCCCTGTTATCCTAACTAATAACTTCCCACTGACATTCCCTCACCTGATTCTGATCAGGGTCCTGACCCTCCTGCTGCTGAGTATTGCAGTCTAAGCTGCTCGGTGCGGCGCCTGCTTACACAGCCAGACTCCAGAGGAGGTGGGTCTGGGTCCGGCTGAAGTCCGTGGGAGGGAGGAGTCAAACAGAGGTGGTAGGATTGGAGGCTGTCACTCCTGCCTGCACTCCCATCCCATTTATGTCACATACAACAATAGCAGACAGAGGGCCTCATTTGTGAATGAGTTTATCACTCAAAACTAGTGCTAAATATAAATTTTTATGATAAATGGTGCTCAGCCAATCAGCTCCCAACTGTTAGAAAAATGACAGTTGGGAGCTGATTGGCTGAGCACCATTTATCATAAAAAGTGATATTTAGCACTAGTTTTGAGTGATAAACTCGTTGACAAATGAGGCCCAGAGTACTGGATTGAGTACTCTGCTATTATTGTTTTATGTGACAGCTTACTAGCCTTTCAGGGTCAGGGGGTGTGGTGTTGGAATGGACGGGGCCACGGAGAGACCTCGGCACTGACTGCGACAGAAATCAGGAAAAATATATTTTTTCTGTAGGTACACACTGCTGGTCTCAAGCGCATCCTGTGGGCCTATTTTCATCTGAGGCCTGGAGCTGCAGCTCCACCCGCCCCATTGTTAATCCGGCCCTGCCTCCGGGAACTTTGCAGGGACAGCGTGTTCATGCAACCACTGTCCCTGCGAAGTTTAATGCTGAATAGAGGAGACAAAAATGATAATAAAAAAAAATTTGTGTTGATGTTGCCCAAAAATATTGGGGATAACATCGACACTAATGCTGAATAGAGTGTACTGAATATCTGTTAAAAATAATGTGTCAGGATACAGTACAGTTTTTACATAGCAGACTTCGTGTGGTGCAGGGCGAGGATTAGGCGTTAACAATTGTTGGTTGAGTAATTTATTTGATGGAAACAAATGAGTGTGCTTTTCATTTACTTTTCCACCTACTGTACAGAACAGATCAGACAATACACTACAACATGCCAGGAAAGTGTTTCAATGTCAAATGAAGATAATTCTGGCCACTGGTCACACTTCTTCTGCCAATATTCCAGGGGATTCCAATGAAGTGTAGGCACGGTAGCACAATTCAGGTATGAATCACCATTTTACACTATTTCCAAAGTTACACATTTGGGTGGCTATTCATCCTGTTTTGCAAAAAACTTCTATATCGATCCTATCAAAATAGATTTTTGTGGATTGTTCCTTTATTTCTAATTGCCCTGGTAGGGAGTTTTGGTGACAGCTTGCTGAATTTTATTATGTGTATTATCATTGCTATGAGATTGACAACAATATAATTGTTTACCTGATTCACTTCCATTTCTTGCTGTAATAATGATTCAAAATTCCTCGGCAACACTGACTGTCTCTAGATGCGGTAAACAACTCCATTTTCTGACTGTAGTACTTCAATAAAAATACCGACTGATAAATGAGTAGCCTATGTATTTTATTCTACATCTGGATAAGCAATGGTGCTAAAGCTACATACATAAAACCATTTTTTATTCACCACTTTAACAAATTCTCCATTTAGTTCATATAAATAAATTTTTATAACTATAATGCTATGGTGCTAATGCCGGGATGCAGTTATGAGAACGGCAGCCGCGATGCTGCCGGTCTCAATACCTACACTGAAATCCCGACAAGGGATTTAAAATAGGTGTCAAAATACCGACGCCTATTTTAATCCCGTCGCCGGAACGCTGAAGAACGCCAAACCGAACAAGGCAAGTCTGGGGTGCCCTTAGCGTTAGCCATGGGTTAGGTTTGGGGGGGGGTTATGGTTAGGCCCCCCCCTAGGGGGGAAGGTTAGGGACCATTGGGAGGGTTAGGCACTAAGGGGGGTGAGTTAGGGTAGGGGGGGAAGGGGGGAAGGGGGGAGGGTACGTATAATTACCCGACCCCTATCAGGATACCAACCATCGGGATGCCGCTGTCGGTATTATGACAGGGGGCATCCCGACAGCTGGCATTACATACCCATTCCGCTAATGACAAGTACATACAATACATGTGTGTGTGTGTTCGTGTGTGTGTTCGTGTGTGTTCTTTTTAGATAGATAGTGCATTTTAAGAAATAGACCAGATAAGATCACAATAAACAGCTTGTGTATTTCTACAATTAGAAACATATAATTTGACTTCAGTTAAGGACATTTGGCCCATTTAGTCTGCCCCTTTTGGATTAAATTATTAGTTTTAGGGTTATTTGGGTGTTAGTGTTAAGAGTTTTAGGGTTGGGGTGGGTTTTAGGGTTACGGTATTAGGGCAGGAGATTAGGGTTATGGGTTAAGGTTGATAGGGGATTATGGTTGTTTGGGTATTAGGGTTACAGTATTAGGGTAGAGGGTTAGGAGTTAAGGTTAATAGGGTATTAGGGTTGTTTGGGTTTTAGTGTAAATGCCCCCATACATCAGCAATTGATTGCAGCAATTGTGCAATTTGCAATCGATTGTGTATAAAAATCTTTCCCTTTCTACTTCAGGGTCCATAGGGGGTCCACAGGGTTGACCTTGGGGTATAGCTGGATCTGGATCCACGGGCACCACGCAGTTAAAGCTTTGCTGCTCCCAGGATGCACTTGGGTCCGTCCTCCTCTATACCCCGCCACCGGCCACAGGCACCTCAGTTTTAGTTGGTGTCCGGCCGGAGTCGGGTCACCCTGGGCAGTGGGGCTGCATAAGCAGCCCCTAAGCTTTAATTTAAATTTTTTTGCAAAAAAAAAAAAAAAGATTTTATTATTTTATTTTTTACTATCTTCAGAGCGGCAGCATAAGACTGTCCATCTGGACGTCCATGCTGCCGCTCCAACAGCCCCGCTGGCGCTGCGACACCAGTACTGATCTGGGGATCGCAGCGGGACCCCGGAGTCAGTGCTAGCGTGGCTCCGGGAGCTCCCACTGACTGCTGCCGGATTCTACGGGGCCAGGTAAGCCGCGTGTAGCGCTTCGCGCTGCACGCGGGGGAAGTCAAATGCAGTCTTTCAGCCGCCGGTCTCTGGGGACAGACCGGCGGCGCTAGTAGCGGCGGCGGGCTCCCCCTCTTCAGGAATACCCCGCGTGACCGCTGGCCCCCGGGGTGTAAGTACCGGCGGGGAACCGGCTTCCCCGGGGGTTTAGTACTAGCAGGGGAGGCAGCCTTCCCTGCTTTAGTGGCTCCTCCCCTCAGCCCAGCGCGCCTTCTCTCATGTGTGCTGGCGTCGCTGGGCTGTTATCTCCTGGCCACTCCTCCTCAGAGCTCTCCGGCGGCCATCTTCCCAGGCAGCATCGCAGAGCTCCCAGGCGGATACAGTGGACCAGTCCCCCTGCGTACCTCTCCCCCTGCAAAGGACAGTGTTCGCAGCGCTATAGCCCTCCCAGACACTGAATCTGGGAGGTTGATTGTAGCGGAAGGTTCAGTGAGTATAACTTCTCTGCATGGTATGTGACTATTGCTAGTGCTGCTGTCTGTGCTTTTTCTACTTACTGTCAGCTTTTTACCTATCCCTTTCCTTCTCCTAAGGCCCGCAGGTGCGTGGGGGAGGGGTGTTCTTTCTGTATACCTCACTTATATAGATCTACGTATTTGTGAGGTCCGTCACATACAGCAGTGTGCTACTCAGTACCAGATTGTGGGCTGTTTGTGTTGCATACTTGGGAGTGCGCAGGTGTTATACGCCTTTACCTCTTTTCGGTGATACTTCTTTTATTGCAAAAGTTTTGTGTCATGTCTGATGAGGAGAAGGAGCGCTCTGTGGCTCCTGTGTTGTTTTCCTGCCGACGCTGTTCGGCAGGGGTTGACGGGGCGGATTTGTCTCAGGACGGTCTGTGCGGACGGTGCCAGCTGGTACCTGGTCCCTCTAAACCCCCAGTGGCGCAGGATCCTCCGTGGGCGATGTTTACACAAGTGCTGGCGTCGATCGCGGACCGGCTGGCGGTCCCGACTGCGGGCCCTTCTAGGGCGTTGCCCCAGCCTACCATCCCCCGGGCGTGACGCGTCTGGGGCAGTCTCCTCCCGGGTCTCAGACTGTGGGTCCTTATGCGGGTTTGCCTGTGTACGTGCAATCTCCCACGGTACCACAGCAGTCGATGGTACCGTTTCAGGGGTATCCTCAAACGGTACCCCCTCCCTGGGTGGATGTCCTCTCCAGCTCTGTTCAGAGCCTGGCGGCTTCGTCATCGGCCTTTCAAACTATGTTGCACAGTGATTTTGCCCCCACGGGCGTCCAAGCGAACCGTTTCGGCTTCATTGGCGGCACAGTTTACGGACACGGACATGTCTTCGGATGACGGGGAGATCCATGAAGACTCTGACTCGGATGCTGGGGCCCAGGAGGTGGAGGCTAAGTCCTCCATTAATGTACCGGCATTGGTTAGGGCAGTGCGGGCCATCCTTCATATAGAGGAGGATGCGCCGGCTCCCAGGTCGAAGTACCCTAATTTTAAGAAGGCCAAGGTAGCTTCAACGGTTTTTCCCCTGTCTGATCAGTTAACGGATCATATGGCAGGGGCCTGGCAGTTGCCCAGCAAGAGGTTCCAACCGCAGAAACGGTTGGCTTCAAACTATCCTTTTCCTGAGGCTCATTGCAGGAAGTGGGAAACTCCGCCTGCCGTGGATTCCCACGTTACCCGCTTAATTAAAAGCGCTACGCTGCCTTTGCCGTCGATCTTGTCCCTGAAAGATCCCACGGACAGGAAAGTGGAGACTTGTTTAAAGTCTATCTACTCTCTCTCGGGGGCGGTTGCCCGTCCGTCCATGGCCATCTCTTGGGTGGCTAAGGCCATCGAGAGCTGGGCCAACGCCTTGGAGGATACCTTTCCGGAAGATGCTCCGGAGATCCAGAGAGCGTTGATAGGACAAATGAGGGATGCGGCTTCCTACATTGGGGAAGCATCGTTAGATGCAAGCCTGCTGACCTCTCGGGTGTCAGCTGCAGCTGTGTCGGCGCGTCGGTCCTTGTGGCTGAGGTCTTGGAGAGCTGACGCAGACTCCAAAAAGGGACTGGAGCCCTTACCTTTTAATGGGGAGTTGCTTTTTGGTCCAGACTTGGACAAAATTGTGGATACTCTAGCTAAGTCTAAATCAGCTTTCCTCCCTTCGGATTCTGCACCTACCAAAGTACGGAGCTCTGCCTTTCGGTCCTTTCGGGTTCAGGGCAAGGCCAAAGGTCAGTCCTTTCCGAGGCAATCGGCGGCCAAGGCCGCTTCTAAGCCCAAGAAGCAGGCCTGGAGTGCCAGGCGCCCTTCTTCCAAGCAGGAGGATAAACCTTCTGCCTGATGGGACGGGTCTCCCTCTGGGGGACCCCAGAGTGGGAGGCCGGCTTCTTCTATTTGCCCAGTGCTGGAACAATACCACCACGGATGCCTGGGTTCGAGAAGTGGTCTCCCAGGGGTACGCCCTGTCTTTTTGGCACAGACCGCCCCACCAGTTTTTCTGCATGAGTCCTTCTCAGGATACGACCAAGACTTTACAGATTCAGGAAGCTATAGAGTCCTTGCTGAAAGCAGGGGTCATTGTTCCCGTTCCTCAATTACAACGAGGGACGGGGTACTATTCTTCTCTGTTTCTGGTGCAGAAGCCCAATGGTTCTCATCGCCCTATCCTCAACTTGAAGTCTCTGAACAAATTCCTCAGAGTTCCCAAGTTCAGGATGGAAACGTTACGTTCCATCATTCTGGCGATGGAACCGGGGGATTACATGGTGTCCCTGGATATCCAGGACGCCTACCTCCATGTTCCGATAGCACCTCGCACCAGCGGTATCTGAAGTTCGCTATCCTTCAACATCATTTTCAGTTCCGGGCGCTACCCTTTGGCCTCTCCACGGCACCGAGAGTGTTCACGAAGATTATGGCAGTCATGGCCGCACATCTTCGGAACCAGAATGTACGGCTGCTGCCGTATCTGGACGATCTCCTGTTGCTGGCGAGCTCCCCGGAGGTACTGCTTCAACATCTCCACCTGACGATCGCTTGCCTGCAGGCGCACGGGTGGCTGATAAATTGGAAAAAGTCCTCCCTGATTCCATCACAGCGGATGGTTCATTTGGGAGCCCTGCTGGATTCTCGTCAGCAACGGATTTTCCTGACTCCGGAGAAGGTCTCCTCCCTGCAGCTGCGGATACACAGTTGCCTGAGCAGTTGCCGCCTGTCGGTCCATTCAGCTATGAGAGTTCTGGGGTCCATGGTGTCGACATTTGACATGGTGGAATTTGCCCAGTTCCATTCCCGGCCCCTGCAGGGGCTGATTCTATCGGAATGGAACGGGTTACCTCACCGGATCCGCTCTCAGATGCTGGTGTTGTCCCCAGAGGTTCGGCAGTCTTTGGCTTGGTGGCTTCAGACAGCGCATCTAGTCGAGGGGCGCCCCTTTTGGATCCCGGACTGGGTCCTGCTCACGACGGATGCCAGTCTCCGGGGTTGGGGGGCAGTGACCGGCTCATTATCGCTTCAGGGTCGTTGGTCCGCGGAAGAAGCACTTCTCCCCATCAACATCCTGGAACTGCGGGCAGTATACAGGGCCCTGCAGTCGTCCGGCCCCGCTCTTCACGGAAGGGCGGTTCAGGTGCGGTCCGACAACGCCACCACGGTGGCGTACATCAACCACCAAGGGGGAACTCGCAGTCGGGCAGCAATGTCGGAGGTGTCTCGCATTCTTGCTTGGGCGGAGTGTCACATTCCAGCGATCTCGGCAGTCTTCATTCCCGGAGTCCTCAATTGGGAGGCGGACTTCCTCAGCCGTCACGATGTGCATCCCGGGGAATGGTCGCTTCACCCAGAGGTGTTTCAGCTACTCGTGGACAAATGGGGGCTGCCGGAGCTGGACTTGATGGCATCCCGTCACAATCACAAGTTGCCCGTTTACGGGTCAAGGACAAGAGACGCAGGCGCCTGTCTGGTAGACGCACTGTCGGTGACGTTTCACCTGGCGTATCTGTTTCCTCCGATATCCCTGCTTCCTCGGGTTCTGCGGAAATTCAAGCAGGACGGCGGAACGCTCGTGCTGGTAGCTCCGGCGTGGCCCGGACGTCCTTGGTACTCCGATCTGAGGTGCCTCTCCATCGACGCTCCGTACCTTCTTCCTCAGCGTCGGGACCTGTTGTCTCAAGGGCCCTGCCTTTACCCGGATCTCGGCCGGCTGTCTTTGATGGCGTGGCTCTTGAGACAGCCGTCTTGAGGTCTAGGGGTTTCTCCAGTTCGGTCATTGGTACCATGCTTAGGGCACGCAAGCCTGCTTCCGCGCGGATTTACCACAGGGTGTGGCGCACTTATTTTCAGTGGTGTGAATCCAGAAACTATGATCCGCAGGTGTTCCGGGTTTCCAGAATCTTGGAGTTTCTTCAATCGGGTTTGGACCTCGGCTTACGCCTGGCCTCTCTGAAGGTTCATGTGTCTGCTTTGTCCGTGTGGTTTCAGCGACGGATTGCTACACTGCCAGATGTTCACACCTTTTTCCAAGGTGTTCTCAGGATCCAGCCTCCCTTCGTGCCTCCGGTGGCTCCTTGGGACTTGGTGGTGGTACTACGGGTCTTGCAGGGTACTCCTTTTGAGCCGCTTGAGTCGGTGGAGCTCAAGTGGCTGACATTTAAGACCGTTTTTCTCCTGGTTATTGCTTCTGCCAGGAGGGTGTCAGAATTGGGGGCGCTTTCCTGTCGCCCTCCTTTTCTGATTTTTCACCAGGACAGAGCGGTGCTCCGCACTCGTCCTGAGTTTTTGCCCAAAGTGGTCTCAAAGTTCCACATTAATCAGGAACTTGTTGTGCCAGCTTTTCAGTCACCTGATCTTTCAGCTGGTGAGGCTTCCTTAGATGTAGTCCGGGCACTTAGAATCTATGTGGACCGGACTGCTTCGGTTAGGAAGTCGGATTCTTTGTTTGTCCTCTTCGGTTTTCACAAGAGGGGTTGGCCTGCCAACAAGCAAACGTTAGCCCGTTGGCTTCGTTCCGTTATTTGTGAGGCTTATGCACAGGAGGGCTTACCTGTGCCAGCCTCTGTTAAGGCTCATTCCACTCGTTCTGTGGGTCCTTCTTGGGCTGCTAGACGTGGCGCCTCCGCTGTTCAGCTGTGTAAGGCGGCCACTTGGTCTTCAATTCAAACGTTTTTGAGGTTCTATGCGTTTGACACCTTCGCCTCTCAGGATGCATGCTTTGGGCGCCGGGTACTCCTTTCAGCACAGGAGCATCCCCGCCCTTAGTTGAACTGCTTTGGGACATCCCCAAGGTCAACCCTGTGGACCCCCTATGGACCCTGAAGTAGAAAACAAGAGATATGGTAAGAACTTACCTTTGTTATCTCTGTTTCTACGAAGTCCATAGGGTCCACAGGGCACCCGCCCTGACGCACCTGGCTTCAAATGGGCTGTGTGGCTGGTCACCGGTTTTCCGTCTCCCATTTCTGTGAGTATGGTTTCTTGTGTGTTCCAGTCTTCCTTCTCTCTGTTTAGTCTCCTCCTCCGGCCTTAGCTGCTTACCAACTGAGGTGCCTGTGGCCGGGGGCGGGGTATAGAGGAGGACGGACCCAAGTGCATCCTGGGAGCAGCAAAGCTTTAACTGCGTGGTGCCCGTGGATCCAGATCCAGCTATACCCCAAGGTCAACCCTGTGGACCCTATGGACTTCGTAGAAACAGAGATAACAAAGGTAAGTTCTTACCATATCTCTTGTTTTTTCAATCGATTGTGGCAATTCTGCAATCAATTGAAAAAGGGAAAGATTTTTATACACAATCGATTGCAAATTGCACAATTGCTGCAATCAATTGCTGATGTATGGGGGCCTCTAGGGTTATTAGGGTTAGGGGATAGTGTTATAGTATTAGGTTAGTGATTACAGTAGGTGGACATATACTCATGACCAGGTCACCGAGGTCCAGATAGGGAGAGTGTCCAGGATGAACTGCAGGAGCCAATGGGTGTTTAGTAAGTAGTGTCCAGGATATGGAGAAAGCAGGTGCTTAAGTAGGTATGAGTGATAATATCTATAATTGTGTTTTGCAGCAGTCAGTGTGTTGTATGTAATGCGTGTGCAACATATGTAACAACAAAATACTGTTTTATACAGCTATGTAGTGTATGCAGTGCGGACATGAGTGTACACAAGATTTACAGGGAGCGTAGACAGACCTTTTCTCCTACTACAGTCCAGGAAGAATGAGTGGGCAGCAGTAAACTCCTCATACAAGGCTATAGAGATGTGTAGTTTGTTAAAGCTTGCTGATTTACTTATTTATGTTCGATTATCTTGATTCCCCAGTATGTGTTTTGTATTTGCCATATTATTGGCAAATCAGGGCCAATACGCAAACTAATTGACTGACAATAGGACTTAAAAATGTGGGCAAATTTTCAGAAGCATACAATTCAATTCACAATTGTATCATTGTAGCCAACAAATTCACAGTGTACAGGTAACAATCCCAAGGTAGTTGCAGTGCAAGCGGACGTGAGTTGCACTGTACTACTTTCTACTTGTACATCGTTATTACATAATAGGAGTATATGTGCCAGAATGAGCCTGAAGATACTGTCCTGAGCATGCGTACAGGTCACCAATATTTCTTAGGGAGAAGCCTTGCCCATCATTAGCTCCTTCCATGATATCCATTAAAGAGATGGATATGAAAAAAAACATACAGATTAGTAAATGTTTTCATGTATCTGCTTACTGTGTAGATCAGAGTTTTTCAACCACTGTGCCGTGGTACACTAGGGTGCCACGAACGTAAGTGTGCCGTGAGGTCAGCAAAGTCAGGGTTGACTTTACTTGTACTGCTGGCCCGGGCAGTGCAGGGCTCTTCTGGGAGGCTCAGGCGCACCCGGGCTGTGACCTATGGATATGCGGTGGCATGACATAGGTCACACATGCCGTGTTGTACGCCCGCCTGCACACTGCTCCAAGCTCTGCACTGTGTGCTCAGTCACTGAGTGTGACTTTTGGTTCTGCAGGGGCCATTGTGTTTTATTTTTTTCAGGGGGGGGGGGCAATGTGTGTGTTTGTTTTTCTGTGGGGCCCAATATATGTTCTTTTTCCTGTGCAGGACCAATTTGTGAGTGTTTTTTTCCCATGGGGTCAATGTGTGTGTTTTTCCCATGGGGAACTGATGGTGTGCCTTAGCAATTTTAAAATCTTGTTCAGTGTGCCGCGAGTTGAAAAAGGTTGAAAATGACTAGTGTAGATGACTGGTCCCCATTAATAGTTCTACTAGTATAATAGTATGCAGTAATAGGAAAGGGAAAATATGAGTTATATAGAATAATACGTTATAAAGAAATAGGTGTGAGGCTATAGACGGATGTCTATGAATCACTAACAAAACAAGCATGAGGCAAGGAATAAACAGACATATACTACAGGAGACAATAGTGAGAGGGTTATAATAATGTGCCATTAGAGGAGCCTCATTATGTGAAGACAGACACTTTGAGAGATACCTGGTTCTTGAAAGCTGGTTGT
This sequence comes from Taudactylus pleione, assembly GCA_031769625.1. Lineage (NCBI taxonomy): Eukaryota > Metazoa > Chordata > Amphibia > Anura > Myobatrachidae > Taudactylus > Taudactylus pleione. Next base: position 15,402,888 of record JAUIMM010000213.1, on the reverse strand, counting down.
ATCAGTATCTGGGCGCTGTCAGTAATCCCTTCTCCATTCTCCCTCACATAATAAACCAACAGGCGACTCAGAGGGGCCATGGTGTGAGTTACATGGAAATGAACATACGTCATCCACACCTCAGAGTCACTGGAGGAGAGCTCTGCTGCAAGAAGTCATAGCAGCTATAACAACACCTAATATAAACATTACATAACAACCCAGCAAAATAACATGTACTGATGACAGAAACATAAAACAAACATCAAACTCAATGACAATAAATATTGGAAAACACATAACATTTGTTTCTAGATCAGAGGGAGTTCATGTTTTAAGGGATAGCTAAACCATATCTGTACTTGCCATTGAGCTTAGCCATGCCATGTTGACATCTCATAATGCATATATAGGGCTGATGCAGAGTTACATGCAAGTCAGTGTTGTGGACGGATCTTGCCAGTTTGTAGCACTGCATATGCTCTGTGGCTGAGCTTTTCACAGTGGTCTGTATCTCAGTCACATCTCCACTTTCGGCAATATGGGTTTAATTAGGCAGCAACAAGGCATTCGTACGTAGAGTAAGTGTTCTGAGGACGTGCCGTGGGTGTGTAAGCGAATTGCGGGCTATGTTGAGTTGAACATATGCAGAGATCCATCTGATGGATGGGACGGTGTTGCTTCCTAGATGCGTGCAATTTTTAATAGGGCAATGTGTGCATTTATTTCCATGCATGCCTTCAACATACAGCATATGGTGGTATATGATAAAATACTGTTAGAATGGTTTATGATCTTGGTGAACAACAAGAATAAAGAGGTATCAGTAATTCACAGTAAAGCATTTGTTAGAAGCATAAGTATTAAAAACAAACTTTGTAAAAACCCATTTGATCACTGTAACAAATAGAAATGTATAAAATTGTATTAGAAATAAAATAACACCAAGAGGTAAATTTACAAATCAGAGCGGCACTAATGTTAAGTGCAAAGCCTGGCATGTGTTCTGCACATAACATTAGGGCCAATTTAAATTTTGAGCTGAAACCTACAGAGAAGCAGCTACTTGCAAAAGTTGCCACATGGTCAATTTATCCAAAACCACAGTTCCTACAGTTATTGTTGCTGTGTACTATGCAATGTAACTTCCCTGTAGTCTTTTAACACTAGAGTCTACAGTTTGTGGAATAATATTTAAAGAACAGTGCAACAAGAATCAAACTGATACATTCAGGATAACTCACCTTCTTCACTCTCAGCTGTTTCATTGAAGTCCCTCTGAAAGGTAACAGCAGATGACCTCCGTATCCTTTGCAGGGTGACATTTGAGGACTGTTGGCCAGATAGCACAATGTTTCCACGAGATGCTACCTCGTAGTGCAAAGTGAAATTACACGGACAGGTGGACTTCAAGGCAATCCGGGCATCCTCACCCACCTGCCATCAGAAGAGGTGAAACAAGTGACAAGACTCATACTACAATTTATCTTCCTTAATATGCTCTCAGACAGCAGACAACAGGGTCATCTTGCAAAAGTCCAATAGTACAAAATGGATATTCAACTCATAATTATACATAATAGGATAACTCCAGGAAAAACTCTTGGATGAGAATTAGCTATTGCTTTTTACAGTGAAGTTTGGTGGCTGGAATAACACTGACAGAAAATTAAACTATTATACATTTAAATTAAATATCACTTAGTGATATCAACATGTATTGAGTTCATTACAGAATTAAGTAATGACCAACATAGACATTTGCTACATTTTTATCTGTTTATATGTAACACTTATTTTATTTAAAAAAAGGGTAATAAAAGTAGATAATTTACTATTGTATGCATTTTTCTCTACTCTTAATATCTTAATGCATACAGCACAATTTGACAAGGTGGGGGAGATGCACTGAGCCTTGCCTTCCCTCCCGATTTGGCCGGGAGCCTCCCGGAAGCCGCCGACCCCTCCTGTCCCCCTCCGCGATTGCATCCCATAGCGCTGAATCACTTCATTTTAGCCCCGCCCCCTGTTGCACACTGACAGAAATCTCGGCATTGTGTAGCGGGGGTGAAGTAAAATGGCCACGCCCCTGCTTCGAGCACAACCACTGGCCACGCCCCCGATTTTGTCGATCAGACTGCCCCCTCCCAGAAAGGGCAACCAGAATGTCGGCATCTATGCCTTGGAGAGAGATAAAGTGAAGAGAGATAATGGGCTCAATTCAGACCCGCTTGCTAGATGCGTTCGCACACTAGATGCGTATGCAAATTTAGTTAAATAAGGCATTAGCACGCCCACTATGTCTTGGCATGCGATCGCTCTGTGTATGTAGAAACCCACTTGCTCATGTCATCTCCAGGAAGTGTATGCAACCATCGGTACATCGAGTACCATCGGAAGCAAACGCAGCGCTTGTGGCTGACCATACCCTTCCACAAGCACTGCTTCAGTGTGAAATACAGTGTGAACTACAACAAAGTGACGTGTACTATGATGCTGCCTCTTAATTATGCACGCCTCTAAAACGCTGATGAGATGCTCAGGCACGCCTGCGCTCGCACCTCCACTCCCCCGTTTCTAGCGGCCTGCCCATGTCACCACCCACAAACGGCTTCTCCTGTCACTCATTCTGCAGGGCTGTCTATGGGCGGTGAGCGTACGTGAATTGCGATGCATACACATTCACAGAATGCAAACAATTGGCTGGCTGCGAGCGAACGCATCCTAACGAGCGGGTCTGAATCAGGCCCAACTGATCAGCTCCTAACTGTCACTTTTCGAACACAGCCTGTACACTGACAGGAGATGTTTGGTTGGTACTTTATCACTTTTCACTCTCTCTCTTTCCAGGGCTATGTACCAATGTACTAAGCCTTGGAGAGATATAAAGTGGATGGATACAAAATACCAACCAATCAGTTCATAACTGTTACTTTACAGGCTGTGTTTGACAGTTAGGAGCTGATTGGTTGGTACATTATCTCCATCCACTTTATCTCTCTCCAAGGCTTACTATATAGACCCCTTAGTTACATCTCCCCTGAGAAGAAGAGCATCCTAGAATTCCCCAGCCAGATAAAACTGAGATTCTACAACTGAAATGAATGCATTGTTAATTTTCCATTAAAAGCTATGCTGCCACTTTCTTCCCAGATCACATAGCAATATTTAGAACGACATCAGCTAATAATTGTAAAATTTTTCTGTATTTTTTTTTACATTTACCAAATGTTTTTCAACACAGTAGGTGGTGATAACATTATTAGGCTCCTGGCGCTAATAGATGTTAGAAAATAAACCAGCATCATTATAATCAGATGCAAATGTTAGAAGTAAGGCAACTACTTCAAATAAGATAAAACATCAAAACAGAGAAATACACTGCACTAAGTAAATGCCTAAAAAAATGCTAGAGTAGACAGAGTACACTTAGAGGCTCAAATATATGTATAAACAATTTATACAACAAAATGGACACAGTTTAAAACTAGTAGGAAAAATCAGTGTTTAGGAGTTGGTTTTGAGCATATTCCTCAAACCGGACAATCCTGTGTAGGGTATAATAACTCTTATATGATATCACCTCGGGTAGCCCGCTTTGTGTAGCGGCTGGTTTAAATCTACTAGTAATAATCTGGGAGGACGCGACCACGGAGTGGGAAGGTGCGACCCCGGAGCAGATAAGTCGAGGAGAGGGGAGTGAGGAGGGGCAGACCAAGGCCTGGCACAGTAGGTGCAGGGGTTGGGCCGGGCCCTGGGTCTATAGCGCCTACGGTAGTTACGCCACTGGCTGCACGGATCCTTGCATTAGCCCTATGGGAACTCATATTATCAAAAGGCAGTAAATGAGGCTTATGCGGAATCACACAAACACAGCCACTTTGTGTCAGACTCAGAATCAGCCCCAAAGCTCAGACTGGAAGTTCACTCTTACGTTCTTTTTCCATGTTTGTTACACTACTGATAATCATAGAATGTTCAGATCCTCCCTGATTGTACAGTGCTGCAAAATACATTTATAAATAAAGGATAAAAATAATAACAGTACACTCTTGGCACTCACCTGCAATGGGTTTTCAGGTGGCTGAATCAAGAGGTGGCATTTACTTGGAGAATACCAGCTGCTGATGGACAAGTAGTTGGGCAAATACTGCTCTCTTGTGGATTTTCCATCTATCGCTATCACCTTGGACTTTGGAAAAGATGAAAATAAGGTCAGCAACATACAGGAAGAGGAAATAAAAATAATGAAGTGAATGAAACAAAGAGCAGTGAACTAATATATTAATATACAGAGCAATCAAACGTACCTCCAGCCATACATACTGGGCTACTGTTGGGATAGATGGTATCTGGAATTTGACCAAGCCATTCTGGGACACAAGCTCGCTGGTATACACATTATCTTTGGGGGTGAGTTCTGCTTTGATTCGCACGGTAACCCCATCTGCAGGACTACCATCTGGATATGTGACTTCAACCTAACCAGCAGGGGGACAAGGCAATTTACAGTTCACATAAATAGACAAGGCAAGCCTCTGGGGTCTTGGTATTGGAATGATAAAGGTTTTGATATGCAGGCTTCTAGTTATCTCATTACCATGCTCATAAGACATACTGGGGGAGATGTATCAAACCTTGGAGAGAAATAAAAGTACCAACTAATCAGCTCCTAACTGTCATTTTTCAAACACAGCTAAAATAACAGCTAGAAGCTGATTGATTAGTACTTTATCTCTCTCCACTTATCTGTCTCCTCCACTGCATGATAACACAAAAACAAAAACTATTTTATTTTATAGTAGCAGTAATACTAGCTATGCATTACAATGGAGATCCACTAACTCTACTTAAAACAAGAATGAATAGTGTCTGTATAATTGTCCACATCTGCACAGTCATAACTTACTTTTCCTTGGTAAGGCAGGCCTGGCTTGAACTGTTTGCGGGTATCTTTGGTATATTTTATATCAATCAGCTGTTTTTGAACTGGGGTGGTATCATCAAAAGTGACCTGCTTGCTGCCATCTACAGCAGTTACAGTTGCCCAAATATTCACTGTCCCTCGAAAATGCTCTGAGAAGTCTACTGGCATCATATCCCTGGCACAGATGTCAAACACAGATGAACCGTAAATCTGTAAATTGCAAAGAGGAAAATGAGTTTCTTCATGCAGGATATGTAAAATGCATTCACTATATTCATTATGGCTTTTTTATTAGACGTTAAACCACATATATTACTTGGCTCTTGTCAAAGGTGTCTAATTTATTTTTACTTCGATTTTAATTTTTTCAGTTGCTTAATGTTATTTCAAATCAGGTCATGTCAGAGCCCCACCATTCTGTCAGTGAGGTAGACATAACCAGCAGAAAGTGAGCTGTATACAGTAGTTTAAACAATAACAAAAAAAAGTACAAAAAAAATCAACGTACACAATGTTTTAACTCATCTTACAAATACATTTTTTATAAGGTATAAAATTAGCAAAGCTGATTATTCTGAAATGAAGTAGTAAGCTGTGAAATACCAAGTGCCATTATTGTGAACATGACAGTTATGTGTTTATTTGTATTTTTAATATTCGAGGAGTGCTCCTCACTGCCTCTATTTAGCACTGCTGCCAGACACTAGGACCCAGAGCTGCTCGCCATGGAGGCGCGACATCGACCTGCGCCTTCTGCACATGTCCGGCTCCTATGCGAGTCTTTTTCTCCTTTAATTGCCAACCCACTTTACCTTGAGCCAAGAAACCTTGGAAGTCACATGCTCCATTTTGTTGGAGTTGTTACAAATAATAGCTCCAACAATAAGTTATTTATTTTGGTAAAACTTTTGTTCTGATTACTGTCTGTCTCTGTTGTGGTGCAATAGGGGGAATTATAGAGAGAGCCATTATAGAAAAGAATTGGAACAAGAGACACTGCTTTCAGACTCAATGACAGGTGCTAAACAAACAAAAATAAATCTTATTTGTGGTGCCACAAATGCATTTCCTGCAGTGTCATAAAGGCAGAGGCGTAACTAGACTTTTTGGTGCCCTGTGCCAGAAAGAGCATTGGTGCCACTCCTCCCCATATTTTTCAAATAGGGACATAAGATGCACACCCGAAAAAGTACCATGGCCTAATGGGGAAAGGCCAGGGAAGAGATAGGAGAGGCCAGGAGATACAGGGGATAAAAGAAGAAGAAGCTACAAGTGAGGATGATAATAAACAGAAAATTGACAGGCCCAAACAGCGTCCCCTGCCCTGCGGATCCCTGTGCCATGGCACAGGCCGCACTACCCTAGTTACGGCCCTGCATAAAGGGTACACAAGGTCTTACCTCCATGGTTTTCAGCACCTGGTGTCCAATCTCATGTCTATAATAACCTACACCAGTCACTGTCATGTTGATAGTCAGTAATCCACTCACAGGCTTTCCAAATGTGTACCTGAAATAATAGATATATTGATATAAGGGGGCAGACATCTTGTGGAAGGAGGCAGAGGCCTAAATAGAAGTTACTGGGTGACATAATAATATTTTAAAGGATTCTCTCCCCTCCAACCTTATACACACTTACAGGCACACCTGTTCTGCTTCTAAACAAAATGCCTGACAATTACATGTATTACTCATCTGACACAACTTGCCTGATCTATGTATAATTAACTAAGGGCCTGATTCAGAGCCAGACGCTATTTGCGCTCGCTCTTTCAGGAAAAAGGGGTGGCTATTCAAATGAACCGTTCGCTCTTTGCGGTCTGTTCACGCCTCTATGTCTGAACGAGCGAACAAAACTTGCGGTCGTTTTTTGGGAAACTACGCCCCCTGGCCGCTCGCATTCTACGTCATGTCCGCTATTTATTAGATTAATCGACCAGCGTATGAACTGCTCGCTATTCTTGTGGTTGGTTTTTCCTACCGCAATCTTGCGAGCAGTTCTGACTATAAAATAACCCAGTGACGTGGTCAATGACGCTGCTGTATTAATTATTCACACCCATAAAACGCCCGTTTTGACCTTTAAGCACGCCTGCGTTCTGATCTCCACTCCCCGTTTTCAAGCACCTTCCCCTGTTACCACCCACATACGCCTCCTCCTGTCACTCAAAATAGCAGGCATTCGCTATTTAGCGAACAAAGTATTTTCGGCCGCACTGACTGGTTCGCACATGCGTATTACGATCCGTATGCATGCGCAGTTGTGCAAACATCGCTCGGAACGAACGAGCGGCCGCTTACGAGCGGCTCTGAATCAGGCCCTAAGATCCTATTGCTGCTTGAATACATGAATATGCTGGCAGAGCGCAGGCCTGGTCTCATACACATTAGACGATGTGTTGTATGAGCGATATTGGTGAAAGACATTGGGAGTACACACTGAACAATATCGTTTATGATATCTTTCAGTGACGTCCTCCTGCCACATCCCTGAACAGGCACTTTCTGACGATATTGTCAGATTGGCCTGCATGTTTGCACGACAGCAAACATCGTTAATGACCCGAGGGAGCGTGCATCGTTGGTCGTTTCGTGCATACATACTGGACGATATCAACGATATATCATTGAACGTTATCGTTCATATCGTTCACTATTATCTTCTAGTGTGTATGTCCCATTATAGGGATTTCTTAACAGAGAGAGGTACAGTATTCTGACTGGTGTCTGGATTCCATCACCGGCATCCCGACCAATAGGATGGCAACTACATCCCCTAGAGACAAGTTGATGACTAATATATGCGCTTCAACCCAGCAGGGACTTAGCACATACATGCCGACATTTCACTCCCTCCTTCCGGAAGGGAGCTGTTGGGCTTTCTCAGCGGGGGGCGGGTCGCGGTGAAAAGGGGGTGTGGCTCTGTGGTGATGAGCATTTTGTGGTGGAGCATGGGCGTGGCATCGTGATCGCGTCATCGCGGCTCCGCTCCCCTCTTCACAATGCCGTTATTAATGGCACTGTGCAGCCGGGGGCGGGCCACGATGACGCGATTCAATGCGAATCGTGTCACCGGCCCCTCCACTGCCAGGATTTTTATATTAAGTGCAGGGGGGGCGGACGGGTTGCTGGTGTCCAGAAGGCTTGCCTGCCTTCCTGGGAGGTCAGGAGTAGCACCCGATTTTCGGGAGGCTCCCGACCAAATCGGGAGGGTAGGCAAGTATGGCTTAGCATTGCCTGGAAGGCTTCGCTGGGTCCACATTGCCAGAATGGGACCATACCGCTAACGCCATCAAAAAGCAGTAAACTGGCATTACAACTGTTTGCTAAATAAAGAAAGGATGCCTTAAACCTATGGGGTTTTTTTTTCAGAGAGATTATAGTCAATACAGCCACTTACTGTACCTTGCCTGGACTTTTCCCTTCTCACATATGTTTATATCCCGTATATATGAGGGAGGAGTTATTATCAGTTCAAATTTCGGAAGCACTAGAAAAGAAAAATTAGAAATTAATTTTCTATTATACTTTATATTGTTTTATGTTAATTATTAACTCCTGCTGTGCTTAAAGAAATAGATATATATATACGGCAGCACTCAATGTCAAACTTAATGTCAGTGAATGCAGGTGGCCTCCTGATCAGCCACCATATGAGACGCTGACATGCAGACAATTCAAACAATGGTGGCATTCAATGCAAAGAAATTACACTTGCAACTGTGATAACTTACCAACATGTCAATGCTGGATGCATTGTCGTCAGGGTGACGAAAATGTATCCAGCATTGAAACGTTTAACGTCTCATAGATGCAAGGGTCATTTTTTTGCATTGAGTGCCGCCGTTGTTTGAAATTTTATATATATATATATATATATATATACATTCTCTACCTGACAGAAGATTTATTTCTCCCAGAAGCCAAACACTCTGGCACTCAAATATTATGGAAAGTATTTCACATTTTTTATATCTAGCTGATGACTGATAGCACTAATATACAGTAAATAAAGTTAGGAGGCAAACTCCGATATATTAAAGTTCATACATGTTAGATGTGATACATTTTAATACTATTCCATATACAGTAACTGTCTGGTACATGAGATGAAAGTGCTAGCTCTAGAGAAAATATTATTTTCGCGGGTTGAGAACTGGATATAGGAAAGACACATGGTAGTTATAAATGTAACATATATTGAAACTGGGCTAATGTAGAGTAATGTACAGCAAGATATTAACTATCTACAGAATGATATAGACAAAGGCCCTGATTTAGACCCGCTCGCTGCCGCAGGCAGCTCGCAGGGTCTGTGGGCGTTTTTTTTCATTTCTTTTTTTTTACTCCAGGCTGCTCGCAAAGCTGTGGGTCTCCACCCACAGCTTGTGCGAGCAGGAAGGAAGCCTGTCGCGATTATTGCGACCATCGGGCTTGCGACGAGACCCTGGGGTAGGGTCTCGGCTTCCGTAAGCCCGAGTGGGCTCCCTGTTCTAATAGAGCAGGATGTCCACTACTGACATCACTATTGATGTCAGTAGTTCCTCCCACAAACACCAGGCGTTCCTAAGGGAACGCCTATGTTTGTGCAGCCATCCCCCCCACCCACCTACAAAACGGGGCGAGCTGTCACTCACCATCGACAGCCACCCTGTCTTGTAGCGAGCCCTGCAGCGACTGACGTTCAGTCGCTCGACGGAGCTCGCGCACGCTGGACGCGAAGCGTGCACAGTAGGGAACAATTGAGCTGCTTGTGAGCGCTGTGTGCTTGCGAGTGGCTCTGATTTAGGCCGAAACTAACAACATATTAATGCCAGTTACTCCCTGGCATAAATAAATTGCCAGTGACATTTCATGTCAAATACAATACTATCCACTGATTACTCCTGCAGTAAGGAAGAACCATTGGAACCAATAAGTTCCTATACAGGTCTTTACAGACATTGGGAGACACGTCTACTGCAATATTATGGTTTTCACTCTATACCCTTTATCATAATGCGTTTAACTACCTAATATCACTTGATGTTCCAGTTATTAATGTCCTCAAGCTTGATGAGCTTTTACCAAATACAATTTCTGCACAAGTAAATATTTCCCCATTGGGCACCTCTGTTTCTCTAGACACATATGTGAGGTTAATATATAGATTTGTATAATTAATTATTTGTATCCAGGATCATAAAGAGGAAAATTGTTATCAGGAAGGAATTACTTTACCTCTTTGAACCTAAGCTGATAAGTATCTTACTATGGGGCTGACTCTGAGTTGGGAGCAAAGCAAGAAAAAACAAGTAACTTTGGGCCTGATTCAGGGGTGTATGTATCTGTATGGTAATGACACGGCCCATGGGCGTCCTATTGAGATGCCCACAAGCCACAGCATGAGTCAGATGCTGTGCACACAAAGGTGCACCATCGATCGGACATCAGCTGCACCATTGGACAGTCTATCAACCCTATGGTTGTCCCTGGCACGCCCCCATCAGACACCCTCCCAGTCACCACCCAGTAACACTTATCAGAATTCAATGGATCTTCATGCAGTTCCAATTTGCATCCCGCCATGGTAACCATTGGGACGCATGCGCAGACGTAAAACACTGGGCGCTTGCACCTCTGTATCTGGATAAACCATGTTGCAATGCAAGGGGGGCAAATGCTAATTATTCTAAAACATTTTCTTTTGGAAAGTCCAGAAAGTAGAACTGGAATATCATCAAGATAAAAGAAGAATATTTGACATATCTCTAATACTGTAGTACGTTAAAAATATGGTGGCCACTGAATGTCCTTTATGGTGGTCATTGGGATGCTGTCTATGCTGTATAGTAGTCACTGGCATGCTATCTGTACAGTATAGCAATCACTGTAATGTTGTCTGTGCTGTATTGTGGTCACTGGGATGTTGTCAGTGTTGTATTGCGGTCACCAGAGTGCTCTGTGCTTTATGGCAATGTGAAAATCAGTATGTCAGACATGGTGGTTGTGTAAAGGGTCCAGGGTGTGCCTTTTCCTTTTGTGCCATTTTTCTTTTATCTCGTTTGCTACAATATCCTTTTAGGCTAAGAGCCCATATCTAAAGACAGCAGTATTAGTTATTTCTACCAGGACAGCACGGTCAGGTTATCCCTATTGGATTTTTACAACTTTGAACCAGCAGTACAACAGGCTACCAAGGTCCTATACACCTTCCAGTTTTGCTCTGCGATGGCACACCTACTGCATACCATTTCTATATTCAGAACGGGTGCATGGTCATAGTCCCTGTCAGCTTTTCCTGCTCCCTGATTATGGTGTTCCCCCCCCCCTGTCATTTTATTTAGGATCCGCCACTGCCTCCCATCCAGTCTTAGTCTAGTCATCCCAGACCCAATCTCTTCCCAGCCAGTCAGAGTCTGAACCTCCCGACTTCTTCCCTACTAGCCAGTCTGAGTCTGACCCTCCCAACTTCTTCCCTCCCAGCCAGTCTGAGTCTGACCCTCCCAACTTCTTCCCTCCCAGCCAGTCTGAGTCTGACCCTCCCAACTTCTTCCCTCCCAGCCAGTCTAGAGTTTAAGAAGCTCTAACCTGTCCCAATCTGTCAGAACATGCATGTCAGGTGGTAGCTGCGCGTTGTCTCTAGCCAGGCAGAGTCTGCCTCTGCAGCACCAGACAGAGAACTGGTCCTGCTCCAGTGCTTCTGTCAGGGAGGGGGAATTCCACTGTTCACAAGATAAATTTGTTCCAGTTAATGAATTCTCCACATGAAATCATTTAATGAAAGCCGAAGGACTCTTTTATGGATGTCCTCTTAACATTGTAATGGATTGTACTTTGGCTTGTGCAGTTGACATAAGTAGTTATACATTTTAACTTTTTCTGATTGGGACTTTCTTAATTATTTATTTATTTATTATTTATTACCAGTTATTTATATAGCGCACACATATTCCGCAGCGCTTTTACAGAGAATATTTGGCCATTCACATCAGTCCCTGCCCCAGTGGAGCTTACAATCTATATTCCCTATCACATGCACACACACATACACACTAGGGGTAATTTTGTTAGGAGCCAATTAACCTACCAGTATATTTTTGGAGTGTGGGAGGAAACCGGAGTACCCGGAGGAAACCCACGCAAGCACAGGGAGAATATACAAACTCCACACAGTTAGGGCCGTAGTGGGTATCGAACCAACGACCTCAGTGCTGTGAGGCAGTAATGCTACCATTACACCGTCTGTGCTGCCCATCAAACACATTATTTATTCACTATTTATTAAAGCTAATTTGGTTGTTTTTTTTAAAATCTCTTCCACATCCAGATAAAGCAAGACAGCAAGAGTTTTGGAGGAGTTAATGGCATGAATAAGATTAATAGTGTGTCTTGTATTGTCCCTTTACTGTTGCACCAGAATGAATCCCACCTGATCGTTAGGGTAGCACTAAGTTTAGACGTGACGCAAGAATCCTGGGATAAACTTTAACATCTGTATTTAACAGCAAAATCTTTAGAGCAGTTGGATGGATTTTCCCTGCTTCTGGATCACAATGATCTTGGCCTTAAGAGCCTGACGTGAGAAGCAAGCGCTTATCCGAATGCTATTGAAGAAGGCAGAGAGATACAAATACATTTATTATTTTGCATACAGGGTAAATACTGGCTGCTGTTGCATGTAACCCACAAATACTGGGCAGCTTTATATTTACACCGCAATTTAGATTTGAGTTTGTATAACCTTCTCACATCTAAATCTCTCTACACATTATAAATCTGCCCCACCTGCAGTGCAGCATGGTTTTACCAAGATGTAAAGTTACCTGCTCATTTTTTGCTTTGCTCCCAAATCAGAATAAGCCCCTATATGTTTTGTTTTGCCTTTTTCTATGTAATAATGAAGGCTTCCACTCACCATATTTCTGCACAGCAAATGATTTGTTAAAAGTATGGCCTTGGGTTTCTGCAAAAATCAGCCATTCCCCAAATACAGGTTGGTCAGAAAGAGGAAAACTCATGTTAACAATACCTGAAAAATGGAGAAAGAATTAGAAATAGTGATGGGAACTCGCATTTTATATATGCACATTGGGATGTATTATTGTTTCATTTATTATGATCTGAGGCATAATATTTCTTGCTTTCTGGGAATAGAGATTATGGTGAAAATTCCAATACACCAAAGGCAGGCAATGAAGAAACATTTAGCAACATTTATTATTATTATTATTATTATTATTATTATTATTATTATTTATATGGTGCCACAAGGGTTCCTTAGCCTCACAAAGTAGTTATATTCCCTTTCCATTCCATTTCCCATTAAGTAATTAAAAAGGATCTAAGAGATTGTATACACAATCTCTTGTTGTGGTGGATATTTATAAGTTACTTTGTTTTCAGGGTCAAACAATCATAAAAAATAATGATGATAGACATGCATACCAAACAGAAGGGTAAAAATCTACATATATAACATCAAGATGGTTAAATCATTAGATTTATGGACCTGGATTTTCTTACATTTTCAAATTGAGAGTGGGCTGGGAGGGGTAGTGGGATACATAAATCACAGGGGCTTTAGGTAGGTCTACAGAGCTGTAGTGAACCAGAACCACATTATTATTGTGAGTTACTTATGGTCTCCAGGTCTTAAAATATGACTTTACCTAGATATTAATAATAGTAATCATATATTCCATACAGTAGGAATAGCATCATCAGTGTACCACAGCTGCAATAGAAGGAGGGTTTTCAGAATTCCAATTGGCAGCTAATTGACAAATAGCAGCTAGGTTCGTGTGGCAAATAACCTTGGATTGATTTTATATTGTGCCTGTGGGATCCAGGGGCAACAAGTATTTGAAAGATAAAAAGAGTTTGAGCAAAATAATGAAGTGCATCGGACTTCTCAAGGCCGACCAATAGTTTGATCATTTAAGACAGGCCCAGCAAATATTTAAAATGTGCCTGGGGCCTGCGTCTTCTCAAGAAACATTTTACGTAACACTGATGGAGCATGGTACCACCTGTAGAAAAGCTTCTATCACCATTCTCCGTCAATTGGTTCACCAACCTAGTGTACCTCACAGATTCATGAGGATCACCAGCTGGCAAACCAGAGACTTAGAGCTCTAAGTACAGAAAAGAGACAAGTCTGTGAGTGGAAGTTTGCCTTTTGCACATGGACTCAAAACTAGTAAGAGGTCTCATTGTTAACTGGGATTTTGGAGAGTGTACAAATGTCTTATCTGTGAGAATTTCAGAGATTCTGAGGGTATTGAAAATTGAGCTTATGACGATGACTGACTGAGTTTACTGAAAAACCTGACAACACCAGCTAACCCAAGAGGTAGACAATGAATCGTTGAAGACCCATGGAAAAGGCAGAGTTACTAAAAATAGGAATTAGTGGAGATGGTTCCGGCCCAAGATTGTAAGAACTGTTAGCTTGGCCCTAGATTGATAAAAAGAGGGCTACTACCTGACGGGCATTTGCAACACTGGGGTGATGTGTGTGATCTAACCACAGTAGAGAGGAAAGTGAGGGCATGTGAATGCGATTTGCCTCTATGGCAGCCCTCACTTTGCTGTGGCTTTTGTTTGGACATGTACCGTGCATCTGGAAAGTATTCACGCCGCTTCATTTTTTCCACATTTTGTTATGTTACAGCCTTATTCCAAACTGGAATAAATTATTTTTTGTCCTCAAAATTCTACACACAATACCTCATAATGACAGCATGTAAAAAGTTTTTTTTTAATTTTGCTAATTTAATTAAAAAACCCACTAAGAAATCACATGTATATAAGTATTTATGGTCTTTGCCATGAAGCTCAAAATTGAGCTCAGGTGCATCCAGTTTTCACTGATCATCCTTGAGATGTTCCTACAGCTTAATTTTAGTCCACCTGTGGTAAATTCAGTAGATTGAGCATGATGTTGAAAGGTATACACCTGTCTATATAAGGTCCCACACTTGACAGTGCATGTCAGAGCACAAACCAAGCATGAAGTCCAAGGAATTGTCTGTAGACCTCCGAGACAGGATTGTCTAGAGGCACAAATCTGGGGAAGGGTACAGAAAAATATCTGCTGCTTTGAAGGTCCCAATGAGCACAGTGACCTCCATCATCCGTAAATGGAAGAAGTTCGGAACCACCAGGACTCTTCCTAAAGTTGGCCGGCCATCTAAACTGAGCGATTTGGGGAGAAGGAGAACGCGATAGTCACTCTGTCAGAGCTACAGCATTCCTCTGTGGAGAGAGGAGAACCTTCCAGAAGGACAACGATCTCTGCAGCAATCCACCAATCAGACCTGTATATTAGAGTGGCCAGACGGAAGCCACTCCTTAGTAAAAAGCACATGGCAGCCCACCTGGAGTTTACCAAAATGCACCTGAAGGACTCTCTGGTCTGATGAAACAAAGATTGAACTCTTTGGCATGAATGCCAGGCGTTATGTTTGGAGCAAACCAGGCACCGCTCATCACCAGGCCAATACCATCCCTACATTGAAGCATGGTGGTGGCAGCATCATGCTGTGGGGATGATTTTCAGTGGAAGGAACTGGGAGACTAGTCAAGATAGAGGGAAAGATGAATGTAGCAATGTACAGAGACATCCTGGATGAAAACCTGCTCCAGAGCGCTCTTGACCTCAGACTGCGGTGACGGTTCATCTTTCAGCAGGACAATGTCCCTAAGCACACAGCCAAAATATCAAAGGAGTGGCTTCAGAACAACTCTGTGAATGTCCTTGAGTGGCCCAGCCAGAGCCCAGACTTGAATCCAATTGAACATCTCTGGAGAGATCTGAAAATGGCTGTGCACCGACGCTTCCCATCCAACCTGATGGAGCTTGAGAGGTGCTGCAAAGAGGAATGGGCGAAACTGCCCAAAGATAGGTGTGCCAGGCTTGTGGCATCATATTCAAAAAGACTTGAGGCTGTAATTGCTGCCAAAGGTGCATCAACAAAGTATTGAGCAAAGGTTGTGAATACTTATGTACATGTGATTTCTTAGTTTTTGTTTTTTTATTAAGTTTGCAAAAATCTCAACAAAAACTTTTTACACGTTGTCATTATGGGGTATTGTGTGTAGAATTTTGAGAACAAAAATTAATTTATTCCATTTTGGAATAAGGCTGTAACATAACAAAATGTGGAAAAAGTGAAGCGGATGCACTGTAGAACATGAGTTATCTAGATCACAATTCTTTTATTTATTAGTGCACATGTGGTAACATCAGATATAGTTTATTGGAAGAATTATATATTGTGACTATCTAAAATAATTTCTGGACATTGAACTCACCACAGCAGATTGGTTGTAAATCTGTCCACTGAATAATCCTGGACCCTCGTGGATCCTGAAAGTAAAGGAGGCAATGTAATAAGCAATATAATGGTGGTTAGCGTGACAATACAGGTTCCTAAATGTAGCCACCAGTTTTTCGTGCAACCTAATTAAAATCCTAAAAGTGTCAGTAGCCAAAACAAAACCTTCTGTTTGCATTACTTTAGATTTGTTTAAACCTTTTCTTTAAGAATAATGGATAGTTTGGGTCAGAATATTTTCCATATTTAATTATGTTATTAGGAAACTGAGGGCCTGATTCAGCTTTGGGAATAGAGTAAGATATAGCAAGTAACTGTGAACCAGGACAAACCATGTTGCAATGCAAGGGGTGCAAATAAATTTTATTTTGCATGCAGGGTAAATACTGGCTGCTTTTGCATGTAACCCACAAATACTGCACAGCTTTACTTTTACACTGCAATTTAGATGTCAGTTTGGACACCCCCTCCCAAATCTAAAGGGGCCTATCCATTAGAAGACTTTTTTGTGAAAGACCAAAGACTCTTCCTGCCAACAAAAAGTCTTTCATGCAAAAAAATCTTTCACAAACATGAAAGACTTTGTGAACGATATATTTAAAGACCAAGGACCAAGGATTGTTGCTGAAGAGACAAGGGAGTGGAAATTTTTAATGAATGGAGTGAATATTCATTAAAAAAAAGTTGTTTGTCGTTCGCTGTTGGTCGTTCTCTGCATATCCACTGAATGACTTTTCTAAAGTCGTTCAGCAATATGCAGAAAGACTTCTTTTGTCATTTTCGGGAGTTGTTTGTTTTCGCAGGATGTTTGCAGCCTATCCATTAGACAACTTTTTGAATGATCTGACCAAAGCCTCCTGGTTTTGGTCGGATCGTTCAAAAAATCGTGTAATGGATAGGCCCCATAACTCTCTCTGAACATTTTAAATCTGCCCCACCTGCTGTGCAGCATTGTTTTACCAAGGTAATCAGTTACTTGCTATATTCCCAAAGCTGAATCAGTCCCTGAGTGTGTTAGACTGTATGATGTACTCTATAGAAGGCTCTGAGTATCTCATTTATAGCTCTTTTACCTTTTGTATAAAGTGTTTTTTTTACTTTATAGACTTTGAACAGCACTTCACTGGTTAAAAAAACTAAAGAAAACTTACCAATATATAAGCTTCAACCTGTAATAGAAACAACAACATTTCAATAAGGAAATCAGATAGGGAATACTAAGCGCCTGATTCAGAGATGGCAACTGTTACCGATGCTAACATAATCCAATGCAGTAGGAGGCGTCTGATTACAAAAGACGCCTCCTGCCAGCATCGCAGATCCCAGTGCTGCATTCAAAGATGCAGCATCAGATCACTATCACGGCCAAGCGTACTCGGATTGGGCGATGGAACTACTCAGCCAGGGCCAGGAAACTTGTGTCGGTAGATGCAGATCCCGGCCCTGGCAGGCCCCCGCTTTGTAAAACTGCTCCTGTTACCACCCGTAATTGGCCGCAGCATGTCAACCATACGGCTTTGGTGGGCACTGTGAGCACTCTTATGTGACCCATTCAGCACATTCGCAGAACAGGTCGGAGATGTACGCAAACCCTTGGGTTACTGTACATCTCTGAATCAGGCCCGTAGTTCACTCAGTAACATTAACATACATTTTACTATAAAAATACAATCGAAAAGACTGTTTTAATTATAGTGGCCAAACAATTAATCCTCAAATATTGGATATCCCGTTCTGCCCCCACTTTGACTGAATGGAAGATTGTAGAAGATTTACTCTGAAAGATGTATGGCTGCTTTTAACATAGAAAATGGAGTTGTGGCCTTTTTCAGAATATGGGGAATCGGATCATACGTTGAGTGTTTACCAACCCAACACAGGCTAGTATTTGTAAGGTATTTGTACATGCAGAATGGATCTTGTTACGACAGGTGATCTAGTGCGACCACACCTTCTAGTTTACCTAACTGTATTTTATTATTTTTTCAACATTTCTCGTTGGTTACGTAAAATAGGATTTTTGGGTACTTACCATTGAATCCTTTTCTCTGAGTCAGGCTGGGGGACACTGGACCATGGGTTGTAGGTGGGAAGGCATGGATTTGGCACTAACACTGAAATCTATAACTCCTCCCCTCCCCTGACTTCAGTACAACTTCAGAAGTGCCTGGTAAGGAGAAGCAATACTCAGTGACACTGTCACTCCGAAAAATAAAAATGAAATTGACGGTCAATATGACCCAAAATCATAACTCATACTCAATACCGCTGAGCATGGGGGAGGGAATGCAGTGTCCCCCAGCCTGACTCAGAGAAAAGGATTCAACGGTAAGTACCCAAAAATCACATTTTCTCTTTCGTCTGAGCTGGGGGACACTGGACCATGGGATGTTCAAAAGCAGCCCCCATGGGAGGGAACGCTCATATTGCCCGACCAGAGAACTGTACGCCCAAAATGGGCATCCCCGGAGGCAAAAACATGAAACCTGTAGAACCGCACAAACGTGTGGACAGAGGACCAGGTAGCTGCGCGACAAACTTGTTCAGTCGAAGCCCCGTGACGCGCCTCCCGGGAGGCCGCCACGGCCCTAGTGGAATGAGCCAACACCCTAGCTGGTGTCGGGTGCCCCACCTCTGAGTAAGCCCTTGAAATAACTGAGCGGAGCCATTTTGCAATGGTCTGCTTTGTGGCTGGCCAGCCCTGTTTGTGGGTGTCGTAGAGAACCAATAGAGAGTCTGTCTTACATAAGATCGAAGTTCTGTCTAAATAAATGCGTAGGGCCTGGACAACATCCAACAGTGATAGATCGTCCTTGTCCCCTGAGGACTCTGAAGATTAGAAAACAGGAAAAACAATCTCCTTGTTTAAGTGGAAGGATGAAACCACTTTTGATTGAAAAGAAGGAACCGTCCTTAGCACAGCCCTATTGTCATGGAAAACAAGAAAAGGTGGTTTTCTAAGACAAGGCCCCCAACTCAGAGACCCGCCGAGCCGAGGCAATGGCCATAAGAAAAAACACTTTCCACGTTACGAACCGAAGGTCCACGGATTCCAAAGGTTCAAACGTAGCCTGCTTAAGAGCCGACAGAACCAGGGGCAAATCCCATGGCGCTACTGGTGGTTGAAGCGGAGGCTGTATTCGCAAGACCCCCTGTAAAAAAATCTGCACCTCTGGGATGAGAGCCAGACACTGCTGAAAGTAAACGGAGTGAGCCGAAATCTGTACCTCCAAAGATTGAAGCCGTAAGCCAGCCTCCAGACCGCCCTGCAGAAATGCTAAAAACCTTGGCAGGCAGAACTGGGCAGTATGTACTCCCCGCTGCTCACACCACACAATATAGGTTTTCCAAACCTTGTGGTAGTTCTGCGCGGAAACCTGCTTCCGCGCCCAGAGCATGGTCCTAATAACTGAAGGGGGAAAAAGCCCAGTCTCAACAATCAGGCCATTAAAGCCAACTGAGGTAGGCCCTCATGACAGAATGGCCCTGTAGCAGAAGATCTGGATGCAGAGGCAGACGCCAACCCGGCCCTGCGGCTAGCCTGAGAACCGTGGCGAACCACGAGCGGCGCGGCCAGTTTGGAACCACTAGGATGACTGAAACCTGCTGCTCCCTGACTCGATGGCGTACTCTTTGTAACATGGGAATTGGAGGAAAAATGTAGGCCAGACAGAAGTTCCAGGGAACTGTCATGGCATCCAATGCAAATGCCAAAGGATCTCTGGATCTTGCACAAAATTGAGGGACCTTGCAATTGTGGCGAGACTCCATCGGGTCCACCTCCGGCAGCCCCCATCTCTGGAACAGCTTCTGGAAAACCTCCGGGTGGAGAGACCACTCCCCTGGCAGGAACGTAGTCCTGCTGAGGTAGTCTGCCTCCCAATTCTCTACCCCCGGTATGAAGACTGCTGAAATTAACGGGAGGAACGTCTCCACCCAAGAGAGAATGAGACTTGCCTCTGTCATGGCAAGTTCGCTTTTGGTTCCGCCCTGTTGGCTTACATATGCCACTGCTGTGGCGTTGTCTGACTGGATCCTCACTGGTCGGCCAGCTAGGAGGGCCTGAGCCCCACACAATGCCCGATAAATGGCCCAAAGCTCCAGCATATTTATAGGGAAACCTTACTCTGATGACGACCAGGTCCCCTGGAGACAGAGGTTCTCTGTCACCGCTCCCCAACCTTTGAGACTTGCGTCTGTGGTAACAATAATCCAGTTGGGAGTCACCAGGGACCGACCCTGGAAAAGGTGATCGGTAATCAGCCACCAGCGAAGTGACTGACGAGTGCTGTCTGACAGAACCAGCAACTGAGAAGAAAGGTCATCTGAGCAGCCCATCCAATTCCGGAGAATCTCCCACTGGAGAATCCGTGAATGGAATCGGCTGTACTGGATGGTCTTGAAGGTAGAGACCATCGTGCTTAGTAACCTCATGTCCAGCCAAACGGATGGCCGAAGGGCAGACAGCACTTTCCTGACTAATGGCCTGATTCAGAGCCGCTAGCTGCTGGCAAGCCCATGGAGACCACCCACAGCTTGTATGAGCAGCCTGGAGATGGTCGCGATTATCGCGCCAATCGGGCTTGCGACGAGACCCTGTGGGAGGGTCTCGGCTCCCGCAAGCCCGAGTGGACTTCCTGCTCTAATAGAGCAGGAAGTCCACTACTGACATCACGAGTGATGTCAGTAGGGCCGCCCACAAATGCCAGGCGTTCCTTTGGGAACGCCTGCGTTTGCTCAACCACCCCCCTTACCCGCCTACAAAACGAGGCGAGCTATCAATCAACATAGACAGGCGCTCCGTCTTGTAGCGAGCCCCGGAGCAACTGAACTACAGTCGCTCGCTAGGGCTCACGCATGCGCACGCCGGACACGGCGCATGTGCAGGGGGCAAACATCGACCCGCTTGCGAGGCATGTGCGCTTGCGAGCATGTCAGAATCAGGCCCTAAGTCCTGAAGGGCCCGGGCAAGAAAACCCTTTCCAGTGCTGTATCGAAGATCACCCCCAAAAACGTCAGATGTTGGCACAGCCTGAGGTGACTCTTCTCGAGATTCAGTATCCACCCATGATGCTGTAACACCTGCACCGTGTGATCCAGGTGGAGCTGAAGTTGGGCAGCGGAATCCGCCTTTACTAGCAAATCATCCAAATAGGGAATCTGTCGTTATAACCTCGGAATGCAGTAAGCTTGCCATTGCTGCCTGGAACTGGTAATGGGCTCTTCCGACCGCGAACCTGAGTAGATTCAAAATCGACCGATATGTGCCATTGGGTTTCTGGACTAGGAACAAGTAAAACCCCTGTTCCTGTTGAGATTGTGGAACAGGAACTATAATCCCTTCTGAACAGAGGGAACTGATAGCCTGGTTTAAGGCCCATCTCTTCTCCGGCTCCCTGGGTAATGCTGTAGCGAAGAAACATTGTGGCGGCTGCCCCCTTAGGTCGATCACATAACCTCGGGAGAAAATGCCCCTTACCCAGGCATCTACTCCCGAAGCTACCCATCTGTCTTGGAAAAGAAGGAGACCAGATGGGCTGAGATCCTGTCAGGTATTCGGCTTCTCAGATGCCCTAGCACCCGGGCACCTGAATGTGCCGGAGAATCTACCCCAGGGGGCGGACCCCCTACTGGGAAAAAAGCGTCATTTGGCCCCCTGACCTCTAATCGTTCCCCCTCCTTGAAAGGAAGAACGGAAGACTTGGAGACGTGAGCCCTTTAGTTTCTGAGGCACCACACGCAGAAAAGTGCTCTTTCCACCTGTCGCCTGGAATATAATAGTATCAAGCTCAGAGTCGAACAGGATGCCTCCACAAAAAGGCAGTGACTCTAAAGCGCGTTTAGATTTGGCATCCACCTCCCAGACGCGAAGCCAGAGTGTTCTGCGTGCCGCGACTGCGGTGGCTGAGACTCTAGAGGAAATCTGCGCTCCATCTTGTGCAGCCTCACACACACAGTCTGTAGCCGCACGTATCCGGTCCTGCCAGTACCAGTAAGTCCTCTCTGGATGAGTCACCGGCAAGGCCTGCCACTAATTTGTCAGCCCACTTCTCCATGGCTCGAGAGACCCATGCAGATGCAAAAAATGGACGAACAACCACTACGGCGCCCATAAAAATACTCCTAAGGCATCCCTCCAATTTTTTGTCCAGTGAATCCTTAAAGGAGGCCGCCCCTTGGACCGGCAGAGCAGTGTGCTTTGCTAAACGAGCCACAGCCGCATCCACTCTTGTAGGCAGCTGCCACTTAGTGACCTGCTTCTGTGGAAAGGGACAAACGGCTACAAACTAATGAGGAGTAGCATACTTTTTATCTGGGATCTTCCAGGCTTCCTCTACCAGATCTGAAAGATCCTGAGACACTGGGAACCAAACGACCCTCTTATGTCTCCGCTTAAACGGCCCTTCCGCCCTAGCTGAGGCATCAAGGTCCAAAGACTGTCGTACTGCCATAATAAAGTCCTCTACGCCCTGACTTGATGCAGAGTCTGAACCTTCCTCATCGAACAGAACCTCCTCTTGGAGTTCCCCCTCTTCCTATTCTTCCTCCCCCTTGGGATCTGACTCCAACAAGATACTGGATGTAGGAGGACGCTTATGCATAGTGCGTAGTTTAGACTCAAAGAAGCGTTCCATAAAGGCCAATACTTTCTCGACCCCTACCGCCGAGCGCTCCATGGTACGGACCCAAGGAGGATCAGGACCCTGGTAACCAACCCCTGCAACAGCAGGCGGTGAGGGCAAAACAGGTGCTGGCGCTGCTTGGGCTAATTCCTCTCTACGGCGGAGCAACGTCACCAGGTCAGAGAGTGAACGGCTCATAGCCTGAGCCCATGCCGGCTCCTCCGTAAGCGGAGTGGCTCCCCCAGCTGGCTGCACACACATGTGGGCCCCAGCTGACAGTCCATACACAAATTCCCTGCATCCAGTTATCCACACGGCAATGTAGTCTGACACTGGGCACATGTAAAAAATATAGCCCTTTGTGGACTTTTTGGCCGTCATTAGAGCTCTTTCCACCTGCACTGCCCTGCCGCAGCAGTCAGCCCGGAAAGGAAAACAAAATTCAAAAAATATAACACGTGGCAATGAATATGCAAACACTCCAAGCAGGCACAAGAACAGATTACAGTAATACTGAAAACTACTTATGTCACGGCCAGGGTTTCTCGGCATGGTGGTCTTCGGGTATTACCTGTGAGGTCACTATGGCGGGGGGTGTCTGGCGGTGGCGCTGGTGTTTGGCGAGGGGCATTGGCTGCGCGTGTTTCTGTGCGGGCACATTGTCACTCAGGGCTGGTGTTTCCATTCCGTTTGACATGGACACCGCCATCTTGCCTTCTGACCATGTGATTCAACTGCCCAATCTTGGTGAGTCATGTGCTCCTCTCAGCCAGTCATAGCGCGGCATGGGGTATTTAGGAAGGTTCAGAGCCTTCCTTCATTGCCAGTGCAACGTGTATCTCAGCCTAGCTGAGAGGGAGTTCTCTGTGCTCACCTCTTGTTACCTGTGAAAACGCTACCTTCCAGCCTGCTTGTCAGCTCCAAAAATCCGCTGGACTATCCTGCATCCTCCACTACCTTTTCACCTGCCTGAGGGGGTCATTCAGGGACGCTCGCAAACGGGTCAATGTTCCCCCACTGCGCATGCGCACGACGGAGGGAGCTCCGGGTCTCGCACCAAAGGGGGCGTGCTGTCGATGTTGATTGACAGCACGCCCCCTTTGGTGGGCGTGCTGGGGCGTGCCTGCCAGACGGAGGCGTTCCCATGGGAACGCCTACCATCTGAAGCCGGCCCCACTGACATCACTAGTGATGTCAGTGGGAGTGATTTTGGCTCTGATAGAGCCAAAATCACTCCAGGGCTTGCGGCAACGAGACCCTACCGCAGGGTCTCCGTCGCAAGCCCGATGGTCGCGATGGTCAAGACCATCGCGACCATCATCATGGACGCTCGCATATGCCGTGGGTGGTCACTCCATTTTCATGGAGGAGGGCACTGATTCAGAGCGAGCGCTCTGGTCAGAGCGTTCGGCTCTGAATCAGGCCCTGAGTGCCTGAGCCTGCTGACACCCTGCACCTTGCCTCCATTTCACTCCCAGCTGGACTCATCACCTCTGCCTGTGTTTTTTCAGCTCACTAACCTGCATACTGGACTGTTCTTATCTGCCACTATCTGGACATTCTCCCATTATCCTCACTACAGTTTTCAAGTGCACTTTAGTGCTAAACCTGGACTTTTGCTTTTGCCATTCCCATGTCTGCTAAATCACTCATTAAAGATTCTACCTTTTTATTTAAATCCGCTTCTGTGTCTGCTCCTGTCACCACCCTGGGTCCACAACTAACACAGAACATTACAACTTAGCTGTACACTGCAGAAGGAAAGGAGCTTGCTCTGTCCTCCCTCCATGCTGTTCAGGCTTGTGTCCTGTGATCAGACTTCCTGGGAGCCTGCATTTTGCCACTAGAGAACGTGGGGAACCAGCAGCCATGGCTCCTCCCCCTGTCATACTGAAGCAAGCCTCACTGCTCCTTCCTTCAAGTGTTACTCCCCTCATTGGGGAAAGCACTTGGACTTACCCGCATTTACCTACAGCACCTGGTATTCCCAGGTGGTCCCCCATCTAAGTAATAACCAGGCCCAACACTGCATAGTTTCCAAGAACAGCATGTCCAGTGTGGTGTTGCTGTAAGTCTCACCTGCGGTCAGGAGCCGCCGACAAGAAACCCGGTAAAATGGCGCCCGCCATCCAGGACCACGCTGACTGCCTGCACCTCTACCAGGTAACAGCAGCGCGCTATCCCCGGGCCCAGACGGCCTCTTCAAAGACCGGAGTGTGTGGAATGGGGAAAGCGCTCAGCGCCATCCCCCCCCTTAGATGAGGCTCTCACCGCCGCTTTACACTCTAGCTGTGTGCTGCTATAAGCAGCGCACAGTACCTATAGTAAAACATACACATAACATTACAAATAAAGGAAAATCCCTACGCTAAACCAGGGCTGCAGAGCAGAGTGCCTCTCTCTACAGGCACTAAACTTACACTGAAGTCAGAGGTTGCAGAGGGGAGGAGTTGTAGATTTCAGTGTTAGTGCCAAATCCACGCCTTCCCACCTACAACCCATGGTCCAGTGTCCCCCAGCCCAGACGAAAGAGAAAATACTTATTCCTGACTCATTTTTCCTTAGGTCCCCTCGACCACTTTGGGTTGAATTTGTATTTTTTACCTCCAAGATATATAGATTATATATTTTATTTTACCTTTCTACACGGACCCTACTGTGGCATGGGTACAATATACATACTCTATGTTATGTCTTACACTAATGTTTTGCTCACTTGTATATCTATGTCTCTGTATATTTGGTACTTTTGTTTGCCTTTATGTGGTTCTTTTCCTCATTCTTTAAGAATATTGTTTATATTCATACAGTTTTGCTTTTTATGGTTTTTTTTTCTGTACCATTGTACCATTTTTATCTGTGTTACTGTACAAATTAAAAAACACAGCGATTTCTATTTTTGTTCTTTGTCAATAAATAATTTAGACTAGTACTAAGGTGCTGTATTTTGCTTTATTCTTGACAAGTATATTGTATATTTTTCTTCTTGCTGTACAATAAACAGAATTAAAAAAAAAACATAAAATCTTGAAATCTTTGCTTTCAATTGCTAGACAAGTTGTTCTAGTGCTTTTGTACATTATAGAACAATCATGAGTTTCTGAAAACTTTTCTATAAAGGTACAATGAAGTACAATATGGGGTGCACTATATTAGACAGCTATTCTAGTTATTAGTAACAGAAATATACTATATCAAAATCAGAGTCAGTTATAATTTGAAAAGTTGTCCAGTTTTCATAGTGCAACACTAAAGCGTGAACCATAACTGGAATCCTTCTAATTTTATCACCGTTTGTTATCCATATAGGTATTTTATCTCTGTAAAGGTAATTTATGCTTCAGAGGAAATTGTTAATGGAATAAACGTGAGTTGAATTCTGCAAACCTATTCATTACTGTTCCTTTTCTTGATACATACTTTGCTATGTAAAACACAATAAAAAAACAGAAGTTAACAACAATCAACTTCTGTTTGTGTTCCATAGTGAAAATAAAAAGCCTCACAAGATGGATTACGCATTTGTCTGGAAAAGCCTTTCAGGAAATCCTCAATATAGTGGCACATGCTGTTACCAAAGGAAGGGATTAAAAAATAGCTTCCTAAAAAAAATACCTTTTCCTTGATTGGCTGTAGGTCTGGAGTCACCATGTACATATTGATCAGCACTAGAGATAGAGATTTCAGAGAGACAGAGTGAAGGTACATTCATTCCTCAATTGAATATACTGTATATACAGATATACACACACACATATACTCACATGCATATATAAAATAAAAATAAGTATTGAACGCATCAACATTTTTCTCAGTAAATATATTTGTAATGGGGCTATTGTAATGAAATTTCACCAAATGTCAGCAACAACCCATGTAATCCACACATGCAAAGAAATCAAACCATAGATGTCCATAAATTCTTTGCATGTGTGGATTGCATGGGTTGTTGCTGACATTTGGTAAAAGTTTCTTTACAATAGCCCCGTTACAAATATATTTACTAGGAAAAATGTTGATATGTTCAATACTTATTTTACCCGCTGTGTGTGTGTATATATATATATATATATATATATATATATACAAAATGGTGTGTGTATGTATATATATATATATATATATATATATATATTTATCTAACCTTTCTGCTTGGGTTTGTACACAGGTTTATCAGTCTGTATAAACAATGATGATCCTTTGCTATCCAATGTAACAGTGGTAGAGTTGTGGAAAATGAATCCTTCATCATTCAAATGACGATTGCCCCAAACCTTCAGATGAGCTTGGCCTCTTAGTCCTGGTGGGACCTGTAATAGAGAATATAATGATGAGCACATGGTACCATGATTCCCCAGCATATGGTAAGTCAGTGAATGGGTAATAGAATAAGACTGGGACCTATCCATAATAACACACATGTGATACAAATGTAAAAGTACATGGGCATAAGAAATCGGTATGAAATACCGACAGCTGAATAGCCAGCAGTTCTCATACCGAAGCCCGGAAGATCAACATCCCGACTGGGGCTGGTAAGTAGGCTAACCCTCCCCTGCCTCTGCCCCCCCTAACCCAAAACCACCCTTGGCGGTGCCTAACCCAAAAACTCCAGGATGGTGCCTAACACTAAGTCCCCCCGGGGGGTGCCTAAACCTAACCCCCCTCCCCACACCCTTAACCTATCCCTCCTGGGAGGGGTGCCTAATCCTTTCCTCCCCCCATTGGTGCCTAACCCCCCCTCCACGCAGCCTAGCCCTAACACTCCCGGGGGGGTGACTAACCCTAAGTCCCCCCGGGGGGTGCCTAAACCTAACCTCCCCCCACAGTGGCTAACTCTAATCTGTCCCCAGAGATGGTACATTACCATCTGGTCCATAGGAATGGTAACAACAGCAGCCGCTCATTACCGCTTACAGCACTTTCCCCTGCACACCATTAGATACTCACATGGAGGAAAGTATTCGGTTTTGGGCCTTTTGGCGTAGCCATGCGATTATAGTGAGCGGGGATTATAGGTGGAGAATATATCTGCCCGTTTGGACTGAGGTAATATAACATTTATTATTCAAGCTGCAGGATCAGCGGGATTGCAACTGGGACGCCAGTTCAATCACTAACAGCTGTGGATTGTCTCTACAGGCTTGTTCTGTGATTTATAAATGAGAACATTGAATTGCAACAAATTGTTACTTGTTTCCAACTACAAGCTTAAATGATACATTTGTAGTAACTAAGTATTCAACCAGTTGTGGACACTGGCCCTGATTCAGAGCCGGATGCTCTGAAACAGCGCTCACTCTGAATCAGGGCGTTTTTTTTTTTTGTGCAGCCTTACCACCCACAGCTATAGCGAGCGGCCAGGTTGATGGTCGCGATGGTCTTGAAAAAAAGCAACCAAAGAGCTTTTTAAGACTAAAAAGTGGAATGTTATGCAATGGCCAAGTCAATCCCCTGACCTGAATCCGATTGAGCATGCATTTCACTTGATGAAGACAAAACTGAAGGGAAAATGCCCCAAGAACAAGCAGGAACTGAAGACATTTGCAGGCCTGGCAGAGCATCACCAGGGATGAAACCCAGCTTCTGGTGATGTCTATGTGTTCCAGACTTCAGGCTGTAATTGCCTGCAAAGGATTTGCAACAATGTATTAAAAAGTGAAATTTAGATTTAGGTTTGTTTAGTTTGTCCCATTACGTTTGGCCCCTTAAAAAGTGGGAGGCACATATAGAAACCGTTGTAATTCCTACACCGTTCACCTGATTTGGATGTAATTACCCTCAAATTAAATCTGAAAGTCTGCAGTTAAAGCACATCTTGTTTGTTTCATTTCAAAGCCATTGTGGTGGTGAATAGAGGCCAAAATATGAAAATTCTGTCAATGTCCCAATATTTATGCACCTGACTGTATGTTACCAGTATTAAAGTTAATAGATATCATGGGGTATATTTACTAAAGTGAGAGTTTTTAGAAGTGGAGATGTTGCCCATAGCAACCAATCACATTCTAGCTATTATCTTCTAGAAGGTGCTATTTAAATGTTAAGTAGAATCTGATTGGTTGCTATGGGCAACATCTCCACTTCTAAAAACTCTCACTATAGTAAATTTACCCCCATAAGTGAGCTGTTTTTTTTTCTTTTTAATATGTCAATTATTAATAATGGTGCTTTGTAAAAGAATGAGGAAAATAGATGTAACAGGAACTAAAACCCCAATGATCGCAGGCATATAAAGCTATATATTCAGATTTAATTTGTACTAGGTACAACTGCTTAGAAAAATCAAATTATACAATCTTCTAATTTTATGTAATGCTGTTCTTTCTTTCTTTTTCATTAGCATATTCACAGTATCTATTCCTTCCCTTTTTCCTGTCTCACTGTATCCATTATATACTGATTTTGATACATAAACTTATATTGCACATTATTACATGTCATTAGCTGAATATTCTAGAAATGCTGACACTGGGTGATAAAAGGGTAAAGCGAGTTTAGTATATATTCTCTGGGAATGTACAAATTCCTCCAATGTGAGGCTAACATGCATCCACTCCCTTCCTTAAATGACTAATACACGTTAAAAGAACCCCATTCCGGACACATGGGTCCCATTCTGCCAAATGCACACATCTTAGTGCCTCTCCCTGTGCTCTCCACCTCTACACATGGGATCTCTCCCACCACAAGAGGCAAACAAATGGAAAATTTGAAACATTCTCACATTTATAATGCTGTAAATGTTTGTATTGCTGTTATTCTGTGTGTTGCTTTATCTTCCAGTGCAAGACTGAAGAATAGGTGGATAGTGTAATGGTTAGCATTACTGCCTCACAGCACAGAGGTTGTGGGCTCAATTCCCGCCATGGTCCAACTGTGTGGAGTTTGTATATTTTCCCTGTGCTTGTGTGGGTTTCCTCCGGGTACTCCAGTTTCCTCTCACAATCCAAAATATATACTGGCAGGTTAATTGTGCTCCTGACAAAAAAATTAACCCTAGTGTGTATACATGTGGTAGGAATTATAGACTGTAAGCTCAACTGGGGCAGGGACTGATGTGTATGGACAAATATTCTCTGTAAAGTGCTGTGGAATATGTGTGCATTATATAAATAACTTGGAATTAAATAATAAATAAATATATACTACATACATTTGTCTTTGCAGGTGTTTGCATGTCAGCCCTGAATGTAACATGTGGCATGGCCTGATTTGTGTTTAGTAGCTCCTCGTGTTTAGGCTACCGACACATATGATGGGTGTATTTGCCTACATATGCATTGTATATTGGTGCACACACTAGCTCTCTATAAACACTGCCTCATAGCCTCCCCAAAATGACACATTTATGTACTGCTCCAGAACACTAGGCACCAGATTGAGACTACTCCATACACCGCAAGTAACGCTATTGTCTGCCCCAATCCATCTGCTCTGCCTATGCAAGCTTTTGCTCTTCCATAAAAGATACCATCTTGCTCTGCAAAGCAATATTTTTTGGTTGAAATCTAGGTGGACTTCTGCATATGAAGGTACATGGTGGGTCTAAGGTTGGTTGTTCCCTTTACAGTGGACTTACTCTCTGTATATTCAATAGTTAAGTTTTTAATGAACATTAATTTCTTACATATCAATTGATATATAATAATTGTTACCTTTTTGTCTGATTACCCAGTCTCGTTTTAATGCTATTTTGTTCCAGATTATAAAGCTCAATATTAAATTCTGGAACTATGTAAATATTAATAAATAAATAAATAATAGTTATTTCTGTGGGTTTTCTATCATTCCAATTTCTTTTTTTTTTTGCTTCCTAATTAGATTACGTGAAAGTAACACCAGACGTTACTGTTTGTTCATATGAACTCACCTTGATCTTCACCACTCCTTTATCTGAAACATGAAAGAACAGAAATGAGTGAGATACACCACTAGTGATTACTTTTGAGCAGTGTACTGCAAACACAGAACATTATCCGAGCATAATTTATACAAGGAAACCATGAATTAAAACAATATCTTTATTAGTCACTTATCTACATCATATCTTTAGAATGTAAGCTTTCATGAGCAGGGCCCTCTTCCCTCATGTGCTTCTCCTTCCCTTCCTCATACGACCATCTACTCCAAACTCCCCACAAGGGCACCTTGGTTGCTGACACCCTGCTGCTTTGGAGTGTTATGATCGCTGACGCTATTGCAACAATGTTCATAAACTATATCCTTGTCCTGCATTGTTTTGTACTGTAAGTCGCTGTTTTCTTGTTTGCTCATTTATTTATGTACTTTGTGAGGTGCTGCGAAACCCTTGTGGAACCATATAAATAAGATGATAATAATAATAATAATACTAGAATAAAATTCATATGTGATATCTCCTGTACTGTAAATCATATATTTATTTATTACCAGTTATTTATATAGCGCACACATATTCCGCAGCGCTTTACAGAGACTATTTGGCCATTCACATCAGTCCCTGCCCCAGTGGAGCTTACAATCTATATTCCCTATCACATGCTCACACACATACACACTAGGGTATGAGATAAGATCTCCTCTACTGTAAAATATAAATGGACTAATGTACTCCCTATCTTAAGTATAGCATAAGACGCTATGGAGGGAATGTACACAGCACTGGAAAGTGATTAGCTACCAGCCATAAATCCATATTACGGCGCAGGTTAGGTCAAAATAGATTTGGACACTGACACAATTTTCATAGTTTTGACTCTGTAAGCCACCAGAATGCAATTGAAGTGTAGAATTTCAGCTTTAAATCAAGGGATCGAAAAAAAAATATAGTATGAAGCGTTTCAGAATTGCAACCATTTTTACGCACAGTCCCCTATTTTCACGGGCTCAAATGTAATCGGACAAATTATTAAAATCAAAGAATAATAAAGAACCCAGCAGAACTGCCCCATGTCATCACACTACTGTGAGATTTAAAGTGAGGGTTAAAGAATAATAAAGAATTTCTTATTCTTTAACCCTCACTTTAAATCTCACAGTAGTGTGATGCCATGGGGCAGTTCTGCTTGGTTGGCCTGGGGGGTCCCGTGCCCTATATTTGCTCCATAGGAGTGTTAGGGACCTGCCTGATAGAGGTCACCTGGACGCGGTGGGCAGATCCATAATTATGCAAAGAACCTCTTTGATGCTATTTATCAGTTATATTATTAAGTTCAGCATTGTTAGAGTGTGCACTTGCATATGTTTCTTTATGCTTGCAGCACTACAAGTCTCAGCAAGTAGCACCTCACATTGTGCTTAGGGTTTTGCAATCTAGGGTCCGTCCCCCTTTTTACTAGGTTGTAATTTATTAACTGCCTGTCCTGAACTCTAACTAAATCTGACAGATATGTAAAATATAGATAGTGCAGCAAATTGCCACCCAACTAGGACTATTATACTGTAATTATATTTATTATTATCATCATTAATTTGTAAGGCGTCATAGCACTGGACAGTGGGAAAAATAGGAGATATATAAAATAAGGACATACAAGGTAGACAAAATGATTGCAGACATGAAAAAAGAGTAGAGGGGAGCCAGCTCATGAAAGAGCTTACAATCTAATTGGAAGAGTGTGATTCAGAGTGGAGATTGGGACAATTTTGATGATGCATTACTGAGTAGTATAGGTAGGCATACTGTAGGCAAGTTCTGAAAAAGTGCAAATAAGCAGGGCTGGATCATCCACAAGCTTTGTAGGCAGCCACCTAGAGCCCACTAGGTCCCAGGGGGCCCTCCTGCATGTATTTTAATGTTTTATCATTTAAAAAAAGTCTAATTATGATGCTAAGCTATAACAAGTGTAGGAACACAATGAGAGTGCAGCAAGTTCTTGATGCATGTAGAAGAGCCACGGGCCAAGGCACACCGTGACAGAGCTGGCAGGAGAAGTTCATGCTGCTCTGACACGGTCTAGATGCGGGCAGACCAGAGAAGGGAGGGTGTGGGGTTTGTGGGTCACTGATAGTACCTCTGGTCAAGTGATTTAGAGCATCTAGCAGAGGCACTGTCAATTACACAAAAGTAACCTAGCTCTCCTGGGTGGGGGCTGGCAGGTGCACTAATTTTGCTGCCAGTGCCTAAATGCATATTGCAGAGGCACTTGCTTTATTGCACCAATATTGACATAGCCCCTCCCTTCTCCTCATGTCCCTGCATCCTCCCTCTCATCTCACGTTCGTTTAGGGGTGGCCATCAATGGTTTAGCCCACCGATTGTCATCCCTACTCAGGGATGTATTAAGAGAGGAGGGGGCTCCGGACGGGGAGTGAACACGGGCCCCCTCCTCTCTCCCCGTCAGCCATTTTCCCAGCAGCAGCTATTTTCCCAACGTTTTCAGCAGCGCTACTCCGTGGGACATCGGAGAGGTAAATATGAAAAAAAATTATGGGTGCAGGGGCCCGTGTGCACCGCACAACCTGCACCCATTCCCCTGTCCCTGCTGTATTACTCACTGGGCAGTTGGAAATTCAGAGATGGGGATGGGGCTTTGCAGGTCATGTCAGGGGAGGAGCTAGGCTTTCTCTCTGACGGTAAAAAAACATTTCAGGGCTCTGTGCCATCGATCGGGGAGAACCATTGGATCGCTGCCATTGATTGTAAAACATCGATCATTGGTGACTAACCATTGATGGTTATTATCCATCGATAGCTATCCCTACCTCTTCTCCTATGCAGATCTGCAAAAGCCAGTGAGTCATCTTCAATGAGAAGCAAGTATATGGGAAGAGGTGGTAGATGTAGTGAATATTATTGTCATTTGTGGGGGAAGTGTGTGTGGAGGGATCTAGTCTATATTATTGCCTCATTTATAGAAACAGATAAAAGCTTAATAATACTATAAAATCGCATGAAAAGGACCTAGAATGTTAATTTAAGCTTGTGATTATTTTTTGCTAATGAGAATCCCATTTGTGTGGTACTTGATGTAATAAGACCTATGACCTGGAAGTAGATGAAGTATAGGTTATTTAAGGAAGAATTTGTGTACTGCCTGTCACACTGCTTGAAGAAGGGAGGTAACACTCCCGAAACGCGTTGGACACGTGTGACAGGACTATTGGAGGATAAGGAAATCCCAGAAGAAACTATATAGGGTAAGAGGTATTCCGGAAAGACCTCCAACTGTACATTTACAGGCCCTATATTATGGGACTTCTGGTAATTTCCCATCTATTTTAACTATGGATTCACATGTGTGATTTGTTTTATTGAATGGATATTTACTTTGATTTTTTCTGTGTTTATATATGAACAATAAATTTGTTTTACTGTAACAATACTATACCATGATTGTGGCATGACTTATGTTTTTCATGATATGGATGCCCAACATTCTGAAAAGGAATAGACACTAAGAAGACATCTATTCTAAAGGGAAGTACTAACTGTGTGATAAGACACCAGCGCATTAGAGCTTTCTATATTTGTGTATCTGTATATTATTGCCTCTCCACACTTTGGCCTAACAATTCTGGCCTGGTCTCTCCGAAACGTCGGACTTTACAGCTATATGACACTGGTGGTATGTGAATAAACTGGACTTAATTTTGCTTAATTATGGTGAGTGCCCTCGCTACTTTATTTTTCTACAAATGTATGGACCCTGGATGCTCCATGTGGTTACATTGAGGTGCACCCCTTTGGGCTGACATTGGTTGCAGTGAGTGCGGGCTATACTGGACTTATATATATATAGAGTGGGTATTTTCAGTGTGGGGAGTGGAGAGGTACTTTCAAATATTAAGCCCTCTCCCTGATTGTATCTGGGGAGGACCGCAGCAGATATCGGAGATATCTGCTGCACGCCTGCGTTTTCAATTGCACAGGCAGCCCCTATAGGTTTTCCATGGGGGCTGCTAAAATGTCAAATTTACCAAGCATTTCAGAGTTTGGCCTGTTAACTAACGCTATCTTTAGATGGTGTTATCCATTGAAGCCTATAGGCTACCTTCTGCGCTATTTACCTTCGGATCCCTCTCTAGCAATGGCCACTCGTACCTGTGTGGTCAGATGATCGCACATGCTCAGTAATGTGGCCGCCCCCAAACCAGAAATTAAAGTGATTGCATTAGCGATCACTTTACTTCTAACATTTCTAAAACTTTGGGAGCCCCTGTTGTTGCATGTGTGTATTGGTACATTCTGCTGATACTTAATTACTTTCTGGTTATTGTTATTTTTTATCCATCCTGAGATGAACTTTAATTTATTGGCTTGTACCATTTCATACCCACACTGCTTTATAGCTTCTCTGCCATTTATTTATATGAGCAATCAGAGTTGTTTATTTCCGTTGCTCTGGGATTCTTCAAAGTTCTGCTTTGCTCTCCTTATGATATAATGTTCCCTGCTTTAAAGATATGGAAGAAAAATACATGCGGAAGCTATAAAGTTAAAATGCTGCAATTAGTAAAAGTTGCATGAGCTCATATACACGCCAATAAATTAAAGCCATCTGAAGGTGGAAAATCTCATTCTGTACTAGAGAAGCGGAGAAAGGAAGAATTAATCAGGAGTGCTTTTATTATTTGTGCAGCTTCTATATTGATATGTTAGAACTGTAGTACCATACTCAGGGCAAGGTCTAGATTTCCATGGCAATGCACAAGTATGTATTTTCATAAAGGCCGTATTTCTGCGCCAGAGCATGGACCATACTTCTGGTGTCAGTGCAGGAAGTGTATCCTGTGTAGCACAAGTACTGTACAGTACTCTGCAACAGTACAGAGGCATTATTTCTGTGTGAACAGCACCTGATCAACCAATAGACTGATCAAGCTGCAGCCTAGAGTGCAAAGGAGTGTTAAGAATAAGGGGTTACTTAACATTATTTTTTTTTGCTTCTGTTATTATAATGCTGTTAATTAATATGAAGGGGTTATATTGATGAGGCAGAGGGAGGAAATGGGATTCATGGAAGATGTGGTGCTTAACCATTTAACTGGAGTTTGTTTGTTTTTTAATTGAAAGTGGCTTTAACCCCCTCCTTTAATAGTACCAGATCCTCCTGCGGCTTTTCCCCACCTCCTGTAACTACTAATCCCCCTGTAGGTCTAAATGCCTCGCCAGGTCACTTTCCCCCCTCCCACCCCTCTTGCAGTGCTCAGCAGAGTGGGTCAAAGGCCAAGGGCAGACTAATCATGAGTCCACTTGCTGATCCAGAGATGCAGAGATTGCCAGCCACATCCCTTGAATGCATGATGTCATGTAGAGTGGGCAGGGCCACCAGTACGGGGGTGTCAGCACTGCCCAGAGCATCCCAGGATGCTCCTGTGGCTGTAAGAGCTGCAATGTGTACATCTGGAGATTCAAAAAGCACTGCAGCAGCAATTCTGGCCGTTCAAGTCACCCTAATAACCAGCTGCAGGGGCTGTGGGTGAGCAACTGTGCCACTTACAGCATTCTGCATGGACGCACTGCTCGCACACCCTTAGTTACGGCCTTAAACTCAGCGGGGAACTTCATTTCCCCTCTTTGATTTCTCTTTGCATGAAATGGTCAGTTATGTCGATGGTCACAGACTGTTACATCACTGCAAGGGGGTCAGGCTTGCAGCAGGAAATCACTTCTGTACTGGCGCAGAACCGATTTCCTATTTTAAAGACTGTGCCATTTATTGGGGATGAGAGAGCTAATCATTATTAAGGGTTACTAATTATGAATTGTGTTAGGATTATGTTGGAGGAGTTAATACTATCTGAGGAGGGTTACTTAATGATGAGGGGATGAATAGTGCATTAGTAGCAGAAAGGCGTAACTGTAAATGAGCCCGGACAGATAAGAGATACATGTAAAAACAATAATATTAATGAGTACTTATATTTAAATGTATTGAAATGCATAATCTAAGTTATTATAGAGAAAAGATGTTTGCTTACCTAACACTGTCCCATGGCTTATAGCTACAGTTTCGCCTTTTACCACCAGTTTCACTTGGACCTTGGTTTCTGCAGCTGTGTTGAAGATGGTGATACTTACTGCTTCTTCTACCCCTGAGCGAAAAACAGATGGAGCTGCTACCAGGTAGCCCCTAGGAAGGAGAGAATCATGACAATGGACTGTCATACAATATTAGCTAGGCAGAATGATAAAAGCTCAAATAAGATACTTTGTTTAGTTCTGTTTTCATAGAGCATAACCCCCCCTCCCCCAGCTATCCCGATTGTGGCAGTACACTCTACATTTCCAGCCCTCGCTCAAATACGGTGCATCAGTTGTGCCCAAAAGTGTTCGTTAATAGGCTGTCAAGTGGGGGAAGGAGGGGGGGTTGTTTATTTTCTTACCATACTATTCCTGGGACACTCATGCATTACACAGGTTCTGTGGCTGATTAAAACCAGGTGAAATGTAGGCTTGTAGTCAGCCAGCCACAAAACCGGTGGAATTCATGAGTGTCCCAATTTGAGGGATAGTATGGTAAGCCTAGTTATTTAGCGTCTCTAAATGTTGAGAGATATGCCATACAGTGATTTTCCAAAAGGAAGAGTTATAAGATATATTCAATTTCATGTTCAAAGGCATAAAAATATTGTTTAAAAAACAAACAAACAAAAACCAGTCATATAGATATGGGATTGAAGGGTATGTCATGGAAGTGCAAGGTATGAAAAGAGGATACTGATGGTTTAATAATATTACATCATCAAGTGGGCAACAAAAAAGCATATGGTAACACAAACAGCATAATCAGACCCCTGCCCACTTGGTGCTCAGTCATGAGCAGCACTCAGTGACGTGATTCACAGCATCAAACACATCCCCATTCACTCTGTGGAAGGTAAGTGCCCTCTGGGACAATTGCCTGCTCCCAAATCAGTGAGTCTTCCAGTCACTCTCGGAGAGTGGACAACCATGTACTGTGGGCCTGATTCAGAGGCGCTCGCAAAAAGCGAGAGCTTGGTCTGAATCAGGGTGGGCGCTGTTTTTTTTAGTTGCGGCCTCTTGGCCGCTCGCATAGCTGTGGGTTACCACCCACAGCTTATGTGAGCGGCCAGGATGATGGTCGCGATGGTCAAGACCATTGCGACCATCGGGCTTGCGACGAGACCCTTGTGGTAGGGTCTCGTGACCGCAAGCCCCAGAGTGCTTCTGGCTCTAATAGAGCTGGAAGCTCTCCCACTGACATCACCAGTGATGTCAGTGGGGCCGCCCACAAACGGCAGGCGTTCGCATGGGAACGCCTCCGTTTGTGAAGTCACCCCCCCGCCACGCCTACAAAACGGAGCGAGCTGTCGATCAGCATCGACAGCCGCCCCTTTTGTAGTGAGCCACGGAGCGAGTGCTTTTTGCGCTCGCTCATGCGCACTGGGCCACCATCGACCCGCTTGCGAGCGGGTCTGAATCAGGCCCTGTGTTCTAACTTTGTACTAAGGGCCTGATTCACTACTGATTGCAACTGCGATTGCAATAGTGATTACGCACGCAGTTCAACTGTGATAGTATGCTAATCCATTGAGATTGCTATGACGCCACAGCACTACATAAGGACGCACACTTTACCTTACACACATCCGTAATGTTTAGCAAGACTGCGAAAACATCGGTACAATCGAGTACCATCGGATCCTCACAAACACTTGCACAAGCCCTGACCTTACTCAGAAATTGCTAACTTCATAGCACACTCTGAGGCATCAGGCTGCGTAGGGCATCACAGCGGCGTTCAAACGCACTGGCACACCTGCATTTCCCTGACCACCCTCCAGTCACCTCCCACAAACGGCACTTTCTGTCAATCACTCTGCGATGGGTCCCGTTGGCACTGGCTGGTTCGCGCACTGCGATGCATACGCAGAACACAATAAACGGGCGATTGCATGTGTATTAGCAACTGTGATCCTTGCTGAATCAGGCCCTAAGAATAAAATAAATATTAATAAGGTATAAAATGAGAATATCGAAAAATAAAAAAGGAACTGTTTGCAAATGCTTTGAAACAAAAGTCCTCCATGAAACTTTGAAAGTAGAGCCATGTCCTCCATGATTTATAATACAATGTCAGCTATGAGAAGTAAAGTCACAATGCGGTTAAAAATTCTCACAAAACAAGAAAGGAAAAAAAATGGCTAAATATTCCCCTTTCATGTTAATGTCAATTATCTTTAAGGGTTTTTGTCCCTGTTTTGATAACCACATAAAAGAGTTAGATGGATCCTGATTATTATAATTAGCTAGGGAGAGGGTTCACTTCAAAGCATATTCATGGTACAGTATTAACCTCTTGGCTGTCTAGCAAAAGTACCGGAGGGGAGGAGCATAGATCTTCACAGGTCTACTGGGCACAATATTGCTGGAGGTGAAAGACTATCTATGCATTCATTCATGTGTACATATTAGAAACCACTATAACCAGAGGATATTTTGAGAGCTATGTGATATAGCAGCTTACAGCTTCAGTGATGCAAAATAACTCACCAGAAGTATGGAATTTTGGGGTTTATACTACAAAAGCGTAGGAGCAAATGACAACCAGGTGTCTACCTGCCCTAGACAGCAACATATACAGTAAGGACTACTTGGGGGGGAATTCAATTAGATACGATAAAGCGAAAACTTACTGTCAGTAAAGTTTGCGCACACTGTGGATGTTTTGATGCTATATTTTCGGCGTCTTTGCACACTCACGTTTTTTGCACTATCCTATAACAAAAGACGCGAAAACGCATTCGCACGAAAACTATTCGTGGAGTAATGTGAAAAGTACAGCACATTTTGGGGAAATCTGTCTGTACTCCATAAAGAGGATAACTGACAAAGAAAATCAATTTAGAAGTGTATTAGTGGTAAATGTATTTGGTGTTCTTAATTTGTGTTAAATGGCTCTTTTATGCATATTTGTATAACATTGGCAAAAAGCTAAAAAACTGTTTTTTTTTGGACAAAATAAATGCTTCAGTTAAATTAGGGGTACATTGAAATGGGTGCAAGTATATTTTATAGTCCAAAAAGTGCACTTTTAATTTTTTTTAGAAAATACAACAGCTGCAGACACCTGCAATGTTTAAAACCTGTCCCATCCATACAGCCCCCAAAAATACCTCACCCACTACTTTAAACCCATTTTCAAAACTTTTAATTTTTACTCCCCAAAAATATCATTATTGACCAAATGAAGCTAATAAAAAAATTTTTTTTGCCTAATTTGTCATTGGGGGGGTATCGAATGGGTTCTGAAATAAGGGCCTGATTCAAAAGGCGCACGCTATTTGCGTGCACTCGCTCTGAATCAGGGCGTCCTTATTTTTTTAAATTCCTGCCTCCAGGCCGCTCGCACAGCTGTGGGTGACTACCCACAGCTTGTGCAAGCAGCCTGGCGATGGTCGCGATTATTGCGACCTTCGGCATTGCGAGAAGACCCTTGTGTTAGGGTCTCAGCACTCGCAATGCCAAGTGGACTTCCAGCTCTAATAGAGCCGAAAATCCACTACTGACATCACGAGTGATGTCAGTAGGGCTACCCACAAATGGCAGGTGTTCCTTCGGGAACGCCTCCGTTTGTTCAGCCACCCCCCCTACCCGCCTACAAATCAGGATGAGCTGTCGATCAACATCGACAGCCGCCTCGTTTTCCTGTGAGCTCCGGAGCAAGTGAAGGTCTCACTCACTCCGGGGCTCGCGCGTGCGCACTGGGCCACCATCGAAGCGCTCGCGAGCGGGTCTGATTCAGGCCCCAAGTCCTCACATTTTTAGACAAAATCTTTCATTTGCTCTGAGATGGTGAAGACTTTTAGTCGTTTTTTTTGGCTATGGAGATTTTGCACATGCGGAAACTTCGACAAAAGGATTGCACGATACGCATTTTTGTGCGCAAAGTTTGCACGTGTGAAAAATTTAGGCAAAACTGCAGCTTGTTGGATCCGGTCCTTGAAATCGGTTGCCTGGACTATGCAAAAGGTTGTACTCTCCTAGGCTCAATTTATGAGGTCTTCTACTTTCTCCCAGCCTACACTAATATGCCTGTAAAGAGGTCACTCTTCAATAGCATCAGTGCCACATCATTGACACTGGGTTCTGTTACCTATATATGATATAAACTACTCATAAGGAAAATGATAACTGCTTTGCAAGCTATGTCAGATGCTATGACTCACAAATAAAATAAACATGGCTTTGGATGAAAGGATCATATGTGTTTTTGTAACAGTCAGTTTCACTTGGATAAGATTAACTTTTCATTGACACCTACTGACAGACTATAGACAATTTACAGAAGTATAACATAGACAGAGTGGCCTGCCCCTCCCATGTAATTCATTCCTCAGTTAGAGGAAGCATCAGATGTGCAGACATTGGAATTTAAAGAAGTTAGGCAGGTGGTAACAGATTGTATGTGTGTGAGTGTAATACCTCTTTTCCACCAAAAACCCAGGTCCGAACTGGGTTTTTGGACATGGTTCCAATCATGGTCAGACCCAGGTCAGACCCATTTACACTGCACCTTCGATCTGGGTTACTCCCAAGTCAGCCCTGTTCACACTGAACTCAGGTCTGCCCTTCTAAACCTGTGAGGTCATAAAAAGTGGGAGGTGAATGCTCCACAACCACCAATCAGCTCATTTTAGGCATGACCCAGGTCAGATAACCTGGGTTGCATCGTTTACACTGCACCATTACCCGGGTCCATCCTGGGTCCGACCCTGGTAGCTACCTGGGTTGGATTGCTAGGTCACTTGACCTGGGTTATATTTCAGGGACCCT
The DNA here is from genome assembly GCA_031769625.1 of Taudactylus pleione. Classification (NCBI taxonomy): domain Eukaryota; kingdom Metazoa; phylum Chordata; class Amphibia; order Anura; family Myobatrachidae; genus Taudactylus; species Taudactylus pleione. Next base: position 15,361,312 of record JAUIMM010000213.1, on the reverse strand, counting down.
GTTACACTGAGCTGTGACCCAGGTAGACCCAGCAAAAACCCAGGTTTTTGCTCTGGTCTAAAAGGGGTATAACTGGCAGGCAGCATAGGTAAGGGTTAGGATTAAATAATTTAAAATTCTGCATATTAATCTTTGCCATATGGGTCAAAATCATGTATGAAGAATAACAATACGGTTGAGGTTTTCATGCATGACTGTGCCACGACCTAAATCACATATAGCCAACATTGGTCCTGTGGTTAGAAACAGACTGTTGATGACAGGGATTCTGGCAGGCTGGCAAGACTTGCACTGAGTAACAGACAAACTAAGATGAACTTGCAGTGGTGCCGAAGAAGGCATATAACACATGACTTGTTGTACCTTCACATGGATTTGCATAGTAATTGCTAATTCAAGCCAGTCTTTTTCTCTCAGCAAAAAAAGATACAATACAAATGGGAACTGTGCAACTATAGTAAGTGCAGGGGGCGCCATTGGGGGCCCACCTCTGGGAGCCCTTTCATCAGGGGTGTATTAAGAGAGGAGGAGGCATGTGCTCATACCCCGTCCGGGGCCCCCTCCTCTCTCCCTGGCAGCTGGCAGTGCACTAACAAAGCAGTAGACTCTGGGCACTAGTCTGTGCCCAGGGTCTACTGCACATGCGCAGGTCACCGAAAAAATGTGGCAGCTATTTTCTCTGAGATTTCCCTACTGCACATGCGCAAACCCCTGGAAAAAATGGATTTTGTGTAGCGCTGCTGTTTCTAACCACAGGACCGATGTTGGCTATATGTGATTTAGGTAGGGCTAGGCTGTGGGTGCAAGGGTTAGGCTTGGGGGTTGTAGGGTTAGGCACTAGACTAGAGGGAGGGTTAGGGTTTAGGAAGATATACTCACCAGAATGCTGGAGGATCACAGCTCTGTTCCGGAAGTCACATGACTGCCGGTACCCAGCCACAACGCTGGACTCGCAGCCGTCAGGTGCAAGGTAAATCACCGCTGGGCCACCAGGGACGATATGTTCTAACATGTCGACATTTCATCACTGTCTACACCATGAATGTGGACACAGTCAACTTCAACATTTTCATGTTGACATATCATTAAATAGTAAGTGACAAATAGATCCTTAGAGGTACAGTATGTCCCCAGAACATTGCACATCCTGTGAAAGGAAGTATTGTCCCATAGGGCTGAACCTTTAGATCAAAGATCTACTGGCTACAACAGAAGCAGCAAGTGAGCAGGTTGGACCAGGGAACCATGACTTTAACTACAGAACACCATTAACATTACCAATTAGATAAAGGATGTCCCATTTTTTCTAGTTTCTGATTACCCTGCTGTTACATAGCAGGAAAATATTCCTGCCAAAATTCCTTCATACCTGAGTTCGGAATAATTTCTTCTGCTTGGTACAGTATGTACAGCAGGCATGTCAAACCCAAATTACCAACCATAATATTCAAGGTCTTAGAGTGTGTGGGCAGCAAGAAATAAAAAAAAGTCTTATATGCAGATCCCACTGCACCATCACACCAGTACTCTCTCTCACAGATCCCACTGCACCATCACACCAGTACACCCCTCACAGATCTCACAGCACCATCACACTAGTACACCCCCTCACAGATTCCACTGCATCATCACCAGTACACCCCCTCACAGATCCCACTGCACCATCACACCAGTACTCCCCCTCACAGATTCCACTGCACCATCACACCAGTACACCCCCTCACAGATCCACTGCACCATCACACCAGTACACCCCCTCACAGATTCCACTGCACCATCACACCAGTACTTCCCCTCACAGATTCCACTGCACCATCACACCAGTACACCCCCTCACAGATCCCACTGCATCATCACACCAGTACTCCCCCTCACAGATCCCACTGCATCATCACACCAGTACACCCCCTCACAGATCCCACTGCACCATCACACCAGTACACCCCCTCACAGATCCCACTGCACCATCACGCCAGTACTCCCCCTCACAGATTCCACTGCACCATCACACCAGTACACCACCTCACAGATCCCACTGCACCATCACACCAGTACTCCCCCGCAGAGATCCCACTGTACCATCACACCAGTACACCCCTCACAGATCCCACTGCACCATCACACCATTACACCCCCTCACAGATCCCACTGCACCATCACACCAGTACTCCCCCTCACAGATCCCACTGCACCATCACACCAGTACACCCCCTCACAGATCCCACTGCACCATCACACCATACTTGCCTACTTTTTTTTTCTCTTCCCGGGAGAAGCCCGGGTAAGAGTAGCAGGAGGGTGGGGCCTGCTTATTTGTGTAATTAAGCAACACCCCTCATGGTAAATTGCCGGGAGAGCTGTCCTTTGCAATTTTCTAGGTACATGCCGGCGATATTAATGCCAGTATGTACTCTATAATGGGCGGTATGTACAGCATCGTGGATGCGATGCTTAGTACATTCCACACTATATGTATAGAGCTGCAGTATCCATCAGCCATCATCCTTATTCGGTTGATATATTTGTATATAATGCATTATCTAGCAAATGTCTTATTCTGTGCTAACACAATATCATGGCATTCTATAATTCAGCTGAAATGCAGAATTGGTTTTAGTAACTACAAATATATTCAAACTGCACAAACATACATAGGGCCTAATTCAGAGATGTACACTATCCCAATGGTTAGCGCACATTTCTGATTGTTAGAGGACTGTGCATGCACAGAATGTGTATGTAGCATGTGTAGCCCTCCGTCTGCGAGTCCACTCGTAGTGTTTCCCAGCCATAGCCTGACTGACAGGCTGCGGTGTTTGGGGGCGGAGCAGGGGCATTCCTGGCCAGTGTTCTCGGAAACGGGGGGTTTCGCGCATGTTTTACGGGAGGGACGAGGACATGGTCTGTGTCAGTGGACACAGATTTCCTGGCCTCGCAAGTGGCCAGCAGCCAGCCAGGCTGAGTAAGTATGAGCTTATGCAGCCTGGTCAAAGGGGCAACCATTTCCACCGATGCACGCTGCACTTGGATCTCTTAGATACAGCAAGGAGGTGTCTATATCATCCAGACACCTCCTGCTGCATTTACATTTTGTTAGACGGTATTACATAGCCTCTTTTGTGCAATACTGTTAATTATTTATGTTTATGTATTTCATGTGAGGTTAGCAATTACCATTTTTTTATTGCTGCAGGTGTATTCCATAGTTTCCCTGCATATATCAGACGCTTGGTAATCTTTTAATCGGCTTTATTTTTACACTGCATTTCAATTTAGGTTTCAGTTTGGACACACCCTGCTCACATCTAAATCTCTCTGCACATTTTACCTCTGCCCTACCTGTAATGCAGCATGGTTTTACAAAGGTGCAGTTACCTGCTTTGACTATTTAATAATAATAATAATAATAATAATAATGTTTTTTATATAGAGCTTTTCTCCTAAAAAGACTCAAAGTGCTTTACATTTGCCTTTACAGCACAGAATACAAAACAAGCTTAACAAGGGACATTAGTGAAATGCTTGGGTGAATAGGTCTTGAGTCTATTTTTTAAGGATTCTAGAGTGGAGGCCTCTTGAACTGTGCAGGGAAGTGAGTTCCATAGAGTCGGAGCCACAAAGCTGAAAGCCTGAGCCCCAGATGAATTCCGGGAGGTTCTAGGTACTGTTAATAGTCCTTCATCAATGGATCGTAGTGATCGACTGGGACAGTAAGGAATCAGAAGCTGCTTTAGGTACCTTGGGCCATGGTCATGTAGGGCTTTGTATGTTAGTAAACCAAACTTGAAAACAAATCGCCATTTGACAGGCAGCCAGTGAAGGGAGTAGAGAATGGGTGTTATGTGGCTGGAACGGGGCTGGTTGGTTAATAGCCTGGCAGCTGCGTTTTGTACCATCTGCAAGTGGTGCAATTCTTTTGCTGGGAGTCCAAGGTAGAGGGCGTTGCAGTAGTCTAGGCGTGATGATATAAATGCATGTATGACTTTAGGCAGATCTTCTGAGGGAATTAAGTGCTTGATTCTGGCTATGTTCCTCAGATGAAAGAATGAGGATTTGATTGTGGCTGATACCTGATGTTTAAGTGTCAAGCCACTATCCAGGACAACACCAAGATTCCGCACATGTTCAGTGTTTTGTAATTCTGATCCCCCAAGTGTAAGTCCTGTTAGTTGGCAATTCTGTAGCCCTGTCCTGTGACCTATCATAAGGACCTCTGTTTTATCAGGGTTCAGTCGCAGCCAACTGGCACTCATCTACTCCTGAAGCGAGAGCTTTCTTCATTTTATAAAATCCAGTTTTAGTGGCATTCTTCATGAACTTGACATAAAAGTCACAATATTCTGGTGCTTTTCGCTGGAGGATCTGAAGTTTTTCATAAGATCAACAAACACTATTTATTTAGAAAACAGGCTGTACCCTCTATCTAGCGTAAAGTGATTCCCAAGCTGTTTAGAATCACGGCCCCCTAGAGTATCAGCATTTTTCCACGGCACCCCTAGGCTAAAAGTATCTTATTAAGATATTAAGCAAAAATTAAATGAAGTCAATTGTGCCCTTATGTCACCCCTATGTTGAATTATGTGGTGGGGACAGGGCTGTAATTGAAACTTCAAATAACACACTACACATAACATACCTAGGGGGAGATGTATCAAGCATTGGAAAGATATAAAGTGGAGACATTCTGCAAAGCAACCAATCAGCTTCTGTAATTTATCTTGTACAGTCTTTGAAATGACAGTTATATTCTGATTGGCTGCTTTGGGTAACGTCTCCACTATATCTTTCTTCAAGGCTTGATACATCTCCCACCTACTCCACAAACTTTCCTACATCACTCCCCTATCATGCTACTGATGACGGTAAAGCTAGAAAACATATATGGTAGTTTTGGCCTGCTTTCACAGTGGCTGCTGAAGACAACACATATTGTGCTATTGGAAGAGAACCCTCATTGAAACAGAACTCAAGATATATTTATGGTTGCAAAAACTTTACAGTCCTATATACTAAAGCCTCTAACTCTGCCCCAGAGACATAAGGGTCAATGTACTGCTTTACAGTGCTAATCTCTGCAGATGTACACACAAGACTTTTACCACAATATGACCTAGCGCTCAGTCTGCATTCATCACTACCATGTAAAGTAAATGGCAGTTTGTATTGATAATTGTTATATGCCACCATAATTATTTGCAATAAGAGAACAAAAAGTCTTGAGCTGTGATTGATTGGTTCCTAGTACTAATAAAGACCTTGCTAAGGTATAGGGGTCTATTTACTAAGCAGTGTTAGGAGACAGAGTGAAAAGTGATAAGGTGCCAGCCAATCAGCTCCCAACTGTCATTTTTCAAACACAGCCTGTGAGATGACAGTTGGGGGCTGATTGGCTGGCACCTTATCACTTTTCACTCTGTCTCCTAACACTGCTTAGTAAATAGACCCCATAGTCACTTGTTCAGGAATATTACACAGGTCAAATTTATACTTGCTTTATCTAATGTATAGAACTATGGACTCTGCATATGCTGGGTCACCTCAGTCCGACCAGGGCCATCTTAACAGCATTGTAGGCCCTAGGCAAAGCAAGCACCAAGGAACCTACCACTCCATTCACAGGAATACAGATATAAATGGTCAATAAAATTAATCCTTTAGATTTATTAGTCCTTTCAACAAAATCAATGTTTAAACAAAAAAAAACATGCTGTAAAGCGAGGAGTACGGATTACACATCACTCTTCTCTACCTCGCAGTGCAGTTCCTGCTCATCACTGCAGCTGTGATTAAAAAATTGGGGCCCCCAGAGAGAGCCCCTGTGCCCCCACCCCCTAAATCTGGCTCTGTGGCTGCAGGTAGAGAATGCTGTCTGGCCTCTCTTATTGTGTAATTAACAATTCAGAGCAGCCGGGATTATCTTTCTCTGCCTGTCCCTCAACTGGCTGCCCTATGCATGGGGCAAGTGACTGCACACTCCATTTAGATGCCCCTGCTCGAAGACCTCTAGAATCGTGGTGCCCTGGGCAGCTGACCAGTGAGCCTATACTTTAAGATGGCCTTGAGCCTGTCCCACTCCACTCCCCCATGTAATACTTACCTGTGGTGGTGTAGGGCTCTCCTCTGCTGGTCTGGTACTTCTGTGTCATAGCAGTGAGAGATGTTGGTTAGGAGGGGGGTAGGGCGTCCGCTCTGAATGGTCATGTCCATCTCAGGACATGCCATTCTCAATTATTATATAGATATTATTGTTTATATAGATACAGATTGCCAAGATAACAGAATGCCCTACAGTCTCTTCCAACACATCAGCAATGCAGTTAGATGTATATGGCTCCCCCTTCACAAGCAAAGCAACATGAAGAGTAGAGGTGAGAAGGGGAGATAGCTTCTGACTGTCCTTACAGCCTTTGTCCATTTTAGTTGTATACTGCCTAAAATAAATCTTTGTTTCATCACACAGGGATTTTGTAAGCCATAGAGTAGGTGAAAAGATGGTTCCTCAGTGTGTGGGGTTTATTTACTAAGTGGCGGATTGTAAAATCTGGCCCCAACCCATGTGTTACAGAATATAAAATTGCAGTGCTTTTAAATACAAAAACACCCTATGTTTTGCTATTAAAAGCATCAACCTTTTTAAATGTCAGGCTTTAAACATGCTGCAAAGTAAATAAACCCGTCACACCAATTGTCAAACATGGAGGAGGAAGCGTGATGGTCTGGGTTCTTTTGCTGGATCCCGAGTCAGCAGCTTGCACTGAGTGACTGGCTTCATGAACCAAAAAGGCTACCACAGAATTTTGCAGTGACATGCAATACCCTCTGATCTATGCCTAGTTGGTCAATGGTTCATCCTATAGCAAGATAATGAGTCAAACAATACCTGTTGATTACAAGTATGTCAGAACTACCTTAATGGAAAAGTTCAAGATAGTAAGATTCATGTAATGGAATGTCCTGCACAGTCCCCATAGAGATGCTTTGGGATGAACTGGCCAGAAGGTTGAAAGCAAAGCAACATACCAATACAAGTGTGGGAACTTTTGCAGCAATGTTGAGAAAAACTTCCCGAACGGTATTAGGTTTCATTTGTAGAAATAATCCCACGAGTATGTTCAGCGGTTATATCTGCAAATGGTGGCTACTTTGATGAGTCAAAAATTTTGATAAAATTTTGTCACACAAAATAATTTTGTGATTTCTTCTTTTTTTTTTAGTCTCCAATTGATTATTTGGTCAATGCTTCAATTGTAGAGTACATGGCGACGTTAAACCAAACTCAGTCCTCAAGGCACCCTAACAGTCTAGGTTTAAAGGATATCCATGCTTAAGCACAGATTACATAAATATTACCTCAGTCAATATGATTATATCATCTGTGCACAAGCATGTATATACTTAATCCTGGACTGTTAAGGTGCCTTGAAGACCACATTTGGGAAATTTTAATACAAGTTGAAAAATGGGAGTATTCTAAAACTTTTAACTAGTGTTGTATATAGCTCTTTTACCTTCTCAGCTGATTGGTCAGATTGGTTTATCTGGTTCCCTTGGAAGCTTCAGATTCAGTTAAACAACAGTTATAATAGCATAAAGAGGCTTTATTTGTACAAAACACGCACTTAAGATGAAGCAATTTAAGAAACACTTAACAGGGGTTCACCAACAATACTACACTACCGAATTCTCTGAGCGAAATTCAGGTTGCTGTATTACACTCTTAACAGCTCTACCAATGAAGTGGGGACTGAGCAAAGCTGCACGCAGGCAGCTTTTCAGTTGCGATCCTTGCAGATATGGCAATGCACTAGAGGCATCACGACTCCTGCTGCATTACTTATCCGAGCTGCATTGTCCAACGCAGCATCTGATACTCTGCGGAACATCGGCCGGCTAAGGTGACCCATGGGGTCACGCAAGCCGGCCGCCGCAGATGAGAGGAAGAGGCCAGGAAATCTCCATCAGCCGACAGAGATCCTGGTCACTTCAAAAACTGGCTGAAAACTACTAGATACTGCAGCAGAGCAGGTGACTTCTGGCAAAACAGAAGCTATAACCGGCAATACTCCAAGGCCCTGACTGTGCTTCAACTATTCAGGAAGCCAATCAGAACCCCAGGACAGAGATAGGCCTCTTGCAATTCATTACACTGCAGCTGAATAGCTGCACACACAGACAGGCCCGCTGCAGCTGAGTAGCTGCATGAACAGAGACAGGCCACTTACAATTAATTACACTGCAGCTAAGTAGCTGCACAAACAGAGACAGGCTACTTACAATTAATTATACTGCAGTTGAGTAGCTACAGGTACAAAGAAAGCATCCTGGCTGTACTAACAGCCACCACCAACAGAGATTACGGCCACAGAGTGTCCCGGTTGCCTAGCAACCATGAGGGTCATAGGCCATTGCGGCCCGCGTGACACGGTATCCGGTTGCTTAACAATGACTGGAACCTGCTGGACCTGTTAGCTGCTGCGGCGGCTCCTAATACCTAGTCAGGAAAGTCTCAACATCAAGACTACTGTCGCCTGGACGAGGTCAACCTTTTAAACCTGGCCTGGTTCCCATGGTACAAAGGTCTACCAAGGCAGTCTTTAGATAACCTTTCTTTAGTTGGTGCCTGCTTTAAGGAGTACAGTAGCTGTATCCTGGCCTCCCCCCATCCCTCACATAACAGCAGGCACCCTGTGGTGTTCAGGTCTGATCAGTGCCCAGGATTAAATAATGGTAACCCACTTAACCCGACAAAAGAGCATAATAACATTACTGGCTGAGCATCTTGTAACATTGCCCAAAATAACCCGACAGTCTGTTCCAGAAAGCACATGCCCTGGACCCACTGACACTTATGTCAGACCATGGCCAACCAAAGGGCAGAAGGTCCTCCACAGTCTTATACCTCACTGGCCTGCAGTGATGGTCTAAGAACTCACCTGGCAACATTTAAGAACGTTACATTACAACAGGTTATTCACAGATATAACAATCAATGCTTCAGTATCATCAAGATGGAATGCCATGCTGGCTAAACCTTTAATTATAACTGTGCCCAACACCCTGCCCTTGCCACAACTACACAGGATATTACATATGGTAATTACATCAGGCAAGCTTGCAGCTTATCATTTACCTGAGTCATATAAAAGATACATTGATATGCTTATTCTATAACAATCGTTCATGTGTAATTTTATTTATTTTACAATGTTTATTCAAATAGTTCAACAATATTTATGTTGCCACACATGGACTCAAACCGCGGCTTGACTTGAGTGACAGGATCAATATGCAGTTTGGCCACACATGTTGGCTCTTGTCAGAATAACTTCCGTCATCACTGGTACTTTAAATGTAATCGGATTATAGCAGCACACACAGGCTGGCGGAAGTCATCTTCTAAATACATTTTCCAATTTGCCTGAAGATGATCCAAATAATTTAATTGGATTATTATAGAGCATCGCATTCAAATTGTGGCAAGACAGGCAGCAATATCAAATCAACCAATATCACTGCTGAGATTGCAGTGTGTGTGGCCAGAGTATGTATGTGTCACAAGAGGGTTAAGTACTTGTGGAGATGAACCCGGGGTGGATTCAGGGGAGTTTATAGGAGCAGACATCTGATATTGAAAGGACGCTGGTCTGAGATGTGTGTTGCTCATGAATGGCCCACTGATGAATAGATGCTGGAAACGAGATACACCCAACAGGTAACTGGGACGTCCAGGCGGATCACAGACTGTCAGGATAGCTTAAGCAGTGCTCCCTCTGGGGGTGGTAGTAGAGAGTAGCACTGCTGGTATGCAGAGTGTCTGGGAGGCTGGAACCTGGAGCAGTATACTATATGTGAGACTCAGCAGGAACAAGGAATAGCAGGGAGATCAGAGAACTAACACCCAGCTAGGCTGGGAACAATGTTGCACTGGCAATGAAAGGACTGCAGATCAGCCCTTAAATACCCGGAGGAAGTGCAGGATAGGTTGCTAGGGGCTCCCAGGAATGCTCTGACTGGATTGGCTGAAAGGAGTCACCTGACCACATCCAAGATGGCGGCGCCCATGTTGTGCTGCAGCATTGCCAAGGTGTGCAATACTCACACTAGCAGCAAGGACACTATGCCTCCAGACCCCTGTAACATGCAGCACGGACCTCCATGTGCCTGCACCCCCACCAGAAGGACCCCGCCAGAGCGTCCGGACAGGTAAGTGCACCTGACCCCAACCCCTCAAAGCCCTGGTCGTGACAGTATGTAGATGATGCTTTGCAAAGTTACAAACTATAGATAAGTGATTTATTCATGGGGTGGTATTATGCAGCAAAAGATAAACTAAAGATAACTTTCCCCCACAAAGCTTACGATATTATAGTACTTTGTTACAACAACAGAGTACTCTGGGATGAAGCACAGGATACTGTAACTAATGCTGGGTACACACTAGACGATATGTCCTCTGATCCCGTGGATTGGAGAGTCATATCGGATACATCGTCTAGTGTGTACCCATGATATGCACGCTCCCGCAGGTTGCTAGCGACATCGCCTGTCAACCCTACTGCAGGGACGATGGGCGATGTCGCTGACGATGCTATGCTGCAGAATACATCTGCAAGTGTGTATGTACATGCCGAATGCCGGGTTCCATCACCGGCGATGTTGTGCTGGGTACACATCGTCTAATGTGTACCCAGCTTAAGAATGAGATATACCAGCAGAGTAAAATTGACATTAAATATTTTCTGCAGGATAATAAAGACATCTGACTTTACACAGACTCATGTAAAAACTTCAACAAGGAACATGACAAGTTGGTGGTAATTGCCAATTGACCAAATTAACAAATAATGGAACAAGGTCTACATAGTGTTTCTAAGGAGTAGTGAGGTACAGAAACCTTGGCCACTGTGTATGTAATCCACTCTTAGCAAAACTACACAATGAGAGAAAAAGGACACTGGTTTACCAGGACTCAGACACTGGCCATTCTGTACACAACGGAAGGCTTAGAGCACAGTGTCTTCAGTGTGTAGGGAGGACAAAAAGGAGCCAAGGGCTATGTTAAAATTGAGAGGACTTAGGGCAAAAAGCAAGCTGCAGCTCACAACATAAGTTTGATTAAGATGCTAGTTAAAATGAAACCTTACAGTGATAAAAAGAAAATGTATTAAAGATTGTGAAACAGTTTCAAAACTACTGAATAGTAAGCCAAAAATAGATAAACTTATAGTTGAAATATAAGAAGTCATGAGTTAAGTGAAATTGCACACTGCTAATTTCTGCTCCCTAGGGTGACTAGTTAAATAAATAAGATCATTTGCAATGCATAATATATCACAATTCACAGAATGTGATTTCATTATAACTAAATCACATACCAATCTCTAGTTTAAATATTAAATAGTATAAACATGACATATGTGACTCTACTGGATATCAACTTCAAGGCATAATATAATTTTTATCAACGAAGCATACATATATGAATGGTAACTGTATAAGCTTCATAAACTTTTATACAGACATCAATAAATAAATACTCACAGCATAGCTAACATGCACATTCCACTTGGTGCAATTTAACCATTAATAAACTTACCTTTCAATCATGACACATCCTGAATCAGGGGCTGGATTCTGCAACTGCAAACACCCTTCTCTAGGTCAGAGGTAAGCAACCTGTAGCACTTCAGCTGCTGTGGAACTATACCTCTCAGCATGTCCTTTTGCTGTTAGAGTATGCTAAAAGTGTGGGAGGGCATGCTGGGATGTATATTTCCACAGTAGCTGGAGTGCCACAGGTTGCCTACTCCTGCTCTAAGAAATATTAAAATTGTCAACTAGAGTATTAAGATATATAAACTTGTGTGCATGTATATATATATAAACAAAAATATGCAAAAAATGGGGTGCACTCACCAGTCTTCCAATAAAATCAAAAAATGGGGTGCACTCACCAGTCTTCCAATAAAATCAAAAAATGGGGTGCACTCACCAGTCTTCCAGTCAACGTTTCGAGTTTAATGGAAAACTCGTCATCAGGACAGATGAGTTTTCCATTAAACTCAAAAAGTTGACCCGGTGACTGGCTTCTGGCTACGATTTTTTATTTACAAAGACTGGAGAGTGACACTGATCCTGTTTGCTGCCTTAAATCTACCTTAGTGTGCACCACGGCGAGTATGCCTTAAGTTACAGGAGTGCCTACCCCTGCTGTATATATATATATATATATATATATATATATATTTTAAATATTATGGCTCTGCAGCATCTACCTTTTGATAAGTGCAGCAATTAAACACTATCAAACACTACTTCCTTTGTTTACCAGGCTTTCCATATCCCTAGCCTCACCAACATACACCCTACCATCCTCACAAGGCAGTTTGGGTAATAAGTAGAGATGCACATATTTTTTAATAATGGTTCAAACTAGTTTGTGAATCAGCTTTAACATTTTACAATTCACAAGAAAAGGTAACTAACTATATTACAAGAGGTTGCTGCACTGTGTTGTATTTTTAGCATATTTTCTTAGGAACTATACATTATAAACTATATTAACTGAAACATATTTATAAATACCATCAAATTAAGCCATTTCAGCCAACACTCCAAAAATATACTGGTGTGTTAATTGGCTTCCAACAAAAATGAACCCTAGTGTGTAAGTATGTGCGTGTACATGTGGTAGGGAATATAGGGCTTAATTCAGAGATGAACGGTAATGCATATGGCAGCTGCATACTTTCACGAATAGCAGTATGCTAATGCAGCAGGTGGCAGATTTTGTATTGAGACGCCCCCCAGAGCCCTCGTAGCTGCCCACAAGTGCGTACACAAACGTAGCATCGGATGCAGATCCTGAAAACATCGACTCCTCGAGTAAGTCTATGGTCACTCAGGACTGACATGGTAACTGAGATGCTGGAGCTTTGTTCCCTGCGCGTGCGATCGCATACGCTGGCTAGCACACTCTCAGGAAATGACCCGACACACCTGCATTTTGCCCGGAACTCCCTGTAACCACCCACAAAACAGTCTCTTCCTGTCAATCAAATGCCAGTGAATTCTCACAGCACGTCTGCAATGTGGCTGTGATGCATGCGTAAACCAGCGATAATGGTTCAATTGCGTACATATCGGAATAGCGTTCAACTCTGAATCAGGCCCATAGATTATAAGCTCCACTGAGGCAGGGACTGATGTGAATGGACCAATATTCACTGTAAAGCGCTGCAGAATATGTGTGTGCTATATAAATAACTGGTAATAAATCAAATAAACAATTCACAGCTTGCTTCTACGTCTGTAAATTGTAAAGTGAACTTTCAATTGCAAATGTAGGTTTGAGTTTCACTATTCAAGGGCACTGACAACAGATTGAACAAGCAATTGTTACCTCAGACAAGTTCAAGCTGTAATCTCATCTAAATTTGTAACTGGTTTGATTTATTCAAGCATCTTATCAAAGAACTGAAAAGGGGATGTAGCCGGCATCCTGGCGCACTCAACGCCGGCAGTCAAAATCCCAGTGCCGGAACCCCACAGTAGTCAGAATACCGGCTCCAGAATCCCGATGGTAAGTATTAGGGTTAGGCACTAGGGGGAGGGTTATGGTTAGGCTGCGGGAGGGAAGGGTCTGGCTGCGGAAAGGGGTGACGCTTAGGGTTAGGCTGCGGGAGGGGAGGTTAGGGTTAGTGAGTACCCAACAGGGGAAACAGAATGGGTGGTATACCCTGTTTTGTGGAAGATTCTGGCAGCATTTGATTTTTAGTGACGAGCAATTGTTTTTTTTAGACAAAAAGTTAACAAAAGTTACATAAAAGTTACTCAATTTAATTGTGTAAGAATCAATGGCCACACAGAGGTCTAAATAATAACTAAACATTTTAAAAAGACACTGGTGTAAGGCAGAGAATATGCATCACTCATATTTAACGGTTTGTCCTTGTTTCAACTCTAGGGCTAAACTTGATACTCATACCTGAAAGCATACAAAATGTTCAATAGAAAGAAAGACATTTTTACATACAGTATAACCACACCTAGGTTACAGCTTGCTACATATATTTGAGTTTACTACATGCAGTTAAGAACAGAGGGCCTGATTCAGAGCCGCTCGTAAGCGGCCGCTCGTTCGCTCTGAGCGATGTTCGCACATCTGCGCATGCGTATGGGTTGTAATACGCATGCGCGAACCAGTCATTGCGGTCGGAAATTGTGTGCTCGCAAAATAGCGAATGCATGCTATTTTGAGTGACAGGATGAGGCATTTGTGGGTGGTAACAGGGGAAGGTGCTTGAAAACGGGGAGTGGAGATCCGAACGCAGGCGTGCCAAACGGTCAAAACGGGCGTTTTAAGGGTGTGCATAATTAACAAAGCAGCGTCATCGACCACGTCACTTGGTTGTCTTTTAGCCTGAACTGCTCGCATGATTGCGGTAGGAAAATCCTACCACAAGCACTGCGAGCAGTTCATACGCCTTTCGATGTACTCGATTAATCTAATAAATAGCGGAGATGACGTAGGATGCGAGCGGCCAGGGGGCGTTTTTAAAAAAATAGCGATCGCATGTTTCGTTCGCTCGTTCAGACATAGAGGCGTCAACAGACCGCAAAGAGTGAGCGCTCTATTTAAATATCTGGCCCCTTTTTCTGAACGAGCGAGCGCAAATAGCGTCCGGCTCTGAATCAGGCCCAGAGTACCACATAATATAGTTAATAGAGCTTACGCATACAGTTAAGTAGAGTTTACTACATACTACAGTTAAGAAGAGCTTACAACATACAATTAAGTACAGCTTACTACATACAATTTAGTACAGCTTGCTACAGTACATACAGTTACGCACAGTTTAACATAGTAGTTTATCAATACTGATCTCTATAAAGTGACAAATCTCTGAATAAAAAAAAGGACATTGGCACCCATTTATCATTAAATATTTGTGGCTTTTCCCCCAAAAACACCAATTTTCGGGGGGTAACTGCAAATATTTAGTATCACCCCTTTGTATGAGTATCCCTCCAATCTCACCAGCAACCGCAGTCCCCATAGGTTTCTATGAGGAATGCGATGGTGCCAGATTTGTCAACTTCCGGAATGCGAAGCCAGATGATACATTCCAGCGCTATGATCGCATCTTGCAATACGATTATGGGCGGTAAAATCACGCCCAGTTTGCATTGCAAATGCGATCATTAATAAATAGGCCCCAATGGCATTGTGCTGGAAAAAAAAAGAGGGACAAGTGTTTAGGTACATGAAAACCGTATTCATTGTCACACCTTTGAACATGTCTAATTAATTCCATTGCACAATGGCCTGCTCTTATTTTTCCACATATTTTTATATTGCCATAACCTGGCCAGAAATACTTGCTATTAATTTATCAATATTTACTGTTTTTTCTTTTTTTATATAAAAGAAAAAAAAATAAGAAAGGTTATTTTGTACAATTCATATTACTTGGAACGCAATGTAAATTGTAAATTTTAATGTAAAAGGAGCATGTCGCTTTAAATCTGGTCACAATGGAACAGTGTGGTAAAGGGTTCTAGGTCTAAGATAACTTTACCAGATTAGTAAACAGGTACCGTTATCTTTTTAAATAAGCCTCAAATGGTTTTAGTAGTTAATAAGTATCAGCTATAGCTGGGGAACAAATAGATGATTGCCTGATTGAATCCACTGCTGAGGTTTACCACGTGTGTATTGTGTATATTACACCTTCTCCTGATGCCTCCCCAAATGATATATATAGTCTGTACAGTACATGTTGTTCCTCTCAGCTATAGCATATGAATGTCATATCCCTGTGTGATATTACTCATCTCTGTATATTATTACATTTTTCTGTACATCACATCTCTGTGTAATAACTGTACTAAAGCTGCCCACAGGTACACAGGTTTTAGATGAATACATATTACAGGTCAGGTCAGTGGCAATTCATCTCTGTACATAATTATCTCTAAATAATCTCTTTAACAACACATTTTCAACCAGAATGTTGATAAATTACTGTTATTTATTAACTTATTAGACAAACTGACACATTAACAACTTGAATTTCAGTGACCTTTCAACAACATTATCAAACAATTCACTTTTCACAAGTTACCTTAGAAAAACCTAGAAAAACCTCTTGACCTCAAAAAGTAAATATAAAGATTTAAAGGCAACTTAAATGTAATGCCATGTAAAATGTAATCATATTTCTGTATATATAGACATATGTATGGTTAATTAATGACTATATTGTTTTTAGTTTAAACTTCACATGATAGATATGTGTTATCTCACCCTTTCTCCATGTTATCGAATTTCACCAAAATATAAATTTGACCTTATGGTATATTCTAAGTTAATAGACCACTGATCACAATAATTATCTTTCTACACACCATCCTCATGTTTGATAAATATTATGATATGTCATGATAAATGCTTTGTGCTACCTCTGAAAAGGCAATGTTGCTATCTTTGAGCTTTGAATGGCAAATACATAACATAGATAACCACAATAATAAAGATTTGTTGGAGGACTTACGGATTATTCTGTGCATTACTGAAGCTGCAAAGGATCCCCAAAATCCACAGGAAAGACATTCTGCAACAAGCACAGTTCAATCCACACACAGGACTTTACCCAGTGCCCCTACAGGGGTATCTGTCTCCTCTTCCAAGCATACAGCACAGGAGGGGGGAATGTGCCCTAAGGGTGGAAGCAGTGCTCTCCCCCCCTTCCCAGTTTGTGAAGGATTTAACCCTTGTTCTGACTTGTTCTTCTGCAGTGCTGGTGACTGTAAATATTCCTGACTTCTTCCACAATATATCCAATGTAATCTGTCTTGTTGGGTTTGTCTGTAAATTTCCTATCAGTTCACTATCTTCAACTATTTATTCATTCTCTACAATTGCTCTCTACATACAGTATGTCCTATATTTACCTCCCCCTTTGCTTTCTAAAATATTATTTAACTTAATGTCACTGTCTTTAGCCTCCTCACTTCTTACGGTATCCCCCTTGCCATTCTAAGCTAGCTTTCCTGACATGCAAACTACAGTACTCCACAGTAAGCATGATGGAGCAGTATAGTAAATAAAAAAAGGTTTAGAATTGTGTGAGCTCTGTACTTAGCTAGTCTAAAGGGAGTGTAAGTTTCACCAGCCAAACCCCAACTGGGGAGGGCTGGGCATTCAAGGAGGGAAGTGAGGGAGGGGGCTTGGCCCTATAAATCACTAGTAACAGACCCTTTAAAACAAGATATATGGCAGGCTCCCTTTTTCCCTCCTCCCTAATGCTAACTCAATGAATGACCTTAAGCTGTAAGGGATAGAATGGGGGGAGAGGAGGATATTAAAACAGCCCCTAGGGGAATTCGCCTTTATCCCTCTGGTATTCCTCTCTACCAGGGTCTACAGATACTGTAGTTAGAAGTATACAGGCAGTGATTGATTACCATGCAAACACACTGAAAGGATACAGTTAGGCAAGGAGCTTGTATAGCATCAGTATATTACAGCGAGCAGAACATTATATTAAGTAGTGGAGTGTAAGGTAATTATAATGCTCCTATTTATTAATAATCGCAACACTGCCGCAATTATTAATATGTTTCGGGGCAGATATTTTTATTCTCAATGATAATATCCCCGCTATTTAATAGACTAAATCTGCAGGGACAGTGGTAGCGATAATTACTGTCCTTCTATGTAACTTCCCCCATTTGTGAAAGACTCCTGCGGGGGAATATGACACTGCGCATGTGCAGCGCACAGTGGGCCTTATTCAGCAGTGCACTGCTGAACGTAAATTCCCAATGGTCAAGAATCTGCGCAGGCACCGGACCCATACTGTGCATGTGCAATACGGGTCCTGCATGTTCGGACGCAGTCTGGCAACAGACTCTCAGTGATTGACAGTTTGCTGCCATTTGTAAGCGGGAGGGGGAGGTGACGGCATCTGTTTCACAAAACAGAGGCGTGTCGTCGCTGTTGGGGGAAAGGGAAGAGGCCAGGATCTCCGTTGGCTGACAGATGTTATCGCAGATTATCTGATGCTGCGTCCTTGGACGCAGCTGGGATAAGTAATGCATGCAGGAGGCATGATGCGTCCTACTGCATTACCCTAAGTGAATCAGGCCCAGTGTCAGTTTCTGCTGCCAGCTAGGGGAGGGATTGGAAGATCTCTCTCCTGCGAGCAAGTCTTCGTAGGTTTACACCATCTGAAGATGTTGTAAACTGAAGGGGCCAAACTCTTCGCTTTTTGATACATAGGGGTCAGACTATAGTCCCCATTGATAATAATGGGGACTGCGATCTGCCGTGCTAATGAACAGCGGCGACTCCTACCCTCTTGAGGGGGGCTGCTGCCGCAGAAAACAAGATGGTCACTCACCTCTTCTTGGCTGTGTCCTAGTGCTTGTACAATCGATCTGTCAGGCACTGGGACCGCGGCGCATGCACATGTCACCGGCTTCCAAAGGGCTGCATCGTCTGCAGCCCCTAGGAGCCGCCTAGAGCTGGCGTAAAGGCAGAGTAGAGGCTTCCTACTGGAAGCTGCTCTCTGCTAATAGCAGCCTGGACTGCCAGTCACAGATACCTCCCCCTGAGACTGCCTGTTGTATATGTGACTGGCAAGTGGCGCTTCCAATAGGAAGCCACTGCCAGTCACAGTGTAGTCAGTGCAGTCACGGACTGCACTGACTACACAGGGGTGGTGGATTTTACAGGGGGGGCTGCAGCCTCGCAGGCCCTAGCCAAAATCTGACACTGCTAATGAGCCTTCTGCAGGAGACTTCTGTGAAATCTTCTACATTAGGCTACTAGTACATAGCAGCAATTAAAAATCTGCAATTTCTACATAATTTTATTAAAAAAAAACCTTGACAAATATGACCCTTACAGGGAATCGGTACGTAATCCCGGTAGTCGGGAAGCCTGCTGTCAATGTACTGACAGCTGCATCCCGATGCTCAGGATCCCTCCCCCCTTTTCTCCCTTACCCTCTGTTTGTACATCCCAACACTAACCCTCCCCCTTGTTGGTGCCTAAATCCCCCACCAGTGGAGCCTCACCCTAACCTCCCCTAACCCCCCCGATGTCTAAACCAATCCCCCCCCCCCGCAGCTAAGCCGTAACCAGCCTCGCTATGCTTACGTACGGCATACTAGCTGTCAAGATTCCGGCGTCGGGATGTCACATCCTGACGGTATTTCACCACCGGTCTTCTAGCCGGGTAGTGGCATTACGGCGCCGGGATTTCTTCAGCCGGGATGCCGCCCATCGGTATTATAACTACATCTGCTTTACAGATAATAAGACTGTTGCGTAATTTCTGTCAATAGGACCATATAATATGCTGATTGTACTACTGTTAATTAACATACTTTGTCACTGAAATATGTTCTCAAGAGAGCTTATAATACTGTAGACATTCAAACATTTTTTTCCAGAAATGTAAGTTTAATAAGAAATTCTTTGTAACTTTTAAATAAGTGGAATCTGGTGCTGGAAATGGCAGATGAGCTGTAATAAATCACCTTTGCTGAATTATAAATGATAAACTGATAACTTACATTTATTTTGGAATATCCTTTGCAAACTGCTTCAGGTGGTCACTAAATGGACTGAAAATGATATACATATATCTTATGGAAAAAGGGCCTGATTCACTACCGATCGCAGCTGCAATTGCAATAGTGATTATGCACGCAGTCTTACTGCGATAGTATGCTAAACCATTGCGATCGCTATGCCGTCGCAGCACAACAAAAGGACGCCCACTTTACCTTACACACATCTGTAATGTTTAGCAAGACTGCAGAACCATCGACAATCGATGGTTCTGCAGTACAGATACAATGCGATACAATCGAATACCATAGCAGCCTCACGCACCCTTGCACAATTTCTGATCTTACTCAGGAATTTCTAACTTCATCGCGCGCTATGGGTGCTCAGGCTGCATACGGGATCGCAGTAAATAATTTATGTACGCCCATGCAACGGCGTACATAAAAAAGCACTGGCACGCCTGCGCTTCTCCGAACCACCCTCCCATCACCATTCACAAACAGTACTTCCTGTCAATCACTCTGCGATGGGTCTGCGTGGTCACTGCAAACCCAATCCCGATCGCAGTGGCCGGTTCAAGCGCACGTACTGCGATGCATACGCATGCGCAGAATGCAACAATCGGCCAATTGCGGGCGTAATCACAGTTGCGATCAGTAATGAATCGGATGTTACCCAGTACGTATGAATCTGTTGAAGATATATTAAATGGTGAAGAAAAAGCCTACTAGATATATTTTGCCAGAACCAGATATTGTAAAAGATAATGTTTAATTATTATGAAAATTATACATTTCTAGCACTAATAAAAAAAATGTAACGAAACCTTGGAGAGGTGCTTCTTCTAAAATCTACTGCTTGGTATTGGTAGGTCATTTATTTTATAAATTATTGACAGTTTGGCTGTTGAATGGCCTTTCTGCATCTCTACATTGGATTGTTCTGTTGCTATTATTAGGTTTTATTTTGAAGGTGCCACAAAGTTTCCACAGAGCTGTACAAGGAATATACAGTACATGGTAACCTTGTAACTAGGGTGTCGGGATGCCGGCTCTCAGAATGCCGGTGATGAAATCCCGACACCAGTAAGAATCCCGGTGGTAAGTAGTGGGGTTAGGGAGAGGGTTAGGCATTAGAGGGGGAAAGTTAGAGTTAGGCACTGGGGGGGAGGGCTTAAGTACTAGGGTGAGGCTAGTTTTGGGGTGCGGGGAGGGAGGGTTAGGATACTTACCGACAGGTGTCGGTATCCTCACCCTGCCGGCATCCCGTACCCAGCCCTTGTAACTTGACATTACCGCCTTTTGAGAAAGCCGCCTGGTGCGGAGAAACGCTTTAAGGAGACGGGAACACTGGCAGTACCCGTGTGGAGACTGGTGTGCTTTATTGAGGCTAGCGGAGAACTCCTCTGGAGCAGGTCTGGTGCTTGCCCACAACTAAAAAAGATTGTGTGTGGTTGTACCTGGAAACTTACCCACCTCATCGGCACCTCACCTCAACTTCCAAAGATTCATCGGAGCTGCGAGCTGTGCACGCGCTGGGGTTCTACGAGGAATCAATGCAGCGGGAGTGACAGTGGTGGGAGCCTGTCCCCGCTGTTGCTGAACAGAGGACTGCTTATTTCTAAGGATTGGAAAAACCATGTTACCAGATTATTTTAGTTTCACCTAAATTTACTAAAGGGCAATTGGAGTAGAATTCGTAAAATTCTACTCTAAACCCTAATTATCACATATTTTTAGTAAGCAGATCCCATTTCCCATAATTGTAATGGGAAATGCAATCTGCCTGGGATTTACTAAAAATCAATTGTGAAAAAATACCGGGGGAAGCCCTGTGATAATAACACCACCTGGAGGTGGCATTATCCAGGGTCTCCCCCGGTTACCGGACTCCTGCTCTGCTCTAATAGGCATAGCAGAGCTGGGAGCCAGGCTCCAGTGATCAGCTACGTGGTCTAAACAGACCACAAGCTGATCACTGTAAAAAAATAGTGAAAGAACAACAACTTCCCTGTATCCAGGGACTGGAGATCGGGGCTCCGGTGATGTTCTCCGTGGCTCCGGTAAGCTGGTTTCCCATCCTGGACTGTGAACCGGTCAGCTGCTTCATAGAACAGCTGACCGGGTCACAGTGCAGTATGGGAGACCAGCTGATCAGAGCCACGGAGGACATCACCAGAGCACCGATGACCTGACCGGAAGTAAGTGAAATTAATGGAGGGGAGGTCATGCTCGCGGGGGGGGGATGTAGCGGCGGCCGGTCGGCACATGCGTGGCACCTCGTCACTATATTTTTTCCAAAAAATACAGTGATAAGGCTGCGGAGAGGATTCACAGGGACAGAGCTTTATCGCAAGCTCTGTCCCTGCAAAGGATTTTTAATAAATCCCTGTGATATTGCCTGAATTCACAATGCGAATTCAGTCGGTAATATCACACTACAACCGCATTTTAAATGTGGATTGGAGTAAATATAGCCCTAAGTTTTTCAACAACATTTGCGTGTTTGCCAGTGTTCAATATCCTTGATTCACATTATTACAGCTATTTTATATTTATATATGTGAAGTTTTAATATATGATTCATGTATATTCAGAGATATTTATATCTATTCTTATTTTATCAATATGTGATTTTACACTGAATAGGAGATTTTATCTTGGTTTTGAGTATTGTCCTGTGTGATAAGCGCCACCTACTGTATTGTGTTTTGTGTTTTTTTTCATTGTGAGAGGATTGGCAAATACCTCTCTATAGGTGTGCAGCTTTAATCACCTGTGACTCACACATTCAATTATTCACATATACCCCTGCTGGTGCCAGATTCCATTATGCTGCCTTGTAACTTGATGTACAGAGGCTGATTGTATGTCGCACACAAAGTGGCTGTAGTTTCAAGTAGCTGAGGAAGCTGGATTTTCTGCCATATGCGAATGGTAACTTCTGTAGAGCTAATGCAGGGGTTCTTGCGTATGCAAGCGGAAACCTCTGACGCCCATTGATGTTACCTCAGCTGCCACAACGATCTTCACTAGTATACGCACTTGCACCAGCCTTATGCAAGGTGCAAGAGATCCATTAGAAGCAGGCTTCCCCTCCCTGTAAGCACAACTCAGAAACGCATGGCGCTTGTGATACACGCCCATGACACTCTCGTAAGAAAGGGCGATTCCGTGCTCTCAAATTGTTGTCGCACAGAAATGACCAATTTCACAGAAATACCTTTCCAAATGAGTTTGTAAGACTTAGAATAGGATGGATATATGCAAAAATGCATTCACATATGCGTAAGCACTGTATGCAAAAACTCGCCATGTCAGCCCATGCTTAGACATCTGTTCAACTCATAATAGTTGTAGGGCATGCCAGTCATAAATAGAACATGCACATGGAGCATAAAGATTGGTACCAAAGGTGTCCAAAGAAATCACCCAGTGCCTTTTTATGCAGCCTGATGCCTGGAGAGACACCCAGCGATTTGAATACAAATCCAATCAGGGCCTTGCGCCCTAGGCAGCGTCACTGGTTGCACACCACTTCTTAAGGCCCTGTTGCTAGTGGTGTAGTCGCATGAAGGGGAGACAGTTAAGTACATGATGAGCCTGTACACAAGTCAAGAGCAAGCACAAGGTATCAGAGTGGAGGTGAGGCGGCAATTAGAGAAAGAGCGGAGAAAGTGGGAGAAGGTGTGGACAGACATGACGTTAGAAATTTAGGATGGGAAGGAATGATTGGGGCTTTATATGAGACTGTGAGGAATCTGGACTCTTAAGAGGAATAGTGAGCCAGTGAAGAAGGTTGCAAAGGGGAGAGGCGAGACAGAAAATTGAGATTAGTAGTTGCATTCAGGATAGATTGAAAAGTGTAAAGATGAGAACAAGGTAGGACAGAGAGAAGTAGGTTACAGTAGTTGAAGATAAGTTTGTGTATTTGAATCTTGGCATCAGAAGTGAGAAAGTGTCTGATACTACAGGTTTATGAAAGTGGAAATGGCCAGAGTGGAAATCTTCTGAATATGAGAAATAAAAGAGATTGAGGAATCAAGAATGATGAAGATGAGAGGGCCCTTGAATGGGTAAAAAAAAATAACTATGTTTTTGGTGAAGTTTCCTTTGAGAAAGGGACATCCAAGATGAGGTGGCAAAGAGACATGAGAGAAGATGGAGGGAGAGAGGCAGTGCCAGATTATGGTCCACAAAGGCCTGGATCTGAAATTTATGAAAGAACTACTGTTTGCCTTAACAGGGGTGTGACTAGTGATGTGGGGGGGACATGACCAGTGCAGTAGAGGTGTGGTTTGTATATGGTGTGGGGAGTGGCTAGCACTATGCAGGGGAGAGCTAGCTCCTACCTTCAACATTCTCAATCTCCCTCCTCTCTTATATCAATTGTGTTATATAAAGCTGGGTACACACTGTACAATGTATCATGCTATATATCATCCTGATGAGGATCGGAACAATAAATTGGACACATTGCATAGTGTGTTTGCTCAAACCATCGTTCATTACATCGTTCCATCTGCTATCCTGCATGTCAGATGCACAATCAAAATTAGATGATTGGTAGGAGTTGAGAGAATAAAAGTAATACTGGTTAGCGTGGAGGTATGGTAGAGCTGTCGAATGATTGTATGAATATGAAATGGAGGAAATTAGTGCGAGAGCTTGATTTCCTACAATACTGTTCAGAGTGACAGAGCATTTCTGAAGGTAGTATGTGAGCGTAGAATGTCACAGCCAGGGCGACAAGGGTGAAGATGAGGGTAGTGTTGTGAAGGAAGACACCTTGGTCAGGGCAGGAGAGGATAAAGATAATTAGGAGAAGAGAGTCCAGAGAGAATTATAACAATAGAATGGACAAAGCCTTCAAGATTTTGCTTAGTTAGAGAAACTTTGAGAGAGAGAGGGAGAGGCTAAAGTAGAGAAAAATAGATCCAGGATGGGACCGCTGGAATGGGAGGGGGGAAACGTCCATTGAATAAGGTCAAAAGAAGAGGGAGTCAACCACGATGGAAGAGATGGAAGTTTAGGGGAGAGAAGATAGGGCAGCCAGGTGGCAAAGTTATCTAAAAGGTGTGTGTGGGAGGGGAGCGGCGGTAGGGAGATTGTAGATTACTGTGAAACGAAGATGAATAGGATGGAAGAGGCAGATAGAGTGCACCTCAAAGCAGAAGAAAGACAGGGCTCAGAGGGTAGGACACTGAAGGGGAGAGTAGGATAACCACACCCCCACCTTACCAGTCACAAAGACAAGGTATGTGGGGAGAGCCAGGTTTCAGTGATGGCCAGGAGGTTTAGATGATACAGTTATGAACAGAGGTCAGTTCTTGACAAGCAGACCTGGCATTCTAGAGGTCATAAGAGAAGGGGAGGAAGTGACCAGTGGGAATGAGGATGAGGTTGTCAGTGTTGATGGAGCATAGAGTGCGTAAAGGAGAATGGTTGGAGGAGTGCTATGGGGAGAGCATGTGCGAGAAGCTGAGGGTGAGAGTCACGGTAGAGGTTTGTGGAAGGAGACTGAGTCAGGAAACATTGCGAAACATTGAGTTGGGAACATTGCGAGAGGAACATCATAGAAAGAAAGGGAGTGGGAAAAAGGGGTGGCACAGAGAGAGAGAGAGAGAGGCATATGGAAGGGTGGTAAGCAGAAATATGAGAATGGTAATTGTTAGTGTGAGGAGGGGAACAGTAGGGTGAAAAGACAGAAGAGGAAGAGAGTAGAACTGGAAAATGGAAAAACAATGGTAGTGGGGAGGTAAATGTGGAAACAGGGAGGCACAACAGGAGATAGTGTATAGAGTATAATGGCAATACACAATTTGCAGGAAAAGGGAGGCTAAAATTATTAGCAGTAAGAGGAATTATAGTACATAAAATAATAGATTGGCAGCAGACTAAATGAAACAATAGGTGAGACAGTAGACAGACTATATACACAGTACTTAAGACAGTAAGTGGTAGAGAATGAATGTAGAGAGAGGCCAAACCACAAATTTAGAAAGTGCAGTAGATGCAAGGGCATTGGCAACTGTGGTGCAGCAGGCCAGGGACAATAAGGAGATGGGAAAAAGAGGGAGTCAATGAGTGAGCAGGTATGGGGAATGGATGCAGTAGAGACAGGTAAGCCTAACTGATAATGACTACCAAAATGTATTACATATGGTTGGCAACAACAGAGGCATGGAATATTGAAGGCATATAAATCACAATAATAGAGGTAATATGGCAGCAAGATGCAGAATGCAAAATAGCCAATAAGTGCATAAAGCAAAATGACATTTAGATAGTAGTCAGCTATATTTCATTTTATAACTTGTACTACATTGATCAAAAGTATTCTTTAATTGGTTAAAACAGGTCAAAACATATCTGCTCCACATGTACTTTAGAGCCTCTCAAAAGAAATCCATATATGAATGGTCTGATTCTCAGTAGTATACAGCTCCGCATGTAGTCGCATGTGTTGGTTTTTAGCAACTTGCCTATGTGACAGACACAGACACATATCGGGCGTTTCTCTCTGTATGTGAAATGGGTGTTTCTGGGTGTAACAGTGTGTATGCATGGAAGAGAACCGTGTTGTGAAATTGTCACGAGTGGGTAGTGGGCATGTTGCAAGAGTTGAGTCCTGAGCCATGTATATGCCGAGGAGATGCATATTTCAGGTGGATCTCTTGCACCTACCACGGAAGGTGTACGTGCCGATATTAATGATGATAAATGCTTTTGTGCACAGAAAAAGTGGGGCGTTGTGATGTGTACCCATTAAGACGTAGGTAGAGTCACATTGGCATTCTGTTTTGAAATCCATCCATATTCCAAACGTGGTCACATACAGACCTGCGTTAGATTTAGAATCAGGCCCTAATTGTACAAACACACAGATAGATAATTAATTAAGTATATTATATATGCTTTCCATATACATATGTAAAACAGTTGTGTCCTTAAGGCACTGGATGTTTCAGCATTGTTGGTTTAAATACATACCAAAGATTTTCACAGCAGACCTCTTCATATAATCCCTGGGGCGTACCATACATTGTGCTATTCTACTGTACGTGTTGCATAAGATGCCTGTTAAGGACATATTGCAAAATTATAATTTATTTATTTTGAGAAATACTCACTTAGGGAGTCCTAATTTTTTATCTTAGTCTTAAACTACCAGTAAATGTGAAAAAGCACATTTAATGGAAAATGACAAAAGAAACACATTATTCATACTTACCAGTAAGGTCAATTTCCCCAACTAAAGTACCTGGACAGAAATAAATTATTGATGCTAAAGTGTTTTCTCTTTAATATCAACTATGTGAATTGTGACTATCAGTAAGAAAAGATTTACAAAGTTCAGAAGATTCTATTTTCAAAAAGGGATCCCCAAAGTACTTTCAAAGAATACATCCAGTTCTTTTATCTGTTGTCATGGTATGGATTCACCAATCCAAACCATTTATTCTGAAATGTAAAAAAAATGTTTTTAAAGATGTATTTTGAAAATCCCACAAATGAAAAAAATAAAAATTTCAGTCTAACTAACGGGAACAAAAATGTTAACATTGCTCTGATGAAGCTAGGGTCATGCTGAACTCTACAGAATTTGCACTCAAGCATTGCTTACACACTGAGCGCCAGTGGAGGAAAAAGCACGCTGACCACATACTTCAAATTCAATTAGTCTTTCTACTACAACGCCCTTTTTCTCACCAAACAATCCTACTTAAAATATGTGAATCCTTCCTCTCCACCTTCAAAAATGTTTTTATCTCCTCTGATCTCTGAACCTACCTGTCTCTCCAGCTACTGCCCCATTTATCTACACTCATTTGCTTCCAAACTTCTTGAAAGACTTGTCTAGAGTCAAAATACCCACCTCCTCCCCACCCACTCTACAGATTCTGTCATCATCACCCCACTGAAGCTGAACTCGCTAAGCGACCAATTACCTACTTTTAGGTAAGTTAAAGGGTCATTCTTCTCTCATGCTACTTGACAGATCCTCTATTTTCAACACTGTGGATCAGTGTCTACTTGATATCCTTCACTTGCTTGGGCTTCGAAGCACTGTCCCCTCCTAGTTTGCTTCCTACAGCTATGATTACTTCTTCAGTGTTTAAACTCATGGTCCTTAAAGGCTATTATAAGCCTCTGCTGTTCTCTCTCTACAGCAATTCTCTTGATAAACTCATACAGGGATTGATTCTGAGTTTCAACGCAAAAGCTTATTCAACTGCGTCATTTGGTGTCGCCTGTCTGAGAGTTTATGCCAATGACCTACAAACTCCTTCCCTTGAGTACATCCGTGCAGCCGAATGTGCAAAGATTGAGATACCCACTTTTAGTACCCTTGCATGCTGTAATACCTATTGGTGCATTCATAAACGCCATCATCAGTAGCACAATAGATACTTGCACCAGCCCTATGGCAGTTGCAGTTTCTCCAGATAGTATGGCCTCCTATGTGAGCATTTGAGCATCTGTGGATGCAGCCGCTCATATTGACATGCCCACAACACACCTATTATACGCCCACTGAATGGCTTTTTTTTTGCATGCCACCTTCCAGACACCATCTAAATTGATCACAGCAGCACCTTTGTGCGCACTCTGGGTAATGTATGTGCTGTAGGAGTTTTCTGAAATTTTTGCACATGCGCAGTTGCAAATAATTGCTCAATTACGTGAACATTGGCATTGGGTGCGGACTGCATCCGACTCAGACTCACAGTCTTTTAACCTCCACTATCCAGTATCACTTCTATGCAGATGACATTCAAATATACCCTTCCTTTCCTGACTTCTCTCATTCTTTCTTACCCTACATGTCAAACTGCCCTCTCTTCCTGGGAGTCACTGGAAGTTCACTGAACACATCCAGTTTCTTTCACTGTCCTGTGGCTTCCTTCTTTGCAACTTTGTCAAAGTATGCCTCTTTCGCACTCATTAAACAACCAAAACTCATCTGTTCATTATTTCCCACAATGACTACTGCAAACTCCTCCTAGCTGGCATATCCCTCATCTGATTCTCTACTTTACAATCTATCCTTAATGAAGCAGCAAGACTTATGTTCTTATCCCGCTGCTCCTCATCAATCACCCCAATCTGTAAATACTTTCAGTCAATCCCTCTAGAATTCAATTGAAATTGCTCACTTACAAGGTCCTCACCAGGGTTTCCCCTTCATACATCTCTGACTTCATCATGATACAGGGCCAGACTGGCCATTTAGCACTCCTGGCAAATTCCAGAAGGACCGATGGCCTGATGGATTGGTCCGGACTGAAACCTGGCCGAACAGCTCTGCCTTCGCAAACAGATATGAATGATCTGGAGCCCCAGTCCGTCCCTGTCATGAGATACCCCCCAGCCTAACCTTTCAGCTCTGACGCTGAACTATGCCTCTTCACTTCCACCTCCAAGTCTTCTGCATTGCTCCCCATTTATGGAACTCTTCCAGCCTTATTTGACCAGTCTCCTCATTGTACAATTTCTCAAGCACTCCCCTCCCTCAAACTTACCTCTTCATTCCTGTATAACCTACCTTCACTTGGGCCCCTAATGAATCTCCCCCTACTTCCTCCACCTGCTATTTATACTTGAGTTCCATTTGCTCCTATTATCTGCATCTGCCCTGCCATCTATACTGTAAGCACTCATGAGCAGGGCCCTTTATACACTACGTCTCATCTCTGCATTCTCATTGTTCAGTGTTGTGTACATCCTCATCTCTTCAGTGTTGTGTACATCCTCATCCTCACAGACTATTAACTCGTCCCCGCTGGAATCCACCACCACAGGTCCCTCTGTACGTTCTGGAGGCTGGTCTCCCTGGAAGAGTTTGTACTCTTCCAGGGAGACTCATCTCTGCATTCTCATTGGTTGATACCCCTTATAGAAGTAGACAATCAGATTTTAGATATTATCTTCTAGAAGGTGCTAGATAAATAAGTAGAATTTGATTGGTTGCTATGGACAACATCTCCACTTCTTAAAACCCGCACTTTAGTAAATATACCCCTAAGATTGCAAACAGGGTCCTCTTATCTCTCTGTTATTTCTCTTTGTGTTTTGCTTTAATGTTCTATGCTTTACTTTTATTTATGTATTATTCGTATTTGTATTTTTGCTACTTCTCATTGTACCTTTACAACTCCTATTTTTACCACATATTGTTATTAAGCTTTATTTACAATAATTTGTATGTTGATTGTCAACAAATACAAATATGTGGACTAATCAGGTACATCTCTACCAAAGCCTCATGACAGCAGCTCGCCTTCCCCATTGAACATGAGGTTGACATCATAAAAAAATCCCCATTGCCACTTTACATTTTGGTCCATTATCGATATATTCATGGGATAATATTGCTACCCTGGCTGCAGAGATATGCACAATATAAAATTGTAATTGTTAAAATCCTGCACATGAAGAAGCCTTGTGATGAGTGCTCACTGTAGGGCTGATTCTCAGCTGGATGCAAAGTGACTGTATTTGCAGGTACTGTAGCTGCTGAATCTAGAATTACTACCTTATGCTAATGCTCAGATTTCGTTCAGCTAAAATGGGCACCTGCAAGAGGAAAGCCTTGCCACCCATTCATTTTCCGCCGACCACTGCAACAGTCATCATTAGTATTGCCACTTGCTGAGCCCCATGCGAGATTCATCTGAAACACACACATGACACTCCAACAAGTCAGGGTTCCATGTGCTTGCATTGTTGCCTCCCAGATCCCATCCTGAAATACCCAAGTTCACGGACAGACAGATTTGCCTAAATTCAGTCCAACTCTGAACAGAACGGACATATGCAAAAATATTTAAATTTGCATCTGCGCATGCGCTGTCTGTGACAACTCCCCATTTACATCCATGCAGAGAGATCCGTCTGACTCAGAATCAGCTGTTATATACATCCAGTCTTCCTACAAACTTGGCCTCTTGATCTCTTAGTTTATTTAGCTCTAGTCTGATAATAGGCGTTTAGAGATTTAGTTTATATGTGACCTTTTTTTTATTTTGGTGTAGTAACAGCTTTATAGGTGCATTTACTAAGTGTGGTCATGTTGATCCAAACTGAGCATTTGTGGTATTCCACAGCTACAGGCAGCGATAAAAATGTATGAAATACATACCACATTCTTCTGCAAGTTTATCAAAGGTTTTTAGATGACCATTTGCAAATAGTTGCCCTATAGATGTGACATGATACTTTTCCCACATTGGGGCTCCTTAACGCATATACAGTTCAGCAAACATGTTATTATGCTACAGAGCTGTAGAAGGAGTCCTTTAGCACCACAGAATTTATTTACACTGCTGCACATTTTCTTAGCCTGCTGCATTAGTCACCAGGAGCAACACTAAATTAATTGAAAAACATGAATACTGTATTTAAATTAGGGGTGTGCACCGGCCACTTTTCGTGTTTTGGTTTTGGATCTGGATCTTTCTTCGTGTTTTGGATCTGGATTGGTTTTGCCAAAACCACCCTTCCGTGTTTTGGGTTCTGGGTTTTGGATCTGTATTTTTTTTTTTTAAATCATAAAAACAGCTAAAATCACAGAATTTGTGGGTTTTTCCGCTCTTATGCTATTATTAACCTCAACAACATTAATTTCCACTCATTTCCAGTCTGAACACCTCGCAATATTGTTTTTAGTCCAAAAGGTTGCACCGAGGTAGCTGGATGACTATGCTAAGTGACACAAGTGGGCGGCACAAACACATGGCCCATCTAGGAGTGACACTGCAGTTGCAGACAGGATGGCTGTTTGAAAAACTAGGCCCCAAACAGTACATAATGCAAAGTAAAAAAAAGAGGTGCAAGATGGAATTGTCCTTGGGCCCTTCCACCCACCCTTATGTTGTATAAACAGGACATGCACACTTTAACAAACCAATCATTTCAGCGCCAGGGTCTGCCATACGACTGTGGCTGCAATGATTGGTTCGTTTGGGCCCACACAAAACAAGCTGGCAATTAATCTGTCCCTGCACAAACTTGCTCTACGGAGGCAAGATGTCGTCCTTATCCTCCTCATCCACTGATTCCTCACCCTCTTCAGTGTTGTGTACATCCTCATCTTCACACAGTATTAATTCGTCCCGCTGGAATCCACCACCACAGGTCCCTCTGAATCTTCTGGAGGCTGGTCTCCTTCGAAGAGTTGATAATTTATTTTTATGAACATCATCTTATCCACATTTTGTGGAAGCAACCTCCTACGACTTTCGCTGACAAGATTCCCGGCTGCACTAAACACTCTTTCAGAGTACACACTGGAGGGGGGGCAACTCACGTAAAATAGAGCCAGTTTGTACAGGGGCCTCCAAATTGCCTCTTTTTCCTGCCAGTACAGGTACAGACTGTCTGACATGCCTACTTGGATGCTGTCACCGATGTAATCCTCCACCATTCTGTCAATGGTGACAGTATCATATGCAGTGACAGTAGACATGTCAGAAATTGTTGCCAGGTCCTTCAGTCTGGACCAGATGTAGAAACTTTGTCCTGCCTGCCCTGCATCACCACCAGCGGGTTGCTTAGGATACCTAAGTTGTTTCCTGGCAGCCCCACTTGCGGGAGAAAATGAAGAAGGAGCTGTTGACGTGTCACGTTCCGCTTCAGCTGACAGTGTTTTCACCAGCAGGTGTTTGCACCTCTGCAGGCTTGTGTCGGCCGGAAAGAGAGACACCACATAGGCTTTAAACCTAGGATCAAGCACGGTGGCCAAAATGTAGTGGTCTGATTGCAACAGATTGACCACCCTGGAATCCTGGCAAAGCAAATAAAGGGCTACATCCACAAGTCCCACATGCCGAGCGGAATCGCTCCGTCTTAGCTCCTCCTTCACTTTCTCCAGGTGCTTCTGCAAAAGCCTGATGAGGGAAATAACCTGACTCAAGCTGGCAGTGTATGAACTGACTTCACGTGTGGCAAGTTCGAAGAGCTGGAGAACCTTGCACAACACAGAAATCATTCTCCACTGTGCTTGAGTCAGGTGCATACCCCCTCCTTTGCCTGTTATAGGTGGATGTATAGGCTTGAATGGCCTTTTGCTGTTAATCCATCCTCTGAAGCCTATAGAGGGTTGGGTTCCACCGCATCACAACCTCTTGCTTCAGGTGATGGCGGGGCAGATTCAAGAGTGTTTGCTGGCGCTCCAGTCTTCGGCACGCAGTCGCTGAATGGCGAAAGTGGCCAGAAATTTTTCGGGCCAACCAAAGCGTCTCCTGTACGCCCCTGTCGTTTTTCAGAGAATTCTGCACCACCAAATTTATTGTGTGAGCAAAACACGGGACGTGCTAGAATTTGCCCAGATGTAATGCCCGCACAATATTGGTGGCGTTGTCAGATATCACAAATCCCCAGGAGAGTCTAGGTGGGGTAAGCCACTGGGCGATGATTTCCTTTAGTTTCTCTAAGAGGTTGTCTGCGGTGTGCCTCTTACTGAAACAGTGATACACAGCGTAGCCTGCCTTGGAACGAGCTGGCATTTCTGAGATGTTGCTACTGGTGACGCTGCTGTTGTTGCTGCGTAAGGTGATACATCTACCCAGTGTGCTGTCACAGTCATATAGTCCTTAGTCTGCCCTATTCCACTTGTCCACATGTCCGTGGTTAAGTGGACATTGGGTACAACTGCATTTTTTAGGACACTTAGGACACTTTTTGTGACGTTTCTGTACAATCTCG
Organism: Taudactylus pleione; assembly: GCA_031769625.1. Taxonomy (NCBI): domain Eukaryota; kingdom Metazoa; phylum Chordata; class Amphibia; order Anura; family Myobatrachidae; genus Taudactylus; species Taudactylus pleione. The sequence continues at coordinate 15,328,018 of JAUIMM010000213.1, read as the reverse complement.
GTATCGCCTGCCTAGTGAAGTGGAATCTAGACGGGATTTGGAACTGGGGACACACTACCTCCATCAATTGTCTAAATCCCACTGCACTAATGGCGGATACCGGACGCACGTCTAACAACAACATAGCAGTCAAGGCCTCAGTTAAACGTTTTGCTTCAGGATGACTGCTGTCATACTTCATCCTCCTTGCTAAGGACTGTTGGAGGGTCAATTGTTTAGTAAAAGTAGTGGTGATCCTACTTCCTCTCTGGGATGATGAACGACTCCCAGCAGCAGCAGCAGTAGGCGTAGCAATGCAGGATCCTCCATAGAAATCCCGGATAGGAGAGTCAGTCATGCCAGTGACATGGCCTGCAGGACTACTTCCGATCCTGACTAAGGAGGAAATTGACAAGGAGGAAGTAGGCGGTGTGGTTTGCACGCGCTTGGATACAACAGGACAAAGGGATTTAGCTGTCCCTGGACTGCTTATGGTCTTAGCCAAAGTTTTTGAACTTGACAGTAACTTTTTATGAACGCGCTGCAGTGACGTATAAAGGAGGATGTTCCTAGGTGGTTAACGTCCCTACCCCTACTTATTTCACCTTTACATATGGTACATATGGCAAGACAGTTGTTGTCCGGAATTGGATAGAAATATTGCCAGACCAAAGAGGTGGAATGTTTGGTCTTCTGCCCAGGCATGACATTGATGGGCTTTTTCATCCCATGGACAACAACTGTCTCCCCCGGAGCCTGATTTAAACAAACCACATCACCATCAGAATCCTCCTCGCCAACTTCCTCCTCAGCGCCAGCTACACCAGTATCCTCATCCTGTTGTACTTCAACAGTGACATCTTCAATTTGCATATCAGCAAGTGGACTGTCGGTGCTCCTTTCAGCACTTGCAGAGGGCGTGCAAATGGTGGAAAGAGCCACCTCTTCCCGTCCAGTGTTGGGAAGGTCAGGCATCGCAACCGCCACCACACTTGGACTCTCCTTGGGGATTTGTGATATCTTCTTAGAACGCACAGTTTTTCGCTGTGCTTTTGCCAGCTTAACTCGTTTGATTTTTGTAGCGGGAGGAGGGCTTCCATCGTCATGTGAAGCTGACGAACTAGTCATGAACATAGGGAAAGACCTTAGCCGTTCCTTGCCACTCCGTGTCGTAAATGGCATATTGGCAAGTTTACGTTTTTCCTCAGATGATTTAAATGTTTTTTTTTAAGGTCATTTTCCATGAACTTTGCCATTTGGGATTTTATATGCCCTCTACTATGACATTGGGCATTGACCTCGGCAGACGACGTTGATGGCATTTTATCGTCTATGTCATGACTAGTGGCTGCAGCTTCAGCACTAGGAGGAAGTGGTTCTTGATCTTTCCCTATTTTATTTTTAGGGGACAAAGTTTGGTCCTCCATTTATGTTATATTGATATATACGTGCGGCTAAGGCGTACACAAACACAGAAAAGAAGAATTTGTCATTTTTTTGGAGTGCACTTTGGGGGTTACACCACCCTTTAAGAGATGAGCCAGCCGGCCCTTTACTTATGGGCACAGGCACACGCTTGGTGCTGCTCCTTTGTTAATGCACGTGCAACCATAGTGCATACAATTCACAAACACAGAAAAATATTTTTTTATTTTGTTTGGAGTGCACTTTGGGGGTTACAGCACCCTTTAACGGTCAAGCCAGCCGGCCCTTGATTTATGACACAGGCGCACGCTTGACGCTACTTTGTTGATGCATGTGCGGCTACAGCGCATACATTTCGCACACACAGAAAAAAAAGAATTGTTTATTTTTTGTGGAGCGCACTTTGGGGGGTTACACCACCCTTTAACAGACTTATGACACAGGCGCACGCTTGGCACTGCTCCTTTGTTGATGGACGTGCGGCTACAGCGTACACAATTCACAACACAGAAAAGAAGAATCTTTTATTTTTGTTGGAGTGCACTTTGGGGGTTACACCACCCTTTAAAAGATGAGCCATCCGGCCCTTTACTTATGGGACACAGGCGCACGCTTGGCGCTGCTCCTTTGTTGATGCACGTGCAACCACAGTGCACACAATTCACAAACCCGAAAAATATTTTTTTATTTTGTTTGGAGTGCACTTTGGGGGTTACAGCACCCTTTAACGGTCAAGCCAGCCGGCCCTTGATTTATGACACAGGCGCACTCTTGGCGCTACTTTGTTGATGCACTTGCGGCTACAGTGCACACAATTCACAAACACAGAAATTTTTTTTTTTTTTGTTTGGAGTGCACTTTGGGGGTTACACCACCCTTTAATAGACAAGCTAGCTGGCCCTTTACTTATGACACAGGCGCACGCTTGGCGCTACTTTGTTGATGAACGTGTGGCTACTGCGCACACAATTCACAAACACATAAAAAAAATTTTTATATATTTTTATTGGAGTGCACTTTGGGGGTTACAGCACCCTTTAACGGACAAGCCAGCCGGCACTTGATTTATGACACAGGCGTACACTTGGCGCTACTTTGTTGATGCATGTGCGGCTACAGCGCACACAATTCACAAACACAGAAATTTTTATTTTTTATTTTTTTTGGAGTGCACTTTGGGGGAGCACCCCTGATGGACAGATCACCCCCTGGACAACACTACAGCACCCCTTTAGGACTACAGCCTTTATGAGACACTGCACAACACAGTCCAGCCAGCCCCTATAGACTTTGGAGTGGACACAGCCCCTGTGGACAACTGACTGCACAACACAGCCCAGCCAGCCCCCATGACAGCAGCACAACACAGCCCAGCCAGCCCCTATGGACAACAGCAGCACAACACAGCCCAGCCAGCCCCTATGGACAACAGCAGCACAACACAGCCCAGTCAGCCCCTATGGACAACACAGCCCAGCCAGCCCTAGCTCCCACCCTCCCTTTTCACTGACCACAACCGGAGTGAAAAATGGCGCCGACGCAGGGACCTTTTAAAGAATCCAAATCCCGCGAGACCCGGAAGGCGGGATGATGACGTTTTGCCTCGATTTGAGATCCGAGTCAGGCGGGAAAACCCAAGCCGGACTCGGTTCCCGATTAGGATCGGGGGGGCTTGGGGGGGGTTCAGATTTCAGAAATCCGAACCCGCTCATCCCTAATTTAAATGCAATGTAACTAGGAATTTAGGTCTGTTTCTCTATTTTCCCTGAGCAAACTGTATAAAGTGTCACGTGTTTTTAATTACAGTTTTTAAATGTCACCAGGTGGGTTATTTAAATACTGCTAGGTATTCTATCATATCCACTAAAAGAGCTACCATTACTGGAAGGTATAGAGGAACCCAGCCAACTAGCGACACCCCGAGATGTCCGCTGGTATACGAATTTGACATGTTGCGTCAGTTGTCCAGAGGCATGGCTAAAGTTGTCCAGGTATGAATGTTATGGTGCATACACAGAGTCAGATTTTTCTTCAGATCTCAACGATAACGATTTAAAATATAGTTCAATCGTTCATATCTGGAGGAAAATCTGACATGTCTGAACGATGAACGATGCGCGTTCCCGATGGTCAGATAACAATATCTGACATCTGATGTGTTTGCAGTCAGACTTGGATGATTCCATTCATTTTAATGCAGTCAGAAATCGGTCAAATCGTTCAAATCATTGGTAAAATCTTTCAAATCGTTCATCTGACACATCTGACAAATCTGACCGTGTGTATGCACCATTATTCTGTTCCTTTGTCATATAGGTTCCTATTGACACACCAAGTTCCCCTAGACCCATCAAAGCCTAACACCTCAGGGTACCAGCTGTTATGTGCAATAAAGAGAAGGTGAGATGAGCCCTCAGATAAGCAGGGAATCATTATACAAATATCTGCCCTACTGAAGTTACACAAACATAGAACCGTACCAAGGACAAAAGAGAACATAGTGTAACACTGACAGGAAACTCCTATTCGGGGCAACTTTGACGAGGGGTCTAAAGAACGATGGCCTTCATTCTGCCATTTTTAACCCACCAATAATAGGGTTAGTTCTAATTAAAAATGCAAGTGTCTCGATACCCAGGGTAAATAATGTCACCAAGACAGGTGCCACTGCCTAAAGTAAAAAGCGGATCTGTCACTCATCATTTAACCTCTGTCCTTGCTAAAAGGGCTTCATATACATTGTAACCAAACATAACCTCTTGACTGAAACTGATTTATTTTATGGACATAACCACAGCCTTTGCATTTTAGTATGTGGAATCTTCAGATGGGCATAGAGGGGGATAATGTACTGTATCAAGCAGTGTAAAAAGTAAAGACATGGACAAGTGAAGAAGTTGCCCATAGCAACCAATCAGCTGCTATCTATCATTTTATTGAATGTACTTGATAAATTCTACCTCTAAGCTGATTGGTTGCAATAAGCTACTTTTCCACTATTTTACACAGCTTGATACATCTCCCACTGAGTCTTCTAAGATTTCTAGCCTCAGGGCTGTAACTAGGGTGGTGCGACCTGTGCCCTGGCACAGGGCACTGCAGGGCAGGGGGCGCTGTTTGGCCCTGTCAAATTTCTGTTTATTATCATTTTCACATGTAGCTTCCTCTTCTTTTATCCCCAGAATCTCCGAGCCTCCCCTATCTCTTCCCCATGAGGCCATAGCCCTCTTTCAGGTGTGCATCTTATGTCCCTATTTGAAAAATAGGGAAGGGAAACCAATGCTCTTTCTGGCACAGGGCACAAAAAAGTCTAGTTACAGATCTGTCTAGCCTTATATGGTTTATATAACGAATGCATTAGGACTTCTTTTAAATGTTTCACGCAGTTCAGCTACTATAATACTGTTAAATTTTTTTAAATAAAATTCAATACATCCCCAATAATAATTATTCTAATTAATAGAGTCTAAAAAAGATTTGTAAATTCCACTGGGACAGAGACTGATGTAAATAACTGAAATATTCTCTATGAAGTGCTGTGGAATGTGTGCTTTGACAGCGTTATAACCACTAATAATTCCATGCAGTCTCAGTATAATCTGGGAATTAAATTATATCATCCAATTTTTCCATACCCCAAACATAATTATTGAAGTACCCAGGACATATGACTAGGGAGCTTGGAGATTAGATAATAGAGGAGCTACCTCTTTCTTAAGCACATCACTACTATAGGGAGGAGATAGGAGAATAATGTAGATTATTGGTATGAGAAATAGTTTAGATTAAATCTTTTCCTTTATAAATATAAATTTGCACCCATAGTCAGTTTAAACAAGATAAATTACAAAGTTAAGTTACTTAAGCAGGGGCAATACCACTGGAATGGTACATTCAACATATCAATTGCTTTTGACATGCTATGAAGGAGCTATCTTGCTCATACAACCTTTGGGTTTCCTATAGATGTGGCCACATTACACATGTACAGATTGAACAGACAACACATGTTTAATGATGCACATGCAGGCTAGCCAGGTGTGATGAGATCTCACACACATTATGGGGCATATCCAGTTATCGGCTAATTGACAGCCCGGTACTATTCAATCAGGTCCTGCATCACTGCACGTAACGTTGATTTTTCCTTGCAGCCTTAGAAACTGCAAGGAAAAAAATCTGCGTTAAATGCAGCCTCTGGGGCTTCATGCTTGGGGAAACCCATAGATTCCAAGTAAAATTATGTATTACCACACGTTACCCAGGGTTTACCTTGCAGGAAAAATGCTGAATAATTGAACAGTTCTGGACATGAAACCCGGAGCTTTTCCCCCGAGCAGTAAATTGAATATACCCCTGTATATGTCAGTATAGGATTCCTTTTGTGAGCAGTATAATTAGGATATTTTAGTGCTATATATACATTATACTATACATATAGCATATACAGTATACATGAGTGTATGTTTTATTTTGAGAGTTAGTTAATAAAGATATGCTCGGACCCCAGTGTTTTGGTTTTTGTTATAATTCATTGTCGTGTTTTGGTTTTTCCAAAAGCACCCTCACCAAACTCGTGTTTTGGATTTAAAAAAAAAACAAATTAATCACAACAGTTAATAATGTAATTTGGGCCTGTTTTTGTTCCTACAATATTAACCTCAATAACATTAATTTCCAGTCATTCCAGTCAATTGTGACTACCTCACAACATTGTTCACCAATATTGGACAAAGGCTGGCTGGCTAAACAGAGCGGCGGCACAAATACATAGCACTTTAAAAGAATATAGCACATCTAAGAAACATTGCCACACAGCAGCGGCAGACAGGATGGCAGTTTATTAAACTATACAACCCCATATAAAGAATGTTTTCATTAATCAAGAACTAGATCAGAGGCCTGAGGGCAGTACAGGGAAAGTGGGGTGGAGTATGTAGTGGAAGGCAGGTAAAGCATTGGTTGATTGCTTAACAAAGAAAATTTTATTTGAGACATGGCATTGCGAGATCTGCTTTGCAGCAACTAAAAAAAGACCATAAAATAATACAATGTAATGTTGTTAATATAGCCGAGGAAAAATACATAGTTGAAGGCAGGTAAAGCTTTGGTTGATTGATTAATTAATTAAGAAAATGTAATTTGAGATGTGGCCTTGTGGGATCTGATTTTAAGCAACTAAGAGAAAAGGCCATAAAAGAATAAAATGTTGTTAACATAGCAGAGGATTGCGTACAAGGTTTGCAAGAGAAGCTAGCCATACTACCCCCTTCTCATTCCTAATTGGGTAACAACCCTTGTAGTGCAATTATGAGGTGCACCAGAGAGTCTGAGTTTGATGGGAACTAGCTCAGAGGTCCGAGGGCAGTACAGGGAAATGGTGGCGTATGCAATGGAAGGCAGGTAATGATCAATTGATTAATACACAGGTTTTTAAACTCCCAGGACCCCAAACAGTGCATGTTTTCCATGGCTCTTCACAGAATCACAAGTGATGTAATTAGCTCCACCTGTGGATCTTTTAAAATGTGTCAGTGAGTAATGAACACACCTGTGCACTTGCTGGGTGACCTGGAAAACGTGACCAGGGTGGGTTCCTAAAGACCGAGTTTGGGAACCACTAATAAAAATAAAAAAATTGAGAAATGGCCTTGTATCTTCTTGTTCAAGTTACTAAATAATACTTAATATACTCCATAATTCTGTTAATTTATTACAATTTTTGTGAGACATCATTTCTGGTTAAAAAGTTGTTGCAAAATTAGTTATGTGTTAGAGCAATAAACAATAAAATGTGTTTATCTATGCAAGGAAGACCATCACCAATGGCCCCCCAAAATACAGCCCATAATGAAAAGTACAGCGATCCACAATGGAATTGTCCTTGAGCTCTCCCATCCACGCTTATGTTGTTTAACAAAACCAAGCAGTTCAGTGACAGGTACTGCCACTTTTGTGGCAGAAGTGCTTGGTTTATTTGCCCCCCCCGCCACAAAATAAGCTACCAATGGGCTTAAGGTTGCTAACAGTGTTGTTAATCATCTCTACACTGGGAAAGTGTCGTTATCTTCCTCACCCTCATCAGTGTTAACATCATCATCACACAATATTAGCTAATCCCCACTGAAATCCACAATTTCAGAAGTCTCTGTACATTGTTGCAATTAGTGGCAAAGGTCTTTTTAGAATCTAGATCATTTTTATGAACATTAGTTTTTCCACATTTTGAGGACGTAGCCTCCTGCTCACAAGGTTCCCGATGGTGCGAAACACTGGTACACCGACGCATGTTTGTTCAAAGGGGTTCCAAATTGCCTTTTCTACTCCCAGTAATCAATAGGACTGTGACATGGTAGTTTTTACTTATTAAAATAATCCTCTACCATTCTATTGATACTTAGGACCTCATTCAGAGTCTCTCGCTAGATGCGATCGCTCGCCCCCAGCGTATGCAAATTTCTCAAAGTGACGCCATGGGAAGCGATCGCTCGCCAAGACATAAGCATGCCCACCATGTCTTAGCGAGCGGCGAGCATATGCCCAATCGCACAGGCAGAGCCACCCACCAGCACACGTCATCTCCAGGAAGTGTATTAAAACATTGGTACATCGAGGACAATCGGAAGCAATCGCAGCGCTTGTGGTTGCCTTACCCTACCGCAAGCACTGCGAGGTCTTCAGTGTAAAAAACAGGCATGTGACGTGTACTATGACGCTGTTCTTTTAAGCCTGACCAGATGTCAAAATGGTGTTTCACTTTTAATGAGCTCAGTTGACTAATCATCCACATACCCAGTGGGTCTCTTGGAAAAATGTCAGTTTTTCCTGGCAGCAGCATCTGCAGGAGAAACTGAAGCAGGAGACGTCATCGTGTCATGTGCCATTTGAGCTGACAACTTGCTGGCAAGGATTTCTTTGCATCTCTTAAGATCTGTGGGCCTGAATCCACAAAAATGCTCACAATTGGTCAATTGTTGCATTCTGTGCATGCATCGACAGGCATGTGATGTGTACTATGACGCTGCCTGTTAAGTATGCTTGCCTCTAAAATATGCATTGAAACACTCAGGCACGCCTGCGTTCGCACCTCCACTCCCCCGGTATTAGTGTCCTGCTCCTGTTACCACCCACAAATGGCCTCTCCTGTCACTCATTTCCCTGGGCTGCCTTTGCTTGGTGAGTGAGCGGCCTGCGATCGCACAGAGTAGTTTGCGCACGCACAGAATGAAGCATGTGCGTACGCAAACCATCGGGCTGCTTGCGAGCGCACAGCACTAGCGAGAGACTCTGAATGAGGTCCTTAGTGTATTAGACTGAATCATGGTAGAGGTGTTAATAATTGTGGGCAATTCTTTTAAGCCTGACCAGATGTCAAAATGGTGTTTCACTTGCATGCATCGCAGTACGCGAACTGGCAATTGCGATGGAAACTGTTTGCAGAGGCTATGCAGACCCAGAGCAGAGTGACTGACAGGAAGTGCCATTTGTGGGTGGTGATGGGGGGTGGTCAGGCGAACGCAGCAGTGCCAGTGCATTTCAACGTTGTTACATGCGCATGCATAAATTAGCCACTGTGATACCTGACGCCTCTTGAGGTCTCATAGTGTGCACAATTCCTTAGGTCTGGGCTTCCTTAACTGTGCGTATGGGTCCGATGTTACCGATTGTTTTGCCACGTTCCCCTATAAGGATGTGAGTAAGGGGAAGTGGGCATCCTTATGTCAGGCTTCATACACAATGTGAATGCACACATATAAATAGCACAGCTGATATTAGCAATGCAGTTGCATACGTATAAGCAGAATAGTGATCCATGCTGAATCAGGCCCTGTGTCTGTTGGAAAGAAATACATTATGTATAACTTAAAGCTAGAATCAAGCATGGTTGCCAAAATGTATTCGTCCAATGCAAGATCTTGACAACCTTTGATCCTTGCGAAGCAAATAAATAAGTATATCTACAAGTCCAACATACTTGGCAGAATCTCTTTGTTTCATCTCCTTCTTCTGTTTCTCTAGCTGCTTTTCCAGTAGTTTTATCATCTGACTCAAGCTGGCAATGTCTGAACTCACTTAATTAATTACTACTTCAAATGGTTTCAGTAGCTCACATATAACTGTTCTTGCAGCCACTGCAATCTACTACAGGCGGTTTCTTAATGCCAAAAATATCCAGAAATTTTTCTGGCCACAGAAAGCATCTCCTGCTTGCCCCGTTAATTTTTTTAAAAAAATGTTGAACCACCAAGTTTATTGTGTAAGCAAAACATGGGACAAGTTCAAATTCACCCAGTTGTAATGCTCTCACAAAGGCCCTCATTCACAGGCGCTCGCATGAAGCGAGCGCTCATTCTAAATGAGGGCGGCTGCTTACATTTTTAAGTGCGGCCTCCTGGTCGCTAGCTAAGCTGTGGGTTACCACCCACATCTTAGCGACCAACCAGGGTGATGGTCGCGATGGTCAAGACCATCGCGACCATCGGGGCTTACGACGAGACCCTAAGGTTGGGTCTAGGCAGCCGCAAGCCCCAAGGAGCTTCCTGCTCTGATCGAGCAGGAAGCTCCCCACTGACATAACTGCTGATGTCAGTGCGGCCGCCCACAAAACGGCAGGCGTTCCTTAAGGAATGCCTCCGTTTGTGAAACCACCCCCCGCCTACAAAATGGGCTGAGCTGTCGATCAACATCGACAGCCGGCCCTTTTGTAGTGAGCTCCGGAGCGAGAGAGTTTCTCTCTCGCTCCAGGGCTTGCTCACGTGCAGTGCGGCCGCTGCGCGTGCGCAGGGCCTAACCATCGACCCGGTTGCGAACGCTCCCCCCCCACGGCTGTCTGCACCTGGCTTACCTTCGATCAGTAATCTGGGTGTTGGGCTCCTGCCATAGGTAAAATGACAGGCTTCGGGATCTTAGCACATAGCACAGATAAATTTGACTTTTTACGTTACCATGACCAGATAAGTGACGTAGAGAAAAAGTCTACGGAGGAGAAACTTTTGCATGCGCAAATTGAAAAGAAATGACAGAGTGAAAATATCATATAAACAAGAGGAAGATAAAAGAGCTAGACATTAAAGCTCGTAAAGAGACAGACCTCAAATTAGCAGTTATGTCTGAACGCCTTGAGGACACTGAAGCATTAAAGTCTATGATAAAGTATGAAAATGATGTGCTTCTTGTAAAGAATGAAGTATTAGATAGTCCCAGCCAATGTCTTGCTCTCTAAAGAGAGAACAAGACATTGTTGAATTGCAACAAAAGTGTGTGGTACTTCAGAATGGAGTACCTGAATCAGGCCACTGAAAAAGGGCCGCCGATGTCCTTCGATGTTACCGATATTTATGCGTTTGCGATCGTGTATGCAATTACGAAGGCAGCCATGGGCGTCTTTATGCTCGGGTGATCTTTGCTAACATTACCATATTTTCACAGCTGCGAGCGTGGGAAAGCGTGGCTGCGTACGCATTACCGTCCACATCTGAATCAGGCCTCAAGAACCAAGTGTTTTTTCCTGAACCAGCCAATTTTCTGATTTATTAATTTTTACTAAGTATCTCATTTGGCCTTGGTGTTCCATGAAAAAAAACTCTCAGACAATAAGGTATATTTACCATAAGGAAAGTACTGGAGGCCCATAAACGGTGTCAAATCAGTGAAGTTTTTGCACATCATTTACACCTCCGCATACCTGTCACACATAATTTACACCTCCTCATACCTGTCCCACATCATTTACACCTCCTCATACCTGTCACACATTATTTACACCTCCTCATACCTGTCCCACATCATTTACACCTCCTCATACCTGTCCCACATCATTTACACCTCCTCATACCTGTCCCACATCATTTACACCTCATACCTGTCCCACATCATTTACACCTCCACATACCTGTCCCACATCATTTACACCTCCTCATACCTGTCCCACATCATTTACACCTCCTCATACCTGTCACACATTATTTACACCTCCTCATACCTGTCCCACATCATTTACACCTCCTCATACCTGTCCCACATCATTTACACCTCCACATACCTGTCCCACATCATTTACACCTCCACATACCTGTCCCACATCATTTACACCTCCACATACCTGTCCCACATCATTTACACCTCCTCATACCTGTCCCACATCATTTACACCTCCACATACCTGTCCCACATCATTTACACCTCCACATACCTGTCCCATCATTTACACCTCCTCATACCTGTCCCATCATTTACACCTCCACATACCTGTTCCACATCATTTGCACCTCCACATACCTGTCCCACATCATTTACACCTCCACATTCCTGTCCCACATCATTTACACCTCCTCATACCTGTTGCACATCATTTACACCTCCTCATACCTGTTCCACATCATTTGCACCTCCACATTCCTGTCCCACATCATTTACACCTCCTCATACCTGTTCCACATCATTTGCACCTCCACATTCCTGTCCCACATCATTTACACCTCCTCATACCTGTTCCACATCACTTACACCTCCACATACCTGTCTGTCAGAATTCTACCTGGGATCGGCTGTTACTTGCCGCAGTGCAAGCTTCCCCTCATTAGCGAGAGCAGTGAGACATCAGGTGCAGCGGTGAGTGACTTGCTGAGTATTCTTCCCAGGGCCCAAATGACTTCCACGCAATCCTCTATATCGGAGTTCCTGCGGCGATGGTCATGGGCGCAGTCATCATGACTGAATCACCTGATAGATCCTTATCCAGTGGTAGCTGTATCTTTCCTCAGCTGACAATAGACAGATACCTGGGGGTATAAACAGGACTCCAGATGACTAGGAAATGGCCTGGTCGACTTTGTTATTCCCAGATGGTTGCTGTTTGCTTTGTTCCAGGCTTCACATGCAATCTTCCAGAGACTCTTCCCAGTGGTATTTCCAGTGTATACTCTGTACATCTCCTATGTACGGAGTCCTAGTGATTATTTTAAGTGCCTTTGCCTGTGTGTTATTTACAAGTGCCATATCCTTGTGCAGCAGTGTGATAGAACACCATTGCCTGTGTGCTATTTACAAGTGCCATATCCTTGTACAGTAGTATAACAGAACACCTTTGCCTGTGTGTGCTATTTACTAGTGCCATATCTTTGTACAGCAGTGCGACAGAACATCTTTGCCTGTGTGTGCTATTTCAAGTGCCTTTGTCTGTGTATTATTTATTATCTCTTGGTGCAGCAGTGTCAGAATATCTTTGCCTATGTACTCGGTACGCACAGTAGTGTACAAGTACGTATACTCCTCCTCCTCGAGTCAGCAGCATATCCTCATTCTCCATTGTTAGCTGCAGAACATACTCCTCAGTGGATTTCCTTTCTCTGGTCTCCCACAGCACCTCTTTAGGATACATTTCTATTCTACTTACTCTGTACTAGTGGTACAGAGATTGTATTTCCAGTGGGCCAAAGCGGTGTGTCTTTCTCCATTCCCACTCACATCGGATCCCTGACCTGGGGACCGTGACCTGCTTGCCGGGGGCAACTGAAAACCATATCCCGCTTGCAGGGGGTCACTGGTGAACACCTCCCGGCAAGTTAGACTCCACACCCTAGGTCAGGTCTTGTCAACATCCATTGCTTGTGGACGGGGAGACTGAACATCCAGCCCCCTCGCTCCTGATTCCTTCCTTGACCCGGGACTACAACTTCCAGCCCCTCAGTAGTAGGGGACTCCATGACGCTAAGCGTGACACTGTCCCACATCATTTACCACTCCACATACCTGTCCCACATCATTTACACTTCCACATACCTGCCCTACATTATTGAACCCATTATTGAGCTTTTAGAGAAATCCACATAAAAACGGACATGTCTTTATTGGCCCAATTATGCCATTTAAAGCATGATTATGCATTGGGAAGGGTGTACCAGAGGTTCTGCACTGTATTCTGACATTTTCAGGGGTGCACACAAAAAAATCATGTGAATTTCCTCTGAAAAATCAATAAGCGTTTGGAATTTAATTGCAAATGTAATCCAAGATGCGACTTTGCTGTGAGAACGATTTGCAGGACCCAACTTGCACATACCTGAATTGACCCCTTTGTCTTGTACCAAAACAATTCTACTTGCAGTGCCAAAAAAACAGAAGAATCAGTAATCTGTATAAAGGAGAGGCTCCTGCCCTCTCCCCAGCGAGTCTAAAGAGTCTGTACTGCCGAGTGCAGAGTGTAGCTGGCAGCCCTGCAGCCTAAGAAAGCTTTGGCCAAGACACATAGACTGGAAGCCAAGCATGACTGAGACACAGACATACCGCTGGGTCCAGCCACACACCAGAAGCAGATGTCTAACAGCTTCATGGGGCACCACAGGTCAGGGAAGCAGCACCACTCGCTGACGGCTGGAACCAGAGCCCCAGGATAGGTGAGTTGGAGAGTTGGCCAGAGAACCTTACAAACTTGCTGCCTATGCCATTGTTGCTGTGCGTACCGGCACCCCCATATATAAAAGCATATTATCGATTTAATAAAATTTAATAATTTTAATCAAGCCAGGATTTGACTGACATATGTCATATCTGTCTAAGGTTTGTTTATTAAATGAAAACATGTTAGGTGTATCTTGGATGGTTTTTTCTTTTCTGTATATATATATATATATATATATATATGTCCCTGGTTTTTCATGAGGTTTTAACTATTCTATACAACATTGGCCGAGAAAGGTTTAGGTGTATGAACCATTCATCTGAGACAAGCTGCCGCTTAAGAGACAGTGAGAGCGAATCAGGGACTCAGCAGAGTCATGTCTGAGGCAGACAGAGCTGAGAGACAGCCTCCCATAAAGATGCTCTGATGCAGAGACAGTAGCCAGGAAGGAGCCAGGGAAGGCATACCTGTCAGGAATAAAATATCAAACAACCAACAATTGATTTTCATTCGATAGTGGCAAAAACCCCCCCGAAAAAATGTACCGCAGCCATCAAATGGTAAAAACACTACCATTGCTACTATTGGAACAATAACATTGATGGTTAGTAACCACTGGATTCCGATGTCCAACCCTACGCTGAACCTGCTGGTGGACTCCGTCCACCAGTCCGTGCAGTGCTCCCTCTCCAACATGATGTTCCCACTCAGCCATATTCCCTCGGTGAACCGGAGGCATGGATTTCAGTGCTGTTCTCGGACAGAGGCACCATGGTGAGGAAGCCCAGGAAATGCAGAGTACATTGTACAAAGAGGACATTACTCAAGGCCATGCTGCTGGGGAGGGGTGCATATGGAGGCTGCAGGAATATGCACAGGTGCCCCAGCCTTGGGGACATGTTGCCAAAAATGCTTATGGTAGCTGCAATACAAATCTCTCATCCATGATCCTCCTGCCTTTCCCAGCACATCCCAGTGGCCGGGCCCCAGCGAGCTGCAGGGCAGCAGAGGGGTGAAACTGGTGAGAAGTAGGGGGTTGTGGTGAGATGTAGGGGGCTGTGGAGACATGGCGCAGGTTGTTATGAGATGCAGGAAGCTTTGGTGAGATAAAATTGCTCCCGTACGAAGTTGGAGTGGGTTGCTAGTGTTAAATAATCAGCGTAAAAATTGTAGAGTTTGCTGCAGGGGAAGATGTTTCAAACCTAGAAAAAGTGAAGTTGCCAATAGCAACCACTCAGCTTCAGCAATTTTATTAACTATGCAAGATAAATTATATCTAGAATTTGATTGGTTGCTAAGGTCAATTTCTCTTTTTCTCTTAAGAACGTTTAATACATTGCCTGTACTGTAAACAAATCATAATATTTGTGTCAGATGTGATTATTTTAGCTTGTAAAAGTGTAGATTATTCACGTTAACTGCAATTTGAGCAAAGAGATCTATGACGTATGGAGCAAAGGGACAATTATATAGTTATGGAGGGGGCAGTAAGGGATATTAGGGAAACAAAGGCCCTCATTCAGAGCCGTTCGCTATTTGCGGTCGTTCGTTTAAAAACAAGGGGTGGCTATTCAAATGATCCGTACGCACATTGCAGTCTGTTCACACCTCTAAGTCTGAACGAACGAGCAAAACATACGCTCGTTTATTTGTTAAAAACGCCCCCTGGCCGCTCGCACCATACGTCATGTCCGCTATTTATTAGATTAATCGAGTACATCGACCAGCGTATGAACTGCTCGCTATTCTTGTGGTTGGTGTTTGCTACCACAAATTTGCGAGCAGTTCTGGCTCTAAAATAACCTAGTGACGTGGTCATTGACGCTGCTGTTTTAATATACACACCCATAAAACGCCCGATTTGACCTTTAAGCACGCCTGCGTTCGGATCTCCACTCCCCATTTTCAAGCACCTTCCCCTGTTACCACCCACATACGCCTCATTCTGTCACTCAAAATAGCAGGCACTCGCTATATAGCGTACAAACGATTTTCGGCCGCACTGACTGGTTCGCGCATGCGTACTAAAAAGCGTACGCATGCGCAGATGTGCATACATCGCTCGGAACGAGCGTACTGCCGCTAACGAGCGGCTCTGAATGAGGGCCAAAGAGTGCTTTGAGGAGGCAGTGAGAGATATGGAGGGAGGGGGCAATGAGAAATGTCTGCAGGTGTAGGGTTTGACTCCTTCATGGAAAACGTTCAAAACTTTTTTTAGCTGCCTCCTAATTTGGAAGTCAGGCCAGTCAATGTGGCTATTTCTGTATAAACCTAGCATATGGCAGATTTCTTTATTGTGCATATCCATGTGGAGCCTCTGGTGCAGGAGTTGAGATGGAATAGTTGGCTGGATGCACCCATTACTGGTTTAAATTGTCTCCATAACTGTATATTTCCTTATTGTTAGGTGCCTTTTTATGTGCAAATGATGTTCACTTGTACGCTTCTGGTTTATACAAATCATGCCTTTGCTGCAATGTATCCTATTTACCATCATGCAGGGTGTGATATGTCTACTGCTTAACCAAATGACAACAAATACATTTTCAAAATATCCACTTTTGGACTCAAAAAAAGGTGTGGTGCATTCTTTACTCTGGGTCAAAGAAAGTCTAATTTCGTTCATGTCTTCATTATTAAGATTCACAATACAAAATGTAGAAACTTTGCAGGTGGTTCACCACATTGCAGATTACACACTCCTATGCCTCACCATATTTGTCTCGGTCACTTCAATGCCCAATCTTGCTGCAGAGCAACGCTCTTAATTTTTAGTCCAATTTGAACCATAACCTAGCGTCAATACTGTGCAGGAGAGAGAGTCCCCATTTTGGGGTGCCTTCAGATAGAGAGTCTCTTATCTCACACCTGGGATTGGTTTTACCAGGGGCTCCTAATTTATGTCCCCCAGTCCTCAGCTCACTTGCAGGCACTTTGCAGTGTGTGGCTCCAGAATGTCTGCTAAAGCAAAAAGAGACTCAGAATGAGGCCTGCTGTCTGTGTATAGAAACAATGGCTAGGTGGCATTAGCGGGATAATGGATAGAAATTAAATTATTGGATGATGTTAGGGCTAATTAATAATCTAGAATATAAAGGTACTGATTGTAAAAGTATCAAATTTTTCAATTACACTAAATGGGTTTTTTAACGATGATGCTGAATTAGTAAATCGTTTTTGAACAAGAGCTAATATTGTTAAGAGAATAATACTGTAAGGTGATCAAAGATACTCTCCCTATAGAAAGTCTAGTTTCGCCCCTACTGGTATACTAGTGTAATAATAACAGCTCTAGGAAATGTGGAATTGGACTTGTATAGGATAGCTAAAGGCTCCATAGTTCTTAACTTTCTGCAATGAGACAATACCTGATTTAAAAGGTTTGTAATTAAAAAAAATGTTCCAGTATACTTTCAAAATTGAAAACACTGTACTGAATAACTTTTTAGAATTCATATACAATCTGAAATTATTTTTTTTGTTTGGCCTTTCAAATTGATATTTATTGAACAGTATTTAAAATAAAATTGTATTACATTATAATCATGATGCTGTTGATGTCCACTAAATTCTGTCCAGCCTGCACCTAGTATGATGTTATATTCAAATGTTGGCAGCTATGAAAGCTCTACAAGTGTAATAACAGGCATTACCTTAGAATGATTAAATATTATGCAAGTGCTTTCACATTTTCTATTGGTGTACGGCTAGATTATATTACAGGTTGAGTCTCCCATATCCAAAATGCTTGGGACCAGGGGTATTTTGGATAACGGAATATTCCGTATTTTGGAATATTTGCATATCATAACGAAATATCTTGGGAATGGGACCCCAATATACACACAGAATACATCTATGTGTTATATACACCTTATACACACAGCCTGTAGGTAATTTTATACAATATTTTTAATGATTTTGTGGCTCAAGCAAACTTTGTGTACATACATGAAATTCAGTTATGTTTCATATACACCTTCTACACATAGCCTGAAGGTAATTTTATATAATAATTTAAATAATTTGTGCCTTTAGACAAAGTTTGTGTACATTAAACCATCAAAAATCAAAGGTTTCATTATCTCAGTCATGCCAAAATTATTCCGTATTTCGGAATATTCCGTATTTCGGAATATTTGGATATGGGAGACTCAACCTGTATTTATAATTCAAATTGGACAGCTCTGTAGAAACTATTATGCTGTCATATCTTTATGACTGGATATTGTTCAAAAGATACACTTTCTTCTATACTTGAGCTCACATCATCATTGACTTATAACCCTTGACAATCATATGATTTGAAGCCTTCTGTTCCTGTGCTAAACTACATAAGCATCGTGCAGTCAATTGATTGTGGGTGATTAATCTTTTAACAGCTTGGTTTCTTTGAGGTGATCAACACAGGCAATTTTTAATCAGTATGTTTCGGAAATTGCCTTTAAATACATTCTAAACAATTCATTGTGTCTACTGTCTAAAATTGGATGAGCTATTATTTAGGCAATTTACAGCAAGAAATGCTACTTTGACCTGTGCAATGAGATTGCAGACAGATCAAGCTCAGATGATTTGCGACGTTCTGCACAAAACATAGAACTAAAGTGTTTTCTAAGCAGTTATTTATTAAAATGTGGACCTTGTGCAATCTTTAATCAAACACGTTATCCTGTCTTTAGTACATTTTTAAAGCTACAGTAGATAGAACCACTGCAGATCGGTATGCAGTCGGGAAGCCGGCGGACCTAATCCCGACAGCCTGCTTCCCGACTGCTTAATCCCACGAGGTTTAAATGACAGTCGTCTAAATCTAGACGCCTTTCATTTTACCGACGCCGGGAGACCAGCGCCCGGCATCCCGATCGAAATGATGTTGGGCGTCGAGCACGGACAGCCGCGTGGGGGGGGGGGGGGAGGGTTAGGTTTAGGGTTCCCGGGGGGGATTTAGGGTTAGGCACCCCTCCCGGGAGGTTAGGGTTAAGCTAGGGGGAGGGAGGGTTAGGCAATTACAGGGGGGATTGGGATTAGGCTCTGGGGGGGAAGGTTAGGGTTAGGCACCCCTAAGGGAGGGTTAGGTGGTAGAATAGGTTAGTGAATACTTACCATAGGACGATCAGGATTTTCATCCTTTTCGGGCTGCCGCTGTCGGGATTTGAACCGTCGGCCAGGGGTAAGGCGGTAAATCATACCGATTCTTTGCAGATCATATCTGGCTTCTTTGATATATAAATCATTCTTTATCATTTTGCTCCTCTCATAAATGGGCATCTTTTACCTATCCAAGTTTTGTTCTGTATGTGTTATTGTTGCTGGGAAGCACTTAGGAGTGCCTTGAAATGTGGTTTTAAACTCATTGGGGAATTGTTTTATGTAAAGAGGGAACTCACCCCAGACCATCAGGAAATCACATTTGTTAAAGTTTATGTATGTTTACAATTAACTGTTGCAGATGAAAACAATTTGTTCTAAATGGAAGAGTCATTTCCGAGTTTCAAATTAGATGGACTATGGCGTATCCCCTCAAATTGTTTCTGTTAATCCTCTTTATGAGGGAATTTAATCTGCGACTGCCAAGTCCTAAATATTTATGTCATACCTCAGGCCTCCGCCTTCTTGCTTCATTCTGTAAGGAGTAATGGGGG
The DNA here is from genome assembly GCA_031769625.1 of Taudactylus pleione. Lineage (NCBI taxonomy): Eukaryota > Metazoa > Chordata > Amphibia > Anura > Myobatrachidae > Taudactylus > Taudactylus pleione. The sequence goes on along the minus strand of JAUIMM010000213.1, from coordinate 15,308,569 downwards.
TGGGTGGGTAAATGATCACAGTGGATTAGACTACCACAGTAAACATTCAGACACCAAGATGTAATTCCGTTTTTCAGTGGATAGAACAAAATGAATATGAGTGGGGATACTTGATTTCAAGCTTTTATTTCATCTTGTGTATATATAGTATAATCAATTTTATAAAACATTTTGTTTTTCATTACTTTTTTTTACCATCTTCTCTTAACTTGAGACAGAACAAAGAGGCAGTGGGTTAATTTACGATGAAAACCATCACCTTGTCAAATAGCAGCTTTACAATGACTGCTGGACAATCCAGGATCCAATGGCAAATTCTCTTGCATTGTATACCATAGATGTACTGAATAGCAGAAGGGTAGTTTCAAACATTTTACAAGTAATGAGACACTGGCAACAGACCCAACAGATTTTCTTTGTTTGACAAACCTGTGTTTAAATATTGTGAAAAATAATTTTTCAATCTGAATTTTGTTCATGTTAATTTTCGGTTAAGATATATTTCACATATTATACACACTGCATATCTTTAGCATCCTTTTAATTAAATTTCACTGTTTTTTTTAGATACATCCATTGTAGCACTATGACACACAAATACATCCCAATGAACTGGTTGGGTATCATGGTTGTAAAGTCTTAAGACGCACATCCACATGCCGACTAGGGAAAGACAGCACGATTACGACATCGTAATCGTACCGTCGTTCCCCATCCCCTGCAGTGCCTACACTACACCCTCCATCATCCCCGAACATGGCCAATCTGTCATTATCGACAGATTGACCGGCATGTTCGGGGATGATTGATGTCGGAAACGACCAGTGGGAGCGCGCATCGCTGGTCGTTTCCAACATTTTAGTGCATGATTCATGCATGATTAATGAGCGATTGAACAATAACGATAGCGTTCAATCACACATTAATATCGCCTAGTGAATGTGCCCCTTTACAGTTTGTACATTCTGAGAAATGTATTTATTAAATATCGAGGGTTATTTACGATCACTGATCAAAGATTGAAAATTTGCATTTAAACCACAGCAACCAATCAATAATCGACCTGACTAAAGCAAATCTTTGATTGGCTAATAAGGTTATAGGGCAGATTTGCAGCTTTGATAAATGTAAATAGGAAACCCTCATTGTCAGTTAAAACTGGTATGTAAACGCAACTACACAATAATTGTATGCTACAAACTACTTTACACAACTGATATTAATGCCAGAGGAAACAGTGATATTTAAAGTAAAGGGATTTTATCTGTGGTGATTACATATAAATGACCAGAATAATACACACACACACACACACATCCAAACTTAAAAGGTCAACAGCGGCATCTGGTGTCCATATACATCCAGTACATTATTGGTCTAGGAAATCTTCATACAGCGAATGCAGCAGAACCGCTTACATTCATAACAGAGAAACTGCATAAAACTCACTTCACAACAATTCTGTGGTTAACTGCACACTTCATCTATAATTTTAAACATGAATCAGGGATACAATGTGTAATATTCCTAAGAAACAATACAGTATGCTTTTATTTAATTATTGTTTTTTTTTACCTTAAAAGCTTTTCTTCCACTGCTAAAAGTCAGTATTGACACATAACTGCTGTATGCCCTAAACCTTTCTTCTTCAAAGTCCACCAATGAATAATGTCTTCTGCGTTAACAAAAAAGAAAACACTTTTATGGAACATTATACTTGCAATGGTTTCACCTGCATGATATGAAAGCAAGCTTTAGAACACTGAAATATAGTTAAACAAGACTGATCCTGCATGTAAAACATGAAGGGGTTTGAACAGATAATTAAAAGGAAGGCATAAGAACAGTGGAAACATTATCTAATATTCTAGATAGATAAAAGGCAGTTGCTCTAGAATGGACAGAAAGTGTTAGTCAGCGTATAACATCCAAATGAAATAAAAATAAAAACATTCAACACATAAATATTATCTACTTCAAAGAACAACTGAATGTCTCTATGAAAACTTGTTGCTGTATAGCGTGCGCAATAAGAAAACCAAAACTCAAGTAAACGCACAAAGAAACAGAAAAACAAACTTGTTGAAATTTCAGTTTATATAGGTCTTATGGTGCATACACAAGTACGATATCGCTGGCTGATCGTCATGCGCACTCCCTGGTGTGCTGGATAATTGATATTGATCACCCAGCACAACACATACTTACAGACGACTATAGCGACCCGCGATCAACAATGGCGAGTCCCTATAGTAACCTGCTCGATATTGAGCAAGTTGACCGGCATGCACGGCCAATGGACGATAGCGCTATCGTCCATACGTGGCCGCGCATCGCTGGTCGATGGTAAGTTGGTAGAGACCTTTTAAATGAGCGATTTGAACGATAATGGTAACAATATCGTTATTTTAAATTGCTATGTGTGTACGCACCATTAGTAGCATTTAGCTAATCATCAGTTATACTAGGGGTGGGCAATAAGCAGCCCCCAGCTGTTGTAGAACTACACATACCAGCATGTCCTGCCACAGGCTTGCTATTTAGCCATGCTAAAACTGTTGTAAGGCATGGTAGGATTTGTAGTTTAACAACAGCTGGAGTTATACCATCAAAATTTCAATTAAGAGAGAGCTTCTTTGAAGATCTCTCTGCAAGTAATCAATGAATAAGCAAAGAGAATGACCTATGCCTATGAATTAGAAAGGTAAAAAGAACCTTTTCAGTATATGTTTAATATAAATATCAAATGGGGTATATCTACTAAGCCTTGGAGAGAAATAAAGTACCAACCAATCAGCTCCTGTCACTTTACAGCCTGTGCTTGCAAAATGTTAGTTAGGAGCTCATTGTCAGGGTTCGGCCTAGGATCAGCCGTTACTCACCCCAGCACCGACTTACCCTGACTTCTCGTGCGGTCAGACGTCAGGTGCGGCAGCGGGTGACGCGCTGAGGATTTTGCCTTAGGTGCCCTGGACCTTCCATGTGTGACTGTGACTTGCTTACCATCATGGGCGCAGCCATGATAGTCTGCATCACCTGACCATTCAACTAATGGTAGCGTGGTCTCGGTCAGCTGATACCGAACTCCTATGAACTGTTACCTTAAGGTATATAAGTAGGCTCTGGATACCAGGAAGTTACCTGTGCAACGTCGCCACTTCCAGTGTATGCTTGTTGTCATTCCATTCCAGGTTCCTGTTCCTTGCTCTCAAGTGATTTTTATTACCATCTCGGTACCACTCTCTGGTGCGTTGAGATTCATACGTCGGGTACTCAGTACACATCATCGAGTACAACTACTGAACCACTCTCCGGTGCGTCTGGAGTCGCACGTTGTGTACTCAATACGCACTACAGAGTGCAACCACTGCAACACTCTCCGGTGCCTCTGGATTCGCACGTTGTGTACTCAGTACACACTATTGAGTACAATTGCTGAACCACTCTGCAGTGCGTCTGGATTCGCACACCGTGTACTCGGTACATCTCCATTCTAGTCATATCTCCGAGTCCATCTCCTGTACCAACAGTGCTCCAGTATCCGCACTCCGTGCAGCTAGTGCTCTCCCAGTCAGCTCAATCACCACCCTCCTCCAGTGCCAGCAGAGCGTCCTACTCCTCTGTGGATCTTTTCTCTGGTCTCTCATTGTACCACTTCAGGAAGCAATTCCCTTTGTGCCCACTCTGTACCTGTGGGTATAGAAACTGTACTCCCAGTGGGCCATAGTGGTATACCTTTCTCCATTTCCCACTCGCATCGGATACCTGACCAAAGGACCGCTACCTGCTTGTTGGGAGCAGCTGCAACCCATATCCCGCTTGGAGGGGTCACTGGTGAACACCTCCCGGCAGATTAGACTCCGCACCCTTAGTCAGGTCTCGTCAACGTCCGATACTTGTGGATGAGGAGTACGTACATCCATGCCCCTCTCCTCCGATTTCTCCCTCAACCCAGGACCACAGCTTTCAGCCCCTCAGTAGGGGATTCTTCGGAGTCAGGCGTGACAGTATGCACAGGCCCGATGGAAGCTACTAGTTCCCAGGGCGCAGGGGCACTGCAAGACCTTGCCTCTCACATGGATAATCAGGAGGCTGCGCATCATCAGGTGGGTCAATACCTCCAAGAGTTTTCAGGGCAGTTACTGTCTATACAGGCTACCTTAACCATGCTATTTCCTCCTCCCTCAGTGGTAGCTCCTTCTAATCCTCCAGTTCATCCTCCAGTTTCTGGAAGATCAAAATCTTGTCTTCAGTTGGCATCTAGTATAAGTTGAGAGAAAAAGAAGACTCTTTGCTGGGGGCACTCAGATATGTATCAAAAGAAAACTTAATGATACTAAAACTTAACTTTTAATCTACCAAAATAGTAAAACAATAGATAATCAACAATACATTACATATAACATACAACACAAATCACAGAATCTTACCACTATTGTAATAGTGGTAGGGGTACCATTCCAACACGTGGAATGAGTTGTGCACCTGGCACAAATGGATGATGTGAAAATAAGCTGACCTTAGCTGTGGGTCAGGCGAATATTACAATTGATGCAACGGTCCAGTAAATTTAGACCTTCAATAGGATTAAATTAAACAGAGTAAATAGTCTCATTAATGCTGCACACGGATAGCCAGATGCTCTCACTGACGGTCACACAGAACAATCATAACAAACGTTTGATGGCAAGAATACCACAAGTTGTCAAATGCCGATATATGTATATAGCCAATGCGCAAAAAAGCTGATCAGGGCTGTATTGAAGGTTCTACTGTATGAAATTCACAAATCAATAACATAAGTCAGTGATCATAAATAATTAAAGCTAGTAACAGATCACCCGAACATAGTGATCATAGTGGCATATAGATAACACACAAAAAAAGCACAGAAAAACAGAACCACACTAAGTATCTTCAAAATTGATACCTAATGTAGCTGGATTGTAACAAATGTTATACCGTGGTGGTTCTGCTAGAGAATTCAAGATTGCATCAAATGGTAGTATCTATTAGCAGAAACCTTACTGCTTGGCAGCACACATATCGTGTCCTAAGGTATTGAACACAAAATAACTCAGACGTTAGAGTAATAAGCTACCAATAACCTGGGTTATGAGGTTTGATGTAAATGCATTGAAAACATATATCACCGTGTCACCTAAATAAGGGAATAAGATACACGTGGTTAGCATACAGCAGAGCTGAAAACAATTATTAGAAGATATTTGGATTCCTATACATAATACCAGAAAGGGTCCCAGATATTTGTCCCCCCCCGTTTCTGCTGTCTCTGTGTCATGTGCAAACAGAGGACACGGGATGAGAGAATCCATACTGATTTAAATTCAGTCTCAGGAGCCCCAGCACGGTTCAACAGAATAATATCTAATCTCCATATTGACTCTTTACTTCAGTTGGCATCTCCAGAACGTTTCGATGGTAACCCCAAACGCTGTTGAGGTTTCGTTAATCAATGCAAAATACAATTCGAATGCTTGCCACAAAATTTCCCTACATCAAGGTCTAAAGTGGCCTATATTATCTCCCTTCTTTCCGGAACTGCTTTGGATTGATTCCATTATGGGAATGGGCAGATCCTCTGGTGTCCAATTCCAAAAATTTAATTTCTGCTATCAAAAGAATCTTTGACGAGCCAGGTCGCACTGCCGTGGCCTCCTCCGAGTCAGACAAAGGACCCGTACAGTAGGTCAGTACGTGGTCCAATTCCAAACGATTTCTTCTTAATTAAAATGGAATGAAGAGGCCCTCAAGGCCGCCTTCCTTCATGGTCTTTCGGAAAAAATGAAAGATAAATTACCTTCTCGGGACCTACCTGATTCTTTCGCTGACGTAATCTCCTTGTATATAAAGATTGATTTATGCCATCGAGAACGGTTGAGAAGTAGGGGGCGAGAGGACTGTTCCAGGGACCGGTTTGTACCAGAGGCACGTCCACCTTCCTCCGCTACCAGTAAAGAAGAGCCCATGCAGATCAACAGATCTTGGTTAACTGTGGCTGAGTGTACCCGTCGATTTCAGAACAAGCTCTGTCTTTACTGTGCAGCCCCAGACCATATCCTCAAAACTTATCCTCTTGCGGGAAACGCAAGACCCTAACTGCTTCTGGGGGCTTTCAGTTAGGGGTGTTAGTCGAGCCATCCCATTTGATGGATAGTCTTCTATCAGTGACCATTTCCCACAAGTTGAGGACAAAAGAGGTGAAAACCTTGGTTGATTCAGGTGCCGCCGGGAATTTTATTTCCGAGTCTCTGGCTGTAACTTTAGGTATTCCAGTCACTCCTTTACCAAATAAGATCAACATCTCTGGAGCAGACAGCAATGTCATTTGCGGAGACGCTATCAATCAAATTACTCCTCCAGTCTCTCTCCAAATAGGATGCCTTCACCATGAGAAATTGGAACTTTTAATCGTTCCCAAAAGCTCCTACAAAATAGTCCTAGGTCTGCCTTGGCTTATAAAAAACACAACCCCTTGCTGAACTGGGCTACCGTGCAAATCCTGGTTTGGAATCCTGGCTTTTTCCATCGATGTTTGTCCCGTGTACTTCCAGTGCATACTCATCAAGTTACCATCAAAGCACTTCTTTCCAATCAATCAAATGTTCTTCCTGATTCCTGTCTACCTATACCTGATCAAGATTTTTCTGATCTTTTTAACAAACAAGCAGCGGACCAGTTGCCTCCCCATCACTTCTGGCACTGTTGAAACAACCTCCTTCCTGGAAAACAACCACCCCATGGCCGCATTCACCCTTTATCTGTTCCAGACACTGCGGCTTTGTCTGACTACATCAAAGAAAATCTGGCTAATGGCTTTATCAGACCATCCTCCTCTCCTGCTGGAGCCAGTTTCTTTTTTGTTGAAAAGAAGGATGGAGGGCTCAGACCCTGCATAGACTACTGAGGTCTCAACTTAATCACTATCAAGAACCGATACCCTCTTCTGCTCATCTCAGAACTTTTCGACAAGGTGCGTGGGGCTCACGTTTTCACCAAATTGGGCCTTCGTGGTGCCTACAATTTAATTTGCATCAAGGCTGGAGATGAGTGGAAGACCGTGCTCAACACTCAGGATGGCCATTTTGAATATTTGGTCATGCCATTTGGATTATGTAATGCATCAGCGATTTTTCACGGATACATCAACGAGATTTTCAGGGATGTCCTTTACAAACTTGTTGGGGTCCACCATCTGTACAGAAAGATCTCCAAATGCCTTTTCGAACGGTCCTATGTGGCTTTCTTAGGGCACATCACTTCCGGGAATTCTTTGCAAATGGATCCGGACAAACTGCATGCCATCCGGGACTGGCCCCAACCAAACTCATTAAAAGCCACTCAATAGTTCTTGGGGTTCTCCAACTATCATCGCAGGTTTATTTTGAATTTCTCCGCCTTGGTTGCTCCCATAACGGCCCTCACCAGAAAAGGAGCCAATCCTTCTCATTCGCCATCTGCTGCAGAAGAAGCCTTCCTAGATTTGAAAACAGCTTTTTCCACCGCCCCAATCCTTTGCCAACCGCAACTGGAGAAACCATTCATCCTAGAAGTAGATGCCTCCTCAATGGGATAGGGGCGGTACTGTCTCAGACTGCGGAAGATGGAAAAATGCATCCCTGTGGGTTATTTTCTCTGAAGTTTTCCCCGGCTGAGAAAAATGAATCCATTGTTGACGGGAACTGTTGGCTATGCGCTTCGCACTAGAGGAGTGGAGGCACCTTTTAGAAGGCGCAAGGTATGCCATTACCATCATCACAGATCATAAGAATCTGGTCTACCTTCAATTGGCTCATCGATTAAATGCCAGACAAGCTTGTTGGTCCCTCTTTTTTTCTAGATTCAACTTCACAAATTTCAGTTCCGCCCTGGTGTCTTGAATAAAAAAGCGTATGCTCTTTTTCGATCTTTTCTATCGCCACAAGAGGAAGAGGACCAACCTCAAATTCGTTCAATATTGGATCCTCTCATCTTCATATACACCCGACTCCTGTCTCCCCTGCCGGGTAGAATCACTGTAGCATCTTCAATCGGGGTCTAGGCTTACACTGACCTCTAGGGAGATGACACAATTTGAAAAGATTTGCATGGCTCCTTCAAATCCTATGCAAACAATATCCACTATATACAAATTATTACAACATCAAGGTTCCCAGACCCCTCCCCACTACACCTCAGCCTGGGAAAGAGACCTTAATTTAAATCTAACAGAAAAAGATTGGAAAAACATATTTCTTAAAGCCCATAGTAGTTCTGTATGTGTTCAAACCAGAGAGACCAAATATAAGATACTAATGCGCTGGTACAGACATCCTTTGTTACTGCACACAATGTACCCTTCAATACCAGCTAAATGTTGGAGATGCCTGGACTCAGAAGGATCTCTACTACATATCTGGTGGTCCTGTCCTCTCATAAAGCTCTTCTGGAAAGATGTCATTGCAACCCACAATGACATACTTGCGATACCTATCCCTACAGATCCAGCCTTTTGGTTGCTAAATCACTCACCCACTCCATTGTCAAAAATCACTGCTACGCCATTTAGGTAATGCTGCTCGAGCGCCAATACCCATTCTTTGGAGATCACCAATCCCCCCTACTCGCAAGACATGGTTTTCTAGATTAGAGTATTATATGTTAATGGAGGACCTTTTTCTATCTTCAATAGATAAACGGTCTGTTTTTCTATCAACCTTGTACCCTTGGTTTGAATATAAATCAATGAGTACATATAACAATTATATTTCTACATGTGTTGATGCAAACTGATTTATTATGTAATAAAATATACAGATTTCTCTTTACGAAGGCGTCCTTTAAGGTCAAATAACACTTTTTATTTTTTCTCACCCACCCCCTCCTTCTTAGCCCCCTTTGTTCTTCAGTTCAGAAATTTGATGTCGATGTGAATACTATTTTGAATGTCTCTTTATTTGCATATTGTTATGTATAGCAATGTTACATTTTCTCGCTGTGTCGAGACTTGATACAATGTTGTGTAAACAGAATGTTTTTTCATCAAGATTGAATGGAAACTGTTTTTGTTTTATAAAAACAGAATTAAAAAAAAAAAAAAAGAATCATTGTAGCACCATCACTGCGGAAAAATTTGCTGATATGAGCCCATGCTTCTTTTTTTGCTGGTCATTCTTAAAACTTTCAGGTTCCTACAACGCTCCTACTGGTGGCCTACCATGAAAAAAGATGTCCGAGATTTCATTGCGTCCTGCGCCAAGTGTGCACATCATAAAGTCTCACCCAATAAGATTTTTGGGCCGTTACATCCTATACCCATCTCTAATGCTCCTTGGACTCATCTTTCCATGGATTTATCTACGAATTACCACCGTCCAAAGGACATAATACCATTTGGGTGATTGTTGACAGATTTTCGAAGATGGCTTACTTTGTTCCCTTGGTCGGTCTTCCCTCAGCACCACAGTTAGCCAAAATATTCATCCGTGATATCTTCAGGCTTCATGGTCTACCCAAGGAGATAGGATCTGATCGAGGGGTGCAATTTGTGGGTTAATTCTGGAAGGCTGTGTTTCTCATGATGTCAAATTAAAATTTTCGTCCGCCTATCACCCCCAAACTAATGGCCAAACTGAGACGGTGAATCAGGATTTTAGAGACCTTTCTCAGACTCTTCGTATCCTCTTCGTGTACCTCCTATGGAAGTTCCTTCTGTGACTGATCTTGTGAATTATTTTTTGGATATTTGGGACAAAATTAATGGTTCTTTGAAAAGAGCTTCCAGAAGTTACAAAAAGTGTGCTGCCCGGAAACGCCTTGCTGTACCCCTTCTGAGAGTCGGAGACAGAGTGTGGTTATCTTCTAGGAACATTCGTTTAAAGATTCCAAGCATGAAATTTGCCCCACGTTTCATTGGACCCTACCGTATTCTCAAAGTGATGAATCCAATGGTTTATAAATTGGAGCTCCCGCCTCAGTTGAAGATTTCCAATACCTTCCATATTTCTTTGTTACATTCTCTGATTCTTAATTAAATTCAACGTTATCCTCCCAAAACACCTCAAGTTCAGACTCAACGGGGTGTCGAGTTTGAGATCAACAAAATCATTGACTCCTGACATCGATCAAATTGCCTTCAATATCTCATTGATTGGAAAGGATATGGACCATAAGAACGTGCATGGATCAAGGCCTCAGACGTCCATGCTCCTCAACTCGTTCGAGGGTTTCACAAGAAGTTTCCTGATAAACCTTGTGGGTGTCTGGAGTCCACCCTGAAAAGGGGGGTACTGTCAGGGTTTGGCCATTACTCACCCCAGCACCGGCTTCCCCTGACTTCTCGTGCGGTCAGACATCAGGTGCGGCAGTGGGTGACGCGCTGAGGATTTTGCCTTAGGTGCCCTTGGACTTCCATGTGCAGCTGTGACTTAGTTACTTAGGTTGATGTCATGGACGCAGCCATGATAGTCTGCATCACCTGACTGTTCCTTCAACCAATGGTAGCATGGTCTCAGTCAGCTGATACCAAACTCCTATGAACTGCTACCTTAGGGTATATAAGTAGGCTCTGGACACCAGGAAGTTGCCTGTGCAACGTCGTCACATCCAGTGTATGCTTGTTGTCATTCCATTCCAGGTTCCTGTTCCTTGCTTTCAAGTGATTTCTATTACCATCTTTGTATCACTCTCCGATGCGTTGAGATTCATACGCCAGGTACTCAGTACACATCACCGAGTACAACTACTGAACCACTTTCCGGTTTGTATGGAGTCGCACGTTGTGTACTCAATACACACTACCAAGTGCAACCACTGCAAAACACTCTGGTGCGTCTGGATCCGCACACCGTGTACTCAGTACATCTCCATTCTAGTCATATCTCTGAGTCCACCTCCTATACCAATGGTGCTCCAGTATCTGCACTCCGTGCAGCCAGTGCTATCCCAGTCAGCTTAACCACCACCCCCCTCTAGTGGCGGCAGAGCGTCCTACTGCTCTGTGGATCTTTTCTCTGGTTTCCCATTGTACCACTTCAGGAAACAATTCCCTTTGTGCCTACTCTGTACCGTTGGGTATAGAAACCGTACTCCCAGTGGTCCATAGTGGTATACCTTTCTCCATTTCACACTCGCATCGGATACCTGACCAAAGGACTGCAACCTGCTTGTCGGGAGCAGCTGAGACCCATATCCCACTTGGAGTGGTCACTGGTGAACACCTCCCGGCAGATTAGACTCCGCACCCTTGGTCAGGTCTCGTCAACTTCCGATACTTGTGGATGAGGAGAATGTACATCCAGGCCCCTCGTTTCCAATTTCTCCCTCAACCCAGGACCACAGCTTTCAGCCCCTCAGTAGGGGATTCTTCGGAGTCAGGCATGACACTCATTGGTTGGTCCATTATCTCTCTCCAAGGCTTAGTACATCTACCCCATATCACTTTGATAAGAAAATGTTTGACTTACACAGGCGCCAGGTCTGAGTGCTTGAGCAACCCTAATATTTGTGCTGCCACTATCCATGTCTTTGCAAGCCATTTTGCAGTGTAGTATGGGGAGGCACCCCCAATCATTTGGAAAATTTAGCTCTGATGCTGTCATACATCAGGAGGTGGCCATAGAGTCGAGTTGCAGTTGGCACCATTTTGGTTCTTAATAATTTTGCAATGACTTGGAACGTGTTGATTTTATGTTATTAAGTGCAACTGTGTGTATATATATTTTAACGGGGACATTATTATTATAATGGCATTCATGTTGACAATAGCATGCCCACATTAAGTTATGTAGAGGAAAACCGGATTCAGGGTCTCATTCAGACCCGCTCGCGAGCGCAGGACGCTTGCAAGCGGGTCGATGGTACCCAAATGCTCCGTCGTGCGCATGCGCGAGACCCGGCTAGCGACGGGGTAGCCGTCGTTCCGGGTCTCGCACCAAAGGGGGCGTGCTGTCGATGTTGATTGACAGCACGCCCCCTTTGGTGGGCGTGCCGGGGGCGTGGCTGCCAGACAAAGGCGTTCCCATGGGAACGCCTACCGTCTGGGTCCTGCCCCACTGACATCACTAGTGATGTCAGTGGGAATGATTTTGGCTATGATAGAGCCAAAATCACTCCAGGGCTTGCGGCAGCGAGACCCTACCGCAGGGTCTCCGTCGCAAGCCCGATGGTCTTGACCATCGCGACCATCATCATGGACGCTCGCATAAGCTGTGGTTGGTAACCCACAGCTATGCGAACGTCCATAAGGCCGTTCCAAGTTGAGGTAGGAGGGCCCTGATTCAGAGCAAGCGCTCTGGTCAGAGCGTACGGCTCTGAATCAGGCCCTCAGTTCTTTATGGAGGCTCCAATATGGATACAGTAATGAACACACTTATTTTATACTCGCCGATATCAAATTGTTTGGGACTAAAAATTTGAAACCTAAGTTTTTATCTATTTTAGATGCTTTTATAGTACTGTCAGAAAATTAATGGTTGTAATTAAAAGAAAATTCTTCCCACACTGGTCCTTGATGATCAGGTTAACATATGATTGGTGCATTCAATTTATTTTATTAAAGATGTGAGAAATGTCAAAGAGTACCCAACCTACACCAGCAGTTTTCAACCTGTGCACGTGCCGCGGGCGGTTGTGTATCTGACCCGCGGCACGAAAGCCGCCGGTCACATTATAGAACGGACCGGCAGCATTGCTGTTAAGCTCCTCTGGGAGGCTCAGACGCGCACGGGCCGTGCCTAGACGCAGCGGTGTGACATCACAGGTCAAGCACGCTGGGTTGCCTGTCTGCCCAGCCGCCCCGCCAGTCATCCAGCTGCCCTTCAAAGACCCGCGGAAGCTGCTGGGGGTTCTATCCACTTCTGAGAGTGCTGTGACAGTGGAGGAGCCGAGAATACACATAACACAGATGGAAAGAAGGGGGGGGGGGGACACAACACAGATGGGAGTAGGGAGAACAACATAGATGAGGAAGGGGGAGTAGCACAATAACAAAGATGGAAAGAAGGGGGGGGCAATAACACAGATGAGGAGGGGGAGCACAATCACACAGATGGGGAGAAGGGGGCAATAACACAGACAGGGAAGTGAAGCAGAGCAGGGACTGTACGGCTGCACCAGTGACCCTTTCCCCTTCCTCTGAAAATATGGGGAGGCGCCCCAGTCCCTTACTTTGCCAGGGGAGCTCTGACCCCTAGATACACCTCTGGGGCCAATGTATGTTTTATTTCTTTGGGGCCAATCGATGTGCATTTTATCCCTGTGGAGGCCAATGTTGTGTTTATTCCTGGGGAGCCCAATGGGTGTGTTTTTTTATGTGGGAGCCAATATGTATGTTTTTTAATAGGATGCGCACGCCGTATCACTGGATACCGTGCCTTGACAATTTTCAAATCTTACGTAGTGTGCCTTGAGTTGAAAAAGGTTGAAAATACTGCTTTAGAGGGAGAATGCTCAAACAAAACTTACACACTGATACTTGCAAGGATTTTCTTTTTGTTTTAATGTGGTCATGCCAAGTCATCTGCAGCAGCGCTGTTTCATTGAAAATAATACTAACTAATCTTGTTAATTGGCATAGACTGTGAATGAACATGTCAAAAGGATGAGGTGTGCACATTTGTGAATTCATATTGTGTTTACTTTGCTAACGGAGAGCTTCCGGTTGCTGCGGGGAACCTAATCCTATTGCTTGTTATGAGCCCAATAGGTTATGTTTCCAGTGAACAAACACCATATGACTGATTCCTGATCAGCAGAGGGAATCATACATCTCATAGCTCTGCCAAGTTAATGTGATGGTGTACTCAGAAAAATTACAAGGCATTACATGGACAAACTAATTTTACCTCCTACCCAGTGCAGTTGTATTGTTAAAGCTGCAAAGCTTGTTGGATGGCAGACCTTGCACTTTACAATAAACAGTAATAATTTAAGAAAAATGAAATGAAATTAGAAAACAAGTAAATTATCCATGTAAAGTGATAAATTAGAGTTTGTTCACTTTTCAATAGGCCTTTTCTTCCTTTATCCATCCTTATGACAAGGGCTATTTTTCTGGAAGAATAGGTTCAGGAACTGTGGGTGGATCTGGGGGTTGGGCTATAGAAAAACATATATATATATATATATATATATATATATATATATTAGTATTTAGAGAAGAAGGCACTCAAAAGGGCCTTTAAAATAAAACTTATCTTGTGGAAAATACATTTTGGCCAAGGACATTACATCATAGTTCAGATGTATTAAGCTCTTGAAAGTGATTGGTTGTTACTTTATCACTCTCCAATTTATCACTTTCCAGGGCATAATACATCTCCTCCTCAGAGTTCCTTCTGAATAATAGCACTGCTTAAGACATTTTCATAAGACAAGGAAGACTTATGAAAGAGGTTGCAATTATTACTAAATTATAAGCTAGGTAGGCAGCAATAAAACTAAAATATTTTGACTAAACTTGCATGGAAATATAATGAGACTAGACAAAAATGACTGACACTGACACTAAAAATAAAGTAAAGGAATTATGAAGTTTAGAAAAATTTAAAAGTAATAGAATATGCTTGTATTAAATATTACAACTAAAGAATAAAAATGCATATATAGAGAAAATAGGATATATTATTGGATGAAACATGAAGTCTTATACTCACACTGGTTGATGACTAACATTTTGAGTGATTAGGTCCTTTCAACAACATTGGAACATTTTTCAGTATTAGTCACTTAACGATGGCCATAAGAGTATTCATTACTTTGGCCAAGGGCATTTTTCTAATCTTAATCAATTACATTATACGAGGGCTGATTGAAAAATAATAAAACTGCCTGTGTTTTTCTGTCCCATAGGTAGACGTTACAATGCTATGCTGGTTATTGTGAAGCTCATACATGAATGGGTCTGAAGCTGCGGTTGGACTCCCTTTGTTTGGTCACAGCGAGTGGAAGAGCTTCGTATGTTTTGTCATGGCGGATGAAGACGTGTCTGTGAGATCACGTCAGAAATGTGTGATTGAATTTTGTATTAAACATGGAAAAAGCGGAAATGAAACTCATGAAATGTTATGGCAAGCATACGATGGAGAAACAATTAGCCGGGCTGCAGTATTTCGGTGGTGGAAGCACTTCGAAGAGGATAATACGCAAGTGACAGACGAAGCGCGTTCTGGGAGGCCATACACCGCGGCTACAGATGTTAACATTGCCAAAGCTGCAGAGATGTTGCTAATTGGCAGAAGGTTAAACTTTGCGCTAACTTTCGGCTTCAAATTGCATCTCATTCGAATGGATTCAGTATATTGTGACAAAGTAACTGAAAATGCATCACGTGTGTGCCAGGTGGATACCCAGAACTCTCACAGATGGGATGACCAGTTGAATCGTGCAAGAACACTGTTCGAATGTCGGAGAGGGTACCCGATTTCCTGACATCGATTGTGACGTGTGACGAATCGTGGATTTGTCATTATGACCCAGAGTCGAAACAACAGTCCAGTGTATGGAAACATGCAAATCCGCCTCCACCCAAAAAAATCAGTGGGACTCCTTCGACATGTAAAGTCATGCTTCTGCTGTTCTTTGATGCACACAGTATGATCCTACAGCACTGGGTTCCCCATGGACAGACAAATGGTGACTACTATGCAAACGTCCTGAAAGTCCATTTGCGTGGAGCTATGAGGAAGAAAAAACACATTTGCTGAAGAAACAGTGGTTTTTGCTCCAAGACAATGCCCGACAACATGTTGCTGCTGTTGCATTGGCAGCACTGACTGAAATGAATGGGACAGTACTGGAACACCCTCCATATAGCCCGCACTTAGCACTCTGTGATTTCTGGCATTCCCAACCCTGAAAAAACAACTGCGCAGAAAGAAGTTCTCAACAGATGATAAACTGAAAAATGCAACAGCTGCAACACTCAGTGATGTTACAAAACAGTCTACTGCACGTCTTTGAATCGTTGTTGAAAGGCTGCAGGAAATGTACTGAATGTGAAGGATGCTACTTTGATAAAGGAAAATATTCAGATCCTGTGGAGTCACTGTGATTTGTACACATTCATCTTGGTAATTTTGATCAAACTTCATCAAGTTGCATGGGGGCAGCTGTCAAACAGCAGTTTTCAAATCACTGTAATGGTTTTAACAAAGCAATATATGATGAATGATAACAATGAGTTTAAGCACTGGTCCTCTACTCGTATTTTAACACAATCTCAGGAGATTTAGTCAAAAGGTTAACAGTGATGTTGATATGTACAATGCCGACCATTATGTCAACATTGCTAAAATGTCGACAATCAACAAGCTGGGGGAGGGTTGACATATGACATTTTTTTATTTGATAAGGTAGTCAAGTGACATATCCAACAGATGCAGAATTTCATAAGAAAAACAATGTTGTTCCTCATTTTAATGTATCTTTATCCATTCTCGAGTTTCAACATAAAGTTCATAGGATATGTTCGAAATGCTGTCCACCACGTTGCAGTGTTAAGCCTATTCTCTTTTCCCATTTCTGATGAACCTTGACCAACATGTCGGGCTGAAATCTGAGCACAAGCATCAACAATTTGTTGTTGCAGATGATAACGATCTTGTATCTTCACAGCATAAACACGTTCCTTCAGGTAACCCCAGAAAGAAATCCAAAGGAGCTAAATCTGGGGATCTTGGTGGCCACTGGACTGGACCTTACAGCCAATCCACCTTTGGGAACTACACATCAAGATACTCCCTGACAATGAGTCCATAATGAGGTAGGGCACCATCTTGCTGGATGAAATTAGAATATGATCCATCCCGTGATAACAATGAGGAAAAAAATCTCATCTAGCAACCTCTTGTAACGTGCTGCTGTTAATGTTCCATCAATGAATAGTCCCACAATACGGGTACCCCACAAACCACACCATACCAACTATTTTGCAAGGCTACAACCAAACATGCATCAATCCAGTGAGGGTTTGTCTTTGACCAGTACCAGTTTTGTTTGTTTACCTCACCATTGACAAAGAAATTTGCCTCATCACTAAACAATACCTGATGTGGTAAATGAGGGTTGAGTTGAAGTTGCTGTGTTACCCAGTGTGCAAACTCCACCCGACGGTCTGGGTCATCCTCAGTCAGGTGTTGCAACATCTGAATCTTGTAGGGGTGCCATTTATGTGTAGAGAAAATTCACAAAATGGCCATATAACTACCCCCACATTCACAAGACAGACGACGAGTGCTATGTTGTGGGCTTTTTGAAAATGATGCCAGCACAGCAGTTATTGTTGCTTCATCTGTAACAGTTTTTGGTCATGCGCTTTTTAATTTATCTGCAACTGATCCGGTTTCTTTAAATTTAGCAAGGAGTTTGACAACTGCACTGTTAGTATTTGGGTGACTTTGGTTAAAATCAGTTGCAATAGTAAGTGTACTACGTTCTCCAGATATCAAGACAATCTCAACTTGTTTTGTTTGTGTTATTGCCATTGTCATAAATGTCACTATCTGCAATAGAAAACTCAGTTAAAACTCGAGAATGAATAGATGTTAAAATGAAGAACACCATTGTTTTTCTTATGAGATTCTGCATCTGTTTGATGTCACATGACTACCTTTCAAATTAAAAAAATTAGAGTTAAATCCAAGATGGCCGACTTCATGATGGATACCATACTAGGGACATACCCTAAAAAGTTTCCCCCACTCCCATATTATATGTGTAGACACTGGAGTAATATTTCCTATCCTTTTTATAAGGGTGTTTCCACACTATATATATTTTAGAAATGAGGAGTTCGGTTTCCTTGGAAACCCAAAACGTGGCACAGGTTTTCACACCATGGGGTAGATGTATGAAGCCCAGAAACGGTATCAGCGCACGTTAAGTGTGCTGATACCGTTTCTCCCCGATGTATGATCGGGGGTCTGGGCGGTAAATGACAGGGGCGCTATGCGCCCCTGTCATTATCGGCGCTGCTATCTACGAGATAGCAGCGCCGACAGCCTATGCTATGTACGAACGGTCAGATCGTCTGACCGTTCGGCCGGCTGTAGCTGTCGTTATCGACAGCTACAGCCTGGCGTTAGCCTATACCCACAGCAGGGACAGCGCTGTCCCTGCTGTGGCGGCTACTGGCTCCAGGGCTGCACGCGGGGATCTCGCGATACTTGCAAGATCCCGCGCATGCTCATTGGAGCCGGCCGGGCTTGACACACATCGCATCAGCACTAGGCTGATGCGATGTGGTCTGTAGCGGGTAGCTACAGAGGGGGGGAGTTAACGCTCCTCCTCTCCGGCCAGTGAGATGTTCACACATCTCACCGGTAGTGCTTCCTGCTTCGCCTCGGTAAAGAGGCGAAGCAGGAAGCGTTATAGCGGCACTTAACATGCCACTATAATACATCTACCCCCATGTTCGGTTACCAAAATTAGGCAAATCATCATCTTCGGGGCATTGGATCTAGCATGTTTTGACTTGCATATGTAACGGATTCCCAGGCTGTTCAGTGTAAACCCCTAGAACCCAGGCTAGCGAGGTTTTCCACCACTAACAGCCACCTGCTGTTCCCTTAGAACTGGGAGACGTTCACCGGTATTTAAGTGGTCGCCTGGACTTATTACTGGAAGTAGTAGGGGTTTACACTGGTTACCTTCAAAACCCTGAGAATTTCAGAAGATACTGGAGACTGAGAGAGAAGTCAGTTGTTTGGCTAAGAAGCCGATGGTGCGACTATGAGAGCCGATGGTGCGGCTTTGAACGGTGATGCGGCTAAAGCTGGTAGTACAATTAGAAGAGTTGATGCAGTGGCTCGGAAGCCAGTGATGTGGCTTTGAGAGCCAGTGATGAGATGCGGCTTTGATCTGATAGTGTGGCTGCAGAGGTGGTGGTGAGATGCGGCTTTGAAAACCGGTACTATGGCTTGTGAGCCAGTGATGAGATGTGGCATTGAGCCGGTAGTGTGGCTGGAAAGCTGGTGGGGAGATGCGGGCTTTTGGAGCTGGTAGTATGGCTTGTAAGCCGGTGGTGAGATGTGACTTTGAGCTGGTAGGAGATGCAGCTTTGAGAGCCGGTGGTATGGCTGCAGAGATGGTGAGATGCGGCTTTGAGAGCCGGTAGTATTGGTGGTGAGATGCAGCTTTGAGAGCCGGTGGTGTGGCTGGAAAGCTGGTGGTGCGATGCGGCTTTGAGAGTCGGTGGTGTGGCTGAAAGCCGGTGGTGAGATGCGACTTTGAGAGCCGGTAGTATAGCCTGTGAGCCGATGGGGAGATGCGGCCTTGAACCGGCGGTGTGGCTGGAGAGCCAGTGGTGAGATGTGGCTTCGAGAGCCGGTAGTATGGCCTGTGAACCGATGGTGCACTGCGGACTTGAGCTGGCGGTGTGGCTGGAGAGCTGGTGGTGAGATGCGGCCTTCAAGCCGGTAGTAGCTTGGGAGCTGGTAGTTAAGCTGGAAAGCCGATGGAGCGGCAACGAAGCCGGTAGCAGCTTGGGAGCTGACGGTGCAGCTGGGAAGCCCATGTCACTGGATACCAAAACAAGGAGAAATACAGGAGCGCTGAACGTGCAGCTGAGCCGAGAGATCCACAAGGAACGCTATAGTCGGCGAGGCGGCAAAGGGCCAGTGTGCAGAAATAGGGGAAAAAACCAATTAAGTTGTGCTGCGAAGTAATACACGTGATGTCCGGGGCGTCCAGATCGCCTAGCAACCGACGGAACAGGAACAACATTGCTAGAAGGAAACAAGTCGTGACCGCAACTTGTAACAGCATATAAGAGTCATTCCCTCGTGAATGGGCGTCATTTCACACAGGAGAGTGGAGGTAGAGGGTGTGGGACTGTGTGTTGTAAAAAAATATCATTAGCATGCCATCAGGACTAGGAGAAGTAGGTAGAAGTGCAAATAGTTTTTTTTTGCTGGAGTAGGTGCCTGGTGGAAAGGGAGACTGCCGGCATCCTTTGTCAGTGTGCTTGTTTTTTTTGTCACACACACCAACTACACACTCACACACCGCAGTGCAAACAAACAAGCTATTGTCTGTGTGTGTTGCTGATGATTTTTTTTTGTCAAAGTGAACCTGCACCTTTTTTTTCTCTAGGAAACCTATCATTGCAGAATGCTATTAAGATAAGATATACCGTATATACTCGAGTATAAGCCGAGTTTTTCATCACAAAAAATGTGCTGAAAAAGAACCCCCTCGGCTTATACTTGAGTCAAGTGTAGCGCTGACCGGACGGAGTTCGGTCAGCGCTACACACTGCCAAACACACAGCCGCCGAAGCCGGCAGCTGCGTGTTTGGTGTAATCAGCAGCCGCTGAGAGTCTGTCAGACTCTCAGCGGCTGCTGCTGCTCCCACTGCGGGAGCCATCTTCCGGCTCCCGCAGTGGGTTATGGGAGACACGTCGTCATGACGACGTCTCTCCCATGCAAAGCGGCCGGAGGAGCGGACAGCGGCGGGACCAGGAGCGGGAGTTACAGGTAAGTGATTTTTTTTTTTTATTCTTGTCACGTCTCTCTCTACTGGGGGGTGGGGACTACAGGGGGCACTACCAGGGGGCGATTACTGCAGGGGGCACTAAAAGGGGTATTACCACTGGGGGAACTACCAGGGGGGGATTACTACAGGGGGCACTACCAGGGGGGAATTACTACAGGGGGGATTACTACAGGGGGCACTAAAAGGGGGGATTACCACTGGGGGAACTACCAGGGGGGGATTACTACAGGGGGCACTACCAGGGGGGGATTACCACTGGGGGAACTACCAGGGGAGGATTACTACAGGGGGCACTACCAGTGGGGGATTACTACAGGGGGCACTGAAAGGGGGGATTACCACTGGGGGCACTACCAGGAGGGATTACTACTGGGGGCACAACCAGGGGGAATTACTACTGGGGGCACTACCAGCTCCTGCCATTTCCCACACTAGGCTTATACTCGAGTCAACAAGTTTTCCCAGTTTTTTGGGGTAAAAGTAGGTACCTCGGCTTATATTCGGGTCGGCTTATACTCGAGTATATACGGTATATATCTCATCAAAAAATCCTCTACTGTGTCTGAGGCTGCTATACCTGAGTGTGTGTGTATATTATATATATATATATATATATACATATACACACACACACATAACACACATTAGCGACCCATCCCAGCTTCGCACGGTAGCAATATCATCTCGCCACAGTCCCCTGCATTTTATAACAACCTATGCCATGTCACCATAGTCCCGTTTCTTACAATAGCCTCCTGCTTCTTACTCCTGCCCTCTGCATCTCACGACAGCATCCTGCTTTTCACTTCTGCCCCCTGCAATTCACCACAGCCCTGCTTCTCACTTCTACCCCCTGCGTCTCACCATAACCACCACTGCTGCTGTCCTGCAACTGGCTGGAGCCCGGTCACTGGGATGTGCTGGGAAGGGCAGGAGGATCATGGATGACAGATTTGTATTGTAGCTACCATAAGCATTATCAGCAGCATTCCCCAGGGCACCTGTGCATATTTCTGCAACTTCCATGCGCACCCCTCCACAGCTGCTGAACATGGCGAAGAGCAATGTCCTCTTTGCACAATGTACCCTTTATTTCCTTGGCTTCCTGTTGAGCTTCCTCGCCATGGTACCTCTGTCTGAGTACAGCGCTGACTTCCATGGGAGTTGCCTTCTGTTCACCGAGGGCGTGTGGCTGGGAGGGAACATCACGCTGGAGAGCACTTCACAGTGGTGGGTGGAGTCCACCTGCAGGTTCAGCGTAGGGATGAACATCGAAATTGAATGGATATTAACCATCAATGTTTTTGTTTCGATGGCAGTTTTTACCTTTTGATGGTGGCAGTCCTATGTTTGCTATCATCGAATGGAAATCATTCGATGGTGTTCCGGTGGTTGTTTTGGTTTAATAAATTCCTGATAGCTATGCCTCCACTGGCTCCTATATCTGCATCAGGGCATCTTCATGGGTTCGTTGGAGACGGTCTCAAGTGACCTTGCTCAGTCCGACTTTCTCCCCTCTCTAGGCTGCTGCTAAGCAACAGGGCACAATGCTAGTTCTGACTGGCTCGGTACGAACAGGCAGGCCCCCTAAACCAGGGACTGTATATAGATTATATTTAGAGTAAATATGTGTGTGTGTATATATATATATATATATATATATATATATATATATAAATATATTATATACTGTGGGCCTGATTCAGAGCCGGACGCTATTTGCGCTCGCTCGTTCAGAAAAAGGGGACGGCTATTTAAATTGAGCGCTCGCTCTTTGCGGTCTGTTGACGCTTCTATGTCTGAGTGAGTGAAACATGCGCTCGCTATTTTGTAAAGACGCCCCCTGGCCGCTCGCATCCGTCATCTCCGCTATTAGATTAATCGAGTACATCGAAAGGTATCTGAACTGCTCGCAGTGCTTGTGGTTGGATTTTCCTACCGCAATCATGCGAACAGTTCAGGCTCAGAGACAACCAAGTGACGTGGCCGATGACGCTGCTTTGTTAATTATGCACACCCTTAAAACGCCCGTTTTGACCGTTTGGCACGCCTGCATTCGGATCTCCACTCCCCGTTTTCAAGCACCTTCCCCTGTTACCACCCACAAACGCCTCATCCTGTCACTCAAATTAGCAGGCACTCGCTATTTTGCGAGTGCTCGATTTCCGACCACACTGACTGGTTGGCGCATGCGCATTACGACCCATACGCATGCGCAGATTTGCGAACATCGCTCGGAGCGAACGAGCGGCTCTGAATCAGGCCCTGTGTGTATATGTCCTGACTGACTCATCAAAGCCCAGCTGAAACCTCTGGACCTAGAAACAATGGGTAGCATATGCCTTCCATTACGTAGGTGCCAACTAAGGGATTTTTTGAAATTAGACTCCTAAGGGGATGAAAAGGGCTAAAATATTTCCTCCCAGTGTCCTGACTAAAGGTACACACGGGAGATTTTTTTTAAACAATTGGCCATTAACAATATCGTTATCGTTCAAAAAATCGTCCAGTTTCTGCCCCAAAACGATGAACGATAACTACCAACGATATCGTCAGGTTATACAACATATTTGTACGATGATAGATGTCTAAACGACCAACGATTTTCAAACCATTATCGAACGATAATGATATAGTTAAATCGCTCAATTTAATCGTCTAGTGGATGTGTGCCTTAACCATATGATCCAGATGTGGCAGACAACACTGCAAAGAGGTAAAATGTGTTTTCACGGATTCCTCAATAGCTCTTAGGCCACAGGTGAGGGAGGGTAATGTCTTAGTACAGGTGCGAGGGAAGGAATGTGTTACTACATAGGTGAGAGGAAAATGTGTTACTACACAGGTATGGAGGGGAATGTCCAAATATGTTACTACAGAGTGATGGAAGGGAATGTTTTACAACACATGTTAGGGAGGGGAATGTGTTACTACAGGTATGAGCGGGGGGTAATGTGTTACTATAGAGGTGAGGGAGGGGAAGAAGTTTCTACGCCGTGAGAGTGGGTTTTTACTTCTCCACAGGTGAGGGAGGGGAATGTCAAATGTGTTACAACATGGGTGAGGGAGGGAAATGTGTTACCACAGAGGTGAGTGGAAAGTTAGTACACAGGTGAGGGAGGGTAATGTCTTACTATAGCAGTGATGGAGGATATATACAGTATTGCTATAGAGGTGAAGGATTAATTTGTTATTAGAGTAGTGAGATGGAAATGGAAACAGTAAATATATAAGATCTACCCAGGCGAAATCGGGCACATCAGCTAGTGTTGTAGATTATATATACAGTGGTGGCCAAAATTGTGGACACTTTCTGAAATTTTAATATTTTTCAACTTCGAATCACGCACGCAAGCAGATTCATATATCAAATGAAAGGTAATTTAATGCTGAATTCAACACAATAAACAGAGATCAAATATTTGCATTACAAGGGAAGTTATGCAGTGAAATCAACAGTTAGGGTGAAAATCCCTGTGTACTTATGATGTTACTGTTCTATCAGTATTTCGTTGGGTATCCTTTATTTTTCAAGACAGCAACACAGCGATGAGTCATTGAGCCAACCAATGTTTTTAACTCTTCATTCTTTTTTATGTGGTGCCATGTGACAATTATAGCCTCAATTAATTGTCTTTTATTGGATGGACGCCTCAGATGTACCAGTTTTTTCAAACAGAACCACAATTGTTCTATGTGGTTCAGGTCTGGGCTGTTTCCTGGCCATCCCAGCACCTGCATGTCATTCTCCGTGAACCCCTCTTTTTATGCCCGTGCAGTGTGGTAGGGAGCTGAATCCTGCTGGAAAAAAAAAGGGGCATTATCTGGAAAAAGATCCCTGACAGAAGGTAGAAGTTTTGGTTGTAGGATGGTGTCAATGTACTTTCTGCTGTTCAGTGTGCCATCTATTACGTAAAGGCGGCCTACAGCATCTGCTGTCATACATGCCCAGATAATAACACTTGTAGGATTCTTTGTTGTCGCTTGAATAAAATCTGGATGCACCTCTTCCCCGATGCGATGTCTCACACATTTTCTCCCATCACTACCAAATATCGATATCTTACGTCACTCCATATCACTTGTTTCCACTGACCTTCTGTCCATGCAATGTGTTATTTTGCCCACTGTATTAGTTTCTGCTGCTTTTTATTCAGCAATGACTTTTTTCAGGGATCCTACCTTTTAGGCCAACCTCCGTTAGTCTTTTCCGTTCCGTTCTTGCACTGACAAAAACACCAGTTGCACTCAGTTCACTGCTCATGGCCGCAGATGACTTCCTTCTGTCCCTGACGCAAATTTGTTTTATTCTCCTATCAACAGCTGTTGTGCACTTTTTCCGGCCTTTTCCTTCTTTGTTTTGTATAGATTGTGGGCATGATTCAGAGACGCTCGTAAGCGGCCGCTCGTTCACTCCGAGCGATGTTCGCACATCTGCGCATGCGTATGGGTCGTAATGTGCATGCGCCAACCAGTCAGTGCGGTTGGAAATCGTGTGTTCGCAAAATAGCGAGTGCCTGGTAATTTGAGTGACAGGATGAGGCGTTTATGGGTGGTAACAGGGGAAGGTGCTTGAAAACGGGGAGTGGAGATCCGAATGCAGGCGTGCCAAACGGTCAAAACGGGCATTTTAAGGGTGTGCATAATTATCAAAGCAGCGTCATCGGCCAAGTTACTTGGTTGTCGCTTAGCCTGAACTGTTCGCATGATTGCGGTAGGAAAATCCAACCACAAGCACTGCGAGCAGTTCAGACGCCTTTCAATGTACTCGATTAATCTAATAAATAGCGGAGATGATGTATGATGTGAACGGCCAGGGGGCGTCTTTACAAAATAGCGAGCGCATATTTCGTTCGCTCGCTCAGACATAGAGGCGTCAACAGACCGCAAAGAGCGAGCGCTCTATTAAAATATCCGGCCCCTTTTTCTGAATGAGCGAGCGCAAATAGCGTCTGGCTCTGAATCAGGCCCTGTGTTTCCTGATAGCGTAAACAAAACTTTTGTACTCCTGATGTTGTCACATTCCCACCAACTTCTCTCGCAATTGCTGCATACGAAAGACCATTTTCACTTAACACCACAATCCTGGATCACGTCACTGTGCTGCGGTCTTGAAAAATAAAGGATACCCAACGAAATACTGATAGGGTGAAAATCCCTGTGTACTTATGATGTTACTGCCCTAAGTGTTGTTTTCACGGCATAAGTTCCCTTGTAATGCAAATATTTGACCTCCTTTTTATTGTGTTGAATTCAGCATTAAATTTCCTTTCATTTGATATATGAATCATTGCACTGCGTGAAGTGAAACAGTTTTTATAAGCTTTCGAAGTTGATAAACATTCAAATTTCAAAATGTGTCCACAATTTTGGCCACCAGTGTATATATATAATCTACATTTTCTTTGTTGTGAAACAGGATGTTAACCTTGCCTAGGTTGTGTTACATGCTGCACGTTGGCAGCACCTTCTGCCAGCCATACACTGGCAAGAAGCATACAATAAATTTTGCTGTTACATGTACTACAACTTATGGTATTTACATGTTAACCTACCCCTATGGATTAGCCTAAATGGGGAAAACCCAAAGGCAGTTCAAGGAGTGTATGGCACTACATATGAGCACCATATGACAAGCCATAGCATCAGGCAATAGTGATCACCCTGTCGCAAAACATTGGGTGACAGCAAAACATAGTGTAGCAAACATATGTTCAATGATCATTGATCACATACCTGCCAGAATGAGAGGTGGTAATAGGGGAAAGTTGCTATTGCAAAAATAATGTAGCTGGATACACACATTAAGTACCCTTGCTCCTAGGGGATTGAATGAATCCCTTGGGTTACAGTGCTATCTATAAGCTTCTCTCCTAATTTCGATAAGCAGCTATCCATTTTCGATAATGGATATACGTCATGTTTCTTAGGAGTCTGTTTACTAAGCAGTGTTAGGAGATAGTGAAAAGTGATAAGAAAGTGATAAGGTGCCAGCCAGTCCGCTCCCAACTGTCATCTCACAGGCTGTGTTTGAAAAATGACACTTGGGAGCTGATTGGCTGGCACCTTATCACTTTCTTAAACTTTTCACTCCGTCTCATAACACTGCTTAGTAACTAGACCCCTTAATCTTATATGCATCATAAAATAGTCTGTTCCAGAACTGTGTGCTTTGGATATATATTATTTGATTACCGTATTATACTTACTATATGAGACCATGTAAGATTGCTTACTTATTGTTTTTGAATCTATTTTAAGTAGGGTGGTTATGTTTGACCTCGGTGTAGCTGTAACTGATATACTGTATATTTGTTCTTCCATTTTTTATCCAGAGCGACTACTTGTTTATACTGTTGCTGGGAAACTGAGCCAGCTTTATCAGTTTGACACATCTGACGGGGCGCCACTTGATCACTCAGAAAGATTGCGCGGCTGTTTTGCAGTGTGTATTCCGATACTCTGAGAGCGGCGGTCGTCAGGTGAGCTGTATGTGGATAATTAGTGTCCGGGGGAGGGTGTTATAAGTTGTTTGCACATTGTAATTTCAATAGACAGGCAATCCAGGGGGGAGGGGTGGCACTCAAGGATTTCAACAAACTTTAGAAACTGCACAAACGTGCAACATTTCTGTCTAATGCTAAACCATCATCAGGTATGCCTGATTTAGCATTCAACAATACATATGCAAGTCTGTACAGTTTCCACGGTTTGTTCAAATCCTTGTGTGCCATCCTCCCTGGATTGACACACTCTCTCTCTCTCTATATATATATATTTTTTTTTTACTTTTCTACTCATACATTGCTCTGTACATCTAATGCTAGGCATAGACTATACAATTATCTGTCAGATATCTGTCCAATCTGGCTGGTTGGAATGAAAACCTGGTAATGTATGGGAGCAAATGACAGTTAAGCATATGGTTTTAAACACTGGAAAACGGACAAAAAACAATTGTTCAAATTGGTTAAATTCGTGTTTTAACCAATTGTCTGGACAAGCATTTTTGTGTTTTCCAGTGTTTGTGAGCAAATGGATGATTGTCATTTGCTCCCATACATTACCAGGTTTTCATTCTAACCAGCCAGATTGGACAGATACCTGACAGATAATTGTATAGCGGATGCCTAGCATAAGTAGAACAGTCTTGCATACAAAACCACACAAACTTAGTGTGACATAATATACAGATGTGTCCTCATACAGCTAGCCTCCTTGCGCATTAAACAGCCCTTCTAATCATGGCATGATTCGTAGCATGCTTCTTTTTGTGAGACTTTTTAACTTCAAATGCGTCTTATTCATCTGCACCTCTGTGTTCTCCTTTACTTGTCTCCCCCCCTCATTTTAGTCCTATGATATTAGCCTTTGCTCTCTGGCAGCTGCCATGATGATGAATCTAAGTACTTTGCTCGATTTGCTGAGAGAGAAGGAAATCCTAAGAATGCATTTACAGATGTGACCACATACATCTATCCGCCGTGCGCTACAAGTCGTGCTACACTTAACATGGAAGCTCCGCGACTCTGTAGCGCCGAGCGTCTTATCGTGCGACTTTTTACCTTCAAATGCGTCTTATTCACAGAGTGATGCGAATATTTAGCACAAGCATCTTCTGCCTTTGTTCTCTGTGCATCTGCGGGTGTATCTGCTTGTGAAACACTGCGTTACAGTGTTACAGCCGCTGACACTGTAAGGTAGCATTTCGTATGCAGATACACCTCCAGTCACACATAAATAATAGGCATGCTGCATATCATTTTAATCAGCAGAAGCTGCTTGTGCTAAATATTCACATCACTGTGTGAATTAGACGCAATTGAAGGTAAAAAGTTGCACAAAAGATGCTCGGCGCTACCAAGGCAAACAGAGTTCCCGCTTTATGTGTAGCGCATGGAGGATAGATGTACGTGGACACATCTGTAGTGGGCTATATTATGGTCACAAAAGATTATGTTCTGTTGCACAAAGAGTAAAAGCACATGTAGTGAAAGTAAAAAAAAAAAAAAAAAGAAGCAAATTACAACTTTATTCAGACAGGCTGAGGAAACTCGCAACATCTGCTAACCCTCACCAACAGAGTTTGGCAGTGACTGTGGGTCCAGCGGCTCTGGATTCCCTCCGCCGCTCCACGAGCACAATGGCGGACTTGTATCTACAGAGATTCAGGCCCAGACAACAATGGCCCATTGTAAAAGGTGACGTAAGGGGTCCCAATCACGGCACTTAAAGGGGCAAATCTAGGATGGCAATGGCGAGCCAGCCAATTGCTTCATTGCCCCGTCCCTGGCTTAGTCAGGGCAAGGCAGTGGCCAAGAGTCCGATGGCGGTGAAGGAGCACAGACGAGCTCCTGAAGAGTAGAAAAGGGAAAAGACGCAAAGACACCGGAAACGCTGGGGGTTGGCATCCATTGAACATGCTTCCCAGGTGAAGACAGAAGCCCTGAGGTCGCAGAAGGTGCTGCACCTCAGGTGAAGAGCCCCAAGAATTCCTGAGGTGGAAAATGTTGAGGCCCAGAGTCATGGAGGCCCACTGGCTGAACCAGGCTTAGTTCAGCTGAAGACTGCAAGACTGGTAAGTCAGCCGACAGTGTATACATATACCACTAGACTACCAGGGTGTTGGAGACCAGGCCCACTGGGACAAGTGGGTGCTAGGCTCGGTGAGCGTATCCGTGTTTTGTTTATGCATGCCTTCCCTTGCGGGGTCTGTGACCAGGATTGTCCTCCACGTATGACCTGCGTTCCAGGACCGTCACTTCACCGGCGGGCTGAAGATGATAGAGAGTGGAGTAAGGGAAGTGCCCAACTACACCTGCACTCCCACCCCTCACATGGCTATGATGTTCCAACCAAGCACCACACCCCAGGTTAACAATGAGAGAGTAGCAGCAGCCCACAGATTCAAACGTAAGACGATGTTTAAGACAAGTTTAGGGAGGTCAATAGGTGCTTGAGAATCTTGGTTTAGGAAAGTTGGTCTGATTTCTTATTTATTAAACACTAGTAATGGGCTTCACCTCAATGAAGAATGTAAAGTCATACAAGTTAGCGGATTGTTTGAACGCTAGAGGAAATCTAAAGCAAAGGACTTGATTGGAGGGGTTGGCTATGAAGATTGACACAGTAGAAAAAAAGAGTAGCCAATGAAACAAATCTTATTGTATGGTAATAGAGGATGAATGTAACTGTGGTTAGAAGAGATAGAAGCTTATTTATTAAAGTATATTTCCGTAATATAACGTGTGTTTTTGGGTGTAACCTCAAACATTGAGCACTCAGGATTTAAGGAAGGACCGTAGCAAATATCTCTGAAATCTGACACCTTCCCTCCATTTCCGACTGCAAAGCAGCCCCCATAGGTTTTTCTGGGAGCTACTATGATGTTGGATTTACCAAGCTGAGGAATGCAAAGCGGACTTTAGTCTATAGTAGCTTATGGGCTACTATCTCAGAGATCGATCCTCCAGATTCCTCTCCGTCTGTCCCTGATGATGCATGTGCCAACCAGGGTTCAAGAACCAAGCAACAGAACTCTGACCATTTTTGTCCATATTGCTGGTTTCCTTTGGTAAAATGGTTGGGAAGCTGAAAACTCATTGAGCCAGTCAGGGATGGCAAGGGCCACTTCTAACAAGGCATTTTCCACCAAACGAATAGCTATAGCTAAGTTCTTGGTAATATGGATCTGGAACCAATGAGCCAAGCTCTGGGCAATAAGACAGGTAAATAACTGATTCAAGATTATGACTCTCACTACCAGGTGAGCCATATTGAGCTCCGGGTGAAGTCGCTTGGCTGGGTCGGACAGCATGGAATCTTAACGCTGGAATCTGTGCTCAAGTACAACATTAGCTTTATTGTGGAAAAGCAGCCAGTATAAGAGTAGATAAGTTAAGTGCAGGAGTAAAGAGCATAGCAACCTCCAAAAACATTATTCTACAAGAAACTGTGCTTAGGGCAGAAAATGGTCTCCTATGAGGAAAAGGTGGAACAACCTCCTGAATTCCAGGAGACTAAAGCCACGTATCCACTTGCTGATTAAACAGAGCGATTGAACGATTACGACATCGTAAGCGATCAATCGCTCATTAATCGTGCATGACAATGTCGAAAACGACCAGCGATGCGCGCTACTGCTAGTCGTTTCCGACATCAATCATCGCCTGAACATGCCGGTCAATCTGCCGATAACGACAGATTGGGCATGTTCGGGGGTGAGGGAGGGTGCCTGCATTGAACGACATATCATTCAGTGTGGGCACCTACAAGATAAGGAAGGACTGCAAACTTCCTCAGTCGGCAAGTGGATACGCACCTAAACCCCATTCTCACATGTTGTACTTTATCACCTGCCAGAGTACTGTAACAATATTTGTCAGAATAGGTGTTTGGCTGCATATCAATGATATGTACTGTATATATAATTGAAAGTTCCATGTATATATCTGCTACGGTGTGCATATGGCTAGAGATACATGTGTAATGCAAAGGGTTAATTCAGAACAGCAAAGGAATACTATTTTTTTGTAAAGTGCAAACGGCTTTTGTGACAGTATAATTAGAAATTAAATCGTAATAAAGTATTTAACTTGCTTCACTATTTCACAGAGCTAGAGGAAGTTGACCTGGGAGAGAATACTGCACACTGACTATCATGTTCTCTTTTGAATGAATAAGGTGTACAAAGTAATATGACAAATAAAATAAAAAAAAAACCCCAACAAAATATAAAATGGCTCTTTAAGGATGTACAGTAGTGAGGGAAATGGGTGGACAAGCTGATCTGTTCTATTTTATATATTTGACATTAGTAGCAAAATATGTTCATGTTTTGTAATGTGCCATAATATTATACATAATACAATAGGAACTAGCAGTGAAAAAACAGGAATTTTTTTTTAAATAATTTATTAGATGTGAAAAACTATAACAAAGTGATCTAGGTGTATTACATAAATGTCCATAAGAAAAATTGTAATGTTCAAAATTAAATGTCTGCCTGGTCAAAATACCATTGCCTGACCACCTCCACTTCACAATTTTCCTCCACCAACTTCTGGCTCTGTAGAGATATTTCTTTGTTCACTTTAAATGACAAATCCAGGACCTGGTGTGAACTCCTGTAACAAAGGAAAAAAAGGTATGTGACTCATATTGCAAATTTTCAGAACCAAGAACAAGTTAGTGGATTCTCCAAAATGGTGCAAAGCAGCCTGGATGGTGTTCAATATAAATGTCACCACATTTATTAAAACAATCAAAGAAATACAATGTTTGAAACCATCTATTCCTACAGGTGCCTGAATCCATAACAAAACACAATACGTTCCTTATTAGGTATCAGATGGTAGTCCAAATGCAGAGAAAAGGTCTCCAGGTGGATGTGCTCACTCCTTTCTTAAGACTTCATTCTTTCACTCATAAATATGAGGAGGCAATAAATGGTGGAAAATAAAAAAACAATATGTAGTCTGTTTTATTCACATCAAATGAAGGCAATAACTTCCATTAAAACAGGGCATACATTGGATTGTTTTTAATTTCTTTTTGTGGACCCAATTTTTAATAAATTCATGCCTTTAGAAATTTAATAAGCACCATTGCACTTTATTTGGGAAATAATGGACTGTTATGAAAACCAGGAAAAGTAATCCATGAAAAGAGGAACACTGCATCTCTTACTGTGAGTTAGTGATAGACATTCCATTTCTTTAGTGTTTATAGAAAGAAACCTTGATATGTTGCTCATCCCTATCTATTGTGAGAGCTATGGTACGCTTACTTACTGAAGCCATTTAAAGAAACCGCTATATGTTTGAAAAACTCCTCATTCAGAGTTTACGCAGAATCAGTGTTTCCACGTGAGAACCAAATTTTTGGCGCAGGAAAAAGGCTAGCCTTTCCCTGCACCCCGGGGATTTTGGCTGGGAATTACTTGCAGGGTAGACCCTGCGGCTAATTGAATACCCCCCAAAGAAGTTTTAAGAAAGGAGTGAACACATCCACCTAGGGACCTTTTCTTATACACAGCATTTGGACTACCATCTGATACCAATTAAGGTACGTATTGTATTTTGTTATTTATTCTAGTGCCTGTAGGAATAGATTGTTTCAAATATTGTATTACTTTAAAATTTTCAGAACCGTTATGAATGTGATTTCACAATACAAAAAAAAATACCTTGAAAAGGTGTATTGTGCAATATTAGATTTTTGTTTGGTTTCAAACATAAGTTCATAAATTATAAAGTTATACTTTACTTAATGAAATCTGTAAAGGAAATGGTGCAAAATAAAATGACTACATTATCATTATGTCACAGAGTTGAAGAACTTCATTAGAGAACAATCCTATGAAAATATTTTAGTTCACTTGCGTAATGTGGAGTTTGTATGCTCTCCCACACTCCAAAAACACGATGTTAGGTTAAATTGGCTGTTCCTTTAAAATATAAAATTAGAAAAAAATTAACCCGTGTGTATGCGCTTGTGTTCCAGGGAATTTAAAACGTAGGTTCCAATGGTGCAGGTGATGTGAATGACACACTGAACGGTGCTGCATAATTATTGACAATATATAAACACTAAAAAAAAAATGTTTGCTTTTTATAATTTGGAATCACTGTGGTTAAAAAAAGTACAGTGTTTTTACAAGAGACTTGCACAATAGTTTTCACTTTATGACATCTATTGCTTATGACACAGTTTGTCTGTTGTAAACACTATGTGCCTGATGCAGAGATTAACGCAATTTACACCAAAAAAATTTAGGTGTAAATTGCATTAAAAAACATATCTGCAATTTTTGGAATATGCAGATACTTAAGAAACCTGCGACCTGTGCATATTCTGTACAATACATAAATTGGCAAAATTATGCAATTTAAGATATGCTAATAGCATAGAGGTGCAGTACTAAAAAGCACATTACTCAACATGGTTAGTCAGTCATGTGTAGGGAAGGCAACCCCGGAATCAGCGGAATCCCGGAATTTAGGGCCAAAAATTGTGGTATTTCAATCCTGGGATTGTTGCCTCCAATCCCAGAATTTTTGGGATTAAAATGTGCAGCTTGACGAGGCTGGTCTTCAGCCCAGGGGCAGCACTGAGCACTAGTTCCGTCAGTTCAGACACTGCCCCCAGGCCTCCTACAGCTGTGCGGCTGCGTGACATCATAAAGATCACGCTTTGCAGCCACATACCAACCCGCCCCCTTGTACGGCCGCACCCGCCCACACTGTAGTCTGTGTGCAGTGGGCAACCGGGATTGAAAAAATGAGCTGGGATTGGCCTCCCTAGTCATGTGTTAGCAGCAGAGTGAAAAGACCATTGTTTGAAGAAAACAAATTAGCAAAGCAACAACAAAAATGTAGACCATTGTGTTTAAAATGTCTCCTACAAAAATATGAATTATAGTGTGAGACTGGATTAATCAATAACTCATATTACCATGGCTCCGTTTCCTAAGAAAAATTCTACCACCTTTCGGTATGAGAAAGTAACTTTAGTAAATCGAACCTTTTACAATGTTCTATTATCATTTAGCCATGGCAAAGCAATCTACCACTCTTAACCAACCCCTCCCAAAAATAAATCCAGTTCCCATGTATTAGCAAGACCCCTCACTAATATCAGCACATACTGTTAGATGATGTTCCAGGACTCAGACGGGAAAACGTAAATAGGTGTGAACAGTCCTAATTTACTGTAATCAGATAAACCAAGAGACTATAAAAAAAGGAGAGTTATGGTAAAACTTTCTTCAAAGTCCATAGGGTCCACAGGGAGACATTGGGGTGTAGGTGGGACCTGGAGGACTGGACACCAACAAACAGCAAAGGTTTGCAATCCAAGGATGCTCCGGTCCTTCTCCCTATACCCTGGCCACAGCCTGAGGGTACTTCAGTTTTGTTAAGTCCAAGGCAGGAGCAGGATAGGAGAGAAGGAAGACTGGTACACTGAGGAATCACATTCTCACACAGAGAAGGAAACAAGTGACTAGGAAAAGAAACCCATAGAAGCTAGGAGCGCCAGGGCGGGTCCCCTGTGGACCTTATGGATTTCGAAGAAAGATTTAACCAAGGTAAGTTTTACCATAACTCTCCTTTTCTTCTTCAGGGTCCGTAGGGCTCCACAGGGAGACATTGGGGATGTCCCAAAGCAGTTGTTCAAAGGTGGGAATGCTCCTGAGCCGATAGGATGCTTCCTTCGGGTGTAGGGTTCTCCTGAGAGGCAAATATATCAAAGGCATAAAAGTTGTGGACAGAAGACCAGGTGGCCACCTTGCATAGCTGTTCAGCTGAGGCGCCAAGCCGGGCTGCCCACGAGGGACCCGCAGAGCGAGTAGAATCAGCAGACACTGTAGTCAGCACAGGAAGGCCCGTCTGCGTGTAAGCCTGTGAGATAGTCATGCGAATCCATCTGGCCAGAGTCTGTTTGTTAGCTGGCCATCCCTTCTTGTGGAATCCATATAGGACAAAGAGGGAGTATGATTTCCGGATGGAAGCAGTACGGTGCATGTAGATCTTTAGAGCACGGACCACATCCAAAGAGTCCTAACCTGCCGAGAGGTCTGGTGAATTAAAGGCTGGAACCACAATTTTCTCAATCAGGTGGAAGCGAGAAACCACCTTGGGAAGGAAGCCTGGGCGTGTTCGAAGAACAGCCAGGTCCTCATGAAATATCAAAAAGGGGGAGCGACATGAAAGCGCCCCTAACTCCGATACCCTAGGGGCAGATGCTAAAGCCAGAGGAAACAGAGTCTACGCAGTGAGCCATTTTATATCCACTGATTCCAGGGGTTCGAATGGAGGTTCATGAAGTGCTTGGAGCACCACTGACAAATCCCAGGGAGCCACAGGAGGGACAAAGGGAGGTTGTATTTGTAGAATACCCTGCATGAAGGTGTGAACATCCGGTATAGGAGCAATTCTGTGCTGAAACCAGATAGACAAAGCGGAGACCTGCACTTTCAGAGATGCTAGGCGGAGGTCTAGGTCCAATCCAGCTTGAAGAAAGGCAAAAATTCTAGAAGCCTTAAAGACCTGAGGGTCATAGTTTCTTGGAGCACACCATTGGAAATATGTATACCATATTTTGTGGTAAATCCTGTCTGAGGCTGGTTTACGTGCTTTTAGCATGTTCTGGACCACAGAGCTAGAAAAACCCTTAGCCGTTAGGAGGGATGTCTTAAGAGCCAAGCCGTTAAAGACAGATGGGCTAGGTTCAGATGTAGACATGGACTCTGAGACAACAGGTCTACTTGTAGAGGAAGCTGAAGAGGAACGTCTATGAAGAGCCATTGAAGATTGGAGCACCAGTGATGTCTGGGCCAGACCGGAGCTATTAACATGACTGTGCCTCCCTTCTGTCTGAACTTTCGAAGCACTCGATGAAGCAGGGATATTGGAGGGAAGAGATATGCTAAATAGAAGTTCCATTTCACCGACAATGCATGTATGAAGGCTGCGTCGGGGTCCTTTGTTCTGTCTCCATAAATTGGAAGTTTGTTGTTGTGTCTGGAGGCCATGAGATCCACCTCCGGAAGACTCCATTTGTCCACTAGAAGCTGAAAGACTTCTGGATGTAGAGACCATTCTCCTGCATGGACGTCATGACGGAAATCCGCCTCCCAATTGAGAATCGCCGGGATGAACACTGCGGAGATGGCTGGGAGATAGCATTCAGCCCAGGTGAGAATGCGGGACACTTCTGTCATTGCTGACTAACTTCGAGTGCCCCCTTGGTGATTGAGGTAGGCAACAGCCGTGGCATTGTCGGACTGTACTTGTACTGGCCTGTTTTTCAGAATATTCCAAGCCAGAGTGAGAGTTCTGTAGATGGCTCGAAGTTCCAGGATGTTGATTGGTAACACTGCCTCATCTGGGGACCATCAGCCCTGGAAGGAGTGCTGGCTGGTTATTGCACCCCACCCTCGGAAGCTTTCGCCCATGGTGAGGAGAGCCCAGTCTGGGATCCAAAAGGGACAACCCAAGTTCAAATGGGAAGTCTGTAGCCACCAAGCTAAGGACAGGCGAACCTCTGGGGGGAGGCTCATCGCCTGGGATTTGAGCAGATGAGGTAGCCCGTTCCACCTGGAGAGGATCAGGTATTGGAGGGGCCTGGAGTGAAACTGGGCGAACTCCACCATGTCGAAGGTGTACACCATTGATCCCAAGGCCTGCATGGCAGAGTGAATCGACACTCTGCGACTGTGAAGCAGTCTGCGTAGTCTGTGCCATAGTGCTGAAATCTTGTCCGTTAGGAAGATTCTCTGAACTCGAGATTCTAGGAGGGCTCCCAAACGTACAATGCTTTGACAGGTTGTCAGGGAAGACTTTTCCAGTTGGTCAGCCAACCGTACATTTGTAGACAGGTAATGGTTATCTGCAGATGGCTGTGAAGAGTCGCTGGGGAGCTTGCCAACAGCAAGAGATCGTTTAAGTACAGGAGCAGTCTGATCCCTTGAAGAAGAAGAGAGGCCGCCATAACTGCCATGATCTTGATAAAGACCCGAGGGGCCGTTGAGAGGCCAAACGGCAGAGCCTGGAATTCGTAATGTTGCTGCAGAGTAGATATTATTGATGAGAAAACATTACAGGTACATGTAGGTAAGCGTCCTGAATGTCTAGGATACCATAAAATCTCCAGGCTTCATAGCTAGGATAATAGAACGGAGGGTTTCCATACGAAGTAGGTAAACGTTTATCCTTTTGCAGCATTTGCTGAAAAAACGTAGAGGTATTAGCCAAAGTCTATACCGAGGTAGACAGTACGTCTATCCATGGGGGAGACAATGGATTTGCAGGGGGTAACCTGCTGTAGCCATCCTATAGGTGGAGCTGCCATGAGGAAAGCTACTTGGTCCACAAGTTTTGCCAGCATTTGTGAAAAGGCAGCCCAGGGTGGGTCCTGAGGGAGAGACACCACGGCTGATGGACCTGGGGCTGTGTAACAATTAATACAATTAATCCTCTGTGGCTAAGCCCGCAGAGCAGGACTTACAAGTTATCAGAGTAGGAGCAGCAGCATCAGGCTGCTTGTTATTCTTTCCTCTGCCAGACATAGTCACAAGAATAGAATACACAGTATGATACAGTGCAATGAACACCTTGCAGTATGTGTAATATGGCACAATGTAGTGTGCAACCGGGCTATATATGGCACAGTGTAGTGTGCAACCGCACTATATAGTATGTGATAATCCTCACACTTACATAGCAGATGTGAGGTACAATGAACCCCCAATACCTTAAGTATGTCAGGGTATAGTAGAAAAAAAGGGACAGGTATAAACTGACAGTATAGAAAATAGATATTAGCGCTAGCACAAGTCACATACAAACGCAGAAGAAAACATTACATGTCTGCAATGGGTACTAAAATCAACTACACAGACCAGAGTGGCTGGTAAGATATAGTGCTGTATAATCTGGCCTGTGGGAGAGGAAACAGAATTTTGGTATTTACCGATAAATCCCTTTCTCCGATTCCATAGGGGACAGTGGAGGCTTCAAGACAGTGGGGTATAGACGTGTGCTAAGGGAGAGCTGGCACTTTTTGTAGTGTGACTAGCTCCTCCCCCTCAATACCCCCCTACAGGCCCAATGACCACAACCACGGCAGGAAGGAACAGTGCAGGGTGGGCATCCAGTGTCCCCTATGGAATCGGATAAAGGGACGTCCCAGAGCTCACATCACGGACGGGAGAACTCCGAGAACCCTGCAAAACAGACTGGCCATACTGCTTTGCAGAGGCCGCAAACGTGTCAAATCTATAAAAACGGATAAAGGTATGCCGGCCAGACCAAGTAAACTCCATGGACACCCCGCGAGCAGCCGCCCAAGAGGAGCCCACTGAGCGAGTGGAATTCGCTGTAATAGAAGGAGGCAGCTCCCTAGGCGAGGCCACATACGCTTGTCTGATGGTCAGACGAATCCAGCGAGCCAGCAACTGTTTGGAAGCTGGCCAACCAGGACGAGAAGCATCATACAAAACAAAAAGAGCGTCTGTTTTACATATGGCTGCAGTCCTCTCCACATAGATCCGAATAGCCTCAACAACATCGAAGGATCTTGAGGAAGGTGAATCCTGTGGAAGAACAGGTACCACAATAAATTGGTTGATGTGGAAAGCCGAAACCACCTTTGGAAGGAAATCCATTCTTGTACGGAGTTCCGCTCTATCCGCATGAAATACCAAGAATGGAGGACGACAGGATAGAGCTCCCAGTTCCAACACTCTCCTGGCTGAGGTGTTACCGTCCACGAAAGGTATTTTAACTCCACAGACTCCAGAGGTTCGAACAGAGAAGACTGTAAGAAGGAAAGGACGAGATCCAAATCCCATGGAGCCGTAGGAGGAACAAAGAGTGGTTGTAACCGTAGAACACCTTGCAGAAAAGTCTGTACCTCCGATATCAAGGCCAGCTTCTTCTGGAAGAAAAACGATAGAGCTGGGATTTGAACTTTCAGAGAACCCATACGCAGTCCGGCCGAGAAACCTGCTTGCACAAAAAGCAGAAATCTGGCTAGTTTGAATTCTGTAGGAGGAGACCCTCACCGTTCACACCATGAAACATAAGCCTTCCAAATACGGTGGTAACGTTTTGAGTAATTTCCTTCCGGGCTTGAAGCATAGTAGGGATTACCTGGATGGGATCCCGCTACGTCTTAAGAAGGCCCTTTCAACAGCCACGCCGTCAAACGTAGCCGCTTTAAGTCTGGATAGATTAAAGTACCCTGTAGTAAGAGATCTTCTCTCAGAGGTAGGAGCCACGGATCGTCGATCAGCAGAAGTGGAAGGTTGGAATACCAAGCTCTGCGAGGCCAATCCGGAGCCACTAATAGAACCTTGGCCCTCTCACTTTTGATGCGTAGTAGAATCCGAGGGAGAAGAGGAAACGATGGGAACAGTCAGACAAATTGGAACAGCCATGGCGTTGACAGTGCGTCCACAACCACTGGGTCTCTCTTCCGAGCCCAGTAGAGAGGCAGTTGATGACTTTGTCTGGATGCCATGAGGTCCACCTGCGGAAGACCCCACCATTGGACAAGCTGTTGAAAAACCTGAGGATGTAGTCCCATTCCCTTGGATGCACATCCTGCCGGCTGAGGTAGTCTGCCTC
The DNA here is from genome assembly GCA_031769625.1 of Taudactylus pleione. Classification (NCBI taxonomy): domain Eukaryota; kingdom Metazoa; phylum Chordata; class Amphibia; order Anura; family Myobatrachidae; genus Taudactylus; species Taudactylus pleione. The sequence goes on along the minus strand of JAUIMM010000213.1, from coordinate 15,268,942 downwards.
CCAATTTTCAACGCTCGGAATGAAGATTGTCTAAATTGCCACCACAAATTTTTCCGCCCAGATTAGAATTCGGCTTACTTCATTCATAGCTACCCAACTTCTGGTGGCGCCTTGTCTGTTTATGTATGCCACTGTCATGGCGTTGTCCGACTGGACTCGACTGCTCGGCCCCGCAACAGGTGATCTGCTGTCTGAAGAGCGTAGAACACTGCCCTTAATTCCAATATGTTTATCAGCAGACTCGCTTCCTGTAATGTCCAGCGGCCTTGGAAGTGGTGTGTCTGAATCACTGCCCCCCAACCTCTCAGACTTGTGTCTGTGGTGAGGAGAGTCCAATCCCACACTCTGAAACTCCTGAATCCTGTGGCGTAGCCATGGCACGGGAAGGAGCCATGACTTTTGTTATCCCATCCATAGATTTAGCTAAGGACACCGCCCATGCTGGTTCTTCTAGAGCAGCTGACTGGAAGCCTCTCTCTCTTTCAGAGAAGCCTCCAGCTCAGCAGAGAGGTGGGACATAACAGATGCAAACTGCGCCGTCCAAGACGGCGGATCTAACATCGCTGGAGCTTGTTGTTCAGGATCACAATTGTCACACAATAGGGAGTTAGATGACTGCCCCTGTGTAAACTTTTCATCATAGTTTGTGCAGGTAAATTACTTTTAAGATGCCTTAGAGCCCCTTCCAGCCATGATACATACAGACCCCACACAAACAATAGTAAAGTGTAGTGAAAAGGTCAAAAGGTAGAAACTGAGATACAGAGAGGCAGGAGGGAGCCACACTAGCCCTAATAGCGCTCCTAGCAGTGCCAGAAAACGCTAGACATAGAAGGAAAGAACCACTGTTAGTATTGTCTTAATGCTCTCCTGACCGGCCTAAACCACCAATGTTTACGTACAGTCCAGGTTAGGCTAACAGTTTCATATTCCAGCATTTTTCGTATGCAGCAGACTGTCTCTTCGCGTAATGGCCGCCAGCACACCTCGAGGGAAGCACTGAGGCCGCTGGGAGGAAGGAGCAGGACTCCGGTGCTAGGCTCCGCCCCCCGTGATGGCGTTTAAATTGAATTATAAGTGCGCTATGCTGTTTGGCTGCCCTGCTAATCGGAGCAGCCTGCATGCTGTTATATGCCGCCCTTAGTGTTAACCTGGCTACCCTCCTAAACGGGAAGCCAGGGAATACTCACGACGCTGCCGGCTGACTAATGGAGGACACCTATGCGCGCTGCAAGCAGCGGCATGCGGTCCCCTTATATGGAGATAGTTGTCTCTGAAGTCGGGGACCCCAGGCGAACTGCATGCAGTTGCGAGCGGGTCCACCCGGCAGCTCCATCGATGCAGACAGGCAGTGCAGCTGCTGCCTGTCTGTTCCTCATAGATATTCTTAGTTTCAGCGCAGCAGCGCTCTTACTATTTAAAAACTCTGAGGAGAATTGTGACAACACAACCAGCTCCCCTCGGACACAAACTAAGACTGGGCTTGTAGGGGGGTATAGAGGGGGAGGAGCTAGTCACACTACAAAAATTTAAAGTGCCAGCTCCCACTTAGCACATGTCTATACCCCACTGTCTTGAAGAATCTAGTGTCCCCTAGTGGATGAAGGAGAAATACAGGGAGACTGGACCCAGTGTTTTCCGGAGACCTGCTTGCCTAAAATGGCTGCCGCGCGTCTCTGAGGGGGCGGAGGGTGAGGGAGGAGCAGCTCAGGGAACACCAAGACTGCAGTTGAATGGCCGCAGGGATCAGAGCAATTCTCAACCATTTTTCCTAGAAATTTGGATTTTTAGGAAAAATTGATTGTGCTCTAGAGTTACGAATCAGAGCTACTATATAAAAAAAAAAAAAAATCAAAGCACCTGCAAGAAAAATCCCGCAGGTGCGGGATTTTTGCTATTCTCGCACCTAATTGAAAACCCCAAGTCTAAAAACCATATTTACCATAGTGGTATGAAGAGCACTTCTGAACACAGAGCACGTTGAACCCTGAAGTGTATATGGGCTATAGACCTCACAGTTCCACCAGTCAGAAAAAACAGTAAACAGAAGCTGGCGACACATATACAATTGTCTGGTCGTTCTTTCAATTCCTGACCCGTTCATGCAATATCTTAAGAGTTTTTACGCAACTTTGCACAAGTTTTCTTCTAAGAAAACATGATCTGTTTAATGTTCACCTGATTCGATAGTACAAAATCGGACAAAAAGTGTAGTGTGTATGCACATTCGGATGTTTTATCCGACACTTGACAATGCTCCTCCAGCAGCATGCGCCGCCTTGGTGGGCGTGCATAATTAAATCTGACATGTACATGTGATTTGGTACATGCTCTCATTTAAATGTACCAACATCAGCACATGAAAAACAGCCATGTGTTATTAAAAAAACAAAAATCACCCTTTAATCGTACATGTGCATGTGGCATTGAGATGGTGACGCTGTGCAACACATGTAAAAATTGTTTGTGTTTTTTTCTCAATAAAATGTCACATGTCATGAAGCATGGTATGTGCAAATGAATTGCAGCAAGCTCCTTAAATATTTAAATGCATACACCATGTGCACCTCCATTTAGAAGCTACATGTATTATGTAAAGTGCAAAATAAAAGGTAAAATCCATAGTAACTGTTCCCATTATTCTGTATACCTATTAATACCCTGCAGCTGTTCTACACTTTCATCACCTATTTTCACTTAAAAAATGATGTAATAATTAATTTGAAGATTATGTTCTCCAAATTTATTGTGGTATATTTCAGATATATACCACTATACCAACAATACATCACAAGTAATCATCTTGGCCTGTGTACATGGTGTATTATGGCATGGTCCTATATGTCCGACGTATACAACTATGGGGCCGTATTCAATTAGGCTACTAAAACCCGTTATCTTCGCCTGTTTCACTTATCCCCATATTCAATTACAAAGACTTTTTCGCTGGCTGGTGCGAAAAGTCTTTGTTAAAAAACGGGGATAAGTTTTCACCATGGGGTTTAGGGGTGCAGAATAATATGAGATATGGTAAGAACTTACCCTTGTTATCTCTATTTCTACGAAGTCCATAGGGTTCCACAGGATACCTTGGGGTATAGGTGATGACGTCAGGCATCGGGCACCAAAGAGTTAAGTTTTCAGCCTCCCAGGATGCACTAGGGTCCCCCTCCTATACCCCGCCCCCGAGCCAAGGCATCTCAGTTACGTACCAAGCCATAGGCCGGAGGAGGAGAAGGAAGAGAGAGAAAAAAGATCTGGACACACACAAGAATCACATTCTCACCAGAGGGAGACGGAAAAACCGGTGACCAGAGCAAAGCCCATCTGCAGCACAGGTGCGACAGGGCGGGAGTCCTGTGGAACCCTATGGACTTCGTAGAAATAGAGATAACAAGGGTAAGTTCTTACCAGATCTCATATTTTCTACTTCAGGGTCCATAGGGTATCCACAGGATACCTTGGGGATGTCCCAAAGCAGTATCCTTTAAGGGTGGGGACGCTCCTGTGCTGAAAGGAGAATCCGCCGCCCGAAGGAAGCATCCTGAGAGGCAAAGGTGTCAAACGCGTAATACCTCACAAAGGTATGGACAGAGGACCACGTGGCCGCCTTGCAGATCTGGACTGCAGAGGCACCACGTCGAGCTGCCCACGAAGGACCCACAGACCTAGTGGAATGAGCCTTCACAGAAGGAGGAACAGACAGGCCTTCATGAAGATAAGCCATACGGATCCAGGCTGCCAAAGTTTGCTTTGAAGCAGGCCAACCCTTTTTACGGAAGCCATAGAGGACAAACAAGGCGTCCGACTTCCTAAACGAAGAAGTGCGGTCAACATAAGTCCTTAACGCCTGCAAAACATCCAAAGTGGCCTCACCCACTGAAAGGCCAGGTGAGTTAAAAGCCGGTACAACTATTTCCTCGTTAACATGAAACTGGGAAACAACTTTGGGAAGAAATTCAGGATGAGTGCGTAGCACTGCCCTGTTCCCATGAAAAATCAAGAAAGAGGGTCTACACGAGAGAGCCCCTAAATCAGAAACCCGTCTGGCCGAAGCTATGGCCAGAAGGAAAACAGTCTTAGCTGTTAGCCATTTAAGATCCACTGAGCCCAGTGGTTCAAACGGCGGTCCTTGGAGAGCCCTCAGGACCACAGCCAAGTCCCAAGGCGTCACAGGTGGAACAAATGGCGGCTGAATTCTCAGAACGCCTTGCATAAAGGTGCGCACATCAGGGATTGTAGCAATCCTACAATGAAACCAGACAGACAGGGCAGAAACCTGCACCTTCAAAGAAGAAAGGCGAAGCCCATGGTCTAGTCCCGCTTGTAGGAAGGCAAGTACTCTAGACAGACGAAACTCCCGCGGTGCATAACCTCTCGGTCGACACCACTGGAAGAACGTATGCCACACGCGATGGTATATTCTCGCGGAAGATGGTTTACGAGCTCTTAGCATGGTTCGCACTACAGAGCTGGAAAATTCCCTGGACCTCAACATGGCCGTCTCAACAGCCATGCCGTCTAAGACAGCCGAGTCAGGTCCGGGTGAAGACAAGGACCCTGTGACAGAAGGTCCGGTCGTAGCGGCAACCGCAGAGGACCGTCCGTTGTTAACAGGACCCAATTCGCCACCCAGAACGGACGACCCTTGTTGAGATGGGTCGTCTGCAACCACCAGGCTAAGGACAGGCGAACCTCCGGAGTGAGCACCATCTTCTGGGACTTTAGACTCTGAGGCAGTCCATTCCATTTGGACAGGATCAGGTGCTGCAGAGGTCTGGAGTGAAACTGGGCATATTCCACCATGTCGAATACCGACACCATGGAGCCCAGTAACCTCATCGCCGAGTGCAGAGACACCCGGCGGCTCTGTAGACAACTGCGCACCCTCAACTGCAAGGCAGAGATCTTTTTCCCCCGTCACAAAGATCCTTTGCTGTCCGAAGTCCAATAAGGCAGAATCCGCTGAGACGGGATCAGGGTGGACTTCTGCCAGTTTATTAACCAGCCGTGCCGTTGCAGTACCGCAATGGTCAGGTCCAAGTGGCGTAGAAGGAGCTCCGGAGATCCTGCCACTAAGAGACGGTCGTCCAAGTACGGCAACATGCGGACTACCTGCAGCCGCAGGGAAGCCGCCATGACCGCCATCACCTTGGTGAAAACACGTGGTGCTGTCGCCAGGCCAAAAGGTAACGCCCGGAACTGAAAGTGGTCGCTGCAGATTGCAAACCTGAGGAACTGCTGATGGCGTAAAAGAATAGGGACATGCAGGTAAGCGTCCTGTATGTCCAATGACACCATGTAGTCCCCAGGTTCCAGCGCCAGAATGATGGACCGTAGGGTCTCCATCCGAAACTTCGGTACCCGCAAAGACTTGTTGAGAGCTTTGAGGTTGAGTATCGGACGAAACGACCCATTGGGTTTCTGCACCAAAAGAGATTGGAATAGAAACCCTGGCCCTTCTGGGAGAACGGAACAGGCACTATAACTCCAGCCTGGAGCATAGTGTGTAAGACCTTCCGCAGCTCCGTGGCCTTGTTCCGGTCTGATGGCAGACCCGTGGTGAAGAATCAAGACGGGGGTCTGTGCCGGAAGGAGAGGGCATACCCGTGGGAGACCACCTCGAGAACCCAAGTGTCTGTCGTGGTGACCGACCAACACCGGGCGAATTGCAGCAGGCGGCCTCCCACTTTGGGATCCCCCAAAGGGAGGCCCGGACCGTCAGGCCGCAGGCTTGTCATCTGGCTTAGGGGCCGGACGTCTGGTACTCCAGACCTGCTTCCGGGGCTTGGACGATTTTTTGGGGCCAGCCTGTCGGGGAAAGGACTGTGCTTTAGGCCTTCCCTGGGCCCTATAAGGCCGATGTACCTGAACCGGAAGGAACTGCAGCAGACGGGAGACATGCCGATTTGGCTGCTGCCAGCGTGGCTACAATTTTGTCCAGGTCCGGACCAAAAAGAACTTCTCCATTAAAAGGCAATGCTTCCAGGCCCTTTTTGGAATCAGCGTCCTCGCAGCCACAAGGTGCGACGAGCAGCCACAGCTGCCGAAGAAATTCGAGACGCCAGGGTACTAATATCCAAGGCCGCCTCGTTGATATAAGTGGCCGAATCCCGGAGATTGCCGATCAACTCCGTCTGTGCAGCCGAACAGTTGGAATCGAAGGACGCCTCCAACGTATCAGCCCAGCGTTCCATAGCTCTGGCAACCCAGCAAATGGCCATCGCTGGCCTAGCTGCCCCCCCGCAAGGGAATAAACGGACTTTAGGCAGATCTCCACCTTGCAGTCCGTAGCATCCTTAAGGGAGGACATGGATGGCATGGGTAATGTGGCACTACGGACTAGGCGTGTCACATGAGAATCCACCTGTGGAGGGGATTCCCACTTTGCAAAATAATTATCCGCAAACGGATAAGCCACCGCCAAACGCCTCTGCGGCTGGTATCGTTTGCCAGGCTGTTTCCACGCCTCCTCTAAATGGTCCACCAACTGACCCGAAAGAGGAAACACTGTGGCGTCACCCTTAACATCCTTAAAAAAGGCATATTTAGATTTAGACACCGGAGGAACTTCGTCCTCAATCACCAAAGCTGTGCGGACTGCCCGAATAAGTCCAGGAATATACACCTTGGACCTAGCGTCTGCCTCCTTAGTACGGAGAGGTTCCTGGTCGGAAAGATCCAGAATCTCCCCATCATCAGACGTCACTTCATCATCCTCATAAGGAGCAGACAGAGACGCCACCGGCCGCTTATGTGGCCGCAACACAGACCCCCCTTGCAACACATCCGACAAGTGCTGTACAGAACTAGTCAGGGAATTAACCACGCCGGCTCCTGAGAGACCGGGAGAGGGGAAATAGGGAGACTGCGGGGTACCATCAATTGCTTCGGGAAACCCTGCATGGGTGACGACACCAGTGATTGCTGGGACAATCCCATCTGTGAGAACGCGGGCTGCGGAGCTAACTGGCCCACCAAGGTTGTAAGAGCCTGAGCGAAACAAGCCCAGGGCGGCTCCTGTACCGGTGCTGTGACCGTAATTGGCCGCGCCAATAAAAAACACTGCCGGCATAGCCCTTCCGCGCTACCCTCCCCCTCCGCTATAGGTACTTTACACGTAGTACACTGAAGCCGGAGAGGAAAGTCACTCTCAGACATGATGGTGGAACGTATGTGACCCCTCTCACCAATACTTTTAGTATAGCGAGAGAACACCCTCCAGCACCGCACTGCAAGGGCTTTAGCAGAAAGATCAGGGACAGTGATAAGGCTGACAGTAAGAAGGTAAAAGTACAGGCAGCAGCGCTAGCACAGTCACATACAATGCACAGAAAAACAAATTCCTGCACTATCAGCGCTTATACTCAACTACATAGAGTCTGGTAGGACACAGCGCTGCATACACAGACCTGACCACAGCGGAGGAGAGGTATGTGGGGGGACCCAGACCACGATGCCTCCGATCATAGGCTTCCAGCAGCGTTCACCATGCGTTCTGAAGATGGCAATCGAGGAGCATAGAGGAGGCTGGCCTGGGGGAGGAGCGCTGCCACAGGGCCAGTCGGCGTAAGCAGAGAGGACTGTGTGAAGCGTGGGAGGTGCCGGCTGTGAGACAGGGAAAGCGCGCTCCCGTGGCATGCATTTAACCCCTGGGACGCCGCAGCGCTACCGCTCTGTCGCGGTCCGCTGTCCCAGAGGGGTAGTGGAAGCCCAGGTTAATACCTGGCTCCACGCTGCAGCCAGTTTCCAGGGAGCCCCCTGCCTGGAAACTTAGGGCCATATTCAGCAGGGTCCCACCGCATGACCCCTTCTGCTTACCTGTAATCCCCCTTAAATCCGGCCATGGCCCAGAACATCTAGGGTCACCGCTAGCTGTGACCCCAGATGATTACCAGCATCCCCGGATCGGTACCGGCGTTCTGGTACCGGCGGGGGTGTAGGGAAGACAGCATGGACGTCAGTACTGACACAGTCCATGCTGTACTTCCAGATGTGCAGCCACAGCTGCAAAGAAGAAAACTTCAGGGGCTCTTCTAAGCCCCCCTCTAGCAGGTGCATCCGACTCCGGCCTTGGCTCGGGGGCGGGGTATAGGAGGGGGACCCTAGTGCATCCTGGGAGGCTGAAAACTTAACTCTATGGTGCCCGATGCCTGACGTCATCACCTATACCCCAAGGTATCCTGTGGATACCCTATGGACCCTGAAGTAGAAAAAAAAAAAGCCTGCAGCCTTTAGAATCTTAATTTAATCTGTGTCAAAAAATGTTAAAAACATTCCTTAGGACATACCAAAAAATGTACTTTCATTTTGGGGGACCCAATTAAAAACTAGCAAAATAGACATGGGGGGTCCCCAAGTCTGCGGCAGGTGTTTTCTTCATTGCGGGTCGTTGCTGCAGGTGCATTTTTAACAAATTTCAAAAAATAACTCTAGGGACTTCAAAATATGCTTGCACCCATTTTTATGTACCCCAAATTTGATGGGAGTAGTTAATTTCCCAAAAAACAACTGCTAAATGCTATTTATTCACCACCTATTTAAATACGCAAAAAAACACCTGTAGAGTGTGTACGGTTTTACAATCTTTTCTTCCGATATTTTAGACAGATGAGTTTCAGTGATCACAAATTAGAGTGTACAGTTGTGTACGCACATATGAGCACTGAGCTCGGGACTTCCAAACGTAAGTAAAGTCAAAAGTAAAATTGCATTGAAAGTGTGATTGTGCAAGTGTATACCCAGCTTGAGGCTACATAAGGCACATTATAAAACGAGCCAGGTGAAAAGTGGAAAAAACTTTGCTCAGTTTGAAGAATCTCCATTTTGCTACAATATAAAGATGGTAGGATCAGAATTTGGTGTAAACATCATGAAACCATGCTACCTTGTATTGGGATGCGGTTAAAATGCAGACGGAGGATATTCTGGCGGACAGATTGCCGGCGCCGGAATCCCAACACCAGTCAGAATCCCGGCGCCGGCATTCCGAAGGCAAGTAGTAGGGTGGGGAAGGTTAGACACTAAGGGGGGAGGGTTAGGTTTAGGTTGCAGGGAGGTCAGGTCTAGGCACTAGGGGGGGAGGTTAGGGATAGGCACCGGGGAGAGAGGGTTAGGATACCGACCGACAAAGTGTTGGAATTCCAACCCTGTCGGGATGTTGGCGTCAGGATTCTAACCACAGGGATCGCGAATGCTGGCACCCTGTACTAGGGGCCTTTATAGAGAGGAGGGGACCCGTGAGCAGTCTCCGTCCCGGGCCCCTTCCTCCAGTGGGGCGGCTGCGCCGCACTTATAGATTCTGGGCACTAGAGTGTGCCCACAGTCTATAGCACATGCGCAGGTTGCCTGGAAAATGGCAGCGGTGGCCAGCCATTTTCCCTGTACTGCGCATACAATGGGAAAATGGCCGCGGCGGCCATTTTCCAGCCGTATTTACAGCGCAGACACCGGTGCCGACATGGGACTCCAGAGAGGTAAGTATACTATGGCTGCAGGGTGAGCTGTGTGCCCCCCCCCCGGACCCACCGCACACCCTGCACCCATTATAAAGACGCCCCTGCCCTGCGCCCATCCCCTTGTATCAACGGTTCAGGCTGGTAGTGGTGTAATGATGTGAAGACTGCATTCTTGGCACACATTAGGCCCCTTAATGCCAATTGAGCATCTTTTAAATGTCACAGTACATCTGTGCATAGTTAGTGACCACATGCATCCCTTAACTGACAATTTTTTTTTTCAGAAAACGCCCCCAAAATTTTTTTTTTATTAGCAATATATGTATACAATAGCTATTTAAACTTGATTCAATATATATTTATTAACAAAAATGTAAAATCGCATTTAAATAGCTATGTATTATATAATGTGATAATAAAATTTACCATTTTGGGGACATTTTTGGAAAAAAAATACTTTATACTGTGGTTTTAAAAAACCTGCTAGCTGGAGGACATCGAAACGATGGACAGGTATGTGTGTATATATATATATATATATATATATGTGTGTGTGTGTATACACACACACATATATATTCCATAGACAAAAAAACCTTACGGTTTTACATGTCCCCGCCCCCCCCCCCCCCCGTGATCCCTGCATCTGTGTTTAAATAAACAAACAGAAGCAGGGACAGGTTGTGGGGAGGGGAAGGTTAGGCACTAAGGGGGGAGGGTTAGGTTAGGGTGCGGGGAGGTTAGGTCTAGGCACTAGGGGGGGAGGTTAGGGATAGGCACCGGTGAGGGAGGGTTAGGATACCGAGTGTTTCTGTTTAATTTAAAGAAAAAATCTGTGTAAAAAAAAATAAAATGGCGTGGCCCCCTCCCATAAAAACAACAACCAGCTCCGGGCTTTGGAGCCCCAGTACTGGTTGTGCTAAATACAGTGGACAAATGACGTAGGGGTCCCCCGTGTGAAGCACAACCCAGCACCAGGCTTTTCAGAACCAGTCCTGGTTGCCAAAATACGGGGGACAAATGACGTAGGGGTCCCCCGTATTCAGCGCAACCAGCAGTAGTGGGCTGAGCCGGTTTCGAAATTACAGGGGGAAAAAATGAGTAGGATGCCCCTGTATTTACCAGAACCAACACCGGACCCTTTCTAGCAAGGGGGGGGGGTGTGTGTGTGTGATGCCACAGCCAGGGGAGCCCTTTCACCGGGCCCTCAGCCGAGGCATCACCCATAACTGATAGTCAGCCCAGGCCGGGGATCCCTGGGGAACTGGGAACCCCCCAATAAAGGGGTCCCCCTCCTCAGGGCACCCCAGGCCCAGGTTGATAGCCAGAGCTATCCCCAGCACCCCTGGGTGGTTGGTGCTGGGTTGATTGTGTAGTGTGGTGCATATGAAAATATAAATATTCTCTTTGCAGTAGTACTACAGGTCCCAGCAGGCATCCCCGCATACTGGCACTTGGAGAACCACATGTACCAGCAGGCGGGGCAGTAAGGGCATGCTGGTACATTAAGTACCCCTGCAAAAGAAATATTAAAATAAAACAAAGAGACAATATTTAAAAGTATTTTATTTCTCTGCACGTTCACCTAGGGGAGCGGCAGCCTTTAAGCTCTTTTTCATAGCTGCCGCTTCCCCCAGGACTTCCACGGCGTCTTCACCTGGAGGGCGGCGGCCAGTACGCTCTTTTGCATGGCTGCCGCCCACCCAGGGCTTCCGCGGCGTCTTCTTGCTTCAGCTGGTCTTCTCTCCAGCTACCCGGCCGACAATTAACTGGACGGCGCCTCGTGCTGGGCGTATATAAACCAGCCGAGGGGACGGCGCAATGACGTCATGAGCCGTGATTGGCTCGTGGCGACCATCTTTGAATTTCAAAAATGGCTCTGAGGCACCATTTTTGAAAAGTTGGAAGGCTCGCCTCTCTCAGCCAATGAGCACTCCGCTGCGGGATTTCTGGACTGAAATCCCGCAGCGGAGCTGTCATTCGGGTAGTAGTGTCCTTAGAGGACACTACTAATGTACGAGGGCTCAGGTTTTTTTTTTTCCCAAGACCCTGGATTGCCTGAAGAGGACAGATCCACGCATAGGAGGAGGTGAATATGGATTTTTTATTACAGGTAATCCATAGGATTATCTACTGGAGAAGAGGACAGATTGGCTTCAGGGATACTAGGTATGTGAGATAGTGTTAACGATACTGCTTTAGAACCTCTATACACTCCTGCCTATACCTTCTGATATCCTGCCTATAAACCTCTAAGGATGACGCTATTTTGCGTACGCAGTTATACAGTAAATAAAGACTCCAGACCTAGAACTTGTGGTTCCAAAGCACAAAGTATTATTCAAGTAAAAGTAAAGTCAGTTACACGTTATGATCTAAGTACAATTTAGCGCAAAGGAATTATACAGACCCAAGTACAGTTATACATACGCTGCGCTCTGGACCAGATGTAGGCATCAGCAAGAAACCCCTGTCAATCAGCATTCAGACTAGAAACCCAGGGTCAGAGCACACATATTTATACCCCCCCAGAAATAGACAACGCAATAGAGAAGTTTGTTGCTAATACCATTGGTCCTAAAGGAGAGGGCATATGTTACAAGGCATCTAACAGGTTGGTTCAAATAGACACAGTCCAGCCTCTAACAACTGGTGGTCTCTGGTTTCCCGCCTCATGCTAATCCTAACAGTTGGTCATATAATGTACATTTGTTGCTTGAAGTCTCTGCGGTCCATAAATTGAGAATGCATGTTGCGATCTGTACATCGATGTTATCGGAATACTGTTGAAAGAGTACGCATCAGTACAATACCAAACATGGCTTACTTGTCACGTATAAAACCTTAGTTACCAAATAATCTTTATTTCACAGCAATTATAATAAATGAGCATACTTGAATCTTATATCTTAAAAGCTTATGGAACCTTGTATGTGAATATGTAATGTGTGAGTATGCGAGATTTGATGTAATGATGCTAGTTAACTTAGGGCAGATGCGTGTGCGTGAAGCTAATATTCAGCATTTTCATACAGGATCTTATGCATTCGCTAATATGCGACTAGTTAACAGCGCAATTGTGCGTATTAATGTGTGTATGAGAAATGGTGAAAGCTGCAGTCGCATGATGCTAATAGTAATATCGCCACATGTACTTAAGTGTGAGTTTATCTAAAATGGCGCTTGGGCGACCATTCGCAAAATGGCGTCTTGCGATTTCATTTCCAAGATGGCGTCTTGCGGCCATCGCAAGATGGCGTCGCTGCAATTCAATTTTAAACTGATCTTGCCTCAGCCAATTATCCAGCTTCAACAGTGTGTATGCATGTGTGAGTACATGTGTGTGTGCATGTATGTTTTAATTAAATTTTACTTTTCTACGGTGTGTTCTGTGTTTTTTTTAATATTGCTTTTGCTGTGGAACTACAGGTACCAGCAGGCCCGTAATTGCCCTGTATGCTGATACTTCTGGTTCTCCAAGTACCAGCATGTAGGGGAAGCTTGCTGGGAACTGTAGTTCCACAGCAAAAGCCAATATTTTAACTCTTTACTTGCACCACACATTACACAATCAACCCAGCACCCACTGCCCAAGGGTGCCGGGGATAGCCCGGGCTATCAGCCTGGGGTGTCCTGAGGAGGGGGACCCCTTTATTGTGGGGGTCCCCAGTGATCCCCGGCCTGGGATAACTAGCAGTCTCCCCTGGCTGTGGCATCACCCCCTCCCGCTAGAAAGGGTCCGTTGCTGGTTCTGGTAAATACAGGGGTACCCTACGCATTTTTTCACCCTGTATTTCCAGAACCAGGGCCGGCTCAGAGCCCAGTGCTGGTTGCGCTGAATACAGGGGGACCCCTACGTCATTTGTCCCCCGTATATTGGCAACCAGGACTGTTTCTGAAAAGCCTGGTGCTGGTTGTGCTTCATACGGGGGCCCCCTACGTCATTTGTCCCCTGTATTTAGCACGATCAGTACTGGGGCTCCAAAGCACAATGCTGGCTGTTGTTTTTGGGGAGGGGGTCCCTCCATTTTTTTTTTAACACAGGTTTTTTTTTTAAATTAAACACTGACGCACAGACAGGTCTCACTGACCCGTCCCTGCTTCTGTGTTTGTTTATATAAACACAGATGCAAGTATCAAGGATCTATCAGATCCAAGCCTGCATCTGTATGCTGCTACTTCCCCCAGGTCCTGCCGCCCGCACTGCCGCCGCTAATGCCCGTGGGCCCTGGCCACAGCTGACGCCGGCTACCCCCCGCCCCCCCTGGGTATCTGCCGCAGTTAACGCCGGCATTCTTCCTCCCGGTCCCGACCTTCGCTACTGCCCGCAAAAGGCAGCCATCTTACTGCACCAAAGTGAAGCCACAATGACTACACCTGCTGGAGGCTCCTACTGAGGCTGCGCAAGGAATATAAATTTCCTATCTCTATAATGGTGGATTTGTGAGGTAATAGTTCAAAAACTGTAACTTTCTCAAATACCTGAACCCCAAAAGGCCCTATCCTGGAACAATAGCTACCTAATAAAACAAACCCCAAGTCTAAATTCACCCCCTACCCTGAGTTATGCCTTCCCAAAAATCCCCCATAGAGAACAGCAGAAAAGTGGTCCGAACTCAGAGCGTCAGAAAAAACTGACAGTTGGAACTATAGATTCCTCCAAAATCCAAATTTTTCAATATTTTGCCCTGAAATTTGGCATGCAGCAGAGCGACAGTTATAGCCACCCGTGCCAAATTTCAGCCCGGTACCTCCAATAGCTTTTGACGTGTAGCCCCTTAAACACTCTGCGCCCCCCCCCCCCCCTCTTTCGGAATTCTCTATGGAGATTTCCTATTCAGCCTTAATATAAGGGCACGATAACATATATATTTATATATGTGAATATATATATATATACACAACAGAAAGGGGTACAATGGCGGCACTCACGGGTCCTTGATAAAGGTCTATGAGACCGAAGTGTTGAACAAGGATTGACACAGCTTGTCAGACTGATTCTTCTCTTAAAGGACTCGTGAGTGCCGCCATTGTACCCCATTCAGTTGTCTGCATAAGGTTATTCATTAACCTTTAGGAGGGCAGCTGGGCATTTTGCTTACCTGTTACAGTGGAGTGCCGGTATTTTGATTTGTGTATGTATATATTATATATATATATATATATATATATATATATACACTGACCGATCACTGTTGCCAGCAGTGATCGGGCACATAAAGGGCAGATGCGGCACTGACAACCCTGCTGTCTGCTTCTAGTGCAAATACAGCAGCACTGTGAAGCGAGCGGAAGGGTCGGGAGGTCCCGGGAGCAGGAAACAGCCGCGGCGGATGCTTGGAGTCGGAGATATGCTGCTGCGGCTCCTCTCACTGAAGGCAGCAATGCTGTGAGTGGTGTGTCGGTGGCTTGACTTAGTGCAGCAGCCGTGGCGACTACTAGCAGCCACAGCTGCTGGATTTTTTTTAAATCAGCTTCCCGATCACTGCTGGCCACAGTGTTTGGGACACAACAGCAGCCGCGTATACAAGGAGCAGCGGCTGTGCTTCTATGTAAGTCACAGCTGTCCTTGCAGCTGCGCTGTGAGGGGGATGATGCCGGGTGTCTCATCACTGTGGCCAGCAGCGATCGGGACACAAATGAGGGGGAGCCGTGGGTGTAGAAGGACCAGGAGGGCTCTCCGATATATTTGGCTGCGGGAAGATTAGCTTCCTGCAGCTGCCTAGTGGGCGTTTCTGACTGGTCGGAACCATTACGACCCTGTCATTTAAAGCCCAGCCTGGTGTGGTCGCAACTGTTGCGACCATGCCAGGCAAGTAGTTAATGGCTTCAATCTACACAACAAGAGGTAAACACATTTTTATTTTACACTCACTAATGCAGTGGTCTTTGTCGAACAATTTCAAACCAGTGAATGTGCTCTTGCAGTGCCAGACTGGTCATAACCAAACTTACAGACATCCATGAAGACACAACATCCAACCCATAGCCTATAGAGAAGGGGTTTTCAACCGTCCAGCTGCCGTGGAACTACACATTCCAGCATACCCTGCCACAGTTTTAGCATGCCCCAAAGGCAAAACTGTGGCAGGACATACTGGGATGCGTAGTTCCAGAGCAGCTGTAGGGCCGCATGTTGAATACTCTTGGTACAGAGCACCTGTGTGCAGCTATGATAAATGGACAGCTTCAGTAGACACTGAGAAGGACATTTCAAAATGAAGATTTACATTTAAACTTTCAAAGGGGAAGAAAATTTGGGATTTTTTTTTTAAAACTACAAGTATTCAATTAGAGTGCAGCAAGACTTAAATCATAATATTCAGAAACCTGTGAGAAGGAAATGTTGGTCTGCAACTACAGTAATTGAGCTCTTGGGCAGAGAACTTACAGCTGATTTTTAGTCAGATAATTGGATGGGATCGTTTATTTACAATTATCGGTCGACACTATCGTCCCTTGTCTAATAGCATGCGACTGGCACGATACTACGTGCTGGTGCGTTTTTAACACAATTACACGCGAACGCATACACACACTTATGAAATGGTTCCCACACATTATAGTTAATAGCTAGAGTTATTTATAATTATTAATAATGACGATGTAAGATGTATTTATAAGAGATCTAAGGTTCAGAATACAGTGAACATGTCATGTTTGGTATCATACTAGATCCCTGTTTATTTGCAGACATCCATTTCTATCGGCAAAGAGATCGCACCGTGCGTACTCTAGTTATGGATGATAGGGAGCAACTGATTAGAATGCCATTTTCTGTATGTAGTTTTGTAGTCAGTTTAAATTCGTTCTTCGGCGGGAAAACGCACAATAGAGACTGTTGGAGAACTGACCCATACCCCTGATGATACCGTATGAACTGACCAATGACCAGACTGGTTTGAAGCCGGGACCTATGAAAACCTGCCAACTGTGTCCTTTGTTTCCAATGTAAACTGAATTGTATATATACCTGTGTACTGAGTCCAGTGTTCAGTCATCTTCATTTTGTGACCACAGGCTTCAGGACTGAATGACTGTATATTGGATCCAGTGCGCATGTATTGGTTGTACTTATTGTATATTTTAAGCTTGTTACTCTAAATTGTTAAACTTCTATCGCGTTATTTTTTATTTATTTTTTTTTTACCTAAAATCACTTTTTGTGCTTTGGAACCACACAATTTTTCATAGCGACTAAACGGCATTCATAGCACTAATATGCTAAATGTTCAACTTCCTACTGCACCCCGGCTTCCCAGAATCACTCCTATGGTACACTTGGGTGCCTCATGGCATAAATACAGGATTACTTGAAACAAAGCAATAAACATAGTTAATTCTTAATCCTATCAAATATTCTGGTAGCCTAGACAGTAGACTGAACTTGTATCTACTGCTTTACTTTAATACTTGAAAAGCTGATTAGGTAGGTTTAATGCATTAATACAGTATAAACAAGAGGGTAAGCATTACTTTCAATCACCTTTCTTCTGAGCAAGATAATAGCATTTCCATGGACGCTGTTGCAGAAAGGGATATTTATATATCCCTTTATATAATTAAAACTTTCATAAACTCACATAAAATATGGAATAGCTGCCGTGGAAAGGTACAGATGACCAGATTAGGCAAGAGTGACCTTTATGTGCCATACGCAGGTGTACCTAGAGCTTTCATTAAAGCCAGCCTTCTGGCCTAAAGCCAGAAGGCTGGCTTTAGGCCAGATCTGGGAAGAAGAATTTAGCAAATGAATTGCATACTCAAGATAACACAGCCACCTGGTCTGACTGGATACAATTAATGATTCAAGTATAATTTAAATTACTTCTGTAAACAGTTTGTTAATAAAACTCACAATCGTAGTTACATAAGCAACTGGTAGTTATATTTTTATTATGTTCTTATTATAAAAAAGTATATTATGTAGGAATGCAGAATTTTCTACAAAGCTCTAGGCTTTTACTGATGAAATGAATAAGATAGTGATTGGAAGCAAGCTATGGAAGATTACTACTTCTCCTTGTTGGCACTGATATATAATGCAAATCATGGCGTTCTCCTCTTAAAAGAATGTGCTTGGTAAGATGTTTATTTAGATCAGTGTCAAAATAAGGATGATGGTGTCTCTACCACTCTGTGGCAATGTCAGTAACCAAGCCAGATACATAAAATGGTTTCATGTGGAATACTACATTTTTAAGCATATGCCTATTGTTGGAGGCTTCTTTTGGAGCATCTTACCACGGCCGGATTAAAGGCAGGGAGACAGGGGCGGTCGTCCCGGGGTCCCCACACTTATGGGGTCCCCACACGCTGTTCCTTGCCACATCCCCCTATGAACACTTTTTTTTCTTCTAAAGGAGCCGCCAGCAGCGACCCGCGATTAAGCCCCTCCTGGTGTTCGGCTCCGCCCCCATTTTAAGGACCCGCTAATCACTCTGGTCCTCCAACACTACTGCTGCTGCCTCTGAAACTAGGGAGGTAAGCAGCAATGTATATGTTTATCTGTGTATATACTGTATATACAGTCAGGTGCATAAAAATTGGGACATTGACATAATTTTCATATTTTGGCTTCTATTCACCACCTCAATGGCTTTGAAATGAAACAAACAAGATGTGCTTTAACTGCAGACTTTCAGATTTAATTTGAGGGTAATTACATCCAAATCAGGTGAACGGTGTAGGAATTACAACGGTTTCTATATGTGCCTCCCACTTTTTAAGGGGCCAAAAGTAATGGGACAAACTAAACAATCCTAAATCTAACTTTCACTTTTTAATACTTTGTTGCAAATCCTTTGCAGGCAATTACAGCCTGAAGTCTGGAACGCATAGACATCACCAGACAATGGGTTTAATCACTGGTGATGCTCTGCCAGGCCTCTACTGCAAATGTCTTCAGTTCCTGCTTGTTCTTGGGGCATTTTCCCTTCAGTTTTGTCTTCATCAAGTGAAATGCATGCTCAATCAGATTCAGGTCAGGGGATTGACTTGGCCATTGCATAACATTCCACTTTTTAGTCTTAAAAACTCTTTGGTTGCTTTAGCAGTATGCTTCGGATCATTGTCCATCTGCACTGTGAAGCGCCGTCCAATGAGTTCTGAAGCATTTGACTGAATATGAGCATATAATATTGCCTGAAACACTTCAGAATTCATTCTGCTGCTTTTGTCAGCAGTCACATCATCAATAAATACAAGGGAACCAGTTCCATTAGCAGCCAAACATGCCCACGCCATGACACTACCACCACCATGCTTCACTGATGAGGTGGTATGTTTTGGATCATGAGCAGTTCCTTTCCTTCTCCATACTCTTCTCTTCCCATCACTCTGGTACAAGTTGATCTTTGTCTCATTTGTCCATAGGATGTTGTTCCAAAACTGTAATGGCTTTTTTGGATGTTGTTTGGCAAACTGGAATCTGGTCTTCCTGTTTTTGTGGCTCACCAATGGTTTACATCTTGTGGTGAACCCTCTATATTCACTCTTGTGAAGTCTTCTCGATTGTTGACTTTGACACATATACACCTACCTCTTGGAGAGTGTTCTTGATTTGGCCAACTGTTGTATAGGGGTTTTTCTTCACCAGGGAAATAATTCTTCTGTCATCCACCACAGTTGTTTTCCGTGGTCTTCCGGGTCTTTTGGTGTTGCTGAGCTCTCTGGTGCGTTTTTTCTTTTTAAGAATGTTCCAAACAGTTGATTTGGCCACAACTAATGTTTTTGCTATCTCTTTGATGGGTTTGTTTTGATTTTTCAGCCTAATGATGGCTTGCTTCACTGATAGTGACAGCTCTTCGGATCTCATATTGAGAGTCGACAGCAACTGATTCCAAATGCAAATGTCACACCTAGAATCAACTCCAGACCTTTTACCTGCTTAATTGATAATGAAATAACGAGGGAATAGCCCACACCTGTCCATGAAATAGCTTTTGAGTTGATAGTCCCATTACTTTTGGCCCCTTAAAAAGTGGGAGGCACCTATAGAAACCGTTGTAATTCCTACACCGTTCACCTGATTTGGATGTAATTACCCTCAAATTAAATCTGAAAGTCTGCAGTTAAAGCACATCTTGTTTGTTTCATTTCAAAGCCATTGTGGAGGTGAATAGCAGCCAAAATATGAAAATTCTGTCAATGTCCTAATATTTATGCACCTGAGTGTGTGTGTGTGTGTGTGTGTGTGTGTGTGTGTGTATATATATATATATATATATATACACACATACATATATAATATAGCAGTCCCGCTAGGCTGTTTTAGCAGGGCGCCGCACCCTGCCCTATTTCTAAAAGGCAAAAAGCACCCTGCCCTCCGGTGCGGCGTCCCGCTCAAACAGCCTGCAGGTGCCGTCCCCACCCGCGGGTCGAAGTGTCCCTCAGGTGGGGAAAACTGCTGGTGAATGCATGCCGGGCGCATGCATTCACACAGAAAGCAGCACTTGGGGGCAGCCCGGAACGCCCCCAAGAGTGACTAAAAAGGCATGCGTCTTAAAGACATTCCCCCTTTTCATTGGCCACGCCTCCTTTTTGGGCACGCATGCCTAGATGTGCTCTTTCTCTAGGGCGTTGGACTAGAGGAAACACATACATACACATATATATATATATATATATATTAAACTTTTATTGATAGGGGCCCCCACACGTTTGTTGCCCAGGGCCCCCCACAGACCTTAATCCGGCCTTGCATCTTACCCTTCACAGAACCCAAGATATTTAATGTCTATCTGACCTATAAGTTACATTTAGCTTTTATGGCAAACAATTTTGCATGAAGAATTTAAATGTCCTTTTCACACATAACTTCTTTACATACCGTGAAAGTTCTCCATCTGTCTTGAGCACAATGTCTTGCAAATTCTTGATTGTGCTGCACAGGTCTACATTTTCATCAACTGAGCAAGACATAGTTTCTTCAAGAAGACATTTAGTGGCATTTAGAGGTTTCTGAATCTCCTCTACATTATAGTATAGAGATGTAAAAAGAAAAGAAAATGTGACTCAATATCATAAGTGTGTATGTACACCGTATACAACGTACTGAAACAAAGGGTCACACAATAGGCATCACACTATTGAAGCTATTTTATAGAACATTATTAAATAAGTTGTTCCTTTTGCACAGCCATCTAAATATTAACTGCAGGTTCCAGTATATAAGAATGTGGGTTTTAATGCATTTCCTCTCTTACAGTAAAGGCAATTATTCCTGGGTTACATAAAAACAGAGTGCCTTATGTACTATGTAATAAAAAAGGACAGAGGAAAGCAATGTTCTAATGTTTTCTTAGGGTAAACCACTGATCACTTGGATGACTGACATTATCTGTTGTATGATGTGTTGCTCAGGTAACAAGGTGACACTTTATATACTCTAACATTACATTGTTAGGTAATATTAAAATACTAAAAATAATAAACAGTTTTTGCTTCTGCTAAGAACTAGGTGCGGAATATGTGAATAACTTGCAAAGACAGCAGTGTTGCACAATACTTCAGCATGAAAGAAGTTTCTCAGTGCTGTGTACAAAGTGTGGGAGACAGGACTGTGCAAAGTTATGCCCAGAATTTCAAAACTTCTAACAGCTTCATTCAGGCAGAAAGGCAACAAATTAAAGTACACAGCCTTTTTGTTTCAAGTCCAAAATGCCATAAAACAAAACAAAAAAAAAAGCGAGAAAAAAAAAAAGCACTTGCCATGCAGGGGGCTAATTGCAACTGGAAGACATAAAGCTTCATTATTTTGCCAGAAATAGAAGACAGACTGATATTGCTGCTGTGGCTGTAGTCTGTGCACTGGTTATTAGGTCAGATGAAAAGTGAATTAGGCAGAGAAAGAAAGATCGGTGCAGGAATAATAAAAAAATATAAAAATAAAAAAAAACAGGAAAAGAAAGGCGGCAAAGAAACGAGCCATGTTAATTCTGAATACCCAGGTATTTCTGTCGGGTGCCAACAAAATGGATATCTTTTATAGGCAGTTGATGCCTTGTGCAGTCCACAGCTGTGGCAAAAGATGTGTAGTTGTCTTTGAATTGCTTCATGGCTGCAGAAGAGGGCGCCAGAGTTTCAGCCTGAGATGAATGGAACACCAGAACAGAGAGTGAATACCAATACATCAAAATACACAAACAAAACAATGACATTACCATAAAATGACTAAGGCAAAACATACAGCATAAGTTCATTTAAAAAGGCAGATATACTTAATATGTATTAAATTGTGTCCCATCAAAGCCCATTAGCAATGAAAATGCTGCAGGCAACTTTTACTGGAATACCCACCCAAACAATAAAGGAAATAAATAGGTAAAGACAAGACAGTTGTGTTACTTTCTTCAAAGATGAAGCAGTGACCTCAGGACAAAAATATGAAGGGCTGCTCAACTATAATACATATAAACAGCAGTTATACAACTTGTGCTGAGTATTCATAGTGGTCAGGAATTCACATCCTGACTACACTGACAAAGCAACTTAATCACTGCAAAACAGCTGTCAGCCCTTGAGGGGTAGCATTAGCTATGCTCAGGGCTCCATCTGTAGAAGAAAGCTGGTGCCCTCCGTCACAAGGTTTAGCAGTTCAAAGTATCCCATTCTACATGACACAATCATGGCAAGGCTTCATGTTCTGGGACCATGATGAAGTAAACCTACTCCTAAAATGTACTTATTAAGACTTATGGTGCATACACACGATCAGATTTTTTCTTCAGATATGGACGATAACGATTTAAAAATCGTTCAGTCGTTCATATCTGAAGGAAAATCGTTCATATCTGACATGCCTGAACGATGGACGATCAACGATGCGCGTTCCCGTTTGTCAGATAACGATATCTGACATCTGATGGGTTTGCAGTCAGACTTGGACGATTCCATTCATTTTAATGCAGTCAAAAATCGTTCAATCGTTCAAATCGTTCAGAACTTTGGTAAAATCGTTCAGTCGTTCATCTGACAAATCTGACAAGTCTGACAAATCTGACCGTGTGTACGCTCCATTAGGGCTGGATTCTGAGTCACAAAGTAAGGAAATGCTAAAGTGCACATAGTCGCATGCATCTATGGAATCACACTGCCTCACTCCTCCATCAATGAGATCAGTCATCAACACTATCATTTGCACTTACACCTACCACATGCAAGCTGCAGGTGATGCGAATGAATGTGGCATCCACTCTGCATACGCACAACTCTTGCGTGCATCCGCATTGTTGCCGCCCAGGGGCTGCAGAGAAGTGGCCGAGATGCGTAAAACTCTGAAATGCTCATACGGTCACAAAAATGCAGCTGTATTAGGACTCAGAATCAGGCCTTTAGTGCAGAGGCCTCAGTGCTGCTTATTGTTTATTGTCATATTATATTAAGGTTTTAATTCCCAAATTGCATACTGTGCACCCTGGGTTTCCTTGGGGCACTTGCAGGGATGCCATGGGTTGGTGCTCCAGAACCAAATCAAATTATTTATTGGGCAATGTGATAGACAAAACCAATACTAGTGGCTGCCAATCATAAAATATTCGTACAAACAAACAGAAGTGCAACCCTGGCCACCACCACATAACTGATCCTAAGGATAACAGGTAAGTACAACTGAATTAAAGGTCATAATTTTTGCAAAATTTGTCAATAAGAAACTTTTGACTTCGGGTGGCGTTAAAAAAAAAAAGAGATATGGTAATAAATTACCTTTGTTATCGCTCTTTTCTTGAAGTCCATAGGGTCCACAGGGAGACCTTGGGGTATAGGTGATGCAGAGTCATCCGGGCACCTTACGCAGTAAATTTTTCTCCTCGGATGCACTTTGGTCTCCCTCCATACCCCGCCATCGGGCCAGAGGAACCTCAGTTTCATAGCAAAACAAAGGCTGGAGGAGGATAAAAGAGAGAGAAGAAAGTCTGGAACACTCAAGAATCACATTCTCACACAGAAGGAAACGGAAAACCGGTAACCAGAGTGAAGCCCAGCTGAAGCACAGGAGCGTCTGGGCGGGTGCCTATGGACTTCGAAGAAAGAGAGAAAAACAAAGGTAAGTTCTTACCATATCTCTCATTTTCCTCTTCAGGATCCATAGGCTCCACAGGGAGACCTTGGGGATGTCCCAAAGCAATCCCTTTAAGGGTGGGGACGCTCCTGTGTAGAAAGGAGAATCCGCCCTGTCCTGGTGAAAAACTAGAAATGGGGAACGGCAAGAGAGAGCCCCCAAATCTGACACTCGTCTGGTAAAAGCGATAGCCAGAAGAAAAACCGTCTTAGCTGTAAGCCATTTAAGATCCACCGAGTCCAGGGGTTCAAATGGAGGGCCCTGGCGGGTCCTAAGGACCACAGCCAAATCCCAAAGAGCCACAGGATTGACAAAGGGAGGCTGAATGTGAAGGACACCCTGTAGGAAAGTGCGAATAGCATGAAGACGAGCAATCCGTCACTGAAACCACACTGAAAGGGCAGATACATGCACCTTCAGCGAGGCAAACCTGTGGGACGACACCATTCAAAGTAGGTATGCCACACCCTGTGGTAAATCCTAGCAGAGGCAGGTTTTCATGCTCTGAGCATGGTGTTAACCACAAAGCCGGAAAAACCCTTGGAACTCAGGATGGATGTCTCAAGAGCCACGCCGTCAAAGGCAGACGACCCAGGTCCGGGTAAAAGCAAGGACCCTGAGACAAAAGGTCCGACCGTTGAGGCAACAGCGTGTCGATGGAGAGACGAGATCTGAGTACCAGTGACGTCTGGGCCACGCTGGAGTCCCCAGGAGGAGAGTGCCTCATTCTTGTTTGAACTTCCAAAGTATTCGAGGAAGAAGGGAGATTGGAGGGAACAGGTATGCAAACTGGAAGGACCTCTTGACTGACAGAACTTCTACCAAGAGAGTCCTGGTGTCTCTTGTCCTGGACCTGTACACTGACCGTTTGTGATTGTGTCGGGAGGCCATGAGGTCCACTTCCGGAAGGCCTCACTTGTCCACTAGAAGCTGAAAGACTTCTTGGTGAAGAGACCATTCCCCGGGATGCACGTCGTGACGGATGAGGAAGTCCGTTTCCCAATTGAGAACTCCTGGGATGAACACTGCCGATATGGCTGGGAGATGACCTTCCGCCCATGTCAGAATGCGTGACACCTCTGTCATTGCCGCCTGACTTCGAGTTCCTCCTTGATGGTTGATGTAAGCCATGGTGGTGGCGTTGTCTGACTGAACTTGCACAGGCAATCCGCGAAGTAGGAGTCTGACCTGTTGCAGGGCCCTGAAGACCGCCTGAAGTTCCAATATATTGATTGGCAGGGCAGACTCCTCTGCTGTCCATATACCCTGAGTGTGGACCTGTCACTGCGCCCCAACCCCGGAGACTGGCGTCCGTCGTCAGGAGGACCCAGTCCAGAATCCAAAAGGGGTGCCCCCTGGTGAGGTGATCCATCTGCTGCCACCAAACCAGAGGCAGATGCACCTTCGGAGAGAGCACCATCGTTTGTGCCTTTATCTGATGGGGTAATCCGTCCCATCTGGAGAGGCTCAATTTCTGTAGAGGCCAAGAACGAAACTCTGCATATTCCACCATGTCAAAAATCGATACCATGGATCCCAGTAACTGCATTGCCGAGTGGATGGACACTCGGCGACTGTGGAGGCATCTGCGTTGTCGTGTCTGCAAAGTGGAGATCTTTCCCGCAGTCAGAAAGATCCGCTGCTGTTGTGAATTCAACAGAGCTCCCAGATGGAGCATCCTCTGGGATGGAGTCAAGGGGGACTTCGTCCAATTCATCAGCCACCAGTGCATCTGTACCACAGATATTGTCAGCTGTAGGTGGTGGTGAATTACCTCTGGAGACCCTGCCAGCAATAAGAGGTTGTCCAGGTATGGTAACAGGCGGACCCCCTGCAGCCGCAGATGGGCTGCCATTACCGCCATAATTTTGGTAAACACCCGAGGTGCAGTAGAAAGGCCAAACGCTAGAGACCGAAACTGGAAATGTTGCTGTAGTACAGCAAACCTGAGAAAACGCTCGAGCGCCGAAGTAATCGGAATATGCAGGTATGCATCCGAATATCCAGTGAAACCATAACATCCCCAGGTTCCATAGCCAGTATAATAGAGCGTAGGGTTTCCATCCTGAACCGAGGTATCCTGAGGAATTTGTTCAGGGACTTGAGATTGAGGATAGGTCGGTGGGATCAGTTTGGTTTTTGAACCAGAAAAAGGCTGGAATAATAACCCGTTCCCCTCTAGGATAACGACCGATACAATGACCCCTGCCTGAGCTAGGATTGTACTGCCTCTTGAATTGCTAAGGCCTTGTCCTTGTTTTACAGGCCTGTGCAGAAGAACTGATGGGGAGGTCTTCTGCGGAAGGAGAGGGCGTATCCGTGAGAGACCACTTCTCTTACCCAGGTGTCTGTGGTAGTCTGACACCAGTACTGGGCGAATGGAAGAAGTCGCAATAGCCGCAGTGGAAATCCTGGCATTCAATAAGCTGACATCCAAGGCAGCCTAGTTTATATAGGTGGCTGAATCTCAGAGGTTGCCCACTAGATTCAACTGCTCTCTGGTAGCATCCAAGGACAAGGACCCTTCCAGGGTGTTCATCCAACATTCCATAGCTCTAGCTACCCAGCAGATAGCCATGGCCGGTCTGCAAGCAACACCTGAAAGGGAGTAAATCGATTTCAGGTAAACCTCCACCTTCC
Source organism: Taudactylus pleione (assembly GCA_031769625.1). Lineage (NCBI taxonomy): Eukaryota > Metazoa > Chordata > Amphibia > Anura > Myobatrachidae > Taudactylus > Taudactylus pleione. The sequence goes on along the minus strand of JAUIMM010000213.1, from coordinate 15,242,782 downwards.
TATCTGTAGTATCCTTTAAGGACTACATGTATGGCATAGGGAGGGTCGCGGTGTTAACCAAGCGCGTCACATGAGAATCCACCGCTGGCGTAGTTTCCCATTTGGTAAAATAGTCCTCAGCAAAAGGATAAGCGTAAGCCAGGCGTTTTTTCGTCTGGTAACGCTTTCCAGGTGTTTTCCACGCCACCTACAGGTGGTCTACCAGCTGGTCAGACAAAGGAAATATGGCAGTGGTCACCTTCATGTCCTTGAAATAGGCATATTTGGACGGGTGCTGAAGGTTCGTCCTCCTCTATGACCAAAGCTGCACGGACAGCTTGTATCAGACCCGGAATATACATTTTTGACTTAAGCTCCACCTTTCGTGTAGAGGATTCGGAGTCAGTGTCATCCAGAAGCACCCCCTCATCAGACGACATGTCATCGTCATCATATTGAATAGATTGAGATGACGGCAAAATTCTTTTAGCCGGTCTAATCTGGGGTGCCTCCCCCTGCCGCACCTCTGTCTGAATCTGCACCATAGAAGGAAGCACATTAACCCAAGGAGGTTGAGATACAACCTGCAAGGATGCAGCCAGCTGAAGCAGGTTCTGAGGGGGCAAGAACTGCTGCTGTGAGAACCCCAGCAGGGGAAACACAGGGGGGACTGCGAGACGTCCCGCAATGGCCGTAAGTGCTTGTGCAAAGCACGCCCAAGCAGGCTCCTGCGGAGTGGCTGATACAGTAGAGGGACCTGGAGGGGCATAGCGCCTCAAATATAATCCTTCAAGGACCATGTCTGCCACACGTAATCCCACTGCACACTTTTGACATGACAGCAGGCCAGGAGCCAAATTTGGCATATCATCCTCACTACCAGACATGGTGGAGAGGATATTAATATACTGTATATGACCCACCACACAGGACAATAAACTGTGAGGCTAATGATGCACCCTGACAACACTTGTATTAGGGCTCAGTGAGAAAATAAGACACAGGGAAAGTAAAATGGCTGACAGAGGAAAAAGAAACTCAGACAGACAGCGCTAGCATAAAGTCACATACTGTACAATGCAGAATAAACAACACTTGCACTTAATGGAACTACTAATTAACTACACAGACTCAGTGTAAGGTACGATATAGTGCTACATACACTGGCCACATGAAGGAGAGGTATGTAGGGGGACCCGGGCTCCGCACTGCCTGTGTGATCTGAGACGTATATACTGTAGTGCAACTTTAGTTCATTTTTGGGGCATGGGGCCCCCTGGATTGCCTTTGTTGATCTGTTTCAGGGCACCGCATTATAACACATTTTTCTTTTATGACACATTTTAACCCTTCACTGTTTGTTTATTATATATTTACCTCACTTTTTTTTTCATTCTTTATATGCAGCAGTAGCTGCTCCTAACTATCTTTCACACCACGGCCGGACTGGCCATCGGGCACTTCTGGCAAATGCCAGAAGGGCTGATGGCCAAATGGGCCGGTTTGGCTGAGTGCAGGCTTACCCGGCAGTACAACCTCCCGGGCGTCGCCATGCTCAGCAAGGAATTTCACTAATGCGCGGCCACGTCATTGCGTCATGACGCGGCCAGCATCCAAGCCCTTGGCAATGGGGGCATTGTCAATCTGAGTGGGAGGGTGAGCGGCGTGCTATATTGACAGTCTGCTGGTCGGGAGCCGGTGGAGCCATACGAGGAGCTGAGACGAAGTGCACACCATTCAGAGATGCCACACTTCCGTGTTATAGTGCCGTTAAAGAAATGGTAGAGTTATTAAACCCGGGCATCAGCGACAGCAGAAGTGCAGCAGGACGCAGCTTCACAGAGGACTGCATATGGGGACCGTTTAAAACTTAATCTGCACACTCCAAAATTACATGAGGTATCTCTCTCTGGCTCTACCATCTCCCCCATTAGTTTCCTTCTCTCTCTCATCTCACCTAATTTCTCCTCCTCCTCTTACTCTTGCTTCCATCTCCCCTGATATCTTCTCTCTCTCTCTCTTTTCTGTTTCCCCTATTTTCCTCTCATCTCCCCCTATACCTAAACTCTGCCGTCTGCCCTTATTCATCTTGTCTCCCTTATTCCTACCCTCTATTTCCCATCTCCCCCCTATTCCTCCTCTCTCTCTCTAGCGCAGTGTTGGCTAACCTTGACACTCCAGCTGTTGTGGAACTATATATCCCAGCATGCCCTGCCACAGTTTTAGCATGCCCTAATAGCAAAACTGTAGCAGTGCATGCTTTGTTATGTAGTTCCATAACAGCTGGAGTGTCAAGGTTAGCCAACACTGCTCTAGCGGGTCCCCCTCTTTCTCCTATGTCTCTCCCGGCTTCCCCTGTTCCTTCTCTCTCTCTCCCAGCTTCCCCTCTTCTTCCTATGTCTCTCCCGGCTTCCCTCATAGTCATATATATATTATTTTTTTTTCTTCTCTCTCGTTTTCCCCTATTCCTCCACTCTCTCTCCCGGCTTCCCCTTTTCCTCCGCTCTCTCTCCCGGCTTCCCCTATTCCTCCGCGCTCTCTCCCGGCTTCCCCTATTCCTCCCGTCTCTCTCCCGGCTTCTCCTATTCCTCCTCTCTCCCGGCTTCCCCTATTCCTCCGCTCTCTCTCCCGGCTTCTCCTATTCCTCCTCTCTCCCAGCTTCCCCTATTCCTCCGCTCTCTCTCCCGGCTTCCCCTATTCCTTCTCTCTCAGCTTACCCTCTTTCTCCTATGTCTCTCCCGGCTTCCCCTATTCCTTCTCTCTTTCTCCCGGTTTCCCCTTTTTCTCCTATGTCTCTCCTTCCCCTTTTTCTCATATGTCACCTCGGGGCTCTCCCTATTTATTCTCTTTCTTGGGACTCTCCCTATTCTCTCTCTCTTCCTTCTCTCGCTCTCTTGGGGCTCTCCCTATTCCTTCTTTCTCTGTCGGGGCTTTCCATATTCCTCCCCTCTCTCAGGGCTCTCCCTATTCTTTCTCTCTCTCCTCTCCCGTTTCCTTCTCTCTCTCTCCCCTCTCCCGTTTCCGTCTCTCTCTCTCCCCTCCCCATTGACCTTTTCTCTCATTCCTCTCCCGTTTCCTTCTCTCTCTCCTCTCCCGTTTCCTTCTCTCTCTCTCCTTTCCCGTTTCCTTCTCTCTCTCTCTCTCCTATTTCCTTCTCTCTCTCCTCTCCCGTTTCCTTCTCTCTCGGCTCTCCCGTTTCATTTTCTTTCTCTCTCTCATTCTCCTATGTTGGATCCCATCTTTCCTTTTCTCTCTCACCTGCTCCCCGAATTCCTCCTCTCTTTTTCTCCTGGCTCCCTCCTTTCCTCTTTCCTGTCTCCCTCTATTCCTTTTAGTATGTTGCTATTTCACACCTGCAGATCCATATTGTTATAATAGTTGTATACAAATATTGTTTATAATATTTATATTTTATGTGCAAAGATTCATAATGTTTTATTTGTTGTTTTTATACAATCTACTGTATATGGGTGATGCACTATATAGTGTATCTCAATCGAGGAGCACATCGCAGCAGGGATAATAATTTTTTACATTATTTTCCACGCTTTGTACTATAATTTGTAATAATAAATAGGCCTCATTTATCTTTATCTGTGTATAATGTTTATTCCATTAAGGAACATCAATATTCGCTTACCAAAAAAATTACCCTCGGGCCGGCACAGAGTGTGGCCACGTCGTTATGTAGTGAAGTCATTACATACAGGCCGTGTAATGACGTTATGACATGGTCGGGGATGAGATGTGCGGTGCGGGCGGGGCCCGGGAGTAATCTGGTATGAATGGATGGCATTTTGATAGCTCCTGTGAGCTGCCTGCAGCACTGCCCAGCAGCACCGTGCTGAGGTCAGGGTGGAGTCACTGAAGTGTCACTTGCGGTTGGGGTGATGTCATGATGAAGCCGGCCCAGGGATGAATAGCGCGGCAGGGGTGGGCGGGAAGCTGACTGGATGCCATCGCAGACACCTCATGATCTGCTGACAGACACCATCTGCGGACGCCAGGGTATTACTATGTGTGGCATAATGTGTTATAAGGGGCATTATTTTGTGTGTCATAATGTATAAGGGGCATTACTGTGTAGCATAATGTATAAGGGGCACTACTACTGAGTGGCATAACGTGAATGGGCTCTGTGTGGTGTAATGTGAATAAGAGACACTACTGTGTGACGTAACATGAAAAAGGGACACTGATGTAACGTGGAAAAAGGCACTACCATGTGACTTAACGTGAATAAGGGACACTACTGTGCAGTGTAGTGTGATGAAGGGACACTATCATATGGTGTAATGTGACTAAGGGACACTACTGTGTGACATTACGTGACTATGGGGCACTACTATGTGACGTAATGTGAATAAGGGATACTACTGTGCAGTGTATTGTGATGAAGGGTCACTACTGTGTGGTGTAATTTCTTTAAATTGTAAGCTCTCATGAGCAGGGCCCTGTTTCCTCATGTGCTACTCCTAATATTTTCTTCTGCTCCTTACTCCTCATAAGGGCATCTAACACTTGATTGCCGACTCCCTTATGCTTATTTTGAGCATTATCTGGTCCATTTTCCAGCATCTGGGAGCAAATTTCTGTTATTGATCCCATACAATCCCAGATTTTCCTTCCCACCACATGGATGGGATAGATATAGGTGTGTACACAGATATAGATATAGGTGTGTACACAGCTTTACAGAACCAACACGATACCAAATTTTTGACTATGGCACATGTATGAATCCCCTGCAGGATGTGCTCTGTTGTATGTATACTTGTATGTTGTTCTAATATTAATTATATTTGTAGGAGCATAGACTAAGAAATGGGAGGGGTCAGGAATAGTAAGGGGAGGGGTCTATGCCAGGAGCATGGTGCTAACGCAAAGTGGGCCTGTGTGCTCTTAAAAAGCCAGGGCCTATTTTTAGTCCCAGTCCGGCCCTGTTTCACACTGCACTTTTCTTACAATGGCGGTGCCCTGGAGCGGCTTAGCTGGGCTAGTTTAGGGTGTCCTGCGCTCTGGATTTGAATCGTAGTATGTTAGGGACCTACCCTACAGAGGTTACCTGGATATGGTGGGTAGGCCCATAACCTTGGCCAAGATTATGCTATAAACCCCTATTGATTGCAAAATTGTATTGCATTTATATATTATTAATAATTTGGAGTTGTGCACCTGAGATTTGTCTGTTTTTGTGCCTGCAATTAGTCTCATCAGGTAGCACCTCCCATTATATATATTCAGGGTGTGCAATCCAGAAACCTTCCCATATGATCTGAGACGCAGCCAAGGAGAAAATGGCCGCCGAAGATCCTGAGGGGGCAGATCCAGAGGAGAGCTGCCACAGCCCAGCCAGACTGCGGTGGAAAGGCGCACTGTGCAGCGAGGAGGAGCCGGCTGTTGAACAGGGATGCTGGACCATTTACCGCATCACTCCAACCCGCTGTCCCTGGTGGCCTAGTGGAAGCGCAGGACTCAGTGCCTGGCTCCACATGCTGGACTGCGTCTCAGCGGGTCACCACCGTGGTGACCCGTCGCTTACCTTGGTCTCCGTAGAGCACGGCCGCAGTCCAGGGATCCTCCGGGGTCCCTGCTGGCCAAGACCCCAGAGGCCTGCCGAGATCCCCGGATCCGTACCCTGGTGTAGCAGTGACCCGACTCCAGCCGGGCACCCAACGAAACTGAGGTGCCTATAGCCCGGGTATGGAGGGAGACCTAAGTATATCCTGGGTGAAAACTTTGCTGTGTAAGGTGCCCGGATGACTCTGCATCACCTATACCCCAAGGACTCCCAGTGGAGCCTATGAACCCTGAATAGGAAAATGCTGATACTCTAGGGTGCCGGGATTCAATAAAGTTTGGGATCCACTGTGCTAAGGAGAAGCTGAGTAAAGACACATGAAAATCTACTACACCTATTTCAGTCCTGTGTTATAGGATCTAATTCAGAGAAGTATGCAAACCCAATGGTTTACAGCAGTGGTTCCCAAACCACAGCGCCCAGGAGTGTCAGCATTTTTTTTATGGCACCCCTAAGACAAAAGTTTTGTAGTGATCACAGTGATAATTTCAGCAAAAATTATAAAATCATGTCATCCTTAAGTTCAGTTACAGCAGTTACAGTATTTAGAGGTGGACAGGGATGCGCTTCTGTTTGTCCACAGATTTTAGCATTGGCAGTCACCAACATAGGAATTGCCTATCAAACTGATCATAAATAAATTGATTTGGTCCTGTACCACCAACCTGTGGCACCCCTGCAAGTGCCCTGGGGCACCCCAGGGTGCCATGATACCCAGTTTGGGAACCACTGGTTTACATACATCTCCGAAGGTGTGAGATCTATGCATGCACAAATGAAGCACTGCGCAGATCTCTTTTTGCGAGAACGCTCGCAGTGCCCTGGACTCCGCAGCCTAATTAACAGCCTGTGGCCATTTGGGGGCAACAACAGACAGTTTTGCAGAAAACGGCGGCGTGTCATCCCCATTTTGTGAGCAAACTGAAGTCAGTGGCCGTGTCCTTGGATGCAGCTTCCCTGGCTTCAACAGCGAGTAACCTGGGGATTACTCAGATGACCAATATTCACGCAAATGATCCGATGCTGCATCTAGCATATTATCACACAGGGGCTGTGTACACAGACACAGCGGCTGTGTGATTAGTGTACATCTGAATTAGGCCCATAGGTGGCAAATTTGCTCCTATCAATTGGCAATATATAGTGTGCGTGAATATCCCCTCCCATATAGTGCTAAATAAATCAAAATGTATCATGGGGTAAGAGTGAATGGCTGTCATTGCATAGTATAGTCTAATTATCTACACAATATAAAACCATTTCTTTCTTGCATCACTCATTTGTATTGCCCTTATCAAACACTAACAAGACTGTTGCACTGTATCAAGCTTACTCAAACAGCAATGTACAGAGGTCTTCCTGAATTAGGTCACACAGAAGACAAAAAAATTAAATAGTCATCACCAAAAAACATAAGGTAAAATCTCAGGTACTTGCCCTACCTAGAGTTTGTAAGATCTATTCTAGAGCCTTACAAAATAGTTATGAAAGAACATATTTCCCTAGACGCAAATTTTAAAGCAGTTCAAGTTCCGGCAATTGTCAGTGGTGGGCGCATGATGGAGCAAAGCAATTGTTGCTCTGTTCAGGCGCGATAGCCACCGGCATTTCTGCTTGCCACCTCCTGAGGTGGCAAGCAGAAATGTGCGATAACTCCGTGGTTTGGGTGCACAAACTGCTGTTTGGGCACCCTAAACAAGACTTAAAACAGGTTTCGCTGTTTTACGTGGCTAAAACCAGTCTAAATGGACGCCACAAGCGCGATAATTAATGGGCTCCCAAAAACAATTTAATTGCTACTTTGGGTCCCCATTAATTAGCGCAGCTAAAAAAAAAGACTGCTAAGGCTTTTAGACTTCATGTGTACACTCACAACCCCATCCTTTATTAAATAGTAAATGTAAATTAGAGTCTCCGCTATAAATGAATTAAAATTTTTTTGTAGAAATAAATATCCTTTGAGCTGTCAAAAAGTTACATTTATTCACACAATGGATGCAAAAACACACTGACTGCAGTCATAGCAATAGAAGTTACAATAATTGTAAGTGATTTACACTGAATCTAACAGCATATACTGTATAAAGGTGCACCTAATTTACAATATATATCTATTATAACCTGCTCACTAACTGAACTGCCGTACATTTTGTATTGTTTGAAAGTCCCAATCTCCTGTAATAGCTATAAATTGTGAGGGCCCCAGACTTGTGTTCTATTTAGGAAGTCCTCTTTATGAAAGGGCTGTATTGAAGATCAGCAGTTAATAAGACAGTGTTGGTCACCGTATTCTGGTGTTAATGGTGTCAAGTATATTACCTCCAGGTCAGATCGATACCATCCAGAGCGGAACCATGGTTCTGCAAGCTGAAGACCCCGCTGACAATTACACACAGGAGCCACTTGCCTCCGGCATGGGTACAGACTGGTGGGCATACATGCATCCGCACACCAGACCACATCGATCAACCCACCGGGCAGAGCAATGCCCTTGTAAGTAAAACGCATGGGAGCTGTTGAATCTCTGTTCTTTTTATATACTTTATTAAATAGCACAGGTGCTAAGAAAAAGTAGAAGTGGTCAAACATTTACCACAGACATATAGTAGCATTCCCAGGATTATATGAGAAGGAAGATACACAAGTGTCACTATACAATAACACTCATGGAAAGAACCAAATGACTTGTGTTTAGTAATGTAGATTTAATGTGTTTCGTTAACCTTGATTTAGTCCCATTCAGTCTGCTGTGCACGAGTTTTATAGGTTAATACCCATTTTTGTGCTACTCATATTTGCAAACCACATTTGTACTACTCATATTTGCAAACCACATGTCACAATCGTGGGATTTAAAGACTGTGTTCCCGGACTGGGCCTTGGACCTGTATCACTTGGCGCAGACGCCCGCAGGAGGAGACTTGGTTTAATAAAGTTCCTCCGCATGAGAGGGAGCAGTGAACTAATAGGGAATTTGAGTACTGCTAGAAGTGGTGTGGTAGCTTGGAAGCCACTTGGAAAGACTGGATAGCCTTGTGTGGACGTTAGGAGCTGAGAAGCTACGTGGAGCGGCTGGATAGCCATGGGTAGACGTTGGTAGCTGGGTGGCTACGTGGAGCGGCTGGATAGCCGTGGGTAGACGTTGGTAGCTGGGTGGCTACGTGGAGCGGCTGGATAGCCGTGGGTAGACGTTGGTAGCTGGGTGGCTACGTGGAGCGGCTGGATAGCCGTGGGTAGACGTTGGTAGCTGGGTGGCTACGTGTAGCGGCTGGATAGCCGTTGGTAGACGTTGGTAGCTGGGTGGCTATGTGGAGCGGCTGGATAGCCGTGGGTAGACGTTGGTAGCTGGGTGGCTACGTGGAGCGGCTGGATAGCCGTGGGTAGACGTTGGTAGCTGGGTGGCTACGTGGAGCGGCTGGATAGCCGTGGGTAGACGTTGGTAGCTGGGTGGCTACGTGGAGCGGCTGGATAGCCGTGGGTAGACGTTGGTAGCTGGGTGGCTACGTGGAGCGGCTGGATAGCCGTGGGTAGACGTTGGTAGCTGGGTGGCTACGTGGAGCGGCTGGATAGCCGTGGGTAGACGTTGGTAGCTGGGTGGCTACGTGGAGCGGCTGGATAGCCGTGGGTAGACGTTGGTAGCTGGGTGGCTACGTGGCGCGGCTGGATAGCCGTGGGGTAGACGTCGGTAGCTGGGAAGCTACGTGGAGCGACTGGAGCACAGTGGGAAAGCTCACTAGGAAATTAGTTGCACTGGCAACTTGTGTCAGCATTGGGGAACCTTATATAGTGGACGCTGGGAGCTGACAGGCTGAGAGAAGGAGAAGACTCCTCATTGGTGGTAGCGTGTCACATGGGCAATCCAAGATGGCCACGCCCATGGACCGGAGGACAGCGCTTCTCAGAAGAAGTCAGCGAAGACCAGTGACCAGCAGGAGCCAGCGTGGGAGCAGCGGGACCTTCCAGAGGACAGCGGAGACCGGCCAGAGAAAGAGGGAAGCAGCGCGGTAGCCGGAAGACAGCGCGGGTCAGTACCCGCAAAGGTAGGTGACAGGGTCTGATTCTGGGGTCTCCAGGGCGGCGTGTGACAGTACCACCTTCTTCATGAGTGGCCACCGGACACTTCCTTGGTTTATGAGGAAATTTCATATGGAACGCTTTGACCGGGCGCATGGACATCGGAGGCATTTATCCAGATTCGTTCTTCCGGGCCATAATTTTTCCAGTCGATGAGGTATTGAAGACGATTATATCGACAACGGGAATCTAAGATTCTGTCAACTTCGAACTCCTCTCCTTGTTGTGTTTGAACACTAGAAGCTTTGGGAAGGACCTTCTGAAATCGGTTTAAGACCAGTGGTTTTAGAAGAGAAATATGGAAAGAACTTGGAATGCGAAGAAAAGGAGGAAGTTTTAGCTTGTAGGCCAAAGGATTCAAGACTTTGACGATTGGGAATGGACCAATGTACCGCGGGGCAAATTTCATTGAGGGAACTCGGAGTCTTAGGTTTCGGGTAGAGAGCGAGACCATATCCCCAGGTTGGAAATTGGGAACCGCTCGTCTTTGGCGGTCAGCAAATCTCTTGTACCGGGCTGAGGTTTTAGTCAGAGAGGAACGAACCTTTTCCCAGATGTTGGAGAACCGTTGAAGAGACATCTTGGCCGCGGGCACATCTAATGTTGGAAGAAGAGGAAAATCTGGCACTCGAGGATGATGACCAAAAACTGTAAAAAAAGGAGTTGAGTTGGTGGACGTGTGATAATGATTATTGTGAGCAAATTCGGCCCAAGGAAGAAGGTCAATCCAGTCATCTTGGGAGGAGGAGACAAAAGTGCGCAGGAATTGTTCCAGGTCTTGATTGACCCTTTCGGTCTGACCATTGGTCTGGGGGTGATAAGCGGTATAAAATTTTAGTTTAATTTGAAGGGCTGAGCAGAGTGACCTCCAGAACTTCGCTACGAACTGTACTCCCCTGTCTGAGATGATCTCTTGAGGAAGGCCGTGGAGCTTGAAGATCTCTTTTATAAAACTCTGGGCGAGTAGAGGTGCAGACGGGAGCCCAGTAAGAGGTACAAAATGAGCCATTTTAGAAAAGCGATCCACGATAACCCAAATGGTGTTGTGACCCCGAGATGGAGGAAGCTCAGAGATGAAATCCATAGAGAGGCGAGTCCATGGCTTAGATGGAATTGCTAGAGGCTGGAGTTGACCGTGTGGAACCTGCCAAGGTATTTTGTGTTGAGCACATTTGATGCATGACGATACAAAAGACCTGACGTCCTTTTTCATCGAAGGCCACCAATAGGACCGCTGGATGAATTCAAGGGTTTTATCCATACCCAAGTGTCCAGAGAACCGGGAAGCATGGGCCCAATGCAGCAACTTTTTGCGGAGTTCTGGAGCGATGAAGGTCTTCCCAACCGGGGGTATAGAAGATAATTTGGTGGAGGCGAAGAAAGCTGGATTCAGGATTGGTTGGGGCTGTTCCATGGGTAGATCAGGGTCGCTTGTCATAGAACGGGAGAGTGCGTCTGCTTTGAGGTTTTGTGAACCAGGGCGATAGGAGAGTTTGAAGTTAAACCTGGAGAAAAACATTGCCCACCGGGCTTGACGAGGGTTCAGGCAATTTGCGGATTTAAGATAAAGCAGGTTCTTGTGGTCTGTGAAAATGGTAATGGGGTAATGGGCTCCTTCTAGAAGATATCACCATTCTTCGAGGGCTAATTTCATGGCGAGTAACTCTTGATCCCCGATGGTGTAGTTTTTTTCTGCAGGCAAAAACTTCCGTGAAAAGAAACCACAGGGATTAAGTTTTTCATCTTCAAACTGCTGGGAAAGCACAGCACCGACACCTTCGGAGGATGCGTCCACCTCCAGGATAAATGGCCGGGTGGAATCCGGTTGCTTTAAGATGGGAGCGGAGATGAAGGCTTGCTTATGGAGTTGAAATGCCGAGGTAGCTTTGACGGGCCACTTAGTTGGATCTGCTCCCTTACGGGTGAGAGCTGTAATAAGAGCTACCAGTGTTGAAAAACCTTTCACAAACTTGCGATAATAGTTGGCGAATCCTAAGAACCTTTGTATGGATTTTAAGGAAGGAAGAGACCAATCAAGAATGGCTTGTAGTTTTGAGGAATCCATTTGAAGGCCTGTTCCGGAGATGATGTACCCCAGGAATGGTACACTTGAGACTTCAAACAGACACTTCACTAATTTGCAAAAAAGTTGATTGGACCGCAATCTCAGAAGGACTTCCTTCACCTGGTCTCGATGAGTTTGGAGGTCTTGAGAAAAAAATCAAAAGGTCGTCCAAGTACACGACCACACTCTTGTACAAAAGATCCCGGAAGATTTTGTTGACGAAAAACTGGAAGACGGCTGGAGCATTACAGAGGCCGAAGGGCATAACGAGATATTCGTAGTGCCCATCCCTGGTGTTGAAGACCGTTTTCCATTCATCGCCTGGACGGATACGAATTAAATTATAGGCCCCTCTTAGGTCGAGTTTGGTAAAAACTGTGGCTCCCTTGACTCTATCGAACAACTCTGTTATGAGAGGAAGAGGGTAGCGATTCTTAATAGTTATCTCATTAAGACCCCGGTAGTCAATACACGGGCACAGCCCACCGTCTTTCTTTTTTATGAAGAAAAATCCAGCCCCGGCTGGAGACGTGGAGAGTCGAATGAAGCCTTTACTTAAGTTCTCTTTAATGTACTCCAACATAGCTTGAGTCTCAGGGAGAGATAGAGGGTAGGTTCGGCCTCTAGGAGGATTCTTCCTGGGAATCAGATCTATGGGGCAGTCCCAATCACGATGGGGAGGTAATAGGTCTGCACTCTGTTTGCTGAAGACATCCAAAAACCCACCATAAGCTTTGGGCAGGTCAGTAGAACCCTGTATGACAGAAGATCGGACAGGTACTACCCGCTGAAGGCAGCCTTTGAAGCAATTGGAACCCCAAGAGGTTATTTGCATGGTGGTCCAATCAATTTGTGGTGAATGTCTCTGTAGCCAGGGTAGTCCAAGGACTAAAGAATGAGAGGCTTTGGGAATCACTAGGAAGGACAGTTGTTCGGTATGGAGCACCCCAATGGTAAGTCTAAGTGGTGCTGTACGATGGGTGATGGTTCCACTAGTAATGTGACTACCATCGATGGCGGTTAAAGTGATGACCCGAGGCAACGCTTCTGTGGGGATTTGAGGTTTCTGGGCAAAGTCCGTAGTGACAAAGTTCTCTGCTGCTCCAGAATCCAGAAGAGCTAATACAGCTTTGGAACCTCGGGGAAGCTTTAAGTGAGCCTGGATGGTGGAATCAGACTTCCTATGTGATTCAATGGCAACTCCTAACTTAACCTCTCTGTCATAAGTTAGGAGGCGTTTCCCGGACGAATTGGACGGATGGGACAGGATCTAACTAAGTGTTGAGGAGATCCGCAGTACATACAGAGGTTCTGTCTCTGCCTTTTCTGTCGTTCCTCAGCCGATAGACGAGAGCGGTTGACCTGCATGGGTTCTTCGCCCATAGGAGGAGAGGGTAAACGGGAAGCTGGACGTGGCCTTCCGCGGTCAAGTTTGCCTCTTTCCAAGGCACGCTCCCTGTGACGAAGATCCACCTTGTTGCAAAGGGAAATTATATCATCCAAATTGGTTGGAAGGTCACGGGAAGCTAGGTCGTCTTTGAGTCTTTCTGAAAGACCACTCCAGAAGGCAGCGATGCGAGCGTCCTCGTTCCAATTGAGTTCTGAGGCCAGAGTTTGGAACTGGACTACATATTGACCGACGGTCCTGCTACCCTGACGGAGGCGTAGAATATCAGCTGATGCGGAAGTGGTTCTTCCAGGTTCGTCAAAGATCTTGCGAAACGTGGAAATAAATTCAGGGTAGTTGGAGAGCAAAGAATCCGATTTCTCCCAAAGGGGCGAGACCCAGTCGAGTGCTTGGCCAGAGAGCAGAGAGATGATATATGCCACCCTGGTTCTGGCTGTTGGAAAATTGGCTGATTGTAGCTCGAACTGGATTTCGCATTGGTTTAAAAAACCCCTGCATAATTTGGGGTTGCCATCGAAATTGCTCGGAGGGGAAAGCTGAAGACGAGCAGGAGGTAGAAGCGGAGGAGCAGGTGACACCACAGGAGAGGTGGCTTGGGAGCCAGCGGGAGCGGGATGAGCCAATAAGGACTGAATGTTGTCCAAGCATGACGACATATCTTGGATGAACTGGATCAACTGGGCCTGAGAGGTCTCCTGTCTTTCCAGATGAGATACTACATCCTGCGAGGGATCTACCCCAGATCCTTGACCACTTGCCGAGTCCATCTGGCCAGTGCAAACTGTCACAATCGTGTTCCCGGACTGGGCCTTGGACCTGTATCACTTGGCGCAGACGCCCGCAGGAGGAGACTTGGTTTAATAAAGTTCCTCCGCATGAGAGGGAGCAGTGAACTAATAGGGAATTTGAGTACTGCTAGAAGTGGTGTGGTAGCTTGGAAGCCACTTGGAAAGACTGGATAGCCTTGTGTGGACGTTAGGAGCTGAGAAGCTACGTGGAGCGGCTGGATAGCCGTGGGTAGACGTTGGTAGCTGTGTGACTACGTGGAGCGGCTGGATAGCCGTGGGTAGACATTGGTAGCTGGGTGGCTACGTGGAGCGGCTGGATAGCCGCGGGTAGACGTTGGTAGCTGGGTGGCTACGTGGAGCGGCTGGATAGCCGTGGGTAGACGTTGGTAGTTGGGTGGCTACGTGGAGCGGCTGGATAGCCGTTGGTAGCTGGGTGGCTACGTGGAGCGGCTGGATAGCCGTGGGTAGACGTTGGTAGCTGGGTGGCTACGTGGAGCGGCTGGATAGCCGTGGGCAGACGTTGGTAGCTGGGTGGCTACGTGGAGCGGCTGGATAGCTGTGGGTAGACGTTGGTAGCTGGGTGGCTACGTGGAGCGGCTGGATAGCCGTGGGTAGACGTTGGTAGCTGGGTGGCTACGTGGAGCGGCTGGATAGCCGTTGGTAGCTGGGTGGCTACGTGGAGCGGCTGGATAGCCGTGGGTAGACGGGTGGCTACGTGGAGCGGCTGGATAGCTGTGGGTAGACGTTGGTAGCTGGGTGGCTACGTGGAGCGGATGGATAGCCGTGGGTAGACGTTGGTAGCTGGGTGGCTACGTGGAGCGGCTGGATAGCCGTGGGGTAGACGTCAGTAGCTGGGAAGCTACGTGGAGCGACTGGAGCACAGTGGGAAAGCTCACTAGGAAACTAGTTGCACTGGCAACTTGTGTCAGCATTGGGGAACCTTATATAGTGGACGCTGGGAGCTGACAGGCTGAGAGAGAAGGAGAAGACTCCTCATTGGTGGTAGTGTGTCACATGGGCAATCCAAGATGGCCGTGCCCATAGACCGGAGGACAGCGCTTCTCAGAAGTCAGTGGAGACCAGCGACCAGCAGGAGCCAGCGTGGGAGCAGCAGAGCAGCGGGACCTTCCAGAGGACAGCGGAGACTGGCCAGAGAGAGAGGGAAGCAGCGCACAGCGCGGGAGCCGGAAGACAGCGCGGGTCAGCACCCGCAAAGGTAGGTGACGGGGTCTGATTCTGGGGTCTCCAGGGCGGCGTGTGACACCACATTTGTACTACTCACTTTGCAAAACACACAATAAACTGCAGTTTAACATATCTTGCCAGCCCAGATGCAGTGGCACCATGGATGAGCTTGATCAACCTCCCAAAGCAGTACATTAACAAAAGGGCAAACAACCTCGCCGCCACTGAGTATCCGTCATGATAGATAAAAGAAATAAGCTTGGATTTTTTTCCACCAGCATTTTGTGTGAAAACAATTTAAAATACAGACCTATAAGTGTTTGTGTATAACAACTCCAAGAGCCATTTATGAATAATCATCAATAGAATTTAAAATTCTGTAATTCAAATTCAATCACAGCGTAGAAATTCATATATTTCCCCCTCTATACTTCCCCATTGTAGGAGCTTCCATTTTTATTTCTGTGCCTTAGTGGCCGCTCAAGGAGCCTGTTTTCAGATAGGGCCTCTTTACTGAGTAGATGGCCCTGCTCTAGAGACCGGCTGGCCTATGGGGTATTTTGGCCCTAGGGACAGCAAGACCAGTGCTGAATTAACACAACAGGGTGGCCGGGATGGTCTCCCAGGGGCACACACACTTCACTACATCAACTGCATGCTGCACTGTGGCCTATGTGAACTGGGGGCACTACAGTGTGTTTAACACATTTGTGGTGCTTGGAGTATTTACACAATACCTTTTAATGACATCGCATTTCATACTGACAATTTTATTATTAGCAGCCCCCACAATTTAGTTGCCATGGGGTTCCAACAAAATTTACTCCAGACCTGAGCTAGACCATGCGTTGTGTAGACCACAGGATGGTGGAGGTGCAGCACTAGCACTCAATCCCCACACCCTCAGTCTAAAAGCCCCCATGTTAAGGCCCCCATACATCAGAGATTGATTGCAGCAATCGTGCAATTTGTAATCGATTGTGTATAAAAATCTTTCCCTTTTTCAATTGATTGTGGCAATTCTGCAATCGATTGAAAAAGGAAAGATTTTTATACACGATTGCAAATTGCACGATTGTTGCAATCAATCTCTGATGTATGGGGGCCTTAACATGACCCCCTTTCACCAGGTACACAATGCTCTGGTCTTTTCTCTCAATTTGTGAATGCAGTCACCTGTACTGAAAGACTTCTCTCAATTAACTAGTTCAACACAAGTGACTGCAATCACAAATTATGGGGGAATTCAGTGGGAATGGAATAGTGTTGGAAGGGAGCTCCCAGAGGTATTCAATTCAGCGCGCTGTTTAGTCAGACTAATGATTTTTTTTGCCTCATGGAGAGATCTGACTAAAGTGCCGGCCGCGAGGCCGTTTTCCAGCTTAGCGAGGCGTTTAAAGCTTGCGGCTGGCACTTTAGTTGGAGAATGGCGGTTCTCGCATCTAAACACCGAGGTTAAGTTGCAAGAACCGGCATTCTCCGACTTAACTGCTTCCTGTCTGAGTAAACATTGCGGTGAATTGAATAGCTCCGGGAGTGAGGGTGTTCCAGTCGCTTTGGAGGTGCTGGATTGTCCAGAAAAATCATTCTAAGGTGGACTTCAAGATGATGTTTCATGGCTTCATATTGGCTTCCTTGAGGTCCGGGTTTTCAGTCCCATATCTCTCCCTTTTGACAGAGGGCATGAGATTAGGTTCCAGCAGTTTGGGTATGTCTTTCGGACGTTCTCCAATTTCTATCTTTCTAGGGTCTACTGGTGGTTCTGTGGGCCCTACTTAGGTCCTTTTGGTTTTCAGGATCAGCCATGCGTGCTGTTCGCCAGGTCTTGTACTTTTAAGGTCAGAGCTGTCCAGAGGACCAGGCATTCATTTGAGACCTCGGTTGTGGCCACCTTCCTTGTGTTGTCAGCTCTGGGGTGCGTTAGTGGGGAGTTTCTCATGGTTCATATACTTCATTTGATTTGCTTGCCAAAAGATGCCAGATGGTATGGCTACCATCCAAATGTCATACGTCTTAAAGGACCGGTTCCTGTTACCATAATAGTCTGGGTTGGTGCATAAACAGTGCACTTTGGTTGAACTGTTGTGCATCTTGTCGAAGCCGGATAATTGGCTGAGACGGAAACTGTTAAAATTAAAATCTGCACAACGCCATTTTGCGAATGGCAACAAGACTCCATTTTGCGAATGGCTGCACAACGCCATTTTAGCGAATCCCACAATATCAGTACATAAGGCGATGCTATTATTTAGCGTCGTGCGATTCCCAAGC
This sequence comes from Taudactylus pleione, assembly GCA_031769625.1. Lineage (NCBI taxonomy): Eukaryota > Metazoa > Chordata > Amphibia > Anura > Myobatrachidae > Taudactylus > Taudactylus pleione. The sequence continues at coordinate 15,225,431 of JAUIMM010000213.1, read as the reverse complement.
AATAGAACAATGTTAAAAGTCCTCATTATATAAATACATACATTTACTAAAACATATAAAATGAACAACCCTGCAAAACACGTACCACGGTGTACTCCACAAATACGTAGTCGCACAACGCTAACTAGCGTCTTTTCTTAATATCCTTATACTTACACACTTACATAGAAAGGCTCCCCAGCATTAAGGTTAATATCCAAGGTTATATTCATTATTAATTATGTAATAAAGCGACTGTATTTAAGATCTCAGGTTTAGTACATGATAAGCAGACCGTGTTTGGTGCCATTCTGAACCACTGTTTATTTGCAGATTTCCGGTTCCATCGGCGAGGAAATCGCAACATGCGTCTGCAAGTTATGGATCATAGAGAGATAGGCATTGAAATGTACTCTGTAAATGTAATGTAATTAGCCAGTTTAGACTTGTTCTTCGGCGGGAAAATGTGGTGGCTGAACCATTACAATACAAACTGACCTATGAACTGCATCGTAACAGAAGAACCAGGAAGAAGAACCAATGGGATTATGCCAACTTGATCTATTGTATTGCCTATCTCTGTAAGAGTACATAAGCAGGCTCTCTGAATCTGTTAGCTAGTCATCATTTTCTTGCTATTGACGGAGGCTTCACCTTTGATGCCGGAAATCTGGATCCAGAGCGCATGCGCATGTATTCGACTGTACTTTGTGATTGTATAATTTGTTTGCGCTAATTGTGTTTAGATCACAACGTGTAACTATCTGCTTTTTGGTGAATAATATCTTTTTGTGCTTTGGAACCACAATCAAAGTATGGAAAGCAATTATTTCTTGTGCGACTTATAACACTAAATAGCGACATTTAGGGTGTATAGATAGGTAAGAATTCATAATCTCCATCTGGAACATCGGTCTGTCATTTTTTCCTTATTCTTTTGTTTTACTGTCTTGGGTTCAATAGGTGCAGGCTTTGAATGGACAGTTGACCGGTGAGTACCAAATATCCTCTATTTTCTAGGTATTATTTGTATGTATCTCAAAGCCACATATAAATATAGTTGAAACTAGTAGTGACCTCTTAAATTATTATATAATGAATTTGATGTCTTAAAGGTCATAAATTACAGAGTACACATTCTTATGTCCACCACAGACTAGGTCGTACTCTGTTCCTATCAAGACACATTCCTCCTGTATTCCTGTCACCAACAGATAATAGGTAACACTTTAGATAAATAATCTCACTATACTGTGTTCCTGCCTCAGTACTCAGTTAGTTACACAGCAGTCTTAATCCAAAGAAGGTGGACAGGAGGATGTAAATCCACACCAGCCGGAAATGTACCATCCAGTAACAGGATGCTGGAAAAGAAGCTTGACGGTGGTAGTGATACTATAACAACAGGGGAGGGAAGTGGGTCACCATACTTAATTTGGGGTTAAAAAGAATTAAAGGCTCAAATCAAGGTTTTCTTGAATGTCTTGATGTGAACTGTCCAGGACTACAACCATAAGGCCTGTGTATTTGGCTGTTTGGATGCCTGAGACCCTGGTCAGTAACTTCCTAGTGTTGAGCGGTGTTGAACAGGTATAAAGGAGCTTCAGGCCTCTCATATCTATATGTATTTTATCTTTCCACAGTTGCCACCTATGTATTAGCAAAAAGAGGGAGACAAAACTGTTCAGTGAAATACACCAAATCAGGGAGTGGAATAATTGTATGTTTGGACAAGCATCCACAGAGGGAGATGCAAGCATCTGTGTGTGAGAACGGATAAATCATTCTCAAATGTCTTGTCTGAAAAGTCTCTTGAGAAATCCCACTCTACCCAAAAGAAAACAGATAATGCTATGTTGTCAGGAAAAAGTGCTAATCGGGCAAGTCTAGAAACATACCAGAATGGAGCACCTATATCTGTAACAGTGGAATCAGGGCCTGATTCAGAACCAGTCGCAAGTGCTGTGCGCTCACAACCGGATCGATGGTGGGCCAGTGGGCATGCGCACAACGGAGCCGACTCCGTCGTGCGCGAGACCCGGATAGCGACGGGCACTCCGTCGCTCCAGGTCTCGGAACAAAGGGGGCGTGCTGTTGGTATTGAGTGACAGTACGCCCCCTTTGGTGGGCGGGCCGGGGGAGTGGCTGCCCAAACGGAGGCGTTCCCATGTGAACGCCTACGTCTGGGGATGGCCCCACTAACATCACGAGTGATGTCAGTGGGAGAGATTTCGGCTCTGTTAGAGCCAAAATCTCTCTGGGGCTTGCGGCAACGAAACCCTACCACAAGGGTCTCGTCGCGAGCCCGATAGCTGTGCGAGCGGCCAGGAGGCCATTCAGAAAAAAAAAATAGCCCGGCCCTGATTCAGAGCGAGCGCTCTGTCAGAGCGTCCGGCTCTGAATCAGAGCCTCAGTATGTTCAATCTAATGTAGTCTGAATGAGTACAACCATCATTCCTCGAGAGAAAATGATCGCCCCCAGGATCATCCGTAGGGGACATCATACAAACGTATTCTTGGGCCATTCCTCGATCCAATAAGGGTAAAGGACAAGATAATACTTCAGTACTGACATCATGATGTGCTTGGCTGGCTTAGGTTTGCTTCTATTGAGAAAACTGGGAAACAGAACCGTGACCTCGACTGGTGGTGGGACAGAAAATATGCCCTCATACAGTGTTATCAAATAGTAAAACCCTGCAAACAATTTCATCATGGCTAAAGTTATAATTTCCTATGTGCAGTTTTAGAACTAAATATGAGCTAAAAAGCAGAAGTGATACCAATTTTGTGAAACTTATTTAGGATGTGGTTTAAAATCATGAAATATAGTATCTGTAAATCAATGAACTTTATTCCTTTAGCACACTCCGGCGGATGCCATCTGGGCCTAATGCTTTTTATATCAATATCTTGTTTAGACTTAATACACCTCTCCCACAGTGTGTATATAATACATTTCACAACCTTTCTTTCTTTCTTATGTGACAGGATCACCAAAGGTGGCAATAGTGAGCCATGGATTCTGTGTGGAGTTGGGAGGGATCCGCCCACAAAGTGTAGTTAAACTAAGTTTTGCCACATCTAGGGGACAGTCTAGGTCGTACTGTGGCAGCCAGAGAGCCCAGTGAGGCTAAGCCAAGCCATTGAGGGGCAGGGGGCCTGAGTCCAGACCTGCAGGAGGCAGGGAGGACCACAAATCTCAGACTGTGGGACATTGAAGCAGCTAAGCTGCAGGCTAAGGAAGCCAGGACCTATACCTGTAGGAGACAGGGAAGGCCACCTGGACTGAGCTGTGGTTTGTATAGCTGTGGCAGTCAAGCCAAGCCAGTGAAAGACCTGCAGAGAAGCAGGCAGAGACTTTATTTGCAGACTAGCTGCCCAAAGTTAGTCAGGGGCGAAGAAGTGAGTCAGTGCCCTAAATATATGGCTGACAGTAAAGCACTTTTCTTTTATTTATACCTGAAAAGATGTGTGGACCCTGATTGAGCACCTTAGACACTGCACCACTGACACCCATCTACCAGCTAATTACCCCAAGTAATCAAACTTTTATATTTAAATAGCCCAAAAGGTGAATACTTCTGTGATGATTATTTTGTAAACAGCAGTACTAGTGCTTAGATTAGCAGATACTAAATGAAACAATACCTGCTACAATAATGCTGGGTGCACACTTGTTGATATATCCTTCGACAAACGATATATATCGAAAGTGCATCGGCAGGTGTGTACACCCGATGTGTCTGTAAACGTTATTATTCACAGACATATCAGGTCGGCCCTGCAGCACAGCAAATGTAGATTTATCTGAAATCACCCCTCCACTTGCTGCAGGGACCGCCCAGTTGTGATGTCAGGCCAGAAATAGCTTACTAATCGGGAGCTCGGACAGAGGATCAGTCTACTGACCGATTCGTTGTCGTAGTGTGTACCTAAGCTTAAACCATCCCTCCTTTCATGTTAATCTTGCCATGTTCACCACTGCCGAAATCGCTAGGTCAGACGTTAACGCCTAAGATAATAACTGTACTTAGTTACCTTTATCTAAATGTTAATGTTTGTCTACTTATGAGATTGTTTTAAATTTACTCTGTCCTAAATGGCACAGTCTGTTAACAATCTATCCCACTCTCATTGTAACAGTATAGGTGGTAACTTACTAGGACCATAGTACATTTATTCTGCAAAGTTAAACAAATTCTATATATTTCTGGCATGTCTACAGCAGTAACTTACCTGCTTCTCAAGCAAGTTATGGAGTTGCTCTTCTCTTTGATTTAGTAATAAATCCCATTTCATCTTATACACTTTCTCCTGCAGTTGGTTCTTCTCGTCATTTGTTAGGAAGAGATTACGTTCTGCTTTTTCTTCCAGGCATTTCATATTTTTCTGCATCTAAAATTTTTCGCAATACTTTACCACAGTGTTAAAGAATAGGAGGTCTAATAGTGAGAAAAATATGCTAATGATCATTTAATAATGATTTACAATTTAATTTATTATTCACTAAGGTAAAACTGCAGTCTAACCAAGCAATACAGCTCTGTTCCTACTATAAATTTAATCCTCAACATTATAAAACAAAAATACATATACATCCAAATACACAACCATAGCGTAGATGGTAAAGTACCTATAGCAATACGATATGTCCTTTGTTACTTGGGTGAATGTTGTGGCTCAAACTGCTGTTTATGGTGTAGCTTAGTGATTGTTTCTTTAAATTTGCTTCTTATTCACACATCAGATGCAGCAAGACATCAACCAATCTGTACCAGAGACTTCAGGCTGTGACTAACCGCACAGGAATTAGTTTTAAATATGTACAAATGAATCTTGGTGTGAAAAAAAAGTTGCGACTGCTGCATTGTAGCACAAATTCAGACTCATTTACACAGAGATGTACAAGTGTGGAATATCAAATTAATCAGTGCAGTCCTGTGAAGCGGTTTTGTCGCATCCGATTGTGACTAAGATGCACATTAGAGCGAAAAAGATGAAAGAAAGACACACGGCTGTATGTGTGGTGTGTATGTCTCAGGCTATGCATAGTGAGGGTGGATCCCAGCAGAAAGTGTCCTTTGCTACTTTCGCAGTCCTTTGTTTATGTATGTGTGTGTCTGGTATGTAAAAGTGTACTCACGTGACTGCCTATTGCATTGTGCGAGTATAGAGGGTGTATTTCAGACTATTGCTTAAGCTGAACGATCTATTGTTGGTTTGAGCAATGAATAATAAATTGATGGTGCATTGGCTAGTGTGTACAGCCGATATGGCTGAACGTCGTCGTTCACAGACATATCTAATCGGAATCAGTATGATATACCGGGATGACGGTGGTCAGACCAACAGCAGCATCCCGACAGGGCCGGTAAGTAACCTAACTCTCCCCCCTAAGAACCCCCCGGTGGTGCCTTACCCTAACCTCCCCCCGGTGGTGCCTAAACCTAACCCCCCCTTCCCGCACCATAAACCTAACGCCCCCGGGCGGTGCCAAACCCTAACCTCCCCCGGTGGTGCCTAAACTTAACCCCTCCTCCTACAGCCTAAACCAAACCCTGCCCGGTCGGTGCCTAACCCTAACCCACCCCGGTAGGTCCCTAATACTAACCACCACCGTCCCCGGCCTAGCCCGCATACTTACGTTCGTGATGCCGATGTCGGTATCTTGATCCCTTCGGGATGCCAGCTTCGGCATTCCAACGGGCGTCGGTTTTCCACAGTCGGTATCCTGACTGGATCCCATCTAATGAGCCATGCAGCACAGCCGATGAGGATATTTCTAGCAGATATATTGTTTCATCAGGCTGTCTGTACGGCCGACCCGCCAACTACGCAATATGTCACCAGCAGAATCCATTGAATGGATGCACGGCATGTAAGTGTTTGTAAGCATATTCAAATGGCTCTGCTGGCAGACGTATTGGGGGACGATTGGTAAGTGTGCATGCACTTATCAATCATTAGATAGGTCGACCAGGTGTGTACCCAGCTTTATTCATGAGGCATGGAAGTCTTTCATTCAGAGACAGTAAAAAATTTAAGATATGAGTTGGTTAAACTTCAAGTAAAACTTCTCACATATCCATTTCTGCCTGAAGATAATTTTCCCACTAGTCCCTTCAATTGAAGAAACTATAGCTAATCTAATCCTAGCGATAACAACAAAAAACACTAATCCAAGAAAAAAAAAAGTGTGTTGTAGAGTGGGAGTGAGCGCAAGGCTGCATGTGACAGGGACAGAACTAACATGCAGACGATAAGAAAAAGGAACCAAGCAGGAAGTCAAAGTCCACACACACAAAAAAAATAAAAAGCTACAACATGTATTTCCAGTGTGCCATATTGCTTTGAAATGTAATTTGCTTTAGTCATGTCATAAAGCAGGAATGGGGAACCTCCTGCCCGGGGGTCATATAAGGCCCTCGGAACCATTTGGTCTGGCCCTCTGAGCTTTTTTCTGCTAACCACATCTGGCTAGCAGGGTGCCAAGAATGGCACACTGTAGCCAGAATCTATGCAGCAGTGCAACCTAGAGTGTCCTTAGGACGCTTCAAATGGTTACGCCACTACCCTTACAGCTCCCTGGAGCATCCAGGGATGGGCTGGGCATTGCTGTAATCACCAGTGATTGAGGCCCAGCTCCCATGTGATGTCACACGGAGGGGGCGTGGCCTGCACCAGGCCCGCAAATAATGTTATATATATCAAAATGGCCCTCGGCAGAAAGAAGGTTCCCCACCCCTGTCATAAAGAGTAAATAAACAGTATGTGTAAAAATTGGAGATAAGCGGTTTGGTTTTAGATGGTTTTGAGATGTTCAGATCTCAAAACTGCATCATATTGACTATCCGGCTCTCACGTGTTTTGGATAGCCAATAAAATAAATCCGGATTAATCGAATTTGCGCTAATTTGGCGAAAAGAACAGAGTCAAAACTGAACCGCGCATCTCTAGTAAAAAATGATAAGAAGGAACTTTACTATTTTAAATGCAGAGAGTTCAGATGTTCCTGTATATTTTGTTTTTGCAAAAATTAGAATAAAGAACATTCAAAAAAATGAACATACAGCAGATGAGATTGGGGCTAGAGACAAAAATCAAGCATGTATATTTGCTCACCTTCACGGTCAGATATGTAAGCAACAAAGTTTGTGATTCATACATCTCTGTTAAATCTTCGGGCATATTGACTGTCTGTTAACAATAATAATTTAAAATCATTACATTATCAGTGGTTATACTGAATTAGCTGTTTTTGTAATAATTTTGTTCCACATAGTGTTATGTCACTCAATCACTATACTCTACATATACAAATAAAATGAAAGTTGCCAGTCTTACCAAGAGCAGGTGTCCTAGTAAATGACCCTTAAAATCAGTTCATAATCTCACAAAAAATTGAAGAGGACTCAAATACTACATTTGCTTCAAGCAGTAACTCTAAGGGGTCTATGTACTAAGCCTTGATGGCAAATATACTAAGATTCGAGTTTGGTCTGTTTTTTTTCCAACTCTCTTTGTATCGCCGAAGCTCAGGTGAGTTTACCGTTTTTCAACTCGCAAATTTACTAAGAAGTGAGTTTAGCGGAGAGTGAGTTGGCCGATGGTGAATCGAGATTTCTCCCCCTAGTTGCGAGTTTAGATGAGATTAGTCACCCGAGATTGCAGTGTTTTCTCTCTGCCAAACTCTCCCAATCTAGCAGCCTGCAAATATCAGTGAGATATGTGAAGGCTGCTTGTGTGTTGTACCTGTAAAAAACGGGTTACATGTGGTTAAAAACAAATGATTTAGGGTCCCCCTCAAAAGCCATAACCAGCCCCGAACTGGGCAGCCAGTCCTGATTCCAAAAATTACGGGGAACAAAACGAGTATGGTTCCACTGTAATTTAGGGATCAGCACCTGGTTGCAGGGCCAGTCCTGGTTTTCAATATAGGGGGGAAAAATTGTGTAGGGGTCCCCCTATATTTAAAACCAGCACCGGACCCAAACCGACCCGGGTGTAATGCCACAGCCAGGAGACTCCATCCCCGGGGCTCCATGGCCAAAGCATTAACACCCCAAGCCGGTCAGCCCAAGCCAGGGGTCTCAGGGGAGGTGGGGACCCCCCAAAAAAGGAGTCCCTCCCCTCCCAAAACCCCAGGCTTGTGCTGAAGCCCGGGGCTCTTCCCCTCACTACCTGGGCTGTGGGTACGGGGGTAATAATGTGGTAAATAGTAGAAAACTATTGTATTTTATATTGGAACTACAAGTGCCAGCAGGTGGCCGGCACCCGTACCCCCACTGTAAAATAAATAGTTAAAGAAAGACAGGACACACACACCGTATACAGTAAAAGTTTATTACTCACCTACTGTACCTCACTCACACATTACCTGCTGCCAGATGTTTACGTCCCCTTGTCCCCGTAGATCCCGTTTGGAATACCTGAAAAAAAGATCCTATACTCACCTCCATCCTTGCACTGGTCTCCGTAGAATCCAGGGGGGTCTTTGCAAAAAAACAAACAGAGTACTCGATCCATATACTTACGTTAGCGGTGTATGTGTGTGACCACATACCCCGCTAACCGGGTCCCGACTATTGAGCAGTCGGGATATCATATCCATTTCAGCAATAAACACTACCAAAAGATCTTGCTTCATTCTTAAAAGATGCCTATATTTGCTGATACTCTGATCTACAGGTTGAGTACATGATCCCGATGGTCACAATGCAGATAGAATACCGACAGCGGCATTCACACGGTCAAAATCTCAACAGATTTTGGCAAGTTTTCCGCTCCCACTCATAACCCACCACTTCGTAGCCTAACCCTAATCATCCACTCCAGCAGCCTAACCCTAACCCTCCCCTAGTGCCTAACCCCGGCCGGTACAGTGAAACTGCGAATGGCTCATTAAATCAGTTATCAGTCAGAATCTGTCGGGATTGTGACCATCTGCATTCTGACTGTCGGGATCCGGACTACATCCCAAGAACTACTATTCTAACTGTTCACATTGCTGTTCTTTATTGAACCCAGCTCTGCCTGCTGCCATGCACTACTTATTACTCCAGAGTAATAAGTCAGGAGGAAACAGCCAGTCAACAAAAGGTGCTGAAGCAGCTATGCACAACACTCAGAGGTAGGTTCCAGGTGACAAAAGGAGCGTGGCGGTGGCAGTGACTAGTCTCTTACAATTGGTGCACAGATGACACTGTTGGTGGCTCATTTGCACCAGTAGGACTGGTAATATCAGCAGGCTATGGATCTTTCCCCAGACAGGGTGGCCTATCCTGTCGCAAATTGAACATTATAAAACAGACTGACCCCCTACAAGATTTTAAGTAAACAATGTAATGAAAAGTAAATCTAGTTTTCTTCGATCGCCCTTGTTTCAGTGTCAACAATGGACATACCAAAGAATACTGAACATAGAGAATGAGTGAGAACAAAAACTTAGAATTGTAGGAACATTAGATACTTCCCAAAAACTGAAGACCAAGCTACCACAAATACCAGATGGAACATTGTTATTTATAAGTTGACAATTCTACATCGAAGGACAGACCCCAATACATAAACTGCCAATATTTAAAAAACTACATGCCACTATAAAAATAAAACTAAGTATACACGAATTGAGAGTTATACAGACAGTTTAGATGTTAAAACTTTGATAACTATTAAATATTTTAAATTGACCTTGAATCCTTGTAATTGACCAAACAAGATACCGGTCATAGAAAGTCTTTTCAATCTTGTTGAAGAACACTGTATTGAAAATTTTCCTGACAGGGTGCAATAGATGACTAATTTGTAGTGAATAAAAACCTACTATAAAGGGATAATTCTAGAATCCTGCGTTTGAGGTGATACTTTTAACAGCGTTTGAGGTGATACTTTTGGACCTGCTTGCATGGTGGTTGTACTGACCAGAGTGGAGTGCCAACTCAAAGTCAGGCAGGTGCCATCGGAAAAGAATGAACTTCTACCAGTCTTCCTAGCAACCATGAAAAATATAAACTTGTGCCAAAATTCCATGGACACTTTTTGTACTCCCTGAAGAGCAAACGTGCTCATTTTGACCCCTAGTGTTCCACATTACACTGCAAGTTCTTTAACCAAATATGTATAGCCACTTTGCAAAGCAGTGTCCTAGAACTTGGAGCAATCAAACAATTCACGCTCTGACCATATTCCCTTGCTGTAGCATTAGTCCCATGCCCTTCTGGTACATGGTTAGTTAACAAAGAAGGCCAGTCAAAATATGAGCTCACTGACAACGATTGAAAGGATATCTTTACCAAATCCGACTCATAGCAGTTTTGAATGACAAAAAAAGATACAGAGACCAGGCAATTTAATGGACACCTAAAAATAATCTGTGTTGAAGAATTTGGTAACAAGTAAATTAAACTTCTTCAAAAGTTATAGCCATAAGTTCCAGCGGTTGTATGCACTGCTAGCCGCTGGAATAGTCTTCTGTTGCCTTTGCAAATTTACAACCAGCTTCTGCACTCTCTGGTCTACAAGGGACACTTTCCCCAGTTATGAATGGAAAACCTCTGAAACAAAGCAGTCAATGAGTTTTATCATTCACAAAGAGTGATAAAACTCATTGCGTATGATAAATTGGCAGTTGGGAGTTGATTGGCTGGAGCACCATTTATCATATGCAACAAATTTTATCACTCATTGTGAATGATTAAAACTTGTGATAAATAAGGCACATAGGAACTCTAAACTACCCATCTGGACTGTTGTATGACTTTAATGTAAAATCTGTGCGTGCTTTTAGGAGCAGGCCATTAAGATGAGGAGTGAGTGATACTGATTAAGAAGACTACCATTATAAATGCCAGAGACGTCTTGACAAAATAGCAATGTCCTGAATTGGTAGTGGTTAGACTGACTGAATCTGAGGAATTTTTGAGGCATAGACAAGAGGGAAAACTCGTTAAAGCTTATCACAAATGTAAACACATCAACAGACTGAATTACAAAAACTGCAGATTGGTAAAAGCTTTCAGATACTTCACTGGTCTGAAAGACTGGTCCTCCACAGGCGAAATAAACTAATTTATGTCAAATTTTAAAAAATGTGGACACTGTCCTAGTTGCCAAAGAGATTTTCCAGTCTGAACAACTATAGTCCTTTAGATGTGAATTGTTCTCATTCACTGACTAGTCTTTCGTTAGGCATCTCATAATGCCGTCTGGCTGTAAAAAAAAATTCTGGGGAGAACATGGTAGCTTCACAAATGACTGTTTTCCATTACATAAAATGAAGACTGGGATCCACATGCACCAATATAAAAACAACTAATTGACAGGATTTTAAACGGTAGGAACAAACTTGGTTTATTCACGCTCTCTCATTACACTAGTCATGCATACACACTTACAAGAGTATACTCTCTCTTAGGTTTCCTCTGCTCAGATGTCGATAAGAACTTTGGGGTAAGTTTTTGCATTGTTTTATCTGAGGGGAAAAAAAAGAAAGACTCCATATGTAAAAGGAATGATATAGATAAAAGATAAATAGATATAAAACAGATGTTTATCAACAGTACAAAATGTTGTTATATTATGAATGGCTGAAGAAAAGGAGAGTTATGGTAAAACTTACCCTTGTTAACTCTCTTTCTTCGAAGTCCATAGGGTCCACAGGGAGACAATGGGGTGTAGGTGGTACTTGGAGGACCGGACACCAACAGCAAAGCTTTTTTCAATCCCAGGATGCTCCGGTCGTTCCCCCTCTACCAAGCCCACAGCCTGAAGGCAACTCAGTTTTGTTAACAAGCCCAAGGTAGGAGCAGGATAGGAGAGAAGGAAGACTGGTACACTGATGAATCACACTCTCACACAGAGAAGGAAACAAGTGACCAAGAGAAGAAACCCATAGAAGCCAGGTGCGTTAGGGTGGGTAAATTTTACCATAACTCTCCTTTTCTTATTCAGGGTCCATAGGGCTCCACATGGAGACAATGGGGATGTCCCAAAGCAGTTGTTCAAGGGTGGGGACGCTTCTGAGCTGAGAGGTGAACCCACCACCCGAAGGAAGAATCCCGAGAGGCAAATGTTTCAAAGGCATAGAACCTAAGAAAGGTGTGGACAGAAGACCACGTGGCCGCCTTGCATAGTTGTTCGACAGACGCGCCACGGCGGGCTGCCCACGAGGGACCCACAGAGCGAGTAGAATGAGCAGATATTGTAGCCGGCACAAGAAGGCCAGTCTGCGTGTAAGCCTGTGAGATAGTCATGCAAAGCCATCTGGCCAGAGTCTGTTTGTTAGCTGGCCATACCTTCTTGAGGAATGTATATATCCATATAGGACAAAGAGGGAGTCCGATTTCCTGATGGAACTAGTACGGTCAATGTAGATCTTCAGAGCATGTACCACATCCAAAGAGGCCTCACCTGCTGAGAGGTCTGGTGATTGAAAGGCCGGAACCACAATTTCCTCATTGAGGTGGAAACGAGAGACCACCTTGGGAAGGAAGCCAAGGCGCGTTCGAAGAACAGCCCTAACCGGATGAAAGATTAGAAATGGGGAGCGACAGGGCAGATGCTATAGCCAGAAAGAGGGCCTGATTCAGCGCCATTCGCTAGATGCGCTCGCTCGCTCCCAGCGTATGCAAATCCAGCGCACACCCAGCAAGGCAGGCGATCGCTCGGCAAGGCATTAGCACGCCCACTATGTCTTGGCGAGCGATCACTTTGTGTATGCAGACGCCCACCAGCCATTCATAAGACGCCCACTTGCGCACGTCATTTCCAGGAAGTGCATGAAATCACTGGTACATCGAGCACCATCGGATGTGCTCGCAGCGCTTGAGATTAACTATACCTGGCCGCAAGTACTGCGATCCCTTCAGTGTGAAATACAAAAAAGGTGACATGTACAATGACGCTGCCTGTTAATTATGCACGCCTATGAAACGGCATTGAAACACACAGGCACACCTGCGTTTGTACCTCCACTCCCCCGTTTCTAGTGGCCTGTCCCTGCTACCACCCACAAACGGCCTCTCATGTCACTCATTCAACTGGTATATAATAATGAATCATGCGCTCCCAGTGATAAGCAGCTTTTTTTTAAATGGCCAGATCACTGGCCATGTAAGGGTTAATGTATGCTAAAGAAGCGCTTGTATAGTGGATAGTGCTTAAATGTAATACCAGCAATAGTGAAACATACACACAATAACACTCAATACATATAACGTAGATAAATGTTTAAGCGCTTTCAGTGAAAAATGAAGTGTCCTGAAAAGGTTTCCCCATTAAGACGTGGGCGCTGGATACCAGGGTAAGTGGGATAAACTGACCCTACCTGTGATTTTACATTCGCATTAATTGGCTTATTATTAAACCAATTATAACTGCACACTACTTTTAAACAGATTTTATTAATAAAATTCATTTATCATTTTTATTGTATACACATATTAAAGAAATGCACACTTTTAGATTGCCCAGCTTTTTATCCCGTTATCCGGCTAAATATGCGGGATTGAGACATGTCTGATTGACATAATTAACCAGCCAATTACCAGGCTAGCACAAGGATAAAAGGTGAACAAGGGCTTCACAGCAACACCTTGATTAAGTCCTACCGGATGAAACGCGTTGGTGTTTAGACTACCCCTGACGTCACTATTCCAGTGAGCGTGAATTCCTCTCCATGAGAGCGGCAGATTTCCACCAGGCAGAAGAGTGCAGAAAGACGCTGCTCCGGCGAGCCACTGATATTACAAGCGGCAGACGGAATTGTCATACAGCTGATTATACTGCAGCCGCCTGGACACAGCCAGCCCCCGCACGGAGAAGATCTTACACAGGGAAAGGTAGGGTCAGTTTGTCCCACTTACCCTGGTATCCAGCGCCCACGTCTTAATGGGGAAACCTTTTCAGGACACTTAATTTTTCACTGAAAGCGCTTAAACATTTATCTACGTTATATGTATTGAGTGTTATTGTGTGTATGTTTCACTATTGCTGGTATTACATTTAAGCACTATCCACTATACAAGCGCTCACGAAAGCTAATATCCTTCACTGTACGCAAATGTTTTTTAAATTTATCTGGTATTACCAGAAGCCTAGGATGAGTCGATCTCGCACCTATTTACCGAAGACCAAGGGAGGACTTAGTGTTCCCCATGTTGCTGCATTTGCAAAATCTGCTTTGTTTCGCTACGTGGCCGATTGGCTACTACATACTGAACACTATACTAATTTAGAAGAGGCCTTATTCTACCCATATGCCCCGGCAGCCTTGTTACATACTGCGACAACACAACTCCCGTTCATCATCCGTTCTAATATTCTATTTTGGGATACTTATAAAGCATGGTCAGTGTTAACATACATTTAAATCCTCTTCTCCTTACCTACCTTTTTTGGGTAACCCAACCTTTCCTGCTTCTCTTACTAATCACCTGTTCAAATTTTGGTGCCAAAGAGGTTTATTAAGAGTGTCTATTAAGGATGTATTTGACCCAGGGGAACATATCCTATCATTTACACAGTTGCAAGATAAATTTGGTCTTCCTCGTTCTCATTTCTTCACGTTTTTACAAGCACGTCATTATGTCCAATTGCTAGACAACCACTTATGGAAAGTGGACACCCCAGATGTTTTATCTCAAACACTTTCCTCCTGCAGTTTAATTACATTTAGAAAATGTCATCTATACCCTCACTTGCAAAATTAGAGATTGTTTTGCCTAATCTTAAATCAGCACGATTACAAGAGATTAATCTTAGGATATTGAATCGTACCTATAAAAGCACTTTGTGCCCTCGGGTACTGGGAATTGTGTCAAATGTGGCCACTCCAATGCCTCTTTATCCCACAACTTATGGTATTGTGGAAAGGTTTTGGAACAAACTTTTATACTTCTTAAACCCCACAGTGAAACTAAAATTATCTAAGAGTGCTACTGTTTTTCTTTTAGTCGATTTCTCCACCTGGGAGGCAGAATCCTCTTTAGGTCCTCACAATTTTCTCACACGTTAAGTGAATGGAAGATCTCTGTACTAGACGTTCTTTATTGTGAAAGGCGCATGGGTACTTTCAGTATTGAAAAAGGAGTCTTGGCCTTCACCAAAAAGTGGGGAATGCATATTGAGTGTCTGCCAAATCAGACACAGACTAATATCTGGAAGGTTTTTGAACATACGGAGTGGTTTCTGTTTCGACAGTTCACTTAATGCGCTCTCTACATTTTTATTTTGCTAATCAGATCATTTTGTTTTACAATAAATTGTTACTGTCTAGTGGTTGGACATCTATTTCAGCTTGATATGTATCTGAATACGCCTCCTCATCTTGCTGTGTTCTGAATTTTGTTATACTTTTTGGTCTATTTAAGCTATTCCTCTAATCACCTTTTAGTTGATTCTCATCGCGACATGGGTAAATTATATATTGCGCTACATTGCTGTTTTGATATTTTCATTTGTTTACTTGTATATGATACTTAGGTACCTCAGTATATTTGACGTATGTGTTTGTTCTGTTAAATCTCTCACATCTTAAGAAAAATGTATCCACATTTGTAACATTTTCTGTTTATATTCTTTTATCTATGTAATTGTAAAATATAAAATTATAACAGCAATTTCTATATCTGTTTTCTGTCAAGAAATAATGTGGGCAACTGCTCAAATATTATATTGTATTGTATTTCATTCTTGATATGAATAATGTACATTTTATTTTACTGTTCAATAAACAGATTTAAAAAAAAAAAAAAAAAACTGAGCGAACTCCACCATGTCGAAGGTGGACACCATGAATCCCAAGGTCTGCACTGCAGAGTTAATTGACACTCGGCGACTGTGGAGTAATCTGTGCACTCGGTGCTGTAATACAGAGATTTTGTCTGCTGTCAGGAAGATTCTCTGAGCCTATGAGTCCAGGAATGCTCCCAGATGTACCACTCTTTGAGAAGGGGTCAGGGAAGGCTTTTTCCAGTTGATCAGCCAACCGTGTGTTTGTAGAAAGGCAATGGTTACCTGTAGATGGCGGTGAATAATTTCTGGGGAGCTTGCTAAGAGCCAGAGATCATCCAAGTATGGGAGCAGTCTGATCCCCTGACGACAAAGGTAGGCCGCCATAACTGTCATGATCTTGGTAAAGACCAGAGGAGCTGTAAAACGCCCAAAAGGAAGTGCTTGAAATTGGTAATGTTGCTGCAGGACAGCAAACCGGAGATTCTGCTGCTGAGAAGGCGCTATAGGTGTAAGCGTCCCGAATGTCCAGAGACACCATAAAGTCCCCAGGCTCCATAAACTAGGACAATAGAGCGGAGGGTTTCCATACAAAACCTGGGCATGCTGATAAACTTGTTCACAGACTTGAGGTTGAGGATAGGCCGATGAGACCCGTTGGGCTTCTCAACCAAGAAAAGGGTAGAATAATAGCCCTTCCCTCTCTGTGTTGAAGGGACCTGAATTATTACCCTCGAGAGCAGTAATAACTGAATGGCCTTCTGGAGGGCCTTTGCAAAAGAACTGCTGGGGGGGGCTGCCTCAGGAATGAGAGGGCGTATCTGTGGGAGACCACTTCTTTTACCCAGAGGCCTGAGGTGGTCTGACGCCAGAACTGGGCGAACTGAAAAAGTCAGCCTCTCACCCTGGGAGCCTCCAGGGAGAGGCCCGCCCCGTCAGGCTTGTCCTCAGATTTGGTAGGTGGACATCTTGTAGCCCAGGTCCTAGGCTTGGAGGCCTTAGAGGATGCCGACTGCTGTAGAAAGGACTGACCTTTAGCTATGACATCCGAGGTTTCGTAGCAGATGCAGCGGGTAAGAATGCAGTCTTGGAAGCTGACAAGGTAGTCACAATCTTGTCCAATTCTGGGCAAATCAGGATCCCCCCAGAATAGGCAGAGACTCCAAAGCCTTTTTAGAGTTCAAATCTGCCTTCCATGAGCGAAGCCAAACAATATGGCAGGCTACCACAGAAGTAGCAGATGCTTTGGAATCTAGAAGACAAGTATCCAAAGCTGCCTCTCCTAAATAGGAGGCTGCATCTCTAATGTGAGATATGTAGGACAGCCGTTCCCTGGAAGCATCAGAGGGAAATGTATCTTCTAGGGCCTCTGCCCAACTCTCAATGGCTTTTGCCACTGGCAGGATGAGTAATAGCTCCAGTAAGAGAGTATATAGACTTCAGGCAAGCTTCCATCCTTCTATCCATAGTCTCCTTTAAGGAGGTTTCAGTGAGGATAGGTAAGGTAGCCTTCCTAACTAGGTGTGTCACGTGGGAATCCACTGCAGGGGGAACTTCCCATTTAGTGCAATCAGTAGCTGGAAGAGGGTAAAAGGAAATCAAGCGTTTAGGCAGCTGAAACTTTTTACTGGGCATATTCCATGCTTCACTCATATGATCAGATAGCTGGTCCAGTGAGGAAACTCTGTCAAAACTATCTTCTGTCGCTTAAATAGTGGCTCTTTTGCCCTAGGAGTTCTGCCTCTTCTATTTGAAGAATAGATTTTACAGCTCTCACAAGTGCAGATATATTTAATTTAGAGGGGGGCTCCTCCTCTCCCGAGGTGGAGTCAGGGAGGTCTGCGTCTTCTGCCTCCCCAGATGATAATTCAAAATCTGATAGCTGGGTGGACTGGGAAGATAACACAGCACGCTTAATAGGTTTACTAGGTAAGGGTCTTTCCTTTTGCAGCATTTGTTGAAAGACTGCAGAGGTAGCTGCCAGACTCTGCACTGAGGTAGAGAGTACCTCATGGGGGAGGCAAAGGATTCGCAGGGAGTACCTGCTGTGGCCATCCCATAGTTGGAGCTACCTCAGGGACTGCTAGATGGTCCACAATTTTTGCCAACACCTGTGAAAAAAAAGTCCAGGGGGGTCCGGAGGGGCAATGTGCCGTATAACAAGATGCACATAGACCATCTTGAATGAGATCCTCTGAAGCTAAGCCTGCTAAGTAGGACTTGCAAGACACCAGAGTGGGAGCAGCAGGCTGCTTGTTATTCTTGCCTTTGCTAGACATGGATAATTGTAGCACACAATCTGGCACAGCGCAGTGAGCAACTCAGATATACGTACAATATGGCACAGTGTAGTGTGAAACACAGTATGTGATAGTCGTCACAAATATAGGTAGATGTGAGGTACAATTAACCCCCTATAGCTCAGTATTCCAGGGTTATAATGAAAGAAAGGGAAAGGTATAAGCTGACAGTTGAGAAAAATAAACAGACAGCAGCGCTAGCACAAGTCACATACAATGCAGAGCATATAACTGCAGTAGGCACTAAATTCAACTACACAGACCGCAGTGATTGGTAGGAAATGGCGCTGTATAACCTGGCTCATAGAAGAGGTATACAGGGAGACCGGACCCAGCGTTTCCAGGGACCTGAGGCTGATGCAGAAAATGGTTGCCGTGAGTCTCTGAGGGGGCAGAGGGTGAGGGAGGAACAGCTCAGGGGCGGCAAGACCGCAGTGGAATGGCGCTCTGAGCTGGGGGAGAGGCCGCAGGGAGAGGGCCTTCTCCTCTATGCTGATATCAACCACCCTGTCCTTAGCGGTTTCCTGCGCCAGTATAGGTTATGCCCTGCGTGGTCTAGTAGAGACCCGGACAAACCGGTGTCCACATCAGTGCCTCTGGTCTGTCTCCTGAGACTGGAGGTAAGACTGCGCCTTACCTGTCCCCTTGAGTCCCGGCTGCAGTCTGGGGTCCGAGCAGCCCTGCTAGCTAGGTCCCCCCGGAGCCCCGCCGAGAGTACCTAGCTGAGGGCTGGAGTTGCGGAACCACGGAGGGGTGATGGAGCAGAAGTGCAGATGTCCAGAGGACTGTCTAGTGCTGCTTGTTCTATTATGAAAAAAATTAAATAAAAATAAATCATAAAAATAAAGCTTGGGCTGCTAAACAGTAGCCCCACTGTTCTAAAGGTGATCCAGCTCCTGCCGGACACCAACGAAATTGAGTTGCCTTCAGGCGGTGGGTGGGGTATAGGGGGAAGGACCGGGGCATCCTGGGAATGAAAAAAGCTTTGCTGTTGGTGTCCGGTCCTCCAAGTACCATCTATACCCCATTGTCTCAATATGGAGTCCTATGGACCCTGAAGAAGAAAGTAAAGATAGTAATTATGCTCCAAATCAAAGATGTGTTGCAGAAAGTAAGCAAGTATAATTTACATTTAATCTTGGTTATGAATAATATGGATCTTTAATAAATGTACATGTTTTAACATCTCTGGGGTTAAAGCCTCTAATGATATAGGAATTGCCAATTTATTTTGGGTTGGGTACAGGATGCTGGCGCTCGGGATCCTGGCAGTCATAATTCCGACGCTGGCATTCGGGCCAGGTTAGAATGCCAACGCCCCCAGGTAAGTAACCCTAACCTAACCCTACCCCTAACCCTCCCACCCTATTGACTAAACCTAACCTCCCCCCCAGTGCCTAAACCTAACCCTCCCTCCCCACAGACTAAACCTAACCCTCCCCCCTTAGTGCCTAACCCTAACCTTACCTTCGGGATTCTGGCACAGTTATTCTGACACGTGTCGGTATCCCGGCTCGGCATTCTGACCCCCGGAATCCCAGCAATTGGCATTCTGAATGCATCCCTTTATTTTGATACCATAAAAGAGCAAACAGTGCATTTTTTATAGATGATGCTAATGCTTACAAGGCATATGGTTCTCAACTTGGTAAACTAGACATTCTGTATGAGGGTTAAACATTGCATTTGACTCAGAAAATATGCACTCAATGCAAAACATGCTGTAGAATGCATACACAAAGATGCATGTTTGATGTTTGGTGGACATGAACATTAAAATTAAAGGGGGAAAAAAAGAATTCCCCCCACACTACTAGCTTTCAAAATGCATACGACTAGATTTAGATGCATTTTTTGTTATTTATCTGCTAATTAATTTTAGTGCGTACCCAATTTTAAGTGGGTTTAAAGTGCATCAGACAATAGGTGCAAAAAGCACAGTGTTCCTCAACAGCCAAACTGATGTAGTAGATAATGGTGTCAAAAGTAGCTTTATATGAAATGCAGTTCATATATCCAGCTTGCAAAAAATATGGATCCGTTTTACTCTAAACTGATTACATTGTCCTTCTTGCCATTTTTTAATACCAGTTTAAAATGGCTACTTATATGCATGCGACAAATGGACCTTTAAAATACATTTGTGTTACATAAATATGCACTCCACGAAGATGAATCAGTGTGACCAAGAGCCAACACATGATATCCATCCATCACTCTATGGAAGCAGTGCCGTTCTACTGAAAGCTACAGATGGCTTTGACGGATTGTTTTGCTTGCAGAGTTGCTGCAGGGAAAACTAGTTGAATTTTGATGAAGTCATGTTTAGTGTTATGCCTCAGGCGTGACTCTTTAGGGTATAGTCCTGCAACAGCCTTGGGGGCTGCTATTTCTTGGCTAGATGCGGCCGTGAAATAGCTTTGAGAGCTAAAGTAAGTTGGCTGGATGGGCCTGTGGGCCGTAAGATGAGAAGCGGCCTATGGGCTGTGCAGCAGCCTTGAGGGGTGGTATGCCTTGGCTAGCTGTAGCTGGTGGGCTGTAGGATATGAAGCGGCCTTTGGGCTGTGCAGCAGCCTTGAGGGCTGGTATGCCTTAGCTAGCTGTGGCCGGTGGGCCGTAGGATATGAAGCGGCATTTGAGCCATGCAGCAGCCTTGAGGGCTGAAGTAACTTGGCATGGTGTGGCAGATGAAGATGTGTTGTGATGAAGACACTGGCGTTCGTACATAAGATTGCATACGGAGGACGCTGTGGTGCCACGGGGCTGGCACAAGCAGCTGACGCTGTAGTACGGCCTGTGCCGCCAGGTTGACACAAGCAGCTGATGCTGTTCGCACCAACAGGATATAGATGCAGGAGCCAATCAGGACTAATCCCAGCATGGTGGTCAGGAGGTAGGTGAGCTTCAGCGAACGTTCGCCCGGCGTTCGCCTCGCACAGTATTCACAGGGCAGCGGCTTGTGACATTCAGTTAAGGAAGATACCACTAGAGAGGATTTTTGCACACACTGTTAAATACGATTCTCTAAATCCATTTGGGGAGCATTGGTAAGCTTGTAGTATCTCACCCCTGTATTGTAATAATTAAATAGATCCCAAAGTCAATTCTTTTTTTTCCACTCTGAATCTGGTCTGCTCTACCAAGATTTGTGATACAACCAGAAATCTCAGGTCTGGGTACACACATATAGATTTAGCTGTCCAATCTGTCTGGTGGGAAGGAAAATCTGGTAATGTATGGGAGCAAATGCCAATAGACATTTGCTCCCAAAAACTGGAAAACGTACCAGATTTTCCTTCCCACCAGACAGATTGGACAGATATATCTATAGGTGTGTACGCAAAAGAAAAGGAAAATTCCTTAAAGCCTTATTCCAAGCTGCTATTGTTAAGATTTCCGCCCACTAGTTCTTTGCATCCTTGTCTCTGATTGAATCTAGCTGCAGTTCATATGTGTCTCCTTCTGAAGAAGTTTTCTGGATCTGTGCTTCTAATTAGACCTGAGCTGCTGGGGACCCTACTGTCTGCATATTTTTGACAGTGACGGCATTCAGCGATACTCTCCTGGTTGTTATGCTCCAGCACTCTCTTGACATTGAATCCGGCTGCTTTCTGGTTGCTCATTCCTAGCATTGTATATGGATCCTCTCTGGTTTCTGATTCTCAGCTAATAATACGATTCCTGAGACCTGATCTATTGGCTCTTAAAAAATTATCTCCTACCTCAGAATCCTGGCTGTGGACTGAGTGAAACTAGATACGGACATTACAGTGAACAGACTCCATGATACATGCTACATACAGGTAAGAGCATTACGCAGCTCTTTTATAGTGCACTGAGGGGTTTTGAGCCCGTCTCAGTAGCAGTAACTCATCATTCTTGCTTGAAACTATTCTATTGTATTTGTTCTAATGTGTATACTGAAACACCAGAATGTGTTTGTTCTTCACACTATGCAGAATACTTAGTTTTTGCAATAAGTAAGCTGTATTAATAACCATCACTACTGCATTGCCTAGGTTACATAATAAGCATTGCCATAGCGTACCTTCCACTGCCTGTCTACTGTATACCTGCATTGCCTACAAGAAACTTTGTATACTTTGATATGTATATGCAGAGACTAGCAATTGCTGATATTTATTAATCAACTGTGAGAAAACAAATAATTTCCCTTACTTTCAATTACACCTTGTTATCGGTTTGAGAACCCCAACGTTTGGCCATTGACTTTTCACAGACCTCATCCACTATCTCCTTATCAGACCTCTTCCACAACACCCCCTCACCACTAGCATGGTTCCCCAGTCTCATGAGCTGCACATAGAGTATGTGGTTAAGAATATTCACATGGTAATTGAGGCTGGCTCTTTGAATTTGTGAAAATTCAAAAGCTAAATAAAATCAATACGTACCTTGACAGAACACAATAGATAAAAAAGGGTAGACCACGACACTAGAAAAAAATGACTATAGGGACCTAGCATCCTAGTTAAATAAAGGTCAATACAGTACTCAAGATTTATAAAACAGTAAAAGGACTAGAGCAAATAGTGTCCCATACCCAGAGCTGAGAATGGAGCAACAGCTTCTCGCACCACTAGCCTGGGAATGAGGAGGAATTGCTAATAGGGAAATATCCCTTCCCCCTTGTGGCCCAGACCAAGCATGGTGCCTCGCCAAGGAACAGATTCTCTTAAAGTAGATTATGTAGCCCCAGTTAATAACATTTGCCTAGTCACATTTTTGTCAACATTTTGAAAAACATCCTTCGGGTTTGTCTGGGCTGACCACAGCCTTTATCTACACAGAAAAGACTGGCTAGTTTTTTTTCTTAACTGTCCTCTGTCACCATATCTCACAGGTGACTGCGCACCCCTCTGAGAAGCAGAGATCGAGGATGAAAAGAAGCGCCTTAGTGGCTCTTATTCCTGCTCTCCCTATAGCGTTGTTCTATCCCACACACACCACTAGTGCCATCATTGCAAATAAAATAAATAAAAACAAATAAAGCAGACTGAGAAGCCCAAAATAAAAGTGCCCTAGGCACTGAGAAACTAAACTGAGCAACTACCGATGTAGGGGTACAGTAGAGAGAAGATGGTATAAAAAAGTGTTTGCGATTTACATTTAGCGCCTACAACAGCACTGTCGCCCTCCATTCCCAAGGGATGAAGGAGAAACAGATGTTCATCCAATGGAAAAACACGGTTTCAAGCTGCTGTCTTTCAAAGAGATAGACATAATAGAACAGTACTTACACATTAAAAATATAAAATAGTATTATGGCCCGCTCACCATTAATAACAGAGAAGTCTAGCTCTGGGCGAGCAATCTTATGTCCATCTAATAAGGTAGACTGCAAGTCATCCTTCCAAAAGAGGCTCCCATCTGCTACATTAGATGGCACTGTAATGAAAGACATTTTTTACACTTTACAAGGACATCCTAAATCACAGTATCTATAAAATTACCTCATACTAGAGCTCTAGCACTTGTCTACAAAATTTCAAATACAAACAAGGTTCAAGTTCAAAACATAAAAGGTCTCTGAGGGAAATGGGATTACCAGGAGCTTTCTGCCTCTGTGGCAGTGCAGACCTGCGAGTGGGAGTGCTGCTTCCTCCCCTCTCCTGGACTTTTCCAGCTGAAGAGACCGTTGTATTTGCCACATTTTGTTTCTGAAAAAAAATGTATAAAAAATAAGGTTCTACTCGCTCTGATAAAGTACATATGGGCCCTGTCAGCAAAATGTCTAACGAACTACATAAGTGTATATATGAGAGAGATAATTAACTAAGGCTCCCATAATAATCCCTGCTGAAGATCAAAATCAGTAGTGTTTCAGTAAGGGAATGAACCTCTTATAGCAAACCTGCCTCAACATCATAGTTACAATTTTCTGAACATATTATTGAAGAAATGTACTTCAAAACAAAAGTCTTTTTCTTTTTGGGTTGGGGGGTTGAGTGGATTTTAATAATACCCCTTTTCCACCACTGCAAAAACCCAGGTTATTGCTGCCCGTGTCAACCTGGTTCGCAGCTCAATGGAACCTGCTCCTAGAAAAAAGATCCCTGTTCGACTGACCCAGCATTTCTTCCCATGCCATGTTTTACTCGTGAAAGACCCAGTAACCCTACAGTGGAAACTGTTTCTACACGGGTTGTCTGATCATGAGTAACCGCAAAAGCCGCTGATTGAACCTTCTTGGGCGCTGGTTGGTGATGTCATCAGCCCGAGACCCTGAGAGGAGAGGAGTCCACGCTGGGAGAGGCTGTGTTTTGAAGAGCATTGCGGCAATGTTGTGAGCAATCCCCACCCCTCCCTTTCCTACCCATGTGTGACCTCATCTATGTGAGCATGAAAAAGTCAATTTTTAATGACATCAACAAGTTTTAAAGGCTGACCCGGGTTCAGTGTACACGGGGCCGACCCAGGAAAAACCTGGGTCGAGGGTGCAGTGGAAACTGGGTCTGAGCCAGTGTCTGGAGCTATTTAATTGTAAACCCACTTAAGTCGGGAGATGCAGTTTACTGTGACTAATGCCCTGGGCTTAGTTGTAGTAAATTGCAATTTCCGACCTAAGCGCCAGGCGTATTACTGTTAGCGCACACAAGACACTAGCTAGCTCAGATTTCTGCACGCACTCTCCTAGGCGCAGGATTACAGCAATTGAATAACTGAAGACAGTCATCCCAGGAGCTACTGTACATCCACACACGTCTAATTGAATTTCCCCAATGTATATTTTAAACCACAGTGTCTGTACTAAAATATTAAATGCTAGTTAAACTATTCCTAAATTGATCCATCCAATAGAACAATGGGGGATATTCAATTAGCCGCGATAACCCGTTTTTTTGGTGAAAATTTTTCACTTGTGTAAACTTTTCTCCAAAAATGGTTATCGTGCTATCCAATTAGCTGCCGTTTTCGCAGGTCCAAAGTCTTCCATAGCAAATTAGTTTTCACCATCTCTGAGTAGGTGAAAAGTTGTGCAAAATCCCCATTTTTGGTCTAAAATGTCAGGATTTGGTGCAGAGCCCCTGGGAAACCCCCCCTTAATGACTATTTAAGCAAAAATATATATTTTTAATTAACGTATTTGGGCCAATAATATGTCATTTTTGGGGTGAAAAAGTAAAAAGTGCCGGAAAATGAGTTCAAAGTAGTGGGTTAGGTATTTTGGGGGGCTGTATGGATGGGACAGCTGTTTTAAACATTGCATTGCAGCATGCGTATTTTTTAAAAAAATTTAAAACTGCCTTAAAATGACTAAAAAATATATTTACCCCCCTAATTTAACTAGAGCATTACCTTTGGCCAAAAATGTATTTCTATCTTTTTTTACAGTTATAGAAAAATGCATATAACAGCCATTTGACACTATTTAAAAATTCCAAACCCTTTGATTATGGCCAATAAAAGACTTTTATACTGCTACCCAATATTAGTTTACCTTTTTTTTGGGAATAGGCTGATTTCCCCATTTTCACCTGTACTTTTCGCCTGTCATCCCTGCAAGAATTATCGTGCGAATGTGTTATAGCTGGCTTTGTAATTGGATTGCACGATAAACGGGAGCGCGCATACATGCAATAAGCGGCAAATTTGTGCGATGTGTCCAAAAAGTTTTTGCCAGAGAAAACTTATCGTTATCGCGGCTAATTGGATACCCCCCAATGTCTGTCATTTTTTTTGTATGAAATGGGCTAAAAAGAGAAAAATTTTACCTTTGCAACCTTAGGCTTGTCATACTGCATGTAACGAGATTTAACCACCGTTGTTACTGTAAAGACAGAATGAAATCATATGAAGAGAATAAATCATTTGATGTAGTCAAAGTGCTGTAAGTAAACCACCTCAAGACCAAGACAATTTGGAATCCATGACCTACTAACCATGATCATGGTCATGGTCATGGGTCTGAACTAACCACTGGGACACAATTATAAGTTATTGTATATTAAATAAATTCTCATAATATACCTGAAATACTCCAGTTCAATAAGTATGAACATAAACTTAATAAATCTGTAATATATATATGGACAATGTGTTCGAGTCAGAGCGCCTTAAAGTGCTGTATATATATAAAAACTAAGTGTATAAGACCTCTTACTAGGGTCTAATACACAAATAGATCTAGACCATAAATGTATATAAAAATAAAAAGCATATTTAATAATGACAACAGACATAAAAACATAAATAAAAAAACATGAGCATAATAAATGACAATAATAAATTGATGAAATAGATAAAGTGCATGTGAATAAATAAGAGGCTTATCTTATTTCATGTATAGAGGAAGATAAAGTCAGGTAGGGTACAGGCTCCCAACGCGTTTCGTCACCAGCGGACTTCTTCAAGGGGATAATGTTTATAAGTGGGATGTAGCTGTATTTATACCCAAAATAACCAAAGCAATTTACTGCATGTGAGTGCAATCGTGACCACTTCCTGTGATGTCACTTCCGGTGTAAACAGAGGGCGTCCTAACAATTGATATTTTAACAGTATTTCCATCAGATATCCATCAGAAGCCTCGTATGTATGAGAGGAGAAAAAAAATGGGAGTGTATCAGGGTGAGGTAATAATTTATATAAAACAAAAGTCCCGAATCTTTGTTTTTAGCTTATTGTGCCCCACTTCCTGTCTGGATGTCTTCTTATCGGCATCATCTCCGTTTTCCATCAGGTAGTATGCTGGAACGACTGTATGTGTCCACATGCTCAATCTTTGTTTGTCCGTCTTGGACATCCTGTCTCATTTATTGGAACGCGGAAATGGTCGAGGTGGACCGCAGTGCGAGTCACGTCCTGTCTTTTGGAACGCGGAAGTATGGATATGGAGCACATTTCATCAGCCATCTTATGGGACCCAGATATGGTGGTCGGACGCAGTTTTTTCTGCCATCTTTTTGGACTCTTTAATGAATGTCTCTCTCTCTTTAGCGATTAGCTGTAGAATAAATGGCACTAGAAAAATATAAATTGTATGGTTTTATTGCATATTGCTCAGTAAATTTGATGAAATGCGCTCCATTTTTCAAGCAGAAGCTAGGGTCCAAGACACCAGCCGACACAGACGTGGTGTATCCTCCCCACTCGTAGTGATCCGAGAAGGAAGGAAGACAAGCATTGTGAGTACGGGACATTAGTTGGTTTAGTGTGCCGTATCCCCCGCTACTGTCGCTCAGAAGCAGAGAGGTGAGAGGCACTGCAGGCCTCCCTAACAGCTGCAACCAAGTAATTTAACACACTTGCCAGCATTTAAAGATAACATTTTGCTATTTGGGAAACTCTGTGATATTGAAAAACCAGCTGGTGAGCATAGAAAGGTTTAGATCTTAACCTTCTAAGCACTATTGGAGGATTAACATGAAGAGACATTGTATCGGATTGCAACAACCAGCTGGGGAGCATACAAGTATCAATTTTGTCTTTACCTTTTATAATCCAGATTGATTACTGGTTATGCTGGCCATACACGCTACAATTATCGGGGCGATCCGCCCGATATCGGCGGATCGCCCCGATAATTGTAGCGTGTGGGGGGGCGACCGAGGGTTAAATATTGCTCGGTCGGGGATGCCGGATTGTCCAGCATGCCCGTCCGATTAAATATTTCCCGGTAAACTGCCAGCTGCATCGGGCAGTGTATGCCCAGCCGCGGCCGACAGACAGACATTTCCTGTGTTCCTTCCTACGGAAGGTACAGGGAAATTTCTCCCCCCCCGGGGGCGGAGCGCGGATGTCGGGCTGATACACTGTGAGAGAAATCTCACAGTGTATGCCGCGGACATCTGTGGCTGGCAGGCTGCCAGATAAAATGTCTGTCGGTCTGACAGGCATTTTATCTGGCCGTGTATGCCCAGCATTAGATGTTGAGCTATCCTAGATATCTAGGATTACAGCAATTGGAATTAAGCAATGTAGAGAACTTTATTTATGTATCAACTAGATTATTGTAAATAAATATATTTTTAAAGGACGCTTTTGTGTCAAACATATATATTACTATTTGGAAATTATATATTTTGACATTTGCGCAGTTCACTAGGGGGTCTTTTTTATATGTGGTTATTTTATGCCAGAAGAGTAACTGGCTGTATGAACTAGCAGCAGTGTCAAACATAACGATATACAGTGCCTTGCAAAAGTATTCACCCCCCTTGGCTTTTTACCTTTTTTGTTACATTACAACCTGTAATTTATTTATTTTTTTAATCTGAATTTTTTGTGATGGATTTGTACAAAATAGTCTAATTTGGTGAAGTGAAATGAGAAAAATATATATAAAAAAAGAATCTTTTATAAATAACATTTTGAAAATGGCATGTGCATATGTAATCACCCCCTTTGCTATGAAGCCCCCTCAAAAGTTCTGGTGCTACCAATTACCTTCAGAAGTCACACAATTAGTGAAATGAGGTCCACCTGTGTGAAATCTAAGTGTCACATGATCTGTCAGTTTAAACACACCTTTTCTGAAAGGCCCCAGAGGCTGCAACACCACTAAGCAAGAGGCATCACACCATGAAGACCAAGGAGCTCTCCAAACAAGTCAGGGACAAAGTTGTTGAGAAGTACAATTCTGGGTTGGGCTATAAAAAAATATCCAAATCTTTGATGATCCCCCAGAGCATCATCAAATCCATCATCATCAAATGGAAAGAACATGGTACCACAACAAACCTGCCAAGAGAGGGCCGCCCACCAAAACTGACAGACTGTGCAAGGAGGGCATTAATCAGAGATGCAGCACAGAGAGCAAAGGTAACCCTGAAGGAGCTGCAGAGTTCCACAGCAGAGACTGGTGTATCTGTGCATGTGACCACAATAAGCCGTAAACTCCATAGAGCTGGGCTTTATGGAAAAGTGGCCAGAAAAAACAAGAGATATGGTAAGAACTTACCTTTGTTATCTCTGTTTCTACGAAGTCCATAGGGTCCACAGGGTGACCTTGGGGTATTGCTGGATCCTCGGGCACCACGGAGTTAAAGCTTTCAGCTGCTCCCAGGATGCACTTGGGTCCAACCTCCCCTATACCCCACCCCCGAGCCACAGGCACCTCAGTTGGTAAGCAGCCCAGGCCGGAGGAGGAGACGAAACAGAGAGAAGGAAGACTGGAACACACAAGAACCATACTCACAGAAATGGGAGACGGAAAACCGGTGACCAGTCACACAGCCCATATGAAGCCAGGTGCGTCAGGGCGGGTACCCTGTGGACCCTATGGACTTCGTAGAAACAGAGATAACAAAGGTAAGTTCTTACCATATCTCTTGTTTTCTACTTCAGGGTCCATAGGGGTCCACAGGGTGACCTTGGGGATGTCCCAAAGCAGTCCAACTAAGGGCGGGGACGCTCCTGTGCTGATAGGAGAACCCGGCGCCCAAAGGATGCATCCTGAGAGGCAAAGGTGTCAAACGCATAGAACCTCAAAAAGGTCTGAATGGAAGACCAGGTGGCCGCCTTACAGAGCTGAACAGCAGAGGCGCCACGGCTAGCAGCCCAAGAAGGGCCCACGGACCGAGTGGAATGAGCCTTAACCGAGGCTGGAACAGGTAAACCCTCCTGCATATAAGCCTCAATAATAACAGAACGAAGCCAACGGGCTAGAGTCTGTTTGTTGGCAGGCCAACCCCTCTTGTGAAAACCAAAGAGGATAAACAAAGAATCCGACTTCCTCACAGAACTAGTCCGGTCCACATAAACCTAGAGTGCACGGACAACGTCTAAGGAAGTCTCCCCAGCCGAAAGATCAGGCGACTGAAAGGCTGGTACAACAATTTCCTGATTAATTTGGAACCTGGAAACCACCTTAGGCAGGAAATCAGGACGAGTGCGAAGCACCGCTCTGTCCTGATGAAAAATCAGAAAAGGGGGACGACAAGAAAGCGCCCCCAAATCTGAAACCCTCCTGGCAGAAGCAATTGCCAAGAGGAAAACAGTCTTAAAAGTTAGCCACTTGAGCTCCACTGACTCCAAGGGCTCAAAAGGCGGACCCTGTAAGGCCTGAAGAACCACCGCCAAATCCCACGGGGCCACAGGTGGCACAAAGGGAGGCTGGATTCTTAAAACTCCCTGGAAAAAGGTGTGTACGTTCGGCATAGCAGCGATCCTGCGCTGGAACCACACCGACAGAGCAGACACGTGCACCTTGAGTGAGGAAAGACGTAATCCTAAGTCCAAACCCGACTGAAGGAAAGCCAAAATACGCGAAACCCGGAACACCTGGGGATCATATTTTCTGGCCTCGCACCACTGAAAGTAAGTGTGCCACACTCTGTGATAGATCCTCGCGGAAGCAGGCTTGCGCGCCCTCAGCATGGTGGTAATAACGGAGCTAGAAAAGCCCCGAGATCTCAGGACGGCTGTCTCAAGAGCCACGCCGTCAAAGATAGTCGACCCAGATCCGGGTGAAAACAGGGCCCCTGAGACAACAGGTCCCGCCGTTGAGGTAGGAGGAACGGAGCGTCGATGGACAAGCTCCGCAGATCGGAGTACCACGGCCTTCTGGGCCACCAGAATCAGTGTGCCTCCGTCCTGTTTGAACTTGCGCAGGACCCGAGGCAGCAGAGATATCGGAGGGAACAAGTAAGCCAGCTGAAACAGCCATCTCACCGACAGCGCGTCTATCAGACGTGCTCCTGCGTCCCTTGTCCTTGACCCGTACACGGGCAGCTTGTGATTGTGACGGGACGCCATCAGGTCCAGCTCTGGCAGCCCCCACTTGTCCACGAGTAGTTGGAATACCTCTGGATGAAGCGACCATTCCCCGGGATGCACGTCGTAACGGCTGAGGAAGTCTGCCTCCCAATTGAGGACTCCTGGGATGAAAACTGCCGAGAGAGCTGGAAGATAGCGCTCCGCCCAAGCCAGGACGCGGGACACCTCCGACATCGCAGCTCGACTGCGAGTCCCTCCCTGGTGATTGATGTACGCCACCGTGGTGGCGTTGTCTGACTGCACCTGAACGGCCCTTCCGTGAAGAGCGGTGCCGGACGACTGCAGGGCTCTGTATACTGCCCTCAGTTCCAGGATGTTGATGGGAAGAATCGCTTCCTCCGCCGACCAACGACCCTGAAGTGACAAGGAGCCTGTCACCGCCCCCCAACCCCGGAGACTGGCATCTGTCGTGAGCAGAACCCATTCCGGGATCCAAAAGGGGCGCCCCTCTAGGAGATGAGCTGTCTGCAGCCACCAGGCTAGGGACAGACGCACCTCCGAGGACAACACCAGCATCAGAGAGCGGATCCTGTGTGGCAATCCGTTCCATTCCGAAAGAATCAGCCCCTGCAGGGGCCTGGAATGGAACTAGGCAAACTCCACCATGTCGAATGCCGACACCATGGACCCCAAAACTCTCATCGCTGAGTGCACCGACACTCTGCCACTGTTCAGACAGCCGTGAACCCGCAGCTGTAAGGAGGAGACCTTCTCTGGAGTCAGAAAAATCCGTTGCTGACGAGAGTCCAGCAGGGCCCCCAAATGAACCATCCGCTGTGATGGGATGAGGGAGGACTTCTTCCAGTTGATCAACCAGCCGTGCGCCTGTAGACAAGCGACCGTCAGGTGGAGATGCTGGATCAGTACCTCCGGGGAGCTTGCCAGCAAGAGGAGGTCGTCTAGATACGGTAGCAACCGTATCCCCTGGCTCCGAAGGTGAGCCGCCATGACTACCATCACCTTGGTAAATACCCTTGGTGCCGTGGAGAGACCAAAGGGTAGAGCCCTGAATTGGTAGTGTTGAATAGCAAACCGCAGAAACTGTTGGTGCGATGTTGCTGTAGGCACATGGAGGTAGGAGTCCTGGATATCCAGGGAGACCATATAATCCCCCGGTTCCATCGCCAGAATGATGGAACGCAAAGTTTCCATCCTGAATTTGGGAACCCTGAGAAACCTGTTCAGGGACTTCAAATTGAGGATGGGGCGATGAGAGCCATTGGGTTTCTGCACCAGAAACAGCGTAGAGTAATACCCCATCCCACGTTGAGACTGTGGTACGGGTATAATGACCCCCGCCATCAGCAAGGCCTCTATGGCTTCCTGAACCTGCAAGGCCTTGGTTTTGTCCTGAGAAGGACTTATGCAAAAAAACTGGCAAGGCGGCCTGTGCCGAAAAGACAGGGCGTACCCCTGGGAGACCACTTCTCGCACCCAGGCATCCGTGGTGGTATTGTGCCAACACTGGGCGAATTGAAGAAGTCGGCCTCCCACTCTGGGGTCCCCCAGAGGGAGGCCCGTCCCATCACGCAGAAGGCTTATCTTCTGGCTTGGAAGAAGGGCGCCTAGCACTCCAGGCTTGCTTCTTTGGCTTTGAGGCGGTCTTGGGTGCGGACTGCCTCGGGAAGGACTGACCCTTTGCCTTGCCCTGAACCCGAAAGGAACGAAAGGCCGAGCTCCGGACCTTAGCAGGTGTAGTAGCTGAAGGGAGGAAGGCTGACTTGGATTTCGCCAGGGTATCTACTATTTTGTCCAGGTCCGGACCAAATAGTAATTCTCCATTAAAAGGTAAGGCCTCCAAGCCTTTCTTTGAATCCGCATCTGCTCTCCAAGACCGCAACCACAAGGATCTACGAGCAGACACTGCTGCCGCCGAAACCCTAGAGGTCAACAGGCTAGCATCCAAAGATGCTTCTCCAATGTAGGAGGCGGCATCTCTCATCTGTCCTAACAACGCCCTCTGGACGTCCGGAGCTTCATCCGTAAACGCGTCCTCCAAGGCGTTGGCCCACCCCTCAATGGCCTTGGCCACCCAGGAGATGGCCATGGACGGCCGGGCTACCGCCCCTGAGAGAGAATAAATAGACTTTAAACAAGTCTCCACCTTCCTGTCCGTAGGATCCTTCAGCGAGGATATAGACGGCAATGGCAAAGTAGCACTCCTGATGAGGCGTGTTACATGGGAATCGACTGCAGGCGGAGTTTCCCATTTCTTACAATGCGCCTCCGGGAATGGATAATTGGACGCCAAGCGTTTCTGTGGCAGGAAACGCTTACTGGGTGTCTGCCAGGCCACCGCCATGTGATCAGTCAACTGACAAGGGGAACGCTGCAGAAGTAACCTTAGCTCTTTTAAAACTAGGATACCTCGACTTGGGAGCGGGTGCCTCATCCTCAATCAGAAGAATGGCCCGCACCGCCTTAACCAGAGCCCGCACATTGATGGAAGACTTAGTGTCTACCTCCTGGACTGAGGCATCTGAGGCCGAGTCATCCTGCACCTCACCATCATCCGAGGACACCTCAGAATCCGGAAGATGCGCAGCCTGCGCCATGACTGAGCGTTTAGACGCCCTGGAGGTCACGTCACTGCGCAACATCGACTCAAAAGCCGAAGATGTTGCCGCCAAATCTTGGACAGTGTGGGAAAGCGCATCCACCCAGGGTGGAGGAGTTGCCACAGGAGCCTGAAACGGCACCACAGCCTGCTGTGCCACAGGGGTGGACTGAATATACATTGGCAACCCTGCATAGGGACCAACAGGCTGAGACCCCGGGGGAGTCTGCAATAATTGTGGGACACCCGGGGAATGGGGGATGGCAGGCTGGGGCAACGCCCTAGTAGGGGCGGCAGTCGGGACAGACAGACGGTCCGCGATGGACACCAGCACCTGGGAAAACATCGCCCATGGTGGCTCCTGCGACATGGGAGGTTTAGACATACCAGGGAGCGCCTGGCACCGTCCGCACAGGCCGTCCTGTGACAAATCCTCCCTATCCACTCCTGCAGAACAGCGCCTGCAGGAGAACAATACCGGAGACCCGGAGTGCTCAATCTCCTCCTCGGACATGACGTTGGAAGAAAACGTGCGCACTCACCCGTGTGCTGGACAACAGCCCACAATATGGCACCGTGTAGCACACAACTGTATGTGACGGACCTCACCAATACGTGATCTATATAGGTGAGGTCAGTAGAAACACCCTTCCCCCGCACACCTGTAGGGCTTGTAGGAGAAGGAAAGGGATAGGTATAGGCTGACAGTAAGTAGAAAAAAGACACAGACAGGCAGCACTAGCAAAAGTCACATACGATGCAGGAAGATATACTCACTGCACCTTTCCACTACAATCAACCTCCCAAATTCAGTGTCTGGGAGGGCTATAGTGCTGTGTACACTGTCCTTGTCGGGGGAGAGGTACACAGGGGGACCGGTCCGCGTGCTCCCTGAGAGTATCCACGCTGCCACAGAGAAAATGGCCGCTGGAGACCTCAGAGGAGGAGTGGCCGTGTAACTGCAGCTCAGCGACGCCAGACTACGTGCTGAAAGGCGCGCTGAGCTGAGGGGAGGAGCCGCTAGACAGGGAAGGCTTCCTCCCCTGGCTAGCATATTAACCCCCGGGTTGCCGGCATCCCGCTTGCCGCGATATTAACCCTGGTGGTCTAGTGGTCTGGCGGGGTATGCCTCCGCTGGAGGGGGGGGCCTGCCGCCACCGCTAGCGCCCCCGGTCTGTCCCCTAGCCCGGGGGCATGGGACTGCATTTGAAAGGAACCCGCGCACCGCCGCTAATCAGCGGTGCGCGGCTTACCTGATCTCCCCGGCGTCTTCCGGCAGCAGTCCCGGGGGAAGCCAGAGTCCGGCTAGTACAGACTCTGGCTTCCCCCGCCGAGGATCCCCAGTTCAGTGCTGGCGTCGCGGCGCCAGCAGGGAGAAGGAGTGGCAGCGTGGGCGTCTGTACAGACAGCCCAGCGCTGCCGCTCTGGAGAAAAACTGAAGTCAAAAATAAATTAATTTAACGAAGTTAAATAAAAAATTAAAAGCTTTTAGGGGGCTGCTCCTGCAGCCCACCCCGCAGGGTGACCCGACTCCGGCCGGGCACCATCTAAAACTGAGGTGCCTGTGGCTCGGGGGCGGGGTATAGGGGAGGTTGGACCCAAGTGCATCCTGGGAGCAGCTGAAAGCTTTAACTCCGTGGTGCCCGAGGATCCAGCTATACCCCAAGGTCACCCTGTGGACCCCTATGGACCCTGAAGTAGAAAAGCCATTACTTAGTGATAAAAATAAGAAGACACGATTTGAGTTTGCCAAAAGGCATGTGGGCGACTCCCAAAATGTATGGAGGAAGGTGCTCTGGTCAGATGAGACTAAAATTGAACTTTTTGGCCACCAAGGAAACGCTATGTCTGGCGCAAACCCAACACATCTCATCACCCCAAGAACACTATCCCCACAGTGAAACATGGCGGTGGCAGCATCATGCTGTGGGGATGTTTTTCAGCAGCAGGGACTGGGAAACTGATTCAAGTTGAGGGAAAGATGGATGGTCCTAAATAACAAGAGATATGGTAAGAACTTACCTTTGTTATCTCTGTTTCTACGAAGTCCATAGGGTCCACAGGGTTGACCTTGGGGTATAGGTTGGGAACCAAATCCGGGCACCACGCAGTTAAAGCTTTTAGCTCCCAGGATGCACTTGGGTCCACTCTCCCTATAACCCCGCCCCCCAGCCAGAGGCACCTCAGATTGTAAGTAGCCAAAGGCCGGAGGAGGAGAGAAAAAGAGAGAGAAAACTGGGACACTCTAGAACCATACTCACAGAAAAGGAGACGGGAAGCCGGTGACCAGTAACACAGCCCATATGAAGCCAGGTGCGTCAGGGCGGGCGCCCTGTGGACCCTATGGACTTCGTAGAAACAGAGATAACAAAGGTAAGTTCTTACCATATCTCTTGTTTTCTACTTCAGGGTCCATAGGGGGTCCACAGGGTTGACCTTGGGGATGTCCCAAAGCAGTTCAACCAAGGGTGGGGACGCTCCTGTGCTGAGAGGAGAATCCGTCGCCAAAAAGGAAGCATCCTGAGAGGCAAAGGAAACCAATGCCTAGAACCTTAAAAAGGTATGGACAGAAGACCACGTGGACACCTAGTAAGGCAAAACAGCCGAGGCGCCACGACGAGCCGCCCACGAGGGTTACACGGCCCGAGAAAAAAACAAGCCTCAACGACAGAAATGCCCACCCATGGGTAGGCCCCTGAGGAAGACATACGAGGCCATCCAGTCAACATTTCATTATAGGCCGGCCATCGTTTCCTGTTAAAACCAGAAACCGCAGACCACCAATAAGGAGTCCGCTTACCATAAGGAACTTGAACGGATCACATAAAGCCAAAGAGGCCGGACCACAGTCCATGAGGCCACAACAGCCGAGAGGACTGGGAACTGAATGGCCATACCATAAGTTCCAGAATAATATGGAACCTAAAAACCACTTTAAGAAGAAACACAGGGCGAGAGCAACTCACACCCTGACATGATGCCCTCCAGAAGAGGGAGCCACATGAGAACGCTCCCCATTCAGACACTCTCCTGGTTGATTTAAACACCCTGAGAGAGAGAGAGAGAGAGAGAGCTTAAACAATAGACCATGTAATGGCTATCACAACCAGCGGTTCTATTGACTGTCCCCGGAGGGAACAAAGAACCACTACTAACTCCCCAGGAGTCCCTAGGGAGGACAAGTGGAGACATAATCCAGAAAACACTCCAAAGGATGAACTGGATACCAGAGCGGAGCAATTCCATATCTTAACCATACCGACAGTGTAGAGATCCGCACTGTCAGGAAGGCCAGGCCAAGGGTGAAACCCAAGCCAGCTGGAAGGAATGCCAGAATATCTGGAAATCCTGGACACCGGAGGATCGTATCGACAGGTACGATACCATAAGAATTATGTATGCCACAGTCCGTGGCAGATCCCAGCAAAGTCTGGCCTATCTGCTCTAAACATCTCAATGAAGACAGAGCCAGGGAAGCCCGAGGACCACAGTAGGGGCGCAGTTAAAGACAAGCGATCCAGATCCAGGGAAAAACAAGGACCCTGAGACAACAGGTCCAGATAGTGAAGCAGTAGGAACGGAGCATCGAGGAGGAGACTCCGAAAATCTTAGTACCAGTGATGTCTGGGACGACCTGGAGCCCCCAGAAGGAAAGCCCCTCCGTCTCGAATTAAACTTCCGAAGACCTCGAGGAAGAAGGGAGACCGGAGGACACAGGTACACAAAGTGGAAGGACCACTTCACTGACAAAGAGTCACTGAAGGTAGCTTCAGTACTCCTAGAGCTGGACTGTAACACCGGTAATGTGTGATCGAGTCAGAAGGCCATGGGGATCAATCCCCTCAGGGAGGCCCCCTCTGCTCACCAGGAGTTGAAACCTCTCTTGGAGAAGAGACTAGTCCCCGGGATGCACGCCGTGACGGCTGAGGAAGCCCGCTTCCCAATGGAGAGCTCCGGGAATAAACACCGCAGAGTTGGCCAGGAGAAGACCCTTGGACTATGTCAGAATGGGTGACATTCCTAACATTGCCACCCAACTACCAGTGTTGCCTAGATGGAAGCCACTGTTGTGACACTGTCGGACTGAACCTATTCAGGTTTACCGTGACAAATGGGTTAGGCCAGAGTGAAAGTCCAAGACAGCTTAAAGTATCAACAAGGTAAGTGGCAGGGCAGAAGCGACAGACGTCCAACTGCCCCGAAATGAATGCGGACCAGACACTGTCTTTAGCAAAGAACACCCTGGACGAGATGGCCATAGCCACCCGGACAGAGACCAACTCGCCTCCGTAGAAAGTATCATCGTTCGAACAGCGATCCGATGGAAAAAACTCGATCCATCTGGAGGGGAGTCAATTATGGCAAGGCCTGGAATGGAACTGAGCACATTCCACCCTACCAAAAGGTAGACACTCTGGTAGACCGCGCATCACAAAGAGTAATGACATATGTCGACTGCGTAGATATCCGCACACTCGAAGTTGAAGAGTGGAGATCTTGTCTTACGCCAGAAAAATTCTCAGATTCTGAGAATCCAGCAGTGCTCCCAGATGAAGAAAACCCTGTGAGGGATGCAGGGAGGACTTTTCTGTGACGAGAAGAAGCCCCGGTTATCCTGACCTGGCGGTAAAGTACCTTGGTGATCCTGCTAAAAGTAGGAGACCGTCCAGAGAAAGGAGCATTCGGATACACTGAACAGGTGAACTGTCAGAAAATCCATAAAGCTGGTAAACCCCGGTGGAGTTGAGGACAGCCCCAAAAGGCAGAGCCCGAAACTTACAAGTGTTGCTGTGGCACAGCAAACCTGAACCCATGCTGATGAGAGGGCTCTGTATGTACCCGTAGGTACGTATCCTGAATACTCGGATATACCATAAAATCCCCAGGTTCCAAACATCGGATGATGGAGCATGGACGATTCCACCTGAGTCAAGGCACCGTTGGAATCTGATTCAGGGATTTGAGACAGAGTATAGGCAAAGGAGGACCAGTCGGTCACCGCCCCAAAAAGAAAGTAGAACAACCAGTCCCTCACTGAGATAGTGAGGTTGGCCGAAATAGCTCTGCTTACCACAAAGACTGTATAGCTTTCTGGGATTGTAAGGCCCTGATCAGTTCTGAAGAAGGGCCCGTGTAACAATGCCTGTGAGGAGGCTGCATGAGCAATGAGAGGCCGTTGAGAATCAGTACCTCACTCTGGAAATTCCCCAGATGTAGACCTGTCCCGTCAGGCTGAGGGTATATCCTCAGGTGTAGAAACAGGGTCGTCCGGAAGTCCAGGACTGCTCGGTACTGGATAAGGTGGCCCCCGTGGAGGCCGACAGCCTAGGAAAAAACAGGCCTTTAGGCTGACCCTGAGGACAAAAAGACTTAACAGAGTTAGTCCGAATGTAGTGGGAGTAGCTAAAGATGGTATCTCCCCATTAGTGATACTGCCAATGATGCAACGATCTTGTCAAGGTCAGGACCAAACAAGAACTTCCCCCTGGAAGGAGTGTGCACCTCTGCTTTCCCATAACGCAGCCATAGGGTACTGCGGCGGATACAGACGCCGCCGAAACCCTGAAAGTTAGAAGACCGGCATCCCATGAGGTAATCCCACATATGACCACTGCATATTTTGTGAGCGGCAAAAAGATATTTGAACCTCAGACGTGTTGGAGGGGAAAAACGTCACAAAAGCATCACCATGCGATGGCCATGGTAGGACGGGCAACAGGCCCTGAAAACGAGTACATTGATTTCAGGCAAAGTTACCACCTACGGATCCGTAAAATTCGTCCAGGCCGGGATGGGAGGCGTATTAATGCCTGTAACCCGATGATTAACATACAAATCCATCCCAGAAGGGGATTTCCATTACTTGTGAGGACCCTCAGGGAATGGGAAACAGGAGGCCTTTGTGACTCCTCGTATCTGGGGACAGCCAGACTCCCGCTATGAGATCCACCCGCTGGGCAGAAAACGGGAGATGTATGATACTGGTGCAGGATCGACATTCTCTATATCCAGAATGAGCCTGGCTACCAGCCCCAAAGCAGGGATAATAATACTTGAGATCGGCTCCCCCCCATGTGAGAGGGAAAGAGCCGAATATACCATCCAGTTCACGGCAGAGCCACTGGTCAGTAACCACAGGGCGTATATCACGCCAATTAGTATTTCGTATAAAACGACATCCACCAGGGTGGCCGTTGTGGTAATCCCTGCAAGGGGAATGACAGACCGATGTGGTATCGGAGGTAATTCATGTACTGTGAAAAACCCCGGCAGGGAGCGATAGTCTGTGACACAGGGGTAAATTGCAAGAAATTGCGAGATACCCCGAGTTCAAAAGGCAGTATGGTGAAGTAACTCCAAGCGAGTGACGACAATGGGGCCCGCCCGGCGATCCTCAAAGGAGAGGATCCTGAGAAACAACGCCCTTTAAGGGGGTCGTGCAAGGGGCCCGGCACCAGATGGTGCCGCATACGAAAACCTTTCTGAGTTAAAATCCTCCGCACTAATTCCTGCAGGCTATGACTTGCAGGATAGCAATAATGGGTGCAGTATCGTGTGCAATCTCCTGGTCAGATATATCTGACTATCTTGACGGAAATATTAAGCAGCGCCATACCGGTCCTGACTGACGCTAAGATTAGCTGCAGGAACCCATTATCAGCGTACGCAACTCACAGTTCCATCTAAAATATGGCAACGTGCAGCACGCAACAGTATGTGACAAACCTCACAGATATTAACAAATATATATATGTGAGGTCTCAGAACCACCCCAGGTACACCTGTATTAGGGCAGATAAAGAAAAGGGATAGATATACACTGACAGGTGAGAGAAAAAGCAGACAGTCAGCACTAGCAAAAGTCACATACAATGCAGACATATATATATACATACATAAGCATGACATATAATATACTGCACAATATCGCTACATTCAACTGCCCAGATTCAGTGTCTGGGAAGGCTATAGCGCTGTGTACACTCACCCAAAATGGCCAGGTACGCAGGGGGACTGGGCTCACTGACATCCTAAGAGTTCTGCAGCACCACAGAGAGAAAATGGCCGCTGGAGACCTCAGAAGAAGCGTGGCCCGCGGAGGAAGCAGCTCAGCGACGCCAGACTGTATTATTGAAAGGCGCGCTGAGCTGAGGGGAGGAGCCGCTAGACAGGGAAGGCTTCCTCCCCTGGCTAGCAATTAACCCCCCGGGATGCCGGCTGCCGCTATAATCCCTGGTGGGCTGTGGACACGCGGGGTATGCCTCCATGGAGGGGGAGCCCGCCGCCACCGCTAGCGCCTCCGGTCTGTCCCCAGAGACCGGAGGCATAAGGCTGCATGTACACGCGGGTCACCGCAAGCGGTGACCACGCGACTTACCTGTCCCCGTCGATCCGGCAGCAGCCCAGGGATTCCTCCAGAGCCCGGCTAGTACAGACTCTGGGGTCCCGCTGCGATCCCCAGATCTGTACTGGCGTCGCAGCGCCGGCGGGGTGTAGGAGCGGCAGCTCAGACGTCCATTGGACAGTCTGATGCTGCCGCTCTGAAGAGTAGTAAAAAAAAAATAATAAAATAAAACTCTTTTAAGCTTAGGGGCTGCTAAGCAGCCCCCCTGCAGTAACGGTGACCCGACTCCGGCCGGGCACCAACTTAAACTGAGGTGCCTCTGGCTGGGGGGCGGGGTTATAGGGAGAGTGGACCCAAGTGCATCCTGGGAGCTAAAAGCTTTAACTGCGTGGTGCCCGGATTTGGTTCCCAACCTATACCCCAAGGTCAACCCTGTGGACCCCCTATGGACCCTGAAGTAGAAACAGGGATATTCTTGAGCAAAACCTGTTTCAGTTTGCCTGCGATTTGAGACTGGGACGGAGGTTCACCTTCCAGCAGGACAATGACCCGAAGCATACTGCTAAAGCAACACTCCAGTGGTTTAAGGGGAAACATTTAAATGAGTTGGAATGGCCTAGTCAAAGCCCAGATCTCAATCCAATTGAGAATCTGTGGTCAGACTTGAAGATTGCTGTTCGCAAGCGGAAACCATGAAACATGAAGGAGCTGGTGCAGTTTTGCCTTGAGGAATGGGTAAAAATCCCAGGGGCAAGATGTGGCAAGCTCATAGAGACTTATCCAAAGCGACTTGCATCTGTATTTGCCGCAAAAGGTGGCTCGACAAAGTACTGACTTTAGGGGGGTGAATAGTTATGCGCGCTGACATTTTCTGTTAAGTTGTCCTAAATTTTGTTTGATTCACAATATAAAAAAGTTGTAGGCATGTTCTGTGAATGAAATGATGCACACCTTCAAACAATCCATTTTAATTCCAGGTTGTGAGGCAACAAAACATGAAAAATGCAAAGAGGGGGGGGGAGGTGAAGACTTTTGCAAGGCACTGTATATTCATAATACATCTTCTACCCAATTAGCACCAGAATATCAGTTTCCAGTGGCTACTGAGAAACAGTTTTTTCTTTTTTGTTTTAAATCAGGTTGTTCAACATGTTGGATTTCACAAATCGATTAGGGCTGTAGATTGCTAGTATATCATCTTCTCCCACACTCCCCGGCCTGGGGGTCCCCATGGGGGTGGTGTTGGGGTCCTTCTATCCCCTGATTACTCATACCCTCGGAACCATCCCTTACATTCTCCACATTTGAAGTTCAAGCTATACGCCTCTTCCAACCAGTACACCTCCAAGTAGCTGTCATTTACTGCCCCCCTGGCTCACTCACTTTCTCTGCTCATACCTTCCCTCTATTATCCTAGGTAACTTCAATATTCCAATTGATATACCCACAGAATCCTCTGCCTCCAAACTCCTCACTTCTTCATTTGGCCTCTCCCAATGGACCTCCTCACCCTCCCATGTGAGTGGGCATTTACTTGATCTGGTATTCACACAACATTTTATTTTTCTTCCTACTCTAATTCCCCATTCCCCCTCTCTGACCATCACCTTCTCTCTTTTAACCTATCCCTCTCTCCTACCCCTCCTCTACCTTCAAAAGCCACCATCACTAAGCGTAACATTGAAGTTATCGACACTGCCTTCTTTTCTTCCCTACTTGACTCACTTCTCTCCCCTATCCTCTCTTTCTCCTGCCCTGAACAAGCTGCTTCCCTATACAATGCCCCCCTTACTTCTGCTCTTGACTCTGTTGCTCCGGCGAACATTACTCACCCACGGAAATCCACACCTCAACCCTGGCATTCCAAATGTACCAAGAAATTGCTCTATTTTGTAGCTCTATTTTTTCATATAATGTGTCCTATGTTCTACCAATTTTATGTTTTAGTTGACCCCTTGAAGGTCAAACGTTGCCCCAACACTACTTCATAACTGATTTCACAATCAAAAGGTAGTTTATGCTAACCCTTCAAAAACTGTGTGTGTATATATTAAACATCTGCATACGATTTTTTATCATCTTTTTTTAGTCCAAATCTATTATAAGCAAATAAATATGTTTATCAATGTGTCAACAATTTTTTAGCACCTGCTATCTTTTTCTATGAACCAAACAGTCCGGGTTTACTATGAGTAATAAGGCATAATTATTTTTTTATAACCATGCTTCCAGTATCATCTGCTTGTGAAGGGCCTTTTTATCAAAGGATTTAATCTATTAACATATTATCCGTAATACCAACTCAAGACCTTTTGCACATTATATTACAGGACGAGATCTTCAGTTTTTATTTCTGTCAAAGTATTTGTGATTATGGCTTAACAGTATTAATATCTATGATAATTTACTCACTTCCTTCCTATCTACTCTATTAACTGATGACAATCTCATTCAGAGTAACTCTCTCATTAAGGGTCCAATGCATTATGTAAGACCCTTAACAGCAGAAGCGAAATAGTGAGTAACGTTGCAGTTACACTGTTGTTTCTAGGGGTTTTACGGCCACTGGATGATCTCTCACCCCTCATTGATGGCCTTTTTGCCAAGTGAGGGGAAGTAGAATTAAGGTGGATTAATCTTCACCCTGACCGTCCTGTTACTTCATTCTAATTAGGTAGCATGTTATACAGACTGGTGTGATTTCTAACAGTGCTATTGAGTTATTATGTGACAATTATGCTGCTTCAGATGTTCACAGTTTGTTTGATGATATAATCATTTCTTTTAATGTGATTATGCTTTATTTTTGAGGTATCGTTTTCTATTTACCACCCACTTTATTATCGAATTATAGGGGTCCTACTATGAGACAGGATACTTCATTAGATTAGCATATATCCTTAGACCTCCCTATTGATTATATTGAGGGTGGATTCATGTTATATGTTATTTGTCTTGTCTTTTGTCCTTTGTCATAGATAATATGAGATATGGTAAGAACTTACCCTTGTTATCTCTATTTCTACGAAGTCCATAGGGTTCCACAGGATACCTTGGGGGTATAGGTGTGACGTCAGTCGCAGGGCACCAAAGAGTTAAGCTTTCAGCCTCCCAGGATGCACTAGGTCCCCCTCCTATACCCCGCCCCCGGGCCAAGGCACCTCAGTTAGTTACCAAGCCATAGGCCGGAGGAGGAGAAGGAAGAGAGAGAACAAAGATCTGGACACATACAAGAATCACATTCTCACCAGAGGGAGACGGAAAACCGGTGACCAGAGCAAAGCCCATCTGCAGCACAGGTGCGACAGGGCGGGAGTCCTGTGGAACCCTATGGACTTCGTAGAAATAGAGATAACAAGAGTAAGTTCTTACCATATCTCATATTTTCTACTTCAGGGTCCATAG
The DNA here is from genome assembly GCA_031769625.1 of Taudactylus pleione. NCBI lineage: Eukaryota > Metazoa > Chordata > Amphibia > Anura > Myobatrachidae > Taudactylus > Taudactylus pleione. Next base: position 15,181,372 of record JAUIMM010000213.1, on the reverse strand, counting down.
GGTATCCACAGGATACCTTGGGGATGTCCCAAAGCAGTATCCTTTAAGGGTGGGGACGCTCCTGTGCAGAAAGGAGAATCCGCCGCCCGAAGGAAGCATCCTGAGAGGCGAAGGTGTCAAACCTGTAATACCTCACGAAGGTATGGACAGAAGACCACGTAGCAGCCTTGCAGATCTGAACTGCCGAGGCACCACGTCGAGCTGCCCACGAAGGACCCACAGACCTAGTGGAATGAGCCTTCAGAGAAGGAGGGACCGGTAGGCCTTCATGAAGATAAGCTTCAGAAATAGCCATACGGATCCAGGCTGCCAAAGTTTGCTTTGAAGCAGGGCAACCCTTTTTACGGAAGCCAAAGAGGACAAACAAAGCGTCCGACTTCCTAAACGAAGAAGTGCGGTCAACATAAGTCCTTAAGGCCCGCACAACATCCAAAGAGGCCTCACCCACGGAAAGACCCGGTGAGTTAAAGGCCGGAACAACTATTTCCTCGTTAATATGAAACTGGGAAACAACTTTGGGAAGAAACTCGGGCCGAGTGCGGAGCACTGCCCTGTTCCCATAAAAAACCAAGAAAGGGGGTCTACAAGAAAGAGCCCCTAACTCAGAAACACGTCTGGCCGAAGCAATGGCCAGAAGGAAAACAGTCTTAGCTGTTAGCCATTTAAGATCCACTGAGCCCAGTGGTTCAAACGGCGGTCCTTGGAGAGCCCTCAGGACCACATCCAAATCCCAAGGCGCCACAGGTGGAACAAAGGGCGGCTGAATGCGGAGAACACCCTGCATAAAGGTGCGCACATCCGGGATTGTAGCAATCCTACGGTGAAACCAGACAGATAGGGCCGAAACCTGTACCTTCAAAGAAGCAAGGCGAAGCCCATGATCTAGTCCCGCTTGCAGGAAGGCGAGAATCCGAGACAGACGAAACTCCCGCGGTGCATAACCTCTCGGTCGACACCACTGGAAGAACGTATGCCACACGCGATGGTATATCCTCGCGGAAGACGGTTTCCGAGCTCGCAACATGGTACGCACCACAGAGCTGGAAAACCCCCGGGACCTCAGCATGGCCGTCTCAACAGCCACGCCGTCAAAGACAGCCGAGTCAGGTCCGGGTGAAGGCAAGGACCCTGAGACAGAAGGTCCGGTCGTAGCGGCAACCGCAGAGGAATGTCCACGGACAGACCCTGAAGGTCTGAGAACCAGTGCCGTCTGGGCCACGCGGGAGCTATCAACAGGAGCGTCCCTCCTTCCTGTTTGAATTTCCGGATTACCCGTGGAAGAAGGGAGACCGGAGGGAACAGGTATGCGAACCGGAACGTCCACCGGACGGACAGAGCATCCACCAGAGACGCCCCTTCGTCTCTTGTGCGAGACCCGTACACCGGCAACTTGTTGTTGTGCCGGGACGCCATGAGGTCGATTTCTGGAAGACCCCACCTGTCCACCAGTAGTTGAAAAACGTCCGGGTGCAGGGACCATTCCCCCGGATGAACGTCCTGGCGACTTAGAAAGTCCGCCTCCCAATTGAGCACTCCCGGGATGAAGACCGCTGATATGGCCGGAAGATTGCGCTCCGCCCAAACCAGGATCCGAGAGACCTCTACGAGAGCCGCCCGACTGCGAGTTCCTCCTTGCCTGTTTATGTAGGCCACGGTGGTAGCGTTGTCCGACTGGACCTGCACCGGGCGACCCTGGAGAAACCGCTGTGCCTGCTGGAGAGCATTGAAGACCGCACGGAGTTCCAAGATATTTATTGGAAGCTCCGCTTCTGTCGGCGTCCACCTGCCCTGGAACAAGTGTGGACCCGAAACTGCTCCCCAGCCCCGAAGACTGGCGTCCGTTGTCAACAGGACCCAATTTGGAACCCAGAACGGACGTCCCTTGTTGAGGTGGGTCGTCTGTAACCACCACGTAAGGGACAGGCGAACCTCCTGGGTGAGCACAATCGTCTGGGACTTCAGAGACTGAGTCAGCCCGTTCCACTTGGACAGGATCAGGTGCTGCAGAGATCTGGAGTGAAACTGGGCGTATTCCACCATGTCGAGCACCGACACCATGGAGCCCAGTAACCTCATCGCCGAGTGTAAGGACACCCGGCGGCTGTGCAGACAACTGCGCACCCTTGACTGTAAAGCAGAGATCTTGTCCTCCGTCACGAAGATCCTTTGCTGTCCCGAGTCCAATAAGGCTCCAAGATGCAGAATCCTCCGAGACGGGATTAGAGTGGACTTCTGCCAGTTGATTAGCCAGCCGTGCCGTTGCAGCAGTGCAATGGTCAGGTCCAAGTGGCGTAACAGGAGCTCTGGAGATCCTGCCACCAATAACAGGTCGTCCAAATACGGCAACATGCGGACTCCCTGCAGCCGCAGAGAAGCCGCCATGACCGCCATCACCTTGGTGAAAACACGTGGTGCTGTTGCCAGGCCAAAAGGTAACGCCCGAAACTGGAAGTGGTCGCTGCTGATTGCGAACCTGAGGAACTGTTGATGGCGCCAAAGAATAGGGACATGCAGGTAAGCGTCCTGTATGTCCAATGACACCAAGTAGTCCCCAGGTTCCAGCGCCAGAATGATGGACCGTAGGGTCTCCATCCGAAACTTCGGGACCCGCAAAGACTTGTTGAGTGCTTTGAGGTTGAGAATCGGACGATATGACCCATTGGGTTTCTGTACCAAAAATAGATTTGAATAGAAACCCTGGCCCCTCTGGGAGAATGGAACCGCCACTATAACTCCAGCCTGGAGCATAGTGTGCAATACCTTCCGCAGCTCCGTAGCCTTGTTCCGGTCTGATGGGAGACCCGTGGTGAAGAAGCGAGCCGGGGGTCTGTGCCGGAAGGAGAGGGCGTATCCGTGAGAAACCACCTCCAGAACCCAAGTGTCTGTCGTAGTGGTCGACCAACACTGGGCGAACTGTAGCAGGCGGCCTCCCACCCTGGGATCCCCCAAAGGGAGGCCCGGACCGTCAGGCCGCAGGCTTGTCATCTGGCTTGGGGGCCGGACGTCTGGTACTCCATGCCTGCTTCCGGGGCTTGACCGATTTCTTAGGGCCAGCCTGTCGAGGAAACGACTGTGGTTTGGGCCTGCCCTGGGCCCTAGATGACCGAAAGGACGATGGTCCCGAACCAGAAGGAGCAGCGGCCGACGGGAGACAGGCAGATTTGGCTGCCGCCAGCGTGGCCACAATCTTATCCAGATCTGGACCGAAGAGAACTTCTCCGGTAAACGGCAACGCTTCCAGACCTTTCTTGGAATCTGCGTCCGCCTTCCAGGATCGCAGCCACAAGGTGCGACGAGCAGCTACCGCTGCTGAAGAAATTCTAGACACCAGAGTACTAATGTCTAGAGCCGCCTCGTTGATGTAGGTGGCCGAATCACGGAGATTGCCAATCAACTCCGCCTGATCGGCCGGACAGTCGGATTCAAAAGAAGCCTCTAATGAATCCGCCCAGCGCTCCATCGCTCTGGCAACCCAGCAAATGGCCATAGCCGGCCGTGCTGCCCCCCCTGCAAGGGAATAAGCGGACTTCAGGCAGATTTCTACCTTGCGGTCCGTAGCATCCTTAAGGGAGGACATGGATGGCATCGGCAATGTGGCACTACGGACAAGACGGGTCACGTGAGAATCCACCTGTGGAGGGGATTCCCACTTCGCAAAATAATTATCCGCGAACGGATAAGCCACCACCAGGCGTCTCTGCGGCTGGTATCTTTTGCCAGGTTGTTTCCACGCCTCCTCTAAATGGTCCACCAACTGACCCGAAAGAGGAAAGACTGTGGCATCGCCCTTCACATCTTTGAAAAAGGCATACTTAGATTTAGCCGCTGGGGGAACTTCGTCCTCAATCACCAAGGCTGTGCGGACCGCCCGAATAAGTCCAGGAATATATACTTTGGACTTAGCATCAGCGTCCTTAGTATGGAGAGGTTCCTGATCGTAAGGATCTAGAATCTCCCCATCATCAGACGTCCCTTCGTCATCCTCATAAGGAGCGGACAGAGACGCCACCGGCCTTTTATGAGACCGCATCACAGACTCCCCTTGCAACACATCCGACAAGTGCTGTACAGAACTCGTCAGGGAGTTAACCCACGCTGGCTCCTGAGAACCCGGGAGCGGGGAAATAGGGAGACTGTGGGGTACCACCAATTGTCGTGGGAACCCCTGCATGGGTGACGACACCACAGACTGCTGGGACAAACCCATCGGAGTAAACGCGGGCTGCGGAGCTAACTGGCCCACTAAAGCTGTTAACGCCTGAGCGAAACAAGCCCAGGGCGGCTCCTGTACCGGTGCTGTAACCGTAATAGGCCGCGCCATGGACAAACACTGCCGGCAAAGGCCCTCCGCGCTACCCTCCCCCTCCGCTAACGGTACTTTGCACGTGGTACACTGTAGCCGGAGGGGAAAATCACTTTCAGACATGATGGCACCACGTATGTGACCTCTCTCACCAATTAAGTATTAAATAGGCGAGAGACCACCCTGCAGCACCGCACCGCAAGGGCTTTAGCAGAAAGAACAGGGACAGTAATAAAGCTGACAGTTTAGATGAAGAAAAGATTACAGGCAGCAGCGCTAGCACAGTCACATACAATGCAGAGAAATAACAATTCCTGCACTAACAGCGCTGATCACTCAACTACACAGACACAGGGCCTGGTAGGACACAGCGCTGCATACACAGACCTGACCACAGCGGAGGAGAGGTATGCGGGGGGACCCAGACCACGATGCTTCCGTCCAGCGCTTCCAGCAGCGTTCACCATGCGTTCTGGAGAAGATGGCCGCCGAGGAGCAGAGAGGAGGCTGGCCTGGGGGAGGAGCGCTGCCACAGGACCAGTCGGCAGCATGCAGAGAGGGCTGTGTGCAGCGGGGGAGGCGCCGGCTGTGAGACAGGGAAGGCGCGCTCCCCTGGCATGCATTTAACCCCTGGGACGCCGCAGCACTACCGCTCTGCTGCGGTCCGCTGTCCCAGGGGGTAGTGGAAGCGCAGGTTGGTCGCCTGGCTCCACGCTGCAGCCAGTCCCCAGGGAGCCCCCTGCCTGGGGACTTAGGACCATGTGATCAGCGGGGACCCACCGCGGGACCCCGCTGCTTACCTCTGTCCCCCTTGAATCCGGCCATGGTCCGGAGCATCTGGGGTCACCGCTAGCTGTGACCCCAGACGCCCACCAGCATCCCCGGATCAGTACCGGCGTTCTGGTACCGGCGGGGTGTAGGGAAGACAGCATGGACGTCAGGACTGACTGTCCATGCTGTACATCCAGTTGTGCAGCCACAGCTGCATGAAGAATAAGCTTCAAGGGCTCTTCTAGCCCCCACTCCAACAGGTGCACCCGACTCCGGCCGGGCACCAAACTAAACTGGGGTGCCTTGGCCCGGGGGCGGGGTATAGGAGGGGGACCTAGTGCATCCTGGGAGGCTGAAAGCTTAACTCTTTGGTGCCCTGCGACTGACGTCACACCTATACCCCCAAGGTATCCTGTGGATACCCTATGGACCCTGAAGTAGAAATATTAGTCTGGATTTATTAAAAGTTATGTTTTAACTACTTTATATTTACTAAGAGTGCTCACAAAATAGAGTTTCTTTTTTCTTCAACTAAGTATTTACTCTAATGAGCACCTCCACTACCCGATATGTTAAATTCTTGATATGAACAGGGAACAGTGGTTATATGTCTGAACATTTACATTTCACTACTATTGGTCAGTGCCTTGATTTTTCCCTTCTTCCCCTTTTTCCCCCCATTTTTTTACCAAATGTACCGGATACCTGCAAAAATGTTCACGAACCGCCGAGCGACAGTGGAGAAGATCATGCTCTCAGGCTGATTTTCTCCATTTTAAATTTCTGCTGTCATCCTACAGTGCTGCCCTTTCCCTCTCTAAACAGTCATATTTCAAGAATCATCACCTCCAAGTCCTCAAATCCCCAGCGTCTCTTTTCCACCTTCAACTCCCTCCTCTGTCCACCCCCTCCTCGCTTTCTGCCACTGACTTTGCTAACTATTTTACATCTAAAATTGATTCCATACGTCAGGACATCATATCCAACCAGTCCCCCCAGCTCTCCACCTCCTCCTTTCCCGGATTACCCCTCCCCATCCACTTTACCAACTTTGACATCCTTCTTGCCTGTATCTGGAGAGGAAGTAATGGCCCTATTACAGTCCCCCCCCTTCCACCTCCCCCTTGACCCCATCCCCTCCCACCTGCTCCACTACCTCTCTCCTTCTGCCTGCTCCCATCTTGCCCACCTCCTTAATCTCTCCCTCTCTTCTGGCACTGTCCCTTCTGCATTCAAGCATGCCCTTGTCTCCTCCATTCTTAAAAAACCTACCCTTGATCCTAACGTTCTCTCTAACTACTGACCCATTTCTCTCCTCCCTTTTGCCTCCAAACTCCTTGAGCGTATTGTTTACAACCACCTCACCACATTTCTTTCCTCCCACTCCCTCCATGACCCTTTCAGTCTGGCTTCCGTTCTCTACACTACACTGAAACTGCCCTCACGAAAGCAAGCAATGAACTCCTTGCTGCCAAATCCAAGGGCCACTATTCCCTACTCATTCTCCTTGACCTCTCTACTGCTTTTGACACTGTGGACAACCCTCTCCTGCTGTATAGCCTTCACTCCCTAGTTCTACGTGACACTGCCCTCTCCTGGCTGTCCTCCTACCTCTCTGACCGTTCTCTCTCTGTTTCCTCTCACGACTCCTCCTCCCCCCCACAGCCTCTTATAGTAGGTGTTCCCCAAGATTCTGTTCTTGGACCTCTCCTATTCTCTTTCTATACGTCCTCTCTAGGTAAACTCATCCACTATTTTGACCTCCATTTTCATCTCTATGCTGATGATACTCAGATCTACCTTTCCTCATCTGATCTCTCCCCCTCTCTACTGACTCGTATCTCCAACTGTCTCTGCCATTTCTTCCTGGATATCCCAGCGATTTCTCAAACTTAATATGTCTAACACTGAGCTGATCGCCTTCCCACCCTCCCACATAATCTCATTTATCACTATTTCTTTATCAATAGATGGCATAACTATCTAATCTAGTCCCAAAGTGTGTTGTCTTGGAGTCATCCTGGACTCTTCCCTCTCCTTCAAAGCACAAAATTCAGAACCTCTCACAGTTCTGTCGTTTCCATCTCAGGAATATTTCCAAGATGACCCCCTTTCTCACTGAGGATGCCACCAAAACCCTCATACATTCACTGGTCATCTCCAGATTGGACTACTGTAACCTCCTCCTATCTGGCCTCCCCAATTCCCATCTCTGTCCTCTCCAGTCTGTCCTCAATGCTGCTGCTCGACTCATTTTCCTCTCTAAACGCTCTACCTCTCCTAAAAGCCCTCCACTGGCTCCCATTCCCTTTCAGAATCCAATTCAAGGTTCTCACACTCACTTACATACACACTCACCTACATAGCCCTCATCCATTCCTCTCCCATTTACATCTTTGATCTCATTTCCCTTCACTCTTCTGTCCGCCCTCTTCGTTCACTTAATACCGCCTTTCATGCCAATTGATTACTTCCTCCCACTCCCGCCTCCAAGATTTTACCTGTGCTGCTCCCCACCTTTGGAACTCCCTCCCTCTCCTCTTCAGACTCTGCATCTCTCTACAATCAAACAAGCTCTTAAGTCCCACTACTTCATTAAAGCCTTCCAGCTCTCATCCTAACTTGCTGCTACATATTCCTTCCTCCCCGCCTACCCCATCTATGTCACTCCTGTTTGTCTGCCCCTCCCTTAAAGAATGTAAGCTCTTTTGAGCAGGGCCCTCTACCCTCTTGTGGTTCTCCCTACTGTATTTCCGTTTATCTCTTACTCCCCACTAGGGCAACTAAAACTTGGCTGCTTATGTGGGTGTAAAGGTCGCTAATATATAGCTGTTTATTATACGTGCCCATGTACTGCATTGTATTGTAAGTCGCTGGTTACTTATTTGTTTATGTACTTTGTAAGGTGCTGCGTAACACTTGTGGCGCCATATAAATAAATTATAAATAATAATAATATGGTAACAATCAACAAATTTGCAGACCGTTACTAGTAAAGGGATGGGCCTTTCAAGACTGGCAGATCTGTATTCACTGAAATCGATCTGCAAATCATTGAAAAAGATCTATAATGTATGGGTGCAGATTGCTAGATTGGGAAAACCTAACATCGGGCTTCAAATCTTCAAATTGTTTATTTGTGGTTTTCTGATTGCTGATGTACAGGGGTCTTAAATTAATCACTGCCCATCTCCCCACTAATATTCTAGACTTTGTTATAAATGAGCTCAGTTTTCACAGGCTGATGTTCTAATGGGCTTGGATGTTCTAATGTGGCTGTGACTACTCTTTTACTGCTGGATCATTGAAATTTTGGTATTTCCTCAAAAACACTTTTCCGTCTCCACAAAGGTCCTAATCTCAGGGATTCCAACATTAGCCTGGGGATTTTCAAAACACCTGCACGGGGCTGCACAAAGCTTCAGGGAAGCTTTTATTAATCTGGCAATTCACCATTCCCTTTTCTAAGGACTGTAGACGTAGAACTGGTAATTAAACCATCCTTTTTTTTTCATATAGAAGAACTTTATTTCCAGAGACATTTCTAACGCTCATTATAAAACCACTCAATACAAAAAGTGTGTTTTTTTATACCCCGAAATTACCTAATTTACGGAAATATATGTATTATACTTTGGTATTTCCTATCTTACTTTTAGAATCTGCATAGTAGTAAATATTTTTCTTTGTTCTATATTCTTACACTAGTTATTTTTGTTATTGTTCTTTGGTAGTGTCTGCACATTGTATTGCACTTTTATTGTTTCTTCTACACAACTAAATTCAGTTTTAAAACTACTGAATATTTTTTCAGTACAATTCTCTAAGGTGACCACAGGGTGGCAGATATGTACCAGTCTATTGAGAGTCTGACTTCCTGATGTTTGTCCATTCTATCTACAGTACACTCCTAACACCACAGGATTTTCCTTAACCATCCTGTAACTGTATAGACTTCCTGATGAACAAATAGCAAACAGCTCCCTATATGGCTTTGAAAAACTAAAGAGCCTAGTGCAACATAAACAATACACTAATATGGGCATATCTCATACCAAAATGAATCCGTTCAACTTGTTTTTTTAAAGGGGCATATCAAAAAGGCATCTATATTCAAGAGTATGCCTCCCACCCTCCCTTTATATGTATTGTGAATGTCAGCAGTGTCCTTAGCCCTCCTGACATTTCATACAGCAGGAATGGATTTCTGTAAGGCAATTTGTTTCCCCCATTGGGGAACTGTCCAGTTTTACAGAGAACCATAAGATCACACAGTAAACCACCAATAGAACAGTATGTGGTATTGTCAATTCATTTAAATTGTTTGTCTTTATTTACAAGTATAAACAGCATAAAATGTTATTAGCCTTGTAACTTTAAAAAAATAGCTGATCTTTAAGTACCAACCCACTGTACTCACTAAACTGCAATCCAGTTCATTTTGGTCAATCCCAGGGACACCAAAATATAATACATGATCTGTGTCAGTAGAACTGCAAATCCACTAGGGCAGGGCTTGACAAATTTTACTAAAATCTATGAGCCAAGATGAAAGTGTAGGAGCCAGACCACCGTCCCCCCCAAAAAATTACAGGAATGAGTGAGGAGCACAGCTCTGTGTGTTATGCAACTGTTATACACACTATACTAGTCCACAAAATGGATACAGTAAAATGGAGGCCCCCTCACTGCTCCAACCCCCGCCCTCCAGTAATAACGGATCACATTTCACATAAAACAATGGTGCCAGAAAGTACAACAAAACCCCCCTCCCATCATGGTCACACCACTATCCCTCTGAAGCCACTCCGCAATCCCTGGCCACGCATAGACCCTACTACCGGAGAGCTCTAGGCAGCCGGAGATGGTACAGACAGCTGGGATGTACACGAGGATCAGCGTAGACTGAGACAGACAGCAGGGATCAGAGCAGGACAGGAGGAGTCAGCACAGGCCGGGACGGACACAGGCACAGCAGTCACCGCAGACGACACTCAGCACATGCACCCCTGTGCATGATATGAACATCGCAATACTATAGGCACGAATCTCCGCCGAAGCTGATGAGGATCTGCTTACTCCCTCACTGCAAACTCTGGTAGCCATGGCGACCTGGCCCCCGGGATTTGTCGAGCCCTGCACTAGGGATCACTTGTCACAGCAGTTACACAGGAAATGTAAAATTTGTCTCTTGCATTCATTGGGGCTTACTGATTTCATGTGTATAGAGGTGGCTATTGTAGTTTGGCAACTTGGAGAAATGGCACTGAAGCCCGGGGTTGATTTCTGAACGCTGCCAAGAGAGGTAATAACAGAAATCACTTTACCATAGTTGGACACGTATATGAGCCTGAGGCAGCTTGCATCTTCCAGGCTTCAATAGCCCTGCCTGTATTTGGTTTGTATATACGTAGTGTTTCATTATACAGTTATTATTACATGTCTTTACAATAAAGATGAGCAATGGTAGAGGGGGGTTAATTCTTCCAACTCTGGACTATGCATGCAGAGGTGGAGATTAGGATTAAATAAATAGTCAGGAGATTATGAAATGTCTGACCTCAATTCCTTAGCCACCTCATTATATTGTTCAGTTTAATCAAGGAAACCCCAAATTGACACTGCAAATATTATGCTATTATAATGAAACAATCAGAGGGTGAAGCAAAGGAATCTAAGTGTCCCTAATGGCAGTCAGGTAAATCCGTGGAGGTCAGGTAATATGTCCCTACACTTTTATCTCCCCTTGGGGAGACCAGCATTTTAGCTAGTAAATAATGCATGGTTTAGGATTGCTTTCCAAATTGGAGCACCCAAGCTGAACATCTCATCACCACATGTCACATTTCTCTGTATTACCTGGTAGGAGTCCAATTTATTAAGAATGGATTTTATGCAAGTTTTTGGAGGTGTTATTTAAAATGATTGTACACTATCTGCTAATCTCCTTTGGGATACCGTATTAACAGGAAGGCCACCAGGACAAGATAGACAGGGAAGCAGAAAAGATGCATGGAAGTGAGAGATGGTTACATGCCAGTTATTTTCCCCACTTCTTAGTAGAACTGCACCCAAAAGAGGAATACAGTGTATGAAGGAAACTGTTCAACATAAGGGATGTACTTTATTCAATTTATTAAGAGCACCAGATAGAATGATCCTTCCCATTGAAGCTTGTTGTTTTTAAGGGGTTGTAGAGATCAGACCGGCAGACGGCATGCCGCCGATCTGAATCCCTACGCTGAAAGTCTGACACAGGACTTAAGATAGTGAGGTTTAGGTGGCATAGCGGTGTTACCGTTTGGGTTAGGCACCCCTGGGGTGGGGTTAGGCACTAACGGGGAAGGTTAGGGTGCAGGGTAGGTAGGGTTAGGGGGAGAAGGGCAAGTATACTTGCCAACCCCTGTCGAGATACCAACCATTGGGATGCCGCTGTAAGTATTTTGACAGGAGGCATCCTGATAGCCGGGATTACATATAGATTCCGTTTTTAAGTGTTGGGTGACACTTTTGGATATTTTTGTGTTAGCAGCTCCTACTGCACTGTACAGGTTGAGTCTCCTATATCCAAAATGCTTGGGACCAGGGGTATTTTGGATAACGTAATATTGTCAGTGAAAGGCCAGCTGGCTGAGAAGTGTTTTAGGAGTCGAATACAGAACAATTAGTAAACTCCTTAGATAGCTAGTAAAGAGGTCTGTTGCACCTATATTTAGGAGCCCAGTATATCTCCTATAACCAAACTAATTTTTGACACTCCTCATGTAACAATCTTTTAGTATGCTAAATTCCCCCAAAATCTTTATGCAGTTTTATTCCCACCCTTTAGCACTGCAGGACAGATTTAGAGGTGAATGCAAATCCTGTCATGACTTCGATTCCATACGAATCGAATTCCATACGATTTCCATTCGATTCCAATCGCAATTGTTCTGCGAAATAGGACAAACAGTAAAAGTGTTTGAAAAAGGAAATTATAGCTGTACAAAATAGATAATTTAGCAGTACATTCTTTCACATACTAGTTTATTTTTTACTTCTGACTCCAGAGAGAATTTATAAGTAGATTTAAAAATATTGTACAACCATAATAAAGGACATTTTTGGTATGTTTGCATGTATGCTTAAAACTCAATAAATTAGTCAGAACAAAATGGCCTCTACTGTGGTGGCCTGTATGTTGACAATTTAAAGGTACTAAACTTGAAACACCTGCAGGAATGGCAAACTATAGAATAGTAAATTACTGCTCGGCCCCACTGCCAGATTTGTCCAGAAACACACACGTTGCCAAATCTGAAAGTGAACATTAGGGAGCTATTAGCATAGTCAGACTATATTGCATATACAATCTGACTTTACCATCAGATGCTTATCACTATTTCTGTTCTTTTTTTTTAGGCTCTCAGCTCCGCAATCTGCAGCCATATGAAGGCCTAATTAGCTATCTAAACCTAACAGCACCTTTTCTGAAGCAGTTTCTCCTTTTACCAGGAAGTTATCAAGCTGCTTCAAATACAGGAGGTGTGTTGTTCTGTGACAGACATTAGTATAGATTGCACATAGAGCATTAATTGGCTCCCATTACCAGGGCTCTCTCTAACCATCACACATTCACATATACACTTGCCATTCTTATGTATGATTTGTTTTATATATCATTAGTTATACCAACTGTCTGCTGCTGGGGAGTCTTTTGATGCAATACAAATAAACTATTTGTAATGTGATTAGACATATCCCCTAGAGGCATAGTAGCTAATATTTTATATATCCCCTTACATAACGAACTAAAAAACTAAATGCATAGACAGATGGTTCTAGCACATATACTGAAAAAAATGTTTAGCTGACAATATCGGGCACTAATTGATAGCTGCGATCGGCAAAAAACAGGGATTTTGCACCATTGTCCCCGTTTTTCGCCATTGTTTTTTTTCACTCTATCCCGTTATTTTGGTCGAAATAATAAGACAGTTCTCCCAAAAACACATAGGACCTGCGATAAGCTTGCAAACCAATGTGTTTTCGCCATTTAGGTGGTGAAAAATGTAATTTATTGTGGATTATTTTTAAGGACACACACATCAAGTCCCGAAAAACATCCACGATAAGTGCCAGGGTCGGCGGGCACTTTGTGGCTAATTGGATAACCCCGCTGCAATCAATCCGCCGAGATCAATTAGCAGCACTACTTTAGCGTTGCTAATTGGATACCCCCTAATGATTGATGGACTGTCTAGTATAGCTAACAATAACACAAATTGGTAAGATCCTTTTCGTTTTATAAAGACAAATTCATTGTTCTATACAAATATTGCACTGGCTCATGAAAAGAAATGAAGTATTTTAGATTACAAATTTTTGCACAGCACTCTGTGTATTATGTATGTCTTGGGAGCATTGGGCTCAGTTTTTTAATTTTATAGATATATAAAATTAGGAGACATAAAAAAACATTCTGACCTTTTTTCTTCTTTGTAGCTGCATCACCAGAACTACCTCCTGAGCTATTCTGCGAGCCATGTTCCAATGAACCAGACCTGGAAACAAATTTGCACGAAAATGAACAATAGAAAAACAAAACCAACAAGCAAGCTTATGTTGTGGTGCGTCACCAGCCACATTTCAGATTAGGACTGGGCACCAACTAGTATTTTTGCAAGGCTTGGCAAATATGGTAAGAAGTCCTAGCCTGCACAAATTGTGTAATCAGATGAAGCTGCATCTCTAAACTCTACTGAGAAATCTTTTTGCTATGGTCTAAAACGGGATGAAGTTAGATTCCTAGCAGACGGGATCCTGGATGCCGATATATCGACTCTGGAATCCCGCCGACATCCTGAAAAAGATCAGGATACGATTGTCAAGAGCCGGGTAAGTATACTACTTAGTCCAGGGATAGGGGGTTAGGATTAGGCACCCCCGGGGGAAAATTAGGCTTAGGCACCCCCTGGGGAGAAATAGGCTACAAAAAGGGGGGTTAGGCACCCCTCGGGACAATTGGGTTTAGGGTGTGGGAAGGGGGGCTTAGGCACCAACGGGTGGAGGTTAGGCACCACTAAAGAAGGGTTAGGGGGGAAACAGGGGAGGGTTAAGTTACGGACCCCAGTTGGCATTGCAAATCTTCGGCCTTCCGGCATTGGTATGAGAACTGGCGGCTATTCAGCCGTCAGTATTTCATACCGATTCCGTCTAAAATAAATATAATTTAATCCTTAATGTAGGTGGGTTGTTGATAAAGCCATAACTGATTTATCCAAGTCCCCATTTCATTTATGCACATTTTTTTAATTAAATTCTTTGAATTGTCATCTGTTTTATATTCATAGTTTTCTTTCAATAACATTTTATGATTAAAAAAAAAAAAAAAATCTTTCAGTCTTGTGTAGGGGTTTCAACAGTATTTGACCTATAATCAATAACAAGACTAAAGAGCAATAAAAGGGCGGTATTCAATTGTTTTAGCATGCCCAATCTCCTGTCTAAAGTGACAGGAGATCTCTGGGCGCTATTCAATTGATGTCGATTATCGCGCCCATAGAGATCAGGTTTAGCCACATAAAACGGCTACCCCCGACCAAAGTGCTGGGTGCGATCGCGAAAAGTGCTGTCTGGGCGCCTAAACTGGTCACTTTTCGTCCATTTCAGTTCGCAACCCCAGGGGTGCGAGCTGAAATGATGCACCGGCAGCTGATCGCGCCCTACAGGAGCAACAATTATATAGCTCCGTCAGGCGCGAAGGGGGTTAAGAAACAACTGAATACCGCCCAAACAATCTAATTAATTCAGTAATATATGTGGATCTGTATATGTAATTTCATAAAAAGGAAATAAGAAAAGTCATAAATAACGCATCACATGAATCAATGAAAGGCCAGTAAAGATCATACGAGTATAGCATGTAAGCTCCTATATGCTTCTCCTAACACTACTTTCATCTACTTCTTAGTCTCCACTAGGGCACCTAACACTTGGTTGCTTTGCTCTGTTGCTTATCTGGGTGTTATGGTCGCGAATGTAGCAATGTATATTATCCTTTTCCTGTATTGTATTGTACTGTAAGTCAACCTATTTGCCTATGTACTTTGTAAGGCGCTGCGGAACACTTGTGCCGCCATATAAATAAATGATAGTAATATAGCAATAGAATTTGGAGGATCAGTATCACAATCTATTAAGGGAATTAAATTGTTAACACCCTCCTGAGGTAGCGAGCAGAAATGTGCAATACGTCTGTGGTTTGTAAGCCCAAACTGCAGTGTTTAGCCGTTTTACATGGCTAAACCCGGTCTACTTAATGGGCAACCAAAAACTATTGTGGGTCCTCTTCTATTGGGACACATACAAGGCTTGGCTGGATATTAATAACTAGGCAACTCCTCCTCCTCTCATTAAATTCCCTTTTGGGACTACCCAGCATTCCCTCTTTCAATAGACAACTCATAGCCTATAAAACATGGTTCTACAAAGGAATTATGAAAATAAAATGTCCAGACGGCCATGTTCTCTCCTTTTTAATGGACGAACATTAGTTAGCGCGGTGAAATCAATTGAATGGCCCCCTGTATGTACACTATAGTATGTACAGTATAAGCGTATGTCCAATAGTATCAATTATAGAAATTCAATTAGGACAATCAGATGAGAATATAGATATTGAAATGAAAAATGTACAATGAAGGTGAATGTGGAATATACAATGGGAGTCTCATCTGGGTGTTAGCAAAATTGCAGAGCTGTATGTGTCCACGGATGACTCCAAATTACATAGAAATGGTCCGATGATCACTACTTAGGATGGAATAGGTAGATATCCAAAGTCCAATAAATGGTGAACCTCCGAACGATTTGTAAACCCTGCTTGATGTGTTTTGTTGCATAAAGGCAAGCAGATTTTCAGAAACATGTGGTGACCTTTAGATGGAAAAACCTATATCCCTGTGTAATTGAGACTTGAATCATTCACATTACAGTCTGTTTCATGTCTTACAGATTCTCAGTAGTTTCAAAATGTCTTGGTACTCGGGATGCAGTTTATAGACCAGCAGACTAAATGCCGCCGGTCTATATCCCGACGAGAGAAGCCCGACAGGGGACTTCAGATAGGCATCAAAATACCGACACCTATCTGAATCCCGACGCCGGAACGCTGACAGCCCGAACGAGGTAAGTCCAGGGCGTCCTTAGCTTCAGCCACGAGGGGTTAGGTTTAGGGACTGCAGCGGGGTTAGGTTTTGGGAGAGGTTAGGCACCCCCCCCTCCCACAGAGGGTTAGGTTTAGGCTAGGCACTCCTGGGGGGTACTTAGGGTTAGGCACCACCCTGGTGGGAGTTTTAGGGTTAGGCACCCCTACGGTAGGGTTAGGAGGCAGGGAAGTAAGAAAATACATTTCAGATCAAATTATTGACATACTTCTTCTTTCTGCACAAACAAAAAATTTAATTTAGAATTTATTCTGTAACAGGGATTTCCGTTAAGATGCAATGAGACATCTAATTGCAAATAAGATCGACAGTTACTTTTCGCTGAGGCTTAACTAGGGTGGGGATGGGCCAATTCAGAAGACACTGACCGTTATTTTGCCTCAACATTAAATATTCTGTTTCATGACAGGTTACAGTGAAAAGGGGGCAATCCCACCATACACCGCAGTTTTGTCTGTGGTGGAATAGTAGCAGCTTGCATGTAATCTGCTTGGTACCATATTCCATCTATACAATACATTCAATTGTTTTCAGCACCACGATAATTAATGAAGGCCGACAGAGCAATTCAACTGTTTTTAGGCGCCCATTAATTATCACGCTTGTTGCGCTCTAGGGCAAATCACTGACTTTTTGCATATTTCTACCTGCCACCTCTAGAGGCTGCAAGCAGAAACGTGAGCAGCCGCAGCATTTGCACACGGACACCCACTAATTAGCGTGTTGCATAAACCATTTGAATTCCTCACTAAGGGGGAATTCAATTGTTTTTTCTCACCCAATCTCCCGCCTAAAGTGATGAGATCAGGGGGCGATATTCAATTGTTTTGAGGGCCCATGCCTTTTTGCACATGTCGCGCCCAATTAGATTGGATTTACCCGCGTAAAGGGGTTAAACCATTCTAAAGTCCTTGCTAGCGCGCTCAAACAGCAGTTTGGGTGCCTTAAACCAGGACTTTTCTCTGATTTCTGCTAGTCACCTCAGGGGGGCGGCAGAAAATAACTGAATTCCCCCCGTGAGAATTTAGATTAATAACAAAACAAATAAAACTAGTCCTGGCTAACACTAATTTTTGACCAATCCACAAAGGAGATTTATTTTCCTAGGTCCTCTTTCCATTTCAACATATTTTCCGTTACACTCTGGGAATGGTGACAGCAATCTGTAGAATAAAGAGGTATCAGTTTTTTGGGTATCCCAATTTACACACAAACACTCAAATAAGGTCATGGGTTAAAATCCTTCAGTTGGTATGACAGAGAGAATGAGACAATGGATTAAGAACAAGATGAGACGGTGAAAATGTAAATGCTCATTAGAACATGTATGGATAGGACCACTCTTGCTTTATGTACTGTTAATAATTAACAGCTAAGGTGCATCCTGCTATGCACATCCCAGGCATCTGTCTAGGCACAGCACAAGGGTATCTTACTGGGCATTTTAATTGGCATATTACACTGTGTTTGGCAAGTTGCACTGTTTATGTATTGCTTAGCATGTTACTCTTTTGTATATTGTATGCATATTGCTTGACTTATTAGATGTCTGTGGGGATTAAAATTTGCTATTATATAATGTTGTGTACTATATATTATCTAATATATTACCTGATTGTTGGGAATATTGCTATCCTGTCATGGGGCTGTACATTTTAGGTATGAAGTGGTTAGGGTTAGAACCTGTAGAATGAGAGTTTTAGGTTTGTATGCAAGTGTCTTCTTGTATGCATACTACATTGCACACTGTTTATTTTTGATGTTCCTCATGTACGACCACTAGGGGTCATATTCAATTAGAAGCGAAAAGTCCGTTAATTATCGCCGATGTCTTTTTCGCCATTTTCACTTTTCCCCATACTCAATTTCAAAGACTTTTCACAGGCGTGAAGTCTTTGTCAAAAAAAAAAGGGGGATGACTTTTCACCATAGGTGGTGAAAAAAAGTGCAGAATTGGGGTTTTGGGGTGCAAACTTTATAAAAGTACTCTGTAGCCCTTGGAATGTCCCCTTAAAGTTATCTGTGTCTAAAAAATTTTAAAATTTCAATAGGACAAACCAAAAAAATGTGGTTTGTTTTCTGAGCGAAAAAAAAAAAAAGTTGGGGGACAAACTTAAAAACTAGCGAAATAGACTCAAGAGGGATCCCCAAGTATGCGGCAGGTGTTTTTTAGAATGCGGTTGGTTGCAGCAGGTGGATTTTTGAAGAATTTTAACTTAACTTTAGGGACTTAAAAAAGGCTTGTACCCATTTTCATGTACCCCAAATTTGATGGATTAGTTTTATTTATTTATTTTTTTTAATTTGGCTAAATGCTATTCTTCACCACTTCTTTAAAGATGCATTAATGCACCTGCCGACACCGTTTAAAAACCCTAAATACCTTTAGCAGGGCTTTACATGGGTACCCATAGTGATCCCCATGTTAGTACATCTTTTGGGGGGTGACAGGCTGATTTCCTAAAAAGTTACAGGACTTTTCGCTACTTACCTTTCTGACGAATCCTTAGTTTTTTCCGAATCCTAATTGAATACAGGGATACGCTGGCACACGCCCGATACTTTATCCCCAGGAAAACCTGCGATGATGGCGAAAAGTCCGACCTCTGACTTTTCGCCTCTACTTGAATATGGCCTAGGTCTTCATTGGCAGAATACAAGGACTGTTGCAACTGCTGTCTGCACTTACCCCCTCTCTATCCTCAGCACTGCTACACTTACTCCCCTCTACCCCCAACTTCTCCCTGCCTTTACCCCCAGCTCTACCCCAACTGCTGCTTGCCTTTAACCCCCTCTACCCCACCTGCTACCTGCCCACAGCACTGTCCCAACTGCTGCCTGCCGTCATAAAATGTGATAGGACCCAGAAACAGTTGAGTAGGACCCCAGTTTAAATTTTTTTTTCGCTCAACGATATCACTGAAAAATACATTAAAACTGATGTAATTATTGCAATATTTGTCAGTGTTTTCAGTGGCTAACAAGTCTTTGCTTCCAGGGGAATTATACAAATGGCTAAAGTGGTTTTATTGAGCCGCTTGCTAACATTTTTAAGTTTTACATGATGGGATTTTTCATGCCAGATTTTTGATTGATTGTGGGTGGAAATAGCTGAAGCGATCACTGGAAATGAAAGCGCAAAGGAAAAGTATGACATTTTGAGAATGTGCATTTTGACTGCAATTGTTCATTCAATACACTCCTAAAAATCCTCTCAAATAACCTTGTATAGAGCTGGAAAGTTTTCCTTATAGAGGGGAGACTGAATCTGTGATTACTACCTTCAGATATTTCAAGACTTTACTGTTCTATCAAAGGGTAGTTAAGGGATATCAGTTTCTAAATCGGAAGAGAAATTCCTACAGCCAAGGCCTGCGATTTATCTTAGCTGAAAAAACAGCAAATAGCTCAAGGTCTCTGAATAGGTTAGCTAGGCATAACATGCCTATTACTTATCGCGGATTTCTGCTCACAGCCACCACCACAGTTGTGAGCAGAAATCCGACCAAAGAAGGGCTTTTGGGTGCCTCACCCTTATCACACCCAGCTTTTAGACAGGATTAGCCGCTTTATGCAGTTTGGGCACGACATCTACAATAAGTGATCGGCACCCAGCAGCACACACCTGAAGATTGACTGTCGCTTCAGACGGGAGCTGTGGGCATGAGAAAACAATTGAATTCCCTCCTAGGGATGCTAAGGGATTCCCATACATAGGGTCGGCAACAGAAATTTTGGGGCCTGGCACACTCATGTTTTTGGGACCCCCTATCACCTCCCAGTAGGTACATGCAAGTCGAACATTGGCTCATCCCCTGTATCTCTCCAGAATCATCCTCACATGTGTCTCTCCAGCGACATCCCTGTCTCCGGCCTCATCCCCCTCTATCTCTGTCATTTTACAGGCTGTGTTTGAAAAAATGAGTTAGGAGCTGATTGACTGATGATTTATCCTTCTCCATTTTAACTGTCTCCAAGGCTTAAGGCCCCCATACATCAGCAATTGATTGCAGCAATTCTGCAATCGATTGTGTATAAAAATCTTTCCCTTTTTTAATCGATTGCAGAATTGCCACAATCAATTGCTGATGTATGGGGGACTTTAGTGAATAGACCCCCAGGTTTTAAGGATATCCATGCTTGACCACAGGTGACTTAATTAGTGCCTCAGCAATTTTATTTAACCACCTGTGCTCAACTATGGAGATCTCAAAAACCTGGACTGTTGGGGTGCCTTGAGAACAGTATTTGTAACATTTGGATTAGACTGCACTAATTGTTAAGAGGTAATAAGTTTGTAGTAAATGGAAATAGAAACAAAAATATGAGATATGGTAAGAACTTACCTTTGTTATCTCTATTTCTACGAAGTCCATAGGGTACCTGGACGACAGAGGTCGTCCAGGTACGGCAACATGCGGACTCCCTGCAGCCGCAGGGAAGCTGCCATGACCACCATAACTTTGGTGAACACACGTGGTGCTGTCGCCAGCCCAAAAGGTAACGCCCGGAACTGGAAGTGATCGTTGCGGATTGCAAACCTGAGGAACTGTTGATGGCGTAAAAGAATAGGCACATGCAGGTAAGCGTCCTGTATGTCCAACGACACCATGTAATCCCCAGGTTCCAGCGCCAGAATGTTGGACCGTAGGGTCTCCATCCGAAACCTCGGCACCCGCAAGGACTTGTTGAGTGCTTTGAGGTTGAGGATCGG
Source organism: Taudactylus pleione (assembly GCA_031769625.1). Classification (NCBI taxonomy): domain Eukaryota; kingdom Metazoa; phylum Chordata; class Amphibia; order Anura; family Myobatrachidae; genus Taudactylus; species Taudactylus pleione. Next base: position 15,160,377 of record JAUIMM010000213.1, on the reverse strand, counting down.
ACGGTACGACCCATTGGGTTTCTGCAGCAAAAACAGATTGGAATAGAAACCCTGGCCCCTCTGGGAGAATGGAACAGGCACTATAACATACAGCCTGGAGCATAGTGTGCAAAACCTTCCGCAGTTCCATGGCTTTGTTCCGGTCTGATGGAAGACCCGTGGTGAAGAATAGGGACGGGGGCCTGTGCCGGAAGGAGAGGGCATATCCCGTGAGAAACCACCTCGTGAACCCAAGTGTCTGTCCTGGTAACCGACCAACACTGGGCGAACTGCAGCAGGCGGCCTCCCCCCCCCCCCCCCCCCCCGCAAGGGAATAAACGGACTTTAGGCAGATCTCCACCTTACGGTCCGTAGCATCCTTCAAGGAGAACATGGAGGGCATGGGCAATGTGGCACTTCGGACTAGGCGTGTCACATGAGAATCCACCTGTGGAGGGGATTCCCACTTAGAAAAATAATTGTCCGCAAACGGATAAGCCACCGTCAAGCGTCTCTGAGGCTGATACCGTTTGCCAGGGTGTTTCCACGCCTCCTCTAAATGGTCTACTAACTGACCCGAAAGAGGAAACACTGTGGCGTCACCCTTAATATCCTTAGAAAAGGCATATTTTGACTTGGATACCGAAGGATCTTCATCCTCAATCACTAAAGCCATGCGGACTGCCCAAATAAGTCCAGGAATATAAACCTTGGACTTAGCGTCCGACTCTTTAGAACGGAGAGGTTCTTGGTCAGAAAGATCCAGAATCTCCCCATCATCGGTCGTCATCCTCATAAGGAGCAGACACCACCGGCCGCTTATGTGGCCTCAACACAGACTCCCCTTGTAACACATCCGACAAATGCTGTACAGAACTTGTCAGTGAATTAACCCACGCAGGCTCCTGAGAGACCTGAGGAGGGGAAATAGGGAGACTGTGGGGTACCATCAATTGTCTCGGGAAACCCTGCATGGGTGACGACACCACTGACTGCTGGGACAATCCCATCTGTGGGAACGCAGGCTGCGGAGCTAACTGGCACACGAGGGTTGTAAGCGCTTTGGCGAAACAAGCCCAGGGCGGCTCCTGTACTGGAGCCGTGACAGTAATTGGCCGCGCCAATAAATAACCTATTGGTACCTTGCATGTAGTACAAATAAGCTGGAGAGGAAAGTCACTCTCAGACATGATGGTAAGTATGTGACCCCTCTCACTGATACTTGTTAAAATAGTGGGAGAACCACCCTGCAATCACCGCACCGCAAGGGCTTTAGCAGAAGAAGAGCAGGGACAGTGAAATGGCTGACAGTAGAAAGTGAAAGTACAGGCAGCAGACGCTAGCAGAAGTCACATACAATGCAAAGAAATCAATTCCTGCACTATCAGCGCTGATCCTCAACTACGCAGACACAGAGCCTGGTAGGACACAGCGCTGCATACACAGACCTGTAACCAATGGAGGAGAGGTATGCCGGGGGACCCTGACCGCGATGCCACCGATCATCAGCGTCCAGCAACGCTCACCATGCTAGCAAAAGATGGCCACCGAGGAGCAGAGAGGAGGCCGGCCTGGGGGAGGAGCGCTGCCACAGGGCCAGTCAGCAGATGCAGAGAGGGCTGTGTGCAGCGGGGGAGGCGCCGGCTGTGTACAGGGAAGGCGCGCTCCCCTGGCATGCAATTAACCCCTGGGAAGCCGCAGCGCTACTGCTCAGCCGCGGTCCGCTGTCCCAGGGGGGTAGTGGAAGCGCAGGTTAGTTACCTGGCTCCACGCTGCAGCCAGTCTCCAGGGAGCCCCCTGCCTGGGGACTCTGGACCATGTACTCAGCAGGGACCCACCGCGGGACCCCGCTGCTTACCTGCTGCCCCCTTGAATCCGGCCATGGTCCGAAACATCTGGGGTCACCGCTAGCTGTGACCCCAGATGCTTACCAGCATCCCCAGATCAGTACCGGCGTTCTGGTACCGGCGGGGGTGTAGGGAAGACAGCATGGACGTCAGCCTTGACTGTCCATGCTGTACTTCCAGATGAGCAGCCACAGCTGCTTGTGAAGAAACTTCAGGGGCTAATCTTAGCCCCCATCTAAACAGGTGCATCCGACTCCAAGCCGGGCACCAACGAAACTGAGATGCCTTGGCTCGGGGGCGGGGTATAGGAGGGGGACCCTAGTGCATCCTGGGAGGCTGAAAACTTTAACTCTATGGTGCCCGATGCCTGATGTCATCACATATACCCCCAAGGTATCCTGTGGATACCCTATGGACCCTGATGTAGAAATTATGCTTATCGGTAGTGCATAAGAGATGGCTTCTCTTGTTAAACAAAATAATTGAATGAATAAGATAAGGTAAATACATATAGATAAAATATACACAAGGAACAATAAAAACATACAATGTAGCTTGAATATAATACAATGTTGCTAAATGCACATTGGATAGTATTTATTACTGCAGCTGTCAAAATATACTAATAAAGTAGTGTTCCCAATAGGCTGTTTTAGCGGGATGCCACTCCCTGCCTGATTTTAAAGGGGCAAAATGTGCCCTGCCCTTTTAGCAGCGCCCTGCTAAAACAACCTGCCCTGTGCCTTTCCACCTGCAGTGTCCCGTGGTGGGAAAAGCTGCTGTAAGCTATCTTTCACCGTGAGGGGAGAGCTTGGGGGCAGCCCAGCACCTCCGTAAGTGCTGGGCACGCCATCAAGTGTGACCCTTTGTGACATTCCATCCCCCGCCCCCCCCTCGGCCACACACCTTTACAGGAGCACTCCGTGCCTGGACCGTCCACACCCTGCCATTTACACTGTCTAGCGGGAACACTAATAAAGAGAGGTTTTCAATTCAGCAGGAGTTGAATAGAACTGGGAGGGAGCCGGCCGCGAGGCAGTATTCCTCGCGGCCACACTTTAGTCATGAGAACCGGCATTCTCCGACTAAACTTCTAACTGTCGGACTAAACAGCACGCTGGTTTAGCTCTGGGAGATCCCTCCCGGCTCTATCAACAGTGCACTGAATTGAATTCCTCCCAGTTTCTTAATATCAAGGTGAAAACAATACAAAGTTTAATTAACCGGCAAGACAATGTCCAGAGATAAGGGGGACCACCTACAACAGAGGTCCCAAACTTGTCATTGTAGTCCAGGTATTAAGGATAACCATGCTTGAGTCCAGATGGTTAAATCAAATTGACTGAGGTACTAATTGAGCCACCTTTGCTCAAGTATGGATATCCTTGAAATGTGGACCCTCTGACCTACACGATTCAGACTCTGGGTCCCAAAAATCTCAGCCTTTAACGTTAAGTGCTAGTGTGAGTGCCTGTGTATCCGGTACTTGTTATCCGGACATAGGTTGCCTGAGTGGCAATAAGGTGCTGTCACTTGCTATGTTGACTGGGCTAGCAGCCAGCTTTTTAGACTCACAGTAACTGTGAATACACTAATACTAATTGCATACACATTATTCAACTAAGCGTTGGTAAGAGGGGTGTTCCTTTGTGAACACTCCACTATAATGTTTGCAATTCTTCTTGGGAGCCTCATTTAATTTAAAAGGGTTATGCCTCTAACGAATTGTAACTATGAGGCAAACTCTATATTAACTGGTCTCTTACTTGTTCTCAGTGCTCCTCTGTATACCTGCTGTCCAATATCTGTTATTTCTTCACATATCTTATTCATGGCTAACTGATGGAAAATAAATTTTCAATCAGATTCATTATCAATATTTACAGACTCCCTATGCCAGGAGTAGGCAACATGCAGCACTCCAGCAGCTGTGGAAATACATCCACATTAACCTACTCATCCACAGCAAAACTCAGGTAGGGCATGCTGGGATGTGTAGTTCCACAGCTGCTAACGTGCCACGTTACCTACCCCTGCCCTAACCTACAGTAAATCTACAGCCAACCTGTGATTACTTGCCGCTTTTTCAAGAAGAATTGGCAGATAGATCAGCAGATGATGGTTGTGCATACATATTGTTCACTCTAGGTCCGGCGCTGGACCTAGAGAAAGAGCACATCTGCCGAAAAGGGGGAGTGGCCAAGGAAAAAGGGACGGGTCTTTAAGATGTACCCCCTTTTCGTCACTCATGGGGGCATGCCCAGCACTTATGGACATGCTGGGTTACCCCCAAGCGCTGCTGTCAGTGTGAATGGATGTTGGGCGCATGCGCCCGACATACTTTCACCGGCGGTGACTGTTACACCGCAGTTTTCCCTACCCACAGCAACCCGCGGGTGGGACAGCACCCACAGGCTGTTTCAGCGGGGCACCACGCCGGAGGGCAGGCTGCTGTTTGCCTTTTAGAAATAGGGCAGGGTGCGGTGCCCCACTAAAACAGCCTAGCGGGAACACTAATACACACTGAGCAACCATCACTGCCTCTGGTCGCGGGTCCTGCTGCGACCCCCTCCACGCCGGCCTCTGCAGCAAGTGTATGGGAAGTTGGCTGACCGCCCATATACACAGCACGATGAGCAGATATATCTGCCACTAGTTGTGCTGCACAGCCGACATGATATGTCTGTGAACAACGTCGTTAAGAAATATCGTTTGTACACATTGGTCGACGTGCACGATATATTGGCCGTTCAATTGAAGGGTCGAAATGTCGGCCAGTGTGTACCCAGTATAACAGAGCCAATTGTATGCTCTAGACATCTGTCACTTACAACTAAATGACATCTATTGTGCTACCAATCATCATTCTGATTAGTGTAAGTGTGCGGCTAATCAAGACCATACGATTAGATAGATTACATGGGTAATAAAAACAATTAAATACATTTATCATCACCCCACGTTCTCTCCTGACATACCTTTATTAACACTATATATATATATATATATATATACACCCTTTTAATCTCTTTCATTTATAAAAACCAGTGGCTCAATGTATAATTTCATGGGTATTGAGTGACTGTTTATTCTTAAGGTGCATACACACGGTATGATATATATGAACGATATCGTTCATTTTTATGCAGTGAACGTCCAAAAATGCATGTTCCCGCATGTACGATAACGATATCTATCATCGTTTGTACATGCAGGCCAATCTGGACGATATTGTCAACTTTGCCTGTTAAGAGATGTGGCAGGATGACTTCACTGAAAGATATCTTTCAAGTCATTGGTGGTACAGATCGTTCAGTGTGTACCCAGCATTAGAATTGTTGGAACTCCTGCAACTCACTGATATTTTATTCCAAATTGTCACCCGGTATGTAGTGCATCCAATATTTTTGCAGCATTCTATGTATAGCAAGCAATTATTTCCATACAGTATGTTCCAACAAATCTAATTTGATTTCCCAACATTTTTTTTTTTACTGCTTGATGGAAAAATAATGGTTTCTCAGTTTTTTACTGCCCTATATTGTCAGCTCACTAACATTTGCTCTTGCTATTAGCCATTGCTTGAGATCAATAGGTACTCACTTCAAATTTCACACCATCCAAACAATTTTGTTTGACTCCCCCTTTGGCTTTTACAGTTGCAGGTAATTGGACATTTTCAGACAATAAAATGCTGTTACTAATTCCTTCTGAAAAACATCTGTTGATAGGCTCCCCATCTGTCATCAAATAGTCAAGTTGACTCCGTGCTTGTTTCAAAGGTCAATCTTAAATTCAAACCATTTATAAACAAACTTTATAAACGTTAATGAAAAAAAGGTAATTTTTAGTCATTATAATTTCCAATAAGTTTAGGAAGAAAATAATGAATGCATTATGGGCTTCCAATTTCAGAAAATATTTTACATATTTAATGACAGTTTTGTGAAGTATTCTGGTACACAACAGAATATATCATAGAACAGGATAGTAAGCAGAATATCCATATGGTCAAAAAAGTGTTTGAATTTAAAGATAGACTTTGCATGCCAGACACAATTGGGGCAAGTCAATTAGAGGCGGGACTTACTGCGGGGCTTTTAGCTCCCAGTGCCTACAGCTATTCAATTATTTTCCAAGGCAAACCATAGCTCCTGGGTTAAGTGATTGGAGCTATGCAATTACAGTATGCGGTAACATTGCGACTTGCACCGAAAGCACCAGTTAAAGCAGATTTCTGTTCACACCTCAGAAGTGCACCCTCAGGGCTAGTTACGGGCTTACTGCGGGCAGTAATTGAATAGCTCCAGGCACTTAACCCGGGAGCTAAAAAATTTTCAGTTTCTGCGTTATAACGATGAACGATTATCGTTCATGCTCATTCCCGTTTGTAGTTCATTCTGACTGACCAACTGAACGATTTTCATTAAGGAAAGTTACAAAATCGTTTGTAGTTCAAAAAATCATTCATTACACTTTGAAAAATCTGACAGAAAATTGTTCATAAAATCGTTGGTAACAAAATCGTTGTGTGTGTATGCAGCTAAAGATGCAAACAAGGGGCCTGATTCAGCTTCAGACGGAATTGAAAGGCCCCAAGACAAGATGGAGTACAGAGGAAGCGAAGGGTAGGGTACAGCGACTCACTATGGCTACTAAAAGTAAAAGTTTCAAGGGTCTAGAAACAAAGTAAATCAGCACTCAATAAAACTGTATCCAACAAGTGTGTGGACAGACTGGGCGGAATTCAATTGTTTTCAGTCCCCTTCGCGCCCGACGGAACTATTGTATTGTTGCTCCTGTCGGGTGCGACCAGCTGCCAGCGCTCCATTTCAGCTCGCAGCCCCAGGGGGGGTGCGAACTGAAATGGGCGAAAAGTGACCTGTTTGGGCGCCCAAACGGCACTTTTCGCTATCGCGCTAGGCACTTTGGTTGGGGGAAGCCGATTTACGCGGCTAAACCCAACCACTTGGGCGCGATCAGCACGAAAAACTTGAACAATTGAATAGCGGCCTGCGATCTCCCGTCACTTTAGACAGGAGATCCGGACCGCAAAAACAATTGAATTCCGCCCACAGGGTCAATGTCGCCAGCGGGAGACAAAAACAAAAGTTCACTGATGGCAGAGATCATGCTATGAGAAAACATACACTTGCCCGCAAGGGTTTACAGTCTAAGAGGGAGGTGTGTAACTAGGAGTCTGAATTGGGAAGAGTAGGGGCTTTTACAAAGTAGCAGCTTCTGTATACCGATGCTTCCTGGCGGGTTGCAGGTGAAAATTTAAAACAGCACCAGCAGTCAGTGTAAAGCATGCCAGGCTTTACATGACAGCAGGTGCACTCTTAAATTAAAATTTCATCTGCCACCCGTCGGGAAGAAGCAGCGGCACTTTGTAAATAAATCCCTTGTCGTGCGATCAGTACTTTAGTTGAGAAGTGCCGATATGCTTTTATGAAGAGATGAGTCTTAAAAGTTTATTTCAAGGTTTTGATGCTGGTAGAGAGTCTGATAAGGTGAGGTGGGGGTGAGTTCCAGAGCAGATGGAAAGCACAGGAGAAATCTTTGACACAGGAGTTTGTGGTGGTCAGTGGAGAGGCGGGGAGGGACAGCATTGCTAAAAGTCACATAAACAGCCCCAGTGAGTTTCCAGTATATAAAGACACATATGTGCAACATTTAAGTTATCATTAAAAAAAAACAACCCTGATATTTTAAAGTCATCAATAATATCTGGAAGTGTCAGGTCTTTGCATGCTTGTGGTCATACTGCAATCTCCCGTGGATGCATAAATGAGGCCTGAAACTTATGCTGGCGACCATACACCTGCATGACCAGCATACGTTCCGATGAGCATCCGACGCCCAGGAGCTCCCTGGCAATCCCGGCAGCATGTTTGTTGTTTTTCTTAGCATCTAGGATCTGTCGTATGATCGATCCTGTGCCTCACGTGCTCATTAGGGAAACAGTCATTGAAATGACTTGAATTGCTGCACGATGGATCGCACGAACAAAATAAAAGGCACGATCTGCACACGAAAAGATGGAACATATGGGCTGCACATCTGATCATAAGATCCGATTATAGGAGCTGCGGGAACGCGCATAGGATCTTATCTTACAAAAAAAAAATACACGATTTTCACAAGATTCATATGACTCATCGAAAATCTGGCAATCGGCCCGAAATCGTGCAGGTGTATGGCCAGTTTTAGTAGGCTGTGGAAACACATATAGGTGGCTTTGTTAAATGCTATTAAAGAACTGCGGTGCACTATGTTGTACTTGTGAGGCAAAGACCAGATATATTGGGAGGTAGGCTAGTGAGAATAAATCAGATTTATCATATTTATCAAGATCTGCTCAGTAATCACTTAACTAATGGCTACAAGGGTTCTAAAGAGAAGTTTTGCCTTATTATTCTGACCCTCCGCACCTCCCCCTCCACACTCTCTGCCCTTGACTTTGCCACATACTTTACAGCTAAAATTTAATCCATACTTCAGGACATGATGTCCAGCCAAACCCCCAGTACTCCACTCCCTCCTTTCCCTGACCATTTCTCCCCATCCATCTTACCAACTCCGACATCTTTTCCCCCTGTATCAGGAGAGGAAGTCATGGCCTCCCCTTCCATCTCCCCCCCTTGACCCTATTCCTTCCCGCCTCCTCCGCTACCTCTCTCCTTCTGCCTGTTCCCATCTTGCCCTCCTCAATCTCTTCCTCTCATCAAGCACTGTCCCTTCTGCATTCAAGCATGCCCTTGTCTCCACATTCTTAAAAAACCTACCCTTAATCCAAACACTCTCTCAAACTACCGACCAATCTCTCTCCTCCCTTTTGCCTACAACTACCTTACCACCTTTCTTTCCTCCCACTCCCTGCTTGAGCCATTTCAAACTGGCTTCCGTTCTCTCCACTCCACTAAAACTGCCCTCACAAAAGTCAGCAATGACCTCCTTGCTGCCAAATCCAAGGGCCCCTACTCTCTGCTGTTTTTGACACTACAAACCACCCTCTCCTCATGCATATCCTTCACTCCCTTGGTCTATGCGATATTGCCCTCTCCTGGCTGTCCTCCTACCTCTCTGACCATCCCTTCTCTGTCTCCTCCCCACCCAGTTCAGCTAATGGTAGGTGTTCCGCAAAGTTCTGTTCTTGGACCTCTCCTATTCTCCCTCTATACATCTTCTTTAGATGAACTCATCAGCTCTTTTGGCATCCAATATCATTTCTATGCTGATGATGCTCAGATCTACATTTCCTCTCCCCTCACTCATATCTCCAACTGTGTCTCTATTTCTTCCTGGATGTCCTAACGCTTTCTTAAAAATAATATGTCTAAGACTGAGCTGATCATCTTCTCACCCTCCTGCATAACCTCACTTCTTACAATTTCATTATCTATTAATGGCACAACTATCTCTACAAGCCCCCAAGTGGACTGTCTTGGAGTTATCCTTGACTCTTCCCTCACCATTAAACCACACATTCAGTACCTCTCGCAGTCCTGCCACTTTCATCTCAAAAATATTTCCAGGATCAAACCCTGGAGGCAACTAAGACTCTCATCCACTCACTGGTCATCTCCAGATTGGACTATTGCAACCTCCTCTTATATGGCCTCCCTGACTCCCATCTCTCTCCACTCCAATCTGTCCCCAATGCTGCTGCTCAGCTCATCTTCCTTTCAAAACATTCAACATCTGACTACCCTCTTCTACAAGCCCTACACTGGCTACCCTTCAAAACCCAATTCAAGGTTCTTACACTCAGAAATCCCTCACCCAATCCTCTCCCATTTACATCTCAGATCTCATCTCACTTCACACTCCTGCCCATCCACTTTGCTCAAAACAAATGCATGCCGCCTCTCTTGCCAACTGATCACTTCCTCCCACTCCCGCCCTAGATTTTGCCAGTGCTGCTCCCTACTGCTGGAAATCTCTCCCTATCAAGACTCTCCACCTCTCTACAAATCATCAAAGGGGCTCTCAAGACCCACTACTTAATCAAAGCCTTCCAGCTCTCATCCTAGAACGCTGCTCCTTGCTCCTTCCTCACTGTCTACCCCATCTGTCACCCCTGTCTGTCTGCCTCTCCCCATTAGAATGTAAGCTCTCACGAGCAGGGCCCTCTACCCTTATGTGCTTCTCTTTGCCTTTCTCATACAATCGTCTACTCCTAGCTCCCCACACTGGCACCTAACACTTGGTTGCTGATGCCCTGCTGCTTATTTGAGTGTTATGATCGCTATTGCACCAATGTTTATAAATGATGTCCTTGTCTGGCATGGTTTTGTACTGTAACGCTGGCCATACACTAGTACAACCAGCATAAGATTCGATTCAACTTATGATTTCCCTTGAACTCCCTGGAAGTCCCGGCCACATCATTGGCACACGATGTACATGCGATCTCATGATATGATGCATCACGTGTCCGAGCGGCGTCATTTGTGTAAAAAAAAAAAAAAAAAAAAAGGCTGATGCACGCACGGGGAGATCTGTGCTGCATGCACCTGTCTTTAATAAAATAAACACAGATGCAGGGATTGTTCAGTGAGACCCAGTGCTGGTTGGGCAAAATAAGGGGGACGAACGACGTAGGGGTCCCCTGTATGTAAGCACAACCAGCACCGGTCTAGTCAGAACCAGCCCTGGTTGGTTGCCAAAATACGGGGGACAAACGACGTAGGGGTCCCCCGTATTCTACGCAACCAGCACTGGGTTCTTATCCAGTCCTGGTTCTGGAAATACAAACATTTCTTTACAGGTGAGCTACAGGTACCAGCGAGCCCTTAATGCCCCACTTGTTGGTACTTGTGCTTCTCCAAGTACCAGCATGCAAGGGAGGCTTGCTGCAGTTCTACTCGTAAAGACAATGGGCCTGATTCAGACCCACTCGCGAGCGGCGTTCCCATGCGCTCGATGGTGAGGGAGCTCCGTCGTGCCCATGCGCGAGACGCGACGAGCGAAGGACTTTCCATCGCTCGTTGTGTCTGATCAAAGGGGGCGTGCTGTCGATGTTGATTGACAGCACGCCCCCTTTGGTGGGTGTGCCTCCCAGACGGAGGCGTTCCCATGGGAACGCCTACCATCTGAAGCCGGCCCCACTGACATCACTAGTGATGTCAGTGGGAGTGATTTTGGCTCTGATAGAGCCAAAATCACTCCTGGCCTTGCGGTTGAGAAACTCAACCGCAGGCTTCTGCTCGCACTGGTGATGGTCGCGATGGTCAAGACCATCGCGACCATCATCCTGCACGCTCGTATAGGCTGTGGGTGGTGACCCACAGCTATACGAGCGTCCAGGAGGACGCTCCATATTTATGGAGGTGGGCCCTGATTCAGAGCGAGCGCTCTGGTCAGAGCGTCCGGCTCTGAATCAGGGCCAATGTTTACTATTCTTTTTTTTTTTTACACACCACATAATCAACCCAGCACCCACCGCCCAGGGGTGCTGGGGATAGCACTGGGCTATTAGCCTGGGGTGCCCTGGAGGGAGGAACCCTTTATTGTGGGGCTTCCCATCCTGGGCTGACTAGCGGTCAGGGTTAATGCTTCGGCTTTTTTTTTTTCCCCACAGTGGTTGGTTCTCACTGAACCATCCCTCCGTCTGTGCTTATTTTATTAGACAGATGAATGCAGCACGGATCTCCCCGTGCTTGCATGTCTTATTTTTTTAACAAATGACGCCTCGCGGACGCACGGTTCATCGCATGCTGAAATACACGGCACGATCAGCATATAATATGATGGATCATATGGGCTGCACATCTGATCATACGACACGTTTTAGGAGCTGCGGGAGCTCCCATCGGATCATATTCTACTTTAAAAAATACACGATTTCTACACGATTCATCATATGATGCGTCAAAAATCGGGCAATCTGCCCGAAATTGTGCTAGTGTATGGCCAGCATAAGTTGCTGTTTTCTTGTTTGCTCATTTGTTTATGTACTTTGTAAGACGCAGCAAAACCCTTGTGGCACCATATAAATAAAAGGGTAATAAAAATAATAACGGTTCATTAGCCTTTATTGGTATCTAATCAACTCTTAACTAGTTCTTTATGGGATATCTCTGCTGCAGCTATAACATGCAAAAGCATTCTGCCATCTTGGCGGCAGCTTTTGCGAGCCCTCATGAAGGATCACACACCAGTGGACAAAGTTACATTGTATTAACCAATGTTTGCCTCCATCTTGCAGCTGTTTGTGAGATCACATTTTCCTCTAGCTGGAAACTTCCTGTTTGAAAACAGGATGTGGTTAGCAAGCCAAAATGCTGTTGTAAACGCTCTTGCTAACTGCTAGATATGTGCAAAATGTACCATAGAGATGAATGTACTTTCTTAAGTAGACTAACATGCTTTAAAATCACTGGTAAGTGCCAGACACTACTACAAGTGCAAATTTATAAAGAAGCATAGAATGAATTTTAACACTCAGCTTAATGACTTTGCACTTCCACTGAAAATGCATTGTAAAACCAAAGTAAAAGGGACAGTGCTGCACACTGTGATGGTAGGAGACAGAATTTGGTGATGTCTCATTTATTCTACCAAAGTCAAAATTTAAATAAAAGCTATACCTGGAGAGTTTCAAGATAGACGGTATTCTTTAACCCAATGGTGTTCTCGCTAGGCTGTTTTAGCGGAGCATCATGCTCTCCCTGATTTTAAAGGGGCAAAGTGCACCCTGCCTTTAGAGGCGCACCACAAAAACCGCCTGCCCTGTACCGTCCCCACCCGTGGGCAGCGGTGTCCCGCAGGTGGGAAAAGTTGTGGTTACCAATCGCAGCTGGTTGAATAGATGCTATGCACATGGCATCTATTCACAGTGAGGGGAGAGTTTGGGGGAAGACCAGCACCTCCATAATTGCTGAGCACGTCCCCAGGTCTGACGAATTATGGGGCTGCACACCCTCCCCGGCCAGCCATGCCCACTTTTCAGGAGCGAGCACCCCTTAAGCGACTGCAGAGAAACCTCTACCTGCTCCTCAACACCCTTCCCCCATGCTGGCAGCATCACTAAATAAGTATACAAGCAGAGTATCAGGGAGACAGCAGGCTGGGTATGACATGTTGCAACTGTAGGTGATCATTTTTCAAGGTAAACAGCTGTTCATACAGCTTCAGACCAAAAGCTCTTATCAAGATTGAATCATTCAGCATAGTTCGAGTTCTTTCAACTATTATTCTGTTAGCGCTTTCAGGGACTCCACATTGTTCTGGTGTATAGGCAACAGTTAACAGACGCTGGACATTTTCTCTCAGGTACTTGGTTAGCTCTCTATTCTTCACCATTATCAGATATTAGAGCTTTCAGTTTCTGACCTGTTTGGTTTTCAACAAGATTCTTGTACACTCTTACTTGTTACTTCACTTTTACTTCTCAAAAAATAATCAAGTGTCATCCTTGTTGCATTGTTGATGAGTGTCATGAAGGAACGCCTGGTACTCATTGATTTAATAGGTCCACACAGATCAAATACTAACTGTAATGACATTTGTGCTCTGAATGCGAACTTAGGAAAGGTGCAATGCAATTGCCTGCCCTTCATACAGATCTTGGCCAAGATGCATGTGGTGTTAAGTACGTAATGAAGTTGTTGGTGCTGGTGAGTACAGCTTCACCAGTTCTTAGATTAGGTAGAAAAACAAGTGGCAAATGACAGAGATACGAGAGATAGATTATATATACAAACACACACTGGAGCTCAGAATGTTGCTGGGACTTTTAGTGACTAAAGGTGCATACACACGTAAAGATTTTCTGTCCAACCACCCAACTAGTTGATTGGTTGGAATGAATATCTGGTAAGGTATGAAAGTAAATGACAATTAGCAATTTGCTCCCAAATGCCAGAAAATGAACAAAAACTGTTGTTTGAACAAATTGTTTAGATAAAACATTTAACAAACTTGTCTGACGACCACTTTCATTTGTTTTCTGGCATTTAGGAGCAAATTGCAATCTTTATGTGTGTATGCACCTTAATACACTGGCAGATGGTAGCAGTAATGTGCTGTACTATAATTGTGGTGGTATAGAATACTTGTGATCCAGCTACGTTGCACTATACTTTGAGAGTCTCCTGGTCTGTCCGTCTTAATGGAACGCTAGGGAGATGCCACTCATGCCAGAGGTCAGGCCTGTTTGACTGAGCTCTGGCAGGTCCTAGTAACCGCCGGCTCAGTCCTACCTATCAGGTGCTGGAGGGAGGCAGTGCACCTGTTTCCAACCAGCAGACCTATGTATGTGCATCACAACACAAGTAGGTCAGCGCATTGGGGTCCAATTGCTCAATCAATAAATCTTTTAAAATTGAAGATGGTGTACACCCATTGCATATTTATTTTATTTACAAGATGTTGATCTGATCATTACCATGTTTTCTGATTCTTAAAACACAAATTCTAGATTGTTTTTAAGATCTAAATAGGTGTTCTAGTACAACAACTTATTCACGTACAGCAGGGCATTACAAATCCCAGGGGCCAGGTCGCCATGGCTACCAGATTTTGCAGTGAGGGAGGAAGCAGATCCTCATCAACCCCCGCAGAGATTCGCGCCTATACTATTACGGTGTTCATTTCATGCACAGGAGTGCATGTGCTGAGTGTCGTCCGCGGTGACTGCTGTGCCTGTGTCCGTCCTGCGCTGACTCCTCCTGTCCTGCTCTGACCCATGCTGTCTATCTCAGTCTACACTGATCCTCCTGCATGTCCCGGCTGTCTACTGTCTCCGGCTGCATAGAGCTCCCCGGTAATATGCGTGGCCAGGGATTGCGGAGCGGCTTCAGAGGGATAGTGGTGTGACCACAAGGGGAGGGGGGGTTCTGTTGTACTCTCTGGCACCCTTGTTTTATATGAAATGTGGTCCGTTATTACTGGAGGGTGGGGGTGGAGCAGGGGAGCTGTGCGGAGCAGTGAGGGGGCCTCCATGTTACTGTATCCATTCAACTGTGACCATTTTGTGGACTAGCATAGTGTGTACAACAGTTGCATAACACACAGACCTGTGCTCCTCAATTACTCCTGTAATTTTTTTTTTTTTTGGGGGGGGGGGGGGGGGGGGGAACGGTGGTCTGGCTCCTACACTTTCATCCTGGCTCCTAGATTTTAGAAAAATTGTCAAGCCCTGACATACAGTACATGCTTTTTACATTTTATGTTAATCGCTGTGCACTTAACAAAAGTCACAATAAAAAATAAAAAGAGTAATTCAATATTTGTCCATGGTTACTTATATGTTCATAAATATCACAAAAGTTACCCACAAATTAATTTAATTTCTCCCTAGTGCCAGGATACCCTGTTAATTAAGCCATCAAGTTATAGAACACGTTTTCATTTAATAAGAGAAAACATTTACAACTCAAACCCAAAGAGATCCCTTTCTGTTATTAATAGATTTAATTCAAACTAGGTCTACTGGTAATAGGAGCTCCCATAACAATAATTGTCACCTTAAATGAAATAGTATAATAGTGCGTACACACATAGCAATATAAATGAGCAATTTGAACAATAACATTCAGATCGTTATGGTTCAGGTTTTGGTCCCTACCAACTCCCCATCGACCGGCATGCACGGCCAATGGACGATATCGCTATTGTCCATACGTGGCCGCGCATGTCGGTCAACTTGCTCGATATCGAGCAGGTTACTATAGGGACCCGCACTAGTCGGTGAGTTGTTGGTGTGCTGGATGATCAATATCGATCATCCAGCACACCAGGGAGGGTGCAGGACAAGCAGCCAGCGATATTGTATCGCTGGCTGATCGCTACATGTGTATGCACCATAAAACAGCAGCCTGGCTAGCAAGGAGGAAATCCCTAGTGTCAGTAAATCAGTGCACATTTGGAAACTTTTTTTTTTATGTATTTGCATCCATTCTTATATTAGCCAATGACAAATCTTCTTGCAATAAACTACACTGGGTAATGATAGGTCTATGTATGATGCAGTGAAAAGTGTGGCGAAGTGGACCAGTGGAGAAGTTGCCCATAGCAACCAATCAGCTCCTACTTATTATTTTATAGACTGTACCTGATAAATGCTACTTCAAAGCTGATTGGTTGCTATGGGCTACTTCTCCGGCTCACACGGACTGTACCAGGGGTAAGGCACGCTAAGCTAGCTACTAAGCATACTCCCACGTTGTGACAACACATCTATAACGCTCCGCCATGCTGACCCGGCGCACACCCGACACAACACACACTGACTCACCCCCCGGCCTCAGCCATGTACCCGCCTTCTCCTCCCGCCAAAGAGTCAAACCTGCTAATTCCGTTTAGCGCACACACCAAAGAGACTGACAGAGCAGATAGTACGCTCTACCCGCTCTACTCTGTGCCTGGGAGGACCGCAAGTCTAAGCAACCGTCTCTGTGGTAGAGAGGCGATCTTCCTCTCATCTCTAACATCTGGGAGGACTGGAGCTTGGGCTGGAGCCGCCTAGGCGAGGGTTGGGGTAAAGTTGCGGCCGTGACGTGACGGGGAGGAAGTTAGGCAGGAGGGGGGAGTCGGGGACATTCAGACTCAGCTTCCCTCTTGCTGCTGCTGCTGCTGCTACATTACACATAGGGACAAGTACAGAGGAGCGCTTCGGAGAACATATAAGTAACTAGACAGGAGGCAGCGAACAGCAGCTGGGAGAGAGGGTGCGATGCCGGGGGCCATGTAGCTGCTACAGTGACACATTTCCTTTATCTGGGCAGGGACACCACCAGCCTCTGGTCTCCATGGGCGATGATGCAGTAGGGAAGTACACACCGGTCTCTGTCATCATCTCCTCCAGTCTGGGTTGTAGCTTCCTTTGGAAATGTTCCAGGAGACAGGAGCTGCCGCAGGAGTGTGAGGTGAGTGGGCGCTGCCAGGTAGTCTCATCATCATCATTTGCTAAAATGTGTCCAGTGAGCAGAGTCCTGCAGTGTGACATGTATGGCTGTAACATGGCTAATAATGAGCCTTTTTATCTTTTTAAGTTTTTACACAGAGGCCATGTATTGTCTTTATGAGAGAATTATAAGTTATCTGTTCTTGTTTCTTTATCCTGTAACTAATAACGTAAGAGCTGATTCATATGTGAGTGTGATTGGAGTGAGTAAGAGCCTTTCTCACCGTCCTGGCCTTCAGGGAGTGGGCCCAATGCTTTCTACTTGTGTGTAGTCTTGGTAAGGGATGTGTACTGGTCTAGCCTTTGCAGTTCATGCATCAGTGCAATTGTCCACTTTAGCATAAAGGTATGTATAATCCAGTAATTTTTAAGGTTTGGGATGATGTGATCCAACTATCCAGTTCCTTCCTTTGAATCCCAGAATATTTGATGTCCACCCTTAGAGTGTATTGTAAATGAATGCACATTGACTACACAAAGTATCTCCTTGATTGTCTTCTAAACACAGGGTTGTAGTCATGGCTATTTGCTGGTAAGTAATAGTTTTGACTACTTCTGCTAAGAAACTACAGTTGGTATAATGGTTAGCATTAGTGCCTCACAGCTCTGAGGTCTTGTTTGATTCCCACCACCGCCCTAACTGTGTGGAGTTTGTATATTCTCCCTGTGCTTGTGTGGGTTTCCTCCAGGTAATCTGGTTTCTTCCCACAATCCAAAAATATACTGGCTCCCAACAAAAAATAACCCTAGTGTGTGTGTATACATGTGGTATGGAATATAGATTGTAAGCTCTACTTGGGCAAGGACTGATGTTAATGGACAAATATTCTTTGAAAAGTGCTGTGGAATATGTATGCGCTATATAAATAATTCTTAATAAATAATAATACATGGCCAAAGGTATGTGGACATTTGAACATCACACTCATATGTGCTTGTTGAACATCTCATCTCAAAACCATGGACACTAATATGGATTTTGTCACCCTTTGCTGGTATAACTTCCTTCACTCTTCTGGGATGCTTTCCATTAGATTTTAGAACATGGCTGCAGGGTTCGCATTCAAGCCACAAGATCATTAGTGAGGTTGTATGATAAGGTCTGGCTTGCAGTCCTCTTGGGCCTTCCCCAAACTGTTGTCTCAAAGATATAAGCACACAATTCTCTAGACTATTATTTGGGGCCCACAAACTTTACAGACTGTAGTATGCATTCACACATGAAGCATTCTCCTGGCATCTGCCAAAGTCAGATTCGTCAGAAAACTAGATGATTCCTCATTCCAAAGAAAATGTTTCCTTTTTCCCCAGTGCCCAATGGCACTGTGCTTTACACCACACTAGCTGACTTTTGTCATTGTACCTGGCGATCTGAGGTTTGTGTGCGGCTGCTCGGCCATGTAAAGTCAATCTGTGATGCTCCCGACAGTACTTGTGTTGGCGTTATGTCCAGACGCAGTTTGGAATTTGGTATTGAGGTTTTAGCTAAGCAGAGATTATATTTACATGCTTTGGCACTCGATGGCCCTGTCTTGCGAGCTTGTGTGTCCTACTGCTTCAAGTTTTTGATGTGTGTAGGCGTTTGCACTTCACAATAGCAGCACTTACAGTGTATCAGGGCAAAAATTTGGCCTACTGATTTGTTGGAATCGTCACATTTAAAAAGTCACCGAGCTCCTCAGTACAACACATTCTGCTGCTAATGTGTCACTATGGTGATGACTGTATTCTTGATTTTACGTACCTGCATTTGTTGTCACTGAAACGGTCAAACGCACTACACTTTTGGCCATGTAGCGTGTTGTTATTTATCTAAGTGCTTTTACAGATGTTTTTGTGTTTTCTTTGGGCTCGATTCAATTGAAGGCGAATTAAATAGCGCCAGGAGGTAACTCCCGGAGCTATTCAATTCGGCCCGCTGTTAGGTTGGAGAATGCCCGTACTCCCGTCCCTCGCGCCTTAAACATGATGTTTAGTCGCGAGACTAAACTTCCCGGTGCGATGCTGTTTCCGTGGCGTCACCAGCATCGCACCTGTAGTTTTGTTTGATCTCTGCTCGCACCCCTGGAGGGGTGCGAGAAGAAATCCTTAACAGCCCGCTGAATTGAATAGCTCCGGGAGCTCCCACCCGGCGCTATTTAATTCCTGTTCAATTGAATCGAGCCTGTCCAAGAATGATTTCCTAGACTGCAAAAAACTTAGATTTAATAGATTTGAGTTAGGGAGGCATGGCAATAGTATGTGATGTTTGCAGTACAGCACTTGGGTGAAGAAAAAGTTGAATGCATCAAAAAACTTCCCATTCTACTTCTCTTTATTGATCAGTCTATCTTAACATCTATGTTGCCAGAGAAGGGAGTGAGAGGATGTAGCTGGCAGCTAGTTTGGAAGTCCCTTCTATTAATGTTAAAGGAGAACTGCACACAAAACTGAATATTTGAATTCCGACCCAATCCTGAAAGATTACTTATCTAAAGTGTGGAGTTTAGGCATTCCATTCAACTAATTGGAAATTCATATGTATTAAAGCTTGTATAAGTAAGTTAAGTTACTTGCAACACTTATAGGTCATTGCAGAAGATTTTTGGTGTCACAGTTGATGTCTCATAGGTAAGTTTTTATTTTTTATTATTATTTTTTTATTCCACCACTACCAAGCTATACTTTTGTTTTGTCCTGTTACTGTATAGTATAATGCTGGGTATACACTAGTTGATATATTGGATGATTTGTTTTGAGGCGAATTGGAACGACATATCGTCCAGTGCGTGCGCACTATTGCGCGCTCCTGTGTGTTGTTAGTCGTATTTCCAGATCTGCCTGCAGTGCAGGCCAATCTGAAGATCCAGCGGGCGACACCATGGTTCTTGATGCAGCAGGGGACACCATATCGGGTGATCGTGCACCAGGCAGTGCAGTGCGTACGGCCCGATATATTGCGCCGTCGCTGGGTACACACATTGCACATTGTCTAGCGTGTACACAGCTTAACTACAGCAGAGATGTTTCAAGACATGAGGGGGCCCATGCGTAGATGTTTGGACCTTCACTCTCCTGAAAATATTGTGCATGTGAAAAAGGTTACAAACATCTGGCACAGTGCCAGAGTCTTATCTACTTGCTCAGGATTGAACTGGGGCTGTATTTCAGCCCTGGCAGTCCACCCTACACTCGCGTGTGAAGGGGGGGCGTGGTTAAATCAAGGGGTCTTGCCGCGAGTCATGGTGGCTGGCCTTGCGGCACGCCTCTGTCTCTCCCCAGCCCATCCATGCTTCCACCCCTTCCGTCTACGTGATATTATAGTGATTCCGGAGCCGTGGGGTGGAGGACGGGGGACTCTTCCTTTCCCCCTCCTCGAGCCGGTCCTTCTGGCATATGCCAAAAGGGCCTATGGCCAGTCCGGCCCTGTACGTGCTGTGCATGCATTATATTTCCACTGATTTATTTGAATATAAATCTAGTAGGCGTAGAAGTATTTTAGTAGCTATACAAATGGCAGTATTCAATTGTTTTAGCACGTCCTATCTCCTGTCTGAAGTGACAGGAGATTGCTGGGCACTATTCAATTATGTCGATGATCTCGCCCATAGAGGTCGGGATTAGCCGCGTAAAACTGCTACCCCCGACTAAAGTGCAGGGCGCGATCGCGAAAAGTGCCGCTTGTGCGCCCAAACGGGTCACTTTTTGCCCTTGAGGGTGCGAGCTGAAATGGTGCGCCGGCAGCTGATCGCTCCCGACAGGAGCAACAATTGAATAACGTATACTCTTATTTATTTAGTTATTTTCCTTATTTGTGTACTATTAAGTACGTGGTGGAAGATTTTCTGCTAAGAGAACCCATGTTTTTATTTTACTCAAGTACAATTCGGTATTAGGCACAGGCACCAGTGGATTACTCATAAGCAGATGTTAGTTATCATGAAAGAACATCATAATTTTTAAACAAGTTTTTTTTGGAGTTTATCAACAGGAGATATAGTCATAATGTCAACATTTACAATGTTGATATTTATAATCTCGACACCAGAATGTCGACAGTCATGTCGGTATCTTCAAAATGTCGACATGTGAAATGTCAACATTCTGCACAGATCGGCAGCAGAGGGTTAGGGTTTGTCTATGGGAGGGATGGGGAGGTTAAGGTTAGGCAGTAGATGGAGGGTTAAAAGTTAGCTATACTTACCGCCAAAAGTGCCGCAGGATCCGCCAGGAGTCATCCTGAAGTTGCCGGAAGACACTGCTGGTGCGGCCTTACATGCTGTGCCTTGTAAGTCAATACTAAACCACCAGGGACGTCTTGTCGACATTCTAATCATGTCAGCATTTCATCAATGTCAACGTGGCCAGTGTCAACATGATTGAAGTGCCAAGTAATTCAACATTACGGCCATGTCGACATGATGAATGCTGACAAAATATACCACACCCTGTAACAGTACTAGTGTCATGAGCGATGCTGCTCTGAAGAATTATGACTGCTGTCTGACCTATCCAGCTTTGACTGTATTAATAAATACCATTAAATTTAGCAGTACAGTGTGATTCCTGATCCTGTGACTATATCAGTTATTGTAAATGGTGCTGTTATTTCATAACACAATGCCCTAAAGGATTTAAGATTTTGTTCCCGACAGGGGTAGAATATGCCAAGAAATTTCATGCAATCTTTTAGCTATTTTAAAAGTTAGGTTTGGCCTGTTTGTCTTAATTACTGTGCAATAATGCAATACTGTGCCATAATTAAAATAAAAAATTGTAGCATAATGGACATCTATTTCTACTAAAGTGGGCCGCATCAGGGATTGACAAACACGTAATCAGATTCCAATCATCCAGTACGGATGGGGTGCAACTGAAATTGCATTCAATCTTACTGTTAAGTGTCGGCCTTCAAGGGGTTATTTCCTAGCTGCTTCGCTGTCATGCATTTAGTCTAACATGACTTTGAATGTTTAGGATTGTAAAACACACTATACTGTACATTAGTCGTTAAATTGGATTGACCAATGAACCGTGATCCTCATCTCTCAAAACCATCTGCTGATAAGATTGTGACTGGGGGAACATCAGCAGAAGTATTGGATTACATTATTGATGGTGCTTACACACTTCTAGGTTTTCTTGTAAAGGGAAGAGGGGCAGAAAATAACTCCTTTTCATGGGGCACACTTCAAGAATGAATATAGGTTAAATTAACTTTTATTATTTGTTTGAAATACCGTTCGGCTATATAGGATATCGAAACCCAATGCATACATTTCTAGATTTGTCAGATAATGTACCAACTCATCTCAGAAATTTTGTGACTTCCATAAAACCAGATCAGCAGATGAGACCGGTTTTCTTAAGATAAAACATGATGTAGGGTTGGGTACACACCAATGCAATTATCAGGCCAATAACACAATATCGGCTGTTCAGCCTGATAATTGCATAGGGTAGTATGCGGGAGAGTTAACTGGGTACACTCCTATACAAAACGTCTGACAGATCAAAAGGTTAACGGCATTTTGGTGTATTGACCCACAATAATTTTTTATCTCAAGAAAACTAGTCACGTCTGCTGATCTGGTTTTATGGAAGTCCTAAAATGTATGCAACACGATGGTACAATGTTAGACAACCCCAGCAATCGCTCTGTCCAAAACTTATGCTGATGCTCCTCCAGTCACAATCTTTTCAGAAGATGGTTTCAAGAGTTGAGGATCACAGATCACATGGTAGATTGTAATAGTGTGTACACGTGAATCTGCATGTTCATCTGGAGTTTTAATCGTAAGTGGAATTGTTAGAAGAAATACTTCTCAAATAAGATTATGAAAGTGTGTACCTAGCTTAAGTGTAATTGTAAGAACAATTGTACAAGATGTGTACACAATTGTACAATCACACTATCAATGCGATTTTACTTTTTTTTTCACTTACGTTTGGAAGTCCCGATCAAGGTGCCGATATTCACGTACACACCTATACAATCTAACTTGCAAACTTTGATTTCCATCTGTCTTAAATAGCTTCTGAAAAGACAGCGCTGCTGTTGGAAGAGTGTGGGCAGAGGCATCGGACACTAAGAGTACTAACACACTGCACTTTTTTGTCCGATATTGTATAATTAAATCTCATGAAACTTAAACTTCACATAAAAACTGATCTTTCAACCAGTTATATTGCATGACCAGGTCTGGAATCGAAAGAATGGCCCTATGATTGCAAAGGTGTCTACCCAGCTTAATGCATAGGAGTTGCCTGAGACAGTGACATAGTGGATAAGACAAACATTGACGGAAAGGAGAGTAGACACTACTCACTCTGAAGTCAGTCTCCTGATAAAATTTTTCTTCTTCTTTGGGGTTTTCTCCATAAAGGTGTGTGTGCGGGAGGGGTGGGAGAACGCTCAGTGCAACCTGTGTAAATTAACCTGCAATTCCTCTCGCTGTAGGTATTACATGGCTCACCCTGCAGACATGCCTGCCCAAATCATTTGATTTTGGACAAGTGCACCCACCCCTGCTGCAAAGTTCCCCATGTCCTATGATGCCCCTCTGAGCATATAGCAACACGCATTTTGGGAACCACTGTCCTACTGTATTTGAGCAATCTTCTGCTGATTTTAATCTGCTCATACACATTTTTTTTGTCACATAATTAAGGTGCCCACACACTAGGCAATATTTTACACGATCAGCCCGATTCCGACGCATCGGGACGACAGATCGTGTAAAATATGTCCTAATCGTGAGTCTCTACTCACCATTACGATGCTGATGCGCGTCCCTGCTGGTCGTACATCGCATCTTCAGATCTTTCCTGCTGCAGGCAAGATCTGAAAATCTCAGTCACGATGCATTGGAATAGTTTAGGATGCACAATAGATTGTGGGTCAGTTTGGAGTTTTTAACACCAAATCGTACCCACGACTGCAGGGGGAGAAATCGTACACGATATCGGATTGTGACCTGAACGCCTAGTGTGTGGGCACCTTTTAGAGGGTTTGGATTGCAATTTTGTATTATGAATTAATTCAAAGCTTTTGTTTACCAAGTTCATTGAGTACGATCAATAAGTATTTAAAGCACACTTTACATTTAGATTTCTAGAAGTCAGATTGTTCATCAGTAAATAAGTGACTGCTTCTCTTACAGAACCAAAATATTTTTTCAGTGAATGTGCAATGTTAAAGTGCATAAACACGGGACGTTTTTTTTTTTTAACGATTTGTCTTTAACAAAATCATTCAGTTTCTGAGTAATAACGGTGAACAAAAACTACAAATGTGCGCTCCCGTTTGTAGTTTTCATTCATTCTCCGAACTTCCAGTCCAACCTGACGATAATGTCAGGTTGAACATGTTCGGGGATGAGGGAGGGAGGCCCGGCACTGAACGAAATAGTTATTGATTTCGTTCAGTGTTGTGCTCAGTGTTGTTAACAACACTGAGCACACCCCTGCCGGGGACACACAGGATGATTTTCGTTCGGGGAGAAAATCGTCCCGTGTGTACGCACCTTTACACTTTAATCGTAAAATTGTTCGTATAAAAAATGACCACAAAAGGCGAAAAGATTGATTAGTTTCACTATGTACATATGATTATCTATAATCATTTGTCAAAGACTGATTTATTTAAAAAAAAAATTCATGTTTATATTTAACTGATTTCACATGTGACACCAGCTTACGGTATGATCAACCTAATTGTCTTTCTTGCTTGAACAACTTATTTCTAGCAATACACTGTCCAGTGGTTCATCTATTTTGTTGAATTGACCAAATGAATATCTTTCTATGTGCAGGTAACTGGTGCCATATATGACCTGTTATAATGAGGGTTGCAAATTTTAAGAGATCTAGGTACTCTAACTAGTTCTGTCTCATAGAAAGTGCTCATACTGCTATTGTTAAGGTGGGTGTACACTAGGACGAGGGAATGGATGTCAGGCTTATCCGCCAACCAATCTGACGATTGGTAAGTGCATAATCACTTACCAGTCGTCGCCCTTATGTGTCGTGCCTGACGCCACAATGTCAATCACCCGCCGCCTCAGGTGGCAGCCCGTACATACAGCTCAATGAGCCAATATATCTGCAGATATATTAGCTGTGCTGCACATAATGTCTGTAAACACTGGCTGACGCACATACAATATATCGGCCGTTAAATTGAACGACCGATATGTCAGCCAGTGTGTTCCCAGTTTCAGATATATACGCTATGCAATTATCTGTTATTGATGAACTACTAGGCAAATAAACAATTCTAAGGATCGGTAGTATATTTGTCCCCACTCACCGCAATGTACAGCCCACTAAAGCTTCCTATACACTGCAGCAGACAAGCCGACAGGGACAGTGGAGGAGCTGATTGGCTGCATACACTATGCAGCCAATCTCCATTCACAGCCTGACGTTGGCTAAACAATGGGTGGGTAGTAAAATTGTGTGTGTGTGTGTGTAAAGACAAAAACTGCGGCACTCACAGGACCTTTAAATGAAGACTCCAGACAATACTGTATCAGCGTTCAACGTTTCAGTCTACTCGACTTTTATCAAGAACAATGGAAGAAGTGAAACAAACATACCTTTATACCAGAGACCTTTCATACAAGTGATGCAGTCCATGCCCTCCCGCCAGCTGCCGGGTATGTGACGTCATCAAGGACTGACCGGCGCGGACGCACTGACGTCATCACGTCAGGCATCAGCTTGTCCATGTATACCCCGAGTATGTACATCACTGCCTGCGCGCCAGGCATCTGGTGCATTACGCCACCTCAGGAGGGTCCTAGCGGAAATCATACATTCCTGCCCGTCGGCAGAAACTGTTGAAAAGCATACGATGGGCACACAAATAACAGGCCATGCGCAAAAACAATTGAATTCCACCCTGGGAATATAGTTTTAAAATGTAATTAAAAAGTTTAACTTTCAGCCACTTGGAAAACACATTTAGAACTATTACTTTGTTTTTTTCTTTTCATTTATTAAGCCTTATGTCAAACTGGGTGCCGTGGGTTGGTAGTCCAAGACCAAATCAACCAATGCTGGTGGCTGCCACTCTTAAATGTGGGCAAACAGTAGTGCAACCCTGTCCACCACCGTATAACTGAACCAACGGAAGACCGAAGACCCAATTTACTTAATTTCATATTTTTATTTATTTTTTTATTGTAAATCTCTCAATAAGAAACTTTTGGCCTAGGGGTGCCATGAAAAAAAATTCTGATATTGCAGGGCGCTGTAACTCAAAGTTTTGGAACCGCTGCTATATACTGTTATGTGGTTAAATCTAATAGATCCAGCCAGTGATCGCCTGGGGAGACTGCAGAGTTCATTGAGGTACAACTAGTGAGATCACAAGATGTCCAACTACATTCTCTGCAACTGCTAATATAAGGTTTCCATCAGATGTTGATCATGAGCTACAGGCTTCTTATGGCCAACATAATCTGTAGTCCATGGCTATTTGCTAACTGCTTGCAAACAATTGTTTGTTGTGTGCTGTATCGTGAAAATGTGGTTTGATACATATAACTGTGTAAACCCTTTTTTTTTTTTTTTTTTTTACTTTTAATTCCAACACTGTATTAATCAAAGAGTAAGATGAGAACTCCTCTGCATCATGTTAAGAGTTAATGCCCCAGGGTGCAGGCGCCAACATATGAAAGTTATTTTCTGAGGCGCAGAGAGGGGGTTGGGAGGCCAGGAAACAGTACTGGGTTTTGTAAGACTGGCCACAGGAGAGTTTCTCTGTTCTAAGTGCTAGTAGTGTGCTGTGACGGGGGAGTAAAAAACCTGTGACTACACACATTTATTTTGCTTCAAGTTTATAAGTCTTTAGGCATGTACATTTTACATTTAGACATGGAATGTATTTATTGTAATTATGATCTAAATGTAAATGACATGTTTGGGTCTTAGGCCGAGTACACATTAGAACAACGGGATTTTGGCACGATGGTTGAACCCATTTCCCTTGAGCCCAGAACAAACCATATTGAGCGTACGCACTGGGCAATCCTCAAGCGGCAGACCGATATGTCGTTCTGATTTGCAAGTCTTAAGAGGCCAAATTGGAATGACATATTGCCTGGTCACCGTACACACTACACAATGTACACCACATCATTCACCATATCTTCTGATTGACTGTGCAGCACGGCCAACCAGAGGATCTAGTATACAACGGGCGGGAGCACGCAATTGTGTAGACTGAAGCTGCCCATCTCACTTGGGCAGCTTCAGTCTACAGAGATTGGTTTCACTGATGGTTGGGTTCTTCCTGGCTACGTAGGCTTGTATTGCTGTAAAGCAGGATGAGAGGAGTTAATTCTGTGCTGTGATAAGGAAGCAAGTCTACTGCAGCTTGTAAAGTTATTATCTAATCTACCCTCTGTTCTACAAGTGCTATTATCTGCCTATCCTCCACATTTATAGCTTAATGTCCCTTTTTGAATGGAGTAGGCCATAAACGTACTGATTAACCTCTGTATTGTATGTACGTAGTTACAATAGGATAGTGCATTGACTTGCACATATTGAGACTGATGTTGGTATATACACTGTAGTCATTATGTTGACATTCAGAATGGTCTGAATATCGACACTCAGATTGTCAACATGGTGGAAAAATTGACAGTTGACATGTTCATTATGTCGACATTGTCAATGTTAACAGTCAGGTGTCTACATTACAGGTTTAGGGCTCTTAAGCCGTGTATCCACTAGACGATATGTTGAACTATAACGATATCGCTATCATTCATTATATCGTCCAGTGGATATGCAGTCAACGACCAGCGATGCGCACTCCTGCTGGTCGTTGACGAAGTCGCCCATCGCACGAAGTTCAGCTGTTCGTGCCAAATACGAGCAGTTCTCCATGTGCATTTGTATACACACATCTGTTACATTCTTCATAGAGAACCACACACCATTCATATAAAAATACAATGTGCAGCCAGGACTGCAATAACATTGCACCATATTAGCGCAGTGCAAGTCCCTGCTTCTTGCTTTGTGCCTAGATTTCTGAGAAAGCTCATGAGTTTTCAGAGAAAGTTGGCAGTATTTGCACATGGTGTAGGGTGAAGTTCCCTGCTATGTACAGAATATACACGTGTGCACTAGTGGTTAGCACTATCTCACAGCACTGAGGTCATGGGTGTGATTCCAACACAGACCCAGTATGTGTGGAGTTTGTATGTTCTCCCTGTGTTTGCTTCCGTGTCTTCCAGATGCTTCGGTTTCCTCCCATACTGGTCAGTTAATTGGCTCTCACAGGAAAATAATATAACCCTAATGTGTGTATTTGTCTCTGTGGTAGGGAATATAGGGCCTGATTCAGCAAGGATCACTATTCTGCTAGAACGCACGCAACGTAGTTGCTAATATAAGCGGTGAAATGCAAATGTTTGTAATCGCATTGCAATCACAGCTCAACACAAGGACACCCGCTTCCCCTTACACACATCCGTATACTTGGGCAATATAGCAAAACAATCGGTAACATCGGACCCTTAGGCACAGTTAAGGCAGGTCAGACCTCACTCAGGAATTGCTAACTTCAGTGCACACTATGAGGCCTCAGGCTGCGTATGGTATTGCAATGGATAATTTAAGCACGCCCCTGCAACGGTGTTGCAATGCACTTGCACGTCTGCGTTCGCCTGACCACCCCCGTCACCACCTACAAACTGCACTTCCTGTCAATCAATGTGCTCTGGGTCTGCATAGTCTCTGCAAAGGCACTTTACAATCGCTAGTTCGCGCACTGCGATGCATGCACAATGCAAATTAATCAACCGATTGCGTTTGTCTTTGCTACGGTGATCATTGCTGAATCAGGCCCATAGTTTGTAAGCTCCACTGGGTCAGGGACTAGTGTGAATGAGTAAATATTCTCTTCTTACTATGTGTTCGCTATCATAATAACTGTTAATTAAATAATGTAAGTTACACTTCAGTGGAGAAGCACGTTTCTAGTAGCACTTTTCTCAAAGTAGAAAATTGGCTTCAAACACAAGTGACGGGATATAGTCTGCATCTCGGCATGCGGGATGCCGACCGTCTACATACCGGTGCCGAAATCCCGATTGCATCGGGATCCCAGCCCCAGTATCCTGACCGCCGGCATCTAGAAGGGAAGTATCGGGAGTTAGGGGAGGGTTAGGGTTAGGTTTACGGTGTGGGGGAGGTTAGGTTTAGGCACTGGGGAGGGTTAGGGCAGGGGGTTAGGGTTAGTGCTACTATGCTTATGTATGGGTGTCGGGATTGTGACTGTCGGGATGCCACTGTTGGTATTCTGACCATCGGCATTACATAGTGACATATGTAATAAAAACTGTACCAGTGTCTCCTCACACTCATGTCATAATCTTTGACAGAAATTTGATTAAATCAGGCAGTTCACTTTATTGAAAGTGGTGGTTGTATAGATGGCTGTTGAAGTTACATTTATTTATTTTTCACTCAATCCAATCTCCAAAGTCTTTTGAATTTCAGAAACCTCTTTCGTGAGTTAAGAATAAGCATGCATTTTGCGCTGAACAGGCACAGGCACTGAAGGGGGCGTGGCCAAATTGGAGAGGTTTGGCCACCCCCCGTCAGGGAAAAAAGTAAAATACTATGTGCAGCGTCGGGATGTAGTTGCAAAGGGGTGGGGGACACTAGTGGGAGGGCTAGGCACTAAGGGGGAGGTTAGGTTTAGACACCAGAGGGGGAAGATTAGGGTAGGAGAGGGGGAGGGTTAGAATAAGTGTCTGTAGTCTAACTCCTGTCGCGATATCGCCGGGATCCCGAACGGAGTCGTTTTTGTTTTTTGTTTTTTTTATTATTGTTATTACACATGGACTTTGTTTATGTTTAGAAGAATTTTGTGGAGACCTGACTGGGTATACAAAGAGGTATTTGACTACATAAATAAATAGCCAATACAAGGGTTGCAAATGCTATTTTTTTGCCAGCAGGGTAGATACTGTCTGCTTTTGCATGTAACACAAGATATCGGGCAACTTTATTTTTACAGTGCATTATAGAGTTGAACTAGGATGCACATACCCCCATCTTTCTCATATATTAATTTGCCCTTCTCCTAGCTTGATTTATGCTTTATGGGGCCCATACATAAACAATCACAGATTCTGCATTTTTTCCCCCACCCTGAGTTTTGCAATTCTCCAATCTAACAACATACGCCCATACATTTCCGATATTTTTCAGTGATTTGTAGATATTTTTCATCCAAAGATCAGGTCTGCGAATCTTCAAAGTGACGGTCTGCAAACAGGCTGATTGTTCTCATACATCAGCAATCTACAGCCCTGGTTAGTCTGTGAAACCTGATCACTTTTTGGTCAGAATCGGCAATCGTGAACCCCCATACATATTTTTTTTTTCAATAATAATCTGCAAAACACAGATTTGCCCCAATTGATTGCTGATGTTTGGGCCCCGGTACTTTTAAATAGGAGTGTTAAGCTGGGTTGTTCAGTGTGTATGAACAGCCATCATCTGCAAATATAACCTTCATTTGACCGGGGGTCACCTCGCGCCCCACTCCCCGCAGGCCTCTGCTGCCAGTTTGCAGGCTGTCGGCTGACCCCCCTTACACACAGCAAAAATAAACGGATATATCTGCCATCGACTGAACAGCACAGCCGACGCAATATGTCTGTGGACGACGTTGTTCACAGACATATCTCTGGTACACACTGGCCGACGGGCACCAGATATATTGGCCAATCAATTGATCAGCCAATATATCTGCCAATGTGTACCCAGCATTATTTATTTTTTTAGCTTCTGTTGTAACCACATATTACAGACATGCACAAGGACAGACTGGTTGAAGTGACAAGAAAAGGTCAGGCAGCTTCTATAATACAGACTGTTCAATACATTTGTGTATTAATACATAAACACATTTATACACCGCTCCCAAGAATCGTCTTTGATAAAATGTCAAAGTGTAACGTTTGTTTTTCCTTATTTTTACATTTTTTTTTTACAAAGTTACTTTTCCTCTGTTACTTCAGTTTAGCTTCCTCTATTCATTTGGCAGAAAGGAAGTTGGGGCGGAGCCATCAGGCTGATGTCTCGCTGCATACAAGCCTTTTCTCCAGCACAAAATGCTTCCAGAGAGAGGCTGCTTGTCAGACAAGCCACAAATTGGCATAGTTTGAAGATAAAGTGCTGCATGAGTGACAGAAACCAGGAATCGACATTCAGCAGAGAGCTGCAGAAATGAAAGTACACTATTTTAGCTACAACACGTTTTTGCTAGTCTACAAGCCCGGGTACACACTTATACAATCGTCAGGCCATTCTTTTGGGTTTTTTGACCCGTTCATTTAATATCGCAAGAGTGTGTATGCCCCTTCCATGATTTGTCGAATTGAAGGATCGCATCTTATGTGCAGTTGAATATTCTTCCAATACGACTGGATGAGATCGCCCCAAAAGTGCAGTTTGTACGCACCTTCTGCCTTTCTTGCGATTCTACACCAGCAGCAGTGCCGCCTCTGTGGGTGGTACAATTATTTTCTTTCGATATTTCGGCAGGCAATGTTGGTAGGTCGGCAGTATGATTGTATAAGTGTGTATGCTAATATCAGCACCGAGACCGACACTTCCGATTGGGAGTGAAGTCACAAATGTGTGTATCCAGCTTAAGTACTAGTACTTATGGGCCGAGTTTTTTTATTTAGGCATGATCTACTGATCACTATGGCACAACTGTGTATACACATGGAATTATTTGCTTTTGGTAAGTGTACACAATTCATGAAAGCCACAAGCTGAAAAAACCTTACCACTTTTGCCATAGTTCTCTTTAAATTACAGATGGGTAAGAAACATCAAGTGATGTATAATTCTGGTAGCTCAAGATCTTGATATTGACTTCTGACTCCTTGATTTTGTGTTTGATCAACCTGCTAACAAGCACTTTATCTAGCCATTAACATTGATTCCTTGATTCATGATCAGCAGATTTGTATCAAAACAACAAGATATTATTTTCGTCTGATACTACAGGTTAACTGCAATACGCACATATCCAGAAGTACTGAGGGATATATGTAGAGTGCTTTAGTATCTACAGAGAAACCCTGTAATATTTTTTTCTCAAAATTTTATTTATATATATATACATATACATACATACATACGCACACACAAACGTGGATTTCCTGGATGGAAGGATGCACTCGCCGTTCAATGTAACATCTCAAACTTTATTCATCACAAGGCTTGATCAAAAGAATATGATCATGGTCGATGTTTCGGTACACATCTGGCCCTTTTCAAGACCTCAATACAATCACATCACAGATATATTGTGTTCAGACAACAATGTTATGCATCTGTGGAAAATAAGAAAAAAACAAAATAACCTGTCTATCAGGCTCCTGTAAAACCCGGGGTGATGCCAATATACAAAAAAAAATATGTATATATAATATCTGAATGTGGCTAATACTGACACCACACCAAAGTGATAATAAGTAATCAATAAAGCTGCCAATTAGCCTGTGCTCCCAGCATGCAGATTGCCAAATATCAAAAAGATACGACGCAGTATTACAGTACCTATAGTAGCTTCCAGCGACTGCATGGTTAAATTATCAGAACCTGAGACAATCTCATGATGTGCAAATGGGGACTTGGTCAAAATATAGACCAAAAAGACAACTAATTGACCTGTAGAGATACAGCATGATAGTAATCATATATAAGGCTAACTTGTATAAGTGATATAACCATCGTGCAATATGCACAGAAGCTTACCCCAAGATTCAAGTAAGTATGATATACTACCAACCAAATATAAAGAATATAAATAAAGAAAGACTCCTAGAGGATTGTACTCATTAAGCCCTCAAGGAATCACTGTATCAAGCTTGTGTATCTAAATGCTTTCTCTTCTTTTTAGGCTCAAAAGCCTATCATGCCCAATGTCCGGGGGGATCCAATCGATCAATTTGCACCGTAGAGATGCGGCTGGGTGTAATTTTTCAACAAAGTGCCTGGCTACAGGCTTATCACTTTTACCCATTTGCAGGGCTGCCCTGATCAATGCTCGGTAATTGGCCATCCTATCTCTAATTATACGGGAGGTCAGGCCCACATAATACAGGCCACAAGGACATATGAGTGTATGTATATATATATATATATATATATATAATGGTCCAATGCACAATGTAATCTGTACTTGATGGGAATTTTTGTGCCCGAATGAGGATGTGGGAAGGTGGGCCGTACTAACATGGATGCACACGTTATACAACCCCCACAAGAGTAACTTCCTGGTCTTAACAGTAATTCTGATACTTCACTCTTTTTGCCTGGATATGTAGTCGGCCTCTTTAACATCTGCCTAAAATTGGGGCCTCGGCGGTACGCCATCATTGGTGGTGGCATGTATTGGAAAGGAATTGACTTATCACTTTGTAGTATGGGCCAAAATTTTTTAATAGATTTTTGAGTCCGTCTAGCATTACCATCAAAGGTAGTGGTATAGATCATCCGTGACTCCTTAGCTGTTTTAGGGGTCACTTTATTTGGGACCTTATTGAAGATACGATTGGCTTTCCTAAGACATCTATGCAATGTTGATTGCTGATATCCTCTATCAAGAAATCTAGTGGTCATTTCCTGCAACTGCAGTTCTCTCATTTCAGTTGAAGTGTTGATCCGCATCACTCTCAAAAATTGCGATATTGGCAAATTATCCTTTAAGGCTGTGGGGTGATGGCTGGTGGGCAATAAAGCCAGGTTCCTGTCCGTGGGTTTCCTAAATAATGATGTCACTAGTTTTCCATCAATCACACTGATGTTGACATCCAGGAAATTAATAGATTTAGTGTCAGCTTCAAATGTGAAGCGTATAGGACTTGCTAATGTATTTAAATTATTAACCATTTGTTTGAAACCATCAGATGAGCCTCGCCATATCAAAAAAATATCATCTATAAACCATCGATAGAATGAAATGTTTTCTCCATATCTAGAGATGATATGCTCACTCTCATATTTGGCCATAAAAAGATTGGCGTATGACGGTGCTAAATTCGAGCCCATCGCCGTACCCGATGTTTGTAGATAAAATTTATCCTTGTATTGAAAATGATTTTCACATAATACTAGATGTGCCAGTTCAATCAAAAATTCAGTGGGTATACGCTTAGATGTGCGGGTCATCAAAGCTTCCCTCAAAGATTCTAGACCTTCCTGATGTGGGATGACCGTGTACAGTGATTTGACGTCCAAGGTTGCTAATATGACGTCATTCAGGTCTCTTACATTGCCCAATAATTCTAACAAATGTCCCGTGTCCCTAGGATATGTATCATGTTGGCTCACTAGGGGTTGCAATTCATTATCAATGAATATAGCTAAAGGCTGTAGGACCGAACCTTGTGCAGAGATGATTAGTCTGCCAGGTGGTTTTACAATAGTCTTATAGATCTTAGGTAATGTATATAATATGGGACAACGCGGTTTATCTACCGTGAGGAAACGAAATTCATCATCATCGATCCATCCTTGTACCAAAGCATTTTTTAATACAATGTCAACTGACGCCTTAATCCCATCAACTGGTCTCATAACCACATTCCTATAAACTTTATCAGCCAACTGCATCATGATTTCGGCATCATAGTGTGCCCAATCTTGTACCACCACCGCTCCACCCTTTTCTGCAGATCTGATGGCCAGATTAGGGTTTTCAACAAGAGAATGCAGTGCCTGCTCTTCCATAGTGGTTAGATTGTTTTATATTCTGGGTGCTTCATTTCATTAACCATTCGAAGAAACGTCTTTAGACTGGTATTGTTGGTTGGAGGATCAAATGTAGATGGTCTTTTAAATTTTTTAGTGATATTTGAAGTATTTCCTTTATTGCAAAAAAAATATTTTAATCTTAATGTTCGGCCAAATTTGTACATATCGACCGTTCTCTTAAACTCGCTGTGTCTATATATAATAAATATATATATATTTATATAATATAATTTTGGTGATCTTGTCTTATGCAGGGCGGTACACACCTGACCGATGCAGCAGCCGGGCGACTGCTGCATCGGTCAGGTGTGACCATCCATGCAACCAATTTGATAAGTCTACACACTTGCCAATCACGTGTTCGATATGTCTGGGCAGACATCACAACTGGACGGGCATTTACATTTTTCCACCCAGTTGTGATGTCACCATTGCTGGTTCCTGCGGCCACTATGCAGGTTTGTCGTGTGTACACAGTCAGATGTGCACAACATATATTTCAAATATATCGCATCTGCTGTGCTACACCTGCAATCAAAAAACACCTCACCCATACTTGCAGACCCCCACAAAGTCTATTTCGCTAGTTTTTATGTTTGGACCCCCACTTTGTTCTTTTTTGCCCCAAAAATGTTAAGTACTTTTGGGGTGTTCCTCATTTTTTTTTTTTTTTTAGGAATTTTTTAAAGCAGTTATCCTTTAGGGGGCTGTCCCAAGGGTTCTGAGTGGTTTCCCCACCTTTGCACCCCAAAATAAAAAATGCACTTTTCTCCTGCTATCCAGAGGCTAATCTTTTCCGCCTATTACATTGACTTTCCGCGTACGCGAAAAGTATTTGGAATTGAATACAGAGATAAGTTTCCGACTGGCGAAAAAGTCGCAATTGGCGATACTTTTTTGCGAATCTCGGCTTTTCGCTTCTAATTGAATACGGGCCTGAGTTGGCCTATTGTGGCTTTATTTTTGCAGTTTTTATCTGAATTTGACCTGACCTGTCTTTGGATACTGTTAAGTATTGGATCATATGGCTACTATAAACTTTGATTAATGTGCGTGTAATATTCTATACAGCATTGGATAGTAATCTCAGTGCAGAAACTCAGTACCCTCTCTTCCTGTACCCTAATACTAACCCTCCCTACCCCACACCCTAAACCTAACCCCCCTCCCCCCCGTTGGTGGTGCCTGAACCTAACCCCCCTGCTCGGAGCCTAACCCTAACCTCCCCCCTGCCCGGAGCCTAACGCTAAGTCCACCTCCCTGCGGCTGACACTCACCTTTCCGTGGTGTCATTATGATCGGGATGCCGTCTGTCGGTATTCCGACAACTGCATCCCGAGTCATGGCACGTACATTGCTCCCTCTCCAGCATGATGTTCCTGCTCAGCCACATGCCCTCTGTGAATAGGAGGCACCTCCCATGGAAGTCAGCACTGTTCTTAGACAGGGGCACCATGTCGAGGAAGCTCAACAAGAAGCGCAGGAAATATATGGTACATTGTGCATGGCTCATTGCCATGTTCGACAGCTAGGAAGGGGTGTGCATGGAGGCTGCGGAAATTTGCCCCAATCCCTGCTCCTGATAATGCTTATGGTAGCTGCAATACAAATCTGTCATCCATGATCCTTCTGCCCTTCCCAGCTCATCCCAACGGCCGGGCATCAGCCACCTGCACGGCAGCAGCAGTGGGGGTGGTGGTGACACTGGTAAGATGCAGGGGGTTGTGGCGAGATGCAGGGGGCTTCGGTGAGAAGCAAGAGTGAGATGCAAGGGGCTGTGGTGAAATATAGGATGCTGTGCTGAAATCCAGGGGGCAGGAGTAAGAAGCAGGAGGCTGTTGTGAGATGCAGGGGGCAGGAATAAGAAGCAGGAGGCTATTGTAAGATGCAGGTGGCTGTGGTGAGATGGAATAGGTTGTTACGAGATGCAGGGGGCTGTGGTGACATGGTGTAGGCTGTATTGAGATGTAGGGGCTGTGGTGAGATGAAATTTGTCCCATGCAAAGCCGAGGCGGGTAGCTAGTCCAGAAATAAATAAGAAAATCCAGAAATTGATACATGTGACGAAGCGTCTAAAATGCGCCATTCATCTTGCGACGTATAGAGCAAAAAATAGCTGCAAAAGGTTACAATTTATCAGTTAAGCTGGGTGCACACAAATGCATTTGTCTTGCAGATCACATCAGATTTACAACCCTTTTGGTGAGATATTGTAAGAGTGTACCCACCCAAGGTAAAGTTTTATTTCAAGAAAACTGCTCACATCTGCTGATCTGGTTTTATGGGTGTCCTAATATTTCTGAGACAAAATGGTGCAATGGTTGTCAAACCTGGAAGTGTGTAGGCATAATCAATCATTCTGTCCGTCACTTCTGCTGATGTTCCACCACTCACAATCTTTTCAGCAGATGGTTTTTAGAGATGAGCATTGCAAATTGCACAGTACATTGTAATGGTGTGTACTCATTACTCTGCATGTTCATCTGGACTTTCAATCCTAGGGGGGAAATTCAATTAGCCACGGGATATACCCCACACCCAATTGATCGTGCTGTGCGGGAAACAACTATTCAATTCATTAGGCTTTTCACAGCACGGTAATCACTAGGCTAAAGTGCGCTAACCCATTGAATCCGTGTAAAATGTAGAATCAATGGGTTTCCCCGCACATTAAAATGCAGCTTCTGAAGCTGCAAGGAAAAATCCTGTCTCTGGTAATTGACATGCAGGGTTACCGCAGCTAATTGAATCAGGCAGCGTGGTCATTTAGCTGCAGGGTAAACTCCTCATCTAAGGAATTCTCCCCTAAACATAATTGTAAGAATGATCGCATCTCAAGTATGATTGTATGTGTGTACCTAGCCTAGCGTCAGTACCAGCAGTTTTCGACACTACTGACCTACCTCCAACACTCAGCAGGCCACTGATTGCTGACCTTCCCAATTAGATTATTTAAAAGAACCCAGCTGGGCTCAGGCTAGAGATGACATGACCTCTCTCTCAGGTGTTACCACTAACCTCCAGCACCGATGACTCATGCTGGGAATCGCCCATCAGCCAGGACCTGTAAGAACCTTGTCTGTGTACGCCTGCCGTGCCTGAATATCTATTGTGTTTTACATAGATGCTCCTGCACCAGAACTATACTCTCCAGTATAGTTTTCTTCTAGTGCTGTTTAAACTCCGGTGTTAGGTTTCCTCGACAGCTGCACATCCTTACCCACATTTCCATCTGCTGTGTTTCCAGTCCTCATTTAAGCTAAGTACTCTGTTGCTTTTATGGTGGGAACCAACTGCACTGGACCGTAACCTGGACCCTCACAGTAAAGCCTATATCCTCTTGCGGGAGTTCCTGGTGAAGTCCAGTGGGGGTCTTATGCCGCACATCCACTACCCGACCCAGGGAAGACCGTACGAATACTACATCATAATCGTACCGTCATTCCCCATCTCCTACAGTGTCTACACTGAACGATCAGTCGTTCAGTGCAGGCACCCTCCATCATCCCCGAACATGGTCAATCTGTCGTTATCAGCAGAGTGACCATCATGTTCGGGCGATGATTTATGTCGGAAACGACCAGTGGGAGCGCGCATCGCTGGTCGTTTCCGAAATTTGCATGCCCAATTATCAAGCGATTTAACGATAACTATGTCGTTATCGTTCAATCGCTCTGTTTAATCGGTAGTGGATAACGTGCCTTTAGACTCCGCACCAGGGTATTTGGTTGCACAATGCCACCTGTTTGCATTTATCATCTGTGTGTGTACTAGGATACACTTGCTGTCTGTCTTGAGCGCCAGGGTTATTGCAATATACTTGATGGGCTAAATGTAATAGCTTATGATCTTCAGCTGCTGCGAGTCCCATGTCTCCCCATGTTTTTAAAGTGGCAATCAGTTTAATGGATAAACCAACTTGCTTTAAAAATAAGAGGAGACTTGCATATATTCCAGCAGCGTCTGAGGATCGCAAGCTATTACATTTAGCCACATGTATCTCATTGCAGGCTACGTGCTGTTCCCACAGTGCCAGCACGTGTGTATCTTCTTACATGCTATGCACTGTCTAAAGAGTGCTAACAGCTCCGTATACCATATTGCTCACAGTGCTGTTCAAATAGAGCCAATGTACCTTGCTGCACGCTACGCACTGCCCAACCAGTACCAACACCTCCGTGTACCTTATTGCATGCTATGCGCTGTACAAACAGTGGCAGCTGATCCATGTACCTTGTAGAATGCTCGTGTGTACATTAGGCATTTGTGCCTAATGTGTTAAAAAAAAAAAACTCAGGGTATTCTGTGGCAACTACCTTGTAGAGTATCGCAGCTGCATCTGTTTTGGTGTGTTCCCCTGTAGAAGTAAAAATCCCCAGGCTTCACAATTAGGTCCACTGCCCGCAGTCTCACTGGTCATCTGATGGACAACCACTATAACATACTTTTAAATTAAATCCATATGACCAGTGCCCTAAATAGATCAAATGTAAAAAATTTATTTTACTTTAATTCCTCTGAACAACCTGTGTACACTTGCTGTAAGAGATTATATATATATATATATATATATATATATACATATACATATACATACACATATATATATATATATATATATATATATATACATATACATATACATACATATATATATATATATATATTTATATATACATATACATACACATACACTGACAGAGATATGTCATAATATACTGAAATATCTGAGCTGCAGCCACAAGACAAGGATAGCATTCCTAGGACAATGTATGTAACTGCACTGTCCTTGATAAGGAAAAGACAGAGAAGTTATCTAATCATGTAAAAAGGCTACCTGCATAACCTAAGTGTTAAAAAAAAGAAAGAGAAAAAATTGGCTTTTTCGTCTGCCATGTATTCCCTAAAGGTACAAAAGTTGCATTACCTGTTCTCTGTTCTCCATACATACTATGTAACCTTGTGTTTTGCTAGTCTGTGCTAGCCTCCTTTCTCTAGAAAAATAAACACTGCAGATGGGATATTCAACAATAGGACTTCATTCATGTTACAAAATTAATAGTAGCAATGCCACAGCCTTTCTTAGTGTTTTTTTTTTTTTACATACCATGTTGGCAATTACCATTTTAAATAATTATTGTTGAATAATTGGCTAAGATGTTTGACTAGGGACTTGAGCATTATTACTCTTTATCTGATCATTATACCCAGTTTTGAAGTACCCGGAAAGGCCTTGTAGCCATTTTTACCGTTTTTACACCTAAATCCTGGGTCCGACTCTGGATTTTGCACACGGGTCCATCCCGGTTTGGACCCGGCTTCAGACGCCATTTACACTGCGCTTTGTCCCGGGTCGGCGCCATTTACACTGAACCCGGGTCAGCCCTGTTAAAACCTATGGGAGAGGTATGTGCTTAGGTGATAAAGGTTGCAGGAAGAACTTATTTTTATAAGACGGGCCTATTTATTAAGCTGAGGTTCAGACGAGTCAGCCTGCGAGTCTGCGGCTCAAGCTGTCGGATAGGCAGGTGGGTAACCAGTTGCTGCTGCAGACATGGCTGGTGAGGGGGCTGTCTGTACTCTCTGCAGGGCTCTTATACTACAAGTGGCTGCAGAGATGGCTGGTGAGGACTCTCTGTGCTCAGTCTGCTGCTGCTATTACTGCATGTGCTGTTTCTCTGCGGAGCACTGACCTATGACATCATCGGTCAGTCATCGGTCAGTGCCCCAGAAGCTCCAATCACAGTCTTTCTGCATTACCCAGGTCATATAACCAGGGTCATGACCGTTTCCACTTCCTCATTACCCGGGACCTACACTTGTCTAACCCTGCTCAATTCCCGGGTAGGATTGGTGGGTCAACTGATCCTGGCTTTTTTTTTTTTTTTTTTGAGCCGTTTCCACTAAGGTCCGACCTGGGTTAATCCGACAATAACCAGGGCTTTTGCTCTAGTGTAAAAGGGATATTAGACTTGGAAGTCTTTAGGAGAGGAGTGTGCTGATCATGTGGGAGGGAATGACCTATTCTCTAGTGTAAGAATGTGGAAGTGTCATGTAAGGAGGAGAATGTGGGCAAGTAAGAAGTCACCCACCCGGGAGGGTTAGGCTAAGGGAAGGGGGGTTTAGGGTTAGGCACCCCTGGGGGGGAGGTTAGGGTTATGCACCCTCCCCCCTGGAGACTTAGGTTTAGTCTGCGGGGAAGGGGGGGGGGTTAGGTTTAGGCACTTAGGGGGGGTTAGGCACCCCGAAGGGAGGGTCAGTAATACTCGCTAAAATCCCCTGTTGGGATTTCCACTGTTGCCGGTATGCCGGCGTCAGGATTTGAACCTTACAGCCGGCGGTCATTCATGCTGATTTCCTCACAGTAGTATTAGAGTGAATTTAGAGCTCTGTTCTGTTGGCACACTCGAGAGATTGAGGTCAATCCAATTAGGTGCGAATTGCTAGGTACGAGTTGCTGTTTTCTCTTTGAATTTGCATAGCAAATTCATTTTGCAATCCAATTAGCAACTCGCACTGAACCAGTGAGAGTGAATTTGCATTTTTCCATTCTTACCTCCCTGAGGGTGAGAGATGGAAAGGAAAATCATTATTTTAATGTTGAAATGACAGGACACCGTGCTGAGTCCCTTGGACACCCCCTTAATTACTGATTAGACAATTGGAAGTTTCCAATTAGCTTAATTAGTCCAATAATTACATGTCCTTTTTTAGGGTTAAAATTGCCTCAAATTATCCCAAAATCAACTTTTTCATTAGTTTAGACACCTCAGATTTAATTACAATATTTTTTAATTGAAAAATATTTTTATAATTTAAAAAAAAATTCAAAGTACCAAAAAATCTTTTTCCTACTTAATTTTGCATTTTTTTGTTTAATTCATTTCAGATTAAATGAAAAAAAGTTTGCTTTATAATTTTTGCATTTAAAAAAAAAAAAAGCACAAATCAGCCATTTGACACCATTTAAAAACCTTCAGTACTTTCCTAATACACACAAACAGCCTTTTATATGGTCCGGCTAACGAAATTATCAAATTTGGGAGGTCCAGGATGGGGGTTTTGTGGTGTTTTATTTTTATTAAATTTTTTTTCATGACCCCCATATTATTTATGATTGCATGTATGTTAAACCCCTTTTGCACACTTGTGGAAATTGTAACCTTTATTTACAGAGTCGTGTGAGGATCATCTTGTCAAAGTAGTCATGACTGGTTTTTTTTTTTTCTATAACTTTTTCTATAAATATTTTTAAAATGAGAACTAAAAGTTTGTATAGCTGTGCCTGATTACAAGATTTAAACTCTCATTGCCTTATAGTGAGAACCATTTAAACATGCCTTGTTGTCCATAATAAGTGACCTAATTTTGAAACCTGTTTTCTCCCTTTTGAGGCAAAACGCCTATCCAGAAAAAAATATTTGTTGTAGTTTAGAATATGCTCTTTTTAATGAATGTTGTTTCAAGAAAATCAGTTATTCTTCTTTTTTGTTATAGGACTTCAAAGATGGTGGTATATTGAACACACGATTTGTGAAAGCAATTTTAGATGACATTATCACAGAAATTAAGAACTTAAGTAACTTTAAAGTCTGTTATTTTATGATTGCAATGGTGTCCACTTGGATAGTTAGCTATATTAATGTCATACTAAAATATTTTTTTCCTTTTGGAGACATGGGTAACTGAGTTACAGAAAAAAATTTACATGACTGATTTTTTTTGGCCTAATTTGGCCTCATACTGTCAAAAAGTACTTTTTTTTTTTTTTTTTTTTTTTTTTTTTTTGTAATCAAAACTTGTATAAGCATATGCACTTTCACAACTTTTGCTCTCATAGATCTGTCACAGCAATTACTTGAACTTTGCTGATTGTGCACCTTGGAGTTGGTGACCGTTTCACTTACCTCCACTACCAAGGCCACAACTCTACTATTGCATACTGTGAACTGAAACTTTAGCAAAGTTAGTTCTACATATATACCAACCTTCATGCAAAATGTCAACAAAATCGGAGATGGTTAAGTGTCGGCCCCTGTTCCACTTGTCATGGAATGACCCATAAGTATCAGTTACAAATCTATTTATACATCTTTCTCTTGATATAATTTTCTACATGTCTATTGAAATTTTAGATCATTTATATTACATCACGAATGAGCAGTGCCATAATATAAAAGGTTATTATATCTTTTTGCATTATTTTGAGCAATGCCCTATGTGCCTGCTATGTGTATTACATCCTTTTCCATAGAGAATTTTTGCGTATGAGTGATGGCATAATACCACTGTTTAGTTAACATAGGTCATGTTGTGTGAATAGAAAGTAGTAATCAGCCCCCATTAACAACTTTGCATGACCTCACTTTCTATTTAGATTACACACACACACACACATGCTGAGGTGTCTCTGCCTGATTTGTTATTTAACATGTCCATCTCTAAAAGTTTAACCTGTTGGCTGGCCGCTCATTACAGGGTTATAAGTCCTCGTGTCAGTCAGTCACTTACGGCTTGGCCTGACAAATTTTTCTGA
Organism: Taudactylus pleione; assembly: GCA_031769625.1. Classification (NCBI taxonomy): domain Eukaryota; kingdom Metazoa; phylum Chordata; class Amphibia; order Anura; family Myobatrachidae; genus Taudactylus; species Taudactylus pleione. The sequence goes on along the minus strand of JAUIMM010000213.1, from coordinate 15,117,314 downwards.
AATCTAGGAGCCAGGATGAAAGTGTAGGAGCCAGACTACCGTCCCCCCAAAAAAAATTTACAGGAGTGAGTGAGGAGCATATGCAACTGTTGTACACCCTATACTAGTCCACAAAATGGTCACAGTTGAATGGATAAAAACTATTTGCAAGTTGCGCTGCTGTAATGTAAGGTGCAGTATGCCAAAATGATCCACATCACAAACTTCTCTGAATTATAAAAAAAACATTTAATAAACATACAATAGAAGAAACTCATAAAGAGCCATAAAAGTGATCATAAAACTCTCACTGTGGAGAATAATGTATCAATATGTAACAATATCTGTGACTGCTCGTACAACTCTAATAAATGTATCTAATTCAATACAATACAATTCAGTTGCTCACCGCTTGATCAAAAATGATTGTACTATCCCATTGATTTTAGATGTTGAAATGTCAATAGTTTGATGATACTTATAGTGCACTTTTTAAAGATGGTTGGTGTAGAAGCGCTGATTGAAATACCATATGTCCGCCCGGATAGCACTTCACACAATACTTGTTAAACAAGAGTTTTCCCCTTCCGTTGGGTTGTGTGTCAGAGTTGGGCTGAGACCTGTGAGGCGCCAGATCTCCTTTGTAGTGTATGTAACCCACTAGGAGTAGTGGAAAGGAGTATTCGGGATTAGCACTCCGCACACGGATGGTATCTGCAACAGGAGTCACCTCGTGATTGTGAGGCAGGAGTGGCGGCTGTAAGTGAGACACGCACCTGGCCGACACTGCGGTCTGAAAGCGGCCTCGTGTCTCTGCTGATGTTATCCACCTCACTCCTCCACGTCCTAATTGCCGGCTGGCTGCGCTCTGAATGGAGCTGGCACCTCTCCTGTTGAAGTCAAAGCGGTGATGGATGTTGGCAAATGATAAAAAGTCCACTCCAAATATATGACAGTACTGGTCACACTATATAACAGTCCCCTTCGACGTGTTTCGCTCCCCTCTTGGAGATTTTACAATCTAATCCCAGTGGTACACATAGGGTGGAATCTAACCCCATTATTTATTGTTATTTCCCATTGTGATATCATTATATGTGAGATTTATTATCATTATTGTTTTATATACGTGGATTTGTTTTTGGTTTCTTTTCTATTGAATTGGTTGAATTATCCAATCGCAATTTTTTTGAATAATTTTGATGATTATTAGAACATCTATAGTCTATTGTGTTCAGATAAATTACGCAGTCCACTAAACCCTATTTTTAACTTTAAAATATACCTTTATTAAATATTCATGTCATAGATAATATACTGTTCAGAATGTTCCCCTCTGCCAAGAGTTTTCTTTCTTTTGTACAGCTTCATAGTGCACAGCAGGACAGGCACTTTTAGTGGCGCATGCAGTAGTCTTGCCTGTCACTTTAGTGATGTCACTAGTATTTAGTGGAGTGGAAGCCGCTTTATCATTAAGGAAAAAAGGTGTTGTATGGTGAGCTGCACTCCTTATGTGGGAGAAATGTAGGGACTTTGCTGCCACAGGAAGTAGAGAAAATTTCCTTTTCACTGGAGTTTTAGTTTTAGAAAATTGGTTTGTGTTTCTGGGTGCCCAGAAGCACAAAACAATTTTCTAAAATTACCAATAATATTGGTCCAGCCCCCACAATGGCAGAGACCACATATTACTAAACAGCATGCTGGAAATGCAGGCTATTATGTCATTCAGTACTCAGTGTTATTGTCCACTGTTTGCAGGAAGTACTATTTTGTCACACAGCAAGTTATGGTAGGATGGTGCTGCAGGTGTTATGCTGTGAGCCGAAGGAGCTTGGTTGAGTCTGCCACTATTTTGTTGATGCTAATATAGAGCAGGTTTGGTCATGTGCTAAGCACTAGAAACCATTGAACAATGCCTTCTGATTTTAGATGCTTTGGAACAACTGTTTATACTGTTGATATGACCTACATATGACCTGGCAATGAGTCAGTCTGGCAGGATGTGTTCAGTGTTTTGATGAAGGACAATATTTCTCTCCTGAAAGTCAGAGAATGTGCTTTCTAGGATTCTAATACCATATGTGTTCCGTTATGGGAGCGCATACCATGCTTATATCTGGGGCTTCTTTGTTCTTGATAACATTTTAAGCAAAGCATTGGCATATGTGTTGCAAACTTTGTAAAGACAAAAAATTAAAACCGCTATGGCAATACACACTGAATATAAGGGTACCCACACTGGAATTATTTTTGCTGTGCAAATGTATTTTTGTTAAATATATTGATGTTTGTGAAGATAATTATAGAGCCTAATTGTATAACATATCTAAATATTCATTGTGCAATCCTTATGGAATCTGATACTGCAGGGGAGATCCTTACAGAGGCTGGTCTTAAGCTGCCCATCCACTAAACGATTAAGTTGAGCGATTGAATGATAACGATCGTTTAATCGTTCAATCGTTTGCAAAAATGTCTAAACGACCAGCGATGCGCATGCCCGCTGGTCGTTTAGACATCTATCATTGTGCAAACATGCTGGTCAACCTGACGATAACGTCAGGTTCAGCATGTTGCCAGATGATTGAGCCTGCACTGAACGACTCCTCGTTCAGTGCTGGCTTATCACAGACATAGAAACGAGTGCACAGTTACAATGTCGTAATCTTGCTGTCGTTTCTATGGTCTGCTAGTGGATGGGCAGCATTAGACTAGATGGTTCCAAATCCCATGTTCTAGCTGTGGTAAAGGTGTCGGGAGGAGAGGAATGGATTCTTGACGTCTATTGTAAAGATTTGCCAGTGGCCACGCAAAGCATTAGCGACTCATTTACAGACAGATACCTTTTTGTCTGTCCGTTATTATCTGGTCTTGTTTTATTACTGTTCCCAATTGTAATGAGTCATGGAATATGCAGGCACAATATAAGTAGACACTAATACATACCAATTCACATATATAATTTATTACTATTTCACATTCACGTATTCTAGTAAAATACACTAGTTTGGTGTTTATATATATTTTTTTTTATGGTAGTATTTTTATGAGTTGTCACTATGTGGCCTAGCAAAGGATAAACACTGTACCAAATATAAGAGAACCAATGGCTAGCATCATTTGGAACCAAACACTGGGCCAAAATACTACTTTATGGTACTATATATAATAGTGGAAGGATGGATACAAATGTATCTTGTGCAAGCTTTACTCTTGAAATGAACAACTATGAACACTTTCTTTATTACCTTTCAGATGCTGAATGCAGCCATCTAATACAAGGCATGCAGAATCCATGTGTGGCACAGGATGAGTTTAAAAAATGACGCTGGCCATGAGAAGGCGTCTTGCAATTTATACATTTATCCCCAACTCTTTGGAGAAGACTCAAACTGTTTTAATGTTCTGGCCACAAAGGAGTCCACTGCCTCTGATGTCATCAAGTCTGCAGTGGATGCTCTTGGACTGGATGCCTCCAAAACTTATGTTCTGGCTGAGGTGAAGGAGTCAGGAGGGGAGGAGTGGATTCTAGATGTCAATGATTCTCCAGTGCAAAGGGTTCGTCTGTGGCCACGCAAAGCACAAGAGACTCACTCACAGACAGAAGGATACTATTTCCTTCTACAAGAGAAGAACCAGGATGGGAGCATTAAATATATCCATCTACCTCTTGTGTCAGAAGAGGATAAAGCCAGGAGGCTTGTGGAAAGGGGCTTTCTTCCCCGATCCCAGGAGGATTACAATGATTTGTGTAACTTGCCCAATCTTACAGAGTCAGCCATATTGGGAAACCTTAAGACCCGTTTTCTAAAGCATAAAATCTACACATATGCAGGAAGTATCCTGATAGCCATCAATCCCTTCAAATTTTTGCCCATCTACAATCCAAAGTATGTCAAAATGTATGACAACCACCAACTGGGTAAACTGGAGCCCCACATTTTTGCCATTGCAGATGTGTCTTATCATACAATGTTAAAGAAGAGGGTCAACCAATGTATAGTCATTTCTGGTGAGAGCGGCTCAGGAAAGACACAGAGCACAAATTTCCTAATACACTGTCTGACTGCATTGAGCCAGAAAGGCTATGCCAGTGGAGTCGAGCGTACCATATTGGGGGCCGGACCTGTGCTTGAGGTAATATTATATTGCTAAAAGGGACGTATTTTAACTGTGTTAACCCATATGATATATATGTTTAAAGGGGCTATATTGAAAAACAATAATAGGATCTAATAATGGCGCTGCTATTGAGATTGAAGTGGTCGTATAGGGAAGATGTTAGCCTCCAAGCCTAAGCATATAAATTAGCTAACAAGCAGAAAAGAGAGCGCTCAAGGATATTCAATAAAAATATTTGAATAAACCTTAAATAATACATATGGCATGTGGATAAAATTGATCACATATATTTCATTATTATCAAAAAAGCAATATGTACATAAAATTCATAACAAAAATAGAGAAACCTATGCACTAGCTATATGCAGCTGGTTCACCTGGATTGCAACCCAATTAAATGTCCCCAATAAGAAGGTTGAGCCCATTATTCAGCTGAAATTAAAACCTCAATTGCATGGGCTTCAGGTATAAAATTGAGATAAAAAGTAAATTCAGATATTCCAGTCATGGCTAAAAGTATATTACCAGTTGGTGGTGACAAGTGCCCAATCAGTCCTCACCTTAAAGTTATCTGCTGGTTGTTCCTTTTAACGGGTGTGTAATAAAGAGGTCCTGGGACTGGTTTGAAATATGAATAGTGGTTGCAGTGGTGGCCTCATGGTGAGCCAGGAATTGCTTGATGCGTTTTGCTGAGGTATTGCCCTTGATTGGACACTTGTCACCACCAACATGATCCTTACCATTCGTGGATCTAAGATGAGATTGGCGACAAACAGAACAGGGAGGCACTCCTAGGGTAGTATGTCAATATCTTATTGAGTAATTGAAGAATATAAATATTATGAGTACTTCAAGAAAGATTAAAGAGGCTTATCTGATAACACTCCACTTTGATTGGAATATGACTACACTTAGATATGGAACTGGCTGAAACAACCTTGTCTTCAATCTTACGAAGTCAGAGCCAAGCACCAACAACACCAGAGAGTATCATAGTGTAGTAATCAAAATGTAATCATTAAAAATATAGAATTAAAAACCCATATACTAGTATAACAATCAATGCGCGTATCAAATACACCACCAGGATTTAAGAAAGGGAGTTGCTAATCGCACAACAGACTACAAGCAAGGGACTCGATTCAGATATTCGCGAGGGGGATGAGTTGCCTTTTGGTTATGCAAACAAAATTCAGTGAGTCCGGAGCTACCGTAAGTGCAGCACATAACTGCACAAACTCATGGGACGAGTCTTAATTGAATTATTCCAAACAGTGGGAGCTCCAAGTTCATGCCGCCTTTCCTGGGTGGTGGTATTCACCATGCTGCTCAGAACTACCCAACATCTTTCGTTCAATGACCTTCCTCAGGAATAGCCTCAGTCTGCCCCCCTCTCCCTCTGTCCCACCCCCTTCTCTGCTGCTCTATCCTTTCGCCCACTCAGTTTACCATGCTGCACATGCATGTTGGAGACGGCACAGACCAGCATTATTGTATACCTCAGGCTACCCGTTCTACCACATCCCCAATTTCTGCTCCACCCCCTTCTCTGCTGCTCTGTCCTGCTCCGATAAATACGAATTTCCCTTGTCCTCTAAGTGGGAAATTCAATTACCCCTGATAATTTAACAGGCAAATAAATCGGGAGTTACCGCATTTGTTTTTGCTTTCGGGCAATTTAATTAGAACCCGTTTGAATTTTTTTTTTTAGGTGAATACACATACACACCTATGTGTGTGGGAACTTTTTTCACCTGCCACAGGCAGGTGAAAAAATTCCCCAATGACTGCCGCAGGGGATCAATTATCTGTGGTGAATTACCATGGCTAATTAATTTCCTTCCTATATATGTTCTACATTATCACACACTATGGGCCAAATGTAATAGGGTGAGAGTTTAGAAAATGTGAGAGTTTAGCAGTAAACTCTCACATTGGTTGAGTTTTATCTTCAAAATGGGAAAATATCTGAATGAGATTTTAAATCGTGAGAGTTTAAGTCTAAAAAAACATGCAAGTTCGCTCTGTTACTTTGTTTTTGGACACTATTACATTGGCAAAGTTTAAAAAGTGTCAGAAACTCTCACTTTTCTAAACTCTCACCCTATTACATTTGGCCCTTTATATGTTTTACATTATCACACACTATAAGGGGTATATTTACTAAAGTGAGTTTTTAGAAGTGCAGATGTTGCCCATAGCAACCAATCAGTTTTTAGCTATTATCTTCTAGAAGGTGCTAGTTTAATGTAAAGTAGAATCTGATTGGTTGCTATGGGCAACATCTCCTCTTCTAAATAATCTCTCACTTTAATAAATATACCCCCATATAATTTACATTATCTCACACTATATATGTTTTACAGTACTTTGTAAGGTTGTACTCTGTAAAATTTCTTGCATTAATTTAATCCATGTGAGCAGTACTGAAGTAAAGAGTAGAGATATTTTGAAAATGGCCAGAGGACTTCAAGTTTGAACATATTTTATTTATTGGAGAGGATTCATTCTTTCTGCCTCTCTGACAAGGTGGTCTTTGCAAAAATGATCCGATGTCCCACAGTAGAGGCAAAACAAAAAGAATTGTGAGCTTCTCCTGGCTGTAGTTACCTTGTTACATAGGGGCGTACTTATTAATATATGCGGTCTTTCTCGCCACAATTCAAGTAGAAAAGGAATCCTTATTCACTTGAATGTATTATTATTCAGTCGCCGAGACAGTGTCTTCATGATAACTTTATGTTCTACTTTGCCCAGCTACTGCGCATCCGTCGATGTCCGGTAGAGGATGTGTGCGCTGGCAGCAGTGGGTAGAGATCCTACGAATCCCTCTCCCGGATAATTCTGCGAAGGCAGCCCATATGCTACAATGGGAAAACGTCATCCACATTCCAGAGCTTGGTAAATCCAACAGCCTAGCAGCCCCCATAGAAACCTATAGTGGCTACTTCTCTTGTCGGAAATGGAGGGACCACTGCTGTGTCTCTCCATGGTACATCCAGGAGAATTTTTTTTTTTCTTATTCGGGGTCCATGGGGTCCACAGCCATTACGTTGGGGTATGAATCCCGGTCACCAAACAGTTAATACAAACGAGCTCTCTGCTCCCAGGATGCACCGGCTTTCCTCCTCATATACCCCACCTCCTGCCTCAGGTAGCCAGTTCTTCCTGTTTGGTGTGTTCACCACATAGACAATGGGACTGCTGGAGCAGTCCTGCAGACGAGTACAAAAAAAAAAAAGAGAGAGTTTTACTCGTTATCTCAGCGGGTGGTCTGAGCTGTCCTGGAAGCAGCCTCGCGCCTGATTGGAGGCGCACCGGCCACGCGCTGCAACTACCTCCTCCGGCGCCGCACCACTAGCCTTGGCAGGGGATTCGGCAGGGGCTTTCTGGCCCTGGACCGCAACCGGATCAAAGGGATGGCAGGTAAGCAGGTGGTCGCGGCGGCCGCTGATGCCGGGACCACGTGGCGGTCTGGCCTCCGGCGGTGAGACTGGCCAGAGGCGCGCTGCAGTTAGGAGGCATATGGCTTGTTCTCCTAGCCTAGACCGCCAGGATTTGATGTTCCTAACCAGCCGGGGCTTGTGGCGGCGGCCAGGTCAGTTTACCGGGCAGGTCCAAGCAGCATAGGGGAGGTACGTTTCCCCGGCGGCCCCTCCCCCAATCCACACGCTAGTTCAGTCCTCTGGCACAGTTGATTGTGGATTGTTCCTCCCAGCCTCCATATAGGGCAGTCAGAGTGTATGTTAGTTGCTCTCTGAACGCTGCTCCTACAAGAGGGACGCTGGGCAGTCTCCCTGTATACCTTGCCTACTGCTGGTCTAGGTTTTTACAGGGCTCTATCCTACCTAAACTGAGGCTGATTATGGTAGTGAGAGCTTATATGCATATGGCTCGCAGAGTATTTATGCATGACATGTGATTGTTGTTTATGGATACTGTTTCTTCTGTAAAAGAACTGTAATTCCTGTATACTGTCACTGTCTCTCCCCTTCCCTTGCTACAGGTGTGTGGGTTGAGAGTAGAAAGCAGCACATATACACTCAGAACCAGTGGCATAGTGTTATGTCTAAGGAGTCTGAGGGTCAGGTGGCGGGAGCCCCGTTGCTGATATCCTGTGTAGCCTGCAAGGCAGGTTTGTCCCCACAGGACTTTTTACAAAATGGACTGTGTAGGAACTGTTTCAGACAGCCACCACACCAATTAAGTTTGCCTGTTTCAGGCCCTGAGCCTCCTTGGGCATCATTTTCTCAGGTTATGGCTCAGGTGGCGGAACGGCTGGCTGCCCCGGTACTACCGGTTTGGGGTTTGCCTCAGCAGATGCATCCTATGCCCATGATGTGGCCGCCTTGGACCCTGGTGCTGGTAAGATTATGGCATCATCCTCGGGGGTTTTTCAGCCTCAGGCTGTCAAGCCAAAGCAGCCTAAATCTAGGCGCCATGTACCGCCTTACATGGGTGAGTACTCGAGTGCCTCCTCCGAGGAGGAACAGGCACAGGACTTTTCGCAGGAGTCTAGCTCCGAGGAGGGTGATGATAATTTCCCAGTAGCCGATGGCCCTTTCCTGATAAGGGCTGTAAAATCGGTGTTAAATATCGAGGAAGGGGATCTTCTTCTTAGGAAAGCCCCCCTGTTCAAGCGCCAAAAAAGTGGTTGGCAGAATTCCCAAAGTCTGAACATTTATCAGAACTTATGGAGGAAACCTGGGTCCGTCCACAGGAGGTTGTGCCCTTTGGTCCAGAACTGGACAAAATTGTATCCTCCATGGCAGCCTCAAAGACGGCAGGTTTACCATCAGCAACCTCGTCTAAATTGAGGAGGGCGTCCTTTCAGGGGGTTTCGGCCACAGGGCAAGGCCAAAGGTCAGCCCTCAGCGAGATTTCCACCAAGAAAGGCAGGACCCAGGAAGCCCTGGCAGAACAGACATCCAGGATCTAGGGTCCAGGATAAACCAGTGGCCTGATGGGACGGGCCTCCCCCTGGGGGATCCCAGGGTGGGGGGCCGACTGCTTCGGTTCTCAGAGCCCTGGCACCTCGCGACGGAGGATGCCTGGGTTCGGGGAGTTGTTTCCCGAGGGTACGCCCATACCGACCTATTCTAAATCTGAGAGAGCTCAACAAATTTGCTCGAGCCCCCGGGTTCAGGATGTAAACATTGCGATCGATTGTGTTGGCAATGGAACAGGGGGACTATATGATGTCCCTAGACATACAAGATGCCTACCTTCACAACCCAATCACACAGGCTCATCAAAAATGTCTTCGTTTTGCGTTAGGGGAGGAACATTTTCAGTTCCAGGCCCTGCCGTTTGGCCTGTCCACAGCCCCTCGGGTATTCACCAAGGTGATGGCAGTGATGATGGCATGCCTCAGGCGCCAAGACGTCAGGATTTTGCCTTACTTGGACGACCTCCTGTTGCTGGGGCAGTCCCCACAGCAGTTACAGGATCATTTGAGGCTGACAGTATCATGTCTGTACAGTCACGGCTGGATCATAAACTGGCAAAAGTCGTCACCCTGTCCTGTACAACAGATGTGTCATTTGGGAGCGAGATTGGACTCCATGGGGCAGAGAATATATCTGCCGGAGGAGAAGATCCTTGCTCTACAATCACGAATATGCAGGTTGCTTCGCAACAGGCAAATATCCGTTCTAGTAGCCATGCAGGTCCTGGGGTCGATGGTGGCCACCTTCAGGATGGTGGAATACGCTCAATTCCACTCCAGACCACTGCAGCTATTCATTCTGTCTTGCTGGAACAAGGATCATCGCACGATCAGGTCCCAGCTGCTGCATCTCTCTCCAGAGGTACGGTTGTCCCTGACCTGGTGGTTGCAGACAAAGCATCTCAGGCAGGGTCGCCCCTTTTGGGTGTCGGATTGGACAATAGTCAAAACCGACGCCAGTCTTCAAGGTTGGGGGGCGATGACGGGGTCACACACTTTCCAAGGAAAGTGGTCAGTGACGGAAAGCCAGCTACCGATAAATATCCTGTAACTAAGAGCTATATTCAAATCTTTAGTGCAGGCTCAAGAAATCTTAAAGGGCAGGTCGGTGCAGATACAGTCGGACAATCGCACCGCGGTCGCCTACCTAAATCATCAAGGGGGCACGAGGAGTCGGGCCGCCTTGGCAGAGGTATCAAGAATCCTGGTATGGGCAGAGACTCATCTGCCCACGATATCTGCCGTGTTCATTCCAGGAATCCTGAATTGGGAGGCCGATTTTCTCAGTCGGCAAGAGATAAATGCAGGGGAATGGGCCCTACATCCACAGGTTTTTTGGAACCTTGTGGACAGGTGGGGTCTACCAGAAATAGATCTGATTGCATGAAGAAGGAACAACAAGGTTCCCAGGTACGGATCCTGGACAAAAGATCCGAGAGCCGAGTTTGTAGACGCACTGACAGTAAAGTGGCGTTACAAGCTGGTATATCTGTTTCCCCCATTTGCTCTTCTGTCCAGAGTGGTCAGAAAGATCAAACAAGAGGGCAGCACCGTCATATTAATAGCTCCGGCGTGGCCGAGACGGCACTGGTTCACAGATCTACGGTCTCTCTCCATAGACACTCCATGGCCTCTGCCATTGAGACCGGATCTGTTGCTACAGGGTCCCTGCTGGTACCCGGATCTTCATCGGCTATCTTTGACGGCATGGCTCTTGAGGGAAAAGTGTCTGTTATACGGACAATGCTGAAGGCACGGAAACCATCCTCAGCCCTTATATATTATAGGGTTTGGCATACTTTCTTTCAGTGGTGTGAACTGAAAGGGTATGATCCACATAAATTCCTGATATCCAGAGTGCTGGATTTTCTTCAAAGCGGTCTGGAAAAAGGGCTACGCCTGGCCTCTTTAAGGGTACAGGTGTCGGCTCTTTCAGTCTGGTTCCAACATAAAATTGCTCTGAGACCGAATATAAAGACCTTTTTCAGGGGGTGTTGAGGATTCAGCCTCCCTTCGTTTCCCCAGTTGTTCCGTGGGACTTGACTCTAGTTCTGAAGGTTTTACAGGCTCCTCCGTTCGAGCCTTTAAATTCAGTATACATCAAGTGGCTAACAGCAAAGACGGTATTCCTCCTTGCTATGGCATCTGCACGTAGAGTGTCGGATTTAGCTGCGCTTTCCTTCCGGGAGCCGTTCTTGATATTTCATCAAGATAGAGCAGTACTATGTACTAGGGAGGGTTACCTTCCAAAAGTGGTGTGTAAATTTCATATTAATGAAAAAATAGTAGTTCCAGCATTTCAGGGCACAAGTCTCTCCACAAGGTGAGGCTTCCCTGGATGTGGTCTGTGCGTTGAGAATTTATGTTAAACGCATGAGCAAATGGAGGAAGTCCGATTCACTTTTGTGCTTTATGCTTGTCATAAGCGTGGCTGGCCAGCCAATAAACAGACACTGGCCAGGGGGATTCACATGGCAATTTCATTGGCTTATACACAGGCTGGTATGTGCCGGATTCAGTGACGGCACATTCTACTAGAGCGGTAGGTCCATCATGGGCGGCCCGCCGAGGTGCTTCTGCTGAGCAATTATGTAAAGCAGCCACATGGTCTTCCATCCATACCTTTGTCAAATTTTATGACTTTGACACTTTTGCCTCTCAGGATGCCTCCTTCGGGCGTAGGATTATCCTCTCTTCCGAGAGTCAGGAGCGTCCCCGCCCGTAGGGTTAGTGCTTTGGGATATCCCCAACGTAATGACTGTGGACCCCATGGACCCTGAAAAAGAAAATAAGAGTTATGGTATAACATACCTTTGTTAACTCTTTTTCTTCTAGGTCCATGGGGTCCACAGGACACCCACCCAGGCGCACCTGTAGTTCTGGGGGAGGTTTTCCGTAGTTTCTTCTCTTGAGAGTCTGGACTCGTAAGTATGGGTCTTTTCTTTCTTACCCTTTGTTTGTCTCTGCCTGCTTGAGCTTGGTAACTAACTGGCTACCTGAGGCAGGAGGTGGAGTATATGAGGAGGAAACCCGGTGCATCCTGGGAGCAGAGAGCTCGTTTGTATTAACTGTTTGGTGACCGGGATTCATACCCCAACGTAATGGCTGTGGACCCCATGGACCTCGAAGAAAAAGAGTTAACAAAGGTATGTTATACCATAACTTATTTTTTAACGAAATTTATTTTGAATTTTACATAAATAAGGTACAACAGTATGTGCATGGATAATAGAAATATTTAGCATATTACAGAGGCAGAAATATAGGATAATAACGTATCCAAAGTACACATATAGCAATAAACCAATCTGAAAACAGATGAAACTTAGAAGATAAAACATTGCTATATATCCTAGCACATATTCAAAATAATTTGTAAATAATAGTACAAAATACACAAGAGAACAAGTAGAAAACAGAAAAACATGTAAAAGGGAGAAATGGAGAGAAAAGAAAAGGAAGAAAAAGGAGGAAGAATAAGATGGGGGACAGGGTAAGTGAGAAAGATGCCGAATCTGGGTCTACGTTGTATATTGAGAAAACATAAATAGAAGTCGTCATAGTAAAATGGAGAGAAAATAAACAAATAACTAATATAAATTAATTATGAACGTTCGAGTAGGAGGTTCGAAAAGCCTGAGGGCAGGGTCCCATGTGGCGTGGTGTTGTAGAGGAACCAGTCACACCAAACCATGAGGAACCTAGGAGAGGTATTGTGGATATAAGCTGATATCTTCTCCATGGCTGCCACGTGTCAGATTTTATTTGTAAGTTGTTGGTGAGGAGGAGGGTCAATATATTTCCAGTGTCTAGCAATTAGACATTGAGCTGCATTCAAAATATGTGAAGAGAGCTTATCGGCATGTTTATTTAGGCCCTCAAGTGGACAGCCAAGGAGGAAAGACCAGGGAAACTTAATCAGTGGTATTTTAAAAATTTCTGAAAGGAGACTGGTAACCCCATCCCAGAATTGGACTATTTTAGGGCATGACTACCATATGTGTATGAAAGTACCTATCTCGCCACAACCTCTCCAACATTGATCAGAGGCCAAATGATACATTTTGTGCAAACGGGCAGGTACCATCTATAATACACTTTGTAGGCGTTTTCCTTAATTAAGGAAGAAACAGAGGACTTAGACACCCTCTCCCGCACCACAGACCATGTATTCTCATCCGGTGGGCTCCCTAAATCTTTTTCCCATTGAAGTTCATGATTTGGCGTATCTGGGAGTTTAACAGAGAGCAAAAAGTTATAAATAACATATGATACCTTTCATAAGGGGGTTATGGAGACACAAAGACTCAAATGACGTTAAAGATCTATCAATTGAATTAGGAGGGAGGGAATTGATAAAATGTCGAACTTGAATATAGGTAAAAGTGTTGATAGAAGATATGTTGAATTTATTCTGTAAGGAACCCAGAGAGGCGCACCCACCCGAGTCGAGGATATCAGATACCACCCTAACCCCACCTTTAATCCATGGAGAGAAGCTGGCGAGATTAAAACCCGGGGAAAACAACGGATTAAACCACATAGGGGTAACAGGGGATGGGTAGGAGGTAATATTATAGTGAGATGTACAGTGATCCCAAATGGAGCATGTAAATGAGATAACCGGATGTAAGCGAACAGATTGAGGTCTGTCAGGTGCAGCCAAACCTACGATAGCGGACATAAAAGGGATGTCGCACGAGTTAGCTTCGACTTCTACCCACCTAGGTACCTGGGAGGGAGCAAACTAAGCTATTGCCTGGCTTAAATGGGTAGCGTAATAGTAGAGGCTAACATCAGAAAACCCGTTGCCCCCATTGGTAGTGGGGCGACAGAGAGTGAGAAAACTGATACGGGGAGGCTTGGATTTCCATACAAATTGAACAAACCACCTGTGTAATTGCACTAAAGTCGATTTGGGAACAGCAACAGGGAGGGTCTGAAAGAGGTAGAGTAGCCTAGGTACGAGGTCCATCTTAACTGTCACTATTCTACCTAACCAGGAAATAATTAGAACTCGCCATTGGAGGAGATATAGTTTAATTGTTTTGAGCAGAGGGGGAAAGTTTGCAGAGAATAGAGTGTCATATCTGCTTGTAATATATACTCCCAGATATTTAATTTTAAAGGGGCGCCAGGCAAAGTTATAATTGTGACGCAGGAGATCCAAGGCCATAGGTGATATATTAAGCGCGAGAGATTCTATCCAGGAGATTTTTAATATTTCCTGCTACCGCCTGAAAACGGGTGTTTTGAGGAAATATCCTGCAAATATTGTGATAAATAGGCCCCATAAAGTAATAAGATTATAAAGTAGTGCAGGAAGGAGAACGCTGGCTGCTGTTTTTTCCTTAGTTCATACCAAAATGCAGCATCCTGGACCTCACCAGACATATGCTTAAGGCAAAAGGGAGCACAGCAGGGAAATATGGGCCTGATTCAGCAAGGATCGCAATTGCAAAGCTGCACGCAGTATAGATATATGATGTATGCACACAGGCAGCTTTGCAATTGCGATCCTTGAAATTATGGTAATGCACAGGAGGCATCACGCCCTGTGCATTACTTATCCGAGCTGCGTTGTCCAATGCAGCATTGGATACTCTGTGTGAACATCAGCCGCTAAGGTGACCCATGGGGTCACGCAAGCTGGCCGCCGCAGATGAGAGGAAGAAGAAGCCAGGAGTTCCTGGCCTCTTCCCTCCCCCCCACAATGGTGGCAACACATACTCTGTAGCCCGCAGTTCTTATGGTTACACATTGCTGTAGAGACATGTAAAAATGGTTACATGAACAAGACATTTGATAGCTGCATCAAAATAATTGTTTTTACAAATATGTGACTACCATTAGCAGATACTTATTTTGCTTGATATGATGTGTCCATTGCAATCCGTGTCCTGTCTGTAATATAATACAATTTAATGAAAGTTAATTTGTATAATTTTTATTTTCCAAACACTGACTCACATCTGTGCTTCTTCAGCAACTTGGTTTAAAAAGAATGATGAACATACTCCCTGCAGCTGATGTTTTCAACTCCCCATTGGAATCCGGAATGGATTTATACATCTTTATAATTAAGGGTGTGTCTGAACTGCCAAGCCTAATAGTGCATTTCACAATAAAGTCTGACGATAGAATGTGAAAATATTTTAGTATAAGCCCGTTTTTCATGCACCAAAATCTTCCAATTTTTAAATTACAGGTAAAAAAAATGATTGTTGCAAAGCACAGTGTATTTAATAAATCCAAATCAATAGCAGTTTAGGACATGCTTTATTCCTCAAGTACCTCATTTTCAAAGCTACCCAGTGAGCAATTAGAGAGGTCTATTGGAGGATTCAATTCTCAGTAATGCGCTACAACAATATCTGACACTGCACATGCCCAATAATCACTGTCTCAACATCTGTCATTTTTTATTACCTCCTGAAGTCTGCAAGGAAAAAATTATAATGTTGATGATCTGTGCTGTGCTGCCTCAAAATTTAAAGCTGGACTAATATGAAGTACAAAGCATGGTTTGTTTTCTACTTATCAGTGCCAATTTCAAATTTGAGGTCAAATAAATCGCAAAGTGGCTAATTGCAAAAGCCGCCCCTTTGTAAATATTCCCCTTAAGCTGGGTACACACTAGACGATATGTCTACTGCAGAGCAGTAGGGGGACGGCGCTAACGATGCGCATGGCACATCCCTCTTCCCCGTCATCAGTAAGTGCGTGTGCACTTGCCGCATGCTGGGACCCGTCAGCCGCGACGCAATGTTGGGCTGGTTACACATCGTCTGATGTGTACCCAGCATTAGTCTACTCCTGTAGTCTAAAGATTGATTTGCTTGAACAGTCACTTTCAATTAGAGCAATTTGGAATCTGATCACTGCCTTTAAAACAGACTATGAACCTGTTTTACAGTTGCACATAAATCCATTTATTCCACGCAAAAATGCACTTTGAAGCATTGTGTATGTGCCAAAATGTGCATCCCACTTAAGTAACACCTAACTTGCGGTGGCTTCCACCTAGAGAGTGGGGTCGGGGTGTACGTGTAGATTACACAGAGGTGCGCTAGCTAGCCATTCCCATTAGAAATCGTGGTTACAGTTTAAAGTATCTTTCTACTTCAGGGTCCATAGGGTATCCACAGGATACCTTGGGGTATAGGTGTGACGTCAGTCGCAGGGCACCAAAGAGTTAAGCTTTCAGCCTCCCAGGATGCACTAGGTCCCCCTCCTATACCCCGCCCCCGAGCCAAGGCATCTCAGTTTAGTTTGGTGCCCGGCCGGAGTCGGGTGCACCTGTTGGAGTGGGGGCTAGAAGAGCCCCTGAAGCTTTTTCTTCATGCAGCTGTGGCTGCAAATCTGGATGAACAGCATGGACAGTCAGTCCTGACGTCCATGCTGTCTTCCCTACACCCCGCCGGTACCAGAACGCCGGTACTGATCCGGGGATGCTGGTGGGCATCTGGGGTCACAGCTAGCGGTGACCCCAGATGTTCCGGACCATGGCCGGATTCAAGGGGGACAGAGGTAAGCAGCGGGGTCCCACGGTGGGTCCCCGCTGATCACATGGTCCTAAGTCCCCAGGCAGGGGGCTCCCTGGGGACTGGCTGCAGCGTGGAGCCAGGCGACCAACCTGCGCTTCCACTACCCCCTGGGACAGCGGACCGCAGCAGAGCGGTAGCGCTGCGGCGTCCCAGGGGTTAAATGCATGCCAGGGGAGCGCGCCTTCCCTGTCTCACAGCCGGCGCCTCCCCCGCTGCACACAGCCCTCTCTGCACTGTGCTGACTGGCCCTGTGTCAGCGCTCCTCCCCAGGCCAGCCTTCTCTCTGCTCCTCGGCGGCCATCTTTTCAGAAGCATGGTGAACGCTGCTGGAAGCCTGCATTGGAAGCATCGTGGTCTGGGTCCCCCCGCATACCTCTCCTCCGCTGTGGTCAGGTCTGTGTATGCAGCGCTGTGTCCTACCAGGCCCTGTGTCTGTGTAGTTGAGTGATCAGCGCTGTTAGTGCAGGAATTGATTTTCTTTGCATTGTATGTGACTGTGCTAGCGCTGCTGCCTGTAACTTTTCTTCTCTCAAGACTGTCAGCTTTATTACTGTCCCTGTTCTTTCTGCTAAGCCCTTGCGGTGCGGTGCTGCAGAGTGGTCTCTCGCCTATTTAATATATAATTTGTGAGAGGGGTCACATACGTGGTGCCATCATGTCTGAAAGTGATTTTCCCCTCCGGCTACAGTGTACCACGTGTAAAGTACCGTTAGCGGAGGGGGAGGGTAGCGCGGAGGGCCTTTGCCGGCAGTGTTTGTCCATGGCGCGGCCTCTTACGGTTACAGCACCGGTACAGGAGCCGCCCTGGGCTTGTTTCGCTCAGGCGCTAACAGCTTTAGTGGGCCAGTTAGCTCCGCAGCCCACGTTTACTCCGATGGGTTTGTCCCAGCAGTCTGTGGTGTCGTCACCCATGCAGCGGTTCCCACGACAATTGGTGGTACCCCACAGTCTCCCTATTTCCCCGCTCTCGGTTTCTCAGGAGCCAGCGTGGGTTAACTCGCTGACGAGTTCTGTACAGCACTTGTCGGATGTGTTGCAAGGGGAGTCTGTGATGCGGCCTCATAAACGGCCGGTGGCGTCTCTGTCCACTCCTTAAGAGGATGACGAAGGGACGTCTGATGATGGGGAGATTCTGGATCCTTACGATCAGGAACCTCTCCATACTAAGGACGCTGATGCTAAGTCCAAAGTATATATTCCTGGACTTATTCGGGCGGTTCGCACAGCCTTGGTGATTGAGGACGAAGTTCCCCCAGCGGCTAAATCTAAGTATGCCTTTTTCAAAGACGTGAAGGGCGATGCCACAGTCTTTCCTCTTTCGGGTCAGTTGGTGGACCATTTAGAGGAGGCGTGGAAACAGCCTGGCAAAAGATACCACCCGCAGAGACGCCTGGCGGTGGCTTATCCGTTCGCGGATAATTATTTTGCTAAGTGGGAATCCCCTCCACAGGTGGATTCTCACGTGACCCGTCTTGTCCGTAGCGCCACATTGCCGATGCCATCCATGTCCTCCCTTAAGGATGCTACGGACCGCAAGGTGGAAATCTGCATGAAGTCCGCTTATTCCCTTGCGGGGGGGGGCAGCACGGCCGGCTATGGCCATTTGCTGGGTTGCCAGAGCGATGGAGCGCTGGGCGGATTCATTAGAGGCTTCTTTTGATTCCGACTGTCCGGCCGAACAGGCGGAGTTGATTGGCAATCTCCGTGATTCGGCCACCTACATCAACGAGGCGGCTCTAGACATTAGTACTCTGGTGTCTAGAATTTCTTCAGCAGCGGTAGCTGCTCGTCGCACCTTGTGGCTGCGATCCTGGAAGGCGGACGCAGATTCCAAGAAGGGTCTGGAAGCGTTGCCGTTTACCGGAGAAGTTTTCTTCGGTCCGGATCTGGATAAGATTGTGGCCACGCTGGCGGCAGCCAAATCGGCTTGTCTCCCGTCGGCCGCTGCTCCTTCTGGTTCTGGACCATCGTCCTTTCGGTCATCTAGGGCCCAGGGCAGGCCCAAACCACAGTCGTTTCCTCGTCAGGCTGGCCCTAGGAAATCGGTCAAGCCCCGGAAGCAGGCATGGAGTACCAGACGTCCGGCCCCCAAGCCAGATGACAAGCCTGCGGCCTGACGGTCCGGGCCTCCCTTTGGGGGATCCCAGGGTGGGAGGCCGCCTGCTGCAGTTCGCCCAGTGTTGGTCGGTCACTACGACAGACACTTGGGTTCTGGAGGTGGTCTCCCACGGTACGCCCTCTCCTTCCGGCACAGACCCCCGGCTCGATTCTTCACCACTGGTCTACCATCAGACCGGAACAAGGCTACGGAGCTGCGGAAGGTTTTGTACACTATGCTCCAGGCTGGAGTTATAGTGCCTGTTCCATTCTCCCAGAGGGGCCAGGGTTTCTACTCAAATCTTTTTTTGGTACAGAAATCCAATGGGTCTTTTCGTCCGATTCTCAACCTCAAAGCACTCAACAAGTCTTTGCGGGTACCGAAGTTTCGGATGGAGACCCAACGGTCCATCATTCTGTCGCTGGAACCTGGGGACTACATGGTGTCATTGGACATACAGGACGCTTACCTGCATGTCCCTATTCTTTTGCGCCATCAACAGTTCCTCAGGTTTGCAATCCGCAGCGACCACTTCCAGTTTCGGGCGTTACCTTTTGGCCTGGCGACAGCACCACGTGTTTTCACCAAGGTGATGGCGGTCATGGCGGCTTCTCTGTGGCTGCAGGGAGTCCGCATGTTGCCGTACTTGGACGACCTGTTATTGGTGGCGGGATCTCCAGAGCTCCTGTTACGCCACTTGGACCTGACCATTGCCCTGCTGCAATGGCACGGCTGGCTAATCAACTGGCAGAAGTCCACTCTAATCCCGTCTCGGAGGATTCTGCATCTTGGACCCTTATTGGACTCGGGACAGCAAAAGATCTTGGTGACGGAGGAAAATACAGTCAAGGGTGCGCAGTTGTCTGCACAGCCGCCGGGTGTCTCTACACTCGGCGATGAGGTTACTGGGCTCCATGGTGTCGGTGTTCGACATGGTGGAATATGCCCAGTTTCACTCCAGACCTCTGCAGCACCTGATCCTGTCAAAGTGGAACGGGCTGCCTCAGTCTCTGAAGTCCCAGACGATTGTGTTCACCCCGGAGGTTCATCTGTCCCTTGCTTGGTGGTTACAGACGACCCACCTCAGCGAGGGACGTCCGTTCTGGGTTCCAAATTGGGTCCTGTTGACAACGGACGCCAGTCTTCGGGGCTGGGGAGCAGTTTCGGGTCCACATCTGTTCCAGGGCAGGTGGACGCCGACAGAAGCGGAGCTTTCAATCAATATCTTGGAACTCCGTGCGGTCTTCAATGTTCTCCAGCAGGCACATCGGTTTCTCCAGGGTCACCCGGTACAGGTCCAGTCGGACAACGCTACCACCGTGGCCTACATAAACAGGCAAGGAGGAACCCGAAGCCGGGCGGCTCTTGTAGAGGTGCCTCGGATCCTGGTTTGGGCGGAGCGCAATCTTCCGGCCATATCAGCGGTCTTCATCCCGGGAGTGCTCAATTGGGAGGCGGACTTTCTAAGTCGCCAGGACGTTCATCCGGGGGAATGGTCCCTGCACCCCGACGTTTTTCAACTACTGGTGGACAGATGGGGTCTTCCAGAGATCGACCTCATGGCGTCCCGGCACAACAACAAGTTGCCGGTGTACGGGTCTCGCACAAGAGACGAAGGGGCGTCTCTGGTGGATGCTCTGTCCGTCCGGTGGACGTTCTGGTTCGCATACCTGTTCCCTCCGGTCTCCCTTCTTCCACGGGTAATCCGGAAATTCAAACAGGAAGGAGGGACGCTCCTGTTGATAGCTCCCGCGTGGCCCAGACGGCACTGGTTCTCAGACCTTCAGGGTCTGTCCGTGGACAGTCCTCTGCGGTTGCCGCTACGACCGGACCTCCTGTCTCAGGGTCCTTGTCGTCCCCCGGACCTGACTCTGCTGTCTTTGACGGCGTGGCTGTTGAGACGGCCATGCTGAGGTCCCGGGGGTTTTCCAGCTCTGTGGTGCGTACCATGTTGCGAGCTCGGAAACCGTCTTCCGCGAGGATATACCATCGCGTGTGGCATACGTTCTTCCAGTGGTGTCGACCGAGAGGTTATGCACCGCGGGAGTTTCGTCTGTCTCGGATTCTCGCCTTCCTGCAAGCGGGACTAGATCATGGGCTTCGCCTTGCTTCTTTGAAGGTACAGGTTTCGGCCCTGTCTGTCTGGTTTCACCGTAGGATTGCTACAATCCCGGATGTGCGCACCTTTATGCATTCACCCGCCCTTTGTTCCACCTGTGGCGCCTTGGGATTTGGCTGTGGTCCTGAGGGCTCTCCAAGGACCGCCGTTTAAACCACTGGGATCAGTGGATCTTAAATGGCTAACAGCTAAGACTGTTTTCCTTCTTGCTATTGCTTCGGCCAGACGTGTTTCTGAGTTAGGGGCTCTTTCTTGTAGACCCCCTTTCTTGGTTTTTCATGGGAACAGGGCAGTACTCCGCACTAGGCCCGAGTTTCTTCCCAAAGTTGTTTCCCAGTTTCATGTTAACGAGGAAATCGTTGTTCCGGCCTTTAACTCACCGGGTCTTTCCGTGGGTGAGGCCTCTTTGGATGTTGTGCGGGCCTTAAGGACTTATGTTGACCGCACTTCTTCGTTTAGGAAGTCGGACGCTTTGTTTGTCCTCTATGGCTTCCGTAAAAAGGGTTGGCCTGCTTCAAAGCAAACTTTGGCAGCCTGGATCTGTATGGCTATTTCTGAAGCTTATCTTCATGAAGGCCTACCGGTTCCTCCTCCTCTGAAGGCTCATTCCACTAGGTCTGTGGGTCCTTCGTGGGCTGCTCGACGTGGTGCCTCTGCAGTCCAGATCTGCAAGGCTGCTACGTGGTCCTCTGTCCATACCTTCGTGAGGTATTACAGGTTTGACACCTTCGCCTCTCAGGATGCTTCCTTCGGGCGGCGGATTCTCCTTTCTGCACAGGAGCGTCCCCACCCTTAAAGGATACTGCTTTGGGACATCCCCAAGGTATCCTGTGGATACCCTATGGACCCTGAAGTAGAAAATGTGAGATATGGTAAGAACTTACCCTTGTTATCGCTATTTCTACGAAGTCCATAGGGTTCCACAGGACTCCCGCCCTGTCGCACCTGTGCTGCAGATGGGCTTTGCTCTGGTCACCGGTTTTCCGTCTCCCTCTGGTGAGAATGTGATTCTTGTGTGTGTCCAGATCTTTGTTCTCTCTCTTCCTTCTCCTCCTCCGGCCTATGGCGTGGTAACTAACTGAGGTGCCTTGGCTCGGGGGCGGGGTATAGGAGGGGGACCTAGTGCATCCTGGGAGGCTGAAAGCTTAACTCTTTGGTGCCCTGCGACTGACGTCACACCTATACCCCAAGGTATCCTGTGGAACCCTATGGACTTCGTAGAAATAGAGATAACAAGGGTAAATTCTTACCATATCTCATATTTTTCACAAAAATTTACCTGATGATGATTTATTTTTTATTTCACACTGCACTGCTTTCAAAATAGGAACCAATCTGCTTTTCTGATAGACATATGTAATAGTGAGTTTACCAAAGGATTATATTAAGTCTACTTTTTTTTTTTAAGTTTTCCATTTCAAAGTGAGCAATTTTGGGCTCAGTAAACGTGGCAGTGTTAGTGGTTCAGAATGGGTGTGTACAGAATGCCATATACACATCCCCCCTCACCAAGACAGAGCTGTTGTCATTCTGCCAAGCTCCTGTGAGAAGGGAGAGAGATTTGTGTTTCATCCAGTTTTGCATTTTGTACAATCTTATGTGCGAACAGATATGATCCATTTGCACACACCTATATTGTCTGGTTACTTTTCTGCTTCCTGGAATGTCTTTAGATGTCTTGCATGTTTCTATCCACAGGTGACTTAGATTCATTGGAATGGATCGTACATTGTCTGATGAGAGAGCACTTTCTGTAAAGTAGTCCATTCCTACATTGGTATTTTTTTAAAGTTTCTTATCCAGTTTCCTGGAGGTGCCTGTGTTGCAGTATAAAAATGTGAAATGTATGAAAGGATCTGGCTTTTGCTGTACCACTATGTCTGCTGTTGTGTGAAGGAGTATTTGTTATGGGAAATTAATTAATCTTCGTTACTGTAGTAGGAATATAACTGAAGGAGTTGAGTGTTTTGGATGGCATGTAATACTATGTTTGTGTCTGTGCTTTTAGACGTAAATGTATAGATACATAAGCAGTTAGTTTCTAAAAGGCTGTCACTCAAGGAGCAATATGCTTCTGGTGCTTCACTGTGCTTCAATGGATATAATTGCTGATCAGCATGAAGAATTGTCAGTGTTGTGGTTCATGTTTCTGCATGTTCTCAAAAATAACTATGGATTGTCCATACTGACAGTGTGTTTCTCTTTGTGATCAATTGTTTCATTTTGCTTGATTTGAAGTGGTTCCTATGACTGCTATTAGTGCCGGTGCTAGGGTGTTCGGTGCCCCCCTGCAAACTATAAAGTCGTGCCCTCTCATTTTTTTTATAAAGGGATAGAGCAAGCTGCAAAACAGTGGCGTGGTCTCACAAGCAAGGGGCTTTGCCATATAATAGTACCCCCAATTCAAATTATGCCACACAGTAGTACAATCTCAATCCCTTTACACCGCACATAGTGCTCCTGATTCACATTATACCACATAGTAGTGTCCCTTATTCATGGTACGTCACACCCCTATTCATATTATACCACATAGTAGTGTCCCTTATTCACGGTACGACACAGTATGACCCCCTATTCACATTACACCACAAACTAGTAGTGCCCCTTATACACATAATGCCACGGTAGTAGTGCCACATGCACACAATGCCACAGTGGTAGTGCTCCTTTAGACACAGAATGCCACAGTGGTAGTGCTCCTTATACACACAATGCCACAGTGGTAGTGCTCCTTATACACATAATGCCACAGTGGTAGTGCTCCTTATACACACAATGCCACAGTGGTAGTGCTCCTTATACACACAATGCCACAGTGGTAGTGCTCCTTATACACATAATGCCACAGTGGTAGTGCTCTTTATACACATAATGCCACAGTGGTAGTGCTCCTTATACACATAATGCCACAGTGGTAGTGCTCTTTATACACATAATGCCACAGTGGTAGTGCTCTTTATACACATAATGCCACAGTGGTAGTGCTCTTTATACACATAATGCCACAGTGGTAGTGCTCTTTATACACATAATGCCACAGTGGTAGTGCTCCTTATACACATAATGCCACAGTGGTAGTGCTCTTTATACACATAATGCCACAGTGGTAGTGCTCTTTATAAACATAATGCCACAGTGGTAGTGCTCTTTATACACATAATGCCACAGTGGTAGTGCTCCTTTAGACACAGAATGCCACAGTGGTAGTGCTCCTTATACACACAATGCCACAGTGGTAGTGCTCCTTATACACATAATGCCACAGTGGTAGTGCTCCTTATACACATAATGCCACAGTGGTTGTGCTCCTTATACACACAATGCCACAGTGGTAGTGCTCCTTATACACACAATGCCACAGTGGTAGTGCTCCTTATACACACAATGCCACAGTGGTAGTGCTCTTTATACACATAATGCCACAGTGGTAGTGCTCCTTATACACATAATGCCACAGTGGTAGTGCTCTTTATACACATAATGCCACAGTGGTAGTGCTCTTTATACACATAATGCCACAGTGGTAGTGCTCTTTATACACATAATGCCACAGTGGTAGTGCTCCTTATAAACATAATGCCACAGTGGTAGTGCTCTTTATACACATAATGCCACAGTGGTAGTGCTCTTTATAAACATAATGCCACAGTGGTAGTGCTCTTTATACACATAATGCCACAGTGGTAGTGCTCTTTATACACATAATGCCACAGTGGTAGTGCTCTTTATACACATAATGCCACAGTGGTAGTGCTCCTTATACACATAATGCCACAGTGGTAGTGCTCTTTATACACATAATGCCACAGTGGTAGTGCTCTTTATACACATAATGCCACAGTGGTAGTGCTCCTTATAAACATAATGCCACAGTGGTAGTGCTCTTTATACAAATAATGCCACAGTGGTAGAGCCCTTTACACACTATGCTACACAGACAACACTGTACTTACCTGAAGCCCCACTTCTTGCCCGCCGTCGTCCGACAGCTCCTCGTGCTCAGCGCTATTGGAGAGACGTCATGACGTCTCTACCTACACACACTGCGGTGTGAGTCAGAAGGTGAAGCTTACAAGTGAGCTCCAGTGTTCGGATGCAGGAGAGGAGCCGCAGAGTGCCTGCTGGTATCTTAATCTTAGCAGGCGCCCGGCAGTTTGGCGCCTCCCTGCTTCGCAGGTCCAACTTATTGTATCACGCCGGCCCTGCCTGCTATACTAACTGAGTTTTTCATCACTTTTGAATTCTGCAGTTTCCTGGGCAGAAAATGATGCTGAGCAAGTCATAAAAGCACTATTTGAGGGTATTTAAATCTTATTTTTTTTTTGCTAAATATTCAACAGCGAAACAAATCTTCCAAATTACAGTGGAAGAGTGTAGGTGGTATTAGCAGTTTGACCAGTCACAAGCTACGGTCTCTTAATTTTGTTTGTTCCTTCCACTCAGCATCCATTTCCAGGTTTGAGTTGCACCCAGGACTCTGGTTCAGGAAAAGTACAGTTGTGTCCTCTTACACCTAGGCTCAATATACCATGCCGTGCGAGACACCTGGCACAAGTGAGCTGCGCCAAGCGGTGTAGCATAGTGACCGTTTCTTTTAAATTTACATCTAATTGGCACCGCAGACACAGCAAAACACCTCGCAATGTGTACCAGAGATGCCTAGTTGTGACTTTAACCACACAGGAATTAATTTTAAATATGTACAAAGTCCCAGATAAAACACAACAACTTTGGATCTGTATACAAATTTCTAGGATACACAGCTTTTTTCACAACGGACTCATTCGCATACAGATGTACAAGTGTCGCATATCAAATGAATCACTGCAATCTCTGTAAGCAGTTTTGTTGCATCACATTGTGATTAAGACACATATTTCAGCGAAGTAGATGTGAAAAATCGGCTCGGCGCAAGCCATGTTGCATGGCATGACTGCTGCAGTAGTATGAGGCCACATCTGTAATGTGGGAGTTCATATTTTAGCAATGCTAAAGCTATAAGAAAGTTTTCCTCCATCTCCTCTGCAGTGATAGATGAATTCTTATTTGTTTATCTTCACCAGTTTTATCACAGATATTTCTTTAACATTTCACCTTGATTTCAGCACATCCTTCTAACTTCCATTTGTTAAAGATAATCCTGACTGTAGAAATTCCGAACTATAAAAGCGTCTATATATCTCTTCATAGTCTTCCTCTGCTTTTTAACAGTCCATGTAGCTCTCTAGTCCTAAGTCAGAAGAGCCAGATTGTTGAAAGTAGACGTAACTTTACGAAGGGTTACTGTATCAGAAGTTTTTGTAAAGTACCAGTGCAAACCACTCTTATTTTTTTTCTTTCCTTTAGACTTTTTCCGAAAATGATTCTAGCTTGCTTTTGTTCATTAATATATATATATATATATATATATATATATATATATATATATATATATATATATAATGTGTGCACTCACCAGGCTTTTCCAGAGAGAAGTGGAAATATACTCAGCACTTTATTCTTACATCAGCGAGTTAGAGACATTGGTCGATGTTTCGGTCCACGCAAGGACCTTTATCAAGACATGATGATTGCATAAAGTGCTGAGTATATCTCCTTTTCTCTCTGGAAACGCCTGGTGAGTGCGCTCTTTTTTTCAAAATATTATAAATGGCCTTTTCTCTGGATCTGCATGAGTGTGGCACCCCAGGAAGTATGCCTGGCACCAGGGGTATTTTGGATATCAGAATATTCCGTATTTTGGAATAATTGCACACCATAATGAGATATCTTGGGAATGGGACCCAAATCTAAACACAGAATGCATTTATGTATTATATACACCGTATACACACAGCCTGCAGGTCATTTTATACAATATTTTCAATAATTTTGTGGCTAGAAAATAAAGTTTGTGTACATACCTGAAATTCATTTATGTTTCATATATACAAAGCCTGAAGATAATTTTATACAATATTTTAATACTTTTGTGCCTTCAATATACACATACTGTGTCTAAGTATCAAAAAGCAAAGGTTTCACTGCCTCAGTCATGCAAAAATAAATTTGTATTTTGGAATATTTGGATATGGGAGACTCAACCTGTACATAATTTGGGCCTTATTTGTTCCTAGAGTATTATTAACCGCAATAACATTAATTTTCAGTCAATTTTGACCACCTCCCAGCTGCATGGAGTCAGACCGCTTTTACAAACAGGCTCTGGGGTAATTCAGCCTACTCCTACTAGGGTGCAGTGCAAATACAACAATTTTTTCTTTTCTTTTTTTAAATTGGCAGCTTTGATCACATTGAATAGAGTCAGACCACTTTTACGCACACATTCTGGGGTACTATAGCGGTCTGGGTGCAGTGTGCAGAACAGTATAAATACAATTTATTATTTTTACTTTTTTATTTTAAAGTTGTTTTTTTTTGTTTTACAAATATCAAATCACACTGTAAAAGCAGTGGGTTGGGCCTACTGAGTCAGTGTAGTACCACTGTGATGGAAATTAATTAGACTAAGGGAACTGGACACAGCTTGCCACTTAGATGGCCATAGTGACAGCACAGCCCCTTAGAGATGGACACAGCCCAGCAGCACTGCTCCTTAGAGATGGACACAGCCCCACTTGGACACCACAGAACAGAACACAGCATGCAGTTGCATGACTGGAGTGAATGGTGCCGAGATCCGGCCACGGCTCTGTATTTGGAATCCGACGCCGTGGGCATGACGTTCGGCCTCCTATCTGACATTCGAGCCTGGCGGGATACCCTGAGCCAGGACTCTGATGCATCTCGGATTAAGATGTTCGGAGCGGTCCGGTTTCAAGGTAATCCGGACCGATCATCTCTAATATATTATAATATAAATTTTACGCTCACCCAATCTGTGAAATACAGAAAGAAATGAAGGACTGGCACTATCATGAGGCCCCTAGATTAAGGCAGAGACTGACACTGTCAGGTGGACATTATACATCTTAATGCTTGAATCAGAATTTCCTCTATTTTCTTCATGGCAACAGTAAGTGCTATTCCTTATATTATTTTTTATGGACTTTGGATCACAATAGACTCCATATGATCCACACACATTCATAGGTTTATTGATCCTCAGAAACAATCCTTTTCATCCTCAGCCTGTTTGTGCAGTTTGCTGTTCGTTATATGCAATGCAGTGTTGTTTTGTCTGTTTGTTTATAGCAGCCTCCTTCAGATTACCTCTACATTACATGCTAGGCACACCCTTAGATTACACACTCCAGTACAGTTCCTGCAATTATATGTTTTGAAAAACCACTGCCAATTCTGCAGGATTTGGGCACAGTTTTCCTTAGATCAACTCTAAACTAGACTTTCTGACGTTGAGATAGAGTTGATTACTATATGCTTATTTTTACCTTATTTATTATATGCTACATGTTTCTTTTGGGATACAGGTGTATATTTAATGATTCAATGAGAAGCTTGGGCCTGTTTTCCATGTGGTACTCTTTTAAAAGCTAGATGAAACTACAACATCATAAACAAGTATGTTCTCTCTAAGGGGCAGATGTACTTAGCCTTGGAGAGTGATAAAGTACCAATCAATCACCTCCTAACTCTTTTTTGAAACAGCCTGTAATGTGGCAGATAGGAGCTGATTGTTTGGTACTTTATTCACTTTTAGAAATTAAGATGTTGCCCATAGCAACCAATCCGATTCTAGCTATTATCTTTTAGAACAGGGGTGGCTAGACTTTTGGATCTACTTTAACGATACTGGATCAGAACCTCTATATACCCCTGCCTATATCTTCTAATATTCTACCTATAAACCTCTAAGGATGACGCTAATTTGCGTACGCAGTCATACAGTAAATAAACACTTAAGACCTGGAATCTGTGGTTCCAAAGCATTATTCAGGTAAAAGTACAATCAGTTACACGCTATTGATCCAGACACAATTCGGCGCAAAGGAATTATACAGACCCAAGTACAGTATACATACACAGCGCTTCCGGATCAGATGTTAGGCATCAGCAAGAAACCCCTCGTCTATCAGCATTCAGCACGAAGACTAACAACCCAGCGTTTGAGCACACATACTTATACCCCCTAGGAATATAAAAAACAATAGAGACGTTTGTTGCTGATGTCATTGGTTCCCAAGGGGGATACATCTGTTACAGAGCATTTAACAGGCTGATTCAAATAGACACAACCCAGCCTCCAACAACTGAGGGTCCCTAGATTCCCGCCACATGCAACATCCTAACAGTTGTTCATATTATATACATTTTGTTGCTTGAAGTCTCTGCGGTCCATAAGTCGAGAATGCATGATGCGATCTCCCCACCGATAATACCGGAATACTGTGGAAAGAGTACGCATCAGTACAAAACCAGACACGGCTTACTTATCATGTATAAAACCTTCGTTACCAAACAATCTTTATTTCATAGCATTTATACTAACTGAGCAAACTTAAATCTTATACCTTAAAGCTTATTAAACCTTTTATGTGAATATGTAATGTGTAAGTATGCGGGGTGTGATGTAAAGACGCTAGTTAACTTGGGGCAGATGCGTGCGCATGAAGCTACTAAAACAGTGTTTTCATACAAGGTCTTATGCATTCGCTAATATGCGATTAGTTACCAGCACAATTGTGCGTATTAATGTGTGTATGAGAAATGGTGCACTTAAATCTCACTTACTAAGTGAACACCTAGCACTGTGGAATGCTGAGCCTTATAGTTCCACACGCCCCCCTCTCTCAGCAGCCCCCACCTTTCCCAGGCTCAAAAGAAAAGTCCTTTGTTCTCCCAGACTCTTGTGTGAATGCAAATGTGTTACCCCCAGCTGTGAAGCTGGGGCCATTCTGTCTGGGTGTGGGACTAAAACCTGTTTAGGATTCAGACAAAATCAATTGTGTAGATCAATGCCTGGGTTATATTACAATTGTCACAACTATACTTGTCTGCATACAGGGATTCCCAATTTGTATGTAAAAACACTCATTGTCTATTCTATTTACTTTTTCTCAGGAAGCTGTTCTTCCAGTTGCCCTTGGTAGATTATCAAAAACATTGCCATCTGTACTTAGCTTGTGAGTTGTAACTTAAAATGGCGCTGGTCGCAAAATGGCGTCTTGTAGATTCTTGTTTCTAAAATGGAGTCTAGCTGCCATTCGCAAGATGGCGTCGTGCACGCTTCAATTTTAAACTGATCTTGTCTCAGCCAATTATCCAGCTTCGACAACTTCTAAAGCGAAACCTTTTGAGATCTACCAAGCTCCGGATAAGGGGGTGTGACCTCGCAGCTAGGTGCTTGGGGTCCGTCCTGCTGAAATCACAGTGTCCCCATTGCAAATTACGTCACCCAGTAGCACAGTCTTATTCACATTACACTGCACATAGGGCCCCTGATTCACATTACACCAGTGACGTGCGGTGAGGTCAATTGCTGGGGGGAGGCACACATGTATAAAATAAAAAGTTTTTATATCAAAACTCTGGAGCATGACAGGGAAGGCTCTGCATTACATCACATAGTAGTGTCCCTTATTCACTTTACGACACACAGTAGTGCCCCTTATACAAAATGCCCACTGTAGTGCCCCTTATACAAATAATGTCCCCAGTAGTAGTGCCCCTTATGCAGTGACCCCAGTAGTGGTGCCCTTTACACATAAAAACACAGAGACACAGACACACACAACACTGTACTTACCTGAATCCCCGCTCCTGCGCCCTCCACCGTCCTGCTCCTTGCGCTCATCACTATGGGAGAGTCATGACTTCTCTCCCTTCACCCACTGCGGGAGCTAGAAGGCAGAGCTCAAGAGTGAGCTCCAGCCTCTGGCTGCCACTGCAGGGAAGGAGCGGCCGGGCACCTGCTGGTAACAAATGAAGTAGGCAGCGGCAGCAGCTCTCCAACCCAGCGCCCCCTTGCAGTGCAGAGCCAGCTAAGCTCATTGCATCGGCCCTTTGTGCAGCAGCCCATCAGAATATGCCTGACTCTTATTGGCTGCTGCTCCCAGACGTCCACCGCATCAACCGGTTGTGTGTGCACGGTCAACTGGCCGAATGCGATCAACGCTTTATCCACCCCGGTTCTAGAAGGTGCTAGATATATAAGTGGAATCTGGTCACTTGCTATTGGCAACATCTCTACTTCTAAAAACCCGCACTTTAGTAAATATACCCCTTGAACTATGGATTCCTGTCATTTATGCAGGATCTGTGCAAGGCTGCAACTGCTTGACATATTTTCTTTTGATAATAGACAAAAACTTTATTGTGTGTATACAATTGTCCATATTTGTTATTCCTATTGCATTACTATGCTTGTTCGTACTTGTTCTTTGCAATGTCACTGGCCCATTTTTACATTATATGGTGCCTAGGGCAATTGCTGTTTTGAAAAAGCATTGCCTCTTTAAATGCGATTGCATTTTGGCCCTTTTTAGGAAAGTTAAACACATGGCTTGCGTTCATCCTTATTAATGTGAGCCAGATATGTCGGACATGAACGAACTTCCTTTTATAATTACATTCTGCAAAAGGAAGCAGCTTGCACATAGCATAGTAAAGGAGTTTTTAACTTATGGATGAACACTCCGGAAACCTATAAGGCCATTGTACATGTATTTTATAAGGGAAATATCTAAAATTTCATTCATTTTAGATGTGTTTTTAATAAAAATATGACTACTCTACAACTGAGAACTTCCCTCATTTACTTCAAATTTCCATCTGGTTAATACTGTGTTATCAATTTAATCCTATGAACTGGTGTATTCTCCACACATGTTGTAGCACACTATAGTACTTTGTTACATCTCCCAGGGCCTGCAGAGAATGGTTTGTCATACGATTCCAGTGCTCTCTGTGATCTCACCAGTCTCTGCAGATCCCTGACTCACACATTCTTTCAGCATAAATGCTACAAATCAAGCTCTAGTCTGCCTTCTAGGGCTGTGTTTGCTGCTTTGTTTTGTATTTTATTCCTGATATATTGTGCTGTCTATGCCTGATTAGAGCAGCCATGAGATAAAAAAAGACCAAAAAAAGAGCCCCGAGCGCAAATCATGGCCGTACCTTTTTTAATGTGTTACTCCTGCAATACAGTATTGCCTCCATTGCACAATATAAAGTGTACCTCCAGAACACCATGTAGCAACTATGCTCCCTGGTACCAATTTGCTCATCAATATTAAATTGCAGTAATGCCTCCCAATTCATTATTCTTTAATGTCCTTATGCATTAATGGTCATCAGAACTAGTGTACCTATAGAGCCAACATGCGATAGTCACCTCTGCTTTTATGCGCCCTTGCCCCTCTTGCTCACTACAGCTGCCATGTGAACTCCTGTGGCTGCTTTCATTGTATCCAGCAGCCTGCTCTGTTAGTGACCAATAGTGCAGGCTGCTTCCTGTTGGTTAACATAAATGCGGACATGGCATGATCTGTCATTGTCATGTCTTCCATGTGAACTGCTAAGCTAGGTACACACTGGAGCGATGTCATTACAATTTGGTCAAATCAGACAAATCCTAACGACATATCGTGCAGTGTGTATGCACAATATGTGCGCTCCTGCGGTCGAATGCGTGTCATCAGGATTGATGTGCTGCACATCAAACCTGACAATATCACAAGAGGCCCCATTCATGTTAATGAAGGATGGAACGAGTGGTTGTTCCGTCGTTCATAACATCGCTCTAATATGTACCCGTGGTACGATATGTCAGCCCGACGGTAAACATTGTCCAGTGTGTACCTTGCTTTACAAGTGTATGAGGATATTGGATGTGACTGGGAAGGGGCTGCTGCTTTCAGTACAGTAATAAGAATCACCTTACACTGTTAACCAATCACAGTGCAGGCTACATGTATTTGGTACCTACCATCTGTACACCGAATATGTAACTGAAAAGAATAATTTTTTAGGATTAATTGGCTAGATGTCAGTTTGGTTTAATATCACAAAAAAGAGTAAATGTTTAAGATATATATATAAAAAAAAAAAAAAAGTGATAAAATATATATGTTTATACGAAATGCAATCCAGCAGGACAACCGCTGGCTGTGAATAGATGCATTTCCTTCAGAACAAAGAAGCAGCCACACCTTGTCCTATTTAAGAATATGTATAAGGTTACATACATAGACATCGGTGCAAATGCAGTATACTCAATAAAGCAAGCTGGCAAAAAGGGTATGTGCAATGAGATAAGCCGTTATCTTAACGCCTGATATTGCCACAGTTGGCATATTAAATTATCTGATGTAAGTGGCTGGCGCTATGTTCCCTGTGAAGTCTAATGATAGACCTAGAATGCAACCAGGAACAGCAGGAGCTTTCAACAAGGCACCTCAAAAGGATAAATGTATTGTGAAGTGGTTCCGGCGCTTCCTGTGATATAATGAAAGTCTTTTATTTTTGGTATTTTTCTCCAAAAAAGATATGAAAAAGAAAATATATAGTGTAAAACTGTAACAATGTTTTATAAATCGTGAAAAGTTGATATAAACTCCCCCTTTAGAAGTAAGTTGTAGACGTTGGACCCAATTATCACCGTGGTCCTGCGGTGGTTGCAGAATGCAATGTTGGACTTTAAGGTGAGGTCTTCAATTCCTCTCACACATAGTGTTGTAAATGGGAAAATAAATACAACAAGCCTCCATGGTACAGATCAATTTACCCAAGCCAACATTTTACACAATATGCAGTGTACTTACCTTGAATGGGATATATTATACGCCTTGGACATTCATTTTCTCATCCCGATGTCCGTCAGTATATTACTATGGGTCCTTATACCCAGTCCAAAAATAATTGTGGATATAGACTAATTTCTTTATAAAACAGTCATTTATTTCTTAATCTGTATATGATAAAAAGGTCTTAGCGGTATGTAGTTAATTTCACCAGACCTCAAAAAACATACAACAATTTCTGTTTACATTAAAATTTAAAATATATAAGAATGCAAAAATCAACAAATAAATAAATAAAGCAAAGATAATTCCAAATCTTAAAAGTAGAAAAAGGAGAAATGAATGAGTGGAGGGTTCTAATAATGAATACCTAACAACATGTTTCTCAGATCCTACATCTGCTTCCTCAGCATTTTAAGTTTTCAAATGTTTGTTGTATGTTTTTTGAGGTCTGGTGAAATTAACAACATAACGCTAAGACCTTTTTTTATCATATACAGATTAAGAAATAAATTACTGTTTTATAAAGAAATTAGTCTATATCCACAATTATTTTTGGACTGGGTATAAGGACCCATAGTAATATACTGACGGACATCGGGATGAGAAAATGAATGTCCAAGGCGTATAATATATCCCATTCAAGGTGAGTACACTACATATTGTGTAAAATGTTGGATTGGGTAAATTGATCTGTACCATGGAGGCTTGTTGTATTTATTTCCCCATTTACAACACTATGTGTGGGAGGAATTGAAGACCTCACCTTACAGGCCAACGTTGCATTCTGCAACCACCGCAGGCCCACGGTGAAAATTGGGTTCAGTGTCTACAACTTACTTCTAAACGGTGAGTTTATATCAACCTTTCACAATTTACAAAACATTGTTACGGTTTTACACTATATTTTTTTCTTTTTCATATATTTTTTGGAGAAAAATACCAAAAAGAAAAGATTTTCATTAGATCAGAGGAAGAGCCAAAACCACTTCACAATACATATTAAATTATCTGACAAGCTATAGATAAAAATGGAAAACCCAGCTTGGGGAGACCAACTTTTATGAGAGAACTTGCTTGTAGACAGATGATGTGTCAGCATTGGTAATTTAACCCTTGGCACACAGCGGGGCTTGTAGAGTTTAACAGAATTTGCACATTTAATCACAAAACTTAAAATTCATCCTTATACAAGATCATTTTTCTTAGCTTGTGATGCTGGCTGTATTAGAAGATGTGTGCAGCTTTGCAAACGTAGCATATGCACCTTATTTATGCCAAGATAATGGGCTTAACAGTTATGGTAGCAAATGCTACAGTTACTTTATACACAATATAGTCCACCAATGTCTCTATACTGTTAATAAAGTTAAATCTTCAAACCAGATTGCAAATATCAATGTATTAATGTGAATAGATTCCAGCAGCCATTCTACTAATAGTAACAGTACCAAGGGGTGGTGTTCAGACACACTTAGCCAATCAGAAGTAGCCACCTATCTTCATCATCAGTTCTTCTTTTGCACGAAGGGTCGAGTCCCCGCTAATGATCAGTCTTGACAGGCACATATGCATCTTTGTTGTGTTCTGCACATCACCCACCCTCCAACCTCCATTGTGCCTCTCTAAACTGCTTACACACTTACTCGACCCAGAGGCCAATTTGGTAATTTATACACACTTGCCAATCGGCCGATCGACATGTCTGGCCAAACATCACAACTGGGTGTCCAGTTGCATGATCGATATATCTGCATGATATATCAGCATCAGCAGTGCTGCAGGGCTGATTTTATATGACTGTGAATGAGGTCATTCACAGGCGTATCGTGTGTACACACCCGCCCATGTACTACCAATATATTGATCGCCGTTAGAACGAACAATATATCAAGTGTGTACCAAGCTTAGGCATAAGTAGTCATAAGTGAAAAATATGCCTAGGTAGCTCTAGGGCAGGGGTCAGGGAACTTTTTTACCTTTTACCCCAAAATATATTTAGATACGCCGAAGTTACCCCCTTGATTTGAAAGGAAGGAAATCATACAGTAGTGCCCCCATAGTTATACCCCTGTAGTAGTGCCTCCATATAATGCCCGTGTAGTAGTGTCCCCATATAATGCCCCTGTAGTAGTGCCCCCATAGTTATGCCCCTGTAGTAGTGCCCCATATATGCCCCTTTAGTAATGCTCCCATATAATGCCCCTGTAGTGCCGCTTGTAAAAAAAAACCACTTACCGTATATACTCGAGTATAAGTCGACCCGAGTATAAGCCAAGGTACCTAATTTTACCACAAAAAACTGGGAAAACTTATTGACTCGAGTATAAGCCGAGGGTGGGAAATGCAGCAGCTACTGGTAAATTTTAAAAATAAAAAAATTGCCCCCAGTATTAGCCCCCCTTGTAGTGCTCCCAGTTGTAATATCCCCCCTTGTAGTGCTCCCAGTTGTAATATCCCCCCTGGTAGTGCCCCCAGTAGTAATCCCCCCCTGGTAGTGCCCCCAGTAGTAATCCCCCCCCCCCTGGTAGAGCCCCCAGTAGTAATATCCCCCCCTGGTAGTGCCTCCAGTAGTAATATCCCCCCCTGGTAGTGCCCCCAGTAGTAATATCCCCCCCTGGTAGTGCCCCCAGTAGTAGCCCCGCCCCCCCCCCCCCGGTAGAGAGAGACGTAATAAAATAAAAAAACACTTACCTGAAGCCCCGCTCCTGGTCCCGAAGCTGCTATCGGCTCCTCCGGCCGCTTTGCATTATGGGAGAGGCGTCATGACGTATCTCCCATTACCCACTGCGGGAGCCGGAAGATGGCTCCCGCAGTGGGAGCAGCAGCAGCCGATGAGTCTGACAGACAGAGACACAGTCTGCACCGCGCCCCGCATGGTACGCAGCTGAGTGAGGCGCCCACCAATATGTGGCGCCCTACTCAGCTGCGTAACGGGAGAACCTGCCCTGGTCACTCGAGTATAAGCTGAGGGGGGGCTTTTTCAGCACAAAAAATGTTCTGAAAAACTCGGCTTATACTCGAGTATATACGGTACCTTAATCCCCGCTCCTGCATCCGCTGCCGTCCTGTGTGACCGGCTGCTCCTCGGGACTATGGGAGAGACGTCATGACGTCTCTCCCATAGTGCGCATGGAGAGAGGCGGAAGCTGGAGTTCAGAAAAGAACTCCAGCCTCTGGCTAACGCGGCGCTGCAGGGAAGGAGCCAGGCGCCCGCTGTTAATAACATCTCAGCAGGCGTCCGGCTTAGAGCCTCCCTGCGGCACAGCCGGGCATGCATATGAAGCATTCTATATTATAGAATGATTCATATGCATGCCCGGCTGTCCGTCCATTACCCCCAGGAATTTCATTTTTACCCCATGTGGGTAATTTACCCCTGTTCCCTGACCACTGCTCTATGGTCAATAAAGTTTTAAAAGCACACAAATGTATTACTTTTTCAAAGTAATGCAATAAAAAAAAAAAAACTTCCCACACAAAGTGGCATATCTGCTTGTTTTAACAGCAAATCATTTTCAAGCATTTTAGCATATAAGAGCTGGGGTTAAACAGACATCAGGACTGTCTTTAACAGTTTTTTTTTATAGCATTACTTTCAGTGTGCCTAGGAATCATGTGCTTGTTCACCAACGTGTAACATGGAGATGCAAACTCTAGGACATGACCTGAAGAGAGTTTTCATTGGGGTGATACAAAATTCAAGCTTTTTCTCCTGAGGAATATTTGGTGTAGATTTTTTTTCTCAGAGCTAGAAAAGCCTTTTATTAATAATCCCTCATTTCACGGGCTTGCTCTGCAAAATTAAATCTCGCCTCTTCACTGCCGTGCAGAACTAGGTGCACACCAAGGGTAAATTTACTAAGAATCGTGCCTGGTCCAGATGTCAATCACTGGTTTGTTTGGCCATTTTCTAGCACTTGCAAATTTGCTAAAGGCTCGTTCCTTGGGTGAGGAAATCCTGAATCTCTCTGCAAAACACGGGTGAAAAAACACAAATAGAAATAAATACACCATCGGCCAAACTCGCAGGTACTTTCCATAGACAAGAATACAACACGGGAATTTACCAAGATTCGTGATCGTAATCACGGGTATAATTTTAGCAAACTTAATCCAAAGTAGAAGTTTTAAATAGACTACCTCTTGAGCTGCGTGTTTAGCTGAAACATACACAGATCCGTGTATGTCTGTGCCTGTAAATAAACAAAAGAAGGGTTACATTTTGAATAAAAAATATTACATTGGATTTCCCCCCAAAAGCATAACCAGCCCCTGGCTCTGGGAGCCAGTCCTGGTTAAAAAAAAATTGGTGAGACCAAATTTGTAGGGGTCCTTCGTATTTTATGAACCAGCACTGGGCTCTCTAAGCCACTCCTGGTTTTAAGAATACAGGGAAAAAAAAAAATACGCACTTTTGAAACACGAACTGGGCTCAAACTAGCTGGAGTGTAATTCCACAGCCAGGGGACCCTTTCACCGAGTCCCTTGGCCAAAGCATTAACATCCCAAACTAAGCCCAGTCCAGGTATCCCAAGGGAGGTGGGTACCCACCAATAAAGGGGTCTCCCCTCCTGAGCACCACAGGCCTGGGCTGAAGCCCGGGGCTCTTCCCTGCACCCCTGGCTGGTGGGTGCAAGGGTAATAGTGATAATATTTAATGACTACTATTTTTTTACAATGAGACTACAGGTCCCAGCATGCTTGCCCCTTGGCACTTGTGGAACTACAAGTGCCAGCAGGTTACCGGGACTGGTACCCCAACTGTAAAAAATGACAGTTCACATACACTGTGTAAAGTTTATTACGCAAAAAAAAACAACACATACTATACTCCTAATGTCCCTCGTGATCGGCCCCTTGTCCAGGCCTGTCCTCTTCTCCAGTAGAGTCCCGGCCATACAAAATAACAAACCGATTTACCCGAACAAAGAACAGTGGGTTCTGTCACTCGCCGGGT
This sequence comes from Taudactylus pleione, assembly GCA_031769625.1. Taxonomy (NCBI): domain Eukaryota; kingdom Metazoa; phylum Chordata; class Amphibia; order Anura; family Myobatrachidae; genus Taudactylus; species Taudactylus pleione. The sequence goes on along the minus strand of JAUIMM010000213.1, from coordinate 15,078,837 downwards.
CGCCAGCAATCAGAGGCCGCTATAGAGTAAGCTGCCGCTGATTGGCTGTGAGCCGCGTGGCTGTTGATTGTAGATCCAAATGACAGGCACGCTGGCACCTTTAGTCCCACTGTAAAAGACAATAGTAGCCATTAAATATCATTACTATTACCTCTGCACCCACCGGCCAGGGGTGCAGGGAAGACCCCTGGGCTTCAGCCCATGCTTAGGGTGCTCAGGAGAGGGGGGGACCCCTTTATTGGTGAGGTCCCTACCTCCCCTGGGATCCCCGGACTGGACTTAGTTTGGGGTGTTAATGCTTTGGCCAGGAGCCCCGGTGAAAGGGTCCCCTGGCTGTGGCATTACACTCCAGCTAGTTTGAGCTCCGTTCTGGTTTTAAAAATACTGGGAACCTCACACAATTTTTTTACCCTTATTTTTAAAACCAGATCGGGCTCACAGAGCCCAGTGCTGGTTCATAATATAAGGGGGACCCCTACACATCTTGTCCCCCATATTTTTAGTACCAGTACTGGCTCATGGAGCCCGGGGCTGGTTGTGCTTTTACATAATTTTTTTTTTATAGAATATACACATGCAGCCTGCACGTATCTCATTGATATGTGCAGGCTGCAGGTTTGGCTACGGACAGACACAGAGAACTCGGGGAGAAACATGATCGAAAAACACGATGCAGCAAAACACGATTCTTTAAATTTTAGTGTTTCAGCTGTCAAAAGTCCCCCGTCTTTCAACGATGCTGTGTGTGTGTGTCAACTCGGACCAGTCATGATTCTTACCCCCTAGTCACTACTTAGCAAGGAATATCCTTCCTTCACTCAACTCCTCTCTTCCATCTGTGTGTAACTGCCACCATCTTGCTGTGTAACACTATGAATGGTTTCTTAACGTAATGGGCAAACAATGAAACTTTAAAAATATCCTGGAAGATTTTACTGATAATTGTAAGTTTTTAATTTAAATATCTCCTAAAAATTGAGCTGACGCAAAATAAAATATATTTACAAAAAAAGGGTAGTAGTTTCCATACTTATTTAAGACCATTGGTGTGTGAAGTATTTAATTCTTAGACATGACTCTTCTCTTACACTGTGCATGTGCTGTCATACTGTATCTAAGTGACTGACCAACATAAACAGATTATTCATGGTTTGTATTGGATGTATGGCAGCCTATGTGTTCCTCAGGATTCTTGTAGTAATCCACGCATGCATCAAACAGCAAGTTTGCAATAAGGCCAGTTGAGTGACCACGTGAGGCCTGGCTGCTATATATGGAGGCACATACACAGCAGCGTGGACCCGATCTCTCAAAGATTCCAAATCTGTAGAACACAAAATAATATATGAAGCTCATCTTTTATAAGATTCAGTTGTGAAAACAATCCTGTATTTAAAAGCACAGAACTTGTATTTGTTTTTGTATTATTCTGTCATTCTGAGTTATCAGACTCTATTTGTGTTCTTGTTGCCGAGTCAAGCAGTTAAAGATTAGGGGCCTGATTCAGAGCCACTCGTAAGCGGCAGCTCGTTCGCTCCGAGCGATGTTTGCCCAACTGCGCATGCGTACGGATCGTTATACGCATGCGCGAACCAGTCAGTGCGGCCGAAATTCATGTGCTCGCAAAATAGCAAATGCCTGCTAATTTGAGTGACAGGATGAGGCGTATGTGGGTGGTAACAGGGGAAGGTGCTTGAAAACGGGGAGTGGAGATCCGATCGCAGGCGTACTTAAAGGTCAAAACGGGCGTTTTATTGGTGTAGCATATTTAAAACAGCAGCGTCATTGACCACGTCACTGGGTTTTTTTTTTTGTCAGAACTGCTCGCAAAATTGTGGTAGCAAAAACCAACCACAAGAATAGCGAGCAGCTCATACCCTGTTCGATGTACTCGATTAATCTAATAAATAGCGGACATGACGTAGGATGCGAGCGGCCAGGGGGCGTAGTTTCCCAAAAAACGACCGCAAGTTTTGTTCGCTCGTTCAGACCTAGAGGCGTGAACAGACCGCAAACAGCGAACGGTTCATTTGAATAGCCACCCCTATTTTCTGGATGAGCGAGCGCTAATTGCGTCCGGCTCTTAATCAGGCCCTAGGTATTCTTGATGGCAGAAAATAATCAGTCAGTCAACTTTTCATCCTTAAATTGTTTATTTAATAATAAAATATCTAAACGTTCTATAAGAATATTTTTGCTATGGTTGTCAATTTCCTGTATGATTTATACAATGCCTTGAAAAACGTACATGCTAGAAGAATTTGTGTATAATAAGTATTTTTTTTACAATTTTTGTTTGTGACCTGTTGAATTATCAGTCACTGGGTAATGTATTACTGAGCCTGATTCAGACTTGGACACACTGTCTATTTGTGCAGAGTTGGGTGATTATTTGTTTACTGTGCATGAATTACCGACGTCAGTCGCAGTGAGGACTTGCACGCATGGTGATCGACAGTCAGTGACCATTTCAGGGAGGTAAAGGGGTGGCGAGTCAAACGCAGTCATGTCGCGACTGTTGCTGGGTCGTGTCACAGCCTGTGGATGCATCTGTGTAAGCAGTTGAAGACTCTACGTCTGCTCACTACCAACAGGCATTCTGAGCAACCATAGGGTAGTTCAGAGGATTGTTGGTGTAACCCATGTGTGTCTTTGTACACAAGCAACAGATTAGAGGCGCAGCCTGTGGACATCTTTGTAAAAATCTCAGCAGCTGCGGCATAAGTATATTTTCGTAGTACCGCTGCGTACAGAATTGCAGTTGCAGCGGGATTTCTGTACACCTCTGAATCAGGCTCACTGTCTCCTAATAATGGGTATTAAGTTCAGCAGTGTTAGCTTCAGGCTAGGGCAACAGACAGTATGCCTTTGATGTGTGTTACCCATTTTGTGCTCACTTATTTATTTCTGTCTTTGCTAGGCTTTTGGAAATGCCAAAACCGCCCACAATAACAATTCCAGCCGCTTCGGGAAATTCATCCAGGTGAATTATTTGGAGAGTGGCATCGTGCGTGGGTGAGCATCATGTACTTCCTTATCAATGGAACGTACCTTTAAAGCAACAAATGTTACCAAACAACTGAATAATATAGATTGTTTACTGGGAATGTAAAAACCGAATGGGAAGTGCCCAAATACTTTACATTACATTACAGTGCATTGCTGTGTAATAAGTTTTACGTTGCCTGGGCAATTGGTAAATGGTGGTAAAGCACACTTCTCAAGATCAGTGACAGGGCCAAAGGTGCAGTCTGTGTGCAGTTCTTTAGTGTTTTGAATTGAGTTTGGCCTAAAAATTTGCAAAGAAGCAATTTATGTGTATTGTACATACTACAGTATCTGATGTACCCCTATGAGTTAAACAAACAAAAAATGCTTTTTAGGCTTGAATCATGTTGAATTTAAGTCCATCAATGGTGGGCTTATCCTTTTCTTTCTGAATAAAATGCATATAATACACAATGTGCTGTGAGTAGATCCCAACTCATTGGTCTGGGAGTGATATCATTTGGGGATGATTTTCACCAAAGAAAGATTTTTCTACCACTAGGCAGTACTGGAATATTTAAGAAATGGACATGCAAAGAGATTAAACATCTGTATTCAAATAGATTCGTAACCCCCTGTATGCATGATCGTTACTGTTTATAATTGTCTGTGACTTTCATCAAATTGATATGATGCATATGTAAGTATGTGTGTGATGAGTTCTGTTTATCTATGTGCACAAGACTTCCTGCAAGTTTTGAAGTCTGCTGAGAGCAATGCTGTTTGTCTGAATTATGTAATCGCTTGAATCCAGACAAAGGGCTCTATTTATTACCATTATTTTGACTAAAATAAAGTGAAAAAGGGTGTTTTCACACCCTTTTCACATTATTTTAGTATCACCAATAGTTATTACAGGGCAATTGGAGTAGAATTCGTAAAATTCTACTCCAACCCCTAAGTATCACTTATTTTTAGTAAAGCAGATCGCATTTCCCATAACTGTAATGGGAAAATGAGATCTGACCAGGGGCTTAGCACCGGGGGCGGGGCTTAGAGGCTGGGGGGTAGCAGCTGCGGCCGGTCGGCGCATGCGCAGGCACTTAGTCATGGTATTTTTTGCGAAAATACCGTGATAAGGCTCCGAAGGGGATTCGCAGGGACAGAGCTTTATCGCAAGCTCTGTCCCTGCAAGGGATTTGTAGTAAATCCCTGTGATATTGCCTGAATTCGCAATGCGAATTCAGTCGATAATATCACACTACAATCTGCGTTCAATATGCGGATTGTAGTAAATAGATTCCAATATAACAAGAACATTAGGTTTGCAAGTTGCCATTTTATTCTGAATCAACATGGATCTTCTTTATTTTCATTATTTAATAAGCAGACATTTAAACATGGTATTATTTTACGCATGTCATTCATCCCTATTCCTTTTATGGATTGAGGGAGCAGTATATTTTGGCACAGGACATTAACGTGCTGTGTACTGTATCATGTAATGAATAGAGCTATAAGGTATTGTAGTGGTTCACTGGTTAGGCATGTTAACATATCCTAAACATGGATACAAATACTCATTAAAACTAATGGTCTCTAAAGTGATTATGTGATGACGTTTAGAACTCTTCTTAATGGTGCATACACACGGTCAGATTTTCTGTAAGATCTCAACAATAATTATTTTAAAAATCGGTCATATCTGAAAGAAAATCTGACATGTGAGCCTGCAACGATGAGCGATGAGCGTTCCAGCATGTCAGATAACGATATCTGACATCTGATGTGTTTGCAGTCAGATTTGGACGATTCCATTCAATTTAGTACAGTCTAAAATCGTTCAGATCGTTGGTAAAATCGATCAAATCGTTCATCTGACATATCTGACCGTGTGTATGCACCATAAGATGTAATATACCTTTTACAGGTGTAAACAAAAGCTCAGTATTTAGGATGTTTACCGGACTAATGTTTTGCCATCTGTATGAAATCCAGACAATAAGACCAAATTACATAACCTCTACATTTTTAGGTTTCATCTTTTAGTTTTTATTATACATTATTGGAAATTCTGCATGTACTAATTTTGCTTCATCTGTTGTGCAATGCACTTTTCTATATATATTGTCCTTGTTATTTTCTCAGGGCTGTGGTGGAAAAATACCTCCTTGAAAAATCCCGTCTTGTTTCTCAAGAAAAAAATGAAAGGTAAGACACACTGATCTGGTGATGTATAGACACAAGACCTAATATAGCAGTAAGGGTTTTACATGTGCTACACAGAAGGACATGATGGGGTATATGTAATAGACTGCGAGTTGCAGACAGATGCAAAAGTTTGTAGATTTAGTCACTATGAGGGTGATTAAACTCAGTGGGAATTTAATAGCCTCGGGAGGGAGCTCTCTGAGCTATTCAATTCCGCGCACTGTTTAGTCCGACTAATGATTTCTTCTCGCACCCTCCTAAGTGTGTGAGGAGAAATCCGACTACAGTGCCGCCTGCGAGGCAATTTACTGGTTTAGCGCGGCACTAACAGCCTCACGGCCGGCACTTTAGTCAGAGAATGCCGGTTCTCGCAACTAAACACCCAGGTTAATTCGTGAGAACCAGCATTCTCCGACTTAACTGCTTCTTGGCAGAGCAAACATCACAGTGATTTGAGAGACCAGGGGTTGAGATCTGCTCCCCTCGTTCTCTAGTACTGAAAACCACTACGGTACTGATCGGAGTGCTATCTCAGTCCGGGACTTATTTATATGTATTCCTTCAAATCAAGGAGAGAACGTTGTTTGTGCCTTTATACATCTTGTGGGTGATTTATGCAGCATGAACCCCGCTGAGCTTGTGCATAGCCAGCGGCTCTGATTCTGGAATTTCACAGCGGGTAGGAGGTAATATACTCCTATTCAAACAGCACCATATCTGCAACAGCGCATACAATATCTGCCTGACATATTTAGTGGCTGGTATGAATTTTATATGTAGGAGTGGATCTGGTACAGTACATTGTCTCTAATTGGATAACAACCTACAGGCATTTCTGAAGTATTGGATACTACCGGAGCAAGTGTATTTTTTCTCCTCCTTACAGAGATATACAGTGTAGTCTTTTTGTGGGTGTTTTTTGTGTTTGTATGAATGAGAGAGACCCTATATTCTTAATTCATGTGTGTTTTTTAATATGTCTAACATATTTTTTTGGATTAAAATTTGTCTATATGTAAACCAGACTTCTTTTTATATATAAGGTTGATTAGTTAATCTTGTCCAGTATAGTGCCATTAATTTAATGGAAGATTTATGTTTTTATGGTTGGAGGTTGCAGATTCCTCTTTAATTGCTGCAGTCTGGGTTTGGTTCTGATCAATGCATTTAAGGGGCAGCATTTGATTAGCGACATCAGATTTCATTGGGTTTTGGTGCAGTGCATTGAATAGCTAAGGGAGTTGCCTCCCGGCACTATTCAACTCTCAATGAGTTGAATCGCCCCCTATATTTTTAAAGCAGCAATATTTTAAAAAACAACCTGGTTTTGCCTTTTTAAAAATCTGTTGCTATAAGTATAGCTGCTAAATCGCCAAAATGTCACGGCTGCCTGCAACTCGCAGTCTTATTGCATATACCCCAAGTCGTCTTTGGGGTAAGCAGCACTCGTGGCCTAACAGCTTAGTTGACGCTTTCTCCTACTGCTTACTTTAATCACCCCACATGCCTCTGATCGTTATTTCTACTTCCCCAGGAATTATCATGTTTTCTATTATATGCTCCTTGGGGCTTCTGAGGAAGAGAAGAAAGGGTTTCAGCTCAAGCAGCCGGAAGACTATTTTTACCTCAACCAGGTAATACATGTTTTATTAAAGAAGCGTTCGCTTCATGTGTGTTTTTCCTCTCTTTGTAGTAATATCTGCCATTCGGCAGAATGCATTTTATCTGGTCTCTGTTGTATGATCCCTTATATGCTACTGAAACCCTCTTCTCAGTCTTTTTGTCTCATGGAATGTTCCTATACATACATTAACATGGGTGTGACCATGTGGCAAGGAGTGGACTTGACATCTTCAGTGGAGTCTAGTTATATTAGGAAAAGGAGGGGGGCAGGGCCTGGGCCCATAAACATATGATGGAGCCGGTAAAATGGAATAAAATTAGCATATGCCATTTGCCCTGCACTAAGCACAAACATGCAAAGAACATTTTTGAGGCAAGTCTGGATTTAAGCAGAATACATGCGCCATATATTATTGGCACAATTTACTTTTTTCTGAATTTCTCAATAAGAAATTTTTACTTCAGGGTCCATAGGGGGTCCACAGGGTTGACCTTGGGGTTATAGCTGGAACAGGATCCATGGGCACCACACAGTTAAGCTTTTAGCTCCCAGGATGCACTTGGGTCCTCCTCTATACCCCGCCCCCGAGCCACAGGCACCTCAGTGTAAGCTGGTGCCCGGCCGGACTCGGTCACCGCGCAGGGGGGCTGCAGGAGCAGCCCCCAGAAGCTTTTTATTTTTCTAATAGATTTTATTTATTTTAGTTTCTCTTTTTACTACAGACGGCAGCGAAGGGCTGTCTGTACAGACGCCCACGCTGCCGCTCTGATCCCCGACTGGCGCCGCGACGCCAGTACTGATCTGGGGATCGCGGCGGGAGGACAGAGTCCGTACTAGCCGGACTCTGTCTACCTCCCAGGACTGCTGCCGGAGTCGCCGGGGATTCAGGTAAGCCGCGCGTCGCTGGCTAGCAGCGGCGCGCGGAATACCTTAAATGCAGTCCTTTAGCCTCCGGTCCTGGGGACAGACCGGAGGCTGCTGGCAGTGGCGGCGGGCCCCCCCCATAACCCGTGGGACCACTAGACCACCAGGGATAACCGGCAAGCGGGAAGCCAGCATCCCTGGGGTTAATGGCCAGCCAGGGGAGGAAGCCTTCCCTGTTCAGCGGCTCCTCCCCTCAGCTCAGCGCGCTTTTCAGCCTGCATGTCTAGCGTCCCTGAGCTGCAGTTCACTCGGCCACTCCTCCTCTGAGGTCTCCAGCGGCCATTTTCCCAGTGGCAGCGCAGATCTCAGGGAGCACGCGGACCGGTCCCCCTGTGTACCTCTCCCCTGATTAAGGACAGCGTACACAGCACTATAGCCCTCCCAGACACTGAATCTGGGCAGGTTGATTGTAGTGTAAAGGTGCAGTGAGTATATCTTCCTGCATGGTATGTGACTTTTGCTAGTGCTGCCTGTCTGTGCTTATTTTCCGCTTGCTGTCAGCTTATACCTATCCCTTTACTTCTCCTACGGGCCCTACAGGTGTGTGGGGGAGGGGCGTTTCTACTGACCTCACTTATATAGATCACGTATTTGTGAGGTCCGTCACATACAGTTGTGTGCTACTCAGTGCCATATTGTGGGCTGTTGTTCAGCACACCGGTGAGTGCGTTTTACTTCTACCCTGGTGCCAGATATATAATATATTCTGTCATGTCAGACGAGGAGGTTGAGCGCTCAGTGGCTCCGGTGTTGGCCTCCTGCGGACGCTGTTCTGCAGGAGTAGATAGGGAGGATTTGTCACAGGATGGCCTGTGTAGTCGATGCCAGGTGGCTCCTGGCCCATCCAGACCTTCTCTGGCGCAGGAACCACCGTGGGCGATGTTTTCTCAAGTGCTGGTGTCTATTGCGGACCGTCTGTCGGTCCCGACTGCTCTCCCTACTAGGGCGGTGCCCCAGCCGACCATCCCCCATTCCCCGGGTGTCCCGCAGTTATTGCGGAGTCCTCCTGGGTCTCAATCAGTTGGTCCCTATGCGGGGTTGCCTATGTATATACAGGCTTCCCCTGTGCCGCAGCAGCCTGTGGTACCTTTTCAGGCCCCTATGGCGACGCCTCCACCATGGGTGGATGTGCTCTCCAACTCCGTGCAAAATTTGGCGGCCGCTTCCTCGGCTTTTCAGTCAATGTTGCAGACTGACATGCCTTCTAGGATTTCTAAACGCCCACTCATGACACGGGCTGATCAGGTATCGGACTCAGAGGGTTCCTCAGATGATGGGGAGGTCCCTGATGACACTGACTCGGACGCCTCGGTCCAGGAAATGGATACCAAGTCGTCCATTAATGTGCGAGCACTAGTTAGGGCGGTGCAAGCTATTCTTCTTATAGAGGATGAGGCACCGGTTCCTAAGTCGAAGTTTCCTAGTTTCAAAAAGACTAAGGTGGCTTCTGCGGTGTTTCCCCTGTCGGATCAGTTGACGGATCATATGGCGGTAGCTTGGCAGGCGCCCAGTAAGAGATTCCTTCCTCAGAAGCGGTTGGCTTCTAATTACCCCTTCCCTGAGGCACATTGTAAAAAATGGGAAACTCCACCGGCGGTGGATTCCCATGTCACCCGTTTAACTCGGGGCGCCACCTTACCATTACCGTCGATATCCTCGCTGAAGGATCCCACGGACAGGAAAGTTGAGACTTGCTTAAAGTCTATTTACTCCCTCTCCGGGGCGGTGGCCCGACCGTCCATGGCCATCTCCTGGGTGGCCAAGGCCATTGAGGGGTGGGCCAATGCATTGGAAGATACCTTCCCAGACGACGCTCCGGATGTCCAGCGGGCGTTGTTGGGACAAATGAGGGACGCTGCTTCTTACATTGGTGAAGCTTCTTTAGATGCTAGTCTGCTGACCTCGCGGGTATCGGCTGCAGCGGTGTCTGGCCGCCGATCCTTGTGGTTGCGGTCCTGGAGAGCGGACTCTGATTCAAAGAAGGGTCTGGAGGCCTTACCTTTCAATGGTGAATTACTATTTGGTCCGGACTTGGACAAAATAGTGGACACCCTGGCTAAATCCAAGTCGGCCTTCCTCCCTTCGGCGGCACTGCCTGCTAAGGTTCGGAGTTCGGCTTTTCGTTCCTTTCGGGTTCAGGGTAAGGCGAAAGGTCAGTCCTTCCCGAGACAGTCTGCGAGTAAGACTGCCTCTAAACCCAAGAAGCAAGTCTGGAGTGCTCGGCGCCCTTCTTCCAAGCAGGAAGATAAACCTGCGGCCTGATGGGACGGGCCTCCCTCTGGGGGACCTCAGAGTGGGAGGCCGACTTCTTCTATTTGCCCAGTGCTGGCACAATACCACCATGGATGCCTGGGTTCGAGAAGTGGTCTCCCAGGGGTACGCCCTGTCTTTTCGGCACAGACCACCCCACCAGTTTTTCTGCACAAGTCCTTCTCAGGACAGGACCAAGGCGTTACAGGTTCAGGAGGCTATAGAGTCCTTGCTGAAAGCAGGGGTCATTGTTCCCGTTCCTCTATCACAACGAGGGACGGGGTATTATCGTCTCTGTTTCTGGTGCAGAAACCCAATGGTTCTCATCGCCCTATCCTCAACTTGAAGTCTCTGAACAGATTCCTCAGAGTTCCCAAGTTCAGGATGGAAACGTTACGTTCCATCATTCTGGCGATGGAACCGGGGGATTACATGGTGTCCCTGGACATCCAGGACGCCTACCTCCATGTTCCGATAGCATCTTCACACCAGCGGTATCTGAGGTTCGCTATCCTTCAACACCACTATCAGTTCCGGGCGCTACCCTTTGGTCTCTCCACGGCACCGAGGGTGTTCACGAAGATTATGGCGGTCATGGCCGCACATCTTCGGAACCAGAATGTACGGCTGCTGCCGTATCTGGACGACCTCCTGTTGCTGGCGAGCTCCCCAGAGGTACTGCTTCAACATCTCCACCTGACGATCGCTTGCCTGCAAGCACACGGGTGGTTGATAAATTAGAAAAAGTCCTCCCTGATTCCATCTCAGCGGATGGTTCATTTGGGAGCCCTGCTGGATTCGCGTCAGCAAAGGATCTTCCTGACTCCGGAGAAGGTCGCCTCCCTACAGCTGCGGATACACAGTTGCCTGAGCCGTTGCCGCCTGTCGGTCCATTCGGCTATGAGAGTTCTGGGGTCCATGGTGTCGACATTCGACATGGTGGAATTTGCCCAGTTCCATTCCCGGCCCCTGCAGGGGCTGATTCTATCAGAATGGAACGGGTTACCTCACCGGATCCGCTCTCAGATGCTGGTGTTGTCTCCGGACGTTCGGCAATCTTTGGCTTGGTGGCTTCAGACAGCTCATCTGGTCGAGGGGCGCCCATTTTGGATCCCGGACTGGGTCCTGCTCACGAAGGATGCCAGTCTCCGGGGTTGGGGGGCAGTGACCGGCTCTTTGTCGCTTCAGGGTCGTTGGTCAGCGGAAGAAGCACTTCTTCCCATCAACATCCTGGAACTGCGGGCAGTATACAGGGCCCTGCAGTCGTCCGGCCCCGCTCTTCACGGAAGGGCGGTACAGGTGCAGTCCGACAACGCCACCACGGTGGCGTATATCAACCACCAAGGCGGAACTCGCAGTCAGGCAGCGATGTCGGAGGTGTCTCGTATCCTGACTTGGGCGGAGGGTCACATTCCGGCGATCTCGGCGGTCTTCATCCCCGGAGTCCTCAATTGGGAGGCGGACTTCCTCAGCCGTCACGACGTGCATCCCGGGGAATGGTCGCTTCACCCAGAGGTGTTTCAGCTACTCGTGGACAGGTGGGGACTGCCGGAGCTGGACTTGATGGCCTCCCGTGCAAACACAAGTTGCCCGTTTACGGGTCAAGGACAAGAGACGCAGGCGCAAGTCTGGTGGACGCGCTGTCGGTGAAATGGACGTTTCACCTGGCGTATCTGTTTCCTCCGCTATCCCTGCTTCCTCGGGTTCTGCGGAAATTCAAGCAGGACGGCGGCATGCTCGTGCTGGTAGCTCCGGCGTGGCCCAGACGTCCTTTGTACTCCGATCTCAGGAGCCTCTCCATCGACGCTCCGTACCTTCTTCCTCAGCGTCGGGACCTGTTGTCTCAGGGGCCCTGCCTTTACCCGGATCTGGGTCGGCTGTCTTTGACGGCGTGGCTCTTGAGACAGCCGTCTTGAGGTCTCGGGGCTTCTCCGGTTCGGTTATTGGTACCATGCTCCGGGCACGCAAGCCTGCTTCAGCACGGATTTATCACAGAGTGTGGCACACTTACTTTCAGTGGTGTGAGTCCAGACATTATGATCCTCAGGTGTTCCGAGTTTCTAGGATCTTGGAATTTCTTCAGTCAGGATTGGATCTCGGCTTACGCCTTGCATCTCTGAAGGTTCATGTGTCCGCCTTGTCCGTGTGGTTTCAACGGCGGATTGCAATACTACCAGACGTTCACACCTTTTTCCAGGGTGTTCTCAGGATCCAGCCTCCTTTTGTGCCTCCTGTGGCTCCTTGGGACTTGGCGGTGGTGCTACGGGTCCTGCAGGGTCCTCCGTTTGAGCCTCTTGAGGCGGTGGAGCTCAAGTGGCTGACATTTAAAACGGTTTTTCTCCTGGCAATTGCTTCGGCCAGGAGGGTGTCTGAATTGGGGGCGCTTTCCTGTCGCCCTCCTTTCCTGATTTTTCACCAGGACAGAGCGGTGCTCCGCACTCGTCCTGAGTTTTTGCCCAAAGTGGTCTCGAAGTTCCACATTAATCAGGAACTTGTTGTGCCAGCTTTTCAGTCCCCTGGTCTTTCAGCTGGTGAGACTTCCTTAGATGTGGTCCGGGCGCTTAGAATTTATGTAGACCGGACGGCTTCGGTTAGGAAGTCTGATTCCTTGTTTATCCTCTTTGGTTTTCACAAGAGGGGTTGGCGTGCCAACAAACAAACATTAGCCCGTTGGCTTCGTTCCTTTATTTGTGAGGCTTATGCACAAGAGGGTTTACCTGTGCCAGCCTCTGTTAAGGCTCATTCCACTCGTTCTGTGGGTCCCTCTTGGGCTGCTAGACGTGGCGCTTCTGCTGTTCAGCTGTGTAAGGCGGCCACTTGGTCTTCTATTCAAACGTTTTTGAGGTTCTATGCGTTTGACACCTTCGCCTCTCAGGATGCTTCCTTTGGGCGCCGGGTGCTCCTTTCAGCACAGGAGCGTCCCCGCCCTTAGTTGAACTGCTTTGGGACATCCCCAAGGTCAACCCTGTGGACCCCCTATGGACCCTGAAGTAGAAAACAAGAGATATGGTAAGAACTTACCTTTGTTATCTCTGTTTCTACGAAGTCCATAGGGTCCAAAGGGCGCCCGCCCTGACGCACCTGGCTTCAAATGGGCTGTGTGGCTGGTCACCGGTTTTCCGTCTCCTATTGCTGTGAGTATGGTTTCTTGTGTGTTCCAGTCTTCCTTCTCTCTGTTCCATATTCTCCTCCGGCCTAGGCTGCTTACCAACTGAGGTGCCTGTGGCTCGGGGGCGGGGTATAGAGGAGGACCCAAGTGCATCCTGGGAGCTAAAAGCTTAACTGTGTGGTGCCCATGGATCCTGTTCCAGCTATAACCCCAAGGTCAACCCTGTGGACCCTATGGACTTCGTAGAAACAGAGATAACAAAGGTAAGTTCTTACCATATCTCTTGTTTTTTGGCCATGGGGTGCCTTGTAAAAATTCTGATAGGGTGTCGTTATTCAAGAAAGTTTGGGAACCACCGGTATAATCTTATTGTTTAGACTACCATTAATACGAAGTAAATATATTTTTTAAGCCAAAAGAAAATAAGCAATAGTATTATTAGCTTTTATTCATATGGCGCCACAAAGCGTTGTACAGTAAGGAAAGTTGTTACTTCAATAATAATTGTACTTTTGTTTGCAATGTTTTATCTCCACAAAATGACTACTAACAGTCTGCTTATAAAGTAGGTTTGTCGATAAAAATAATAATTATATAATGAACAATTTGATGTGGGGAATTAATTTCAACGCCATGTGCCGCCGAGCATCGCTGTAATGCTCAGCTGCGCACATATTGCCCATATACGGAAGAGTCGACATTGCAGGTTTTCCCACGCACCTCCTATGGGGTGTGAGGGAAAACCTGCGATGCCGGCAGTTGTGATGTGCTGTTCCAGAAAGGCGCATCGCATCCATCGCGCTGAATATAACCCCGATTGTATATTTATCAGAATTGCTTCTCCTGGGTAATTTATTTATCAGTACATATAGGTGGATTTTTTTTAGTTAAATATAACTTAAATTATCAGAAAGATGTCTGCATTGTTTCATTCTTTTGGAAATACTGGATAACTATATTTAAAGATTGCCACACATGTGGCCAAATTAGATGAGAGGACAAATTGTGATTTCCCTTCCAGCTTGACTGGGGCTTATTAGAGTTAGGCAGATAACCAGACATTCACGCTGATAGTGTGCATATTCCATTTGCATGATTTCACCATCATACCCTTTGCAGTCATTCTTTGAGAGAGATTTTAATATTGGGCCATTTGCCCCATTTTTCAGCGTGTGTGGTTAGCATAAGTAAAACCAGCAGTGATAATGTGTCTTTACTTTTATCTTATCTTTTACATTTTATAAGTTGTGCCTCAGCCTCTACTTCATGGCTACTAATTACAAGTAACTAGCCCTGTTATTGGTCCATCTCCAGTAGACTCAAGGAGCCATTTTGATTTCACTGGAGCGAAGCAACTTCTACAACAAATAACTCAGCTGGACACTACTGTTTAATTAACATGTTCTAACGTGGAACAACATCTTAGTTGTACTTTTACGTAACAGTGCTAGAAGCAAGGTGAATAAAAGTAATTGCGGCTTGGTTATATAAAGGTACAGAGCCTTAAACGATGCTGTATTACTGCGCTGTTCACTTGAGACTGCATTTGCATTGTGCGCTGATCAGGAAAATGAAGGTCTGTGTTTTAAGTTGGATTGTTAGTGGCCGTTGCTATTAGTCCAACTGCTTGTCATTCTCTGACATCTGCCACCATCATCTCTATCCTGGCTGCACTTATTGCTAGGCAGCCGGACGTTTCTTCCATGCTATCATGGGGTCCCATGACCGCAACTCCAAGAGGGAGGCATGACTGTAGAATGAATGTCAATTGTCTCCCTGTCCTTTATAAGGCAGAGACTTCCATTACTTACTGCTGCTTATACCGTTCTAACACTTGCTTCCTATGCCTGTGTTCTGGATCCTGCTATTTCTTGGACTGATTCTTGCATTACTGCCTGATTTAGACATTTTGTTGGTGAACCATAATGTGCTGTTTGTTCTGACTTCTGTCATTAAACTCTTTTATGGCTTCCTTCCAAGTCTCTGGATTGATCTCTGGTCTTGTGCTTGTGTTGTGCCTCCCAACCTGCATTTGGTTTAGTGAATATTGCTACCAGGTCAGCTATAATGAAATCGGTATGTAAGCCGTTGCCTAAATAGCCGCTGGATGAAATACAGACGTTGGAAGACCGAAGGAAGGCGATCCCGACTGGGGCAGGTAAGTACCCTAACCCTGCCTTAGTGGTGCATAACTCTAAAACTCCCGGGGTGGTGCCCAACCCTAAGTCCACCCCAGTGGTGCCTAACCCTATCCCGCCCCTTCTCGCACCCGAAACCTAACCGTCCCGGGGGGTGGTACCTAACCCCAACCCTACCCCAGTGGTGCCTAACCCTGATTACCCCCGAGGGTCCCTAAGCCCCCCCCTGGCTACGAGCTAAGAAACCCGGCTTGCCTTAGTTCGGGATGCTGGCCATTGGTATTTCGGCATAGTGCTAAAGATTGGTGTCGGGATTTTGACGCCTATCTTTAGTCCCAGGTCAGGCTTCCACTGTCACCTGTAACTTGACTACATCCCACTATAATAACAGATCTTCATAATCTCCATATACAAGTTGTACTTTGTACTGAGATCTATTACTACTCGAGTTGAAGTCCTGCGGTCAACCAAGTACAACAGAACATATAGTATTCCAGGGAATTGGGGTTGTTAAAGATGAGTCAGGGTTTCCCAAACTTTGAACTCAAGGCACCCTAAAAGACCAGGTTTTAAGGATATCCATGCTTGTGCACAAATGGTATAATCAAACTGACTAAGTACTAACTAACTACTAACTTAGCTGGGTACACACTGACGTGGGAACGGGGGTGGACCAGCGGGACCCGCGGCTGCCTGGAAGATGATGGTCGTTCAGTGTATATGAACGACCATCATCTACAGATATATCTGCAGATCACTCGATTTGCAGCTATCTACTAGGTGGGTACCCACCTTAAGTCACCTATGCTTAAGGATGGATATCCTTTAAAACCTGGACTGTTAGGGTGCCTTGAGGAGCCGAGTTTGAGAACCACTGCGATGTTATTTAGCACACTGGGATGCATTGCAAATTGATATCTGGTTGTGGACACAGCCTTTTACAGTTACACATTGTCAAATAATAATGGTATTTTGAAACATGTAAAGGTGCGTATCCACTAGCAGATAGTGGAACGATAGTATGATTACAACATTGTAATCGTACAGTCGTTCCTCATCTCCTGTAGTGCCTACACTGAACGATATGTCGTTCAGTGCAGGCACCCTCCCTTATCCCCGAACATGCTCAATCTGTCGTTATCGGCAGATTGACAACATGATCAGACGATGATTGATGTCGAAAACGAGCAGCGGGTTTTCGACATATTTATGCCCGATTTGTGAATGATTAATGAGCGATTGAACGATACCGATGTCGTTATCATTCAATTGCTCATTTTAATCGCCTAGTGGATATGCGGCTTAAGAGACAGTTTGCCTGAATGTTTTATTGTATGGATGTAAATATTTATTTTATAGTCCAGCTTTCCACAGAGAGATGAAGGCACTCTCTAGTCTCTCTAGTGTATACAAATTCAGTAATTCACCAACAAAAACATACTATAGAGGTGACCAAACGTTTCGGTCCCACCTGGGACCTTTGTCAAGGACCCAGGTGAGAAGATGCCATGAAGCATAAGTAGTGCAGCGGATTTTTATTGAACACTTAGGGCCGTATTCAATTATTTGCGAAAAGCCGTTTTCTGCGATAAAGTATCGCGAGTGATGTCATTTCACCATGCGAAAAGTTATCTCTATTCAATTCCAGAGACTTTTTTCGCAATGGAAGTGAATGCAATGGAACCTGCGAAAAAGTTTCGCCTTTGAATAGGTGTCGAAAAAAAGTGCAGAATAAGGGTTTTGGGGTGCAAACCTCGGAAAACACCCCTGCACCCTTGGGGCAGTCCCCCAAAGGTAAACTACGTAAACAAAATAATAATAATAATAAAAAATAAAAAAAAACATTAGATCACCCCAAAAAAGTACTTTCATTTTGGGGGCGAAAAAGACAAAAGTTGGGGAACATGCTTAAAAACTAGCAAAATACACTCCAGGGGGGGGCCCCAAGTATGCCCCTGGTATTTTTAAGTTTGCAGGTTTTTTAAAACTTCACTTTAACAACTTTATAATATGCTTGTACCCGTTTTAATGTACCCCAAATTTGCTAGGACTACTTATATTCACCAAAAAACACTGCTAAATGCTATTCTTCACCACTTGTGAAAAGACGCTAAATAGCAGCTATTGACATCATTTAAGTACCCCAAATACCTTCAGCAGGCCTATTTGGGGGTATCTATAGTGATCCCCAATGCCAGTGCATCTTTTGGGGGGTGTCAGACTGATTTCCCCAAATCTGACAGTACTTTCCGCATGTTACATTTTCGCTGGGACGCGTTTTAGCTGATTTCTAATTGAATACGGGGATAAGCAGGGACGCACGCCATACTTTTTCGCATGGAAAACCAGTGAACATGGCGAAAAGTCCGGCATGTGAAAAGTACGGGACTTTTCGCACCTAATTGAATATGCCGCTTAATGCCATAATCATCTTAAAATAGTTGTTAGTATTTGTGACACGAGAAAGTGAGACATTGTAGACCTGTTTTGTGTCAAAACAAAAGAAAAAGAAACTTGTATAAGTCTTTACACAATACAATATCAATAGCATGCACTGAGAAAATCATCAAAGTATGATCTCTGGGTAGGTAACTGCAGAACTGCTATTTCTTGTAGGTCCACGTTCCCTCCAGTATCACCTGTAATGTGTGCCTGATTATTACTGTCCTGGATGCAGGGGTGGATATGGAGCTACCAGGGTGGGCAGTGGTACAGTGCACTGTAATACCCAACCCTTTTATATTACACTTTATTTTTTCCTCTCCTCTCTCTTCACTTTCAAGTCTAATTTTGTTATTGTTTGTTTTACGTTACGAGGGTGGTTCAATAAGTAGGCTACAAGACCTCTCACATGTGTAATGTTCTCTATTTCATTCTAATTTCCCACCAGGCCAGAGCAGGTAGACCACTGCTTCCCATTACAGCCATTAGACTGGGCCTCGTATCAGTCATACTGTTCCAACATCAGTTGTAAGATGGCTGGGTTGGCGGAAACTTGGTCAAACATTGAGGTGCGTAGTGTGATCAGATTTCTGCATTTAAAGAGCGCATCAGCAGCTGAAATTCATCGGCAACTTGCTGAGGTGTATGGTGATAACGTCATGTCACAGAAACAGGTTTGGTGCACTGCCTTTGATAACAGTGACAGACATTCAAGATGAGCAGCAGTCTGGTCGGCCAAGCACGTCCACCACAGAGGACAATTTGTCCCACGTTGAAGGTCTGATTCTGGAGGGCAGACACATTCGAGTTGGTGATGTTGCTGACAAACTGACTCAGTGGTTACTGTGCACAACATCGTTCATGAGAAACTGGGTACAGGAAAAGTGTTCATGCTGGGTACAAAGGCAACTCACAGGAGTTCACAAAACCAATAGGATGGGATTGTCTCTCGTGCACTTGACACAGTTCCATGAGGAAGAAGTGCAGTTCCTGCAGTGTATTGTTACAGGCAATGAAACGTGGGTGCATCATGTGACACCGAAAACTAAGCAAGCATCCATGTCATGGAAACCCGCATCGTCCCCACCTTCAAGGAAATTCAAAACGTCTCCAGCAGCAAAGAAGGTCATAGCGACTGTGTTTTGGGGCCACAAGGGAGTGCTTCTTGTTGATTTCCTCACCAAGGGATCTACTGTGACACATTGAGCCGGTTGCGGAGGGCAATATGTTGAAAACTACCTGGGTTACTGCACACTAATGTCGTATTGTTGGACGATAACACCAGACTACACAGCCAACCACACGTGTAAGTTGTTACGGCGCTACCATTGGGAGGTATTGGACCATCTTCCCTACAACCCTGAACTGGCAGTGAGTTATTTCCATCTCTTCAGACTGTTGAAGAAGCACCTGGGTTGGAGGCCCTTTGCAACTCACAGTGAAGTTCAGCAAGCCGTCAAGTCCTTGCATCAGGCGCTTGACACTGATTTCTTCTATACCTGGATAGATGCCTTGGTGTACCGTTGGAACAAATGTTTAGACAAGTATGGGGACTATGTGGAAAAATAATCTTTTTCAAGGCCATACTATTGATTAAACGTAGATATACGAGTTTAATAAATTTACGCAATGAGTTCTTGTTACCTTATTTATTGAACCACCCTCATATAAATAAAAAAATAAGCACTTTATTTTTTTTTTTTTTAAAGTTAATAATACATCCACTGTTCTCTGATTTCATAGACAAGCTTAATCCATTTTTGTGGAGAGGAACTAAGCCTATGCTTGAATCCGATATGTACGCCAAGTAAATTATGTATTCTTGTGAATTTTATTAGATACTTTTTCTTCGTTTTTTTTATTTACTTTTTTCAGTTTAGTGTTTCCGCAATAGTTTACATTAAATGCTTTAATGGTGATGCTGTTCTTTTTCTGCTGTCCTTTCCAGTGTCTGTGTTTGATATGCTGATAAAGATAGGTCAGAGCAGTCGTTCTGTTTCTGAAGTCATGTGTTTGGTCTGGACTGCATTGCTATGGCCTGTGATCTGGCCTGAGGGCAGGTTTTAAAATGTGTTCTGCTGTTGTCTCTTCTCTCATGAGGAAGCTGAAAATGCTGTTAGATCAGATTACGCTGGAAAGAATGTGTATTGTGTCAAAACATAGAAACTTGCATGTTTAACATGCTGATGGTTTCAGTGCTAAGGTTGTATTGCTACTTTTAATAATAAAATTGTGAGATTTATGCTGCCCATCCACTAGGCGATTAAACCTAGCAATTGAGCGATTACGACCGTCGTTATCGCTCCATCGCTTGGTAATCGCCCACAATTCGGGCAGTAAAATGTTAAAAACGACCAGCGATACACGCACCCGCTGGTCGTTTTTAACAACAATCATCGCCGAACATGACTGTCAACTTGACGACCGCCGTCAGGTTACCATGTTCGGGCATGATTGATCTGCATACACTGAACCTCTGAACATTCAGTGTATGCACTTCACCCCACGGGAGACGACTGCATCGTAATCATGCCGTCGTCCCTGTATCTAGTAGTGGATGGGCAGCTTTAAAGTTAAAGTGATGTTGCTAAGTAAGATGTTTAATTTTATTTTAATAAAAGTTTAAGGGTACAAAAATATCTATACTTCCACATGTATTCTGTAAACGAAGATCATAAATAGAGATGGCAGATTTTAATTCAGTAGTGTGAAACAGCAATATGTAATTGAATGACGCTAATACATAAATTAACCAATAGTATATATTAAGTGAATTCACTCCTTCATAGGGCAACTACCTCCTAGACTTGTCAACTGTGTATTATTATATCGGTGAAGAAAGGTTTGCAATAGAAGGCAATCAGATAGATGAATGCTGTATTTAAAGAATGTTCAAAACTAAAATAAATGACTATTTGTTACAGCTTTTCTTTAACTCTCTCCTCCTCTTATGTCCTTGTTGCCTTCTTTCTTCCCCTTGAATAATTTGCTACTCCTCTTCTTTAAGTATCTTCTCAGAATAGTGCCTGTTAGTGTTTCTAATCTTGTTTTTATTATGTCTGTTGATCCCTGTGTTTAACTCTCCTAAACAGACCTCTGTGTTCTTTTCCATTCGTTTCTGATTTTCTCACTTACCATATTAGACCCCTCTTCCACTCCACCCACTTATCATTAATCGTATTTACAATGCGATCTGGGCGCGATATTATCAGCCATGATAGCTTTGCAGAATGCGATTACATCATCAGACTGTATTATAGAGCGGGGACAGGGGCTTGGAAAAGAGCTTGTTCCTGCGATGTGCTCTAAGTGCTGCCGGGGCTACTGCGCATGTGCGGTCACACTGACCGCACATGCAGAGCGCCCATTTCCGGGGAGGATTCTGGGGGATCCTCTGCCGGCTGAATCCACGATGTGTAGCCCATAGACTACAATGGGCTAGCGCCATCTTCAGATGGAGGTGTCTGTGGGGGCAAATCTCTGGAATACTTTGCATTCCCGGAAATTGGCAAATATGGCAGCAACCTATGGGGGATGTGCGGCTGCTGGCTTAAGGATCTCAGCAGGTATCGGAGATATCTGCTGCTGCTCCTCTGTGATCCATCTGGGGGAAACTTAATATTTGCGGTTAAACCACGAAAATGGGTGTTTTCGGGGATTAAGCTGCAAATATACAATGATAAATTGCCACGTATCTGTCCTTATACTTTGTCTTTGAATGAAATGTCCTCAGACTGACCAGATTGAGCTGTGTGCCGCAGCTTTGTTTAGTTCAGCCTCACTGTTGGATCTGTCTCTTCTAAAGCTAAGTCAGCTGTGTTTAAAATTACAGCTGCCAAGAGTTTGAGTAAGCTTTTTGTGTTGGTTCTACTCCTCATTTGCTGACTGCCGCACAAGGCGTCACATGTGCACACTATTGCAAACACTGTTTCATCATTTTAAATATATACGTCTTACTTACTATTACTTTCAATTGCATGAGCTTTCTGGCCAAATATGTCTCCTATAAATAAGGGTATATCCCCAAGGTACAGGTCAACTTTACACTGCACATTATCGCTGCTGGCTGGGATTCCTTCCTAGAAGTATTCCCAGAGGTCAATAACAAGTGTAAACCTGCAGATACAAGAGAGGCTTCCAGGATCTCTAGATAAGCCTTTCTAATATGTTCTGCTCATTCCGTTTACTACCATAAATATCCAGAATCTAAGCTCCACATCCATTTCCCTACACCACAATAAATATGCTTATTTAAGTAGCATCAAATAAATGAAGACGTGATTTACAAACTTGTATGGCTACAAAAATACTTGTCTGTTGGCATTTGGACATTTTCTTCTGGTTAATTTCTTATGCAAAGGACATTTTATATTCTATATTTTGTAGAACAACTTCAAAGTGGAGGAGGGAGAAGATCTTCGGCATGATTTTGAAAGATTGAAGCAAGCCATGGAAATGGTTGGATTCCTCCCGGCCACAAAGAAACAGTGAGTATTTTCTTTCATTTCTACCTCTTCCTTCTAAAAAATTAAGTTTCCAAAAATAAAATAATTGTCGTCCCCCTTCCCTTTCAAAGAGTGCTATTTACAGCTCTAATGTCTTTACATTGTTTAGGATATTTTCAGTTTTATCTGCAATTCTCTATTTGGGTAATGTGACTTACAAGAAGAAGGCTTCTGGGAGGGATGAGGGTCTTGACGTTGGACCCCCTGAGGTGCTGGACACATTATCACAGCTACTTCAGGTAAAGACTACTGGCACCTTCTTCTTTTTTTTCCCAGTTATGTTTGTAAGTGTTTGTGTGTGTGTATATA
The DNA here is from genome assembly GCA_031769625.1 of Taudactylus pleione. Classification (NCBI taxonomy): domain Eukaryota; kingdom Metazoa; phylum Chordata; class Amphibia; order Anura; family Myobatrachidae; genus Taudactylus; species Taudactylus pleione. The sequence goes on along the minus strand of JAUIMM010000213.1, from coordinate 15,056,337 downwards.
GATTACATACATTCACACTGACTATATATTTATTAAATGTATTTATTTTCTTTAGATAAACCTGTATGTGTTCACTATCATTGTAGCCAATTTACCAAAACTCACAACGTAGTCCTGATATTAAGGCATTGTCACGCCATCCCACCCAGAGACATATCTGTAACGCAGTGAGATAGTTAGCAGGTATTTCCCCATTACTGTTGCACTACATAGAAGAACAGCAGTGACCAGGTATTGGGTTTTGCAGTGCAGGCGGCTAAGGGACAGCCTAGCACTTTACAAAAGTTAGGCATGCTCCTTTAGGGATTCCTGGTTCTACAAGTATAACGGTGTGTGGGTTTTGTTATTTTTCCTGCTTCTATGAGAATATATACTGGTAATATATGCATTTTACTCGCTTTACTCATAATCTTCTTTTTTTTTTTTTTTTTTTTTTTTTTTTTACCTCAACAGGTTAAGCGAGAGATGCTGGTGGAAGCTCTGACCAAAAGGAAAACAGTTACTGTAAACGAGAAGCTCATATTGCCATATAGCCTCAATGAGGTGAGCAAGCAGGCTTGAACAACCTGCTTATCTGCTTACGCAGTTTTTGACTAGCAGCACACTGTTGCTTTTAGTATCTCATAATGTGTATCCCTTGAAACCTGGCATTCCTGTAACCCAAGCACTGATGTGCACGTGAACCTTGGTCACTGCCTTCATGGAGCTTTTTCAGCGTTAGTGTGTCAGGACCTCTTAATTTACACTGATTGACAAGGGCAGGCAAGTAAAGGTAAAGCATGTACAGATGTGTCCTTATACATCGTGATAAAAAGTCCCTCTTGCCGCCGGCTCCCGTCCGTCTTTTTTGAGCTTTTGTTTTTGCTGAAAATACGATGCGACTACGACCCACTAGCAGACTGTGCTGATTAATTTGATATGTGAAACATGTATATCTGTGTGCGACTGAGTCTCTGAATCTGTATGTGCAGTTATACAATGTAGCGGCCGCAGCTTTTTTCATTCCAAGTTCCGTTGTGTTTCATACACAGACTCGGGCACACAGATATACAAGTGTCAAATATGAAATTCATCACAGCCTGCCGGTTCGTCCTAGTCACATCGCGTTGCAACATAGACACAGTTTTCGGCAAAAAAAGACGCCCCTCGCTAGCAGAATAGTAGGGGACCTGGCGGCTCACTCACGCCAGGCAAGTCGCGCTGCGTTGTGTATTGAGGCTAGATGTATGAGGACACATCTATAAGTTCTTAGCTCAGTATGGTAGACAAAAGCGCCTGTGTGTTACTACATAAATGAAGGGAAATACAGATGTACAGGTGTACAAATTATTAGACTCAAACAAGGAATTTAAAACAGTCACACTTTTTCTATAGAACTCTTTCCTTGACACACCGTTTACAACTTATAATACTTTGGGCCGTATTCAACGGCTGTTTTCCTCCCAAAAAAAAAGGCGAAAACAGACGAAAAAAACAGGAGAAAAGTTTTCTCCATTCCAGACCAGGAGAAAAAAAACAAAACAAAAAAAAACCAAAATCGCTATGTTTGTCTAACAATGTGGGGATTTCTTTCAGAACCCTTTGGACAAACCCTTAATGATAAATTACCCCCCCAAAAAATTTGGAAGTTGCGAAAAATGACCGGTCAAATTTGGGTGAAAAAAAAACAAACATTAAAAATGGTTTCACTTATTGGGTCTGGTTTTTCGGGGGGCGGTATTGATGCATCAAGTGTTTTAAACATCGCACGTGGCTGCAGCAGTCTGTTTTTTGTAAAGTTTTTAAAATTGCACTTTTAAGACACGAAAATATATTTGCACCCATTTTAACGTACCCCTAATTTATGTGGAACAGTCATTTTCTTGAAAAAAAAAATTGCTCTTTCATTTTTATACGTTTTTCCATATATGCAAATTACTGGCAACCGACGCAATTTAAGTACCCAAAATACTTTTATTACGGCCAGTGGTACACCTCTAAAATAATCAGCCATTTTTTGGGGTACAGACACAATTTCCAGGGTTTTACCCCTTTTTTTCGCTGTTTTTTTCCATCCCTCCTGTTTTCGCCATTTTTTGGGGGCGAAAATCGGCCGATTTCACTGTTTGTTTTGGCGAAAATCGGCAATTACACAGGCTTTTTCGCTGAAAATCGGCAGATTTCGCCGATGGCGAAGAAAAGTTCTGTTTTCGGCTCTATTTGAATATGAGCCTTTGTATGATATCTGTTGTTTATAATCATTTTGATATGGTTTCACTGCTGTTCATGAGAGTGTCAGTTTCTCTTGATGTCTTCATTCCTATGCCATATTCAGATATTTCTTTTATAAGGACAGCCTTGGTGGTGTTTGTCCTCTTTTTGAGTTTTTTCTTTAATATTGCCCAAAGATTTTCATTGGATTTACATCTGAGCTGTTACCTAGCCAGGGAAGGACATCTACATTACTTTCTGCCAAGGATGCCACTTTCAAAAAAACAAAATTTCCCAACCAAATGTTTTTAAATAGAGGACCAATTGCAAAATAGTTATACAGTGTAAGTTTGTGGCCAGTAAGTCAGGAAAACTATGAAATGTAAAAACTGTAAGTAAGTCTAATAATTTGCACACCTCTGTGTGGTGCGGTTTGTTATAATCCATGAGTTCATCATAAATCCATAAAAGTTAGCAAAATTATATGGTACCTTCTGATGGCACAGAATCTGTTTTCCAACAAATCTTTTCATGCAGGCTGTGACTGCTCGTGACTCCATGGCAAAATCTCTGTACAGTGCCTTGTTTGACTGGATCGTCCTCAGAATAAACCATGCTCTGCTAAACAAAAAGGATGTGGAGGAATCTGTCAATGTGAGTGAAGGAGTCAGATGCTGTTCTCTTTGAGATGTATATTGTAATTGTATTTTTCTTACCAGTTTTTAAATTTGTACACCACATTGTGACACACAACTGCTATATTTTAATACATTTTGTGCAACAGCCTCTATAATACAGATGAATCTGTACTACATATAAACATTTATTGAGAATTTTCTACTGAATGAATGTATGTCACAGCAAACGCAAATATATTTTGAATATAGAAAGATCCATAATAAACTTGCTGAGCTAATAGCTCTGTAATATGCTTAATTTGTGCTGGTGAATCTCTCCCAGATACAGGTATCTGGATGAGATAAAATTAGCCCCAAGTATCTGTGAGTGTGTCAGTTACTATAACGTTGGCTACCCAGAAAGAGAACCTCACTCATTTTTACTTGTACCCCATAGAAAAGAAACAAAAACAAGCAAGGTTCTCCTCTAGTAATTGCATTTTAGCTTTTCCTGGTGTCAGTCTTGCTGTAAGAGCTAATTACACTTTTCTGCAGGTTTTCTTTACAGCACTGACCTTCTTGAGTCTGCTGCCCTCTTATGTTCTCTGGCATCATCGGCTGCTAAAGAATTACAAAACTGCACACTTGCTAAATGTGTCTGAAAGTCTGTTTTATAGTGTAACATTTACATGCACACACGTCACACCATCATTTACTTTTGTTTACTTAGTGTCTATCCATTGGCGTTCTTGACATCTTTGGGTTCGAAGATTTTGAAAACAATAGCTTTGAGCAATTCTGCATTAATTATGCTAATGAGCAGCTCCAGTATTACTTCAATCAGCACATATTCAAGTTAGAACAGGTGAGAAATCGTTTTTTAAAAGAGAAAATGTGCCCAACCTATACATTATAGGGAGATTGTGGTAATAATAGCTGCCATTCTGTGCAACTGAAGGCATATGATGTGCCCCCCACAGGAGGAATATCAAAGCGAAGGAATTACTTGGCACAACATAGATTACACAGACAATGTTGGCTGCATCCATTTGATCAGCAAAAAACCAACTGGCCTCTTTTACCTACTGGATGAGGAGAGCAAGTATGTACCAATGTATTCATTTGTTTTATTTCCTTTTAGATCTGGGACACCAGACATATATTAGAGTTTATGTGCTTGCTTTTTTTCTCTGTCCAGTTTCCCTCATGCCACTTACCGTACACTGTTGGCCAAGTTCAAACAGCAGCACGAGGAGAATAAGTACTTTGTGGGCACACCCGTCATGGAGCCTGCATTCATCATACGTCACTTTGCTGGCAAAGTCAAGTACCAGATCAAGGTCAGTGGTGGTGACATATTTGGGAGCTCCCATTGTGCACTGGTTGTGTATGATGTAACTTTACCCTATTTGTAGCCTGCTTTAAGGTTATGCTAAAATGTCTAATAATTGTATAATATAATGTCCTTCAAATAACTGATTTGATATCCTACTTTTATTCCCTTTTAATATATATGTATGGAATTGTAGGAAAAGAGCTGTCCTTAATAGACATGGACTTCTCATCTGCCTTTTGTTGCAGGATTTTCGTGAGAAAAATACTGACTATATGAGACCTGATATTGTTGCTCTCCTCCGGAGCAGTGACAGTGCATACATCCGTGAACTCATCGGCATGGATCCAGTGTCTGTCTTTCGATGGGCTGTGCTGCGGGCAGCAATTAGATCAATGGCTGTGCTGAATGAGGCTGGCAGGCAACGGGCAGAGAAGACTGCAGGTACATCATACATGTTGGTTTTACTCTTTTTTTGTTTGTATACTCAGGCAGCAGTCCGCATGGTAGATTGGTCCTGAACTTACTGAAACGTTACAGACATATATAACTTAAAATTGGGATTTTCCAGCAATATTCAGTAGAATACTAGAAAAGGGGATATCCGTGCAACATCATTTCCAGCTGTTATTTGCAGATCCTGCCATACTTTGTGTCAGTTTCTGCTTGATTTAGGAATATGCTCTAACTTTGACTAAACCGATTTATCCAGATTACAATATGTTCACCAGTTTTTATTTCTCAGCAGGGGCCTGGATCGGTTCACACTCACTCGCTCTTTGTTTTCTCAACCATTTAATGTAATCACTTCTATTTAAATAGTGGTAGGATTCATATTTATGTAAGACGTCACATTTATTTATAAGGTTGTCCTCCTGCAGGTCAGGCAAAATATGGAAAGAAACTATTGGATCTATTAAGGAATAACCATGCAGAAGGTTACTTTACTTGTCCTTTCCCTTTATCCAAAAGCCTTTTTCTGTTTAATTACAGTAAATTGAGGAGCATTTTTTGATAAAACACAAGGCAGAAACTAAAATTAAACCTGTTGATGATAACTGCAGAATTATTAGGGTTTTTCTGTCACTTACGTTATTTATCATATATATGGATGTCAGTTTTGCTGCTCGCGTATAACTTAGCATTTAAAACATTTTGAAACATGCTAACTGTTATTATGAGCATTTTGATACACCATTAATGTGTATGTTCGGGTGTGATGGGATAGCAGCGTGTGTCTGATGATCTCTGCGGATATTGGACACATGCTGAGATCTCAATTATTTAAGTATTACACTTGTTTGCACTATTTACAGCAATAACTTTGAGGAATTTCGTTTTCCACTAATTGTTATACCTATGTTGATATGCTGTACTTAGTGTTGATCATACTATATGTAAATAACATCCAGCGATTTAATCCACCTATGAGACACTGAGGCATTCATGCTCTATAATACTGACGGTGGTTTATAAATCCCTCCATTCCTTATATTGACACAAATGTTACATGAAGAGATTGGTTGCCCCCTTTTCTAATGCATGTGAAACTTTAGCAGTTTAGTAACCATATATAAATGGTGAGACTTTTTTCAATCTTTTATGACAACTTTGAGATCACTGAGATGTGCGTTTATTTGTTTCAATGATTATAATAGCTACATGTATTACTATTAATTTGAGAAAGTGTAAGATATTTTTGAAACTAACATAGAAATACAGCAAGTTTTATTACCATCTTTGTATCAAAACAAAGACAGCATAATCTGACAAAAATGCTTAAATGTTGTTTTTTTGGATTGCAAACTGAAGGTTTTTGAATGTCATTTAATACTTATATATGTTAACATCTTAAGACCTTCTCCTTCTATCTCTCTATTAACTGCTGAATATCTCGGGTTTAGTAATTCTCTCATTGTGGGTCCAATGTTAAAATAGTAAGACCTTCAATAGCAGAAATGAACAGCTGAGCAACATCACTGTTACACTGTTGTTTCTAGGGGCAACCTGCTCTTTAATGATCACTCACTCCTTATAGATGAGCTTAGGCCCAGGTGAGGAGCAGCAGCATCAGAAATAGCAGCTTCTTTACCCTTACCATCCTTATACTTTCTTTTCTTAAAAAGGATAATATCATGGAGACAAATTGAAGTCTAAGGGATACTAGCAATTTCATTATGATATTCATTTACTATACAACTGTGTGATATTTTGCCATTAATATATAGGCAAGGGGAATTGATATCTCCTATATGCACTTTCACGGTTTCTCTATATTATTTAAATAACCTTTATTTGTGTGTGCAAAATTTTCATTGTGAACAACGTCAGAGATTTAAATATTTGCTTGGTAGCATTATGTATACCATCTCTACCTAGTGTCAGTTGTATGATCACTGACATATCGAGTGTATGTATCTACAAGGAATAGTATGCACAACAACTTTTTAAACTTTATTGTCTTGCTCATTATGACAGAGTAATATTTTAACATTTGCATATTAAAAGTAACTTCTTAATATTATCCAATTAAATTTTTTCAGAGTGCTCACCAAACAGAGTTCTTTTCTTTCTATCTTTTTACTGAAAAATATATTCCCCAATTCTAGTGAGCACCACCGCGACCTTGATAACTTACTATTGGTAGTGTGACAATAAAGGAACAGCGGTTCTTCTATCCATACATATCTTATTATTAGAAAATGTTCTATATTGCTTTTCGGCCAGTGCGACGATCTCTCCCTTTTCCCCTTTCCCTCACTACAAGCAACTGCAGAATAACAGCAGTCTCAGACCCAATTTGTTCATAATTACGTTCGGTTTCTTCTATAATCTAGGTGTAGTTAGAAAAGGACCGCGAATCCCCCTGGGGGAGTTACAGAAGTCAAACACCCCTGTGGAGAAATTGTACCGGTAAGCAGATGTAAATTATAACTTGTATTTCTTTATATTTTAAATGAAGCACCTAAGCATATAAAAGTAGGGCTGTAAGTGTGTGTAAGATTGCAAAGTCCTTGTTGTTTTTTTTATTTCCCACTTCTGTACAAAAATAGATAATTATAAAGCAGGTTATTTTATGTGACCCATAAGCTGTACTGTATACTGTCCTTCTATAACCTGCACAGTATAAATACTTTCTCATTTTAGAATTGGCATCAACAAGCAATAAAGAAAAAAAACTTTTTCCCTAATAATTTTATGCAGCCACATAAAAACATATTCATTGTTCTACCCAGAAATATTTTGTTGCCAGACGATGATATGAGGCTGCTGGGAGTGGGGGAAGGGTGCACCTTTGCCTCCTCCCATCTGGCTGTTTGGGGGCCAATTATGAGTGGGGGGAGGGTGCAGTGCTTGCTTTCAAGTCAGAGTGGGGTGGGGTCGAAGTGTAGGGGGCAGCTCTGACAGGGTGGCCGGGGTCAAGGTGGAGGGGGCGACTGGTATCCTCCTTCTGCCGGGGGAGGCCCCGAGCAGTGACCTGCACTGTAACATGGCCAATAAGTTGCGCTGACGTTTCTATACAAAATGTCGGTGGAGCGTGACCTTCGGGCGTGTCACGTTGCCAGATGGCAGGGTTTTTTGCCATGTGCAGATAATTAGGCTTAAAGACAGGACATATGATGTCCATAAATAGAACGCTTTTTTCACTAGTTTCTGCAAATGTGCAGCATGGTGCGATATTTAGGTGTCATATAGGTTTGCTTATAGCCAACTCTGCAAAATAGAATAGTGGTGAGAATGTTGTCAGTATATGCTTTTATAAATTAGAGAGTATTTCATTTTTTAAAGGGTACAATATTATATAGTAACTTTAGCAGTGTGATAGGTGGCAGGAAATGCCATAGCCTCTCAATACACCCTGGTTCTATCCTCTAGCAGATGAATACTAGATATAAAGAGATCTTAACTTCAATCCCTTGTCCTACTAATAACTACCTGTGCTTAGAAATGTTTGTCAATGTTATACATAGAAAGTATGTTCCATAAATGTAAAATAAATGACATAAAGTAAAGCAGTAATACTGTAGTAGATATATTTATACTGTTCCACATCTTATTGGGGATCAACTGTACTCCACCTTCAGCCACTCTCTCCTCGATTTCTCCTTTGATTGTACAACGGAGTATGATATCAATGTTTTTGAAGACATCATAAGTATATATGAAAGCAAGAAGTAAGTGCCAAGGGAGAAGCAACACACTTTTGTCATGTTCCAAAGGAGTCTTGTTACTTGGTTCCAATATTTAAAGGTCCACTAAACCTGAAACACAAGTTGTCTTAAATACAGTTTCTAGTATGTATGTAGATGTTCCCCTTCATTCACAGAACTTTAGACTTTCACATTGTAGTACTACTTGCTATGTAACAGAATACAAGTTCTGTTCTGTCAGACATTTAAGGCTATAGGGTCCCCTATTGGGGTAATATCTTTATATGTACATACATACATGTGTGTGTTGATAGTAGTTTTTTTATTTAAGCCAAGTTGTATTTTGGGTTCATTGTACCTTTAAAGGAACTAAAGCACAGTTTTTAGTTTTATATGTGCATTTAATTTTTACATTTAAACAATGAATATTTGAAGTGTTATTATTTTTTTCAGATCATAATGCTTCATTTTATGTGGCAGTTTTATGTTGATATTATATCTCATGGGCAATACGGTACATAAAATACATTTTGTAATGAAGGAACACCTAAAAACTGTGCTTGATGGTGCTGCTGTTCAGTCTCCTTTGGGGCATATAAGGTGCATGTAGCGGACAGGTAATTAACACAGTGTCACAGTGCATGCAATGTATTCCACCACCTAATAACTTTCCAGGTATCCACTGTGGCTCTCCTGTAGTTCTTCTAAGTGTAAGGTTCTCTCTGAGGTGCTGGGTTGCATCTGTTTCAGTTTATAAATTTTAGTTTTAGGTTGCTATATTCACACCAGTCACTAGACTCCCCACTTCATAACCTCTTCAGTATATCAGTGCAAGGAAGAGCATCTTAGTACATATGTTTGAGTGTATCTGCCGCTGGAAATCTTAGGGGGCCATTCAATTGTTGCGTGGGCAGCGATAATTAATGAGCACCCGGGTTTGCAATTCAGTTGTTCTGGGCACTCATTAATTATTGCCCTCTCCATGCCCTATTAGACCGGGTTTACCCATGTAAAATGGTCTAAACCCATCTAAAGTCCTGGTTAGGGCGCCCTAACTGCAGTTAGGGCACACTAACCACACTATCCCTCCTGAGGATGCGAGCAGATATGCCTGCTAAACAATTGAATCGCCCCCTCCATGTCCTATACGCTACCAGTAGTTTGCTTCATCTGTTTACAATCTAAATGCGTATCTATAGTTCAATTGTTTTGATATGTGGCAGTTTCCTATACGTGCATCTGAATCCATTAGATCCATAGCCTCCTACACCTAAGTAATCTTTTATCTGTCTCTTTTCCTTTCCCCTGATGCCGGCAGAGAGCGGCACTCTCAGCTGATGTGCAGTATTAAGGGACTCTCCTGGCAGGGGGATGACCCTGCCAACCTACCTGGCACCCTTTCCCTACGCAGACACTTGCGGCTTCACTTACAGTGAGTGTGCAAGGAACCCTCAACCATCTGTCTACAATGGTCACAGCACAATACGTTGGTGTGGCCAGAGTGTAGCTTGTGTGTGCAGTGCAGGTTATTTTCATGTATCATTTTTGGGGGATCTGTTGTGTAGCGCCTTGTAAAGATTTACAAAATAGCTGTAGTCTATTAAATAATGGCCATAGTGTGCTTTTTATTTTCCAGGCTCAATTGATTTGTTTGTGTCTTTTGCTTGTTTTTATGTACATTTTGAGTGCTTCACTGCAGTGTTCACCAGCAAACACCCTGTTGTTGTTGTTGTTGTGCAGGTGTTATAGTAGAGCATATTAACATAGCTTCTGATTAGTGTTCTTGTGTGTTAGACGTAACTCCCAACAGTCCCGATATTTCAGTTCAAAAGGGCAGTGGCCGGTCAATAAATGGGAGATTTGGCAAAGCACTGGTGGTTTGTGGAGTGTTTTGGTTACTTTGGGGCATGGCCTGATTTAGCATGATTTTCTAATCGGGAATGTTGTGCGTTATGTACACACCTTGAAACTATGCCATGATCTAACAAGGGACTAATCAGCTGTGCTGACTAACTGCTAATGGTTTACTTACTAAAACCATTTCCCAGGAATGAAGGGAAAGAAGAGGTTTCTAATGACATTGACATGTATTCTTTCTGCAGGAAAACTAAAGGTGTACGTCAGAAGCAGCTCATTCCAAAGGTATTATAAGTAATTCTTGCTATGAAACATTTGGACTTTTTAGTCAGCATAACATGCAGCTTTAATTAAGACTTCTAAAACGTTTACATATACCAGGGGTGGGGAACCTTTTTTCTGCCAAGTGCCATTTTAGAAAATCATTCGGGGGCCATACAAAAGTATTATTTAAAATTTGCCTCCTATATTTGGTTAAAAACTTATTAACTCACCCTTAATGCGATGGCTGTAAGTAACTGCTTCTCTTTGGTATGTTGCCAGGTAGAGTCTGAAGGGGCAGTCCCTATGGATGTGTGACAGGCAGATTGATAAGGCAGCCCTGGGGTCTTCTCATTCCTAACCAGCCTGATGACCGCACTGACTGTACACACCCCCTGCTGTGCCAACACTGCCTGCTTGTCTGCGCTGTTAGGGTGAGACCTTGCACGCCCCTGCACTAACCAGCTCAATGGCAGCCATATGACAGTCCTGATCCCCCCCTTCCTCCCCTTGTGCGCTGCCTGCCTGTCGCCGCTGATGGGGAGAGAGCCCTGCATGCCACTCAATGACAGCCCTGATACTCTGATCCCCCTGTGCTACCTGCCGCCGCTGATAGGGAGAGAGCCCCCTGCACTAATCCACCTGATGACAGCCCTGACACCATCCACCACTGCGCTACCTCCCGCTGCTGATAGCCGATGACAGCCCTGACACACACACCCTCCCCCCGCTGTGCTACCTGCTGCCGCTGATAGCGCAGTGGGGGGAAGGGGTGTGTCAGGGCTGTCATTGGCTACCAGCCGCTAATGACAATCCAGACAATCCCGCTCTCCCGCTGCGCCACCTGCCACCGCTGACAGCCGCTACACTACGCTGATTCTGCCGCTGACAGCTGGCCGAGCCGGATGATTTCACCTTGCGGGCCATATACGGCCCGCGGGCCTGAGGTTCCCCACCCCTGACATACGAATCAGAAGGCTCCTACTGCAAGAATGTAGTTCTTGTCTTTACACTGATCATATTCCTCTTGGTTACTGCTAACTTTGAGAGAGGTTGTTCTGTGTGACCGCTTAAGATACTGTACGTAGGCATAAATAATGCCAATGCCACATCTGTATTGTTTCTACTTCAGGGTCCATAGGGGTCCACAGGGTGACCTTGGGGTATAGCTGGATCCTGGATCCTCGGGCACCACGGAGTTAAAGCTTTCAGCTGCTCCCAGGATGCACTTGGGTCCAACCTCCCCTATACCCCGCCCCCGAGCCACAGGCACCTCAGTTTAAGATGGTGCCCGGCCGGAGTCGGGTCACCCTCCGGGGGGGGGGGGGGGGGGGGGGGGCTGCAGGAGCAGCCCCCTAAAGCTTTTTATTTTAACTTAGTTTAATTTTTTACTATAGTTTTTTTTCTCCAGAGCGGCAGCGATGGGCTGTCTGTACAGACGCCCACGCTGCCGCTCCTTCTCCCTGCTGGCGCCGCGATGCCAGCACTGAACTGGGGGTCGCGGCGGGGGAAGCCAGAGTCTGTACTAGCTGGACTCTGGCTTCCCCCGGGACTGCTGCCTGAAGACGCCGGGGAGATTAAGGTAAGCCGCGCACCGCTGATTAGCGGCGGTGCGCGGGTTCCTTGTAAATGCAGTCCCATGCCCCCGGTCTAGGGGACAGACCGGGGGCGCAAGCGGTGGCGGCGGGCCCCCCCTCCAGCGGAGGCATACCCCCAGACCACTAGACCACCAGGGTAAATTATGCGGCAAGCGGGATGCCGGCAACCCGGGGGTTAAATATGCTAGCCAAGGGAGGAAGCCTTCCCTGTCTAGCGGCTCCTCCCCTCAGCTCAGCGTGCCTTTCAGCTCGTAGTCTGGCGTCGCTGAGCTGCAGCTACTCGGGCCACTCCTCCTCTGAGGTCTCCAGCGGCCATTTTCTTCAAGTGGCAGCGCAGATCTTCAGGGAGCACGCGGCCCGGTCCCCCTGTGTACCTCTCCCCCCACAAGGACAGTGTACACAGCACTATAGCCCTCCCAGACACTGAATCTGGGAGGTTGATTGTAGTGGAAAGCTGCAGTGAGTATATCTTCCTGCATGGTATGTGACTTTTGCTAGTGCTGCCTGTCTGTGTCTTTTTTCTACTTACTGTCAGCCTATACCTATCCCTTTCCTTCTCCTACAAGCCCTACAGGTGTGCGGGGGAAGGGTGTTTCTACAGACCTCGCCTATATAAATCACGTATTTGTGAGGTCCGTCACATACAGTTGTGTGCTACACAGTACCATATTGTGGGCTGTTGTTCAGCACACTGGTGAGTGCGCACGTTTTCTTCCTAAGTCATGTCTGAGGAGAAGATTGAGCACTCCGGGGCTCCGGTATTGTTCTCCTGCAGGCGCTGTTCTGCAGGAGTGGATAGGGAGGATTTGTCACAGGACGACCTGTGTGGACGGTGCCAGGCGCTCCCTGGTATGTCTAAACCTCCCATGTCGCAGGAGCCACCATGGGCGATATTTTCCCAGGTGCTGGTGTCCATCGCGGACCGTCTGTCGGTCCCGACTGCCGCCCCTACTAGGGCGTTGCCCCTGCCTGCCATCCCCCATTCCTCGGGTGTCCCACAATTATTGCAGACTCCCCCGGGGTCTCAGCCTGTTGGTCCCTATGCGGGGTTGCCAATGTATATTCAGTCCACCCCTGTGGCACAGGCTGTGGTGCCGTTTCAGGCTCCTGTGGCAGCTCCTCCACCCTGGGTGGATGCGCTTTCCCACACTGTCCAAGATTTGGCGGCAGCATCTTCGGCTTTTCAGTCGATGTTGCGCAGTGACGTGCCCTCCAGGGCGTCTAAACGCTCAGTCATGACGCAGGCTGCGCATCTTTCGGATTCTGAGGGGTCCTCGGATGATGGTGAGGTGCAGGATGACTCAGCCTCAGATGCCTCAGTCCAGGAGGTAGACACTAAGTCTTCCATCAATGTGCGGGCTCTGGTTAAGGCGGTGCGGGCCATTCTTCTGATTGAGGATGAGGCACCCGCTCCCAAGTCGAGGTATCCTAGTTTTAAAAAAGCTAAGGTTACTTCTGCAGCGTTCCCCTTGTCTGATCAGTTGACTGATCACATGGCGGTGGCCTGGCAGACACCCAGTAAGCGTTTCCTGCCACAGAAACGCTTGGCGTCCAATTATCCATTCCCGGAAGCGCATTGTAAGAAATGGGAAACTCCGCCTGCAGTCGATTCCCATGTAACACGCCTCATCAGGAGTGCTACTTTGCCATTGCCGTCTATATCCTCGCTGAAGGATCCTACGGACAGGAAGGTGGAGACTTGTCTAAAGTCTATTTATTCTCTCTCAGGGGCTGTAGCCCGGCCGTCCATGGCCATCTCCTGGGTGGCCAAGGCCATTGAGGGGTGGGCCAACGCCTTGGAGGACACGTTTACGGATGAAGCTCCGGACGTCCAGAGGGCGTTGTTAGGACAGATGAGAGATGCCGCCTCCTACATTGAAGAAGCATCGTTGGATGCTAGCCTGTTGACCTCTAGGGTTTCGGCGGCAGCAGTGTCTGCTCGTAGATCCTTGTGGTTGCGGTCTTGGAGAGCAGACGCAGATTCAAAGAAAGGCTTGGAGGCCTTACCTTTTAATGGAGAATTACTATTTGGTCCGGACCTGGACAAAATAGTAGATACCCTGGCAAAATCCAAGTCAGCCTTCCTCCCTTCAGCTACTACACCTGCTAAGGTCCGGAGCTCGGCCTTTCGTTCCTTTCGGGTTCAGGGCAAGGCAAAGGGTCAGTCCTTCCCGAGGCAGTCCGCACCCAAGACCGCCTCAAAGCCAAAGAAGCAAGCCTGGAGTGCTAGGCGCCCTTCTTCCAAGCAAGAAGATAAGCCTTCTGCGTGATGGGACGGGCCTCCCTCTGGGGGACCCCAGAGTGGGAGGCCGACTTCTTCAATTCGCCCAGTGCTGGCACAATACCACCACGGATGCCTGGGTGCGAGAAGTGGTCTCCCAGGGGTACGCCCTGTCTTTTCGGCACAGGCCGCCTGGCCAGTTTTTTTGCACAAGTCCTTCTCAGGACAAAACCAAGGCCTTGCAGGTTCAGGAAGCCATAGAGGCCTTGCTGACGGCGGGGGTCATTATACCCGTGCCACAGTCTCAACGGTGGTGCAGAAACCCAATGGCTCTCATCGCCCCATCCTCAATTTGAAGTCCCTGAACAGGTTTCTCAGGGTTCCCAAATTCAGGATGGAAACTTTGCGTTCCATCATTCTGGCGATGGAACCAGGGGACTATATGGTCTCCCTGGATATCCAGGACGCCTACCTCCATGTGCCTATAGCAACATCGCACCAACGGTTTTTGCGGTTTGCTATTCTCCACAACTACTACCAATTCAGGGCTCTACCCTTTGGTCTCTCCACGGCACCGAGGGTATTTACCAAGGTGATGGCGGTCATGGCGGCTCATCTTCGGAGCCAGGGAATACGGTTGCTACCGTATCTAGACGACCTCCTCTTGCTGGCAAGCTCCCCGGAGGTACTGATCCAGCATCTCCACCTGACGGTCGCTTGTCTACAGGCGCACGGCTGGTTGATCAACTGGAAGAAGTCCTCCCTCATCCCATCACAGCGGATGGTTCATTTGGGGGCCCTGCTGGACTCTCGTCAGCAACGGATTTTTCTGACTCCAGAGAAGGTCTCCTCCTTACAGCTGCGGATTCACAGTTGTCTGAGCAGGGGCAGAGTGTCGGTGCACTCAGCGATGAGAGTTTTGGGGTCCATGGTGTCGGCATTCGACATGGGGGAGTTTGCCCAGTTCCATTCCAGGCCCCTGCAGGGGCTGATTCTTTCGGAATGGAACGGATTGCCACACAGGATCCGCTCTCAGATGCTGGTGTTGTCCTCGGAGGTGCTTCTGTCCCTAGCCTGGTGGCTGCAGATGGCTCATCTCCTAGAGAGGCGCCCCTTTTGGATCCCAGAATGGGTTCTGCTCACGACAGATGCCAGTCTCCGGGGGTTGGGGGGCGGTGACAGGCTCCTTGTCACTTCAGGGTCGTTGGTCGGCGGAGGAAGCGCTTCTTCCCATCAACATCCTGGAACTGCGGGCAGTATACAGAGCCCTGCAGTTGTCCGGCACCGCTCTTCACGGAAGGGCCGTTCAGGTGCAGTCAGACAACGCCACCACGGTGGCGTACATCAATCACCAGGGAGGGACTCGCAGTCGAGCTGCGATGTCGGAGGTGTCCCGCGTCCTGGCTTGGGCGGAGCGCTATCTTCCAGCTCTCTCGGCAGTTTTCATCCCAGGAGTCCTCAATTGGGAGGCAGACTTCCTCAGCCGTTACGACGTGCATCCTGGGGAATGGTCGCTTCATCCAGAGGTATTCCAACTACTCGTGGACAAGTGGGGGCTGCCAGAGCTGGACCTGATGGCGTCCCGTCACAATCACAAGCTGCCTGTGTACGGGTCAAGGACAAGGGACGCAGGCACAAGTCTGATAGACGCGCTGTCGGTGAAATGGCTGTTTCAACTGGCTTACTTGTTCCCTCCGATATCTCTGCTGCCTCGGGTCCTGCGCAAGTTCAAACAGGACGGAGGCACACTGATCCTGGTGGCCCCAGCGTGGCCCAGAAGGCCGTGGTACTCCGATCTGCGGAGCCTGTCCATCGACGCTCCGTACCTCCTACCTCAACGGCGGGACCTGTTGTCTCAGGGGCCCTGTCTTCACCAGGATCTGGGTCGACTATCTTTGACGGCGTGGCTCTTGAGACAGCCGTCCTGAGGTCTCGGGGCTTTTCTAGCTCCGTTATTACCACCATGCTGAGGGCGCGCAAGCCTGCTTCCGCGAGGATCTATCACAGAGTGTGGCACACTTTCTTTCAGTGGTGCGAGGCCAGAAACTATGATCCCCAGGTGTTCCGGGTTTCGCGTATTCTGGCTTTCCTTCAGTCGGGTTTGGACTTAGGATTACGTCTTTCCTCGCTGAAGGTGCACGTGTCTGCTCTGTCGGTGTGGTTCCAGCGCAGGATCGCTGCTATGCCGGACGTACACACCTTTTTCCAGGGAGTTTTGAGAATCCAGCCTCCCTTTGTGCCACCTGTGGCCCCGTGGGATTTGGCGGTGGTTCTTCGGGCCTTACAGGGTCCGCCTTTTGAGCCCTTGGAGTCAGTGGAGCTCAAGTGGCTAACTTTTAAAACTGTTTTCCTCTTGGCAATTGCTTCTGCCAGGAGTGTTTCAGATTTGGGGGCGCTTTCTTGTCGTCCCCCTTTTCTGATTTTTCATCAGGACAGAGCGGTGCTTCGCACTCGTCCTGAGTTCATGCCTAAGGTGGTTTCCAGGTTCCACATTAATCAGGAAATTGTTGTACCAGCCTTTCAGTCGCCTGATCTTTCGGCTGGGGAGGCTTCCTTCCGTGCACTCCAGGTTTATGTGGACCGGACTAGTTCTGTGAGGAAGTCGGATTCTTTGTTTATCCTCTTTGGTTTTCACAAGAGGGGTTGGCCTGCCAACAAACAGACTCTAGCCCGTTGGCTTCGTTCTGTTATTATTGAGGCTTATATGCAGGAGGGTTTACCTGTTCCAGCCTCTGTTAAGGCTCATTCCTCTCGGTCTGTGGGCCCTTCTTGGGCTGCTAGCCGTGGCGCCTCTGCTGTTCAGCTCTGTAAGGCGGCCACCTGGTCTTCCATTCAGACCTTTTTGAGGTTATATGCGTTTGACACCTTTGCCTCTCAGGATGCATCCTTTGGGCGCCGGGTTCTCCTATCAGCACAGGAGCGTCCCCGCCCTTAGTTGGACTGCTTTGGGACATCCCCAAGGTCACCCTGTGGACCCCTATAGACCCTGAAGTAGAAAACAAGAGATATGGTAAGAACTTACCTTTGTTATCTCTGTTTCTACGAAGTCCATAGGGTCCACAGGGTACCCGCCCTGACGCACCTGGCTTCATATGGGCTGTGTGACTGGTCACCGGTTTTCCGTCTCCCATTTCTGTGAGTATGGTTCTTGTGTGTTCCAGTCTTCCTTCTCTCTGTTTCGTCTCCTCCTCCGGCCTGGGCTGCTTACCAACTGAGGTGCCTGTGGCTCGGGGGCGGGGTATAGGGGAGGTTGGACCCAAGTGCATCCTGGGAGCAGCTGAAAGCTTTAACTCCGTGGTGCCCGAGGATCCAGGATCCAGCTATACCCCAAGGTCACCCTGTGGACCCTATGGACTTCGTAGAAACAGCGATAACAAAGGTAAGTTCTTACCATATCTCTTGTTTTGTCATATAAACTTAGCAATAAAGTCAGAAAAAATATATCATTTATTTATTTTACAAACAAAATCCTGAATGATTTGGCGGATAGACATGTTAAGCTCAGGAGGCAGGAGACTTTACAAATACCATCTCCAACAGCTTAACCTCTCCATTTGTACGGATTGTGAACTGCCCTTTTAAGTGCAAGTGTTGGTCACAATTGTTAGCTATTTCTATATTATTTTTGGCACTATTCCAACTTAATATTTCTAGTCCAAAAACCCGCATACCTTTACCATTCCGTATCCTAAGCCTTCGTCAAATATTAGTCTCCAGGAGGCTTCCTCCCACTCCTTTCGCTATATACAATAGTAGGTGGCTCCCTTTTTTGTTGTATGTGTTTAACTCCTGGCAGCAAAGATAAAACTGTCCCCCAATGTGCATCAGATAATTCTAAACAACTTAGGCCTGTATTCAATTAGTTTCGCACCCACGATACTTTTCCGCCTGTCGGATTTTTCGCCTACATCGCGTTTTTTAGCCGCGGAAACTTATTGTGCGCGTCCCCGCTATTCTCCGTATTCAATTCCAAAGACGGTGAAAACTCGTCCCGGCGAAACTCAAAAAGGCGAAAAGTGCTGTCAAAAATGGGGAAATCAGCCTGACACCCCCCAAACATTGGGGTTCAATATAGATGCCCCCGAATAGCCCTACTGAAGGTATTTGAGGTACTTAAGTGCTGTCAATTGCTTCTAAATAGCGTCTTTGCACAAGTGGTGAAGAATAGCATTAAGCAGTATTTTTTTCGAGAAAATAAGTACTCCTGTCAAATTTGGGGTACTTTAAAATGGATGCACGCATGGTTCAAAATCGCTTAAGTTCTAAGTGACGCCAAAACCGCACCATCAGAAAGCTCCTGCAATAAAAAAAAACCTCCCCAATACTTGCAGTCCCCCCTAAAGTCTATTTTGCTACTTTCTATGTGTGTACCCTACTTTGTACTTTTACGCCCTCATTTTCAAAGTAATTTTTTGGGGTGTTCCTCATTTTTTTTAATAATTTTTTTTGCGCAGTTATCCTTTGGGGGACTCTACCAAGGGTGCAGAGTGATTTCCACACCTTTGCACCCCAAAACCGCAATTCTGCACTTTTTCCGCCTGCTATTCATAGGCGAAACTTTTTCGCCTATTACATTGTATTGACTTTCCGCGTTGGCGAAAAGACTTTGCAATTGAATAGGGCAAAAAGTTTCCACCTGGCGAAATTACCTCATCTGCAATACTTTTTTTCCGCGGATTCCGACTTTTCGCCACTAATTGAATACGCCCCTTAATCAGACTCTTCACAAATTGTTTTATTATTAGCTGCAAAATATCCTCCTAAATTCTGCTAATATAATTTGACTATGGCAAGCTATCAGCGTATATTAATTACAAAATGGACCTGTCCATATAAAAGTGACTAATTTTGCAGGCAACAATCATTTAAGGCCCAATACTCCCATAACCTGCCCCAGTTATTTCAATAATGTACTAGGGTAGTCCTGGCCAACCTGTGGCTCTCCAGCTGTTGTGAAACTACAAGTCCCAGCATACTTTGATAGCTGATCGGTGGCAGGGTATGCTGGGACTTGTAGTTTCACAACAGCTGGTGAGCCACAGGTTGGCCTGACCTATACTAGATCAGTGCTAGCTAGCATCTGATTGGTTCCTATGGGCACCTCTGTTACTTGTCCTCTTTAGAAGGTTTGGTAAATCTCTACCACTATCTGTTAAAGTCCTTTTTAAAGCTTTTAGAAACTGTCATTATTATCTGATAATATATTCTATACGCAAATGTTACAGGGTAAAATCATCACAAGATGACTTATCAGTCACAGATGAACTTAAATATTATTTTGCCGCCCATTTAAATATTTTGCTTCTTGGTCAATTTTAGTGATGTATAACAAATTAAATATCATTAAAATGCTTTGGATTGCCCTAATTTTACCCTAGTTTCTTATTAAGACTTTCTGCAGAAGTAAAAATATCCACAGATTTTCTCCACAATCTGATTTATATCCTACAATTAGAAAACCAGTTAATACCCATTTTATTTATCTAAAGCAATCTCCACTTTCCTCCCTTTTTATTTAGCAGGCTGATTCCATACAGGCATTCATGAGCTGTCTGTGGATGGCTCTGTGGTTACCCCTCTTAGAGGTCTTTTATATCCGCTTACCGCAGGTTCTATTTTTTTATGAGATTAAGGAAATATTTGGTATCTGTAACAAGATGTTTTATAGCTTTCTACAAATTAGAAATTTGTGATTTAAATAAATTCTTTGAAATTCTCAACTTTTCTCTTTGTACCCCCATATTCTCAGTACAGAAGCTAATATATAATCTGTTGTTACACCTTAATAATTAACGGCCACTTCTAAAGAATTGGTGACACACACAGGGACTGCAGCTAGGTATATGATCTCTATAAGGATAAGACAGGTGGCACCTCTCTCTCAGCTCTAACTCCATAGATAGATAAATGTAAATTACATGTTATTGTTGACAGGATGAATATACAATGTAAAATTATTAGGGTTACAATAAATTGTGACTTTCAATTCTCTTTTGCTATTTGGTTTTGGACCGTAGTTCTACAAACTACCATCAGTTAATAATTCTTTTTTTTTTCATTATTGACCTCACTGCGTAATGTATTTGAGATATATCATGGGCCTTTTGTGCTTTTTATGTTTAGGGATCTCTCTCGTATATGTGTTGAGCTCATGGAATTATTTGGTGTGCAACCCTTATCCATTTTGTTAGTGAAGTGAACAGATTATGAGCAGTTGCTTTGTGGCCATGAAACAGGAGGGATCATTTCATAGTTACGATTTTCACTTAAAACATACCCTTCAATAGATAACTTTGTCCATTGCTACAACTTTTCGATTTACAGTATATAGCCTAAATTAAAAATGTTCTTATACTGTTATGCAATATGAGGTTGTTCTTTCTTCTCTTGAATAATGTACGTATAGAACCTGCTTGACACACAATCTCTAAAATTGATAATGAGCATGACGCTCCATGACCGTACTACGAAGTCACTCCTTCACCTGCACAAGAAGAAGAAACCACCAAGTATCAGTGCACAATTCCAGGTATAGTCTGATTAAATTGTGCATCTGTGTGATCTGTGTATTTGCATGATATTATGTAAACTATGCTCTTTCTTATGACCGTTCTAAATTAAAAACTCAATAATAAAGATTAGACATTTGTATTTTGAATGCGTGTTTGACGAAAAACTCAAATTGGCCATTTGATTTCATTATAATTCTCTTATTAATCCCTTTTATAAGATATATTTTTTTATAGTAAAATAAAATTGTTTCCATTACAAGCTTCAAATTACTCGAGCTTCGGCACCAGAATATTAGACATTTTCCCAATTTATTTTGTTTATTCTTAATTATTTATATTATCGCCATACGGTTGCTGCACCCCAGAAAAATTCATACATATTACCTCAAACCAAGAAACCAAAAAGAAAGTGTTCTGTTCAGGGGCACTCTGGAGTCCAACTTTATTCTTAAAAACATAATTATACTTCAAAGCTTAGTAAAATAATTAGCAAGTTTGTGGGTGATTGCATGTTTACTAACGGACTTTAAAACATAAAGTAAAAGGGAGTTGGTCTAATTAATATTTAATTTTAATATCCCCTTATTATTTTTAGCTTAGAGAGTAATTGTTTTATTTCTAGAGGTGGGGCACTCAGTTTATTTGGTATATTGGAATTAAAAATGTTCTTTGAACTATTAAGTCCTGTAAGGAAGCTTTCCTATCCTCTTCATGGACGCAGGGAAAGAGGAGGTACTTGCAGAAAGGAGATTTGAGATTCCTGCACAAGACTATCACAATAATTGTTGATCAGTTTAAAGGGGCCTATCCATTACCCAGCTTTATGAACAATCCGACCGAAACCAGGAGGTTTTGGTCACATTGTTCACAGAGTCGGGTAATGGATAGCCGGCAAGGACCAGCGATGCGTGTGCACGATGGGTCCTTGCCATCCCCGATTGTCTACTGGACATGCCCGTCAACCTGAAGACACTCGGCGGGTTCGGCATGTTCAGGGATAGGAGGTCGGGCTCGTTCACTGAATGACGTTCAGTGCGGGCACCGCACCTCGGCAACATGACGGTCTGAACGCTGGACGTTCAGACTTTCATGTTGCGTAGTGGAAACTCCCTTTAACAAGTGTTTTAATGCTTTTTTACATAATATTTTTATTTATTGTTTGCCACTGCTGCACTAGAATTGATCATGTTCAGCCGTACAGCACAAAGATAATGTCCCAATGCTGTGAGTAGTTGTCGAAATGTAGTTTTAATGCATTGTATTGCCATTTTTGGGAATTAACTTTTGTGACATTCTGACACAGGAGGTCATATAGTAATTATCCTTGCCCTAACAAAAGGTTTAGTGTTAATCTGGTCAAACACATTTCTTTATCATAAATGCACACCAAAAATCAAGAGCATATGGAGTTAAACACTTGTACTCTGTAATAGTGAAAATAAATTTAGGTTGGACAGGGGGGTGGTACTGTACCATCGGGTTCTTGCTTCCATTAGGCTGTTGGTACTTTAAAATATTCCAAAAATCCATATACCTTTCCTGTACGACACTTATTTTTTTAACTAAACCAACCACAACAGAACCAGAGAACAAACAAAAAAGACAGCGAGAAATCTCTGAAAAAAAACTTTAACTTTGGTAAACTTTAAAAAAAGGTAATTGCAGTTTAAATTATTGGGAGCACAGGGTTATCTAATGTATTCAGAAAGGATGTAATGTCCTAATGAGGGCATTCTTGGCAAGGAATCCTGCTTCCCAACTGGAGACTAAGCACCACATTGTTGGACCACTAGCTTCTTCACTGACACACTGAAAGAGGAGGCACTTGCAGAAAGGAGATTTGGTATTCCTGAGATTAGTATTAGGATTCACAGTGTAATATTATGATGTATGTTATTGTAGGTGGCCCTCCCCATAGTCAGGTAATATAAAACTGAAAGGGTGGTTCTTGCCAGAGTGCAAGAAAAATAATAAAGTGGGGCACACTTAAGTTTAATCAACAATACAATATAACTTTTAATTGATATGTATTAAAAAAAAAAGATAAGGTTGCAGTAAATATATGTAATTCTTAAGGATCAGTAAGATCTAAGAAGTTAATTTTCCCTGTAGGTTAGAAATTGAGAGACAGCACTTTCTCTGTATACATATATATAGAGAGTGGGTATCTGTATATTCATATGGTGCTACCAAAGGTGAAATATAATAACTCTTATATAGTAAGAGAGAGAAACAGCGCTATATAAAGAAGTACATACCTATAGAAAACAATCTCAAAACATATAAGTAATTTTTTTTATTTTTGTCTGTGCTATACATCCTCTTGTTTTCACACAAGTTATTTTTCACCTCTGGAGTACATATAATTTAATGAATGAAATAGTATTTGGTTTGAGAATCTTCCTTATAGACAGTTAAAGTAGTCGTACACTGAAGTGCCAAAAGTCATGTGATGGATTCCTAGTATCGTGTAGGACTCCCTCTAGCCTGGCAAAGTGCAGCAACTCGATGTGGTATCAATTTCACAAGTGGACAAAAGCCCTCTGGAGAGATATTGACCCATGCCGCCTGGATAGATTCCCACAGCTTCCTGATATTTGTAGGTGCAGGATCTTGGGTGCAACTGGACCTCTCCACCACATCCCATTCGTTGGAACTCTCCCGAATGCTCCTCGAACCATTTCTGGACAACTTGGGACTGATGACACGGTGCATTATCTTGCTGGAATATACCATGATTGTGGGGTTATGTGAAGTCCATGAGGGGCTACAAATGATAATCAAGCAATGAAGCATAGTGATTACTGGTCAATGGCTTGTTCAGGCAGACCCAACCCATGCCAAATGAACACATCCCACACCATTATCCACTACCAGCCTGCAAGGTGCCTTGTTGACAACTGGGGTCTATGGCCTCATGGGATCTGTACCACACCTGTATCCTACCATCAGCCCAAAACACCTGGAACAGTGACTCATCGGACCAGGCTAAATGTTGCTAATCCTCCAGGGTCAAATTAGTGATGTCACGAGCCCAGGTGAGGTGCTGTTTCCGGTGTCGTAGTGTTAACAGATGCACTCTGGTGGGTTTTCTGCTGCCATATCCCATGGAAGCTAAAGAACACTGCACTGACCTGTTGGATATTTTTCTCTTACATCCTCCATTGTATGTGGATGTCACTTATCTGTTACCATGAACAATTCTGGCCAGTCGTTGCTGGTCACGATCATTAAGCACCCATGGTCGGCCACTTGCGCTGTCCATGGTGGGCGGTAATGCCATCCATGAGGTATTCCTGGTACATATGTGACACCGTAGATCAAGGAATGTTGAATGTCTGCACAACTTCAGGCACCCACTATCATTCCCTGTTTGAACTCTGATAATTCACATCGCCTTGCCATGAGCAGCTTAGCCGGTGTTCAAACTGACTCACGAGATGTCAAATTACAACTTATGCATGTCTGGGCTTCCAAGACGTCACCGTACGGTGACTCCAACTACCATTACCTTTGTACTGCTATCCCATGACTTTTGGCACTTCAGTGTATAAATTGTACCTTTTAGCGGCTTTTTGCTCTATCACTCCCCCAATGTGTGGTCTAGTGGCAGCACAGGGCCCTAGGTTACTACCTCTGTCAACATACATGAGCATGATGAAATGCTGACAATATGATCTGCTGGAGTTACTTGATGACTGGAGTTAAAATCCCCTGCAATATAGTGATATGTCACTCAGGGTAAAAATTATTACAGTGGAATGTATACTTTTTAGGAAAATAAAATATGGTTTAATACTGTAAAATCTAATAGCATATTGACCTCCAGCATACCTAATATCTAAATATTAATTTGATATTAAGTTTAAATATTGTTACTTAAAAGGACTGTATTTTATTTACGTTCTAAAGAAACTTTATTCACATACAATAACACAGCACAAGAAGATTAGTTTTTAAACATTTTGCTAAGTTTTGGAGTAAATGTGTGGTATAATTGAGTTGATTTCATAAATTAACTCCTAAAAGATGCATTTATGAAATTGGCAGTTCATTTATTAAGAACTACCGAGCGCCCTGAACAGATTCCTTATTTTTTTTTTTTCTCTTCCTTTATATGATCGCTAGCTTCTCAATATCCTCTGATATTATTATTATTTTCAATAGAGTGCAATATTACATGTAAAAATAAATAATATAAATTGTATTTTGAAGAATGATGTAATGTTTATGTACAAAGCTATCTGGTTGAAAATTGTGAAAGCTTTTCTAAAAATGGGTTGGGAATAGTGGGCTTTGATAACGTATGCTTTCCTGTGTTCTGGCTATACATTGTGGACTAGTATATTATCATTCTGATGTAATAATGTCATCATTCTGTAAGGTAGTGCATTTTTTTCAAACAAATGTGAATTTCTTCTAGACATCATTAAACAAACTTCTAGAGACACTGGGTAAAGCTGAACCTTTCTTCATCCGGTGTATCCGCTCTAATTCTGAAAAGGTGGGTAATTCACACTGTGACTTGTGTTGACATCTAGATCTTTTCCCCCTGTGTCCCCTGCAGCAGAATACACCATTTTAACTACTTTTAGCAACTGTTTTTGCTAAATATATTCTTCCCCAACAGATATAGGGCAGCTTTAATGACTTTCTTTTGTCTCTGTGCTGACACTGTAACTGTAGGATATCTTTGTTCCAAATGGCGAAAAAAAAGGTTTATTATTATAGGAATGTTTATTTGGTCACCATACTTATTAACCCTCTCTAGATGGAGATGACCTTCGATGAAACGCTGGTGCTTCAGCAGCTACGATACACAGGAATGTTGGAAACCGTGCGGATTCGGAGATCTGGATACAGTGCCAAGTATACGTATCAGGTACATGGAAACACTAGCATCCAATTCTATTTTAAGAATTGTTAAACAAAATCGGGTTTTGGTTATATTCTTGCAGCTGAAAGCAAAGTAAGGAGCTAAAATTTGCTTTGGCCTTTTCTGTCTTCCAGGAGTTCAAAGACCATTTCCAGGTTTTGCTACCTAAGTCGTCTTCAGCTGTAAAAGCAGACATCACATCTTTGCTGGAGGATATAAACCTAGACCCACTTAATTACCAACTAGGGAAAACAAAGGTGTGAAACTTTTATGGTTTTTTTTTATTATTATTTTTTTTTTATAGATTTACTTAAAGTTATGTGTTGAAATGTTTCCTAATCTCAAACATATTGGTGCCAAATTACTGTATACATGCGCCTTACTTTGTATCACATTACTCTTATTTGCGTGATGTCAGGTGTTTATGAAGGGACCAGAGCGGCAAAAACTACATGACACCCTTCACCAGGCCGTCATCAAGAAGATTATTCTCCTACAGAGTCTATTCCGGATGGTTGTAGATAGAAGAAACTACCTGAAGATGAAATATGCAGCGGTCACCATAAAGGTAAAATCCTGGAAGCCTGTTCCAGGTCTGTTACATCTGTAATTTGTTCATGTGCACTTTTGCTGTAATTTGGTTTCCTATAGATACATACTTTTTACATTTCCATCACTGAGTAACTGCTGTATTTGAGCTGCTTAGCCAGGCACCTTTACTGTACAGATGTCAGTGGGAACCATCTTGCTAAAACAACAAATAATTAAAAAACAACCCTGTGCTGTATCCTCATCTTTTGTTTTGTCCATAAACTTCTCAAAGACTTCTACTATCCTTAGAATTTTAAATTGTGTTCTATATGTAGAGTACATTACTTTTTTCAGCTATGTTTATTAATAATAAAAAAATAATAGTTCCGTATAGTTACTAAGCTATATAAAATATGAAAAAAATCAAGTGAAGGAAGAATTTAACATTTGTGAAGACATTGTCCAATATTTAGCATTCTGTAAATGGAGAGACATGTACAAATTAATGTTAATAACTTTAAATAGAAATGATCTGGAATGTCTGGAATGTTGCCAAATAGCCCTTTGATCATATAATGGTATACAATGTCATCAATTTACGTTTTTCCATGCTGATTTAGAGTGCGTGTCCCTATTCTAGATTGCGGTCTGTGGGTTTGTTCCTACAACCTCTGCTATGGGCCAGCCGGGCACACTTCTATACACAGTATTTGTGGCCTGAAGTTCATTATATAGTAGTGACTTTTATAGTTCTTCCCGACTCCTTGGGCATTCTAGTGATTTTGAATTAAAATAACCCTTCCAACCAAAACTTTGCTCAGTTCTTAATATCTCTTGCTTCTAAAGTGAAGGGAATGCCTTGGAAATATATCTGCGTAAACTAAATGAGAAAAGGAGTTTAATTAAAGAAATCCTTTTTTTGTGAGTGTCAATCTCTATAGTAAAGTAAAAAGTGGAATAGGCTTATTTTTAAATAAACTATTCATGGAAAATCCTTTTTAATTAAAGTTATATTGGAAAATTCTCTAATTAAATCGTATAATTAAGTGTCCCTTTTTGTTTTTTCTGCTTTGTGTAACTTCTTGTGTATGATTATGACAAAAATGTGCAAGTAACATTTGCCCATTTTAGCAAATTCTGTTCAGGACTGTTTATTGTTGTATAGAAAGCAAGAAGTACTAGTTAATACAGTGATACATTAATACTATACAACCACGATACTCAAAGTATTTTAACGAAATTTATTTTGCATATTACATAAGGTACAACAATATGTGCATGGATAAGAGCGATATTTAGCATATTACACAGATAAAAATATAGGATAATAAAGTATCCAAAATACACGTATAGCAAAAAAAACAATCTGAAAACAGATAAAACCTAAAAAGATAAAATATTGCTATATATCATAGCACATACTTCAAAAATAGATTGTAAATAATAGTATGAATTACATAAGAGAACAAGTTGGGAATTAAAAAAACGTGTAAGAGAGAGAGAGGGGACAAATGAAGAGGGAAGAAAAAGAGGAAGAATAAGATGGGGGTAAGTGGGAAAGAGGCCGAATCCGGGTCTACATTGTATATTGGGAAAACTTAAATAGAAGTCGCCATAGTAAAATGGAGAGAAAATAAACAAATAACTAATATAATTGGAGTAGGAGGTTCGAAAAGCCTGAGGGCAGGGTCCCATGTGGCGTGGTGTTGTTATAGAGGAACCAGTCACACCAAACCATGAGGAACCTAGGAGAGGTATTGTGGATATAAGCTGATATTTTCTCCATGGCCGCCATGTGCCAAATTTTATTTATAAGTTGTTGGTTCAAATGATGCTAGTTTGGGCACCACAGTTTACACATGGCTTTGCCAGACAATTCCCCCCATTTAGTCTTGCTTTGGGAAGTCCCAGCGTCAGCTCTGCAGTTTCCCTCAGATTAGCTGTATGAGGAAATTGGATTTCTTATGTACTCACCTTAAAATCCGTTCCTTGTAATCCATCTGGGGAACACTGCGATCCCTGCTTGATTTGTTTTGCTTTATGTTTCGCTTGGTTTCTTGTGACATAGTTATGGTGGTTCTTCCTCCATACGGCTTTGTTACAGAAAAACGGAGGTTAGGTGGAGTTAGGAGAGGTAATATTTGGCCCTTGGGGGGGTTGGAATTAGCTTTAAGCCTTTCTAATGCCTATTCCTGTGCCAGCCCACCTAACCCATGGTCAGCTTTGCAGTGTCCCCCAGATGGATTACTTATATATTTTTTTATATTAATTTGAATATAGTGATTCTATGGTATAATGTATCATTGTCTATGCATTTTTGTTTGTTTTTTTGTGGGAATTAGCCATCCCTTGTTTGAAGTAGCTGTGTACCACGCTGTGTGATGTCCCTGTATGGCCTCTGCACCCAACCTTTTCTCTTTGATTGTAGATTTTGTTTTGTTTTTAAGCCTGTTTTTAGGTAGCGTATGTGATTCTGAAAGGTGGATAAATCTGTGCTTTTATTCACAGATGTACTGGAGGTCATATCGTGTGAGGCGTGAGTTGGAGATTAGGAAGAATGCAGCTGTGTGCATCCAGGCAGCATGGAAGGGATATATACAGAGAAAGGCCTATGTTGGGCAAATTCAGTCTATCTGTATGTTGCAGGCCTGCTTCAAAGGATACCTACAAAAAAAAAGGTGAGAGGAGACACCCTGATGGACGCCTTCACATGACTGTGTTCGGTTATGTCATATTTCACTGATCTGTGATATGTCATATAAAGCATTACTTGCAGTGCTTTTATTGAAAATGAGAGCTTTTCCCAATGTTCAGTTTTAACTTTTTAACATCTGAAGTTATTCTATCTGACCATTGATTCCAGACCATATTTAACATTTGCACTGTGCCAAAGTAGCCTCCATTCAAATATTTCAATATACTTCGTTCTCATTTATGATGTATGTAGTTTTTTTAATCAATATGCCGACTAGGAAATAAGAGAGATCGCGACTACAGAACAGTCAATTCTGAGCACACAAAACCATAAAATGACAGTTGGGCATATGAACACACGCCTAATGTCTACATCCCAAGGAACTATAAAGTAGTCTGCATGTACAGAGCACAATCATAGCTATTTTAATATGCCACATTTTAGACATAAAAGAAATTGAGTTCAGCTGGCACACTTTCGTCTACAGTTCTGCAGAGATAGTCACATATGTATGTCATTTTGGAATGCATACGCATACATACACAAAACAGTCAGTCGGGATGCCGGCGGTCATAAGACCGACAGCAGAATTTCGTCAGGGGCTCGGTAAGTATCCTAACCCACCCCCTTTTATTCCCTAACCCTTCCTTCCTGCATTCTAACCCTACCCGATAGTGCCTAACTCGAACCCTCTCTCGGTGGTGCCTAAACCTAACCCTCCGTGACCCCCCCCCTGCGGCCTAAACCTAACCTACACCGCTATACACACGTTCAGGATTCTGGCGTTGGCATCTGAAGTGATGTCGGGATTCTGGTGCCGGTATCCTGGCGTGGGTTGACATTTCGGCGCCGGGATTTCTGCATCTTAACAGCATCCCGTCATTTTGTAGTTCCCCTGGATTTCATGGAGTAGCAGTGTGAGACTTTTACTTGATCTTCATGCATACGAAGTCTTACATTTTCTTTTTGGCATCTTGGTGTCAATTTTTATTTGGAAGGTACAAAGTGCACTTATGTTAATAATGCCCTGCTGTCCACAGTAGTGTAATTGTACGTTACAATAAATTTAAATATCCTTATGATAATAATGTATTTTGTTAGGTTCAGGATTATGTTGGAAGCAAAGCATAAAGCAGATAGAGAGGAGGAGAAAAGAAAACTGGAAGCCCTTGAAAAGGAAAGAGAGGCTGTGTTGGAGAAGACGAAAAGGGAAGAGGAGCAAAAGAGGAGAGAGGTGGAATTGAAGCGACAATCAGAAATATGTACTACAGGTGTCATAGAAATGAACTCTGAGACCAACATACAGAGTGCTCAACAAGATTACATTAAGGGAGAGAAGCAAAGTAAGACTATGATAGAGGAAGTGGGACAAAAGGAAATAGTCTGCAAAACTAAAGAAGAGGAGGATAGGATTCTAAAAGAGAATGAGCGTAACAGGACAGCGAAAGAAGAGAGGCAAAGTAAAGAAAACATTTCCAATGCACAGCAGCAAGTAGTTGCCGAAGACAAAGCATCTGAACAAAAGGCCGATCCCACAGTGTCAAAGAGCACCAGAAGTGTCGCAAAGAGCCCTGACCAAGCATCCAACAGCCGTGAGAGAGAAAACAGGCGGCAAAGATGTCTGATGCATGACATGTTGCAGAATAAGCATGTATACACTTCATTAGATGAGGCTGAGAAGGAGGAAGGAGGTATTCAAAAAGGAAATGGACAGCAGAGTAGCAGTAAGGAAGAGTTGGTTGTGGGATCCCAAGAAGAAAAGACTGATCAAGAGAAAGAAGTCTGCAAGCTAAAGGCAGATGAAGAGAAGGCCCGGGATCCAAATTTAGTGAAACCTTCAGGGCGCTCGCACCTTCACTTGGACCTCCAGAAATGTTCAGAAAAGCTGTCACCAGAGGAAAAGCAAAAGCAGAAAACCCCACTGGAGTCAGAAATCTCCAATGTAGGAATTATACAGAGGTACAGCGACCATGAAAAGCTTAAAAACAAAGCAGAAAAGTGGAAGGAAAAGAGACAAAATGACACTGGCCATGTTGAGTCTACAGTAACACCTGAGAGACCGGAGGTAAAACCGCAAAACAACAGCAAAGAAATGACAGTAAGGTAATAATGTAGTTTTTGCTCCTTTCTTGTTTGGTAAATAAATTTGTGATGTAGCACCACACATCTGGTTTATAACAGTGCAATGCTCAATGCTGTATTTTGATTCATTTCAAACAGTGGAAAGGCCTCTGTTTCATCTCCAGAAGTATCCACAGTGACACAGTCTCCCCCTGCCACTCAGGTGAGCTACTCATTTGCATGTAAAAGGCTGCTGTACTGTTTAATATGTCAGTATCTTACTCTATACTATCTCCAATACAGCCACCACCTGTGCTTGTTGACATTAATAAGGGACAAAATAAGGTTAATCTGCAGAAGAAGAAATCCAGTGAATACAGCACTCACACAGAAACTGCACCTGCACAACCCACAGACTCCAAGTACGTAATGATAGGCAGATCTTGCATATTCAACTAATGTAACCATAAAATGTTTTTGTATACATAATTAAGATGTATCTTGTATCTATAGACAAACTTACAAGAGCCCTCTATATAGGCTTCTGGGGAAGAGGCCTGATAAGAAAAACAGCAGAGAGAGTCCACCTACCCCGGATGGTACAGAACAACCATCTTTTCCACACTTAGCCCAGGACATTGTTGCAAATAAAAGATCTTTAGAAGGTATGAACAAAATGTAATATCCTAGAACCATGCTAAAGTATAAATGCACAGCTTACTTGTCAGCATTGCTTTTACACTTCATTTTATATCCATTAGCTGGTATTTTGCGAACATGCCAGATACACTGTCTGTCCATGTAATTTCATATATATACCTTTGTATTCAAGGTACAGTTGTCACAGGACAGGTTATTCAACCATTACCAACTGAGACTGGCAATAAGCTTCGCAGGAATCGATCTATTAAAATTGGGAAAGCTACCGCCGTGTCTGAAACATGGAATTCATCTTTGTACCGAGATATCACCAACTCTACTGAACTAAAGCACCTTGATGACTTTTTGT
The DNA here is from genome assembly GCA_031769625.1 of Taudactylus pleione. Lineage (NCBI taxonomy): Eukaryota > Metazoa > Chordata > Amphibia > Anura > Myobatrachidae > Taudactylus > Taudactylus pleione. Next base: position 15,024,425 of record JAUIMM010000213.1, on the reverse strand, counting down.
TTACCAAGGTATGTTACAAATGTTAGTAACGCATAGATTGCAACCTCCTCTAAATTTACAAATACATATAGATTTTATCCATAAAATGTTTTTCTCTGTATATGAACTTGGTAATAGGTCCTGGATCTTGAGCTTTAGCATTAGATTTACAGATTAGATTTCCAAGATCTGACTTGTAGAGATTAAACTGTTGCCAATGTTCAACTTCCCCCTCCGGCGCTACCCGCTAGAGACCGCAGCGCGTCAGCCTAGTGCTGATGCGCTCTGTCTCAGTCCCGGCCAGCTCCACTGAGCATGCGCTGGATCTCGCAAGTATCGCAAGATCCCTGCGTGCAGCCTGGAGCCGGCAGCCGCCGCAGCAGGGACAGCGCTGTCCCTGCTGTGGGGATAGGGCAGCGCCAGGCTGTGGCTGTCGATAGCGACAGCTACAGCGGGCCGACCGGTCAGGCGATCTGACCGTTGATACATGGCCCAGGCTATCGGCGCTGCTATCTTATAGATAGTAGCGCCGATAATGACAGGGGTGCATAGCGCCTCAGTCATTTACCACCCAACTTCCCGATCATACATCGGGGAGAAGCGGTATCAGCGCACATAACGTGAGCTGATACCGCTTCAGGGCTTCTTACATCTCCCCCACTGAGTGCTACAATATTCTAGGACCATGTTCTGTTAATGTTGCACCACTAATTGTAAGGTTACTAATCTGGACCTCGCTTATAACATTTGAAATGACTGAAATAAGGAATGTGGATGATATTGTGAACAGTTAATCACTATTCAATCTAATACTGTCCTCTCCTTAATGAATAAAGATACATTGTTAATCAACACTAGATATTATTCAAATAATTATATAGCGTTACATTTATAACTGAAACGGGTACATTTTAAATAACAGATAAGTGCATACTTAGTATCTGATATTTTGATAAAATTATAAATGATAAAATATTTTATTACCAACAGTGGCAATATGATAGTTCCAATTATTCCGTTATTAACTCACTGAAAGAAACAAAGTGTATTGGATCCCAGTCAATGTACATGGCTTTAATAAGAAGTGACCCATTAGACTAATATCAAAACATTTTTTTCAAACATGACACAATGATATGAGTGTATTATAATTCAGTGTGTAAAGTAAATACAAGAACGCACAATTAGATATTTGAGACATCATGTAATATTTATTCATTTTCATATATATCGCTCAAATTTAAAATTTTAAATAAAATTTTAATGTTTGTCCTATATTTGCTTGCTATTTTAGAAATCAAAAATAAGTTTTTTTTATATTTTAATTTCGGATATATTTGGCAAATTGCCTCTTTCTTGATCACCAAAATAATACTAGATATAAATCTCATATTTGGATGGGTTGAATCCTGAGAGTGCCCCATGTAAGGAATACTGTTTTCTTTTTGTGGTGGTGGTGTGAATGAAATTTATTCCCGGGTGCAATCCCTCATGATAATATAGCTAAAGGAAGAATAAAGTGTGAGGGAAGCGTACATCTAGCCTCCTTGCGCGCTAAACAGACCTTCGGTAGCGCCGAGCACCTTTCGTGTGACTTTTTACCTTAAATGCGTCTTATTCACACAGCGATGTGAATATATAGCACAAGCAGCTGATGTTGATTAAAATGATATGCAGCATGCCTATGTTCTCTGTGCATCTGCGGGTGTATATGCATGTGAAACGCTATGTTAGTGTTACAGCCGCTGACACTGTAACGTAGCATTTCACATGCAGACACACCTGCAGATGCACAGAGAACATAGGCATGCTGCATATAATTTTAATCGGCAGAAGATGGTTGTGCTATCTATTCGCATCACTGTGTGCATAAGACAAATTTGAAGGTAAAAAGTCACATAAAATATGATCAGCGCTACCGAGGCGCGCACAGCTCCCGCGTTGTGTGGCGCGACCTGCAGCGCATGGTGGATAGATGTATGTGGACACATCTGTACACATTGGACCTTGTGGACGATTTGTCGTTCAAATTCGTCCCAAAATAACAAATCATCCAATATATAGTCTAGTGTGTACCCATCTTAAGACTGGTGGGGAAAACCTGTCAGACATCTCAGATTACCATGATTTAATAAGTGCATTTCTATTTGTTTGTCTTCTCAGTTTAACACTTTACACCAGAATAAATCTCCCATTGAGAGCCTCCTCTACAGAGCACTGGAAATGTTCAGAGGAAACCTGAAGTCCATGTACTCTTCTCCAGTAAGATTCTGCATATAACCTCTTGTATACATAATTGCTTTGCCATACCACCAAAATGTTTTACTCTCCACAACAAGTGTCCTACCTCAGTAGAGAGTTGCCCATTAAATATTTTTTTTGACATTTGTGTTGTGCATTGTGTTGAGATAGTCTAACGTACACTTAGATGTGTCGGATGTAAGACCAATGTACTTGTTTAATGAAAAATGTTTGCCTTTTGTTTATTATATTGTTTCTCTATAATGTAAGCATCTATTTTATTCCCTTTTTGTCCTTAGCGAATTTGAATGAACAGAGCTAGTACTACCTTGTATCTATTCCATTATTTTTTTTTTAATCAAAATTTTTAAAGTAAATCGTACAACAAACAAATATCAAATACAGTGTTGATCACAAAATAAGTGAGAAACATCCAAAATAAATTTCAAAAATAAATTACATAAACATAGGAAAAATATTAAAAAATCTTAACACAATATTATAATAAAAAAATATATAAATAAAAAAAAATAAAAAAAAAATCAAATACTAGAACACACATAGTAGCCTATATCCAAAAAATTTGTATTGTAATGGGGACTAAAAAATAAAATAAACAAGGAAAAATAGCCAACCAAGGGAGTGGGATCACTCACAAATTTGCCTAAGAACACAGCCATGAATAAAGAATGGTACCAAAACATTCTCCAAGAACAACTTCTCCCAACCATGCAAGAACAGTTTGGTATCAAACAATGCCTTTTCTAGCATGATGGGAGTACCTTGCCATAAGGCAAAAGTGATAACTAAGTGGCTTGGGGAACAAAACATCGAAATTTTGGGTCCATGGAAAGGAAACTACCCAGACCTTAATTCCATTGAGAACTTGTGGTCAATCCTCAAGAGGCGGATGGAGAAACAAAAACCCACATTACTGACTCCAAGCATTGATTAGGCAAGAATGGGCGCCCATCAGTCACTATGTGGCCTAGAAGTTGATTGACAGCATGCCAGGGCGAATTGCAGAGGTCTTGAAAAAGAAGGGTCAGCACTAACTAAGCGGGGGGTTCTAAACCCCGGCAGTTTGACGGCGGGTTCTAAACCCCATGGGTTTGGTGGCGGTTTCTAAATGACAGCCCTGTTGTATTCTATTCTAAAATTTGCTTTGACGGTGGTTTTGCAGCGGTTTTGGCCTTAGTAAATCTGTGGGTAGCAAAACCACCACCACACCGCCGGGGTTTAGAACCTGCCACTTAGTAAATTTTGCCCTCTGACTCTTTACATAAACTTAATGAAATTGTCAATAAAAGTCTTTGACACTTATGAAATGCTTGTAATTTTACTTCAGTATACCATAGTACACAGGTTTTCTAACTGTCCACAGGATCCCAAACAGCGCATGTTTTCCAGGTCTCCTCACAGAATCACAAGTGAAATAATTAGCTCCACCTGTGGATCTTTTAAAATGTGTAGGTGACTAATGAATACACCTGTGCACCTGCTGGGTGACCTGGAAAACGTGAACTGCGTTGGGTTCCTGAGGACCGAGTTTGAGAACCACTGCCATAGTAACATCTGACAAAAAGGTCTAAAAAGACTGAAGCAGCAAACTTTGTGAAAACCAATACTTGTGTCATTCTCAAAACTTTTGGCCATGACGGTAGGGGTAATATGCCACAAAATTCAGCATGAATGAGGAGACTTTTTATCAGGCTCCACATACACAGGTGGGTTTTGAAGAATTTGTCTCTTTTCAATAAAAAACAGCCATTTATTGTTCTGTATAACACATTCAAAAGTATGGTGTTCTGCCAATTTCTTACAATTATGGTTTTGTGAATTTGGTGATATTGCAATAGTACCCAATAACAAGCATTTGTAAAGGTTACATAGCTAGTGCTGGGACTATCATAGCCACCCATGCGACACAGCAATTCAAAGTGATCTGCCGACGAAACCACAGCAAAGTATGAGTGTAAATGGTGCCTTTACTGTGTATGAAACCAAACTCATACCTCTTACTTGTTTCTGCAGAAAGGGCATATTCATGCTGGTTACAAGGACCTAATGGACAATTTCCAGCTCCTTGTTGGCAATCTAACCCAGGATAAAAATGAGAAGGATGTGAAGCTTGTGCTGAACCTTTTCCAGTCTTTTCTGGATGAATTCACGCGGGGATACTCAAAAAGAGAGGACACCGAAACCCAGAAGGTTAGTCCTAGGTTTCATCTTGACTGAAATGTACAAACTTTTTTTTAATTTGTACATTTATCTCAACCTGTGTGTGTGTTAATGCCTGGACCATTGTGCACTCTTTCTTTTAATCGATTTTGTTAAAATAATCACCTCTCCTTTGTTGGTCATAGGTCCTCTTTACAGGGGTTAAAGTGCAAAGCATTGGTTGTTTAAATTGAAGTGTTGCTTTGGGAATATCTGAGGGCTTGGCCAGCCTAGTACCATTTCAAACATTACTTCCTCTGTTGTTCTAATTAAAGATCATTGTATATGTTGCAGTAAAAAATGAAGCATATTTTGGTATATTGTATTGCTGACAGCATACTTGCAATAGGGATCAATAGCCAGCTGTATTTTACCAGCCATATAATCCTGTTACGTTGTTTGGAATTCCATGTGTAACTTGTGAATAACCGATTGCCTGGAGTTATCAAAAAGCAGAATGCGTGGAATGAAGGTAATGTGCTCAAGTAGCTCAAGAATGACAGAAAACATAATAACAAGTGGCTGGATGCAATGCTGAATGCAGCAGAAAGCTGCTCAATTCTGACAAAAATGTATCTGTAAAGATAGATATAAAGATGAAACAGGAGCACAGATAGTGATTACTGATATAATTGTATGTCTAAAGTGTCTAAGAGTGAAGCAAGTGGTAATGGAAATGAAGAAGATTGGACCATGGGGAGAACAGCTGGTACAATGTCATGTAAATTTTAGTTTAGTTTTATCTTTAGGTATTTGACAAAGTTATATGAAGTGATGCAGAAGGTAGCAGTTGACAGCAATGGAAGGATTTAATGTTTGATAGATGATTAGAGTATTAGGATCTGTGTATATAGGAGAGAGATGTAAGTATGCTTTGCAGAAGACCAGATGCCTGAATTCTTATATGGCACATTCTAGTGCCACACACTGTAAGTTAATAGGCACATTATTTAATAGAACATTCCCAGAGACTGTGGGTTAAAAGGGAACTGACCAGGGGTGTTTTAAGAGAGGAGGGGGCCTGTGTGCAGACTCAGTGCGGACCCCCTCCTCTCTCCGGCGGTGCAGTAGAATCTGGCTTAGTGCCAGAATCTACTGCACATGCGCAGGTCTCCGGGAAAATGGTGCCTATGCTGTTTTCGAGGGGACAGCAGTTCTACGCATGCGACGTCACTGGGAAAATGTCAGCTGCCATTTTTACAGTGATTTTTGTTGCTCGGCAGCGCCGGCACTGCAGAACAGCACTACGGACAGGTAACAACAGCTTCTGTCTAATGCACAGGTTCTCAAACTCTGTCTCCAGGACCCCAAACAGTGCATGGTTTCCATGTTTCCTCACAGAATCACAACCATCAGGTGCACAGGTGTATTCATTACTCACTAACACAGATTGAAAACTCCACAAGTGGAGCTAATTATTTCACTTGTGATTCTGTGAGGAGACCTGAAAAACATGCACTGTTTTTTGGGTCCTGAGGACAGAGTTTGAGAACCACTGGTCTAAAACTATAGAACTGTCTACGTTCCTGGCTTTGTCAAAACTTGATGTTTTTCTTTTAGAATTTACATGAATAGCACACTAAAGTGTTTTTTGCTTTGAACTGGTTTAATATAAACATTTCGGTTGTAGTCTATACTGTCTTACAATATTTTAGTAATGGATTGTGATAGGCCACCACAGTAATTTTTAACCTTTTTCAATTCGCAGCACACTGAACAAGATTTTAAAATTGCTAACGCACATCATAAGACCCTCACTGATGGTGTGCCTTAGCAATTAGAAGTTCCTTATGGGAAAAAAATACACACATTGGCACCCATGGGAAAAAACACTCACAAATTGGCCCCCCACAAGAAAAAAAAACAGACATTGGCCCCCACAGAACAAAAACAAACACATTGGGCCCCACGAAAAAAAATAAAACAAAATGGTTTCCACAGAAAGAAAACAAACATACACATTGGCCCCACAGAAAGAAAACAATCACATTGGCTGGCTCCCACAGAAAAAAAATCAAATAAAAAATCACATTGGCCCCTGCAGTGAAAATTAAAATAACCGCTCACTGTCGTCTCTGTCCTGTCTCTCATTGGCTGGGGTTGCTTACTCACACTCAGTGACTGAGCACACAGTGCAGAGCTGGGAGCAGTGGGCAGGCGAGCGTGCAACGCGGTATGCGTGACCAAGGTCATACCGCCGCATCTCCATAGGTCACACAGCCCTGGCTCTCCTGTGCCTCCCTGAAGAGCCCAAAACTGCCCAGGCCAGAAGTACAAGTAAAGTCAGCTCTGACCGCACTGACCTCACGGCGCACTTGACAATCACTCACGGCACAGTGGTTGAAAAACATTGGGCCAGCAGATGGCTGTAATACACCACATGCCCTTCTCCAAAACAATTAGGTACTAAATTTCTTCCTTCAAATGTTTTCTCAAACCACACCTGTGTACCTAGGCTTTTTGTTGAAGTGAATGTTGTATCACATTGTAATTATTATTAACTGATTGAGCTTTGAGCCACATGGTAGAAGAATACTAAATATTAACGATATATCTAAGCAGTAGTAGTGTCATTACAGTTTCATTTAAGTAAAACAGTGCGTTTTGCAATCATTTTGTTTACATATCCATAATAAGCTTTAAACTCATAAAATATATGTAGCGTAACTTATGTGATACATTTTGACATTGGTTTAAAAGTTACAAAATAAAATAAAATTCTGTCCTCAACAGATTTGAGGGTTGTTTTTTTTTTTCTTGCTATGCTGAAAAGCAATAGGTATGTATAGATGGTTGGTTCAGATTCATTTCTAGAAGGTGCATGTCTCTGTTAACCATATCATTACCCTTCCCTACTAATTTGGTCTCTAACCATCGACTACTTTAATTTCCTGAAGAGATTATAATTTGTTGACTTTATTGAGATTCATATATCCGGGAGCATACTGTTCTTAATATTTGAAGTATTTGTTTAGTTTAATGTAAATGATTTTATTTAGGTAGTATAGATTAAAGGAATGTTATTGTATTGGTTATCTCCTCATATAATTAAAGTACATGGTGTTTACAGAGGTTGACAAATTTTTGTAAACTCTAGGAGTGTGCTAAATTTGCAGACCATGTTTACTGCATTTTTTTTTTTTTTGCTTCTCCTACCTGTATGTTTGGAAGACATGCTACATGGGTAAAGTGGAGGATATGGAACTTCAAAATGGTACAAAGTATGTGAAGAAAACAAAAAATTCAAGCATTATCCACAAATAAAATGGTTTGTTGACACCTGTGACCACACTTATTTGGCTATATAATGGAGCCTAGTGTCAATGTACAAAAATGCCTTCCAAACTACAAATAAAATCCACTTATCTCAAACCAGTCCTTCGGGTGTAACCTCCCATGATAGGGATCAGGCTCGGGAAAGCCTATTAGTCCTCATTTGGGTACCTTTGTCACACACAGCCCTCACAGGTTCTTGGAGGGAAAAAGCTCCTTTACTCCCTCATGGAACGTAGTTAAATTAGGAGAAATAATTTTGTCATAAAAACTATAGACCTTATTACTGGAAAAGAGTAATAAAAAAAAAAAAAAATACTTAGTATAATCAACCTTTAAATGGGGAAGCACAGATGTATGACTGAAAACAGTAGAGATTACTTTAATTCCTATAAAAATATACTTGAAATTAATCACGACAGAAAATCTCATGGGGAAACTCCATTGCCAGCTACGATTGCGTAAATGTGGTCACAAGTGTGAGCAAACCCTTTTATTTGCTAATGATACTATGATTTATTTTGTGTTTTGTTCACATACTTCGAACCATATTGAAGCACCATATCCACAATTTGAAGGATTATTAACCTGTGAAGAGCTACCATCTGAATGTTCTTTTTCTAGATCATTTATTGGATGGCATGTGACTCTATCACAGATCTTTAGCTGCGTCTTTGTGTGCGCATTGTTGAAAACTGGCATTGTAATGGATAAAATGGTGTTTAGAAAATGTAATGGTGTAGTCAATGGAACTGAAAATGAAAAGTGAACTTTTTTATGATTCTTACTAATGTATGATTTTTATGTTTTTTAGCCACGTAAATCTCAGAAAAAGAAGAGGAAACAAGTCCAAAATGTGAGCATGCATTTCAAATGGTGGATTTACTAACCAACTCATATTCATTTAATGTGCCAGTAAACTCTAATAATTTAATTTTATATTCTATACCTGTCCAAGCTGTGTAAGAGAGCATGGTTTAGAGAATTTAATACTTCGTTTAAGCCAGGTCTCACAATGCCTGATGGATGACCTATAGTCATGAATGCTGTTTTGTAATCGTTTACAATTAGGTCACCACCAGGTATTATGGAAACAAAAAAAAAAAATGAACAATACTCGACTGATACACAGATGTAACCAATAAAGTGTTTTAAACTAGCGTTGCTGTGTTCACCTTACTATCCTTCACACACGTTGAGTTTTGGGAATAACTGACCATCAATTACATTAACCTAATATCTCTGTCACCTTTGTCTACAGCTGGAATCCCATGGACATGTATTTGTCAGCTACCAAGTGAACATTGGTCAGTCCTGTGAACATTGCTCCTCCAGCATCTGGCCCATGGAAAAAGCTTTTCTATGTAGTGGTATGTACAAACTACAGTGACATTCTAGTCATTATTCTCTTCTTCTGCTGGATTCAAATGGGTTAATTGTGATGAGATAATTTATTGCTAGTTTAAGGGGCCAGAGAGGTAGACAAGATGCAGGTTTGGATAAAAGCCATTGGACAACCCGGGTGTGAAATGAGTGGGGTCTTGTGTGGCATGTAGTAATAGCTGTGAAAAAGAGCCCTCTCCTTACGTTTTGCTGACAATGTAACTATTGAATTCATTTTTAAATCTGTTTCTAATGAACCCTTATTAGTTTATGGATTCAACAAGAAAAAATGTTTAGCCACCAGTGATGATTCAGGTTTGCAGAAGTTCTTGGATAATTAATTATTTTGTTCTCTTCAAATTATTTGGGAAAACATTGGATTTTTTTTTTTTTTTGCTGAAATTTGAATCTTACCGTATAATTAATTTGTTAATTTTGCTTTTCTGGGTTTAGGCCTAATTCTGAATTTTCTGTCCCTCAACAGCCTGCAAAATGATCTGCCACAAGAAATGTCTAAGCAAGATTCAGAACCACTGCACCCCAGCTGGAGTGAGACGTGTAAGTGCAATGTGATGGGTAGAAATCTAGGTAGAATAGGTAATTTAACAGAACACTTGAAAAATAAAATACACATTGCTTCCAACAATGCAAAAAAAATATATATATATATTTTTTTATTTTTTTTTTAATATATAGGTCCAAATGTAATAGGTAGTCAGGTTTAGTAACAGTACAAACTCGCACTTTTAAAAAGTGCGAGTTTGTACTGAAACTGGCAAATTCAATAGCTTGCGAACTTTTCAGCTCGAGGCTAATGCATTTGCGAGTTTAGGCAAGTTTTTCCCTATGTAAAGTGACACCTTTTAATGCGAGTAGCATTAAAAGTGCGAGTTTTAGAGAAGCCATCACAGATCAGTGAGATCCGTGATGGCGTGTGTGTGTGTGTTAAAAAAAAAAAAAAAAAAAACTTGCACCCCCTCCCCAAAAGTATAACCAGCCCCGGGCTTTATAATGCCTGTTCTGGTTCTAAAAATACAGGGGCCAAAATGCGTAGGGGGCCCCCTGTATATTAAGAACCAGCACAGGGCTTTGTTGAGCTGGTTCTGGAAAATCAGGACAAAACGAGTAGGGGTCCCCTGAAAATTCCCAAACCAGCACCAAACTCTTTCTAGTGGGAGCATAATGCTACAGCCAGGGAAAAGCTTTCACCGGTTTCCCCGGCCAAAGCATTATCCCTGACCGCTAGTCAGTCCAGGCCGGCGATCCCTGGGGAGTTGGGTACCCCTCTCCAGGGCACCCCAGGCCTAGACTGATAGCCTGGGGCTATCCCCGGCACCCTAGGGTGGAGGGTGCCAGGTTGATAGTGTTAGTGTTGTGTGTTAAATTAAGGGTTTATTTTAACTTTATTTTCATAGCTTCAACAAGCATTGAGGACAGGCTGACAGAGTACTGCGTCTGTCAGCCTGCTACATGGAGGCATCAGGAGACCCGCCACCACTAATAAAGAGTGCGTGTCCGGGTCCCAGGCACCCTGGCAGTAGCTCAGGGAGGGACACGCCACAGCTTAATATAGAAGCTGTGTCCGTGCTTCCCTATGCCTAGCCGCAGTCCTGATGCCAGCAGCTGGTAAGTATAGCTCTGTTCCCCTGACTAGCGGGGGACTGAGTTAGATCTGCGGCCCCTCCGCCCCCTCCCAGGCTCATACAGTCCTGGATTCCTGTTATAACGCAGCTAGTGTTATTACAAGGGGCGGAGCTACCGCGCATATAGCGCGGATACCCACAAGGGAGACTGTTCAGACAGTCTGTAATTACATAGGTGCGCTGTGCACTGCCCTGGTACGAGCTGCTGGCGCACGCTCTTAACATCCCTGCACTGCTGAGTCAGCGCTGGCTCACTTAATAGAGTCTGACAGCGCTGTGTTTGACTGCTGCTCTCATGTAAGTGAGAGCCGATGTGATCTCCTCCTCCCTCTGCTCTATGCCATAGTGGTGAGCAGCAGGGGTTAGTTTATTGCCGGTTAAGTCCGGATGCAGTTAGCGCCGGGGCTCTATTCCTGGCAGTGCGGGAGCGTGGCTTAGGTCCGGCAGCCATTACTGCTCCCGGGGAGTAGGCGCCGCATATTTTTTCTAGCCTCTCAGTTGGCGCGTACTACAGCGCAGGTATATGCAGAGACTGTCACTGTACAGAGTACAGACAGTCTGTAACTTTGCAGAGGCAGCTCCTTGCAGTGCAGGGAGAGGCGTAGAAGTTGGTGACTGAAGACGCTGCACTCACTGTACCGCTGCTGGAGTTAGTTGCAAGCAACTTTGTCTACCTATGACATAATGCAATATGGGTAGCTTTGTATACATTCCTACATGAGTTAAGTGTATGTATGAGTATATATGTGTATATATACGGGGCTTTCCTACTTATATATACTGTTAATAAATATATAGATTGAAGAGGACCTATGTGTATAGTCTCCCTTGTGCATAGTATAATGCTGAGGCATACTTAGCTAATTACAAATTATGCACGCAGTGTAGCAGTCTTCCTGCTTACTCAGTCACGCAGCGCCATGGTCCATATAGAACTTGGCTCATCTCTGTAGTTCCTATATGGTGGTCAGATTCCAGCAATTAACTTGTTAGTACTTTATGTAGCAGTAATGTTCTTCTATTCTGTTGGGGAGAGCACTTCAAAACTGTCGACCCCACAACTATCCTAACTGCTGCCCTACGTCATTGTGATGTCACTGTGTAGAGATAGTTACGACTATTTTACAAATGTCTATCTCAAGATGGCTGCTGGAGTCTGTTTGATTAAGAAATGAATCAGTACTCACTAATGTCAGAAGTTATTGAAGCAGTACCTCTACATATCACGGGATCCGCCGCCACTATTATAGAGTGAATGTCTGGACCCTGACACTAGCTCAGGGAGGAACATGCCGCAGCCTAATACAGAGGCTGTGTCCATGACACTTTGCCCTCCGCATGACAAATATGCCTGTATACGTTAAATATAATGCAGTATACTTCATTGCTCTGAGGTCGTCCTTTTGATCCCCAATTTGAAAAGGTGGGTTCAACTGGAGCTCAAATGGCTCACCTGATAAGGCAAGGGCAGGAGGCTTCCAGGATCTATACCAGTCTGGGACAGCATGCTGCTAAAATATCAAGCCTACACTATAGCAGAGGATGGACACACGGCACATCAGCAGTCTCCCTGCATGGAGGTAAGCAACAGTTCATACTTACCTGGCAGGGGAGATACCATGATCACAAAGGTGGTTCTCCCAGGGCGAAGCTCATCCATTGCACTCTGGGTGTGCTGACCCCCGATGATTTCTCAAAATGCGGAAATCTCGACTGCATAATTTGTGGAAGTGGGGGACTGCGTTCACCCTTTCTCCTGGATAAATTATCGTTACCTGTGACCTTCTATGAGGGTACATGTATAATATATAATATATATATATATATATAAAATCATGTATATATATATAATCATGTATCGCTTCTTATCCTTGCCATAAAAGCAAGGGTAGGATTTGTTCTTATCAGTTTTATATCTGATACCTAGCATATTTTAAAAAGAAAGATACTGCGATTGGAGGCTGGACTCTCCTGCTGCGGTGGGTTGGTACAACAACTTTGATTTAAACATACTATGTATGAATGTATTTGTTATATGTGTGGGTATGCCTATGCTTCCGCAATCATTAGGTGACCTCTAATTCCACAGATGGGAAGCCGCCTGGGATTACCAGAAGCTGTAGGCTATAATATATTATATTGGCTCTATAGACTAGAGTCATGTTCTGCAGTTTACATTGTGATAGTCACAATTCCCTAAGGCATGGCTTCCAATATGGACCGTATACTTGTCTGGGAGCGTTCTGGTAGTCCACACATGTATATAAGATAGGCACTTTTACCCTTCTGGGGTTACAGTTCTGTTCCTGTCAGTTTATATCTACGGCGCCCCCTTTTCGGATGAGTTATTATTATTATTACAACTACACTCCAGTGGCGCACTGGGTAGCAAACTTATAAGACATTGTATGTATGTGTATATATGTGTATGTATATAAACTCGCTTTGACAAAGGGGCACGTGTCCCCCGAAACGTCGGCCTGTTTGTTTGAACATAGTTTAGATATACCTTTTTGATCACTATTTAAGTCTCGGAGTGCCGCTATTTGTGGTTCCTACTATGTATATATTTATATATTATATAGAGCATAATGATCTCCTGGTGCAGGAGTCTGACAAGTATACTTACTATGTTGACTTCTCATGCAACTATTTGTCTAAGTGTACGTGTGTATGTATACCGATATATTCATGTTCCTTGTATGACTACTTCCTAATAATTGGGAAACACCTGTTTTTTTAGCCCTAACTGGGGTTTTCTTTACAGATATATCCCTTCTTACTTGGGATAATTATTGCATTCTATGTCTATGTACAGGTACCTTTCTCTGTATAGGTTCCTGTACTCCATATTATTGTCTAGTCGCATATCTCAATAAAATGAGGCTATAAAGTGGCCCCTGGGTACATTCCTATCAGTACATAAAAATCCAGATTCTATTCCATCCTCAGGGCTTACTTGGTTAAATGACAACAGACCACACTTCTGCTCCTGTGCCTGAAGGCCTAGGGCTACCCGCCAAATAGGCAGGGTCATGCCTGGCTTGATTAGATTGGTGGGTATCCAGTAAATCATGGGCCCTGCGGTTCAAGTTTAATCCCTCATTGTGAACACTATGATTATCAAGGGTCGCTGGTGGGATCCATCATCAAATATGTAATATTTCTATGTGTATCTTGACCTGTACAGGGTCTTATTTAATTCTTTCACTATCCCGCCTCTTGACTAATACGCACTTAACCATTATAAGTGTTAATGTACTAATACTTACTCTAGCAGACCGTGCTTGGGGTATATGTATAATCTATATAAGGATACACATCCCTAATGGAACAAGCTCAGGTATAGAGTCCTGTAGTATGATCTTCTTGTTACCATTAACATTTTGCTAGTTTTCTACAGTCTCTCCTACGGCAACATCGCCAGACTGAAGACTGTGCTATGGAGCATTGTTTTTTAGCCCACTGAAGCTACTCTCTATTCCCGATGTGACGGGTTGCTGTGAGATGGAGAAGGTCAGTGACATTCTACATAGTTTCTAGAGTGCTTCTGATTGCTCACAGGTAAGCGGTACCCCACTATTGCCTCGGAAGATGCTCCGATTTCATGCAACCTGACACGACATATCCGTTATTCTCCCTTCTGCATCCTAGCTGCAGACTTAGTAGCCATCCGCTCTTTTTATCAGTAGTCTCCAGACTTAGAGCTTTCCTGGCGTGCATAGTTCCAACATTGAGAATGTCACTTTATTATTCGTTTGGGGTTTTAATGGACTGTAGCTCATCTATGGGCTAATGCACATCTTTACATTAAAGTGTGACAGTCATTATGTTCCACGCAGGGGGCCTGGTTGGTTTTCCTGTTCAGTACTGTGAATATTTTCATCACACTGACAGGTACCTGATGGGTACCTCTATGGTTGTCCTAGTTCTGTAGCCTTGCTGTATAGTTGCTTCCCTATATTGGTAGCTCTCACTGGGTGGCTGTTGCATCCGTGCTCTTTAACTACTAGGGTAACTGGATTGTTTTTATACTATGTTCAGGACAGCAGTTGATACTGCCTACGCACTTCCATCATGTTGGATGCTGTTTGGAGTTTGTTGCTGTGGGTTTCTTTTCAGGTCGGCACAGTGGCTTGTGCTGTAAGGTCTCCACCTGGGACGCCCCATACACTAGTTCGAGACCCGCCCCAAGCAGTAGTAACCACTCAATAGGCAGACAACTGATGGGCTGCCAGACATTCTGCCAGTGGTCTGGTATGGGGATTTACGGCTGCAAGGTTTCATTTGCTGTTTTTCCCTCTGTTTCTGAGTTGATTGTACTGTTGTCTGACGCTCTGAAAGGAATTGTGGTCTCGATTCTTTCAAAGCTGCCTCTGCCTCATGTCTTTGGGATCTCTATCCTTATTGGAGAATTCTATGGTTTCACTCTGGTTGACAACCTTGTAGTAGTTGGACCTCAAGAATGGTCCAGGGCGACTGTTCGGTCTTGTCTTTTGCTCCCTGTATACTCTTGTTAGGAGTCTGTGGACAGGATCAACTCTGTATCTGTAGATTGGTATTGTTATATGTATAACTATATGAGTTATGTCCAGCAGTGCTGGGATTCTGCTGTCTCCAAATTATACAGCTTCTTATGTTCAACTCTGGTTCGTGCTTGGTCTGTTTCGGCTGAGCTTACGGTGTTCAGCTGTTTTCATCTGCGGTTGTTCTCTTGCTAGCAGTATTCCATTCGATTTACGCTGTAAGGTGTGGAATTTCTATGGCTGTTTAGCAGGGAGCCTTGATTGTCTCCTCTGCTCTACAGCACTTGATCTTCAGCTCTTGCCTTTCCATTAGGCCTACGGTTCTTGGTGATCCCGGTTTTCGGTTTTGCCAAGTTCTCCGCGCTTCCCACCCGGGAGGTTGGCTTTGGGACGTCCCCACTGTCTTGAACTCCAGTGTCCCCTAGTGGATGAAGGAGAAAACAGGATTTTGGTACTTACCGATAAATCCCTTTCTCCGATTCCACAGGGGACACTGGACGCCCGCCCAGCGCTGCGTACCTGCCACTTTGTTTGGTTTCTTATAAGGTTGTGTGACTGCATGTGTTCCCTGCAGTTGGTTCCTCTGTTCTCCCTCAGTCGGTCTTGTTCCGTTCTGTGGTCCTCTCCTTCTCCTCGTTTTCCTATGGTCCTCGTCTCCTCTCGGGCTCAGTTCTTAAACTTGGGCTGATGGGGCATAGAGGGGGAGGAGCCAGTCACACTTCTAAATTCTTTAAAGTGCCAGGTTCTACTCTACCACCGTCTATACCCCACTGTCTTGAACTCCAGTGTCCCCTGTGGAATCGGAGAAAGGGATTTATCGGTAAGTACCAAAATCCTGTTTTTTGCTTACTTGGCTTCCTAAGCGGTTTTAATGATTTGTGATTTTTTTTATTTTTATTTTTTTTACTTTTTTTTCTGTTTACCTTTTGTAGTTAGAGCTTTGTTCCCTTGGACAGTAACTAGCTGAACTCTATATAACAACAATAATTAACTAGTCACATTGAACTAGTCGAGATAGAACTGCTTAGTCTTAAAATGTGTTTATTTTAGCATTTCAAGTTTAATAGGAGGCCCACTTCATGAGTCTGCTGTTCTCGGATTGACTACATATTGGCTTAGCACTTCATACTTTAAACGTGCCTACACATGGACACAAAGGAATTGGCTGATTTTAATTAGAGATGAGCGGTTCGGTTTTACTCTGTTCTTTACTCCAAATTAGAGCAAGTTCGGATTTTATCTTCTTGGCTGTTCAAAACACGTGATAGCTGGTTAGCCAAAAAGATTTTGTTTTCAGAACGTAACTTAACCGAGTCAAAACTGAACCACTCATCTTTCATTTTAATAATCTAATGCACAGGCACGTAATTATACATATATACCCTAATGAAACATCACGAGTATAATATATTTCTGCAGCCTTTAATTACAGGTAAATAACTTAAAGTTCTGTAATAATAATCTGCTTTACTTTAGCTGGGGTTTTATTAGTAGCCTATCTTGGTTTTTGTACTTTATACCCACCAATATTTTTTTTTCAAATTTCTTTTGTTGCAAACAGAATCAGGGCAGTCATCATTTTGGTGTGCACATGGCGGACTTAACCAATGAGACCACATCTGTTCCAGTTGTAATGGAAATGCTTCTGGAATACCTAGAGATGCATGGCCTGTACACAGAGGGCATCTACCGCAAATCTGGTGCAGCAAATTGCATGCGAGAGCTTAAAATGTCCCTCGAGAAAGGTGAGTTGGGTCAGAATAGAAGAGATTGGTAACTGTTATTAGCAATTTTCTGTGATATGTTTGGTTCATTTGTGGACATGGGCTCAAAATAAGGTGATATTTCTTAGGAGTGTACTTTGGAATTGGGAGATTGCAATATTAATAGACATTTGAAGCTTGACTGCTAACGAATGGATATTTGTACTTGATATTAAATCCTTATTCTCATTCATCCAGTCTGGGGGACACTGCTCATGGGTTGCTTGAGGAGAATGAAGGAGCTGGCACTTAATACAAACTATAGCTTTAAGACAGAAGTGCCTCCCATCTGAAACCTCTGCTCTCCAGTGCGTTTTAAGTGCCCTTAGGATGTGGGTTTGTTTTCCTGGGGCTGCTGCTGCTGCAGCTCTGTTCGTTTACCTTTCTGTTTGATTAATGGGTTCTTTTCATTCTAATGTGGTACATCCTGTGTCCAGCGGCAGCCGACACTGAGACCTGGAGTTCAGTGGTCCTCAGTGTGTGTGCCAACCTGAAGTGGAGTAAATAGGTTTCATTCCTCTGGTACTCTCAAGTGGGGTATCTGTTGGCAGACAGACTGGCCCTGCGGAATGGGTTGCGCTCTCTCTTCTAGAGGGTGATGGCAGTGATGCGGAGTAATGGCCGTGGCTTTCATGTTTCACAGAGGGTAAGCGCGCCGAAAGCAGCCGGGGGGAGTTCACCCTGATTGCAGGTGGAGAGTATTTCCCAGGGGGTTCTTGGCTTATCATGCAACTCTGCCCTGTAGAGTAAGAACCAGAACTGACCCTTTTAGCAAGGACGCCTGGAGAATGCCATTTCTCGCAAGTTCTTTGGACGAAGGACCCTAAGCTGCACAGCTACTGGGCCACTGGCTTAACTCCTCTGCAGCTACTGAGTCTTAGGGGTCTATTTATTAAGCCTTGGATGGAGATAAAGTACCAGCCAATCAGCTTCTAACTGCTATGTCAAGGGCTGTGTTACAAAAATGACAGGAGCTGGTTGGATTGTAATCAACTCCTAACTGTCATTTTTGAAGCACAGCCTGTGACATAGCAGTTAGGAGCTGATTGGCCGGTACTTTATCTCTGTTCAATTTATCTCCATCCAAGGCTTAGTAAATAGACCACTTAGCTTCTACAGCAGGGGTTCCCAACCATGGTCCTCAAGGCATACTAACAGTCCAGGTTTTAAGGATAGCCATAGATGAGCACAGGGGACTTAATTAGCACCTTAGGTATTTTGATTTAACCATTTGTGCTTAAACATGGATATCACTAAGACCAGGACTGTTAGTGTGCCTTGAGGACCGACGTTGGGAATCACTGTTCTACAGGAAGGCTAAGCATATATTGTTGCTGTTTTACAATAAAAAGTATGTGGTTTTCTCTGCTGTATGTTCTTGCAGTGTACTCTGCACACCTGTACCTGTCTGTGGTTATTGCACAGTGTATTTAGTGTCACAATTTTACACAGTATTTTCCCTCCCTGCTGCATGTGAGCCCTCTCTGCCTCTTCGTATAACTGCGCTCCTGGATTGCAGCAAAACCCTGTGGTAATTCTTAGAGATCAGGTTACACTCGCTTTTGCTGTCTTAAGCTGGGTACACACTAGGCGATATTTTGGACGATTTGTAGTTTTGAGGAAAATCGGAACGACGAATCGGCCACATCGTCCAGTGTGTATGCACTATTGCACACTTCCGTGCATCGTTCATCGCATCTTCAGATCTGCCTGCAGTGCAGGCAGATTTGAAGATCCGGTGGCCGAAACCATGTTTCTGGATGCAGCGGGGGAACAATATATTGCGCTGTCATACACCAGATCGTGCAGTGCGTATGGGACCGCACCATATATTGTGATGTGACATCACATCTGCCATTGCTGGTACAGACAGTCTATGTAAGGCGGCTTGTGCATCTCATTGAGGGAGCTTGAGCAGGATCAGTCCTACCAGCATGCATAGCCATTCATGTGGTCATTGGCGTGTGGTATCCCTGCTGCTATCACACAGGTTGGTTTTGCGTGCTGTGGCTTTTGAATGTCCTATGGAGAGCAGTGTACCCCAGGTTGATTGAATGAGAAAATTTGATTTTTGTACTTCCTGTTAAATCCTTTTCTCTGAATCCATCCAAGGGACACTGCGTTCCCACTCTTTGTGCTCATCCTTGCTTTTTTTTGTTGTTTTCCCGGTTTTGCTATTTCTTGTTGATCCTTGGTTTTGGGCTTTTTTTGAAGTTACACTGAAGACCGATGGTTTCAGAGGGGTGAAGCTTCTGTCCTAAAGCTATAGTTTGCATTAAGTACTGTCTCCTTCTGGCCCCTTAAGCAACCTATGGTGAGCAGTCTCCCCCAGATGGATTCAGAGAGAAGGATTTAACAGAGAGCACATAAATCCCCTTTTCTACTTCAGGGTCCATAGGGTATCCACAGGATACCTTGGGTATAGGTGTGACGTCAGTCGCAGGGCACCAAAGAGTTAAGCTTTCAGCCTCCCAGGATGCACTAGGTCCCCCTCCTATACCCCGCCCCCGGGCCAAGGCACCTCAGTTTAGTTTGGTGCCCGGCCGGAGTCGGGTGCACCTGTTGGAGTGGGGGCTAGAAGAGCCCCTGAAGCTTTTTCTTCATGCAGCTGTGGCTGCACATCTGGATGAACAGCATGGACTGTCAGTCCTGACGTCCATGCTGTCTTCCCTACACCCCGCCGGTACCAGAACGCCGGTACTGATCCGGGGATGCTGGTGGGCGTCTGGGGTCACAGCTAGCGGTGACCCCAGATGCTCCGGACCATGGCCGGATTCAAGGGGGACAGAGGTAAGCAGCGGGGTCCCGCGGTGGGTCCCCGCTGATCACATGGTCCTAAGTCCCCAGGCAGGGGGCTCCCTGGGGACTGGCTGCAGCGTGGAGCCAGGCGACCAACCTGCGCTTCCACTACCCCCTGGGACAGCGGACCGCAGCAGAGCGGTAGCGCTGCGGCATCCCAGGGGTTAAATGCATGCCAGGGGAGCGCGCCTTCCCTGTCTCACAGCCGGCGCCTCCCCCACTGCACACAGCCCTCTCTGCATGCTGCCGACTGGTCCTGTGGCAGCGCTCCTCCCCCAGGCCAGCCTCCTCTCTGCTCCTCGGCGGCCATCTTCTCCAGAACGCATGGTGAACGCTGCTGGAAGCGCTGGACGGAAGCATCGTGGTCTGGGTCCCCCCGCATACCTCTCCTCCGCTGTGGCTCAGGTCTGTGTATGCAGCGCTGTGTCCTACCAGGCCCTGTGTCTGTGTAGTTGAGTAATCAGCGCTGTTAGTGCAGGAATTGTTATTTCTCTGCATTGTATGTGACTGTGCTGGCGCTGCCTGTAACTTTTCTTCTCTAAACTGTCAGCTTTATTACTGTCCCTGTTCTTCTGCTAAAGCCCTTGCGGTGCGGTGCTGCAGGGTGGTCTCTCGCCTATTTAATACTTAATTGGTGAGAGAGGTCACATACGTGGTGCCATCATGTCTGAAAGTGATTTTCCCCTCCGGCTACAGTGTACCACGTGCAAAGTACCGTTAGCGGAGGGGGAGGGTAGCGCGGAGGGCCTTTGCCGGCAGTGTTTGTCCATGGCGCGGCCTATTACGGTTACAGCACCGGTACAGGAGCCGCCCTGGGCTTGTTTCGCTCAGGCGTTAACAGCTTTAGTGGGCCAGTTAGCTCCGCAGCCCGCGTTTACTCCGATGGGTTTGTCACAGCAGTCTGTGGTGTCGTCACCCATGCAGGGGTTCCCACGACAATTGGTGGTACCCCACAGTCTCCCTATTTCCCCGCTCCCGGGTTCTCAGGAGCCAGCGTGGGTTAACTCCCTGACGAGTTCTGTACAGCACTTGTCGGATGTGTTGCAAGGGGAGTCTGTGATGCGGCCTCATAAAAGGCCGGTGGCGTCTCTGTCCGCTCCTTATGAGGATGACGAAGGGACGTCTGATGATGGGGAGATTCTGGATCCTTACGATCAGGAACCTCTCCATACTAAGGACGCTGATGCTAAGTCCAAAGTATATATTCCTGGACTTATTCGGGCGGTCCGCACAGCCTTGGTGATTGAGGACGAAGTTCCCCCAGCTGCTAAATCTAAGTATGCCTTTTTCAAAGATGTGAAGGGCGATGCCACAGTCTTTCCTCTTTCGGGTCAGTTGGTGGACCATTTAGAGGAGGCGTGGAAACAACCTGGCAAAAGATACCAGCCGCAGAGACGCCTGGCGGTGGCTTATCCGTTCGCGGATAATTATTTTGCTAAGTGGGAATCCCCTCCACAGGTGGATTCTCACGTGACCCGTCTTGTCCGTAGTGCCACATTGCCGATGCCATCCATGTCCTCCCTTAAGGATGCTACGGACCGCAAGGTAGAAATCTGCCTGAAGTCCGCTTATTCCCTTGCAGGGGGGGCAGCACGGCCGGCTATGGCCATTTGCTGGGTTGCCAGAGCGATGGAGCGCTGGGCGGATTCATTAGAGGCTTCTTTTGAATCCGACTGTCCGGCCGAACAGGCGGAGTTGATTGGCAATCTCCGTGATTCGGCCACCTACATCAACGAGGCGGCTCTAGACATTAGTACTCTGGTGTCTAGAATTTCTTCAGCAGCGGTGGCTGCTCGTCGCACCTTGTGGCTGCGATCCTGGAAGGCGGACGCAGATTCCAAGAAAGGTCTGGAAGCGTTGCCGTTTACCGGAGAAGTTCTCTTCGGTCCGGATCTGGATAAGATTGTGGCCACGCTGGCGGCAGCCAAATCTGCTTGTCTCCCGTCGGCCGCTGCTCCTTCTGGTTCGGGACCATCGTCCTTTCGGTCATCTAGGGCCCAGGGCAGGCCCAAACCACAGTCGTTTCCTCGACAGGCTGGCCCTAAGAAATCGGTCAAGCCCCGGAAGCAGGCATGGAGTACCAGACGTCCGGCCCCCAAGCCAGATGACAAGCCTGCGGCCTGACGGTCCGGGCCTCCCTTTGGGGGATCCCAGGGTGGGAGGCCGCCTGCTACAGTTCGCCCAGTGTTGGTCGACCACTACGACAGACACTTGGGTTCTGGAGGTGGTTTCCCACGGATACGCCCTCTCCTTCCGGCACAGACCCCCGGCTCGCTTCTTCACCACGGGTCTCCCATCAGACCGGAACAAGGCTACGGAGCTGCGGAAGGTATTGCACACTATGCTCCAGGCTGGAGTTATAGTGGCTGTTCCATTCTCCCAGAGGGGCCAGGGTTTCTATTCAAATCTATTTTTGGTACAGAAACCCAATGGGTCATATCGTCCGATTCTCAACCTCAAAGCACTCAACAAGTCTTTGCGGGTCCCGAAGTTTCGGATGGAGACCCTACGGTCCATCATTCTGGCGCTGGAACCTGGGGACTACTTGGTGTCATTGGACATACAGGACGCTTACCTGCATGTCCCTATTCTTTTGCGCCATCAACAGTTCCTCAGGTTTGCAATCCGCAGCGACCACTTCCAGTTTCGGGCGTTACCTTTTGGCCTGGCAACAGCACCACGTGTTTTCACCAAGGTGATGGCGGTCATGGCGGCTTCTCTGCGGCTGCAGGGAGTCCGCATGTTGCCGTATTTGGACGACCTGTTATTGGTGGCAGGATCTCCAGAGCTCCTGTTACGCCACTTGGACCTGACCATTGCACTGCTGCAACGGCACGGCTGGCTAATCAACTGGCAGAAGTCCACTCTAATCCCGTCTCGGAGGATTCTGCATCTTGGAGCCTTATTGGACTCGGGACAGCAAAGGATCTTCGTGACGGAGGACAAGATCTCTGCTTTACAGTCAAGGGTGCGCAGTTGCCTGCACAGCCGCCGGGTGTCCTTACACTCGGCGATGAGGTTACTGGGCTCCATGGTGTCGGTGTTCGACATGGTGGAATACGCCCAGTTTCACTCCAGACCTCTGCAGCACCTGATCCTGTCCAAGTGGAACGGGCTGACTCAGTCTCTGAAGTCCCAGACGATTGTGCTCACCCAGGAGGTTCGCCTGTCCCTTGCGTGGTGGTTACAGACGACCCACCTCAACAAGGGACGTCCGTTCTGGGTTCCAAATTGGGTCCTGTTGACAACGGACGCCAGTCTTCGGGGCTGGGGAGCAGTTTCGGGTCCACACTTGTTCCAGGGCAGGTGGACGCCGACAGAAGCGGAGCTTCCAATAAATATCTTGGAACTCCGTGCGGTCTTCAATGCTCTCCAGCAGGCACAGCGGTTTCTCCAGGGTCGCCCGGTGCAGGTCCAGTCGGACAACGCTACCACCGTGGCCTACATAAACAGGCAAGGAGGAACTCGCAGTCGGGCGGCTCTCGTAGAGGTCTCTCGGATCCTGGTTTGGGCGGAACGCAATCTTCCGGCCATATCAGCGGTCTTCATCCCGGGAGTGCTAAATTGGGAGGCGGACTTTCTAAGTCGCCAGGACGTTCATCCGGGGGAATGGTCCCTGCACCCGGACGTTTTTCAACTACTGGTGGACAGGTGGGGTCTTCCAGAAATCGACCTCATGGCGTCCCGGCACAACAACAAGCTGCCGGTGTATGGGTCTCGCACAAGAGACGAAGGGGCGTCTCTGGTGGATGCTCTGTCCGTCCGGTGGACGTTCCGGTTCGCATACCTGTTCCCTCCGGTCTCCCTTCTTCCACGGGTAATCCGGAAATTCAAACAGGAAGGAGGGACGCTCCTGTTGATAGCTCCCGCGTGGCCCAGACGGCACTGGTTCTCAGACCTTCAGGGTCTGTCCGTGGACAGTCCTCTGCGGTTGCCGCTACGACCGGACCTTCTGTCTCAGGGTCCTTGCCTTCACCCGGACCTGACTCGGCTGTCTTTGACGGCGTGGCTGTTGAGACGGCCATGCTGAGGTCCCGGGGGTTTTCCAGCTCTGTGGTGCGTACCATGTTACGAGCTCGGAAACCGTCTTCCGCGAGGATATACCATCGCGTGTGGCATACGTTCTTCCAGTGGTGTCGACCGAGAGGTTATGCACCGCGGGAGTTTCGTCTGTCTCGGATTCTCGCCTTCCTGCAAGCGGGACTAGATCATGGGCTTCGCCTTGCTTCTTTGAAGGTACAGGTTTCGGCCCTATCTGTCTGGTTTCACCGTAGGATTGCTACAATCCCGGATGTGCGCACCTTTATGCAGGGTGTTCTCCGCATTCAGCCGCCCTTTGTTCCACCTGTGGCGCCTTGGGATTTGGCTGTGGTCCTGAGGGCTCTCCAAGGACCGCCGTTTGAACCACTGGGCTCAGTGGATCTTAAATGGCTAACAGCTAAGACTGTTTTCCTTCTGGCCATTGCTTCGGCCAGACGTGTTTCTGAGTTAGGGGCTCTTTCTTGTAGACCCCCTTTCTTGGTTTTTTATGGGAACAGGGCAGTGCTCCGCACTCGGCCCGAGTTTCTTCCCAAAGTTGTTTCCCAGTTTCATGTTAACGAGGAAATAGTTGTTCCGGCCTTTAACTCACCGGGTCTTTCCGTGGGTGAGGCCTCTTTGGATGTTGTGCGGGCCTTAAGGACTTGTGTTGACCGCACTTCTTCGTTTAGGAAGTCGGACGCTTTGTTTGTCCTCTATGGCTTCCGTAAAAAGGGTTGGCCTGCTTCAAAGCAAACTTTGGCAGCCTGGATCCGTATGGCTATTTCTGAAGCTTATCTTCATGAAGGCCTACCGGTCCCTCCTTCTCTGAAGGCTCATTCCACTAGGTCTGTGGGTCCTTCGTGGGCAGCTCGACGTGGTGCCTCGGCAGTTCAGATCTGCAAGGCTGCTACGTGGTCTTCTGTCCATACCTTCGTGAGGTATTACAGGTTTGACACCTTCGCCTCTCAGGATGCTTCCTTCGGGCAGCGGATTCTCCTTTCTGCACAGGAGCGTCCCCACCCTTAAAGGATACTGCTTTGGGACATCCCCAAGGTATCCTGTGGATACCCTATGGACCCTGAAGTAGAAAATATGAGATATGGTAAGAACTTACCCTTGTTATCTCTATTTCTACGAAGTCCATAGGGTTCCACAGGACTCCCGCCCTGTCGCACCTGTGCTGCAGATGGGCTTTGCTCTGGTCACCGGTTTTCCGTCTCCCTCTGGTGAGAATGTGATTCTTGTATGTGTCCAGATCTTTGTTCTCTCTCTTCCTTCTCCTCCTCCGGCCTATGGCTTGGTAACTAACTGAGGTGCCTTGGCCCGGGGGCGGGGTATAGGAGGGGGACCTAGTGCATCCTGGGAGGCTGAAAGCTTAACTCTTTGGTGCCCTGCGACTGACGTCACACCTATACCCAAGGTATCCTGTGGAACCCTATGGACTTCGTAGAAATAGAGATAACAAGGGTAAGTTCTTACCATATCTCATATTTTATCAGTGGCAGAGATAGTGACACAATTGGTGAGTTATGCTAGTCTCCTAGGAGATAGGCCATGGGGAAAAAACAAGAGCTGGCTCCTCACTGTAACACCCCTGCCTGTTTCTTCCTCATTTCACAATTAGCAGAGTATGGAGACACGAAACAAGTAAAGTAAAGAGAGATGCACTTTCTGGGTACATTGGACTCCATCTCTCTTCTGTCTTGGCGAAAATCATTTAAGTCTAGTTCCAAAAGTTCCCATTTTTCCTGTAGTAGAGAGGGGAATGGGGGGGACACAAATGATGGGATGTCTCAATATCCTAAGTAGGAGGCAGCAATATCCTCTTTGTAAAATTTAGAATACGTTTGATTTATGAAGTAATGACGCAAGTCCAGACTGAACTGGTACATCCACTACTAAATAAGCCATCTATTTTCCCATGCTGTCCATGAGGAAATCGACAGTAGTCCTACTTATACCCCTTGTAAGTAGCAGGGAGGGCATTTGAGTAAAGGAGCTCCTGGGTCTTGAATTGGTAGAACCACAGACCCCACATGAAATCTATGGAGTAAAACCCTGCTTCCTTGGAATTTATAATGAGAGAGCACTAGATTCTGGTTCATGTGAAACCCACTAATAGCCTTTGGCTGTACACAAGGCTATTTTGTTTTAATGGAAAATCAGTTAAGGAGTATAGCTTATATAAAAATTATCTTTCCAGTAAAAAAAAAAAAATGAACAAAGGGGCTTATAAGAGAAATAGATGAGTATCACTGTTGTCCAGATGATGTGGATATATATAGAGTGCCACCTTAATGACGACTCAGATAAGTCACCACAGTGGCATTGTCTGCCTTGGACCTTGACTGCTTGGTTTTTGAGTATCATCATTACTAAAAGCTAAGTATATGGAAATGTATTCTACAACATTTAATGGTAAAATAGACACCTACCAACACTACGCATTCTGGGCATAGTGATGATAAACTCTTCCCCATCCTAGGAAGCTGGCATCCATAGTGACTACCTGCCACGCCAGAACAAAGAACTTTCCTACCATCAGAGAAACTTGTTCCGTGACCAGAGAAGGTCATTAAATTTGACTGCATGTGCCTTCATAGTCAAAAATATATTCTCCAGTATCCTAATATTCTAACACCGGGTTGGCCATACGTAGAATATATTTCTGTAGAGGGCAAATATTGTCGAACAGAGGACAGCCCCTGACAGACCATGAGAGGTCTACAACAATTTGCCTGTTTTCAGATCCAGCCATGCAACTTCAGGAAATGGATAGTGAGCTGGAAATGCTGAACCACTAACCCATTAATTCTGGTCCTTTACAAAGATGTCCATGAGATAATAGTCATTACTCCTTGCGTCTATAGAGGCCATGACCACACAACCAGCCTAAATAAGTGAAAATAAGTAGCCCATACCATTTGTAAAAAAATATTTTTTAACATAATACTTACAATACTAAACAGTGTGCCGCAAATCCAGAAGTTTTATGTGTGGGAAGCTGCAGTGCTGGTGCGTCTGCAACCTGACATTGGTGCAATGGTGCCTCCACCTGTGATTACAGTAGGTGGCCTGGTACTGCCTGTTCAATAAGATGCTGTTGCACCAAGATGTTGCAGAGGGAGGAGGAGTGTGTGTGGAAAATCAGTCCTGGACTGTTTCATACCACTTGCGGGTCCTGTAGTAAGGTGGCTGGTTTCTGGGGAGGACCAGCCATACCTGGTCAATTGTTAATTTTGTCACTGGCCACTAGGCAGCCGAAGCCAACCTCAGTGACCATAACTATCTAGACCAGGACAGATAAGAAGATGTAAGGTTCTTAAAACACTCCAAGCAAGCGACCCCTCAACCAGCGGCCCACCCTGTGAAGACTATGGACTGCAGTATCTTACGTAAACACCTGGGTGGGTTTTTCTCTAATTGTTCTACAGACCTAATTTGAGAGCTTGCTTCAGGGAACTAAACCGTACAAAATGTGAATGGGGAGGTTAGGAGTCATATTATGTATGATGAATATGACTATTTTCATATTATTTTTTTTTTAGTTATTTTATCCCTTTTGCACATAAAATGTGTAACTACTCCACCTTTATTCTGATTTGTAAATAGACCCCAACTCTGTGAAACTGGACAAGTATGCAATCCATGCCATCACTGGGATTTTAAAACAATGGTTACGTGAACTTCCCGAGCCTCTAATGACATTTGCACAATACAGCGAGTTCCTGAAAGCTGTGGGTAAGCAGTGGATTTATGTGATTTACCTATTCAATATATTAAAAATATTTTTTGACGTATACATTAATTACAAAAATCGTTAGAAAAAAAACACTTTAAAATGAACATATTTGCTGTATTGTGCCTGTGGTTCTCACATAAGGAGTACACAATGAGAGCATCACCGTACATCAAGTAGAGTAAGTAGAACTTCCCCGTGCACAGTAATAATCATTTTACTGTCCTACATTTAAGCAAACTTCTCAAGAAAACATGGCAAAATTGTTTTACCCCTTTTCTAAAAGTTTTCTGGAACATCATGTTTATACGAAAGCTTAAACTCTTTGTTGCTTTCTTCAGAGTTGCCTGGGAAGCAGGAACAGCTTTGCACCATTTACAAAGTTCTTGGACAACTCCCACAGGCTAACTATAACAGCTTGGAAAGACTGATCTTCCACCTTGTCAAGTAAGCATGATATATGTTGTATATCCTATTGCATGAGTTTCTTTTCTACTTATGTCTACATTTCCAGTCAGTTGTGTGCCTCCTTTCTGACATTTTATCTGTTATACAGCAGTGTTCTTCTGAATCTTAAATTAATATTGTAATTAATTAATCAATCATCTTTGCAGATTTAAAATATATTTGTGCAGCGTGCTGTGGAACACAGTTTGGGAAACACTGTTTTATGCAATTAAGTGTTAAAATGTCAGATTCACAGAGGAATAAACTATAGGTCTGTCAGTTCCTCCTTAAGTCGTTACCAAACAAATGCGGTATCCCCTTTTTGGTTTTGCAGTTGAAAGTCATCTTACTGCAAAGGATGCAAGAAACCATTGAAATGCTGCAAGGAGTTTGTAAACACCATTTGGTCAAATAAGTCACTGCGTTTCCAAACAGATTGGCTGGCTGATTTCTCTTTCCTCCTTGGGGGACACAGGGATCACGCTGGGTATAGATGGTGAGCTAGAGTCTGGGCACCAAACAGTTAATTTCTTTTTACCAGCAGCGCAGGCTCCCTTTCCCTTATACCACGCCTCCAGCACTAGAGAACCAGTTTCCGTTTGGTGCCCAAGGAGTGGGTATGGTTTTTAACACTTTACTTTTTTACTTTTTATTTTCAAAGCAAGCAGTGAATCAGTGACTGACAGACACCCTCACTGTCGCTCCAACAATCCCCAGTGCCGGTGGCTGGAGTACTAGCGAATGGGTCAGTGTCCCCGGCCCGGCTCCAGCACACATAGTGGGAGCCGCAGCTAGACATGTCGGAGACAGGTAAGGCGGTACTGACAGTGGGGGGCCAGGTAGTCTCCACACCACCACCAGTGCAGATGCTGGCAATGGGCATCACTAATCGCTGGTGGCCATGTCCCCGGAAGTTCAGTCAGACGGCGGAGGATAGCTTTCCTTATTGACTATTCCCCCAACCCTTTGCGGGTCCCCTCATGCAGGATACCCACCACAGTAGATTCTTCTCCTCTCTCCCTCCCTTCCTACGCCGCTGGGCGGCCATTTTAACACATTGCTGCCTCACCTATACGGAGACACCAGGGCTCCTGCCTCCCTGTATATACCTCACTCCAGCAGTCAGGTTATATTTAAGCTCGGTCCTCCCCTGTTGGGGCTTGGTTGTTGAGCAGCAACTGCCCATTATTTTATGCATTGAATGTGCATGTTTGCTGTTAGCATAACACTTTCCCATTCCCTTCTGTCACTCTCTTGTTTCTTTTATGTTTCTTTATAGGGATTTTCTATACTAAAATTTTAGCTCTTTTTCATTTTATTTTCTGTGGAAAATTAGTTAGTGGAATAACAGGTCTGTAGCACGGTGAACACCTAATTGTTTATATTGTGTCCACTGTGCCATTACTACTGACCCAATAGCACCGCTTATTTGTTTATCTGTGGTACAGTATCGTTCAGTTCTCTATCCCTTGATATTGACACAACTGTTTACCTCTAAACTTTTGTGTGAGGACACCCCTGGAATACACTATCATGTCCTCCAAGGGTCACTCAGCTAAAGCGCCCAGGGAGAGGGGTGCTGCGCAATTGCAGAACATGTTCTGTGGCTCTCTTCCCTCAGGTCCTGGACCATGACTGTTTATTTGTCCGGTGTTTCTCTGGTTCGCAGCCTGAAGTCCCAGCAGCCATGACTTCCTCTCAGGGGCAGGCATGAGCTACCACACTTTTACAGGTGATGTTGCAGCTAGTAAATCAGCTTGCAACCCCTAGGCCTACACTCCCTGCTAGTCTCGCTAGAGGTGTGGGTCAAGTTGCCAATATTCTACCCGCAGATACAGAACCAACGTGGGTTCAAACTCTTTCTCACTCAGTTCAGAGTCTGATGCAGGTGTCTTGCTCTTTCCAACAGATGCTAGACAAGGACCTCCCATCCAAGCTCCAAAAGAAAGGTGCTGAGTTTCCTTCCGCTGTTCAGTCAAAGGACCTCCTGGCGGAGGTGCTCACCTCCGGTGGATGCACATGTGGCAAGGTTGGATAGATCCTCTATCCTTCCTATCCCTAACACAGCCTTCCTCAAGGATACTACAGATAGGAAGCTGGAAAATTTTCTTAAAGCCATCTTCACTAATGCAGGGGCGATTGTCCGTCCTGCCCTTGCATCTGCCTCTGTTACCAAGTCCCTGGGACGCTGGGTAGATTCTTTGGAGGGTAGTCTTTCGGTCAGGGGTTCACAAAACAAAGTGATTTTCTCTGGTCGATCATGTCAGAGAAGCCAGTACTTATCTTGGTGAGGCTGCCATTGACTCGTACTTGCTTCTAAGTTATCTGCATCACCTGTCGCTTCTAGAATAGCTCTCTGGTTCCATAATTGGTGAGCTAATGCAAATTCCAAAAAGGCTCTCAAAGCTTCTTCCTTCTTGGGTGAGGTTCTATTTGGGCCAGTGCTCGGCAAGATTGTGACTATGGTAGCGGCTTCAAAATCCACTTTTCTTCCATCTGTGGCACCTAGATCATGAACTTCAAATTTTTGTTCCTTTCGCTCACAAGATAAGGCCAAGTGTCAGTCCTTAGCCAGATCTCACGGATCTTCCTCAAAGACCTCTAAGTCCAGAGGTAAGCAGGCCTGGTTCTATCGCTGTCCAGCTCCCAAGCCAGCAGTTAAGCCTGCTGCATGACGGGGCGGACCTCCACCTGGGATTACCCAGTGTGGGAAGGCCATCTTTTGCTTTTCTCCAATTCCTGAATGACATTGAACGTCTGGGTAAGAGGGACAGTGTCCTAGGGTTACGCCCTAAACTTCAAGGAACGTCTCAAAGTTCCAATTTTTCTCCACAAGTCTAACAATGTATCCTTAAAAGGCAGAAGCACTACAGAGCTCCATCAGTTATCTTCTGGTCTCCCGAGATAATACACCTGTTCCCCCATCTCGGAGAAGTGACGGATTGTATGCGAACCTGTTTCTGGTCCAGAAACTGGACGGATCATTCCGCCCAATTCTCAACCTGAAATTACTGAACAGGTATCCTCATGTTTCCAGGTTTCGCATGGATGTTTCCAGGTTTCGCATGGATGTTTCCAGGTTTCGCATAAATTTGAAGGGGATTTCATGGCGTCTTTGGACATCCAGAATGTCTACTTACAAATTCCCATTAAGGAATGTCATCCGCGCTTTCTCAGGTTTGCAGTAAGGGTGGAACATTTCCAATTTCGGGCTTTGCCTTTTGGTCTTTTAACAGCTCCTCATGTGTTCATGAAGAATATGGCAATCATGACAGTGTCTCTCAGATGCAGGGGGGTCAGAATACTCCCTAATCTGGATGTTCTGTTTATTCCAGCCCAATCCCCAGAGGTACTTCAGTCCCATCTTCATCTCATGTCGTCCGTATACATTCCGAGAGTCCAAAATTGGGAGGTGGATTTTCTCAGCCGCTATGACATTCACGCAGGCGAGTGGGCCCTCATACTCGAGGTGTTTCAGTCACTGGTACGTTGCTGGGGCCGCCCCCAGACATCGACATGATGGCCTCCTGTCACAATAACAAGCTGCCGAAGTACTGCTCATGGTCCAGAGATCCGGGAGCTCTTCTGGTGGATGCTTTCAAGGTTAGTTAGTCGTTTCCTCTCATTTACCTCTCTTCTCCAATTTCCATGATTCCGTGGGTTCTTCGCAAATTGAAGTTGGAAGGGAACAATGATTCTCATCGCTCTGGATTGGCCGCGCAGGGCTTGATATGCCGACTTCCTCGGTCTGTCCAACAGTCCATGGCGCCTCCCTCACCGATCCAATCACCTGTCTCAGGGTCTGTGCTTCCATCCAGATTTGACCAGTCTTGCTATGACGGGTTGGCCCAATCCTAAAGGCTAAGGGTTTCTCATCCGCAGTCATTAAAAACTTTGCTTAACGCCAGAAACCACCTTCGGCTCGCATCTATTATAGAGTCTGGAAGACTTACTTTGCCTGGTGTTTGGCTTGGGTATTTAATCCCCACTCTTTCCACCTGTCCTCCTTACAAGCTAGATTCATTTTGAGCCTTCGTCTTTCATCAATCAAAGTACAGGTATCGGCCCTGTTGGGGTTTTCAATGTACAGTAAGGTGACCTTGTTCCCAGATGTGCAAACTTTTATCCAGATTGTGCTAGATCTCCAGCCTCCATTTGTTCAGTCTGTGGCTCCGTGGAACTTTTCCTTTTTGTGCTCTGGGCCCTCCAGGACCCTCCTTTTGAGCCCTTTCATATAGTTTATCTACGTTGGAAGTGGAAGACAGATTTTCTTCTAGCCATTGCATCAGCCCCTTGAGTTTCTGACTTGAGTGCTTTGTCTTGTCACTTCCCCTTCCTGACTTTCCATCATGACTGGGCGGTCCTTCGCACAAGCCTTTGTTATCTTCCAAAGGTCGTTTCTTGGTTTCAAATAAACCAAGAAATTATGGTTCCTGTTTTTTTCCTATGGGGTCCTTCTGCAGAGCTGGCCTCATTAGATGAGCCTCTTCTCACCTCTGTTGTGTGCGAGTTGTGCATGTACCGGTCTTCCTTCTCCTTTATTCTTTCTCCATTCCTTGGGCTTGTTAACTTAACTGGTCCTCTAGTGCTAGAGGAGGGGTTTAGAGGAGAAGGGAGCCTGTGTTGCTGGGAAAAATAAATTAAATGTTTAGTGCCCAGACTTCAGCACACCACCTACACCCTTTGTCCCCCATTGAGTCCTAAAAAAGGATTTTACAGGTAAGGAAAAAAATCCTGTTTTTTGCAGAGATTGAGCAGATGGAGTCCAGCATATCTACTAAGGAAGCTCTTAGAGGCATATAATTGGGAAGTATCAGGCAAGCTCCGATCTGCTACCTGGTGTTTGCCTTGTAAGGAAGAATTTGATGACCGCAGATCCAAACATAGGGCCTGATTCAGAGCCACTCGTAAGCGGCAGCTCGTTTGCTCCGAGCGATGTTTGCCCAACTGCGCATGCGTACGGATCGTTATACGCATGCGCAAACCAGTCAGTGCGGCCAAAATTCAAGTGCTCGCAAAATAGCGATTGCCTGCTAATTTGAGTGACAGGATGAGGCGTATGTGGGTGGTAACAGGGGAAGGTGCTTGAAAACGGGGAGTGGAGATCCGATCGCAGGCGCGCTTAAAGGTCAAAACGGGCGTTTTATGGGTGTGCATATTTAAAACAGCAGCGTCATTGACCACGTCACTGGGTTATTTTAGAGCCAGAACTGCTCGCAAAATTGTGGTAGCAAAAACCAACCACAAGAATAGCGAGCAGCTCATACACTGGTAATCTAATAAATAGCGGACATGACGTAGGATGCGAGCGGCCAGGGGGCGTAGTTTCCCAAAAAACGTCTGCAAGTTTTGTTCGCTCGTTCAGACCTAGAGGCGTGAACAGACCGCAAACAGCGAACGGTTGATTTGAATAGCCACCCCTATTTTCTGGACGAGCGAGCGCAAATAGCGTCCGGCTCTGAATCAGGCCCATAATTCACACAGGAGTCTAGTGTGAATGTATTGCAAGATGCTTCCCACTCTGAGGCCTCCATCATGTTAGTTTATAGACACGACACAGAGGCCCTGATTCAGAGCCGGACGCTCTGACAGAGCGCTCGCTCTGAATCAGGGCCGGTCTTTTTTTTTTTTTTTTTTTTTTAGAACTGCCTCCTGGCCGCTCGCATAGCTGTGGGCGACCATCGGGCTTGCGACGAGACCCTTGTGGTAGGGTCTCGTGGCCGCAAGCCCCAGAGAGCTTTCGGCTGAAACGGAGCCGAAAGCTCTCCCACTGACATCACTTGTGATGTCAGTGGGGCCGCCCCCGTCTGGGCAGCCACCCCCCCGGCCCGCCCACCAAAGGGGGCGTGCTGTCACTCAACATCAACAGCACACCCCCTTTGGTACGAGACCCGGAGCGACTGATTGCCCGTCGCTATCAGGGTCTCGCGCATGCGCACGGCGGAGCCGGCTCCGTCGTGCACATGCGCTCTGGGCCACCATCGACCCCGGTTGCGAGCGCTCAGCGCTTGCAACCAGGTCTGAATCAGGCCCAGACTCCACAAACATCTGCTCCATCTCTGCTTGAAGTGACTGACTTTGCTCACTTGTATTTATAAACTTCAGTAACACTGCAATGTTTTTTGCAGACCAGCACTTACTCCAAGCAGACATTTGAACTCTTTCTCGCATTTCTAGAAGTGAGATACAAATACATTTACCGTATTTGTTTGGGAATGATTTAAATATCAGATATGGCATATTCCTTTGGAACCTTGTGAATGTAATATTTATGGACTTAATTATATAATTGATATCAAGCAGCCATCCATCCAATTTTCAGGTTTCATGCTAATCTATTTTTAACAGAATGGATTGAGACATTTTATGTATTTATTTATCTACATATGCATGTCCAAGTACCTTTTTTTTTTTTATTTGCATTTTCTATTCTTTTAATCTCTAAATGATTAAATTGGAGGCATAGGCTACACATGTACAGATGTGACCTCATACAATATTGTTGGAGTTGTGCCAAACAGCCCTTCTCAGCGCGCCAGGTACCATGTGTCTTGGCCTGTGCCGAGTGTTTTTTTTTTTCTTAATTTTTCGCCCGAAATTGCGTCTTAATCACAAACGGATGCACTGATTAATTTGATGCTTGTATATCTGTGTGCGACTGAGTCTGAATCTGTATACGAAGTGCTACGATGCAGTGGCCCCAGCTTTTTTTCACGCCAAGTTCCATCATGCTTTGTATATAGACTCAGATGCACACAAATATACAAGGGGCACATATCGAATTAATCAGTGCTGTCTCATGAAGCAACATGTCTCATCCGTTTGCGACTAGGACATTTTCAGGCGAAAAAGACACAGTGCAAGCAGAGTCGCTCCAGGGGTCTCACACCACATGGCGTATTGAGGCTAGGTGAATGAAGGCACATCTCTACTTTTGTGCACTTTTTTATATTTTTTCTTGTACCTTTATTTGCAGAGTTGCGCTCTTGGAAGATGTGAATCGCATGTCTCCTAATTCTTTGGCTATAGTGTTTGCACCCTGCATACTTCGGTGCCCGGATAATTATGACCCCTTAACCAGCATGAAGGAGCTTTCCAAAGCCACTGTGTAAGTGAGAGTCGCATGTCAAATCTCGTGAGAGAGAAGATCTCTGATTTAATTTGCTAAAAGAAGCTTCAGTATAGCTTGTGAGAAGGGGATATCCACTCCAAACTATTCACTAACAATTCTTTTCTCCATTACTCACAGATGTGTGGAGATGCTAATTAAGGAACAGCTTAGACAATATAAAATCAAAATGCAGGAGATTGGCCTTTTGGAAGCAGCAGAGACCCATGCAGTGTGCAGGTTATCACTTCTTAGACAGAATACAGTAAGTGACAAATCCTTGCAAGTAATATTGTTCAAATTTGCTTAGACGTGATGAGCTGTGTAATTTTTGACCAGTTTAATGCAAATTCATTGAGCAATAAACTCCTATTTCCTCGTGTTACTTTTCCTTTCGCCCATATGTTGTAGATTGTGTAAATAGTTAGTGGTCCTAGATACATATAGGCTGATGTTGATATGCTTTGCTTGGTCTGAGCTAGTAAGAGCTTACTGACCATGTAGACCTATTGTAAGATCACAAGGGACCAGATTCATAGATAGTTTATTGGCGGACCACAATCTGCGACCTTATGTAATTGCTGCTAGTCCTTCCCCCGTGTACATCTGTGTGTATGAATGCGCAAGAACTGAGATGCCCACTTTCAGCGTCCATACACTGTGTAATACCACCTGCTGCATCTTTAGATGCAACCATCCAGCCCTAAGGCAGGTGCAGATTTGTAACCAGAGTATGGCCTTCAAAGTGAGCTACAGAGCATCTGAGTGCGCAAATACTTCAGCGACATAAGTATATGCAGAGACTGCCTTCAATGACTAATATATTGTGAAAAATCCTTCCACCCTGTTCATCTTGCTGTTTATGAATTAAACTTCTGCTATTAACCTACTCTGAATTACTTTGTTTCCATGTGTTATTAGACTGGCTAGTCTTGTGTTTTATCTGGTATACTGCCTCAGATTCCGGGGGGAGGTTTACATAAATAGAATAATGTCTAAGGTGGGGTTTTCCTCTTTCATTGAAGGCTTCTCTGTAATGTAAGTGAAGTTATCTCTTCCCTATGTATTTTTTTTATTTATTTGCTGATGTTTGCTACACCTTAAAGTAGACTTGGCCTTTCAGCTGTTTTCAGAGGTCGACGGTGTTGGGGCCTGGGTTAGCCCAGATGTTCCCAAATGTGGTCCTCAAGGCACCCTAACAGTCCAGGTTTTCCATGCTTGACCACAGGTGTTTTAAATAGTACCTCAGTCAATTTAATTTAACCACTTGTGCTCAACCATGGATATCTCTAAAACCTGAACTGGGGTAGCCTTGGGGACAGTGTATGGCAACCTCTGGGTTAGCCTATCTCTGCCTATAACAGAGGAAGCAAGTATTCTAATTCAGACTACGGTTGCCATCAAAATCTGCCAAGATTTACTGAGATTTGTAGTTCCAAGACAAACCCCAGCATATCTTGGCCTATTTGCACTTTAGAGTAAGAGCCAGATATAAGTTTTTTGTGTATGGGGCTTTGTGTTGTGGTTGTTAGCTGTCTTTTTATTTAATCAGCCTTGTACTGCTATGCTGCTCGTTTAGCAAATGTTAAATTATATTTCTCATTCATGCATTTTAGTGGACACCTGTTAACACTAGGGTGTAGAAGGTTCTGATCAGGATCTGGCACTCATTCTTATACACCTTATTTGTATTCACGCTCTTCCTCCCTTTCTACTACTGCATGGTGCAATAGCACCTCAGTTGTTTCAGAGTGTCTTGCAGGACAGGTGCTCTTTAACTTGGCTGCAACAGCTTTTGTTTTTTTTTTCGTTCAAGTGCAGTTCATACATGCTGGCCACACATAGAAGCGGGCATAAGGTGTCATGGTTTTTGGTACCTCCTCCTGCTGCCATCCCACTCCCATTGTGGGACATCCTTGTGAGGCAAGGGTCTGGAGGGAGTACAATTTTTTTTTTTTTTTTTGTAGTAGGCTCGCAAAAGGCACCATTAAGCAGATAAAGGAGGGCTATTGAAGGCAGTTTCTGATGGAAAAGACCCTGTGGGGGCGGAGCAAACCTTTGCATGTGGAGGGCTCAATTTGTGAGGCTGAGCCATAAAGCTGCATGACAGTCCCAGCATTTACCGGTTCTTATTGAAGGTTGTACATTTTCTCCTTTTGAGCACATGGAATCTTCTTATGTGGATTCTGTTAGGTCTGACCTTTGCGATAGATACTCAATGTGGAGTTGAGGAATGTGCAGCCTGGTTGACGGGTCAGCCCTTTTCCTCCTTGTTTGGTTAATTTTCCCGCTAGCTGGTTCAGGACCTAGGGCCACCTTATTGAAATTCATCTTTACTAAGCTGTTGTTTTTCCTAGCCCCTTGTGAGGGCCAAACATTGGTTGGCCACAGACTGGCCTGACATGTCCTGTATTGCTGGCTCCATCCCACGGTTGCCTTCTGCTCACTTTCACTTTATTTTTTATTACTTTTGTTCCTTTTTTTTCTTAGTGCTGTTCTTTTTATTTGTGTTTCTATAATATAATCTATCCACTGCTCTGGTTACCTTTACCATTTCTTCTCTAAATATATCATCTTGCCACACTAAATGTATCATACATAGCAATAATTAGAACTATGAAGCTGGTAGGAGCAAATTTGTTATATAATATGTATTTTTTATTAGCTTGTACCTTAGGACAAGTGCTGCAGAATGACTGACACTGCATGTGCTAATATGAAGTTTTCTTCCCCCAGTCACGTCCTTCCCCACACTCCCACAGCTACTGCAGGGAAGGTGTGTTGTGGGTGTGGATTGACAGATCTAAACTATTTAGATCTGTCAAAATAATGATACCACATGTTAGACAGGTAATAAGTCGACAGTGTCAAAAGGTCGACAGTTAAATGGTCGACATGGACTAAGGTTGACAGGGTTAAAAGGTGGACACACAAATGGTTGACACATTTTTTATTTTTTTTTATTTTAACCCTAACTAACCCTTAGTGCCTAATTTACTGTAACTGTTCCCTTCTGCAGCCTAAGCCTCCACCAATTGCCTAGCCCTCATTCTAACCCTAAAAATCATGAGAAAACATGAATTGCATGTATCGACCTTTTGATCATGTCGATCATTTGCATGTCAAACATCTGGTGTCGACCTATTGACTATCTAGACACTGTAGATCTTTCATCCCTGTTCCGTGTGTTGTAGACTCACCAGACTGTCCTTTGCTCAAAGCAGCAGCCAGGCAGACGGTCGTTGAATCCATCCACCCAGGGCCGCCAGGGGGGGGGGGGGGGGGCATGGCCAAATCTCCTCAGAAATTGATAAAAGAAAAAATACTGCACTTCCCCCACCCCCATAATCTGGCTATGGTTGTAAGTGCGGGAGGAGTGTGAATACTAACAAGTTGTATTACAATGAGCGCCTCCTATTAAACACATTTTTAAATGTTTTTTGTTTCATCAACATAATATACCAGTATCTAACATCAAGGTACTGATATAGAATAGAAAGAAAAGTTTAAGTGGGAGTTTATCATGGGTAGTGGTCAATGACCAAAAGATACACTACATACATTTCTGTCAGGTCTGCCAAACTTACCCTAAATGCACTGCTTTGGGGGCTCCCGGAGCAACTTTATATGCTGCTGATTGATTGTGGGGGTTTTTGAAAGCACAAGAAAGGGATCCTATTCATAGTGCCACCGCTCAC
Organism: Taudactylus pleione; assembly: GCA_031769625.1. NCBI lineage: Eukaryota > Metazoa > Chordata > Amphibia > Anura > Myobatrachidae > Taudactylus > Taudactylus pleione. The sequence goes on along the minus strand of JAUIMM010000213.1, from coordinate 14,985,586 downwards.
AACCTAGACACATCCTTGCTGCAGATCTTCTGGGGAAGAAGTCACTCTGTAAACACCTTCAACTTGTATTCTGCTGTATAAAAAAGGATTACGACCTTCATACGTTTTTAATAAGTTGTAACTTGTGTCCAAACCTGAGACTTGTTGTATATCCCTTTTTCCCTACAACAGGCATGGTCTGGCCATTTAGGATTTATCTCCCCTATTGATGTGCTTCTGGTAGGTATGATTCCCTTCACGCCTGTGCTGTGCATGCCTAAAATTGCTTGAATCACAGGATGCATCATAGCAGAGGCTATTATTTAATGGACAGGAGTCGCCCGGAAAACTGCACTGCCAAAACAAATTTCCGAAAATTTCTTAAACTGTGTGCTACCACTCAAGTCATGGACCTCCAGGTCTTCTCCTCCTTGATCTTCTCTTGCAAAAATATTTTATAATGCAAATTAATTAGTAATGCTATTTACTATTACTTTGTACAAGTACTAAATGTCTTGTTATGTGTTAGAGTAATTAAAGTAATACCCTAAGAATTAATTAAAATATTATTCCTTCATAAGTGAACCATGGGTGCCAAGGCTTGGTGCCAGATATAATCTTAGACTTAATGCCATAAAATAATCTGTGGCTTCCTGATCTGTCTAATTAGGTCTTGTCCATTAAAATGGTAGCTCTGCCGGTTTCACCATAATGTGCCAAAACTTGTGTTTTCCTCAATTCAGTTCAGTTTTGCTTGTGAAATGAATTAACCTCTTAGGTGACAATTATCTGACTAATTGTACCAATATGAACATGGTAGGAAGAATTCTAGAGAATGCAAGATGTGCATGATAATTACTCAAAAGACATTACAAGAGTTGAGGAAAACTAGGCTCATGTTCTTAACGTTAATAGGTGTATGTTTTCTTAATAATTTTAAATAATTGAGTGTTTGTTTCTCGTTAACGTGTTTTATTACATCTATTGCTTTCCAGAGTAAGAGCCCATCACCTAGTGGCAACTGCTTACCTGATTTGGATGTAGTGCAGGAAGAACAGTTAAGAGACAGCGAGGCTGCCCGTGAGTCAGAGCTTCTGATTGAGAGAATACGTACTATCAAAGATGAGAAGTAAGTGCCAAATGTGACTTGAATAAATCACAGCTTAGCATCAGTTTTCATCTTCCTACTAGCAAGTTTGACTCATTGAAAATACTGTATGTTAGGGTGCATACAGCTTAAATGCCTTCTATGATAGCGATCCGTAAACTCTTTGGTAAACACATCCTCCATATGAACCTGCACTTAATAATGTTTTTCATTTGTCTGGCACTGGGTTATAAATAATGTTAAAATCTACCATATATAGCATTGATACCTGTGGTATTAGCCATTCGGTTTTGTATGAATGCACTTTGCATGCAGCCAGAATGCTGTCAGAGCATGCGCACCCCCCTTCCACTTTGCACATTTCCCCACATACATTTTTCACACATCCTATGCTGGCAGTGCAATACTCTTCAGGTAAATCACAAGTAGTGTCATTCCATGTACAGTGTTGCAGTGGTGCTTTAGGACTTGGCTCTTTTTTTTTCCCAGCGTATTGTGGCTTCACTGATGATAAAGAGCTATTGTGACAATTGTAACTAGGAATAGAAATAATAGCAAATTCACAATAATTATCACTGCTACTCGAATATATAAGCCAGTTGGTAAGTTCATAGTCAGTTAGGCATAAAGGTGAGTGTGATAACCAGCATCCAGCAAGTTTAACACTGAGGGACTATTTATCAAGCCCATTTTTCATAAAATTATTCAGTTTCTGTAAACTTTTATGTTTCCCCGCTATGTACTATACTAGCCTAATGCAGGAGATTTCAAAGAAACCTGCGGCCAAAGGCTCATTAGCGCTGTAGATTGTGGTGCCTATTATTATTTAAGGGTACTACGGTCTTACACCTATGTACAAAACTTCCGCAGGCAGTCCGCCAAAGGCACACACACATTCTATCTTTCTCTCCTGCACGCCGGGAAACCATCTTTTGCAGATCCCAGGGGCTCAGTTATGTGGCACTGGAAATAATGCTTTAACAAAAAAAAAAACCTTGTATACCTCATTGTTTTTGTCATTCTATTAATTTACTGGTGATCTAGCTACCTAACTTTGGATGGTTTTGTGTAAGCAGTCTGTTAATATTATACTGTCTGTGTGTGCATGTCTGGGTCAGCTGTATTACAAGGGGGTTGTGTTTATTGATTAGTTTTTCACAGTATATTGCTGTTGCTACTTTACACAGGTCAGCAAGTTGTTAGGATATTACTCTACGTCGCTGTGTCTTGCTGCAGCTACATGGTAATTTCCTTATGATGATAATTGTCCCTTGAAGTATTTGACTATATTTGTGATTTTATGACTTTTTTTTTTTTTTTTTTTGTCATATATAGCACACACAAAGCAGCAAATATATGTAGCTTGAGGGTTTTCCATTTATATATTTATATACGGCATACGATATTTCCAATTCTTGTTGGCTTTTTATCCACATCCTCCTTCCAAATGTTTGTTTGTCCCTTTCTTTAGTGGCCATTCCCTGTTGCCCGCTTAGCAAAGGCGACCACTCTTCCTAATGCGGCTTCTCTTAGTGACGCCACAGACAGAAAAATAGAGCTCTTTCTCAAATTTATTTTCACTACAGTCCGTCTTTTTCCTTGGCATGGGTGACTAAGCTTTAGAGAGGTGATCAGATTCCTAATGCTGGGCATACATTTCCAGATAAAATGTCTGTCAGACCGACAGACATTTTATCTGACAGCCTGCAGATATCACAGGCATACACTGTGAGATATCTCAGTGTATTGGCCCCGATATCTGTGCTCCTGCCCCCAGGGAGAAGACATTTCTCGGTTCCTTCCTTGTGAAGGAACAAGGGAAATGTCTGTCAGTCGGACACGGCTGGGCATACACTGCCCGATATTTAACTTGCAGAATATCGCATCGGACGGGCATGCTGGACTATCCGGTATGCCCGACCAATCGACATCTTGGCAATGGTTGGCCGCACGTACACTACAATTATCTGGGCAATCCGTTGATATCTGGTGGATTTGCCCTATAATTGTATAGTGTATGCCCAGCATTAGAGGATGGCCTTAGATCTAGTGTCACCAATCTGAATTATCTGTTGTGGAGAACATCAGTTATGCTGAGACTTGGGCGAAGCAGCCATTGACTCTAGCATCCTCGCTCTCTTGCTACGCACGTGTCAGACAGATACAGCTACCAAGAAGGCCGTGGAGTCCCTTCCTTTTAATGGTGAGGCTTTTTGGTCACGAATTGGACAAGATTGTTGCGACTGTGGCTACCTTTAATTCAGTCTTCCTCCCTTCTCTGAGGCCTAAGGTCAAGCCAGCCTCCTTTTGGTCCTTTCTCTTCCATGGGAGCGAAAAGCTTCATCCGTCCTTACAGGGCCACGGGTCCGGATCCTAAGGAGGTAAAACCAAGGTCGAGCAAACTTGGATAGCTCTCAGGCCAGCTCCCAAGCTATTGGATAAACACGCATGACAGCCAGGGCCCCCACCTGGTAGAGCTGCCGGTGGGGGGGGTGTCATCTTCTGTATTTCTGCGACATGCGGTTATAGAAAATTTTAGACTCTTGGATTTTAGGCATCGTGACAGTGGGGGGCTACGTTTTGGTCTTTCAGAAGCTTCCTCCAGGACGACTTAGTCAGGGCCAGATCACTTCAGAATTATGGTCCCTACTGGTCTCCAGGGGCATTGGCCCAGTTCCACTTTATCAAAGAGGAATGGTTATTACTCCATCCTAGGTCAGAAACCAGACTACTCCATCCGCCCCACCCTCAACCTGAAATCTCTCAATGTACATCTCGGGGTTCCAAGGTCCAAGATGGAATCTTCAGATCCATTGTCCTTCGATAGAACCGGGAGATTTTCTGGTGTCCCTGGATTTCAGGGATGCATACCTATATATCCCAATTTGGGAGGATCATGAGCACTTCCTAAGTTTTGCCATCCTGTAGGATTATTACTAATTTTGAGCTCTGCCCTTCGGCCTTTCAACGGCCCTCGAGTCGTTGCAAAGGTGATATCAATGATGATCGCAAAACTGCGGCTCCAGAGTGTACGGATTCTCCATTACATGGACAATCTCATCATAGCGGCTCAGTCCAGGGACTTCCTGCTATCTCATCTTCTGCTTACGATACAGGTACTTTAATCGCATGGTTGGATTCTGATTTTGCGCAAATCCAGCTTTGTACTGTCGAAGCAGATACTTCACATGGGAGTCCTGTTGGACTCCCATACCCAATGTGTTTTCCTTCCAAAGGACAAGCTTGGCTCTTTACAGGTTTTGGTTCAATCTCTCTTCTGTCTGCAACAGGTGTCTCCACCTACGCATTAGGATGCAAGGCAATGATATGTTGGAGATTGCGCAGTTACACTCCAGGACTTTTCAGACGTTAATCTTAAAGTGGGAACCGATCTCATGCTTGGATATGCTCCCTAATGATCACATTATCTCCATAGATGCTGCATTTTCTGCTGAGGTGGCTTCAAACTGCCCATCTGGCTGCCCTTTACTAAATTCATGTCCGGGTCTTGCTCACCATGGGATGTGAGTCTGAGCGGTTGGAGAGCTGTGGTTCTTCATGCAACCTTTAATTGCAGGTGGACAGATCAAAAATCTTGGCTATCCATCAATGTGCTCAAGCTGTGGGGAATCTACTGTGCTCTGTGCCAGCTTCGGCCTCTGATCCAGAGATGACCGGTCAAGGTCCAGTCAGACAGACAACGTCATGGCTGTCACTTCTATAAACCATCAATGTGGCACAAAAAGCCTGCGTGTCATGCGAGAGAAATTCACAGGATTCTGCGATGAGCGGAAAAGTTTCTCACAACTCTGACTGTGTATATCCCAGGAGTCGACATCTGGGAGACGGACTATTTCAGCCGGCAGGAGGTTTGTGCAGGGCAGTAATCTCTCCACCAGAGAGTCTTCCAGCTGTTGCCTCGTTGGGGACATCCAAGCATAGAAATGATGGCCTCTCAACTCAACCACAAATCAATCTCTGTATTGTGCTCGGACGAGAGATCCAGGGTCCTATCTGGTGGACACTTCGTTCGTCCCATGGAAGTTTCCGCTCCTATATCTTTTTCCTCCAGTTTCCTTGCTCCCACTGGATATTTGCAAACTGCTTCTGGAGGGAGGCTCGGCCATTCTAGTGGCTCTGGATTGGGCACACAGGGCGTGGTTTGCAGACCTCAAACAGATGTTCCCTTTGTGTCCTTTTACACTCAGGCCAAACCTAATCTCTCAGGATCTGTTCCTGCATCTGGATCTCCCTTGTCTCACTTTAACAGGGTGGCTGTTGAGACAGCCCTCCTGAAGCCGGTGTCTGCTACAGCTTACCACAGGGTGGGGATCACTTATTTTGCCTGGTGTGTATCACGGAAGTTTGATCCGGTGGTCAGGATTGGACTTGGGCCTGCATCTGTCTTCCCAAAGAGTACAGGTCTCAGACATCTGTGCATTTTCAGAGAAAAATCACGTTCGTCCATCACATTCAGCCTTCCTTTGTCCCCCCTGTCTCACCATCGGATCTGGTTCTGGTCAGTTGAACTGTTCAGTCTCACCCTTTTGAGCCTCTGGACTCTGTGGATCTCCAGTGCTTTACTTGGAAGACTGTGTTTCTACTAGACATCTCTTCTGCTCGGCAAGTGCCCCATCTTGTTGGTCATCCTGATTTTTCATCATGACAGTGCAGTACTGCTTACTCAGCTATGTTTTCTTTTGGAGGTGGTCTTTTGGTACCACAGTAACCAGTATCTTGAGTTTCTGTCTCTTCCTGTGGACACGTCACAGATTCTCACTGCTTCACTATTTACTTTTAAATGTGGTCTTAGGCTCTACGGATCTATGTCGACCGTACCAAGGATTTTTTCAGGTTTCTTGTTTGTCTTGTATGATGTCCACGAGAGGGGGGCCAGCTTTCAGGCAGATGCTGGCCCATTGGATTAAAGCTGTCATCTGTCAAGCCTACAATTTGGCACGTTTTCGTCTTCTGGCTTCTGTGGCAGTTCGCACGTCGCCTCTGTGTAGCAGCTTTGTAGGGCTGCTGCATGATCCTCAGTGCACACTTTTTTTTATAAAGTTCAAACAATTTGACACCTTCACCTCTAGAGACTCTAGTTTTGGGGCGAAGGGTCTTATGCACAGCACAGAAGCGTTCCCTCCCTTGAATGGACAACAGCTTGAGGATGTCCCAGTGTTTCCAGTGTCCCCCAAGGGTGAAGGAGAACATGTGAATTTGGTTCTTACCTGATTAATTATTTTCTCCAAATTCCCTGTTGACACTGGACGCCCACCCTTACGCTCCGGTTTGTTGCTAAGGTTATTGGCTGGGTAAGTCCTCAGACCTCTCCTTGTGTCTCTTGGTTTGTTTGGGTTTTCCTCCTCTTCTCCTTTATTAGAATTAACTGGCAGAGGGTAGTGTATAAGGGAGGACGACCATATGCTTCTGAACTTTAACTATTAGTGCCCCAGGTTCCTCCAGCACCACCTATACCCAGTGTTTCCAATGTCCCTCAGGGAATTTGGAGAAAATAATTTATCAGTTAAGAACCAAAAAAACAATTTTTGTGTCCCTATTAGTGCACTCAATATAAGAACCAATAGATTCTCAGTGTCTTTTTTAGCACCTTAGCTGAGACCATCTGTTATCCACCTGCTGCAGAATAAAAGAGGTATTGCCCACCTCACATAGAAGCTAGCATAAAATCACATAATTCTGCCCTGGAGTATAAAACCATTTAAAAAATATTTCTTCTTCAGAGTCCTTAGAGATCCACAGGGATACCATGGGGATATTCTGGTTGGAGAGATCCAGGCACCAAACAGTTAAAGCTTAAGCTCCCAGGATGCCTCGGGTCGTCCTCCATATATACCCCACCCCTAGCCACAGGCCTTCAGTTGTTCGTTTGTTGCGGCAGGATTAAGACGCACCTTTGTAACAGGGGAAGCTTGGGGTGGAGGTTTTTCTTTGAGTACTTCACATTCACTAATAATTTGTGAAGGCTGTCGCATAACATTGCATTTATTATCTTTATTGAACATGTCAAAAGATAAAGGGAAACAGGAGGGGGAGCCCCCTGTGCCGGTTTCATGTAAATCATGTATGGCCTGTTTGTCCCCTCAGGACTTAAAGGATGGTTTGTGTGTTGTCTGTTATAAAGAGTCACTTCACCAGTCCAGTTTACATGTCCCTGGACAAAAGCCATCTTGGGTATCCTCTTTGTCCCAAGTAATGAAGCTTGTGGATCGTATGGCTGCTCCCACAATGCCTCCTTGGATGGGGTGTCCACAGTATGCTATGTTTGCACCTCCTATGCATCCTTCTTGTAAGGATGTTTATGGCCATTCTAGTTAGAGTATGGCACCATCTAATGTTGAAAGCAGACCAGTAGTTACTAAGGCGCCTAAGCGCAAGTTAGCTTTTTATCAGTCTGCCCAACATATGGATTCAGACTGATCATCAGATGATGCACAGGGTGGGGGGGGATGGGGACAATGTTCGGGTAGACAATGGAAGATAGACAGGCAATAGGTCGACATGGTCATTAGGTCGACACTCATTTTGTTTTTTTAGCCTTAATCCTAACCCTAACCCTCCCCTTGGTGCCTAATTCTAACTGTCGGGTTAAGTGCCTAACCCTCCCTCCTGGTGCCTAACCATAACCTTCCCTTCTAGTGCCTAACCCTCCCTCCTGGTGCCTAACCCTAACCGTTGGGGTAAGTGCCTAAACCTCCGGTAAGTGACTAACCCTAACAAAAAAAAAAAACGTGTCGAAAATTTGCATGTTTACCATACGAGTGTCTACCCAATGACCATGTTGACCTTCAGTACCTGTCCACCTTGTTACTAGTCGACCTTTAGTGTATCGACCTTCAGACCCTGTCGACCTATTGCCTGTCTATCTTCCATTGTCTACCCAAACATTATCTATCTAAAAAATGTAGACCTAATGACCGGATACCGCTCAGGGGTGGATGACCATTTGTCCACAGTGGCTGTTCCTTCTTTGGTGAGGGTGGTTAAATCAATCCTAAATATTCAGGATGATGATCCAGCTCATCGTAAGAAGGCTCCAGTTAATCGCCACTGAAAGGTGGCCAAAACGGAGTTTCCTGTATCTGAACAGCTCACTGAGCTTATGGATGAGGCATGGGGTAACCCTGACAAATGGTTTTATGTGAATAAAAGAATAACATCGTTGTATCCTTTTCCAGCTTCTGAATTTACTAAGTGGGAGGTACCTCCTACTGTGGATGCTCATGTGACACATTTAATCAGGAATGCTACATTGCCTATTCCGTCAGCATCTTCTCTGAAGGATTCCACAGATAGAAAAATTGCAGCATGTCTTAAGGCAATATTTTCATCATCTGGAGCTGTTACTCGTCCAGCTATGGCTGGAGTCTGGCTAGCCAAAGCTGTTGAAGAATGGATGGGGGCATTGGAAGATTCTTTACCAGATGCTACCAGAGAACCGATGATGTCTATCTCCCACATACTGGAAGCGGATTCATATCTGGGAGGAGCTGCAGTAGATGCTGGAATTTTAGCTTCTAAGGTATCAGCATCTTCAAAAGTGACACAAAGGGCCCTTTGGTTAAGATCCTGGAAGGCTGATACAGGATCAAAGAAGGCGCTGGAAGTCTTACCTTTCTATGGAAAGGTACTTTTTGGAGCAGAGTTGGATAAAATAATAGCTTCTCTGGCAGCTTCAAAGTCAGCAGGTTTGCTATCTTTTCGGTCCTTCCGTCCTCATGGGAGAGCAACGGAACAGTCTTCCTCTAAGCAGACTAGTTTTCACAAAAACGGACAGGCAGACAGGGCGTTTAGCTTCTAAACCGGACGAGAAACCCTATGCCTGATGGGGCGGGCCTCCTCCTGGGGGATCCCAGGGTGGGAGGCCGGCTTCTTCAGTTTGCAGATTGGCGTCAAACAACAACAGATGCCTGGGCCTAAGAAGTGGTCTCTCAGGGGCAGCCCCTCACTTTCAGGAGGCATCCTCCCCATAAGTTTTTTTGCACTGATCCTCCATCAGATGCCGTCAAGGCCTTCGCCCTTCAGGAAGCCACCCTGCTACAGCACGGGTACTAGTCCCGGTTCCTGTGTCGCAACAGGGAAGGGGTTATTATTTCAATCTATTCCTGGTTCAGAAACCGAATTGGGCTCTCATCCTATACTAAATCTAAAAACCCTCAACAGGTTTATCCTTGTACCCAAGTTTCGTATGGAAACTCTCCGGTCAATTATTTTGTCAATGGAGCTGGGGGGATTACATGGTTTCCCTGGACATTCAGGATGCATATCTGCATGTTCATATTACACCATCTCACCAACAATTTTTACAGGTTTATTGTCCTTCAGCAACATTGCCAATTTCAGGCTCTACCCTTTGGCCCGGCTCCCCGGGTATTTACCAAAATAATGGCAGTCATGATGGCCTATCTCAGGAGTCAGAATACTGCCATATCTGGGCGACCTTTTGATATTGGTGCACACTCCAGTTGTTTTACAAAACCATCTTCAACTGACCATAGCCTGCCTAAAAAACCACGGGTGGATCATCAATTGGAAAAACATCATCGCTTTCTCCAGCACAGCAGATGGTACGTCTGGGAGCTCTTCTAGATTCTCAGGCACAAAAAGAGTTTCTGCCAGAGGACAAGATTGTGGCCCTATCATTGTGAGTACGCAAGTTGCTACACAAGCGAAGGGTATCCATTCTGTTAGCAATGTATGTCCTAGGATCAATGGCATCCACCTTGGACATGGTGGGGTATGCTTCGTTTCATTCCAGACCTCTACAAAAATTGATTCTCTCCAAGTGGAATGGATAGTATCATCTAATAAGGTCCCAGAGGATCATTCTCACTCCAGAATTTCATCACTCCCTCCTGTGGTGGCTGAGAAAGGATCGTCTGAACAAAGGGCGTCCATTCTGGATTCCAAAAGTGGGTGCTTCTCACCACAGACGCCAGTCTTCGCTGATGGGGGCAGAGACAGGTCATCACACCTTTCAGGAAAGATGGACAAATCAGGAAAGTCATCTGCCAATAAACATTCTGTAACTGCGAGCAGTATACAAAGCACTTTTCATGGCACAGGACCTGCTCCAGGGCAAGCCGGTTCAGATCCAGTCCAACAACACGACTACAGTGGCCTACCTCAATCAGGGACACACAAGAAGTTACGCAGCCATGAAAGAAAGTGACAAAGGTTCTGATTTGGGCAGAACATCATCTTCCGGCCATCTTGGCAATATTCATACCAGGAGTGCTCAATTGGGAAAGCAGACTTCTTAAATCGTCAGGACATACACACCGGAAAGTGGGCTTTCTATCCGGGAGTGTTTCAGCTCCTGGTAAACAAAGGGGTCTACCTGAAATAGATCTCATGATGTCACAACCACAAGGTACCCAAGTACGGGTTCAGACACCCATTAGTAACCTTTGTGGATGCACTGGAAGTAAGATGGGACTTCAAGCTGGCGTATCTCTTTCCTCCGATTTCCCTCCTCCCAAGAGTCCTCGGGAAATTCAAGCAGGAAGGCGAAACAGTAATACCGGTGGCTTCGGTTTGGCCCAGATGTCATTGGTTCATCAACATACAGAATCTTATCAATAGATGGTCCATATCCTCTTCCTCTATGGCAGGATCTGCTAATGCAGGGTCCCTGCCGGCATCCGGACTTACCTCGTCTGACTTTGACGCATGGCTCTTGGATCTTCCATCCTAAGAGAGAGACAGAGGTTTTTCCAGTTCTGTAATTCAAACAATGCTTCGAGCATGAATGCCTGCCTCTGCCCGCATCTATCACAGAGTTTGGCATTCTTTTGGTCAAATGTGTTCCCATAAGAAGTATGATCCTAAGGTGTTCAGAATTTCCATGGTATTGGCTTTTCTACAGGCTGGTTTAGACCGTGGTCTCAGCCTGGTCAGTTTGATTCCAGAGGAAGATTGCTTCATTACCAGATGTTAGAATTTTTTTCAAGGCGTTCTGCAAGCTCAGCCTCCTTTTGTCCACTGGTAGCACTGTGGGATTTGTCTTTGGTTCTTAAAGGGCTACAAGCTCCCCCATTTGAACCTCTGGACAAATGGTTGACAGCGAAGACACTTTTTCTCCTCGTTATCTTTTCTGCACACAGTCTCTCTCATTTGGCAGCGCTTTCTTGTCGCTCCCTATTTTTGATTTTTCACCAGGATAAAGCTGTTCTTCGTACAAGGGTTATCTTCCTAATGTGAATGAAGAAATTGTAGCTTTTCAGGCTCCAGATCTTTCTGTAGGTGAAGCCTCCCTGGGTGTAGTTTGTGCTCTCTGTATTTATATGAAGCGTGCAAAATCTATTAGAAAATCAGACGCTCTTTTTGTATTATATGGTTTTCACAAACGAGGATGGCCAGCTAATAAGCAGACTCTGGGGAGATGGCTATGCATGACTATCTCTCAGGTGTACACACAGGCTGATCTCCCTGTCCCAAGCACGGTGATGCACATTCTACTCTGTAGGGCCAACGTGGGCATTTAGTCGTGGTGCCTCTGCTGAACAATTGTGTAAGGCAGCCACATGCTCTTCTGTCCACACTTTTCTTAGGTTCTATGCCTTTGATACTTTTGCCTCTCAGGATGCTTCCTTTGGGCGACGAGTTCTCCTTTCTGCTCAGGAGCGTCCCCCACCCTAGGGGAACTGCTTTAGGACATCCCCATGGTATCCCGAGGGACCCTGAAGAAGAAAATTAAGAGTTCTGGTAGACTTACCTAGATGACTCCTTTCTTCGAGGTCCCAGGGCACCCACTCTGACGCACCTCGCTGCATTGGGTAATTTTTTTATTTCAGTCACTAATTCCCTCATCTTGTATAAGAATGTTTCTGGTGTATGATTGCTCTTCCTTCTATTCTTTCCTTCTCCTGCGTTGAGGCTTGTTAACAAAACTGAAGGCCTCTAGCTAGGGGTGGGGTATATATGGAGGAGGACCCGAGGCATCCTGGGAGCTGAAGCTTTAACTGTTTGGTGCCTGTATCTCTCCAACCATAATATCCCCATGGTATCCCTATGGACCTCGAAGAAAATTGGTTATCTAGGTAAGCCTACAATAACTAATTTTCTTTAATCATACATATCCCATAAACCAATAGAAAATAAATACGTAAAAAACCAACTTGTGTAATTGATAGTTATTCAATATTATACAACTAAGTTAAATTGTGACACTTTTATAATAGAGTGCTGCATATCGAGTTGCAACATTGTCCACAATCCTATATCCACATGTTGCTATTGTAGCATATATGATTATATTGTAATAATTAGTGTTTTACCTGTTAGTGCTGATTCAATTGCAAATGGTGTTAATAGCAAAATCAGATGCAAAGTCTAAAGCACTAGCTGAAGTATAAAGCCCTCAGCCTTAAGGCTATTTGATTGCATTAGCTGGGCAATAAAAAGTAATGATTACCTCCGGTGTATAGCTGTTGATTAGCGCGATATACAAACTCAGGTATTCTGTGTAAGATCTCTATAGGTATTTAGATGTCCTCACTTGCGAACCCTTTATCGGGGATCTGTGCACACATATATAGTCACGGCGTGCCTTCCCCGCAAGAGCTGCACTATGTCCTTAACTAGCAGGAGGTGGTGTATAGGGGAGGAAGAGCCTGTGCTTCTGAACTTTAACTATTAGTGCCCCAGATTCCTCCAGCACCACTTATACTCAGTGTTTCCAGTGTCCCTCAGGGAATTTGGAGAAAAGGATTTATCAGGTAAGAACCAAACTTAAATTTTTGTGGCCCTATTAGTGCACTCAATAATAAGTACTCTTCTTGTTTCCTTTTATTTCTGCAAAAAGTGCACTTTCAGTAAGTTGTGAAATAACTAAGGGTTATCCCTAATATAATATACAGAATGGGTGTGTATGAATCCTTGGCTCTTGCACTTGTGTAACTAATATACAGTAAAAACTGAAACAGGAAGACACCGGAATGATAAATATCTAAGTATTCATCAATTTACCATCAACCAATACAAAAAATAAAAAAATGTATAACAAATAGAGGCCAATGGTATTTTTCCATTGATGTAACATTCCACAGTAATAAATGAATCTAAAAGGCTAAGAAGTATAAACAGGTCACTGAGGGAGGAAAGAACTGAAAAAGGGATGGACATTAGTTGAATCTACTCCAGGAACTACTTTATTTCCAAATCCTTTTTCTAGTTTTCTAGGTTTCAATTTTCTATTTGGATATTTTATTTGTTCCCTGTATACATTTCCATGATGTGTGAATGAAGATAGCACCACTCATTTTTTTCTCCTTGTGTGGGGTGTTACTGGGGAGGGCCCTGTTGACAAAATTCTAAATATCCATGCAGTGGCGTCACTAGGGGGGTGCGGGGGGTGCGGCCCGCATCGGGTGTCACCCTTCAAGGGGGTGACACCTTACCTTACCAAGAGCAAGAAGAGCAGCACCGCACCGCACATCACACCCACGGCACCACCGCGCACCGCCGACCATGAGCTGCTGCTGGAGGCGGAGTCTGACACCTTCACTGTATAGCTGGCTGGTCCATCCTGCAGTGCCGCGTGCTTGTCCTCCTCTGCTCTGCCCGGCGCCGCACATTCTCTCACCGCGGCCGGCGTCCAGAGCCACACACAGGCACAGAGAATCTCTGTGCCTGTGTGTGGTTCTGGACGCCGGCCGCGATGACGTCATTTCGCACGCCGGCTCCGCTTGGAGTTATGGGAGCCGCTCAGCCTGATGGAGGAGGAGGGAACCCGGCCTGAGCGCGCTGTGTGTCATGAAGGACTGCGCACCGTACCCCACCCAGAAAGACCGAGTGCTGGCCTGCAGGTAATGAAGAGAGAGGAGACGAGGTAAGTACTGACCGCGCAGCACAGGGGAGGGGGCACAGCATAAGGGGGATTACTGGGGGCTGGAGCCACTGCATAAGTAGCGCTTCTGGAAGCACAGTTTAAGGGGCATTGCTGGGGGCATTGTATAAGGGCACTAATGGGGGCACAGCTTAAGGGGCATTGCTGGGGGCATTGTATAAGGCCACTAATGGGGGCACAGCTTAAGGGGGACTGTATAAGGGCACTAATGGGGGCACAGCTTAAGGGGCACTGCATAAGAGGTGCTACTGGGGACACAGTTTAAGGGGCATTGCTGGGGGCACTGCATAAGAGAGGCAATACTGGGGGCACTGTATAAGGGTACTACTGGGGGCACAGCTTAAGGGGCATTGCTGGGCCACTGCATAAGGGGTGCTACAGGGTGCACAACATAAGGGTCATTGCTGGGGACACTGCATAAGACATGCAATACTGGGGGCACTGTATAAGGGCACTACTAGGGGCACAGCTTAAGGGGCATTGCTGGGCCACTGCATAAGGGGCACCACACGGGGCACAGTTTAAGGAGCATTGCCGGGCCACTGCATAAGAGGCATTACTGTGCGAACTGCATAAGGAGCACTACTGGGGGTACAGCATATGGGGCTCTAATAAAGGGGACCTTGCATAATGGGCTCTAGTACAGGGGGCATTGTATATTGGGCACATTACTTATGTAAATGTCACTATGTTTTATCTGTGATATTGTATTTTAAAGGTATAATGTTAGTTTTGTTAGCTGTTTATTTTCTTACTATTACCATTGCATATAGCGATAGTCCAAAAACAGTACTAAGGATTCTGAGTGTTGCGATATAAGGCCCATGTGGGGGGGGGGGGGGGGGTGCCACCATGAGCAACCACACCAGGTGACACCAACTCTAGTGACGCCTCTGTATCCATGACACAAAGCTTCGTCTTTTAGGACTTTGCTTTAGTAGTGATTCTTTAATATTCCCTCATTAATGCCTGTTGCATTGTATTTTGTAGGGAAGATATTACTTATCGGCTTCCAGAGCTTGAGCAACGTGGTTCAGATGAAGAGAATATGGACTCTGAAACCTCCAACAGCACTGAAAGCTTATTGGATGAGAGACCTGCCCGTCCAGAAAAGGAAGGTCAGTATTAAGGTAGTGTGTCCCTTGGTATTACTTCTCTACTACTGCACTGCATGCAAGGCTTATCACATCCAACTCTCATACCATACAGGGTACACTCTGGTCATGAGAGATAAAGTTGCCTTTTTAAAAATAGGAGCCTTTGTGTATTGATGACAAATTTCCACAGTTAACATTTCTGATATTAAGTATGCAGCGAGGCATCTTTCTTTTGTGAAATCCCTTTAATGAGTTTCTTACATGATGACTGCACTTGATAACAATCGTACTCTGGCAGACAACAGCTCAATGAAATGGAGACAAAGTAATATGTATAACATTTAGCAAGATATTTTGTGAGCATGAACAGATTTCCCCATGATAACTAGTACATAGTTACACCCATCCTTATCCAGTATGTTAGAATATGTGGTTCCTCTTTGTTTTACACAATCTGCATGTCTAGATTTTTAAGTAAACATAAGGGAATCAGTTTTATGCATGTGTTTACATTATCTTTTTACTCTACAGCTATATGTACAGTGGACTCTCCTGTGGTTTCAGAACCAGTTGAGAAAACCAACAGCCTTTTGACCAAAGCCCCCCTTTTCACTTTGTCTGTCCCTCCATCCAGTATAAAGAGAAGGCCCTCCTCCTTCCTTGCAAAAATGAGGGGACCAAGACGTAACCCTGTAATGCCCACTGCCAACATAAAATTGCCCCCGGGCATATCCAAAGCTGCAGACTATCCTGATGAGGCCAATAACTTTCGGAGAAGGGAGCAGCCAGGGAGGAGAACAGATAGTATCCAGTCTGTCTATGTTCCAGAGGGTGCAGATCTGGGAGCTATGCAGGGATCTGTAGAATATGAACCCACCGCCAAACTGAAACGTCGCTTCTCGGACCCTCATTTTCAGATCCCCAGCTCTGAGGAGTCCGACCTCTGAAAGATTGCATGAGAAAGAATATACGACATACTGTCTGGCCTCATGTCTGCAAGTCATTAATTATTGGTATACTGAACCTGCATAAACGGAATTCCGCAATCCTATATATATATATATTAATATTAATAAGTACCTGTGCACAGGGTGCTGTGTTGGACTGTATGTATGTTGTGTGTAAGAAGTGAGTAATAGCCTTCCTACTGTACTGTAGGAATTCAGTTCCAAACTTTCATTCCAGTCTTGTAGTATTGTAATATGATAGGACCAAAGGTGAGTTTATTTGCCTGTTACAGTAATGTTTTTAAATGTATATGACATAGCAATTTTTTTTTATATACTATGTTACATATAGTAACAGGGAGGCCAAAATGTTGTCTTAGAGTGTGACAGGAGATGTGCATTCTTAATGTAAGCGTTTTTCATGTTTTTAGAGCTGGCAGAGTTCCAATAAGATGCAGTACGAAAAACCAAAAGGTATTTGTTCATAGAAAGTGTACTGACTTATAGTCAGATTACCAGTGATTACAATATTATGAACGGGTCTTTTAGAAAACCTATATTCTATTTACCGTGACACAGGAATGGGAGAAACATGTGCCTTATTTGTGTGGCTTTATAGCTTAGTTCTTTTTTTATTTGCACAATTACAAATGTATGTTGTGTTTATAGTGCAATCATTGCTGACTTAATGTATCCATTCTCACTGTAAGCACTAATCCCTATACTAGGTGCAATCTTATACTCTGCCTGGCATGAAACTCTATTTGTAGAAAAACTTGAAGCTTCACTGTCCCAATTCCAGATCGGTACCATCTGATCTCTTCAATGATTTAAGCTCTCCACATAAATGTAATAATTTATGCTAATTCTGCCCTTCCCACCACCAAGTAGCAGAATGATAGGTGATGATGTCCAGGTCCCCACAAAGCTACAAGATGTGTGAAGCACTGATGTCAGGGTAGGTGAATAAGCAGTTATCAGTGCTAGTCACATACTAGTATTTGGGAATATTTCTAAACAAATTTTGATCAACACCAATTCTAAGACATTGTAATCTTACAGAAAACTCTTAAATGTTAAAGGGAAGAAACATTGCTCACCAACTCTTTTAGGAACCCAGAGGCACTGACCCTCAAAATAAACTGATATGTAATGAAATATGTAACTTTTTATGCAAGAATGTTTTATATTTGCCTTACTGATCAGCAAACTTTAGTGTTGCCCCAAGGGGCCAGGTATGAGGTTTTACTAAGGATAAGTCAGGAACTTACTCCTCCTTTAAAGACTTACATCTGTAGAACTCGTCCATTTCTGTATAGTCTTTGGTCACTTATTGAGGTGCAGCCTCGGCAGTGTCATGAGAAACTGAGGACACTGCTTTGTTGCTACTGGACAGTTTAATGTTTGTGTTGTATTTTGGAACAAATGGTACGCAAGTTGTTACTTAGCCATTTTTGTATATTTTTACAGTACTGTTACATTTTTCAGATTCATACATTGTATGGTCTACAAGATCCGTTTTTGTATCTTACATAAATAAAGTGCCTTATTGCCCAGTGATTACAAGCAAAACTTCATGGTCTCCATATGTGAAGGATGCTTCAGTGTTACTTGGTTTTATGTAATGTGCTTGGTTACAATATTGGTGCTCAGTGACAACATGGGGGTGTGTAGCTGAAAGTTGTCCTGCGCCCACATTCCGCCTTATTACATTATCACTGGGTATTGTCCAACCTATATATTTCTGAATGTATCTCAAAATAAAGTATCTAGTTTACTGTGTCCTTGAAATATGTTCCGTCTTTAATGTAGTCAGAATTGGAAGCCTATAAGATCTATTACTATTAAATAAACGACAATGTAATCTGTAAATGATTATACTTTATAATAGAACTGTATTGCAACCTCATTTTATTATTGCAGTACGCACGTCAGGCATATTTGAAAGTTTAATTGCAACCAAATTGTTGCAATGAGCAAGACCCCAAATTCTGTCACATTTTCATTTTATTTAAAGTATAAATTCTGCACATAAACATAAGTGATAAACAGTCATCATCTCTATTAATGTATATACAGTATAATAGATGTATATCCTTGTGCTACACTTTGGGGCAGATTCAATTAGCTATGGAAGTTACTAGACAGCTCCTGGCGGCTTCCTTGTCTTAACTTCAGAAGGCAGATTATGCTCGATCCTATTGAGGTGCGAGCAGAATGTGCCTACCTTAATAGGTAGATAAATGTGCAACACATTGAATCCGCTATTTCCATTTGCCCTGTGACACACCCACAATGATGTGTAGCTGATAATTACAGGGGTACAATCCTGTGTATGTATAAAGGACCTCTATACAGGACATAGCTTTGTACATAGAAGATCAGGTACTCAGATGACGCCTATGTAATGAACATAACCGGATCCTCCCTAATTTTTTTTTTTCTTTTCTATTTTACACATTTTGTTTCGATATGCCGTTTGGGGCAATTATGAGGTTTGCATTACAATGAGCAGCCTGATAACTTCTATATAAGCATGGCAAGTACACTGTATCAATACAAACTGAGGTTGCAGTGTCTTAAAACCTTTTTTTTTATATTGTTTATTAGGCATATCAGAAACAAACAACAAAACAGTATAGCATCGCAATAGATATAAAATCTAGCAAAAAACACGAAGCCATATATGAAAAAAGAATAGTACACATATAGAAAAACAGTACAATGGCATATATAGTGATAAATCACATTTATAAGTTCCAATTTTAAATGTATTAACCTTATTTGCAGCAGCTCTTTGGGTCAGGTTTTTACCTTAGTATTATATTTTTGATTTGTGAGAAATCGCCTCTCTGAACATTTCATTGAGAGCAATTGGCCACAAAAGGATGACTTAGTGCAGATTGCAGGTACAATCACTCCCGGCATCTCTCATTATCTAGAAGAACACCACCATGTAGGTAACATGACTACCCACTGTGTATATTTACCCAGTGTGCATGTGTAAGTGTATATATACATGAGTGTGTGTGTGTGTGTGTGTATATATAGCTTTTCTCCAAGGCCCATGTATACATACATATGCACACTTACGCTGGCTGATTGGTTTTTCCAACGGTTGATGTCTGAAGTTGTTCGTGGAAATCTATGTAAACTTTGTTTGATCTTCATTGTCCTCTTTGTTAAATAAACTTATAACTGGAACTACCTGTTAATTGTGTTAATTTTCTGCTGTTTATGTTGTGACACTTTCTAGTAGAGTCAGGTTTTTCATGAATGTCCTGGTGTTTTAAAGAAAAAAAAAAAACAAAGCCACAAGGGAACCATGCTCCTAGCATAACTTTAATACATTTAATTAACATGATTGACCTTAAGAGCTTAATGCAAGTACAGCCAATCCAAGCAAAGAAAGGTCAATACCTTGAAGCGTGAAAGAACAAAATGCAATTGTGCCAAAATCATAGTATAACAGTCATAGTTCCTAACAAGTCTCTAGAAAGTACTTGGTGTGGTGATGGAAAAAAATATATATAAATAATTCCAACAGAGTTTTTCTTTAGTCCTTGGATGGGGAACTTTAGGACAAAGATTTTTCAAAATAAGCCAATGTTATAAACTGAGTTTCTGGAATGAATAAAAAAGACGAGATGGTCCTTTTCTCGCCAACGTGTTGGTATATATCTTTTTTTTTTATCAACACACCAAGTACTTTCTAGAGACTTTTATTTGAACTTCAATAACATATGATTTTTGAACAATTGCATTTTATTCCCTTTGCACTTCAATGTGGTGAACTTTCCGCAGGAGCACGCATACCATGGGTACACACTAGATGATGGAATTGGAAGACATATTATATAGTAGTGTTCACTTTAAGTCCGGCGGCAGGAAGGGCGCCGGACCTAGAGCAAGAGCACTTCCGCGTGCGCCCAAAAAGGGGGCGTGTATTTGACACAACCCCTTTTCGTCACCCTTGGGGGCGTGCCTGGCACTTACAGACATGCCCCCAAGTGCCACGGTCACCTGTGAATGAATGCAGGACACTGCAACCGGCGGGTGGAGGACAGAACCCGCAGGCTGTTTCAGCGGGGCACCGTACTGGAGGGCAGGGTGCTTTCTGCCCTTCAGAAATAGGCCTAGCGGAAACGCTAGTATAGTGTGTGTACCCAGCTGGGTACACGTTAGACAATGTGTACCAAGCACGACCTCGCCGGTGACGGGATGCGGCAAGTGCATACACACTTGCCGATGCTGGGTCCACGGGGGGGGGGGGGAGGTATGTGTCATGCTGCATTCTGCAGCATGGCATCGTTAGCGTCATCCCCCGTCGGCCCTGCAGTAGGCCGACGGGCGATGTCACTTGCGACCTGCTGGAGCACGGATATCATGGGTACACACTAGACAAT
Organism: Taudactylus pleione; assembly: GCA_031769625.1. NCBI lineage: Eukaryota > Metazoa > Chordata > Amphibia > Anura > Myobatrachidae > Taudactylus > Taudactylus pleione. Next base: position 14,965,181 of record JAUIMM010000213.1, on the reverse strand, counting down.
GTACCTGATATGACGCTCCGATCCGTGGCATCGGACGAAATATCGTCTAGTGTGTACTCAGGATTACTCCTACAGCTACACAATATGGTAGCCAGTGGTGATATCGATTCCCCTTCTACAACTGACACACTGAATATTTTGCAGTTCACACTCACGAAAAACAAGTGACTGGTTTTATTTAGCCTATGCTCATTTTATTGAATATAATTATTTTATATTGGTTAATGGTGGCCAGGTTGGAATAGATCAGGTTGATGTGTTTTAATAATGCAATAATCAGAATCTTGATGCCACAACCAAAGCCATTGTGGAAAGTATAGGGATCTGGTTGATATGACATTTGTATAAAGTAATTCAAGAACTTGTAGAACCCTCAGTTTGACATGTACCCTGCTTCCTATTCCTTTATCATCCATCTAGGGCAGGGGTCTTCAACCTTTGGCCCTCCAGCTGCTGTGGAACTACACATCCCAGCATGCCCTGCCACCGTTTTGATATAACAGCATGCTAAAACTGTGGCAGGGCATCCTGGGGTCTGTAGTTCCACAGCAGCTGGAGAGCAAAAGGTTGAAGACCCATGATCTAGGGCAGTGGTAGCCAACCCTGGTCCTCAAGAGCTACCAACGGTGCATGTTTTGTAGGTCTCCTCACAGAATCACAAGTGATATAATTAGCTCCACCTGTGGATCTCTTCAAATGTGTTCGTTAGTAATGAATACACCTTTGCACCTGCTAGGTGGTCTGGAAAACGTGAACTGTTGGTAGCTCACGAGGACCGAGGTTGGCTACCCCTGATCTAGGGGATGCCTTACATCTGGGTTATGTGTAGTCATGGATGAAGTCGGACACTAAATAATTGAAAACCGGCTCCCACCCCCTATATAACCCCTCCCTTACCACAGTAAGCTCAGTCTTTTTTTTTAGTGCCTTTGGAGTAAGGCACTAGCTAGATAGGTCCTAGCTTTTAGTTAGGTTTTATTCCTTTGTTTTCATGTTTTAAAATTGGGTATTTAGTTCCTGGAGACAGGCGACAAACACTAACAGAGTGGGAATTATATAGATTAGAGGGCTTGTGTGAACCTGTATCCTACTCTAAATACGATCCCCTGAGAGAGTCGCCAAAGTAGCATGTCCCTGGGTCTCTCTCCAATCCAGACACACAGCTGAGGGAGTCGCAGGCAAAAAGGTAAGATTTAAGCTAAAAGTGACTAAATCTTGTTGCCATATTACTGCAACCTGGCACACTGCTTTTAAGCAGATTGGCCAGGGCTTGGAAGTACTCACAGTACGATGGAACAGGCTGGGGTCTCATCTCCAGGTCAGCACAACACTATTTCAACTTTCACTGAAGGTTACAGAAGCAACATGCGGCTGCTTTATGAGAGAGAGGGTTTGGATCCGGTTCCAGGATGCCGCTGACACGTGCAGACGCACAGCGGTGATGTTATAAGGTGCAGCCACAATCAGGAGAAGGTTGCAGGTGGCGGGTGACGTCAAGGAGAGCAGGCGTTTGGGGACTTGTGAGTATATCACCGCTGCAAGTGGAGTCGCGCAACGGTGACGTCATCAGGCGGGCCGCGGATGCCGGAGAATTATGCAGGTGTCCTGAGTTAACGGTACACTGCAGTTGGCCACGCCACCATTCCCAAAGGGATTTATTAGTAAGGCTGCTGTAAGCCAAGCCGGTAAGGACCGTGGAAAGAGTGGGCACTGGGGGATGGAGGCCTGACAAGCAAAGAGCAATATAACCAGGATTTTTACTATATGTAGTTAACCTGGTGTCATGGGCATATTCCTATAAGCATAGTTACTGCACTGTTATCATTGCTAGTCAGGCAATAACTTACAGGGGTGTATATGTGACATATTTTTATTTTTTAAAAACTTTTCATTGAGCAAATCCCAATAAAATAGTACAGACAAATATTCAGAGAAAAAACATATACAGCACATAACATATGATAAAAGAGCTGTAATGATTCAAACAATAATAGTGATTAATTTTCTCAGTAAAAGAAGAAAAAATTCTAAAGGCCAGAAAAATATTTCGCAACAACGGTGTGGCCAACCGTCAAGTAATTAAGAGAGAAATAAAAAATTAGAGAAGAAAAAGGAAAGAAAAAAAAAATGGGAAAACCATAAAGAAAACATGGGGAGATGAGAGGATAGAAGCGTGGACGGACTCTAAGTAGAAAAAATTCCCTCAGTCTAAGTGCGGTAAAGAGAAAATTAAATGTTGAATGGTGAGGGAATGTTTTGGTATGTCAACCAAGGGGACCATATTTTATCAAAAGACTTTGAGGTGTTAAGGTGGCCATACACGGTGAGATTCAAAAGTTGGTCAGATCAGTTGTACGATTTCCCTTGAAAATTCTTCCCTTCAGATACAGGACGATTTGTATTTAAAATGCAACTATTTCACATAAGACCATACGATTTGATCAATCATGTCACATAATGTGTGTCAATTCCTACACGATCAGTTGAGATCTCTCTGCAAAACCATCTGATCTGCGATCCAACTAGATGACGGCAGGGACGTGCTTCAGGGTCGCAGAAGAATCAAAATACGACTATTTTCAAATGATGGTCTGTCCAACCTGTAGAAACTGCCAAAATCGTGTGATCAATCGTCCAGTGTATGGCCAGCATTACGCAATATAGCGGTCATGTATTCCATCTTGTAGACATACCAAATACGTGATGATATTACCTGCATAGGAGAAGGACTGGAATTTTTCCAATCTGCTATTTGGCAGGGCATAGCAGATACGATATGTCAGAACAACTTATTCTGATGCCGGGATAAGGTGGGCAGGTACAAGGGAAGGAGAAAATGCTGAGGATCAGAGGGAATAGTTGTCTCCAAAGAGGTGTGAGAGGAGATCGACAACCTCCTGCCATATACTGGCTAGTTTTTACAGGTCCACCAGATATTCAAAAAGGTGCCTTCGCCCAGACATCCCCTCCAGCACCTATTCGAAATATCGAGAAACATTACGTTTAGTCGGGAAGGTACATAATACCATCGATTATAGTAATTTATAAATATTCTCCTTGATTTTGACGCAAATAGAACTAGAGGTGGTGTTTTCCCAAATTTCCGTCCAATCCTCAGCATCTATAAAGTGTCCTAAATCTCGCTCCCACTCCAATTCATGAGTCTTGATTAGTACTTACTTTCTCACTTAATAGAGTAAATAGTAGAGATGAGATCCCTAGTGGATGGTCGTTTCCAACATATAGGCTCAAAAGAAGTTAAAGGTCTGCTAGTCAGAGTCGAGCTGATTTTGGAGTGGAAGTGCCTAATTTGTAAAAAAAAAATAAAAAAAATTTTATAGATAGAATTGCTACTTTATCTCGAATTTTCGAAAATTGGGGAAAATTAGTATCTATAGTGATAACGTTTAAATAGTAAATATTACCCGAAGACCAAGCAGTAAAGGAAGATTTGCATAAACCTGGAGGGAAAATAGGGTTATGGAGTAATGGTATCAAAGGGGATCAGTTTGGAGCTAACTTAAGAGACATTTTAAGTCCAAAATTGCTAAAGAACGAGAAATTACAGGGTGAGAAGAAACTATCCGGGGGCGATGAATTCTAGAAAGCCATAACGGAAGATACAGTGGTCAGTCCCAGCTCCTCTGCTTCAATAGCAACCCCGACCTTCCTCGCATTAAAGTTATACCACTGAGCACAATGAGAAAGCTGCGCAGCATAATAATATTTTTTCAAATCAGGAATACCCAAACCTCCCCCCCTGGAAGGACGCTGGAGCAGTTTTAGTCTGATCCGCGGGCGTTTTCGGTTCCATATGAAGTTTGATGCTGAAGGAATTTGAAAACATAGGGAGGAATATAAATCGGAAGGGTCTGAAATAAATACAAGAGCCGAGGAAGAACGCCCATCTTAACAGAATGTATTCTACCTATCCAAGAGATAAAATAATTGTACCAGTCATGCAAATCAGACTTAATACAATCTAGAAGGCGAGTGAAGTGTGCCTGAAACTGCTGATGATAGTGGTGAGTTAAGAAAACACAGAGATATATGATTTTTTTTTTATGCCAGGTACAAGTGAGCAGGGCCTCTAGGGTTGTTTTAGTGTAGCGGGGATATAGAGATCAAGAATTTGGTCTTGGTAACATTAATTTTATAACCCGAGTGTTGACAGTATAAATTTATTTCCTCTAGAAGTGAATTTAGAGATTGGGCTGGGTTAGTGAGAGAAACTAAAACATCATCAGCATATAATACAATTTTATATTCAGAGGGGCCTGTGGATATACCAGAGATGGACCTATTACAATGGATCCTTGCCGCCAGAGGCTCCATAACAAGTGCAAATATTAGGGGAGAGAGGGGACAACCCTGCCGGGTACCATTAGTGATCCCAAAACTAGTGGAGTAAACATTATTAACAGAGACCTGTGCCGTGGGGGAACGGTAAAGCGCCAAAACACCATCTAAAATTTGCCTGAGAAGCCCATTTTGTCTAGGACAGCAAATACAAAGGGCCAGGAGATGTGGTCGAAGGCCTTCATCGCATCTAGAGCTAAAATCAGAGAGGGAAGTTTCCGTTTAGGAATAGAGTGTATCAAATCAATGGCCCATCTAGTGTTATCTGATGCCTGATGTCCCGGTATAAACCCGACCTGGTCCGGATGTATCAGATAAGAAAGCAAAGGAGCTAACCGAGTAGCTAAGATTTAAGCATACATTTTCAGGTCGATGTTTAATAATGAAATCGGGCTATAGTTAAGTCAGTGAGTAGGATCATGATCAGGTTTAGGGATCACCATGATATCGGCCGGTTCGTATCAGGAGCAAAAGAAGCGCCCTCCAAAATATCATTAAATAAAGAAGTAAGATGTGGATCCAGTTCTTTTTCAAATAACTTATAATATTGGGCTGTAAACCCATCGGGGCCTCGAGCGGCAGAGGAATGCATTGATTTTATGGCAGCTATCATCTCTTCATCTGAAATATGGTCATTGAGAAAAGTTAATTGGGATTTCGAAAGACTAGGAAGGGGGGAGTAGAGGACAAATATGAGCACACCTCCTCGGCTCCAGCAGAAGGGGGAAAGGAAGAACCAGATAAATTATAAAGGCAACTATAAAAGATCCGAAATTCCACAGCCATAACTTCAGTATCATAGGTAAAAGAACCAGATGACGGAGAATATAATTTGTATTGCACCAAACGCTTGCCTGCGACACAACTTATTGGCTAATACAGAATCAATTTTGTCAGCTGCTTTATCATAAAAGCATTGACAAAGTTTCTGCAAGATAAGCGTAGCGCGACGAGATAAAAGGGCATTAAGCTGGCCTCGTAGTTTCTCTATTTTGGACAGCACAGAGGCGCTAGGCGATATCTTATGTTGAATCAGTAGTGTGGAGATTTGGGACTCAAGGAGATGAATCTCCTACGCGGCCATTTTCCTAACCGCTGAGGTTTTAACAATGAGAAAACCCCGTACGGTAGCCTTATGGGCTTCCCAGAGGATACTAGAGGTAATATCAGGACAGGTATTCTCCTAAAAATAGCGGGTCACCGACAATTTTATTTCTTGTAAAGCAGGGGGATGTTGTAAAAGGGAGTCATCGAGGTGCCAATTACACTTCCCACGAGGAGAGCGATATACTGTACATCTAAAAGAATATAAACGCCCACGTGGTCTGTCCATGTAAAGGGGGAAATACCGGCCTCTGTAACCAGAGAGGTGATAGATGAAGAAATATGGATCATATCTATCCTGGAATAATGTTGATTTGAGGATGTTTAAGGCGCCAGGAATCACAAAGGCCATAATGTTTAAGGGAAGCAAGGAGAGTACGAGAAGCACTGGGAAGAGACATCCTGGAGGCGTTTGCAGGTGGATTAGATCTATCTAACGGGATCGATAATGGTATTAAAATCCCAACCCATAATAATATGGCCCTGTGCCTCTCTGCTAATACGCCGAAACAGAGAATCAAAAAATGGGGGCTGGTCTTGATTAGGAGCGTAAACTGACACCAAGGTGAAAATCTCAGTGCGGAGGGTACCAATCACCATAAAGAATCGGTCCTCTGGGTCTATCACAGTTTTAATGTGAACAAAAGGGACATTACAACGAATTAAAATGGCCACCCCACGATTTTTACAAGTCACTGAAGCAAAGAAGGTCTGGGCGAACCACCTACCTCGGAGCTGGGAATGCAGGCCTGTAAGATGCGTCTCCTGTATGAATGCAATATCTGCTTTCTCCATCATAAAATAAATGGGAAAAACAGGGAGGAGAAGTTTGGGAGAAGGAAAACACAGCATGTAAACCTCATAGTATACATAAAAATAGTAACATATGTTGCAAAGAACCAAAAAAAGGACTGTTCCTCCCAAATAATATAAATAATTTACAGTGCAGGGGAATTAAATCCCATTATAAAGAAAGTGAACAACCATAGAGAAAAGAAGAGACTCTGGTTCACTGCCTTGATAAAGCAGCCTGGCGAAATGCAAATGTCACACCTAGAATCAACTCCAGACCTTTTACCTGCTTAATTGATAATGAAATAACGATGGAATAGCCCACACCTGTCCATGAAATAGCTTTTGAGTTGATAGTCCCATTACTTTTGGCCCCTTAAAAAGTGGGAGGCACATATAGAAACCGTTGTAATTCCTACACCGTTCACCTGATTTGGATGTAATTACCCTCAAATTAAATCTGAAAGTCTGCAGTTAAAGCACATCTCGTTTGTTTCATTTCAAAGCCATTGTGGTGGTGAATAGAGGCCAAAATATGAAAATTCTGTCAATGTCCCAATATTTATGCACCTGACTGTATATATGTGAGGTCAAAGAAACCACCCTAATTACACCTGTTAGGGCTGGTAGTAAAGGAAAGGGATAGATATAAACTGACAGATCAGAAAAAATACACATACAATCAGCGCTAGCATAAGTCACATACAATGCAGATATATATCAATACTACAAATTAGCACTACAATCAACTGCCCAGATTCAGTGTCTGGGAAAGCTATAGTGCTGTATACACTAACCAAATGGAGAGGTATACAGGGGGACTGGACCTCACGCCGTCCTGAGAGAGCTGCGATGCACATCCAGAGAAAATGGCCACCAGAGACCTTACAGGGGGCGTGGCCGTAGGAGGAAATGGCTCAGTAAAGCCAGGCCTTAGCGGAAAGGCACGCTGAGCTGAGGGGAGGAGCCGCTAAATAGGCCAGCAATTGAGCTGAGGGGAGGAGCCTCCCCTGGCCAGCAATTAACCTCCGGGACGCTGGCTCCCGCACCAACTACAAGTCCCTGGTGGTCTAGTGGAAGCGCAGGGTATGGGGGGCCTGCCTCCACAGCCAGCGCCTTTGGTCTGTCCCCAGAGACCGGAGGTTTGGACTGCTGATGCGGTGATCTGCTCTTACCTGTCCCCGTATGTCCGGCAGCAGTCCAGGATGTCCCACGGGGCTCAGCTAGCACAGACCCCGGGGTCCCGCCGAGATCCCCAGATCTGTACTGGTGTCGTAGCGCCGGCGAAGTGACAGAGCAGCAGTGCAGATGTCCTATGGACAGTCTGCTGCTGTCGGCTTTGAAGATGATGAAAATTATTAAATCATAAAATAAAACAGCTTTGGGGCTGCTAATTAGCCTCCCTGCGTCAAACAGTGACCCGACTCCGGCCGGGCACCAACTTAAACTGAGGTGCCTCTTGCTCGGGGGAAGGGTATAGGAGGGATGGACCAGTGCATCCTGGAAGCAAAGCATTTAACTGCGTGGTGCGCGGGATCGAGATCCAGCTATACCTCAAGGTCTCTCTGTGGAGCCTATGGACCCTGAAGAAAATGCATTCTGCAGCAATAGATTCAGCCCACCCCACCCTCTCTATCTATGTTCAAAGAGAAACTTTTTTTTGTCTTTAGAATGGACTAGATTGAATCATCCTGTCATAAGACTGACAAAACAGAACATTTCTTTTCCATTTGGGAAAGTTTTATTGACACTTTACACGATGATCTTAAAAAGCAAATTCAGTGTTGCTTTAAATCTTCATTGTGGTAGGAGACCAGGATGCTGCTTCAAGACCTCCCAATTACTTTCATTTTATGTCTAGCGTTGGAGTTCTGACCCTGGCGTGTGTGACTCATTCTTCTCTCTTTTCTTTTATTCTTCCTTCCTTTTTCTCTTTTGTTTCTTTCTTACTTTTCCTTCTACTTCATCTCCGTTTCTTTTCTTTTTGCTTTCTTTCTATTCTCCATTCCACTTGGGAACTGTGGATGAAGCCCTTCATTCGCTTTGCCAGGATTCGAGGGTGGTCAATCTGTTGAAATCAGACCACTACATTTTGGCCACTGTGCAAAAAAAAAAAAAAATTCTGTGATTTCAGCTGTTTTTATGCTTTTTTTTCCAAAAAAATACAGATCCAAAACACAAAAACACGGAAGGGTGGTTTTGGCAAAACCAATCCAGATACAAAACACGAAGAAAGATCCAGATCCAAAGCCAAAACACAAAATACAAAAAGTGGCCGGTGCACACCCCTAGTTACAGATAATGATTATTTTAGACAACAATAAGATTATATACAGAATGTTCTTTAATATTGTGTATGCTTCTTTACTATATATGTTAATCTGTAATATTATTAATGTAATACTGAAATTATTTTATGTGTATTGGTTCACCAAGATATTGATATTTTATTTATATTGTACTAAGTGTCCTGTTTACTTTTCCTCTATGTACAATGTGATAGTTTGATATTGTAACCAGTATATCTCTATGGTATTTATATTTTTGTTTTTGGTATACTCTTTCAGCTCTATATAAAACAAGAAATATGAAACATATTCTTGATGTATAATGTACCATATTTACTGTGTTTTCAATAAAAACATTTTTGAAAAAAAACAACAGATCAAAGTCCAAGGGATACATTTTTAAAGGTCGATTATAACTCTATCTAAATCAATTTTGTTACCTGGGCTAAATCACACATTTACTAACAGACAATTTTTATACTGATTTTTAAATGTTTGTAAATGTGCGATTTAGCCCCTGAAACACAAGATTGATTTAGACTTAAAATCGATCAAAATCAATTAAAATCGCCCTTTAGTAAATTTACCCCCAACATCAGTACGTCAGTTATGTGTTTGCTATTACTTCTCATAGGAGTTAGTACCTTTATATGCATCCTGACTTTATCACATGGCTGAGCAGCTTATCCTGGTGTCTGGGCAGGTGATGTAGCTGCTGCCGCTTTCAGCGCTTCCACGGTGTTCTACAAAGAGAAGCAGATACTGTGTCACACCCTCTCAGTCACATCACACCATCTAGTGGAGCAGATACTGTGTCACACCCTCTCAGTCACATCACGTCATCTAGTGGAGCAGATACTGGGTCACACCCTCTCCGTCACATCACGTCATCTAGTGGAGCAGATACTGTATCACACCCTCTCAGTCACATCACGTCATCTAGTGGAGCAGACACTGTGTCACACCCTCTCAGTCACATTACGCCATCTAGTGGAGCAGATACTGTGTCACACCCTCTCAGTCACATCACGTCATCTAGTGGAGCAGACACTGTGTCACACCCTCTCAGTCACATTACGCCATCTAGTGGAGCAGATACTGTGTCACACCCTCTCAGTCACATTACGCTATCTAGTGGAGCAGATACTGTGTCACACCCTCTCAGTCACATTACGCTATCTAGTGGAGCAGATACTGTGTCACACCCTCTCAGTCACATCACGTCATCTATTGGAGCAGATACTGTATCACACCCTCTCAGTCACATTAGGCCATCTAGTGGAGCAGATACTGTGTCACACCCTCTCAGTCACATCAGGCCATCTAGTAGAGCAGATACTGTGTCACATCCTCTCAGTCACATTACACCATCTAGTGCAACAGATACTGTGTCACACCCTCTGTCACATCAGGCCATATAGTGGAGCAGATACTGTGTCACACCCTCTCAGTCACATCACGTCATCTAGTGGAGCAGATACTGGGTCACACCCTCTCAGTCACATTAGGTCATCTAGTGGAGCAGATACTGTGTCACATCCTCTGAGTCACATCACGTCATCTAGTGGAGCAGATACTGTGTCACACCCTCTCCGTCACATCACGTCATCTAGTGGAGCAGATACTGTGTCACACCCTCTGTCACATCACGTCATCTAGTGGAGCAGACACTGTGTCACACCCTCTCAGTCACATTACGCCATCTAGTAGAGCAGATACTGTGTCACACCCTCTCAGTCACATTACGCTATCTAGTGGAGCAGATACTGTGTCACATCCTCTCAGTCACATTACGCTATCTAGTGGAGCAGATACTGTATCACACCCTCTCAGTCACATCACGTCATCTATTGGAGCAGATACTGTATCACACCCTCTCAGTCACATTAGGCCATCTAGTGGAGCAGATACTGTGTCACACCCTCTGTCACATCAGGCCATCTAGTAGAGCAGATACTGTGTCACATCCTCTCAGTCACATTACACCATCTAGTGCAACAGATACTGTGTCACACCCTCTGTCACATCAGGCCATATAGTGGAGCAGATACTGTATCACATCCTCTCAGTCACATTACGCCATCTAGTGGAGCAGACTGGCAGCTGTGATTATTACATATATAATATGTGATAAGAGAAATCCCCATAGCTAAGCTCACAGCTACAATACATCTCCTTGTACAAAAAGAACATTGTAATATATTGTGGCCTATGTGACCCTAACCAATCCCATGCTTATCACTTATATAGTGGGATATATACAGATTACAGGGCGTCCCGCTACCACCTGCCAACCTAACTACTGCCAGGGCTAGATGCATGACACATCGATGCACCCTGCCGTACAATATCTATATACTGAACCTATATACTTGGCAAGGCCACAGGTAGGTATACTAGCACATTACAGTGACCTGAAGGTGTATTACTCCACATAGAACTGTTTTAATTTTTTCTTTGTATTAGCAATTGCCCAGATTGTCTTTAAATAACTTGTCTACATAATAAATGAGCCATTTAGTAGAGTTGGGCAATAACCCCACCAGGTGCATCTGGGAAAGAGCCCTGACTGTGCTATAATAGGTGTAACACAAACCCTAAGGGAGGTGATGGTCCTGTTATATTCAGTCATCTCCTGCAGGTGTTCTGTCCGGAGCGCTATAGGGAAAAGGAGTACAGTTACATAGTAGGTCAGAGGACAAACACACACAGACCACAGCCTCCAGCATGGCCCCTTCCACCAGGTACACAGTGCTCCTGTACATCCCACGCAATGGATGACTGCACTCACCTGGGATAGACGCCCTTCTCAGCAATTAGTTCAGCACCAGTGACTGCAATCATACCTGGTGTGGGAAGTGCTTTTTAGCTGGAGAAACCAATAACATTTGTTCCCCTATACTGGCCAGTAAAGTGCTGATAAATCACAGTGTTCACCACCTCTTCCCATGTACCTGAAGCCCACGCAGGTGGCAGTGAGGGCTGTCTGCAGATGGCGTTAGCTGCAGGGACCAAACATGGTAAATCTGACAGTTTCCCAGCCTCCATAGAAACCTATGGGGGGTGCGGCTGCTGTTGGAAATAGAGAGAACGCAGCCTATATGGAGATAGCTGCTGCGTTCACTCCATGTGGGATGATAGCTAAAAACTGGTGTTTTCATGGGATATAACACAAATATTATTTGACAAATTGGTCCCTATATCAACTGGTGACAAGCACCTGATGGGCACAGGTCAGGCCTCAGTGAGGTCACTGGTAACCAGAGCCTGATGGGCACATAGGTCAGGCCTCAGTGATGTCACATGCTCCTAGGAACATTATAGGAAGGAAAATATTGCTTAACAAACCCAGATAACACGTCACCTATATGTGGCACAACAGAAATATACCTGCTATCTCCTTACCTGCACACGCCCTCGCCACCGCAATCTCCTGATCCCTAACTGCCTGCAATACACAAAGTGTGGAATAACATTTACAGTTTAAATGCAGTAACATAATATATATTATTAGTTATAATCTTATTATAAAATAACACCTGTTGGTAAGTATCCTAACCCTACCCCTAACCTCCCTCCTAGTGCCTAACCCTAACCCTCCCTCCTAGTGCCTAAACCTAACTCCCCTCCCATGTTTTGCCTAACCATCCCCCTAACCCCACTACTTAGTGTCGGGATGCCAACGGTTGGGATTCTGACTGGTGTCAGGACTCCGGCACCAGCTATCAGAGCGCCAGCATCCTGACAGCCGGGATTTCAACTGCATCCCCCCTCATCTAGCTTTGTCCCCCCTAGAAGCATAGCTAAGTGAGGGCACTCTGTATGTATGGTCTAATTGTCTAATCCTAGGGCCAAAAAAGCTCCATAGGGACTAAACTAGTGCAACTAAGCTCTCAGGGAAATTAAGGAGGCGCTTGGGCCGAGTGTAATTCACCATCTACTAATCTTGCCCTGTTCTACCTAAAGAGAAAACACTATGTATAGATAGATCTGCATCTGACCTGTTCCCGCAGCTGCCTCATCTCCTCTCTCAGCAGGGTCTCTTGCAGCTGGTGGGCCTTGTGCACTGAATACATCTCCTCCCAGTTCTGCACGAAGAGAGCGAGGATTTCTCTCTCCTGTTGCTGGAATTTATCTGTGTATTAGGACAAGAGAATATCAGACTGAGCCATCATACTCCATAATATGGTTTATTTGTTTCTAATGAAATACAACAATCTACACAGTGCTACAAAAAACAGAGGCAATGTTCTGAGGCGCAATACAGAGGACATTACCTGTCACTCATGTTAGTCACGCAGACAATACAGTGGGCACTTCCATACAGATTCGGTGAGCCAAATAAGGTGGTGTTTTATCCAGATTGCCTAAATGGTGCATGACCTTGTTCACAACATGTCACAATCTGATAACATCTGTTCCAAGCCAGGGCACGTTCTCCACTGGCCCATTCCTTCACTCTTTACATGGCTTAGTACATCTCTCCCTATGTTCTATATCTACAAAATACTCCTCAGGCAAACGCAAACCAAGTAGACCATTAAAATCAACATTTTCTTAAAGGGATTTTCTATCTTCACAGGGCACCTGCTCTGTAAGGATGGAACATGGACCCTTTCAGAGAATGTCCCTTCTTTACAGCCCAACTCCTATCAGTATGTCAGCCGTGTACAGCAGCAGGGAGAATACAGGTCAGGTAGAGCAGATAGACTCCAAAGGGGCTCATTCAAATAAAGGTAAAGGGCCGCCTAGCATCTCACGTTGTCAGTTTGCGTTTGTATGTGAATATTACGGTAGACTGAACATCGCTAGATTCCTGTGTACCTCTATGAGATGCAGGGAAAAACCACATCAAGTCACATAGAATCTATAACATATCCAATAAGGACCTGTAGGGACGGCTGTCAGAGACAGGTGGCAGCAGCTGTAATGGCATTTTCCAATCCCCATATATATATATATCATCATTGGTTTTTTTTTTTTTTATTAAATCTCCTCTTAAATCCATATATTGAATATATTATATTGCTAGTATCATTGGTTACAGGCCATGCAGTAACATTATACAGATGTACATTAGCTCTGAACATGGATAAGCCATGTTATATGTGCTATATAGAGCAATTTATTACTATTGGGGGGGTGTTTGTATAGTTACTGTGATTTGCTTGTCTACATGTAATAGGGATAGGTTGATGGAGCAGGTTATGTCCCATTGGGTTGGGATAAGGAATGTTGAGGAAGTAGGTGGAGGGCAACTGTTTTTTTTTATTCTGCTAGAATGCTGCTGAATCTGTCCCTTCCTTGTATTACTAGTTAACTGGGAAATGACAACTGGAAAGGTACAAAGCAATCATGGCTAAAATCACACACACACACATCTCTCCCTGTCACATGTCTGTACAACATAGAAGGTAAGATGATTCTCTTACCGGTCAGCTCCTCAATTTTCTGAGCCTGCTCCACCAGCTTGGCCTTACGGCGGCTCTAAGAGAGAGAGAGAATAATTTATATACAGCATTAGTTATATTACACAGACATTACCCTGGGGCCCTTGTAATGTGTAGGTGTAAGCAGTGTGATAGAGAATGACACTTAATCATTAGTGCCCCACGTTACAGGCATACAGGTACATGAGCTGGGCTTCTTAGAGACTAGAACAACCATTTCTATTTTTCTTCCCATTTTATTGGATCTGCAACTGGTATTATAAGCCCAGGACCGACCTCTTATCACAGCCGTCAGCAATGCCATAAATAATAATGATACATAGCACTTTAGTGGTCAGACTTTGGCACAGATGCCTCCCAACATTTACACCTACTAAATTGGGACAACCCCCACCCTCTATGCCCAGAAACACCCACTTTCAGCTGAGCTCCGCCCCACTGAGATCCATGAAAAATCCTAATGGTGCAAGCAACAGAGTATAACAAATAACAATAACAGCGCACTTACCTTTCTCCTAAAGCAAGGCCAGCGAAACTTAAATGGGAAACAGCTCATGACTGCACCCAACGCCTCCTCCCTACTCTCTCCTCTCCTACTACTATATACACTAATATACTAAACTAAAAATAATACTAAACCTATACTAAAAAGAAAACTGCATAAAACTTAACACTAAGAAACTAATGTAGATACTAAAATAACTAAAGAAAAAAGCTAAAACTATACTATATGCTAAAAAGATAAAACTATAATAACTATAATCCTAAACCTATACTAAAAAGAAAACTGCTTAAAACTTAACACTAAGAAACTACTATAGATACTAAAATAACTAAGGAAAAAAGCTAAAACTATTCTCTAAACTATGCTAAAAAGATAAAACTATAATAACTAAAACCCAACTATCACTAACACCACCAGCTCCAGACAACGCTTCCTGCTCTAGGGGGGACCACGCAACAGGATAAGATGTAGTGTCCTGCCATGGCTTACCACTTATTGTGTAACAATGGGTCATTGTGATGACATCACACAGACATTAGCAGCAGCCATACAGGCAAATACTTGTATGAAATAAAGTATCAGACTGTGATTAGGGGTGAGCAGGGACAGAATAGCATACCGCCCAACTGCCCAAGTTACAATGCCTAAAAGGGACAATATTTCAACCAGATCGGGCATAGTTTGGCAGATTGAGGAGGGCTTATTTTGTTCCAATGTAACATGTCTGAATGTTGTGCAGTGGATCAGGCAGTGCCAAACATCATAGTAAAGTTTGGGTAGGGGCCTGGCGATGCTGTTCCAGCCTCCCAGGACACACACTGTGCCCTCAGAAGGCCAGAATGGGCACCTGTTCTGATAATGTGCAGCTCTGTACTGGCAGGGGCATATCTAGGCTGTCACCCAGGAAAATACTTACCATCCCCCCACCCCGCACAGAAAAATAAATAGCGATAAGAGAGGTGCATTATAAAGGCAGTGATGGCTGTCATACAATGCAGTAATGCAGAGCCAGAGTGACAACAGGGCAGCTGGGGCAGTTGCCCAGGCACCTCAACATACCAGGGCCAAACACACAATCACCAGTGTGGGGGGCATATGAGGATTGAGGATTCTGGGCCTAATTCAGACCCGCTCACGAGCGAAGGACGCTCGCAAGCAGGTCGATGGTGCCCGAATGCGCATGCGCACGACGGAGGGAGCTCCGTTGTGCGCATGCGCGAGACCCGGAGAGCGACGAGGAATCCGTCGCTCGGGGTCTCGCACCAAAGGGGGCGTGCTGTCGATGGTGAGTGACAGCACGCCCCCTTTGGTGGGCGTGCCGGGGGCGTGGCTGCCAGACAGAGGCGTTCCCATGGGAACGCCTGCCGTCTGGGTCCGGCCCCACTGACATCACTAGTGATGTCAGTGGGAGTGATTTTGGCTCTGATAGAGCCAAAATCACTCCAGGGCTTGCGGCAGCGAGACCCTACCGCAGAGTCTCGTCGCAAGCCCGATGGTCTTGACCATCGCGACCATCATCATGGACGCTCGCTATAGCTGTGGGTGGTAACCCACAGCTACGCGAGCGTCCAAGAGGCAGCTCCATTTTTAGGGAGTAGGGCCCTGATTCAGAGCGAGCGCTCTGGTCAGAGCGTTCGGCTCTGAATCAGGCCCTCTGTGTGGCATAATGGGAACTGAGGGCACTACACTGTGTATAACACACTTTGGGTACTAGGAGTATTTATACGTTAAAATTGTCAATAAGATATACTGACAATGTTATTAAAAAACTATATCAGTAGGGGCCCCAACAACTTAGCTGCTCTTGGGGCCCCACAAACATTAATCTGGACCTACAATTACCAGCAATACATCACTGCTATAACTACAAGAGCAGATAACCCCACATGTGGCCATTAACATCCACCTCTCCAATGTGCCATGTACCCATATACATAAATAACCCGCTCAGCATGCCAGTTGTGTGTAACACTTTCCACAGAGATTTAAAAAATATATTTTTTGCTTAGAACAAGACTATTCTATGCTGTCAAACACCCCGGAATATAGAATGAGCGTGTGAGGGTTGTACACAAGTCTGAGCCTGAGTGCTTGGCTTGGAGTCTACTTTACAGACAAGTGATGTCAATAACTGACCAAGTATAACTGACATGCTATGCTTTGCTATTAGTATTAGCAATATCAGTGACCCAGTCCAAGGCATTTTACATGGGACTGGCCCTGGGGAGCAAATGTCACCCGTCCCTGATGTAAAACCATTTGTGATTTATTTGTGACCAGAGGTGGAGTGTGGTTCCCACCCAGAGCAAGTGAATGCTACAGTACCCAGTCTCCCATACTGTGTGGGGTGGGGCCAGGCCGGCACACAGAGGCAAGTTCAAATAGTAAAAAAAAATTAAAAATATGAGGGGCAGTGTGGAACTGGGGCATGGAGGGCCCACTGGTATAATGCAATGGTAGAAGCCCATGAGGAGCACAGCTGGCGGTACATGGGCACAAGCACACAGTACAAGCTGTATGAGCAGTGCCCATTTCTTTAAGTGCATTCAGGTACCAGGAATGGCGAAACTGCCCATGTAACCTATGGCTCTACAGGTATTTTGGAGTTCCAGCTTGGCCTCTGACAGGACATGCTGTGCTTTATAGTTCCACAACACTGAAAAACTAGATACATTGAAAAAAAGTAGTGTCATTAGCTGAAAGCCACCTACCTTACAGCATGCATTCTGGCTGGTCTTCCCCTCCTTAGCGTCGCTGGGGCAGTGCAGGAGAGCGGAGCCCATCCACGTGGGAAGCTGCCATCGCTATAGACATATAAGGACATTTGTTATGTAATTGCAAATCTGATATTTTATGTTCTCTCACTATACTAAAAAATACACATTACAAGAACTCTATATACTTATCATGATATATCTTTATAAAAAAAAAAGTCATTCTGATACAATGGGATTTATTTCTATATTCCTGTGCTTCCGTTCATGTTTATGCCAGAAATTTAGTAGAGCATTGCTTTTACCATCTGTGTTTGCTAGTAAAAATAATCACCCTATTACATTTCGGGCATAAACACGATAGGTAGTGCAGGGTTTTAGAACCTGGTGCTTTGTAAATAAACCCCATATGTATAATCTGCCACCATCAAGTAATTAATATATAATGAATAAATACTTTTCTTTTAAAAATAGGGCGTTTGAATTTGATCTGTTCCTTTCATCAGACATAAAATTCATCAAAGATATTGGGACCTATTTATTGTGAACAGCCCCTTTGTGGCAATGTGTAAAAACATTTTATGACGACTCGTCACCGTAAAAAAACAAAATACTTTTATCTTCACAATGTATTAAAAATATATATCACTAATACTGGCCCAAAGTGGTTAGATGTGATGCGGCTTTGCCAGGCCAAGTTGTGAGCCGGCTTGCCAGTTTAGCTGTCATTTCCATCGTGGTAAGGAAACAGGGGAGCGGAAAGCGGTTTGGAAAAGAATTCCGCACAGGATGTAAGAGTTTTTTAAAGTTTGCAGGAAAATCTACAATATAACAGGTAGGAAAAAAATAGTAATATATAACCAACAATCATTTTATATATTTAAGGAAAATGTTAAAGTAGTGAATTAAATGATGTTGGTGCTGCAACCCTAAATTTTGGTATGCAAAGTACATCCAAGGAAGTATTTGCAGATTGTAAAAAAAAAAAAACTTTTTTTGGGGACACTGTAGTGTAAACAAGATTATTAGGTTTTAATGTAGAAATGAAAACATTTATTCATTTATCTTAAAAAAAGGTTTGGAGATATCACTCCCTTAGTGACAAATATTAAAATCTATAATTGCCCTAAATAATAAAATTACAAAATATATAATATTGTTTGAGATATAAATGGCAATACATTATTCAAATTAGGCAAAAATATTGGATATAATAGTATAAAGTATTGGTACTGATAATTAGGAGATATTATATACATATTTCATAGATTGAGGCCTGAATGTGACAAAGCCTCCGTTGGACAGGTGAAATGTGCATCATTCAATCAGTCTGGTCCTGACTGTACAATTAGATGTATCATACTATCTGTATATTGTACAGCACTTTGTGAATCACAAATCATCCCAGGTATTTCATTTATCAGATGCTTTCATCTGCACAGACTGCGCCTCCCTGCAATGCTATTAGCAACAGGGTCCACTCTAATAAAGTAATCTCTCCAACCCTTATTATAAGATAAATGAATAAAGTATATGTTTTCATTTCTACATTAAACATAATACATCAGAGTGTTTGTTATACAAGTGTGTCCCCAAAAAATGTTTTTCCTTTTTCTTTTGCAATCTGCCAAAATGTCCCTATGGGTAGGGGTGCCAAGAAGGGGGAGGGTGGGTACTAGTTACCTGGGACAGGGCTTGTTGGAAGGGCACGGTGGGGGCCCAGGTCTGACACCACTCCCCTCCCCCTTACTTGTCAGCATCCCAGGACATGCTGCTTTGTGCTGGGCTACAGTCTACTCTGCCTGTGGGGATAGCAATCACACTGATCACACTCTCCCTGTGTTTGCGCTGGGCTGAGGGGCTCACGGCGCTACCCTCCAAAGTGCACATGCGCAGTAAATATCCTGCACATCGATCAAACATCGGATTTGTGCGTAAACCATTGGGTTTATGTACAACTCTAAATCGGCCCACAGTCCCACTGTCAGAGTCAAAATAATATTTTAGGCTGAATCCTCCATTTTAAACAAGCACTGGTGGAAGGATTGTGCAAAGATGAGCATGTGGTTATAGTTTTGTGTATGCATACATGGTTTGTTGTGATGCAGGGAGGAGATTGATCAGATCACTGAGCTGGTAGCACAAATGTCTATGAGGCATAGTTGCCTACCTTTTCATTGTCCTCCATGGGAGAAGCCTGGGGAGGACAAGCAGATGGGCTGTGATGTGGGCGGGGCCTGACGGGTCATGTCATTAAGCCCCGCCCCCTTCGTGGCAAATTGCCGTGCGTGACCTAAATTGAAATAGGTGGCGGGGCTAAATGACACGATTCACGGTGAATCGTGTCATTAAACCCCGTCCTCTACTTGGGGACCCGCGATCGCCATGGAAATTCTCCCCATTCTGCCCACTTCACTGGGGGACTTAGGGTTAGGCACCACCAAGGGAGGGTTAGGGTTGGGGGAGAAGGGTAGGGTTAGCTGACTTACCTGCCCAGTTGGGATTCTTCTTGTTTGGGCTTCCAGGGTTGGTATATCACCTGGCGGCTGTTCAGCACCTCTTCAGCCCCTGCAGCCCAACCCCCCACCCCGCCCCAGTCACCGCCGTCATGTTCGGGCAGCAGGGAGAGAGGACTGACTACTTCTGCAACAGTCTCTCTCCCCAGCCCAGCACACATGCTGCTGTCACGCTGTGCGCCAGGCTGGGGAGAAAGGCTGCTGCAACAGCAGTCAGATCTCTCTCCCAGCGTTATATGCCTCTCGGGGGAGCGATTGTGCCCCCACCCCGACACATGTGATGCGCGCTGCCCTGAAAAGGGTAATTTTTTGGGGGGGAGGAGGAGGTCTGACCACACCTCCCCAATTTGGCCACACCCCCTCCCTTTACCAGGGCCCAGCAGAGCTGCCGGCAGACCTGCCAGCAACTGAGAAGCCACCATACACTAGTGGAGAGCTCAGTATCAAACCTGCCGCCTTCATCTATCTACAGCGCAAATTTCTACATTACAGTGTCAGCGGCTGTGATGGGGGGGCACCAAATTATAACTTGCCTCCGGGCATCTGGGATGAACTTAAGCCACAGATACTAGCACTTGTAGTTCCACAAGTGCCATCATGCCAGGGCTGGCTAGTTGGAACTTCGGGGTATACTTACTAAAGTGAGAGTTTTAGGAGATAGAGATGATGCCCATAGCAACCAATCAGATTCTAGCTAATAGAACCCAAGTAATTTTTTCTTCCTATTTTCCCATCAGCCCAGGATGAGAGGTCTGGGGATTGTTACAAATTTGGGAGTAGGGGGACCAATGTATTTTTGCTTGTTGAAATATGGAGTGCACTACCTCCATGAATGCTCCATACATAAAGAATTCTACTAGAAAGATGGCCACACATGCGAAACACCATCTTCTCAAAGTGTATGAGTACCACAATGGAATATGGATGTGTTCCACTTAGCTGCACAGACCCTGCTGAGTATCCTGCATATGGCCTGCATTATCCTGCATATATCTATTAGATGCCTGCACCACTACCTTTATACATCACCAGTTGGTGCTCTGAATGTTCCACTCAAGCTCCGCTCCATTCCAAGTATATAACTGTGAGTATGGCAGTACATACAACTTCTACTACACTTCATTGAATCTCGTACTGTATCTGGACGCCACTGGTGTTGCTATTATACTCTGCATTCTACTGCCAATAGCACATTCATATCAACAGGTTATGGGTCCAGCCGCACAAACACCAGGCACCTAAATGCTAGAAGCACAGAGTGTCAGTACAGTGTGTTACTAAAATTAACCAGGGAAGCCAAATCAGCAAGATTGCACAACTGCACAAGCTGAAACATTGAGAGAATTACACCAAATGGAAGTTTGCAATGGAAATGCAACTATAGCGTGAAAGATTGTGGAAAATTAGTTGATCCAGGTGACTATCCAAGCCCAGACGATATAGAGAGAGCCATGGGAACAATAGCCTTAAGTGTTAAACAGCACATTTATTCTGTTATTCATGGGAAAAAGGTCAGCTAAAGACATCTAAATACCCTTGTAGGCAGCATATGAGGATAGGGTTCTGATGACAATTAATCTGAGATGTATACTGTATAATATCATGTTGAGTAAATGCACATATATAAGTGACTATATTAACAAAATGATGTCCATATCCCAGCAGGTAACATGTGTAGGAGTCCAGGTTGATGACAAGGAGATTGAAATTGCAATGCTACTGAACTTAACGTCTGAATTTGATTTCCTCATAGTAGCATTAGAAGCTAACACAGCATTAGAAGTTAACTACAGAAATTGTCAGAACAAAACTGCTACAGTTCCAAGAATGTGTCAGTTGAGTTATATGCTGAAAATAGTGAGAAGTCCAGAAAACACAAGTGCTATGTACAGTATGTCATAAAATAGGAGACAAAGCATATTAATGTAAACAAAAATCTGAATGCTACACAAAATAAAAAGTGCAGCAGCAAAGATGAGTCAGCTTTGAGTGTCACCGACAGTGACAGAAGTGATTGCTTGTAAATTGACTCAGGTGCTACAAGACATTTCAGTTGTCATAAAGAGTGGTTTACTACATTGAACATGTATGATCCTATAATAAACAAAGGAATAGGAAATTAAGTGCTTACAGCTATAGATGTTGGAACAGTCACTACTCACTTAAAAATAGAGATTAAAATTTAAAAAATCCAAAATTTGCTATATGTACCAGATATGGGGACAAACCTAGAGCATAGAGGCAACAGAGTACAGTTTGTAAAAGAAAAGTGCTTTGTACAGAACAAACGAGGGACTGTATAAGCAACAGCTACTCTGTGCCATCATTGATATGTCCTTGACTCACAACAGTGTTATGTGAGGATGGCCTCCAGTTCACAGTGTATGTAACTCTGGCATAGAAGGTTAGGTCACCTTTAATATGTACTGTCGAAGCTGGATAATTGGCTGAGACAAGATCAGCTTAAAATTAGATTGTAAAGACGCCATCTTGCAACTGGCCGCAAGACGCCATTTTAGGAAATGAGATTGCAGGATGCCATTTTGCGGTCTTGTTGTGGCAATGGATGGGCCTGCTGTGTTCATTTTCATATTCTCTTTTAGAGTGTTCACCATCCTGCTTAGTTCTGGGATATCCGGTTTCTGTGACGGGGGACCGATTGAGGAGATGGGAGCTGATGGCAGTGCTGACGGAGTGGAGTCAGGAGGAGTGCTATGCCAATCAGGGGAGTGTCTGACCAATCTTAGTACTGTTATTGTTAAGAGAGCTGTTATTCCGGATACTCGGGGATGGTGTGGAAGTTTATCGTCTGAAGATTCCTGTATTTGTGAGCTTTGTGGGTCCCTAGTTGATGAGAACTGTATTCAACGGTGCCAGCCTAAATATAACCCGTACTGGGGTGGGTATCCTTTAGAGGATTATCATAGCATGGTAGGCAAAGTATTAAATCAAATTGATTGCTGGGTGTGTTCACATGTGCCACAGGGACAGCATAATGTAGGGTTGGTGCCATTTCCGCTGAATATCATGGAAATTTTAGAATTACAAAAAGGGAAAACATTGGATGAAAAATTCCTCTCATCCAAAACACCTTATTTCAAACTCTATCAATTCCAAGTAGATAGATCACTTTTGTGTTTAAACATAACCAACGCCAATAAACCCAGGAGTTGGGAAGTGACAGGGAATAATCAGACGATGACCTTCTCACAAAGAGCTGTTAATGAGTCCATAAATCATGATCTGTTACGCTCAATTAAATCTAGTGGGAGACATTTTAGGTACCGGTATACATTGAGCTCCATAAAAGAAATTATTGGTAAGATGCCAGATGGTTATTGTGCTAAAATAATACAGCCAGAGACTTGCATGTACCAGATGGAAGACCCAGAAATAGGATTGTTTGCAAGGGAAATGTGCTTAATGATAATGATGCATAACATTCCTTATGTTCTCCCTGATAATGTATATTTTATATGTGGAAGAAAAGCGTATAAGTGGCTCTCCCCGAGTTCCGAAGGTTTGTGTTACCTGGGAAGAGTAGTCCCAGAAGTTATGACCCTCACACATGTTGAAATGCTTGGTATACATAAAAACACACCATCACCATATCTTTACACGCAATTAGTGAGACAACTTACTTTCAAGTTTCAGTCACACTGGATCCCACCAGGATCGCTCGGGGTACATTCAATTTTAGATATATTCAGGAACTTGCTAAATTGATAGATAATATTACCGAGATGTACGATGACACATTCAGGTATACAGGGAGAGAATTGCAAGCGTACAAGAAAGAACTGGTGCAACACAGGCTAGTGTTAAATTATTTAACTGCTGTTACTGGAGGGTATTGCATAACTTTGGCCATCCAATTTGGAGTAAAATGTTGCACCTATGTCACCAATGATACCAGCGACCCCAAGGAGGTGACAGACCGGAAGATGGATGAAATTCTGCAGCTAAAATGGGAATTTCGTAAGAACCATAATGCTTCAGTGGCTGAAGTAGGGGAGAAGATAGAAGGATGGGTCTCATGGTTGAACCCAGTGAAATGGTTCTCAGGTCTAGGGGAATGGGTCCAGGAAGTAATCGCCAGCATAGGCAAATTCTTGATCCTTATACTGATTGTCATCATAATAATTGGCATATGTGTCCGGTGTGTTCCTATTGTGTTGAAGTGTGGAAAATGTAAAAATAGAGTAAAACGAAAGAACGAAATTATGATGGTGGTCAGTAATGACAATATGAATACCAAGGTAAATATAGAACTGCATTACAACCCTGAACTAGGAAATATCATCATTTAATGTATTGTATTTAGACATGCATAGAGAGTATTATTGAAATGTTATTTTGAAACACCTCAGATAATGTAAAGTCTCAATTTCCCCTCAAGACTGCCTTTATAGGACTGGTGTATCCCCACATCTTTCACATGACTGTGTGCGTATAATAGTAGTTTTATGTCCCCACTCAGGGACACATTATTGATGGATTAAGAACCACCTTGCGCCATCCCATAATAATACTAATTAATATATAAATGTAAGCCTAAATTAAATTTTAAAATCAGATTGTGATAGCATGTTGTTCGCTATCAAAGGGTGGACTGTCGAAGCTGGATAATTGGCTGAGACAAGATCAGCTTAAAATTAGATTGTAAAGATGCCATCTTGCGACTGGCCGCAAGACGCCATTTTAGGAATTGAGATCGCAAGACGCCACTTTGCGAATGGCCGCCCAAGCGCCATTTTATGTAAACTCACACTTAAGTACATATGGCGATATTACCATTAGCACCATGCGATTGCATCTTTCACTATGTCTCATACACGCATTAATACACACAATTGCGCTGTTAACTAGTCGCATATTAGCGAATGCGTAAGACACTGTTTATTAGCTTCATGCGCACGCATCTGCCCCAGGTTAACTAGCATCTTTATATCAAACTCCAAATACTCACACATTACATATTCATATAAAAGGTTTCATAAGCTCTAAGGTATAAGATTTAAGTATGTTCATTTATTACAATTACTGTGAAATAAAGGTTATTTGGTAGCTAAGGCTTAATACATGATAAGTACGTCATGTCTGGTATTGTACTGATCTGCATTCTTTCAACAGCATTCCGGTATCATCGGTGTGAAGATCGCAACATGCATTCTCAACTTATGAACCGAAGAGATTTAAAGCAGCAAAATGTATTTCTGTGAATGTTTGCATGAGGCGGGAAACCAGAGACCAAGTTAGAGGCTGGACTGTGTCTATTTGAACCAACTTGTTAGATTCCTTGTAACATATGCACTCTCCCTTAGGACCAATGGTATTAGCAACAAACTTCTCTATTGTGTTGTCTATTTCTGGGGGGTATAAATATGTGTGATCTGACCCTGGGTTTTTAGTCTTCTTGCTGAATGCTGATTGACGGGGGTTTCTTGCTGATGCCTACATCTGGTCCAGAAGTGCTGCATATATATACTGTACTTGGGTCTGTATAATTCCTTTGCGCTAAATTGTACACAGATCATAGCGTGTAACTGACTGTACTTTTACTTGAATAATACTTTGTGCTTTGGAACCACATGTTCTAGGTCTAGAGTCTTTATTTACTGTATGATTGCGTATGCAAAATAGCATCATCCTTAGAAGATATAGGCAGGACATTAGAAGGTATAGGCAGGAGTGTATAGAGGTTCAAATATAGATTCCTTAGTACTTATCCAGAAACTACTTGATGGAATAGTTATAAGAATATCAGTGACTGACATAGAAAAACCCATGTATGAAAGCTGTGTAACAGGTAGACAAATCCATTGTCCATTTCCATAATCAGCAAGCAGAGCTGCGGCACCCCTAAATTGGTGCATACAGATGTGTGTAGTCCGATGGAGGTTAAGTTGATTAGTGGATACAGATACTTCATGACATTCATCAATGATTTCACATAATGACACAAATTTATTTAATCAAAGAGAAGATTGAAGTGATGAACAGGTCACAAACTAATGTCTTAAGGTCTGAGAATACTTCAACAGAGATGTGAAAATCTTCCTGAACAAACATGGTATTGAACATCAACTAATCATTGTATACATGCAAAATTTAGAATGGTGTAAGTGAGCATGCAAATTGTACCTTAATGGAGAGAGTCAGATGTATGTTAAAAGATGCCAGTTTAAACAAGTGTTATTGGCGGGAAACAGTATCTATGGCAGTTTATCTGAAAAATCATGCTGCCACAGTTGCCTTAAAAGAAAAGACACCAATACAGGCATATTCTGGATGAAAACCAAGTATCAAACATCTCAGAGTTTTGGGATGTACTGCATATGCACACATCACCAAAGAAAAAAGACATTAGCTGGATACAAAGTCCATAAAATACATCATGCCAGGATATTGCCAAGTAAGTAAAGGTTACAGATTTTGGAATCCAAAGACTAAAAAGCATGTAAAATTAAGGTATGTCATGTTACAAGAGACAGCATTACTTTAATACAAGGTGGGATTGGAATTGCAGAACAAGTATGTGTTACGGAATATGCCAGCAGTTGGAGACATACCTGAACCAGAAGCTACCAGCGTGAACATCCAACCACAGAAAAGAACAGTGGAAATACTTTAAGGACTTTCAACTATCACATTCTGTGAACCCTAAAGTATAGAAGAGACAAAGGGCCTGATTCAGTACAGATCGCAACTGCGAATGCAATAACGATTACACACACAGTCTCACTGTGAAGATATGCTAATCCACTGAGATCACTATGCAGCACAGCAACCTTACCTTACACACATCCGTAATACTTAGCAAGACTGCAAAACAATTGGTAACATCAAGTACAATCGCAGCCTCATGCACACTTGCACAAGCTCTGACCTTACTCAGAAATTGCTAACCTCATCGCATGCAGTGAGTACTCAAGGTGCGTAAGGCATCGCAGTGCCTAATTTATGTACACCCCTGCAACGGTGTTCAAACATACTAGCACGCCTGCGTTTCGCCGACCACCCCCCGTCACCACCCCCCAAATTGTACTTCCTGTCAGTCACTCTGCGATGGGTCTGCATAGTCACTGCAATTGCAGTCCCGATCGCAGTGGCTGGTTCGCACATGCACACTGTAATGCATGCACAGAACACAACAATCGGCCGTTTGCGTGCGTAATTGCAGTTGCGATCTTTGCCGAATCAGGCCCAAAGTCAAGAAATTACTTGTGTGAGTGGAAATCCAAAAAATGCCTAGGATGCTATTCACCTTAAAGAGAATTTGAGGCAGATGTATGAAGCTCTGGAAAGTGATAAAGTGCAGAGTGATAAACGACCAACCACTCAGCTCCTAACTGTTATCTTACAGGCTGTGTTTGAAAAATGACAATTAGGTGCTGATTGGTTGTTCAATATTATTAATCAATATTAAATGTGACAATAGATGTGATTTGAAGGAAAAAGGGATCTGTCGCTGTGTTTCATAGTTAGTGAGAACAATCCTGCTAATGTGCTTACCAAGGGAATTACGTCACAGTCATTGGTCATGTTTCTAGAGAAATGTGGACTAGAATACTTGAAATACTGATAAGTTATTGTTGTACAAAAAACGTCCTGCGGTTGGTTCCCCAACAGTCAGCACCAGTGCTGTCTCCTCAGGTAATGCTGGTCAGCATTCACAGAGGCCCATCCCAGATCCTCTTACTTATGAGGACATGGTGAAGGCTATACAGGACACCATGCGTGCTCTCTTCCTGCATCAGGCTAAGCAGCTCACAGAAGCTGTTCAGGAGCTCAAGTTACAGATCTCCCAACTTTCATCCAAGGTCGACATTGCCTCTATTTGCCTCTATTTGTGAGACCCATAATCAGATCAGCAATAAACTAGACGATCTGGAAAACTGTTCCAGAAGGAACAATTTACATTTAGTAGGACTTCATGAAAACCTGAGTGGAGTGCCTTTATAGAGATTTCTCACCAACATTTTGCCTGCTCTCCTAGAAGTCTCTGAGGTCTGTGCCAATATGGTTGTTGAAAGAGCACCCTGCATCAGTCCAACGCAAGATGACCTGTTTACCAGACCCAGGGTTATGATTTTTCGCAGCCTGATTTTCCTGCATAATTCAACTTTATGGATGGCTTCCAGAAAAGTGGCTTGTCTGGAATGGGAGGGACAACACCTTAACATATTTCAGGATTATTCAATAGAATTGTCTAAGGCTAGAAGGCAGTTTTCACCCATCTGTGCTAAATTAATCCAAGATGGTCAGAAGGTCGCACTACTTTGGTGAGTCGGTCCCTGTTGATTTTACTACTGCGTTTCTGGAAGTAGTAGCCCAAGCCCACCCTCAGGATGATCCCTCGCGTTCTGAGACAACCTTACCAGTGTCCTGAACTCTCTTTGGGACTTCACATCTCACCATTTGATGAATCTTATTTTCAATATCCTGCAGGGACATATTTACCCGTTGACCAAGTCTGCTGACATCTACATCTGATACTGCAGTGTGTTGATGGTATTTCTGAGTGTTGTTGCTTTGTTTCTGCCTTCCCTCCTCCCTTCCCTTATTTTACCTCCCCCATATGTTATATATGCAATTGCTGTTTGCTCTATATTAGGGGCACTGTTGTTATGTATGATTTTCTAAAAGTCTTTGTTCCCATCATGGCCTTTAGGAGCCTATGATGTTTATCGCAAAAGGTGTCCTGGTAATTTTTTATTTCTTTTTGGACTTGCAGTCTTTGAGTCTCCTTCTGGGGGGTAACTCATTATGTTGGTTGTGGTGGAATTATCTCTGTACTGTATTTGTATGCTTTTTTAATACCTCATGACTAATCTTAATGTAGCCTCATGAAATATAAATGGCATAAATTCGCCTATTAATTATTTGCCTATCTTAAAAATTTACAAAGTGATGTTTCCCTTTACAGGAAACTCATCTTCTTCCAAAATAAGTTTAGAAATGTAATATGTTACAATTTTGTGTTCTATCTTCTGCCACCTACAGTTCAAAGACATGGGCTGTTGTAATACTTCCGCGGAAGTCATTGCAATATATTATTCATTCTAATGTGGTTGATCTGGAGGGGAGATTTCCCCAAACATATATGTTAAGGTTTTTTTTTCCAACGCCAGCTCTCTAAGCGCTATGTACACACAGATCCCATTTAATATTAGGTGGTGATTTAACATATCAGCCTCCTCTAAAATGGCAACAATCTAAATCAGATCCAGAGTGCCAGGAACCAGTGGGTATCCCCTTTATGTCACAGTAGCTACACCTGGCTGATATCTGGAGGGTTTTGCATCCTCCTAATAGACAATATTCCTGTCTCTCCGCAGCCCGTGGTACACTATCTAGAATAGAGTATGGTGTCCGACTCCCTCCTGCCTATTGTGGTCAGTGCTGATATTGAACCAATTTGCTTGTCTGACTATGCCCTTAAGTGTGCTACTTTGCCACTTAAATCCTCACATGGCCTGTACAGAGGGCCTGATTCAGACCCGCCCGCTAAGATGCATATTCTCGCTGCTGCCGATTGTATGCATTGTGCGCATGTGTATGCATCACAGTGCGCATGTGCATAATTAGAGAAGTGCGCATGTGCATACCTTAGTGAAAGCTCACAATGCCTTCGCTCGCTGCACATAGACAGCCCAGCAGAGTGAGTGACAGGGGAAGCTGTTTGTAGGTGGTAACAGGGGCTGGCCATTAAAAACGGGTGAGTGGAGGTACAAACACAGGCGTGCCTGAGCATCTCAATGGCGTTTTAGAGGTGTGCATAATGAAAAGACAGCATCATAGTACACGTCACCTGGCTTGTTTTTTACACTGAAGTGCTCGCAGTGCTTGCAACAGGGTATGGTCAACCTCAAGCGCTGCGATAGCATCCGATGTACCGATGGTTGCATACACTTCCTGGACATGACGTGCACAAGTGGGCGTCTTAAAACAGGCTGGTGGGTGTCTGCATACACTATGTGATCGCTCTCTAAGAAATACTGGACGTGCTGATACATTGCTGTGCGACAGCACGGCCTACGCAATTTGCATACACATCGTGCGAGCGATCGCATCTAGTGACCGGCTCTGAATCAGACCCAGAATGCGGCCCTCCCCAGCATAGCTGTCTAACTCTCACCAGTTCCGTAACATGTTAGAATCTGCATGGGATACCTTTATTTTCACCAACCAGGAGCAAATTCTTCCCTCCTTCACAGTGACAGGAGCTCAGTTACTATTGTCGCTTTTGAACAGCCCGATAGTACCAGGATCTCCACAGGAAGGGAAGTGTTAGGGGTCCTTAAGCATTTTTATTTGACTCTGTACTCCCAAAATTCTCTACATACTGATAATAAATTGAACTTTTGGAAACATGTCTCCCTACCTCAGATTTCAGCCAAATAGGCAGAGGCACTCATTTCCCCCATTACCCGTTTTGAACTCTCTATAGCTATTCAATCATTTTTGGTTGGTAAGATGGCATAAGTGGTGAGTGCTATCGTATTTTACATTCCAAGATCGAGAAAACCTTGGTCTCTGCCTTTAATCAGAGCCCATCCACCCAATTCCTACCTAAGTATTTTAAATTGTCAGTCCTTAAATTATTACCCAAGCCAGGGAGAGATCCAGAGCGTCCGGGTGCATACAGACCAATCTCATTGCTAAATGCAGTTTATAAATTGCTTACTAAAATTTTGGTGGAACGTCTCACCAAATATTCTTACTAATATAATTGTAGAGGATCAAACTAGTTTTGTTTGGCAACTCCATTTAGTTACGCATATTAGGAAGATGCTATCCATTATTCAAACGCTTACTTCCCCTGTAACGCCTGACCTCACTCTCGCGTTATCACTTGGCACTGAAAAAGCGTTTGCTCCTGTGACATGGGATCATGTATTTGAGTCTATGCTGAGGTTTGGTTTCCCAGAGAAATTTCTTTCTATTTTACATTCCCTTTATGTGGAGCTACAGTGCAGATAGCTTGTGGGGGATCATAGCTCTACCTCATTTCAAATACATAGAGGAACCAGCAGGGACGGATTGGGAACTGTACTGAAAGAGTGCAACCTACGGACTTTTGCGAGAGCCCAAGGCGAGCAAACGGGAAAAGAGGCGGGTCCTTATGATAAGGGGCGTGCCATGTAAAATTTCGTGGCCGCGACCCACTCCCCTTGATTTTGTCACAGCCAGTCTCCCTCTCCAGTGAATAGACACCCTGCGCATGTGCACAGTATCTATTCAGTAGGTGAGAGGGGGCTTCCTAACCTCCCCCCCATCGTAAGGGGAGCTCTGTCTCACAAGACAAGAATGGTCTCATCTTGTGATGTTAAGAAATCCTCTGCGGGCCATTCTGCTTACTATGACAGACGTCAGTACACTGCCTGTCATGCAAGTGTGTCACTACTTGCAGGGACGGGCTTAGTCCAAGTAGAGCTGAGGGTGAAATGTCTAAAAAAATAAAATTTATATTATTTTTTGTGTGTACTAAGTAAAAATACATTTTACCAGGGGCAGAACTATGGGAGACAATGGAGGCACCTGCCACCGGGCGCCAGCACTGAAGGGGCACATCCTCCATCGCCCACAATATATTCACCCCACTTAGGTCTGTAAAAATGTACCCGGAGTGTACCGCCAAGGCTGTTCAATACATGGCACCTCATCCCGACACCTGAGAAGCTACCATTACCATATACTAGTGCAGGGCCGGATTAAGGCTATAGGGGGCCCGGGGCACATCAAACAGAGGGCCCTATTACAGAGGTAGGCAGATTAATTATCTCTCTCTCACTCTCTCCCTAATATGTATTTTGTTACCATATAATGTGTGTGTGGGTGTATGTTCTGCCGTATATGCTCCCAAATGGTATTACTATACCCCTCACCCCACATAGTGAGCCTGATTCCGAGGTGGGTGCAGCTATGGTTACCAACGGGGGACGCATATTGGAATTGCACGGAGATCTATGCAATTTCAATAGGTGTTCCTGGGCGGGGACGTAAATGGCGATGGGCGTGTTGGTGTCGGGCGCAGTTTCACTGGCACCGCTGCAGACATTCTGAGCAACCATAAGGTTGCTCTAATGTCTGATGGTGCAGTTGATGTTCAATTGATGGTGCGTCTTCATGTGGGCATTGGCGGATTTGTTTTGCGGCCGGTGGGTGTCTCAATAAGGTGCCTACCGACCGCAGCATTAGCATCAAGCTGCTACTGCAAATCCATCCACCTCTGAATCAGGCCCAGTATTACTACACCCCCTCCTCATCACCCAGATGGCAATAATATACCACCCATAATATTACTGCACCCCACCACCTAGAAGGCAGTAATATCCCCCCATAATATTACTGCACCACCACCCAGATGCCAGTAATGTACCCCCCATAATATATCTGCACTCCCACCCCACCACCCAGATGGTAGTAATATACTCCCCATAATATTAATACACCCCCCATCCCATTAACAGTACCCCCACAGATAACATTAAT